>JAQQSE010000092.1:0-2888911 GCA_035772565.1 Antheraea assamensis | reverse complement strand
CCGTGCCGAGACTTACACCCCCTGCCTTCCTATAAAGAGTGGACGTGTGGACACGCTTCAAAGATGTCGGACTGATAATGCGGGATTGTCTCATTTCATTTAAAATGGATTAAATATATTTTTTGAGATTTATTTTCATAGTGTTTTTTTTTTTGAAATATAACTTACAGATTAGGTGAAAATTGATGAAGGTGTCTCACCACATCTGCCTTTTTAAGAGGGCAGTGCAGGGCCACAGATCTCTTCCCGAAGGAAGGTATAATCACTGTGCCAGTCCATGACGTGTTAGCGCTTTAAGCACAGAGAAATCCACAGTTCTATATTTTTCAAAATACAGTAGAAGGAGAATACATCTCGGGATCAGGATTCCTCACGATGTTTTCCTTCACGGTCAATCGATAATATTATCAATTGAAACTGGTAATTGTACACGAATTCCGAAAAATTCGTTGTTACAAGTCGGGGTCATTCCACCGGTCGAACCAATCGAACGCCATTACTTGACCTCTCTTCACTTTTAATATTAAAATTGATATATAAAAGCAATTACACACAGTATTTAACATAAAAATGGTGTGAGCTCCTATGAAACTAATTGTCAATCACTTTCTCAAAGAAATAACAAAATTATACAATTGAATTCACGCTGTCAGCATATTCACAATAATGTTACCCATTCTTCGAGTTCAATTATAATAAATATGACGTCAAAGTGGGTCAGGGAGTATGGGGACTGGAGTCGTGGAGCGCCGGGAGAGGTGTGGGGGGAGGTCCGGGAGGTACGACACCCGTCAATCGATTGTCAAGGAGTGCAGCACCGTGCCGGGTGCATTCGGGGAGAAATCTCAGAAAATTGTATGCACGCGTACCGGCGAAGGTAAATTAAGTTGATTATTTGCAATGTATTGTCTATATATATAAGAATAATCGATTGACTGGCTGAAAGAGCAATACACAGCCTCGACTGCTGGCGCTAGGTCCGTGAACATTTCCAAGTAGATTCTTTTTAGGAAGGATTTTCGAAAATTCATTCCCAAGTAAATTGGTATTTAAGAATTCTGTTACATAGTAAAATAGATGTATATTTTTTTTTTTTCAAGTCTTGTATAGTAATTTGCAAAGACACAAACGCAAGTGAAATCACCAGTGGATGCTAGTTATGTATGTTTTTATATGACGATGCACTTTCTGTTTAGTACTATGCAGTCACGTTAGCGGTCACGTTTTAAAAAACTGTATCTAATCTATCTTTACAAACTTAAATATTTACCATGTGTGTACGTCCCGTTAGGGCAATAGCGTAATAATGATTACGATTCTCATATTATATACGTATATTTTTGATGACAATAACACGATTGTTTTATTACCGTGATTCATGCGTGGGCGATTTCTGCTTACGACATTACGACAAAGTTTATGTCGCGCTGTACCACTGACTTAGTAAGTAATGGATGCGGTATATATATATAATGAATTTTGACGGCACTCTTATTGATGTTATATGAACGGTAACATATTTTATATATATTGGCATGTTTTAAATAAAAATGTCTCGTTAACTGTAGTATGTGATTTAGTTCCTTCGTCACTATTATTATATAAGGAATATGAAGAAAAGCGATATAATTAATCATATACTGAAACTATGTCTCGAATCTGGAATGTCTCGAGATACTATGTGGCGTTGTCGAAGATGACTGGCATTCTATTGTAATTATAGCAAAATACCGTGATACCTGCTTGGTATATTGTCGGATGTAGAATAGAAAATATCGTGTCATCTTATTCCGATTTCGGTGAAGCGGTGAAGGCCCATCATCGCGTCATGTCAATAGTGTTCTGATATTCTGAGTTCTGGTATAATAATGTACGTGCAAATTTTGTCAGGATATGTATCTTCACCTTAAAGTGTGATTTACCGATATGCGACATCTTGTTGAGACATAAAACAAAGTAACTAATCTACCATAGATGATCTGTCTTTTATTAATAAGATTATTTTGATAAAGGCGACTTTATTTTTGGTGTTTTTTTTTGTTTTTTTAATAATCTATAATAAGAAATCTATTACTATTGAATATTCATTCCAACGTAAAATCTCTTCCTACAGTCTACTACTAATTTCTTTACAATTTCACCGTTATAAATTGACATGTATTATCCTTTAAATATATGTTACATAGATTTAGTTAGATAAGTATGCAATAAATATTTTCGAGCTATTTGATTTGTGTGTAAATTTATTTGAGTATAAAATTATCAGAATATAATTTGCCGTATCCAAACATTCTTAATCATAAACAATCCAAACATGAGACAGTAATCCGGGAGTATTCACGTACTATTTCTCGCTATGTTTATATATAGTTTATAGGTCTATCAATCGCTTGGACAACAGCTGGGGTACTCGTTAAACCGACGATGATTGATCTCCAGTCGACGATGACTTTGTCGCGGCTTTAAATGAATTTATTTACACCCATTATTATTTTTATTGTTGGATATATGTGCGTCAAATGTTTCTCTAACGTATAAATTGTTTTAATGGGCTATTTGTTAAGTTTTAGAAATAGAACCGGCCAAGGGCGGTGATTTTTTTGATTATTTCACTCTACCTCTTTTATACAAGTGACGTTTGGTAATTTTTTATACCTCTGTGAATAATATTTCGCCGGTGTAAAATGATTACGATTGATGGATAAAAATAAAACCCAATACATATAAGTTCTGGCTTTGGGAATGATCATTGAATTTTCATCCATATCTTCAATATCGATAACAGCACTGATAGTACACGGAAATATGTTGGTGTCTTTTTAACCATACTTATGCTTATTGCAATTCCCACACAATACGATTTTCTTTTATTTTTTTCAATCACGTCTCTGCTAAGTCTATGATATGAATTTGTATACAAAGCTAATGATTATTATGAATGTATCAATGAAGTATGTGTCGATTATATATTGAATTTATGGCAATACTATGTTTCCTATATGATGTTAAAGTGTAATGCTTCTGCGATATATATACAGATACACATACCCATATCTGTTTTTTAGAAGGCTTTGAAAACCATACAGACGGGCGTTTTTATTGTCTTTTTTACGGAATAGTACCAGATTTTTCTGATTATGGACATTATTATGTCAAAAATATTACACGGCATCAATAAACATAATTTGATAGGTTTCAATTATATTAAAAACTAGCTTTTAATTGCTCCTTTGTTCGTGTTTATGTACGTTTTGGACATAAAATATAGCTCATCTTACCTGCTGATACTATAGCTTTTTTCTGCAGAAGAAAGATGTTTTAAAATCACTTAAGTATTTTTTAAGTTTATCACAAATCAAAAATCGAACCTTCTCAATAATAGTAGTTTAGAAAATATAATGATACAATATATCTCTTAACATAGGTATTTTAAACTAGTAATTAAATCTCGAAGTGTTTGTAAATATCACTACGCCATTTACAGATGTACCTAATTGTGAAAAGTGCAAACGAAAAATAAGTCAACACCGTTGAAGTGTGCGACGTGATTTTTACAGTAAACACATAAATCTGACGACTTCTATCTGTCACAGAGTGCGCGAGGTTTGCTAAGCAGACGGGCTATTTATATGCGTCTGAAATATTAATCTACAAGATTTACCTAAATTATAAATTAGTGTTCAGTGAAGATTGACAAAGAATTTTACTGGCGCTCTAATAGTTATATCTACTTCTTGCTCTTATCCCACCTGGGTAGGATTGCTTGATGACTTTTCCTTTATTTTCATTTCAGATTCGGCTTAAAGCTTTACGACTGGCCGCTTAAATAACGTTAACTTTAAATGAAATTTTCTTATTTGTGCTTAGCGGAGGGTAACTAGTCACTGTCACATCGTCTTTAAGGCCTTACACTAATTCCTTTCAAATGTAAGAATATAAAAACTTATTCATTTTATGTTTCAGACGAAGTGGAACGATGGAGTTCGATTAAAAAGATTTCTCAGCAATAAGGATAGATGATCTAAAATAGAAACTGTAGTTTATTATTGTTTTTATTTTATTTCCTTGAAAGTCATGAAAAAAATGTGGAAATTTTATGTACGTTAGATACGTTAATTTTTAATCCTAATTTATAACACGTAACGTATCCATTGTGTTTATTGAATAAAATTGAAGTGATAAAAAATGTCATTTTACTCAGGCCAATTACGTTTCTATATGTATTAATCATAAATCTATTTAATGTGCCCATTGTCGACTAACATGTTGGAATAAATATAAAATACTAGTTGACTCAGTGGACTTCGTATCACTTACATATATTTGGCTAAAATGTGGTCAAAACTTAATACGAAATTTTTATTTAGATTATAAATGCAATACAGTTATGCACTTACCAATTTTTAAAGCTTTCTCATGTACAATTTTTGTATCTGATACAGAACTGTTCTGTACAACAAAACGTACCAAAGAGATTGGACCTCATACTATAACTATGAAACAGACACATTTCTGAACGCACCTATAAATATTTCACAAACGAATGACAGTTTTTTATTTCTAAAATGACAGAAGACATCAATTCGAAACAATTAACAATTGCTAGGAACATTTTGTATTTGAACATGAAATCGTCTTTTTTAGTATATTCCATTACTTATTATTTATGTTTCTCATCGTTTAAACCTTCCCTGAACTTCCACAATATTTCAAGAACAAAATTAGCCAAATCTGTCCAGCCATTCTCAAGTTTTAGCGAGACAAACGATCATCCATTTAATTTTATTAATGTAGATTTTTTTATTCGTTGTTCATTTCATTTACATTCAAAAATTTCATGTAATTGCAATTTTATAGAATATCAGTAAATGTTGCTATTTGCAGTGCGGCGGTGATTAAAAAATGTCTTAATCGAATGATTTATTTTGACAACACTCTTCAAAGTTTTATAGAACACATTTTATGTCAACGTCTACCACTGCAACCGTTTACATTTAAATTATTTAAAAGGTCCTATGTAAATACAATTAAGTGCTTTATCTCTTCTGTAGTCCTTATAATGAATATATGTACATAATACATTATTATTTTTCTATTAAAATGTAAGCTAGCTTGACAGTCATTTCACTTGATGTTAAGTGGACATGTCATTAGGCTAAACTCAAATTCATTGTCAAATTTGAACTTAGTCACGCCGGTCTACAAGTAGTATACTATTTTTACTTTAAATATGAAATACGAACTTGCATTGAACATATATTTAAAATGGCAACACTGAAAACTCAATATTTTTGTCATATGTATATATTTATACGTGACATTATTTAAGAGTTGTATAATTTGATGGGGTTGGTACACAACAAATTCTAAATAAAATAGATCCAAAAAACAATGAATAAATAATCTTTACACAGTCTTGTACTAATCAAGGTTTATAAACTTTGGCAAAGTTTAAATAATAAAATAAAGAACGCCATTACAAGCTCCGCAACCACAGAAACTCGAACGGTACAGTCGATACCATAGACATCGCTAGACGGATCCGGCTGTAGCGCCGCTCGGGACCATTACCATATTTTTGAGGCGCGCAGTGTTCCAGCACTCGTAAACATCGCACAGAATGAGCACTAATTCCCCGGTAGCTGCCTTGCCTGCGCACAAAGAGGGCCCCCGTTTTACATAAATTTGTCATATTTGCACGCACCCCCCGCTTTTTGGCGACGAGCGTGCCAAGTTTTAAGCCGCGGTAAACGGGTTGATGGGTTCTAATGCGCGCCATTCATAAGCTGGCGCGCGGCGTGCTCGATTCCGCGCAGGTTGTCTTACGTATGTCACATTTCGTGTTTCTCGAATAATTTGGAATACTTCTTACACATTTGCATGAAGTATTCTGTACATTTATTTCGCTTTAATCACGAATTGAAACTGTTAGCATCGGTTATAACCTTCGGTTTTCAATAGACTAGGAGGCGACACTAAACCATCATTGCTTTAAATGCCAAAAACGCAAATATATCCGTAGTTATTATGTTACTGTATATAATAAGAAATATTTTTTTAACAATTTGTTTCAGTACATTTTTAAATTGTTGATTAAACAGTCAGTGTGTTTATTTTACAGGTAATATTTTCATCTTTACATACATCATACCAATTTAAGGGTAAGCTAATTTGTTAATAATTATTCTGAGGAGAATAGATATAGTAGAGACAATTTATCTCATGATACAGAATTACTAAGACGAGTTACTACGTAATTGGCACATATTTCGAAAACAGAATGAGTTTATAGACACAGAATAAAGAAGTAAAGAAAGCAAGCTCAAAAGCTTTGTTCAAATACAACACCGAATCTAAATGAGTTCACATGTCCTAACAAATTTCTTTAACATTTTGCATTAACAAATTTGTACAATTTACTAGAAATAAATTGTTTTATCTAAATTCGCGAATTGAGAATTTTACATAATATTGCAGATGACAGCACTACCGCTACAGTCGAGTGTACTTAATTAAAATCAAGGTCGGCCGAAGCAGTCTTTCTTTACAAATATATTTTATAACTCTATTTTAGGAATTTAACAATAAGAATATATATTATAAAAGAAAGAGAAAACAGTGGAGTTTTAGTGAATATTTAGTTCTCAAATATGTAAAATAACTTGTAAAAAACTACTTGCGTTCTTAGTAGATTTCCGAATGGAAACGATACTTTAGAACGTATTCTAAAACTATAAAGACTGACCACTGAATCCATTTTATATTTGTGTTGCACTTTGCTTTAATTCTCATATACGAGTATGATACACTCCCAACGAACGGTGAGCTTGAGTTATTCGAATCGTTCCTTAAAGTAAATCATTCACGATCAAATTTCAGAGTGCCTGTTTTAAGTCAAAGATGAAACTTAACGCAGACTGGGCATTCTGTTGAGGTTTATCAAAGTCTATTTATTTTTTATTTATTAGTCTCTTTTATTGTTTGTACATAGTCTGTGTGAAGTACATTATTTTTACAGTTAAATTGTGGTATATATTAATCTAGTTAGTTGTATTATCTTAAGATGATTTTTTTTTGTATAGTGAAAATTCTGTCGTTCAATAGAAATAATATTCCGAAGGGAGCATTATCCACGACCTCGAACATGTAACAAGAACTGGTAACAAGAAGTGAAACACTAATATCTGAGATTAAAGGAACGTCTAGTCTGTAAATAAAGTATTCTTTGACGATGAAAATACGGAATCGCAAAGCGGTCATATGTCAGACTAGAAATGTTGAGTTAGAGTTTCAAGCACTTTAAATTGGGATGTGTTTTGACGATTGACTGATTTGTTATTTCTGATCTGATCATTTCTGTTTACATTACACAAACAGACATTTGTTTTTTTTTCTTAATTAAAGGCTTAGTCGCCTGCGCGACTATGTATGTACATCTAAGTAACATCATACAAATTCAGAACTAGCAATGGCTTAAATTAAGTATATACAATTCTCTAGCACATTAGGGTCAGGCAATATGGAGTTATACAAACCAATATGAAATGAACCAGAAGCATTGAGCCCAGATCTTAATACTTTCACTACGAACACATTCTACCAAGATGTGACGAACATCATCGGTGACCTCGCAACTTTTGGTAAAATGGCAGAAATTAAATAACAATTTCCTAGTATATAGTTGTTTTATGTAATTAATTTTTAATTGTTCTATAATTATTCAATATTTCTATAAAATATATTTTATTGAATTTGCTATTCAATAAAAGGTTACTAATTATTTCTACGTCTATGCCAAGCAGTTATTGTCACGAAGCGATTATGAGCAGGTACATAACATATAACCTCTGTCTCTAACCTGACCAAATGATCTCCCCAACGACCGGTAGTTCCGCTTGCCCCCATAGTTTTGCGAACGTTCCCAGCTTTTAATTATAATACTTTATAGCTCAATAAATCACGGTGTACGTACGTCCTGCCCCGCCGCGCGCACCTCCCTCCCGTCGCCCCGCCACCGCCTTTGAAGGATATCAGTTCAATTCTCCGGGTGTAATAATTTATAAAGAAATTATTCGTTTGCTCGTCGCGAGGGGATCTGCGGGCTCTTTCTCTCTGATGTGTGCCTGTGTATTCGAATTGTGATCGAATTTTGGTTAATTTATTATTACCATGCATGGGGATTCAAGTTTTTAATTGCAAATGTCTTGTATAAGAAGTTCAAGTAAATTATGATGAGGCCACATCACTAAAAGAACTGAGATCTAACAACTTTCAAATGCCTTGACGCACATCTATGCTGGTACACATATTTCCTACGGTCCATAGTTCCCTTTTTCTTATCCGTCGACTTTTGTATTACTCTTAAACACCTGGAAACTTCCAAAAACACTGGCTGGACAGACTGGCATAGACGTACAATCTAATAATAATACGGCCTAGGATTTGCGCAGAGATAGGCCGGCCAAACCATTGAATTGTCGCTTCTTTATGAATTGATATACAAAATGCATTAAATAAATGTATGTAATACAAAAAAGTATGCATTATCTACATTTAAACCTAGAATGTATATAATGATGTAATATATAGTGACATCCCCAAATTAAATTATAAATATTGTCTTTAAACAATATCTAATAACTTTTTGGCTTTATTCCTTTGAGTGTGTAGTCCGGTGAAGTTGTGGAGGCCTTCCAGGCCAATAGCGTAGTCACTTCGCAAAAAAAAGGAATCCTTTGAGTGTTATGATTGAGACATGGATCAGTACCATCGGATATACTGACGCTTAATAACCATACGACTATTTAACAGAATATTTTTAAAATCATAGCAAAATAAAATTCTCGCTATATCTCTTGAAAAGAGTTTGCATCGCCTTGGGTGGTGTCCCCATAGAATCCCACCAGACGCCCGGCCGGCCATGTTGCCGGTGCTCGTGACAAACGCTCTGTTTATTAAAGTCAAAACATAATACGGGTCTGGCGTAAATCATACGCCTGGCGTAATGTCTCGTCCCTCCCCATCCCCCACTATGGATTCACTAATTTTCAACTAATCGCCACAGTATGTTTCTAATCTTTGGTAGTAAGCGATGTGTTTCAAAATATTGACCATTTATGAGCACTCGTGCAATATTCTCAAAGTATTATAATATGGCGTCAAAGTGCCATGGAAAAATAGAAAATTTTATATTTTTTCTCAATTTAAAATTTCTAAGCAGCCATGGGATGGCTTGGTGATTACATCCCCTATTTTCATTTGGGAAGAGACCTTTGCCTAGTAATAAGACATACAGAAGCTTACCGTCACAACACAGAGATTACCATTATTATTTCGTCCAAGTTCATTTCTATCGCAGCCCTAGGGACCCTTGATAAAAAATAAAAATGGTATTATATATTTTAACAGTTTTTGGAGTAACTGATAAACTCCTATTAAAGTCGCTAGGGTCATTAAAATAATTCAAAGATCCACGACAAGGGGGAGCCACTGGGGCGGTACGAAATTAAATTCTGTCACAAACGCAACAACAAATCATGTTTATTTAGATCTAAAAATACCTCAGTCGGCCATTACGTCGGACAAACGCGCTCCGAACGCGCATCGTTTAAGAGATTAAGCAAGGAGGGACATTAGACTCAAAATTATTTATACAGGGTCCCCGGGTCCTAGATTATATTACTGCATACACATAAATAACGAAAACAATAAGAGCTATTCAAATAAATTATCTTTTTATTGCCGGATTGTGAAAATTTTGGACACTTATCCGGGAGCGGGTGGAGTGTCCCGATTTATGGCGGTAGAGACGGCGCGGCGCGGAGCTTCCTCGTCTAACAGCCCCGAACTCTGTTCTTGTGTACATTGTTTTTGTTATTTAACTTTGCTCTTGATTAATTTATATTTTTCTTGACTAATTTATATTAAGCACGATATCCTCGAATAGATGTCATCATAATAATATCCGATGTAAACGCCGCAACTACTGTACCAATGCAACTTCACTAGGGCTGACACCGCGTATTGCCATCTTCATAGGGCAATAATAGTTTGTATATTTTTTGCCACATTCATAATGATACGATAAAATGAGGTAATATTAGGTGATATTGGTAGCTTGCATTTATAGACCTTCGTTCAAGTCGTAAAAGGAAGCTCAGCTTTCAGTGAAAACAAAATATTCTTAATAAAATAGTAAGGGAATTAGGGTATATTCTACTTCTCAATTATAGATATCACCGTCTAATTATAAATCTCTTGACATTATAAAAAATTCCGAGCATCAAGCTTAAGGATTAGTAATGCCTCAAAGTCAACTACTATTACAGGTTTTTAATTGAGTCTTGTAAAGAATAGTTCGAATACGTTAGGTATTTGCAGTAAGACTAACAACTTTCAGATAAAAATCCACGACCTTAGATAGGTAAAGTAGTCAATCAAGCGTATTACTAAGCAGTCAAAACTACCCATTGTCTGACGACATCCACAAATCTGTAGCAAAAAAAATGAAGCACCGATGTCGTCCACGGCAATACGCCACGGAATTCTATGAATAAACTAATAAATAATCTTTTGAAGCGTTATTTATTAGATGCGGCATTACCGGACGGAAGCCTCGTCCGAGTGAGACAGATGGCGTAACCGTTGGGGAGAGAGCGAGACGGGGAGCAACGTCGTCGGTCATAAATAATAGCGTACAAAAACAATGGACAATGGTTTGTGGTGAGATACGTCTTCTTTAGGCAATCCCCCCTCCCCTCTAATGGAGGTATTCAAATTAAAGACGGAGTACACTCCGATTGTTCTAAGCGCGTGCGCAAACCGTATATACAGTGAAGTAAATATAATTCATATTTTAGCAAAGCGCTACAGAAATTAAAAGACTCGTATAATTATAATGAAAACGAAAGGTAAAGTTATATTTCGTTAAGAATGAAAAAAAGGAACGTTTTTAAGTCAAGAACTAATGGAGGATGCCCTAAACGCACTAAATAGTAAATGTTCTGATTGTAGTGTGTGGAACCGTGTCGAATGAATAAATATTGAAGAAACTGATTTTTTCACTTCTATCCACTCTACTCACCCCATTATCGAAATGACGCAAGAATAAAGATGAGATGTTCTGTGAAGTTTTCACAAATATAAGCGTCCATAGCCTGCGGTTACCACTTCCATTCTAGGCGGCCAGTACGTTTGTTTGCTACCAGAACTGTATAAAAGCCGTTTTTCTCTAGATTTATCGTGCTTACCATCTTGAACCACATCATTATTTATAGTGTAAAAAAGATCCCAAAGCACATTAGATTAGATGGATAATAAGTTCAAGGAACATGTCAAGCAAATTTTACCGTCAGACGGTTTTTATAGGGTAAATTATTACGTGGACGATAGTAATGCCTGGAAAGATTCCCTGTCTACCTACATTGTAAATGTATGTATATGAACAGGTGTTTGTATAAATATATAAATTAATGTACAGACGACAGCTATAAATTGTGAGTGAACAATGAATCCGTCTGATTGATCTGTTTAAGCAAGTGGTTTGCATGAATTTATGCTATTGTTTTTCCTGAATGATAAATTATTTATCTTATTCGTCCGTCTTTACTTTACTAAAGATAGAAAATTATTATATAGAATATTGATTACGTTGAGGCGAAAGTTTGTCATAGTTTATAGAATGGCATATTCGGCTTAATAGGATATTGAACATTTCATGATAAATGATATTGGATAAGCTCGATTGCTACGTCTATTTCTAAGCATCAGTATTCGCTTTCTTGTGTTGAGTATACGGTGCAACTTAGTACTCAGAGATAGCGATCTATTATAACAGGCCTCAGGGCTGAGGTCCTCTCCATGTTGGTTAAGCCGTAATCAGGTTTTTGAACTACTTAGTGTTTGAACACAATCTCACCTAATGTTAAAACAGTGTGATTCTGGTACTTCAGTGGTGCTATAGGAACACAAAGGGTGTATCGAAAGTGTTGATGTTTTGTGATAGGTTTTTAATTTAAAGGTTGTATTTAGGCGAGCTTAGAAAAGTCCGTATCTCCACGCTGTTTCATTGAAAGTTCTGGCCCCTTGCAAAGATTCGTACCTATGTTTATCGACGCGTTGTCCGACTACATCCTTATTTGCTATTTCATAATATGAAAAAACGACTGAGAGCTGATTACGTCTCTATATATTTCATGCTTAATAACTTCTACAATAAGATATGACTATATATATTTGGAGAACATGACAATTTTTACTTAAAAGTGTTTATATAAACTTTGTATGTAGTTTAATATCTTTGGTATTTTTATAACATCGAACTTTATATAGCCCATTGTTGGGCAAAGACTTTCTTAGATGAATACGTAGGCTTAACCACTTCATCAATCCACAACGCATTAGCGATTTTAATAGACAAAAATGTATACAGTACATGTGTATATCCTGTTAACACATCCCGGTTTAAAGCGTCATGTCCCGGTATCTCGCCCTTAAATTATTGAGTATTTCATAGCAGATTAGCAATAGAAATAGTTAAACGTCTTCGCTAACTCAAAATCTGCACACTTCTCTATAGAGTAACTCGTATAAGACGTATAAAGTGAAAGTGGTAGCTAGCCAGGCGGATTTTATAAACCCCGGTTCATAACTTGAATGGCTTCATTACAATATTTTCATTCTTTTTATTGTAGCAGTCGCACCTATATATAGTTTCCAAAGCGACCACTGAACGATTACTGTTTCAACTTAGCTTTTAATTAAATAAGTAGCTGTCGAGAATGTTACTTAATTTATTGAGGCACATTCACTTACTAAAATCTATGCTTACCTCCTAATAAGAAGATAAATGATAAGGATATTTAATTAAATAATCAAAACAATTAAAAACTAACATACCTTTGTTAGTGAACACCCACGTTCGGAACTTCCAACTCGTTAGGGTTGTCACATGAATAATTCTTAGAGAATTTCGGACTTAGTCCATACAAATTTCAATAAAGTTAATCAACGATTTAAAAAAAAACGATAACCTTAACATCGGCAATTTTATTTATGTTTAAATAATTGTATTTTGAATTTCTTTAAGCTATCATTGCGTTGAGTCGTTTTTCAAAAAAGTTGAGTAAATATTTTAGTATTGATTGCTTCAAATTATCACAATGTGATATGAATAAGGTGTAGAAAATAGACTTACTTTATAGTGTATATAACTAACATTAACTTTGGAATGCAGTTTTATTACAAACTAGGCACAAAAAAAGTTGCAACTACGGACTGAGAAGTTTACCATCAATTGTTTTGCCAACAAAAGTCTAAGTACCAAATCGTTCTAGACTACATCGAATTACCTACCTAATTTGAGATTGTCATAAAGGTATCAATATCTTAATCACCAGAGATTTCCTATCCGATTTTGAGAAATTCTCTGCCGTATCTTCGAAATTCAAGTTCCAGTGCTAATGAAATTAAAATAGAAACCCTGAAAAGAATCACCTTTCCAACAAAAAAATGATTTTCCAAATCGAACCATGAGTGAGGAAGTCCTGAGGTAACAAACTAAAAAAAACGGCCGTATTGAAAACCTTGAAGTTGGTTGAAAACTGATAAAGAACGATACTTAATATTACCTGACAACCCTATATTATTATCATTTGCGCGTACGCACCGGTCGGTCACAAATTAAAAGAAGCGTTGCCCGCCGGGGCGCGTACTAATTGACTTTTCATGTTCCAAATTCAAAATGTAAATGCACGCGCTACCTGTGGGGTGCGCCTGCGCAGCCTTGTTGAATTAACGATCTAGTTTAGCGTTGTCGTTCTTACTTTACAAATAAACGTGGGAGCGGTGTAATTGTAATTAAATATAACAGACTCGAATCACAGGATAGGTACGAACATTGAACTGAACATAGTCTATAAATGTTGGAAATAATTAATTTTGACACTGGAGAATGCTCCTCCGAAGCTAATTTAAGAAAAAAATGAAAATATTTGCAATAAAAGGACAGCTATTATTAATCAATTTAATTTCTCCAGTATTATTTGTGTGTGGGATTCATTCAAAAACTATACAACAGATTTATATGATATTATACCAGGGCAATCCATACCCTCATGGGTATATTTGTTTGAAATGACCTTCATTGAAAGTAAATATTGTTATGAAATAACTCATTACTAGGTGACGCTGCAGCAGGTTGGTCAACTTTTGTACAATTCGATCGATCGCCATGTGATAAGCGTTGACATAGAAAACTTACATAATATCCATTTTTTATAGCTCAACTATGTGTTACAATAAATAACAATAGCAATAAATAGAAAAAAAGTCGGCATCATGACGACTACTGACAGAAATGAAATATCAAAGCAATAGAATAACTGTGTTCTTTTTGGTGCAAGCAAATACGTCACGAGCATGTGGAGGTCATCGGTTACGCAAACCCATAAATTTTCCCCTACGAAAAATCGCTCATCGCGGCTAAAGAAGTTCTCACAAAACAAAACGCGAGCAAAGCCCCAGGTACAGCTAGTAACTATATATAAATAATAGTTTAATATGAAAATAAAATACTAAATTTAAAAGATGTTAACGCTTCGAGTGTTCAATAATTTGTGATTTTAACATAATAAACATTCGTTAGTAACCACTTGGCGTCAAACAGAGCCATAAAAAATCACCTAATATATCGTAATGGGCAGCATCAATCACGATTATGAAGTACGAACGATGAAGAAATCTGAAAAGATCCGCTCAGAAATAATACTCAATTCACCATTAACCCGGACGCGTAACGTTTTAAAAACTCATTCGCGCCCACTGTATAAATCTAAATCCTTTTAAAATTACGATTTTAAACTCAATAGATTCGGATGAATGTGTGTGTCTCTCTGTGTGTCGCGGCGCACACGAAAATAGCGAGTTAAGGCGTCCAAATCCCGCGAGACTGGTAGGGTTGTCGCGTTCACGATTTTACATCCTTTTATTTTACGTGACTACACGTTTAATGTCAGATATACGATAGATCTAAACGAGTTTGTTATACTGTCAAAAATAATTCTTGAACCATGTACATAATTAGAAATTACATACGATCGGGTTGGTGACGCCTTGAATCGTATATACTGTGTACAGTCGTCATCAACCGTTTACTGTTCGACAAAGAGTACATCGTTCATATAAATGCTTATTATAGTAATAATAAAATAATACTATGTATATGTTTGTATATAATCATTGTAGTATTCAAGTATACATAATGTGGGTATTTAAATATTACCTTCATTTATTTCTATATAAATATGGATATGTATGCAATTTAATGTGGATATATTGATTTATAAGTTACTTCTATTTTGTGGGCATAATAAGCATACACCCACTTTTTATTGTAACGTGTTAAAGTAATGGCTCTATATTTGGTGATAGTAAAATTCGAGAATAAAAGCAAGTATCTACAATCCATTGGCAGATGTCGCTGTCATGCCGACTTACTAGTCTCTCGGCCACCAAGTATATGCTGGTCAATAACAAAATTCGGCAAACAAAAAGACAATCACTTTGACTAGATTATTACCGTTCGGGTACAAATTTCTATTACTCTACAATTAATATAGAAACAATTAGAAGAATGGACCGCACTAAAGTGCGGTAAACCTAATATGAGTAATTAAGCAATAAAATATCGGTGATTGCTAAAAGGTTAGCAGTCTTCGGGAGGAAATTTATACACCAAAAGCTGGAAAGTACATATTATTTCTGTTGTTTTATGCTTTATGGGTTACCACAATGTCACCTGATGTTAAATGTCGATGTGTTCTAAGATGATAAACACGCTAAACCTAGAGGGGGATTGACTCTCAAGTGCAGCTGCTGGAACACACCAACTGGTGTTTGGTGACAGAGTTTCTATTTGAGGTGGATATCTAGCCAAGCAGGCTCAGGAAAAGCCATACACAACTATTCAGACTGTGTACTACAATATTCATAATAACGTAACATGTGGCAGTTGACGCGTTGCATCCGAGTTTGGCAGCCCTATTAAAAATCACGCGAGCCCCGACTCCTGCGCATGACATTCTTTATTTAATTGGCGACGTGATAGATCGTTACGTCGAAGTTGTGATGTTTCGTCTCGTTTAAATTTGTTTTATTTCCAACAAGAATTCCGGGATGTTTTATTTGTCCGCGGAATTAGCTTTGTTTATCTTATACACACACCTTGTATTGTATGTATTTTTAAATATATTATTATATGTCAAAAAATAGTTCGAACATCCCGGGAATCGGTGCGAAGCCAAAGCAATAAAATATGTACATAAGGTATATATTTATACAAACTATTTCGAGATGTGTCAACTAGAATTATTTCGACCGACTGCCGTAGTAATCCCCCTTGATACTTTTGCTATCTATACAAAATTTGCTATAAGACTCAAGTATGGATGTAATTGATTTTTACATACACATATTCTTCTACGAGAGTTGTTGAATGATATCTCACACACCTAACTCATTCTCACTTGCATACTGTACACTATATCACACAATAAATGTGATTTTGGTAGGGGAACATTCACTTACATCTGGATAGAATCCATCATATATATTGATAACCTTCGTCTAATGACCTGCTTCTAGAAAGTGTAGTGTAGTAGAAATTGTAATTATTATGACATATAATAATATGGTACATTATTTATACGCAATGGATGGCAAATTATTGAAGACTTGATTTTCCTCGTGGCTTCGCTTTCGATTCGTGGTTCGATCGATCACTTCGATTCGATTCGATCGATTGTGTGGTTAAGGCATGAAGGCGTAACAAACAAACTCGCACTTCTAATTTACTTATAATATTGGTTAGGATTGGGATATAATAATGACAATTGTCGGCAGGTCTTATCATAACATGCGAAAGCATTATGGAACAACCAATCTCTTTGAAAGAGAGAGCACTTCATGTTGCTTACACTCAAGTCATAATAGGAACGACAAACATTTATTTCATGATTATCTAATTATTATTATTCGCAATATGTTTACAAGACAGCAAATTACCCAATAGCTGAATAACGGGCCACAGTTTATAATGACACTTATTGTAAAATAACAGAATTCATTATTGATTATTGACATCTATACTTCTCACCATTGCGTTTCAATGGTAATTATACTCCGGTCACACAGGGATTATCTTGCCATTTGTAGGCTGTAATAGAAACAACTAATAACGCTCTTTCACCCTTCAACGACTCTTTTTGCTTTGGATTTAACATACTTCACCATCACGTGGAGTGTATCGCGCTACACGTAACGTATACTGATGAAACATCGCGGGTCATTAACCGACGTCGAATAATATTTAGACAGTTTATTGTTCTATTATATCGATTTATACTCGTACACTCGCCAGACACTGACGCGTAACGACCTCGTTGATTGACCGGTTATTTCGCGTATTTACATAAGCGTCGCTGCACATTTTCACCTGCGCAGGCGCAGCGCATCGGTGCATACATCAACACGATTATAACTCAGCGGCACCTGTTTAATTTCATTCGTACTAGAGCAGGTGCGGATTCGTGACGTTTCGCGCGAGTGAAAATTTAACGACCTTGCAAATTATGGTCAGTATATTAGGAGTTAAAGTGTTTCACTACCGTCTCGTACTGAAAAATGAAAATATTTGTTTTGTATGTTATAACTTATTATAAAAATACCTTTTTCCTTTAGAACTCGTTTACTAAACACCTTTCATTAACTGTACCCACCTCAAAGCTTAACACCACTAATTATTTGTTATCGAACTTTTCCTCCGATCGGTGAACAACAAGGGTATATCTCACCTTTGTGGTTAACGATCTTAAAATAGGAATGCAATGCATTTCCGGTGACCGATAAATTGAGAGACTAAACAAATACTAAAAGTGACAACAGAAAGTTCACTGAAGTCAGTTTAAATCTTTGTATGTCATTTTAGTTACTAAAAATATTATAAAGGCAATATTAAATCATTAAAGTAAATACCAAAAATAGAAATCATGACAGTTATTTAATCAAATATTTGCCCACATTGTCTTTACATTTCTACCAACTAACTGGAAAATCATTCAAACCTTTGTCATAGAACTCTGGGAGCCTGGACTCTCTATAAATTGTGTGAATACGCTGAACAACAACAATGAATGCTTCACGCGAAGAAAATTTTTGCCCTTACAAAAAATTGTGCAAGTTGTAGAAAAAATCATAGTTTGGAATGATGACACATGGCTTCTATCGCTAATAATTATTTTTAGAGTGGAAACTAGTGAAGTTAATCTTATTATTATCTAATTTATAATATGTATGAATAGTTTGCTACTAGAATCCTCTTATAAATTCGATTACAATCCATTAGATAGTTCAAAAATCTGCATTAATCTATACCCATCACGAATAGATATGGGATTAGAAATATGCATATTATTTAAATTACGCAGTACAAGAGGCGCATGATTATTTATTATCTGACAGTAAATAACAAAATCTGTATGAAAACAAATCAAAAAATTAAACAATTTAACGTCAAACTAGAAGCCGCATTAAACATTTGAAAATATAAATGTTAAATTGTGTTTTAACCCTTGTATCGATGACAAGGATGATGCCTAGATCAAATCATTGTAACCTGCGTTAAAATAATTTTAATGTGAGTGGGAGTTTATTTTCGGAATCGATTATCAAAGGCGGTATTCTATAATACGTTTGCAAGATAAATATTATTGACTCCCGTCGGTAATCGTCGAGTCCGGTCCTGTGTGACAAACTGCACCTGACGATAGATCGCAAGCGGTGCGAGAGCTAACACTTCACTCTACCAGTTTTAACGAGGTCACTCAGATTCCCATTACCCATGTAAACAGTTATTGCTTAATATTTTATTAGTATTCCTTGATTTAAACTGTCTCCATGATCTGGTGTATAAATGAGTACGAATTAATTTGATTTACATAACCTCCCGCCGGTTTGTTTGACGAATATTTAGAAATTAGCTTTTGCTTGCGGCTTCTCTCAGGTTAATAAAGATTTGATCTATCCTTCGAAAAAAGTACATTTTTTTTTAGTGTAAGGTACTCCGTCTTTTTCTGTACTCCTGACAAAGTGTGTGCAAAATTTCATGATCAGCGGTACAGAAGTCAAGGCGTAAAAGCGTAACAAAAATTTCATATTCGCATTTGCTAAGCTAATGTACGTTTCAGACGGTACATAGTTTGGTTATCAAATGACACACTATCTGTTGATAGCATTACATCTTAAACTATGCTAGTTGTTATTGAGAATTTTGATGAACATATATTTTTTGATTAGTCATTAGTTTATATTTCGATTTTGTAATACAACTAAAAGCTGCGCGTGTTAAGAATTATTTGATAGTTAAATAATTATTGCGTTCAAATATCTACGAATATTAATTTTCATGACGATCGACTGAACCGTGCAGAAGTTGGTGTACTGCAGCGTCACCTAGTGCCCAGTTATGGTAACATTAATAGCATACCTATTCTATGAAAAGTACTTAAATAAAACTTTCATAGTGTCCGCGGAACTAAACGGTGAAGATTTTAATCGATTTGAAAGTCCAGTGGCATGAAGTATTTTAATAGATATCTTACTGAAAACTGTTCTATATATTTAAATATCTTTGATGAAATATGACTACGTCATTTGATAAGGGCTTAAAAACAAACAAAAGTAAAATACTTTCCGCGTCCAATCGAACTCGAGACCCTGTTGTAAAAATATTATTTCGAATAACAAAATATTTGATAAACTATACACACATATTTATAGTATTTAGTAGCTTTTAAATTCAATATTCAGATGCGACTGGTGACTAATTTATTATGCTTATATAAATAGGTCGCCGCACTTTGGTATTTCGCGACGTCCGCCCGTCCGTCTATCCGTCACATTTTATGTTTACGTTAATAATATATACGATATTATATTTAAATTAATTTGAATATTAATGTTTGTGTGTTTTATATATGAATATTGTGTTTTTATGACTCTTTCTGCGAGATATAATGCAAATTGTGTTATTTGTATATTCGATATACGAGAATATGATTAGTACTAATGATGTATAATTTTCGCGTTAGTCTCTGCTGTAGTCGTAATGTTGACGGTCTAATTAAACGATAGATACAACCATTCTATAATAATATTATAAAATTAAAATACTGTTCGATTTCGCTAATCTCTAGAACTACCAGGTACAATCGAACGATTGGTTTTGCATATCATTATTACGTTTCATTAAAGCAATTGTTACGGATGATGTTATCCTTCTCATTTTATACTCCGTACGAACACTTATTAGCTACGATTAGTATTTTTGTAGACGTAATCGACTTTACTCATAAAACTAATCGAGATTATTAAAGAACAGCCTGTATACACACACACTCGCACAGGTAGTTCTGAAATTAAGAAATTATTTTAAAATTACTTCGTTACCCTTAATCATTAATTAAAATAAATATTGTTGATGTTAAGTTTTTTTTATACTTAGTAGGTTAGCGCTTGACCACAATCTCCTCTGATGTTAAATGACGATGTGGTCTAACGCTAAATCTATAGAGAAGACTGACTCTCAAGTGCAGCTGCCGGAACACACCAATAGGTGTTTGACGACAGATTTTCAACTTGAGTATGGTAGCTACCCAGGCGGACTTAGAAAATGCCTTACCACCATGCTATGGTTCCATCCCGAAGTTTTCCTTCACCGAAAGCTCCGACTCAGCTGCTAGGATTGGAACCTACGTCCTTCAACGCTGTGTCTGAACACACTAGTTACTACCAACTGAGCCATCATCGTTTCGAAGTTAATATAGTGCAGTAATTGTATTATACTCGCAAGCGGAGGCGCTAATATAGCCAGTATATTTATGTGATATCTGAATCTATCTATAAACTTTACATGAATTGAAACGTCAGAGCTGCAATTAATTTTAAATTCGTTGTCTTACGTGTAAGACGAGTCGTTGATCAATAGAAAAGAATGTGAAGTATAATAGTCCTCGCTAATATTTTTAACCTCTCCTAATATAGCAGTCAGTTCGAATTTGCACGTAATATAGTCAAGGGCTTAATACAAAATCAAGTTAAAATATTGAAAAATAGTTCTGTGCAAAAACACTCGGAGCGGTCGAAACGTTTGGCAAGGACTTGTAGGTATTTTCATCAACTAATTAGAATTAAAACTGAAATTTTATAAAGAATTTTGAACTTTATTTAGATTCTAATGGAATTGTAAATGTCTAAGAGATAAAAATATAAGCTATTTCGTGTACCTATCAAAGGATTGCGGAAAAAATCGACTTGGGGTATAAAAGATTACGTCTTTAAATATCATATAGAGAGCAAATGCGTCAGATATCAACAAATATTTAAAAAAAAAGTATGTGGTTGTTGAAGAAATCGACGCAAAAATTATTTGTAGGAAAGTGTGTCGTTGGAGCGACGTATCGCTATTGTTAGCGAGACGCCCACCGTTGAAAATATTAAGAATAACCGACCGCTCATTTTTCTTCCTTTATGACATATCACATTTGATTTTACGTTCATAAATAATTATTATGTTGGTATGTCTTCTCAGACGTGTGTACGCCCACGCGTTCATGTTATGTGGTTGCACATTGGCGCAATCTTTTCTTTCACGCACGATTCGATTGCGATTATAAAAACAAAACGTTAAAATTACATATTTTTTTTTCTAAATTAATGCCATTAATATAAATAGTTGTTCGGGTAACGGGCGAATATTCGTGTACGATTATGTTATTCAAACCGAAATAGATTCAGATTTATTTCTAAAATATACTATCGCTTTTAACGATCAGTCGTTTCAGTCATATTCAAATTTTTTAGTGTTTGGTGAAATTTTGAATTTATGCTTTTAATATTCTTATTTTTCTATATGAAATACGATAAGTGTCTTAATGTTTGTCATTTCGTTTGTAAACTCGATTTCTAATAAATCCATATTAATATATTTTTTAATACTATTATACGAGTTTAACTAATTATATAAAGATGTTCAGGTTGCTGCCGAGTCAACCAAGTACTTATTACTATGTGTTATATAATAAAACGAATGATCTCAGAATAGAGATATCGACACCTCATACGTTTAACGAGGTAATTATATTTTACAATTTTTGTCTGCTTTTTGAGTATTATATCATACAAAAACTGATCAACTGCATCCAAATAAGGCAATGCTTCAATGGAAGTGTCAGGCGCCAGAAGTAATATAGAGTACGCTCACTAATAATATAAATTTACAAAGTGAGCTTGTTTGTTTATTTCTTATGCTTTCATGTCTTTGTCTACTCAACCGAGTATGGTCAAATTTTATACACATTATTAGGAGTACAGAAAAGGACATAGTGGGTACTTTTCGTCCAGAAAAGTGTACCTGCTGTTCCCGGTGAATAGGTCAAATCTAAATAACGCGAGTGAAGCCGCGAGCAAAAGTTAGTACTATATAATTACACTTGCACTTAAAAGGCCTGAATAATAAATCTATTGAAAAACAAATAAATTATAATTTCGAGTCCATTATTTTGTCACATGATTATTATATTATTAATATGTGCAAAACAGGCGAAGCCGTTGGTGAATGTGGGTGTCTAATAAATGCATCAAAAAACTACTTTATTTTTCAGTTAGACTACAAAAGTGAAGTAGAGATCATTCAACGCACACCGCGTCAAGTGTTGTCGTAAATAAAAGCGGTAATAAAAACGTATCTACTCCGTCGCGTCGAAAAGTCGCAAGTGTTGAAGTGTCAAATCAAACACGACCTGTTAATGAGTCATCGTGACAGTGACATGTTTATGATAGTTTTGTAACGGATTCGCAACTGTTTTTCGTAGCCTCCGCTTGGGCTGCGGCTTCGAACGCTTTTATCTTATTAAACAAAGTTTTTTTACCCGTTTACGTTTTTCTACAAATCTAATAAGAACTGACTTTTCAATAACAATTAAATACATATTTAATACTATAAAATTAAGACTAATTTAAATGTTAAAACTCCATTTTATTCAACGATGTGTTTACAATGTCAGGATATATTTTTTATTTCCACAGCATAAATTATCAAAGGTCCAGATATGATAAACACACAGAAGTCTAAATCTTTTTTATGTTATGTTACAGTAATTAGTCCACCTGATGGTAAGTCATCACTACAACCTATAGTTATGTGTTACCAAATTCAGTAAGACTTTAGTCCTGAAACCTGACATAATAGGTTGCTTTTCGCCAGCACTTCGTCGGATTACCTCGTATTCATGTACGTACACGTCGCAAATCAAACCCTTCGAATCGGAACACAGTAGTGTGAACACTAATGATTTGCAACAGACATGATGTCACGATGGTACGACTCCCATAGAGCCTTACACGGGTTTTAAAAAAATCTTTTGTGTATTTCTAAATTCAGATAACAGAGAGAGAGAGAGAGAGCGCTAAATGCTCAAATGACTCAATGCGATGAGTCATTCGAATCACCGGGTCAAGCGTTTTTAGTCACATCCTGTCAAGTTGTAATAAATCCACAATGGCTCTCAACTATGGGCATCATTCTCACAGATAGGACCTTCCGCTATAGAGTGGATGGCGAGTTGTCCCAGCCCCACCCGATACGTTCAGGAGTGCCCCAGGGGTCCATCCTCGCGCCCTCCCTCTTCAACCTGTTCATCAGTGACCTACCTCGGTCCCCGGGGTTCGAGGTAGGTTGTTACGCTGATGATACAGTAATCTACGCTTCCGATTGGCGGCCGTCGCATTTAGCTATCCGTATGAATAGGGCCATCGAGGAACTCGGCGAATGGTTTCTTCGATGGCGTATAGAGGTTAATCCCGAGAAAAGCGCTGCGATCTTTTTCGGTCCGGTTCAGCGTCCGCGTCCGAGCAATATAGAGTCCCTTAAATTGTATGACACCGAGATTCCTTGGGCCCTTACGGTCAAATATCTCGGTGTCACGTTAGATAGACGCCTCACGTTTAAGCAGCATGCAGTGAGAGTACGAAACAAAGCCGCTATGGTTTTGGGTCGTCTGCATCCGTTATTATGTGCTAAGAGCAAAATGTCCGTCAGACATAAGCTCACACTCTACAAAATGTGTATTCGTCCGATTTTGACATATAGCTGTCCCGTTTTCGCGCATATGTCAAAAGCGAACTTTAAGATTTTACAAAAAATACAGAACCGTTTTCTACGAAAGGCGATCGGTGCCCCGTGGTACATCCGGAGAGTCGACCTCCATAGGGACCTGGAGATGCCGTCTATCTGGGAGTACGTTAAAACTCTCACAACTAGTTATTTCGATAGAGCCATGAATCATCCCAATCCGTTAGTGGTATCCGCCGCGACTTACGATACACTGCCAGGCGCGCCGCGTTATAAAAGACGTCCGCGTTACATTTTTGCCGACCCTCCCGATGATATTACGTTAGGTAACTTAGATTACCCTCTCGTCACTCGAAGAACAGCGTGTGCGCGCCCACGCCCGCGTAATCACAGATCACGCCGCCGCGGTTTGGCTGTGAATTTTGCCCCAGCACACAGTCCTAGGCCTCCCTCGGCAACTGCTCTAGCCGAGGTCCGATCCTCCGGTATGGAGCCCTCGAGCAGCTTGCATGCGCGAACAGAGTAACACCGATTTGATCAAACTTTCGTCTACAACATAACACCGATCACCCCACACACGTGCACACACACTCACTTGTAGGTACACATAGTGGTGGGCTATTTTTGTTTGTTTTTTTGCCCTTTCGAACTGAAATAGTTTAGAACTCAGATAGACAGATACAAAATACGTGTACGGGATCGTGAAACATACATGCTTGGTAACCATGTATATTTCACGAACCCATACAGGTATGATACGGATAGGCTTAGCTTAGTTTAGCTTAGCTAGTTAGATTCGGGTTTTCGACGACAGCCCAAGCCGAGGCGTGCCGTGCGCCCTTGTGCTAGTCGTCTATATAAAATCGGGTGAGTGCCTTAAGCGCTCCCCTTAGTAGTCCGGTGAAACTGTGAAAGCCTAAGAAGCTGGCAGTGTAGGTCAGTTCGAAAAAAAAAAAAAAAAAAAAGCTATGGGCATCGAGTTTCTAAAACATATATATTTACATCTCATATCAAAAAGTGAGGTAAATTATAAATTTTTATTGTGTCTTTGTTTTTATGAAATTAACGTCTCGTCCTAGCATTATACGGGTGCAAACGGGTTCACGGGTTCTGAACTGGAGTCATGAAGACCTAAGCGCTTTCAACACCATTAATATCCGATCTACTTTTTTGGATTTCGATGTTCACAGTTCACCAAAGCCAAAAAAGCTTCTAAATATAGTAACATAGCCTTCTTTTTGTTATGCGCAATTTTAAATCTATAATGCCTTTTAACGTACTCATTGAACTAACATACTGTAAAGGCCAATCTTGATCTACATTACATCTTCAAGATAAATAACATATATAATTTGATATGTACTATGATATGAAAATATCAAATAACCCATTAATTTTATAATATGTGAAATATAAAAAATGATTACCGTGTTTTATTCTTATCCATGTGTTCTCAGTAGGTCTATTTAAGGTACATAATTCAATAGTATTTTATTTTGACATGTTCCATAATGCTTAAAATAGTAATGAAGAAATGACAGTATTAAATAACAAAACCATTTTTGAAAGAAAGAAAGAAAGAAACACATTTATTTACCTCACACAATTCAAATATTACTACAATTAATACATAGATATAATCTAAACAAATAAATATAAAAAGAACAAAAAAAAAATTAAACTTACAAATAAAATTTTCGATTAAGTATATTGTGTGTGGCAAATGGGCCCTGAGTCAGCATATGTGCTGAAGGGGATTAATCCTCCAGCGCTGATTTTCACTCAGGACCCAGAGAGTTATGTGTGCGCTATACGATGACATACATGTGTTGTGTGGTGTGATGTTTAGTGTAGTGGAATTTATGTCTGTTGGAATAAATAGGAAAAAAAAAAAAAAAACTTCCGTTAAATGTAATAAATAAATAATATAATAATAAATAGACACATACATACAGATACTGATTCATGAGAGAGAAATCGCGGGACCCAGCTAGTATAAGCTAAAAATTAATTAAAGCGTCGCATATCACTCTCACAAGGTATGGCATTAATTACGATGCTTTTGCGAAAACATATATCATTTTTTTTTTACTGCTCGTCGACAAAAAAAATCTCGTTCCATAAGATCCGCGCTTAACTTATAACGGGTATAAAAGTGAGTTCGGAGTTGTTTCGAACTGCGACTCCGACGATGACTCCGACAAGCTCGACGACGATTCGTCCACACGGTTTTCATAATTCAGACAGATAGCGACTCTGCTTCCGATTATAGGTTTATTCTGCCGCGAATTTTTTTAATTCACCTTCCGTGACAAATTATTTCTGAAGAGTCGAAGGAAATCGAACAACACTGTTGCATCTATCGATGAGCATGCTATATTTCCGTCAAATCAAGATGTCGTCATTCAGTTTCCTCACCGAATACGACATCTATTGCCTGAACGGTCAGGACTTCCCAGTTTTACGAATCAACCTGGTGTTGGTCACTCTTTCTATTTTCTCAACTCACTGTCTGTCTACGTCGAGCTTCCTTTCGCAGTGACTGCCAGGTGTACGGTCATTCCGCCCGACACTACGTAGGTGTGTCAAGTGTCTCGGGGATTTTAAGGAGTCGCACTAAGCGAGGCAAACGGGTCATACCGCGAACTACTCGCTCGACCTATCACCGTCGCGGCGGTCGTCGTTCTCGGACGAATCGGCCTCCGCCTCCGCCCATACAAAGCCAGAAGGCTTTATCTGCCGGGCACCTCCAGTGCGCCGGCAGCATCCGCTCCTGCGCCGAGCGCGCTCTCTTGGCGCGTAAGGCCTTCCCCGCCAGCTCCCTCGGCTCCTCTCTGTCCACTCCTGCGCCACCTATCGCGGTTTCAGCATCGACCTCCGTATAGACTGGATATACTTTTGGTACACGATGTACAAGAGATAATCGCATTTAACGCGTTAGTTAATAGTACGTCTGAGCTCGCTCTTAAACGCTATCTCCGCTTTCCCGGCCGTCGCGACCACGGTACAGCAATTAACCCGCGCCGCGCATAAATAAATTCGCGATATCAGATCGAACCCGCGTGAATAGAGATACATTAGGATTTGTTACGTAATTATTTAGTTAAATCGGCACTTTTGTTTTCTCCAACTTCTGTTTTTTGACAGTGTTACTATAATTTTTTCGTAAGCAGGTTAGGACTCAGTAAATCTCTTTTTGTTTAATAGTAGGCACGTATGTATCCGACGTAACCATGCGACGTGACGCAACGCAAGCAACGGGGATAGACAGGAAAGTACTTGATTTTGTGACCCACTTATACAAAATCTTTCGCCATGATAGACATACCGCACTACAGTACTAATCTTGAGTTAGCTGGAAGAAAACTTGCAATTCTGTAAAAGATGCATTTGCCATATCCATAAATTAACTAGTCATGACCAGTTGTCAGTTCGCGTGATGTCTATGGAATGATAGGTGCCGTGCCGTTCCAGAAAATTCATCGTGTTAATCAATGTATGAGCCCGTAATGATATATTAATGCGGGGCCCCCGAGTACCAGAGTTGATTTCTTAGTAAGTCCCTGCCTCTTTATGAGCAATACAGTGAATAGTTCGGCAGACGTGCTTCCTCGCGAAACGATGATAATTTTATCATTCTATTAATTATTTATAGTTTTGTTTTCGACATGTATGTTTGTCGTCGTCACGCGTCAACATTTTATCGGCAGATGATGTAAACTTGTACCGGTTTCGTTTCATTTCTCTTGAACCATTGGTTTTTTCTTGCAAAATTGCTTCTTCAAAGGCGAATCCAGGACGGGGGCACAGAAGCACGTGCCGTCTCAATTAAGGAGCTGAGAAAGATCAATACCATAGTTTTTACATATGCGTACATAAATATGAGCATACTGTCCAAAGTAGCATATAGCAAACTATCATCAATTATATACCATTGACAGAAAGAATGTGAATGAAATGTCTTCACCGACTCCTAATTGTGCGCATACCCGCACAGCACGGTGTACACAGCTAGTGTAGGCAGGACACGTCTAAGGATACAAAAACTATAAAAGTTGCGGTCTCATTGAAGTAATTATGATATAGGACATATTATTATATTATGAAGAGAATTTACCTTGTTTTTTAAATTTGCAGACAGTTTTAGTAATTTGGCGAAAGATGAGAGAAAATATACCCAAGTCACTAGCTGATATACCCGTAAAAGAGCATCGATACTGGCAAATATAACAATACTGTGTCGATTATTTTTCACTAGGTACACTACGTTACGCTGGTTGAAGACACGTCTTCAATTGGAACATGGATCATTATCAATTCTTCAACTAGAAGACATTAGTAACTTAAATGATTATCTTCGGCAGGAAATATGTAATTAATTTGTATGATTTATTTAATTATGAACTATTCCTTACAAGATTTTCAAGTATTTTTAGTTATTTTATATATCATTGATAAAGAATTAATCTGAAAGACTAAAGGGGACACTCCTTACTTATCTGGTCTTTATCACTCTCCCACTAATAAATCCTGGATCCCTTTGCATGTGTTTATAGAAGTAATTCAATGAAAGATTTAAATTTTTTAAATTTAGATCTGGTAACGTTTCTGTAGCCCGGTTATTGAATGTACTCCAACGCTTAATGAGCTAGCAATAAAATCACAGGTTTGTAGAGTCACATATTAAAAGAAGTAATCGAAGCCAGCGTGCCTGTCACATCCTACCGACCGCTCCTACACTATGGCACATCCACACGACCTACCGCAACCGATATAACCTAACGACGTTACAAACAAAAACTAATTTGCATTCTAAGTTATTAAATAGAAGGTACAGTTTTCAATGTTCGATGGTGTCGGTCGAGATTTTAAACTTCGAACGAAGACCCGACGCCATCATGACATTAAATTGTAATCGAACACTTTACAGCGACTGTCGCAGCGAAATATCGCACTACGATAGTATAAATATGCACTTATCTTTCTTTTTTACTTAACGTACGTTTGCATTATGCAGGCCGAGTGTAACCCACGTGTGCCTCTAATAAAATTTTACTACGGGCCGCATTGTTCTATATGGTTTTTGGCACGGGTGCGAGCGGGACAGCTGATAGGCCATTCTGTTGGGGCAATAACGGAGCGGCGCGCAAAGACTATAACTTGAGCCGGGCGCGACGTCGAACCGACCGAATCGGTACCTTTTACCGAACACTGTAAGTTGGCAGTTAGAGATATTTTTCTCTTTCGGTGGACTTTTTTTTCAGTCGTTTCGAAATCGAATACGCCGGAGTTCGTTACGAACTTACGATTGCATAAATACAGGCGCGAGTTTCGTATTAACATGAACGAACGTTAACAAAAGTTGACGGATTTATCCGGATGTAATGTAGGTATCGTATCTGTACGTCGTGAAGGCTTAAAAAATATAGCCGACGAAATATCTATCTGAAGAGCGCAGGTTCGAGCATGACCATATATTAATATTGTATCTCGTCATTTGCTTACATTATGTGTTTCAAATAAGAAGATTATTGTCCACCCGTTATCGTAATTTGCCTTTCGAAAGCAACGTCAGTTTAAACATGTGCAAATTATGTCATATGTCACGTGGCCGGACATAAATCTATAAAATATAATAAGTTATATTTCCATCCAATCGTTATTATGACTCGAAAACGTCACTAGTGATACTGTACATTGCTATACTTGGTTAATAGCATTAAGAGTAAGAAATATAAACTTCATGTTTCTATTAAAGAATTCAAATGCTTAATTGTGTATTTCCAATTAAAAGAGAAATCTTAAGTACACATCTTGTTTTTGTTTTTTGCTGCCAGTACAATTTTGAAAAGTATGTGAGTGACGTTGACACGCATGCGATTATTTTGCCATTTGAAACGCTTAGTATTTCCAAATTTAAACTTGATTAGTAATACTAGAATGACTAGCGATATAACGGGAATACTCGAGAGAAACTTGAAAATGGCCTTGAAAATTTTAGTCAGAATTTACAATTTAGTAAAAAAAAACAGAACTATGTACTTTTTTCTGATGGAAATCATCAGTGCGTCGTAAGGTGGCGTTGGCATGTTGATTAATAATGTATATGTATAGTAATAAACAAATACGACAAGACTTCAAACCAGGGTTGCCGAATAGTCACTTAGAATAAGTAGAGTCGTTTATAAAACTGTTAGCTAACGAAATAAGGCGTGTTTGAAGATTAATTGACGTACTCTGCTAATTAAAACAAAAAATCAGTAAAATCGTGAAAAAGTCATTCATTCAAGTTTCATGCTTTCATTCTATTAACCTTGTTGAGAATATTACCTAACAAAGCGAACGAGTTTTTAAGCATTGAAACCTTTGATTGATTGGTGCTAATTATGAATACGGCATTGGTTTGCGTTACGAGCCGATTGATACGTTTTGTGCTTTAATTGACAGGCATATTTTAATTGCACGAATGACAGTTCGTCCGGTTGACGTACTTTTATTACCTGTCTCGTTCAGAAGCGGCTCTCTGTAGTCGCTGCTAGTTCTGTAAGTCGCTTTATTATCATCTGCTTGTTAAAATATGGTTTATACGTTCGGACAAAAGATACAACTTTCGCAATTGTGACAGTAGTGAAAGATTATTAATATTACAAATGATATTTCATTTACAATCTCAGGTGCTTCGAATAATTTGCTTAATTTATAGGTCAATGCAAAATGTGTCGATAACTCAAGGCGAAAACTGTCAACATGCTCATTGGATGTTTATTAAAGAATGAATCGAGTTTTTGGCGGGATCTTAGTCTCTTATGTAGTGGTTTTTATATTTTATTCATAATCTAGTGTTATTAGACTCTATATTTTATAATATTGGTGGTGTTTAACGTAATATAGTTCGGTTATTATGCACAAGTGAAGTGGATGGGAAATAATACCACGGAGCATGCATTCTGAGATGCCGCCAAAACTCCATGGAAAGTTCTAACAAGGAAACCACCATCTTGTTAGAACATTATAATTATCGCAAGACACTTACGTGGCAAACTCTTATTACTTGACGCTGGCTTGTGCATAAACCGTGACGGAGCCGAAAAATAAAGAAGAAGAAGAAGAAGTATGAATCAATTATAATTACGATTAGTACAAGCTACTACAATATCTGTAGTTAGTAATGAATATGCTCAGATGAATTGTATTAAAATCTATGTAATTAGTGCTGAATGTATGGGAATTAATCTTATGAAAATGAACGTAATATAAAATCTTTTACGAACTCCTTGCTATATTAAACGTGGCAATATCATTAGCAATCAATCTATAGCTTATCAATCAAACGTCACTCGAGTCAGTCCACCACCCACAACCAGTCAAGGACCCAGCCATAAAGAACGGATACAAGAATGGACACACTCCGTATAAGGTTATGCAAAAATTTAAATTGTTGTATCATATAACACTTCACTACATATTATAAAACAAAGTCGTCCGTTGTGTCTGTCTGTCTGTCAGCCTGTTTGTTCGCGATAAACTCAAAACTACGGAACGTAATGTATTTCATCAATAGATAGAGCAATACATGAGGAAAGTGTAGGTATATAATTTGTTAAGGTTTTGTGTAAATTGGTTAAAATATAACGATAATTGTTTGGAAGTCTTGGAAAAAGTCAAGCCGCCGGGGATGTTTCATCGAAGACGCTGCATAATTCTTTTGAGATATAATAAAACGATGCATAGTCAGATATTCCTGTTTTATAGATCTATACATATAATAAAAATGAAGTGTCTGTATGTAATATCAAAAAAACGACTTTTTACTGATTGGATATGAACGTATACACGATACTAATAACAAAAATACAATTTTTAAAATTTTTGTCTGTCTGCCTGTCTGTATGTTCCGGGTAATCTCCGAAACGGCTGGACCGATTTTGACAGAAATTTCACTGAAGGATAGTTAAAATTACTGCGGGTGACTTTATTTTAGACTAGCTGTCATCCGTGGATTCGTCTGTAGTACTATCTTCAAAACGTTTGAACCATTTTTCACGGAACTTCACTAGCAGATAGCTGATCTTATAAGAAGTAATTTAGATATATAAAAAACACGCATGCAGAGCTGCGGGCAACAGCTAGTCTAAAATAAAGTCTGCGATGGCATATACCTATCTTTTAAGGATACCTTACTATATCCACCTATCTTCTAAAAAATGGTCACATAAAATGAGGTAAATGGAAGGCTATTTAGACGGATACAGTATTAATCCTTATCAAATTAAATACATTATTCGCCTTAAGCATTTCAGGCACATAAGTATATTTTTTATTATCAGAGCAGAACAACGTCTGCCGGACCTGATAGCTGATTTTATGTAGTCATTTTAACCTATAAGGCTATATTTTTTTAATTAATATAATAAACATTATAAGTGGATAAGAAGTGTCAGTTGTCGGTGGTTTAAATTCATAATCTGTAAAATGCTATTCCATATTAGGTCCATACCCTTTATTGATCGATTGCGAAATATCTCGGTAAGTTATGTAACGGTTAGCAACGCTACTGGTTACGGTTAACTTGTAAGTCGTTACCTATTATGAGTTATATTAAATAGTGTACCAAATCTCTCCAATAATTTATATTAATCTTCAAAACCATTTCGCCAACTGAGTTGGTCACTTGTTGTAACTTTATGGCGGTGGAATGTTACTTTAAAGCGACCCATGTTGTTGGCAATATCTTTTTGTTTCTTTTTCTTTGTTGCGATTAGAGGCAAACGAACTGACGGGTTACCTGATAGTAAGTAATCACCCGCCCGCCCATGGACCATGGACACCTGCGACACGAGGAGCATCACAGATGCGTTGCCTGCCTTTGAGGAAGGAATAGTCTCGGTTCTTCGTAGAATTTCGTGTTTGATAACAGTTTCACCCAGTATTAAGGTTGGTAGTGACCTCTGATGGTAAAACGCAACTTCTGGAGTTGTACTGCTTCTCAGGTGCTTGATAAAGGATCTTTATCTAGAAGGTGAAGGTGGTAAATTGGTTACACGGATGTTAGAAAATACCTTGGTATAATACTATGGTGTCATCAGAATGTTTTCTTTCGACTTAAGCTCAAGATGTAGGGTTTGGATACACGACGAATCGACAGGGGAATCATAATATCGAAACTGGGTAAAAGGTTAATAGAAACGAATTATTTTCGTCTAACTTTTGATATTTGGTTAAACGAGAGTAGGTACGCTCCCCTCGCTTATCAATCAAACGTCACTCCTGGGTGCAAAGCAGACGCGCGACAGGTCAAGGCTCCCGTTCCCCACTCCTCGTTCCCCGTACATACCCGTCTGTAGGGTGGCGCCGGACTTGATTGATTTCGCATTGAAGTCTACACGTATTTGGTAAGATGATTAGGATTAAATAATTTTGATAATAGTATTTTTTTATTAATTAAGTAATTGTCGATGACTATACATAACATCTAGGGGATTAATATATTCCAAAATTATATAAGCGCTTTATTTTATTAGCTGTTCTTTTCCATTTTTACTGTTTGTTGTTGACATGTTTTTGAGTTGGCGATTGTGTTTTGTTAATTTGCATTCATAAGCTATTTATTTATGGTGCTTGAATTAAGAATATAGTGTATGTGTGTGTGTGTGTGTGTGTATTTCTGTCTGTGTTTGTGTATTTTGTTTCATTTTAGTTTTCTTATTTATACGATCAAATATCACAAGAATTAACCTAATATAGAAACGGCGGTTAATAAATATGAATTAGTCAAATCAATGCAAATTTTATATTTGTAAATTTGCTTCCATAGTAAGTTACTTTTACTTAAGACATAAATGGATATGTCTATTGTTTTTTTATTTAAATTAAGTTTAACATAATAATACTGATAGAGAGTTGGAACCTAAAAATGAAAATTATGAGAAACAATATTTTAAAAGTATTATAACTTATACCATGGTTCACGACTTTTTTTTGAATTAAATTATGTTAAAAGTTTAGTAATTCCAGTTTTTTTTCAAATCATAATTTGCATAAATTATGCCTTGTATTCTGTGTCATAAATTATGCCACATTTTATAGTTTCCGATAATGACAGTTTTAATTTTGAAACGAATGTTTCGCAAATATAACAAATATCAAGATCATTTTATCCTTCAATGTTCTTGGTGAAATATTAATTCTCATCATATCCCGGGTGATTGACGGGTGTCTACATGGGATATATACGTCACGGCAGCGGTAAACACCTCCCTCCGACCCTATACCAGACCCCCCCCCCCTTAGGCAAGTGTAGCCGCGGGAGGAATATCTCAATCTTTACGTTTATTGATTGATAGATCGGTATTACAAGGTTTTAACGTTTCGTATTTTGGATTAACTCGGGATCCAAAATTGATTGAGTTGTTTATAAATGGATTATTATATTTGTATTATTGGTCAGGAGTCTAAAGTAGGAGTTATTCAAAGTTTCACCTGTCAGTTGCCAATATGTAGGCGTTTTTGAGATGATCGGTAGTACGGAGTTTCTCCGTATGTTTCATGTCAGTATTTTGAGCATTGTTGTGACTATTTTTTACGATTTCACGATTATAATGGTCTGTACAATGAATGTTCAAACATTAAGTTGCGGTTTTTTGGTTGGTTGTAAGAATATGAGCTACTAATTCTTCTATGCCTTCTCTATTTACTACAATGAATGTGGTTTTCACCCAAGATAAATAAGATTACTTTAACTTAGACATTAAATGGTAATTGGTGCCTTAATTGGTCTGTTTGTTTATTACACTTTCACGCCTTAACTAATCAATTGATCGTCATTAAATTATGCATTGACTTTTATTAAAGTGTCCTCAAATTTATGTTAACGTGAGCGAAACCGGAGGCAAAAGTTAGTACAGAATAAATAGTTTCAATATTAATTGCTTAACTGTCACAATCTTCCGCATTTCGTGTATAAAATTATCATTCTTATGATCTTTTATCTCTAAGGTTCATTTTATAATTGATACATATCAAGTTGTCACAAGAGACCGTCAACGACAACCTAAGAATTTAGGGGTCGAAACACTTTTATTAAATGTGAGTAAACTATTGATTAATTAAATAAATGGAAACTTTTATATCTATATAAAATTATATATCTCATCGAAGTTCGCAAAATTTGGATCGTAAATTCGATATCAAACGATATATAGAGATATCAAAACGCGCAATTCTAACGGCGAAACTTTTCTAACAACTTTGGAAACAATCGTCGAATATTGCCCGCCGCCGCCGCCGCCGAGTGGTGCGAAGCGAAATGTTGTCGGATAAAAAAAACGAAGACCTCCCACTTCAGAGGCGACATCTGTTAGCTATTTGTCAAACATCGTATACTATTTTCGTCGGGAGCGCGTAACATTCACTTTGTCAGTTGCTGCATCAGATTAAGGTGTGTTCCTACCACATAGGCGATAGCGATTAACATATATATATTGTAATTAATAACGCTTATTGCCCGACACGTCGTAAAATAAATACAAAGAGAAGTTACATATGTATAAAATAATTGTGATTATATATCAATTAATACGTTTTAAAACTTATAAGGATATAAAAGGTTTGTTCAATACTAGGTGTTACCTACAACTTGGTACTCGTGGAATTTAGCAAAAAAATCTTTTGTATCTTTTGTAAGCGCGCATAGCACGCGCACTGTACTGGACACCGATTCATTACTTTATGATATTTACGCGGAACCCTACCTATTTTTCTAAAATAAAAGTAGGTACTCTAAGAAACTCCATATTACATAAATTATTTCTCAGTAAGTTCTGGTAAAATCGTTTAGAGATTAACCGAAACAAACTGACAAGAAAATTTCAAAAATGGTTTTGTTGTAATATACATAGACTATATATACATCCATATCTATCTAGTAGAAAGAGTCGTAATCCAGTGAAACTGTAAAGACCTTGCCAGGTCAACAGTGTAATCAGTTCAAAAAAACTATTAAGTAGAAAGCTGTTATTTTGACATAACAGACAATTACTTCAATTTTATGTAGTTGTGTAAATACAGACAAATATGCATTATGTAAATATACTTAAAGTTTAATTAATTACATTTCAGTACTTCTGATGTCCACTGTCTAGTTTGTTTCCGATTGTAAAGTAAGTTTTAAAATAATAAAATTAACATGTTCTATGATGCAAAGTAAATTGATCTATATTACATAATATTTTTTAATATTAGTAACTCACGGATAACACTGCTTATAGGGGATAAACTAATGGTCAAGTAAATTATTAGGGTGATCTTTTGGATAAAATATTATTTAATATTACTTTATCGAAAATAATGCAAAACAGGCAGACATTTATAGATATACCTAAATTAAACTTAGAAAAACAAAAAATATTACGAACAGTAAAAAGATTCACTAAATTATCTTGTTTTTATTTGCTTTCTGAAAATGGTAAAACAAAGATTAGCAATAAATAGTAGTAACGTTCTACCCGCTTTAGCTGTCACGGTGTATAGAAATCGAAAATCACATACCAGCAGACAGAAGGGCGTCTTTACTTTGACGCTACCACTCAGATATGTGAAGTTTAGTGTTGACAGCGACATCTCACTCGAATCAGAATCAAACGAGCCCTGACGCTAGAATTATAAGGATCAAAATCGCTCGCTCATTCAGCAAGATCTCGACGAAAATTTGACAAGATTTAATTTGCGGTTAATTTATAATGTAAACCGAACGATTTTGCATTGTAAGTTGATTTCATAAAATGCTTTTCTATGTTTGTAGCCTTGTAAGTTTGCTTTGATGGAGTGGTCCGTCAATTAGACGAAGGTGGCTCCAGTAGCTTTGATAGACTGTACAACGTTCCTGCAGGTTTCGCTACTAAATATAGATTATTTTCCTTTTTTTTTAAAGAATTTTTTTTAAATATTCGTTTGTTGTAATTCGCAATTCCGTTTGTGATATTTCATGCATGAGTATTGGAATTAAATTGTCTTATTGCTGTCCAATTTATAGATTTGTAAGTTATTTAAGCGACGACAGTTCAGTGGTTTTGCGTTCAGGCATGACGTCAAACTGTGTAGATTGAAATTCTGCGAGTTTGATAAACGCCTATGTTATTTGTTCGAAGTTCTATATTCCTAGCCAGTCTTTATTATAAACTAGAGGATATAATTGACCTCATCTTTACTTAACTCGGGGGATACCGATCGTTAAAATTTGGTCTATAACAAATAACAAAAGAATTTCCCTCCAACTCCTGAAAAGTGAGACATATTTTGTATTTATTTATAGACTAAAGTCATAGTGTAACAATAATAAAAACTGAATTATATTTTGTGGACTGTCCCAATTGAAATGTAAACATAATTTAGTATTGTATACAGGTTGATTAATCATAATACGATATAGAGGGGGTGGAAAAAATCGATAATCAACACACTGTCCGACCCACATCGACTTTGAGCTGTCAAGTTTGATTGAATCAGCCCTTCATAGATATACGCGTAGTATAGAGGTGGTCAAGCTAAATATAATATTTGCTTTTTTTTATTGTTAGTTTGTTTTTTTTTTTATTAGTAATGTGATGGGACATTTATCGGACTACACAAGTTATATTTGTAGGCGTTGTTGTTTGGTACAAGGTTATACGGTACAGTACGAATTCAAATTCGAATCCACGTATTTCAGAGCAGAGTGGTGTTAAACACTAAAGAAAGTTCAATGCAAAACGTGAGAAATATTTTATGATAAGGTTATCGGGAACTCTATTTAAGGTATTGAAATAGTCAGAAAATTTCGAACACTATTTATTTCGATCCTTGTAAAAAAACTTTCACTTTCTTAAATACTATTTATTTTATTACTAACGCTTTGATAAATCGATACCAATTTTAAATGCTTCTGATTTCCTTTGCAGGTTGATATATTTTCTATATGATTCAGTTTTTGTTTTTATGCACATTCGTATTGCCTATCTGGTATGTCATTCTTTCATCACATACAAGCCCAATGTGTATGTACTATAGAATTGAACGTTACCGGAATAAATTTACTCGCGTATATCTTTCCATTTCAAAATATAATGAATCTTTAGTACTTCTCAGTATATTTCGTATTTGTAAGCTGTTTTTTTTTGTTATCTCAAATAATTAATACTATATATAAATGTGTGTATTCTTAAGTAATAACAAAGCATAAATTAATGGTCGACAAAAACTGTCATTCGTCACACGACGATTAGTAATTAGCTCGAGGGGTGTGCAAAAAATGTTTTCATGTCACTTCTAGGCGCCCGAGGAAGAGAGTAAATAAAGCGTTGTTGGCCGACAAAGACGTCCGTCTGTTTGCGACATTTGAGCGACGTGTGTCGTTCCCCCACGTACCCCCTCCTATCCCACTCCTGCGTCCCCCCACCTGTCCCCCCCGGTAGAAACGATGGGGGTGGGGCAGCACCGGGTCCGTCGCCGATAATGATGTTAACTCAACGTTTTGAGACGGAACGGACTTTGTTGCGTTTTTTAAGTTGGATCGTGTGCGTTTTTGTTTGCCCGTCTGCCGTGGTTATGTTGTTTTTTTTTCAACCCTTTTCAGATCCCACTTCTGCACGTGGACCTTTTTCGAACTTTCCATTTGTTGGAACACAATTAATCTCGGTGAATACAAATTCTGATGTTTGCGGTATGAGTATGACATATTGTAATTAAAAATATCTTCGAGTATAAACTACATTTATGAAATAGAAATACTCAAAATTATAAAAAAAAGTTATACACTCGCAAATTTTTTTTTAATTAAATGTATGTATGATTGATTTTATGTAATTCTTTTTCTCTCTCATACACCAAAGTCTGTCGTATACTATAAGTACTTCCGTGACCATCGAGATAACGGTGTAAATGTGTTATGACGGTGACAAATGTTAATCTACTTGTATTTAATTATGGTCGCCTTTAATTTACTTTTTTACTTTACTTGGCATTCTATTTTCCATAATTATATTCTCTAACTAAACCTTTGTTCCGCGCCTGTTTCTATTCACAGAAAAACAATCCCTTGAGCAATTGTACCCGATTTTATAATGATAATTTTGACATCGTGACCTTTCTTAGTGATTACATGTTTAAATAACATGTGCCTTATTTATTAAGTAATTTAAGAAGATGCGTCTTTACAGGCTTCGCAATCAACACACTAAGACTACTAACAATTAATTAAAGATAGTATCGACATTAGTATGTTTGCTTATTAAATTTGACATTAACGCTATTTTGGGACTACTCTTTCTAAAAAAAACATTACAATACTATTGTAAAGGAATCTATACTCTCTGATATACTATATAGATAAACATACGATAAATGATAAATGGAATACTCGTAAGAACAATCAGGAAATATGGCCAGATACCGTCATAACTCTTAATTATTTATTATCTATGTTATTGTAAGCTCACGCTAAGTTTTATCGATCATGACGACTTTTAGAACATTTCTTACCAGCAAAGGAAGTTCTAAATTATCACCATTATGTCAATTAATACCTAAATAAGAGAATTATAATAAAAAAACTAGATTGATACCCCCGACTGCTTTCTCGTGACAATGGCTTTGTTCTATCACGGAAACTACCGGTTTTATCAGAGTTAAGTAACTCCTATAAGCATTGTTCGTTTTTATGTTACCTCTGTTAAATTTAATCATAGCTGTTTAGTGTCTATGAAAAAGCATCATGATATGTAGTTTAGGTTATACTTTGAAAATTCATCTGTCTGGCAGAAAAATTCATCAAAATTGGTTCCCAGACGTTTCAGAAATTAACACGGTCAATCATCAGCCATTTTAGTTGTATATCTATAATATTTTCACGTCATAGTTCTAAAATATAACACACGTAGAACGTATTTGTAAAGAGATAGCTGAGTCGCATAAAATGCAAGTACATTTCCCAATCAACATACATCTGAAACAACGTCTTCAAAACACATTCAACATTCTAAATCCCACAACACAAGACTGCAACACGCTTGAAATAAATTTCATCAGCGAATCCCGGCCGGACGCGCGTCGCACTCGACTTGTTCAGTAAATTGTCTTCAAGAGTTGACCGCTCCCCCCGTCGTTCGCTCTGTGTCCCAGCCTCGGGGAAGTCGGGGGGTGGGGGCGATACCCCCCCGTCCGTCTTGCTTATGACTGACGGCCGGACAGTTGAGTGATGGAGAGTGACTGGAGACTTAATGCGCGAGGGCGTTTTATAGTGTAATTATTGAACAGTAGTATAATTGTGATATTTTTGTGCTACATTTTTTTGAAAAATACAATATGATAGAGATAAATTAAACTGTTGATTATTTAATAATAATGAATTGTGAAAAATGATTGGACATTGAAAATTAACATAATCAGTGGGTCATGTGAAAAGTTACCTATGCTTATAAATAAATTTAAGTTTTGTTCGTTCGGGATAATCTCCAATGCAATCTTCACGAGACTATAGATACGCAGACAGATAGAGGAGTATCAGAATATGATATACGCTACACATCATAATGCTTTTCCGTAGAGTATAAGTAGAAATGATAGCATTTTAATCGAAATAATGAAAGAGAAACCATAGTTAATCCAGATAAGCCACATAGTTCCCATGACATAACAAAACTATTTTCAAGAGAACTGAGTCGCGGGCACAGTGCGATTATCGTTCTACCGGATTGTGTTACACCAAAAGTTGTACAAGATATTTTTTTTATTGAATAACTACCTTTCGTCCGCGGCTTCGCTAGTGTCTATATAGACTTCAACTGTCCCTCGGGAACAATACTTTTTTTTGTAAACGGAATGTCCCAACGTCCTTATCTGTACATTTGTATTCCTGACGATGTGTTTGGAACTTTTCATGACGAGCGGTCGAGTACTTACGTCGCGGCGTAAAAGTATGGCAAACAAACATACATTTTTTCGGTAATGTCTAGTTATAATATGTTATTAAGCTTGTAAATATGCTCTCTAGATTTATACTGTTATACAGTTCGTTTGGTTTATGTTCAAATGCTTTTACAAGTTGATGTTGAGATATTAGTCGACTTGAACCACTGATTATTATTGCTTACACTATAATTCTTTCACCGATTGTAAAACATATTAACTGATGTATTATTAGTAGCGATATTCGACTTTATCCGAACTCAGTAGGTATCAATTTCATTTAAATTTATTCTGTAGATGTGTTTTTATAGGAACTTTAATAATTTTGCACACGTTATTATAACTTAGTGTTGCTTTGTTTTTTTAACGTTTGTACTCTTTTTGTATTTATTACCTTTTGTTAAAAGGCGCGTAATTGCTGCTAGTAAAGCGTTCTATTAAGGAGATTTTTTTAGAAAAGACATACATTCGTACATCTCTGACGCTGTTAATAAAAAATACGTTTCCAAGCTAGAATAATTTTGGTTATTATCTTATGTGAATTAGTCTTAATATTAAGCAGAAAGAACGCAGTTTTCACGTAATCGCGCTCTTTAACTAATATTTAGTTAATTTATATCGCAAATATATTTAAGAAATATATAAAATAAATAAAAACAGCTCTATCTTACACACTTGAAATTATGTATATGATAGGGATGTACCTACACGCAACGCAGTTCGCCGGCTCGGCTGTCCGTCGGCACTGACAGGAAGACTGACATATAGACTGACACGCAATCAGGCTGCGATACACGGCCGTCACTGTCTTCGGTAATTTTTGCTCGTGTTTGATATCGCGAAAGATTATTGTTAATGCATTTATATCGCTGAAGTGTTACCTGTTATTATGAGAAGTACACTGATATCGAGTTCAACACTCGATAGATTTAATATTCGTTTAGGTTCTCTGTTAATCTCGATTTTATTTGTCATAGCGCATCTATTATGCCATGTTAATTATTCAAAATTACGGCCATATATGAATGATTATTTATGAATAAATAGATAAATATCGGGACACAATTTCACACGACACCATTTAATGACATATTAAGTATATATAGCTTGGTAATTAAAATGTTCAAAATTAAAGTGACAATTTATTACGTTAGCCGTGTAGAGGAGGGATGGAGGAGGAATCTGTAACGTCTCGGTTCAATACTAGAGTTTACAACCACTGGACTCAAAGACTACCTGAAAATTTGGATAAAATTTTTGTTGTGTTTATAATCAGTCGAACAAATTTCCGATATAGATGAATTCTCTGTATGTATAATTTTATTGAGATTTCAAAAGATAGTTCTGTTTATTTAACGCGTTATTATTACAAACGTCGTATTTTATTTGAATTTACATCTATGATTTCACATTAAAGTACCGGAGACACTTGAGGCATTAAGAGACTGCAAATTATTCACCATCGGAACGTGCCCATTTCGTGCGCTTATCGTAGGCTCTATTTTATTACTGGTAAGGTAAAATTCTGTATGACTGATCGTAGTCAATGGTATTATCCAGCGTAGGAGTCAAACACGATGATCGTTCGACAATTTGATACGGAATATATCGGCCGTTTCGATAGTAAACAAGCGATGTAGGTGGTTGGTATCTCGGTCGCGAAAGTTCCATGTACGTATCGATGTGTGGTGATAAAGTTTCTCGAAACTTCGTTGTGAATAAAATGTTTAAAGTTACAGACTGCCAGCGATATCAGTCGTTTTTGAAGTTAGCCTTGTCGTTTGTGGATATCTCGTCGTTAATTTTGTAAATTGTCCAGTAGTTTACACCGTCTGAAACACTGTGTTTATAAAAGACGTCAGGTGTTAAATATTGTGTGTCATTTTCTACATAGATTTTAGCCTAACTAAGAGGATTTCTCAGGGTAGCAAACTAAAGGGTCACGCATCAGTTATTCTTTATTATAAAGCGTTGGGACCACTTATAGAAAAAAATGAGATGGGACACTCTCCTTCTAGATTTAATGACAAACTTCGGAGGGTAGCTGAGAGCGATTTAATGTGTTAAGCCGAGGATTAGAGATAGAAAATTTCACAGCAATAAACGTTCAGAGAGATGCCAAATGAAAGCTGAGAGCGATTTAATGTGTATAAGGAGTGCGGGAACCTAAAGGGTAAGATTCAACTATCAGTCGAGGATGTAGAGACTAGAGCAAATTTTACGGCAAGTCAGGCTTAAACGTGTACCTCAGGGGGTAACAATGGAGCCTTAAAGACCGTCATGTCCTAGGTGACCCTGTCTTACGGATCTAGGCTAGAGAGCCGACACTCCTGATCGGTTCCAGAAATATAAGACAATAGCCAGGACGGGCCTGCTTCGGTTCGCCCGTCAGAGGGTGGAGGGAGGAACCTCGAGTCACCGTAAAACCACGTTAGTTACATGCCTTTAATAGTCACCGCGTTAAAAAGTTACGGGTGTTGAGGAGACAACCTCGTTAAAAAACAAGAAGGGAGGTCTCGTTAGTTACCGTACGTTAAAAAGTATAAGGAGAAAACCTGTTACCGAGGAACCACTAAGAGAGGCCTTAGGGGAAAATTCACCACTACATTTTAATATCGCAAAGCTTTTCAAAGAAATCTGTAGTATATGTATAAGGAGTGCGGGAACCTAAAGGGTAGGATTCAACTATCACGGATTAAACAATCATGTACAAAATATTCTTTCTTTTTGTAATTTTGATTTGTAGGCCACAAATACTAATAATGACCCTTCTAGAAATATAATTATAGCAGATGATTAAACGGTCGGAGCTTGCGATATGATAAGTCAGGCTTAGTAAGCTACGGTCATAGTGCTTTTGGCGAAGCATGCAACGGTGAGTCAAGCCTTACGTTATGTACTGCATTCAAATTTAAACTGGGTTATGTTTTACAAAGTTAATATTAGAGAGTTCTTTGCCGTTAGATGAAATTGTACGCTTTAGGAGACATCGCGCGCGAACCTTGCACATTTAAGATCGCTTTGTGAATGTTCCGGTTGCCACAACTCTGTGCTCTACAGCTTGAATAATAAAGTTTATTCTTATTTGAAAAGATCAGACGCCGCACAATTGAATGTTCGTTGAAGCAGTGAACGCTACCCTTTCCGCTGCATCGTCTGCTGCACACTTCACACGAAGCTTTAGCACTCTGGTCGTACACTGATTTTGCGCATAGAACCTGGACATATTGCTAGTTAAACACCATATGTATCATCAATCAAAGAATAAGAATTTAATTCACCGATAATGATTATTAATATGTATTGATAAAAATAATTAATCAAAGTCTTACCTATTATTTTACGTTGGCTTTATCCATGGTATAAATTATTGAAAAATGATTGTCAAAAATGTACTTTTCCACACAATCCATATTGCCTGGAGTTCCAAGTTGTATTGATACTTGCACCTTGTACTTTTTTATTTCAAATATCGTTGTCGCTTAGTCCCTGTATGGGAAAATGTAATGGATGATACAAAACATTTGCCTATTTGTATTCGCACCTCAGACCAACAATATTTATATATTTTGCAAAATGAATATAGAGAAATAAAAGTTTTGTTGGGGTTTCTAAACAATGTCGCGATCATGCCTAGTAGAAGCTCTTCAATGAGCTGTGAAGAGTGGAGGACCTGCAAGGTCACTACTACTATACTTTTCAGTACGAAAATGCATGTCTAATTTCATAAATGTAATAAATAAAAGGAAAACGTACAGACACGGCCAAATTCCTTCTCATAATAATTAAAATCGGCTTACTTTTGGAGAAGGAAACCCAGGAATAGGAAATCATAATTTTGTCTATTTTGTATATAAGTATAATCAAACCGAGTTGTAGTTGTCTGTTTCACGCTCTATTTGACAGTTCGAGCAGAGAGCGATAGCAATAGACTCCTGTTAATAATATCTATTCATAATTTTTTTTACAAATCCCGATTCCTCTTAATACCAAATAATATCTACTTTTTTCGGTGGTAACCGATATCTAATTTAATTTGTAACATTTAAAAAAATAATTTTCAATGTATTTAAATCATTAAGTTCGATCAATAAATCAATATGTCAATACAAGGATGTATGCTATCTGACAATGAAGTACAATTTTTAGGTATTTAATTGATTAGCAAACGATATTAGGGTTATCGCGGCGTCGCACGATTCGTTTATAAATGCCATTTATGCAATTAAAACCGTGTAAATAATATTTCATAATAAGATTGTCTATTGTGAAAAACAGATTTGTACGAAATAAATGGATAACGACACGGCGTTAAAAGAGTGACCGAACCGGCAAAATGTTACTTGGAATATGTAAAAAATAAAATGTTTTTTTTCTATTCTATACGATTTTGATACATAAACCAATAGACAATTGTTTAGAACATAAACTACTATAAAAATTAGCGGTCCCAAAAATCGAACTTTTATATTTAAAAATTATACTGACGGCCGCGGGTAATGTATAAACTGAAAGAACTAGTCGTGCTATTTACGCAAAACGTTTCCTCCATACCGACATGTTCCCCGTCTTTGTCTATCTTGGACAACTTCAGTGCTAACACATTACATAGTGATAATCGTGGTGGTTTAAAGTCAGGTGCTTGCATACCTTGTCGATATATTTCGGTTTAAATGCTTCAAAGACTTGAATCGCTAGTGTGCATAATTTGACAACGGTGTTTGCAAACCGATCAATGGATTATGTTCAACCGACAAACACCGTTCTTCTCAGATTGATTAATATCTCTTATCAAGTGAAGTTTACCCAAGGCAGTACATAAAAAAAATTCAAAGAAAGATAGAAAAATATTAACAACCCTCCAGATGTTACACAATATTTCACCATACTTATAATTAATAAATCATGATAACTACACGATTGTTTAGATATTTTGATTGTTATGAATTATTATTGGACGTATAGATAATTTTTTACTGCAGTGCTGAATCGATTAGAGATCGATTGTATTGATTACATCGTCCTTTTATTTTTGATCATTTATTAGATATAACCTTCTTGGTAAAGAAAAAAATGAAAAGAAACGGTTAATATACATTTCAAAAAAGTGTTTTTTTCTTTATTTTGCGACATTCAAACTTTTGCTGATGCCAGTATTTAACATACAAATACATAGTTGTTTTGTTTTTAATAATTACCATTGGTTCTTACCACTAACGAAATTTTATATGTTCTAGACAATATAACTATCAATTGACAACCGTTTACCTATATTGTATGTAGTCCTTGAGAAAGACTGGGAGGTCCGAAATGAAAAGGAAAGATAAAGGTATATAAGGTATTGACAAGTCTCTGTGTTGTCTACTCCGTTACAACTTTTTCCCAAATAAACTTATATGTCACTTTAATAGAAAGTAGTAATGCTGTTAAAACATAACTGATTTTATCTATTAATTACACTTAATGTCTACTAAACACTTGTCTGAAGTATTAAATGACGTGTAATATAATGCAGAATTCCCGTCAGCCAGCCAGTGTTGCTTGTGACAAGGGAATACTTCCCGATTTGTTGCGCAGGTGGTACGTTGAACCTTAGTGAACGTGGGAACAGTGTTGAGAGTAGCGGGTAGCGGGACTCATCGAGCGAGTTAACTGTTCAAACGCGAGCACATTAGATTCACACTTAAAATACCTACCTTTATTTTTTATAGCGTAGATTAATTTTCTTAATCTCGTAGATTAATCTGCGGCATGTAATTACATAGAGTCAACACCGATACCAAGTCTAAATGCACTATCATGAAACATCATTTGCGATTCTACGTGATAGGTGAAATCTAAAACAATAAAGGGTCAACTCTTACATATCCCACTACTGTTTTGTGTCAAACATATGTATTAATAAGTAAATTGTTTTGAAACTAATGGCTCAGACGACTAAGCATAGTTTTGATGGTAGGAAAAGAGAGGTTCAACCGATCGTCTTGAAAATTAGTAGGTGAAAGTATTTGAATTCGGTGAGTATTTACATAATATCCAATTTGTTTTTAATTCATATATTTATTTACAGTATATGGCAATTAAAACGACTATAGGCGATAGATAACAAAAGGAGTACGGAATCGTGGCCGGAGCATCCGCTAATATAATAGTAATAATTGTTTTTACATAGTCTGAATAAAGTTTAATCTTGAATGCAGTTGGTATTCGCTACGCGATAACGTCTATGTGATCTCCCTAACGTGTCAAAACGGACGGGTACAATCTGACGTGATGTCTGCGCAGGAGTCTTATTAAGGGCATCTACGCATGAGCGTGACGGAAAATAGAAATGTAATTTGACGTTTAACATTTATTCGCGAATTATCATTTCTCTTTCGCTATATCATAGAGAAACAAAGTGTGTGTTTTTTTTTTGCTGTTTTGGGACTTTGACGTCAAAGAATTGCCACCTATGTCATCATTCGCGTGTTATATAGCTGTTTCAAATTTGTTATCACAAAATTCAGATTGAGACATACCTTACTCGCATCCACTTGAAACATACTATTATAATATTAAATGTCTTTTTATTTTATTTTGTTATGGAATTTTCAATTAATATGAGAAAAATATATGAAATATAAATTTTCGTTGTGAAAAATATGCCATAGGTTTGGTCACAAATTGATCATGTCAGCCCAGTGATTACCAGCAAAATGAAGTATGTAATGGCTATAATAAATACTAAAGTTCTTTTAATTATAATAATTACATTTTTTTTTCTTTTGCAGGTAAGTTTTCCAATGAGATAAACACAGAGACAATGAAGTTGTATGTGGGGGTAAGTGAATATGTAAGTATCAAGTTAGGTCAGTTTTCTATTCCCAGTCACGGAAAAGCCTATTACACCAAGTAAATATGAGGAATAAGACGTGAGGTTTGTGAGTTACTTTCTTTTACTCGTTGTGTTGATTATTAAAAATTAAACTAGCTCGCCGTGAAAGCGTTTTGTAAATACTCTGACAATTTACTGTCAATGGAAAATGACAACCTTATCGTTAGATACAGCAGTTGCGGCGATGCCACTAAATTAAATTATAATAGGATGCATTATCTAAGCGGAAAGGTCGTGGATAAGCGCTACGAGTGTCACGCTTGAACGTCAACTCGTATGTTCGCTCTCTTTTATACGCGTGAACAGTTTAATACCAGCTTATATGTAAGTACTTTACAGTTTTGGTGATACGTCTGACTACAATCAGTATGAATCGCAAAACAAGGTTACGTTATTTATATCCGTTATTGAACGTCAAAAAAATCGACAAATGTAACATTATACGGCGGAAGTACATAAATATTTCTAAAGTATTTACGCTTTGCCACGATGTCTTCTTCTAGCAAATTTTATAACATAGGATATGTCAGTTGTGTCCTCTTGCATCACAACCATCACAAGCCAAAAGTAACACTAGTGCCATTATTGTGTCGTGCTAAAATAAAAAATGAACATAAATCCTTGAAGCGATATATTAAAGAACGTTCTCGATGCAATATTCTTGTCGCATAATCACACCTCATATAAAGTGATGATGTAGTCAAAGATGGTGGTATAGGTTTTTCTAAGTCATTCACTGTTAGTAGAAAACACTGAAGCTTTTGCCATAACAATCGGACCGGAGTCAAGAAGTATATGTTCTCGCATCATGTGTCAATCTATTTCATTCAAACAATTAAAAAACAAAACATGCAGGTGGTACAGTAAATTATCATTTTAAAAATTAAATAAATCTAAATGATAGAGTACTTCAATGTCATCGTTTCAGAGATCGGACCGTTCATTCACTTAGCGACCGTAAGATCCGTCCGTCACGCCTCAATCAATCAAACGATAAACCAATTTAATTCATTGCGTCATTCAATCAATTACGAACGTTCCAAATTCAAAACAGGAAGCGGGCCGTGACTCGAATCGTGCAATAATTGTTTTTGCTTGTGTGTGTGTGTTGTTTTTTTTTTCGTTTTATTTGTTGTAATATTTAAGAAGCAAAGCAGTGCAAACTATTTAGCCACGGGTGTCTTCCTAGAGAATTATTGAAATTTCGGGATGTAATAAAATATTCTAGAATTAAAAAGGTTTCTATTGCACTAGCTTCATTTCAAATTATCCTAATACAGTACGGATAGTAGAATTCAAAAACCTTTAGATTTGAGCCGAGATAGTGGATATACCGGGACGCATAGGATATGCAAATGCAATCACTTCTTACGGCAGTTCAGCGTTATTGCTCTCCTATGCCTTATCCGGGAAGTCACCTAACTATACTATAATTATTCCGGTCTGGAATAGGTTACATTTCTTTGAAAATTTTTAGTTAAGGAATTTGTTTTGCGTAATATTTGAACGAGAAACGATGCCAGTAGAAGGAGGAGACAAAGCACGTGCTTTAGAGAAACTTTTGTACAACAGGTTAGGTTCGTTATTTTTAACAAAAATGTATGTATACGGCACCTAAATGCCGCTTATTATTATCGAGAATATCGTTGATTTTGGATAAAACCTCTTTTCTCTTAATTTAAATTAATATATGTAAAGGCATCATCACCTTCTTACCCTTATCCCACGTAAGTAGGATCGATACAACATGTTTTTCTCTTCCACTCTCCCCTGTCAGATGTCATCTCAGTATTCACACCTTTTATACACATATTATTTTTTACACAATCTATCCATACCTTATTCGGCCATCCTCTACTCCTATAGCCATCCACCTTCATCCACCCCATACCATGTTAACCTATTACTCCTCAACTTCTCTGTCACTGGTGTTATTTTCAAATTTCCTCCGATATACTCATTCTTAAACTTATCCATTCTAGTTACACCACACATCCATCTTAAAATTCGTAACTCTGCCACATGTAATCTTCCCACATCTGTCTCTTTCGTAGACCAGCACTCAGATCCATACAGCATAACTCGTCTTGTAATAGTTTTATACACCTTCTCCTTGAGTTTCAAGGGCCATGTAAATGCATAAAATTAAATAAATAGTAATAATAAGACTATTTTTGTATTAATTTACGTGGTAATCACTTCGAGTGGTCTCCCCCAAAAAATTCTAATCATGTGGATTTTTTGGCAATATCCATCCTGCATTGCCTTGCATCCTTGCCCGCATTTCATTCTTCCACAGTGTTATTGTCCTGCGTCTGGGTGAGAGGGTCACTTCACAGTGTTATAAATGCATTACAGACATTCAATAAGCATGGTGATACAGCATTTTCTATCGCCTTTAATTTAAAAACCTATTATCCAAATTCCGGGCTATGCATACATGGTCTTTTCTATATATATAGTGTTGTTATATGCGACGTTCCCGATATGCTGTGTTCAAATGTTAGAATATAAACGAGAAAACAATGCAGATTTTTTTCATGTATTATACTAAGTCAGTATAAAGAGCATATTAAATATTTTAAACTAATACTGCATTGTTCCAGTTAACTTTTCAACTGACTATACACGAGATTAATTTCTCAAAGGGATTCATTTATATCTTTACTACGAGACTCTCCTATATTTGTATGAGTTTTTCATACTATTACATGAATAATAACCGATTACTGGTATCGATATATGGAAACGGTATACTTACCACGTACAATAAAATAGAATGTCGTTTAAAAAATTTAACGTTAATTTAACATAATAAATGATGATAAAAAGACATGAATTTATATTAATTATTAACAAAGGGTAGACTCATCTCCATCGTTATAATGATTGGATCACACTCGAGGGTGATTGAGTGATGTTGGCAGGTTTATTTAGGGTTGCCGCGTTATTACATAAAGTTAAAAGATTACGTTACCGGGACACACAAATGTTTCAAGTTAGTGTTTTGACGTCTACAACATTGTGTTACTAGCTCGCTTACAAAATCCTTAGGCTACCATACTGCTGATACTGCTTATTAAATTCGTGCTTCCTAATACTAAATTTTACAAACCACTTCAAAAGGCTAAAATGTGCAAACTAAAATGAGTGTTTAGAGTTAAATACTCTAATCCCAAATGTATATTATTTTATATGTACCATGTTAATTCAAAACTCGTCAACCCGTTACTAATATATCCGAAACGCTTCAAAGCTTATTTTTTGATTTCTGTTTATTAATACCTCGAACATTTACATTTGTAGACATAAAAGTATGTATTTATGTATACATAGTACAAGTATGTATATATAGTAATAATAATCTAGTACGATGTGGATTCAATGTCATTAAAGATATCAATTTTTTTGAAAGACGCATACTTTAATATATGAAATAATAAAATGGATCAGGAAATCATATAGACTTCATTTTATATATAACTATATGTTGTAAATACAGCATCTGTAAGTATATAAGCATTGCGACGCTTGCATGTGTGATGTGTGATCCTGTAACCTTATGTTGAGAGAGGAACCTTGAGTCCATACAACACTTACTGAGAATTCTGTTATGTGTTTATGATAAATAAATATATGTTTCCTTTCTTTCTTATAATGTGACATGCTTTTCTCCTTGCCTTCGTTTGCGTGAATATAGATTTGAACTACCGTTCTGGAAGGTGCTTTTTTCTGCATAAGAGATATGTCGATATCTGTGTGTAATTTTTTTATCTTTGATAACGTATTTGAACAATTTAATGATGATTGGTTGAGAAGTTAAGGCGCGAAACCGTAACAAACAAACAAACTGACGTTCGCACTTATAATACTAATTACGATTAATACAACTGCCACATAGTATTTTAGAATTATTGTAAGCATGCTAGTAAAATTTACCAACTGCTTAATCTCGTCATGTGTTATTGCTGATTATGTTAAAATCAATCTTTTTAGACAACCTTACAAACTGGAAGGTTCGATGATGAATGACATAATAAGTGGACATCCGGGCATGTCTCAATATCGAATCTGTAAAGCTAGCAGGTAAAAATTATCTCCCACCGTCCGATAAATAAACACCTATCAATCTCTTTCGATAATATGTGTAAGTGTGTCTGTTTGAAAAAAAATATGTGGTAAACTTTGTGCATTACAACGCTGAGATTATATGGATATGTCGGTATAAAAAATACCCATATATAAAATGAATATTATTAAATCATTTTACCGGTGAATATTGTTCTATTATTCATGATGTTTGAGGAATTACATTTTGTTCTTGTAGATCATAATTATCTATAGAAATAGGAGAAATTTATTCAATATTCTTTAATACCCATGAGTGATGACATCGATTTCGGTAATGTGTTCCAGTTAAAATGTTTACACGAGTTTCCGTTAGTTGAATGTGTCATTAAATTGCTGATTTATCCTCTTCTATATAAATATGAATATAGGATAACGTAAAAAATATAATTATGGTTTAATTATTGTAGTGTAAAACAAAACCAATTATCGCGTTTGATAAAACATAACATTTTTGAGTTAACTGAGTTGAAAATGATGTTTACTAATATTTTATGCTTTCATATAATTTTAATTTTATTTGAAATTACACCGTTATTTTTTTTTTATGATTCGATGAAAGGTTGGTATTTGGTCAAAAAAATTAGTTAAGTGTAAGATAGCTTTAGAATAACGGGAAATGATGATTTACGCACTCGTATTATAAAATATTAGGATACTTGTTACCTAAATTCGTTTTTGATGTTTCCATCCCTTTTCACTACACCTCCGTCACTTTTTGCGATACACTAATCGTATCTATACTATGCTAATGTAATGGTTAGTTCACTTAGTACATAAAAAGAGTATATTTACCAATGGACTTAGCAACGATTGATTGTTTGTTATTCATTATTCACACCTTTTGTACACATATCATCATTATTATTCACACAATCTATCCATATAATGTTTAGTCTTCCTCTAATTCTACATTTGTCCACCTTCATACTTAAAACTTTTCTAGTTATATGCCTTTCATCTCTATTCATAACATGCCCATACCATTCTACATTATCACTCTTCAACTTATCTATCACGAGTGCTATATGCAAACTTCCTCTGATATACCCATTCTTAATCTTATACATTCCAGTTACGCCAACATCTATCTTAACATCCGCATTTCTGCCACATGTAGTCTTCTCTCATCCGTCCCTTTCGTAGCCCAGCTGCATGCCCAGATCCATGCTGCATCACCGATCTTATAATAGCTTTATACACCTTCCCCTTGAGTTTCAATGGTATTCGTGGGTCATAAGATACACCAGACACCGTTCAGCGATTTATCTACCCTGAATTTATTCTATTCCTCGCGTCTTTGTATATGCCAGCGTCATAATAAATAAAAACATAATGTTTGAAAATAAATAACTTTGTTTGGTATTTATTAAGATGTAATTTGTATAATGCAATATATATATAACTACAAGCATTTAAAGGTTACAGAATAAGTTAAGCCTTAAGCCTGAATGAAGTGACATTTTTATTGATCCGTCCTTTAAAGATATTGCAGATTAAATATTAAACGTTTTAGGTTTTTTAACATTCGTTTGAGATAACTTTTATTCCTTTTGCAATTTTAAAAGTTTCTATAATAAATGTGTTAAAAGCGTATATAACTAATATTAAATATTTGCTATTTAAATGTCAGTTAATACTTGAAACGTTTACCAGAACTATATAAATTATATCTATTCTAAATAAAGACGAATTATGTAATGAAAATTGACGTTCAGTCTAGACTGTTACGACAACCGCTAAGCCTTAATAACAACTCCTTTAGTTAGACAGGCATTGACCTGTGTTATATGTATTTTGAATAACAGTTTTATAACCTCAACTAGCCGCTACTGTCTGTGTTCAGTTATCACTTGCATTTTCACCCTTTTTGTACGGTATAGCAGGTATGCAGGCATACATTATGATTTCACGAGTAATATATTACGACGGTTTGCATACTAGTCAAAGCAGGCAGAAAGTGCATTAACGTGGATACGCACCCTGATGTCTATGTTTATTATTTTTGATAGATGTAATAATTAAAAATCGCATATTAAAAAAGCAACCCCGTAAACGCTTCGCCCTCCATTGCTTATAATAAAAAAAGCATTGTGGCAGAAGACATATAAGTCAGATTTATATTTTATTACACGACTAGCTGGTCCTGTAACTCCGTTCTTGTGAAAATGTTTATATTTCTGGAAAGGTATGGTAGCTGAATTCGTTTTGGGCTGTCTTTTATTGTTTATATCGTAATTATAATGGTTAGCGTGTTCGGACAGAGCGTTGCGCGCAGTCTTTACGAATAAGCGGGACCTTTCGGCAAAGGAAAACATCGTGATGAAACCATAGCATTGTGGTATAGCTTTTTCTAAGATCGCCCGACCAGCTACAATCTTGGTTGTGGTGGTTAAACGCTAAAACCTATAATGTATAGAAAGAGAATCATTCTATCTTTGCTAATTACCCCTTGTTTTTATCATTGTTAATTAGCCATTATGGGAAAACGTTAGTTTAACCCTAGATGACAATCGGAAAGTTTTTATATATATATCTGTTAAAGTCTAATCAAAATCTGTTCAGCTGTTTCGAAGATTAACCATGACAAACAACAGATGCTTCATATTTTATTTACATGTATAGATTAGTAAAAAGTAATTAATCAAGTTATTGCGTACATTAAACATAACAGTTTCTCAACATGTCTCGAGTAACAAAACACACTAAAGCGTTCCAAGTCAATAAGTATAAATAAATAAAATAAAAAATATTAAAAAAAGAATACACACAGACTTCGTATTAAATAACTTGCTAATGAACATTTGACAAACCTCGACAAACATAAATTTGCGGTCAGTTTGATGTTTTCGCGATGTGACACGCACAGAATCACATTTTATCGACCGCAAATAGCCGTGTCAATAGAGATTAAGCTTCGAGTGACAGACAGACAGACACATATCCACGTTGAAGCGTGATTGACATTACGAAGCTGTCGTTTCGGAAAAAAATGTATAACATATATATGTAACTAAATTGAAGGGATTATCTTCGTTATTATTTGGTTTCAAGTTTGTTTTTATTTTTATTTTTTATACAATCATCGTTGATTGAAACAGGTCGGAATTCAGATTCTATTTTGAAGTGAAACTTACATATGGAAGGCAATTGAAATTCTGATTTGCTACCTTTATGTGTGATGAAATGTGGTGGAGGTAAACACTATCGGATAGAGTGTTGAAACCACCAGGTTCTTGTTTGATCACCAAAGTTAAGCAACGTTGAGTGCGCTGACTTCTTTTTGTTCTACATTTTACTAAGAAGTTTTCACTTCTTTCATGTGGTCATAAGCACACACACTTTTAAATTTGGGGAGCATAATGTCGGGTTCCTAATCGGTGATGCTACCGTGAAGATATAATTCTACAAATAAGTAAGCGGACGTATACACTAAAATGTCTTTATAGTTAGTTATATTGACTGATTTACAGTAAATTTTATAAGTTCAAATGATGTGAAAAAATCGTAACTTTTTGTACTACAGTGTTATTATGTAATAGGATTCATTTTCATCTGAATCGCGTTGCTATTGTAATAACTCAGATAACAATTCTTATCGTATATGTATCAAGTATTTTCATTTATCAATTTCTTTAGTTTGTGTTAATTTCATCAGTAATCAGTACATACCTACGAAACTATTAAAGTAAATCATTATTATACTCATTCGTTTGCCATTGGGGTTATTGTGTGTAATCTACTGGCAGTATTTTTGTAAGACTACGTAATTTCTATAACTGGCATCACGGTAGTCATGCCACAGTTTTCTTAGAACCGTGTTTTGTTTCTAAGAATCTGTCGACCACCTCGGTCGGTGTATTAGTGTTGATATACAGACGATGTGGTTGTTCGTCCGCGAGTTCGTCCACTGATGAAGGACACGCGTAAATTGAGTACTACGGACGCATTAAGATAACAACAGTATAACCCGACCAAATTGGAAAAAATCAAAAATCTTAGTACGACACCTTCTCATTAGTGCGGATTATTGTAGTGAATTAGTTAAAATACTGACAGTTTCTGTAGCGTTCCGCCACCAATATTGGTGCTAAATAAAATCGCATATAACGAAAGCGAAATGTTTTGTTAAATAATTGACTTTTACTCTCTTTTTAACACGCTTTTATTAGTTTCACCTGTATGTTTGTAACTGACTGTTTAGCCTCGATTTACCCTATTTTGAGCGATCAGATTTGAATTGAACTTGGCACTCATGTAAAACAAATCTAACTAAAAAGCGAAAAATAAATTATAACTAAAAAAAAAACGAAATTATTTTTTACTTTTTACTTTGATTATCTCTTAAAGCGTATTTTTTAGCTTTTTGTAAGTATAATTTTTACGGTATTCTTTTTAAGTCTCTCCAACAGCCGCGTGTATCGTCACGAAAAGGTATGTATGGTCCCACCAAACGAAGATGTGGGTATTCATTATTGTCATGCGTTATGAACTATCGGGTTGCTCGATACCGCGATAACTAGACCTGCAGTTTTTAAAGATATCATCTGAATGACGCTGGTGTGGAAGTAAGTGCTTGATATGAGGCTTTATCGACACGGTTTTGGACTTTAAATTTAGTGCGACAAACGGTCGAAGCTTTGTTACGTAGATGTGGGAGAGGCATTGGGTTATGCAATTTTCAAAATATGTTTAATTGTTTTATATCGATATATAATTTTTTACCAAAGATATTTTAATAAACGGTTTTGGACTTTAAATTTAGTGCGACAAACGGTCGAAGCTTTGTTACGTAGATGTGGGAGAGGCATTGGGTTATGCAATTTTCAAAATATGTTTAATTGTTTTATATCGATATATAATTTTTTACCAAAGATATTTTAATAAACTGTTAATGAATTTTTTTTTCTTCGTTGAGTGTTTGACGTCTTTGGTGCCTTCGCTATCATCAATATGTTATTTTTAATAGCCTATGCAACTATATTTCAAATTCATTCTTATTCAACTTTAGGTCTTTATACAACATATACTGGCACTAAAAAAGTAATTGTGTGGTTTTATAAAATCACGATGCAAGTGAACTTTTTTTCGGATCGTAGCATTATAAAAATTGAGCACAATATTTATTTAAGTCCTTGAATCATTTTGAATTGAGCCACGGGCGCTGCCATATTGGCCTTAGCTGCTTTGCCGAGCGCCTTTCACTTTACATACTCCGCGGACGGCTGTAATGCGACAGGCGATAGATGTAGGAAAAACTTTAGATTTAAAAAAAGTTTCACTTTTAAAATAAATTCACGAATTGGCATCACGTTATTGTAAAGCGTGGAGTAATTAATTAAAACTTCCTAAAAGATTATTATGATTATCATGTAATATTACACTATAACATGTACCTAACTAACAAAACAACAGGATCGTGCTACGTGCCCGTCGAGTAATATAATAAGCAATAAAAATGATTCCGGACGATACAGATAAAATTAACGTCGTAAAGGTCCCCGCCACATTGACCAATCAACCGGACGATTTTACGAATGGACGACGGGGCATTTACGTCGCATTTCTTCGATTTCGCGGCACGTACTTGTATGTAATAAGCGACGGGCGTCCGTCAGAGTCCACGGGCCGTGGGGTGCTCGGGGTGTCGGCGTCGTCCGGATCCCGGGCGTATCGGGGGGTGGATCGTTCGAGTTAATGAAGTTTTCTGAACGCGATTCCCGCAGGTCGTCACATGCGGACCGAGTTTGCGGAGCACATTGCGCACGTCGCGTCACTGGTACCACTGATATTGGACCGGATGAAATGTTTTAATAAACGCATCTCGGCAACGCGGCCGTCCCGTCGACCGTTTACTCCTATTAATGTATATTGTTCCAAGTTTTTCTCTTATTATATGATATATATCGCTCGTATTAGATGTTGAGTGCCTGAAGCGGCGTTGCTCTCAAGATATCGTAATTGCGCCTGCGAAATCTACTAAAGAATTACAAAACAAAAATTATAATAAAATGAATGAAGTCCTTATTAAGTACTATGGTGGTTTTTAAAGCATAAAGCGATTGCGACGAAGACTTAACGTCTAAATTAGCTTGAGATTTCGGTGAAGAAAAAAAGTAGCGTGTACTTATGTACACGTGTTAAAAGTTATACTTCTATAGCGTAACAAAATAAAAATCTTTTCAAAAATTTTATCTTTCGCCTTATTTTACGTTTGTAGAAAAAACGACACTAACAATAGAAAAAAGGTATTTAATACATACATACGTTTTTTGAATAAAATGTTGACTATAGCTAACTTCAGGGTATCGGTTTTTCGTGACCGTGTGCGCGCGCACCGTGAAATTTTACTCTCATCATTTTTCCCTAACGCGCCAAAAGAGGTATAACTTCAAAAATTGTGACGAAACCATTGCATAGCGGTGGGCGGTAGGACTTTTTCTGATATTGCCTGGTTAGCTACCAACCTAAAATTGGAAAATCTAAACAAATACTTACATAGGTGTATTCTGGTAGTTACGCTTGATAGCAATTTTCTTATGCATGGATTTTTTTACTAAAATTCAATAACGTCTACTAACACTATTATGAGATCCACAATCCTTCCTTATCGGCGCTATCATGCCAGCCTGCTAAAAATGCATTCAAGTTTTAAGAAACCTATGTTGTACAAAAGTTATATTGTATATAGTTATAATTAATAGCATGTATCGTATTCGGTCACTTCGGCGATTCACATCAGATGAGATTGTGGTCAAATGCTAAAGCTATAAAACAAGAAATGTGTAGTGTCAACATTAATTCCACATTTCCGTTAGGGTTGTCGCTAGTACATAAAATCTAGATATTTATTTTTATTACAGTAGTAATTCATCCATTTGGTTATTATTGTAGATGATGTTATTTAAGGCGAGTATTTTATGTAACAAAATTGCAAAAAAATATGCTGTATCATTACACGGATGTCTCGAATACAATTCTGACAATACAGAATGTATTTAACACAGTGTGTGTGATAACCCTAAAGGGAAGTTTAAAAGCGCTTGCACACGACCCCGGGCAGTGCATTAATGACATATTTCGCATGTTCCCGGATCACAGGTCAAGAAGGTGAACCACCCTATCGCAATGGAGGAAGTGGGGTCGGGAGGGGGCGCGAGGGGCCCGGAGGCGCGGACGTCTCCCGTCAATCAGTTCGCTCCGACGTGACCGGCATGCTTCGGAAACATTCGCCCCGGTGCGCTAAGAAAACGGTTTTTATGAATAACCCAGATTAAGTGCCTTTATTCGTGAATCCCGTAATCACATCCGTATAAGAGGTGTTTTATGTTTTCAAGTATGCTGTATTTATAGGTTCGTTGTAATTGCTATTTGTACTGCATTCCAACACGGATTTTACTACACTACGCATTTAATTATTTTTTTTTTTCGAACTGTAGACTGTTGACCTGGCAAGGCCTCTACAGTTTCACCGGACTTCAATGCATTTTATAAAAAGGAACCCTTCGGCTATTGACTTTTTATATGTTATTGAAGTGAAAAATAATAGATTAATTTTAATCAATCGGCTTCATTACTAACATACTGCGACAAATTCCATATTTTTAATTTTATAAGAGATTTTTGTATATTTCTATGTTTTATTTATTATGCTTATAAATCCATCTAACAGTATTGTTTCTTAAAAACCACTAGTTTCTGTGCATTATTAGTTTCTGCGATGGCTTTTTCTAGAATACAAATTTGTAGTCTTTAAAAAACATATGGAAATATCAAAATCTATGTCTTTCACAGAATTAATATATATATAATGTAAATAGAAGATTGTACTCGGTTCAGTGAATTATTTAAAACATTAACATAGCTAAGCTTAAACTTGAGTTAAGTTCCAACTTTTACCGGAAAAATACAATCCAACTTTATGTGAAGCTCGGTTTATGTTGGATTTTTTTTTGTGGATCGTGGCTATAATAACCCTATTTAGAAAGGGAGAGAGAGAGAGGATAATTCGACTGAAAAATATTAATGAAATGAATGCAACTTTAACTTTCACTTCTACGGTTATTACTTCTTGCTGGAGGATGGCATGATTTCTGAACGGAGTAGCTCTCTGATAGGGGTTTTTGAAGTCTTTAAACCAAATAACTTAAAGATTTAGTAATGAAAGATCAGAGAAAACTATCACTGGAATGAATTCCTTGATAGAATGGTCGCTTATGGGTAGTGTGAACTCTGCTTCTACTGATGCAAATTCGAATCCTGTATTAAGGCGAAACTTTTGATTAAGAGAAACATCGTAGCATGGTGATAGAAATTTTACTAATGATCGAATGGTTAGCTACCACTCTCAAGTTCAAAATCTCTCGCCAAACATCTGTAACTGTCATTCCTGTTTTCATACAGGTTTGCATGTTTTAGTCTTAGACAATGTTATCATACTTATTTTATGAAACCCTGACGATAATGAAACTTGGACCCTATATTGAAAATAAATAATATGAGGCAATGGATCGTTTTTGAATATAGAAATCATGTGAAAAAATATAACTATATGTTTTGTTATTGACCAGAAAACTCTCACTCAACACACAAGTGGGGTAACTGTTACAATACTTGACACATGTCAGCGATATGTCAGTTCGTGTGACAGACGCGGTGACGACCGCGCCTGTCTACCGGCTGACGGAGATATTGTTTTAAAGTTTGACGTTCATTTCTATTTTCTGGTATAAATAACCCACGGATATTCTATACAAATTTCAACTGTCGGCGCTACCTACCCTGCTATGATAAGACTACAATTTTAACATATTTTTTTGCATATAACTTTTTCGGGTTTACTGTAGCTATATTTTTCGTAATTTATGCATATGAATAATGAGGAAAGATTGAAAAAGTAATAAATTATTTTTAAATATATAAATAATGTTAGCAAAAAAATGGCTCAAAGAATCATTCCATAATTTTCTTTCAAAATGTAGTCTCGTAATTAAATACGCATAGAGAACAGAGAGATCACCGAGAGATAAACAAGACATCGCCAATCGCCATTGAAAAATGGGTGACAGCTAAGATAGCCACCGTGATGGGATTATTACCATTTGTATAGTTATAGCAATTTATTCTAGCATAATTGTCATGTAATCATAGAGTAAATATTGCAAATGTATCCACCACACACGACGTATAGGCTCGTTACTAAATCTCTTCAATCTTTACCATTATTTTATTTAGAAATATCAGGAAAAAAATGCAACAGTACATCAGCTGTCAGCTTTTTGTCACGACAGTTGACAGCTGTTGGTGAGGACATCGGTGCCGAGAATAGATCGCGCTACCTGACGAGACGATTCTTTCTAGATCCAATAATCAGTCTCGTTATTTTATTCTGTATTTTATTTACTACGACGTAAAGATCAAATTACAGGCCATTCGTAATACCAAGATAGGAAGGCTAGATAGGAAAGATAGATTCATGAAGGCAATCTAACGATGGAATTGGAGTTTGCAGGAAAGTATTGTGATGCGGTTGCATCATTTTCTAATGCCTAGCTACTATCACCAAGTTGAAAATCTGTTACCAGTCACCTATAGGTGTGTTCCTGCAGCTACTTTTGAGTGGCAAGTCCACCGCGGTTTAGTGTGCTACATGTGAGGTGGCTTCATCACCTAAAATTGTGGTTAATTGCAATCCCGATAATATGTAAATGTGATGTAGTTAATTTAGCCGCTGAGGCTCTGATAAATAGCTCTGATTGTGGTGCTAATTTACTTATGAATCGTGCAACTTGACCAGTTAATAAAACTGATGAATGGCCATTAATCACAGTTATAGTTGATATAACAATTTTTTTGTAATCTAAAACGTTAAATCCATATCTGTGTAAAGTTCAAATAAAACAAAAAGATAAAAAAACAACCGACGTTCTTTTTTCGGATAAGCTTTCGCATGAAAAAGGCACGTAAGGTGATCAGTGATCACTCGAAACCGACGTCGGAATGAATGAAACGAGTGGACGAATGAATGAGTGAGTGAGTGAGCGAGTGCTCGAGGCCGGGTGCGGGACATCGGGACACCGGTTGATCAACCATGATGCGTCCTGTCCGTCAACGTCAGGGTTTATAAAGTTGGAACGGGTTGGGATGTTTGTTTTATTTTCTTCGTCTCGGCGGCGTCTTTTAAGAAAATTAGCAGTCGTTTTTTATCAAGTTCGATGTATTATTATTGTTATTCTATACTAAATGTAACCTCTGAATTTGTTCGCAACTTTGAAAGCGAGCTGTTTTTTATTTTCCTTGGTTATAGTTTTTAATGGTGTATACAAACCGAAAACCACAGAAAAACGTAGTACAGCATTATAATTTCTGAAAATGACTTTCAAAAACACCTAAAATTATTTTTAATACATTCATATATTCAAACCAGTGTAAACTTTACAACATTGAAATCAATCGTATTCACACAGATATAAATGTAAGTATGTATATAACATTCCAATTATTTAAAATTACCATGATTTTCAGTATACAGTAATCTTATTTACGTCTTCAGTTGTAAATTCATTGTCAAAGATTAAGTTTTCTGGCATCTGGGACAAGTGTTTCAAACAAGTCATAGATTTTATTAATAGTTGGCAATTTTATGTATTTCCTTAGCCTATGTTTGTGGTTAATCTTCTGTTTACATGCGGCTACTTGCTGATAAGTCACGAAGTACACTTTAGTCAGTTATAGAGACAAATATTTTTATGTGAAGGTCGTTCGATTTGAGAGCATTTCAATTCGTATTTCATAATCTCAAAATAGTCTTGGTCGTACGTGGATATCTTACTTTATGAGACGTTTGAAATAAACAACTGCAATGTTAACAAATATTTAATACAAGTAGCTAATTCTTTATTACAAGCTGTGAGACATTTACAAATTTCTAGGATTTTGTAAGGATGCTACTGAGTTTGTTTACAAATTTCTTCTTGGAAATATGTATCATACGCTGAGCATTTATATACATGGATATATGTGCATATTTCTATTTCATACATTTCTGTTATAATATGCACACTTGTACGCCTGTGCAAAGAGAGTAATTTATTATTTATTTTCATTTTCAGCAATAAATTGAACGATCATAAAGTGCCACAATTCGACAGAAGCCTACTCCGCGTTCGCGTATCGCTTGATTTATTCGTTCGCCCGTGTCGGCGAAAACGCACCTCGTGACGTCACGGTTTTATTTTTTTTAAGCCTCTTTATTGCTGGCGTTCGAATAAAAAGTGACTGGTGCAGGGTTACCGGTATTTGGACTTCCCTATATAATTTATTGTTGCCGCATTTAACACATTACAATAATTTGTAGTTAAATAAAATTCTACAAATTAATAATATTGTTGCAATTTCATATCACTTTAATTAATGTCAATGAACTTTAAAAATAACAACATTGATTGTAGAATATATTATAACTATGTATATTGATAGAATAAATTCAAAATATTAAAATTCAATTTGCGTTTTATGTATTTATTGTAAGATATTTTTATGAATCTCGGACGATATTTTTTTTAATACTAATTTTTCTGATTTTCCTATATAAAAGATATGATATTTATGATGGGTTGTATACATATTATTTTGTTGTAACCAATACATTCGTTTCGAAATATTTTTAATATTCAATATGTTATGTGAACCCTGTCCCAATCGGTCCTGGCCGCGGCTAAGCGAGCGCTGTCAGAATTTGTGAATGATTTTTCGCCTCGTGTAACACCGAGCTCATCCCGTCCTTCTATAACCATTTGTCAGCGGAGTGAAAAAGATACATGCACCGGCCGCGGCCATGCGTCGCGTTTCTCTATCTCTCTTACTCTCTGTTCTTTTATTTTAGTCTTTTTTCAGCTTTTACGCGAATCCATCGACACGCGAGAGTGTGTTACCATCGGTTTATAAATCTACCCTCACGGTGCGGATGCGATGTTTTTGTGACGTCACTTTTGGTGGACGTTTTAATTCTAACCGATTTATCGGTTTTTTTACTCAACTTTATTTTCAACTAGTTTTTAGTTAAAGCTTCGACTGTATAAAAGCTTAAGTTTTACTTGAATGTTTTATAAACTTTAAAAACTATTGAAGTGATGTTTGCACAAAAAAAATTTCACGCGTCATAAAAGTGAAACTATCAAACTAAGAAAAATACACCACGCTGGTGATGACGCTTTTCCTCAAGACTTTTAATACGTAAGCGCACCCACTCAGACGTACAACTCAGCCAGAGTGGACTGGAATGCAAAATGAGGATACCAGAAATATAAAAAATACTGTTTAATATGTTCTGTCTCATTCTCTCGCACGTTAAATCCTATAGATGTATATGTTTGTCTCTTTTAATATTGTTTTTTCGTTTCATCGAGTTTCAAATCACGATAAAAATTGATGGAACATATATTGATAGTCGTTTTGTTGAGCTTGGGTAAATAATAATTGTAATGCCGACTTGTGTGAGACCCATTGGTGGCCCTAAAACCTTTTCCCATGGGAAAAGCCAAGCATAATCATTACACCAAATCACGGCGTAGGTACTGTCGATTTCAAACGCAAAGAAATCCACAGTTCTATATTTTTCTTGCCTACGGTGGTACAATGACAATATTCCTCATGCGTTCTAGTTTCTTTACTATGTTTTTCTTTACCGTCAGGTATGTACGCGAATTTTGACAAATTTGCTGGTGCACGTTGAGATTCGAACTTGGCGGATATCGAGCCAATACGCTTCTGGATAAATAAAAAAAAAATCCAGCCGACCGCGAAATATTGCGTTGTGCTGCTCGCGTCCACGGTGAAGTTATAAAACGCGTGATTGAAGGGAATCCGCAAAAATGTCGGCCAACAATCCAGCGGCGCCAAACCGCGGGACCAATTTATATTTCACTATAACACCTAGTGGAGCGGGCTGCGGCTCCTCGATTTACGATTTCATTATGCAACGCATCTGATAGGTTCTCGTGAATTTTAAATAATAAAAAAAAAAAACATTTATTTCGAAATAGTTTCAATGGTAGTTGTATGTCAGAGTTCAGTGAAATCGTTTGGACTATATAAAAAAATGCAGTAGTAAATACTGCTAAAGTGTTATATCTAAAAGTAACCTTCATAATCATAGGATGACGCGCTATGACGCACTACCATACACAAGACGATAACCGTCACAGTGATTCTTTTAGTATATCGTATGTAAACAGTAGCTGACACGACAGAGACGATTGGCAATGCCTTTTATATGTACCACAACCAAACCCTATTTCTTTTTTGACTTTATACTCATCATCGGGTACAAAGTAACGACTTTATAGTAGAACAAAAAGTCTAATGGAAACAACAAGCTTGGAATAGGCACTGTAGTTTATCTGATGTTAAATAATCATAATTTGTGTGTTAGTGCGCGTTGACAATCATACCTTTTGGATGGGTAAGCACATAGCAGCACTAAATTAGCTGCTTCACGGCAGAAATAGGAGTAGCGATACAGAAAAAAAGCAGTAGCCAGGGCCATAAATAGTGTACTCATTTTTTATAGGCTAAGATTGTTTGGAAATGTTGTATTGTTTTTCAAAGTACTCCTTAAAACCCCCTTCTATTCCACCTCCCCTTCTTTCATCATCATAATTTTAGCCAATATTTTTATCTCATAAACACACATTGTACTCTCACAGTGCGGAGGAAAAAAGAGAGGGAGAGAGTAAGAGATGATAACAATAAAAAATAATTTAGCTCTCGGCACAGGCGCTTCGCATAAATAATCATTACGAAACGCATTCAAACGCAATTACACACTCGGGGTGCGCCTGTTAAAAATCATATATGAGGGGGCCGGGAGTACATTACGTTGGAAATCTCTTAACTTTCACACTTCACACGTATTTAATAATCGTTTTTGTTTTTACATATGTTATCTAGTATTTTTCCTTTCTATTATTACCTACGTCGTCTCGTTGCAATGGTTGACTAGTTATCGGAATATCGATGCAATGCACGCAGTTGCGAACCCTGTATGCTAACGTATCATTCGGTACATTACTAATTCAAATTAGTGACACTATCCTGAAGGTAAATATTTTGAAGTACTGAACCTAAAAATTTAGGATAAATTTAGAACTGAGTATATCACTGGGATTAGAAATTGCTAACATGTTGTGGGCTGGCACTAGTGATTATACTCATACTTTTCCTCCTTTAACGTAGCTGTGGTAATACTACAGCCTGGTGTTATTATATTATTATTAGCTACATCAATGATTGAATCTTATGAAAAACATTATAAGTTAGCGTTTCACAGCAATTTTACTCGGTATTAAGTGACAATGAAGAGCCGAAAATGCCATCGAACAGTAGAAGCTGTCAAGTTTCTGACAACACATTTTCAACTTAAGGATAAGTACTATTCCACAACTTAATTACTCCATTTTTTTATTGAAGCATTCACGTTGATCCAAATCGGTGTCCAAACGTGTTGCGATTTAGTTTTCGTGGATTTATTGCAAAACAAAATGGTGGACCGATCAATTATTAAAATATTTTGGGGGTTTGTTTGTGAATACGTCATTTAGGTTACGTCACTAATTTATAAAATCTCAATTTATGTTACATATATTTTTTGTAAAGTAACTACATGACTTCTACACGTGTAAAAGTTGTAACCACATATCTTTACGTTCGCAGAAAGGTGGTACAACTGTAAAAATAAGAATTAGAGAGATAAATCAATTATTTTTATTAAGAGAAATCTGCACATTTAATAAAACAGATAAAAACTAAATACTTTATAATGTAAGTTCGGTGTTATCAAAGAAAATAATAATTTTAACACGTGTGCAACAACAGTCTCTCAACACGTAGCGGATTCACCTAGGGCCCCGGACCCCCAACCCACTCGGTTAACACAGTTAATAATAGGCTCCTTACCCCTCACCCGCCTTATCTGCAGTATTAAACCATAAAACATTATAATTTACAGCGTTATGTCGCTGGGCTATGACGGTACGCACTCGGCGGTCGATGGTTCCCAAACTGCTGTTGTTATATTATATTAAACATTTTTCTTAAATGTTTAGCTATTTAACATCATAGCTCAATTGCGCCAACACTATGCATATCGAAGAACTATAATTACTTGCTGTTAGATTATATCCTGGCTGCGCCCGAACACAATGACCTAAATAAAAGTCAATGCGATGGACCATGTACTTGTACAATTTAGATAAAAATCCCTATAGTACTTACCAAATGTAAAATTTATTTAAAGTTTTTGTGCCTTGAACGTGCTGGAATATATGAATGAACTGTTAATAGTTCGGTACAGCTGTGAATGCCTGCGAAGCCAATAGCATTAGTCAGTGCCATGAAAAGAAGGAAAAAGGAGTGGAAGTGTATTGGAACAATGTAACAATCGTACACTGTACTTCAGTAAGTAGCTGCACCATATATCAAAGTATGTGTTGTCCGCCCGAGTTGACTACTGTTCGACTGTATGAAATTTAATAAAACCCCAGTATTCATGGTCTTTCTTATTGAAAATATTTATCTATAGATTCAATATTTATTTTATAGGATCTAAAGTAGTTTACATAGAGTTAAAACGAGTTCGAAGTATTTGTATGAGTATATTTGAGGTTGAAATTTTGATATTTAAATATCTATTATAAGTTTAAATTGTAAACTTGAATAAAGTTTACAACATTCAAGATTCTTAGAACATACATTTTCCTTAAAATAATATGTAAATTATTATCACATATTTCTCATCATTGTACTTGTTTATTTACTCAGTATAGAAATTGTATCAATTATGTTTAGTAAATCAGAATCGCAGTGCTTTGTGCGAAAATCAAATATTTGTGATTTTATTGGATTACATCAAACATAGAAGTTGAGAACCGCAGGCCGGCAGATACTTAAAAATAACGAGATTCTAGCAAATATTGTAATAACCCCTCCGCCTCACGTCCTCCAGCGCCCCGCGTGTCCCTGTCCTTACGTATTTAGTTCAGAACCATTGTTTTAATAAGGCTTCTTTGCTGATTTCGGCATATTGAGTAGGGTTGACCCTCATAGCATATTTCTTTTGATAACATCATTAAAATAAATGCTTCCCACATAAGTCGCTCTGTTTAAGTTATCACCTGACTGAAAGAGTGTATGACTCGCTAATTTTTGTCTTAGACTGGCAACTAACAATTTATGTTTAATTAGCAATTGAAAACTCCAGAAAGAACTGAATTCGAACCATTATTGTTGTTCGTATGTATTGTATTGGCCCTGCTAACGATCGTTAAAACAAAAAATATTTATCACGTTTGTGTGTCAACCCTATAGTGATGTTCGTAAGCGCGTCAATAGAATTCCGGCGCGTTTACCCGTGTTTACACTTTATCGATATATCCTTGCAAGCGTTTCCCCATCCTTAAATAACGTTATGTATGATAATACAAAACGTTAATGGTTATTATTTGTGTGGACACCGGAATTAGTTGAAATTTTACCCATGTAATGTTTCGAGTCAGCAGTTATGTTGTTTGGAGAAGGGAAATGTGGGAGAAGAATTGTTGTTTCTCCATCACTAGACGAGTTATTATAATACTTCAAGTGTAGAGTTTGATTGTATAATCAAAGTTAAGAAAAAAACGTTCGTATAGAATATTCTTACTTACAATAAGTCAATGAAGTGACTAGTATAACAATACATAGGATAATCGGCTTGATCTAAGGATATAACCGAGTAAATCCAAAACACTAACAAAGATTAAACAACTCGAACACGTATCAGAAGCGTTGATAGCGTTCTCTTTGCTCAACTAACGTTAAACGACCCAATAAAAAAGCAAATAGCCGCAATCGCACGGCGCGATATACGCGGTAATCCGGACATTGTTTGTTAGAACAATTCTACCTAATATTTACCATATCTCAACGCGGGAAGTGGGCACGTGGGACGGCTGGGGCACCGGTCGTCTTAACACGGCGGGTTTATACGTTGCTTCTATCAATATTGCATGCTAATGACGTCGGGTTCAAGTTGCAAGAGTGTAGCGAGGTTATTAAGTAATATTTTAGATTTTTCGGACGCGTTTGTATTTCGTCATGATACTTTGTGTTTATTTTCATTCATGCTTCAGTTTAAACGGGGCTTGGGAAATCAAACTTTAATGTTACTACGATATGTCTGGAACATATAATTAAATCAAATTTGTTATAATATTATTATAAAATAGCATCGAGTTTGTACTATTTACATGCAAATGTTCTATATGATTAAGCATGCCTGTAGGCATTATTGAGAATCAAAATTACACGTCCTGGTCTATTCTGATAAACGGAAAGAGAAAATTTGTGACCACATTAGGTAGCTGGGTACTTGTTCTAAATTGGACTAGAATTAGATATTAGTAGGTAATAAAAAGCTATATTTCAAAGATCATAATGAAAGTTGATAAAGGCAAATGTATATTCTTATAAAGGGTCCTATGCTATTTATTCATTTTACCATGGCCTATAACATCAACCATTGTATTGCTCAACGGATCTAGAGATTGATATGCGGAGATATTCGAACTCAGAAATCACTTTCTTGCTATCTATTTTACTAAAAATCGTAGATTGCTCTGTAGTACTTCAATCGATCAATCCGTTCAATCAATCGCCATGAAAGTTGATATGTTTAGATATTTAAACATGGACAATATTTATATAAATTTACTATATCTAATGGTTTATTATAATAAATAATAATGGTAGCAAATTATCAAATGCGCACAATTGGTATATATATAAGATAGAACGATTGTCGTTTGGGTCGCACATCTAATCGCCGGCGCTCATAATTCGCACGCACGACCAAAGGTAGCTTTTATCGTTCGCTGCGTTTGCAGAGATTACTGCAAATCTACTGATTGCCGCCGAGAAGTATTGGTATAGGCATTACCTGTGCATTGTTCGCTTCGTGCGTAACATTCCTAATCTATTGGTTAATGTTTAAGTTTGTTTTTGTAGAATTATCGCCGTCGGTACGTATGAGCGCATCCGAATGAGGCGAACATTAGTTTGCTGAGATGTGTGCAGAATTTACTATGTTTTATCTAATTACGACTGTATTAGTACTTGATAAATATTGTGTTTCGATTGTAATTTTAAAGACAATCTCGTTGGATTAGTAGGAATATGGTTATCTTGAATCGTTCAAAGTCCAACATTTCATGATAATAAGTAAAATAGTCTTTAAAATTTGGCTGTAACAATACAGTATATTTATTTGGCTTAATGAAATGCACTGACAAGAATTATGATTTTAAATCTATTATCGTGTTTATATTTTGATTATGTTGTTTTCTTCTTTTTTATAAATAACTGTTGCTTTTTAATATTTTTTTAAATAATTTGCTAATTATGTCTAAAATTACATTTATATTATCTAAATTTCATAATTCTCTGCTAACAAGTGACTAAATAACATTATGAAAGGTACAGTTTGGGTCACCGAGACTCGTTACAAAGGTAACTGGATACCTAAATGGGCGAAATGTGATAAATGATATAATTATAGAATGTTACTCTAGCTTTATAAACAAGTATAGGAATTCAAAACATCAAAACCAATCATAACTCTTTGATATCAAATCTATATTTTTTATTTAAGCTATAATTTGTTTCAAAATAAATATTGTGAATTATTGTTTAAAGATATATCAAACTGCACTGCAACATTTAGTTTAAGTAGACGAACAGAAGAACATAGAAAATTTACTAAGTTGCAGAGGCTTACAGAGTAAGTCTGAACCTAAATAAAATAAAATTGCAACTCTTCAATACAGATCCACTCGGGGTAGATAAGTGTTACCAGTATCGGACAGGTATCATTATGCGGGAATACTTAGCCGGAAGGTGTCGGGGGTTGGCGGGGGTTGTCGCCGGCAAGGGTGGCGGGGGGAGGCAATTTAATTCTGTCCACGTTCTAATAATGACCGTCATAATTCGTTCAAAGTGTCCGGTCTGGGACATTCTCGCCTCCGCGCTCGCCGCCGCCTCCCCGCTTGATTCCTTTGCATTTTCCCCCCTTAATTCCATTTTCATGCCACCTTGCACACATTTGCGCTTCATCTGTGGATTATTGTGTATGTGTTGGCGTGTGTACGTGTGTGTAAATGTGGTCTTTTGTAAATGTGCTTTGTAAGGGTTTAATCCGTTTACGGTTGACCGAGCCACGTGACGACGTTCTCTTTGATTGTTTTCCGACGTGTTACTTGAAGTAATTTTAAATAAATTTTATTCTAATTAAAAAGTATTATCACGCATGAGATTTCATAATACCAAAGATCATTAATGTATTTCATAGAAGTAGTTGAAGGTTGTACACGTAATTTTTTTTTCCGAAATTCAACATACATATATTGAGTATGTCGTCATTTATGCTGTCATAGAAATATTAAATAATAGTTATAGTATTATGAGAATTATTTTCGATAAGCTATAAATAATCGAATTAACTTAGGAGATCTACTTAACGTTTGTTCTATACGACACCTCGGACGAGAATGACGATGTAACTTCATACTACAGCCTTCATCAGATTGATTGTTCTGAAAACAGTCGTAAGTACGGGCGTGCGTGTGACATAGATAATCAAGAGCTTAATATAAAACAAAGATAAAATATTATTATAGGAATCTAAAATTGGCATTTATTTATCCTTAAGTTGTCTTGTTATGGTTTATATATGATGTAATACGTATTTATAACTAAATTTGTGTTCTGCGCAACTAAATTCAGAGCGGTCAAAAAGTTTGGCGAAGATTGTAGGTACTCGATGAATACACTTTCGCAAATGATACATATAAATCTACCCGCAATTTTTAAATTACTTAGTATCATTCTTGGGTAGAAATTACCTGTCAGTTTATAAAAAATGATTTGATTTTGATTGAATCCGTTTTTGACTATGAACATAAGTATTTCTTGAACATTTCGCCGAAGGCCCACATATTTAAAAGGCCGGCAACGCACTTGCGACTCCCCTGGTGTTGCTAGTGTCTATGGATGGCGGTGATCACTTACCATTAGGTGACCCACCTGTTCGTTTGCCCTCTATAATATAAAAAAAATAAATAAGAAAATTGCACTACTTGGAGGCTAACGCTAATTAATAGCAAATTTTAAGTACAGAAAATGATTGAACTATAAATAAAATCGCAAATAGGTACAATTGACGTTAAACGATAGACTGTAAGAAAATCATCATAGTTCATTACTACCGACTTAACGCATCTCTGAATTTAATAGGCTACGTTGTCTATCTTTTTTTTGACAATACATGTTTTAATAATTCCTTCCGCATATATCAATATAATAATTTCGATATAATAAAACAATGAGCCGTGATAACATAAAAACGTCTAAACATTCGTCATTACTAATCCCCCACAAAGGCGGAGGAGCTACTCGGGACGTCGTAGTTACATCGGGCGCCATCTTTAATTGTTTGCATGTGTACGCCGCGGGTATATAAGTGTGCGCGTCCCGGGCGGTTTTATCAACACATGTAACAGATATTAAGTTTGATTTATAACACTTATATCGTAAATGGATTAGGGAAGCGTCCCCATGGTACACTTGCGTAAGGATGCGCTTAATGTTCTCGTTTTATGGGAATACGTAATTGGCGACACCGCGCCGACGAAGCCGCGCCCTGGACGCTGCGGGCACAAAACCTTTCTCTGAATCTAACGCGTTACGTACGGACCTAATTAACTCTGGGCTTTTATTAATGTCCCGTTTGCTTTCGTTTTCAGGTAAGCTTACCCCGATTCATGTACGAGACGCGTAAGTTTTTAATAATATAATTTTGCATAACGTTATCGGGGCTACAGAAGAGGCCACAGTGTAATACAGTGTAATTCATACAGGAAAAGTACTATTCCCAAATGGATCCTTATTTATAAAGATACAATAATAAAGGAAGTCGCAAGTGACTACTAACTTTTAATTTTTTTTCCAAATGAATTGTAATTTGTGAACTTTATTTATACCTGTAGGCATTAATTAACCAATATTAAAGCAAAATGGTAAAAAGTATGCTGTTTCTCGAAGTAAAAAAAATCGGAACGTATCGCATCGTCTTCATGTGCATTTTTCCATACATACTTACTCTTAAGGATATTTTAAAGTATATTTAGATACAAATGTGACTGTAAAGTTCGGGATTTAATCATACATATAAAATTTTTCATAAACAATAATTTCTTGGGCACGTACAACGCTTCATGTCTCCTTCGTGGTTCAGAATGTTCATTTTCCATTCGAGTCTAGCCGTTCTTTATGAAGTATCATTGTCGTCGGATATTAAAAAATATATAAGAACTAATATTATTTAATTATTATCTACAGAGTAGAATATAAAGTACCTTATTATTATTAGATTATTCCCTGGAAATTAAATGGCGGTGACACAGTCAGAGGTACTTGGACATTTTGAAGTCCTCAATATTACAGATGATATCGTTTTAACTTTCTGTGTACTTGTTTATTGCGAAACCTAACATGTGTAGTTAGATCTGAGTGCTGGACTACGAAAGAGACGGATGAGAAAAGACTATATGTGGCAGAGATGCGAATATTAAGATGGATGTGTGCTGTAACAAGAATGGATAAGATTAAGAATGAGTATATCAGAGGAAGTTTAAAAATATCACCAGTGACAGATAAGATGAGGAGTTATTACTTAGCATGATTAGCATGGTATGGGGACATATCATGAGAAGAGATGAAAGCCATACAATTAAAAAAGTTTTGTATATAAAGATGTATGCGTAAAGGAGTAGCGAAAACCGAAATAGGTATAGATAGATTGTGTGAAAAATGATATGTATATAAAAGGTGTGAATACTGAGATGACATCTGACATGGAAGAGTGGAAAAGGAAAACATGTTGTGCCGACCCTACTTAGGTGGGATAAGGGTAAGAAGATGTCGATGTAATACTTAAACTATTCTGTTATGATAATAATATAATATTGTTTTTAATTTGTATAATGGAAGTTAAAAATAAATATCAATTTTCGTATGTATGTAAGAGCGTGAGTTCGAAACGGCTACATCTATTTCTTTATTCTTTTTTATTGTGCTTGTAATTACCATGGTAAGGTGTGTATAAAAATGATTAAAAAATCATAAAGTGCAATATAAAAAAAAATCTTCATATACAAAAGTGAGAGAGGCAGAAGACCGTGGGGGATATCTACATTAATATTGACAAAATTGATAGGTTGATGTTCATAAGACACGTTTAAAATAATAACACATTTTATAATATTCGCAATGATTCTATATTTATGGACTTGAGCAATCTTCATCCACAAGTATAGACATAGATATAATCGAATAGTCTGTTGGTTGTTTTAACTAAACTCCGAAATGCCTAGACCCATTTTTACAGTTATTTTATGGAAAGGTATAGAATTTTTCAAAGCACTATATATCTACATATAATTACGCTTCGTCTGTAGAGACTATATATAATCAATAATGGTAAAATCAACAGAGTTAACTTAAAATCGATAAAAGAACCGTAGGGGTTTGTAGGTGGACAATAAATAAAATTGCGATTAAGAATTAATAGACAGTACATAATTGTTTCACTTAAGACATGTGTACTTTTGAAATAATAAAATAGTACTTCACAGTAATACTTCAACAAATAATGGTTTCAAACAAATGCATAGCATGCGAGGGACGCGCAGGGTGAGGTTCACTAAACTCATAGATTAATCAAACAGATGCGACATATTCTACATTTTACACTATCTTTCAAACCCCTAAAGGTATTATGTCGTCTCTTTTTTGAAGAAATTTAATTAGAAGTGAATACAAGAATAGCAGGCGGCACTGTTCACACATTAAGGCAGATAATCGTGGAAAGTCTACACACCGCACCCGGTACTCTACATGCGGTATAATTAACGTACGTTGATATTGGACATCGGCGAACTCTGTCGGCTTCGTTTATTAAGAAAAAAACATGAGCTAGTCCAGTATTTACGTTTGTATTTTTATTAAAGCACGAGACCTGTTTGTTATGTGACATTTTTCATACTGGTATCACTATGTTCTGCCACTTAATTTCGTTGTACTCCTATTATAAAATTATCATGTAAAAACGTCACGATTGTCATATTACATCTTTATCAAGTGAGTAAATGTTTTAGACTAGTCATTAGGATGCGATAATTGTGTCCGATTAGTATAAAGTATCCGGTAAGTAAAACATCCGCCATAGTGATACACGTAAGCGTGTCACGTTCCGGGATCTGTCAGCGTATGTCTATATAAATAAAATGGTGGAGGTCTATCGTTGTACGCGCAACACTCAAAAATTACAGGATAGCTAGATTTCGATAAAAAAAATAGTTTTACTTTTTAGACATTTTGTCTTTATCTAAAAAAAAGGTATCAAGTATCTGAAATAGAATTATCACGATAGCTACATTTCATATAAAGTTATGATAAGTATTACGCGTTCAGTGATGTGTATTTTTGTATTTAAGTGGGGCAAGCCGTGTGGTGCTTATGTTTTTTTCTCTGTACATAATATATATTGTTATGACAATAAATAATGGAGACGAAGTCACGAGTACCAGCTACTAATACTAATAGTATACTAATAAAGTAGGGTGCTATATATAGTGTGTTCATCCGAGTGGATTTCTACCAACATCCGCTCAATAATAAGCTCGTTATAGTGACTCAAAGTTTGTTTGTCACATTTCTAATCAGCCTGTGTATACTACAGGAGCGTATATTTCGCGGTGGTCGCTGTCGTTTTTTGATTGATCTGTGCTTATCACGAGATGAGTGCCGTCACTTTTTCACACTATAATAAGAAATAAAATTTGTGACTTAGGGTGATTTCAATGGTCTAAAAAAACGGTGCCATTATAAATAGTTTCTAGAAAGTTCTTGCGACACGTCTGATTTAACGTTTATGTTTTTATTGTCTTGATTTTTAAGATGTAAAATAAAATGGATACTGAATTTGACGGGTAAAATAAAAATAGAATTGTTAGTATTTCAGCGACAGTTTTCTGTTAAAATATTCTATGACCTCCTAACGCTCTATAATTATTTATTATTTTAATTCACTACTGTATTTTGTCTTTAAATTACAATTCAAAAGAGCGCTTTGTTACTCTTTAAAGAATAAAAAATAAAATTTGTCTAAAATGTGTATTGTTAACTTTTTTAAAGTGTATCGACTGCCTTCAATAATTTGATATTCTCGTAACTGCTGTACTATAAAGCGATAACCGCGCGATGATAGCCTGTTCCGATACAAATTCGATTGTCATAGACTAAAATCCTAGAGCCTTCGATGAAGGATACTATAACATGATGGCAGGGTTTTTTATTGTCCGCTTGGCTACTTACTACAGATAATTTAAAAATTAGTCGCAGAGCACTAATAGAGTATGTTTTGTCAGATGTACTATATAACAAGATCTCCATAGCCATAGCAGGCTATATCGTCATTTAAAGTCAGATGAGCTTGTAGTCACATGCTAAAACAAATAAAGTCTAAAGAAGGTATATTGTAACCAATTGTTTTTTGTGCTTCAGTATCTTTTTCCCCATTTCATCTTGAAGATAATAAAGGAAAACTAGTTTTAAAAAGTCCGTCTGTGTTCGCAATAATCGTTTGGAACTGCATTTCTGCTCCACCACCTTGGAACGGTGTTACTTTTAATCAGATGCCGCGTTCTATTTGAATACATATATACGATTCAAATGAATACCGCTTTTATATCGATATATAAACTTAAAGTGATTCATCTAAAGAATAGATTGAGAATTAATGAAGTATAACTATTGTAACTATATTTATAAATCTGTTAATAAAACAAAATAAAAATTATGCAGAAGAAAGTAATTACTGCGAAATAAATGCGGGTACACCCACCGGTTATCATAGTAAAATAACAAAATACTAGAAAATGTATTTTAAGCAATTAATCTAGACTGTAATAAATATTTAACAATCAGATATGAATTATTAATTTCAATCATACTCCACGATTTGAGAAGAGTATTAGAAAAAAACGACAGACTTCTGTCAAATATCTAAGCTGACAACATAAATAAAAAACATGAATTTAAAGTTTAGTGTCCAAATCGGTAACTAGAATGATGTTTTTTATAATGATTTCTTATTGTCCAATATTGGACAAATAAAAAAGTTTGTAAAAATGACGAAAATAAAGCGCATCATATTTACCCCTGTGCGACTTATTCATTTTTATTCTATTAAATTCCGGTAAATACGTTTCTAGGTCACGGGTCAAAAATAGCTTGACCTCTCATCACTTAAAAGAATAATATAAAACATAGATCAAGACATAACTGCTTTTCACGTATCAATGAAAGAGGTCGCAAGCGGATTTCATTTCTCAATAATAATAAAAATCGAAACACGAGACGCATCTAAATAAGGGCGGATACAAAGCGGCTACTGCGCGACTCGCACGATTTACTAAATATTCAGACCGGTCGCACTCGATTCGCCGGAGATGCATGCGGCCGATAGCCGAGACCGCGGCCCGTCGAGTCGCGAGTCGCGATCCACCGTCGCAGATATGGTAATCGGAAAAAGTCGAGACGCCTGCAACGAGCCTTAAACTGGGGTTGAGGCAGGTCAGTATCTATGAATAATTTATATCGAATTATGGTAATGAAATAATAGGTACGGGTTTTATACAGCGCAAGTGAATCGATTTACGTTTGATTCGATTTTAGATCGTTAAAGTTCACAATATGTTGCATAAACGATTATATAGTTTTGATTGCTTGTAATTCTTGTATTGGTCAACGATATTAATGGGCATCCAGCGAGACTGAACTTTCTAAATCAGCGGTTCTCAACCTATTTTACTTAGCGACGGTCTAACATACTCTTTACAATTTTGCGACTCGCTTACATACGTTTTGATAGTACAAAGTGAACAAAAGTGAGAGTTTGTAAATCTCGCGACTCACTTGACGGTGCTTGCGACACGGTAGTTGAGAACCGTTGTTCTAAATAATTACTTATTTTAATTAATTATTTTGCTGTCGTTGTAACTCAAGAATAACGTTATATCAAACGATTATGCTAACTTATAATTAATATTTCTTAATATACTTTAATTTTTGAAGATTAGTAATAAACTGACGTAAAGTATATAATAAATAATTCGAACTACCGTGCTGTTAATCGGCATATATAGAGACAGAGAGAGAGAGAAAGTATTATCCTTGATAGGACTATTATTTAAATATTAACCCAGCTCCATAAAATAACACGCTAAAACGTTCTTGAATTTATTGCGTTATATTGTAGTAAAAACAAACACAAGTGAATGAAATTTACTAAGCCTGAGATGGTTAATAGTCTCTCGTCATCTTTCCACAAGCCAAGAAACATCGAATAGTTCTAATGAACTTCGCTATACAGTTTACATAACGGGCTTAAAATCAAGACCGCCTCACATACATTCACAGACCTCCCCCTAGTTCATTCCATTCCCAGCCGGGTCCCCGTTAAAATCAATTATGCTTGCGATTGTTTCGTTAGTGGAAGCAAATGTTTTTTGTATATACCCCCCTTTATTTACCTCCTTTCAGGGGGGTGTTTCTTTGTATTCATCGGACGTACTGTCTCCCGTATTTGGAAGTCTTTTGATGAAGTCCACCGTTTGCTTCGAATGCATTACCTTAATTTGATTGTACCGTCCGGATGGAACTCGTTATAAAGAATCAGTTTCTTTAAAATATGTGTCTTATATATTTATAATATTGTTTCTATCATTCTACACAATTTAACCGGTTCATTCTCTTTTTTATGGGACATAACTTAGATTCCGCGTCATCTTATCTATAGACCATATGCTATCTATATTCCATAGATATATTACCATATACTGAAAGATACTTTATGGTATAATCATACAGTTAAATGACACCTAGACTCTGAACAATAATTCGTATATTACTGATTTTTTTTAATAATTTTATGTTACACAGACGTCTGTTGTTAAATCAGAGACGTGTCAGGCCCCATTATGAGAACATCTTGGCTGCCGATGACGGCCGTCTTACGTGCTGATGCAGCCACCCGCGGGCGTGTTGGGGAGAGCACGTAGGCTCGGACACCGCGCCGCCGATCGCATACTAATTATCAATTAGACAGTAGCCAGGAGTCGTGTCTGCGTGACGGTGCGGGTCCGAACCCACCGGAGTAACGTTACGCCCGTGTTACGTCTCGATGCGCAATTAGAGCCACTTACTGAATTAAAAACTTATATAAAAGCCCCAAAGGAGCCGAATACCACCGAAACGTCGTCAGCCCTTCGTTTAATTGCTGTTTCGCCACGTATTTTCTTAGATAAATCAATTTCTTTTTCAGTCTACTGCCGAAATTTTTCATTGGAAAGTTTATTAAAAGAAAATACGACACCAATACTTTATCACGGTCTATATTCCTATGCGTACATAGAAAACAAATTTCATAAGTTAAATCAAATCAAAAATATATATAATTATACAGGTATACCGTGGCTTTGCTATTTTTGGAAGATACTGTTCTGAAACTAATTAGCTAGTTAAGCCAAGCTAAACAGGATTCCCTCCCATTTCCCACGCGTATTATTACATCAAGTTATATTTGAAATGGCTAATCTACTTCCTTAATCCTTGCTAATATTACAGATGCGAATGTGAATTTGTTTGTTTATTTGTTACGCTTTTATGCCTTAACTACTCAACCGATCGTAATGAAATATTGTATACACGTCGTCAGGGCTACAGAAGAGGACATGGGGTACTTGTTGTATAGAAAAACAATTGGTTGTCTGTAAAATCGGTTTACGGACGATAATTTTAGGCGATAACGCCATAAGAAAACATTGATGAAACATTACATACTTTTATGAATTGTATTGAATTATTATCACTGAATTACCGATGGAGTGGAAGAGAGATAGATGCGTCACCAGTCGAAAGCTTAGGCCACCTTTTTGTTGTTCCGCGCTCTTGCTTGCACGTTCGTCTGAGGCGGAACGTGTCAATGAATCATGCTTTTTCGTGCGTGCAGCCGGCGTTCATCGATTTATAAGACGTTATTACGTCAAAAATACTTACCTTTTACTTAATACAACTTAATAATACTTATATACATTGAGAACACCAAAAGGATGAATCAAATATACATTTACGCAAGCAAAGCTGCGATCAAAACGTGGTATATTATAGTCTCGTATAATTTTGAGGTTTTAGTTTATAGGATCACTTTTACAAATTATATATATATTTTTTAATTTGCTTTCACAACACACTAATGAAACATGTATAATGCATAAAATTGAATCTTTTATCAACGATGCAAGGGATGAGATATAGCGTTTTTAATTCATTGTTTCAAATTATATACAAAAGTTGAGTTACCTTTATGATTAGCATACGATTGTTTCTGATAAGAGAATATAAAAGTGTCTGATTAGTATCACGCATCTACTTTGCCTCGTAATAATTTCGATTTATAAAACGCAGCGTCTCTGTATGTTTATTAGTATTAGTGTGTGTAAAATTAAAAAGTGACTCATAAATTTATTTGTTTAGTTTATACATATGTTGTGTGGCCACTTCGAGTAGGAAAACGAAATTTAAAGAATACTTTAGGACCTGAAAAGGCACTACTGAACGTTGAAAAACTATGTCAATATTATTTTCCTAGCATTTTTTTTAACTAGACAAGTATTGTTTATAGATATAAATTCTTTTTGTAATAGATGTACACAGAAAGAATCATATACAGAAGTCTATATCATTTACATAATGATCCAACTCATAATAACCTTTCGGCAATAAAATTTGCTTTGCATGGTTCTTGAATTTATTTTCTGATAAATCAGTACTGTGTTTAGGAAACTTATTGTAAGACCTAATATAAAACTTTATTTTTATAGGTAAAAAAAAGGATTGTATATATTTATTCATATGTTTAAAACATTGGTAAAATTTACCAATGAAAATATATAGAATGATAGCACTGTCACTAAATCGCTACTCCTATTGATTTGGAGCGTAGCTTTAAACATCATCCAACACAAAATAAGTACGGCGCAGCTACTCGTGTAATTTTTAACGATGATCGTCATTCAATTTGACGTTTACATTGTAAGTTAACGTCGAGACTGTGGCTTTTACTGGTAAACCAGATTTATATTATGCTGCATGTTAATTAATCTCATTTGCAACTCGTGTTCCACTTTTAAATCTACATATTACAAATTTAAGTGCTCTCAAATTACTAATAAAGTAATCATCGCAATCTATCGTTTCTATACCACAAACGTTCGTCTCTTTAGTGCTGTCCGAATTACCTTTATATTATTTCATTGATAAATTAAATATGTGCTAAAATTCGCAAAGCTAAAAGTGGAACGATAAATGTGAATTTAATGTTTTGTATGTTTATTATAACCATAAATTTTCAGGATGTGTGTGATTTTGGTACTAAAATACTAAAAAAATACTTTTACCGCGTATAATTGTATTTGAACTAGTGTTGGACGATGATTCATTAAAACATAGAAAATGTATGTAACCGCATTATTAATTATATTCCTTTAAGTACACAAGCATTTGCTGTGTTAATGTTCTACCTTCATTAGAATAATAATTTAGGTTCAATATGGAATCTTTCTTATATTTTACATTACTCAACTTTAGTTCAAGTACATCGGGCTCAAATCTTGCGATAGTAAAATAATTACACTGAGCTTTTTAAGTTGATGTATAGTAATCTTGAAGTTCACAATTCGCGCTATTACTTCAAATTTGTCACCAAAATTGCAATATACGGGATAAAATTATGCTTAAATGATTACAATTTGACAAAAATCCCGTCAAAATTAAATCCTTTAAAAAGAAACTGTTCCCATAATTCTTCTGTTATATCATCAATATGGGTGCAAGATTTAAGTTGTTGCGGAGCTTGTTCAAAAGGCGGATAAATAGGGACTGATATATTAGTATTTCTAAGGAGAACAGCAGGATACCATCATTTTTTAATTTTGCGGAAATAATTATTGTTTCGCGTACGCTTGAAATCCCACAGCTCTGGGATCTCGCATCCGAAGAATATCATCGAATAATTAACGGGCCGAAACGTCTCAGCTAATTGAACGGAAGGCGACAAACCAAACGGCCGCCACTCAATCACACAAACCTGTCCACAATCAAAAGGGAACATACGAGTGACGGTGAAATATTTGGCGCCGGCGACGGGAAAAAGTCGTTTCATCTCGATGTCATAAATTAAAAAAAAAAGACTCTATAAATACGCCTTCGAAGGGACCGGAAAGGGTACGAAATCATCGAGACTGTGTATCAATCATCGCTTATTTTATTTGATTTATATCGAACGGAATGACTTTAATGGCGGACGGGTTCATTCCTCGGTATTTGGAGAAATAGTTATTTTCATTATTTCTAAAATTCGCTGCTGATTTTGATCTTCACGACTCTGTCATTTGAAGTGGTTAGGAAATGACTGAGAAGTTTAAAACAGTGACACTGATACAGAGATACGATTTGTAATCGCTGAGAAAGCCCTAGCTAACTGCATCAGTCCGGTGGAACTGTAGAAGCCCTGCAAGGCCAACAGTGCAGGTCATTTCGAAGAAAAATAAAACTGCATCATTACTTGATTGCGAATTAAAAGAAGCCAATACGGGTTTATTATCCCCAAGCAAGACGTTTATTCTGGTTCTATTTTATCATTTTACTTGTTCACCTTATCCGGTAACTTTTGCTAGAATAATGTCATGTTTTTATATTGAGTTAATACGTACAAGTAGTTTTTAAGAACGGCAGCGTGTCTTTGTTTTTGTGCTTACTTCTTTATGGTCTGTAGAGTATAGAATTTAAAAGTACACCGTCTGTTCTATATATACTGTTATTGTTAAAAAAAAGTAGTATATATAATTTAGACTTATATCCAATATTGTTTAGTTAACTTGATCTATATTAGTAAATAAATAAAGCTAATTATTCAAATTTGCAGTTTAAAAGTATCTAACCAAAATCAGTACCTATACAGTATATATGCACAAACTATCGATCAGTGGCGAAAAGCAATTGTGTCTGGTATTTTCGATACATTCTTTGGACACCATAGATCTACCACAGGATCCATTAGAGTATGCTTTTTTTTACTAATAATTGCCTAAAAATTGTCAGCAAGAGTTTATGGAAACATATTTTTTTTTTTTATATTATAGGGGGCAAACGAACAGGTGGGTCACCTGATGATAAGTGATCACCGCCGTCCATAGACACTAGCAACATCAGGGGAGTCGCAAGTGCGTTGCCGGCCTTTTAAATATGTGGGCCTGCGGCACTCTCACTGACCGAACGAAACGCAACAGTGCAAGCACTGTTACTTTACGTCGGCTTTCTGTGAGAGGGTGGTACTACCCCGGGCGAGCCGACCCATTCATGCTGAAACCAGTAATAGCTTCAGCGTAGCTCTACCACCTACATCAATACCATAATACCACCTACAATATCCAATGCACTTAGAGTACCGAAGTAACAACGCGCTGAAGACATTTTTGTGCTGTATACACAGTGCACTATAGGCAAGCCGGTTCCAAAGAGTGCTAATATAAAAGCTCTGAGTATATAGTATTTTCTAGTAAGATGACATTATTATATTTCAATGTATTTTCGTTCCAAATTCGACGCACAAACGTTTTAACATACAAGAAGATGGTTATAAATACTACGTTAAAAGTTTACGACAATTTTACGATCAGAAATCGGATAGTTCGTCTTTTTAACGGTATCCAATGATTTCACTGTACCGACACGTTTTATCGCTACATTAATTTTCATTGTTATTAACAAGAATATAAAAAACTCGCTTCATTTTAATGGATTTTTAAATATTGAGTTACATAGAGGTTTTATCTGTGATTTGTTAGTTTGATGGAACCGGTCGGTGTGGTTTGTTCTTTTATATTGATTTGAATTTATGTCGTAGTATAATTATTTTAACTGATTGTATATCTTTTTTTATTTCTCAACATAAATATGAGTCAGCGTTGTGTTGTCAGTGGTTAGGGTATCCGGATGATCATCGTAGGTTGAAATCCTTACGAATCGGTCGCAGTTTCCGGTAAAGGAGAATGTGATGAAAGGACACCAGCGATGGACGGGATTTATCTAAGCCCACCTAGGTTAGCTTGCTAAGCACGTATAGGTGTATTCCAGCGGTTGTTCCTGAGAGACAGTGCCACTTTAGGTTTAACGTATTTATCATCGTAGATCATAACGTCATTTAAGAACAGGTGAGATTGTGGTCGAACGCTAAAAGTTAAAAAGTATATGAAAAAAGATTTAATAAAATAATAATAATGCCAGTCTGCAAGAGTCCCACTGCTGGGACAGAGGTCTCTTCCCTAGGGGAGATAATGGTCCCACAAAAGTCCACGACGTATTTGCGATTTGAAGCACAGAGAACAGCTCTATAATTTTCCCATGTCAAGTTTCTTCACTATATTTTTCTCACAATCGGCTAACAATGTTTCCAATTTAAATTAATAAATATAAGGAGGGAATCTCGAAAAATTAATCAGTACTCCTTGTGGTTCAAATATCGGTGGTATCGAATTGATATACCAGCGGTCAAACCATTCGATTATTACGACTTTTATTGGCGTTAGTGACATTACATTTAATTAAATACAAAAAAAATGTAGAGTGTACTTATATGTACACGCATTAGATGTTATACTTTTTGACGTGACAAAATAAAAATCTTTTCAAAAATTTTATCTTTTGCCTTATTTCTACGTTTGTAGAAAAATCGACACAAACAATAGAAAAAAGGTATTTAATACATACACACTTTTTTTCAATAAAATGTTGACTATAGATAACTTCAGGGTGTCGGTTTTTCGTGACGGTGTGCGCGCGCGCATCGTAAAAATTTACTCTCATCATTTTTGCCTAACGCGACAAAAGAAGTATAACTTCAAAATTACACTTGTACACAACAAAACACCTTCGCTAAGAGTCTAATATGCCATATATCATCACGTCATAAGTAATTATCTAGAAGTGACCTGGTTTAAGTCTTGCCAGCAGTTTTCTGGGAATGCGCTTTACATTTTAAGAGGTGGTTATTATTTAAAAAAGTAAAATGTTACAAAGTAATTGCTGCATAATTATCTTGGCCGATGATTCACACATGTCCAATTAATTTACACGGTGTCATAAATAGTGTTGTCAATTATTAATCAGCTAATTATTATACAAAATATGCTATAAAAATATACTACTATTATGGTGCTCTTAAAATATAGTTAAGTTTAAGCAAAAAGTAAAAATAATTATATTTCAACTACATCGTTTGCGCTACTTGATGGATGTTTGTTACTCTTTGACGGTAAAACTACTGAACGGATTTCTACAACTCTTCACAGTAATATAGATTGATTATACATCAAAATAATACACAAATTATAATTTATAAAGGTATCGTTTAAATTGGCCGAAATATAAGGGCAAGTGTCAAGTAAGTTGGAAAAAATCTTTTCATCTAAGGAGCTATCTCGGTGTTTACTCTATAAACCATTGCAATTACACGAAAATAATTTATGATGTCGTTAATTATCAAGGCACAAAAACAGACAAAATGACTGGCATCTACTAATACTATTAATTTATACTACGATTGGCAACACTGACAAATGACAAGTTTTACGTATTTTTCATATAGAAGTAGCAAACAGGTACACAATATCCGTCTGATTTAAAGTAGTCACTTCATTTTGTGGCCATTTATAAAGACTAAAGTCATAATTAATAGTTGATTAAAAGGTGCTCCTGAGGACTGAGATGAAACACCTCGTATGCCATCACGTTTTGCCAAACACACCGCTAAATCAGAACAAAGCAGCGAGAGTATTGTTACTTTCAGGAAGAATTAGCTATAGTAATCCTTCCTACGCTGCACAGATTTTACCAAACGTCTATTAATGGCTTGATTTGACATCTCTTTGACGGTAGCCTCACCTGGTGATAAGCAATAATTTGTTCAAAGATGGAAACATGCTTAACTTTATAAGGGTCGGGTTTGACTACAATTTTTAAGCTCGATAATGGTAACTAGCCTTCCACGCACTAATAAATCTCAAACTATGTTAAATAAATAATATCTGTTGTTATTATAGCCTTAGATGGAGCAATGGGAATTCGAGATTATAATTATTAAAGTTAACGACCGCCATCAGTATCACTCGACGCGTTTATCGCGTGTACTTCGACATTTAACAGATCGTATTTTGATATGTTTTATTGTCGCGTACCATGCGATTTGTGTGTATAAGTATAGCGTCAAATGTGTTGCCAGATTAAGAATTCCCGGAATGTCCTATTTGTAAAGACATCCTCAAGAATTTTGATTTGCTCTTAACGTATGTGAATAAATTCAGTGGTCCTCTTCAAAGAGTGATACTAATAAGTACTGGAAAGGAGAGTCGAAAAAAGTCTTGTAAATTTGCCTAAGCTTGTAACACGAGATAAAAAAAAGCAATTAGTCGTATTTGACAATACAGTAATTAAGAAAATAATAAATTCGTCCTTTTCGCTTACATGTTTAAACTTTATTTGAAGTAATATATTTTTAATACTCAAATATTTCAATGTATATGAACTCTCGTCTCATATTCATGGAATTAGTGCTAACAATTATTATCAAAACTATATTATAATGTTGAGAGACCCCGAGAGATTTCTCTTCAATAGATCACCTCGAAATACTCTGAAGAACTTTAGTTTCAACTGTGTCAACTAGTGTAACAAAAATTATTAAATAAGTCGTAATATTTCAGTCACAAATTAACTCGTACAGAGAACCGACTAAAGCACTTTCGCTTCGGCGAATCGTTGTTCGGAATTAATCTAGTGTAATAATTTCTCTTGCCTCGTGAATTTTCCAGTTTCAATGATAATTATTTTCAGATCTTCATAACGATGATAACTGTCGATGTAAATTTATCTCAGTCTTGGTGACTTTGAATCATAGCTATTTTCTGCAATTTCATCATCAATGATTCGTGTTTTCCATAAAACTGTAAAATGATAATATGCCTTGTCTCATACTCAGGATGATATGTAGTCTATGTTACTGTCTACACCCCAGTTCACATCTAAGGTTACATTGCAAAATGCGAGCGAAATCTCGGTTTCATGAATCCACGTGATCATGGGTGTAGATTAGGTAAGATAGGTACTCACGTGGTCCACGTCCTTGTCGGTTTCACCTCTCCAATTCCTTTCTATCTGCGTAGACGCGTGGTTGGGTTCATGAAGCCTGGGACTGTTGTGAGCGATACAAGCAAGTAATAACGTACGACCAGCAAACCTCAGTATGAACTGACTAATTATGAATTATACAGGTGGTTGAGATATTAGTACGTCAATTCACAAATACGATTTTAATAGACATAAACAAATACTATTAACGTCATTATATAAGCGAAAATTTATATCGTAGAAATGTATTTTACTCTTCTGGCAACACCGATCCGCGTACTGTTTACGATCGGTTTGGTTAACGGCGGCTGTAAAACATAACGGAAAAAAAACGTATCACCCGTCCTCGAAACCGTGGCGCCTTAACATATTGAGATGTCTTCCGAATGATGCGCCCGATGATTTACGTTTATACGCCGTGAATGGGGGGTTTTAGGAGCACATCGACTGTTTTATATGTAATTAAAATGTTCTTTTTTACATATTTAATGGTAGTTTGAGTGGTAATAGTGGCACGTTTTATTATTTTCGGTGTTTATTTCCTTGTTTTCAGTTAAAATTTACTAGTTACAGAATAAATTTGCATTTATATAAATGCCAGTGTTGCGTGTTACCTCATATTGATTGGTTGAAATATAGTTATGCTAAATACTTCTGTTTATCTTTGACTAGACACTTACACTAGTTAACATTTTGACTGAGCCCCTTTTGCATTCGCCATCAAATGCGGTAAGGCTGGCAAGAAGGTCTTTTAGATTACTAATAAAATAAGTCGATATTAAAAATAATGTAAAAAAATACCTTACAAGACAAGCGTCCTATTTTACAAATAATATAAGTTTTTATAACCTTCATCCTTAGCGGTTTATAAGTCAGTATTATGTAAAGGCCACCGTTGTTAAATCCTTATATATCGATGGTGATCGAGTCTCTTGGTTTCGGTAGTCCGGTGAAACTGTAGAGGCCTTGCCAGGTGAACAGTGTGGTCAGTTCGAAAAAAAAACTCTTTGTTACAAAGCACGATGTTCCCCCAGGGTTATGACTCTTCAATAAAGGATAGAAACACGCTCTTCAAGGTTGGCAACACAGCAGTGATGTCCCTGGTCTTGCAGTTTTCCATAGCGTGTCTGGTCTAACCTGTTTGCAACCGTTTGATATAGAAAAAATCAAGAGAAGTGCAATTACTCTGCGAATAAAAAAAACATCCATAGATATTTAACTTTAAAAGTATCTATATATTTTAAAGGGAATAAACACGCGCAAACACGAGCTCAAGATATGCATGTACACTAATCGATTTGTAATTTACCTCGATATATCGATTTGGTTTATATCAGAAATATATCAGAAAACGGTATGTGTGGTATGTTAGTTATCCTTAAGTTGTATTGATGTTATATATTTCATAGAACACGTATTTATATGTACCTAAATTCAGAGCGGTCAAAAAGTTTACCGCGTACTATACAGTCAAGTATTTCCTTTATAACATGATGAAAAAGCCGCTTAAACGCAATAAATAATTTACTTTTTTTTCAACACTTTTTATGATACTATCACCTCATATTAAGTGGCAATTGTAAGTAAAGATGACAAAAATCCGACTAGTTTTCCTAAATCCTTAAATTCTCATTTAAGTGCTTAAGTATGTCTTAGCATCCACACTAATATTGGAAATATAAAAAACTCTGTCTATTTGATACCTTGTCAAGGTTAAATTTCTGAAACTATCGCAATTAAATTTACTATAGAGGGAACCAACGTCTCGGAGAAGGTCATGATTGGCTGGTCACACCGCAAAATATGCAGATTAAGTTACGGGAAAAAGAAATGTTGGTTTTACCGAAATATATGAATGTAAATAAATTATTTTCAATATTCAAGTCGTGTATAATGAAAATACTGATTATTTAAATTAACATAAAATAATGTATATTTAATCTTCCACATTTGAGATAACATACAAGGCGAAACGCACACGGTCGAAATCGAAGTACGTGGCCGCGTCTCGTCGCACTGCGTGCACCGGCGCGGCGTTTTTACCCGAGTTCCGTCCCACAATAATAATAATACGTCAACGCCACCGCGATATCTAAATGGCGTTTGAGAAGCGTCCATCAATAAGAAGTTGAGTGTGGATCGTTGTTCGCGCGTCCGATGTAACGTTCCGTTTTAATTTATTATATCCTTACTCGTGGGTGAGTGTTAATATGTTTCTCTTATTTTTTTTTTCTTATTCGGACTTGTCAATTTATTGTATTTTGAATATTTTCTTTGAGCTTTCCAACATCTTCAACTCCACCGGCGGATGTTATAAGAACAGGCGACTGTATTATGATTACGATATCTTGATAAGCGTAGTAGTATTTCGCCTGATTCATTACAAAATTGTAAGTTACCATTTCTTCACTAGCTAGATGACAGTAGGCTAGATATATTGCATTAAAAGGAGGTACGACAAAATCTCTTTATCCATTGGTATCTCCTCGTATAATATTTTCTTTTTTAATAATGGGTGTCGTATTCTGTTATGTTTATTTTGGCAATATTTTTTCATTGTTTTTATTTATTCGTACTTTATTACAGTCCCAAAGATTTGACTGAAGGTAGAAATTGAAAATGTTATATGCCTATGTACTGTATATGATTTATAGCGTATGCAGTAAGTTTATGGTGCATAATAACGCTTTACCTTAAGTCATATGAAGAGAAACAAAAATTACCAATTACCTATAAATACTCAAATTAACCTTAGCAACCGTACGATGTGTATCTATGAGAGAGAGCGCGTGCGCGTGGGCACCTCGTTGGGGTGACAAAGCGTCGCATGTCCGCGGACAATGTGCCCGCGACACACGGACACCGTGTTCACACGATCAGATTACGCCTGTTTTATGGTACCGAGCGGACCCCATTAGCGCTCTTCTGTATTGCCTAATTAGAATTACACCGTTGTTAGGCGTACCCGAACCGGTCTTACGTTCTTCGTGCCACATCTAGATTGTCCTCAAAAGATGTCAGCTGTGAAATGTATCCAAATCCTGTCGATTTTCGATTTATGTCCCGTATGATAATTAAGTACAATTTATTAAATTCATCTAATATAAATCAACTTATTTTAGTAATATTCATATTTGATATCATCGTCGATTAAAGTTTATTACCCTGATTCAAAATATTCATACAACGGTATAATAATTGTAAATTAATTGCTTAGTACAGAATCTCATCATACTAACAATATTAATAAACTACCCATGTTAACTAACTATACATGCTAACTATATTTAAATCTCTGTTCCTCGGCTATTAACGCTATTCTTAGAATAAAATGCACAAACTACAAGATATAGTATAGTAGTGTTTTTAAATTAAATATTACTAACATCACGTTCTCATATAATCGAAATATATATGTGTTATATCAGTTCCCATTGTGTATAATTTGATTTCAAATGTCGACTCTCTAAGCCAAATTTTATCTTAATGAGTTACGAGCCGCATTCTCTTCAACTGGAAAAAAGGCCAATGACCACCGGTAGGAAACAAAAAGTAAAATCTACATAAAGATATTTCTAGTTGTAAATCCAAGAAATGAGAACATAAATGTCGAATTTAATCAATAATTTATACGATATCGGTCTTCATTCGATTTCATTGCATTTTGAACGTTATAAATAATGAAACAACAAATGTTTTAGTATCTTACACGATATAATGTAATGTTATCGTTGAAATATCGGCACAATTTCTGTTGATCCGTAAAATAAAATCTGCATATAGTCTTGACGTTTGTTTCGGAATTTATGGGCGTGCATCGCGCGAGCCTGTCGTAAAGTTGAGGACGTAATGTCGGCTGATAAGTGCGACGTCGCGACCTCGTGTACGAGACCGTCCCGTTTGACAGTTTTATTGTGGACACCATACCGTATGGTACGATGTTCGGATATAATATTTATTGAGCGGTTTAAATGCTCAAAAATTATTTATATTCCTCTTTGTTTTATCCATTTAATTGAACGATGTTGAATTTCAATATATGTAGTTTGGTGAAAGCCTATGGTTGATTACAATATTACTAAAATCAAATAATAATCAAAACATATATAAAATGATAGAGGTCTGTCATTGTGGTTGTATCACCCAAAAACTACTGGATAGATTTTTTTAGGTCATATATACTTGAGGCTAAAAAAATATGATGATAGTTTTATTTAATATACAGTTATTGAAGTTTTCAGACGCAATACGGTTTCAGTGATGTGTGATATTAGAAGTGCCGTTTGGTACGCATACGCAGGCGAAGGTCTCTTCTTCTTCGACTGTCTTGTATGACTCTTCTTTTGAAATAATATACATTGTTAAGATAATAAACAACGCAGACGGAGTCGCGAGTATAAGCTGGTTAAACATATATCCGAGATTGATAAACTCCAACTCTCTTTGATGGATTACCGTAGAAGTTGGCATATTTTACTCACCATTAGATAGCGCTATTGCTCACCAACTTTTATACAGATCAATTGACCGTCACGATAATTTAAATGTGTAGATATTTGAATATGAATAATATTTACATAATATCCACTTTTCCAAAACTCAAATGTTGATTACAAAAAAAAAAAAAAAAACACGTGCATAACCGCGGGAACAACTAGTTTTCTTGAAATGTTTAGTAATTATCAATACCAGTATTCGAAAATAAATGTTTTTGAAAAATATTCTATATAAGTTGAGAACTAGGTAAATATTTCGGTGTCATTCGGAATCATTAATACGTCGCGGGACTGAATGATTTACAAATCTATGCTTTTCTTTGTGAAGAAGCCTTGCCCAGCAGTGAGATATTTGTAACTCTACTTACACTCATATCCATCATCAGCGTAATGTTGCACATATTTTGATAAATTACAGAACGATAAATAAATCAAATGGTAAATTTTGAATTGAAAATGTTTAAATTTTTTTTGTACATCGGAACAATAGAGCACGGGCGGAGACGGGACCACACGGTCGCGGCCGATGATCGATGATGCGAGTGTCCGGCCGATCACATCCGTCACCGGCTAGCCGGACAGTGGCCGAACGATCGCAGGACAGACGGGTGACGTCTTCATCGATCAAAAATCCTTTTAACGGTGAAATTATGCGTCGCGTCATGTATTATGAATTGACTAATCATTTCGTTGTCGGGTAACAAAGAAAAGGCGAGATTGAGAGTCTGATAAAAGTTTGTACAAAAAAGGTTTGTGTTCGGTCGTGTAACTGTGAAAAACCTAAGTGTCGTATTTCAGGAGAAGACATGCATTGAGCTATCTGGTAATTTCAAATGAGATGGGTTTATAGTTCGGGGTTACAACGTCCACTATCGACATCATATCTCGACAGTCGACGCCGTCGTTCTACTCCACTCTATTCTATATCTAGCGAAGTTAACTCATTTTGTCTAGAGTTTCAATAAAAAATATTATGATTTTGGGTCCATAAAAGCAATTGTTACCAACATAAAGGTTTATTCGGTCACTTGACAGAATATGTGATATATATGTTATGTAATACATGAATTAATTTATGTATATATATATATGAATTACAAAAAGGAAAAAGAAAAAACAAGGCTTTTAAAATTAGAATTTGACTAATGATTTATATTCATAAGTCAAATACTAACTAGATCTAATATCAGGTACCGAATGTCATGGAGACCCAATTATTCGACCAAAAGCCGAGGGGTTGTTTGTCAATTACTCGGCAGGTATATCACATCGTGCAGCCATCTTGGCAGCGTGTAAATGTCAACCGGCGGCCGACCAATTACAAGTCGGCGCACGCGCAGCGTTGACGGCAACAACGCACCACGCGATACCATAAAGTTTCGTGCCATTTATAGAAGTGAAATCTGCTCGCCGGAGATCGGCAGGCGTTCCAATTAATGCGAGAGGCCGGACATCTGATAGGCGGAGGCCGTGTGCTATAAATTTTGTGTGCACTCGCCTTTATAGATCTAGGAAATCGTGTTGCACTTTTTTTGTCGTTTGTGATGCCTGAACTTTTCATTCATATACTTTAATTTCATTTTTATTGCCTGTCTTTAACTCGAAGGTTCTTCTGTGTTCATCTAAAAACGAGTCATTACCAAGAAATGGAAAAGATTAGACTGCTGTATAGAGACATGTCGCTTCACGTGCATATTTGAGGCAACATATAGAAGTCATTTTTAAGACCAGTAAAATATTAGTTAAAATAACGTTACACCGTCCACGTCCATCTCGTGCCATCCACATCACACAATTTTCAGATAATCACAAATTTCGATGGCAACATTTAATCTTAAAATAAAACCGAAATATATATTAAATGCTAGCGCTTTGTGGGAGGACATCATTGTATCTAATAATTTCGTAGTAGATAGTATTGCCGCCCGCGATTTAATGCACCGTTCGACCCTTGGGCGCTCATAACTCCGCTCAAAGCTCGCCCATTGTGCTCGAGCGAAGACACTCACGATCGTGGACATCATCGCTGCCTATCGCAATGCCTCCGCAGTCCATGTAAAGACCTTCCAACTTAATATGTGCATCACGATCAACGCATATATGGAACACCGCACTCCGCCCGTCGACCAATCCCGAAGCGAATTTAAAATGCTCATTTCTCATTGTATGGATATCGGCTGTGGGCATTGAATAAATTGAGCCCTTGACGTCATCGAGACGGCGAAGTAATCCGCGGGTCTAAAAACGCTCGTCGTTGAACGCTTTTTTCCCTGCTGAAGGGCCCGCGTGAATCCACAAATCAATCGACGGCCCGCACTCCATAAATTAAGCGAAACAATGACCCTAAATTATCGTGCCGTCTCCTTTATCGGGCTGTGTATTCCACGTGTTCTTCTTTTTTCCTTTTTTTTTATCAAGTCCTTACACAAATGAGACCCGGTCGTCGAGACTTATTAGGTTTCGGAATCCAGAGTCCAGATCGACGGGAGAGATACCGTTGCAGAATGCGACCACGATGAATGTTAATTATAAAGTTTCTTGAGGACGATAGGGTTTCTCTGTGTAATTGTAATAGGTGTTTGAGGATTATCTATTATATTGGACTATCTTAAATCGTCAATGTCGTCGAGGTGTTTGTAAGATATTTAAGCTGGCGTCACCCATACGTAATAGGGCATTATGCATAATGAACGAATTAATATTGAAAGCGTGATTTTAGGGCAATTGCTCTGGACTGCAGGATGATCACCACACATATTGTGAAGTGAAATACACGCAATAAGGATTCGTTTCGGTGACGATTTTCATGTAATACAATCGGGGATATCCAGCTACCTAGTCGATTTAAAAGTGGTAAATTTACAGAGATTCTTTGATGGACCTCCTCCACCATCAGTTAAAGTGTAGTTATTTTGGCTATCTATAATAAAAAAATACATGTTATTTGGCGAGGAATCCGAGAATACTAAGAAATAGTATAAACAGTACAACATGTTAGGAAATTTAAATTAAGATGGCTACATATGTAACTTTCTTCGAAGATGCTTCGAAAATAAAACGTGGTATAACAGTGTCATGATCGTGAAGCATTTCCATGTATTTTAGGTAATAGCTACTAACACTACAAAAAATGTATTCATCATGAAATGAGTTTAGTGTGTGACAAAAATCCCGATCTCTTCCAACTGTAAAGTAGTAGAAACTGCCGATGACAGAATAAATCTTAGAAAGGAAGGTTGGTTTTTAAGATTGTTTGTCGGAAGACACTGATAAGAGTTTGTGGGCAGATTTTAGCTTGACCACAACCAAACAGCTGTAAATAGGCCATGGAGTATCTAACGCAGCTTCTTACAGAGTTATCGTATGTATGAGAGAATAACTATAGGTAAAAACTATTTTTACCAACACATCAATAAGTGCTTTAGTATGTTTCCTAAATTTGGAACTAGGTATATTGGTTCGACTATTCACTTGTACCAAATAGTAGATTTCGTCTCATAATCACGTTTAATGATCCATAACAGTGATTTTTAGTATAACATTACATTCTCTTTTTGCTAAAGGAATAATAAAGACTTACGATTAATTAAAACAAACATCATGCACCACGCATAAATAGTATCTTGAACTGTTTCTTCACCAACTGTTGTTTCACTACATGAAAATAATGTTAGTCTGTTTATATTTCGGGAAGAAAAACGATATACTAAGCGTGATTTGTTTTCTGCTGCTGACCTATGTGTTCGTCTTTTATTTCTACATAATATTCTGTATCGTTGCTTTGGTTTCCTTCTTGTGTTTACGCATCGAATTATATAAATCCCACTTTTCATACAACCACTCTGTAACCAGAAAATACCATGTGACTTTAAACTTACTTATATACAAAAAATAGTATGCATTTTAGTGTTTTACATTCCTAATGCACCTTGAGGAGTAATGTTATCCTTTTAAAACACTTTAAAAAATTCCGACATTGATGTAAGTCTTAGAGTTCTCTGTGCTTACACAAAAGTGCATTAACATAAAACAAGGTGGCGACCACGGCGTCCATATTTCTGCTACCGTCCACGGTCTCTCGACGATTGTGCGCGCAGATACAGATCTGATGCGCGTGCACACCCCGCCACTGGATATTTAGAAGCTGTCTCTTAAATCCGAACCGACTTAACGACGCGCCTTCAGCGTTTATGGCAACGCGATGTGCGCGACTGGTTTTTGTATTTTCTTTTTTTTTAAGTTAAACTGAGGCTTTATTTGCATTTGACGTCATCGAACTGTTAGCTACTGTCCCACGTTCCGTTGATTTGATTTTATTACAAAGTTAAGATTGAGGTAAGTTTGTCATTAAAAGTAATACTTTTACTGTCTATATATTGGAAAATCAGAGTTTATTTTATGCTTTTATTCTCAATTCATAAACTCCGTTTTATTTCCTTCTAGATTATAAAGTCTAATAGCACATGACGTGATTTAGTTTGATTATTTTGCACAAGGGAATTTAATTTAGAATAAGCACCGAACTCAAATTCTAAATCTTGTCAAAGTTTGCTCAGAAATTTTAGAGTAAGGTAGCCACAACTTTACTATGTATATATGGGTAGCCAAAGAAAATAAAAACGACATTGAATTAAGTTCGAATTATCATTACCATAGAAATTAAAAGTTGATCCTGGCAAATGTTTCTACGGTGCCAATTGCATAAAAGAAAATTAAAAGAGCACCATTATGTTAGGACTGCATTATGAGGTGTTTCTTCACTTTACGTCCAAGTTTGTGTGTAATTCTAATTCGCGTCGATTCATTATTACAAATAAGTAAATCTGAAATGTCTTTTTGTAATTTCGAAATAAATGATTTCTATTAAGCACGCATTATAAAGCTGAACACACGCGTATTTTTTTTAATTTTGTCTGTCCCTGTTTATCCGGGTTAGTATTTAAAATGGCCCAACAGATTTCACTGTGACTTGTAACAATATTTAGAGTACTTTACATAGAATAATCTAGCTTACGTATCATTGTGCTTCCCCATAAATGTAAATTACTGCTAATAGAGCTGTAAATCAAAATAGAAAATATTAACCAACTCAATCAAATCGATAATATGACATGTATACTTTAGGAATCATGATATTTATATGAAACAAATCATAGGCATTTCATTAATAAACTTGGTTATTTGCAGACACTTTCAAATTGGAATGTATAATATAACTAGCAGTATTTAATTATTAAGAATCGATCTTGAAACTCTTAGTTATGTGGAACGTAGCCGTTATCCGATACTGAGGACATACTTAGAGGTCAGGCTTGCGGTAATTACAATATTCCTCCACCGTATATTAATGCTGGGGGACTATTCTGAAATAAGCGACGAATTACATTACGATGGCCGATGGTTTCATAAATATTTTATTGGTCGCGATCCGGGGCGGCCGCCTCTCATTACCGCAACCGTTCGAGATCATTAGTCGGCGATAAAGTGGAGTTTCTAGGGTTGGCACGTGTCCCGGCAGAGCGACGAGTTTAAGAAATAACGACTATCGAAATTGACGTGATATATCTTTTGTTTTGTTTTTTTTTTTTTTGTTTTATGTTACGAGAGAGAATTCGGTTAATGCATCTATTTTTATTTCATTTGAATGTTTTCTTTGACAAACACCATTTATCAGGTTAATTTTTAATGAGCCAATGCCATTATCCGAATGGGCTTTGATGGTTCATCAATTACATTGATGGTCATCGTGACAAACGACGCTTTCAATTTTGTCACGACCTGTTTTTTTGCACGAATATTGACTTCGACTATTAATAAAACTTGACATGCTTTTATATTAATGTAATATAAAAAAGTTATATAATATAATAAAAGTTATTCTTTTGTATAGTTTTATAAGATATGTTTGACATATTTAATAACGAGTATTCATTAGATGACATTTTAATAGGTATCTATAAGAAATGATTTGATGCATTACGTAGGCCTTAAAATCTACATATCCTCTGTTTAATAAGCCGTATATGTTAAGTATCTTCTCTACATATGGCATTACTACGAGAATATTTCTCGAGTGTTCGAATTTCTTCACGATAATATACATCTTCCTCAGGCGAAATTGTTATTAATGAAAATAAAATATGTAAAATTAGGCGCATTGATAAAAATAAACTAAAACCAGGCGATATTCGATCGACATTTCTCTAGTCTAACCCATAGAGAATGCTTCTACATATATGTAATGGCAGCCCTAAACATGTCGCTGGTGTCTCTCGGAATCGGTGCATTCCTGACACGTTACCAGGGTTGGCGCCCAAGCCTTTTGTTTTAGCATCAACCTTTGTAATTACTGCTCACCACGATAATGGACTTGTGATGTGGATTTAAATTCTATTTACTATTATATTAATTCCTTAAGGCGAGTCAAATTGAAGCTTTCATATCGTGAAACGCTATATAGCTTTCTTTTATGCATACGATGATGGTATAAGGAATGGTAAGGAAAAATAGTATTCGTCGAAACGTTTGCTAAACAAACATTTTTTGAGTGTCTATATCTATTATAGACGGTCGGTATATACAGTCGGTAAGTGAGAGATACTCGAAACTGATTGTGATGATTTTGTAGAAAAGAAAAGAATTTATCAAAGGTATTGTGATCCCTGTTTCTTTATCGTATTGCATTTTTGGTAAGTCTTTTTCGATTTAGTAAAACGGGTGCTCTATCATTCCACCCTTTAGATTAAATAGGAACAGACCAGAACAGGCATAGAGTAGGGCGCTTTTCTATTTTATCATCGAGCTCACATAAACTGTTTACCATGTGATTAAACGGTAATATACTATAGAGCACGACAGTTTGTACTACTCGATCATGATTTCCATACATTAGGCATGACACCCACGATAGTGACTCAGCCAATGTATATCCAGTATTCAAAAGGGGCGGTAGAGTGTTTGTACTCGGTCTAATAGTTACCACCATGCCAATTTATAAACTAGTCACAGTCACTATCTTTTGATTTGTCATATATCAGGATCAGTCTATGTATAGCGAGCTACCGAGAGGCTACAGGCTGACATAACAGCGGCGACAGTTAATGGAGTGTATTGTATTAGATCGCTGTTGTTGTTGGATTGCACTACGCTTACCGCACTAGAAAAAGGACATTAAATATTTAAGCTCTTTTCTTTTTATACTTTATAGGTTAGCGTTTGACAATAATCTTCTATCAAACAGGTGCTTGGCGACAGATTTTTAACGTTGTAGCTAGCCAGGCGGACTTAGAAAAAGCTCTACCACCATGCTATGGTTTCATTGCGCTGTTTTCTTTTACTGGAAGCTTTGACTCAGTTGATAGAATTCGAACCAACGTCCTTCATCATTTCGAATCTCGGTTTTGTGAGAAGTGAAGTGTTCTAACTTGCTTTCAATATTTTTCTAACAGTCACTGTTTTTGTACAAAGCTTTCCTTTATAATAAAAATTTAATCGTTTTGATTCTTACTGATATTATGAATGCCAATATGAGTTTGTTTGGTTTATATCTTCGTTACGCTTTCACGCCTTAACTATTCAAATCAATTGATCAAGAAATTTGTGCATACACGTTGTCAAGGCTACAGAAAGGGTCCCATTCACCCAGAAAAAAGTACAGGTCCCGACGAGCAGGCCTCAACTGTATTAACGAGAGAGAAGCTGCGGGCAAATTCTAGGCATTTAATGAAAGTCAATAAAATGAATTATAAATGTGTATAGAACAAAAAGATATCAACGGCAAAGTGATATGTTTATGCCGATCCTTATACACAGTACGTGGGTGCATACATCTGGGCGTCCGCACTCGAGTATACTCGACAAGCGGTATGGTAATGAAACCCGATCTGTACATTCTCGAGTTAAAGATGACTCTTAATGCGCACCTAAATACTATATAAAATAGACGACGTATTGGATTCTGTTTAGACGTACAGCCGCGACATTACGCCAACAAATTGTTGGGAGTTTTTAAAAATTTGTGACCCGATTACTATTGTCTATTAATTTGGCTCAAGTAAAAAGGTTATATGATGGTTTCGTTATAACTGTATTTTTTATATACAATTTTAGAAGTAGTAAACAGGTGTACACCTGATTTTTATTGGTCATTGTAGCATATGACTAGTTATAACGTACGTCAAGTGAACTATGGTCATGAGACCAGTCATAATAGGTCTCTTTCTGAAGACTTGGTTGAAATGTCTCACATGCTAGTATATATCATCAACCACAACTTTCGAATTTGCTACAGAAATAGGTGTATAGTTATGCTTCCGCAGTCAAATCTTGCCCTGGTTCTACTATTGTTATTGAATTCAATTGCATTTATATATACAATTGAAGTATTTTATAAACATTTTATGTTTTGTTTAGAAATAAGGTAATAAACACAGATTTCTTAAATTATGTTTTTTTGTCACTAATATTGATTATTAACAGCCGCCTGCGACTGCGCTTGTATTTGTATTTTTATAAATGAAGACAACATACATTATCTCCGTATAACTGAAACTATTTATACAGCGCACGCAGAGATATCTCTGAGATGGTAGGACTTTTTCAATCTTACTGAACACATAATTATATCCTTGGTCAGTACACTCTTTATAAATCGGGTATAATCGGGAATAACTCGGGTGAAAGAGTAACAAATACCGATCCATCCTCATAAACTTTCTGGTTTATATTATTATTAGAATATATGTTTGTTCAATACTTTTTGATAAAAAAAACCAGTAAGTTATATATTTTTGTAAGCCTATATCAGTTTGACGGTATTACAAATGATGTAAAAGTATGGATGTCTCGACGCCAGTGTGTAGCGGCTCTCGACGGACAGTGCACAGCTCGGCGTGCACTCGCGTTATGTTAATGAGATCGAATCCGAAATTGGACGCTGTGTGACCAGCAAGCACTCTGCTTATATTTCGCACACATACGATTTACATTAAGGAATGAGAACTGTAATCGATTGTTAGAAATTATATCATTTAAAACCTATAAGCATTATAGTGTACAAACAAAGTCGGTAGAATAAGGAGGTATTAAAAATGAAACAAATGTACTTCTATTAATTCTGTGTCTTTGATATCTCAAAATTCACCCAAAGAAGCTAGTATAATAATATTCATCATGAGTATCTAAAGATACTATTAATATTTTTAGTAGCTTTTTTAACGTTTTTTTTAAATTCAAGGTCTGATATGTATAGTTTTAGATGTTATACGAGTTATTGTTTTTTATCACACGTTAAACCTTGTACACGCAATGGCCTTACTATAATGAAATTTCCATTATGTTTTTATTCATACTTATAGATTTTAGCGTGTGACCGCAATCTCATCTGATTGTAAATGACAATGTGATTCAAGATAGCAAGCACACTTAACCTAATGGGAAACTGGTTCTCAAGTGCAACTACCGGAACATACCAACAGATGTTTGACGACAGATTTTCAATTATAAAATATTAACGTTTTGTCTCATCAGTAATATATTTTTTATTGTTTATTGATATGTAGCAGATGTCTTCTATTTTAATTTAATTGCATGTCAAATTCTCGTAGCTTATAAAGACTCAGTCGAAAAAACTTATCGTTTCTGACACATAAATAACTGAGCACCTAACACGGAATTCTATTAATTCTCCCCGTTTATTGAATACAGTCAAAAGATTTAAGGCGTGAATTATCAATGTTTTCACTCACCCTTCCATCGATAATAAGGGTTGACGATCTATTAAACATCTAAAAAAGTGACACTGACCTATTGGTGTACCTTTCACGCGATTCACTGCGATAAAACACACGCTCGTACGAAGACAAAAAAAGAATGTAACAAAAACGTGTGGCGACAACTCCCCGAGTTATCTAGAAATTACTGATTGATTGATACCTTCCGTTGTGTTTTAGTATAGTCTATACACATTAATAAAACTGAAATGTCTGTTGTTCGTGCAGGCTAATCTCCGCATCGGATGAATCGATTTTGATGAAACTTATGCTGGTAAAAGCAGGACTTCTCAGATGATATCAGGTTATCTGCGCTAAATGTTATTGCGGTTTCGAAGTAAAACTTCTTATGGTGGAGCATTGAAATTCTGATTGTCAACCTTTTTGTGTGACAAAAGGTGGTAGAGAAAAAAAAAACTAAAAACGCTATGTTGTGTAGAATGTTGGAAACGCCGGGACCATCTGAGAACACCGCGTGATGTTCGCTTATTGTTGCATTTTTTTAATTGCGATGTTACCCTGTAATAGAAAAGTTTCGTTTCACTTCTATCGTGTGTTTTTACGACACACCCTGTTTTTTTTATAGGGACTACTCATTAATAATAAAACCTAGCTGATGTAACTGAAAATCACAAAAGGGAAGTAGTAGACAATACGTTATTATGACAAATTTGCAAAGAAAATAAAAACCAGCGCAAAAGTAACTCCAGGTAAAATACGTAGTTCCCACGAAAAAAAAATGACAGTTCATTAGTATTTTGACTTGCTTAGACGACGCGTCAGTCGATCTAATTTTAAATGCTATAACTAGCATGAGTTTTAAATGATTTTGTGATGAAATCACAAGATTTTTGTAAAGCAGCTTCCAGTGTCAGTCTAGATTATTAGTACTCTTTAACTAATGAATTTTAAATAACTATCCCTGAGTTTAGACAATAGTTTTAGAACAAAAGCTCTCTTTATAGGTCTAGAATATTACCATCTTTGGATACATCAGCATTTAATATCGATTCTATTCATGTTAATTAGTATATTATTAAAAAATTGTACTGTGATAATTGCAGTTTACAAAGTCCTCAATGGTACGTTTCTATCTCTACGCAGAACGAATTTTAAGATCTCGTTCAACAAACTTCAAGCTATTTTTATAAGAATTCAACGACAAAATTAGTTTTATAGTCACGGGCACAACATTAACATGTCATCGCGGGAGCTCAAGCAGTTTCCTGGATAAACTTGTGATTAATTGCATTCCATTGGTTAACAATAGATACGAGTGATGCATTCTTTAAAAATGCAGCTACTAAAGTGCAGTTTGGTAAATCCATGCGAAATACGAATATTTTTAACATAAACTAACTTTGAACCGACGACGGGTTAGTTGATAGCGTGTTTGAACAACGTGTCCAGTGAACTACTTCACTCTTAAGCCAAAAATATATCGCCAAGCACCTGCTGGTGTGTTCCGGCAGGTTTAGCTTGTGTACTATCTTAGACTACGTAGTGATTTAACATCAGATTAAATTCACCTGATGAGGTTTGAGATCCAGTTTTTTTTTAAGTTTTAGTGTTTGAGCACAATCTATTCTGATGTTAAATGACTATGTGATCTAAGACAGTAAACACGCTAATGCATCCATCAAAGCCACTTACTGTGATGAGTCTTCTAGCACATATACCATGGTCGATACTCTGTTGGTACGTACTTTACGATCTAATTTAACACTGTTTGATAAGAATGTTTCAGAGCGTACAAATATTTACCCATGATTTAGTACATTACTACTAAATAGTACACAACACGGCACAGAGTCAAATACTCATAAGTCGGAGGTCGCAGTCAAAAGCTTACTTAACAACCCGTTACTGAGTCACGGACTTGGGTTTGGGTGCAAGCGATGAACGTCAGCGGTGAAAATATTTGACGGCAGCCTATGTTTGTTAGCATATAACCATTATCTTACCGGATGTTGTGATCATTTGACAGCAGATATCATTCAATGTTTAGTGATAGACCTTCAGTATAAAAATGGAGGGTGAGTTCTACGTATTACCCAACCATATTATATGGTTTCATCGTTTTTCTTCACCGAAAATTTTGGGCTATTTTATTTAAAACCTAGGACGATTGCCACGCTTCACTACACTGTACCTTAGTTCGCATCATTTCAAGTAATGACAATAATCTTATTCATGTTTGCACAGAAGTCATTTAATTACGGCTAAGAACATCCGCGTGTAATAAGAAATCCAATCGCCGAGTAAGTTTATATCATCATGAGGTTCTTTCTATGTGACAGGTGGGATGACTATTCGCATGGCTCGATTAGTACCGAAATGCTTAATTGAAATAATCGATGTTTTTCTCTCAGCAAAGCGCATTAATAAAATATAATTTGTCACTTTAATATTACTTATATGTTGTCTATAGTAAATATGTTATTTGTATTTTATAGTATTACTACCTGACCCGGCGAACTTCGTACCGCCTAACAGTGGATTCTTTTTTTTATATTATTTCTGCTATTCGGGACGCTACATAATGTTAAATGTTACCATCGTATAAATATTGACATTAATAATTATACGATACTAACGTCACTCAATTGTTTTGCCTTCCCGGAACCTCTTTAAACTTTATGTTATGGTATTAAAGTTCAAATCGGCTTTTAAGTATTTTTACGAATTATTTGTATGGGAGTATAGAAAAGTGTTGTTTTAGACTTTTTCAAGCAATTTTTAAAAATTTTCTCTCTGTAAGACCCATCCTCGTACTTCAAGATATATTCTAAAAAAATAATTAGCGTAATCGGTTCAGCTGCTCTCGAGATTTGCTCCTTAGCAATACATTCAGCGATTAATTTTTATATTATAGATTTGCGTTCGATTCTAATTTTCTCTCTGGTACATATTCCATGTTAGAAATAAAGCCGTCAGTTATACGAAATGCGTAGGTATTCATTAGGTGCATGATTCTGATTTAAATTAATCCTTAACTCTTACAATATGCTTATCTATTATTGAACCCATAAACGCTACGGTTGATCACTCGGACCTCGTGTTATCACAAAATCATTTTTCATAATTGCGATACAGCGATCAATCTTGCGTTGTCGACGGAAGCCACTCAACTCAACCTCGCCCCGATTCCCCCTAGATTTGGAGTGTTATTGTTGTTTATATTTTATTTTATATATTTTTTTGACTGATAGCCGACCGGTGTTTGTAACCTGACCTACATGTTGCGACCACACGCGACTTTAAGCTTACACGAATTCTGGTGAATTAATTGATTTGCTTACTTTAGTAATTTAATTCTTTGATGGGAAAATATTTTACATTTTTTTAAAAGCGAACGTTTTAATCAACGTCTTTTATACACAAATGTTATTAAATAGTTGTGCCCACGAATTCGCATTTGTTTTTACTAATTGTCTGTTTTAATTACTATTAGTTTTTGTTGTCAATAGTTTAGTTATATCAAAATAGATATTTTATCATATTCTTCGTTATCGCTTTTTCAATATCGATATCATGAGCTATGCAGTGGTGAGATATAGTAGTATGTTTTTCTTCCACAAAAAACACTTAAGTGTACCAAGTCTCATGGCGGTTAGTCAAATTGTGTCAAGTCTATCAATCTGAGGGTATTTATATGTATATACCAAACACCATAGGTCTTTTAGGACTAGGAACATGTAGCGTTTTTGTAATATCGTTTTTTATAGGATGAAAATTAATAATACTTGAAAGTAATGTCAGTGGTATATTTTGTATTCCATAGAAAATACAGAACAAAAAATGGAAGACATTAAAAAGCGAACTCATAGTATACGTTTATCTACTTTCGTTTTATTTACTTATTCTTAACTGCTTCCAAAAAGTCGTCTAATAATACATTAAATTAACTGTTTTTCTTTATACAATAAGGATCATTACACGTGTCACTGTATTGAGATAGTCTGTTTCTAAGTGTCACAGTGTCGCCATAAGCAGGCATCTCTTGCCTTTAAAACCGTTTACTGTCTTATTGGAAGGCCTATATAAGCCTTCGAACTTATTCTATAAATAAATCGCAACCCGCTGCCATTTTTTTAAATAAAAGTGTTTGTTGCGTCTCCTATATAAAATATACAACTCGAATTACAGTAAAAAATTGATATGGCCATTAAACTTAGGCGAACTCCCTATAATTATTTATTTATATTTAGCGTTTTTAATTATTTGTTGTAACCAACAGTATAGTTTCATATGATTTTACATAGAAATATACTACTTAGATCTTTATAATAGCAGTAGATACAATTTTCAGCATTTTTTGTATATTAGGTATTACAAATTTTGTTTATTAATAACTTTATGAAGTATTAATCTGAAATGTAACTACTACTATATCTATTAGGATAGTTATTCCAAAGATAATTTACAGAAGGGATACGTACCGCGTTTCGAATATTAGAATTTATGTTCAGTTATCGTAAAGTTAACGCTTTAGATGTCAAATATTCTTTTCTCTGTTTTTCAATTCATGCTATTTGACTATACACCGTGTTACTTAGTTAATTTATGATTATTTGGCTAAAAATTGTATATAAGAAATCATAAATAAAAAAAATAAAACACAGGTGATATAGTCCAGTATAGCCTTCGAATACCGGTCGGGAGTAATAGCGCACCCGAATTCCGCGGACGCGACGCTCACTGACATTTCCAAAAGGGAAAAAAGCGCGAAAAGTACGCATTCCAAATTCGAACAGAGGCTCCGCCCACGTGCGCGCGCGCACTCCTCGAGACAGGTGAATACAGCGCGGGCGCAGCTGCCGCTCCGGACGCGCTGATTTGCTGTACTGTTTTTTTTTTTAAACTTTGACGTACAATAGGCAGTGACGGTACGCGTATGTTTTTGTTTTTTTAATGAAATGAGTTCTTTAGGTCTCATTGTGCCCGTCGGTAGATACTTTATCGTGACATTATCTACATAAGTACGCTATTGTACTATTCTTTTAACGTTTACACAGTATTTTTACATCTTGTCATATCATTAAACCTTTGTATCAGTGATATAAAACATTATTTTGTTCCAGAACGGATATTTCTTTCATTTATATAGTAAATTTTATTTTATATGTACTTATCAGATAATAACGGATCTTAGGTTCATAGAAAAACTGATCTCAGTATATTCGGATAGTCGTGTTTTCTCCATCTTTCTTAAATACAGCCAGTTCGGACTTCGGATAGAGGGTTGGTCGATGTAGGTTTGAATCCATCAATAAGCCGGAGATTTCTTTAATGGAAACTCCTTGATGTACCTTGTAATAGCCTAAAATTTGACAATATTTTTCTGGGCAACTGCCACTCGCAATTGGCAAATTTGTCATCAAGCAGCGATCTATACTTAGCGTGTTCACCAGGCGAGATAGTGGTCTAACCCTAGTGTGATATATAGGTAGTTATGAAGAACATGAAAGCAACATCAACTAAAGTTACAGGATATGATCATCTTATAACCTGTAGGATAAGTAGAGGCATCAAAGATTTTGTGAGAGTCGAAATCTTCAATAAAATATCCTGACAAAAGATTTCGTCTCACTATAATTTAGAATGGGCTTTTGAACACTTTATACTACTTTATACTATCGTACAACCCGCCTGAAACTGAAATTTCATTCACACCACCTCGATGAGTTCTTCTACGGTGAGGTTTTCAAGATCATGTCTCCCTCGAAATTCGACCTTTTGTAATCAACTCCCAGCGGCGGTGTTTCCAAACCATTACGAGTTACAAACCTTCAAGAAACGAGCGTACATTTCTTTAAAAGGCCGGCAACGCACTTGCGATCCTCTGGTGTTGCTAGTGTCTATGGACGGCTGGTGGTCGCTTACTATATGGTAACCTATCTATTCGTTTGCCACCTATAGGTACTTACTATAAAAAAAAAGGTTTGCATTTGACCACAATCTCATATGATATAAAATGACGATGTGGTCTAAAAATACTAAACCTAGACGGGGGCTGGCTCTCGAGTGCAGCTCGCTATAGGTACCTGGCGACAGATTTTCGAATTAATAATGTTAGTTAAACAGATGGGTTTAGAAGGGAAGACTCACTAAAATACCACCAAAATATATTTCTCGTCTAAAACTAAATTCGAATTAAAACATTTTATTGATCAATATCTAGGTATACCTACGTGCTAAATAGTGTGATTCGAAATATTGGTTTTTGTTCATTTATCCGCGGTAATATCTAAATCTACAAGTCAGATTTGAAAAATGCTTGTCGCATTTTACAGTCCATTTCTGCAGGAAGACTATGGGCTATCTAATACTACGCGACGGCACTAAGGAGTGATTCAATTATCATACAAAGTGACAGAAAGAAGGAAGACTAAGCGAAAACCATGCAATTGTGCGGACGGATTGAGTATAGCGGCGCGGGGTGTCGGGGGCGGAAGACGACAGAAATTAAACGCGAAGCCGTGGCTCATGGTTGATTTATTATATAGTTATGTAAAGAGTGACATTTTATTATTTTAATTACCAAACTATATAGTAAAATGTAGAAACAGTTGACACTTGGCAACTACTTATATGTCGATATCGATTTTAACTTTCAAGATCCCATCTATGAATTACAATACCGAATGTATTCGTTTAAACAAGTCACGGCATCGATTTGAAGCGAAAATCGAGCTATCAAAACCCGAATAAGCTAAACAGCGAGTAGAGACATACCACAATGAACAATGGAGGCATAAATCAGTATAATTAGTTTTGCCCGGACGCATCGCCGTGATTGGTCGGAGCGTTGTTTAGGCCCCGCCCACCGCCGCTAGAGCAAGTGCACTGCGTTTTCGAATTTCGAATTGGATCACATTTGAACGCTGCACAAGAAAGTGATTATCATATTCCAGCACTTTTAAGAATCGTTGACGGCATCACCGCAGGCTGTATACATTATGGTAGGTAGAAAAATTAATAAACTATGTTTTAAATGAAAATCTTAAGAGTTTTCACTACTCAAACAATGGATGTATACATTGTTACGAGATGAGCCGAGCGACGAAGCATTTTGTGAATAAAATCTGGTGAGATCAGTTAGACCATCGTATACTTACAGTACACATAAATTAAATATTTAACAAAAAGTATGTCCTAATTCAAATCGCGTCAGGAGGGAGACTATATAATTATAAAAATCAAGTGATCAGATTAAAGATTAGAACGGTAGTGTAAGTCACCCACCAATATAGGTCATCAACAGTGCGCAATAATTGGTTGAAAATACAATTAAAAAAAAAGAAAATTACAATTGATCTCGGCGAATTTATTCCTTACTTGATTGCTGTTATTTTTGTTTTTGTTGACATATTTCATTATTTGATTCATAATGATGATGAGTATTTATTTGAAGTATTAGTAGCTTTCAGTGTATATTGTAATAATACTGTCGTATAATAGTATGGTCATGGTAGCATTTTCAACATCCACCGCACCTCCTTTCTTTCTTTCAAGTTACAGTTGAGACTGACGTCCTATAGCTTACTTAACACATACATAATCTTAAGCTACAACGCCACTTCAATCAGGTCACAATGTGGACAAACGCTATATCTACGTACAAAAAAAATATCTTGTCTATATATCCTATTTTGAATTTAACGCGAAACGATGAGTTTTAGTTTCCTGGTAATATGTCATAGAAATATTTAATATTGCAATTTATTGGACATATTTAATATAGGATTTCATAGTTTTCTTAAAGATTCCAGTGTGAAATACTTTATGTTTATCCTTACTAGTCCCTACGAATATTCTAAATGCGATATGCGAAAATGTAGAGTACAGAATGTTTGTTTGTGACGCTATCACGCCTTCACTACTCAACCGATAATCATGAAATTTTGCGATCACGTTATCAGAGGTACAAAAAAGGACATAGGGTACCTTTTATCCAGAAAAAGTACTGTACCCGAGAGATAGAACAAATCAAAGCCGCGAGCAAAAGTCAGTTAATATTGTAAGCGAGAAGGGTTATGGAAGTTGGATGGATATCTGTTTTGATGGAACTTTGCAGAAATATACATCAGAATAACACGTAGGCTATAATTTGATAAATAATTTAAAAATAGACGATATTATAGCGGTAAATGTCAAGTAAGTTGCAACAGAAGTAACAGAACCCTGTGATATGAACTATCTCGGCGTACGCTGTATAAACCGTTATACGAAAAGTAAAACCTGTACTTATAGTGTTGTCAATTATAAAAATTCAAACGCATACGAAATAGCGGCCGGCTGCTAGTTTTATAAATACAAAAGTTAAACTGTCTCTTTGTCATATTTTCACGATTATACCTCTGTATTGATTCCAATTAAATTTTGCACAAAGATAACCTGAGACTTAGAGAAGAACATTGGTTGCTTTTGATTCTATATATACCAAGATAGACGGAGACGAAGCCGCTGGAAATGCCAGTAATCGGTTAATTACTTTAACACTTAGCTACCGAATAACAAAACACCGCGATTTGTTATTCGATCAGAATACCAAATTTATTTTATAAAATAGAATTGTAAAACATTTATATCTATATAAGTGTTTATGTAAATAATTTATTATCGAGTCTGTATTCATTATCTTTAATATTAAATTATGTTAATTATGGCGAACCGGTTCATGTTATCGTAATGGATAACTGTTCATTAATTTATATGAAGCGATGATGGCTCAGTTGATAGTGTGTTCGGACACAGCGTCGAAGGACGTAGGTTCAAATCCAAACAACTGAGTTGGAGCTTTCGGTGAAGGAAAACATCGTGATGAATCCATACCGTGGTGGTAGGGCTTTTTCTAAGTCTGCTTGGTTAGCGACCACCCTCAAGTTGAAAATCTGTCGCCAAGCACCTGTTGATGTGTTTCGGCAGCTGCACTTGAGAGCCAGTCTCCTTCTATGTTTAGCGTGACTACCATCTTAAGTTACATCATCATTTAACATCAGATGAGATTGTGGTCAAACGCTAACCTATAAAGCATAAAAAAAATGTCTGAAATAGATTTATATAAATTATTTCTTTTTCATCATGTAACGGCAAAAGGACTGCACTATATTTGATCGTCATGCCGTAACCCTAGCTAGTTAGTTGCATATAAGCAATTTGAGTAATTATGAAAAATGTATTTCAAATCAAAATTTTCATCTAAGTCCAAGACACCGCGTAGAACAGACGATTTCCCCGTATACTAAACAGAGAAGTCAACACAGCTTATAAATATATTGTTGAAATATTATATATACTGTACAATAAGAGTGCTGTATCTTTTGTAAATAGGTAAACCGCTGTGGTCGCGAAACAGTAAGCAATCCACAAACAACGGTGACGACACGTGAAATATCAAAAAAGAGCCACTTTGACCGCATTATTTCCCTTTGCATTACGCAGCCGGGTACCGAAACCTTTCCAGTTATTCTAATCATCAGTCCACACCTCGTGACACGATTAAACGTGTCAGTGATGAGGTTGTAACATCCTAGTATTTGGTGGTTACTATTCATTCTCATACAATCACCAAGTAAATTAATATGTAGTCGTCATAATACTGGAGATTCTTGAGCACAGGGATGTATCCAATTAAGTCGTATAATAAGTCGAAATTTATTTGATTGTATAAAAAATACGGTATCCATGAGGCTTGAATTGTTATTAAATGTTATTTTCGCTTCATTTGATTTTCTTTTTAATTATACTTCTTAGACAAGTGGTCCTTAACTAAAAAAAAAGTAACACTATATCTTAATTCAATATGGAGTTATTAACGATTACGCGTGGAAAAGTGAGGCGAGAGGTGTGATGCGCACAAGCAGGACAGGAAAAATAAACCGATAGCATTGCTTACACAGAATGTTTGTAGACAAAGTATAATTTTGCTCTCAATTTTTTTATGCTTTTTCCTCTGTACATAAAACACATTTTAAAGATAATAAACAACGCAGGCGAAGTCACAGACATCATCCAGTAGATAACAAAAAAGCGAAATAACTAGACGGATCAGAGCGAACCCTCGCATGTCTTAGCTAACATTAGTACAAATGGACCGGTGTCTGGCCGCTAATGAAAATGATGCCCCGACGTCACAGCGACGACAAATAAGGATTGCGACCCGGGATGGGATTTTTCACTCGCACCCCGGGATTATCGGGGTTCCGGAGGGACCCGATAGATTTGTTCTGACCGACGCATCTTGTTTTTTGCGTATAGACTTACTTCAGGGTTAATATTTAACCATCATTCAGTATTTTTTGCGTCTCGTCTACGGGGTTAAGCGACGGATGTAGTCTTGTTACTGGGCCAATAAAAATCAGGAACTGAACAATGATGTCATTAAATGTCCTATTACTCTTTATAGATACACTTCGGCTGGACGAGAGTGTATTCTCTTATATTAATCGTAGTTTTGTCGGTTTACTAAAGCTTGTTTATGACGTAGACAATATTAATTTCTGCTATCATTTTGGTCTCACGAAGTACGGAAATAATGCAACAAAATAAAATAAATAGCCAATCACCGTACAGGTATTCAAGCACCAATATTGGTGTCATACAAAGCCGAAATTGCAGTACCCAGCAACTTTGCTTAAAAAGTGAAAACAAGCTCTATTTTGCGATTATTGATTATTAATCGTTCGAAGTATACCAAAAATATACAATTATATTCCTTTTGTTCGATTCATATTCTTCATATCAATTATTTTATTTATTGCCGATGATTCATTACTAATGTCAAACTAAGGAGTTCCACATTAAGTGGTTTCATCAATATATCATTCGAGATTTTTATGTCTATTTTGATTTGTTAAAATTTATAACCACCGGTTCTTGAGACCCGTGAGTTTTATATGCATAAATAATTAAGTTGTTTGTTCTAAGAAAAACGAATTTAACTCATTTATGTCATGGTGTTGTTGCGACATTTATATGGTTTGGGATTTTTGGTATTCATTTTTTTTTTCGCTTTATTCTTGTGTAGATTTGTTTGACATCTTAGGTGCTCTCATTCAGATGTTTAACTGAATTGCGATTATACTCGACCATAAATGAATATTCACTCAAATGGATTTAGTCAACCATATGCTTTTGCTTTGTAAATCTAGGTACTCTTTACGTCATACATGTGACAAAAGAGAGTCACTATGATAGGTTTGTATGGTACAGACATTCTAACCCTTCTCATTAGTTAATGGGCATACATCGGTTGATCCCAAAAGACGATATGCTTAAACACGCCACTGTTATGTCTACACACATGGTGGGTGGTGGTCACAGTCTAGTCGTTCCAAATCTGCCGTTGCCTTTAATCTGTCAGGTTTCATGAATCCGTTCGTAAAATAAGATTTGACCGCGCTGAATGACAAGCGATGTCGTATTATACGTTGACAGTGGCAAATACTTCTGTGAAGCCAGTAAGACGGAGGGAAAAATCAAAAATTTTGCTTCCGAAAATAGAACATACGTAAGTTGTATTAGTTTGACCTTATATGGAGGATATTGATTGTGTGAAATGGTATCTCGGAAACCGAACGTCCTACGCAAACGATGACAGCGAGCGATAGCATGATTGATGCTGGATTTTGTTTCGCGTAGAACGTCACAAATCAATCACCGACCCAAGTTGATTGATCCGCGACGAGACACGTTTCACCGACGTATTAATTTAACTTGCCCGTGACGTTGATTGATATTTATGATATTAAAGTGATGTAATTACTTGGCCCCGGGCGTTGACGTGCGCGCTTCGTTATGACCTTGAACGTGGGTCTTTTGTGTTCGATGTTAATTTCATTTGTGAATTTGTACACGATTTTTTTTTTCGCGTAACAGTATAAATTTACGATAATGTTAATAATTTATGTAAAAGTGTTTTGGTTGATGATTTCTCTTTTGTTTTTTATATTGTATTTAGCTACTAAATTTACAGTCGGTATTTATTAATTTTCGTGTCATGAAGTTAAAGCATTCGTTTAGTAATAAATAACATATAATTAAAAAAAAGTTTTCTATTGAAAGCTAGAAGTAGGAATTCCAAATTTATTCAAATTTTAAAAGATTTGTTTTGCATATTTATTTACGACGCTTTAAATTGTTATAACTTTATCTTTATTGTGATACGGTATTTTATTATCCATAAAAATGGTTGTGTTTCGGTTACATATGAAATAGTATAGGAATAGATATTATAGCCAAATTGAATTAAATTCACAATTGCCTTGTTATATGATCAATCAATACAAAGACAATAACCGATAACAGACATATAGGCTATATTTTTTAAGCAATTTGGTATATATAAATTACAATATTTATTTACACATCATCATCGATCCTAAGCCATAGCTTGTGATAGTTCAATTTTAGTACGCGGTCATACATAACTTAGATTAATTTAAAATGATAATCAAATCGATGGACATCAAAGTAATGTTATTTTTTGGCCTTGACCGTGTGCTTGCACGGTACGTTATGGCCTAGAGAATAAATGAAACGTGTGTATGTGTTTATGTATTAGTTAAAATCGTCAGTGATATTAATTGATATAGAAATTCTGTGATTATGTATAGTATGGCCTCGGGCGTTTACTTGCACGGAGCATTATGGCCTCCTTTATTAATTAGACTTGTCAGTAGATGTAGCAATTTACATTGACGGTTGTTTTGTCCATTGTTGTTGTGAAGTTCACTTATGCCCGGTTTCTGAAGCCGTCAGTTAAACTATCAATAGCTATTGATTCAATAAAGTTATCCCTGAGATAAACGCCGCTTAACTGTGAATTCGTTTCTGAATACACAACGAGCCGTCAAATAACTATCAATAGATACAAAAATATATGTACGATAATGAAGCACGGAAACGGTATTAATATATTATATAGTTGCTAAAGAATTTGTGTCGATAAAAAATAAACATAAAATGATTTTGAGGTACAGACATTAGAAATTATCTGCAGTATTATTATACTAAATTACGATGAATTTTCGGATCCTTATTCATATTCTGGAACATAATAAACAATAATTTAAACAACATTTGGGCTAAAATCAGTAGACCGACACAAAGAAAGAAGGGTTTCAGGTCAGTTCTGGCAGATGAAACGTCAAATAAAACTTATCGAATAGATAAATAAATGCCCAATATTGGCCAGTTAAGTTGGACCGAGGTTAACTGATATATATCGTATGATTGTGTGTTCAGAAGCCCAATTTGACAACTTATCGAACCGATAGTGCTATTGAACAGATAAACTACATTTAAAAATAATTAAGAAACCGGGCATTAATATATTTATTTCGCTACAGCATCAAACACTCGTAAATCTATTGAGCAAGCTTTGAGTGTCAAATCGAAATAGAAAAAGTCACCTGGATGTTGAATTATATAAAATTATTTGGGAGTCAGTTATCTTTGTAAGATAACAGAGTATGAGATACATAGATAATATATCGATAGAATATATGTATTGTATTATAGAGATAATTAAGATTTCCGTACAAGAATATTCAGATCATGCGTTTCACGTCTATTAACTTATTTTACAATTAAATTAAATTATTATAATTAAATAAATTAAATATAATATAATATAAAAATCTAATTAAATTAAACCAATAACATACAGATATAAGCTAATCAATATTTCGCCATAGTGGCGTGATAATAACATTTCTTCATGAAAGTTAATAGTAATAGTAGATAATAGTTTAACCACAAGTCTAAAACAATCGCCTATATCATATTCTATGGTTTGATTGCGTGAATGGTTAATAGATACTGGACGTGGATTATTAGTTTCTCGATTGTGAATTATAACATCTAAATTATCCCTATGTTTTTAGTACAGGCCGTATATTTATTATTTTTTTAAATTCTTCGGTATTTTTTTAGATCACTGGTTATCTTATCATTCTTTTCCACCCTCAGTCTTTCGTAGCCAGTGCCTTTTAGTGTTTTTTTATTGCTTTTTAATAAAAAAAAATGCGAATAGAGGCAAACGAGCAAACGGGTTACCTGATGGTAAGTAATCACCGCCACCCATGGACACCAGTGACACGAGGAGGCAACCGGCCGGCTGGCCGGCCTTTGAGCAAGGTGTAGGCTTGATCCGTGGGTTGTATTGGTTTGGAAACGCTGCCGCTGGGAGTTCATTCTAGACGGCCGACGTACGTAGGAAAAACACACGCGAGAACCCCACAGTAGACAACTTCACAGATTTTATTTTATCGCAATCTCATTTGATATTAAATCTAACTTAACATTGTAACACGTTAAACGTGACGAAGACAAGCTCTCAGGTGCAGCTACCGCAAGACTTATAAGTGCATGCCGACAAATTTTCAAGTTGAGTTTAGTAGTTACGTCCCGGCTCATTGCAGGATTCCTTTATATAGACTTTATATTAGTCATGGACCACAATATAACCTGATACTAAACGTAGAAGGAAAACTGACTCTCAAGTGCGGCTGACGGAATTTACCTTATAAAATAAGTGCTTCGTGACAGATTTTTAACTTGAGAGTGGTAGTTAACCTAGGCAGGAAATAGAAAAATCAGTACCACAATTTGAAACCTATGTCGATCACCGCAATGCGTGCCCACTCTATCATTGGTTCATGTAATATATTCAGATCATCGTCATCTAATCAGTGACCCTCCTGTCTACAGTCCTGAGCGACGCGATCTCCACAAATTCGCTTTTCAACGTCACTTAACGTCTGTTGACATTGTAGATAAACAATAAATCGTATAAAATTAATAAAAAAAAAGAGTAATCGTCATTTCCATCCGTCATCGGTTCTTCGGTAAATATAATCCGTTCACTAGCTAATTAAAGTTTCTGACCCTTAAAACTACGAATTGATTCTCTAGTGGATACCAATTTTCAAGAAAAAAAAACTAAGCTAAACTGTTTGTGGAACGCAATAAAAGAGATGATTTCGTCGTCACCTATACCACACTGCTTGAAAAATAAGTATTGAATCAATGCTTTCTACTAGTCCTAATAATCCAACTGTCCCAAGACGTTGACACTGTCTTTGCAATCAGTCTACGATTTGGAGACACTCACAATACAAGGAACTATGAAATTCGCATCGAAGTCAGATTAGTTTATGATCCACGTCAAATTTCGGAACGCATTTTGATACATCCTGGATATGACATCACATCGCGTGTCGCCTTTACCAGTTTATTTATTGTTGTAACTCGTTCAAATGTAAAGCTAGTTTCGACACGATCTACTGCAATTAACCTCGATATGATAATTTTAATCGTATGTGGTTGCTGGACGTGCCTTAATTCACTTCGATTTGATTTTATAAGCCTATTTTTTTAGTCGTAGTAAGGCTCGTATAAACCCCATTTGAAACGAAATTTGTCGGAAATGTCCCAATTTTTTTGCTATACATGAATAGTAAGTTGTAACGCTTGTGATTGACTCTGATGTTAGTAGTTTTGTTTTGAGATTAATAGTAAGGATTCCTTCACCTCAGGTATAATTAATTCTCCTTCCGAATCCTCGAAGTAGGTCTTTTCAGTATTTTAAGTCGTAAGCCAGTAAATTATCAAAGCGACGTCGAAGGGAACTTACGTCTGACGGGTGATTCAAATAATCCCATACACATAGTTTCAAATTCATAATCGCAACTTAATTAGGCGCCTCATATAAGGATCAGATATTTAATTACTTTAGTTATGGCAAGTATAAAAAGTTTAGAACTCAGGACTAAAAAGTGTTCAATTTATCCGTTCAGTTAAAGTAAACGATAAACAAACAGAAACACGTCACGTCACAGCTGCGAGTATCGGATATGTTAATAGAGTAGAGTGAGCTTAGACAAGCGTGTTGTGACCAAATGACGTCTGAAAGCAATCCACACTGTCGGAATGACAATGACGATGAATCATTGGGCGTCGAGTCGCGTCGGCTGTGTGCTAACAGGGCGCGTCACGGCGCAACAAGTGTCTCGCTACCACGTGCTCGATCCCGTACTGTTTCTGGCGAACAAAATTGATCGTATCTAAACACCAACAATTCTTTACGTATAATTTATATACATTTTTATTGTAACTTACGGGTCCAAGAGGGTCAAAGGGTAGAGGAGGATTGGCTCTCAACACATTCATAATTATAGGTATCATTAGGTGATCGATTTTAAAGGCTTCAAGAGGAGTCAGAAAGATTCCCACCATACTAATCACCCAAGTTATGGTTCATTTTCTTTCTCCGAATATTTCGCTTCACTATAGGATTCGTACTTATGCCGATAGACGTGGTATCAAAATACGATATTCCTTTTTATTAATACACGTTACTGTCACATTTGCCAGTGTTACTTCGAATCTTACATCGAGCCTTAACTTTCTATGAACGAAAAACTTATCGTAGTAGGAACTCGAGTGAAAAGATAAACCAGATCGAGTTTCTTGCCGGTTCTTCTCGATAACTGGGTTGTTTTCCGAACCGGTGGTAACTTTGACGTTCATAAGCGCTTTCTCAGGGCCTAAACTGAATAAAGTATTTTTGATTTGATTTGATTTGAACTCTCTTTTTTAATGCCCTCCTGGCCGACTACCAGTTTCATATTGAAAATCTCTTACATGTAGGTGTATTCCAACAGGATAAACATTACAGTATCCCTCGGGAACAGTATTTTTTTTGTGGTTTAATGTTACCCTAAGTTTCCTCTGTACTCTTAACAATGTGTATGCAAAAAAGCATGATGCTGATGAATGATCAGTTGAGTAGTAAAGGCGTGATTGTGTAACAAACAAACAAGCTCACATTCAAATTTATGGTATTAGTAGGGATAATTGGATAATACTTTCCCACGATTTCGTTCTAAATAGCTTGTTGTATATATGTATATCTATTACTTTGTTAAAATGTACCATTACAGCTTAAAAGTTAAAAGTCTTTTATCTTCCTATAGACAACTCCTAAATTTAAAATCCTATAATTTCTTACTAAAAATGTAATGTAAATATTTTATCAAATATGTTGTTTTACAAAGAAGGAAAATGTTTTTCTATATATTGTCATCGAATTTTAGAAATTGACACACCTCCTAGGTTTTTAAATTATAATATTTACATCCTTCTCGTTGTAGAATACACCTGATGATTCTAATAAAATTATGGAATTACCTAACAAATGTGAGATCGGGTCGCGCCTCGACTGAGAGGGCGCCGGCGTCAAAAACTGCGAGACTGACAGCTACAAATTGCTACTTGTTGCTTGCGGAGCGCTTTATATTCTAACAGTTTGGTTCACATCGTTTAACGTTTCAAGTGATATCTGTTTTTTTTTTACCTAAATATCCGTATATTAACAAATAATATAATGCATTATTCCAACGCGATTCGCTGTTCTGCTATTAATTATCCGTTATTGGTCAGTGTTATCGCAATGCGCGAACAAGCAAGTATTACGCAACAATCAATAGGTGCGAAAGAGAGCACTTTATGGTGCTTACACTCAAAGTCAATGAGTATTGTATTCATTATCATGTCATCGTTAGAAATCGTATGAAAACAGCAAATTATCCAATAACAGAATAACTGGCAACGGCTTATGATGGCAATTATTGTAAAATAACACAATATTTTAATTAATATTATTATTATTTATCGGTATTGCATGGTGGTAGGGCCTCTTATAAGCCCGTCTGAATAGCTACCACCCTTAACTTGATAATGTGTCACCAAGCACCTATGAGTTTGTTACAACACGACTTGAGAGCTGGTCACTTTAGGTTTAGCGTGTTTATTTACCATCTTGGACAACATCGTCATTTAACATCAGGTGAGATTGTGGTGAAACGCTAAAACCTATAAGCGGTTAGACTTCAAAACTGATGTTAATTCAGGTAAGGTAGCCTTTCGGTCCCATGCCGCCCCAACCCAAAAGCGGCGGTCGGTACACCGTGGGGTTTTAGTCCGTGCGAGTCGGACATAACCTATTCTCTCCCCCGGGAGAATGGGTATCCATAAGGGATTTCTCCACGTTAATAATAAAAAAAAGAGCCTTAACATGTCAGTTTTTTACATGAAAATGGTGGCTAATTAAGTATTCAGTGAAGATGATCATGACTGTCGTAGCTACCGATTAAAAAACGAACAAAATTTTGCCATTTATTTCACAGCTCAGTGTCACAAAGCAATATCTAAGCGGTCGTCTCGTTGTACCCTAGTTATCAGATAGATTCTGCCCCGGGCGGCATAATAGACCAGCTTTTTGTTGTCAAGGTACTGCATTCAGATTGAATTTGAGCTAAGTTTTTTTTTAAATGCACTCGGTAATATCGATGATTACTCAATAATAATAAGAGAAAACAGAGATATGAAGTTAATATTCGTTATATGAGGGCATTGTGGATACAAACCCATCCCTAAAATCGATGCTAATAACTTCTCTCTTTTTTTTTAAATTAATGATTTGTTAAGATAGGCATTTACAATTCGACTTTTCTTGAAGGTCGACCAATCCGCGCTCTACCTCGATGCTCTACCCCCGAAGCCCCGCACCGTACCATGAGCGTTTATTTCTATTTTCCAATGATCATAGCTTGATATAATATAAGCTTATGACCTTCTTAAACAGACAGGCTATAAAATATATAAGAATTTGTCAAATCTGACTTTCACTTCCAGAGATTAATTAGCCTGTTCAAACATACAAAACAACTACAAAATATATGCTTTATAATAAGTCATCATCTTCTTACCCTTATTCCACCTAAGTAAAGTAGGCACAATATGTTTTCCCTTTTCCACTCTCTCCTGTCAGATGTCATCTCAGTATTCACACCTTTTATATACAAGTCATTTTTCACACTATCTACCTATACCTTTTTCGGTCTTCCCCTATTCTTATATCTGACCACCTTTATTCTATAATATAAAAATGAATCGCTAAATGTGTTGCTAAGCGTAAATCTCGAGAACAGCTGAACCGATTTCGCTAATTCTTTTTTTTAGAATATTTCCTGAAGTACGAGGATGGATCTTACGGAGAGAAAAATTAAAAAAATTGTCTGAAAAAGTCTAAAAACAACACTTTTCTATACTTCCATACAAACGATTCGTAATAATACTTAAAACTCAATTTGAACTTTAATACTATAGCATAAAGTTTAAGTGTTAGTGGAGAGGTTCCGGGAAGGCAAAACAATTGAGTGACGTTGGTATCGTATAAATATGAATATCAATATTTATATGATAATAAGAATAATACAGAATAAGAATAAAAAAAAATATTTGAAGAATCGACTGTTAGGCGGTACGAAGTTCGCCGGGGTCAGCTAGTATTTAATACTTTTCTAGTTACATGGCTCTCATCTCACCTCATAACATTGCCATATCGTGTTAACCTATTCCTTCTCAACTTTTCTCTCAATGGTGCTAATTTCAAACTTCTTTATTTATTTCTTCTCGCGTTCGTGTTTATAATTATCTCGTAACTGTCTGTTAAAATCTACTTTCTCGATACGTAAAGTAGCAGTTTGTGACAAGTCGACAGTTATTACTTGTCGAGTTGCGAAAGCGCATTCGTTATCAGTCATTCGACGATACCGTGTACGGTGTATTATTACTACCATTTGCCTGTTCGTGATTGATGGTCACGATAAGGTACTGTGAACTATTTACGCGGTTACCATCACACTATGGAATTTAAACCGATTTTACAGACAAACATTTTTTTTTCTTTCTACTTTGACAACCAATCTTCATTAATATGAAATTATTTTACGACCAGCCACAAATAAAGTGTCAAAGTAAATACAGCTATCACTATCATGTCCCTCTTACGTTCCATTTCATCTTGTTATTGTTACATTAATTTGATGCTTAATAATTATATTCTATGTTATCTTTGGAACTGAAATGTTGGTAATAAAGACTACAACATACTTTTGTTCTTCATAATAACATTTACGACCTTCAAATTACAAACGAAGAATATTATCATTCACTGTAACTTAAGTTTGATCAGTACAACGGCTATGTAGGTTTTTATTATGAACAAAAACGATTTATAATTTTACCTTCACGATACAAATTGACGGAAATATGTTAAGAAATTTGTAGGAATGGACCGTATTATCCGTTAGCAGATCTATTCAGTTCCTCGACGATCGAGATTCGTAACTTTTGAAACGGTTCGACCACAAGTTGAGGGGGACAGATTGTTCAGTTTACATAGACCATTTGTAAGTATTCTTTAAACTTGTTACTACAGTAGATACAGCATAATATATGTTGAAATATTGTGTGTGTATTATTTTAAACTTTGTTAAGAAATATTTAAGAGTCAATAATATTAATACTAGAGATTGTTATTATTAGAACATATTATATATAAGTAACTCGTTATTTTTATACAATGAATAATAAATTATTGAACACATATGTAATTATTTTGTTTTTTATTATCCCTTCCGTTAATATTTTTGATAATGACAATGGTGAGTCGGTGGTATCACAACGTGCGAACAAGCACATATTATGCTACAACCAATAGATGTGAAAGGCAGAGCACTTAACGTTACTCGCACTGAAAGCCACTATACGAAATACGAATAATTATTATATTGTCGTGTAATTATTACGAATTGCAATACGAATCACAAAAGTAAATTAATTAACAGCAGAATAGTTGATTGCAGTTTAAACAATAATTAATGTTGTAAAATAACAGCACCATTAATTATACATTATTTTCATTTATAATAAATATTGTGATAGTCGATTACGCCATCCCATTTGACTTGAAGTCGGTTTAGAGCTAAACACAAAAGTGAGGGAACAGTTGTTTTATGATAGTAACATAAACCAGACTCTTGAAGTCACGGTAATTCTTATCTATTCGATACTTACGCGCGTCGATTGAACGAGCTGTTCTCGCTTGACTACGGATCGAGTCCCATTCTATAGTGTTGTCAACTATGACAATGCTTTTTCGTCGATCATTATCGTCAGCACGGCGATTTCTCGGTGAAATTGTTCCATTGTTTCGTCAAACTCGTCCCGGATCGCGGAAACGTCATGTTCCCTTTGTGCGAGACAATTTTTACGTTTTATCACGATGGATCCGGGTAACGGTCTCTATTCGTTCATGAACGTTTAATTAAAGATCGTTGATTTTGTAGAATACGGTTTTGCGATTTTCCGTTCTATGTATATGTACTTATACGTACTTAAATATATATTTAAAATACTTTCGATTGTGTTTTTTCCTCATATATTTTAGCATCTAACTACAAAGTCGCCTAATTCAGTTTAAGTAATTAAGTTGCTGAAAAAAGTTACGCGTTTAATTCTGAATAATGTCTGGCCACTACTACTTTTTTATAATTTTATTAGGATATGCTGCTTTAGGTTTATTAGACGATCTGATGCCAAGTCAATCGACGAGGCATTTAGACCACGTTATCATTGAAACTTTAAAAAACCAAATAAAATAGAATAAAATCGGTAAGTGTATTCAGTGAATCCTAGTTTTCACATACACTACACTGCACTCTATACACCTGCGCAAACAATTGTGGAAGGGTTTAATTAGCCTTAGCCAAATTTGTCAGACTCGAAATACATGTACGCATTCGTGAGACTCCTATGAAAGTACGCATGTAAGTTTCACTAACGGTAATATGTACAATTAGCTTAGCTAACTTGGTTAGTTAGCTAGATTCCTGATTGTTGTATTCAAGGCAATAGCCCAAACCGAGGTTCGATCAGTTCGGTGCTCTTGACCTTGTTGATACTGATGAGTGCACTAAGCGCTCGCCCTAAAAGCCCGGTGAATCTGTAAAGCCCCATGAGGTCAACAACTCCAACTTTGTTTAACATATCTAAGTGCAGTTTCATGCGGAATGTTGTTATGCTATTAATTTTACTATAACTTGACACCAGGTCACGCTAGTCGTTTTTTTGTCATTCAATTGTATATTGTAATTTAACGTGGATGAAGTCACGGGTGGTACTAGTTTAGTGTATAGATCAACTCATTTAATATATATGCTGTACATAAAACTTATATCAGTAAGGTATGGTATGCCTCAGGCTCTCGTCATTTCGACGGTATGAAAACTAGTCAGTTGCAGATTGCAACGGATGCGTTCACTTCCTTTGATACCAATCGAGTTCATTGAAACGGTATGAATACAGTACGATCATCGGTCGCCCTTTCAACTTCGCCCCTTGTGGGTATTCGTCCCATATTTGTTGGGGTAGCTATTAGCCGATACATTAAACTTATTTTATCCTCTTGTTGTAATTTTGTTGCTCAATAATGATTATAATATTTCAAAGAAACTAAATACTCTTATTATATTTAAAAGATGGACTACTAACAATAACATATAAAAATCTGGTACTAAAATGATGTCTGACGGTAAAATATTATGGAGCGATAGAATTAGTAAGTATAAGGGGCGAGTGTCAGGGGTCGAGTGACTGCGACCGTATTGGACCGCAACCGTGCTGCGTCTTTGCCGTCCTCGCGGATTGACACGCAGCGTTTTAATCAATTAGCGTACAGAAACGCGGTTCACGAACCACTGGGCAGTGAAATAAGCGGACCACACCGGCCAACCGCCGCGCGGTCGGTTTTCGGCGCTCTCGGATTTCAACGAAATCATGGTCTGGTTCGTTTTTCATTGTTTTTTTTTACCGAATTTCGCGTTCGATAAGTTAATAAACGAAGCGAAAGCGGTCGTCTCTATTTTTTTGTTTTTGGAGGTTAGTTCAATAGATTCCATGGCATTTAGACGCATAGGTCTGTTTTCCCAATTGTATTAGAGAAAAAATACTATAACCGATCAAATATAAATTGTTTTTTTTTTCTCATAATGTTCTCCCTTAACTTTAATGCACTTTTTTATACGAATAAACCAATTCAGAAAAACATTTATGTCATTTTTTCATAGTGGCTTCGGAAACATCCTTTTTTACTTTTCAACAGCTTCTTCAGGTGTTGAAAATCGTTGACCGCATGAATAATTCTTTATTTTTGAAAATCGGAGAATGCGTGAAGGGACTGTATGTAGAATGGTCCATAATATCTACGTTTTCCCTATCAAAGATTTGTTTGAGTGTCTGGCCATGTGAGAGCTGTCATTGTCATGGTGCATGATAAATACGCCTTTAGGTGTTCATTATACGGATTTCATTATTAATTTCTGGAATCAGTAGCCAGTGTCCAGACTTATGGATGCCCGAATCTCATTCCGTCTGTGTCAATTATAAGGTATACAGCATCGATATTTTCTTTTTTCCCAACAGTAGACGAACGACCATCAAGAAATTCGACCGCGTTGGAATTCTGCTAACCAGCTATAAACAGTTGAATTGCATGGTGCTTCATTGCCAATAGCAGTTTGAAGGCGAGCGACACATTGCTGAGGCGTCAGAGTATTCTTAAAATCGTAATAAATTATACAACGAAAATGTTCACGAGTTAAAACCATGGTAACGTAGAGACGCAATATTTAAAATCGCGGCAAAATGTAAAAACAAGCGATAAACAGATGTATTTTAAAGGCGAAAGGTTGCATTTTCAAATGTCGTAATCAATTTTTAAATATTCTTAATGTAAGAAATTTTAGTGCGCCTTTTGTAATTTATTCATTTTCTTTCTTCCATATTTGCACTACCTAGAAACTTTGATGTTTCATAACAATACTTCTTGTTAGCAGGAAAAAAATGCCGTGTGGCGTTAAGCTCGCCAGTGTACAAACTCAAAAGTGTAATAAAGTATTCAGTCATTCATTCATTCATAATCGTCTACGCAGCGTTAGATAAACATATGTCTGAATAATTAATATTGTTTGTAACCAAGCGGACAAAGACCGCTAACCCGTGGTGTCGGCGAAGCGATGCGTATACCTAATTAGGTTACCGGCCCGATAACACGAGTTCGATATCGACAATACCTTTTATTATCGATAGGAATTATGTCAGCAGATTACACTATGAATAATCACCCTCATGTCGCGCCTACTTATCAATCAAAATGGTTCGGTTGTTTTTTTTTTTTTTCGCAACACGAAAATCGAACGTACATAGTTCATTCCGTTACGTAGGTATCGCCACTCCTTATCGTATTTATTGTGTTTTAATGATTGACGATTCGTATCGCTTATCGATAAAACACGTTATCGATTTAATTTCCAGCTATCGGGTCTCCATAGTTTCGAATTTGACGTTTAAGGTATTTTATTTAATCAAGATTTATTATTAGTAGGTGTGTACGTGCGTTTGAAATGTTTTTTTTTTTTATTGTTGTAGTTGATTTTCCCTATTTTAAATGTATCTTCACAATATTATTTTATATACTTAAACTAGTTGTTATATGACAGTTCCATCATTACTTATAAGAACTGTTTACTACAACCCTTATTATTTTATATGTATACTGGCAGGCCCGGCGGACGTTTTCCTGCCTTGATGATTAAAAACGTATACTTATGTACATGAAATGCTTAAGGTAACTAATGTATTTAATTTGATAAGGATTAATACTGTATTCGTCTTAACAGCCTTTCAATTACCTCAGTATATATGACCATTTTTATACTAGATAGATGGGTATAGTAAGCTATCCTTAAAAGGTAGGTATATGTCATCGTAGACTTTTTTGTAGATCTATAAAAGAGGAATATCTCACTATGCATTGTTTTGTTATATCTCAAAAGAATTAGGCAGCGTTTTCGAGGAAAGGTCCCAAGCGGCTTGACTTTTTCCAACAGTTCCAACATTTATTTACACATTTAGTTTCAACCAATTTACACAAAAACCTTGACAAATCATATACCTATTCTATACCGTTCTCATGTATAACTCTATCTATTGGTTAAGACCACATTACAATCCGTTCAGTAATTATTGAGTTTATCGCGAACATCCAGACAGACAGACGCGGCGGACGACTTTGCCTTATAGTATGTAGTGATGAAGCGCACTCGGCGTTTTAGCATATGACGTTGTTTATCATATGTGCAATTCAGCATTTTGATATTTCCAATATAATTATTATAAGATTTACAAAGACAACACTACAAGAACATTTCTCAGGTTCCGGTTTCCTCACGTAATTTTTCTCACCGTCGTTCGTTCGTATATACCGGGGTTCAAACTTGCGGACATCGTATTGACATTGCACTGGTCAAACCACTATGACATTATTGGAAATAAATAGTGAGAAAAAATATATATATGAGTTAATATTTCGTAGTGAACGATAAATCTAATTATCCGATCGCTGTAACTCAACTCATGTTTGTAGTTATCGTTCGATGACGTTCTAGATGCCGACAAGGCTAAAGGAAAATGTTAATTGGAAATAAATATAATTATTGATTATACTAACGGTGGCCGCGACTTCGTACGTTGACATTATTCTTTAACTGATTAAGATACTTTGTCTACAAGGTCGTAAGTGTAATCAAAAAATTTGGTTGCTTCTAGAGTTAGTTGCCGTTGCATAAAATCAACTGACATTAAGGTCCACGCCTGCAACACGAAACGTCTGAAAATCAATTAATCGCTTTCTATAAATTACTCGGACTCCTGAAACTATAATTTCTGTTTTTCCGGGGTCGATTTTGACGACATAAAATGTATACGTTACCCTCAGCTACGTCCAAACCACCTGTTAAAATTTCTTGAAAATTCATCAAGTAGGTTTAGGAGATTAGCGTGTACAAACAGACAGACATATATAGAAAACATATAGATAGATATATACAACGTTTTTTTTTAAATAGACCGATTGTACTCTGTTACACTTCCTAGTTACCAGCAATCAGTTTTTGGCAAATATTTTCAGTATACAGACAAGACGGTTCTACAGGTTTATTGTAATATAAATGATATGCTTTTAATTCACTCTAGCTGCCTTGGTGACAAGATTGTAGTTAGCAAGTTTGATTAATGTTTATTTGATTATACCATTTTGCTTTACATGATTTCGTATAACAAAGTCCGCCGTGCAGGTGCGCAGCGTTATCAATAAGGATTTCAGACACACACTTATCAGACAATTAAATTCTCTGACCTCTTTTTTAAACTCAATTTACTTTTAGACCATTTTACACAGTCCATGAAAGTAAAAAGTAGCGTAAGTCTCGTCACACGGACTAACCATTTTATTATGCATAATTTTAAGTCTTGTGATATTATTAGATAAGATGTTAATTAAAATAATGAGCTATAATTGACAACTTGGATCTACATTAATGATGTATTTAAATGGATAAGGAATGTTGAAAAAATGTTTTAAAGAGCTTCGCACAGAGAGACGTGAATAACAGCTGTGTTTTTATATTTATTTTAGGAAGTATCATGAAAAATATTATATAATTTTTGTATAATTGTCAACAGAAGAAGACAACAGCCCAGACAGCGGAGTGAAGGAGCGAAGTGAACTACGGGGGGAGGGCACCGATCGGGGCGGGGGGGACGCGTCCAGGTCCGCGTCGCCCGCGTCCCGCGCCTCCCCCGCCCCCGACGAGAGGGACGACATCGAGCACAGCATACCGGCCACCCTGATACAAGACCCAAATGTTGAAAGGTGAGTTCATGAAATCCATAATAGAAACCACAGAGTGAATCTACCAAAGGTACCATTACAGAATTAATGTCATCCGATAGTTTATCTAGTTACCCCCTAACCACAGTCGGTTATACATGTAACTAGCATCCAATAAGTGACTATTGTAAATGAGTATTGAATCGCACTGCTATTCTGTTAGAAGAGTGTATACCTATTGCATCTTTAATTTAGGTGTTCGATACATGCAATTAATCTAATTTCTGTTTTGTTGTTATTTTTCAATGAACAGCAGCTAAATATATATTTTGGATTTAGGAGTATTCTTGTGCCAGAAAGTTGGATTAAACACACCGCTATGCTTCTGAAAACATTTCAAGCATTTAGTGATATATCAAAAATTCTACTGTTAGCTACGCAATTAGTTAGCACTTCGAAAATTGTCTGTTGCTTATCTGTCTCATCAGGGACTTTCCTTGCTCGGCTATTATGTTGCAGAAGTTGTCAGAGATTATATCAATTGTCCAGAGATTATATCAATCATCTATAATCTATAATATTTATTTACCTTCTCTTAAGTGAAATTTAAATTATCTTTCACAACTCTAACCTACCTTTTTTGTATAGCAAAACTCTTCTAAACACGTTTGAAATTTTTTGACAAATTTACACAAATAATCTGTTATTTCTAAACACAGTCTATATTTCATTCCGTTAATATGTCGATCGAAGCCAGTGACGTTACCCAGTTATGGATATCTTAGTAATGCTTCTAACGTGATCTATCATCCGTCAAAACAATGCAAGCATAATGCGATTGTCTTGCGGTGGTCCCGTCGTCAGCTCCAAGTCTAACGATGCCATTGTTCCATTCGGGACAGTTATCAACACTTCATTGATAAGTTCTTGAATATTTATTTTTTATGTTTTACGATTATTTTGTTGGTAATGGGCTTCTGGTATTATTGTAGGCGGAAGGAATGATTAAGTTATAGTCTCCAAATGTTGAAAAAATTTGTATATTTATTGAATTGGAAATGGCAAGTTGCTAATAGGGCTATTAAAATTAAGAGCTGCCTTTTTTAATAAGGTATTTTTTTTCATATTCCATATTCTGAACAATAATTTCAAGGTACTCTAACAAAATTAGTTCGATAATAATTAAAAAGAAACAGATTTGTAGTCCTTCTGCACATGTAGTACCGATAAAGTATTTACGGTGGTATTTGAAAATGTCTTTCGTATTTTATAGTTATTTATTCATATTGCTTCTTGGCCTTTGCACCTGCGTTTCTGAAATTAAAGATTCGGTTTTAAACGTTCCGTTTTAACCGTCACATAATGCGAACATTTTTATTTCTAAAAGTTTGAAATCTATTGACAGAATGGATTAAAATTGCAAACTGTGCATAGGGAAAATCATTTTTGGACTACGTTTAATATTTTGCATTGTGATATGCAGTAAATTCGACAAGTTCTTGTGAAAAACAAGAGATATATGAGTGTATTGTTTGGCGTTCAAGAAAAATATTACAAGAAAGTTTGGGAGTACTGATCAACATCAATTTCTTCACAGTACATACTTAGAATTTTGTTATTTACAGTACATTATGGGTTTATTTGATGATTTAGCTCATGTCATCCCTCAAAGACCTTTCGTTAGTAGTTCATGACTGTATTAAAACAATTACAGTAATAGAACAATATGCCAAGAATGGATCACACACAGTGAATTGTGACACATCTGTCATGCTGGTCTGAAAACAAGTTAACAGTATTAATGTAATAAAAAATGTGATAATAGGCTGTAGAAGGCAAATGCTTAAAATATATATTTGAGATATTCACAAATAGGTCTTAATATATAATATTGATTATAAAGGAATTTTTTAACACAAATTGGGTGTGTATTATTGTATAATTTATAGGACAAGAACTCTTGAATATTCATATAATTAATACCCAAATGTGATAAGAAGAAATCCACATTTAAAAAATCAAGGAATAAGTGAGAATATCTTAATACCATAAGAAACAAACCCTAACATAATCATCATTCAAGCAAAGGACGTTTGTTGTAGGATGTCACTATGTCAATTAGAGAGAATCTTTGAACTTTAGAAACTGCTAGCTGGATAATTTCTAGTTAATGTTAATTAAAAAAAAAACAATTAAACAAAAAAAATAACCTTTGTTTTTAACATAGTCATCTGTAATGGATATAAAAGCTATCTATTTCTATTATATTCTCATGTCTACAGTTTTACTCTTTCTTGAAAATGTTACCCAAATCAAAGAATATAGGTTGAATAATTGCAGGTCAGTACATTGCTTCTCTAATATCATGTATTTCCTGAACCTTTGCTGTTCAAAGCGACTTAGTAAAATATCAGAATCCTATACTTTACTTCCATTTATATAATTCCATATCAATAAACTTATACTGCTAACTTTTATTACATTGCATACATTATCTGGTCTACTATGGTAATTTGAAACATCAAAAGTAACTGCATTGTAGCGTCTCAGAGAGAGGGTTAAAGCTACGATAAATCTACAGTGATTACTGTGAAACGTCGCCTCTTTGGAATGGATAGGTTATATCCATCTGCTTTGTGCCTTCAGAGAAATATACCTAACTTTATTAACGGTTGTCAGTCCATATCAACATCTCTCCGGTGGCATCGCGGTTTTTGTTAGTTGAAGATCAGACAGGTTTTCTTTCTATCTCATTAACTTTAGATGTTGATCCAAATCTATTACTTTCTTTTACGTTTTGAAACTCGTCCATTAGGATATGTTCATTTTGCCTTTTATATTTTACATGCTGAGTAAGGTCACATATAATCTGAAATTGAAGTACACTAGTATCATTTATCCAATCATTATTATGATGAATATTTGAAAACGATAGATGTATGTAATCAATCACTTAATGCTTTCGATATTCCAACTGATTATTAATAAGTATTATTTATATTTTATGATCAATAAATTATGTTGACATCGATTGATATCTGAAGCGGATGTCATGCGATAGCCGGCGAAACTGAACGATTTACAGTACCGCATGCACTCGATTATGCGACTTAAAATTTTTCCATTAGATAAGTTATTGGGCATGACGTTGTCGCGACCGTCTTCATTAGTTGCAGCTTTGTGATTATAATTCGTCAATTGTACTGTTACTTGTATCTAATTAGATCAGCCCAGACAAAAACTAACTATTATACTTTTTAATGACTGTTTGGATCGATTTAAATTTGAATCCTGCAATGAGGATCCTTTGATGAAAACCAACATCGTGATGAGACCATGTAACGGTGGTAAGGATTTTTTTTTTATAAAACCGGTTATCAAGTTAATATCTCTCATTATCGTAGGCCACATTATCTGATGGAATTATGGTCAGATGCCAAAAGGTATGAACTATAAAAAGTGCATGTAACTTCTCTCAAGGTAATATTTCGTAAATTAATCGTTATGGCAAACAAAAGTGTCCTTAGATATCAATAAATATAATCTCATTAACAAAATATAGTATATATTATCTGATTATATAAAACGTTCGAAGCGCCGTACCAAATGTTTTCCAGATACATGTCAACGCGAAGGTCGTGCGTTTATTCGGCATTAAAATATTTTGTTAGTAATAGTTTATTAGCGTATAATTTACAGTAGGCATTTGTAATTAGTGCGTCACTTGGCAAATGTTTCATTTAGTGTATATGTACTGGGAATTTAATTGACTGGTTTACTAAAAATGTGATTTATATTTTTTTAAATTTTGTTCTTTTTTGTGAATCATATGTTAACTATTTGTGTCAAGTTATCAAGTTCTTTGTCTGTTTGACTATGGTTATCGCTTCTGTCGTACCGAATATAAAGTTAGAAATTTGAAATCGAATGCCGTTGCTCAAAACAACAGAATAGAGATTGGTTATATGGAGTCTAGTGCAACTGACCAGAACACGTTATATGCTCTTGTATGTTTTCCAGTTTGATTGATTTTTATTTATCTCCGTTTGAAATCTTAATATATACCACTACTATTATGATCCAATTTATAATAAAAATGTTGAGATCTGATAATGGAAAGTCGAAAAAAAAATCAAAAAGCTTTATTCAGTTTAGGTCCTGAATAGGCTGTTATGAACGTCAAAATTACCACCGGTTCGGAAAACAACCCAGTGTCATCGAGAAGAACCGGCAAGAAACTCGATCTGGTTAATCCTTTCATTAAACATATTATAACTCATATTTTTAAAACAATGTTATAAATAATTACATTCGGTTTTGGTGGATGCACAGAGAGGCCGTCATTTCCAGACGTCACAATCGTTCACAAAGTAAGTGCAGGTTATGGTTGTAATAAAATTAGATTTCTAGTCAGATGCAAAATACACATATACATTCGTGAAACGTGCATGGTCACACATGCACTTTTCACGAATTCGTATATGTGTATGAAATGGATAGATAGCTTAGCTAGCTTAGTCAGATCGGGAAAGTCGGCGACAGCTCAAGCCGAGGTGCACCGAGTGCCCTTGAGGTGATCGCCTAAAACAAATCGGGTGAGTGCCCTAAGCGCTCCCCTTAGTAGTCCGGTGGAACTGTAAAGGCCTTTATTGGCTAGCAGTGTAGGTCTGTTCGAAAAAAATAAAAAATAAAAATTAGATTTTATTATATGGATCATAATTTGTCTTACTCCTATAGTAATGTCCACTTGGTGTACACAATTTAGTCTCATGTGAAAGACTCTCTCAGTTACTTCAGCTGTACTCTCTGCGGTGTCACACACACATGTATTTTTAATTACTTCATTAGCTGATGACTTAATCTACGTGAGACCAGTCATGTTCACTGTCCTTGTCGCCCATCAATCGTCCAGCATCAGACATAATGAATAATTCTTAATTAATACCAATAATTTGTTGTTTAATTTGAAAAATCCTAAGCGATTTTATCTGTCATCGTTAAAAGAATCTGGACAGATTCAAGACTGCAAGTACACTCTGACCTCTAAATGATTAAAATATGGTTCATTTTTGTTTGGGGCTCTCGATGTTATTGCTTGTTTCGTTCGTTGGCTGCCTGTTCCATCACTGTCAATTAGGTGCAGTGAAGAGGTGTGATCAATCATAAAATAGTCTACAGTTTCCGAGCGTCTGCTCACCTTGACTCGAGCCACCATTGTTACTGTTGTAGATTCGCTGTTGTTTGACTTTGAACTTTTATATTCTGTGGTCGATTGATTGAGAGCGGTGTTCGCATTATGAATTGCGGTTTTCGCTTTTGAATTATGACTTATTCTGAATGTTATTTTGATCGCGTGTTACATGAAGCGATTAAAAATAATCATAATCAGACTCGAAAACTGCTTAATAGGTCCAAAATACTACTGCCGGTTCTGAAACCGTCATCGAGAAGAGTCGATAAGATATTTCCATAAACATACGAGTCTCGTTTACAGTAATGTATTACCATTTTAAGCGAATGTAGTTACTTCCAGATGTCACTATGACTCATAGAATGATCTTATCTATAATAACTTTTCGATATTATAATTCGCTTTAGTTAGTATAAAAATCAATATGTTATGTATATTTCTAGAAGTAAGATAAATATATGAAATACCTATAAATAGTGAAACTAAAAAAAAATGAATTTAAATAATAATACCAGTTTACATGATCTTGATGCTGGACAAATCCTTTCTTTCAATAATATGTATAAGATATTTGTTTTTGAATATTAAATGAAATCTATATATATATATATAAATACGTTGCTGTTTGTTTGTCTCGCTAAAACTCGAGAATGGCTTGACCGATTTGGCTAATTTTGATCTTGAAATATTTGTGGAAGTTGTTCAGAGAAGCTTAAACTGTTAGAAACATAAATAAGAAATAAAGGAAAATACTGAAATAGACAATTTAATTTTCAAATACAAAATATTCGTAGCTATGGAACACTGGATGTCTTTTGCCATTTTAGAAATAAAAAAATGTCATTCGTTTCTCAAATATTTATAGGTGCGTTCAAAAATTTGTCTGTTTCATAGCTGCACTATGTATTAAGTTTTGACTGCATTTTACACAAGTATATGTAAGTGATACGAAGTTCACTGGCTCATCTAGATATTTTATAAATTTGATTAATGATATTGTCACATCACGTGCTTAGTATATTTATTAAGGAATTCGTTTTAAATAACATAATTCATATTTTTACATTTTAATCCATATTTCATATTATAAAGCTTCATAGATTATTTGCTGTTTTATTCGTCGGAACCGTTAATCTCTGCAAGTATCAATGAGATTTGATAAAATTGTTTTGCCTTTTATAATAATACCTATATTTATTGCGGAATATTTGTAGGCTAATATCACGCTACAACTCTTAGGATCGAAGCAGTTACCATACAAAGAGTAGGGCAAAAAGTATGCGAAGCTAGAACGATATGTAAGTGCGGGGGCCGCAGCGTATCGCGGAGTCTGAGAGCGGGAAATATTAAAAGGTTTCCCTTGCGGTGTACAACTGAAATGAAATATATAATTATTTTAAAAATAAACTCATTAATTACATACATACGGCTTCCATGCATTTAATTGAATAGAAATGAATATGATATATTCAAATTTATGTATAAATTATCTATATACAAAAATATATCACGTGTAATATATATTCAGTCGTGTGATAATAATTATAAGCGTTTTATTAACACAGGTGTCGTTAATTTGTAAATATAATTCATCATTTATTTAATTAACTGGTAGAGGAAAACATTTTGGACTAATTTATTCGTTACATTTAGGTAGTTGAATTTATTAAGAGCGTTTAATAAAATTCCGATCGAATGTAAATCGAAGTGTTACAGTAATGTAACACTTTCGGATACGAGTTCGCGCTAGACGTGAATAATCTAATAACATTTATCTACGAATATTCAAAGATTTTGTCAGTATACACAGAATACATTAGTCAATCAGAATAAAATCTATGCCGTCCCAGTCTTGATTTAGTCACTCAACATCAGGTCTGACTGTAGTGAACCGCTAAAACTTATTTCTTTTTTATACTTTATAGGTTAGCGTTTGACCACAATCTCATCTGATGTTAAATTATAATGTGGTCTGAGATGGTATTCACGCTAAACTTAGAGGGAGACTGGCTCTCAAGTGCAGCTGCCGGAACACACCAACAGGTTCTTGGTGATAGATTTTTAACTTGAGCGTGTTAGTTAGCTAGACAGACTTAGAAAAGGCCATACCACCATACTATAGCTTCATCGCGATGATTTCCTTCACTGAAAGCTCCGACTTTATTACTACGACTTACTAGGATTCGAATCTACGTACTTCAACGCTGTGTCCAAACAGACAACCAACTGAACCATCATCGCTACAAAACTTAACAAAGAATTAAAAAGAGTAAAATACAAGGAACCTTCATTCGAGAAGTTGTCCGTTGTAATGGTGTAGGTCTTTGAGACGTATCTGCTCAGGTCGCGACCACTTCGGTTTGTTATACTTATATTAGGGAAAAAGTATCTTCCCCGTGACGAATTACTTAAAAGATTTGCGACAGCTAGTAATGGCTGTAGAAGTGCAAATCGCTTTTTTATGGATTATGTTCAGTTAATATTACTTCGAAACGAGTTCTTATCCATGTACGTGTATCGTAAAATCTACAGTAAGAATTGCATTAGGTAGTTTATGTCATTATCGATATATATGTACTTATATATATATGGCCATGGATATTAGAAGAATAGTACGTATCTACGATTGTTAGAATGTATAAAAAATATCTCGATTGGTTTAATCGATATGTCGTGAGAAAATACTCGTACATCGATTCATCGACTATTTCATTTGTATTACGAAACATCAAACACTATTTGATACATGAAATGATAACGTCGAACAGAATCGATACGTTGTTATATATTGAATACAGCGTTATTTCTGTAGCAAACTGTCATGTACTGACTTTTTCGACGCTATATTTTGCAATATTATTGGCATCTTACGTAATATAGTACAGTTATTGTGTGCTATTGAAGTGGACGGGAAATAATATCACATAGCACGGATTCTGAGATATCACAAAAACTTCCTGGAAAGTTTTAATGTGGGGCCACCATCTTGTTCGAATATCGGAGTCATTACAAAAGAGTTTGTAATAATATTACCCATTTGATAATAATTACTGTAATAATTTTCAGTAAAGTGGATTGGTTGCCAAAATGGGAAAAAGAAAGATTGGTTGTGTATAAGTAAGTAACATACTTCATAATATAAAAAGCTGTTGATCACTGTTATATATTTCAATTTTATTTGATCAACTTTCAACATTTCGTAAAGCTGTATTTAGGTCCGGTATCATTAACGATTTAATATATGGCTTTCGAGAACCGATGCAGTCATGAGGTAAAGCTGTATAATATGACTCATTGGGAACAGGTAAAGGCCCTAGAATGAACTGTCCCGTGTTTTGTAAATAGTTTTATTCTATGAACTATAATCAATAAAGTTTATTGTTTATTCAACACTCGCGTTCACGTTTTGTATGGCAACCTGTTTTTGTGTTTATTTAGCCGTCGCATTTGCCAGTGTCAGAGTTTTATTTCAGTGAATGAAATAATTCACGTTCGTTCATGCCTTTATCGATGAAGAGATTACCTAAAACCTTTATGACGGGCTTCAGAACACAGCGCTAGTAGAGACTATTGGGCGGAGAATTCGAGGGTTGTTGATTTACTTTGCGCAATGACTTTAATTTTCAGTACGTGTCTTGGTATTAAATATATACAAATAAATAAAATTGAAGTGTCTGTTTGTAATGTCAAAATAAAAGCTACTTTACTAAGTGGCACTTATAACACCAACTTTTAAAATTTTTGTATGTCTGTTTGCTTCGGCTAATCTTCGAAACGGTTAGACCTGATCAATTTTGACGGGACGTTCATTATATTTAGCAATTAGGTCATTGCAGTCTATACTATGCACAACCAATTTCGAAAGGACCTTATTCTGAGGCTAGTCGTAATAGATTGCCACTCCTGGGGACTGGATTGGAACACCTTATGTGTTCTTTCTATTTTGTCGGGTTGATTTTTGAAATGGTTGAAACAATGTTAAAAATGTTTTCCTCAAAATGTTATCTAGGTTACATATCTCTCCGCGTTGCCATGACTGTTAAGCAGTTACGATATAATTTTACAGAAATAACTTAAAATATGTAAAAGTGCTGTAGGCGTTAAGTAGTTATGACAAAATTGAGATAAAAAGGAAAAGTATAATAATTTGGAATGGAACAATAAAGTCCTACAAAATACTTAAACCATTTTCACAAGAATGAAAACGTGGGTTCGGGCCAGTGTATTCATAAAATTAAATGTAAATGAACGTATTCCTCTATGTTTTACCCAAAGGCTTAAAATAATACACTGGCAAATACGTCAATCACAGCTTGCCAAAATGTAGAAAAAAAGTATAACAGACTGTACGTTAGGTTTCTCTGATAGGATAATGTTTCATTGGTAAAATCGTTATACTGTATCGGCGACACGGCAACAGGACAGTTTCTTTCGAAACCTATTTATTGCTTTGACATTGCAATTGGATTAATTTTTTATCATTACTGTTGCCAAACAATGTTTGTGTAGATATTTATTAACAACTACTAGTGTTGCGATTACCGATTAGAGATATCCATCGCAAGCAATAACTCAGTTGAGTTAGAGCTTGTGGATGATGCGGACACATGTTGCAGGACTCGATTTGTTCTGTTATGAATATCGTTTTAAATTAAAGAGTATATACAAATGTTGACAGTATTATTTGAGAAAAACAGATGAGATATGACCATTTCACTCGCGAGTTAAATATAAATATGCTACGTAGCTATCTATGGTAAGTGAACAAGTGATAAGTATACAAAAATATTGATCACTCTGGCCTTGCCTTAGAATCGTATACATAATAGAAAATGCCTTGATAATTAATTTCAGTACCTATATGTATAGTACGTCGAGATATAAAACCACGTGCAGGTTGCATACATCAGAATTATCGAAAGGAAATATGTTTACATTATTTGATACAAAATTATTTTTCTTAGTAAATTTCACATTATAATTATTATGTGGCAATATTTAAAATGATGATGTAGGTATTTCCCCGTGATATAGCTAAATAGGGTCGTCAACGTCAACGTTGACACTTGGGTTATCTTCACTTATTACCTGAAATTACAAGATGTTATGTAATTAAAAAAAAATGATAATACACTAGTCCCAAAATTCAAGGAATGTAAATCAGCAAATACTAATACTTAATACTACAAATCCAAAATTTTGGATGATTTTCTACAGGCTGTAATTCGTTAGCAAACGGCTGTACAGTAAAAAAAAAACAATTTTTTTCTTCAAGCTTCTAGTTTAAGCATTCAACCTTGAAATTTTTTTATGGTTTCAGAGGAATCCTAAGATAACCATCGACAACAAGAATTCCAAAATTTCTGCTGATGTTAAAAACGGTCCACAGGCTCTTTTTTTAATATGTGATCCTGTTTTAGGAAATTTAATCTCCTTTAAATTGAGTTGCTGACCAGGTCTCTACTATGATTTGTCGCAGAGTTATCATCGATCATAGCATTAAAGTCCTTTTTGACTTTGACAGTCAATAACTAGAGTAATAATGATCGTACAGAAAATTGATATAAAGTTTTACAAACTGAAAATCATCCCCCTACTCGTATAAGAAGTAATGAGTGCTTTTTGATATAACATTTTTTTCGAAACGATAATTTTGATTGAAAAAAGATTGATATTAGTTGGTGTAACTTTGGATATATTAGATGAACAAAGGATATGGTAATTTTTCAACCTTAGAAATTCCTCAAAAAGTTCTAAAACCTTTAAGGCGCTAGATTTTTTTTTCTTACTGCCCCAAAGCTTTAAATTTATTGTTTTCGTCAAAAATCCCCGTAAGGAGCAATTATTCAATTCATATTCATTTATCCGATATTTTTTCATTGCAGAAGTGTTTCGATTTCTGATCAAAAAGATAAAATAGTGAAAAAATGTAAAATAAGAAATTTGTGATGGAAAAAAATTGTCTTTGAAAAAATTTCTTTATCTTTATGACTTCAAACTGGGCTGCTATTGTTTACTTGATTTTTTTTAACTTCTGTTTTTTACCTCCGGCATTAACATTATCCAAAGCCACATGGAGGTTTAGGAATTTGTCAAAAAATATATTTAAAATGATTTTTAATAATCAACCTTTAAAAAAAAAAACAAACTCCTTAAATATACAAATTTTAACCTTTTTTCAATCAAAATTATTTATTTATATTGAAAGTATGAAAATATCGCTAAACATCGGCCGATGTTTTAATTTCGTTATTCCTACCAATATTGTTTTTTTTTTCTAATAATCCGAATATGGCTCTGAAATGGAAATTACAATGAAATCAATTTTATTAAAAGAAAAAAAACATGAAATACTTATTTTTTATCTTTACAGAATCTATAAATAATAACTTAGATAACCTTTATACCGATTCTGGTGCTGCATGACACTCCGGTGTTTGAAAAAAGGTGTTCGGTTAGTTCCAATGAGGTGACGATTGGTAGATATCACAATTACTGTTTTATATAAGGTGAGCCTTGAGCGATTAAATTATAACAGAAATAGGTCTATTTCTTATTGGATAATTTTAATGTTTGAAATATTGTTTTTATGTTTAGTATTTGCCTATAAAGAGGTATTATCGTTTTATGATAGCAATAACGTTCTGTTGATGTTATCGGTTTTTCGAAATATATATACTTCAAAAGCGTAGTAACGGTTTTGCAGAAGTCTTGGCAACCCTGTCGCTCGGCCCGCACGATGCAATATCGTAGTATCTACTGTATGATGCACGTTCGCCACCTCGTTCCAATTCCGACACGCCGCATCAAAACACGAATGGGTCGTAAAGTTTATCACTCCGACATTTTTCCTATCAAAATATTTAGAAGTAATTTATATGGACTTAACGGTGACTCTTTACTGCGTAATATGACTGGCGTATAAGAAGTTTTCAGGGTAAATTCGTGTCATAAAATGCATTTGATGATGTCTCTTAGGTGAAATGAAGTACCAAATGAATGGTAATTGTTTGTTTAGAATTTACTCTTGTCCCACAGTGTTATAAACGAAAGAGAACAAACGATATTATAATGTCAAAATATGTTGCAGATGTACGAAGTTTATCAATATTAGACGGATAAAGATGAACCAATCCATACTGAAAATTATGAAATATAATTTTGCTTATATATTCTTAAATAGGCTGTAAAATATTATGATAAATAGTGACTGATTAATCGAAACGTGACTAATCAAAAGGAGAGTCACTGTGACGGATTTATGCCTAGCGTATCGTTACAATTAGACAGAGATACTTAGTCTATGATATACTTCCCAATACTGTAAATAAAAATTATCAGACTTCGTTAGATTTTCATTATGATTAAGGCTGATAGGTATTATGATATTAGGTATAGAAAATTTTATGCAAATAGGTAAGCGGAATATGAATAAATTGGTTGTCTAATAAAACATTCTCATACGAATTAAATCTATATTCTATGATAATATTAAGAAATGTGTGTCAAATAATATAAAACAGTAATAAAGTTCATGAAAAATTATTTTTGAATAATATAAATCTAATTAGAATATTAATATTGTTGCTTTCTATTTTTAATGCATATTGTATATGAATATTTACGCTGAATACTAAATAATTATAACATATAAAAGCGGTTTGAAAATTTCGTCTTACAGTATTCAGAGTGACTTGTTGATTGGTAAAATATTGTGTTTACGTGAGATTTTCATATAACAATGAGCTTACTTAATATTTTGGCTTTTAAATTCCATCAATTTATTTTTACTACTGGAATATTCCTAATAATAAGTGGTTTACAATGAATATACCTATATATGTATATAAAAACGTAAAACAAAACGTGCAATTTATTGTACGTTAAGACATATATTACATCGTAGGAATTTATCGAACATTAATTAATTGTACCTCTTATTTTGAAAACGAGATATGGTCTACGGTCTAATGAAAACATATCGTGAAACGAAAATTATAAAACATTTTATTGGCCAATGTATTTGTCCAACGTTTCAAGAGAAAATAATATGTACAAATCCGAGTTGAAATATTTTCCTTTGTCAAAGCAGGAAATCTGTTGGTGATACAAGTAAATCCGTCCGCGTCCCCTGTCCGTCCCGGAGACGTTAAAAGGACTCGTCTCGACGTTTTGTTAACGCTCCATTTCCTTGTCAGCCTCGTCAAACTAATCTTCAGTAAGCCATCGGTTTCTTCGCTGAAGAAATAAATCTATTAAAACGATCTCTATTATGTTTGAGCGTTCGTTTTCAACGATATATCTCTTATTGGCCGTCAAGTCGCCTAAGTGCATTTTTCATTGGCGTTTCGAGTGTGACTCAGCCATCCGGAGTAAAACTCGTCGTGTCAGTCTGCTGTCATCGGAACGATCGTCGATCGCCCGTCACTATGACTGCACGTCCACCTCGCGCATAGCACGCACGCTTGCATTACGCAGCGCCACCCCTCGAACTGCGATACCGATAGGGATCTCTCTCTAACACGTTGCTTACACGTATGCGGTAGCGTTTGTCTCGTTTTAGCAAGGGACGAGGGGCGGGGGTGCTGCAGGCGGGTCGTAATCGTAAATCACGCGGCGTCTCATTCCACGCGGGACCGCCGTCGCTATAGCAGGCGTTGCGCACTTCCCTTTCGACCGCCGACGTCGCGGCGCGTCTTTCGCGACGTGTTTACATCCAACTGTTTTGGGAAGTAACAATCAGTTGATAAATGATACCGTGTTGTTCTTATTGTTTCGTGTGTTAATTTTTGATGGATCCGAAACTGTTTCTACGTCGTACGTACGGGATATATTAAAAAGATTGAGTCTAAAATGATCGTCGAGCCCGACCACGTGAGGTATGTACTACTCGTATTTGTTCAAGTGTTACATTGTTTTAGAGTAATTAATTACAATTTTTTTTTCATTGTTTTCGTTCCGACTTGTTAAGTTTGTTTTGTGATATTTTGTTTTCATGGAATTATTTTAAATTTCCCTGATTGTAAATTGTAATAATTTTAATATTTTACACGTAAATAATACAATGAATCAACTTGAATTCCAGTGTTTTTTTAATGTTTTAATTATGCTACAACACTTATATAAACGTTATACGAACGAGTTCAACAAACATATAAATTTGTTATATTTTAAAATATAACATTATTAATTAACTGATTAAAATAGCATTATAGTTTATTTTATACAGATAATATTCAAATATTCGTCCTAGATTTAACACAATCATTTCGAATTGTTTTAATTTAACGGTCACGTTGATTGATGGTACGCGAAGTAAAGTCGGTTTCACTTGTAAAATTAGAATGAACATTGAATATTATTATATAGAAATTTCTTTCACTTTTGTCTAAACGGAAAACTCGTTTCGTGTGTTTTATTGTCTCATAAATAAACGATAAAAAGCGACATCTTCGCATTGGTGGTATTCGTGTTTTTGTGTTGTCGATGTATTTTTTTTTATATATATATTTTCAACAAGACTGTTGCTTATTTAAATCGGAATATACAATTTATTAGTAATGTTAATGATAAACAATGGCTTGATTCGAAGGTCTGATTATACTGACTTCTGACTCGTAGGAAGCTGTAGAAAATTCTTATATACATATATATCTATCTAAACTTACAAGTAAGTTTGTTTGTCCACACGAATTTACGAAACAACTGAACGAACTGATTTTATGAATACTTTTACTAATTTTTAGAGCATTTTTGTGTAGACTACATATCATCACGCTGTCATATATAGGTTAAGCGATAACAATAAAAATTAAAGAGTGTCATCGATATTTAGTATTTATAAAAAATTGCAATAAAAAAAATAAAAGGCAATTGCAGTTAAACATGATAAATGGCGACTCTCCACAAAAGACTTCTTATAACAATAATTTATAATGAATATTTAGTATCACTGGCATAGACCATATTTTGACCATAGATATGCTGGTTCATATTTAAGTTATATGTAATTGAATCCCATATGTAAACATTTCATTTAAAATAGACTACAAGATATAAAATGATGCAAAATAATGGCGCCATACACAATATCTTCGTATCACTAATGATCTACGCAGCGCATGTCAACATAATACTCAGATGGCAGGAGTTTTAAAACTTACTTGACCATTATCATTATATTTTGGTCAATTTAAACGATATTAAAAAAAATATATAGCGTATAGTTACGTTCTGAATTATAAGCTATATTATCGACAGTTACATCAAAATAAGTTGTTTAGTAGTTTTTGCGTGAAAGAGTAAACAGAAAGAGAAACATCCATCGATTTTTACGAATTTTATCGTTAAAATTTTAATGGAATGTACAAACTAGTAAAATATGTATGTAATGTATTTATTATCCATACATATAAATCGACACTGAAATATATTTTGATTGGACTAATCTGCGAAACGGTTCTTCTTATTTTGATGAAACTTACAGGTAGATAGACAACCTTTCCGAATATTGTATAGCCTGTATTTATTACACGTCGCTATATGGGCTAAGCTGTCATCATAAAATTTAGCAGAGGTAACTTAAAATCATTAAGAGAGTATGGGGGGTTAGGTAGTGCCTATTGACGAAATTGCAATAAGAAATACAGAAGTCCTGGAAAGCAGCTAGTATGTAGTAATGTTTATTTTCGCCATATAGCAACCTATATATGTATTATGTATGTATGTATTATATACTCTTTGAAAATCTCCATCTAACTTTATAATATTATTCGATTAAGTACACAATCTATACATAGATAAAGCGAGTTGAATATCTTATGAACGTTAACTTTGCTAAACTATAACAAATATCATAGGATATAACCGACATTTATGTTCGATTTTATTAGAATTCGTACAGCCGTTCGAACGGGATTATCGGAGACATATTCGAATATACTTCCCAATTTATAGTATATTAGCGACAGCCTACGACTTCGTTCGTTTCAAATTGCAATATAAATCTTAGTAACAATACATCGCCTAGTAACAAGTTATACTAATTGCATGAAGAAAGACATTCTCTTTGAAGAAACACTTTGGTGTTCCTTCAACTTTAACGATGATCGTTCTAACGTTTTTTATATGTATATACCTATATAGAAATAAATGATAAAACTTATTACATTTACACCGTCGCAGGAAGAATTCCACATAAAAAATGTTGCAAGTATAGAATTAAAAAAGAATACATTTTTTCATTGAGTTATTTGAGTTACGTTGTAATAATTAATGATCACAAACTAAATTTGTTATTTATAGAGTACGCATTATGATCCCAAAAGTACATGTTAAAATTAAAAAAAGTAATATTTTGTAACTGGCCGGTTGATCTATTGGAAGCTGAAACGGTCCCCTCCTATCTCACAAGCGTCATTTGTTTCACGATTTTGTTTGAAAATAATTCTGTGACATTCTAATCAATGCTTTTATACAGCGTGTATGAACTATGAATGTTATAATATATAAAATGGGTAACTCGCGCAATAAATTGGAAATTAGGTCAATTAAAAAATATAAAAGCGTAGTTTAAGGTTTAAGGTTTCATTTGAAAATTTGTTACCTATAAATATGTTCTGATAGCCAACTTTCCTCGTTTTTTAGTATATTACCATTTAGGCTATATCGTCATTTCACATCAAATTTCCAGTATACAGTAGGTCACTTGATGAGGGAATGCCAATCGAAATGCGATGTTTTGTTCGTGGCCGTTTACATTTGGATTCATTTATGCACTCAATTGTAATATAGCAATCTCCTATCGATGCTAGATAGGTACACGAGTAAACAAACTATACAGATTTGCACGTTTATGTAATATATATTTTTTTTTTTCGAACTGACCTACACTGCCAGCCAATAAGGCCTTCACAGTTTCACCGGACTACTAAGGGGAGCGCTTAGGGCACTCACCCGATTTATGTAATAAACGAAGTATCGAGTTTATACTTATAGAAATTTTACAATGACTGTCAGTTATCTATCATTTTGAAAATGTAAGAGGAGGAATAAAATATTTTCGGTATAAAAATTCGACTCTTTACAACACGGCCAAAGCCGCGTTAGCGTGGTGAAATATATCAATTTTAAAAGTTGGAAACATTCTATCCACTTCAAGAGTTGTTTAAATAATTCTACTTTTAAATGTCTGGCAACACTGTAAAATTAATGCGATTATAATTTAGATACGCTGAATAATTATTTTTATGTCATTGATTTAGGTAACATTATAATCTACACTGGATGTCGTAAAATGTTGATAGTTGAAGTTTATAGGCGATATTAATGTTTCTTCCATGAACTCATTTGATTATTCATATGTATTTTTGACGGTCGACTTATTTGTACCTTAGAATAACCTAATATTTATGACGAACGATTAGTATCTTATCGTCCTCAATGAACGTCTCCTCTTTGTTGTTTTTTTTTTGTTTAATGTCATACATTATTAATCCGTTGTATAAATATATATATGTATATATTTTTAGTATTTTCATCAGAATTTTGTGTAATATGGCCTCTATTGTAGCTTGACGATTAAACACCGTCATTTATTTTTTAGAAAGCATATTATTAGTTATCTGTGCCCGCGATTTTTCCTTGTAAAAGCTACTTTGTGTAAAACGTTTGAAGTAGTGTGATTGGGGATATGTACACAATACACAAATACGTACAAACGGCCGTGCGAATAGCAACTGCCACTGAAGTTCGCACTCACAACACGCATCGTCTGTCAATCAACCAATGAGGCACCATTTTTGACATTTCTATACACCATATAAAACTGCAGCCATATGTTAATACTATAAACCCCCAAACTGCGCTGAGGTAACCTGTGATAACCCCATGAAAATGTATCGAGTAATGTTTGAAATTAACTTATTCAAACAGACATACACACAAATAGACAAAGCTTAAAAAAAAAGATTTATTGTATTCTGTTTACAGTCCACAACACCCGCAATAAGTTTTTTGCCAAATATTATACAATTTAAATACAAAGAAGAAGAATATAGAAGATGTTTGTTGAATACTATAATGCAATTGTAGGACTACTAGAACTAGCAAAAGTGCTAGATGAATATTCACAGGGAATTTATAGGTGATTTGTGGCTGGAGGAGGGAATTTTGAAATTGGTTCACGAAAATACGGGTATAGTTTGTAGAATATTCAAAAGATGACGCTTTATTTCTTGATTTACAGATATTTAACGTATTTACTTTACGTCGATATTTATATTTATAGTTTACTTTCGCATCTTGCAATGTAAATAAGTCTGTAGAATTAAAGTACTTAAACTTTTATTGTATTTAATTTTTATCCCTAAATGAAAGAATAGTGTCATGGCACAGAAAAAGTTAAGAATTCTTAGGTTGTTAAGTTTCTTTTCTAAAAAATAAACACGTGGAGTCGCTGGTATATGTTTAAAGTTATTTTTTTGCTCACAGGGAGAGCCCGAGATGTCTATCGCGGGAGTCATCGGGTGCGCCGCGATGCCCGTCCAACGACTCTGTGTACTCCGGCCGAAGCGGTGCAGGGTTACCACTTCCGGCGGCGTTGACAGCAGCGTTACCTGCGGCGTTGCTACCTCCACACTCGGCAGCGGTGGCCGCATATCTCGGCGCGGCAGCTGCGGCCGCAGCCCAACAACGACTACTAATGTCTTGTCAGGATGAACTCACCGAGACTGAGCGAGCTGATGCCGTACTCGATTTCAGCACGAAACGTTGCGACTCCCCGCAAGATGACGAGGAAGTGGATGACGCGGTCAATCTAACCAAAAACGAAAACGGTCCTCTCGATCTATCCGTCGGAACCAGGAAACGCGGCCCGGACGACTCGCCGTCACCAGTCCCGACGAGAAAGAGCTCCCGACCGGCCGAGTTTAAGCCGACCCCGTCGCCGTGGTCCACGCCGGTGGCGCCCCACCTGCCGTACTTCGCAGCCGCTGTCGCCGCTCTTTCCCCGAAAGGTGCCGTACACGCCGAATGGAATGGAAAGTTAAAACATGGTGCCCCAACTCCGAGCGATGCTACGAAAGCGCTAGAAAAAATGAGCGAGCTGAGCAGGTTAGGTGGGGAAGAGTTATTCCGATCTGTACAAACTGCGGCATTAGGAGCTGGTCTCGCATCCAACACCGCTGCCAGACACTCTGCGTGGCAATCCCACTGGTTGAACAAAGGGGCTGATCAAACTAAAGACGTACTCAAATGTGTTTGGTGCAAGAAGAGCTTCAATTCACTGGCTGATCTATCTGTTCACATGAAAGAAGCGAAGCACTGTGGTGTCAATGTCCCGGTGCCGCCTGGTATGGGTGGTCCCATCCCTCCCTCATTGCAACCGCCGACGAGCTCCCCTTCCGCTCCGTCACATAACTCTTCATCTTCCAGTGGTTCCTCGAAACCGAATCAGAACGACCTCAACATGCTTATTAAAGAAAATATGCCGATACCGAGAAAATTAGTACGAGGCCAAGATGTATGGTTAGGTAAAGGTGCCGAACAAACGAGGCAGATATTGAAATGCATGTGGTGTGCTGAAAGTTTTCGTTCGCTAGCGGAAATGACGAGTCATATGCAGCGTACGCAGCATTACACTAACATTATATCTCAGGAACAGATAATATCCTGGAAATCCTCTGAGGAGGGTAAAAGTTCAAACACGAATGCACCCGGGGCAAATAACGCCGTCCCACCCACCACTGGTACAAGTAGTCACGTTAGTGCCGTTTTAACTTGTAAAGTTTGCGACCAAGCATTCAGTTCCCTAAAAGAATTAAGTAATCATATGGTTAAGAATTCGCATTACAAAGAGCACATCATGAGGTCTATAACAGAGAGCGGCGGCAGACGACGTCAGACTCGTGAGAAGCGAAAGAAATCCCTGCCGGTCAGAAAACTTCTCGAATTAGAGAGAGCACAACACGAGTTCAAAAACGGGGAGGGGAATGGAGTTCCTATGGGAAAACCAATCAGAGATTACGGCTCCGGCAGTCGAATAACTTGTGAGAAATGCGGTGATAAAATTGAGACTGCTGTGTTTGTTGAACACATCAGACAATGCATAGGAGCACCGATGTCGAATAGCCAAAGGAATTTCTTGAAAAGTGCCCTGCTCTCAAATAACATCATTCCTCCTGACGTACCGGGTCACATCACTCCCACTGGTCGTGATAGCCGTAAGAGTATCAACGAAGAGCTCCCTTCGCCTGGTTCTGCTCATCACCGCTCTCCTTCTTCGGTGAATGATTCCTCACCGAGTTCCAAAGACCCAAATGCAAGTAACGACAAAAGCTCGTCCCCCTCGGTCCTCAACGCCATTGAACAATTGATAGAGAAGAGTTTTGACACTCGGTCGCGACATTCAATGCCTGGGATACCGGGTGGCGCATCCCACGCTCCCATCGGCTCTAGCATTTTAAAGAGATTGGGTATAGACGAGAGCGTCGACTACACGAAGCCGCTCGTCGATCCACAAACTATGAACATGTTGAGGAATTACCACCACCAACAGGGTTACGGTCGGCGTGAACGCAGTGGTAGTGAGTCCAGCTCTATGTCTGAGAGAGGAGGCAGCAGGGTCGATTCTTTGACTCCTGATAGGAAACTTGATGCTTACCACATGACCCCGCGTACGACTCCGGACACGCGCGGCTCTCAGACTCCCGCTTCGGAAGACCGCCCCGACGTGCGGATAAAGCGAGAAGTGGAAGAAGACGAACAGCGCGAAAACGGAGTGGACTTGAGCAGCCAGCCAGTGCGAGTGAAGACAGAGGTTGACGAGGATGACGAGCCACAGAGACCTAACAGCACTGCAGATGAAGATATGAAGCCGGTTATTCCCAAACGGGAGAACGAGGGATCGAGCCCGGCTGCAAGCCCCAGAAGTCCGGCTAGCGATCGATCTGGTAACACACCGGGCGCTGAGAGGAAACCGGCCTCCAGTCTTGGTGCGCTTTCGTCGATGTTTGACAATCTGGCCGGTGGAGGCCCCTCGGGAGAACCGAGCTCGTCACGTCGCGGTGGCAGTCACCCGTTGGCCGCTCTCCAAAAGCTGTGTGATAAGACGGAGACGAACCCGTCCCGCACCCCTGCCCCCGCGCAACCTAGTCCCGCCGGTCCCCCCAGCATCCTCACCTTCAGTTGGGCGTGCAACGACGCCGTCGTCACTGACTCAGTGATGAAGTGTGCGCTCTGCGACACACCGTTTATATCGAAGGGTGCATACCGGCACCACCTTTCCAAAATGCACTTCGTGAAGGACGGCGCCCTACCGGACCCGGTACCATTGAAGCCCGGGTCGCCTAGTGGGGCGAAAGGCGGAGGCTCGTCGGGCGCCTCCCCGCAGGATCCACGGAGCCCCTCGCAGCCGTTCGATGAGAGCCCGCACTTCCAAGTTCCTCAAGTACACGGAACTCGCGAAGCAACTCTCCAGCAAGTACGTGTAAGGTTCGGCACCGTGAACCCGTGATGATACCATATCCCGCTACGATAAACCTTGTTAGGGTTAGGTCGCAGCACCGCCACAGCGCCCGCGACACTAAGTATTTTGAAACTCTTTGCCAATTGAATTATTTAGTTATTAATCGTTAGTGATACCGCGCAGCGCAGGCCGGTTAGCATAATTTACTTATAGCGAAATAAGTATACGCCAAACGTGTTACGTTCGTTTTAGATGTTAAGTAAATATTTTCAAAAATATTGCCTTTTAGGTGAACGGTCGCGCGTCGCGAGCGGGTCGGTCTGCTCTGGCGCGCTTCCTTGTAATTCCATTTCGATAATTGTAAATATATAAGTCGCGTTAGGTCATTAAATTGTCGATTCGATCTCTTTGTAAATGTTATATTTTTTGCTAATAATAATTCTTAAAATGAATATTGAAAATAAATGCTAATTTCGTTTATTATTTGAATTGCGGTTCGCAACGTTCTCTCTGCGTGTGACTGAATAAAGATCCTCGGGCCGCTGTATTTCAGTATTTAATTTACAATAACAAAATTTTTAGAAATTAAAACGATTCGTTGCAATATCAACTCTTTTTTGTGTTACTTAATATTTTATGTACATCAGTTTTTAGGGTTAACATGTTTTTTTTAGTTTATTCTATGTATATTTTGATGTTTTTTTTTTTTTTTTGTAATTATTGATAGAGATCCGTCGATGCCTGTAACCCTATAATCTCGGAGATCCAATCTCACGTATCAGTTTGTATTGTACATACAATTCGACATGGATGCAATATAACAAAAAAAATCTCTTTAGTGTATAATTACGCTGTAGTTCGCCGTCATCGCGAAAATGCTATTTATTATTTAGTATTAAGATATAATATTATACGACTACGTCTGTGAAATCTTGTATACCATTATACCAGCTGAATCAAACGATTGTATTGCGAACGTTTATATTAAATGAAAAGTGATAATACGATGATGTACACAGCGTTTTTTCTTTTAAAAGGAACTACTACATGTATACGTTTATTATATTGAAAGATATCTTCCAATTGTAACAACAGATATACGATGATGTGTATATATATATACGGTACTTACGAGTGAAAAGCTCTTTTATATTAAATAAATAATAATAATGTAAACTGTCTCTAAATGTAAGTCTCAGGATATCAAGAATTAAATGAATGATAATTTGTGGATTGAATTCTCGTAGCATGATTATGTAATTTGTTTTATTTTTATTTATTTTTCATAAATAAATAAAAATAATTAAAAAAAAAAACATTTTTTCACCACATAAGTTTAAGCAAATATTGAAACTACGTTATACACGAATCGATTAAAATAATGATGTTACGATTATTCAATTAATAAAAACAACACATCTCAAACGAATTTCAAAATGAATTAATTGACAACTGTCATTTTAGGATCGATAAAAATTACTTGAAATAATAAAATTAAAAAAAAAACACGACAAATATTATGTATACGCTAGCTCTGACGAGAAACTTTTGCTCATTCTTGAATTAATAAAGGAAAAAAAAAAGAAATGATGTTGAAATATTGATTTTACCAAATCTAGTAATCTTATTTAATATTTTATGTTGTATTTCAAAATGCAATTAAAAGCTCAAAGAAATATATATGTTACATACTTTAAACGATTCTTTTATTTGTTTACCCAATTTTATATTAATTATATAAATATTATTACCAAACCTGCTGGCTTCGTGGTAATAGTCAGACAATCTGACGGTTGACTACCACTATATTACAAGCTATATGGATAACAAAAATGCTAATAAGCGTCACGAATACTAACACAAATAAAGTTAGTCCGTTCATACATTGTTCACACATCAACCAGTTAGTTCGAATCTACTGTAAAGTACTCTGTCGCAGATAATAGCCTATAATTTTTATATGAAGTAACCAACTATAGATTGTTGACCAGTTGCACGATTTCATTGTCAGTCACAATCATAGTTCGCTACCAGTTTTATATATTTAACATATGATAGGCATTAAATAAAATATAACTTGCAAATTAAAAAAAAAGTTATATACATGACACCATTGCGAAATTTTAGAATAGAATCATATTACAGTTCTTTGGATATAACTACACAAACTGCGACACATACGACGGATCTGAAATACCCCTAACGCGAGCCGTTCCATACAACCCGTCAACGTCACTTTGAATTGATAGACGGGAATATATCTGGAGCGGGTCTTACCCCCTCCCGCACCACGGCCGCGCCGCGCGGAAGTGCGTGTCCGTCTGTCATCCGTCATCGTCAACCGTGCACAGTGGTTAAAAGACGAACAAATAGAACAAAGTCTTGAACTTGATTTCTCACTGATTATTTTTTACATGTACACACACACATACTCAAATGTAAATAGACACTGGATTAAATTTGCTATTTATACATTTTTGTACACATCATCAATAATGTTCTGGCTCTTTTGATTATTGCCTAATGATTTTTTATTCATTTTCTTTAAGGGCCTATGTAGAAAATTTACAGTTTAATTAACCTATCAATATAATTTAGAAATGTACAAAATCAAAATAAAAAAATACTTTAGAATCGAAATCGAACAGTACATGTTTATAAATAGACCAGACGCTCATGTAACTCAAAATCTTAAATAGTTTATTAAATTTAGGCCGTAAGAAGGCGCTTATGAACGTTAGAATTACCACCGGTTCGGAAAACAACCCAGTCATCGAGAAGAACCGACAAAAAGCTCAACCGGGTATATCTTTTTAACATATAGATGTATATTTAAAATACATTACATGTTAAAATCGTTTTAGTGGATGCACAGAGAGGAGTCAATTCCAGACATCACAATCGTTCACACATTGATCCACTCTAAAATAGCCCTTTGACACCAAAACCCACATGAGCAAGCGCTTAAACTTACAAAAAATACCAAATAATATAATCTGAGATAATCTTATATTAGATAAAAAAAATATCATTTAAAAATGAATTGAACAAGAAGTTTCAAGAATATCGACCAATATATACATAATTCATTTCGTTTTTTTGCCAATATCATATTCATTATTTTAGCAGTTTTGTTAGAATTCTTGATGCACGTATAACTTGCTTATTCACAAAATATACAATAACCTAATCCGACAACAAAAAGAAATTTATTACTGCCATAATAATATATTTATTGCACTTGGCATTATCGCGTTTAATTTGATTAATGATTGTACGACTTTCACACATTTTTTTTGTCTGCGTCTTTTGTCCTGTTTGCAACGGGCGTCGGAGCACTGTGCACACGATAATGGACACATGTCCCGTCATCCATCAAAGCCGACAGATGCCGCCGAGTGGACCGCATTTGTTTCGACAAGAGTTATAGGTGAGAGTTAGAATTCAATATGGCTTTTAGTTCGAGACTTAGGACCGTGTGGGGTGATGTCGTGTCTATTTTTTATACTGATGTTTTTAGACCGAAGTGCATTAAAGATTAGATTGATTAGGGTTGCTACACAAACCATATTAGTACAATTTATCTAGGAGAACGAGGTAATAAACAACCATGTTAAGCCTACTGCCATTTATTTGCTACCTCAATTATTTCAATACTTTGTAGGTTTCCGTTTGGCAACAATCTAACCTGAGGTCATAACATACCTAGTTGGTGACCGATTTTCAATTAAAGAGTGATACTTAGCCAAGTAAGTATTACAAAACGTTACATCATGGTGTTTTTAAACAATTAACTGAGGTCAATCATATGTTAATAAAATAAAGGCGTCGTGATCGGTTTATGTTTATTTGTACCAGCAACAGCTGATAGCGAAGGAAAGTAACTTGAAGAAACCTGAATCTGAAAAATATTCTTATAGTATTACCGTATGTGGGAAATATATACAACTGTGAATTTATCGGCGTTTCAAAACGCATGTGCTTTATCAGTTAGCGTGGTGATTTTGTCTGACTCTGTACCTTCCTTTGGAAAGAGAATTTTGCCTCATCAGTGGGAGTCAGGCTGGCATTATTCAAATCGCTGAAAGGTTGTAACTTATTTAAAGTACGTTAAAATAGCTTAAGTGCGTTTACCAACTAGACTGACTAGGGTAACTCATCGTTTGAAAGAAAGCTACTTTGTGGTAGAAATGTGTGTGGTGTTGGTGGTACTACAGGCAAATCATACAGATGTGCGACCACTATTTAGGGAAAAGAAAGTAAAATTTATTTTGTTAGTCAAATTAATTATAGCTTTTGTACTGAAAGTGAGCTGGTTTTTAAATAAGGCAATAAATATTTGCTGAATAAATTTGAAATGTTTTATATTGTTAATTTTTTCTCCCCATTAGTGACAAATAAATAAGTTACAACTGTAATCTTAACAATAATTATTATTTAGATCAACATATCTATATTAACTATAGTTGAAGAATACGAACAAGTGAATTAAATGTAGTCAATGTGTTTTGAGTGATGTTCATCGCGCTCTTTTGATCGTCTTGTCATCATCCACTACTAGGTTACCTTGGCCTTGGTGATAATTCGTACCAAAAAACCTATTAGTATCAACCAACAGCCAACACATTCAGATAACCGTATTTGATCCCCTCAGGTTCAGCTACGGAGGTGGCAGGAGGCGGACAAAACTTATTAGTATCAATGTATTGTATGCTTGTTCGGAATTACAAAATATTAAAATAATATTTAACTACCATCGAGTACAATCTCACTTAATGTGACAATATGGTCAATGATATGCTAAACCTAGAAATAGATATTCTCGAAAACTAGAATATTGTAATGACACATTCGGACCACGTTGACTGGCGTGGATTCGAACCTTGGAATGAGTCTCTAAACTTGCTTCCCACATTTTGATAAAACAATAAGCAAAAGATTTGGTGTTGTTAATGCTCAAAGTCATATGTATCATACCTACTTCATTAAATTTGAGCTTTAGGTATGCCTTAGTGTCTTAAGAACGTTTCGACATTGCCTTCCGAACTACAACTACAAGAACCGGCAAGAGACTCGGTCGGGTATATTTTTTTGTATATTTTAATACAAGTGTATATTGTTCACAATTAATTATTATTATTATTTTAGATTGTCTTTTCCAGATATAATTATCGGTCACGTAATGTATGTATGTTCATGCCATAACTTTTTGCTCGCTTACTTGTCTGTTCCCAAACAAATACCCTGTAAATTGATACAACTTAAAATTGAATTTATACAGGGGTTGTTGCTTAAAACTCTTGTAATATTTACTTTACAAGTGAGACGTAGATAATAGTTGGTAAGTTGGAAGGGAAAGAAAAGAAAACATATGTTTTCTCGAACTAGCCCCGGCCGGCGAGCGGTGACAAATGATTGGCCGTCGACTCGAAGCCACTCCGCTTATTATAGCGACCTGAACTTAATCATTTATTGTGTGATCCGATTTCGGCTATTTCCTTAAACGGGGTCGCGCGAGCACATCGCTCAGACGCGTTACCGACACAAACAATGGAGATCAGAGCGTTCGAAATATAATATAATAACGGCTTAGCTATTATTACGCTTTAAAAATATATAAATATATATTAAAGTAACTGATATTTTAACGCTTTGATAGAACCAGTCTCTCAAATAGGACCTGTGAAACTCTTTTGTTCCATCAGCTTCTCAAGCGATACATGATAGAATAAATGCCTGAAATATATCCGTGTTTGTATAGAGCGGTAATGATTAGGTTGTATACAAGCGTTTAATCATTTGTATTTGTAATTTAAGTATGGTAACCTTGTTGTAAAATTAATTAAACGTGGTTATTTTAGAAATAGATGATTATTTAGTTAAAAAGCAAAAGGACTTCAAAAACAACACAACCCACTGCTTCATTTTCAAATTGTATATTTATTTTAATAAAAAAAATAGCAAAGCATAGTTTCGACGTGTAGAGTCATACACGTATTGCATAACAACACCATATAGTGATATATTCCATAACCAAAATTATACTATTACTTTCCATTTAAATATATGACACACTCACTGGCAAATGGGACGTTGTAATTTAGTCCTCTGGTGTCGTAACCTATTGACCTTGTCCTTTAGAAGTTTATTATATCTAGTTATAGGTTGCAGTCGTTATTTGATTTTAATTTCTTAACTTGACAACATAAAAACGAAAATAAATGAAATTATAAATTTAATTGATTTATCGTTTCGCGAAATACTTGATAACGGTTATCGTAATTCATAATTTGACAGGACATTATCTCATTTGTTCGATAATTATCGTATGATCGTCAGTTTATAAAACTCATCATGATGACTTGTTTTATTATATATAGATAGTGATGTCATGTGTCCTTTAATAAGTTTTTCTTATGTGGTCAGTGTAGCCATCAGCTATCCACAGTTGAAGTTACACATAACAACAGTTTGGCTGAGAACTTTACAGCTATTTGCAGTTTGCAACTCCTGAGAATTAGGTTGGAAACACTTCTGGATAACTGTATTATAATACACGGCAGCGCAAGTACTGTTGTCTTACGGAAGAAATAGTCATTTTGATGTAATAACCAGCATACATTTAACCAATTTAGTTCTCTACAAAGACAAAATATTTTTTTATCTAGTACATATAATATTATAATTGACCAGATTAATGTTACTTAAACCTATACATAATAATAATATAAAGCCCGATGAAGCTGTCGAGAATCTTCACGACAAACATCGTTGGTCAATCGCAATAGTCAATATTACAAAGTTGGAGAGCGTGTACTTTGGATGTACTAAGCCCAGTAACTACCAATCTGGTTAAAAAGACTTTTAGCGTTAGATAATTCATTTATTGAAAAAAACTTTGAGCAGCGGAATGAATATATAACGCAAGTGAAATCACAGAACGCAGATAGTTTTAAGCCTAGCAATAATTTAATCTTTTTGTCAAACACTTTCTAGCAAAAACGAACCAAATAAAATCGTCACCATGTGTACGATCATAATTTTGATGCAATTTTATTAAGTTATGTTAGTATTCACTAAGGAAATCAATAGGTTAAGTTATTGTGAGATTTTTCTTAATTTTCTTGATATAGTCTGCGAACATCTTTGTTCCAAAGTCGACGTTTGTACAAAATAAAGCAGCTGGTTTTATACTCGCTTGTCTGTTTTGACAGCTGACCGGTCACAGCATACCGTATTTTCAAATATACATCCTATTACATTTTATAGGTGATTGTACCAAATAAAAAAAATGTACGACGTAATAAACGATCGACTTTTATAGTAGACGGAAAATCATCTGAGTGTATCCGTCTTCGTGTTTGCTCTTTACTAAAATTATTTAAGTGGGAGAAGTGTCGCCAGTTTTAGTATGTCAGTTGCCGTGTTTTAGTTCCAAAATTCTTAGTCCAGTGAATGCGCAATATTCATTTTATATACTAACATGCTACATACATTGACTGTACTTTTAAATATTGTACATTTTAAAGTTATTGATGTTCATTTATTATGGAAACACGTTAGTTAAAGTACAATAAGTCTAATATAAATAAGAGTCCAATTAACGAAACTCAAAAATAATTATAATTAAAAACGGGACGTGGAATTATTGCGTGTCGTATCATAAAAAGATGATAAACAGACGGTAAATCAAACTATCCATCTCGGACTGACGAGGGCCCAGGTCGTAAATCGCGGGAAATATCTCCCCCTCAGTCCGCTGAGGCGGGGGAGGGGGCTAGCAGCGGTTGTGGTATTCATTAATTTGATGATATAAAACAAAACGTCATTTTAATTAGTCGCCATTATTAGGACTCAGTGACAGAGCGTTGGCGGGCCTCGGGGATTTGGACGTTTATCTTGTTCAAAGGGTTGCTGTCGCGCGACACACGGCAGTATATTCTTCACGCGGCCGATGGTTATCGAAGTTAAAATAGGTGTTAAGCGCCATCTATCCACAGACTCTTCATACTACATTACCGTGTGTAAATGATTGATTTCATTGAATTATAAGCAATTTTGTGACTTATGAACATCACGATATTACCATTGTTTGCATTTTTTTTTTTTTATTTCCTTGGTATAAAGTTTGATCACACGACTTTTGTTTGTGGTAAAACTATCAGTAACGCTGTAATGTACACGTTCTTGATTTATAGGCACGAAGTTGACAATTATTATGTATGTTGTAATTTCAACATTTATGGCTATTATACATTTATTGATTTAATGGTTTTGCAATAATAATAAATGTCGATGTACGACGTCCGTGACTTCGAGGAGTACCACGACATGATACATATTTTTACTTTTACAGTAAGCAACTGCCGCGACGTTTTAAGGCTGCTGATTACCTAGTTTTGAAAATTGTATTCTCTATTCCACCTGCGTCAAGACATTTGTGTGTATACATGTATGGATACCGATTTAAATATTTTGGAGGTCCAAATTTGTAAATGTCATTTTTATAATTAATAAATATTTTGCTTTAAAGCGTTTAGACAAAGAAGTGAAAAAATCAAAAATGATTTCTGATGACGTCACCTATTTTGAAGTTCCCTGATTAATCATCTATGAAAAAATTCTTTTTCAGAAGTAGAAATATAGCTATAGTTATAGCTCAATTTGCAAATTTAAAAAAAACCAAACAAAGCCCCGTATGTTTTCATTACCTGTAGCGACAACCGCTCGCTTTCAAGGGTTTGACTGACGGGAGCTCCGATATTCAACTCCAAATCATAAAAGTTACGTTCGAAGAACCATTGCTGCTTTTGTTTGAAAATTTTAAACACTAAATATAATTTGATCAGCAATGTATGACAAAAATGCGTAAACTTCGTTGTGTACCGCGGTGAGGCGGTAGGAAGAGTGCGTAAATGGCGACGAATGACGTCATTATTGTGATTAAGCGAAGGTTTCGCAGGAGTTAAGACGTCTCGTTGACTGATTTCAGTTCGGGACAGATTTAAGATGCGGCCGGTAACGTTATGTTTAGCGGTAATATATTTGAATAATATTAGTACTAAAAATTCGCCGTGGCTTAACATAGATCATTGGAATAATGATCCGATGCCTGTAGGTTCGGGTCCTGGTATGAATTAACTAATTTACGTATATATTTAGAAAACAAATGAACTAATCGTAACTATGAGAATTATGCTTATTACGAACTAGATGGGAACTGAATTTCAGAAATAGCTGCTGGAACACGCTTATAGATACGCTTATAGGTTCGGTAACCAATCTTAACTTTAGAGTGGTAGCTAAAATCTTTACTATTCCAATCTCCGGTTAATTACGGGGTTATGAACATATTGTCTGGGCACGTTATGTGTCTCTGTCTGTCTGATTTGTACAGAACTTAAACCATATGTAATTCTAGCCACCGTTCCCAAACCAAATTACTTATCCCGCGGATTTATTTAAAAGTATTTATAATAACTTACTGATGTATTATATGCGCGTGGAATATTTTTGGTCATCGGCTTTTAAGAAAAAACAATCCTTTCTTTCGCATTTGACATATTTTTTTTTGTCAACAAGAAATAAATGAAGACGCCTCTGGACTCACGTATTAATCTCAAAACCGCATGTTAATAAACGTAGTGTTTGCGAAGTTCTCCTTTGATAAATAAGTATGCGAGAACGCATAGTTCCGAAGCTGTTGCCACGGTACGAGTACTTGGTTGTTGCACGGTTTATTATTTGGGATAGCGTTATTCAATTTATTTATGAAGCAAGACTTCGCTCGGCTCCTCGCTTCCACATTCATAATTGTGCTATTTTTCTAACTTCCTGGTGAGACCGTGTCTTATAATGCAAGTAGAAAGCCTCAACAGTAAAAAGTAAGTCTTACGTTTTTTTACTATAATAAATCAGCATCAGGCGTGGTGGAACGTTAGAACATTGCACCAATTAAATACGAAGAGGTGAAAAGAAGGGATATTTGTAATCCTTCGCTTTGCAAAATATTACTATTGTGTTTGACGGTAGCTATCTTATTATTAAATATAACCGTGAACATCACTCAAGAGCCAATATAAAAACTGGTCCCAGAACGCGGAGAAAATAAAAGCAACGAGACCGACATTATAAAAATTTAATATTAATTCAACATTAAAACTAAGTTGTGCTTAATCGATTACAAAAGTGTGTTTGATCACGTGACGTACGATAATATATTGTAACCCTTATCGCTAAGGGTATAAAGGTGAAACACACGACAACAGGTCCATAGGTCGAGCAGAGACGTATCGAGAAGGGGTCCATTGTCTAAAAATGTTTAAGTAATTTTAACAAGGTAAGTTTAGATCTAAGCTTCATAAATATTCCTAGCTATATATGATTTAAAAATAAATAGAAATATCTTCATATATCAAAAAAATGCTACAAGATATTAGCTTAAATTAATGTCTCTAACTAGCAGTATTTGTAACATGGAAGCCTGAAATATTATAATAGCTTATTAATATTGTAAAAGTAACACACAAGAATAATTAATAAAAATGAAAACTACGAAAACAAAACGTGCGAGTATATGTATTGGTCTAACAGAGATGTATAAATTTTGGGCTACAGTGTCTTCAGTAGATTTTCTGTCTGTTCATAGTAAATGCCACAGAGCCATAATCTCGTAGCAATTTTGACGTGGTACTGTGAATATGATGTTAAATGATACAATCTACTCATTATATCTAGGATTTTTTTTCTACAAAAAGACATTTTTTTAATCTATGCGGTCCGCGGTATGCGGTTATTTTCTCCCAAAATAATATTCTCCTATATTCGTCAACGACGCTGGAAGTATTTCATGATGCAATTTCTCGATCTTGATATATTCCCACAACATAATGCAGTGTCATGTATTTTTCCCTATTACAAACAGCATTTGATTGTGAAGGGATATGTGCCTCGAACATTTATGAACATGCATGTTAGTTTTCCTCTTGGCTAATAAGACAAGTTTTATTCATAATGATCTTGTATAGAAATAATAGTTCGTAAGTTGTAAAGATGTAAAAAATATTGAACATTTTGTGATAACCACTTTATTAAATGGAAAATTATTGTACCACCTTACTAAACTGCTCCAAGTACAATTAATATTGCCTAAAAAGAGTAAAAAAGCTAAAATTTCAAGAATTTGGTCATTAAAATCGACTATATTATGGGGGTTCGATATGGATACATGAAAAATAATAAAATTTTGCTTATGAGAATTTAATGTATATTGCCAATTATCAGAGATTAGACCCCCAAAAAAGCGTTCCTGATTTCGCACATTCGACCCCTGAAATGTGAGTGGTACAGTCACCGCAAACAGTGATTGATGTGTGCTGACTGACGTGTGCACGAAAGTGGGGTGTGGCGCACTCTACCGTCGGGACGTAGTCACAAGCGGTAGCGGAAAGGGTATTAAAATTGTGAAAAGCAAATTTTGAAAAATATTTAGTTAAATTAGATGCTAATTAAGTACTCTGCTTTGTGTGTGTCTTGATGTCATGATTTGAGCAGATTTTTTTATATCTGATGATTATTGGTTATGAATGACGTCATTATACATTAAATAATGTATGAAAATTCACATATATATTTTAATGTAACCAAAAACACTATCTGGTAATATCGAATGAACAGAATGGTTTTTTTTTTCTTTTTTTTAAATTCCTATTTAATTAACCCTTGTAAACTATATACAATTTTATGTTACCATTTTTGAATGAAAACGTTATTGCTTAACTCCTGTAGCATATAAATACACTTTTAAAAAAGGATATTTATTAAACAATAGACATTTCAGCATTTTATACATGCATGCAGGTTGATATACATGTGATGATAACTGAATTAAGGTTTTAATACAAGATTCTTATAACTTGGGCCGCTTTATATTATCGCCTAGTTAGTATAAGTATAACAGAGCACGGCGATTATAAAGGTGACCCTTACCGCATATAGTTTATTTCGATGGGTATCTAATATTTGGGAAATGATGATAAATAAAGGCACAGACATATATGCGAATAAGTACTCATTTTTACAGACGAGTAATGAAACGGAAAATGCTCTTACGACAGTTTTCAAAACTTTTTGAACCATTACAATTAACGCATGAAAAATGTGAAAGTAGCTTTAAATATCTTAAAATTTCTTAGTCTCCTAAAACGTTTTCTTGAGGTTAAAATAATTAATCTAAGTGGTCGTACTGCTTCGTCCAAAAAATTCAACATTTATTTTTGTATATACTTTGATATGGTAGAGCCTAAACATTCAAGGTTCTTTTAACTCTGAAAGTTATACTTTACGAAAAAAAAATATATCGGGAATGTTGATACAAAGAGTTGCATATTTTACTTTATCTAGCGCATTGGGAATTTCAGTATTTAGTATACGTCATAAAATATGTCAACGTCACTATGTTTTCCTTCAGCGAAAACTCGGGCTCAATTTAAAATTCAAGTTCGACATTACTGAACAGTCGTTTCAAACTACCCATATGTCGTTGTTGATAAAACAACCCCCACGGTAACGTTGCACAAACGTGCTCAAAACGAACTACTCGCAGCGGTAGAAGCATTATCGTTAATACATTTTTATTGGCTACACTATCAGTCGAGGACGCGACGTTTAAAGTGACGCGGCATATGAGTTAACGTTGCCGATCGACTCCCACGGCACCGGGCGACACATCGCCCGACCAATCTACCGACTGTTGCACTTGTCGAGAGTACCCGCTTCATTATACACTAACAACGTTTGATTAGTATGGATAAGACATTTGAAACGATGTTTCTTAACGTACCTTTGAGAACTAGATCAGGAATAGTCAACACGAATAAAAGTTGCAACGCTCCTTATGGGCGAGGTAGCGCGTGTTACTTCTTACTTTTTTTTAAATTATCCGCGATGCTGGTGAAATAATGTTAATTGGCGGATGAACTTCTTTTTTAAAATTACGAGTATATGATAATATAGTCAGTCAGGTAAATCAGATATACTCAAAACCACTAATGCAATAAATAACATAATTTGATGACTAATATATGGTGATGGTTTATAGTGATAATTACCATACGCCACAAGTTTAGATTTTTAGAATTTAGAATGTGCTTTGAATATATTTCTTTTCCATACAGTCACACTTCAATAGTCATAAATTATATGTCGCAACCAGACTTTTTTATATTAACAAAATATTAGGAATATATGAAATATTAATAACTAAAATTATATTAATAACGAAATTGTCCAGTTTTGATGAACAAATATTAAAAAATCATAATTTTTTCTCACGTTTGTATTAAAGTTTAGCACTGCAATGTGATTCAAAGATATTGGTCAAATCACATATTGATAGTATTAAACGTGGGCCGATTGTGACAAATTTAATTAAAAAATACTAATATTGTGTAGTTTTATGAAACCACGATGAAAGTGAAACGGTTTTTTTGGGATCGTAGGCACTTAACTTGAAAATGTAAATAAAATCAATTTAAAAAATGAGCACAATATTTAATTAAATTATTAAATTATTTTGAATTTACACAGGGGTTCCGCCATATTGGCCTTGGCTCCCATGCGAAGCGCCTTCTATTTCACTCCTACTCCGCGGCCGACTGTAATGTTACATGTGATAGATTGACGAAAAAATATGAGGATTCACTTTAAAAATTGAACTAAAATGTGTGGAGGTCCTTGTAGTCGAATATATATATACCCACAGTGGCAATTATTAAACATGTTGATAATGAAGTATAATGTGAAGTTTATCATTGAATGCCTTGCTGGCCTGCCTTAGTGAATTTCCAGGTTCCAATCAAAATTATTTTTTTAATCTAGTTTGGGTGTAATTTAAATGAAGAATGATTTACCTATAACTATAATAAAAGAAAATACCAACATAGAATTTGTCCTAGTTTTATTTTGTGTGATCTTTACTTTTGTTTGTTTTGTCCGTTGCAATACTGTTTTTCAACATTTCCGCGTTTCACAGATCAAGCAAAACACTCACTCGAGCTTAGACAGCTACGCCATAAAACACTAGTATTAAACAAGACACATCCACATTAGTCTGTCACGCGCCATTACTCCCGCGAGATTACCGCGTACCCGCTTTTGACAATTGATTTATGTCTGTCAAGTCTCGTCACAGCGGCGACTGCGCGGGCGCATCTGTTCCGTCCCCGCCGCCCGCGCACTTCACGCTCCCTAACACAGAACAAACAGTGGCCACAGAGCAGGCGACAGATGGGTATTAGACTATCGAATTAATCACGTGTACTTGTAAATGAGACTTCAGTTGTTTGTCGAGGTTTATTTCTGAAACGACTAAATCAAATTTGACGAGACTTTTACAGGCATATAGAGGACTTTTAATGTTAGCGTCTAAGCTACTTAACGTTGTGCTTTTCAATTGGTCATAAACAGTAATGATAAAATTTAATAAATATCACTTAAAAACGATAAAACGCTTATACTTATTAAGTGACAATGGTAAAGTTAGAGTAAAAAAAGAGAAATTTACCACGGAAAAATAATTTAATGAAAGAACAAAACTATTTCCACAAGAAGCAAGTACAAGCAAGCACCAGCTAGTTACTGAATAAAATAGCAATACTTCAAGAAATACATAATTTCATTTATCAAACCAACGTCTTTTGTATTGATGATTTCAAACATCGATATCTTTATAGAACTTTTTACCGTAAATGGTCTTATCGTAAGAGAGATTCCAAAGCGAGTAGATGTAATCTTCAATTTACGCTGATTAGTAATTAAATTTGGCCAATAGAACAAGAAATCCATGTAATGATTTGCTATTTGTTTATGAATATAATGTAAAAGTGGCAATTTTGATAAAGTATATCCCGTTTGACTGAGTTAAACAGAAAACATGGTCTGCAAAGTTCGACAAACTAATACTTTACTGACGCTACGAAGATAAAACTAACCATTATTCAATAAAAACGAAATATTCATAGGTCAAAAGAGTCGACACATAAGACAGAATGATGGTGTAACATCAAGGAAGTAATAGGTAAGAGACGTAACTTTATACTGCTTCCTAGTTAACTATCGTGAATTTCTTAATATCTTCTAGAAACTTCCCCATTAATCTTTCGTGGCGATCGTTATTTTCTTTATGATCAATAATTGTGATGTTTCTGCTGATCCCAAAAGGGATCACTTCATGATTCGTGTTAATATTTACCTTTTTACGTTTCTGCGATTATTTCCTCCATCTCGAACATGACGCACGAAAGTGGGCAATATATCATCGAAAGCTAAAATAGTCGAAACATGGCCGCGGGAGGGATTTAGCGCAAAAAAGAATATATTAATAAATTATAAGGCGTTAATTGCTCGCATAAGGTACGACGAGATCGTTTGTACATTGCTAAATATGTTTATATCCAATGGCAGATTTAGTAAATTAACTACATATATGTCTATTGTCTTGACATCTATGAAAAATATTAATGATAAATAATTCTGTTTTCTTTCACTACCGTTATCAGTCCCTTTCGAATACGTGGTTTAACGAAATTAAAAAAAAGAACAGGCTTCACACGAGAACGTTATTGTAGGTTAGACATTATTTTAGTAAAGTGCCTCCTTATCTTTATTCTTAATTAGACAACACCGACCATACATATGAAAACAAAGAGGCATGTGAAGCAATGGCGGCAGAGTGTTTGGACACCGCGTTGGTTAACATCGGTTCGAATCTTCAAATCCTTGCTAATGTGCAGGAGCATTCGGTGAATATCGTGAAGAAGCCATAGAATGGTGGTAGGACTTTGTCTTTACCCGCCTGGCTGGCTACCTCCCTCAAGTTGAAAATATACCACCAAGCCAAGAACGATGCGTGTCTTCCTACAGTCGCACTCGAAAGCGAGTTCTTGTAGGCTTAGGCTCGGTTGCACCAGTTAATGTTAAAGTTAAAAATTCGGTTAAAGTTATTGTTAGGCAAAAAATAGGTTGCACCAATTGACAATGGTTAAAATGACGTCACGATTTAACGTTAACTATTACCGCTCCATGTTGGCCGGTTACCGTTATTGTTAATGTCAATTTTTGAATCGGTTGTCATGTTCACTAGAAAAAACTTTATAATATCATGTCGTTGCTAAGAGAAATCCTGTGGGAAACTGAAAATACTTCTTCCGATGACGAAATCAATATATTTGAAGATAATTTGCGTCTTAGAAAGAAAAAAGTTTAATTTCCTAGAATTGGAAAATGTCCACAGGACGACAAACGCTAACGTTTTGTCGTTGACATCTGAAATCTGTCATCAAAAATCTGTTGACAGTCACAGAATAACAATAGTGACACTTGGTGACACTTATAACAAAGTCCTGCCAAGTAAAATATATTACCCTTTTCGATTTTAGGGACTAATTGGCTTATTGAAGTAGCAACCCTAATAACTTTAACAATTACAAAATGTTTGATGGTGCAACTCGTTTTGGCAAATGTAACTGTTAGCAAGTCTTGTCATTGTTAAAGTTAACTTTAACAATTACAATAACCACGATTTTGGTGCAACTCAGCCTTAGTGTGTTTACTGTCATCGTCATTTAACATGACACGAGATTGTGGTCAAGCGCTAAAGCTTATAAAGTATAAAGAAAAGAACTATAGTCACTGACTTCTGCGCCTGCCATTGGGATCGGTGTTTGATTTAGGCACCTGGACCTTTTGATTTTATCGTTAAATCAAAATGTATGACTTTAAAAACATATTCATTTTTTAGTATATTTTTTATTAAGGTATTAAAAGCTCTGAACATGCTTTTCGTAACGGATGAGACGAACAAAAAACCGAAACGACTGAAATGTATGATAACGCGCCGTCTATATATTCCTTCAACACAGTACTCATTACACTTGTGGGTTCTTATCAAGAGATTCTCAGTCCATTTAGTCTTACTGTTTATGATAACGGTATACAACGAAAACTTCTATATAAAGCGTGCCTCGTACTTTTACATCTCAATGGATGTTTCGATGAAATAAGATATCATATTTTTTTTTGGTTAAATTTTCTAGAAAAATCGAGTCAAAGTAATCGCTTCACTCTGGCTACACGATAATTTTGTGGGACTGATTCGCGACTACCATATATCTGGTGTAATACCCTTCATAGTGGCACTTAAACGTGTTTCGTTTCATGGTCAGTTTCTGCATATAGTCCAGTTTAGCGCATATAGTGCCGAGACGGTAAAAGCGTATCAAACATGACAGTGACGACGGGCTATAGATTGATGATTTGTTGATGAGTGTCGTTGTTCTTAAATTGTCCCCTTCTTATAGTCAAGAATAGTGTCGCCACTTTGCCATGTTACTGTATTTAAAGAATACACAGAATATAAGAGTGGGCATGTGCTTAAGACTTATACGGTAGAAGTGAAATCTTATACATAAATACATACACATTAAAGTTCATAATCTTCGCTACACTTTTGACTGCTCAGGCTATAGATTCGCAGAAAGTAAGTTTAGATTTAAATACGTATTATATACATAACATCGAGACAACTTAAGGATAAACAAATGTCAATATAAGATTTCTATAATAATATTTTAACTTTGTTTTATATTCAATTCTTGATTACATTATTTACAAGCCCAAACTTACCGTCTACATTTAGAGCAGGCAAAAAGATTGCCGACAACTATACAGATTTATCAAAGTAATATTCAAATATGCATAATATATACACTTGATATATATGCACTCGTTGTGATGGTTGATGACAACTGGAACCGTGTATACACGATGCAAAGCGTCACCGTTCCGAGTGCGCTTGATGTCGAGTCGAGCCGAGCAAACCCGATTCAGCGTCACTACTCGAGAGTAACAATATACCTAAAGAAAAGTTCACTTGGAAACTAAATAATGTCATATAAATACGAAATAACAATGGAATAAACGAGGTAAAGTAACAAATAGAATCCTAAAATAATGCCTCTGTCACAGTGTAATTAACAAAATGTCAGTTTGTTCGTAAAGTGGCAGTCGAGTGACGGTTAACGGGTGACGCCCGACAGCGGCGTGACGAGACGCGACATTGAAGTGACGTTGAGCCCGTAATGAATTGTGACTGTGACACTCGCTGCGTGTTTAAGTTACGAACAATGATACAACGTAATTCTATAAACGAGTATATTTTGGCTTCACTAAAGAAATGCAATGATAGAACATTTTTTGATTTCGATTTGTTCCATTCGGGCACAAACATCCTACACCTAGGGAAATATACCGCCCGATAACGGAACGCAACACACCTAAACATACCACCAAGTCCAACCAACCAATTCTCTCATTCTATCAGTCTGTTTATCTGCCTTTTATTTCATTGTTAATGTCTCTAAATACCTATAACGTTCGTGTATGAAGCGTTGAAACAGAAGTATAAAAGTTTTGCTGTTATGAACCGCAACACGCACTGTGCCCAACCAGAGTTTTTATCAGCATTTGTAATACATTTTTTGACTGCAATACTGTTTAAAATTGATTGAATAAACTCTTTTCTATAGTCTTGTTTGTAGGCTTGCTGTGGAAGAGGTCAAATCTAAATCAATTCGAGCGACGCCGCGGGTTAAATCTAATTATATATAAAGAGGTAACTAACACTGTTGTTGCTATGATAAGAATGAGTTATCAATTGAATTCGCTATATAGTGATGTCTTCTATCACTTTGCTCTTGAGAAATATTTTATCGAGAGAAGCCATAATTTTAATATATAAATCAACTCAAAGACTTTACAAAAACTATACATTTCTAAGCAAATATCATTGATCTTTCGTGAAATCTGAAATATCTATATTGTTCCTGTTGAGTTACATATATAAAAATTTGTTTGTACAGTCTTGAATGGATGTGTTTCATCAGTTGTTTTAACATTAAATAGGTATTCGATGTACTGTAAAACTTAAGTTTGATTAATAAGTCATTGGGAATACTACATTTCAATATTTTGATTTCTATAGTATGGATGGGCCAATTTTATTTTAAATATTATTCGTTGCTACATTGACATCTGATAGATTGTCAGTTCCAAAATTTATTAAAGTCATAAGATTTTTTATCAATTCTCTTAGGATTGAAGTCTTTTTTTTTTTGAAACGCACTTCACTGTTGACCTGGCAAGGTCTCTACAATTTCACCGGACTACGGTTGAAGCCTCTTATTTTTTCGAACTGACCTACACTGTTGGCTTCGTAAGGCCTCTACAGTTTCACCGGACTAACCGGACTAGTTGAAGCCTGTTAATCACTATAAACATACTTTATAAATAGTCTTTAGATGAGTTCTTTATTCCACATACTCGTGATTTCAAAATACGGTGCAGCGCCGTATTAATCTATCCAAAACAAATGAGAGATATTTGCTATTGTGCGCGTATCACGCAAAAACTACAGGATAAATAAAGGTCGATAATTTCTATTACTTTAACTTTTTTTATATACTTTATAGGTTATCGTTTGATCACAATCTCATCTGATATTAAATGATGATGTAGTCTAAGATGGTAGTCACGCTAAACATAGAGGGAGACTGGCTCTTCACTTCACTTCTTACAAACCTGGGTCAGACCAGATAATATTGAAACATGAAATGTTCTAAGAAAATTACAGTTTTACTTTAATTCGTTTATTTCTGTTTTTCCCCTTTAATTGAAATATATTGTTAATGTAATAAATAATGTAGACGAAGTTGCGGGTATCAGATAGCCCTGAATAATGCAGTGGGGTAAAAATGATTGACTTCTCTCAAAAATTACAAAGTACTTTAAAGATAATTGCATAGCTTTCAAGAATAACCTTTGTGTTTAGTAATGCGAATAACAACGACCTATAGAGGTCGTGACACACGGGACGTGACGCGTGACGTGGTACCGACGTGATGAAGATATTCCGCTCCTAATGAAATTGTGACATAAACGACGTGCTTAATTCATAAGAGGAAAACTATTTTTAAATAACTCAGGTAGTGATTTCATAAATATCGCTACATATTATTCATAAATATCGCTACATATTATAAAACAAAGTCGTCCGCTGCGTCTGTTTGTCTATATGTTCGCAATAAGCTCAAAACTACTGAACGGATTGTAATGCAGTCTTCTCCAACATGAAGAAGGTTTAGTTCTATATTTTGTTAAGGTTTTGTGTAAATTCGTTGAAATATAACGATAATTGTTGGAAGTGGTGGTAGGAAGCCGCCTGGGAGCTTGAATCGAAAACGCTGCCTAATTCTTTTGAGATATAGTAAAACAATGCATAGTAAGATATTCTTCTTCAATACATCTACAAAAAAGTCTGTGATGGCATATACCTATCGTTTAAGGATAGCTAAACTATACCCATCTATCTTCTACAAAATGGTCATAAAGAAAATGAGGTGATTCAAAGGTTATTTAGACAAAATACAGTATTATTCCTTATAAAATTAAATACATTAGTTACCTCAAGCATTTAATGCACATAAGTATATATTTTTTATTATCAGAGCAGGACAATGACCGCTGGACCTGCTAGTTTTTTATAATTGTTATTCCTGACAACTGGGAAAGAGTAGGAAAGGCACGCCAGTCCAGAACATTCGAAAGTCGAGGTTTATTCTCTGTGTATCCACAGCAATGTCCATGACATACAACTGATAAATACAACAGAGTATACTATTAAAATAAAGTTTTCATGATACTTCAACTAATGCCTAAACAAAGTCTGAAACTAGTTTTACCTAAACATTGATATTAATTATGTTCACGAGATGTCTGCCAAGACTGACGCTGTCAATTATTACAGAGTTTCAATAAGTATGTAAACAAAAATAGTGTTAAATATTACAGTTAGTGCGTTTTTTTTTTTCGAACTGTCTACACTATTGACCTGGCAAGGCCTCTACAGTTTCACCCGACTATATCTGTAAATAAAATACTCTTCGAAATGTGTTCAGCTTCTTCATAGATTAACCTGGCCATAAACAGAAATTTCACTTGTGTGTTATGTTATCTGTGTAACTTGTGGTATATCTATGTATAGATATATTGTATTGGTTTATCGCGTAGCTATAGAGCTCTTTTGAATGATATTAGTTTTGTTATCATATCCAATTTTATCTCATACCATGGATAATGGTTGGAAGCTTTAGTAAGGTACATAAAACGTTACTATACGACGTTGAATATACCCGTGTGTTGAGATGAACAATGATTCTGATGTGGAATGTAACAACCAATGGTGCTATTACTATAATTCTAATCACAAAATTAAGAATAAAATATTTACATTGCAAGATGTACAATGAGACGATAAAATAATCTTAAATTGAAAAAGGCTATTTGATTTGAAAAACCTTATTGACAAATGTTGACGGTGGGAACTGAGCTTTTCTCGATGATTTCTCGGTTACTTCCAGGAGTTTTTTTTTATTATTCTTTGGGTCACTCGTAGACTGTTGTAGCATTCTTAAGGAGTTAATTTTCTAGTATTTCGTGTTTTTTATGATTTCTGGTACGGGACGATGGATTTCAAGTGTACATGTGGGAACACAGCGATTTGTGTTTAGTAATAGATTTTTTACTTTAAGATCTTGCTTAGCCAGAAGGGCTTTAGAAAATACCTCTTATTAAGGTTTCCATTCGATATCTTCTTGCATTCGAAGCTTCATTTGCTTATTAAAACTATGTGAATGCTTAAACTAAAAAGGACTCGCACGGCACTATGCGCTGTCTGAGATTTCTGTCACTGATTTATCATTGCTACAATGTACGTGCAATTTAATTTAATTCGGTATAATTGAACAGATGATTCTTCCAAAAATGCAGAAATCTCCCCATCTGTATCGCAACACCGCCCACAGTCGTCACGGAAAGGACGCCGCTGCCACCATAACTATAAATCAATTTAACACAAAACCTATGCGTTCACGACGGCGTCGTCCGTGCTCCGTGCTCGTATATTTGCATTAGCGAGTGCATTAATCATTTTTTATACTATTCGCGGTAATAGAAGCCGTAAAACTTTCTATGGGACGCCATTAATTGTCATTGACAGATGACAGCCGAGGGCGAGGGGCTGATTGACAAATGTCAGGTCGGGTGTCTCGTGAAAGGACGTGTTTTTTTTTGTTATTCATTACTGTGTATAGTGGTATCGGATAGTTTTAACGTGACTTGCGATATGCTTTCATGTTTTATCGATTAAAATTTTTGTGGAGAAAGAACTTCGACGAGGGATTTTTTTGTAATCGTGCGCTTTATGAACTGGTTATTAATTATTTCTTTGTTGCAATGTACAGTACTAAAATGTTCGCGTTTATTCAACATTAAATACGAACAAAGCAAATTCAGCGTGTATATAGAAAAACATGAAAAAGAGTCAAAATTTACGGCTCATCTGTGTATAAGTTGAAAGATACGTTTATATAATTTTGACATATTTTTGTATCAACAGATGAAGAGATATTGGCTTGTAGATAGCGTTTTCAAGCACGTCGTCGTTTTTAAAATCTTGTAATGAGTTAGAACATTATGGTGAAGGGAAAATATTGCTAATGCCCGTCTAGTTAGCTATCACCCTCAAGTTGATAGTCTATCGCTAAGCAGTACCTTAAAGTGTGCTCAGGGAAATGCAATTAAGAGCCTCTTTATAACTTTAGAGTGTTTCATCTTAGACCACATCTTCGAACAGTATTTAGTGGCATTGAAATGATAAAACTCACTCAGTGTGTATTAAAAAGGCAATTTTTTTTCGCATTTATTCAATCAAAATACTGTATGAACAGTTAATCTTATGTTTTCATCAAAATCTTCTGATGTAATATGTCATTAGTAACACGCTTTTGTTAGGTTCACCTGTATGTTTGTAACTGACTTTTTGCCTCGATTTTGCCATACTATCAGTGTTCAGATTTGAATGAAACTTGGCACTCGTGTCAAGCACATTGGACTAAAAAGCGTAAAATAAATTATAATAAAAAAAACTAAAGAACACGCTTTGAGAGATAACCAATCAAACTAAAAAGTAAAACTAAATACCAGAACTATTGGTTATGAAACGCAGAGTTAGCTTAAAAATGTCATACAAAGCACCCTACGCTTTTATAATAGTGAAATTAATTTTTACATCAGTAATTTTACTCTTATGCGAAGAATAATTTTTACTTATTAGCTTTATTATCTCTAAAAGCGTGTTTTTAAATATTTTTTTAAACTATAATTTATTAATAGATTAGTCTTTGGCCACAATCATGCTTGATATTATCACAGTATGAACTAATATGTAAAATACATAAATCTAGAAATCTTCGAACTGCCGGAAAATATTGTGGACTGTTGTCACGCTATAATATTACACTCTATTTGAATGTGTTTTTTGATTTAAATTTATTACAAAGGAAACTCTCATATACCTTGCAACGTTAACAAAAACCCAGTAAATAACGTCCGCTACCCGACATCGCCAAGCGTCATAATTCAACCCCACCCCGAACCCCAGACCTTCATATTTCCATCACATATACAGCCTACGTTCTTTCATTATCACAGGGATACATCACGACGTTATAGCTGAGGGTAGACAGGGAGGGGCATGATTCATAACCAATAAATCAATGGGCACAGGGCTCGGTAATGGGGCAAATAAGAGCGGGGGTGGCACGGGGTGGTTTTAATCGACTTCCTTGATTCGTGAACTGCGAGAGTAAAGCGGATACTGAGTCCGCGTTGAGGTTCTTCGTCGTAGAATATTTGTACTCGGATGTTGGTTGGGCCTGATAAAATCTGTAAATGGATTTAATAATTGTTTACTCCAGGTAATGGGATGTTTTATTGACCTGTAATTTTTGCGTTACATATTCATTACTGGGGCTTGACACCATGAAGTAATGAGGCATAATATAACTATTGACATACAACCTCTTTAGACACCTACTTTTAAGAAAAAAAACATCATGCTGCTAATATTATTTCCATTTTTCTCATTTTCATACTGCACACATGAAATAAATGAAGACGCCTTTGCACACGTGGTAATATATTGAATGCTACATTACAAAAAAATCTTTCAACATTTAAATATTTGGGAACTGCATGTTCATAAAAAAGTGTTTGTATGGCTTGTTGGTGTCTTTCACTAAATAAGGTTTACGCCAGACGATAGAGTTTCAGAGCGATTGCAAGTTAAGATACAGGTTGTAGATTGTTATTCGATTTACTTAATAAGTGGCAAGGCCGCTTACACTGTCACTCCGTACTTCTCTCCCGCTTTTATAATTTTCAATTTTTTCCTTTATAGTGACGCGTCTATTTACACGATCCCACTAATCAGAAGAAAAAATAGCTTTAATCAAGGCGTGCAAGCAGTTGAGATGGCAGATTGAATAAATCATTGAAGAAATTTTATTCATCAAAAGTTAACGAGATTCCGAATCATCTTACAAGAAGCTCGATAAGGTTTTACGCTTGAAATTAGATGAAATATAAAGACTGTCAAACAATCAATTACTACAATTGAGACTCTTAAGCTAACATCAGTTATATGTGGTAAACGTATTGGGAATAAAGAAAAATAGCTTTAGCAGTGTCAGTCTGGAGCTCAAGATTATATTTACAAATGTAAAATGGCTCAGTGGTGGTCAGCGTGTTCGGATGCAGTGTTAATCGACGTAGATTCGAGTTCCTGCAATAAGTCTGAGCTTTTGGTAACGCAAACCCTGACACGATGGAAGGACTTTTTCTAATGCCCATCTGTAGGTGTGTTTCAGTACTTACATTGGTGACAGTTCTCTCTAGAATAGAAATTTTACCACCATAATGGGCTCATTATCTGTTACCACTCTGATTGTGGTCAAATACTAAATCCTATATCATTATTCTATACATCATCACCATCATCAGCTTACCCTGATCCCACCTAAGTAGGGTCGACACAACATGTTTTTCTTTTCCACTCTCCCCTGTCAAAGTCATCTCAGTATTCACACCTTTTATACACATATCATATTCCACACTATCCATCCACATCTTTTTCGGTCTTCCTCTACCTCTATATCCGGTCCCCTTTCAAACTCAAAACTTTTCTTGTTATATGACTTACATGACCATGCTAAGCTATTACTCCTCAATTTCTCCGTCACTGTTGCTATTTTCAAACATTCTCTGATATACTCATTCTTAATCTTATCTATTCTTGTTACACCACACATCCATCTATAGATGTATTTATATTTCTATATTGTATTATATACAAGAAAGAAAAATGTTAAAACTTCAGATTATCGTTCTTCATTCGCTTCTTTTGCATTGAGTCTTAAAGTATTATTTAATCACGAGATAAACTGAAGTTATTGTCCAAAACCATTAAGAAAGAATCTTCAAGAAGTCATCATATTTCGATATATAAATTTAAGTCACACAAAAACGTAATGAAGTCGTCGTATTAAAAAGGTGGCGGGTACAAAAAATGACCAGAGCGCGAAGAGATTAAAATATACAGAAGAGTTATTGACGAACGGTTGTTTCTTAAACACAAAGTAACTCATTCGAATCTGTTGCTTTCTTATAATCATAATCAGCCCGTAAGAGACCCACTGCAGGGCCATAAGTCTTTTTCCGAAAGAAGTTATGGGCCATAATCATTAAGTCAGCCCACGACGTATTGGCGATTTCAAACTCTGAGCAAGCTATTATACTTTTCACACATACGGTGGTACTACAAGAAAATATCTCAGGTCCAGGTTTCCTCACGACGTCTTACTTCACCATCAGGTGATAGTGCTACTAATTTAAATTAGTAAATGTACGCGTATTCCGAAATAAATATAAATTAAATAAACCTACTACTGTAATAAAAGTAAAAATGTATGAGAATGGATGTATGAATGGATGTATGTATGTTTGTCTTTCACGTGATAACTACTGAATGGATTTTGATGAAACTTGACAGTACCTATGCTTTACATAACGCGAGCGAAGCCATGAGCGAAAACTTTTAATTTATAAAGAAATGATTGAAATTGCGGAAAGTATAACTATACGTAACTTACTTACTTAACGTCAGGTTGAGATATATATAAAAGCTATCTCGGTGTATGCTTCGTGAACTTTTAGAGTAACAGGAACATAATGTATGATGTGATCATTAATGAAAATGCAAACAGACACTGTCGTGAGTAGCTGATATTACAAAAATAACGGCGGCCATTGAAAAATTTACAATCGCTGCTGTTATGTTGGGCTTGTAAGACTCTTATCTACTGGATATAGGTGCAGTAGTTACGAATCGTGACAATCTAAAATCGAGTCATTGTGACGGATTTATCGCAAGATATTCGGGTAAAGATTCCTATTTCCACCTACGCTTACCCGATTGACGGGTCTTCCACATGGTACTTATGTGGTTATTGCGATCATGTCAGACACATTTTTCGGTATATTTATGGTTTAAATATTCATCGTCAAAATAAGATTATTTTTTCATCGACTTTTCTAAGCCTGTCTGGCTAACTACCACCTCCAAGTTGAAATTCCGTTGTTAAGTCTATACCTGTACTCCATCAGTTGCACTTGAAATTCAGTCTTTCTCTGGATTTTGCGTGCTTACCATCTTCGATCATATCGTCATTTAACATCAGGTGAGAATGTGGTCAAACGCAACAACATTATTAAAAAAATATTTTATATGTAACAGTTGACAATTGTCAATATTTTGATACATAATGTATGTGAACAGTTGACTAATTGTCAATCGGAACGGATTCGGATTTTGTCCTTGTCATTAAATGACTTCGTTTAAGCACAAAATTGACGTTTCATTCAATGGACCGACGTGACGTCTCGGCTGAGTGACGCGCGTCATTGATAATCATCGCGGCTGACAGCTGACGAAGGACCGTCGATAGACAATCGCAGATACAGTCTGGCGTTTGATAGACGCGAAATGCGATAGGATTTATACGACCTTAAATGTTTTCTTACGTTTGTTTCGAGTGATTTTTTTATTCAATCCAAATTTTCAACATCATTCCGAGATCAATTACTAAACGATACGTTCATTTTCTCATTGAATATGGGGCATTATTTAACACACCGACCTCTACTGACTTCCAATAGTTTCGATTTTTGTGTTTTCATAATTTCTTCAACATTTTTTAACAAATGAGTTTTTGGAATATATTTTGATAGATGCCATAACTTTAAAAAAACCTGTCTTTTTGGGATGTCTTTTTTTATATTATAGGGGGCAAACGAACAGGTGGGTCACCTGATGATAAGTGATCACCGCCGTCCATAGACAGTAGTAACACCAGGGGAGTCGCAAGTGCGTTGCCAGCCTTTTAATATATGTGGGCCTTCGGCGCTCTCACTGACCGAACGAAACGCAACGGTGCAGCCACTGTTACTTCACGTCGGTTTTCTGTGAGAGGGTGGTACTACCCCGGGCGAGCCGACCCATTCATGCTGAAACCAGTAATAGCTTCAGCGTAGCTCTACCACCTACTAAATTTTTATATGTATTCATCTCTAACGTTCAATTTTGTTATTTTCTGAAAAGAGTGAACATTTCGGGATGATTGTCATATTTGTTTTTCGATTATTTTATTATTAGCTTTAATATTTCCTACGAATTCCCTAAAATTTTCAGAGTGACATTTTTCCCTTTATATAATATTTTTCGCTATTGAAAAAAATTCTGACAAATTTCGTTCTAAATTTATTTATTGTATAATTTTCGAAAACTTATATTTGGTCAAAATAGACCAAACGACATTTTTTTCATGGTTTTTGCATGTAGTTTCCGATAAAGAACATTATTAACTGCTCCATTCTATTTATTATCTAACTTCTTTGAAAAACAATCCATATCTATATGAACAAAATTACATTGTTGTGTATCATTTAGTTGTAATTATAGTTACCTTTATAAGCCGTTTACAGATTTTAAGTTACCTTTATTAAGTTAAATTATTACTGCTTATCGATGGACGTGGACAATGACATGATTTATAAATATGAAAGTTACAAAAAAAAAAACTAAAGAATGACAAAGAATATCAAAATTACAATGTATATAATAGAAATAGAAGCCGGAGCTCGCAGGGACTGGACACATATCGAATTGTTTTTTTAATCATATCTGCCTTTGTGAGCAGGAATATGGCTTGATGGATAAGAAATTGATAAATCTCATCAAAATTAACTTATTTATAAATATTAAATATTGATTTGGCAATAAAATGTATTATATACATGGATACAGATTATGTATTCATTTTGTAATAAAGTAATTAATATCGAAAAGAAAGGATGGTTTGATTTGTTTATGTCCTGCATGATCAAAGCTACACTATCGTGATATATTGAAATTTAGGTTAAGAGCATCGGCTCAAGCTCACCTATTTTAAGTATACTTTTAATAACTTGTTACAAGAGATATGCTTATTACTTTCTAGCTCTCCGCGCGGTTTTGCATATTACTCGGGATATTAAGTATGAAATGTGGCCTATCATTTTCGCATCCTTATCTGGTTTCAGGTGACCTAGTTGACAAATTCTGTTATAGTTGGTTCATAGATTTATTTGTGTGGACAAACAGATGTAAAGAGTTACTTTCGAATTTATAATACTAACTTATGTGGAGTTCGGGATTATTTTGAATAAAAATATCACTCTATATTGGAGAGTTTTGTAAAATCAATGTTCATATATTGATTGTTTTATAACAGTGAAATGTATATAGAACAAGTACATCAAGTAAAAGCGTTTTCTACAATAGACTACAGAATAACATGTTAAATAACGTCACGTATCCTCCTATATAGCATCGCATCGCATCGGTTGGGTGGGACACAACACGTCCGCCAACGCCCTAAAACTAAATATTTAGATCAACTGTGTTTTTAAGTTATTAACGCTGTAAAATATCATTTTTATAGCTCCGTGTTATTTTTATATAAAACTACATTTGTATGGTATCGCATACAGAGTAATAAAATGCTACGAAACAATCTCTTGATTTATTTTATACCTGTGGATGGCGTCATGCATTTTATTCTTTCAATTATATCTGGTCATTTTGAATACGCTCCGGTCGAGTGAAATGTTCGAGTTTGTGGAATGTCAGTCCGATATCTTTTGATTTGAATGATTTTTTTATAATAATTTATACACGTTCACTAATTGGTAAGACTCGCATCACAAACCATGAGAACGAAAAATAATTTATCAAGAACTGGTAGCCATTTTTCTATGTCAAAAGTCAGCAAGCAAGCAGACCATAGTTGTGATGGTAAATGGTTACCATCGCTATAGGAATAGCTGCGAACACTAATTTATTATATTTCTGAACTTAAATAAAGTCACTGAATTTCGAATTAATTGGTTGTATTATAGGCTGACGATGAAGGAACATTCTCATAATATCATAATGTATGGCAAATAACAAACCAATTTACACTCGTTTATGCAATGACCTGGAGAATTATCCAGCGTTTTATTCAGGAACAAGTCTTTGCCAGCGGACGATCTTTGTTAAGAATGAACTTTATGGTTTGAGATACATATAATATGTACATACATATAATTGTAAGAATAGGCACATATTCTGTGGCAAGGATTTTCATGGACACACATGAAAACACAATATAGAACGTACATTTAATACTAAACTTTGAATCTACAATGTCCTTTTTTTCTTATTAATTTACGGAACCCTCCTTTAAATTACAACGAATAAATGACAATTCAATTTGAATAACGAACTAAAGTTTTAACTAGGATTATTTTGCTATTTATAACATTCGAAATGTTTAATAGTAAATAAAATAACTGATGTACGGAACTTCAGCGGCGTTGTCACGAAAACGTTGGGTTTCGCGGAACCCTCTTTAAGAATCGTTGCTATAGTGCTACTACTTGTCTCGTAAACCTCATAAATATAATTAAAAGCTATGATGTAAAACTTTTATTTATTAATCAAGGATCAATATTTACGCTTAATTACTCGGAATCGAACCTTATAAAGATTTTTAATGGGTATCAAACCGTTATGAAATAAGTGAGAGGCGTGTGGACGAATGTAAATCAGGCCGGTGATGAAATTTACTGAATTTATTAACCACAGTATCTAGTGATCGATCACAGTTAGCTTTTTGTCAAGAAAATGTCGTGATGTAGCCATATCGTATGATAGAGCTTGTCAAAGCGTTGTTAGCATGTATACTTGCCGGCAACCATACTTACTCTTTTCTTTGTAAGTATTCTAAAGAGTCGTTTAACTTCACTCCACCCGCTCCTTTAGACTACAGAACTACACGGCCAGATACGCGTCTCCACAAATACACAGTAGCAACCATCCCAGTATGAACGAAGAAGGTTCGAAAATTCTTATGTCGGCTGTAGGTACTGAGAAAATTTTAAATCGTCTGTCGACCAGTGTTTCCCTTCTTCTTATGATTATCGGGAACCTTCAAGCGCAGCGTGAATAGGCGCTTTTGCAGGTCGGCATGACGACGACGACTACCGTTGGTATTCAACAGCGACAGTCGCTGTTGTTTTTTCACTGTAACGTACTTTGCACCAGTTATTGTGCGGTCATTTTATCGAACTAGTGTAAATAAAAAAGTTATGACTCCATCGTCGTTTAATAAAATTGCTTTTTTTAACGTTATATTTTAAATAAACATAAAAAAAAATGTTCAATATGAAGTAACAAGTGACAAAAAAGTATAATATATATTGAATTATTCATAAAAATATCCGAATGCAAAGCCTGTTATTCATATTATTCACAGACGTCATACTTAAATATTATATGGTCAACATCATTGGCATAATTAAGACGAATTGAATTACACCTCGCTTATAGAAATTCAATAAGCCGCTTAGGCTATATAGAGTGTGCCAAAGAAACGGACAATACACCAAAAAATGCACTCGAAAATCAATAATCTCATTCTATACAGTCAGGTGATTAAAGTAAAATATGCTTGCATTATAGTGCAATTATAAAGAGTTTTAAGTAACAAAGCTCCATCAAGCATCTATCTCACCATCGTGATACAATAATACTATTGAAATTCCATCTATATTTCGTTAAGTGACAGGAAAACTCAGTATCTCAACATACGTTCACTAAGCATATCGATTTTGTTTAACCACTTATAGGATAAGTTAAGCAAACATATGTAACATACTTAATGAACAGAGCTCATCCTGGGCAAAAATCGTATTTAATGAGTTTACCTGTCATAAAAACATTTCGCACATTTATATAACGTCTGTATCGTTTAACTGTTTAGAGGAATAAATCTCTTGATATACCTGCATATCACCTTTTACGAATAATTAAGCGGATATAACATACCTAGCCGAATAAACCTCATCCTGAGAAAAAATCAAATTTAATGACTGTTCCTGTTACGCACCGATTTCATAAAATGTCACTTCATTGATTATTTTAATTGTCTACAGGGATAAATCTCCTGAAACACTTGGACAACGTTATTTACTATTAAATAAACATACATGTGTAACAAGTTTATTGAATCAAACTCTCATTCTAATTAAAAATGTCATTTCCTGTCACACAGCGAATTCATAATAAATTGTAATCACTTCAAAACTTTGCAGATTAAATTTGATATCTACAGCTTTGAGTACAGTTCCGCTTATCATTCGACTGCTCATACAAATCATCTATCATAAATAAATGCAAATTATAACGCATATTAAATAACGTTATAATTAAATAACGTATATTCGTTAAATATACATCACGGTAGTGGACATAAATCATCCCAACGAAGGTAATTAACGAAATTTATGTGCTCACATAAATTTTATGTTTCTGTATTATGTGATATACGAAAAACGGACGAACGAGGTCATTGATATTCGGGTACTGCGTAACGATCAGAAAACGATTGAAATTATAATTTGATTTATGTATTAATTCTTCGAAATTATTTTGTAAGACAACTAGTATAACAAGACATATCTTTATATATATAATTCTTCTGTATGTGTGTATGTGACTGAACTCCTCCTAAACGGCTAGACAGGTTTTGATGGAATTTTCTGTATGTGTTCAGGTGAATTCAACAATGCCTTAGATTCACAATTGGACCCAGTAGGTGGTACTACTATCTAATTCCAGCATTTTTTATTATTTGCAGGGCAGAACAACCTTTACTGGGTCCGCTAGTACTATAATAAAACTGTAAATCCATTGTGGCTGTACTTTACTAGAATACAATTGAGTCAGTAATGGACCAGTGGTTAGTGTCCGACCGAGTCTCAGTGGACGTAGGTTCAATTCCTTGCGACATGAGATGGATTTTTCAATGAACGAGCACCTCGCGATGAATCCATAGCATTGTAGTAGGGCATCTTCCAATCCCACCTGGCTAGCTAACACTGTTAATCTGAAAATCTGTCACCAAGTGCCTATGGTTGTGTTACGGCAGCTGCATTTGAGAGCAATCTTTCTAGGTTTAGCGCATTTACCATCTTAGACCACATCGTCATTAAACATTAAACGCTAAAAATATAGAGTATATAAAAAATGATATATTTTTAAAAACTTTACCTGTCCATTTATTTTTACAAAACTACTAGACAAATTTTCATGGAATTTTCACACTTAGTCCGGTGAAACTGTAGTGGCCCTGCCAGGCAAACGGTGTAGGTCGGTTCGAAAAAAAAAAGGATTTTCACAGGTGATTTTAGCGATAGCTAGAACCAACGTATTGAGTTTAGCTAATTAAAATCGGCCCACAGAAAAAGTACATTTTAATTTAATGTTTTAGGAATCTGCTCAGCGTATCATAAATTGTAAAAAATCATAGGATCGCGATTTATTAGTTAATGCTTAGGCATTTGATTTTAAATGTGTAAACTTTAGCGCAAGTTGCTTTTCTCATGGCCAGCTCTGCCTATCTCTCCCCTGTTAGCGACGCAAATAAAATGAAGCAAATTGTTCATATCATTCAATCATAATATTTCACACGTTGTACAGAAAAAAAATTATAAGTCAAAAAGGCATATGAAGTTGCGAGTGCAGGTAATAATATTGATTATCTGAGAATAAAATAAATAGCATCAGATCATTAATTTTAGAATCTTATTAATACAATTATTTTATTGATCGTTTCGAGCCTACCTAGTAACTGAGTTAAAGCTTTCGGTGAAGGAAAACATCGTGATGAAACCATAGCATGTTGGTAGGGCTTTTTCTAAGTCTGTCTCGGTAACTACAACCCTCAAGTTGAAAATCTGTCGCCAAGCACCTGTTGGTGTGTTCCGCAAGCCGCACTTCAAAGCCAGCCTCCCTCTAGGTTTAACGTGACTACCATCTTAGACCACATCATCATTTAATATTTAATGAGATTGGGCTTAAACGCAAAACCTATAATGTATTAAAAAAAATCGTAGAAGCAGGAGGTTAAACTGAACACAATCATATCAATCAATCATTCATATTCATTCTATACATTTTAATAGGCAATGACATATAACCGTGCGAAATTGAAACATGGCGCTAAAATCCTCATTGTTGGCGATTCATTCATTGACTGTTCAAACCTATACACAGCAAGGGAAAGAAAAATAATAATCCTTACAGAAACATCGATAGGACTGCGTACATTTACTTCAAACGAATAGAGAAAGTTCCGAGAAATGTACGCATACGGAACCATTTATTAACAGTATAAAGTCTGCTTGACCACAGTGTTTATGGTTGCTTGTAGTTTTAATTAATTCAAAACATTTACAGTTTAACACAGTTACATTTTTATTGACATGTTCGATTCCGTACAGAATTAGTGCTATACTTAAAATTAGAATGTCTAGTAATACCTTCCGACTGGTAGGTAGTGGCTTTTAGTGGTAATGGGTACTGGGTTTCTTATGAGTTAATTTAGTTCCAACATATTGGAACAAAATACTAATATATTAACTAATGTTCAGTCCGCCTTTTCATGACATAGTATATTAATTTTTCAGCAGTCGTCTAAAGAATAATCTTTAATTACATTATTTTCAACACGACATGGAAATCATAAGCAATGCACGAGTGAAAGTATTTTAATTAAATTGTATCTTACAATTGATATATTCTTATATATAAGATCTGTTGTGATGTTTGAACCAGTATGTTGGGTAATGTATGCGATAAAAGAAACGTAGCAGGGATGTCACCGGGAGTGGTAAAAGTCATAATCAGATAGGTTTTCAGTATGAATGTGGATAGATTAAAGAGTAGAGGGAGACTAAAGGATGAACCTAAGAGATGGTTGATAGAAGAGATAGGTAGAGGAACACTTATGCCGATCCTACTTAAGTATTAGGAGCAAGACATTTTAATAAAACGTATTCCTTGATAATTAATGCATTAGATAAAAAATGTAGTAATCATAATTTATAAAGAAAAGATGCCATAATCGAAGATTAATTAAAAGAATTATTCAGAACGCTTCGTTTCTTTCTGTGTTATTGTTTTATATGGTTGGTTTTTTTACACACAAATATTGGCGCCGGAACACTGATTCCACAATCACAGTACAGTACAGTATAGTTTTTTTTTTTACAATAGTTTGTAGTAATATGATGGTTAGTTGGTTAAGCCCTGTATAATATGTACTTTTCTTTTATTTATTCGGGTTATAATCATCGGTTTATTGGGTTATACGCCAACGCTTATTCTATGTAATTCTATGTCTATGAGTGCATTGTAATTATATTTGCTAGTTATTTTAAAATATATACCGTCGTCTACTTTAGCTCGACGACATTAAAATCTGAATATGTCACGAACCTCCCATACGGGTTAGATTTAATTCGGAGATAAACCTGCATATTTTATGCTCAATATCATCCCCTGGTCCCTAATCACCGATATATTACCATCCAAAATAACAAAACTTGTTCTCATAATATGAACAGTGTCATCTAACTGAACACAACATATTATATTTTGGTACGAACTCATAAAATAGTCGAAATTACATGAGCCCGATATCCAAAAACAATGGCCTGATCAAAAATAAATGCATCACCATTTTGAACTTAACCTTTAACGTTATAAAGCACATTTTATTAATAACATATGATCATGCAACTGTACGAGTGAATAAGTTTTTTCAATTATAAAAGACAATTTGTTTCGATAACGACAGACGATTTTGAACTTTAGCTTGCTCCGAAATTAGCTGCGTTTTTGATCGTTATCAGAGTGACGTATAACCTTGCAAAATCGGATAGGTTATCCACGAAAATGTTAATATAATAGTTGCCACAGTACTACGGGTTTTGTTGGCGTGAAAGCATAAATCAATTTTATAGCCCCATCTAAATCAAACGCGTTTTAATGGGCGGCCCGCGTCATATCATAGCGAAGTATGATAATTTACTGCTACTATGTGACGAATGTTAGAAATAAAGGTCCCTGCTGGTCCCCTCCCGCCTGCCCTTGCCTCCCCCCTGGCCCTCTGCCTCAGGGATTAGTTTTATGCCCTAAACCGGCGTCGTAAATATGTCAACCGTATCTTGAAGGGAGAACTGTGTGTGTGATAATTTTTGGATTTACTGAGACGGCCTGTCCGTTTGTTTATTGGTTGATTTTTTATTGTCGATCGATGTATGTGGGTGCTTTGGTATCGAGTTTTGTATTTGAATATTATTGGGTTAATGTATCTTCAACCTTCACTGATAAAGAAGGGTTTTAAGTTGAGATATTGAAAATGTTAGACTAGTATAGATTTTCGTTATCCGATTTCCGTGCCTGCGATTCTGGTAAGGGTGCTTATATTAAAGCATTATAAACCATTACATATGTCAAATAATATACACGTCCATAATATGTACTAAAGATTCCCAAATAAATTCACATTAATTCAATTGTCATAAAACCTGAAGGTTAGGTACTATTTGCGAAGAACTCGTATAGATCAGCGACACAGAGTGAGGGTGACAAATTAAAGATTTATATATATGATGACTAAAAGATATTAATCTACACAAAGGAAAGGAAGGAAAGAATTGCTTGGAATATTAAAATAAAGGTCAATAGCTAGAAACGTCTCGGTAAATTATTTTCGGAACATAGCAAATTGTGAGAAAACCTGGATTGATTGAACATGTCTCCCGCGTCCCTGAAATATAATACATCACTTAATCAGATAATGGATGAAAATTCTTGTTTTATATGTAAAGGACAAACAAGCAAACTCGTGTCTCATACCGTTTGAAGTGATCATTGTAGCATAACCATTGATAGGTTCTTACCCCTGTGAAATGAGCTACAATGACTTGTGTGCTATTATATGCAACCAGCCATAGTATTCATATCGCTCTTTAAAGCACAAGCACTACTGTTTTGCGGTAGGAATAGGTAATGCTTTAACATTTGAACCATTATGTGACTAATGATAGAACACATACTTTAATTTGTATCATTCGCTGATGAAGTATATTCATCTACGGTTCCCTTCGTAAATCTAGCAACATAAGCCAATTGAGAAATTGCATCACTATTTTAAATACCTGTGCGTATTACATAAAGATGCACGATATATTGATGTTATTTACTTGGACATCTGCCCTCGTAATTCAACACCCCGAGACCATCTCTTTCTAAAAGCATATCAATCAGTCAAACCTGACCATTATTTAAATATTTTACGACTGACGCCCAGCGCTATTGGTGACGTTGGACTTGCTGGATGGGACTATAAACCGAATGTCACACGATTGGGCGCGGCATACTAAATCGTGTATTTTTATTGTCTCTAAACTTTATAGGTTATCTTGGACCGTAAAATTGAGGTGTCATTTGTAATTGTTTAAAATAACTTTGGAAATAATTTACACTTTCAATTATTAACCTGTGTTTTCTTTTATTTTTCGTGTGTATTTTTCTCTATCTCTTTGGCGGTTTCGTGAATTAGAAGGTTCGGGTTATCTCAACGGCTCAAGTTTATACGTTTGGTTACGTGGACATTATCTATACGCCTACTGAATTGGTGTAGGTGGATGTTAATAAACGCATGGTTGTTGTGTAGGTGATATGGCTTTTGTGTATCCACGCTATGTACATAACCAAATGGACTTTGTACAATTAGGAGTACATATTAAAACCAAAAGTACTACCGGTTCAGAAGACATCCTTGTCACTACTAAGCGGTAGAAAATCGGACGGGATGTGCTATTATTTTGTTTCATATGAACGGTGAACTAAGTATGGGCAATAGCAATCAGTCGGAAAAAAAAAACATATTCATGGATTTCGCTCTTTGTTTTATCACTTTCGAATGGTTTTGATAAAGTTTTTTTGGTTTTTAATTATAAAGTTGTAATCAATCTCAATTAATTTTGATTGGCCGAATATGACCTATAAACTGGATTGTCTCTCAGTTGTAACTTTCAGAGTAGATCAGTTAATAAATCAATAGGTGCTTGGTAGTCGATTATCAACATGAGGCTAATAAGTACTGTAACATCAAATTAGTTAGACGAAGTATAGAAAACGCTCAAACGGCAACCACTGTGCTAACATTTATTTTACTTTATTTCATTTACTAAAATTCCAGTTCTATGGGGGATATCGGTCGACGTGATTTTCAAGATGGTTTTGTGGTTAAATGACGACGCTATATCTGAAGGTATATAAGGCAACCAAAAAAACAACAGCGACCTCCGAAATATCCTCATACCTAACTGTCAGGTCGGCCCTTCATCTTGCGATACTGGCTGATTCACACGAACACGAACACGAACAAAGAGAGTCACTCTTGTCAATTTATCACCAAGTAATGATAGTACCTGATCTGGGTACGAGGACCTCATCCTACTTCCTTATTGAGTATATATCGTCGGCCGGTTTCATTTGGGGTATAACAGTAGCAGTCTAGTTAAGTACAACTGTCCAGTAGGAACTTGACATGTTATACCTTACGTGTTATAAAAAACAATTATGAAATATCTGTCTGTTAGATAAACTTATTAAGACTAAGTGACGCACTACGATAGGTACATAATAATAAGCATAAAATATAATAGCGAGCATAAAATTATGCAAAGAAGCTCTTTAAATTATGTGAATATTTAAAAATAAAATGAAACCTGAGATATCAACGATGGGTGATCTACCAGACTCACTGCTAGTATTTAGATAAAGTGGAAAATAAAACATGTTTTACTCGGGGAACAAATGTTGAAACGCAAGTTCGCCGGGAACCTGCGCAAGTGACGTTCCCCCAACTAAATAAATCAATTTGTCAGTTACAACCTGACAAGAAGTATGTACATCACCGGCATTCGTTTCGAGTAAATATACGGTTGAATAGCAGACGTTCTATTGTTTTCTGAATCAAAGCAAATGAAAAATACTGTATTACATTTTGACCCTAAGAAGACGCTTATGAACGTCAAAACTACCACTGGTTCGGGAAACAACCCAGCTATGGAGAAGAACCGGTAAAAAACTCGATTGAGTTTATCTTTTTAACATAAATATGTCATGGCGAAGATGAGGACACTCTGATATAAAAGTATGACGTTATCCATGGTGACGTCATGGTTGTGATTTAATTGGCTTGTGCAGAGATGGATAAATTGATTATTCTCTGTGTCTATAGACCTCCATCATCAAGTATTTATCAATTCTTACAAAAAATGGAGGAAATTTTAATAAGAATATTTAATAGTAACAAGAGAGTTTTAGTCTGTGGTGACTTCAATATAGATATTTTAAATATGTCGCCAGAGGTCACTATGTTCACATCGTTATTTAAGTCATTTAATCTGGATCCTCTTTTTAATGAGCCAACAAGATGTACGTCTCAAACTGCATCTTGTATAGATAATATATTTACTGACTTCAAGACCATTGGCGGTAGTATTATTACTGGGATAAGATCTGACCACAAAGGACTCATTGTTAAAATTAGTTGTGATAAACCTAGCGGTGTCTGTAAAAAAACAACTAGACTTCTATCAAAAAAAAGATTACAACTTTTAAATCATAATATTGCACAACATTTATCTTTCAAGACTTTTAATAATCAAGGTTCTAATAGTGACTATGAAAGCTTATTTAATATCATAAGCTCTGAATTTAATAAACATTGCCCAAGAAAGGTTATTAGTATAAGGAAAAAAAACTAATTTTAGCGAATGGGCAACTACAGGCATTAAAAAAAGTAGAGATCGATTGTATGAGCTCTATTATAAGAGATCACTAACAAATAGTGAATCCTTTCATGCCTATGTTAGTAGTTATTCTAAAGTTTTTAAACGTGTTTGTGTAGCTGCTAAAGCAAAATTTTTAGGAAATAAAGTTCTTGAGTCTAGAAATAAGACCAAAACTGTCTGGCATATAATAAATAAAGAATTAGGAAATAATAAAACAAATGATAATTCACTTAATCTAAATGTCGACGGAGTACATATTTCAAACAGTTCAGAGGTAGTAACTGTTTTTCAAGATTATTTTACTAATATACCTTTACAAGTCACTAAGAATATAACATCATCAGCCCAGGGTGCTGCAGCTCTTTTAAAAAATATGAGTGCACCTATAAACTCGACATTTAATTTCTCGTCTATTAGTGCAGGTGAAATAGTAAGGGCTTTTAAACAATTAAATTTTAAACAAACCGAAGACATATGGGGAATGTCGGTAATAGTAGTACAGTCCATAATTGTCACTATTTCGCCACATTTGGCTAATATATTTAATCAAAGTATAGCAAAAGGAACTTTCCCTAATTTAATGAAAGTAAGCAAAGTGGTTCCTTTGTTCAAATCAGGCTGCAAAAGTAATCTTGGAAATTATAGACCTATTTCTGTACTTCCGTCGTTAAGCAAAATTTTTGAAAAGATTATGCTCTCACAGTTACTAGATTATTTCAATGTGCATAAGTTTCTGGATGGTCGACAGTTTGGTTTCACGAAAACGAGGTCCACTACTGACGCTGGTGCAACGCTGATAAGACATATATTGGGGGCCTGGGAGGATTCGCGAGATGCAATTGGTGTGTTCTGCGATTTGTCTAAGGCCTTCGATTGCGTTGACCATAGTACGCTTATTCTTAAATTGAAACACTATGGTGTTTGTGGATCTTCTCTCGGCCTTCTAGTCTCTTATTTAAAAGATCGCTGTCAAAAGGTTAGTATACATGGGGTAACCTCTGCGGGATCGTTTGCGCGGATTGGCGTCCCACAGGGCTCTATTTTAGGGCCGTTTTTGTTCTTGATATATATAAATGATCTGCCGCTAATTGTTAATGACTGTGCTGACATGGTGCTTTTTGCAGACGATACTTCACTTATATTTAAAGTAAAAAGGATAGATTCAGAGGTTGGGCATCTGAATAATAAGTTAAATGAAATTTGTCATTGGTTTGCGTTAAATAACCTGTTGCTAAATACAGAAAAAACGAATTGTATGAGATTTACCTTACCTAATGTTCCACAGGTTAATAGTAGTATCAAGATCGAAGGGGATTTGGTAGGATTAGTTAATAATACTGTATTCTTGGGTATCACACTTGATTCCAAATTACAATGGGGTCCTCATATAAAAAAATTGGCTGGAAGATTAAGTTCTGCTGCATTCGCGGTACGTAAGATTCGCCAGCTTACAGATATTGCCACAGCAAGATTAGTCTACTTCGCTTACTTCCATAGCTTAATGTCCTATGGCATTTTGCTGTGGGGGACAGCAGCTGAGGTAGACACCATATTCTTATTGCAAAAACGAGCAGTTCGAGCAATATACAATATGGGACCTCGCGAATCATTAAAGACTAAGTTTCAAGAATTCGGTATCTTAACTCTGCCTTCCCAATACATTCTGGATAACTTAATGTATGTTCGCAAAAACTTTGATAAGCTGGAGTTCGTAAAACACAGGCATGATTTAAAAACTAGAAACTGTGACAAACTGGTCGTTCCATGTTTTAGACTCAGTAAAACCAGTAACAGTTTTTTAGGTAATAGTGTTAGATTTTATAACAAAGTCCCAAAGCATATTACTGATTTGCCAGACTATAAGTTTAAGTGCCATGTTAAGCGGGTTTTGGTGTCAAAGGGTTATTATAGAGTGGATCAATATGTGAACGATGGTGATGTCTGGAATTGACCCCTCTCTGTGCATCCACTAAAATCGATTGTAATGTAAAATGAATTTTAATTATATAAGTATATGTTAAAAAGATAAACCCGATCGAGTTTCTTGCCGGTTCTTCTCGATGACTGGGATGTATTCCGAACCGGTGGTAGTTTTGACGTTCATAAGCGCCTTCTTAGGGCCTAAATTGAATAAAGTATTTTTGATTTTGATTGATCAATCGACCAAACCCAATCGAATATAAATAATAAAACAATTGCCGATACAGCAAAACTGAATATAGTTACGAATTATCGCTAAATGTGAATAGGCCAACGATCTGAGCAAGAATGCCCAGTATATTTTTTTCGAACTGACTAAATGCTGTTGGCCAGAAGGCCTAAAGGCCTTCACAGTTTCACTGGGCTAGTTTTGGCTAAAGCTAACTAACCAAAAAAAGGAAAAAGGTTTCCTTACAGGACCAATGAACGTACCGTGTGGGTGTGCACATGTGTGGAGTGCAGTGTGGTGTGTGCAGGGACCTAGTGAATGCGATGTGACTATATCGCACTAGTAATACCCAGTGCCTAGTGGTCGACCGCCTTTTAAGGCATTCAACCAAAACTGGCAACCAATAATAACCAAGATACTTACGATCCCTCCGGGGGATTGGATGGGTATCCAATCCAATAGTATTTCAGAAAAGGGTAAATAGTAGGAAGTTATTAGTCTATGACTCAATAGTACGGACGCTAAATAAATAAATCAAGCAGGTCAATAGTAATCCCCCAATAAAAAAAAATCTAGTTGATGCACAGATATAGGTGTTCATGTCAAACATCATCACCGTTCACTCTATAATAGTATTTTGACACTAAAACCTGCTTGACATGACGCTTAAACAGCTTACAGTTTGGCAAATCGGTAATTATTCTTTAGGACTTTGTTGCAAAATCTAACACTATTACCTAAAAAACTGTTACTGGTCTTACTGAGTCGGAAACACGGGACGACCAGTTTGTCACAGTTTCTAGAATTTAAGCCATGTCGGTCTTTTATGATATCCAGCTTTTTAAAGCTTTTGCGGACATATATTAAATTATCATGAATGTATTAGGAGGCAGAGTTAAGATACTGAATTCCTGAAACGAAGCCTTTAATGATTCGCGATGTCCCATATTGTATATTTCTCAAAATACCTGTTTTTGTTAAAAAAAATAGCAATAAGCAACTAACGAGGTGGAAGAGATCAGTGGATGATTCAGGACACACCCCTTCTCATGTTGAAAAGTAATGAGGTCCTCGGTGTCAACATCTTTAACGATGTTCATTTGTGAAGTTACCTAGCACACAGGGTCAAATTTGCATTCAAAAAACTTGGAATACTGAATAGAGTGAAGTGGTAAATAAATAAATTGCGATTGTGACAACATATGGATTATTGCTGTCAACTCTGAGCGAGAGTACCTATGTACCAACTTAATCCATTAGGTTTAAAGAAGTGAAAATGGCTGACGGTTCCAACTTCCCCAGTTGTATCTTGAATCTGAGGAAAAACTTAATTTCCTTGTGTCTGCGTAATTCAATCGTCTGTTAGTTCATTTCCAAGTGTTGAAACTAAAATGGTCGCAGGCAGTTCGGTTTCAGAGAAGTTGCGAATGCGCCCAAACGTGAATTGCGCTTCATATTGAGGTTTATCCCGGTAAGTACAGACCTTCAAGATGAGAGTGTATAGATTTTGAAAAGCTTGGTTGTTGCGAAAGCGTCCGAATGCTGTAAAAAATATAAATATAAAAATACAGAAAGTTAAAAAATATATAATTATCTAATTTTACGATATCACGTGGTGATTAAATCTCGACCTTCTTTCATGAAAGAAATGCTGATGATTATTAGCTCGGTCCTAAGACGTAGCAAATTAATATTGATATACCTGGCTTGAGCACCAAATCATAATTTATTGGGAACAGTATTATATTTTTAACGATTAATGTTTAATGAATAATCCTGTGAATAAATATCCATTCACCTTGCCACGTAGAAATTTGATCAACAACAGACGTCACATGCATACTCTGATAAATCCATGATTGATTGTCACATATTTACCTGATTAGTAATATTACTCATGATGATTCGTGAAATAATTACTTTTCAACGATAATTCAAGTAAATAATAATATGCCATTATTATTATCGGAACAGGATGCGATTTTAATATCTAAAGTTTACTTTGTTACCTCAGCTTTTAATTGTAGCGAAGAACATTAGAGCCGGTTCACTACAGTCCTTTTTTTTTATGTGGGAAGAAATCCTTCATTGGACATCCACAGCCCTGGGGAGCTGTGGGGTGTCAGACTCTTACTGACTAAAAAACCCACAAGATACCGTCTGCTGCGCTATGGAGTGGCTCGGGATCGAACAAGCAAGCACCATGCCACCCCGGCGACAAGGCCCAGCGCGAACGCCCTGACCGCGACGACAGCCCGGTCAAGCTGCCTACCCGTCTACCGAACCAATGTGCAATGGAAAGTCAGGTCCCCAGCCCCTTCCCTCCATGGTCCGGTTTGGCAGTCAAGAGGTCACCCCCTCCAATCACCACCACCTGTAACTTTTTTACGTGGTTTTCTACCACAGTGACTTTTTAACGAGGTTTTCTCCCTCTCCCTGCGCCCGAAGGCCACCCCTCTGTCACTTTTTAATGTGGTTTCCTCCCACAGAAACTTTTTAATGAGGTTTTTCTCCCTCTTCCTCCGCCCGAAGGCCTCCCCTCTGTTACTTTTTAACATGGTTTCCTCCTACGGTACCTTTTTCTTGAGGTTTTCTCCCTCTCCCTTCGCCCAAAGGCCGGTTCACTACAGTCCACGTCAACTGTTTTCATCTTCCTGAGTATGGCCGTAAGTTTGGGCTTGTGTGTAATATAGTATCGAGAGTTTAATACAAAATAAGCAATGACGGCTCAGTTGGTAGTGTGTTCGGCACACAGCATCGAAAGACGTAGGTTCGAATCCTAGCAACTGAGTCGGAGCTTCCGGTGAAGGAAAACGTCGTGATGAAAGCATAACATGGTGGTAGTGCATTTTCTAAGTCCGTCTAGCTAGCTACCACCCTCAAGTTGAAAATCTGTCGCCAAGGACCTTTTGGTGTGTTCCGGCAGCTGCACTTGAGACCCAATCTCTCTCTAGGTTTAGGGTGACTACCATCTTAGGCCACATCATCATTTAACATCAGGTGAGACATGGTCACACACAAACATGGTCACACGCTAACCTATAAAGTATTTAAAAAAAAAGTTAAAATATTGTTATAATAATCCAAAATTGCCATTTATTTATCTTTAAGTGGTGTCGATGTTATATATACAATGTGATGCGTATTTATACCTACACTTGTGTTCTGCGCATCTATAATCAGAGCGGTGAAAAAATGTGGCACGAAGTCAATTGTCTTTATCATTATCACTGTGTCCGGTTAATTAATTGCAACTGCTCGTGTGGGATTGTTTGTTATCAATAGCAATCTTTCAGACTTATTTTGTGCGATTAGTGGCATATGAACAGACGGATTATCTGATGGTAAGTAATCACCGTCGCCCATGGACACCTGCGAAACGAGGGGCTTCACGGATATGTTACCGGCCTTTGAGGAAGGAGTAGGCTTATTTCTTAAAGGTTTGGGGATTGTATTGGTCCCGAAACGCTGCCGCTGGGAGTTCATTCCAGAGGACCGAATGTACGCGAGATTCGCACACTAGACGGCTTCCAACGATCGAGATGACACTGATGGAATACGTGCATAGCAGAAATTTTTAAAATGAAACTTCTTATGGGAGGGCTTTGAAATTCTGATTCGCACTCTTTTTGTATGATGAGGAGTGACAGGGGAAAACATTGTGCCGGGTAAAATGTTGAAAACACCAGTTCTCGTCCGATTACCGAAGTTAAGCAACGTCGGGCAGCAGCGGTTAATACTTGAATAAGTGGCCGCCTTGGAACACTGCGTGACGTTTGCTTTTTGTTGTACTTTTTATAATGAAGTTTTCACTTCTTTCGTGTGGTCATAAGCACACACACACACACACACACATACACACTTTTTTGTTTTGCGTTTGATTTTATTTCTTAAAATATTCAACGAATATAACACTATTTTAAATAACATCTTTTATAGATAATATTATGTATATTCGATGGCTATTTTTACCTGTCTCCTTCATCATAATTCGATGTGTATTTGGTTTTTGATATAATGTACTTTTATTCTATTTCCGATTGCTCTATCCCTTTATCTACCTACATCCATTCATTACGGAGGTTATTAAATTTCTATTTGACTCATTCGAAATTTAGACTCGTAAAAAAAAAAAAAAATGCAATAATTTTAATCTTATCCTGTATAACAACAACATTGATAATAATTGAATTTACCTGAAATAGATCTATCTATATAGAATATCAGTTGAAAAAGGAGATTATAAATAATTAGTATATATCATTTTCCTCAAGTTGTTTTTAACAGTTATTGATGACACACTAACTGATACCGGCGACTTCGGCTGCGCTGTTTATTATCATTTTAACAATATATTTTATCTATAGAGGAAAAAACATAAATAATCCAAAGCACCATTAGACTTCGCTTACAAAAGTTCTTTGTAAACAATGTTGTAGGTTCACTTTCACTCTATTGCGCATGCGCACCACATCCCTTGCTACACACTAAGAAAACACATATCGCTGAACGCGTAATGCTTATAAAAATCGGAGTTACCCGAAATTTTAATAACTCTATTAAATGAAAAATACGCGTTTTTTGTTTTTGAAAAAAAAATTGATCGCAACCTAAATTTTGCGTAAAGCGCGCACAATCACAGACACAGACCGATATCATTATGGTTATATACATTTTTGGGTCCCTTTTATAACAGATTACTACTGGTCGTAACTACATATTGAGAAAGTATTGACCAATCGAATCGGACAATAAAAACGTTTTATATTAAAAAAAGTAATTATACTATGCAAGTTATCGTTCGTTGACAATTTCTCTAATATAAATAGTTTATAGTGGTGGCCAACTATTTGTATATTATGCAATGTACACATACGACTTGGTCTTCTTTGTTGACCCTTGTCTTATTATTTATGAACACACTTCAATATAGAATGTATCCCTTTAACGAAATCTAAATAAAAGTCCTTCTTATCCCTGTTGTAAGGTTGGCGGTGGTCGACCACGACTTTGCCTACGTTTTTTACTTTATAAATGATGACATCATTATCATTATCTTTGTGTAATTCGAACGGTATATGCAACGCACGCCGAGATAGCTCTCGATAGATAGGACTTTTGAAGTTATACTTCTTTTGGCGCGTTTGGGAAAAATGATGAGAGTGAATTATTACAGTGCGCGCGCACATTGACATTTAAACGCTACACCATGAAGTTGGTTGGTAATTAATTATCTGTCAAGTTTTCGTGAGAGTTGATAACTATATTCAAGGTTGTTATTCAAATATATATATCAGTCTACAACACGTGTTTTATATCAGTGGCGATAAAAAAATAATGTATTCACGTATACATATAGGTACATTTGTATTTGTTTGTGATTGAAAAGTATTTTTTTTATATTATAAACTTTTTAAAATGGGTTTTACCCACTGTTTTATAGATCTGAGGTTAACTGTCAGAATGTATTCTCTTTATTTTAATAGGTGCTTGGTACTTATTGTTTTATTTTGGCCAATTTAAACAATATAATTATGTACTATATAATCTATGTGTTACTCTGATATATAAGCTGTATAAGTAAAGTTTTCGTTTTTAATCCGTTGAATAGTTTTGCGTGAAAGATCCATCCATCCGTTCTCACAAACTCTCTTGTTTATAAAATTAATACGTTAATCAAATTATAAGCTACCAGTGATTCTTACGTAGTCTAACTAAAGGTTTTTAAAAAAATTGTCACCAGTTCTAAATTAACTTCATATAATAAATGTTCAACTTGATATCTTGTTATGCTAGGCTTACGTGGGAGAAAAAGCTACGGACGAGTGTATCTTCGGGCGGTGGAAGAGGGAGAAAACTTCTTTAAATAGTTACCGTGGGAGGAAATCATGTTAAAAAGTGCTGGGTGATGGGGAGAAAACCTCTTAATAAAAACGACGGTGGGTGGCGGTTGCAGGAGGCGATCCCTTGACTACCAAGCAGGACCAAGGAGGGAAGGGGCTTGGGACTTGATTTTCAATTGCAAATTGGTTAGGGTAGACGGGTAGGCAGCTTGACCGAGCTGTCGTCTCGCGCAGGGTGTTCATGCTGGGACTCGTCGCCGGGGTCGCATGGTGCTTGTTTGTTCGATCCCGTCTCACTTCATAGCGCGGCAGAGGGTATCTCGTGGGCTTTTTTTAGTCAGTGAAAGTTTGACAGCCCACAGCTCCTCAGGGCTGTAGGTGTCCAATGTAAGATTTCTTCCTATATAAAATAAAAGACTTAGAAATTGCCTTACCATCATGCTATGATTTCATCACAATGTTCACCGAAATCGATGGTTCATTCGTAAGGATTCGAACCTACGTCGATCCACGCTTTGCCCGAATATGCTAACCACTAAGTACTATCACTTCAGCTTCTAATTTACAGTGTTCGATATTTGGACCTGCGGCAGAATGACCGTCACATATATCTTTGCCCCAGAACTTTAGTGCCCGCGATTCTTTGTTCTGGTTCGAAGAGTATGGTGGGTGAATGTACACTGGGATAAGAGGTATTTCAGCTCAATTTTCGGAAGAGTAACTTGTTAACTGACCTCTGGAGTGCTATTAGAAAAACAAATAATCTAAATGAATGCCCAATAGTTTTTTTTTTTCGAACTGACTACACTTTTGAGCTGGAAAGGCCTCTACAGTTTCACCAGACTACTAAGGGCTCTCCGTAAGGTAGCCACCTGATTTTATATAATGCCCTAATGGAATGGTAGGATAAAAGTATAATTTTATCTCGGAAAAGATGTTAGCACAGTTACATGATATTTAAAGACGTGTAATTAAAAAATATATGTTAAGACCGACTATAAAAATCTGCAACGTTAAAAGTTTTGAAATATTGTTAGATATTGTAAAATAAAGACTATTTTTTGTATTAATCCTGTCGCTATTATATTCGGTGTTTATTAGAAATATTGTAAGCAATATTTCTTTTATACCCTTACATTGGAGCTACGTAAATGAAACGATCGTGCGATTACGCCGCGTGTTTACTCAATAATTCGATACGACAGGCATCTTGATTTAAATTCATAAGCGAAAGCGATTTACGAACTCCGAGTGATATATCATAACTTTATATTTGTATCTCTTAAATTTGACCCGTATAGAATTTTCGAAGTGAAACCTCTTATGGGATGGCTTTGAAATACTGATCTGTAACCTTTTTTAAGTGAGGAATATTGGTGGGTGTAAACACTATGTCAGGTAGAGTGTTGAAGAGTGTGTGTTATTGCCATAATACCAAACTATATATTAAACAGGATTGTACTCTGTTTAGATTTAAATTTTGTCGTAAAACAATCATAACAATTTTCCATTGTTTTAACCTTTGACTACAATGTCACCTGACGTTATTGTCTATCGGTGCTCTTCAATGTACCTCACGGAGTATAACTATAGTAGGTGCTTGGTGAGAAATTTTCTACTTGTGGGTTGCAGCTAGCCAAATCGGCATTAGAAATAGCCTCGATAACGTGCAAGCAACGTGCAAGGTTCACGAAAATTTCTTCTTCATCGTATAATTTGAACCTACATCAATCGATATCGCATGCGAACACGCTACGTCTGAACCATCATCGCACAAATTTATTTATTATTAAACAATAAAATCATTAAATTAGTAAATAACCGTAATGCAACAAACGGGTAAAGTTATGAAAATCTGTAGTAGCAACTGTATTACCAATAAATCACAGCATTTATTAAGGTGCGTTACTTTTCTAGTTATTACTAAAATATATTGAGAAATATATAGGTATAAAATATATAGGTTTAATTATTCGTATATTAGTGTCATATATCGAGACGTACTAACGTTCGTTGTATAAACGCTCCGTCTTTAACACTTGCACCACGTGCGAATATCGCTTGCGATCCGGCCGCGACTCGTCATTTCTCGCATTGTCGTAATCCGCTGATTTACTAGCGACATTAATCAGGTTGACGGCCGATAGGGACTAAATCACTGCCAAGCGAACGAATGCATCCGTCAGAATCTTTATAACAAACACATTAAGTATCAAAATTGCTTATAAACAACAAAAATCGCAATTGTATTATTAACACTACTGCATGTTATTGCTTGTAATTTTTTTTTGCGAATTTTCCTGCAAAATATAATACGATATATACGCATATTTTTTATATGACGTTTCGTTTCGTCAGCTGTTTTATTTCGTCTACACGTGACAGTTCTATTGATTTATCGGGGCCGTTTCCTGTTTTGCCGACGTTAGGGGTTTGACTGCAACATGATATTGCGAGTCTTTTTGATGAATAACGATGATGTGATATTATTTATTACTTGTTTTGTTATTTTCTACGTGTGATCCTTTTTCTTGTTATTTGTTTTTATCTAGAAATTTGATATCACCCAGGTACAGGTTAAATTACAGCAATTCTTTACAGGATAGTAGTGGTGCAAGACAAGTGTATCCGACAAAATCGACAACATCATACAGTAGTGAAACTGTAATGACACAGTTACGCTTGTCACTTTACGGTATCAGCAGATACATACCCAGTAACTAAATATAGTGATAGGGACTTTACCGTCGCGACGAATCTGCTGATAATGCACATAGTGATATACCAGCCATAGTGACTTATTTTTGGTTTGTCGCGTTTTTGGATTATGTGAGATCCGATAGCCAAGAGGCTTGTAAGCCGGCATGACGTCGACGATTATGAAATGTCTTGCCGATCTCTCTTTGATCGCCGTTGGTTTTTGATTGTGTACCGCCGTTGGTTTTTGATTGTGTACCATCCGGCACAATGACGTTACTATGATGTAATTAAAAAAAATATTCTAATATTTCAATCCTTACACTGTAAAGTTAAATAGCTCCACATCAATTGTAAATTAAAATTTAATCAACATTTTCGACAAAAAATAAGCTTACAGAGATAAAACTATTAAGATAACTGTGTATTTTTAGCACGGATTAATTATTTACGACACTCATTGTTCGATAAACGTACTTAAATAGATTTTAAATTCGTTAGGTAAAAGATTTAAAGTAGGCGAACGCATTTTTTAATATTTTTGAATTACTTCTGTCTTATTCACTCACTTACTTTTATTAATGAAGATTTTTCAATGGAAAATGTTCACTTTTTCATAGGATTTTTCAAACATTTTTCAAACAAAACAAAAAAACACGAGGCAGTCCATGACGACTAACGACATAAGTGACAACTCAAAACAATAGAATACTATGTACATATATACACAGTATACATATAGCTCATGGGAAGCGTTCGGTAACGAAGAGACGAGTTCCATGATTTTTGTTCACCCAAAAAGTGCTCAACGCGCCTAAAGAAGTTTTCACTTCAAAAAAAGAAGCCAAATGTATGTAGCCGTTTTGAGGTGTTGCGCTAATACACCAGTTTTTTTATGTCGAATTTAATTACATTAATGTACAATTCACATATCTTTCGGGAACAGTATTGTTCTTTTTAACGAAAAGTACCTTTTTGGACCCAAAATTTTATGACAATCATTTCAGTAGTTAAGGCGTGAAAGCGTCACAAACAAACTTATAGTTATATCTATAATATTACTAAAGATAGGTTTTATTATGGGACTTCATTTTAACGAAATCTGAGAAAATTACAATATACCAATTTTTTTTTCTAATGTCTGTTAATATTCTCTGTAAAAAACGTTCTTCACAAATTTGTAAGTGTATTTCACCCTCAATCAATACCCGTAAATCATGATCATACTGCATTATATTTTTAATTCTTACTCCCGTCAGTCGACGCTAATACATCAAGGTGATTTACGTTGAGATCCGAGCAAACTTGTGGATTTATTGCGCGACTGTACGCGATCAGAGCGCCCTCGTTGCGCCGCGCCTCGCCGTCTTACGTTAGGGACCGGTAAGGGGGATGTGGATACATATTTAAGTTAATTTAACGGTTAACCTTTAGCTTTAACTAAAGTTCTTGTGTATCGATAAATAATAATTAATGTCTAAAGAGATAAAGTATATATACATACTAAATATACAAATTTTCAAGTGTTCATAACGTTAACAAGTGCCGTTCGATATTTATTCTGAAGGAGAATGATAACTAATTTTTGTATCCACATGAAAATTTTGTTTTTTAATTCATAAAATAGTATAATGCAATAACAACTTGACGTATTCCGTGATTTCGTAATGCTTTCTAATCTTAATAGAATAATGCGATCGAAAATAAAGATAATGCAGCTTGTTCGTAAATCCGTTTATTTTCAATGTGTCAAATCAAGAGTGTATATAAACTACTCACATGTTTTTATATAATGCTTATGACATACATAAACAACTATCGCCCTCTTTTTACACGGATTGAAAGAGTGTAAGGTAATTATTTAAAAAAGATTTATAAACTAGTATGAAATATTACAACAATATACATTTTCGTATTTTCAAAGGCAAAATCAGGAAAAAGAAACTGTATGAACAATATATAATAATATATTCTATAAATTGTACGTACACCTTTAGCAACAAGAATATTTAAGTTTGAGCTCCTGTTTATAATATTTATCAGATAAGCAGAGTAATTCTAAAGGTGAAAACCGAAGAAAACGACCCCCCGCCAAATAATTATTCATTGCGTTTTTAACAGGCCCGCCAGAAGGCCGCGCGAACACTGTTAGAGGCCACTTGCGCAGCGGTGCGCGCCTTAGCACTGTCGTAAAAATGTTCCAACACTTCTATGGAGTCGACTTACTTTAAATATTTTTTAACACATTCTACAGAAGTATGCTATTAGGGATGCTTATTCGATTCGTTGTTTCTATCTGAGATATGACTTATTATGATAGGATCTTTATGTAAAAAGGAATGTTATGCTTTCTCCATTACTTTATTAGCTATGTGACGTCTTTTTGCCTGTTTCTTTTTCATGGTAAAATCACACGAAATAAATATAATACACTAATCATTAATGATACTGGTGACGTAATAGTGAGATACTGTTGCACAAATTATCTATATCACGCGTAAAATATATGTAAAATTATAATCCTTACCTTCTGCCCTTGGATATTGTTGCTCACGTACTTTTGATTTAATTTATTGTATATACAAAAGATTTGTAATTCGTTTTTCAGATAATTTCGTGGTGGTTACATTATTACATTAACTAAATCAACTATGACATAAGAATATTTAAGACTACCCATAACTAAAAATGAATTCGTATATGTATAATAGATTAGGCATTCGGTATATTACGATACAGTTATCATTAAACCAAACTGTCATACAGAAAACAATATAATGTAAAAAGCATAGTTCCTACCAATCACTAGTCTCCGGTTCAGTTTTCATAGTGGGATGAAATTGTTGTTTCACTGCACGTTACACTTCTACTGTACGGAACACATTCATTCACAGTTCGAGATATTTCGATTTGACATATTTACTTTATAAATTTGACATAATTATAATACCATTTTATAATCACAATTATTTCAATTTAAAGCGGACAAAGTCATGGGTAGTTTCTCGTAGTATTAAAGGACATACAACGTGTTCAAATATATCACAAGCTTGACAATCTGTTCTCTTAATAAAATGTATAAATAATTCTCTACGGCTCTCTATGTTCTACTACAGAAAGTAACCATCTTGTGACTTGTTAATGCGACCATGCCGCCTACTATCTTAGCATATTGCAACGTTCTAAATAACACCATTATTCGAAATATCCACCAGTCCGAATACGGGAATGTTATCACGGGAAAATATTTGATACCGGCGAAGGCGAATTTAATTTATTATTTAAGTGTAATCAGGGGGCGTCTGCGCTTTACATATTTATGAATCGACCATTGACGAATATGAGAGTGGGGTAAGGTGTCTACCTTACGTGGATGGAAACGATACGGAACGGGAGGCTTGGGACTTCACGCGGAATTGGACTTTCTTCGGAATCACTTTAAATTATATTGAACTAGCGACCCGCAGCGGCTTCACACGGGTGTAACATACTAGTGTAGTTGGTTAACTCTACCTTCTCAATACATTCTTGATCATCAGTAAAAATTTTGAAAGACTGGACCTCATAAATCGGCATGATTTAAATACTAGAAACTGTAACAAACTCATCATCCCATTTTTCAGACTCAGTAAAACTAGTAACAGTGTTAGGTTTTGTAAAAAAGTCCCATAGCATATTATCGGTTTGCCGGACTATAAGTTTAAGCGTGTTTTGGGGATCAAAAGGCTATTATTATAGATTAGGGTGGATCAATTTGTAAACGATGGTGGCATTTAAAATTGACACCTCTCTCTGTGCAGCAACTAAAAAAGATTATAATTCTAATGTATTTTTTATATGTGTATGTTAGAAAGATAAACCCGATCGAGTTTCTTGCCGGTTCTTTTCGATGGTTGGGTTGATTGTGGGAAACTCTGGTAGTTCTGATGTTCAAAAGCGCCTCCTCAAGTCCTAAATTGAATGCAGTGTTTTTGATTTTGAGTATCATGACTGTCTGATCGATTTAGACACACACACTAATCAATTTACTTTATGGCGCTTTATGAAAGTTAGTGAGGCTTCATAAATCTCGTTACACAAACTACTTGTATTATATTGGGCGTAAGTGTAAATCTGCAATATCGTCTAAGTTATTCATTGAAATTACATGCTGTGAGGAGCAATTTTGATTTACATTAAATTTCTCATGTTATTAAGATATTTAATTGTATTAAAATTAAATCGATATTGGTCAAAATGACTTGGAAAGTAACCCATTTTTTTAATAACGTGTACGCCATGGCCCGGGAACAACGGATTTTTCTATAGATCTTTTTAAGACTCACAATTCCATAGTACGTTACTTTTATATATTTGTCTTATAAGATTTAGCCAATGTCGTCTTCAGATTGTGAACGCTTGAAAAGGATTTTTTACAACTTCATTGAAATACACCACTTTTTATCTACCTTGTGTAAATGTTAATACATATATAACATACACGTAAAACTTTCGGAATAAATTCTCTAAATGATAATGGAAATCTTATCAAAATCTGTTGCATAGTTTAGATGGACTAAGCGCAGACTCATACAGACTTGGTTAGCGAGTTTGTTTACTTTGATTTATTCAGAATGACCGTATGTAATTCATAAATGAAAGTCTTATAAGCTGATGTATTATTTATGCTATCAAAATTATATGTTTAAGAAATAAACTTGGATATTTCTTTGCACAGTTTTCAGTATGGATTCGTTTCATAAAAGAAAAAAGATGTAGTTCAATGGAATGAAGCGCTATCTAATTTAGTTTCTTTTTGTGTATTGTCACGCATTAACAATTTTCCAATAGGCCAGTTACAATTTTAAGTTCTTATAAAAAATAAATATTCAGATAATGTTTTAATTGTACGTTTACTATAAGGCATTTTACGAAGATTCGACTCAAAAACCAGCTCGCAATATTGAAAGAGCTAGTTGGAAAATATATCCGATGCATCTTGTTTTAAATATTAGGCGACAATTTCACACACGAAAATTTAATTCAATTTTTAAAAGTCTTCTAATTCTAGAACCATATAATACCGAAAGTAACGGTATCTAAGTCCGATAATGGGAAGGAAGTATTACGGCTGCGTAAGGAGACCTATCAAGTACAGAGTGATGTTCATATATTGTTTCTTTATCGTGAACTAGTATTATTTGATATTTTATTTCAATTTTAAACTCATTACACAAGTATGAGATAAGTATGTTGCATATATACACGTATGCATATTTAATTTGACAGGAAAATGCCCATCGACTGTTTTATTCAAATACTATAATAATTTATATGAGATAATATTTGAAAATGAGTCCCACGCGTGCTATTATGGTTTCTTCACGTTGGTTTTATTTATCGCTGGGGATTGTTTTAATGCTTATGAGTGTCTCTCCCTAAAGGGTTGAAAATTGAATGAAACTTATTCTTGATTATGTTTATAACACTGTCATGGTAGAAAGAAGCGTGGGGTGACGCCGCACCGCCCCGACTCGCGGTTGTCTGGAGAATGTCGTCCAAATCTTTAACACCCCATTACTTAAATGTTTTATACTAAAAGTGGAAGCGTAATCTTCTACAGTTATTCAAATAATTACCTTTATATCGTTTCGGTTTACTGTTGATGTTCTACAATGTGGTACTAACAGAATATTGCTCAATGATTCTACACATTGTTTTTTCCACCATCAGTCAATAATAGATACTTGGGAATAAATTTAAATTAACAAATATCGTGCGCGAACTCCAAGACCTAACACCGAATGGACAATCCAGAAGTTAACTAATCCATGTTTAGGACTTTTCTTGATTATTCCAGAGAAGGAATGTATTATGATGAACGATTGTCAATTTTTGACAACGGTGATGATCACATTAGTGTTTGGAGAACATACTCCAAATGTACAAAACAGTAGGTCTTTTAAAATATTTTTTATGGTAAGCATATCAAAGAACAACTGTGAACAGAGAGAATGATAATCGGATTACCTTCATATGTACGGTGGTCACGAAAGTCGGGTAGACATGTTTGATGGGAAATCAAATCAAATATTGGAAAGCAAATTTTGGCTGAAGCGGGGAATAAACCCGGACCAACAAAACTGTGAGCGTATATTATCGATTATTATAAAACCTTTTCAGTGATAGTACAACGAAAAAAGTATATATGCAGAAATAATTTAAGTGATCAATGCATTATGTTTACCTATTAAAAGTAAACGTGTCTCTGTCTCATGCTATATTTATAACTGGAGTATAACTGAATCTATTTACATGATTCGTTTTCATTATCATAGCTGTGTTTATTGGCCAGGTTTTGGTTTATATCTTCTTACGTCAGGTAAAGTATAGAACGAGTTATGAGGATTTAGAACCCTTAAAAAATACCGAGAGGAGTCTCGTTTGAGCAGCGGCCGAGTGCGCACGCGCCCGCTCGCAGCTCTGACGGTCCGTTAGTTCGGCAACTCGCGCGCAGTTGTCGGATATTTTCGTGTGTGTCCGGAAGTTTAGTGTGTTCGAGCGGCTACTGTCGATCGTACGCTCTTTTCAGAGCGACGGTGCACCTCCATTAGTGCACCATTTAAACCGCACTTTTCGGTGCGAAGCCGTGCACACTGTTTGCAGTGCGTCGAGTCGCCGTGCTACGCGTCGTGCCTCGTGCTGCGCTTCGAGAGTCGTGCAGCGCGTCGTGTGCCGTGCAGAGCGTCGTTCTTCGCGCCGCGCCGTGTGCAGTTTTTGAAGAGAAGATTCGCGTTCGCGTCGCGTCGCGTTTTCCCTTTGGCCCGGACACGGATTGTCCGTTAGATTTGAATTAGGCGCACCCCCCTGCCCCTCAGGCAGGGAGGTTAGTCATGTCTACCCCCGCGACCCCGCGTGCCCATCCGGCCCTTCCGGCCGTTGATGATACCGTCCACCTCGAAGAACTGTTGCGCTTCCACATGTTCGTCGAAAAGGAAGATCCGAATCTCGTCACGGAATATAACAGACTCCGGAAAGTCTATGCGCGCAACCCTTCCGGTAAGATACCGCGCTGTTTCTCCGCGAACCCTTTCGCGAATCTCCCGGACGACCCGTTCACGAGGCTCTCGGAATTCGATTCCGATGACGACTCGGACATGGACTACGATACAGTCCCCGCGACCGCGCCCGCGACCGTGCCTGCGCCCACGACCGTGCCTGCGCCCGCGACCGTGCCTGCGCCCGCGACCACGCCCGCCGATGACGACGGTTTCACAACCGTCACGCGCCGCGGTAAACGCCCACGCGCCGCGATTCAGACCGATAGCGACTCTGCTGCGGGACGTCCGACCCCAAAGCAGCCCAATATAGGTGGCGCTCGGGTGCCCCGAGCCTCTCCCACGCCCTCTGCCGCGAATTCGGCTCGAGCCTCGGCTGCGGAACCCGCGGTCGCGGCTAAGAAGCCACGCCTACCGCCTCCCGTCACCTTCCGTGACAAAGCTCGATGGGTAGAGATTTCTGAAGACCTTAAGTCGAAGGAAATCGTCTACAAGTCTGCCGTCAACACTGTTGCCGGCATTTCTATTCGTGTCTCGACCCCCGATGAGCATCGCGAGCTCACCAAATACTTCAGGGAGCGTAAGCTCCCTTTCTTCACCCACGCGCTCGAGGAAGAGCGCCGCCTCCGTGTCGTCATTCGGGGAGTTCCCTCTGAGCTCACCGAATACGACATCTGCGATTGCCTGAACGGTCAGGACTTCCCAGTCCGGAGCGTGCAGCGCATGCGCCACCCCCGTACGAAGGCCCCCTTCAACTTGGTGTTGGTCACTCTGGACCGCTCCTTGGAAGGCAAGGCTATTTTCAGCCTCAACTCAGTTTGCGGCCTGTCCCCTGTCTACGTCGAGCTTCCTCGCAAGTCCCAGGTACCCTCGCAGTGTCACAACTGCCAGGTGTACGGTCATTCCGCCCGACACTGCCACCTGCGTCCCAGGTGTGTCAAGTGTCTCGGGGATCATTCCACTAAGGAGTGCCCCCGCACTCCCGAATCCGTCGAGCCTCCGAGCTGCGTCCTCTGCGAGCAAACGGGTCATACCGCGAACTATCGCGGGTGTCCCCGTGCGCCTCGCTCGACCTATCACCGTCGCGGCGGTCGTGCGACCCGGTCCAGGGCGCACGGCCCGCCGACTCGGACGAATCGGCCTCCGCCTCCGCCCATACAAAGCCAGAAGGCTTTCCCCGAACTGCCGGGCACCTCCAGTGCGCCGGCAGCATCCGCTACTCCGCCGAGCGCGCTCTCCTGGCGCGTAAGGCCTTCCCCGCCAGCTCCCTCGGCTCCTAAAGCCAAGCCCCAGCCCCCGAAGGCTCTGTCCACTCCTGCGCCACCTATCGCGGTTTCAGCATCGACCTCCGGTATAGACTGGATAGCTCGCTTACTCTTGGTACACGATGTACAAGAGATAATCGCATTTAACGCGTTAGTTAATAGTACGTCTGAGCTCGGGCTCTTAAACGCTATCTCCGCTTTCCCGGCCGTCGCGACCACGGTACAGCAATTAACCCGCGCCGCGCATAAATAAATTCGCGTAAATCAAAATATCAGATCGAACCCGCGTGTTCATACATAATAGACCGATATATTAGGATTTGTTACGTAATTATTTAGTTAAATCGGCACCGTGCCGTTGTACTTTATTTTTTAGCTCGATTCCCTCTCAAAAGATGCGTGTTTGCGCCCACGCCCGCGACTCTCTCTGCTCACGCCTCCGTGAGCGGGGGGTGAAGATTCGATCCCGCACACTCGTCGCGATTTTTCTTGTAACAGCTCGAGCCTAGGTAGTCCCTCGTTGTGGAGCCCTCGAGTATGTTACTCGCGCGAATACAGTGATTTACACATGTTCTACACTTACACGATCACCCCACACTCTTGCACATCTAGGCACTCAGTGGTGGGCTGTTTTTTTGCCCTTTTCGGACTGAAATAGGTCACGTAACACAGTAGTCAGATACCAAATACACATATACATTCGTGAAACATGCATGGTCACACATGCATTTTTCACGAATTCATATATGAGTATTGTATGGATAGATAGCTTAGCTAGCTTAGTTAGTTCGGGAATCCGGCGACAGCTCAAGCCGAGGTGCACCGAGTGCCCTTGAGATGTTTCGCCTAAAAACAATCGGGTGAGTGCCCTAAGCGCTCCCCTTAGTAGTCCGGTGGAACTGTGAAGGCGGAATAAGCCGGCAGTGTAGGTCAGTTCGAAAAAAAAAAAAAAAAAAAAAAAAAAAATACCTAATATAAATTGCTGGCAATACTAAAAATATTACAAACTATCGACAGTAGCATAAATTGTAACTTGTATATTTAAAACATAGCGACAGCTCTTTTGTGAAAATAGGGAGTGTTAAAAGCGACATGCAAAATACTAATTTTAACCAAATTAAATAATTATGTTAACATAAACACATGTATTTATTCTTTTACGGCATTTGTGTAGATCACGTCGTTTATATATTACATATATATTTATTAAGATATTTAATAAGATCCAGCAAGATATAATTAGATACAAAATAAAAAAATGTCATCTTCTATATAAAAAATAAAAAAACAATCATCGATTGTATGTAAGCGCATCACTTCAGAACGGCTGCATCTATGTAATTGTGGTTGTATGTGTGTGTAAATGTCAGGTCAAAGTTTGTATGAATGAACATGTTCGAAAAAATCGTCCGTAAAAGTTAAAAACTTGGGTTAAAATCTCTATATAAAAAAAGTAAAAGAGATAAAAAACTATAGGGATTAAAAAATATATTGCCAGAATTTGCAGATTGACAGCCACTTGTTCAGTTGCCATTTTATTTCAATACATGATTGTATTATAAAGGGAAGTTTTCTTCAAATTTTCTTCTTTAGTGCGAAGTGCGAACCAGGAGCTGGCGGCTAGTATTTAATAAAGTTTATCTTAAAAAAAAACACCTTAAGAATAATTTTGTAGTTCACGCGAACAGATTGGTGGATACATTTTGTAAATTAATAAAAATACAACTTTACCGGCGCCAGGATGATGTACACGGAATATAGGACAGGTAATTTCGACGTAAATTAACTGAGAAACTAAATAAATTTCATCCTCTCGTACTTGTGAGTCGGAAAATTTATAGCTCATTGTGAAATTCGACTGGAGGAAAAAAAAAAGCGAAACAAAAGAGAGTGCGAGAGAAAAAAAAACAAACCCCAGATAATTCTAATAGCCGAGTGAGGGTGGAGTGAATCAAATACTTTTGGAGCCGCCGATGGATTTATTTAGTTCAATGTTAGGGTGAGAATTTATTACCTCGCTACGTCCTTTTCTGGGTAAGCAGTTGTATATTCATTTGTATAATCGTCTTCGTCGTGTCATTGTGCGTTAGATGCCCTATAAGAGGTAATAGATCGATAGCCGCAATCGGTAACACCATTTCGAGGAGTGCAGATTCGAATCTTCTGTTTTCTTTTATGTGGAGTATTTATGTGATAAATAAGTATCGGCAGTCTAAAAACGAAAAGAGCCGAGAGAAGAAAAGGTAATAAACACAGAAAGATATACAAATCTAGTTATACAAATTTATAAATCTACTACGACAGAACTTTCAAGGAAACCATGTTTACTGATCTTGAAAAGCGGTATCCTGACCTGAAACACGAGATTAGTTTTTATGTTTGAAAATCTCTTTTTCACTATCCTTATTTCTTTAATCTCCGTATTACCTCCATTCTTCTCTTACCCATCCGGCACTGAGTTTGGTATTTATGATGGTAATTAACATCTCTGATATTCCTATCTATGACAACATTGAATGACGAAGAAAAGCTTCGTTGAACCAACTGCAGTATTGTGCGGCATTTTCTAAAGCCAAACTAGCTAACCACCACCTTCAGGTAGAAAATATATCGCTAAGAGTTTTTACTTATCCAGATAGCGACATTTGAGAGATAATTCCTCCTAGGCGTCGCATGTTACCATCTTAAGTCCTATAAAAGGTTAAATCGTGGCTAAAAAATAAATACTACTTATGTATCCTCACTGTGCAACACCATTGTGAATATAGCAGTCATGTAGCAGACAGCCTAATTCTGAAAATAACAGAACTATTCTCTACTTAACCTGAGTCAAATGCCATGGTCTTTTAATCGTTAAGATCAACCAGTATGAATGAAACTATATGAAAAATTGCTAACCTACATAATGTCTGTTTGCTTGGTGTGTCCCCATAGACTTACGTGGCTTATCAAACGCGACATAGAGACCGAATGCTGAACAACTGTGCAGACGCACTCGAAGTTGAAAGCGTGCCGCCCTGTTGCCGTCGCCATGTTATCTGCGAGCACGCTGCGGCGCGGTTTGTGAAGCTTTACATTTGTTTAGAGTGGCATGGATTTTGAAGACTTTTTCACTCGCTTTTAGCGGTAGATTAATGAAGTGGGTTAGTGGTATGAAATAGTGAAATATTGAAATGTACACACGTGGTTACATCTGTTTAGTGTACCGTTAGAATAAATACGAAATTTGATATAATTAGGTAGGTATTCTTAATATGACAAAAAAGATAAATATTGATCGTTCGTAATGTATAACTATAATACCGAATCGTGAAGTCCTACTGCTAGACGGAAGACCATTCTTAAAGTTACAGGTTTTAAATGTAGCGATATTCTTTTATGTGTGTAGTTATATATTTTTTAAATGTCTAGTCAGTGGCACCAGACAATGACTACTTACCACCGACGTTACCATTTGTACATTTGTGTTGTGTTTATTTTGGTTCTATTATTGGTTAAATTTATTAATATTTAAAATTCAACACTTCTAAAAATGCCTGTACATAATATCATTTCCATTTTAATTAGCTCATGATGGTAGTGTTGACGCGTTACCTTTCGAATTCTTTAACTGCCTCATTGACATTCGCCGTAATAATATCAAACCTATGGAACAGGACACTTAGATCTTTTAAAATTCTTTATATATAGTTTGAGACAAATCAGTAATGTTTTTTTTTTATTGATTTAAGGCCTGTCAACACCGATATATACTGTATTATAATTTTTTTTTTATTATGACTTGGTGTACAGAAAGAAATTCAAAAATGAGCTTAAGATGTATTCAAATCACAGATACATTTGCAAAAATAATCTTAACACCTACGAAAACTAAAGTTACTAAAACTGTTATACTTGAAACTTTATTTTAAAATTAACTATTGACAAACTGTAGTTGTATCTGTCCTTTTTATTATTTATTTATATTTCATAAGTTTTAGGGTCTAACCACAAACTCGACTGATATTAAGGTGATGGTGTAGTCAACGATAATCTAGCTAAATTGCGGAGTCTAGAAAAGAGAATGGCGCTAAAAATGTTGTCGCTAGAACACACCTGTAGACGCTTCGTGACAGGTTTTCAACCAGAGTGCTGTAATCATTAAGCAATAAGTATGGATTCATGCCTTAGGCCCGTTTTAGAGTGCAGGCGGGTGACGGTTGCTTGCGCGGGTGCGTATAATTACAATACAGTGACACTAGATACATGATGCTCTTCGTATATTTCAATGAAAGCTTAGACTCCTAGTTGGATTTGAACCCACGTCATTTGACGCGGTGTTCTAGTGCTTTACATAAAAAAATATATATATTAAATTATACTAGCATTAAAGTTCGCTCAATAAGGCCAATGGTGTCAATAAGGATACGGACCGGAATCGTATGCGTTCTAAAAAAAAACGTATACATACCCATTTGATTTGTGTGAAGAACAGATGGATTGACGCGAGTGACGTCGAGTGGTATATTATTTTTTTGTCTGTTTGTTCTTCAGTTATGCTTTTAGATGAACAGATGCGGTTCTTAACTTCATTGAGCAATCGTGAACCGTCTATATGATATAGGTATATACTTTTTTTTTCGAACTGTCTACTCAGTTGGCTTGTTAAGGCCGCTACAGTTTCACCGAACTACAGAGGTATATACTCTATACTAAAGTATAAATATTTTGCGGCCCGCCAATGTATTGAGTCATTTTTGTTGGCCCTGGGTCCCATGTAGTTTGGACAGCCTTGCTCTAGACTAAAGGTGGATGTTAATATGCTGAGGAAATGTTATCGCCTAAAATACTATAGTAGTTCAATCGTGTTGTGAAAATATACTAAAAAAATGTATTAAAAAAAGTCGCTGTCTGATCCTGTATACTCTTATTAAAGTGAAACTTCTTATGGGAGAGCTTTGAAATTCTTTTCCGCACCCTTTTTGTGCAACGAAAAGTGGCGGTAGTAAACACTATTGTTGGGTGGAGTGTAGAAAACACCGATTCACATCCGATCACCGAAGTTCGAAGATAAGCAACGTCGGGCGTGGTGTACAGCGTGACAAACAATCTCATTTTCCCATTTATACGGTTATGATATATTGTTTCCCATTTGAAATTACTGATACATACGAATTGGATTGGTTTTCGTTATGTCCGTAGATTTTCTTAAGAAAAACCTTACATCATAATGAGTCTGTAAGAGACTGTGTAAAAGTTCGAAGTATAAACCGCGTGCATACACAATAAACATGTGTCGCTGATCGGTCGCAAGTTACACCGGATTCACGTATTGTAACGCGTTAATCTCGCATGAAGGAAGCAATTAATCTCGTGGCAGAGTAAAAAAAAAAAACAGTTGTAGCGTGAAACGAGTGTATACACTACGTTCGTTAGTGTGCACCGGGCCCTACTTCGGAATGTGTAATGCAACACAAACTACATTTATTTTATTTAATACGCGTAAAAGTTGAACACTTAAATATTATAAAAAATATATATCCAGATTAAATAGTCATAGGATGAGAAATCTTGACATTATCATTGGTAGTCTACACATATAAAATTAAAAATGGGCAACATTACTACTGAATTATTGTAGATATCGTTATTCATGCTGTTGATTATCTGTTTAGCCGTTATATCGTTGACAACGATAATTATCGACCGGTGTTATCGCAGCCTGTGAATGAGCAAGTATTATGAAACAGACAATCGGCTGTGATAAGAAGGCCACTGCACGTTGTTGACACTGAGAATCGCGATACGGACAACATATACTCGTACTTACCATCAGGTAATCAGTCTGTTCGTTTGTCTCGAATCGCATAAAAAAAAAAACAAAAACAAAATTTGTTCAAACGGTTTTGGAGATTAGCTTGTATGAACAAAATATATGTGGAAAATAAGTTAATAACATAATTGGAGTTAGTATAACTAAAACTTATTTCATTTAAGCATATGTCTTACAAAACATCTGGTCTTTAGATTATGTTACTTCTATAGACTATGAAATCTATTGAACACTAAAATTCGAATGGATGCATTTAAAAAATAGAATATTCGAATAATCACCCTCAAACGTTGAGAACATCCATCGATACCCATTGTTTTAACAGAAGCCGATAGACAATGGGCGCGAACGCGAAAATCGTTTTCGATTTAATGCCATCCGATTTGATCATTCAATTAACCGTGAATGGAAAGAAAAGAGGTTTACAAACGAAAATCCTTATAAATCAAAATGGCTGTTAATAATTGCTTTGTGGGCTTTTTTTATTGCCGCCGTCATTTTGGTACATTAGAAGTATCTTGGATTCCAAGTGTTTATTTCACGTTATGTTAGCAGAATCTATTATTTATAGTCTTAATTTATGTACTTTGGGACAAGAATATCTATTGAAAAAACTACGAGGTACTTCGCGGCACATTTCTGAATTAAATATGACAACCAGCTGTTTACATTTGATGAAGATTCGCAATATGTACAGTGTATTGTTTTGTGATATTAGTAACTTCAACCACTTAGCGCTCTATTTGTGGACAGGATCCAGAAGGGCGATTGACAATTTGCAACTATTGCAAATTGACAACTATATTGTAGGTGTCATCATCACTCAGAACCCAATGGTGCCATAAGCCTGAAATGTAAAGTAATTCGTAGCATTTTTGTATGAATTTTTCAAAGGCTTGCTTGGCTAATTGAAGATTTGTCACCATGCATCTATCTACCTTTCTATGTGTTTCCGTAGCTGCAGTTATTCATTTTCTTAATAAAGTTGCTTCAATTCTAGGCTAATAAAAAACTCGAAATAAATCGGTTCATTATTCTTAAACAAAATATTGTAAAATAAAGGTAATATTATAACGATGATTATAACTCAGATCAGACGAAATTAATTGCATACATTTATTTGTATTTGGCTTTGGCGATATCTAGTAACGCAGAGTACAGTTTTTACCAAACTTTTTGGCCGCTCTGAATGCGATTGCGTAGCACACTAATTCAGGTATAAATAGGTACTATTCTATATGTATAACATTGTGAGGTATCTTAAGGATAAATAAATGCCAATTTTAGATTCTTATAATAATATTTAAATTTCGTTTTGTATTAACTTACAGGTATATGTAGAGATTGACCAAAAAAAAGGACGTCTACTGTATCTTCAGAAATCCAATTGTTGGGTGCTTTAGGCCACATGTAGATATTTTTCGTCTTTTGTTTTGGAAATCGTACATTTACTAAGTCAAAGTTAGGGTTCATATCATATGGTATATTCATTTGATATTTTTTCTATACACTCCTAATACATTCTGTTGGGTTAACATCCCAGAATTTATATTAGAGCTTAAGTGTACCATTACTAGACGACGGATCTCTATGACGTTCTTGTACAGTCTGGTGAATCTGTAGAGGCCCCAAAGTCAACAAGGTAAGTCAGTTCGAAAAAAAAAACATTCTTGTAGCGTGAATTAAGAATGTGAAAAGTATCATAAAGTACATTTTGGTGAAAACCAACTCATGGAGTCCTTCAAAAACCCTATTTGAGAAATAGTGTGGTCGGTAATGCGGCAAGGCAAAGTCGTCTAAGGGCAACGATAGCCACTTACCATCAGGTGGCCCTATCTATAGTTTTGTATTTTTTTTTATTGCTAACTACATTGCAATCCAAAACCAACGAGTAACGCAGAGAGATCACATTACATATGCAGAGGTTGATTCTGAATAGCGACAAAGCAAAAAAGTTACTGTGACAGGTCCGTAAAACAGTGATCCTATCTAGTACAGAATTTCTACCAACCTATCTGATTATTACTCTTAAATAACTAAAGAAAAATGTGTATATTTATGGAAATACCGCCATCTATTAGACGGTTTTGTAAACTATTTAATCAGCATTCCAAGCCTCTATAGCTAATGAAAGCGTTTAGTTCGTGTATAATCGTTTCACCCCGCGCATACCGCGTCGCCCCCCGCGTAGACCGCGTCGCGATGTCGAGGGGTAGTGGGGACACCCCATCGGCCTCTCTGTAATTTTATCGAGTTATAAATTTGAATTTGTATAATGCGCCCGGCATTAACGCATGATTTATACAACTTGACTCCGCTAAGATTTCAAAGATGAAAAACAATAAATTTCGTACCCGTAACTATTGCGTTTAATGGCAATGGTTACGCTAGTTTAGTATGGATACGAATTTATTGAAACAATGAATAACACACTTTGTACTATATAATATACTGGATTTTGTTATATGTTTCGCTTGTTTCTTGATAATTAGATATTGCATTTTTTAACAACAATAATTTCTGAACTACTTAAGTTTCAGACGTGAAGAGAAGCCAACACAGTGTTGTAGAATATCATAATATTGTAGAATTCATGGGACATTACTGAAATCTATTTGTAATGCTAGTTATATCAAGTTATTCAGTGTTATGTATGTCAAGTTAATCAATAATCGTAGTATTATAATAAAGCAGTAGAGATCGCTCGTTATACAGTAAAAGGTTTTATTTTTCGAAAAATCGAAGTACCAATTTTAATCTTTGTTTTTTTAAGATACGCTTTAGTTTTACAGGTTCAGAGATGCTGTAAGGGTTAATTATTACCTCTTTATTCTCTTTTTCTTTGGTTCTGTTAGTGTTCATTTCCTTCCCCTTGCGTTATGTAAAACGTAATGAAATATTAATGAAAAAAACAAGTTTGTATCCACGAATCTTTTATCTTGTTTATCATACGTACTCTGTGTTTTGTCTTGATTTATTATGGGCGATCTTATATTCTATTAATTGTAATTTTTTCCCTATTACTAAAGCTTTATAATAATTTTAAGTTACTTGTGTTAATTTTTACTATTACTGCTTTGTCACTATGATAAATCATTGTTATAGGTATGTTATCTAAATAATATTCCAAAAAGTTTTCTACGTGCTAGGAAAAGTCTCCTGAAAATCGCTTCAGGAATTTCGGATATAACTTCTGATAAACCACTGAGCCACCAATTTTATATGTTTAGTTTACAATTATCAATTCCATAACTACATTTGATAATCAGCTACCCTATATCATATCGTGGTCAGTCTGTAATCATATAAATTTATAAAATATAGGAATCGATGTAAAAAATATATAATAAAAACAAGTCATGTCCACACTATAACGCCGCTCGACGAGCTGACGACTTTTTACTTGGTGGAATTTATGCGATACATTTAGGAGGCGCTCCGTCGTATACAAGTCAGTTAAATATTTAGCTTTCATCCAAATTTATACGGTTTACATTGAAAAAAGCGGACCGCTTTAGTTCCGCACAGTAAATATGTTTGATTGATACGTAGGCATTGTAGCTGTCGGTTGGCATCCGATAGTTGTAGGGATATATGAGGTTTTATTAGTTGCTTCAGGCATAGCAAATAGCACAAAATAATGTATCTGTTCACGACTTTCTGTATATAGTTAGCTGTTCTAAATTACGCAACTGATTTTGATACAGTTTTCACAGTCACTTAGAGAGTTCCTTTCGGACCGTTCATATCATAGAAAATAGAGAAAAATCAAAGTGTTCTAATTAAGCCCGTAAAACATTTTTTTGTCGTTTATGAGACATATCAAAATGATGTACTACGGAATTGCATTTCTTAAAATGGTGGTAAAATGAGAAAGATTCTGAAGATAGATGTTTATTACTCTTCCACTCAGAATCAAATGAACCAACTTTGAAATTTTAAAGTAATATAGCTCATATATCAGAACAACACGTACCTAAGTTGTAATTTATGAAAAAAATTGACATCTGAGAGTAATTAGGACGTGTGCTGTATAAACTATCCTAACTAATAGTATGAATTAGAAAATGAATTCGTTTGCTTGCTTATTTGTCTTTTACGTTTTCACGCCTGGATTGCTCAAACGATTGTTATGAAATTCTTCATGCAAATTACATGATCGAAGTCGCGGTCGATGGTTTGTTTTTATACATATACAAAAAGAAGAATATTTGATATATGAGAGATTACAAACCAATATAAAGAGGGAAAAAACTTCGTGACTTTTGATTTATAAAACTCAGGAAACATAATAAATAAGAGTACATTCATTATACTACTCTGCCCACATCGAAATATACAGATGTTTAAATATAAAAATCATTTAGAATTTACGACTACATGAACAGGTATGTGGACAGTGGAGTGAATAACATCAAGTATCGACACGGAACCGACCACCCTACAAAGTGATGTGATCAGAATTCAACAACAAAAAATCATATATAAATAAATAATACACCATAACATATGCGTCTGATATATTTATTGGTGTTTTTTCAAAATCCATGACGTTTAGTGGCGTATAAATATGACTATTTTGTAGCTTTTATAAGGGTTTTATATCAAGCTGTGTTGTTATGGAGTGAGACATTATTATTTCAAAATTTATTTAGTTCCTTTAAAGAAGTGAATACTCCTTTAGCCGCGTTGAGCGATTTTTGAGTGGGGTAAAACTTATGGGTTCGCGTCACCGATGACATCGACATCTCGGGACGTATTGCGTTTGTATCAGACTAGTGATGCGTAGTATAGCGGCCTGTGTACATGTAATATTGATATTTTGTATTGAGTTTGTGCAGCCCGTCGTATGTTTGATTAATTAATAAACTGTATAAAAATCTATATCATTATCTCTCGGAGTGCCAATAGATGTGCAAACTAGACTAATATTAATACTTTCAATTTACAAACTATGAAATTTAAATAATTCAGACTATAATTGATTTAAAAATTCAAAAAATAAACTTCAGAAATAAAACTTGCATAATCATTTTCTTTTTTGGCCTAATTCTTTGATAATTTCACTGTAGAACATTCAAATTGATATTAGAGCTACTATCCATAATGAGAATACAACAGAACGGAACAATATGATATAATATTATTTACAAATAAAGATATTATCCAATCGACGCAAAGTTCAAAATTTTTTTAATTTTGGATTTATTTAGTAATTGTATAAATGTATGGTGTCTTTCTTTTTTTGTTTCTTCGATGGCTCTTCAATAGCAGTCTTTTCTTCCATAGAATAATTAATTTGAGTATCTGATAGTATGATTTGTGAGCTATATTATTGTAAAACCAAATCAAAATACGTTCGATAGATTTTGCATTAAAGAATAACAAACATCTATACATCTTTACAAACTTTCTCATTTTTAAAATTATTAGCATTATTTACACCAAATCCCTCAGTTATTACGAATTTAATATGGGTATAATTGATATTAAATATAGTCCGTTTCCATACATGCAATCACCTGATTCTGATTATAAGGCTGCTGCATCACTCGATCACTTAAAGTTTTTAAACACGCGTAGACGTTTACGACGTATTACTCGTGTATGTACGGGATTCATATAATCATTTTGGAAGATATCGCAAATTTATGTAGAATCATTTTAAGTTTAATAAATATTTTTTTATTACCTACTCCATGTACATTCGCGGGAAAAGTCATCACTGAGTGGACTTACATAAAGAGTTAATTCTTGATTTGATCAGGCTTGCTTCAGTTTGTAAAGCGTTCTCTCTATCAAACAGCGTAATGACTGCCATAGACAAAGACAACGCTATACGGAACCGAACTTAGCCGGCTATCTTGGTCTTCTCCCCGATGTGCCAAATCACATGCCGGGTATTGTAATTTAGTTTGCTTTGTCATAAAATCTCTGTAGTGCTAAACCACAAAGATGGCTTAGAAAAAAAATCACTACGCCGCTTTGTACTTTATAAACGTTTTATTAATAAAAAACAATTACAAACAAATAACATAAAATACACCACAAAATTAATTCGATTAATTCTCGCAATTAGTTTTAGTTAAAGTTTTTTCATATGAGCGAAGTCACAGGAGACTGGTCGAAAAGAATAAAAAAGTTCAACATTTATGTATAATGTTTGAAATGTAAGAAGTTAAACTCGATAAATTTGCATATGCAATTCAAAACAATGTTTCTATTAAATCTTCACAATTTTAGAATTAGTAGATTATGAGATAGTTTAAGTTATTCAATTAATGTATACCATTGTTCGATAAACGTATTAAAACTCGAACGTTATTACAGTTTTTTTCATCAAAGAGTATGTATAACAATATACATAAAGTGAATACAGATAGTCTACACTCTGTGCGATTGCTTGACCATAGACTAAAATGTGTTTGAAGTTGACAGATTTAAATGATACGCATTGTGAATTTAACTTCGCAGATTTTTTTTTTAATATCAATAATCAAAATAAATTAATTAGAAAACCTCCGCTCTGCATTAATTCAAAATTCACTACGCATTTAAATCGATAATATTTTACAGTTTATGGACGTAAACCATTGAATGTTTTATTTTATTTAATGTATATAGTTCTCGCTAAACTTTTTGTCCGATTTGAATATAGATGAGCCGAATAATTTTTTTTCTATAAATGTTTATTACATTATATGTATAATAATATCGAGACAACTTAGGGATAAATAAATGCAATTTTAGATTCTTATAATAATATGTGAACTCTTTGTTGTAACTTTGTTATGTACTAAACTCTTGACGCTTGATGTTATGCGCAAGCCCGAACTTACGGCTATATTCATAGAGGTGACAAGGGCTATATTTCTGACGAACACGAAAATTTAAAAAGTGTTACAAATTATTTCTTCAAGTATTAATATATAAATACTTTCTTTATCATTATAAAGTACATGCAATAAATACACTTGGATATTTATCGATTATGCTTACAACGTGCAGGTTATCCGATAGTGTTCTACGGAATTAGGTTCAGCCTTCTACTAGATTTTAAATTAATTACTTTCCGTGTTCATTTTACAAATAAAATTATTAAAACATAGGTTCATTACGTCGGTAATCGATTTTTGTTAGTCTTTTAAATTTGTGTCTTCTAGTTGATTCTTACCTTTAATTTTGAGGTTAGAATGCATTGATGGCAATTTTGCGGGGACAATATTTAGAAGGAGATGTTTGGACTTTAAGAAATGTCTTCCTGACATTTACATAGACACTAGCTTTTGCTCGTGGCTTCTCTCGCTCGCTCACGAAAATAGATCTTAAGTGTCCCTCGAGAATAGCGTTTTTTTTTGGACGGAAGGTATCCTATGTCTTTTTATGTATCTCTGATAATGTCTAATAATTTCAGTAGTTAAGACGTGAATGTATAATAAGCAAATAAAGTGATATTCGCATTTATAATATAAAATTAGTAAGGAAGTAAGGATGGCAATATGGCGTGAATTTTGTTTTCTGTTTACACTACATTTTTTTTTTACTTGCACGAAAAATTCGTATTATAATACACGCCATTGTCAACATATATCATTTCGCGTCGGATCACTTAACTAGACGCGGTGTCCATTGTCATACGACAGTTTTTTATGAACGATTTGCTCTCTTTAGACTCTCTGCATTTCGGCTATACATATAATGTGAATTTAAATTACTAATTTTCCATAAATAACCATTTTTCTTTCGTATTTCAGACTCACGTCTGAATACAATCTGCCCTGATATTAATCGATAACCGAACGTAGTAGCATTATAAGATTGAATGACCTCGCCTACGACGTCTCTCGAGTATACTTATATATAACTAGTAACTCTCTGCAGCTTCGTTTATGTTTGTATCTTATAAATATATAGTAAATGATCTCCGTGTAACTTTAACGGTTTACACAGCGGGCGCTGAGAAAACTCAGTTGGAAGAGTTCTTTCCAACTTACTTGACACTGGTCGTTATATTTTGGGTTATTTAAAACATATCTTTCTAAATTATAGGCTATGTGTTATTCTGATATATAACTGTATGACTGTAGAGTTCCATAAAAATTTGTTGAATAGTTTTTGCGTAAAAGAGTAACAAACATCCATCTAACCCCGTAAACCCTCTTGTTTATATTATTAGTAGGATTGGCAATAGATTTTAGACTTAAAACTTCTTATGGGAGAGCTTTGAAATTATAATCGCCATCGTTTTTGTGTGAGATAAAGTGGCGAGGGTGAACACTGTGTCGGATAAAATATTGAATTGAAAACACCGGTTCTCCTCCGATCATAGACGTTAAGCAACGTCGGGCGTGGTCAGTACTTGGATGGGTGATCGCATGGAAACACCATGTGACGTTGGCTTTTTGTTGTATTTTTTAACAATATAATACAAAAGTTTCACTTTTGTCATGCGTATTTATAACACACCCTGCTTTTTTTTTATTTCAATTAACCGCCACGTATTTTACCATTGAAATAAATAGGAGAAAGGACCAGTGCAACGGAGACGCGACCAACACTAGTGGCCACTGTCCGCCTGCAATGTCCAGATAGTGGCCGATGATTTAATGGTCAACTTTTGACACAACTAAGCTTTTTGGACACGGCCGCCTCCGACGATAAATAACGCCTTACATGAACTTGAGGAGTTGGCCTAATGTAAAAGAAAGGTTGAAAGTAAGGTTATCAAACTGTTAAAATGATAATAAACTAATCTTATCTATGTTATAAATGTGGTATTTCGTTTGTTTGAATGTTCGTCCATCAGTCAGAAACGACTGCTGAAGGAATTTTAATGAAGTATGGCATAGAAGTAGATTATATCATGGAATGGAACATCATGCCTAGTGAAGCGAGTGAATAATAAAGATTCCATGTTTACAACCCTCGTCAAACTTGTTGATCGCTTTGAATATAGCTACACCGAACACGAACGTAGGTACAAATACGTATTCCGTTATATTTATAACATCGAGGTAAATTAAGCATAAATAAATGCCAATTTTAGTTTACTATAATAATATTTTAACTCTGTTCTGTGTGAAACTCTTAATGGTATTATGCGCAAGCCCGAAATTAGGGCTGTATTCAGAGCGGTTTATAGATTGACGAAGACTATTATAATACATGTCATTTAAAGACGTCTGAATCAATTTCATTATTGTTTTCAGAGTAATGTAGTACTGAACCCGAGAGACCGACAAGCCCTGAACTCGACAAACTAAAAATAAGTTACTGTAACGGGTTTATTGCGACATGTACGGAGGTAGGGACTCAGACGGGTACAGACACCAATAGATCAGTGTCACTATGCACACGATTGTCTCATCTCAGAATCTTTACGCTATTCACAGGCGGATAGAACTAATGATAAAGAAGTACACATCAATTTCTCATATTATTCTGTTCACTGTGATATTAGTTCCTATGTATCAGTGTAAAGTTTATCGTTATAAGTTATATTATGAAAGGGAATTCTTGTTAATTTACATTTGTATTCTGGAAAAAAATAGAATATAGCATCTTACTGTCCAGAGTAAAGTTAACATCTTGGGCCACACGCGTATCTATACAGGGTGTAGTCCGCGATAAAGGGGCAACTGTACATATTTCACACATTTGTTTGAGGGCCCACTGCTGGTGATTTGTCGTGTCCGCCGACGTCTGTGCCCACCCCTTTTTTATTCCCCCGGATTACACTTTCTCTTGTATAATGGCCGGCGTTAGAGGCAAAGCCGTATTTATTACCACCTTTCGATGGTTCTCTTGATTCTTCCGACGAAATCGCCAGTTTATCATAATTTATTCCCAGATCTAACCTATCATTGTGCTGATCATACGTCACACTCTCGTAGTTGGAAAAATATATGTAGATATATTAGGACAATGATTTTTGAAAGTGTGTTGTATAAGCTATACTTACATTTGTCATTGAATTGCTAATGTTAATAATTAAATAATTGTAATGTTAACAATATTATTTTGAATTAGCACTAACAATTTAGTAAGAATATAGTCCGAAAATTTGATAAAATATATTTTTTAATTTCAGCATAACTATAAAAAAAAATAGTTATCACCATCTGCTTCTTACCGTTATCGATTACAGCGACCGCTAAAAGACTAAATCTCAATAGCCTACTTACTGTAAGCCCATGCTTATGTTAACATTTATATAAGTATTTTGTAATCTGTTCTGGTTTCCTTATTGATTCATGGGTCGTAGTTAACAAGTATAGAAATAAAGTAGGCTATAGAGCAATTAATTTATAGTGTTTTGCTACTAAGGTGATGGTAGCCCAGTGAATAAAACCACGCGCCTCAAATATCAGACCGCCCATCTTATATGTCATCAAAAATAAGCAAATCAAAGACCCCTCCGTCCCCTTTAGTGCTTACCTAATATTTGGATGGCCCCTTTTTTGGTTTTACATAATATTTTAATGATATTGTTTATCATTAGACAACCAGCCCGATTGTTACGGTGAGTATGTTGTACGGTAATTATAGCTTATTTGTGTGACATAACAGTTTCTATTAACTTCGTACGTGATAAATTAATATTTGTAACATTTATAATAAAAGTAATTTAAGCAATAGACGCATCTTCGCATGACTTTTTTTTCCTTGACGTACAACAATAAAAATAACAATGATAAGAAATTAATTCACAGCATATGTAAAATACCCGTGATTTATGAATACAATATGTGATATAACATTCATGTCAAGAATATTTCATACCTAACATCACTAAACAATAAGTAAGGTTGTAGCGAAACGCTTGCCAATGTCCCATTAAAAAATAACCACGGCGTGGTTTTTTGTTGAACATTCAAGCTTTTCTTTTTCAGTTTTTAACGCAACTGTATAATAGTACGCAATATTCACTTTGAATTGTCCACAGGTAAACGACAACGGTTCTCAGGACCGTAACGATAAAATAACATTTAAATCCAATATTCTGTAAATAAAAAGATCTTAACAAAATCTCGAGAAATCATAATAATATAAATAAAACAACATACAAAACAAAAACTTATAATAATAAATAATTTCTAAGAAAAAACTTTCCGAGCGAATCACGAATGTATTCGAATTATTGTAGTCGGTTGTAACGTTTGTCTCGGCCGTAACTGATATAACAAAGTTGGACTTTGATGTCCGTCCGTTCTGAATAATGGCCGTCGCGTCGTTTGTTTTTTTATTTTTTTTTCATAAAAGATTTCACGGAACGATCCGTGCTCACTCTCTGTTTTCCATTTATTGTGTAAATACATAGATGTATAAAACACTTGATATGTTTTTTCTCTGCTCATTTAATCATTCAAAGCTTAAGATTTTTATTATTTTTTATTTGAACACGCAAATTTCTAGAATTGTCTGTTAGATATTAAAAACCGTTTTTGCATTTTTTTACAATATTTAGTCTAATTACCGAGGAAGGTTATGGATTATTTAACTTCATGCTATGACACTTAAAAGTTCCGTTATAAAGAATCACAAAGCTGACTGTTAAATTTATCTGAAGATCTATCAGACATTCGTATTTCATTTTTGTAATGATATCGCTTTGGTTTTCATTATGTTGGTCGTTGTACTGGAGTAGTCTAGTTAAACATAACCTTTTCATTTTTGTCAAGATTTCCTATAAATAATTTGTACAGTAAAATATGTCTTCAAAAAATGAGGAATAATTGATTGAGGACATAATTTTTTAGTTGCAGATTCAAGCATCGGCTGGAGTTATCGCGTTATGCGAATACGCAAACATTATGCAATAAACGATAGGTGTAAAAAAGAGAGTCTTGACGTTGCTCAAACTCAAAGTTACCATACGAACAATAAATATACGACACAAAATAGCGAATTACTCGACAGCAGGATAATTAATAACAACAACTCTTGTGGAATAATAATCATTCTTAATTATAGATAACCATAGAGCCGTTACTGCCACCTATAACGGTTAAAACTATTTGTTTAGCAATAATACCATATCCATAGAACTTAAGTCATGTTCCGATGTTATCGTGTAACTTTCTTCTCTGCCCACCCCTTACGCGCTGATGAGCAGTTCTTGCCCAATAAAAGCATACATTATTGCGATAAAAAGGCGCAATAATTTCGGACATCGGCCATTCGGACGCGGGCGTACAATTTTTATGGCCTGTAAGTAGTGCGCCTGTAAAACTTTACGGCATCAAAGGCAATTGATCGAAGATAATTTGGTGTTTCGTATAATATTTGGATTATCTCGCCATATAGTCTCGACTCTCGGATTTGTTCGACATTCACATTTTATAAGTTTTATGAGGAACCTAAAGATTATGACAAACTGGTGTCTTAATCTTATGGTCCGGGAAAACTTCTAGGCGAAATGATAAGACAATTACTGCAATTTATTAATTGTTTGATTACCTAGATACCATTCAGTCACTTAACTGGAAATATTCAGCCACATAATCATTTACAATGACTCTAGTAAGAAAGAGTTTTTAATAACTACTGAATTTCAAGTGCATCTAATATCTAATGGGACGTACATATAGGTGCTTGGTGGTAAATTTGTAACTTGTTAGTAGTGGCTAAGTGAATGCTGTCCAAATGGCTTCAAACTACCTGATTTTTAATGAAAAACCCGAAAGTACCCTTCAATATTTCTGGACGGCGCCAACAAGTTTTATATATACTTTCATGCCGAGGTCAAAGCACTTTATAATAAGCAGCAGGAAGTGTTAAGTTAACCGTAAATACGTGTCTGATATGTCACGACGACAACCAATTTGGAGCCAATTACATATATTCAATACAATAAAATAAAAAAATAAAATAAAAATTAATATCGTCCGATACATCGAGTATCGACGAGTTTCATAATTTTATATTAATAAAAATTAACAACCAAATTATGTACCGTATCGGTGATTGTGAATCGTTTTGTTAAAACCGAACGAGGTGTGAGGTCCACCTACAATCGGAGCGATCATCATGTCTGACGGCTTTACGTAATGCAGGCCGCGATTCGTAGAACCGTTGGGTTTTAGTAAATTCGATTATTTAGACGAATTTTCACGACGTAGGTATGTTCCGGCGTTGTGTTTAAGAACCAGTTCTCTCATTCTCATCTGTTAAATAAGGTTGCGGATGAAATAGATTTTGGCTTCTCTACTTTTGTTATGAGGACAACAATATGTACCGATTTTTGGCTTCAAAATATACAAATCTTGCTCCACCGGTCGGCTAAGATCGTTGTAATGGCTGCTTTGTTTTTCATTTGTTTAAACGCTCTTGACTCTGGAACTGCTAGTCAATATTGAAATCTTTTGGCTTCTTACAGTCTGTTTGAGGATGATTATGTATATATACATATATATCTAAAATAACAGGAATAATACTATACAATTTGCAGGTTTGAAATTAGGTTAAACATGCGTGATGCGTTTTTTATACTATTGTGCAGGAAACATGCAGACGCTCCACCTGGTTGTATAACGTCGCCTAAGAATAACTGCCACACCAGGTATAACCGCTATGTTATTGACCTAGAGGAACGTGTTTCTGTCCCTTTTTCAAGATAGCCTTAGGGAAAACGGTACTGGGTAGCCTTTCTAATGCCACTGTTTTGCTAGGTTTTAGGGTGTGCGGATGCAGTGGTGGGAGGTACGAGCTTGATACTGCGATGAGGGCATCATATCAAAAAGTTCCTCAGTACATTTTATAATGTAGGTGGTGCGCTAGAATACACATAGAGACCAATGTGTCTACGAAGTTCTAAAGATCGAAGAAAGGGTAGACCACCCGAAGAGAACTGCGCATAGCTGAAGGTACCCGCACTGTAAATGCCTTCGTGAATTTTGTTCATTTTGAAAATTAAGCACGTGTAAAACCGCGGTGCATACTTAGCAACTTGATGTGCGGTAAAGAACATTCTCTTTCGACTTACGCTATAATGTTTACTTTTCAGTTAGACCAGACGTTCCCAATTTTTTTTTCGCCGACATCGACCAGTCTGCTAGTCGTCACAGAGCCTTGAGGGTCGGTATAGACTTTTTTTTGGAATCGCAGAGTTAAACGGTTGCTTCAAGCAAGTTTTCTTGACTCGCCAACGACGACTTCTCTTGGATTATCCATTCATTTTACCGAGGTCATAAAATAAAACGATTCCATACATACATTAAAGAAGCAACAAAGTTAATTAAAAATTTTACACTTAAAACACGGGATCATGCGATTGCGTAAAACAATTGTCGTTTTATTTCTGATATTACAAGCTCTCTGAAATATGTATACAACGGTAATATGGTCATATAGACGGCTAATTAAAAAATGAAAGACTTAAAGCATCTGAATAATTGATAGACGTACACGGCCTCTTAAGTATATTGTAACATTTTATTCACCCTATATATAAGAAAGGTAGCTGATTACCATAGCTCATCTTCTTTCATCGTATAGAAATCTATATCAATATAGATTAGAAAGCGCGGTAAGCAAGATCAAAATAATAGTATGATCATGATGTGCAGTGCGGTGTGGAGTGGCGGGGGCTGAAGGCAGGTTAACCGCCCAATGGAAAATGAGTATTACTAAAGAACTGTGAATCCCTATGTCAACGAGATACCAGTAGCCATTCGTTTGCTCCCCTGTCTAACTGTATTTTTGACTATGCGTCAGAATTATTTCAGTTTAACTGATGAATAAATAGGTGTCTATTTAATATCTTGTCTGTGTATTGTAGATCCGTGAACGGACGAACTTGCGTCATTGTATCCTGGTATACATATATATTTTTTTAATTTCATTGTAATATTTGCATTTATAATCGTCACTAAAATCATTCGGCAATTCCGACTGCAACGGTTTTTTTATTATTTCAGTAGGCACATTACTCGATAATTGATTACTTCGTCAACGAACAGAAGTACTGACAGACAAATATAGAGGACTGATATTTATGAGATACTAGCTGACCACTTCGGCTTCGCACGAGTGTATTAACGAAGTTATCTCATAGAAATCCTCTTTTTACAGTACGACCATGTAATTAAATAAAATGACAACTGAACGTCAATCTTTTTTGAAGATCTTCCTGTCTTCTGTCTCGCTCACTTAATAAATTTAATATATGGAGTTTTTAACTTATTTTTTTCTTTTTCATGCGATTTTTCAAATATCGCAATATATTGCCTTATATTCCAACCTTGTGCTGATAATTACAAATACAATAAAAAAGATTTAAGAGTTAAAAAGTGATGCATTTACATACGTTGGGCAACTGATTTTTATTCATATAGGTATCATTCGAATACTTCAATTAATCGAGTACTGGTCACGAGAGCTATAAAATTAAAATGCAAGGTAAAACTATAAAGTATACCTATAAGCAAACGACCGACCAGTCACTATGAAATCGCAATAATTTATAATGTTAAATTAAAAAAAAAAACATAAAAAGGCAATACAATGCGTTCTGATTAAACTCTTCAAGCACTGAATGAAGTTCGAAATGTGACGGCTGTATTAGCGACCATTACAAAGTTTTAAATGCAATTTTTTCCGATCGCACATAACACAAGCTATTATATTCTATATTCTATCCTAGTGCTATTGTATAAACGAGGTACTTTATGAGGATAGATAAAAAACTACAGATAGTTAAGGTTGGTTCCGTATAGCATTATCTTTGTTAATAATTGCGCTGTGCGATAGAGAGAACGCTTTACAAAACTGAATTAAGCCGATATTAGCCGGACGTCTCACTCTTCTCACCGACGCGACGTGTAAAATCAAAATTAGTAAACAATGTCATCATCATTTTCTTTCCATTATCCCACCTATGTAGGGTCGGCACAACATGTTTGTCATGTTGTGATGTATGATTTGGCTTAATTTTTACGATCAGCCGCGTGCGCCCTACATAAACCCTCCTTGGGATTATTTTGTAATACCACTACACATTCAACTTCCTAACTTTTTAGGGATACCAAACGCGGATATTTTACTCTTCGATAACAGGTGGTAAGGATTAAAATGACGTGCTTGTGTACGATGTATCCGTGTTTTGCACCTCCACAGGCTCTAGTACCAGGTCTGTCGTAGCCATGAGGGTTTGTTCCTGCAAATCTCATTCAGGAGGTTCACTGACATTTTTTTCCTTGTTTTGTCCTTTTTCGCCATTATTATTAAAAAAAAACATATTATTAAATGCTAAATATGAGTTTTTTTTTTCAAATATACATTAACTTGTAAATTATTTTATATTGTATTTGATTTATAAGATTAATAAACTATAAAAGTATGCATTTTCAATGCACATTCTATAGTCTTAAATTAATTATTTTCATGAACCTAAAACTTTTATCGTTTCTATTATTTAATTATTTTTTTTGAACTGTCTAATCTGTTGACCTGGCAAGGCTTCTACAGTTTCACCGGACTACGTAATTTAATGAATGTAGATCAAATTTATTTATAGTTTACAAATTAATAGGCTATCATCGTTTATGAAGAACGATGTTTGAACGTTAGTGATGTCTGGAATTGACACTTCTCTCTGGGCATCAACTAAAAACGATTTTGTTATTAATGTATATTTTAAATATATGTATGATAAATACATAAACCCGATCGAGTTTCTTGCTGGTTCTTCTTGTCGATGACTGAGTGATTAATCAAATTGGTGCTAGTTTTTGACATTCATAAGAAGACTCTTAAACTGAATAAAGTATTTTTGATTTCATTTGATATAAAGTTAAAAACGCAGACGAATTTATTAATAACTAATAAAGTACACGATAATTGAGCTTAATGGAAATTACGACTACACAAAAGATTAACAAGTTAAAATATTGGTCAAAACTCAAACACATAGCATAAGTGCATAGGGAATCATAAAACATATTCTATAATGTCAGCTAAGCTCAGAACAAACAAATTTCATGTCACACCATAGAAATGCGATGGCGATAACGCTCGAGATAAAAATGATAACATAAATTACAGATGCGTAACTCGTTTGAAGTTTATTTGAATATGCCTAAACGGCTGTTAATTTTATGTAATATCAAATATTGGCTCAAGAATATAGTTTAATACTGTCTAAAATTAATAATCATAATATATCTGGGATGTTCTATGAAGCACTAGCATTGGGATAGGTAGAAAGAGTTAAACATTATATTACTATTTGTCCTTACTAGCGTTTTACTTTTTTCATATTCATTAATACTCACGACTGCTTTCACTAAATCTACCACGCAGTTGTATACGTGTTTAAATACTATGAGAAAGTTGAAACAAATCATATACCATACAGGCTTGTTGCCCAACGAGCGGATCAGACTACAGAGTCGCGCGGCATGATATCTTATTGACCACGCTGTTCAAACCTTGTCTATCCCTCGCACTATTCTATACAACCCGTCCGCACTACTACTTTATTCTCGCTGTGTGTACTTTCTCAGCTACAATCTATATGGTAATTGTTCCGCTTCTAAGGGTCGTTGCGTGTTGTTAGGTAGTTAAATCTTCCTTAATAAATATACTATGAATTGTATAAATACTTTTATAATTTTACTGATATGTCCTGACACTAATTTGTTCAAATAAGGAACCCATTGAGATTAGTAATATACGATTTTATATCTTTTTGATAATTATTTATTCTCCACTAAACTACTACAACTAAACATTAAATGCATTTAAACATAATATTTATGACACTTTCATTCATACAATCTATTCTGCACGTCTCTCCGTTTATAATTAATCTTATTTTGAACTAACTTCTGGACAAAATGCTTTAATTTTAAATATTATTTTCGGAATGTTGAGCTATGGTAGTAGGGCTTTTTGTGAGCCCTTCTGCCTCTCTAGGTTTAAAGCGTTTACGATCTTAGTCCACATCATCAATTAACATCAAATGAGACTGTAGTCATATCTATATGGTATTAAAATAAAGAATGTCGTGAAGTCCACATTTAGTCTAAATCTTTATAACATTTACTGACTCTTGTAAACATTCAGTCTTGATATAAAATATCAGAGTAGTGGCCCTACTACGTTAATATTTCCTAATCTATGAACCTATGATAAAGGACTAATTTTTGATCCAAGCAGAGTTGACGCGTGACGGCTTGTTGATACGAACACGTGCACCTTATCATACTTTACGACCTGCCGTGTGTGGTGCCGTCAGAGAGGTGAAAAATTTATGCCTGCGTCGTAATGGATAATGAACAGGGTTAGATCTTTTAGGGTTCCGAGCGTTATGATGAAAATTAGGACCTTTTTATTTTGTTGCCTGTGTGCGTATGCATGTCTTAATGTTTCATTGAAAACAGTTTGAAATATAAATTTGAAATTAATATTAAAATTGTGAAATGTGATTGAAAAATGTTTCTAAAATAACGCAATAAAGAGTTTCAACCTTTTATACTAAAATTACCGTTTATTTATCCATTACGGTAGGGCATTTCCCTGAGAGATATAAATTTGAAATTTGACACTAAATCCTATTAAAGCTTAAAGCACAATTTATTAAATAAAATCGTAGATAGTATATTTCAAATACCATCTGTAATGAACACACGGCAAAATTATTTTCACTGTAAAGGCCTTAACGAAATTCATAGAAGTAGTTTAACGCATTTTTAAATACGATTATTGAAGAAATTACCAGTTCTATTTACATACCATACATGAAGCTCCTTTTTCGTGACGATATTGATTAAGTTAATTTAGAATATATTATGGAACAGATAATTTGCGAAGCGCTAAACTGTTATATTTAATTCAAAAGTTCTCGGTAAACACTAATATGTTTTAATCAAATGTCATATCAAAAGAATAATATCTCTAAAAGCGATATATATGATCGGAGGTAATATATTAAAATTCTGATGTAACCTTACTGTGTGATTCTAATTCTAAATAGTATTATAAATTCTAATATGATTTTCTTTATATGTTTGTTACGCTTTAACGTCTTAACTACTCTAATGATCATATTAAAATTATGCATGCACGTTGCCAGGGCTACAGGAAAAGACATTGGATACTTTTAACCTAGAAAAATGTACCGTTCCGCGTTGATCAAATCTACATTAAAGCGAGCATAGCCGCGGGTGATAGCTAGTAGGCTAAACATCAGAATGACACATAAGTATATGCATACATATATATAAATGAAAATGTATAAATATATTGTTTACAAAGGCGGATGATAAATATCAAGTAAATTAAAAAATAGTTGTGTGGTTTTATGAAACCACGATGAAAGTGAAACTTTTGAATTGAACCATATTCGCTGCCATATTGGCCTTGACTGCTCTGCCGAGCGTCTTTCACTTTACCCCTACTCCGCGCCCGGCTGTAATACGACATGCGATAGATGGACGAAAAAATTTGAGGCAATGGTAAAAAAGTTTCACTTTAAAAAACATTGCTATGTCAAAGCTATTGTGGTGTGCGCTGCATGAACCTCCACAGCTCGTACATGAAGATGGTGTAATCATTTTTAAAGTTACAAACTTAGAAGAAGTCACGAGCCGTAGCTTGTAATATGTAGTCATAATCTTGGATAATATATAAATAGACTCACAGGCAATCAATAATTCTCAAAGGGAGCATTATTCACTTATGTGTTAAATTACATAATTCTTCTGTGCAAAATTTTAAACGGGTCACGTCGCGATCAAAGTCAAGTCATTCATAAAACACACTCAGTTGTTTTTTTTTACGAGATCAAAATTTAATGGAGACATGTTTACGATTATTATAATGATTTTTTTTCTGTCGGTGTTTTTTTTTCGAGGATTTTACGATTTTTCGGATACGCAGTAAACTGGGTTCGTGAATTGCAATTTAGAAATGATATTACTGGGTGCCATGTCTCGATCGGCCGTCAACGTGTACATGATGGTGTAAATTTATGGTTTGTAAAAGACTTATATTACAGAGTTTATTAGATTATTACCATGTTTTTCATATGCGTTTGTCTCCACGATTATCCCTATTAAAAAATTTATTGCCTATTAACAAAAACCTCAGTATGTTCTTATACATTTTTGTGTAATATGCCTCATCATCTTCTTACCCTTGGCCTATAGTAGGTTTTCCTTTTCCATTTTCCTCTATCAGCTGTCATTTCGATAGTGAAACCTTTTATATACTCGTATGTATTACACACAATCCATCCATACCATTTTCAGTCTTCCTCTGCTCCCATTGAGTTACATGAAGCTTATCTCTACTCATGATTTGGCCATACCATTCTAACCTATTGCTCCTCGACTTCTCTCTGATGCCATTTTTAAACTTCTCTATTATACTTATTGTAATACTATTCATTCTAGTTAATCCACACACACATCCATCAGTATAACTTAACATTCGCGTTACTATCGTATGCAACCCGTCATCCGTCTGTTTCGTAGCCCAGTACTCAGATCCATTCAGCATGACGGGTCTTATGATAGTATATCTATTCGGGTACTATAAAATTGGGTGGTTGAACACACCTTCTGGTTGTCTATCACCATGCCCTAATGTGGTAATTATATCCAATTGAATTCCAAACCATTCATCATATTATTAAGTTAATGACTAGGGTTGCTTTCCCCTGTAATATGTTTCAGTCTTCTAAATTATTCTACGTAATACATTAAATAAGCATACATTTAATAAACGGCTTTGTACACAGCAGTGCCTCTCACTTACAGCGGGTCGTTACACACCTTTCACGTCGTCTGTGAATCGTAAACGGATCGCCTACGTGTCGCAATTCCACGGCGCTTGATCGTCCGAGACGTTTCACATGATGGGCAGTGTATGTGCATTTCCATTGTGCGCAGTTAGAGGGTGGATACGACGAATGAATCGAGACGGTGACCGTCAATAGATTATAGACTTCTCGATGATCACCGTTGTTTTTACTCCCTGCCTACCATTAAGAACACTGCAATTACTTTGTCGTACTCCGATAAAAAAAACATAACTCCATCATTGATAAAATTGTTTCCGGTAAAACGTGCAATCTACTCGGACAATTAAGATACCCTACGATCTAATCAAGGATGCTATTATCAGCTGCAAAATTTTTATTCTTTAATGTTTTCATTTTTTTTTATTTCATCATTATTGTTCTGCACAACTGTTTAACCCTAATAATTGGTGTCCAGTTCCTTAACTGTCATACACGTCGATCTTGAGTATGACGTATATATCATTTGCTCCCTTTCAGGGTAAACATTATAACTAAATTTCGAAATTGAAATGATTTTTGGAAAACATTCTTTAGTACTTCCAATATGTAAATCAAACAGAACTTGATGTTCAGAATGATGACAAACTTTATTTCAGATATATATATATTTTTTCGTATCTTCCTGGCTGGGTAGGTACATAATCTACATACTAAAATTCGAAATCCGAAAACCATTTCTAATTTTTATCAATTCCTGTAAAATTAATTTTACGGTTACCAGGTTTATGCAGTAAAAAGAAGATCAATAACACTGATAAAGGATTTTGTTTGTTTAGTCATTTCTTTCATTTATCGCGTGACAGTGGACACGCGAAACAATCGGGTCAAACGCAGAAGTGTCAAAAATATTGAAAGGATCGATTCGGCCGGACCGTAGTGTCAATTTAAAAATCGTAAAACTTTTTATTATAACAATATTACGAAAAACCATCGGGAATATTTTAAAACGCGGCCATCGAGACTCATCGGCCGGTTAACGACACTGCTGTTTAATCGAAAACCTCATTATATCGATAAGATGCCACCCGCCGCCATTTTATTTCGGCCATAGATAATAACAAGTCCAGATGCTTCTATATATTTCTATTCATAGAATTTGCAATTGGACATTTGGCGGTATTTTGTTATATTTTATATTCTTTTAGCTATCCAACGCGGTTTTTCACGGGTGCACTAATAAAAAAATAAAATAGACCACATCTTTCCTTTACAGTACAACCACGTAATTCAATAAAATGGCAACTGTCTCCTGAATTTGGTGTCTTTGAATCTGTACCATATTCATTTGCATTCATTAAAAAAACTCATTAACGTAAATAATCGTATATAAATATCAAACTCTCAATGTAGTCGTATTATCCTGTCGTTATTTCAGCAGAATATATTGTTTTAGACTAATTATTCGTCGTAAAGATATTCCATCTATTCTATTACAGGAAGGCGAAAAATATAAACAATTTGCACTTATAGCGAACTTTGAAATTAATAATAATTTACCTTTAATCTAATGAGTGAGCGAGCTGTTAGCAGTAGCTTGTGTTTAGGAATTGTCTCGTGTAGGTATTAAAATAATAACATGACCACGGTATACTAGTTCGAAGGTAAACAGAGAAGATACAAGCTTCTATTTATGATCGAAGTAGAATTATTAATGAGACTGCACGTTTTGTACGACTTTTATGTTTAAAACAAAATTTACAGCAATATACTTTTATAAGCAATTGTTTTGAGCATATTTCATTTTCAAATACAGTGCTGTCACTTTATCGAACCATATAAGGTCATAGCGACTAAATACGGGCATTGCGGGCAGTGTGCATCTAACTGCTTACTGTATAGATGTTGATAAATGCTTACCTTAACTGTATCTGAGTTGTTCTTAAATCATCCATTAGGTTTGAATAAATTAATCATCAATCATTTATCATTCTAGCTGCAGAATGATGACTTTCTTTCCAATCAGCTTACAACAAAGTACTCTACAGGACACTTTAATTATATTTGAAAGACTTTAAGTTAATAAATGTTATTGTTTGTTATTGGTAGAGAATCCTTCTTATCATTATGCATTCTCTTGATATCCTATTAATATTAAAAAGGAAAAAGTTTGCGAGGATGGATGTATCTCTGTTATTATTTCACACAAAAATAACTACTAATCGGATTTTGGTGAAAATATCAGATTTCTCATTTGTAATGGGGTATATTAAAAAAATACTTAACCGATTTAAAAATCCTTTCATCTATACAAAGCTATTTTATCAGAGAGTAACATGACCTGTATTTTATTCTCAAAATATCCATAAACGCGAGCGAAGCCGCGAGAAAAGTTAGTAAGTTATAAATTTACGAAAATATAACGATAAGTTAGTTTGAAAAACTCTTGGCATCACGAACATAATGTATAGTGTCTTCACGTATGAAGGTACAAATGATAACGAAGTCGCGGGCAAACGTTAGCATTAAAATAAGCATAAGTTAGGATAATTGCAAGGGATAAATAAAACCGCGATTAAACCTTGCATTGATAAAACAAAGGCGATACGAAGAGAAAAAGTATGCACCGAGCGAAACTAACCTGTAGGATGTAACCCGGCAATATATCACGAGGAACCCGACCCACCACTCATAGACCTCTTGATTTACTGTAATGTACCATTGTTTGATGCGCTTATCTCGATTCTAGATAAAAAATATTACATGGTTACAACATAGTTGAAGAATCCCTTTCGTATTTTGATTGTGTGAAAATTGCTTGTTATATGCAATCATTGAGAGATCTAATCTGTATTTTGAATGCGTAACAAACTGTTTTGTTAGACAAAGTGATTTTTCCTTAAACTTCTCACATTAATGAAGTCGTCTTATTCATATTGATAATTGCTTTCGAGTTGTTTTTACACTTTTTTAAAATATTTTCTGTATTTATAATATAGTAGCTGTCCGGCCTGGCTTCGCAAGAGTGTACTACTGAAAAAAACAATGTTAACTAAACTACATCATCACTACATCACTACGTATTATATAATAATGTCGTCCGCCACGTCTGTCTGTCTGTCTTTGTATATGTTCGCGGTAAGCTCAAAAGCTACTGAACGGAATACTTAGTCCGGTGAAGTTGTGAAGGCCTATCAGGCCAACGACGTAAAGTTAGTTCGAAAAAAAGCACGTACATACATTCGGCAATAGATTTTATTTATTTAGTTACATTAAGGATTTCATGGGACTACACTTCAAAAGTTTATAGTTTTGGTATCGTCACTTGTTTCATTTACAAATAAGTTATGAATAAATAGCTCAGTACTTTTCCTCTTCTTGGCCCCATCTGAACTACAGTAAGAACAACATCAAAAATGTTTTAATCAGTTTAGGCACCGAGAAGGCTTTTATGAACGTTAAAACTCTAAAAGCGGTTGGGTAAACAACTCAGTCATTAAGAAGAACTGGCAATCCGGTTTTTATATTAATTGTATACGTTTTAAAAGTTGTTGTAAATCGTTGTTCTGTGGATGTAGAGAAGTAGTGTCATTTCCAGATATGACTATTATTCACTAGTGATCCATCCTGTAATGGCCTTTTGACGTGATGCTTGAACCTACTGTCCGATAAACTAGTATTGTGTTTTGAGACTTTGTTGTTGAACCTAAGTGTGTTACCTACATTCAAAACTGTTATTATTCTTACTGTGCCTGAATTATCAGGTCGCTAAGTTTTTTTTTTTTTTTATATTATAGTGGGCAAACGAACAGGTGGGTCACCTGATGGTAAGTGATCACCGCCGTCCATAGACACTAGCAACACCAGGGGAGTCGCAAGTGCGTTGCCGGCCTCTTAAATATGTGGGCCTCCGGCGCTCTCACTGACCGAACGAAACGCAACAGTGCAACCACTGTTACTTCACGTCGGCTTTCTGTGAGAGTGTACTAGTGTGAGAGTGTACTACCCCGGGCGAGCCGACCCATTCATTCTGAAAACAGTAATAGTTTCAGCGTAGCTCTACCACCTACGATAGTTGTTACTGGTATTAAAATCTTGCCAGACGTTTAACTATATTACAAATCACATATTGATACCACGACATTAATGCATACGCTGTTGCTTTGGTGATTCGTTCCCACCCACCCCCAAATAGTTCGGTGCATCAGAACAGGCGAACTATTTCTAATTTTCAAAATATAGTAAAACGATAATCTATATCAATAAAAAAAGAACTTTAATTAATCAAGACGATTACAACTAACATACAATAACTAATATACAATCTATCATCGAAGATATAACGATAACAATATTATTTATATCTTAAAAGTAATACATTAATATCACGCCTCCAAAACTATAATTTCTTATTTTAATCATCAATATATCATCGGAACCGCCAATTAAACCGACCGATCCGTCTTGCCAATGGCATTAATATCGATACGTTTAGGAATACCACCCGTAATTGCCTGAGGGTGACTTCGAAGTGACCTCAACTGACCTATACATAGAAATAATTGCTTTATATTTCAACGCGTAGCGACATCTATTATTTAAAATTGGATACAATTACACATATTAGGTTAAACATGAAAATAAAACTAGATGGAGCTAAAAACAGAAATCACTACAGGATATTAAAAAAAATATTGGAGTAATGTACTAATGACCTATGTTTTTTAAATCCTTTTTTTAGTTTAGAATATCAATTTGCGTTCATTATACTAAGAAAATTTCCAAAATATTATTATAATATATATATATATATATACTAAAACAGTAGATTTATAACTCTGTATTTTTATGGAAAACAAGATTAAAAAATAAAAAAAGAAATTAAACAGCTCACAAAGCACACCTCTTCAGATTAGTTGCTAGTATAAAAATTGACTTTGTGTTCGTGTCTTTGGGTGTAATTCTCTGAAACCTCAACTTCAAACGTCGAGACGAGTATATAATATCAATCACAAATCAATAGTGACGTGGTACGGCCCAGTATGAATGAAACTTAATTGTCGGCCGGCATAATCATTAGTCCGGGCGGAACGTGCGCAGGCGCATTCGTTCCCTTACCCCGGGGAGATTTTATCTCGCGATTATAAATTTTAGATGGTCATTGTTTGTGTTTGCGGATGATTATTATAGTCATTCGGCTATGATTTTATAGGTGCGCTGTGAGATCTTAAAGCACGCCGGTTCTATAAATTTATGGATTTTTTGAGTCTTTGAATCCTTTAAGTTATTACTTTCAAGTTATGTTTTTATAACATGTTGAGATTCTGCCTTAAGTTAGAACATATTTTGGTATAGTGACACGGTTAAATGGCGTTTTATATAATTGTCGTTACTATCATCTGGACCAAGGATGATACGGTTTTTATATGGTGAATTAATTTTGTTGTATATAGAAAGTTTATTGTTTTGATAACAAAATAGGTTAATTTGAAAATAATCGCATATACGTTATAAAACGAATATAAATTCTTTTATTCGGTTTGGCTATAAATAAAACCGTATATACTTGTTGTTGCCTCTGTCAAGGTCTGACAGTTTAGATCATCGGCCTACGATCCTTGACCCAGATATCTAGTACTAGATATTTAGATAATGTGATAATAATTTGAAAAATTGAGCACCTTCGTATCCAAGGAAAGGACAAATATGCTTGAAAGACAAAAAAGAACCCGTAAAATTCGTCAAGATTTTTGAGAAATCTTTAAAGGCATGTGGTTCGTTAGTTAGCTGGCTGTAAGGGTAATTTAATATAGTTTTCATCCTGATTGACACTATTGGCTTAATGGACCTTGAAAGCTTCTCCGAAGCATGTGTCTAGCATAGAAGTCGCTCTACTGAGATGGCGACAAGTGGAAGGATAATATTATTGAAACGGAACTCTACTTGTACTTTTGACAAACTATCTATAGATATATACGTCGTACATCGTGTTGATCGATGTAGCGAATTTTATAATGAATCTGTGCTATCAATGAAGAAAAATATGAAAGCATGGTGGTAGGGCTTATTCCAATTTTACTATCCTCAAAATCTGTCGCTAAAAGCCTGTATGTTTCGTCAGCCACACTTGAGATCTAATTCCCTATGTTTAGTGTAGTTATGTGTTGCCATCTTATCACATTATCCCTCAATATCTGGCTAAGTTGTGATCGAACGATAAATGCCTACTAACCAAAAAGCGTTAGCCGATTTTTTTAATGAATAAATAAGACTGGTATTATAGTTATTGAGTTAGGAATATCTAGATATTTCGTAACGAGGGCAAACTCGCTAGCAGATGCTGGTGTGATACGATAAATAAATTTTTCATTAATAATATCTTTTAATGTAATAAAAAGGCTTAAAGTTGTATAATAACTCTAAAACAATAAAAAACAGATTTATCGTTTTATCAAGATTGGGGCGGCGCGGGGGTAGAGTTATATAGAATCGGTCGATGCGCCGCCGACGTTTTATTTATTTTTTTGTTTTTAATACAAATTAATAATAATAAGAAATAAATCAATAAAATAATGGCATCGCATCGGCCGGGTTCGGTTGAATGATTTGTTGTAATGCGAGTGTACGGTGCCCGTCTGTCCGTTGAACGATACAAGGACATATTAATTTTGATACTTTATTGTGAATATTTTTTTTTTTTTGTAATTTTATAACATACATCACTTTTCTTTGTTATTATTTATGTTCAAATATTGATTTCAAAGAATGTAGAAGAAGTTCATGAGATTTGATATGAGATACGTACGGTTTTAACGAGACATTTCCTAAAGAATCAATTTAAGATTGTTAATTGAACGATGCTGAAGCTTAGACTAAAAAACCTAGTTGGTGCCATAAAGAAATTGAATCATTTTTCCAGTATTGAATGACTGTAAAATTCGACCAGCCTCTTGTAGTAATGATAGGGACTATAAGTTGATTAACTTTTGAGTGATGAACAAAATTCTGTACCTGGCTATTAATTATATATGTGTATGTATAATATATCAGTATATGTATGTATAATATATCAGTAGTTTAGATACCACAATATAAGTTAAGCTTACTTTAAAATTAGCTATGTTTGTATGAGTGTATGAAATTGTATGTTAATTTTTAATTGTGTATAAATTTTAGCGTTTGATTACAGTCTTACCGGATAGTACGTGATAATGTCTACTTGTACCTCGGAACCGCAGGGGGTGGACCCACAGGCGAATACAGTTCCCTCGTGGAGCCTTAGCCTGCCTCCCAAGACCATCAGTGCGTGGTGAAGAGCCACATCCTACACGAGGTGACCCTGTCTAGCAGAACACTACGGATCTAGGCTAGAGAGCCGATAAACACTCCTGGGGCTCGGTTCCAGAACCGGGTCGGGGCATATACCCCGGCAGACGGCGCCCCTCGCAGTACCCCTCTGCTTATCAGAGGGGACAGGGGATGGGGTAAGGACGGGCCTGCTTCGGTTCGCCCGTCAGAGGGTGGAGGGAGGAAACCTCGGTAAAAAGTCACCGTGGGAGAAAACCACGTTAAAAAGTTACAGACGGGTGTGCCTTCGGGCGGTGGGAGGGAGGAAACCTCGGTAAAAAGTCACCGTGGGAGAAAACCACGTTAAAAAGTTACGGGTGTTGAGGAGACAACCTCGTTAAAAAACAGACGGGAGGCCTTCGGGCGGAGGGAGGTAGAAAACCTCGTTAAAAAGTTACCGTGGGAGGAAACCACGTTAAAAAGTGACAGAGGGACGGCCTTTGGGCGGAGGGAGAGGGAGAAAACCTCAAGAAAAAGTTACCGTGGGAGGAAACCACGTTAAAAAGTGACAGAGGGGAGGCCTTCGGGCGGAGGAAGAGGGAGAAAAACCTCATTAAAAAGTTCCTGTGGGAGGAAACCACATTAAAAAGTGACAGAGGGGTGGCCTTCGGGCGGAGGGAGAGGGAGAAAACCTCGGTAAAAAGTCACCGTGGGAGAAAACCACGTTAAAAAGTTACAGACGGGTGTGCCTTCGGGCGGTGGGAGGGAGGAAACCTCGGTAAAAAGTCACCGTGGGAGAAAACCACGTTAAAAAGTTACGGGTGTTGAGGAGACAACCTCGTTAAAAAACAGACGGGAGGCCTTCGGGCGGAGGGAGGTAGAAAACCTCGTTAAAAAGTTACCGTGGGAGGAAACCACGGTAAAAAGTGACAGAGGGACGGCCTTTGGGCGGAGGGAGAGGGAGAATACCTCAAGAAAAAGTTACCGTGGGAGGAAACCACGTTAAAAAGTGACAGAGGGGAGGCCTTTGGGCGGAGGGAGAGGGAGAAAACCTCAAGAAAAAGTTACCGTGGGAGGAAACCACGTTAAAAAGTGACAGAGGGGAGGCCTTCGGGCGGAGGAAGAGGGAGAAAAACCTCATTAAAAAGTTCCTGTGGGAGGAAACCACATTAAAAAGTGACAGAGGGGTGGCCTTCGGGCGGAGGGAGAGGGAGAAAACCTCGTTAAAAAGTCACCGTGGTAGAAAACCACGTAAAAAAGTTACAGGTGGTGGTGGTTGGAGGGGGTGACCCCTTGACTGCCAAACCGGACCAAGGAGGGAAGGGGCTGGGGACCTGACTTTCCATTGCACATTGGTTCGGTAGACGGGTAGGCAGCTTGACCGGGCTGTCGTCGCGGTCAGGGCGTTCGCGCTGGGCCTTGTCGCCGGGGTGGCATGGTGCTTGCTTGTTCGTTCCCGTGCCACTCCATAGTGCGGCAGACGGTATCTTGTGGGTTTTTTTAGTCAGTAAGAGTCTGACACCCCACAGCTCCCCAGGGCTGTGGGTGTCCAATGAAGGATTTCTTCCCACATAAAAAAAAAAAAAAAAAAAAAAGCCTAAGATTAACTTAGAGAGAACTGACTCTCAAATGCCAACTGCATTTCCAGATACATTTACAGGTTGACTACAGATTTTCAACTTAAAGGTGGTCGCAACTCGGGCGTGGTTTTCAAGAAATCCTTCGAACATGCTATGGCTTCATCATGATGTGTTCCTACGTCGAAAGTTAATGCTTATTGTAAGGATTGGAACCTACGTTGATTTAAATTTCATACCTATTATTTATTTATACGTATTGATTTTTCTGAATCGATACTATTTATAATCTATATTTAACTATTTAAAAAACAATTTAGAAATTGAACTACAAGTACAGGATTTTATATTGTTTGCGTGGTAACGAACTTACCATTAAGCAATACGATTATTATTATCGATGTATTATAAGGCTTCAAAATTATCTTGATTAATATAACTGATAGCGAGACAAGCTAGTTGCTAACTAGTCTGTATTGTCAACTCGCATATGAAATAATTAATTACTGTAATCAATTTATTTTGATTATTTTATTGATTATTTATTTGTAATGATTATAATTGGAGATCGATAAAATTAAAAATAATTGGGATTGGATTAGTGAATGTGATTAGAATCTAGTGATTTATTATCACATTCACGTAGAGATCGCATAGTTTTTAAAACTCAATCTATGGAACTTATTTGTTGGGTTGAGACTAATTAATACTTTGTTAAAGAAAATTTGGGTAGCGGTAAGTTTTTTTATAATGTCTGTCAACCTGACTACTACCCTTAACTTGAAAACCTGTTTATCAAGCACTTATAGGCGTGTTTTGAGTGATGTACTCGAGAGCTAGCCAATTATAATTAGGGGAGATTGTAGTCAAGCCCTGGAAACCCATAAAGTATATAATTAAACTTAGAAATGGCTATTCAATTCTAGAGTAAGCTTAGCTTATATATTAACTAACCAGCCGATTTACCATAAATATACACATATTTAACGGCATCACACAAAAGTGAAAATAAGCCCAGCACCCAAAAGTCTGTGATTATCTTCATAAGTCGTCAGCCATGTATGTGATCTCTTACTATTACTTCACTACTTACTTTTGTAGCCTATGCTATAGTTACTGTAATTCGTAATCAAGCTAGGGTGTATTAGAGATAGGACTTTTTAATATTAATAAGGATACCTTTTTTTTTTTTTTTTTTTTTTTACGTGGGGAAAATCCGTAACGGATACCCACCCCGTCGGGCAGCGTGGGGTGGGTTATGTCCGAGTTCCACGGACTAAAAACCCCACGGTGCCTCACACACCTATTGGGCCGGGGAGCAGGAACTGCCAATGGCATTACTTCTGCTCCCCGACAGGTGTCGGCCCCTCAACAGGGGCCCCGTCTGCGGTCTGAGGGGTCAAAATGGCAGACTCCTCAGGGGGGGGGAGGGTGTTAAGCCCCCCCCGACGAACTGTGGGAGTCGCTCGGCACAAGCGCCTCCACCACGCGGGCCTGTGCAGTTTAACTCTGCTCAGGGCGACGGACGTGCCCGCCCGTCCCGTCGCCCACAGGCCCTTTTTACGGCGGCATGAGGTCGTCGCCGACCCGTCGCCGACCCGTCGCCGCCGTGTTCGTCGACCGCGGGAGGTGAGCCTGGTGGTCTGCTCCCTCTCCCTCTCCGCCGCCTCCTTCGCGAGCATGACTCGCTCGCAGTACGAGGCGACGGAGATCCACCCGGCCTCGCTCTCGACCATCTTGACGATGACGGTCGAGAGCGAGAGGTCCGGGCCTATGGCCGCGACGAGCTCGCGACGTGGCTCGTTCTAGGCGGCACACTCCTCAAGAGTGTGCTGCGCACGATCTTCTGCGCAGCCACAATGATGGCACCCTGGCGTTGGCTCCCGGCCGATACGACACAGGTAGCTGCCGAAGCAGCCGTGCCCCGACAGCACCTGTGTCAGCCGGAAGCTCAGGGTGCCATGCCGCCTGGTGAGCCATTCAGCCAAAACCGGCCGAATGGCTCCTATGGTAGCCACGCCCGAGCTCGGTCGCTCAAGTCGTCGTTCCCATTCCTCGATGACTAGGACCTGGTGGAGCTGGGACCGGAGCACCTCGATTTGCCGAGGTGCGAGTCTCCGGCCCCGCTCCAGCGCCTCCACGCGTCGTTGATACAGAGACGCGTGGGCTCTCGCTTCCAGGTCCCAAGGTGGGGATCCGGCTAGAAGGGAGGCCGCCTCGAAGGAGATCGTGCGGTACCCGCGGATGGCCCTGACGGCCATCGCGCGCTGCTGTCTTCGCAGCTGGGCGCTGCCAACGGCCGTCAGGCCACACGCCCATGCGGGTGCCCCGTATAGGGCCATGGACCGCACGACCCCCAGGTACAACTTCCGGCAGGCGGAGTTGGGCCCCCCCAAGTTGGGAAGCAGACGGGCTAACGGATACCTGCTATTTCGGAGCACTTACAGGCGATTTATATCTGGTAAGTGAAATGTCTGTAGCCTATAGAAGTATTGGGTTGATGATACTGTTAGAACTGTGCAACGTACGATTCGTATAAGTACAGTACCTACTTGGATAGGAATCACAAGCAGAAAAAGATATTTTTTTTCACTTTATATGTTCTAGCGTTTGTCTAAACACTCGATTGATGTTAAATAATGATGAGGCGTAAGATGATAAACTCGCTAAACTCAAAGTGTGGGGGGAGGGAGTTAGCATGCAATGGCAGCTGCTGGACGACAGGTACAGCTGCTTAGCGATACATTTTGCCTTGAGAGTGATAGGTAGACAAGTAGGAAACCTCTATCACCATGCTATAGTTTCATGACAATGCTTTTCTTCAGCGAAAGCTATGGGTTTCGAATGTACGCATGTCTAAGCAATCTATAGCCCATCAGTGTTCAATGTCGAGTAACGACTCTGAATGGTAAACAAAAATTATTCAAGTATCAAGACGATGAATCCTGTAAATAAAATAAGCTAGTACTGTATCAGTTGATATCGAGAGAGTCCAGATCGGGGCTCCACCTCCCAATAAAGTGTAGCCATCAATTCAGTCGGCTTGCAAAAACACTTCTCCTACCTCGAGGCACGCGCATGATCGATGGACGGACAGATCATAGAGGTGTTCTTAATTATGTATTTGCGGTGTTTTGTTATAATACACTGCTATAGTTAGGTACTGATGCATTTAGATTATCTATAACACCTACTCATAAAATAGCGTTTGATTCTTCGTAACACCAGAAAGTCTCAACGACAGCAAAACTTGAGTAATAGTTAATCTTGTCTTGTATTAATACTGCGGTAATTATGCCATTATGTATGTTTTTATGCAAAACATTTAGGACATTTTTACTGGTATTAAGTGTGCTGATAGGCATAAAGTTACAATTTACAAATGACAATGGTATTTATTTCATCGTTACTACTAGTGATGTTAGAAACGTTACAAAAATGTAAACGAACCCGAGTTCACGAGCTAATTTTTAATTTAGTGATCCCGCAGGTGTCGTCACCAGAAAGGACCGGCTCTCTGAATTTAGATTAGGCAACATCTTGTAGTGACATCTCCACCTTGAATGATTTATATTATGTTTACATGGAGGAAATATATTTTAAATTATACGTTTTGTTAGTCACCGTCCTTTAGTTGAAAACTATCAAATATTAATTGGTATGTTCTTGTAGTTCTTTTACACTTATAATTAAAAACAATAATAATGCCTTTATATTTAGCATTTGCTTTTTTTTACTTAGAATATATCTCCTAATTCAGTATCTCTCACAGCAAATACTCTCTTTAGCCACCTTCATTTCTGTGATATTTATTTTGTATAATTATTCAAATCTTATTTTCATCATTGACAATTTCTACTTTTGTTGGTTATTTCTAGTCAGGAAATCTATTAATTATGTTTCATCTGCTAATTATTCATTCTATTGTCGTTCAACTTTACATATTCCTTCCTGTTATTGATTGCTCCACAGATATAAAAACACTAGTCAATAATTATGTCATTATTGTGTATTGCTTTCGAACGCCAATAGATCTAAAGATGTCTTTTTTCCACTAAACTGTTAACGACGAAATTTGTGAATCGTTCCAAGTTTCCTCGTGATGTTGTCTACAAACTTCAAGAGATATTAATTAAATTCAGAAACAATAAAATACCGAAAACGCTAGTAAAAGCCATTTAGGTTCAAATGAGAATAGATCAAACGTAATCCCTGTGTGAACTCAGCAACATATAAAAGAAACATTTAAGATTAACATCAAATAATCCCATTTTGGGTGATAGGTTATGACAATTTTGCCTGACTGGATCGTGATAACGTAATGAAAAATCATTTTTAGTTTGTGGTGGTTTGGGGATCATTCATAGACGGTAGGTGAGTGGTGAGCTACACGATGTGAACCGTAAAACTGAAAATATTTTGACATTCACCACTATCATCCGTTTTGACATTTGACTAACACATTCGATATCTCAGGGCAATATTGCAATACCTAAACATAGCCACAGTTTCTAGAGAGCAGATCATTCATTTAACTCACGTTAATTAGAAAATGTTTATTCGATTATAGTCTCACTAATTAAGTCGAAATGTAATAAGACGCTAAATCTAGCAATGAGAATGGTTTTCAAGTATAACATCAAATAGATAACATAACGACAATATTTTAATGATATAATCGTGCGCCATATAACTAATTTCATCACAACTACCTACCTATACATTAAAAATTAGGGAGGACGTTACTTCGCACTTCCGCTAAGAATTGTTTGGTCGCTATCACGTCTTACTGTAACAGAAAACGGTTGTGAAACAACTAAAAATAATGAAAAGGCGTGGTTGGAGACAGTTCGACTCGATGTTGGCAGATGGTTGAACCTGTCGTCGATTGACACTGTGATATGTATCTGAAAAATATATAAATAATAGTCGTATATGAAATGAAAAAAGAAATAAAAGAAGTAAATAATATAAAAAAGAATTATATACTTAATTAAAAATAAAAAATACGTTGCAGATTGACGTGTAACGACTACAACGGTTACACGTGTTTCGCTCATTCGCGGTGCATCTTCAGATCGATGTTGATTCTTCTGACGCAGTGATTCGCTTGCCCGCTATTTTAAGGGGGTCTTTGTGTCAAAGGGCTATTATAGAGTGGGACAATATGTGAACGATCGTGATGCCTGGAAATGACTCCTCTCTGTGCATCCACTAAAACGATTGTAACGTGGAATGTATTTTAAATATAAATCTCTATATGTTAAAAAGATAAAATCGATCGAGTTTTTTATTGCCGGTTCTTCTCGATGACTCGGTTGTTTTCCGAACTGTTGGTAATTTTGACGTTCATAAGCGTCTTCTTAGGGCCTAAATTGAATAGAGTATTTTTTGATTTTTGAAACATTTTGTGATTGACTCTCAAGTGCAGCTGCCGGAATACACTTATACGTGATTGGTGATAAATTTTCAACTAGAGGGTGGTAGCTAGCCAGATGGGCTTAGTAAAAGCGCTACCACCATGCTATGGCTTCATTACCATGTTTTCTTCACCAAAACTTCAGGCTTATTAGCAAGTATTCAATTCTACTTCGAGGGCTGCGGTGTCCGAACACGCTATAAATATTGTCCGAACTAAAAGTATGAATTTGTCAGTAATTCTATTTATTTGAATGTACAAAGGAGTCGAGAAAGTATTAACAATAGTAAGTAAAAAGTATTTTCGTAATTTATCTTATCATCTGTTACTAAATATTCATATTGTATCCTTTAACATCAGCACGAAATCTGTGCTTTTCCTGCACCTTTTTTAGTGAGCGTTGGCAATGAATGGGTTGCTTTCCGAACCTGTGGTAGTATTGACGTTCGGATGGCTTACTATAAATAAAATACTGATCTATCGGAATTGCTTTGGCAATGATAGTTAAAGATAATAATTATAATTTATTATTTTTTAACTATAAACATTATTTACTTAAATTGAGTTATCTGCTCTACGTTATCTGTGACATGGATCACACCTACAGAATGAAACGTATCTTCGAACAATATGTAGTTGTCAGTAGTTGATAGAACCTGTCTTTCAAACTATCTCGGATACGTTTTATCACGAGACAGTAGAAGAAATATTTTTTGTTAAGCAAAAATAGCCTTTAATAGTATACAATTATAAATATTATTTTTATTTGTACTTTGTTAGTTTCTTATGACATTATGTTGAATGAGCTACATACAAGAACAGTGTATAAGACGAGAAATAAAGATACCACGACGTACATTGCTTGTTTGAAACTTGAGTTTTAATTACAGTATAATAATGCGGTGTAAGGGTTTTCGAACAAAACCAAAATAGTCCTTCAAATGGTAGTCATAAGTTTAGTAAAAAATCTGAACATTTGACAATTCATGCAGAAGATGTTGACAACAACTCTTTAGGTACTGCTTTGGAGGAGATAAATTAAACATTGAAAATCCTTTATCGTATTCTGATTTTTGACTGCTCCGTGAGAGAACCAGCGAGTGACTGTTCATTTGTTTTCGCTTAACATGTTTGTATCAATGATGTAATGTCTTACATATATAAAATCTATTGTACAGTATTGTATAAAATCCTCTATAGTGATTAGTTATTGGATTTTAATATTTTTATCATCTGCTATAATGTAACTCAGTTTTATTCGTTTATATTATGAAGAAGCCTATAGCCGGGCCATCTGACGTCAAGTGGTTGCTGGAACATATATACCGTCATATAAAGCAAGAAGGTTGCATCTGCCATTTTTTGTAATAATTAATTGTATACATATTCGGAATCAGGAAAAACAGTTTAATAGCGGTTTTGTGCACTTACGAACTTCTATTTACTAAAGGTGTATACTACAGACTAGTCGCCTCTTCTCTGATATATGTTTTAGTTAAATGCGGCCCTATTGAAGGAAAACATCGTGAGGAAATTTGAATCTGAGACACGTTTTTGCAGTATTATAGTATGTAGGGAAAATAGGACTGTGGATTTCTCATAGTTTCAAATCGCTATAGATCGTTATAGATTGGTGTGGTGATTATGCCTATATTTGATTTCGAGAAGAGGCCTGTGACCTTACAGTGGCTCTCTTTGTATACTGATGAGTGTGTGTATGTATAGAATTTAATTAGGTTAGTAATGGTCACAACAATGGTTAACGACTTTTTCCGTTTACTATACAATTCGGAACTAAAACTCTGTCACAATATCAAAGAGCTGAAGTGCGGGTAACGGGAGATAGAGGCGTGAAAAATTTCACTAATATGTAAAACGAATCTGTTTGTTTGTTACGATTTGACAAATATATTACTGTGACATTACCTATAAAGTTAACCTGGAGAATACGTACATAGACAACAAGACCGAGAGAGGAGAACATACTGAAAAGTACAATACGAGAGAAGAAGATACTGAAAAATATGGGGCTAAATTCACAGGTATGAGTAAGTCCTAAGTAATTGCTTTTGCTACGTTTTCACACCTTTCAGAACCTTACCACACTTACAAGAATACAAAAAAAGGATAAATGGTGCCTTTCACCCAAAAATAAATTACCTTTACTTTATGTTACACTGTATAATATTGGTACATTCTGCGTAATACAAGTTGGTTATCGAGTACAACTGAAATGGATTAAAAATAATCATACATGAAATCTGTAATGCCACAATAAATTCCTGGAAAGTACATACGGCCCGCCATTTTGTTTACCTCTGACGTTATCACAAAACCTTTCGTAATAACTACCTATTTGAGTTTTTGGCGGGATCTTTGTCTGTCATGTAGTGGCTTTTATATTTTATTCATAATCTTGTGTTATTAGACTCTATATATTGTAATATTGGTGGTGTTTTAGGTAATATAGTTCGGTTGTTATGCACAAGTGAAGTGGATGGGAAATAATACCACGGAGCATGCATTCTGAGATGCCACCAAAACTCCATGGAAAGTTCTAACAAGGAAACCACCATCTTGTTAGAACATTATAATTATCACAAGACACTTACTTTGTAAAATCTTGTTACTTGACGCTGGCTTGTGCACAAACCGTGACGGAGCCAATAAATAAAGAAGAAGAACTACCTATTTGCCAATGCCAGTAGTTTTTAATAGTGAAGGTCGGTTGCCTATGTGTAAAAAATTTGAAGATACGCAATGTACACGTTAACAGACAAACAGACGGGACTGAAATGATCACAGTTGAGTCGATGCCGTTTTCAAATGTCTCCGGAGACAGCAGCCAGGTGTCTGGTCGCCGGCGAAGATCAATGGTGTGTCAACGACTCGTTACCGGAGAATTGGTATACGAAAACATGGCAAATCACTATTGAATCCAATATTTCTTTAATACACTAAGAATCTTATCCCTTCGGTATTATAAAACAGATGACAGAATAAGCAAGTTACTCTTGTTATTTTATGGAAATTATGAGTTCTATTTAGTTTGATTTTAAGCTACTTTAGGTTTTTTTATTGTGATTTTGTCATTATAGCTCTACTCCAAAACTCAACGTACCTAATAGCTTAAAATTTGCTCTATCGGTTAGTAAAAGCCTCATGAAATTATTCAGTCGCTTCGAATGAACCTCGAAAAATAACAGTGACTTCAGTTCTATTTAGTAAAGTTATAATACATTTTTTTATCTAACAGCCGCACCTATTTAATTGTCTATTGTGTTTATAATTGACAGGACAAATGTTTGAAAAATCGTACAGAAAAGTGAAAATTTTGGGTTAAAAAATCTCCTTATAAAAAAGTGAGTGAGATAGAAGAAAGTAGGGTGATTCTTTAAAGTTCAGTTGCCATATTTTTTTGCATTACATAGTCGTATTAGAAAGCGAAGATTTGGTACCTCATTTGATGCCGAGAAGGGCAGCTAGTAGAAAATATCTTTTACAGTAAATAGATGTATGAAGACCTCTTACTATGTCGATCACTCTATTGTTTGGTTTTGCTTGTGCGAGGAATACCATCTGAAAAAGTTTGTCTACATTTTAACATTTTTCACGACGCGCGCTAATGGTTAATTATTTCAATTTATCACAACATCTTTGCTTCCAACTGTTATGTATATAAAAATAAAACCTATAGTTGTGTCTGTACATGTTTTTTATTTTGTAAGAAATATTTAAAAACCGGTTTGATAGGTTTTAATGAATTAATTCTTTTGTTTTTGTAAAAATATTCCGTACAAATTCATTATGTTGTCTTCACTATCTACGTGCGAGTTGATAAGTCTCAAATCATCATACTTCGCGGTCCTTACGTCTATATAAAATTAACACTCAACTTTTAACTACTCAACCGTTCATTACAAAATTTTGCATTCGCGTTGTTAGGTATACAGAGAAGGACAGTTACCTCTTAACCAGAAAAAAGTACTGTACCCGAGGGATTAGTCATATCTAAAATAACACGAGTGAAATCGCGGGCAAAAGCTACTTAACAAAAAACGCGTGCGCGGTGTCACTAACATACAAAATATTTAACGCCAATAAAACATTGGCTCCAATATTGGACTAAGACACGGGACAACCCCACACATACGTTTCTAACTTAGGTCGTAGTATGACACCCAAACAACATGTGTAAATAATTTTTCATCGAGTCTGGGGTTGTATGATAGGACAATTACATACGATTACATCCAACCATCATGCACTGATATCGCGTTTCGGTACCCAGTAACCAAGTAAAATGGATTTATACCCGTTTATTATTGTTATAGCCTTATTGCTGATACTAAATAGGTACTTTCTTTTATATAGGCTTAACATATCAGGTTTCTCGTTTTAGTGGTCAACGTGTCACTTGACATGTAGGCCTCTTCCAGTTGTTTCCAATTTTTCCTATCGTTTGCTTTTCTTTGGCAATCTGAACTACCAACTTTATTGACATCACCTGCCCATCTTTTAACTTGTCTCCCTCTTTTTATTTTGCCATCCCGTCCGTAATTAATTTTGTCCATTTTATCATACTATATCCTGTCATGTGTCCTGTCCATTATCACTAAAATTGCTTAGCTTTTTTTTATTATATCTCTTATTTTGTTGTAGGTCTGATTTGTTATGTTCTGTATTTGTTATGTTCTGTTCCTGTCTTTTAGTGAAATTCCCATCATACTTCTTTTTATTGTTCTGTGACATGTTCTCCGTTATAAATAGCGCTTCGGTGACCACCGCCTCCCATATAGGATAATAATTATTTGTGTATGTATCAACGCGTATATATATTATGGATATGACAAACGCAAAAATGTCCCAACAAAGCGCATACATTAGAGGTATTATCGCGGCGCGTTTCGAGCACAAAAGGTTGAAAAGTCGCATTTCGCACGTATCGCGTTATCGTCGGTCTGTTCGAACCCTTACGTCGGGAGGGAGAATTATTTTCAGTTCAAGTCATCGACTAACAGCGGAATTCAAATGTTTCTGTCTTTAATTAAAATAAATAATACAGATAAACATACTTTTATTTTTGTGTAAACGTGGGTTATAATTTTATGCGAACAGGTCTGTCTGTTATTTTTTTATTTTGGCGTTACCGCTAACTCTCACTGGAAAAGCGTAATGATATATATAGTATATAATAATACCTTGAAAACTTCTCTATTTAAGAGTAAAAGCTGAATAAATCTGTCTGTCTGTCGTTTGTACGCGCATCACGCAAAAACTACTTGACAGATTTTGACGAAATTTGGTATGCTGATAGATTATACACCAGTATAACATATACGATATGTTTTACATAAATATCGCATTCGTATATATATTTATCTTATTTATAAGAAAACACAAAAGAGACGCAACTTATGCAAAGGCTGCTGGACTGATTTTGGCATTGCTGACTGTTGTTTTGAGTGTTGCACCGTGTATCGAAAGTCAGAATTATACATTCAAACTATGAGCAACTACTCGACATTGTAGTGTCACGCCACACCACGAAGAACCAAATCGTTCACAAAGGGTCGATGTAGAGTTTTGATACGCCTTTTTATCTATGATTTTATTAATAACTGTGTTTGGAATTCAAATTCCACGGGGACGTAGTCACGGGCACAGCTAGTTTATTTATATGTATACATAAAAGGGCGATAAGTCTGATTTGATATGAAAATGTTCATTTCTGTGTTGAACGCATTTTCTTTAATGTCCTGTAAATTCATACATTCATTCATACTTCATATATCAGCATTACAATTAGGCTAACATATCATTAAACTAAGCAAAGAGCAGTATAAATAAAATGTATGGAACGTAAAATACAAATGTATGGAAACACATCACTTCAAAATGGCTGCATCACTAATTTATCTAATTGCTTTTTTGATGTTTGTAATTCTCAGAACAAGGTTTGTATTAAGGAAAATGTTTGAAAAGTCGTATGGAAAAGTGAACAATTTGGATTATAAAATTCCTTTATAAAGAAATGAGTAAGTAATATAATAATAACTAACACATAAATATACTTATTTTCTAGAATTCTTTACATAATGTTAGCCTTAACAATGACCCCAAACTTGGTAGTGTCTGTATCATGGAAGCCTAATATCTGGCTGATTTAGTTGACGGTGGCGAATTTTAACCTGACATTTACATTAGTAAGAACATTCAAGTTGACGATAGACCTTCAGATGGAGACCTTCAAAAATATTGACAGTTTGACGTTTAATTGCCATTTTATTTCATAACAGGTTCGTAATTTAAAGGGTATACTCGTACTTGCAATGACGAGTCGGGCAGTTTTAAAATGAAAAAAAACACTGTCGGATTTCTCATTAATTTTTTCCCAATATCGCTCACCGGTTATGTCTTGGACAATAAAACTGCGTCGCGAGTAGAATTATCAGGAGTCGTTCAAATGATTTATGTACACAATTATTGGTTATTCAGGTACTGTGTTTTGTGCGATCCGATCCCGTCGAGATAGAAGTTTGAGACAATGAGACCTAATTTAATGGCATTTTGAGAGATGTGCTTCGAGATCATTTTAGATAGGAGCCTGTGAAACTTCGCTAACGATTTCGTGTTTGTAATCGAGATTTGTATTGGCGAATAACAAAATATATAAAAGTCATAAAAATAATACTTCATATTTTTAATGCGTAACCTTTTTCGTTGTATTGACAACCCTGCTTTCATACAAGGGAGTAACTTGTGCTCGCGGTTTCGCTCGTGTTTATATACATCATGAAAATATAATAAAGGAGATATATTAATCTCCGTTAATGGAGTTTTCTATAGGCGAATTAATTTTTAAAATCGTTTATGTACTTTTTTTTGTAAACCCACTATATACAAAAAAAACAAAAAGTTTTCTTTTTCTAATAGTAGTTTAAATATAGATAAGTATTGACTAATGAAAAAGTACATAATGCTTTAAAATTGAATAAGAAGATTAAATTCATAGGAATTAGGCAGTAATCATAAAATGTAATAGGGTTAACATAAAAATCATTCAAAGTCCTAGTTCATATTACAAACTTGCAAGTACCTAACTTTATCTGCTTGTTCGATACACTTTCACAACTAAAAATTTGAATGAATAGTAATGAATATATTCATTCTGTGTATGTCGAAAAACACGGAGGCAAAGTTATGGGAATTGCTAATATAAAAAAATACTAAGCAAAGACCAAAGCAAAGTATGTGTTTAAAAAATACGCCAATTCTTTGAACTACACGGTGAAATTACGAGAACATTCCTAAAGTAAGTATATATTTTTCGAATAAAGACAGATTTATATATTTCACTATTATTAACTCCGTTACATCATTTCTTTAATTTATCTTTAATGCATCCTATAATACGCGAATGAATAATAACTTGAAATTATGTGTTCAGTCCCGACAAAGCAATGAGTAAACATAAATTCAATGGAAAGAGAAAATTTTTACAAACAATAATTTCAAATCATAAAACAAAACGAAATATTGTTCCGGTAGTCTTCATATTTATACCCGTCTAATAGATTTTCGCGCTAAGTGCTCGCTCTCTCTCAACAATTTCATAAAGAAAAAACTTTGGGCAACATTCATTAGCCGGCCGTGCTCGCTGGGCGACGTCACGTGATGATTTAAAGGTCCACGCTGTAATGGTGCGATAAATAACATGGTCGCCATTGCTTAAGTACACGCGAAATGGCGCTACTTAGCCGGGCACTGCCATCTCCCGGCGTCGGGCGTAAATAAAACGATAATTTCTTTTGTTTTGCTTGTCGTGAGCGCAACGAATGGCTTGAAATTGTTTTTCATTTTATTTTTATTTGAGATTAATTTGTGCATTGACTAGTGAATTTTAATTTCGCACTAAGTTATTGGCTTGAAATCCGTCTCGGTATGTTAGATGTCATCGCGTATATGGTCCATGGCCACAGGTTTCATATCATTATTATTTGTTGATTATTTTATATACAGGGTTCATAAGTATAAAATGGGCAAATAACAGACTTAATTTCAATAGTATTATCAAATTTCTAGAATAAGAAATTGTAGTTGTTTGCTTTTTTATTTATAGATTGCATTAAATATTTATGGTCAAAAGACTTAGTTATAAACTGTATATTTTAATAAATAAATATATTGTCTATAATTTAAACTTTCTTTTATTAGTTAAATGACGTAATATTTATATAATTTAGAAGTAATTAATAGGTTAATTTTAATCTAGTTGATATTGATTTGAAATAAAAGTTCAACTATCAAATCACAGATGGCGCCATCAATATGTTCAATGACCATACAGTTTATTTCGTTTAAGTTCGTCGATCGTCTGATAGATGACACTAGCTCGAGGGTCATTTATGTACTGATAATATACTCCTATCTTATATATATAAAAATGAATTGCTGTTTTTTTGTCTCGCTAAAACTCAAGAATCGCTGGACCGATTTGGCTAATTTTCATCTTGAAATATTTGTGGAAGTTGTTCAGGGAAGGTTTAAGCTGTTAGAAACATAAATAATAAGTAAAGGAAAATACTAAAATAAACAATTTAATTTTCAAATACAAAATGTTCTTAGCTATGAAACAGTTGATGTCTTTTGTCATTTTAGAAATAAAAAAATGTCATTCGTTTGTCAGATATTTGTAGGTGCGTTCAAAAATATGTCTGTTATATAGCTGTACTATGTGTTAAGGTATGACCACATTTTACACAAATATATGGAAGTGATCCGAAGTTCACCGGCTCATCTAGTTAATAATATAAATGCGAATATTAGGTTGTTTGCTTATTTATTATACTTTCACGCTTTAATTACTTACTCAACCGATCACCAGGACATTTAGCATACCTTTAACTTCAAAAAACTGTACTGTTCCTGAGGGATAGATTTATATTAACACGAGAGAAAAATTAGTTTGTCTTTTAAATAACATATTTATTGACAATCTATATTCTTTAATATTGTTTTCAGTTATTTTGTCGGTCATAGCGCTCCTGAAATCATTTCTTGGTTTAGGTGGTGGTTTGGTTTGGGTGGTGGTAGAGGGAACACTGTGTTTTGATAGTTGAGATATTTGAAATAAAGAAAAAATATTTTTGATTGTATAACCCAGCGGCTCTCAACCACTTTGTCGCGACACATTGTTGTAGTTCAAGTATTAATTAAGTAGAATTTTTGTAATTTCTGCCCGCTCCCTCCCCCTGGTCAGCAAAAGTAACCAATGTACATCTCCCTCCCTCCGTGCTTACGTAAACATTTATATAAGTAATCTTTAATGTGTTTTTCTTCCTTATTGATTCATGATTATGAATAGTTAACATGTCTAAGGACAACAGTATAGTCAGTTCGAAATTTTTTTTTTTTTTATATTATAGGAGGCAAACGAACAGGTGGGTCACCTGATGGTAAGTGAACACCACCGTCCATAGACACTAACAACACCAGGGGATTCGCAAGTGCTTTGCCGGTCTTTTAATATATGTGGGCCTCCGGCCCTCTCACTGGCCGAATGAAACGCAACAGTGCAAGCACTGTTACTTCACGTTGGCTTTCTGTGAGAGGGTGGTACTACCCCGGGCGAGCCGACCCATTCATTCTGAAACCAGTAATAGTTTCAGCGTAGTTCTACCACTTACCTAAAAATGTTTAATGGTGGAAAAAATATACACGAAAAACACGTCCTACAAATGGAGAGTCTATTTATTATTAAATACCTTTTATGGTATTAGGAACGCCAAACATAAATAAGTATAATATTTTATCAAACCTGAATATAGTTGAATATCAAGAATACTTAATATTAGATTTGCTAACTTCTGCTTTCTCCTGCATAAATAAAACGCCAAATTTTCCAAATTCAAATTTGATAGTCTAACATCCGACGGAGATACACGAACACGGCCCGAGTCGCTCCGAAAAAGCGTCGAGCGTCGCGTCGCGACGATCCAACCGTCCCGCTGCCAAAGATTTGACGTCGATGGTAGCGAATCGTAAATTACCATTATCTGCAGACGCACGGTGCGAGTATTTATTATTTATGGGTCGGATCGGGCCCGCGCCCGCTCTCTAGTCTCCGCGGGACGTTTTTCCCCATGCACCGCCAGCAGGGTTCAATTTTATAGTCAAATCTTGAAGCGCTGACATTCTGTACAATATCAACATTAATGTTATAAAGGCGAAAGTGGGTTGGTTTGTTTGTTACTTGTTCATGCTTTAACTATTCAATCCATCATGAAAATTTTCAAACATTTCATATAGGGAGTACATAAAATTACATAGGATACTTATCATTCACGGATTGTTTCATCGTCGACGAAATACCAAACATACATTAACTCGACCAAAGCTCCAGGCAAAAGCTAGTCATCTATAAATTACTTAAATAAATAGAGGTATAATTACATTAAATAGAGATATAATTAATCGTGTTCAAGATATTATATTATATATATATATTATAGTATATATATATATATAATATATATATATTATTAGCTATATAATATACTTTAATACTAATAAGTTCGTGAAGTGTTTGTACAGTGTAGACGCTTTTCATTAACTGTACCAAGTACCACGTTATTTGAGATAATAATTACCATATATTATTTTTATTTAAAAAATACCGTTCTATGGTAAAATGCCATAAGGGTTAGAAGATGATGACTGTTCTTCACATACTTTGATTCTTTATTTTAATTAATCACTACGTCATGTTATAAAACAAAATCGCTTGCAGCGTCTGTCTGTATGTCTGTTCACGATAAAACCAAAAACTACTGAACGGATTGTAATGCGGTCTTCGCCAATAGATAGAGTAATACATGAGGAAGGTTTAGGTATATATTTTCTCAAGGTTTTGTGTAAATTTGTTGAAATATAACGATAATTGTTGGAAAAAGTCAAGCCGCCTAGGAGTTTTCATCGAAAATGCTGCCTAATTCTTTTGAGTTATACAAAAACAATGTATAGTAAGATATTCCTCTTTTATAGATTTACAAAAAAGTCTGCGATATAAACATATATTTTAAGGATAACTTACTATACACATATATCTTCTAAAAATGGGCAATTGGAAGTATATTTAGACAGATACAGCATTAACCCTTATAAAATTAAATAAATTAGTTGCCTTAAGCATTTGATGCACATATATATTTTTTATTATCAGGGTCCGCCGGGCCTGCTAGTTACATATAAATTTAAGATGTAACCTTTATATTTCCTATTTTCTTAGACTTCGTTACGACAGACAGTATGCACTATTTTCCTATAGTTAACAATCAATATATTTTATTTGCTCACATAAAAATTGATAACCCTATCAATAATAACATTATTTTTAATAATAGTTCCATTGTTTTCAGTTATTTTTAATTACCAGATATCATTCAGTTAATTGAAATATTCTATAACTGTGAAATTAAAATAATAAATTCCACAATAATAACAAAATTAACATTTCATAACATATGATTTCTTTAATTCCTTTACATAGTTAAAAGTCATGTACAAAAGACGTGTTAAGTCTGCAATTCTTGCTTTCATATTTATTTGTCTGTAATTTGTTCTTTTTAGTATTTAGTAATACACACAGAAAACCAATGAAATGAGAAATAACAATTTTTTGTTAGATCTATACATTGACACGGGCAAATGCTTTTGCGATGCTAAAACTAGAACATATAGATATGGTTTTTGACGGGCACTTCTTTGATTATGTAACTGGTACATGGTACTTTCGTAATAACGCGCACATTAATTCCATTTTATATTTTTATTTTACAATAGTTAGGAAAACTTACAGTTTAATTATAGATTTAGCTAATTATTATATAATATATCAAAAATAAAAACATTTAAATCTTCACTTATCTATTGACGGCTAGATCTGTGTGCCTATCAATTTGCGATCACAAACTAAAGTACTATAAGAAATAGTCATTCTTTATTGGATGAGCAAACGTTTCGATCAATGTTCACCGTTGAACGCCTCACTACGAACCACAGAGGTACAAACAAATGAAAATTACGTCGGCATCTAGAATCGAATAAATTACAAAGATATATTATTATTAAAATTTCGCTGCGAACTTTTGAACATTAACTTCGGTATCGGGATAGTGACACACTGAGTGAAAATTTCAGCTAAATTTACATTTCTGGGTAATCTTTTACTAGTACCAGCTTCCTACTACGCACGATCTACGGTATCGAGACGTGAGACACTGACCGAGTGTTTAGTCCAAAACTTTTCTATCAGCAAGAAATACCCTAACTCGAAAATAATTTTATAGGTGTAAAGTCATTTCAGCCAATCGTAAAACAATAAGTAGGGTTATCCGAGTTTTAGCGTAATAATTCTAATTTTTTTTAACTGCTTTATAAACGCTCCGTAGGACATGTTTGTCTCTTTCAGCTCAGATGAATTTTTTTTTATGTATTTTATACTTTAGGTTCTATTTAGGTATGGTAGTTACAACTATTTAGTCGAATATAATATTGTTTAACTGTGTAATAACTATTTTCATCACTGGTATCTCTGTGCTACTGTATTATTATATAATATATGCATGCTAACTACCACTCAAACTACCTTTTTAAGCTGTGGCTGCAGCACTCCAAAGTTACACATGTGAGAAATTTTATAGCAGGCCTTATGAAATCTGCGAATTGTAATGCGGTGTAGTGAAATTACATTCTAGTGTGATATATAGCAGGTATATGAATTGTTCAAATTAAAATTCACTGAAGAGAAATCGTCCTCGTATTATATAGCAGGTATTTTGAAATCTTCAATGATTTTTTATGTCATATGATAAATAGCAGTGATTTATTTAATATTCCGTATCTATTGCACAAATCATAAAAGTGTTATTCGTCCTATAAATACTTTGGAAAGTTTTTGATCAGTTTTAATAAGTCATGTAGTAGTTTTTGTTTTATATACATAAGTGTAAGTTATTTGATCATTTATGTATGGTAATATTGGTGTTATTTTGATTATGATTAGGATATGAATTCTGAAATGTCATAAAAATTCCCTGGAGTCTTTTAAGAATTCGCTAACTTTAAAATACGAAACATTTCCATTTCTATTCTAAGCATTTCATCTCACTTGGTAATGGCAGTAATAATTCTTAATAAGAAGAATTAATTACTACTGTTGACAAAGGACTAAGCTTCTTTCAAATATTGTTCTTATTGTGCCGCGAGCTTAAGACCGAGTTGGTGGTTTGTGACATCTACAGAAATTAACGAGTTACTCTGGAGACGTGAGATGTGACCGATAACGTCCCTTCCGCGGCACCGATACGGCTCCGATACGGTTCCGACGCGACACCGGGGCCTGCCGGATGTTCTGCTCTAAATCATGGAGATGTTACACTGCGGTGATCAATTACGAGGATCGTTATTAGGAGTCGAAAACGTTTTAAACGTGGTTTTAATCACTTACACTAACTGATGCTTGCGACTTCGATCTCGTAGCTGTTTTTTCTTTGTTTCATAGAAATTGCGGTCATACCTAAATTATTTTATTTTTATTGTAGTATATAATTATTTTACCTCTGTTAAATTTTATCATTAAAACTTAACCTCTCAGGAAAAGCGTAATTACGAGTATCCTAGATGATGCTTATGAAAAGTTCTCTATCTGTTAGTTAAAGTCACGGCAAATTCGGTCTAATTCGTTTTGAGATTATCTAGGATAAATTAAAGACAATTTAATTTTATTTAGCTGTAAAACATTATTAAAGCAGCTAATTGTTTCATGTTTTCTGTCTTCCGGTGTACATTGGTGTTTTCAAATCATAGCTTGTTACAATTTCGTAGGGAATTTTCATATTCTATGTTATTATTCCTAAACCGCTTCACTTAGGCACAATAATTTAAAGTTTATTACGGGAAAACCCACTAATAAGGTACATAATCTGTATGTCCAAATAATATAACTTCATTAATAGACAATAATAACCACAACAGGACAGATTAAGATTCTGTCAAAAACATCAAAAAGACGGAAAAGAACGCGGGTTTGAAATAAAAAAAAAAAGTATAATGCTTGTATCTTTTTCTTCACGTGGTGTTGAAGTAGCATTTACCACTGTCAAAATTTTAAAATTTGATCATACTATTTATTTTTATCAATTTAGTTTTAATTGCATGGATTTTATCTTCTTCCTTATGATAAATCTCATTGTAAGTAATGAAGTGGTGGCCACTTTTTTATATTTATTTTTTAAGCAAAATTACTCCAAAGGAAATGGTTCGAGTGTTAATAGCTATTAAATAGATAATAATTTATGATCATAAGTAGGTACAGTATAATCTAAGAACAGTGTCCATGGGTAGTCTTAGCAATGTTTAAGGCTTTCTGAAATGTTCATTCACGCCTTTAAAGGCACCCGGTATCACACAGACAAGAAAACGCGTTGTCCGTGAGACAATTCTAAATTTTTATAGTACGTCATAGATGACAATTTGCTATCTACTCATTATCTATGTCTTCATGGACTAGCTTGCATTATGCTGTAAGGGAAAGATAAATAATCTATTACAATATTATAAAGGAACACTGAATTAGCTCCAAATTAATATTCCATGTAACTTTCGTAATCTCACTTGTTGAACTTAAGTATATAATATACCTAACGTTACCATTAAAATAAGCTGACGAAATTATTGATTAAATACAGACATGTCGAAAGAATAAAAACAACGAGCAATCACGTCTCCAGCAACATTAAAAAAAAGCTACCTATTTACTTTGGCACCGAACAAGACAACGCCTGCAGAAGCCTTAACTACAATTCACTGTAAACAATACATTTGCGGCCACTTTTAGAATCGAATACATATTCTTTTTATATATCAATTTCTGTACGCATCTTTGCAAATGACATTAAAATAGTTACAGTTAATTAGAGATTAATAAATATGGGACTTTGTCCTTAATTTTTTGAATATCAGTAGTGAAATTTTATGAAAAATCATCACGGGTGCGAATATCAGTACAATATCAGTAAATTATAATAAAAATCATTGATCACTTTTTAATAAAATCATCGCTTCAATAGTCTAGAAGAGTTTCTGAAAATAAACCGTGTTCATTTCGACACGTTCTATGACATATATCATTGATTAATTAGAATATATATTTTTTCGAACTGACCACACTGTTGTCCTGGCAAGGCCTCTGCAGTTTCACTGGATTACGAGAATATATCATCAACAAATGTGTAGAGCATATCTTAGCAATTCCCTTTGTTTAAAGATAAATTGTAACCTATAAAAGGTTATTATATCTGCATGAAATAATTTATTTATTCATGCTATAATTGAAAATAAAATTATTGTTAATGTAAAAAGCAATATGTAGACACCAAATCAGCCCACAACTTTACCATAAGCTATCTATAGTTATGTTACAAGGTAAACTCCATCATTATTATTTTTTTGTTAAAGTTTTCAAAATGAATTCAGAAATGCAATCTACGTTGATATCTAAATCTTAACTTCAAAAACGATTTCTAAAAAGAATCTTAAAGACACACACCAGTTCCCGTGACTCAGAACTCACGTGTGTAAAGAAAAAAAAAAACTTACTATTATATTACAACACATCAAACGGAGTATAAAAACATCAACAGGGCAATAAATCCATCGGCAAGTGCTGCCATCTATCAAAGCCGCGAGCAACGCGTAAAGGTGTAATGTGCAGCGGTGATTGATAGATGGCGTCTGAGTCGGAGTGTTTGTGCTGCGCCCGATCACCGGTAAAAATGTTTTTGATTTAGTTCAACTCTTGTTTATACCTGGTGTTAAATTTTCAATTGTTTACTAATTCTGAATCAATAAATCTTATTGTTGATAAGGTGTTTGAATGTTCTTTTTGTTTTTAATGTGTAGTTCATTGCGGCCATGTTTGTTTTTTACTTACTGATCGGATTAACGAATATATTTACCACAAATCCATATATTTGTATTTTTATTTCGTATATTTTTGGGTTGAATAAAATTAATTAGCTATTTATTGAAATGAAGTTGTAAACATTATTGGTGTCGAATTTCAAGTCGCTTCTCGAATATTCCAGAACTGTCATTCTCAATTTGAATAAGTAGATTTCGAATTTGATTTTTGAAAGAAATGATAAAATAATCACACGATAACTACAAAAAGGGTTGCCCAGTGAGGTATAAAATATTTTCATAGGTAAAATCGGCGCATTTCAGAGTGGCCGCAGCTTAGTCCCTCTGAGAGGGAGCTTGACGAAAGAGTCCCGCGAGCCCTCCCTAATCACTCACCCGCCGAAGTGGAAACTTGGACAGCGATGGCAGCGGCTTCGATCCGCGCCGTGTCAGTTTAAATTTTATAGATATTGTAAAACATTTACGAGGAGTAGGTTATATTTTTTCTATCTCTATAAATATACATATAAGCTATTTTTCAAATATTTCCTTTTTTTTGTATGAAAGCCCTGTTTTTTTTTTTAATTTCCAAACGAAATTGAATAGCCCGTTATTTGTCGCGGTAAATCTCCGGTAAAGCTAAACTCATTTTAACAACACTTTCAGTAAGCAATTAAATGAATTTTTAAAGCTTTTCAGCTATACCATAACGCTTTTTCACATGTGTAAGCAACAATAAGGTAAATTAAAATAGCCAAAAGGGTTTCAGACATAAGTGAACGCGCAGTTTATATAAAGCAACAAGACAATTTTCAAGAGAGCAAAGTCTCGGATAGTAACTAGTTATAAATATATGTTTAATTAACAGCCTTCTGTCTTCTTCGTCTGTGTTTTTTTAATTCGAACGATCTATGCAAGGCATGAATTTTTAAAACCTACTTGGTTCATATACTATATTTTTTATTATGTTATATTATATTTGAGAAATTTAAACATTATATATATAAATGATATTATACGTGTTTGTCCAATGCATAATCTATGTTATTGCAAGGTTTTATGTAAAACTCGCTTAGTAATTTTTGTGTGAAAGAGTAACAAACTTACACCCACCGTAACAAATTTTCTCGTTTAGAATTTTACTAGTAACGGCCTGTAACTTTATCTGCGTTTGAATCTTTATTTTATTTTAATACTGGATTCGGCACAACTACTGCACAATACATAATGGATAGTACGGTACAGTCCAAAACGAGCGGCGACTGTCACGTTTTAAGCACCATCGGCATTCATCGCCATCATGCCGACCTGCCCAAAGTACCTCTTCACGCTTCGTTTGAAGGACCTGGATATCAGTAAGAGGAGGGAAACACACTGGCCAGAAGGCGATTCCACATATTCACAGTACGACAGACATAAGACTTTTCGGACTTCTTCGTTCTGACTAAATATTTTTATTTCTAATTAAAATGCTAAATACCAAATTTCATAGATCTAATTTCAAATTGTCAGATTTTCATCCTCTTTTCCACGAACTTAAAGGTTGAACCTCCAAAAATCTTTCCTTAGTACTTTTCTATATTGTAAAAACAGCACGCTTGGAAATTGTAGCTCCAGTAGTTGGGGCAGTACGTTGATACGATACGTCTATAGTTGGCCGTGCCCAATGATTGATTTCTATTCCCTCACAGTATCCACTATCACATCAGTACAGATAGTAAGCCGTAGCGTATGTCACTGGGAAAGACTGTAGCTTACTGTCAGTAAAGACTTTCAGAGTTCCATCGGGTCTTCTTACAAACAAACAATTTTTTTTTTCATGTAAACTTCTACTGTTTGTGTGATCGTAATTATTTTCCTTATAAACGGCGTCACCAATTTTCATGATTTTATTTTATTAGTCACCTGGATGTTTCTTAAATATATTTAGGGACTTGGCAAATGATGTTTTTGTCTACAACTAGTTTTCTTTTCATTTAAATTTTTGTACCAAATTGTATCTATGATAGGACATTATCTTCCTATACTCACATATGAGTATTGCCAACGAATTTTTTCCAAATCAAATTCCATGATTAGAAATTCTTAACAGAAGAAAACTATAGGTAACAAAACAATACAATACTTACTATAGCTATAGGTGTATATTTATAACTTACCATATAATTTAATAAGCACACGTAGACTCGCACTAAAAAAAATGCTTCGGATAAAATTGAGAATAATGTTATTTTGCAGATTGCTGGAGGATTAATCTGTCACAGTAAGGAAAAGAGACGAATCTATAAAACTACAAAATAAATCAGACTAAAGTCGAAAAGTTTAATTGCCTTAAGCGATACCGGTGAAGCTGTAGAGGCGTGTTAGACCAACAGCGTAGCTAATTCGAGGAAAAAACTTTGAACGACAGTACTAACATAACTATTTCTGCGGCAAAGCTGCCTCGCGCTGCTGTATATTGCTCCGGAGGATGTTATTGGTGACATACACTGATATATGAGGCATTTCATCTCAGCCGTAAGGAGTAACAATCTATTACAACTTGCTTTAAGAGGCCGCATATTTGCCAGTATAACTATTTCCTACTTCATGACATAAAAAAAGTAGTGTGTATTTATGTACACGCGTTAGAAGTTATACTTCTTTGGTGTAAGAAAATAAAAATCTTTTCAAACATTTTATCTTTCCCTTTATTCTACGTTTGTAGAAAAAAACGACACTAATAATAGAAAAAATTTATTTAATAGCTACATACTTTTATGAATACGATGTTGCCTATAGCTAACTTCAGGGTGTCTGTCGGTTTTAAGTGACGGTGTGCGCGCACATCGTAAAAATTTACTCTCATTATTTTGCCCTAATGCGCCAAAAGAAGTATAATTTCAAAAAAAATATAGTACCTACCATTAACGTCAATAAGTTACTAAAGTGGCAACATATAAGTTGTACAGATATATGTACGGTATAACAGAGTATCTATGTATATATAAATATTGATCTATCCGTCGCTTCGGTCTGAAGGAAATATGAAGTAATACCTAACCTACATAGGGAGCTTTGCCTCTCGTGATATCGAGAAATAAATTATACTATGAGCGAGATTGGCTACTTACGGATTGTTTCGCCAGGTGGTATGCTCTACGAAAACCGAAATAAGATTTGTCTTAGAAACATAAAAAAAAATCAACTTATTGCTACATGATACATAAGTACTAGTTTTTGCTCGTGACTTCGCTCGTCTTAACCCCTGGACTGTCCAAAACCACAAAGGCTTAAGTTCCATACAAACGAATGTAGACCTCACGAGGCACAGATCAACAGACTGTTGGCAGCATAAACTTAAAAAATACCTGATTTATTACGTAACTTTGAGAAATAAGAAATGATGTATTGTAAAATTATAATTTTTGTGTAAAATGTATTTTAAATTATTTTTTAATTTCTAGAGACTTCTTTTTACATAATCAGGAAGTACACAATATACGAAGTCGTCAATTAAAAAAAAAATTAAAAACATAATCCGCCATTTTGCGATCTGGGTCTTCAAAAATCAGCCTAGGGGTTAATATAGATTTCACCTATCCACGAGAACAATACTTTTTTTATTGTTGAAATTTGTTATGTCCTTTTATTGTACTCGCGATAACGTGTATACACATTTTCATAATGATCCGCTGAGTAATTAAATTGGCGGGAAAGCATAACAAACCAAGGCACATTCGCTTTTATAATATTAATATGGATAATACAAAACAACGAATGACTGTGGTCAATAGTGTTGTCGTGTGTGATAAGTATAATTATCGCTATAAGTATTCGCACCATGCAAATATGGATAAACTTATTATAGTGATCTTTTTGCGTTGTCGGGTTGCAAGATCATCCAGTGTATATCCAACAGCAAAGAAGCTTGCTGACTGGCACGACAGCGATGTATGACATATCTTTCTGTGGCCACCGCTGTTTTTCTACTTTATTTTCCTTATTACCAGGCACAGAACGCTCACATAGCCTTACTATTAAAAGAATAGAACACAACATGAGTGAATTTGTAATATACAAAGTATTGATTTCTTAAATTAGGAATGGAATTTTGATCTCTCTAACTGGAAAACTTACGCGAAAGACCGTGACAGGTTGAAATAAATAATTACAGACTGAACTGAATTTCACGATGTTACTTGGATGGAGACTGACCTTAAAATGTACTCATAGATATTAATTTAACAAACCTCAAAGCAATCAAATTCGGTGCCTCTAATGAATTCTTGTCTACCAGTGGTTGGAACGTATCTGTAGGTCTTGTTTTTTCAGTCACCTGCGTAATTGCTATTCAATTAATGGGCTCTAAATTATCTAAGAAAGGTGCAATCACGCGGTACGCCTATGATGATGGTGATTGTGTAATATATTGAACTTAGAAACTGACTACTCCTCAAATAGAATTATTGAATGTCATCGATGAGTTTAAATAACTATTCGAATTCTCAAAATTTGTACCGTTTATAATAGTAATATAGTAGATCCACTCAATATTATGAATGAGGAAGATCGTAAGGATGGATGGATGCAATGTCGTAACTATTCTATCTAAGGCTCGTGGCAAATTCATTGAAAATTATCCTCACTAAAAGTCGTCCCTTTGTAATTTAATTTTAGCCAATCCAAGTTACATAGTCTATCTTATCCCATGGATTATTTTAAATCGGAAGTTCTGGTAGTTCCTGACAAGCCTTGTCATCCGAAGGGACTCGTTGCATTTGCCATCTCTGCCACCCTATAGTTATGCCATGGATGTGTCTTATTCTTTAACGCTATTAAAAACTATTTACTCAACGGAGTCTGATGAGTCTTTACAGTGATATAGTTTATACATTCTGATAGCACATTGATTATAATTTATAAATATGTGATTAATAACGGATTGAGAATAAATTAACAAATTATAAAATACTTAAGTGTCATCATTCCATCCTCGTCGCCAGTGTTAGTTCGAAACGCGAAATGATTACACAAAGCAAGTTGGAAACGCACTCAGTTTATTAGCAACATACGTCACGTTTTAAAGGTGGTGCAGCCACTACCTATTTATACATGCACATACAACAAGTACGTTGGCCAAAATTCTGTTATTCTAGATTTTTTTCGGCAGATACCGAACCTTCAGATACCGTTTAAATTACACGAAGACAATGTATGGTCACATTATTTAAAAAGATAGGTTATATAATAATAATAAGAAGAATATCAACATAATACAAAAGATTGGCAAAGAATATGCATCCAGCGAGTAAGCGCGAGTCATCGTCGGCCTCATCTTCACTTACGAGTAGAGCAACATTCTCGACGTTTGCTTTGTAAGAGTTAATCCCTGATAATTTTCTAGGGGCAGCCAAGTTAGTGCGGACTGGAATATTGCCTGATCGCTACATCGCACCACGCTCTATAGAAATCATCCAATGATAAGGGTATGGTTTTAAAGAATATACGTTTTTTTTTTACCAATAATATTTATATTAATTTTTAGGAATGATTGCTGTCTCGAGATTCTTCGTGTTAAGAATATGACAGCGCCATAATCAAGAAAAAAAAACTCCTCCTTTCGTGGTATACTAATGAGCATGAGCGTAATTCATATATTCCGAAGTAACAGCCCAAGCCGAGGTTCGGCCACTTTGAAAAAAAAAAGTAATTAACATTCACTTATATGATTTTCTTTCAGATATTTAAGCAATTTATTTCGTGTTATCTTACAAAATAATTGATTATCGTAAACGAATGTACACAGAATCCATCTGTTTCTAATTTGTTCGCTGTTTAATCAATTCACCGCGTGGCAACGAGGACATCAAAATCGTGATACGAGTTTTACGGAAATTTATCACCATCTCACTCTTATCTTTATTTATATTTAAGTAAGATCTGCGTGTTATTTCTCGTCAACTCTCCTACACTCATTCTCAATTACTATCGGGCAAATCATATACGTATCATTCTTCACTCAATCCGTCCATACATTCTCTCATACTCCTCTGCTCCTATATCCGTCCACCTTCATACTTAACACTCTTCTTGCTATATGATTTTTATACTTCCTGTAATATAGTCATTCCTAATCTTATTCATTATGTTTAAACCACACATTCATCTTAACATTCGCTTCTTTGCCATATGTAGTCCTTTGTTACGACAGGACGGTTTTAATATTTCTTTTCGCCCTTTGAATTCTTAATTCTAGTCGAAAATCTGTTGTCAAGTGCCTAACAGCCACATTATTATTTGTTATTGGAGACCTTTTTTGTTAAAAATAAAACTTTTTTTATGCGATTGGAGTTAATCGAATGTGCAGGTCACCAGATGGTAGGTGATCACCGTTTTACGTATTATCTGCGACGCGTGGGCATCATATATGCTTTATTGCTGGCCTGATTACCGAGATACAAGCTGTTTCTACTTTGGGATTCATTTTAAGAATGTGTAAAATCGAAATGTTAATTAAATAATTTTTTAATATTTAATGGATTTGTATCTTTAATATTACTATATTTTGTTGAAACATAAGTCAAATGTTATAACCAAATAAAAACGGAATCGCCGGCAGAAGTTAGTTTAAGATAAATATAAATTAATAAATAAATACGCGGCGTCCTTATTATTTACCTACCTTGTGAACGGAGGAACGTCTGTCCGTCCGAACTGTGGCCGATATATCAACATTAACACTGTCCCCAGGCTCGGACGTCCCTCCACCTACTGTTCACTAGATGTGGTATTTGTGTATATTTATGTATTTCGGGAGACTTTTATATAAATGATAAGATTTGCATCAGTTTTATTTATTGTTTAAAAAAGCATTGTTTGATGTATTGTCGTATTACGCCTTTAGCTTTTAATATCCAATGCTACGCTATATAGACCGCACACATTATTTTGGCATATCATATTTTTGTCCTATACTTCATACGGTATTTACTCCGCTCCTAAGAGTCGTAACATAATGTCAGATTGCGTATATTCTTTCTCAATAAATAAATTGTAAAATGCATAGCACATCTGTCCAAAATTTTGAACGTCTACTTCAACAAAACCCCCAGATTTAATACGAAGAGACTAAGGTATACAATACTTTGTAACACTGGTCATACATTTCCCTTCGATTTTTTGAGCTTGTGGGAGAAAGGATCATGATCAAGTTATTTGATAATTTTGTAAAGCATGTAATCATTAATCTCAAGGCATTTTTAACGGACTTTGATTTTACCGAGACTCTCTTACTTGCACCTAAAAAATTACTGACTTATAATTGTGGACTTTATTACATCATGCTCGTGCAACGCGTCGAGAAGAAGGGATGTGAATCGTATCAAAATGCGACCTCCTCTCTCTCCCCGTATATTGCTAATTCTGAATATCGTAATAAAATAAACATAGTAATAGAGTTATTTTATTTCACCAAGTTTTCGTTGACTGTTAGTTACAAACGTTTTATTAACAGGTTATATTATTCACTTCCTACAAGATGTAAGGATCCTAAACAACTTGCAATAAGCCTACACTTCTCTGTTGGATACGGTTGATTCTACCAGAAAAATGGCGTCAACGAACGATATTTCGTCTAATTAGACCATATAATGGGAAAATTTATATTAACTTATTTTTAGATACTTGTATGTGGCCGAAATAAAAGTTTCTAATAAAAAAGGGGCCAACGTAGGTAGCAGAGTAGTTATATAGAAATCAAGAAGTATGTTATACATCGAAAGAGATACGTGAATGCGATAGAATGAGTTAATACTCCATCTGACGATAATTCGTCGCACCAAACTGGGGGAGTTAAAATGCACATTGTTGATCATTCTTATTGAGTTTTGTTTCTGCATAAGGTGTAAAGATAAATAACAAAAAGGAATTGCAAAGTCAAATCAGTGTAATTATAAACATTTTTGAGATTTAACTACGCAAGTATGATTTTTGTAGACACTTCTTGTAACTCGATACCATTGGGACACCCCGTGGGACGTCAAAAATGAAGATTTAGTCCCGCGTCGCGTCACACGTTACCTCGACTGATGAAAACATGGCTTGGCCGTCGACAGAGGGCGCTCCTCGTCTAGGGAGAGAGCACTCCCAGCCGATGTACCTACTAAAGGGATGGGATACGTAATAAACACAGGAAGGGTGTGACAAATTTTGAAATTTATCAAAAACTAGTGAAAGTAATGCGAAAGTAATTTTATCTGTCTGTTTGTTTGTTGTTTTAAACCGTTCGTAAAATTGATACAGAGATGACGTGAGACCTGGAGAAAGAGAGAATATATCGACCCCAAGTATACAGAAAAATGCGGAGATGAAGTCACGGGAAAAGCTAAGTCCTGTATAAAAAGTATGATCATATAAATCAGAAGTTAAAATGATCTTTTAATCCAAACGAGATGGTGACTTAGGCATATTGCTAGAACGCAACAATAAATTCGGTTTATCACTTAGTCAATATTATTTTAACCGAGCAACTGCATTAAAAAGCCAACTCTATTTCTAGGCTTAGCATGTGTATCTCAAGTATATATACATATATACATTTTTTAAATGAGAGTATACTATCATTGAATGATTGTTTTGGATAAGCTACAAAATTAGTGACGAGTTCCAACCTACAACACTTTTGCTATTGTGTACTTTCATTATTCTTCCACTTCACATTCTGCCACTTGCTCGTTTGTACGTCTCACTGCTAGCTTAAAGGTCTCTTAGCGAAGAAAAATATGTACATAACCAAGATGTCAGCCCAGCTTTTTACTTACGTGACGATTTCTATCAAGCAACTCTCATCGCTTCGTTTCATAAATCCGTAATCTCGCATGAAACTTAATCGCAATCACAAAGCAACATACTCAATGGAAAAGAATTTCTTGGAAAAACATGCAACCACGTACACTATAAATATTATACAGCATCAGAGAGATAAATGTTGTGTTATGGATGACAATTACAAAGAGACATCAATGTAGCAGAAATAAAATCGATCCAAAAATAATAGCGACTCCCTATAGATTTACAATCAATCTGTTAGTTAAACCCATGGCGTGTAAATAGCCGTCAGGGGCGGGTCGACGGGCAATTGTTTAGCATGTATCATGGCACAGCTGAGGCATAAATGCATTTATTAGGGTTGAAATATAAGAATAACTATTAGGTACTAAAGGCTTCTTCTGACCTTCCCATTGCGTAGTGAAGCCTTTTTTTGAAGATGTTCCAAAGCAGTGAAGTAATTAATATAAGGAACCAAAATGCTCATAGTAGTGCAGTAACCAGTTACAACTCATTGTTCATACTTCTGTTTCATCGATTTTCCATATCAGAAAACATAGTACCATCTTGCGGTGGCAAGCGGCTTTAAAAAAACCGCATCCTTGGATGACTTGGGAAACTTCCCTGATGCTATCAAATCCTAGCCAATGGTTCACATTAATAACATTTAGTGCCAAGCCACAATCCAGCGGATGTCATCGCTGTGTTAGTGTGTGTTACCCACGATCTTTCCATACCAAAATTATAATGTCTTACCACATGTTAATTCTATTATTAAAGTTACCTCTGACTGATCACAAAGAAGAAGATGATCACAACCGTTGAGACGATAAGAGAAGAAGAAATTTAAGCCATCGTAAAGTCTGTGAATTGCTACACCGAAATCCTCTTAAACGAACTCGAAAACGTGCAACTTTCGAAGCATTTTTCCTATCTTCCTTCATAAACAGGGATCAGGAGGCTAACCCTTCCGCTATAAATCTAAGTTGACCCCCCGTGGGCCTCGAGCCCCCCGCCCCACAGGCCGCGAGGTGGTTTTGAATGGAGATTGAGCCAATTAAAGTAATCGCCGTAACAGTCGGCGCTGCCTTGGATTAGTTCTCTACAGTTCCCGAAGCGATGGAGTCGTGTGTTTTTTTCTTTTTTCTTTTTGTTTTGTTAGGCATCTTATTTCTATACAGACTAGGTCGGAATTTTGTTTTAAATTTATTTATGTTTTAAGGACCATACAAATATTAAAAGAAATGTATGTTTATTTAATACGCCATGTTCGTCGTGTATAATATAAAAATGAATCGCTGAATATGTTGCTAAGCCCAAATCTCGCGAGCAGCTGAACCGATTTCGCTAATTATTTTTTTAGAATATTCCTTGAAGTACGAGGATGGTTCTTATGGAGAGAAAAATTTTAATACTTGTCTGAAATAGTCTAAAAACAACACTTTTCTATACTCCCATACAAATGATTCGTAATAATACTTAAAAGTCAATTTGAACTTTAATACCATACCCATAAAGTTTAAGTGTTAGTGGAGAGGTTCCGGGAAGGCAACACAATTGAGTGACGTTAGTATCTTGTTAATATTAATGTCCATATTTGTCAATATTTATACGATGGTAACATACAATAAGATATAACGTCCCAAATAGCAGAATAAGTATTAAAAAAAAATTAAAAAATCGACCGTTAGGTGGTACGAAGTTCACAAGGTCAGCTAGTTAATTATTAAAAATAATTTATAGTTTTAATATTAATCTAAGCGATATCTTCCGTCTCTCTCTCGTTTGATAATCCTATTTATATTAAACTAACTTCAGACATACAATATTCAAGAACAAAGCATGTCTTTTAATTGATACGATTGAAAAAAGTAATAGAAAGTGTTAACAAAGAATTCTGCAATAGGTATTATATCCCATTAGTATTATAAACGAGAACGTTCGCGAAACTAGATAGGTGTTTGTTACTTTTTCATGCAAAATTAATTAAAGTATATTCATAAAACTTTACAGTTATATATAAGCATATACTAGAATAATATAATTAATATTTTATAATGTATCAAGATACTGCAGTAATTGACCAAAATAAAATTATACAGGTCAAGTGAGTTGGAAAAATCTTACCGTCTGAGAGCATCTCGCCGTGTGTTAGAGTTAAAGGGCAAATAATACATGGTGTCGTCACTTATAAAGATATGAATGGAGACAAAATCATTGACAGCCGCTAGAATATATATACATATATTGAATGTAGTAACACATAAGTAAGCTAATCATATATGTTTAATATTTGCACGTGCAGTACGTTTTAAACCGTATGTAAATAATTATCATTAGAGATTTCGTTACTATAAATAATTTTAATTTATTGGCTGGGTCCACCAACAACTGACTACCAACGACCATAAATAATATTTACTATTATTTTACAATTACGCTTTTGCTTAATTATAAATGTAATTATTACCGGTTTTACATAATTTTATTACAAACTACTCGATTGCGAAGATTAGTACGGACAAACAGCAGACATTACAATTTAACTTGTATGTATAAATTAAAAATGTTTCCTACAAACATATTCACGTGGAATCTTTGTTACTACATTTGAATACATAAATATATTTATGTATATATTTATGCAACGAACAACGACTCCACAGGTTTCTGTATCACAGGATTACTATCATACAATACAAGCAGCGGCTGAATCCTTTTATTTATTGCTATTTATTGTTATTGCATTCTCTCCGCTCATTTCTCTGCTCTAATATTGTCTTCGCATAAATTTCGCTTAATGTTCGCCGAATCTACGACGTATTTAAAATATATAATAACGATAATTAGAGGCAGTTTTGGTATCTTCGCTTTTAGCTGATTAAAGTTTTTGTAGACGAATCCATTCGGATGTGTAATAATCTTTTATTGTTTGCATAAAGTTTTTTTAATTTTTTAAGTAATGGTGACTTTAGCAATCTCTACTTTTATTCTATATAAATGTTGAAACACTAAAGCATATTGAATTATAACTGGTCACTAAAGATATTCAATTTTAGCAGGTTGACTGCAAGACTAACCTAAAATGTATTGTACATGATAAAGTAAAATTGATTAAATGCATTCGTTGGAACCGATTTCTGTACTCGTTTCAGATTAACTATAACTTCTTGAAATGTTGAGCCCTAAGAAATACACACTAGTAATAGACGATAGAACTTCAGCTTGGTGATGGCAGTAAGCCAATAGCTTAGTAGGAAATTCTAGTTCGATCATACGGAAAAAATGTCGAGTGTGTCGAGACTTGCGTTATTCTAGAAGCAAAGCAAGAACGTCAGGATTGAGGTGTTGAGATACTTGTACAAGGTTACAAATATTACGTCCTTCTAACTTCAGAATCAGAAAACACAACCAATTCAATCACATTAAGGAGTTTGACTGGGTCCTTTTACCTCCGTTAATTTTCACCAAGGTGTTGAAGGATTATATTTAAGACACACGAACAGGAAGGACCAAGTATAAATATGAAGTTGATGTCTCATATTTGCTTCGGAAACGATATTGCCAAACAAAATGCACACTTTTACATGATATATAATAAATACTGAATAGTCTTTGTACTTCGTCTATAAAGGTAGGCGTATGTGATAAGCTTGGATAACACTAAGGTCATCATAGTCAATGGTCATGTTCTTTTGGAACTGATATCAATTGAGGGTACGAATATCAATATTACTAGCATATATCCACGCAAAAACAATGGTGTAAAGGAAGTCTGTGGGCAAATTGAAATAGGCAAACATGATATCATTCTCTCATCACGACTTGAAACTTGAAAATGAAAATGAGTAAATACTATTAATAATGCAATTCATCGAACTATAGAAAGAAATTCACTTCGAGGAATAGAATTCCTAACGAAATATAAATGTCAGAGGATTATAGTAATGTTTAACGAGTACGCAAGTTGACGTGATTGTGCATGAATGACACCTCTCAAAGAATTGACAACTGTTGGAGTAGACGAGTACTCGAGTAGAGACAATGTATTAGTAAACGAAATGTAGGATGCACTTGAGCTAGACGGAGTAACCAACCGATCACTGGAAGTTATTGGATGCTGAAAGTCGTGGATAGATTTAGTGGCGAATCATAAGATAGCACACGGTTACATGTAAAAATGTACGACTTGTATGGGCTGTTGACTTATTTTGAAAATCGATAATTCTGTACCTTAATAACATATAACACATGTAATCGATAACAGACCAAAAGTTACGACCTTATGATTTTAAAGGTGCAGAATTAAGTCGCCAATTTATTTTTTCGTACACTTGTTAACTTTCCATTTTGAGGCCATTGTTATTTAGCAACTTTGTATTCTCGTAATTTGTTAATTTGCAGAAAGGTTAATTTGCAGAAAAAACGTCATGTACACAGGTGAGTTTAAATGTTCTGAGAAAAAACATATGATTGTGTGTACGAACAGGCGGTGAAAAACTTTCTGCTTGGTATCAAATCTTGGTAAAATACCTGTAGGGTTATTTTGTTTCTTATTATATTTATATGCGTTAGACTTTAGCCATAATGTTACTTGAAGTTGAGTGATGATGTCGTTGATGTGGGTTACCCTCTTTGCTTAGTGATACTGCTTGGTGACAGACTTTCAACTTGAAAGGAGTATTTAGACTTTTATTTAACATTAACATAACACTCTCTCGGGTATAGATGGGTAGTGTTAGAGACCAGATTCTTACTGGCTAAAAAGTCCATAGTAAACCATATGCAGCGCCACAAGATCACACGAGTATGCATTGCTACGTCTCGTCGGCGATAATGCCTAACATGAACAACAAGCCCCTTACTGACCGAAATAACCCAGTTTAACTCTCTTCCTGTCCTCTGAATCAATATAATCGAAGGCCAGGTCTTCGCCTTTTCCCCCTTTTGTCCAACCTGACAGTGACAGAGATGCTTCCTCCAATCGCCACCCGCCAGTATTTTTAATGAGATCGTCTTCTCACCCACTATAATCTTTTTACGTGGTTTTTCTCGTGGGAACTTTTTATCGTAGTTTTCTCCCTCACTTCATCGTGAGACTACTCGTTCGTGTTTTTAAGGAGATTGTGCCCTTACCTTCTGTAACTTTTAAAGGAGGTTGTCTTCCTCTACGATGTGTAGAGCTAGATTAAGAAGGCTTTTGCAAACCTTGTCTCCATTGAAAGCAGAGTGCTCCCGCGTGGGAAGTTATTTGTTAGGGTATATACGTTCTGACTCAGTACTGGATACCGACCTGCAGCAGAAATTTTTATCGGGCTCTCCAACTAAGACTACCAGTGTTCCGCAAATCAAAGTCATCTCGAGTAGGACGTGACTCTTTACCACGCACTACTTTCCTAGGTGTAGGCTAAAATTAAGAGAGTTCACGCTAGTAATTCCACCCCTGCAGATGAGAGATACAAGTACCTAAACACGCCTGTTTTCCGCGAGTATTTAGACATACGTGCATCAACGATATCCTTATCACTACGTCGATGCTCTGTTTCACCGCAATGTCCTGAATCATTCTTAAATGCCTCTCGACTGATGTTCCATTTGTTACATAAAAATTATCCAAAATATTTTACTAAATAGAGATAATTTATAAAAACAGTATATATTGCTGTTCTTCCAGAATAGGTTTATACGTAAGCTCCGTCTCCTTTCCCAGTAAATTATCCATTCACAATGCTTGTTTAAATCATTATGCAATGCAAAAGTGAATGTGTAAGTTATCTCCAGATGGTGTAACGTGGACTATGGATATCATTAACCATTTTATAGTTCCGTATTGGATTATTTTAGATACAGACATGTATTACAATTGAACTATTGTAATTTCAAAACGGTATAGACAATTTAATATGGTATCCTCATTTAAAGTCATTTTATATATTGGTATATATATATATACATTTGGTAGAATTCACATACAGCCTCGATATCTCTACACAATTCAGAAAATATTAGACTTACCATTAAACTAATTCATTTTATCGAAGATATTGTTAAAAATTGGGTTCTGATATTGATATAAAAATTTCAATAAATATCTGCTCACACCGTTATGAACACGGTTTGATAATATAGTTTAGTAGGTCAATGTTCTCCGTAGGCTGTTGTTAATTTATCTGGGGAAAATTCTTGTTTACATGACCTTTAAAATTGTTAAATCTTATAATACTGTAGCAGTCTGTTAGTCTGTTTTTATATGTCTACTGCAGTTGATTAATAAAGTTTATTTTTTCTGCAAACTGGAAAATATCAAAAGTATTTAACCATTCTAACATAATTAGAATTTTCGGAAAGGAAATTATATTCTAGAAAACTGGTCGCCAATTACCTAGCAATTGTATAGCTAAGTGGTTCCTAAGCACTTACAGGTTTTGTCACGAGGACTTATTAAAATATGCGTACAGTAATATTAATCAGTCACAAATATTTTTTTTTAATATAAACCACGCTAAATGAGGGTTACTTAAGTATATATTTCAATTTTAAGTTTGTATCTGTATCCGTTTTCTTTTCTGTGGAAAACAAATTCGCTTAGCTTCTGGGTAAATGAGACATAAGTTTGCTTTTCGTTGCTCCTGTTTACTCTCAATGGTGCCCTTGCTTACTCTCCCAGCGCCCCCGTTTACTGTATACGCGCCCCTGTTGTATTCCTGCAGCGCTCCTGAGGTACTACGACACTCTCTTTGGAAAACTCTGCACGAGCTAGATAATTGGTTTTCTATACTAAAACTAAGTCGACATATAAAATGACAAAGTTCTGCTTATAAGAATTAAAATAATTGACTTTAATTTATATTAAAGTTTTTTTGCATGATTCAAGCTGCACTTTGTTTTTTTTTCTTTATATTCATTACGCTAATGTCATGTTGTAAAGCAATAATCATTTTGATGTATATACTCGTATCTCGCTTATTCTTTACAAAAATTATATCAGAGTTAGTAGCGTATTCAATTATTCTGTAGTGTATAGTTTTATTTGTATTAAAAAAATGTAGTTCCAGATCATAGTTCCAAATCGTAGTCATAGTTGCATATTTACTGGAAAATTACTTTTCAAGAGCCTTCAGTTCGTTACTGTAATTAAGAAATGTATCAAGTGTAACAATATTAACGCGAGCGATGCTGCGAGTAAATGCTAGTTACTTAATAAAATGGGAAAGGCGACCAAAAAGCAGAACCTGGTGACCCTGCATTTAATTCGATCGAAAAATTGTTTTAAGGTTACACAATGTATGTTCAGTTTATTAATACATATTTCGTTTTGCTTAATTTTCGTACAAAACTACATCAAAGTGTATATTAATGGCGTATTGTAGAAGAAAATAAAAACATATAATAACAATTACAATAACATACAATTTGTAACAAATAGTCCATGATATTCCTAGCTAAATATATTTTTGCTATGACATATGATAGTTTACTTTTATACCGCATAACTGCAATGCACTTATGTAGATGAAGTCGTAGGTATCAGTGACTTAAACACATGCACTGTTAGATCCATTTTTGACTGTTGACTGGTCCACTGTTGACCCTTTGATATTTACATTTCATCAAAGTCAAAGGATATTCGTAATCCTTATCGTATTATAATCAACTTTTTGAACTGAAGACTTCTATAGCCGAGATGAGCGATTTTTGGTAGGGGAAAAACTTATGGGTTCGCGTCACCGATAACCTCGACATTCTCGGCACCTAGATTACTTTTGTGTAGATCTTTAAGGAAATTGTATTCTTATTTATTAATTATAATTATTATTAATAGTATTATGTTGACAATGGCACATATTTCTGCGCCGTCAACTGAAAAAAAGCGCAATATTATGTCAATTGGAGATGTTTAATTTATAGGCTATAAATTACTGATATTAAATAAAACATCTCGTTTTGTGTCAAGATAAATATGTAAATTTACTCCTTTACTTTCACTGTTTTTACGTAATTCTCACAATTATCCATTAAATATATGGACAGGTGTCTGCAGTACTTTAAAATTATGCGAATGCGGGTGTGTTTAACGGTATTTGGTATGTCATGTAGTGGTTTTAATTTTTTATTCATAAAGTTGTGCTTTTTTCACTTTTTTTTGGCAACCAATCTTCTAGTAAATTGTTACTGCGATTTACGAGTGTTATTACCTAATGATATTACAAGTTGGTTGCAATCCTTTCAATTAACTAATAAGATGGTGGCCGTCTTGTTAGAACTTTCCAGAGAGTTTATTTCGCAAGTCACAATCCACGCTCCGTAGTATTATCTCCCATCCACTTCACTTGTGAACACTAACCAAACTATATTGCGTAAAACGCCATCAATATTACAAAAATTAGAACCAAATAACAAAAGATTATGAATACACTATAAAATCCACTACATGATAATACAAGATTTAGCCAAAAACTCTCACAAACTTGCGTTATTTGACACAACATTTACGGTATCGCGTCTAATATTGCTTGGTTATTATGCACAATTGTAATGGATTGAAAATGGATTCGAAGATGTCGTGAAAATTTTTCGAAATTTATAAACTGGATTAGCAAAAGCTACCATTTTGTTAGAACACTAGTCGTCATAAGATACTTTGTAATGCTTACCCAAATGACAGTCAGAGTAATCATGTGTAAAAGCGAGAATTGGTGGTCAAAGTAGGAAAACATGAAATAGAAATAGTAAATTATATTCGTTTTTAAAGAGAAATATAAATTCGTTTCTGACATAAACTGTAATGTTTTGTCAGCTCGTAAATATCAATTGAAACGTTACTCGGCAGATTAGAAAATGTTTATTTCTCCCTGTAATAATATATTGTTCGTTAACAGAATACAATTAATATTGAAGATATATGAAATAAACGACAATAATATAAAATACATAATAGATAACGCATTCTACACAGCGGTCAATGACAGAATGAAGAATACGTCATCGTCCTTTGCTCTAAATTTTGTTGATGCAATGCAACTGCCTGTGCTATGACTCCTGCTAGTATTTTTACCTAATTGACTTTCTAGAAATGTTATTTAGGTACTAAAAGATGATTTAGAAAATTGTTTTTTTTTCTAATATACTACTTCGACAGATTACTGCTGATAAGTATTTAAGTAGAGTTCGATTGAAGCATGAATTAAGGATACTTCAGCTTTCGCTACAGGTACATGGCGATTTCAATATGCAACATTTTGAAGTGGAGTTATGATTCATAGAATTGTTTGTTTTTTCTAGTATACTACTTCGACAGATTACTGCTGATAAGTATTTAAGTAGAATTCGATTGAAGCATGAATTAAGGATACATCAGGTACATGGCGATTTCAATATGCAACATTTTGAAGTGGAGTTAGGTTTTAATTTCTAATATATGTATTACGGTCATTGTCCAGTCAAATAAGTGTAATATTATTTTTACCACCTACTTTTTATAGTAGTAATTTAAATAATGTCACAGTGACTCATCAAATACAATTCAAAAACAAAATAACACAAAATAAATAAATAAACGATTCAAGATACAGTAAAATATGAACAGTTATAAACTTAGTGTGTCGCGGTTGTAAATACCTCACACAACTGAAATCAGTTGTAGAAAATTCTCGAATCGTACCATCGTAATTGTTTTATTTAACCCTAATTTGTCTAAACTATATTATTGTCTATTCGTTCTAATTGTTGTAAGCGAGTAATGAAGTCATCTGATCCATCATCACGTCGTTCACAGTCATCCATCAATAATGATTACGATCATATAACTTCATGATCGATCACGGAGTCTCGTTCGCTTGTTAAATTATGTATTACTTTATATTATAACAGAATCAATTAACCGAGGCATTAATTGTGATATTTGTTCGTGTTGTTAGATTACAATAACAAAATACAGTACAGCGCCATCTAGTAGCGAGCTAAAATGAACAGCATGAAAATTAGAAGCGATTAAGCCTGGCCACTTTCAAAATGATCGGTCAAATAGTGTTCGGGTTTATTCACATATACGAATTCTTTTTCATATAAGGGTGTAATTTTTTAATGTCATCTGGAGGGAAAGTACTCTAAATAATAGAATAGAAACGTTAGAGAGATTTCATCCTTGTAATCGACCCAACGATTGATGCAATAAAATTACAGGTGTAATTTTTACAGATTTTAGTCGGTTCGATTCCCGAGTGAAGCAAGAGAATTTTCGAAAATCTTTGAATGCAGTTTTATTTCTTTTCATTAATAAAGAAATGTTTCTTTGGAGTAAAATTTGCTATCTCTATTATTTAGAGTACTTTCCCCCAGGTGACATTAAAAACTTCCATTCCTGTATAAACGAATACATCTGTAATTATGTATAGGTGTCATTTTAAAATTATTGTTATATACCGAGGTGTGAACACAAAGATCTGATCTATTCTTTTAAATATTATATTTTGAACTCACCGCCGCCGGCGACTTTTTCTCTATTTGAATATTCATAAAGAATGACATTATACATTGTCGTCGTGTAACTCGAGCGGTTTTTGCAGCGCACGTCGAGATAACTTTCAGGTGGCAGGCTTTTTATAATTTACTTAACAGTGATTATAGTACTTTGGGCTATTTAAACAATATTAAAAAAAAAAAACAATATTCTATATGTGATTTCCATTTACCAGCTATATTGCCGAAAGTTTCATCAGAGTAAGTTTAGTAGTTTTTGAACCAAAGAGTAATAAGCATCCCAATCATCCTCACAAACTTTCATTTAATAATATTAAAGTGATCATATATTCCGTTAATTGGAAATCTATCGCCAAGAATGAAGCAGTGTAGTATGGCAACTATATTTTAAAGCCAGATCATTTTCTTAAGATTAAGTATATCTTCCCACATCATTACATAACTTAACATAAGGCCAGATTAAAAAGTACCAAATTTATCAGTACATTTTAAAGTCTATGTTTTGGCAGCCAAAACTTAACCAGTGTCTACAATAATAGGGCAAGTTGTTACGCAACTTGTAGAAATGGCCCTGCAACTATTACATTGGTTTGAGCAACTTCGGGCTCGGGTTACCTTACCGTGTGGCTACGTAACACGTGTCCGTGTATTGCGGGCAATCTTAACGGTAAACTGGATTTTAGATGAGTCTTGAATTGTAAGATTTGTAATATTATTGACTAGGTGTACCCGTGTACGTGTTTGTTCTAGAAAAGTGTGTCTTATTTATAAATGTCTATTTTCTTCTCGATGACTGGGATGTATTCCGAACCGGTGGTAGTTTTGACGTTCATAAGCGCCTTCTTAGGGCCTAAATTGAATAAAGTATTTTTGATTTTGAAATAACACTGTCAGCACATACTAGGTGTAACAACGTTATTTTGGAATACTTCGGTATTAAGTGATATATATTCAGTCATTCAAGCGGGATGGTGGGAGTGTCTGTGCTCCGACATCTATGATCTGATATTTACCATCATGTACACTGTGACAAAGCCGTCACAGTGTCTCTTCATCGTTTATGTGTGTATCGTCATAGTGTCTTCTATGTAAGAATCCGTTTGTGGTTTGTAAGGATGTTGTCTTCTTCTATGATTTTTAAAGAGGTAATCTTCCTTTCACCTCCAGTAACTTTTTAATATAATTTGTTCACACTAAGATTTTATTCCTCCGTCATCTTTCATGGACTAGCTTAAATTTCCCCTTCTTTGTCCATCTGTTCTCCACTGTTCTTTCTTGTCTTTTCCCATGATTTTTAAAGAGGTAATCTTCCTTTCACCTCCAGTAACTTTTTAATATAATTTGTTCACACTAAGATTTCATTCCTCCGCCATCCTTGATGCACTAGCTTAAGTTTCCCCTTCTTTGTCCATTTCTTCTCCACTCTGATAAGCAGTGAGGTATCGTGGGAGGTGTTGTTGTACATAACCTGATCGTTGGTTACGTTGTTAATATCTCAAATATTATTATAAATTACCAACCAGATGTCATAAGAAGCTATATAGATACCTTAACTTTGCATCTTACCCTATTTCCCCGGTGATAAACAAATACATGTTAATCAAAGAGTTCTGAAGGGGCTGATGGGACCGTGTAAATAGGTCCCACCAGGAAGGGTGCGGTGAAAAATAAAAGTATGTAAAAAAAAAAATGCGAAAGGAACAGAGAACGTAAAGCGGTAGGTGATCTTGCCTATAAATAAATATAATAACAAAGACCCAAATAAAAGCGTGCACTAACCTGCAAACTCAGCACCTCGTACGGAAGCAGCGGCGTCTCTGGACTCTCACTCTCAAGAAGAATGGGAGCGTATTTAATGAAAGCGTTTTGACGTCCACTGCGTATTATAGTCTCAGTTCTTTGGAGAATAATTTTCTCCAATATATATCTTGCGTGCCCAAAGCGAAAAAAATATATATGTAAGCGGTATGATAGCTGCGGTGTCAATAATTTATTATAATTTTTAATTGTGACATATTCCAAAATTTCTTCTTTTATGCGTCGAAATGAAAGCGGTGTTATTTACAAAAGAGTCTGCATGCTCCGTACTCGATCAATGAGATGCAGGTCAGAAACACATCTCATTATCTGGAGCGCAGCTATTATATTTATTTATAAGGGCGATCCATGCTCCCCGCGTTGAAAGTTCAAAGAACTTTCAAAAGAATTATGAAGGTATGAGAGGAAGATTGATAAGAGAGAAAAAAGAAGAAGAAAATATATATCTAATGAAGTAACATATTAAAGCGGTTATTACATTATGTTCGTAATAATTTATTGATTCGGTAGCGGAAATAATTTGACGATTGAGCGTTTAAAACAACCAAATTTCGTCTTTACCGTCGCTACTCTGACTATACCATCATCACCGGGATGAACAGCGATTATTACACCTATGGGCCAAGTTAAAGGTGGAGAACCTTCCTGTTCTACAAGCACGACAGTACCTTCTTTGACAGGTTTATCTGGAGTCGCCCATTTTTGCCTTCTTTGTAACGTATGCAAATACTCCAGGTGCCATTTTTTCCAGAAAGATTGAACCATATTATCTAACAACTGTTTGCGATGTGTAAGAGTGATGTGTTGGTCAGATAAATTAGCAGCAGGTAAATATTGTAATGGCGTTGACATTAAAAAGTGTGCGGGTGTGATAACTTCGGGGTGTGGGTCAGAAGATACAACGTTTAAAGGGCGAGAGTTTAATATACATTCTATCTGTACTAATACAGTTACCAATTCTTCATATGAAAGTAGTTGATTACCGATGACACGGTATAAATGCGTTTTTAAACATTTTATGTTAGATTCCCACATCGCTCCAAAATGTGGAGAACGTGGAGGAATCATTTTCCACTCTATACGTCGTGTTTTCAATTCAGATGATATTGCTAATTCAAATTTAGGTGACATAAGGAAACTATATAGCTCATCAAGTTTCGCCTTCGCTCCGACGAAATTCGTACCATTATCTGAATATAAGTATGATACTGGACCTCGTCGTGAGATAAATCTCTTAAAAGCTGCCAAAAAGGTGTCAGTAGTTAAATCAGAAACTAACTCGATATGAATAGCCTTGGTGACTAAACATATAAATAAGCAGATATATGCTTTTTGAGCATGTTGACCTCTACGTCGTGTAAGCGTAATGCGAATAGGACCGGCATAATCAACACCAGTATGTACAAAAGCCTTTGCTTCGGAGACACGGTACACAGGAAGATCAGCCATTTGGGGTGTCGGATGCGAAGGGTTGACTCTAAAACATATATTACATTTTCTGACCTGAGACCTAATAACAGTCCGCGCGTCTAATATCCAGTATCTTTGGCGTAAAATAGACATCAGGAGACTAGGTCCCGTGTGGCAATTTATAGCGTGATAATGTTGAATAATTAAATCTACAACATGGTCGTGTTTCGGTAAAAGAGCTGGATATTTGGCATCCAATGGAAGTTTCGATTTAGAAAGTCTTCCGCCAATTCTTAAAATACCCTCATCATCTAAAAAAACTGCGAGATTCTGTAGTTTCTTAGACGGCAATTTACTACATTTAATTAAATGTATGTCCTGTTTAAAATACTGAAACTGGACAGAGCGAATAATAAATCGCTCAGCAATTATTAAACCTGCAATAGACTTAATATTACTATCGTCTATTTTTCGAACAAAGCGAAGGATATAAACTACAGTAGATAGTAGTTTATCCCACGAGGAAAAACGTTGAGACAACTGGCATAACAAAGGCGGTTCCGACTGAGTAGTCACCGTCAAAACATTAGTTTTCTATTCAGGGAGCTCCTCATAGCTTGCAGTAGAAAAAGGTGTAATCGGCCAATATTCGGGTGTACTACATAACCAAGAGGGGCCGTTCCACCATAATTTATGAGAAATTAATTGTGCTGGCAGCATACCACGAGAAAGACAATCACTAGGATTCTCAGAGCCAGCAATGTGGTAGAAGTGCTCTGGTGTTAGATTTTCTTGACATTGAGCGACACGATTACTCACAAAAACTGACCAGCGGTGCGGTGATGAATGTATCCAAGATAACGCGATCATGGAATCCGAAAATGCATAAATTTCTGCAATTGGTATACGAGGAGCGTATGTATCGCGAACCGTTCGAATTAATTTGGACATAAGAACGGCTGCACATAATTCTAACCGAGCAAGCGTAGTAACTTTGGTCGGCGAAACCTTTGATTTAGCACACAGTAGACGTACTTTAACGTTTGAGTGATAAGTGGAGTGTATATATATCACACTCCCATAGCCATTCATACTGGCATCACAAAACGCAACAAGTCGCACAACACAATCAAGATTAACACCTATATGGCGTGGTATTTGAAGAGAATCCAGTAAAGGAAATTGTTGCGCTAGAGTAACAAAACATCTTACAATATGGTCAGGTGCTTGTTCGTCCCAGCCTATTTTACTTAGCCATAATTGTTTGATGAGCAATTTAGCGTACAAAATTATGGGAGCGACCAAACCAAGTACATCAAATAAACGAGCTACTATGGAGAGTATATTTCGCTTGGTACATTTTATATTGATTTGGATAGATTTGAAGAAGAAAATGTCTCTAGAAGGTTCCCATGACAAACCCAGAACCTTTGAAGGAATGTCTGTTGAGTCAAACTCAAGAGTCTTTCGATGTGAGTCGGGAAGACTACTCATTAATGTCTGTGAGTTACTAGACCATTTTACTAAATCAAATGCGCCAGCCTTAAATAAAGTGATTAAATCTTGCGAAAGTCGCTTGGCAATAGTCTCATCATTTACAGATAAGACAAGATCATCCATATAAAGGTATGAAGATGCAATTTCGGCAGCTTCAGGATAATGCGGAGTCATGTCAATAGATAATTGTCGAATAGTCCGCATAGCTAAATAAGGACTTGATTTAAGTCCGAATGGAACGCGGTTAAATTGAAAGGAGCGTACTGACTCGTTTTTATTAAAACGAAATAAGATGCGCAAATATTTACGCTGTTCAGTAGGTACACCGATTCGAAGATACATCTGTTTAATATCATGGCTACAGGAAATAAACGAAAACCTAACAACAGCAAGAACAAATCTGCTTGCAAATTAGGACCAACATGTAGAATATCGTTTAAGGAAAGTCCAGTATGTGTTTTTGCGCTTGCATCAAGCACTATGCGCGGCATCGGTTTCTCTGGTCGCACGACTGCGTGGTGCGGTATATAATACCCGTTATTATTAATTTCTAATTCATCAACTTCGCTTAAGTAACCATTATCAATATAATCTTGTATGACCTTATTATAACTTTCTCTTAACGTGGTTTGATGATGAAACTTCTTTTCTAAAGCAACAAATCGACGATGAGCCACGGTACGTGAGTCACCAAGTTCAAGTGGGTTTTTACAAAACGGCAAAGAAACGATATAACGCCCTTCTTCATCACGAGCCACTGATGAAATATAAATATTCTCACAATCAGTCTCCTCCGGAGATAATCGGCGCAACTGAGGTAACTCCTCTAGTTCCCAAAATTTATGAACTAAATCATTTAATGCTAATGCGGTAAAAGTAGGCATACTTTTCGAAATTACGTCAACATGCGGGTAATCACCTACTAAAACAAAACCAAACGCGGTTTCTATTGCAGGTGGAGCACGTGACTCGGATTTAATCCCATTTCCCCAATATATATATGGGAAGAGTTGTGCACCTAACACTAAATCAATAGGCCCCGGTATGTTCCAGCATAGATCTCCAAGCGGCAATCCTTGTAGATGAGCAAAATTGCAGTCACAATCTATTAACTGGGACGGTAATTGATCAGTTATGCGGTCAACAACAAGAGCGTGAATAGTGAATTTTTGTTCTAGATGTACACGAGATTCAATATCCAGATATACACACCCTTTAATAGGTTGAGAAGACAATCCTATACCGTTGACAAAAGAATTATTTAATGGTATAACTGATAAATTAAGTACCCGGCAGCAGTCAATAGTTATCAAATTATGCTGCGAGCCAATATCTAGTAAGCACCGAACCACTGTTTTACATCCAGCATTATCTTTAGATTGAGCATAGACTTGCGCTGTCGCTAACAAAATTGCAGCATTAGAGTTCGCTGTAGCAGAAAGTGCCATTGAATGATTATTCTGAGGCGGAGCCGCAGGCGTAGGGTGTGCTGAAAAATCACAAGATGGCAGTGAAGAAGGTTGTGTTGGTGAAATAACGGGCAGTGTTGAAGGATTGCAGTGCCCAGAAGATTTATCGTGGTTAATTTTTTTACAAGTTAATGAATGCATATTTGTGAAATTATCTCTATCAAAATGTAGAAGGCTGTGATGACGTTTGTTGCACATTTCGCAAACAGACGACGATTTACATTTCGATAAGGTATGTGATGTACTTAAACAATTAATACATCCATGTTTATACTTAATGAAATCAAATCGTTCTTTAGCAAGTAAATCCCTATATTTCGTGCAGCGATAAAGGTGAACATGGTTACTATTATTACAATAAGCACAACATGGCGGGGGAGTACGCTTTCTAGTAGCAGCGGGAACAAGAGCTGAAGCAGGTTCAGAAGTGTTCGAAATGAATGCATTGTCACTTGCGAGGAAGGCATTGTAATTATGATGTGTGCGCGGTTTGTGTAATTTTGTAAGTGTTTTATTCGGAACACTATTTGCATTGAAGTGCGAGTGAACTGTGTTCGATCGTTCCAAAATCTTAACTTGATCTCGAATAAAATTTATCAAATGTTCCGTAGTTGGTATTTCGATATTACGAACTGACATTTCAAATGATTGAGCAGTTTGCATGTCTATTTTTCTCAATGCGGAATGCATTAACATGAAGTCTGTCAAATCCGGAATGTCTAGTAATTTAAGAGCAGACACGGATGACGCAAAATTCTCTATAATATGATCTAAACTTTTTGCTGTTGGTGAACAATTTTTCATATCTAAAATATTATTCAAATAATAGGTACCTAACGCACGTTTATCTTGATACTTTTTTACTAAATTATCCCAAATTATTTGATATGTATCACCGTTAGGCAATATTCCAGCGGTTACCTTTAAAGCATCATGTGTTAATTTTCCTATGAGGTATTGTACCCTCTGCGAGTCTGACAATTGCTCGTTACCGTGGATATTAATTTTAAAAGATTCGTAAAAAACAGGCCAATTCTCCATCTTTCCATCAAAACTCGGTAAATCGATAGGCGGTAATTTTATTATAAATTTAGCGGATTCATGACTGTCGGTCCGCGACGGTAAAACCGTAGCGCAATTATTTAATATCTTATTGCGGACACGTTTTACACGAATATACAAATCGTCAAAAGATTCCAAACTCGAATAGTTGGCATTCCAATCTGGATTCAAAGATAATGTTGTATCGTTAATTTGATCTATAATAGTTTCAAATTTAAGTTGCAAATCGTCGATGGTCTCAGATTCGGTCAGGAAATTTTCGTTGGAGCGGGAATCGAAAGATGTTATATTAGTTGATAAATTATAAATGCGGTTAATGCGAGAAAAAAGCATTTCCTTTTTCTGTTCTAGCTTAGCTAGACAGAATTGCGGATTTGGTTGCGACATTTTAAAGTATAATGACGCGAGATATAAAGAAAAAGGAGCGTGAGAATGCGGAAAAAAAAAAGGAACAAAACTTATGTATGCGGTGATATGAACGTGGATATAATCCGGCTTACGAAGGACCAATGAAGGGGCTGATGGGACCGTGTAAATAGGTCCCACCAGGAAGGGTGCGGTGAAAAATAAAAGTATGTAAAAAAAAAATGCGAAAGGAACAGAGAACGTAAAGCGGTAGGTGATCTTGCCTATAAATAAATATAATAACAAAGACCCAAATAAAAGCGTGCACTAACCTGCAAACTCAGCACCTCGTACGGAAGCAGCGGCGTCTCTGGACTCTCACTCTCAAGAAGAATGGGAGCGTATTTAATGAAAGCGTTTTGACGTCCACTGCGTATTATAGTCTCAGTTCTTTGGAGAATAATTTTCTCCAATATATATCTTGCGTGCCCAAAGCGAAAAAAATATATATGTAAGCGGTATGATAGCTGCGGTGTCAATAATTTATTATAATTTTTAATTGTGACATATTCCAAAATTTCTTCTTTTATGCGTCGAAATGAAAGCGGTGTTATTTACAAAAGAGTCTGCATGCTCCGTACTCGATCAATGAGATGCAGGTCAGAAACACATCTCATTATCTGGAGCGCAGCTATTATATTTATTTATAAGGGCGATCCAAGTTCTATTGGTAGATATCACTAGTTATGTTTTCTCGAGGGACGTTACCTTTATACAATACTTAGTACTATGCCATTTTTTAGTAAACAATGGCTTCTTCAATTAAAACAATGAAAAATAAGTGTATGCATTAAACAGATCGTTTTCATAGTATAAAAAGTCTGTCTACCTTTTTAAAAATATTCATAACCTAGGTCAACTTTCACTAAATGCGAGAAAGATAGCGTAACGATAATCCTGGACGATGGAAAGTATGTCACGGCTTGGCATGCGGTGCGCGGGCGCAGCGTTATCGCGTTAGATGTTTAGCGCATGTGCGTGAGTGGACACGCGAATGGTATTATATAATATTATGTATTATACGGGCTGTATTCACGGTTCCGTATGCGTTTATTACGCAGTGATAACTTTGGTTTTGTAATTTTATTTTTACTCATCTCTTATTCTCTCCAAAATGATTGTAGACAACAGTGATACTTTTACCCATTTGAGATATCTATTACCTACATTAATTTATTATGTCTGTTCAGATATTTTTTCTAATTTTTTTTTCATAAATAGTTATTAAATAAAAGGTGGGTCTTTGATTTAACGCTTAAAAAAAATCTGTAAACAGCAGTACACAGAAAGTATACGTTATTCCTCAATTGATCGTTAAGCTTTGTATTACGATTTTGTACTAAAAATACTAATTTCATTATTACACGATAGCTGTTGCATATACGTAGCGTGCCAAAGTGATTGACAAAGACACTGTGATCATTTTCATCATTTTCATTATATTCATCTATAATCCTATTCAGCAATGAGTGCTTCATACATTGTTTTGCACTGTTATTGTCGTGTGGGTACCTATTGCTGGCTGTATTTTTTTTTTTATATTATAGGGGGCAAACGAACAGGTGGGTCACCTGATGGTAAGTGATTACCGCCGTCCATAGACACTAGCAACACCATGGGAGTCGCAAGTGCGTTGCCAGCCTTTTAATATATGTGGGCCTCCGGTGCTTTCACTGACCGAACGAAACGCAACAGTGCAACCACTGTTACTTTACGTCGGTTTTCTGTGACAGGGTGGTACTTCTCCGGGCGAGCCGACCCATTCATGCTGAAACCAGTAATAGCTTCAGCGTAGCTCTACCACCTACCTATTAGTTATTCCTAAATTTTGAACGACCCACATATAAGTTTTTGTTGTAGAAAAGATTTTTATAGAATCTATTTAGGTATACCACGCCACTAGATGACGCCTCATTTCATTACTTTCAATAATACCATTCAACCGAACATGAAGAAAATTAATATATGTCGATATATGAATAAATGTGAATCTTTCGACCAACTTAGCTTTATTACAAGAAATATTAACAAACGCGAACGGAGCCGCGAGCGTAGCTAGTGTTTATATAATCAGATGACTCACACATGATTGTCATTATGCAAAACGCCTCAAAATTCAAACGATCTGAATTCGTAACGCGTTTTTTATATTTATAAGCTAAATAAACCCAGTTTCGAGTCGACGTGACGTGCCTGCGACGCGATTCTCACGGTTAGGGATTGTGCTCAATGGCTATGCTACGCTATACAGTTTTATAGTCTCACTATCGGTTACCAGATATAGTAATTTCAAAAGAAAGTAATCGTATAACTATAACATATGGCAAAGATACAATTTATTAATCTTAAAACTAATATGTAATTAACACATTAATGACTAATAATAGTTATATTTTTACATACTATAGTTAAATATTGTCATATACAATGATCGTTAATCTTTTTATCCGCTCTGATTATAGCTTAAAATTCGGGTTTGTGCTTATGGTTATGCTTATGCTTATTATAGTCAAATGTCAAATACGAAACAAAGTTAAAATATTATTATGGCATTTATTTATACTTAAATTGCCTCGATGTTATACATATTATATAATACGTTTTTGTACGCAGATTTTGTTATGCGCAGCTATATTCGGAGCGGTCCAAAATTTGGCGAAGCAAAGACTGTAGTTATACAATAAAACCGTGACCGACCGAGAACCGAGAAGGTATTTCAACGGCAAAAATATAAAACAGTTGATGTATTTCTTTTTGTTTGAAATACGTCGTGGACTTACATGGTAGCTAGGTTTTTTCCTGGGAAGAGTTCTTTAACCCAGTGATGGAAGTTTTTGGCGGGATCTTGAAATTTCATGTAGTGAGTTTTATATTTTATTCATAATCTCTTGTGTTATTTGGTTCTATATTTTGTAATCTTGATGGTATTTTACGTAATATAGTTTGGTTATTGTGCACGAGTGAAGTGGATGGGAAATAATGCCACAGAGCATGGATTCTGTCTTGCCACAAAACTCCCTGGTAAATACTAACAAGACGGCTACCATCTTGTTAGTTTATTAAAATGTTCGCAAGAAACTTGTATTATCATTACCCACTCGACGATGGGAGTAATAATCTACTAAAATATTGGTAGCCAAAAATAGAATAAATAAATAAAATCCCACCAGTGGATCTCTTATAGGTTGGTATCACTGTTATTGGGAAATTATATGATATTTATAATGATGTTATTACTTTTTGAATTAAGAACGTGAACTTGTTTAGCGGTATCGCATCTCATCGCATCGCAACGCGCTGTATGCACAAACAGCAAAAGACCGACTCTTACGCAACTCGTAACTCAATAAGGAAACTGCACAGTCCGCGACGGTCATAACATCCTTCTAAGTATTGAGGGCGACCATCAGGTACATGGAACATTCGGGCGTAGCAAGTCAGATTTGGAATTGATTATTTTATTTTTGGTAACATCTCCACAATATATACCAAGTAAACATCTCTAAAAGGATTCGGATATATTTTGGTAAATATAATTTTAACTCTGTTATTATGATGACATCTCTATAGTAGAGCAATAAATCGTATCGATCGGTGTATGTTCGAATCTTAAATGAAGCCCGAAGAAAGAGCGTCGTGACAAAACACACCTTGGTTGTAGGGCTTTTTCAATATGCATCTGGCTAGCGACTACCTTCTAGCTATATTGGATTGCCAATCCCTCTATTGTGCTACCATTTCAGGCTACATGATTATTCAATATCAAACCAGATTATTGTCAAAAGATAAAACCTATAAAATAATGGTTATAAAAATACACGTGTATCTGGAAAATTCAATGTTTTAATCGTAATATTGACGATTCTGCATCGGGGCATTTTTTACACGCTGAAGTTTGCAAATCTGTCACCAAGCACCTGTTTGTGTGTTTCGGTCGTTGCACTTGAGAACCATTCTCTTGTAGGATTTAGCGTGCTTACAATGTTAGACAACACCGTCATTTAACATCAGATGGGATTGTGGTCAAATGCTAAAATTTTTAAAATTAAAAAGAATATATATTTGAATATTAATTTTAGTAAAGATCGTCTTTGTTTTTTAATATACCACAATAATAGCGACTACGCATGTGGGACACCTGACGGCAAGCGATCACCGCAGCCTAAGGACGTGTTATCACATATATGTTGCCGACTATTTAAAAACCGAATCGTTGATATCTGCTTACCATTTGATAAGGTACAGAAAAAAATAATTAATACGGCACAAGCGTACATTGAATCCGTCACTTAAGAGATAGTTCAGACGACACAGATCACGAGACATACGATTTATCACTACATAGTATAAAATAAAGTCGCTTTCTCTGTCCCTATATCCCTATGCATGCTTAAATCTTTAAAACTACGCAACGGATTTTGATGCGGTTTTTTTTAATAGGTAGAGTGATTCAAGAGGAAGGTTTATATGTGTAATAACATAAATTAAATAGTGGAGAAATACTGTTATTTTTGAGGTTACTGCAAATTTAACGCGTGCGGGCCTCGGGCAGTAATGAATAAATCAAAACTACTGGATCGATTTTAATCATTTTTTCAGTGAATGACATAGGCTATAGATTTTAAACCCGTGCGTAGTCGGGGCGGTCCGCTAGTTTACATATAGACAAGAAATTGAAAATTTCCGTACATAACATACATTTTAATATTATATTAATTTAATACCTCGAATAATTAACATAATCAACATTAAGTAGATTAAAAAGTAGATCTACGACTAAAAAACCGATTAAAAATATATTATTCAATGCATCGATTCTATGGAACTAGCTCCGGAAACATTATATAACCAAGTAAGTGTTCAATTCAATTAATACATAAACAAAATAATAAAAATCTATTTACATAAATCAATGATGTAACAAAACGAATCAACGTGGAACCGGCCACTAAATAATATAGAAACAATTGACATCACATGCATTACTAAATAGCATTGCAGGTAATAACACTCGAGTCTTCATATAAAAGTGTAATTACCCGACCAACGAGACGTCGTTGCTTGGATTCAATTTGCAAACTCACCTTTGACTTCTGAAAACAATTTAATGGAGCTTAATTTGTAATTATCTCAAAAAGAGATTTTTTTATCTAATAAAAGACCGCTTTAAAATTTAATCACAGTAAAAATGTATATTAGACATAGAAATTAAAAAAAAAACTCACTTATAATCATAATTCAGTATGCGTTCAAATTACATTAATCGTTACCGTGACAATAAAATTGTCTATCTAGAAGTGACAGTGAAAGTTGATTATTAAACTAGCTGGTATCAGTGACTTCTTTCGCCTGAAAAGGCTTTTTTATTTACTGGGAATAACATATATTCTCTGGATTACTTGTCAACTGTATTTTTTTTATATTGTGATACAGTCGTAACTGTAGAACCTCTGCAACCTTTTTAATAGTTTTAAGTTACATTTGTTAAATTTTATCATTACTGCTTAGCGCGTAAGGAGAAGCGTGACGATGATTAGTACTCTGAAATGATTGATTTTCATTTATGTATATTATAGGAAAATATTAATTAGGTGATTAAATTCATTCATTATAGTAAATATTTTTATTACAAATCATGTCTACTCACGTGGCGATGGAAAATGGTAAAGGAAAATCTAATAATGAGTTTTTCAACCTAAAGGAGATGCTGCATGTAGTGAGAACATTGGATATAAATCAAAAAATTCATCCGGACATACTGCATGTAGTTGGAAATACACCAATGGTGAAACTTACTAAGATACCAAAAGATGAAGGCATTGAATGTGATATGTATGCAAAATGTGAATTTTTGAACCCTGGTGGTTCTGTAAAAGACCGTATTGCTTATCGAATGGTATTTGATGCCGAACAGAAAGGTATCCTTACACCTGGCAAATCCGTGATTATTGAACCCACATCAGGAAATACCGGCATTGGACTTGCTTTAGCTGCTGCAGTTAAAGGTTACAGATGCATTATAGTATTACCAGAAAAAATGTCAGATGAAAAAGTGAACACATTGGTTGCACTGGGAGCTGAGATTATCCGGACTCCAACAGAAGCTGCTTGGGATTCACCAGATAGTAATATTATGGTGGCACACCGTATGGCTAAAGAAATACCTGATCCTATAGTTTTAGATCAGTATAACAATCCATGCAATCCTCTGGCGCATTACGACGGTACAGCAGAAGAGATTCTATGGTCTTTGGATAACGATGTGGACATGGTGGTGATCGGCGCTGGTACTTGTGGAACAGTTTCCGGTATTGGTCATAAAATAAAAGAACGCTGTCCCAATAGTACAGTTGTGGGTGTCGATCCCTATGGATCCATATTGGCAGAGCCAGAAGAGCTGAATGCAAGCGACGTGCGAATTTATGAGGTGGAGGGCATTGGCTACGACTTTTTGCCACGAGCACTTGACAGAAAAGTCATTGATAAATGGATCAAGACAGATGACAAGCATTCGTTACAAATGGCTCGTAGACTCATAAAAGACGAGGGCTTGTTATGCGGCGGTAGTAGTGGCTCGGCGATGTGGGGTGCGATACAAGCGGCAAAGACGTTAAAGAAGGGTCAAAAATGCGTGGTGCTGTTACCCGACAGCATTCGTAACTACATGACAAAATTTATTTCCAACCAGTGGATGGAGGCACGCAACTTCACGCCGTTACTCGAGAATGAAAAATTATCGTGGTGGGGCAAGCCGGTAAAAGAAGATATTGTACAGCCAATTCAGATGATATCAAACAAAAGTACTCCCGCGAAAGCGTTACACACATTGCTTAAAAGCAAAGCACCATTGTTAGCAATCGTCGACGACAATGAATCAATCGTCGGCGTGTTCACCGCTGACAATGCGCGTAAGAGACTCGCAAACTTATCGAGTTCAACTTCCGAAGTGTTGGATAAATTTATCGTTAAGAAGTACTATAAAGTGGATCTCCTATTGAAACCGTCTCTCGGTCTCGTATCACGGATGCTGGATCTAGCACCATACGTCGTAGTAGTAACATCAGATTCTTCGAATGTTCAGAGGCCTGTCGGAGTACTGACTTCTGAAGATCTCCTAATGACAATATCATCAGAGGAAGGAACAAGAATGAATGGAAAATAATAGAAATAAGTGATGTTTAAACATATCGTCTACATTTGTAGTTATTTCAATCGAAATGCATTTCCAGTGAAACTTAAATATTTTTTATATCTCTCTATATAATACATAAATTAAAAATTGTCATGTCTATTCTTTGTATATAAGCGTTTATTGGTCTAAAAATAATAACCATGACGATAGAGTTTATATGAATATCATATCATAGGTATAATTCCCATCACATATAGTGAGTAATTAATTAATACTATTGTTATTAAATCATTCAGATCAAACAATGTAGTGAGTATTTACAGCCCCCTACATCTAGAAGATGTGCTGCAGAGAAAGGAGACTTTATGTTTAAACTAGATATTTTATATAATGACTAGCTTGTTAAATGAATAACACTGAGGCCATATACGAATTTCCTTATATAATGTCTTGTATATATTATCCTTATCATACTTTTTTAAGTCTGTTCACGCTTTAATACAAGTCTAGCGTACTGTTTAACCTAACAGGAACTGAGTTCCTAAGGAATTATCATACTTATGTTTGTAGCTTCAATATATAGAGTACTTGTATGCTTAATTAAGACTTCATTAGTTCTGTTTCTCCATATAGATTAGTCTGTCTATATTGGCAGCAAATTAAAGGATTAATGTAAAAATTCATCAAAATATATGATTGTTTAAGGATAAGGTACCTTGGGGTGCGATGTCAGGGACCTCCTGACCTGGATGTGGTATGTGCGCAGCGCATCCAGTACCGGGCTGGGGCGGATGAGGGCTCAGTTTGAGCCCCAACGGCCCAGTCCCGGATAGCGGCCGGCGGGGCTGGTGTTTCAACACTGGCCTCGGCGGGCGCACTGCAAACTCGACGTAGGTAGGGAGCTACTATGAAAGCAAGGTCGAAAAAAGTATTACCCCAGGAGGGTACCTCCCGCTCCGCGGGGGAGAATCCCTCCCCAGGTCTCACGGCCTGGGCAGCCCCTCGTTCTCTGGGGGGGGCAAAACTTTGCGTTCCATTAGGACTACACGGACCCGAGCGACCCAAAGGAAAACTGATTCTCCGGAAAATACGATGACCACGGCAAGCTCTAGGACCACGGAAGATGATGAAAACTCGAAGACCAAGGCTACTCTTAAACGGATTACCGATTTGCCTGCGGAACAGGCAGAGAGCAGCCGACCAGTGCTGGAGACCCTCTCTGAGGAGGGCAGCGAGGAGAGTCCGGCGCGGATGCACACGGCGAGCGAAGGCGAGGGGACCCCCGCCGACGCGGACGCCGAGGCCGTCGCCGAGCCGGACCCCATACCTCGCGCGCCGAACCCATCACCACAGCAGAGGTCGCAGTCTCCGGGGTCGGAGGCGGAGGTGACGGGCTACTGCACCCCGGTAGCGAAAAAGAAGAAGGGGCGAGGCAGACCGGCCACGACCGGGGAGTTCGTCGGTCTGGCCGCGGCTAAGGCGCTGGAGGAGCGCCTCAAAAAAGAGGATCTCCGACGCAAAGCGGAGGCGGAGTTAGAGGCGCAGGCGGCCCGCGCTCGGAAAGAGAGGTCCGTCAAGAAACCAATTGTGGTCCCAACTAACACCCGGGACCAACCCTTGACGGACCTCCAACAGAGGATTTTGGCCGACGTTGACGTGGTGGTCAACGTCGGCAAAAAGTCGGGCCACCTTCAGGGCCCGTTCATACGGGCACTCAATGATGCGGCCGCATCCATCACGGATGCGGTCAACGAAATGTGTGCCCGTAAGGAGACTGACGAGCTCCGGAGGGTGCAGGCGGCACACGACAAGCTCGCGGAGGCAAATGCCAGACAGGAGCGCGAGCTGGAGGAAGTTCGGAGGAAGCTCGCGCTCCTGGAGGTAGAGCTCTCCAAGCTCCGCGAGCGGAACGTGGCCACATGCTCGACCCCTCTGGAGCCGATGTTGACCCCGCCCCCGGCAAGATTGGAGGATCTGCCTCCTCTACCGCAGAGGAGACCGCGAGCTGAGGGGCCTCCTCCCTTCAACGCCGAGGCTAAATTTGAGGTCTTGGCGCGCTCAATAATGTCGCAGGTGGGCGACATGTTGAGCGCGCGCCTCGAGGCGTTGGAGGAGAGGCTCCTCCCCGAGAGGCGCATGCGGCCACCTCTGGCCTCCGACAGGGTGGCTGTGACGGCGGTCGAGCCAGTGGCGGCGATAGCCGGGACTGGAAGTCCCACCGAGCCAGCCACATCGCAGCCGCAACCGCCGCCGGCGAAGAAAAAACAGAGGGGGGCCAGAAAAAGGCCCCAGAAGAAGGTGAAGCCCAAGCCTGTCGCCGGCGGTGGGCAACCCCCTGCACCCGGACCGGCAGATTATGGTTGGGTGCAGGTGGGCAAAAAGGGGAGGCCGGCGAAGCCGGCCAAGCCTAATAAAAAGAAGAAGGAGCAGGCCTCCAGGAGGGACAACGTCCTGAATCTCCGCGCCCCGAAGACGTCAGCAGTGACGATTACGCTTAAGTCCGGGGCGCGGGAGGCGGGACTGTCCTACCTGGAGGTCCTGCAGCGAGTGAAGAAGGAGGTCAAGGTCACGGACCTTGGCATCGAGGGAATCCGGTGGCGCAAGGCGGATGCCCTCGCCGCCAAGGTCCGTGAGGCGGTTCCTGAAGGCGTTGCAGTGTCCAGGCCCATCCGCTGTGCCAACGTGCGGATCTCGGGCCTGGACGAAGCGGTCACAGAGGAGGAGGTCATCGCCGCAGTCGCGAGGGCTGGAGACTGTCCACCGGACCATATTAGAACGAACGGCGTCCGCCCCGGTTTGAGGGGCCTCTGGGCGTCCGTCGTTTCATGTCCGGTGGCGGTGGCCAAGCGGCTGGGCGATGGCCGCCGAATTCTTGTAGGATGGGTCTCGGCGCAGGCACAGGTCCTGCCTCCCCGTCCCCTCAGGTGCTTTAAATGTTTGAGGGAAGGCCACCTGGGGGGATCGTGTTCGTCCCCGGTTGACTGCACCGACCTTTGTTTCCGGTGCAGTCAACCGGGACACAAGGCCGGCGGGTGCACGTCCCAGCAGCACTGCGCAGTCTGCGCAGCGGCTGGGAAACCCGCCGGCCACAGAATGGGGAGCAGGGCCTGCGGGAGGCCTGCGCCGCCTGCGAGGCAGGCGAAAAGAAGGAGGGGGAGGAGGGGGAAAAAGCCCCAAGCTCCCCCGGAGCCGTTAGGGGCCGTTGGGGCCAGGACGGCACTGCTGGAGGAAGTTGAGTGTCCCTAATGGCGGCACTCCGCTTCCTCCAGGGGAACCTCAACCACTGCGCCAGGGCCCAGGATTTACTATTCCAGAGCATGGCGCAGTGGTTGATCCACGTCGCTGTGATGGCCGAGCCGTATTTCATCCCGCCCGACGATAACTGGGCGGGTGATCTCGACGGCTCGGTGGCCTTAGTTTCCCAGGCCGCCGCCGGCTCCCCCCCCCTCTCTAACATCTTGAGGGGGAGGAGATACGTAGCGGCACATCACAGCGGCGTAGTGGTAGTGGGGGTGTACGCACCCCCAAGTATGAGTCTCGCCGACTTTGAGGGATTCCTCGGGGACCTGCAAAGCGTCGTAAGTCGCAGCCACCCTCACCCCGTCCTAGTGCTCGGGGACTTCAATGCCAAGTCTACGGCTTGGGGTTCCCCGGCCACGAACGTCAGGGGTAGGGTGCTGGAGGAGTGGGCCATAACATCGGGCCTACTCCTCCTGAACAGGGGGTCCGTTAACACGTGCGTGCGACAGCAGGGCGGGTCGATAGTGGACCTAACGTTCGCTAGCCCTGCTCTAGCACGCCGTGTTCGGGGCTGGAGAGTCCTTGAGGGGGTGGAGACGTTGTCGGACCATCGTTACATACGGTTCGACGTCTCCACCCAGACCTCGGACGGACCAGCCCGTAGGACCCCCGTGGCGGAAGGACCGCGTTGGGCCCTGAAGCGCTTAAACATCGAGGCGCTTCAGGAGGCCGTCGTCGTGCAGGCCTGGGTGACAGGAGAGTCACCGGACAGACCTGCCGACGTCGACCTGGAGGCGGAGTCACTCCGAGCGGACGTGACGAAAATCTGCGATGCGGCGATGCCCCGGATTAGGGGGCCGATCCCCGCCAAGCGTCAGGTGTACTGGTGGACCGCCGAAATCGCGCAGTTGCGCGTAGCGTGCACGGCGGTCCGTCGCCAGTACACCCGTCAGCGACGCAGGCGGGGCCGCTCGCAGGTCACGTCCGCAAGGGAGGCCGAGCTCTACGAGGGGTACAGAGCAGCCAGATTGGCGCTCCGTAGAGCCATAGAGCAAGGAAAGACCCTTGCTCGGGAGGAGATGCTCGAGACGCTCAGTCGGGATCCGTGGGGGCGCCCTTACCGCGTAGTACGCGGTAAACTACGCCAGGGCGGCCCCCCGGTAACCCAGGGTCTCGAGCCAGATCTCCTCCACGAGATTCTGGCTGCTCTGTTCCCTTCAAGGACAGAGCATATGCCTCCCACGATGGCTCCGCCCACGCCCAACGCGGCTGGCTGCGGCGAGGACGACGTGGTCCCCGAGGTGACCCGGGAAGAGTCGAGGGCGGCGGTGAAACGCCTTCAGGCGAAAAACACCGCCCCAGGACCCGACGGCATACCTGGCCGAATCTGGGTCCTGGCTTACGAGGCCCTCGAGCCCCGACTACTGCGGATCGTCACCGCATCGCTTCAGCAGGGCCGGTTTCCGACCATCTGGAAAACCGGCCGTTTAGTCCTGCTGAAGAAGGAGGGGCGCCAGGCGGACAGTCCGTCCGCCTACCGGCCCATAGTGCTGTTGGACGAGGCGGCAAAGCTCTGCGAGCGAATAATCGCAGGCCGCCTCGTCCGGCACTTAACAGGAGTGGGGCCGGACCTGGCGGATAACCAGTTCGGTTTCCGTCAGGGGCGCTCCACCGTTGATGCGGTGATGTCAGTTAAAATCCAGGCGGAGGAAGCATTTGCCCGGGGTGAGGTGGTTTTGGCGGTGTCGCTTGACATCGCCAACGCCTTTAACACCTTGCCCTGGGCCTGTATCGAAGAGGCACTCCGGTATCATGGAGTGCCTCGCTACCTCCGCCGCGTAGTCGGGGCGTACCTCTGCGAGAGGTACGTCACCTTCCCGGGTCAGGGAGGGAGGTTGAGTCGGCGAGACGTGGTATCCGGTGTTCCGCAGGGGTCTGTCCTGGGCCCCCTCCTGTGGAACATCGGATACAATTGGGTGTTGCGCGGTGTGCTCCTCCGGGGCGTCAGCATAGTTTGTTATGCTGACGACACTTTAGTGTTATCCCGGGGGAAGACGCACCGCGCGGCCGCGATCCTGGGAACAGCAGGAGTCGCTCAAGTCGTCGGTAGGATCCGGCGTCTGGGACTAGAGGTGGCGCTTAGTAAAACCGAGGCCCTGTTTTTTCACGGGCCTCGGAATGCGCCACCCGCAGGGTCCCAGATCGTCGTGGGAGGCGAGTCCATCGCTGTCGGGTCGAGTATGAGGTATCTCGGCCTCCTCCTCGACAGTCGATGGACGTTCGTGGGACACTTCCGGCAGCTGGCCCCCCGTTTAATGGGAGCGGCGGGCGCGTTAGCCCGTCTGCTTCCCAACTTGGGGGGGCCCAACTCCGCCTGCCGGAAGTTGTACCTAGGGATCGTGCGGTCCATGGCCCTATACGGGGCACCCGCATGGGCGTGTGGCCTGACGGCCGTTGGCAGCGCCCAGCTGCGAAGACCGCAGCGCGCGATGGCCGTCAGGGCCATCCGCGGGTACCGCACGATCTCCTTCGAGGCGGCCTCCCTTCTAGCCGGATCCCCACCCTGGGACCTGGAAGCGAGAGCCCACGCGTCTCTGTATCAACGACGCGTGGAGGCGCTGGAGCGGGGCCGGAGACTCGCACCTCGGCAAATCGAGGTGCTCCGGTCCCAGCTCCACCAGGTCCTAGTCATCGAGGAATGGGAACGACGACTTGAGCGACCGAGCTCGGGCGTGGCTACCATAGGAGCCATTCGGCCGGTTTTGGCTGAATGGCTCACCAGGCGGCATGGCACCCTGAGCTTCCGGCTGACACAGGTGCTGTCGGGGCACGGCTGCTTCGGCAGCTACCTGTGTCGTATCGGCCGGGAGCCAACGCCAGGGTGCCATCATTGTGGCTGCGCAGAAGATCGTGCGCAGCACACTCTTGAGGAGTGTGCCGCCTGGAACGAGCCACGTCGCGAGCTCGTCGCGGCCATAGGCCCGGACCTCTCGCTCTCGACCGTCATCGTCAAGATGGTCGAGAGCGAGGCCGGGTGGATCTCCGTCGCCTCGTACTGCGAGCGAGTCATGCTCGCGAAGGAGGCGGCGGAGAGGGAGAGGGAGCGGACCACCCGGCTCCCCTCCCGCGGTCGACGAACACGGCGGCGACGGGTCGGCGACGACCTCATGCCGCCGTAAAAAGGGCCTGTGGGCGACGGGACGGGCGGGCACGTCCGTCGCCCTGAGCAGAGTTAAACTGCACAGGCCCGCGTGGTGGAGGCGCTTGTGCCGAGCGACTCCCACAGTTCGTCGGGGGGGGCTTAACACCCTCCCCCCCCTGAGGGGTCTGCCATTTTGACCCCTCAGACCGCAGACGGGGCCCCTGTTGAGGGGCCGACACCTGTCGGGGAGCAGAAGTAATGCCATTAGCAGTTCCTGCTCCCCGGCCCAATAGGTGTGTGAGGCACCGTGGGGTTTTTAGTCCGTGGAACTCGGACATAACCCACCCCCCGCTGCCCGACGGGGTGGGTATCCGTTACGGATTTTCCCCACGTAAAAAAAAAAAAAAAAAAAAAAAAAAGGTGATTAAAATGAAAAACATACAGAAGAAGTCGCAATAAATGTCAGCATAAAATATTTATCATATGTTATTTAATTAATTATAGCATCACAATATTTTATTATAATAAAAATCGTATCGCTTCTAGAAGTTGTCTATCTTCAATAGTCTCTAGGAACTAGGAAGTGTATCGCTCATGTTAGTGAAGGTACCACGTGACGGATACTATTATAAAAATTTGTTCCCACGTTGCGTATTTGTATGGAGATTTGCGTTTCTGCGAAATAAACTTTTCACGGCGTACAAAAGCGATCGTTCCTTTCTCTTTTACCCATCGTCCTCTCTGTCCCACGTTATTTTTAAAGCAAGCTACTACGAATTTATTTATTATTATTATTAACACTATAATATTACATTCTAAAGATATTTTCAGCACAATAATAAATTAATATATAAAACTGTGCACTCTTAGAGTCGGGCATCGTCCTGATTTATTTAAACACGTATCATTTTTGTCACATTTTAATTTCAAAGACGTTATAATTTTCTCTTTGTACCTTCCTGATCTTCTTGACCTTCTACCTTCAGATGTAGTGATTTAGAATTAAAAAGTTATTATTTAAATTAAACGTTTTGGAACATTATCTTTTAGTTGATATGAAAAATAATGTATTTAGAATTGTGATTTGTCGTCTCAGTTTTTTCAATAAATAGGTTGTCACTTTCACTCCTGTAGTAGATAGAGTATTAATGTCTTGAATTGATTTATTAACATTTATAGTTTAATTATTCAAGTAGGTTGAAGTGTGTGTACTGTGCTCTAGTATATATTGATGGAGCAGTGGTTTAGCTGTTCGTTGCTGCCTTCCACGCAGATTAAGTGTTGTGGTTTCGAATTCGGCATAAGATAATTATTTGTAGGGTTTTCTTTTTCTTTTTTCTTTTTTTTTTCGAACTGACTATGTTCGCTGACGACTATGTTTCGCTGTTAGCTTGAGGGGTCTTCACAACTTCACCGGACTAGTGGTATTATCCATAATTGATTATTCTGAACCTGGTTATAATATGTATCCGTTATTTATATATTTAAATCGTTTCCAGGAACACTGTGCTTCACTCCAGGAAGGGATCTTTATTAAAAACATCCATAAATAATATATTTCTATTTTAATATAAAACTAAAAATACAAGTGAAAATGTAATGCAATTTTATGTAAAAAAGATTCGTAAAGTGGAAACATTACTTGATTTGGTAAAGCGTCGGTAAAAAATACGCACCGTTGGAATTCCGCTTTATTTATAAAATTAGGCATTCCGCTACCGCTCTCCTAGCATCATCACATTCGTGTATTAAATCAGCAAGTAGACCACACTGTTACGTCACGTGAGACATCTATTTCGGATTCGCTTTCACTTTGTCGTTGCGTATGATGCGTAAAATGTTATAATTAATTTCATTCATAATTATTTTAATCAATTACAAAGTATAGTTCGCTCGTTCAACATAGTATGGTTGTCATAATGACGTAAGAATGTTGTCACTGTAGCCGTAACGATTTTAACCGAAATGGAAACAGATATGAAAATGGGGATAGAAAATGTCCCCATGAAAGCCCGAGTACGCGTTTAAATCTTATCTTCCACGGTTTTATAACGTTCGAACGAAAAGTACCGACCACTACAAGACACGAAATTGGTTACAATTTTGATTTCTTACTTATATTCTTCTATATTGCAGTCTAGAACTACATAAATCCTTACTAATATTATGAAAACGAATGTGAGGTTGTTTCTTTGTTACGATTTTACGCTTTAACTACTACTGAACAGATCAACATAGAATTTTGTATAGACATTCTCAGAAGTACAGGAAAAGACACAGAGTATCATCGTTCATTCCAGAAAACAATGCTGTTTCCAGAGGAATATTTCCAATCAAAAGTAATGCCGACGAAACCGCTAGCAGAAACTAATAATATTTTAAACGAGAAAAGTTTGTGAGAATGGACAGATGCTTGTTACTGTTTTACGAAAAAACTAGTGAACAGAATATATATATAAGTTTTAATACGAAATATAACGATAAAGACAAGTAAGTACAAGTAAGTCTACAAATATCCTGCCATCTGAAATCTATCTCAGCGATCATTGCATGAACCATAATTGTTATAAAATGACTACGTATACTGTTATGTACTGCAGGAGGAGTTGCGTGAGGCTACTGATAATTCACATTCTTTAAAATGCGATGTGAGCTAATTCTCTGTAACACCATTATATTTGATGGAAAAATACCGTGAGAAAAGTCACATGCGTCGTATAGTCAATAATTATATTTACCTGGGAATGGCGAGCATGTAATAGGAAACGAATTAACCGTAAATTGCATTTGAGAAAGGGATTATAACGTATGGAATGTTTTGTTGTATGAGTGACCCATTATTCAGGTTTTATCTCGATGTTTTTTTTATTGAGAGGTTACTTATAATCAAAGTTAAGTAAACTTTATTCTATTTAGACCGTAGATATAAGTTGTAAGTTTACATATCCAGTAATAAAATAGTGTAACAGTGTATAGAGTAATCCAAATAAACGACTATTATTTTTCATAAGACTTTATGAAAATACTATTCAGAATGAGGAAAAAAAAAATGTTTTAAACTCAAACAACTTTGAAATCAGACTACTTAGCAAAAAATTCAATGCTATTTTTGTTCAATTTCCTCGATTTATTTGTATTGCTTTCAACGATAACCATATTCGTTATTTATACATATAAACAACATTGAGGCGTCTATTTGTAATGCCAAAATAACAACTTTTTACTTAATGGATATGAAAGTAGCCATTATGAAAGTAATTATACGATAATTATAATAGAAAAAAAAACAACTTTTAAAATTTTAGCCTGTCTACCTGCTTCAGCGAATTTCCAAAACGACCAATTTTGATTGAAGTTATAGCTAATGTAATAAGGAATAACTTAGAGTACTTTATTTTAGACATTTAAATTAAAGAAACAGTGTCAATAACCGCGCGCGTCTCACATATTCTTCTACAATGAAGAAAAATTTTGCGCGGTTAAAGTCACGGGTGACATAGAAAGAAAATGATTAAGAGAAAAAAAATTAGCTCACTCCAGGCAGGACATTTTCATCCGACTTGATAATTACTACATACAATAATATACCAGTCACAGTGACACCAATATACATATATCCAGATGTGACAAGGTTTTTAATATGACAACGGCAACTGCCGATAAATTATAGACATCTCGGTGGCCACCGTCGTTTTAGGATTGCTATACACTTACCGTCAGGTAAGTATAGTCCGATTGTTATGTCGTGTCAGGATAAAAAAAATTAAGCCCACAGATTACAACTGCCTATTGTGGCTATTAAGTGTCTATGGACGGCGGTGATCACTTACCATCAGGTGACCCACCTGTTCGTTTGCCCCCTATAATAAAAAAAAAGCCCACAGGTTAAAACTCAGGCCTATTGTTGTTATTTACACGCTTTTACCTGGAATACTCCAAAATTAACTGTTTAAATCATTAATAAAACATTGCAACTACAGACAAACGGGCACACGAATAGTTATCATAATTCGTTATTACATAAACCTAACTTTTACATCCACTTTAGTACGACTTATATTAACATAATTTAATTCCAACCATTGTCTCTGTTTAGATTTTATTATTTCCGTGTCTCGTGTTACAATTCTGCATATTATATTTAAATGCAGTTTATTATGTGTTTCTTATGCTTACATATTATAAAAGGCGTCTGTCTGTCATTATGTATGTTAGTGAGGTTATAACTAGAACACAACTGAATCTATTTGCATATTATTTATGAAACTTCATTCTTAGTATATATTTTGATTAATTAAATAATCTACGGAAATAGTTAAGAAGTTAAAAGAATGTAATAATTTGGTTGACAAAATGACACAGTTCAACTGTTGCAATATTTTATATATAGCATTATGATTATTCAATATAACCCATCAGGTAACTATAAAACTAGGCTGTACATTAAATGTAAGTTTTATATTAAAGTTACAGAGACCGTTTTTACTTATCAATGACTTAAAATGGTTAAACGCGACATGAAAATCATTAAACTGGTTCAAATTCAATTGTTTCATCGACATAATTAATATTTAGGTAATATATATTTAATAAGTGTAGAAAAAAAAACTATAAAGATATAAAATAATTCACGTCACATTTAAAAAGCTTCCCTAAAAAAACGCTTTCAAATTATTTAAGGTAAACTGTTTATAAAATAATCTTACTAAATTTTCAAAACATATCTCAGACCGTTTAAAATTTTTAGGTATTGCAATATTGGTGAATCAAGTTCAGAATTTTCACTCGAACTGTTTTTATATTAAAAGTAGTTTTTTGTATTACTGCACAGACACTACATGATATTAGATATAGACATATTTGCTATTACTGAGGGGTAGAATTGTTCATATCCCATTCTGTGTCAGGAACCAGAACTTTCAGACAGGAACATAGGACATTTGGAGACAGCGCTAACCCAGTCCAGATTAAGATAGATTCATATACTCTTTATTGAACTTAAATAACAAGTAAAACTGATTAACTAAAATTGGTGGAGTTGAGAAGAGCAAATATATTAACTAACGATGGACCTAGAGTGAGCATCATAAATATTGTTGCATACTGCATTTGTAATGAAATCTACTGGATATTTATTTTTGATCTTCATGCAATTAGAATGTTAACCTTGTGGAATAGCATTCACAATGGAATAAGTAGGTTTAGAAAGAGAATGTCGACATCAAAACGAAAAAGACGGATTGGTTCGAAATTGTTGGGTTGCCCTTTTTCATTGCCCCTTAAGTTTTTTTTTTATAGGTATCGTAATAATATTTGTCGGTGTCGATGTATTGATTTTATTAAATTTTGAAGTGTGTGTCATTATTAAAGATAAATTCATATATGCTAAGTGAACGCGACTATTACAATATTTAAATCAAATCATATCAAAAATACTTTATTCAATTTAGGCCTTAAGAAGGCGCTTATGAACGTCAAACTACCAACAGTTCGGAAAACTTTCCGGTCATCGAGAAGAACCGGCAAGAAACTCGATCGGGTTTATCTTTTTAACATACACTTTATATATTTAAAATACGTTACAATCGATTTTAGTGGATGCACAGAGAGGCGTCAATTCCAGACATCAATCTGGTAACATGAATGTATAAATCAAAGGGGTGACTGTTCATAATAAAGAGACAAAATGAAGTAAAATTTATCTACCAGAGATACAAGTTATACGGAAATGTAATGCAAGTTTATGTATCTATAACAATAAAATGATAGAGTTCTGCTGTTATGTGCACGTCACACAAAAAGTACTCGAAAGATTTCCATCATTCTATTTTTTGTTTTGCTTTTTTGACATCTGGTCTTTACTTCAAAAAATATCATCATATTTTTATCTAATATAAAACTATGTAAATAACAAAAGAAACTGTTTATAACCGCTACGTGTTCAGTGATGTGTGAAGCGGGGTAAGCGGTATGGTGCGCATGCTCAGAAGAGGAGAAGTATATGGATAATATTGTTTTATAAGCAACGTACATTTTTAAATGATTTTTCCTTTGTATAAAGTATATTGTTACGATAATAAATAACGTAGACGAAGTCGTGGGTATTAAAGTTAAAAATGAAAAGCACATGAGCGATTCGCTGTTGGCTTCTTAGTGCTTAGTTAATTGAGAGGAAGCTTGAATGATATTGACAATAGCTTCTCGTAAGGCACCCTTTCCTTCCAGCAAATTTTTAGTAAATAGGTGTTATACTATTTGGTGAAGAAATAATTTATAAAAGTGGCTAGAAAAAAAATCACAGATTATTGATATATGTCTATTAGAGTCATCTATACTAAAAAAATTTAGGCTTTAAAATTAGACTTATTTAGTTAGAATAGGATATTTTAGTTCACCCAAGTGCGTGGCCAGAGTTACTGGAGTATGCTCATCGTGAGCCCGCAACCCTGGTCCACATACGCGCTAAAGCGGCACAGGGGTTTTTAGTCAGTAGGAGTCTGACATAACCCTCACACTATCCCCCGGCAGTGTGAGAGTATCTGATGTAGGATTTTCTTCTGTATAAAAAAAAGGATGGTTTAGTTCGATTACATTACTAAAGCATGATCGCATAAGAAAAGAAAAAATTCCTCGTTTGATTGCCAAAATAAAAAGGTACAAAAAGCAATGCTTATTAAAGGACCGAGGATTGTGCCTGATGTTCTAGTAGTCCGGTGAATATGTAGAGGCCTCAGTGCCTACAGGGTATGTCAGTTCGAAAAAAAAAACCTGAAAAACCTGATGGTCTAATAGAACATTTAACGTAACGAAATGGTGCTAGGAATTTTTCTACAGTTTACTTGTCAAAATACACCGTTTAAAGAGAAAATCTGTTTTTAGGTCAGTAACCTTACAATGTATTCTCAAAACAGCAGTCGAAAACCAGTACCTTTCTGAGTTTGGCGTATTCGGACCATTGTATTTAAATTCTTCTCTATAACAAGACAAAAATGATGTTACCATCTTATACCGTGTTTTTCAAACTACTACTGGTTTTTCAAGAAAAAAACAGTTTTGTGCGTCAATGCCTAATCCATGGTGCAATTGTCCGATGATTCAATATGCATCCATAGTAGCTAGAGCTCTCGCGTTTCCACGTATTTAGATAGTTGTAACGCTGGTTTTGGAGCAATCGGTTATTGTATAATATTATTTACGTATAGTCTCTCAATTTCATCTCGTTCGCCTTCAATGTTTCCGATGTAATGTATGATAACATCAGAATATCTTGCGAATGTCTGACGGAATTTAATTTTGAAATTAGAGATACGTCTCTATTACATGCGTTTGAATTGATTAGATGGTAATAGGATCTATTATAGGAATAAATATTCATGGAATATTAAATGCGATGTAACGAACGATAAATAGTAATTTTCTCATTTATTAATTAGAAAAACATGTGATGTGTAGTTTAAACTTTGGGTATCTTATAACATTATTTTATAATGAACTATGTTTTGTAATAACTCGGTGTGTTAATTATAAGACAACAAAATAATACAAAACAAGAAAATAGAAAGAAGAAGTATAGGTATAATAAAGAAAAAGAAAGGAAAGAAAACAAAAGAACGCATGGAGAATGTTGTGTTTATTAAAAGAATTTTTAATTGATTACAATAATATACTTAAGTATCAAAATAATTCAAGTTAATACGTTACGTTAAGTCTTACTAAGTCTTACTTATCCAGCATTCTAACAACTAACTCGTAGCTAATTGGTAGTTTAAAAAAAAAAACGAAATTAATAAGTATATAATTTACACACTTATTTTTGATAGTTTTAAATCTTGTACTCAACTTTGGTCCAAGTATAAAAATCCTAACAGATTTATTTTGACAGGCGTAATTTATAAATACGATAACTGTAACTTAATGAAGAAATTAAAAGAATAAACAAAAAATAAGTCTCTTGCTTTAATGAAATAAAATTGTGTTTTTTTTAATGTGATTTATAATTTATAGTGTTGGCTAATTAGTAGTTTTGTATTGTATTGCAATCTGTAACGGTTTCACGAGGATAAAATAAAAATTAGTTGTTCGTATCGTGACTTTTAGTATGAGCTGCTTGAAATATTTTCCCTTTCATACTTATTGGTTACTCAGAAAGACTTCTTGTTCGTAAATTGCGATTTCGCCGGGTAATAATACAGTCATTATTATTATATAATTAATTGCCCATTGCGAAGAAATGAGGCATGATATTCTTAATATTCAATGGCACTATTAATTTAAATACACTTATATTATTACTTGGTCAAAGAGAATGAATACCAAATTAACACAATTTAATTCGAAATAAAAACAATAACACATTCGTAAATTACCGTCAGAAAGACGTTAGAATCTGATTAAGTTAAATAACCTTGAGGTTTTTTTTTATACTGTCTAATATTGGAAAGTCTGACATCTTTATGAACGAGTCTGTTCAGATGGCCATAAATGTATAAAATACAAATGGTTTTAGTACCATTAAAAATAATATGCGCGATTTATTTTAAAATTAGATGCGTAATGGGAATCAGTCTTTAACGAACCGGTACTATTATTAACGTTTGGCGATTATTTACGTTTCATTTATTCAAAGATAACGTTAACTAATGTTTAAACATATAAATGGTTATTTCATTCCCTTGTATACAAATCTTTTAATGTTGTAAGACAAATATAGTTCAATATTTTCTTTAAAGTTTCTAATATTGTAGTATTAGAAGACATATCTTAAAGAAAATAGCGTTACTGAGTATAATTTTTACCGATTTAGAATATTAATAACGTGTATATTTTTATTACATTTTAGATTACAAAAAAATATTATAATTTTATAACTCGGGTCGCCAAAATTGATCCTCTTTATCTGATGGTTAATTAGGCACTGTTCATGGACAATGATGATCGTTGGGCGATAAGGAAACAGCACGAGTCAATCAACACTAATAAATAGTACCGATGATATAAATTACCCGATGTTTGCAAGAGTCGTACACAACTATTTTTTTTTTTCGAATTGACCTTTGCCAGGTCTCTGCAGTTTAACCGGACTACTAAGGAGAGCGCTTAAGACTCTCACCCGATTTTATATAGACGACTGGCACAAGGGCGCACGGCACACTTCGGCTTGGGCTGTCGACGAACATCCCAAGTCTAACTAGGCTAGCTAAACTAAGCTATTATTTCATACATATATAAATTCGTGAAATACACACGTATACCAAGCATGTATGCTTCACGAACTTATACATGTATTTTAGTTCTGACTACTAAGTTAATCTAATTCAGATCAAAAAAAGGATTAAAAAATAAACCCCACCATTACATGTGTGTATGTGCATGTGTGTCGGGTGATCGTTGTCTTACACAACTAATTTTCCCCCAAAAGTATATGATAACTAAAATCTCAAAGTTTTATCAGATGAAAATACATCCTTGCCTCTTTTTAGATTATCTACAGACCGCTATATTTCATCTTTTTCTTCTTATACAAGCAGGGGGTCGACACAACACTTTTCTCTTCTTTCATGCTTTGAACTGAGATTATTCTTAGTGTTCTACGGTCTTAGTGGCTAAGTGTTCATTGTCTTTCAGATCTCCTTGTTTGTGTATAGCAATAGTAACCAACTAGCCACTATTATCGCCTTCAATATCTTCTACTAAAACCTAATAATATCTTGTTAAAATAAATAAATGAAAAAGTTTGTGATGATGGCTGGATGTTTATTAGTTTTGATTTTTTGATTGATTTTAAACCACTAAAGGGATTGTAATGATCTGTTGTTATATATCTGTTGGAGTTGCATAAGGATGTAAGAATGTATGATGTTATAATTTAAACAAATACAAAAGCAGACGAAGTCACGGATATAATATATTTAGATTTTAATTAATATTCATAGCTAATATATTTGTTTTATAAAGTTTGTAATATCATTTATTGTGGTGTATAGTGATCAATAAGAGATTTTTTTTACTTCACTGTCCTATTTTGCGGCGTCTGCTATTATCTGTGTCCTTGTGTTCTCTATATATTTTTTTGTTACATGATAAGTAAACGAAGTGCTCGGATTATTATATTTTTTTGTCTTGATTATATCCCCCTTTTGTTTACGGTCTCATGAATCTCATCCAATAGAAGTTTGTGTTGTTCAAGTTTCATCGTTCATCGTAAATATTCGCCTTAAAATAACGGTTTTTGTTTTGCAAATTATAAAAACAGATAAAATATCGATTCTGAATATCGTTACTTATAGTCATAATCAATTTGCAAATTTTCCAAAACAGAATAATACTTTGTAAATTTGTTGGAAAATGGAGCTGTAATTGTCCACATTTACGAAATCATTAAGCCGTTGATGACTAACGCAATTAGCAGAATTATGTCAGTGTTTAAAGAAACTTAGCACCACAATTACAGCTATCGACCGCTCACAAATTCCACGAGCAATTTAAATGTTACGTTCGCTGCAAATTATCCACAGGTATGGAGATCTGACATCGATATTACCATATTTAAAATCCGCTGTACGCTTTTAACGCAAATCGCATTACGCAATCTATGATTCTGTTCTGTCCGAACAACATACCGAGTCTATAAGGAGAAAGCGCATTTGCACTTAGATTAACTGCGAAGGTGTTAAATATTTGGTAAATCTCACTAAATGGGCTATGCCACGTAATATGAATGTGGGCGGCAAGGTTCGTGAACTCATGAAAGCTTGATTCGATCAAAATATGAGCGAACGATGATTAGACGGACGGACACTAACGAAGGATGTTTTTGATTTGCGGTTTTGAAATATGACTGGCTGTTGATGTAACACGTTCGGATTACAAAGTTCCTAATATAGAACTAATTACGACATTTAAAACCTGACTATGACTTTTGGTAATTTGTTAAATTCAAATCACGTAAACATATGACAAGATTAATTTGAAAGTTTTCGTATGAGTCTTGGTATATATTTTGTCACGTAATTATAATTTTACTCAAGTAAAATTCTTGAATGTGTAATTGGATATGGCTGATCCAATTCTCAGTGGACGGTTAGACGGTCAGATGTTATGTGTTTGGATGACGTGTGTTTCGTAATAAACTTGATTCGTTTACCGACGGTAGCTCGAAGTAAAAGTGACCGCGCAAGTAAAACAAAGAGGCTGTTAACTTGGAGGGTAAATTGGCTTGCGTCATCTCGCATTCACTCGTTCACATGTCATGGTGTCCGTCGTCCGAGGCGCTTTCGATTTCAACCGCTCTCGAGAGCTCCCGAACGGATTTTGCCGAGATACCTCGAGGTCTCTCACCTCGACTGGTTTGGTTGGAATGAAAAGTGTTCGCTTTTACAAAAATAGAGTTGTTTTATTTACAGAAAAACTTATAACAACTATAATACATTTAACATCTAAGATGCGATCACATGAGTTTATCATTTATTTTACAATGAGATGAAATGACTAAGTTTCGTTTCGTTTAATGGTGAGGAGCGCCGTAGGACGATGAGGGAGACGGGACTCCGTATGATCCGGAGGGAGCTCCGATGGTCGTGTAGGAGTGGGAAGGTGCAGAGTAAGAGATTGATCCGCCGCCGGAGTATCCTCCGTGACCGGAGTATCCTCCATGACCGGAGTAGCCAGAATATCCGGAATAACCGCCAGCGTATCCACCAGAGTAATCTTCTTGCGCTTGATGATACTGGGCGACTTGGATGCCCTGTTGGAATGTGGTCAAGCTCAATTCCGACTATTCTTTCTTGCGGAACGCCGTACACTGGCGACGGGACACCGTAGTGGCTGGAGATTCCGTGACCGTGGGAGGACGAGGCAGATTCATAGGCTTGGTTGTGGATTTCATCCTTAAGGACGATGTGCTTGACCTTCTCCAATAGATGGGGGTCGATGTGGTAGCCTTCGGAGGTCTGGTGTCCGACAGGCACGGAGCTGTAATGTCCTCCGCTGCTGAGGGCAGAACCGTGGCCTCCACTGACGACGTAGAGAGAAGACGGGGCGGAGTAGCTGTATCCGACTGGTGGCTCGGCGACAGCGCAGCCAATCAGAGCGAGAGCGACCTGTATCAAGAGAAATAATCTTTAGCTTCGAGATTCAATCATCATTTAAAATGTATGCATAAATAATTAAGCACTGCTATGATTAATTTTTGAATATTTAGATGCGAAAATATCGTATACTAAATGTAAATAATTTATTAATAAATTATCGGACTACAGTAAAAATGGTTCACGTTTATTTTCGAATTATTTTTTTTAATAATTCGTATGGTTATATTCGAATCCACATGCACATCACTTCACTGCAGTCCGTGTGGTCACTATGTGAACTTACAATCCACTTGGCCATGTTTGTTGTGTTCCGTTGTAACTTCAGAGGTGGTATGATGCTCGTTCTCGTATTCAGTGGTTTATATAGGAGGTAGTCTGCTGTGCACTTTTACTTTGTTCCATCCGGGCAGCCGGTACACCGAGGACGAATTCGGTTTACCAATGAACTATTTCCAATTTTTTTTGTTAGATACGAGATAAAGTTTATAATTTTTTTTAACAACACTTTGACTAATATTTCTTAAATTCGAATTGTTTATCACTTGTAGTTATAATTTTTTGTTTTTTTTTATTAAAAACTCAGGATAATGGACTCAAAAATAAAGTGTAAAAAAATATATTCGATTGTAGGTCAAAGTCTCGGTACGGTCATATTATGTCAACTTCAGGTTACCACCTAGTTTTTTGCAGTCTAAATATGAAGTTTTTTTTAAGTACTTACGTCATATTTCGTGTGTTTATACACGATTTTTGTTACTAATCTTTATACACGTAAATAAAATATTTATTTCCTGTCGTTTGTTCGCGCTGATATTCAGACAGGCGAACCAATTTCGACGAGATTTTTACAGGAAGATAGAAGACTTTTCAAAAGTTTGTCTTCTGTATATATCATTACAATTATCAAGTATAAGTGGTCGTGTCAAAATTGCAATTAAAAAATAAAATACGTAAGACCGTCCAATGCCAATTCAGATAATAGGCGTAATACAAATATTAAGATCTCTGAGTATAAGATACAAATTCCCCCTAAGTTCTGGTCTTTATCGTAAACCTGTTTTATATGGCTTTACACGAATTTAAACATATCTAAATTATAGTATGGTAAAAAAATACATTTAATAACGTAGGTATAAATTACAAAGGATCACTGAAATATTATTATATTTGTTAACAAAAGTTTCTATTTTGAAGTTTCGGCCATAGAACAGTTCTAATTCTTAAAATGAAAATGTATAATAATTTAGGTTATTCACACTCAATGAATATAGAAGTAATAATATGTACAGTAACTTTATTGGTCTCTATATAACCTATCTGTATCTAATATTTCTAGCTTAATCGGATAAATTATCAAACTGTATATACATCATCTATTTATGTCATATTAATGCAATTAAATCTTTAATATAATTTTATATTATTAAATTAATGAAAGTAATATAATCGTTTTCTGTTTAAAACATTAAATTTCCTAATTTATGAATATTAATGTGAAAAAAAAAATAAGGCAATTTAATTTTATATAGTGTCACTTAACTCCCAACTAAAGGCAACTTGTATCACTAATTTGATGGTGTATCTACTACATATTAATAACAATATTCTTGAATAATGTTAGTCTGGACGACGCAGCAAATAAGAAAATATTAAGTTTCTGAAATTACAGTTTTTATTTTATTAATCTGACACATGTGAATAATATGATTTAAAGTGTTTATACTACTATATAAACTTTACTTGAAATTAGAGAAACGACATTTAATGTAAGTAATCACGATGTCGATCCCAAATTAACAGGAATAATACTTTTTACAAATGTTACTTTCAAATATATTGTTATTATCTGATGACAGCTCTCCATCCGGAGACTATATATTTACTACAGATCACAACAAATAAATCTGTGGTTTTGTCTATGCTGTAACAATATTAAAATTAAAGCAAATAACATTTTTCTTTACATATATGTATATATAGAAATAGATTTTAGTATATTTCAGATCGTTAGCTATATTAGCTGCTATATATGTTTCAAAATGGCGAAAATTTTTATATTATTCATTTTTCTATAACTCACTGCTAGGTGACGCTAGACTGTATTTCATTGTCATTATCTTTTTTATTGTAATATATGTACATATAGATATTTAACATTCATAGATAGCATTGAATAGTGTATTCGTCACACAAATCACTTATGTATGTCGATCGACCTCGCTATCTCTAGGCTCATTATATTAATGAAGTATGGATGGACATTTGTTACTCTTTCATACAAAAACTGCTCCACCGATTTTTATGAAACTTTACAGTAATACAGCTTAAAGATCAGTTATCATGGAGTCATCATGGAGTATAATTTACAAAAATATTATTCGAATTGGTCAAATTAAACGGCTAAATATTATGTAAATTGGAAAAATTCCTCGAACCTAAAAGTTATCTCATCGTGCGCTGCATAAATTGTTAAAAATACTCGAAAATAACGTATGGTGATACCATTTACAAAGATATAAATGCAAGATGAAGCAGCGGACGGCTGTTACTTTGGTATAATGTAATGGTTCTTTTAATGTAATAATTGTAGACATCTAAACTGTACGACGTTCTGTTAAATTTTATTACACTGCGAGTGTATTATTTTGCTTTAACTATTTTAGAACGTACGCTGTTATATTGAGCGTGACTCGTGTCAAATTAGCTATCTATATTATTATTCATAACTTGTTTTTATTAATTAACTGTAATTAATCATAGAGTAAAGTAAATTTAATAATATCTTAAGAACGTCGCATTTAAATATTATCGCTACAAAAGCCATGGTGGTCGATTGGTTTGCACCGATGGAATATTTATATGAACTCCACGGTGTACCTAAAGATTTTTTCGGAATTCTCGTTCCTTTACAAGTAATTTACTTTACCAGGTGACGGTAAAAGAAAACATCGTGATAGAAACTAAACCTAAGGGAAAAATATAGGAAAAGTTTATTTCTCCTACTTTGAAACTGTACAAAATCTCTTGTATTCCCGTGGTGATTATAAATAACTTCCCTTGATCTTTAACCCAGCTATGGGACTCTTATAAGCTGATATTGTTACATGATTAACGTTAAAATATCTAATTAAAAAAAAATAGCTGGCGATATTACAGAAATTCATTACGAGTTGCAAGAATGTTGTATGTATCTTGGTTTATACATTAAACTCTTTTTCACTAGTTGCATTGTAATTTTGAGTATACAAATTAATATTTAATTACTTAATTACTGTTGCACTAGATACGGACAACCGATTTGTAATAAAAAAACACGCTGTATCCTTTCACAACTATATCAGAAACGCAAGCTCTGAAAAAAGGTGCGGAGGCGGCGATCGGGGCATGACGATCTACATGGATTAAAGAAACAGGCGCGACAATTTTTGTGTGTCTTTAATTTCATTTAGCTCGACAAATATATTGAAGTGATAGTTAGTTGATAGCGTGTCAGACAACGTGTCGATGGACCCAGCTTCGAATCCTTAGAACTAAGCCGGAGCTTTCGGTAAATGAATACATCGTGATGAAACCATAATATGGTGGTAGGGCATTTGCTTAGTCCGCCTGATCAGATACCACCCTCAAGTTGAAGATCTATCCCCAATTCTATGGGTATGTTCTGGCATTAGCATTTAAAACCCAGTCTCCACCTAGGTTTAGTATGTTTACCATATTATACCACATCGTCATTTAACATGAGATAACATTTTGGTCAAACAAAAATCTGCAAAGTATATACAAAAAATAGGCTATATGATGTTATATGATGTTAAGCACAGCTTAATAACAAGAACTACCTAAAGAACTACTCAAAAAATCTCTTTAAGTTATGTTAGAAGGACCTGATGTTGTAGGAAATCTCGTCGAAAATAAAGTGTTTGTTAAATTCAGGTTCTTTGTGGTCAGTCGACTAGATGAATTACACGTATATAATTAAAAAATATATTTCCAGATTTTACATGTGTTTTACATCGCCTTTTTTCCAAACTGTGACATCGAATATATCCCATTTTAAATATACTTTTTTAAATAGAAAATAATATCATAATACTAAAACACAAAGAAGTTTGTCACACATAATACAAGAAGGTTTTTAACAGTGTTATCGATTTGCAAAATATAGCATCAATCTTATTACACGCATATATTTACCATAAATAGCATTTATAAATAAATTGTTATATAATTTATCTCGTTTTATCAGGATTTAATATTATTCAAAATTATACAATACAATTATTAAGTAATATTTTTAACGAATAAAATAATAATGAAACGAATGAAATCGTAGGTTATTTATGTGAAATAAATAATTCTATTTTGAACGGTGTCAGTGGGTAACACCGATTTTGAGGTTTCCTAAGAATATTATTGGATTTGCAATAATATAATCTGTGGTTTTATGGGTAATTATGAAAATCCTGATGATTTAGTTCGTATTCGTTTTGACAGCCATCGAAAATAACCTTCACGTTTCCACTAGTATTGTATCGCTTCTGATCGGATTATTTGATAGTCTTTGTTACCTTCAAAAGGAAATAGAATTTTATATGCGATCCGAGGACAACAGTGTACTACTGAGAAATGTATATCTACTCAATCAACTAAAAACGAGATACCCAAAAATGTATGATTATCGCAATTGTGTATCTTTACACATTGAGTTTCATAGGACGGTATTTGACACACCGTACGAGATTAGGCATTACGAGATAATACGGGAATGTCATAGAAAATTGTTTAATGCATAAGGTACATTCATTTACAGTCATAATAGTATCATTTAAGTATTCGTTTAGCCTTTCTCGATAACGATTAATTCTCTTTCTGGTAGCCAATTCACCCTTCGTTCCCAACACTATGTAGAGTGTCGCACGGCCTGTTCACGCTATTATTTCGTTCCCGCTTAAGCGTACTTTTGACCGTACACTTTGCATGATAATTGCTTCGTTCCTAGAGATCGTAGCTTGATGTTAAATAGCCTATGACCTTCTTCTATAGATAGACTATAAAATATAAAAGTAAATGTTCAAAGCTCACTTATAATTCCAGATATTAACACGTTGAAAAAAATATAATAAAAAAGGCAACCTCATGAGTGTCCTAATATTAATAATAGACATACTAAAATAGAATCAAACGTTTTATTACGAAAAAACAATAAACTGTGTACAAAATGAATATTTATTCAAATTACATAAAATTCTTCATGGCCAAGGTTATGTTTCCACGTTGTATCATCTGCGTTCATTTGTCAACACAAACTAAGGGGTCAGACACATATCGCAATATTTTGCGTCAGAATTTCGAAAAACGCTAATGACTGTGACAATATTTCCATATAAATAAAACGAAATATTCTTTATTTAAATTAATTAGCTAATAAGAAATCGTTTCTTTGTTGATGGACAGTAGTTTTGAAAGTATTAGTTCAGTTTGTCATATGTTAACTAAATTTACAATTATATTTAAGTATTATATAACGTTTGACCATAATTTGTATTTTTCTTCTTTATCGTTTCACATTTGATGCCATGATGTAAAAATGATGACTTGGCCTAATATGCAGTTGTCAGATCACGACAACGCCTTTTATTGTTTGTAAATTTTGGCGTTTGACTTTGTTATTTTTTATTAAAACATGTCTCACTAGTAAAAACAATAACCGTTAGGGATTTATTTCTTACACGGGGAGATTGTAATTAAGGGAATTTGGTACAGTCATTTGGCAACAATGGCTTAAGGGTCGCACATCGTTTTTTTTATATTGAATAACTATGCGCGATGTTAGTACGCAGATGTAATAAAAACATACACGTTTAAGCAATGATTTTCCATTGCGTTTGTTTTTTGTAAGCATCACGTTGATGTCTCCACTTCATTTACTATCCACAGTTGCAATAATAATTGATATTGGGTTTTTACAAACAAGCGCTTACAGCGCATCCATATCTACATACGACGCTTATTTATGTGAAATACATATCACGTTCGTTACACGTTTTGGGTTTTCTGTCATTTAAAAAACGTCCTGTGGACGACGCCTAAAGACGCGTCTGAGAACGTTTTGAAGACGAACACATACAAATGTGACTACGGCCTAATGACAATGGCCTACTGCTACCTTAGCGTGACCGTGCAAACGTATAGATCGCACAAAGTAAATAGATGTTGGCATTTGTGACATGCTCTGACGTAACGTATTGTATGTGAACTTCAGTGTCAAAAGTTCAAAGACAAACGACAGTGACAGTTCATTTACTGTCAGTTTGCAATTGTTATCTATCAATGTATAAACAAGCAGACAAAAACAGTTAAGTACATCTTCCTCCTTTGTTTCTTAAACTGATTTTTTTTATTTTTTCTTTATTTAGTAAATATTTCAAGCTTTACTGTTCTCAATAACATGGTAATAGAGTCGTATTTATGTCTTATATTGAAATATAGTCTAGATTTTCGACCATTAGACGATCACTAGCGTAAATAAAATGACAGAAAGCACTAATCATGCAATAACTACGTGATATATTTCGATCATGTTTTTTGATTTACTTTTTAAATACGTGGCCCTTATCTAAAAAATAAATATTCCGATATCTCTATTTCAAATGAAGTTATAAGAAACTGATTTATATGAGCACTTCGCGTTCAACTAATGTGAAAAAGGGCAAGCGGTGTGGTGCGCATGCAAAGGAGAGGAGATGTGAACGTATAATATCGTTTACAAGGAATTTGCAAAGCAAAGTATATTTTTGATCACAATTTTTTATGTTTTTAAGGTAGGTAAGATAGACGAAATCGCGGGTATCAGCTAATAATAAAATAAACTGTTGAAGAGTTTGATGAAGTTTTATAATCGCTAGGTAAATTTCTTCTTGGGAAGGCTAAAATTCATAGTTAATTGGAGTACAGTAATGGATAGCGATTTGCGATACACGCAGAGGATTTAAATAATCTTTCGTTGGGGAAATAAGTTGTTGGCGTGATGATTATACGCATACCTTTCTTCAGAGTATTTGGCCCTGTATTAAGTATCTTACAGGCTGATACGATGATAATGAGTTTCAACTCTGTGTAGACAGTGAACATAAAACCGTGAAGAAATATGGACATGAAACCGACCAGAGGGGCGTTTATTATACCTTTATAAGTTGGTATTATTGTCATTACATTATATCTTGTTCAATAATTAAGTAAACCAGTTTGTAATATAGCACAGAAAATGACAACTGTGTCAAATTGGATAGCAATAATCATATGAAACGTCGATATACCTAAACCTGTCGCGTTCCGGAATCAGCAGAGGTATAGCGTATGAGTGTCTGTGTACCCGAATAAAACGCACCGTCATGCGCATTGCTTGAAATATTCACAACGCTGTATTCACTTGCCGCGAGCTACGATTGATCTACCATGTTATAATAAAAAAAATGTTACAAACGCAGACAAAGTCAGTGATCGAAGCTAGTTAAATATATGCATTTCGAAAAATAGTCTACGTAACAAAAACCTTTCATAGACTAAACAGAAACGCTTAGAATGGACAACCGTCAGCGCATAGAGAAAGGTTTTAAGATTCGCCAACTCTGTTGAGATCTTGTTTTGTCTCGTACCCATTATGCGATCAGTTACGGTTTTTATTTGATCTTTTTTTAATCATCTTTCAAAAATAGGCTTATTTAAAGTTAATAGTGAAATTGAACTACAAAATTCAGAACACAGTGTTCTCAAAATGTTTGATTCATAAGCGACACCTAGAATATTTAATAATTTGGTTCAGTTTAACTGATATTGTAACGATTTATTCTTTTGACTTGAAATATGCTTATACTATATTTTATGAATAACTAGCAATTAAAATGGGAGTACATTATATTATTGTTTCCAAAATTATTATCTATTTTTTATATTCTATCAAACATAGAATGGTATATATCTTTTTATAGAGTATGCCATTGAAATTTATCTGCGCGCGCGTAGCTCGTCCAGTAATTATTTTTGACCTATTATTTTATGATTTCTAAACTTATTATTTCTATATTACTAGTTTTTGTTTACATCTGAAAATAGTTCTTATTGACAATTAATATACCTACTCTATACATTTCGGAATCCTAACTATAATATTTATAAATGCGAAAGTGAGTTTGTCTGCTTGTTCGTTACGCTTACACACTGAATACAAATATTGAAAGATCTCACGTGAGAATATGGGAAAGGGGATCGAGACACATCTCACGACATCCCATCAATTAGGAGAGGGGGCAGGGAAGAGCGGGTCAGAATATCCTCAAAGACGCCTAACGTAATTAATGGGCGTCCACTTATTGTTGTCATTAGTTTTCTAAGTCCGTCTGGCTAGCTCAAGATGAAAATCTGTTACCAAGGACCTGTTGGTGTGTTCCGGTAGCTGCACTTAAGAGCCAGTCTCTCTCTACGCTTAGCGTGACTACCATCTTAGACTACATCATCATTTAAAATCAGATGAGGTTGTGGTCAAACGCTAACCTATAAAAAAAACAAATGAACTTGAATTTTCTAATTCTGTCAGTCATTATTGTCATCAACAGCTTGTAAGAGATCAACTGCAGGAACATAGGCCTTTCCACAAAGGAAGGTATGGGCATAATTCCTACGCCAGCTCACGACGTACTCTAAAAAATCCGTAGTTCTATGGCTTCCCCCTTACGGTGGTACTACAAGAACATTTCTCAGGTTCTGGTTTCCTCATGATGTTTTTCTTCACTGTCCGCCGATAGTGTTACCAATGTAATTTTATGAATGTATGCGAATTCCGAAAAAATCGTTGATATACACCGGTGTTCGAACCTGCAGACATCAGATTACACCGGTCGAACCACTAGAGTACTACGACTTTATTTTGTCAATATGTTTGAAAATCTTCCTACTACTTTCATAAAAACCTTGTACTGACAATTATAAATACTACAAAAAAAATAACACACCATTCTGATGTGAGGCGTGTTCATTCACTTGGCAATTGCTTTTTATTTATATAATAAGAAGAAGATCTGCGAATCTTGTGTAATGTGAAAGAAAAAAACCAAATAATGAATGGAAACAATGGAAACGAAGCGATCGTCACACATCCGCACGTCACAAACGGATAGTAGTTGACCTGCACAGACGCATCCGTTCACCAATCCGTGCTTATGTAAACCACTTCTTTATGCGCTCGTTCTCACAACCGTCAAATTATTGCTCAAGTGTTATAGATATTAAAGCAGATACATATAGTGTTGTATTATCTTAACCAGTTTCTGTCTATCGCAGTTTGAACTCAGGCAATAAATATATCGTTTCACAAATTGATTGTTACTATCTCCTAGAAAACAACTAATACATTTTTGGCGATTTAGATATCCAATCAATTGACCTTTCAGAAAAAAATAATAGTTAATGCAGTCGTCGCCAAGAACTGCTTCAGCTGACAAGAGATGTTACCTTGTTAAAACTCTTGTAAAGTCAGAATTATGGCAAATATTCGGAATACCTGTCGAATCTAATTCCCTATGATATCTTTAGCAACAGAACTAAGTACGCACTTGGCTTCAGAGTCACAACTTACGGTAGCATTCCTCTCGGCACGAACAAAAAAGGCTAGTCGACAGTGCGTATGGTCCTACGACATCAAGTCCTTCAAACAAATGTGAAGAAATTTTTGTGCAGGTTACCACAACAGAGGTGATTACAGATTTCTTAACGATCACGGTTGTTTCTGGATTATAAAATGGTCACTATCAGGTGCAGCGACTGCAAATGACGCCGCTCTCTGTGTCTCCACCAGAAACGAATGTAATTATCTATGTCTATAATATGTACATCCTTCTATCTATGTTCTTAAAAATATGTGTTATTGATCTAGTTTCTTGCCGGTTCTTCTCGATGACTGGCTTGTTTTGCGAACCGGTGGTAGCTTTGATGTTCATAAGCGCCTTGTCAGGTCTTATTCTGAATAAACTATTTGATATTTTGACTTTAAGTTACGTAACATTGTCGATGATAAAAATTAGAACACTTCATGTTATTGTTGTAAGATTGGCATAGTCTTACCGGGCAAAAATATCAGACGACATAACTTACCACATAACTTATTGTGTAAAATCTTAGTGGATTCTTCTGTAATAGTTGATTAATTATAAAATTCGAATAACTCCATAATAGTAAGTAGTACGCTAAAAATTAGAAAAGTGTCATACAAGGAATGGAAGTCAAGATTAACACGTATTACATATTTTGCTATACAACGAACTAACTACCTCTACTAAAGTAGAGCTGGATTATTTGCAATAGCAAAAATAAACCATAATTTTGGGAGTAGTGTCTTTTGTCAGACACCATGAAATCTAATTCACGATGAATTAACAGTATTAGCATAAATAAGAATCGTTTTTAAGAGTCTTTCTCTTTCGACCTAATAACGTGAAGCGAAAGTAGGTTGAAATATACATCGCCTATCAGACGATTGCGTCTGCAGGAATTAGCTAACCATAGGTTAGCTGCCAATGCAGGGCATTATTGCGTTAAGAGGGAGACTCTCCGTCTAAACTTCAATTACTAGGGGTGTGTCAGACACGCGTCTGTTGTTATACAGTATGATTAGGTAACACCCGCAAATTATTAGTATTTTATTTGGAAAGCTTTAAAAATATCTGTTATAATATTGATTTCAAACTTCGTGTGGATAGACTCTAAGCCATAAAAGCTTTTACATGAAAAAAAAACACCTAAGTAGAAGTATATTATATCATAGTGATATATGCAGGCCTTGTAATTCTTTTTATTTCTATCAAATCTTTGCACGCTATCAGATTACTGGGCGAGATAAATACTGTTATAATCAACTATGTTTATCTGAATCAATTTTGGCTCAGTTATAGGGCATACCAACATTGAGTAATTTATCGCATTTTTTTACATCTACAAGTATGATGGTGTTAGATTAATTTCTAGTAACTTTTATAGAAACTATTAATTGCAACTTTTCTACTAACGACGGAAATATAAAATGAAACGTGGTGTAGAATTAGCAGGCGTAATATACATGTACGAATAAGCGTCTAGAACTTTCACAAACCGCAACCAAACAAGACTGGGTAATAAAATCCACTATATTGTTACAAAATTTACTGTTACATGCGATCAAATTGATACTTTAGGTGTTTGAGTTCTTCGTACATAGCACTTATCAGGAAAAAAATTTAAGCACTAAAGCTTAGCCGGGCATTTCTTTAATATTTTATACTACTTTGTAAGTTTTACATTTCGACATGTAACATAACTTATGTTAAAAGGGCATGTATCTTAAGATGGTAACATGATAATTCTAAAGATGGACTTGAGTTGGCTCTTAAGTGCTTCAGAAGCTACATGGATCCATGTGTTGTCTGTCTGTTGGTTTTATCGTTCATAGTTTCAAACTTAAAACGGACCATGTAGCAATTTTTCTATTAGAGTTCGATGAATTGGGTGCCCTTAATTTGTTAGATACAAAATAATAATTGAAAAACAACAGTGATTGTCAATAAATATAGACAACCGGACAGTCTGCTTTTTTATAGTGGAAGAAAACCATCAGGGATTATGTTTCCCGAGTAAATTTAAAGAATCCTACTTGCTGAAATATTGCCCGTATTTCTGTCCCATAGATAGCCGAGTGCCTACTTTCAAAGCATCAGGAAGTTTCGCCATATGCCAAGGTTCTGCTAATCTCCTCATACTTTGGACACCACGTAAAAACGCTACTACTATGAGTGTGTATGTTGTCTTCAGCATTTGGCCCATTGCCGTCGCGTGGGAAGCATATTACTCTTACCGTATCCGTTGTTGTGAGTCTGATTTGCTTACATTTACCTGCTCTTAATTTTGACCATATATCGAATCACAATCAACACTGTGTTATACTAAATGACACTTATCTCTTCTTCGGTTTTAACCGCCCAATGTTGAGTGCAGGTCTACCATACATAACATTTGCACAGGGAGAGCTATACTCATTCCTATACGTGCTGTCCAGAAGAATGCATTGCGTACAGTTCAAATTTAATTTCGTATTATAATATCTGAACTACTTATCCAGTACTTCTAATGACACATATTTCGAATCAATTACTCTCTAATAAGAACAGTTAGTTACGTATAAGAAATAAATCGTCATGATTGCGTTAAGAATTTTTCGTACAACAACTTACCTTGAATCCAATATAGTAAAAAAGTTCAGCTTAATGCAACCGATTTATGATTTGAGAGATACGATTATTGTTATAATAATAGGTGATTCGTATTTATCTCAAGGTCGGGCATTCGAACGAGAATTACTGGCAATTAATGTCGAGTATTATCAAACACCTCTTTTGTTTCCCTTTAAATTTTATTTGCGATGATGCAATATTTTATGACGTTGTTTGCTTACAACATATTAGTTAGATTTCGTTAATTTATATTTAATACCCATACATTACTACACGCTTTAAGTACTACAACTTTTCTCAATTACGAATAAATACATGCATAATTTAGACGTCAATAAATATTCACAGTAAGTATTATCTATATTGTTGTTTATGTATTCAATAATTAATTTACAAAAGGCTTCGAATTAGTCTTTGAAGTGTCAAAATTTTTAGGAAAGATATCTGAGGACGTAAGCATCCAGCTTGCTTTTATTATTGTTATTTGCCAAGCACATGTGTGTCAATACTCTTGGATTGAGCTGTCTAAGAAATTTTGGTCTCGTAATAAATACACCATAAGTTTATGAGACGCATACAATCTTTGAAACTGTTAACAAAAGAACAACGTTATGGTACCGAAAAATAAATGGTTTCATACATACAATAGGAAAGGGAGAAAATAAAAGGGATTTTGGAAACTTTTCAGAACAATTAAAATTGTTGGGTCACTTAAATTTACGTTAGTGTACATAATAACTGCATTCTACTTTAAATTCTTATTAGTGTATTTTTTTTATTAATTATGTTGTAACATCGTTTTACAATGAATAGAGGTCCTAATAATATGAGCATGCGAGGGAGCTATCATAGATTAATTAGCCAGTCAGATGCGATACTTTAATTATTTTTGAATACCTCTGAGCGAAAAACTTAGGGTTCCGTGCAAATATTTTACTACGCAAACTAAAGAAGTAGTATCCAAAATAGCTCACGACCCACGCGCACTTTTACACTGATCAAAATTGTTTTTGTTAATTTCCAGGCGTCTTAGTTAGCAGTTAACAGGTAGTAAATTAAATTATTTAATTATATAAATTCCCTTTACGCTTGGGGTTTGATTTCTTTTTTTTTTAATTCCAAGCTGGGAAAGCCTAAAATTTTTTATTTCTGATCGTTAAGGATCTATAGAAAGGTATATCAATATCGAAATAACGTCCTATGAAACTGTCACTGGGACGGTATAAGTAGCTTGTTGGGTTAAAAATGTAACGCACCGAGGCATATTTTTTACTGTATGTCGACATTTGATATCCAATAAGAGATAACTTTTAAACAATTGTTATATATATTAAGGTGGGTTATTAAATAATTCATCGCTGCGTTTAGACAAAGAAAGGCACAGTTCGCGTGTTACAAACCGTACTGTTTTTACCTTGATATTTACTCTACTTTCAAATGATTCATACTTGCATCATATCGTTTATACCATTACCGGTCGCTTTACTTTCGCTTCTGATTATTTTGATGTGGGATTCACGCTTAATCCTCGGAGTGTTTTGCGGTTTTAATAACAATTATGATATCGAATTGTTTTGGAGGGAAGTTATATCAGAAGATAATGTTTCACCACAATCAAAATAATTACATTATTTATGTCAGTGCCTTAATTTTATATACCAATTAGTTGTTATTATAAAATACTGTAACCTACTAATATGGGAGAGTTAATGCTCTCTGTATAAAAATGTCTTCAGAATCAATTGAGATAAATATTTAGCTTTTTGGACTATTTTTATCTCGATTTTTGTTAATGTTACTGAGTCTTTCTATAGCCTATCGATTGAGATACTATATATATGTATCTCCCGTGTACAAAAGCTCATAAAAAATAAGCACACACACACATGCGAACATAAGAACATTTTAATGCGGTATTCGAGAACAGTGTCTTCGGTAACACATATCTATCGCAAAATTTGGAATAAAATCACATCTATATTGTCTGGTGACAGTGTGTTTTTTTTACTAGACCTTAAATAATCATTTATTATAAAACTGAGAGCTAAAATGATATTTCATCATAAAAACACTTTAATTTAATGATGAAGTTGTAAGAAACATTTGGTTTGTTTCCAATCTATAACTTGGATGCATTTATGTTAAAGTGGTAAGTTACGCAGCGGAACCGTGATGTAATGAGAACGAGCTTAATATATCACTTTGTGGTTAAGTAAAAGGATGTTATAATTTAATGTTTTACAATCGCATATGCTCTTATCATTGCTGGAGAACAATTAATTTGGTCAAAATAGCATCCTATTTCAGTATATTTGAAGAATAACTCATATACAAGTGCTAGCTAAAAAAAAATTGAAAAAAATAATAAAAAAAAAAACATTTTATTGACCAGGAATATGAAAGGTTTATGGTTATATTAAAAAATGCAAATCAAATATTTTTCTAGGAATCCGTGTGTGTTTTTTGGCATAGTCAAATAAAATTAGTCTATGATCTTCTGGACATTTTCTTCTTTTCTTCTTCTGTTACGAACCAGATGGATAAGAGAAGAGTACATGTGGCAGAGCTGCGTATATTAATAAAGTTGATGTTTGGTCCAACCAGATTAGATAACATTAGGAATGTGTATATTAGAGGAAGTTTGAAAATAGCACTAGTGACCGAGATGTTAAGGAATAATAGGTTACCATGGTACAGACATTTCATAAGGAGAGAAGAAAGTCATGTAACCAAAAAAGTTTTTAGTATGAAGATGGACAGATATAAGACGAGAAAAAGACCGAAAAATGTACGAATGGATTGTGCGAAGAACGATATTTGAATAAAAAGTGTCCTCACTGGGATGACATCTGAGGAAAGTGGAGGAGAAAAAGAAATTGTGCCGACCTTACTTAGGTGGGATAAGAGAAGTAAGATAATGATGGCATTCTTTACAGGTTCCAAGCTACCTTAATGTTAATTTCTATCGCAATCGGTTCAGAGATTAAGTCCGTAAATGAGTTACAAGCAGACATAGATACTTTCTCGTTATATTATAATTCGTTATTATATACAAGATACCATTGGTGAATAATACTGAATTGGTTCTAACCAGAAAGGGGCCTTTAAACCTTTGTAGTTGCCTCTAGTTTGTCCTACCTTCCGGCATTAGATAGACACGGCCAGATTAATGCTGTCCAGCTTAATACGGTGTGCCGGCTTTCTGAGTTACGTCATTAACTTGAATCTCGGAGAATATTGTTTCACATAAGGCCGTTAGCTTGCGTTCATTAATTTAAGCTGGCTGCACTCGTCTGGCCAGTGACGTTGAGAATTTATTTACAAAACTTGGTATGTATTAAAACTTTTGAATAAGTGCAAATGTTACAAATGTTTATATTCATTTTAAGAAAATCGTAGGATTTAAAGACGGGTTTCGTAAAAAAAAAATCATTACGACGTTAATAAGGCGATAAAACGAATTACATACATGTTCGGTCAGTTTTCAGATAAATATTATATGTGACTTCTTATACGATATTACATCACGTTCGGAAAAGTCATCCCTTTTAAGGGATGAAATAGTTTACTTAATTACGTCACTAATAGTTTTATTAAAATATTATAACTGTCAGTTTTCTATCTGAGATCCCTAAATTCCCTCCAATAATCAGTTGCACGCATCTCAACTCTCTTGTTATTACAACTGGCAATCGCCTACGACTTCGGATGTGTTAATTACAACACCATACTTAATAATATATACCCTACGATATTTTGGGACGACGTACTTTATTCTGTCAATTTTCAGAATCGAATCACTATTATTATAAATTGTATTTTACCAAATAAATTAGAAACTATAGCGTTTATATCTTTAAGTTATTTAAAAAGCGTGATAAATCACAGATAATTTTTTATTTGAATATTATTATTTAGCTTTTTATTCCTGTGTGTTTAAAACTTTGCAATACTTTTTAAATAAAGAAACAGACAGACAATAGGCAAGTTATTAGAAATGTGTCAAAAAGATATAAAATAATTTATAACATGACTCCAGTAGGTATATGAAATATTTTGCAAGTTTTCTATTTAATTCTATTGTTGCTTCATCGTCGCTACGTTAGCTAATAAAGTATAAGAGGTGGGTGGAGATTAGAAACTGTTTTACATATTGCATATATTATTATTTATTAATTGAATGCATTATATTAACGATGCACTGTAAGGAGGGGTCGATACGACCTCGTGCCACAATTCGTACCAAAATTGTAATACTTCCAATGATGCAAAGAGTCGACCCTCTAAGGAACACAATGAAATTATGATAGCCACGAGGTATTTCATAACTTTGCGTACTTTTACAAATATAAATTAACTAGCAGGCCCAGCGGACGTTGTCCTACCCTGATAATAAAAAAGATATACTTATATGCATCAAATGCTTAAGGTAGCTAATGTATTTAATTTGATAAGGATTAATACTTTATCCGTCTAAATTACCTTATTTTGTGTGACCATTTCTTAGAAGATAGATGAGTATAGTAAGCTATCCTTACAAGATAGGTATATGCGATCGCAGACCTTTTTGTAGATCTATAAAAGAGGAATATCTCACTATAGATTGTTTTGTTATATTCTAAACGAATTAGGCATCGTTGTCGATGATAGCTCCCAGATGGCTTGACTTTTTCCAACACTTCCACCAATTATCGTTATATTTCAACGAATTTACACAAAACCTTGACAAATTATATACTTACACCTTCCTCATGTATTACTCTTTCTATTGGTTGGATCTGCGGACCGCATTACAATCCGTTCAGTAGTTTTTAAGTTTATTGCGAACAGATAGACAGACAGACAGACGCGGCGGACAACTTTGTTTTATAATATGTAATGATAGTGATAGTGATAACACTATCGACTGACGGTGAAGGAAAACATCATGAAAATATCTGAACCTGGAAAGTGTTCTTGTAGTACCACCGTTTTTTTATTTATTTAGGGGCTTTTAGTACCCTTATCAGCCCCATAGTACCCTTAACTTAATATACTAAACTAAACTATAACTAATACAAATGATAATGAACGTAAGTGTGACTAATAACAACGACTTGACGACTTGACGACTCAACAATTTAAAAAGACTATATGCCCGGTTTCTGAAGCCGTCAGTTAAACTATCAATAGCTATTGATTCAATAACGTTCTCCATAAGACAAGCGGCGTTTAACTGTCAATGCGTTTCTGAATACAGAATGAGACGTAGACTGACATTTCTCGTGTCATTGTGTGTTCAGAAACCCAATTTGACAAGTTATCGAACCGATAGCGCTATTAAACAGATAAACTACAGTTAAAAAGCTTCAGAAACCGGGCATATTAGTGCTTCAATACTGTTCGGTTTAGATAGTACCCCGTGAAACACTCCGATATGTTCCATATTTCAATTGAGAGCCGACATCAATAACTGTCTATCCGCTTGGAACCGAATACATTCCATTAATATGTAATGTATATCCTCTGTTATCCCACATACTTCAGAATTTGGTGTAAGAGTTGTTTTAATTAAATATTTGTATTTATCGAGAGGAATGTGTCCGGATATAACCCTAAAAGCGAGCACTAGTACCACCGTGTGTGGGAAAATATAGAACTGTTTTTCTCATTTCTCGAAGTTTGAAATCGCCAATACGTCGTGGGCCGTCGTGGTTATTATACCCATACCTTCCTTTAGAAAGAGGCCTATGGCTCTGCCGTGGGCTACTTACAGACTGATGATGATGATGATAATGACGACTGTTTTTTTTTATATACTAGCAAGACGATTGTATTTGTTAAAGTAACATCATGAATCATTTTTAGGTGGTAGAGCTACGCTGAAGCTATTACTGGTTTCAGCATGAATGGGTCGGCTCACTCGGGGTAGTACCACCCTCTTACAGAAAACCGACGTGAAGTAACAGTGCTTGCACTGTTGCGTTTCGTTCGGTCAGTGAGAGCACCGGGGGCTCATATAGTTAAAAGGCCGGCAACGCACTTGCGATTCCTCTGCTGTTGCTAGTGTCTATGGACGGCTGTGATCACTTACTATCAGGTGGCCCACCTGTTCGTTTGCCCCCTATAATATAAAAAAAACAACATTTGTCCATAATTAAGGGGGAATCATTAACAGTATAAGTCATTATGTCGGCTCTACTTAGCACTATAAAAGATATTTTCAGTATTTCTATATATATTATTTACGTAGTTACAATCCAGAGACGTTATTAGATAGCAATCCTACAACCACAGCGGCTAATTTCGTAATAAAATGAGACGGAAATCAGTGCATATCCAGTGGTCAGGCGCAAGGCATGTAATGAATCCGTGTATATTGTGCAAGATTGCTTGCGACAATCTCGTATTTGTGTTGTACAGAGTAATCTTGTTTCACAGATCATTTTACCGTTTAATTCACCGTGTTAATGTAATCGGACAATAATATCTATATGTATCACACCACAGAGGTTTTATTCCAGTTGTTTTGTTTTGTTCAATCTCGTTTAGTCATACCTCTTCACTTTATGCTCGGTTTAAGGATAACGATGATTAAAACGACGTAACAAATATCTAATCCGAGTTCCTTATTGGTCCTTCTCGATGACTGGGTTGTTTTCCGAATCGATGGTAGTTTTGGTGTTCATAAGCACCTTCCAGGGCATAAATTGAGTTTTTGATTTTGATTTTTGATTTTGACTGTCAATATATGAGGATTAACCGACAGTTACATTACTACTACGAAAACATAAAGTAACTGCTTCTTTATAATAGCAAAGAAGAGTGACGATAGGGGTACCTTTTGGTGTCAAAAAGCAGCTGCGAACATCCTGAACCAACCTGAATATCCCTTCACGTTTTGTTATAGAAAGAAGGGAATACGCTGTTGTGCATACGATTCTACAGTGTCATCGTATGACGAACGTTTGACATTATATTAAATTGAAGAACTACTCGCATTATGCTCCAGTGTTCCTGCTTACCAGCTTTCTCTTTTTAACCCCCTGCAAAAGCTAGCTATTCCCAATTTTGACATTTCCCAAAGATATTATTAAGTCTCTTTTTCTATCAGCCATATGTACTATAGAGAGTGTTCTAAAGAACTTTTTGATATAGTGCCTTCATCGTCGTTCCAAATCCACGTAAACAATCCAAAAATATGTGGTATTTTGGAAATATTCTTCTACTTCTTACCCTTATCCCATCTATGTAGGGTCGGTACAACATGTTTTTCTTATTGTAATGTATGATTTGGCTTAATTTTTACGATAGGCCGCCATCTTGACATCAACCCTCCTTGGGGTCACATAGCATATTATTTATATCACACGTATATCATGTGTACCATATTTTACTGTTACAATTACGACTTCCGTAATATATATAGTGTAAAATGGATTCAGGCTTTCTCTGTATCATTGCCTAGTCTGTACCGCAGTGAAGTGACTTTAGTCTTCGTTCCGACATAGTGTTCCGAGCTAAATGACATGTGGAGCAGACAATGATACTGGCCAGTAGACACTAATAATAAATATTTATCCTAATCCTTACTAATATAATATATCTGAAAGTAAGTTTGAGTGTTTGTTACACTTTAACGCCTTAATATCTCAACCGATCGTACTGAAATTTTGCATATATGTCATCAGAAGTATAAAAAAAACATGGGATACCTATTATTAAAAAAAAAAGATTGTTACCGAGGTATACAAATCTATATTAACGTGAACGATAAAGCTAGTAATAATCTAAACGAAAAAGTTTATTACTTTGGACGGATGTTTTGAAACAACAAGTGAAGAGTAGACCAGTGACAAACTGAATTGTAAAGCCTTACTTCCACACACTCTAAAACCTAATAAAATAGCAGCAACTGTAAGAACCTCCAGAACCTTTATTATACGTATGCTGGCGTTGTGGATTAGGTTAGACGATACAGTATTTCTCCAGTGTTATCACATGGGGCTCTTCAGAACGTGGTTGAAATACGCTCTTCATGACCAGCAACACAACACTGATACCTCTGGTATTGTGGTTGTCCATAAGCGACAGTAACCATTTATCATCAAATGGGTCATCTATATGACTGCTGCACTTTATAATTGAGTTTAAAATATTCTTAATGTAAGTGGCCAGTTCTGAGAATTTTTAATCGCCGTATATGGATAAGTTGATCAGTATAATAAACATTTTTTTTAATACATTATAGGCTAGCGTTTGACCATAATCCCATCTGATGTTAAATGATAATGTGCTCTATGATGGTAGTTACGGAAAATCTAGAGGCAGACTGGCTCTCAAGTGCAGTTATCGGAGCACACCAATAGGCACTTGGTGACTGGTTTTCAACTTAAAGGTGGTAGCTAGTCGGGCGAACTTAGAAAAAGCCCTACTACCATGATATGGTGACATCACGATGTTTTCCTTCACCGAAAGCTCCGACTCAGTTGTTAGGATTCGTACCTACGTCCTTCGACGCTGTGTCTGAATACGCTATCAACTAAGCCATCACCAATTTAAAAACATTAAACAGTTATAGAGAGTTCTCTAGCAATTATCATTATTCTAACATACGAGCAAATTTAAAAGTACCTAATGATTAAACACAGTTTAATGTTGAATTCCAATACCTTTTTAAATCGCCATAAAAAAAAAAAAAATTTAAAGGAATATAAATGGATAACTTAAAATAATATAAATAAATAATTAACATTTAGATTAACAATGATAATAAAATAACGTAATGGTAATTTAAGTTGGCATTTCTATTTTTTGTTTTATAAATATTCAAAAGACATTTCAAAATCGTTATTCCTTTTTACATACTCGGTCGGTCGGTTGATTTGCGTAAATGTTTAAAAGCGATCCTCTCGCCTCGCTGTACGCGAAACCCCATGTTCATACGTGGCCGAGTAACTAGATTTGGTTTGAGCAATGCAAATAATAATTCGAAACTTTTTCGTTCGGTCCATGCCACGCGCTACGCAGTTTTGGTATTAAAGGACAATATAAGATTTCTTAGTCAGTCAAATGAGTTAGATGGGAAAAAGAATACATTGAGTTATATATATTCATCCTAGCAAACAAATGTCATGGATTAATACTATATTTTACTCGTGGCTTTGTTCAGGTTGATGTAGATTTTGAAAATAAACTATAGCACATTTCAATCCCTGATAATGTAGATTTCTATAGATTAAAAATTTTTTAATCGGTTAAGTAGTTTTTGAGGTTATCCATTATAAACAAATTCAAATTTCTTTAGTATAGAAGCATAGATACATAATATGTAATTTTACCTTAAATATAATAATTATTTTGATGTGCTAAATATATCTAAAACAATAAATAAATAGATCATGAGGATTACTCACAGGACAATTCCGTATTTTATATAGGTTATTGTTGTAACAACATTTTGGCAGAATATTATTCGGGTAATTTAAAGCTTAATTATGGTAGGCTACCTCATAAGCGTCTATTTTACTTTGAACTTGGAAAGAATGTTGTACAATAGGATTGATACGGACGATTCAATATATGTGCCCAAAAAAGGGGGAAAAATTATGTATCGTAGAGATATATAGTATATATGTCATTATTAAATCGCTCGCGCTTATAACATAATAAAGTGTCTTATTATAGCCACATGGATTTTTATATGTACGACAGTGGTCTGTGCCATTGGCCCGGTTGTTTATGTGGGTCGATAACCATTCGGCTAACTGAATCTTTATGGTGTCTTTATGTAAATATACATAAATAATGTTGTAACGTGTTGGTACATCTAATGTAACAGCTAATTTTATCCAGCGTGACTGTGGCGAGTGTTCAAAGTACCAAAATTGTATTGACCGTATATGTCTAAGATTGTTAGCTTCAACACCGATTGCCGTACAAAATGAAAGTTGAAACGACTGAGTGTTTTTGAAAGGAAGTTCCTTGATGCGGCTTGCGGATGGATTGAACTGATGAAAATCGTGACGTAAGAAAAAAGCGTTATGGTTTCTCTCGCGCTCTCCCCTTTCATGTGACATTTTTCATGAAATTTGATCTGTGTAGATCTTTGAACAGGCAGAATATTTTGTGTTAATATTACTGTAATTCTACTCATTATTTTAATAAATAGTAATTAGTAATTTCCTCGTCAAACTTTTGGAACGCTCTGAACATAGTTAAGCACTACATAAACTTATGGTATAAATACGTCTTATACTCCATGTATAACATCGAAATAAATTAATGACAAATAAATGACAATTTTAAATTCCTATAATAGTATTTAACTTTGTTTTGTATTAAGCTATTAACTACTAGCAGGCCGGCGGACATTGTCCTGCCCTGATAATAAAAAGATATTTACTTATCTGGGTCAAATTCTTAAGGTAACTTGATAAAGTTAATACTGTATCCGTCTAAATAGCCTACCAATTATTACCTCATTTTATGTGGCCATTTTTTAGAAGATAAATGGGTATAGTAAGCTATCCTTAACAGATAGGTACATGTCATCGCAGACTCTTTTATAGATCTATAAAAGAGGAGTATTTTACTATGTATTGGTGTGTTATATCTCAAACCTTCCTCTTATATTACTTTATCTATTGATGAAGATTACAATCTACTCAGTAGTTTTTGAGTTTATCGCGAACATACAGACAGACAGACGCGGCGGACGACTTTGTTTTATAATACGAAGTGATACTACGAATATGCCCGAACGTACGGCTATATTCAGAGCGGCCAAAAAGACTGACTAGGCCTGTAATATTGGTCATTGGATGGTTAATTCACCAATTTTAAATAATCGTATACCATGACGTTATGAAACAACTGGCTGTATGATGAATACTGAAATATTATGTATTGGCAATTAGTGAAATGAATTTGCTACCAGAGGCGAGTGCAAAATAAGTTATTAGATCGGAAAATCATAAAGTACGAGTAACTCTACTCTCGAATTAAGCAGACCGTACAGATCTGATGTTCTTGTTAACAGACTTACGCAAACACAATTATGACTAAATCGTTCGGTTACTCCATGCCGATTCTGTACCGGTGATAAATATGTTATGCGTTTTCATAATTATCCAGCAGCAGTGGATGACGAGTACTTGCGGACGCTATGTTATTTATTTCTTAAAGTACGTAGGAAACACATCAGTAGATGTATCTAAACTGATTACTTGTTATCTTCATAATATGCCGTCCGAGGAAAGAGTTGTGATTTACATCTGCCATTTTTTTCAGTATTCAGGTTTATATATATTTGGAGTTGGGGAAAATAAGTGGTTTAAATCATTTTGTTTTTTGTTGTTTGTTTATAAGCTTTCGTTTCTAAATACCCATATTCTAAAGACGAATCAGAAATACTATACTAGAAGTAATAGTTATAGACCTTTCAACATTTACCTAGATGTGTGTTAGTTTCCGTATTCCTTATGGCGACAGATATGTGCTATTCAAAAAAGTGCTACGTGTATACGCGTTGTTATATATTTCATTCTATAAAGATGATTAAAATTTAGCAAAGAATTTCTACAAGTCGATTACAATGTAGTGTAATCAAACTCAACGATGATCAATAGACCCACAGCTATCGTTCTCATGCGAGAATTTAAGCCTGTCAGCTGTTAGTTATATATTCCTCGATTTCAAAATGCGTTAAGCTAAAAAAGACCCACTGTCACGAACTTATCAGCGTATGCATTGTGGTAGCGACCTGATAGAGTACAGTAACCTACATTCCATATTTAATAGTTGTACGCATGTTGAAGCAGGTATCTATGGTGGATTATACACACCTACCTACCTCTTGTAGGTGGTAGAGCTACGCTGAAGCTATTACTGGTTTCAGCATGAATGGGTCGGTTCACCCGGGGTAGTGCCACTCTTTCACTAGAAAACCGACGTGAAGTAACAGTGGTTGCACTGTTGCGTTTCGATTGGGCCAGTGAGAGCGCCGGAGGCCCACATATTTAAAAGGCCGGCAACGCACTTGCGACTCCCCTGGTGTTGCTAGTGTCTATGGACAGGCGGTGATCACTTACCATCAGGTGACCCACCTAGTTCGTTTGCCCCCTATAATAAAAAAAAAAAACTTGATACTCACCATTAAGTCCTGACACAATTACCATGACCCGGTAAACATAAACATAGTATATGATGCAAACCTATTACAAATTTAGTTGCTAACTCTGTCCATTCTTTACTTCCTAGTAGCATTTCTACCATATGAGTAGCTATAATAAATTCAACTCATGCTAAATTGTTTCCAGATCAAGGATCACGCTTACGTACATATACGCGTTAAAGGTGCTTAATGCTTAACTTTTCTACATCAATAGTAATATCTGGAAGTTATAAACACCTAATAGTAAGTATTATATTTCGACGGTCGCTCTTTAAAGAAAACTTATGTATGAGATTCGGATCTAACACTTTTTAGTGTAATTTTGAGAGAATTCAAAATTTACATTCCCTGTCATTATTATGCATTTAATTCAGCTTTGTACTTTAACCAAGTCCAATGCCTAATAAACCGACAAAATCAAAAATATTCACTTAAGGTCCCCAATGAAAGGGCTCGTGACCATCGGTTCGGGAAAATATCCCCGTTGACGAGAATAGTCTCCAAGAAACTTTGATTCCTTTTTCTGTATACGCTTAAACAAATACAAGTGCACTCAGAGAGGGGATTATTTCCAGACTATGACGATTGTTTCACGTAATGCCCCACCCTATAATAACCATTTGATAGTAAAATCTGCTAGGCGTAGTACTTGAATTTATTATTTGGCAAACAATTAATTATAAAAAAAAACATTTATTTGTCCGTACAGAGTATAAAATGTGGTGTGGATAATAATAAACATAAATTATAATTTAGTATTAAAGTTAGTCGCTTAGGGTTCCAAAAATCATCGCCTAATTTACAGAAAGAAGGGTACAGTAAAGGAAATTTAGAAGTATAAGAATCATATTATATCTATTAAATAGGGTTGTGAAATAACTCGTTAGTCTAGAAGAAATGCATATTAAAATTTTGATAATATTGCTTGTGATTATTTATACAATTATAATATATAATAATAATAATACATATAATATTATAATAATACAATTATATTTTCTGAACAGACACGAATTTTAATAGGTGGAAAATTCAATTATATCTGTCTAGAATTTCAGTATCAATGTCTGTCGAGGTATTTTTAGATACGAAATACCAATGAAGGCAATTGAAGCGATGACGGCTCAGTCGGTAGTGTATTCGGACATAGCGTTCGAAGGACGTAGGTTCGAATCCTAGTAACTGAGTCGGAGCTTTCGGTGAAGGAAAACATCGTGATGAAACCATATCATGGCGGTAGGCCTTTTTCTAAGTGCCTGGCTAGCTACCACCCTCAAGCTGAAAATCTGTCGCCAAGAACCTGTTGGTGTGTTCCAGGCAGCTGCACTTGAGAGCCAGTCTCCCTCTAGATTTAGCGTGACTACCATCTAAGACCATTTGACATTATATGAGATTGTGGTCAAACGCTAACCTATTAAGTATAATAAAAAAAAAAAAACAAAAATAACATGAATACATAAAAAGTGCTACATAAGAAGTTATCTTTGTCAACGCGAACACATATTAAACGGCGCGTGGCGCCTTTAGCCGTTTTATATGAAAATACCTTTATTAATCTTTAATTATTTTTATTACAACACTAGCTATCCTGTACCGAAGATTTATCTATATGTATTATTTTGTAATACTATATTTCGATATTGTTTTACAAGCGGAAAAGAAAATAAAATAGAATTCAAGGTCGATCGATGACGGAGATTCGATTTAATAATGGCAAACAATTGGAACGACATTATAATGCTTTTTAGATCTTATCGAGGGTTTAATTCGATTATATCGTCAATAAAATAAAATCTCGTAATTTTTTTTTACAGACTTATGTCATTTATCAAAGTGGATGCGCCGTGGAAGAGTAATAAAGTTGGTTGTCTGTAAAGTCGATGTATGGACGATAACTTTACGTGCTAACGGAGACGGACAAAGGTGGCAGATTGCACTCACCGACCTCCCTTTTAAGGGTTATACAAGATCTCATTTGTACGTTTGACTTATTGCTACCTTAAATAATATATAAAGTTAGTTTTGAGAAAATATTTTATATAGAACTTAAATTATCACAAGTGAACTAATTTAGAAAAGGTTAAATTTAGTTTTTTAGATATTTCACAATCGAAATTAATCACTACATGATTCTTAATCAAATTTACTATTAAAAGAAGTTGGTTATCTGTAAAGACAGGTTTACGGACGATAATTTTATGATATAACGCTATAAGAAGACATTGAAGAAGAATTGCATACTTATATGAATTAATTGAATTATTATCACAGAATTACCGATGAAGTGGAAGAGAAATAGATGCATCACAAGCCGAACGCTTAGGCCGATCGCGCCTCTCTATCGCTTGTTCCATGCTCTCGCTTGCATGCTCGGCTCAGGCGGAAAGTGACAATGAGTCATGCTTTTTGACGAACATTATTTTAAAGTTCAAGTCCTGTGTCACTATTTCGTCTACAGTAAGTAGCATAGTCACATGGCTGCACTGTGCCTGAGGGTAAGCTTAATATAATCCAAGAAAAATCTTGACCACTCAGAGGCATTCCAGCTTGAAATTCTCTTAGCAGGTGGTCTTGAGAGGGTGATTTTGAAACGCGACAAACTAAAAGAGTCACTGTGACAGTTTTATCATTATGGTGGGTCGAGCCCAAGTCATGTTTAGATTCCTGGCACCCTTCTTGATTACTGAATACTGTTGATCCCGAAGCGTAACTAACTTAAACTTCCCACCATGGCAGATATTACACTTCAAATCAAATCAAATATCTTAGACTACACACCCAAAAAAATTATGTTATGTTTGTTTAATCAAACTCGGAAAAGTTATTACAAAGAGCAGCGGCAGCAGTAAAGCACTCATTAAATCGCTGCACCAACCGTACATAATTACATATATATCAATAAATTAAATTTAAGTGTATGTTTGTAATGTCAAAATAACAGCTTTTTACTTAATGGATATGAAAGTCTTTGGTACTTATAACAAGACCAATTTTTTAAATTGTTACCTGTCGGTCTGTCTGTTTGTTCAAGATAATTGTCAAGTTGGTTGAACCGATTTTGACGGGTCTTTCATTGGCAGATAACAGATGTGATAATAATAATTTATTTAGGAAAAAATTGGATTCCGTTTAAATTATATATATTAAAGAATGAGTGTCCAGTGCACCGCGCATGTCACGCACACCTTTTTAATGAATTTTTGAAGTTATACTTCTTTTGGCGCGTTAGGGAAAAATAATGAGAATAAATTTTATCTATAGTCAATATTTTATTCAAAAAAAGTATGTATGTATTTATTTTCAAACGTGTTGTAGACATGTTATAAGAAAAAAGGTCCAACGTTAACAAAAAGTTTTTCGGTGGTTGACATAAAATACTAAATGCTGTGATCGCCCTTTTTGCATTTAGCACGCGACATATTATACACGAATTATTTATATCTACACTACTTCTCTATATTAACTTTATAAGAAGGGATACAGATCTTTTTAAATACCTTTCTTCTATTGTTAGTTATCGTTGTTTCTACAAACGTAGAAAAAGGCGAAAGATAACATTTTTGAAAAGATTTTTATCTTGTTACGCCAAGGAAGTATAACTTCTAACGCGTGTAGATAAGTATACACACACTTATTTTTTTATAAACACCATAGAATAACAGCTAAATACCTAACATAATTTACACTAATGTTACAACGGCGGTAGTAATGTTTGCTTGCCACCTTTTCACAACAAAAACGATTGTAATAAAATTTGATACAACGGTAACTCGAGATCAAGATATAAGCTGTATGTATTTGCACGACACTCACTATACCGAGTGAAAACGTTTTCGCGTGGGAAAGAGTGCACATGTAAAGTCAAACAATAACATTCACTTGTGAATTCGAGTACGCGCTTTCTCACTATTCAATCGTGCCCACTCCGAGCGCGCGTGAAAGAGCGTGTCGTATAAATGCAGCTAAATGAATACTTTTTGTCCTGTTTGTTTTTAATATACATTTGTTTACTATCACGGGTAAATACTAATTAGGTAGTTAATCAGCAGAAGAAATAGCTGGTTGCAAATAAATGAATACGCCGTGTCGTACTCGAAATATTAAATATCTGTTACGTCATGCACTATAATTGTCAGAATTGTTAAAATTGAGGCTTATTATTATTATCTTGTAATCATTATTTCAAATTATAAAAATACGTCACACGTTTCAGCAATATCGAGTATAAACGATGTGTGGAGATTTAACGGTGATTTCATGATATTTATGTATCATTACAAGTTACATGATACGATGATACGAAATATCATTGATCATTAACAAATAATGCAAATCATCTCTGCTATTAACAATTATTACGCGACTTGAATTACAAAATGATTGATTTAACATTAATATCGCAATTATATTTCAATAACTGATAATTATTGGAGCAGAGTAAATAATAAATAAATATTTGGATACATTGGATATCGTTTCTAACGTATTTAATTCCAGATTATATTAATCCAGTATATATTTAATTCCAGACTAAGCGTAGCTTTTTTAACATAAATGACAATTGTATTCATCATATAACAGTCGGTCATGTGCAAGGATCAGATATGGCAATTTTAAGCTCAATGATAGGATAAATCATTGCGCTACGAAGCCTGTCTCGTATGAATATTATTTTCGCTATTCCTTACACATCGATAGGATTCCAGTCATGTCTAGTCAGTGGATGGTGGTAAGGATTTTTCTGTTTCCTAATTGGCTAATGACCACTCTCAAGTTGAAGTACCTATCGGCAAGCTTCTGTAGATGTGCTCCAGCAGTCGGACTTAAGAGTCAGGTCTATCTAGGCATAGGGGTTTCCATCTTCGACTACATCGCCAATTAACACAAGGTGTGATTGTGTTCTAACGCTAAAACCTGCAAACAAAAAAGAACCCAGACATATTTCCATAAGCGTAATGTTTTTTTTCTTCGAATCTTGGTAATTAAATCTTAGACTTTTTTATACTAATATTGATTGATTACAATTTCACCTGATGTTAAGTAAATATGTGGTCTAAGATGGTAAACCCTAGATGGGGGGCTGGCGCTGAGTTGCAATTGCCAAAAAATATCAAAGGGTGCTTGGCGACAAATTTTCAAATTGAGAGTGGTAGCTAGCCAGATGGAATTAATATACCCTATAGTTTCACCACGATTTTTTCCTTTACCGAAAGCTCCAACTCAGTCGCAAGGATTCGAATCTATGTCGATCACCGCGGTGTCTGAACACACTGTCAAGCTAGCTAGCTAGCATGGTAGCTAGCCAAGCCGACTTAGAAAGAGCCCTACCATCATGCTATTACGTTACGTCGGCAAATTTGCACAAATTTTACTTTCAAATAACTAGCAACCAAGTTGTATATCGAAAAAGCGTCTGCGCAATTAGGTCCTGATTATATGGAATAAAATCAATAGTAATTCAAAGCATTAAAAACAACGTGCCAAAATCAATAATAATCTTTATTTTGAATAGAACGTCAATATAACGAATACGTCAGATAGAATGAAATAAAATATTTTCTATTGACTTAAGAAAGCAAGTCTATTCCAGTGTGAAATATTAAAAAATTGAGTGATAAAATATCTTCCGTTTTAAATCCTTCCAGCATAAGAAGTCTTATACTACGCGAGAGGTTGTATTATTTGTTCGACGTTCGTTCGTTTGTTTTTTTTTACCACGGATTTGATCACATTATCCAATCGCGTTGTGTTATTCACTAAGATGTCATTATAATATTTGCTGGTATAGTAATGTCCATTATCAATGGAATCAGATTTCTCGCAAACCACGACCTGTCACATCTGTTTCTGTTAGTACAAGGAAGAAGTTACTTCATTCAAAAGGTTCAGGCGCTCAGGAGGAAACTTTGGGACTATAGCGTATCTTCCAAATAAGATTCAAAGTTTCGACTGCTACACATAATATTTCAGGTGCTCACTTTTCCGTCTGGAGCGCTACTGGTGGATGTAACCACACGACTGTTTTCAAAAGAACGTCATTGACTATCTTATATTAACCACTTTTGATTTACATAATACTCTTATGGTTATGAAAACTTATCATTAGTATTATATATGAGTATATAATCTCCTAAATTCTTTACTTTTAGTAAGAGAAAGTTTTAAACCAAACGAGAAATTTGATCGATGGACCAACGGAAAACCTTGTCAAAATATTGAAGATGGTGAGAAAGCGATATGAACGCTCAAATAAGCATTAGAGATAATATTAACAGCGTATATACGTATGGACCAAGAATAATGATGTAAGATTATATGATGATGTAACATAGAGTTGTTAATAGCAATTCCTTTTTAATACTACGATAAAAAAAAAAATCAACCTAATTACCAATTCTTTTCAAATACACTCATGTCACCGATTCTGGTAATAAATACATGTTAAGATACCATTTTAAAATACACGACAAAATAAAATTATTTTGGGCGTAAAATGTCTTTATTACTATAGTCCTCGCCAATCTTTTTGATGCCCCTGAATAAAGACGTGCAGGAGACAAATTTAGGTATAAATACGTATTACACTATATGCTTAACACGGAGACAACTTAATGATAAATAAATGGCAATTTTAGATTCCTATAATAATGTTTTAACTTTGAGTTATATTAAATTCTTGACTTTATTATTCACGAGCCCAAGCTTAATGAGTAAATTTACAGCGCCGAGAACTATACATTGGTGTGTATCATGGATGTAATGCTATGATACCACATTTGAAAAAAAATTAATACATATAGAATTGAATGTTTAGTTATATAATAAACCATATTAGTATAGATTTAAAGTACTAGATAAATCAACAACGCATTCTTTTCTACTCTCGTCAGAAATATTGTTTCACTTCTACAGTGATGAACCTACCAACTTTCATGTTAATAGCACTAGCTAATTACACTGAATTATTTATTTAAAAAAGCGTTATTGAAAATAAAATCCATAAATTCATGTTGCCAGACTACTTTTTCACTTTAACCCTACATTCAACAATTTTCAAATGAAAAGAACAAAAAATGTATTTTTTTAATGAAAGTCTTTTTGATGTATATAGTTTTTCTCTATAATTTAAAGAGCATTTCCACGCTGCTAAAATTTGTAACAACTATTTATATAATAATATACCATGAAGTAGTATGATAAAGTATAAACATTATGTATACGATAAAACATACCTAAACGATATAATATCACACTATGTACAACTCTATATTTATACTAACGGATCTGAGTGATCAGTGAAAGTAAAATAAAAAATGATTTAAATAAACAAAACAGCAGGCACGAGCGAGTGAGATTATTATACTGGTAATTAATAAATGGTGAGTAATTGTTGAAACAAATGAAAGTTCTCTCTCGCCTATAAACCAAAATTCTATAAACACAGTGGGATAACATAATTCGAAGAGTTTTTTTTTCGTACTGACTGCACTGTTGACCTGGCAAGGCTACTACAGTTACACCAGACTACTAAGGGGAGCGCTTAAGGCACCCGATTTTATATAAGCAACCAGCACAAGGGCTCACGGAGCGCCTCGGCTTGGACTGTCACCGAATATCCCGAGTCTAAGTTAAGCTAAACTAAGCTAACTATTATTTCATACATATATGAATTCGTGACACATACACGTGTACCAAGCATGTATGTTTCACGAACTTATTCATGTACCTTGAATCTGACTACTAAGTTAATCTAAGCTAATTTCTTTCGAAAAAGGGATTAAAAAACAAACCCAACCACTATGTGTACCTACATGTGTGTATGTGCACGTGTGTGGGGTGATCGGTGTTGATAATTAGAAGAGGAAATGTCACCGCCACACTTATATGTGTAACATAGGAATTACTGTCAGGTTCACATATTTTATACATTGCATTATAAATATTACTTTTTAGATAAGTGTCAAGTAAGCTGCTAAAAATCCTATCACCTGAGAGGTACCCCGCAGTACCCTACATAAACTGTTAGAGTTACGCTAATATAAAGTATGGTCACATCATTTATATAGACACAAAAATAAACAAAGTTGCGGGCGGCCGATAGTGTAACTTATTACTATATCAAATGCTTGGAATTATCAGATTAATTAATCCGTTAAAGTGTGATTTAAAAAACCATGACATAAAAGATTTTTTACGTAAATTATTTGACTAAGCAACCATAAAGTAATGTAGTAATGTAAATAGCAATTATAAAATTATTTAATTTACTGTTACATAAATAGTTTAATGCGAGAGTCCTTTGCGTAAGTCATATTTTAAGTCGAAGGTGGGAAGGCTTGTGACTAAAGAGACATTGACAGCCTTTCATTGCTAGTCAAAGTAACATTTCCACCATCGATATTATTTTTAACACCAGTGAAATAACAGTGACAAAATAATGTAACTTCACTGTTACATAATTAATTTTAAATAGCTATAAATTCCCAAAGCATCGTATCGTATATGATAGTTTATTAAATTGTCTATCTGTGTTTTGGCTGCTATTCCAATATCTATGTTTAGATAGTCGATTTTAGGTACCCTTAGAGCGCATATCACGTTCATCTCGTCAAACCATCGGGTTTAAGCGTGATCGTCTCATTAAATCAGTACCCCCGGGGCCGGGCGCGGCTGAGATCCCAAAGCTGATACTACAATGTAAACAACCGACGTACCTGATCCAGAATATCACATACAAAGTTATGGAATTACTCATAAAACGGCTCCGTGACTCAAATACCTAACCTATGTTTTAAACTAATCTTGTAACCTATTGACAGATTCAAGGTTCAAACGATTATGCGCTTTATTTCTATGTATTATCGAATATATTTTCTCGTAATGTGCTGTGACTTTTGAGACGTTTTGATTGGAGACGAATGTAACGACTGTGAGTTGACATTCGATAGAGAGCGTGGGTGACGTCACTAAATCAGCAACAAAATTTCGGGGATTGTTTTGGGTTATGTGATCACTGGGGTTGAACGTTTGTTCGTATTTAACATTTATATATATATATTACTATATGTAATGTAATAAAACAAAACCATATAACATAACCCTAAAACAAGTCTTATTATTTATATTTCGAAAATAAGAATATGGGTTGCCACTCGTTATTGTATCTTTTGATAATTGGTACTACAACCTCGATTTATGAATAATGTATTTAAAGAGTTCGTAAAAATCAATATTTATATTAACGAAGTATGTTTTCCTAATTTATGTGTTAAATAGTTACTACAAGAACGATTGATCATTAAGAAAAATTGTCTGTTTGTCAGTTTGTATGTCCCGGGATTTAGTACAAAAAGGTTTTGATTAATTTGTATTAATTTGTCATTTTTAATAATATTTTGATTTTTATTTGGTTTGTTTTTTTGGATTACTGTTGTCTATTATTTCAGAAATAGGGTTATCCAACTTCAATCAATAATATATATACCAATGTGGAATGGCCCTTACATCTAAATCTAAATCGTATATTTACGCTTTAAATACATACCAAGAAAATGCGGCTCACATCGTCGATGAGGCGGCAATGGTTCTAGTTGTAGCGTTATTATTTCAGAAAAGAAATTGTTCAAATTAATATTTTTTACGAATTAATTCTATTAACTGTAATCATCGAAACATCTGGGTCAAACGAAATCCTTGCCAAATTTATATAATAATATATTAATTATCAGTTCAACTGACGTCTTTCTGTTCATACAAAAAGCACTAGAAATAAGAATATAAACTTGCAAAACTTTTATCCGAATTAATCGAAGTATTTATAATAACTGATAGACACGTTTTTCTAACAAAAAGGAAGCAAAGCTAATTTGATTACCAGTTCAAACGGCCGTCATACACAACGCTTCTTTGATCCGGCAAAAATACAGATATGTGCGGTGTTCTGTTTTCGACGCCGGTACGCGACGTAGGCGGGAGCGTTTTGAATGAATGAATAAATCAATGTCGTAGACGGGTCGTTTTAAAAGAATGAGTGAACGCGTTATTGCTTATTAATTTTATTTCACCCAGTTTGAAGATACAAGGCAATTTTTTCCAGCTAACCATCGGTATTATGGGCCAAAATATATCATTTTAATCTATTAAGAATATTAAGAAGTAATGAATAAGATAAATATCATAATAATATTAAAGACGGGTGTGGCTCTAATTATAAAAAAGGATTTTTTTATAATATAATATGATAGGTCTAATAGATTAAGCTAATAAAATGCTTAATTAGCATACTCCAGTTGTAATTTTTTTTTAATATATGGGCTATTTTGTTTTCCACTGTCACTTAAAATTGCTGCGAATTCGTGTATATATTTCCACTAAATATTAGTAAAGTTAAAAAAAATTTATGTCAGTTTATTGTGGCTAAGTTACTCGAGAGAAATTCTCGCTCTTTAGTTTAACGCACTTCAGATTACATCGTTTGTAGACAGCAGATGACGTTTTGATCAAATACTAATCTATAAAATATTTAAATGAGTACCCCCGTAACAATAAACCACTTCAATAATTCAATTTACTGAGTTGAACATTTATTTCTTGACAATTATTCGCACAGGTTATATATAACAAGAGCGTATATTTATTTTTTCACAAACATGTAGAGTGAGAATATTGGTACCGAATTATTTGTAATCAAAGTGGAATAAGTGGCACAAGGGACAACGAATTGTCTTATTATTAAAATGGGAATCAGTTATCGTGGGGTTTGCTGATGTATATAGAAATATTATTAAGCCTAAATAAATACAGAAATACACTATTGAAAAGCATAGCATGTTGTCAATATAAATACAGACGTATACTATAAGCGACAAAAACAAGTACCAAAAAATACCATTTTTTGAATTATTTTAAGTCATATTAAGCTTCATCAAGCAAAATTTATAAATTGTATAATAGGGATAGAAGACACCATATTTAGGGTCTCTGAAGGATATTAAATTTAGAGCAATTAAATTTTTAACAATTCAAAATCAACGTCCGCGTCAATACAATTTATTCGCGTCACGCTCAAAAATCACACCACCGCCGAATAGTGCCCGCGGCGTATCGCTCCCCGCTAAGCTAATGAGATGTCAGTACAATCATTTGTGGCGCTAACCTTATACGGACGAGGTTTTTGGCCTTTCATTTCTCCCTTTAAATACTGAAATTAATTAATTTGAGCGTATATATCGGGCCGAAGTGTATAACACGCTACAAACGTAAATGGGCCAAGGACTATACACGTGCGTACTCGTGAACATAATATTTAGAGGCATTATTATTAGTACAAAACTATTTACCTAAAGTGTATACTTTAGGGAAATGTTGACTAATATGAGTTCAAGCATGCTTATAGCTTTAGTTTTACTTACAATTAATTACTTGCATTTTTATTTAAGAATACTGTTTATTTTTAAATATAAAAATGCATTTTATATATCAAGGCGATCGACATATCAAATAGGCCATAACATTCAAGATATTATGTAATATATACGAGAGGTCAAATTAACACGATAGTTAGTTTAAATTAAAGTGCAGTATATTTTTTTACATGATTTCAAGGCAACTGCAAGGGGTCACAACAATCGCAGCCACTACAGAAGGTCAAGTCGGTTAATTGTGCTATTAATTTTGGTATGAAAATGATTGACGTCTTTTTATACCAGCGTGCATGTTAATTGGTCACTGTAGACTATGACTGTACACTGTACAATGAACCTAAAAAGCTACGCAGTTCTTAGTAATAATAAATTATTAAGGGCTATGTTAGAACGACTCTTGTACTAGTACGAGTTGTTAACCAAACCCTCTGAACTGGAAAACTGAGAACATGGGATGTTTTTAGAGCAGAATCTTGTCCTAAATGTACCACTTTTTTGTCTTTTAATTAATAATGTTATTTGTATTAGATTTACGACTTCATCGTTCGGCATAAAAAAAAAAATGGCAAATGGGTAATCGAATCCAAAAACTTAATATCCTAGGACCATGTACGAAGAATTTTGCATTGAATGGTCGCGGTCTTATGCCAACACATTCAATAATTATGAGTGATTGAGCCTTAAAAATATGTAGTCTGGTGAAACTGTAGAGACCTGTCAAGCCAACAGTGTGGTTAGTTCGGAAAAAAAAACTTAAATATACTTTCTTAGACATATATAGACACGTTTATCCATAAGACTTTATTGAATATGGGTATTCACAGGATAAATATATTACAAAAATATAGTATTACAACTGCTGTATTTATACAATGTTCTAACACAATCAAATCATTACTACAATTATTACTACAATTGCTACAATTGCGTTTCTTGATTCTGTATTTAATACTGAGTATTGGAAAATAGAAAAGTTAATTCGGTATTGAATTATCTATGATTAATAGAATGTATATATTTTTTGACATGTACACATCAAGATAACTAGACTAACTATAGCTATTTCGGAAAAAAATGCAAAAGTTAAAATGAAGTTTTGTCTATGGTCAGACTAAATGCAGATGTGGGAAGATATTATCGTTATGCGTTACGAACTATCGGATTGCGTGACGATACACGCAGCACGATAACTGGGGTCGCGGTTTCTACACACATCAAAGGAACTTAAAGACGCTAATTTCGAGTTACTATTAAAATGACAATGGTGTGTACTGTTATTCTACAGCTTTACCGGAATTAATTTTCAGGTTACTTTTTAGCGGCAAAAGTGATCGAAGCTTCGTCGCGCAGATATGGGAGTAGCGTAAGGAAAACATATTGACGAAATCAAAGCATGCCTATAGGGCTTTTTGTAATACTTGTATGACTTGCATATTACGTATAAAAAAAAAACCTGTCGTAGGTGTCATCCGATAGTCACATTTGAGAGCCAATTGTCTATATATTAATGAGTTATCATTTTGAGCCACGTACATCCCTTAACATTAGACGTGACTGTAATAATAAAAAAAATACGAAGTCAAAAAATATCGCACAGTGCGCCAAAAGCGATACGAAAACCGGACAAAAACATTACCCCCTCGTGATTAAAATTCACGAAACATAACATATCAAAGGAGCTTGTCCGTATCACAAGTTCTAGACGTACCCATTCGTATTAAATGACTAATTGAATAAAAAATAAATCTTTATGTAACAAAGGTTACGCTCGGATGCCGGGTTTATCTCGCATTGCCCCGGGGTAACCGCATAATTATGATTTTACTTTGTATTGTTGTGTGCTTTGTTTCGTTTCTATGTTTTCTTTTGTTAACCTCCATTAAGGTATTGTCTTTTACATGGATTCTAATCGTCATTCGTTAGATCTCGAACATTACTTGTGGTGAATTTGAAAGAATATTTTTTTTTTATTTCATGTATGTATTTTATGTACAGACCTCGTCAATTTTTATGACCGCTTTAAATATAGTCGTTCGGTTCAAGTTCGGGCTTGCGGGTAATATATAAAAAAAAGTTAAAATATTATAATAGGAAAATTTATAATTAGCATTTTTTATCATTAACTTGTTCCGATAGTACAAATTTATGTTCTACGGAACTATATTCAGTGCGTTCAAAAAGTTATATATAACTTTTTTGTTTTAATTTATAATATGTAATCGCATCATTTCGAAATACTTGACTAGAGAGAACTCGTAATTTTTCGAAATAAAAAGAAATCCATCTGTCTGTCCTAGATTTACTTAATGACCTGAGTTGTTTTCCGAACCGATGGTAGTTTTGATATTCACGAGCACCTTTTCAGGGCCTAAATTGAATAAAGAATTTTTGGATTTTGAGATAAACAAGAAAAGTAATGCAATGATCTAAGGTGTTTATTTTTTACAAATGCGATTATTTTCTACAAAAAAAAAAAACAATTACAAGAAATTAGCTTTAAAAGAACCTAAACTACGCTGTGCCTTCAACATGGAAGACTCAAATACTACAATAGATTTACTATATTTGGAGCATGTTGACCCGAAAAAATAAAATATAAGACAAAATAATTTAAGAAAATTATAATTAAGGATGCTACTAGACTGTTCTACGTAAAGAACGCAAATGTATACCATAATCTACATTTAAAAAACCTCTGGCTATAATTTAATGAATATCTTGTGTAGATGTTATCTGTGTTTTTCTTGAATGTAGTAATATTTTTTACTCTATGTCTATGTTACATAATATAAATATATGCGTGAATTATTAATCTTCTTTTTTATCTTGTAATGCATCATTTACGAATATTCGAACAATTCACCGTAAGAATGAATCTTAAATTATATAAAATAAAATAATTTGAAATTCGCATGTTTTCTAGATTAGTTAAATAAAATTAAAGTTATTAAACCAATGATAATTTATTTATAACACACCGAGTAACATTATTATGAACTCTAGTTCAAAGATAGAATTGATGTGACCGGAGGCGTTATTTTGTCATGTCGTATCGCGCGCCAAAGCTCCGGGCATATGTCACTGAAGTCTGTCGCGTGTTCAATGGGATTATTTTTGGCCCACAGTGGTAATTAGAATTACAAACGTGTTATTGTAAAACGTCCATATTGTTTATCTAATATTAAGAAGTTTTCTATGTTGCAGTTAAAATTGACGAATATATTACAGAGGTCTGTCTGGAGAGAATTGTGAGTATAGTCGTTAAAATCGCTCTAACTTTAGATATGTATTTCTAATATATGTTTGAGTTCTGATAATGGAATAGGAAATGATAGACTTCATTCTCTAAGGGTTTAGATGAGTTACTCCATCTCAAAGTAATACGGAACGGATTCCAGAAAAAAAACTATAGCTCATGCATGCCACCTTTCAGAGTAAAAAGTTAATTAATGGAATACTTGTTCAATAAATATCAACGTAAAAACTACTAGGTGACTAGATATCTATAGTCCTGCTCATCGATTTCGATGACGGCGAATCCAAAACGTTTAATTTCTTTCGAGCGTGGGCCCTAATATGACTCGCGAACCGAAACCTTGCTTTTAGATATTAGATATTAACTAACTAGTTCAAAAACACGCTACAATCAAGAAAAAGTGAAAAAAATCATATGCCATGGATTAAGACGGACGGAATACTCTCATATATACCTACTGTCCATTAGAGTACGCCGAAAAAGGAACAAATCATTTTTATACGGCGCTTGTGACATGTTGGTTTCTCATGTTTTAACAGCCCAGTGAAAGGATTTAAAGAGATAAGAGATATTAAAAGTCGCTCGAGGTTTTCAAAACTTTCCATAATCGTCATAAATTCATATAAAAAAATGACGTATGTCTATTACTTTCTAGATTTAAAAATAATAAAGATTCAGAAAATTTCAAACCGATATTTTGTTTTCTAAAGGTCGGTCTGGGATTTTTATACTTTCAAGTTAAAGTACTTTTTATGTTATGGAGAGACCTTTAAACTAGAAATATTAACGAACTAAGCTTTTTTTTTTATTAAAGATGACTTTCCAAAAATACCAGTGGGGCGATTCTATGCCAAATCGTACAATTTGAAAAAAATAAATTGTTTTTCCCCAATTCAGTTATATGTTTTAGTACGCTTCAAAATAGTCTTCATGATAATTTAAAGATTTTTCTTATTGCACCTTCAAAAGATAGATTGTTTTAGTTTGAGTTACTTTAGTTTTCAAATCGCTTGTTGATTACAAATTTTCAAAAATTCATAAAAATATAATAGTTGGATCGCCCTTATAAATAAATATAATAGCTGCGCTCCAGATAATGAGATGTGTTACTGGCCTGCATCTCATTGATCGACTACGGAGTATGCAGACGCTTTGAAGAACAACAACGCGGTCATTTTGACCAAAAAGAAGAAAAAATTGAAAAATAAATGTCACTATTAGAATTAATACAAAATTATCGACACCGCAGCTATATACCGTATATACATATATTTCGCTTTGGGCAACGCAAGATTTATCGGAGATAATTATACGCCAAAGAGCCGCAACACCAGTATATGTGACATCGCATTGGACATTCGAAAAGCTCTCAAAAAAACCGCTATTATCTTTGTACCGTTTGTACTCATATCGACACCGCTCATATATATATACCGCTTATATATTCTTCGCTGTACATCGCATATTTAACGGAGATAATTATACGCCAAAGAACCGCAACACCAGTATATGTGACATCGCATTGGACATTCGAAACGCTCTCAAAAAAACCGCTATTATCTTTGTACCGTTTGTACTCATATCGACACCGCTCATATATATATACCGCTTATATATTCTTCGCTGTACATCGCATATTTAACGGAGATAATTATACGCCAAAGAACCGCAACACCAGTATATGTGACATCGCATTGGACATTCGAAACGCTCTCAAAAAACCGCTATTATCTTTGTACCGTTTGTACTCATATCGACACCGCTCATATATATATACCGCTTATATATTCTTCGCTGTACATCGCATATTTAACGGAGATAATTATACGCCAAAGAACCGCAACACCAGTATATGTGACATCGCATTGGACATTCGAAACGCTCTCAAAAAACCGCTATTATCTTTGTACCGTTTGTACTGACATCGACGCCGCTATCGCTCATCCTGAGAGTGAGATCTTGAGACGCCGCTGCTCCGTACGAAGTGCTGAGTTTGCAGGTTAGTGCACGCTTTTTATTTGGGGTCTTTGTTATTATATTTATTTATAGGCAAGACCACCTACCGCTTCACGCTTTCTCTGTTCCTTTCGCATTTTTTTACATACTTTTATCTTCACCGCATCCTTCCTGGTGGGACCTATTTACACGGACCCATCAGCCCCTTCAATAGTTGTAGAGATTCTATTACAGAACAGGGCTTAAACATTGAAGAATGGATAGAAGTTTTATGAATTAATGAAATAAAAAAATCAATCTATGCGATTTGGTATGGAACGCGCCGAGTGAATGAGGAGACGATAATCATTACTACAAATTTTAAACAATTTTTTTTTTCGCTCGATTACATATAGATGTCGATTTGAAATTTTCAGAATCAATAATTTTCTCAGCTTGTTGGCGTGTAATTTTGATCATGATTGTTGCAATTATTTCAACATTATATAAAAATAAATATTTGATCTACAATGTATGTGTTTGAAAACTTCACTAGTCGACTTTATTTCCGATTCGTCATGTTAAATATAACTGACGGTCCAGTGTTTTATTTATTCAGACTCTAAAACTTCCAATAGTCAAAACGTTTCCGAGATACGACTGACAATTCACGGCATTCCCCTGACAAATGGACGCCTATCACACAATAACGTAACATATTTTATATGGTCTAAATTCAAGCCAAGCGTATACAAATAAATCTAGCGGGGTTTAAACGATTAATACATTTTTTGTTTCAGTTTTTCGTTGATAGTTGAACAGTGTGCAATAAGGTAGATGTTATGTGATACGGCGGAGTTAAACGATCATTTTTTTCCCGTTATTTTGGCTGATAATTGAGCAGTGTGCATTAAATAAAGTGTTTTTTTATGAAAATCGTTATTACTGAATGGGAATTACGTGTCTTAGTTAATTATAGATTGTAAAGACAATCGAAAAGTATTAATTTTATAAAAATTTTGCTTCTTCGCTCATAAAATAATTTGCTTAATTTTAAGTTACTTCTTTTAAGTTTAATTATAAAACTTGTTGAACTATGTTCAACTCCTGTGACATGTGATTCAGATAATATTCGGGGAAGTTCTCTATATGCCTGTAAAATTTCCTCAAGATTTATTCAGCCGTTTTGGAGATTGACTCAAATGAACTCTTCAATTTCATTTATACGTTACAAACAAATATATTTAGAATTGCCATATGTACTGACTAAGTACAGGTTTTGTACAATACATGATTAAAAGTGCATAATTAATCTTAGGAAACATCACATTGTGAAAAAAGTTTTTTTAATGTGTACGTTATATCTATCGTTTGACTGAATTAATTACTATTGTTATTAATTGTAAGAAACTACATATTTATATCCCTCTGGACCCTCTTAGAACACATTTATACAATTCTCAATCAGTACTTCATTTTACAACAAATTATCAGCTTTGATATATCGCCTGATAGTAGCTAGTACGATCTAACAACAGTGGCTATCATGAAGAGATCTATAATCCATCACAGATCACCATTATCATAGCGACCTGCTTTCCTTTGAAATGCTTTATGTTATCGGAGAGAAGAAATACACTGGCCAAGATACTCGTGTAACAGCTTTATAGTATGGTTATTGTTATCAGTATTTATTTATGTGCTTGGGCTATTTGATAGCTTTGTAACATAATAATTGTCATTTAATATATATAAAAGTTATAGGTATACTAATAAATTACTGAATGAATTAGATTCAAAATAATACATGTTGTTTTATATTAAATACATTTTATCAGCTTATACAATTCTGACAACGTTTTACATGTCCTAAATAATGGAGAACGTAAATAACCAAAAAAAAACATAATTTGGGAAAATTTTAAAACAAAATAGTTTTGACATAAACATGATTACAATTTCAAATGAGATCTAATATATCAAAACTAAGCTTAGAAGGACTGCGTGTCAAGTGTAGCTACCGGAGTACAATTTATAGAGCATTAGCTACCAGTTCTCATGTTGAGAGTATTAGTTAACCAGACGGTCATTAAAAAATCGCTGTCAGTATGTAAACTGTACAAAGTTAATTAAATATTTCATTGTTACGTCTACAATCGACTTACTCTTCAGGGTTTCCATTAGAATAATATTTTTATAATAAACTAGCTGACCCTGGCGAACTTCGCAACGCCTAACAGTCGATTTTTTAATACTTATTCTGCTATTCGGGACCATCGTATAAATATTGACATTCATATTTTTCACTCAATTGTTTTGCCTTCCCGGAACACCTCTCCACTAACACTTAAACTTTATGGTATGGTATTAAAGTTCAAATTGACTTTTAAGTATTATTACGAATCATTTGTATGGGAGTAAAGAAAAGTGTCGTTTTAAGACTTTTCCAGGTAATTTTTTTAATTTTTCTCTCCGTAAGATCCATCCTCGTACTGCAAGGAATATTCTAAAAAAAGAATTAGCGAAATCGGTTCAGCTGTTCTCGAGATTTGTGCTTAGCAACACATATAGCGATTCATTTTTATATTATAGATTGTACTCGTAATAAATAATAATCAGTAACCGTGTAATAGTCATCCAATGTCCATGAAACACAGTGATTAATTCTCTTCAGAAGAAAATGAACTATCCATTGCTAGCTGGTGTTAATAAATAAAATCAGTTTCTAACAAATCCAGCAATGGATATATTCTGCTTCGATTTTATCATATTACTTTGTCTCAACTGTCCGAGCTCTCGGAAAAACTGATGAGGTTCATTTTTAATTGCAATATTGACGGTCGAGAGGCACAACGAAATGTGAACAGCTAATTCAGTACTAATGTGGAAGTAACGGAGTCTCTAAATATTAGTGATACAGATAGTAAAATGACTTTTATACATTGAAACAAATCTAGGGACTACAAAAAAATCAAGATAAAGAGACTATACTCGTGGAGGTAGTTGTCCGTATTCGTCCTTTTTAACATACCTTTTTCGGTTACATAACAGATTGAGACCGGTAGCTTTATTACTGTTCTCCTGGTATTTATTTCATTGCTTAGTAATCTTGAAAGATTCCCGTTTACTAATGTCCATTGGATTAATTAATAAAAGCAATATTATATGTTATTTTTTAATTTAAAGTAATTTTAAATTACTTAACTTTATGATTACACTTGTGTTTCGTAATTGAGTAGTTTTCCTAAAATTGAAAGGTCTCATAGTTTTTGTTGAGTAGTTTCGAGTTCGGTTCCTATACACGCACAGACTTACAGACGTACGGGCACGTTGTATATTCAATACTTTGAAATTATACAGACCTACGTATTTTCAACGTGTCAATCAAGTGAAGTATGAAATATATAAACGGTTTAAAATTGAGGTTAGATATTTGTTGAGAAGGCGGGATCTATGTCCCTACCTCAATATTCACATGGTGATAAATCCTTCATAGGGGCTTTTAGTATGTCGCGTTTTAGATTAGGTGGTTTATATTTCGCATTTGATAAGCTTGTAGGTTCACATAATAGCGATCTCTCGATGGGCGCCATTCCGCTGTTCTTATTATCAAGCACAGAATAGTAACTTTTTCTTTTTTTTCTATATTATAGGTGTCAAACGAACAGGCGGGTCACCTGATGGTAAGTGATCACTGCCGTCCATAGACACTAGCAAGACACACCAGGGGTGTTGCAAGTGCGTTGCCAGCCTGTTAAATATGAGGGCCTCCTGCGCTCTCACTGACCGAACGAAACGCAACGGTGCAACCGCTGTTACTTTACGTCGGTTTTCTGTGAGAGGGTACTACCCATATTTCTTGCTATAATACACCAAAAATTCTTAATGAATGTTTATTTGTGCATAATTTTAAATAACATTAACATAGAATATATTGTTTGGCATCTTTGAGTGGAATTTAAAAAGCGTGGTGGTTTAAGAATTATATTTGTTTTGAAATACTAAATTTACTTATTTATAGTAAACTTACTGATGCAGAGCTCGTCGAATGCACTTCCAGTTTGGTGGTAAATAATGAACGTTGTACTTTCGTATAGGTTGTGTGAAGTGAACAATTTGTTGTCGCGAGATTGTGTTCGATAGAATTATTATCATTTTTTTTTGGAATAACTAAAAGCAATTGTCTGTTTGTATTGACGTATAGTTGGCGACGTTGGGTTTTGAGTTTATGAATGCTGGCCTTTTAATTCGCTATGTAAAGGACACTGACAGCGGTCAATTTGTGACGGTTTTAGAAGAATAGTTAAATATTTTTATGCATTCGTAAAATAAATATTACAGAAAGAGCCTTTAGTTAAAACCAAAAATATTATACAATATAAACCCTTCTGAAACAATAAAGATTAAGTTTCAGGAATCCAGGATCTTCACTGCTGCTAGATTTATGAAAATACCGACATGATTCTAGAAACAATCACAAATTAGCTATCCCACGTTACAGACTCGGTGAGACCCAGTACTAGGTTCTACAATAAACTCTCAAAGCACATTACCGATTTATCAGATAGTAATTTCAAGCACTATTTTAAACGGCTTTTGATGTCAAATGGCTATTTATTTATGGGGTGGCTCAATATGTGAATGATGGTGATGTCTGGTAACGACACCCCTCTCTCTATGCATTCACTAGAAATGATTTTAATTACAATGAATTGTTCTAAAAATATATACTTATAATAAAAAGATAAACTAGATAACTTATCACCAGGCCTTCCACATGACCGAGTTTTTTTCTGAACCGGTGGTAAAGTTTTGACCTTTAAAAGCGTCTTTTCATAGCCAAAATTGAATAAAGTATTTTTTTATTTTCTTGTTTGAAATAATAAATTAAGGTTAAAAAAAACATAAAAACACGCTTTTAGAGTTAATGCAACTAAAAAGTAAAAAAATAATTCTTAGCATAAGGGTGCTATGTATGACATTTTTAAACTAACTCTTCGTTTCGTAACCAAGGATAAGGTAGTTGAGTGACTTTGCCCGTTAAGTGTAATAATATTTCGTCTAATAATGAGATGTTTTTAAATATACTAATATTATATACTATATATAATAGAGTAAGCAAAATTCCTCCATCTGAACTCGAAGACACGACATTGTGACGGCATTCTTGCCCCGTCCGACTTCCATAGTGCAGCGGTGGCGTCCTCACAAAACACGTTCGCAAACTGCAAGCTGGCAGAAACAGAGCGGTCCCGGCTTAATTTAGTGACCGATAATTAAACGAGCCACCCCACCGGAGCCGCCCCCTACTGGACATGGCCCGAGGAGTTGCTGAGACGCGTATTTTTGTCTAACAACGTCTGGCGCTTGATTTCTGCTCTTCCGTTCCGATTTATCGTTCATTGTATTCAACATTTTAGCGATTCATTTGTTTTTGCATACTCTTGAAGGTTTGATTACAAACTCAACTGATATTAAATTATGATGTCACCGAAGACAATATCATTCAAAAAGTAGGAATTTCTCTCAAAGGTAGCGGTCGGAATACCTGGCGAAAGATTTTCAACTTGAAAGACCTACGCAAATATTAGTAATGTTTTATTGTTAGTTGTCATTCAAAATAAAAAATATGTTTGAAATAACGCTACAGTGATATTGTATTAACCATATAGTATACTTTGATACATATTTTCAACTACAAGGTTTGAGGGCACTAGTTAGACTAATAGCCGTTAGTAAAAACCCTACCACAATTCACCGCAAGCTAAGGCTTCTTTGATGACTCGAATCTACGACGATAGACGTGATATCCGAAAACGTAACCACTAATCCATCATTACTTCTAAACGTACACAATTGACTGAAAATCCGCAGTATGGTTTTTTAAATTCCATTTTCCACTTCCTTTGCAACAAGTATTTAAAAGAAACACTAGGCACGATGTTTCGTATATTTATATAAACTTCCAATCGACTCACTACTCTCACAGACAGTAACTACCCATAAAATTCTTAATTATGCACTACTTAAATAGAATACCTACGTACAAACTTTGCTCGAGTGTAAACAGAACGAATGGTTTGTACTCAATTTTTGGTGAAATTCAACGAGCACTATGTTACACTAGAATCGCTATCGTTGAGAAAAAACTTGCGTAAAATGAAGGTGCTTTTTTAATTGCTACTTTCTTTAACAACATTTTGACGAGGCTTTTATAGAGGACTCTTCAGTGCATTACATTAGTCATTAAAATATATCATTATGTTTTTCCACAGGGACTTAGTAGTAATTATATAATTTAACAGAAGCTACTTACAATCTATAATGGGCTTAATGGCAAAGACAGCATTATAATTTTAAAAAGGGAAGAGCGCATAAGTTCATTAAGAAAAACACGTAGTTTCCATGGAATAAAAATATTATTTAAACCTGGACCAACTCGCGATCATCAAACCATTAGCTTAAAATACTATCGTTAATATAATTTTAAATTACATTATATGAAATTTTTCTTCATTTACTGTACAATATTATTAATCTATATTAGCAAATTCGTAGATCTGTGTATACATTCGATTTTTTTAATGTTATTAATGCTATCGATTATAAAATGTATTGGTTTCGAATCTAACTACAAAAAATAGAGGCGTGTCAAGACGTAGCCACAGCTAGTTGTAAATGAAATTACACGGACAAATTATTTCATATATCTCTATTTTTCTTTACCTGAGCTATGTCAGAGCGAGTAGTGGGGCTGATATTCTTTTTTATAATAAGTTATAGCGTTTGACCGCAATCTCAACTCATGTTAAATAACGAGGTAGTCCAAGATAGGAAACACGCTAGACCTAGAAGGACTGGCTCTCAAGTGCAGCTGCCGGTACATACATATAGATGCTTGGCAACAGATTTTAAACTCGAAGCGGGTTGGTAACCAGGTAAGCTTAATAAAAGCCATACCGACCAGGCCATTCATGCTCGCCACGAGGAAGAACCGAAGCTTTTGACTGTGGTAAATATTACATTCGAAATTGGCTGTCTAGGAGATTATATAGAAGTCATACATGTAATGTTGGTTTAAAAAGTGTATGACGGGCAGGTAATTTTTCTCATTTGCACCGGATGCCTGGGAAGATTAATGTCGTTACTTGTTTGTCCATACTTAGTGAAATGATAGGTACAGTATAAGACTGTCCAGATATGACGATTTTGGGTAGTAGCTGACCACGAAGTATGGGCTATAATGTGAAAAGATCGCTGCGTAGATGTCCACAAATGTGCCTTACCACTCCACAGTTTTTGCTATATCACAAACAAATAACTAGGTTTCGTTATCTCAAGTTATTATTCGTCAACTTCTACGCATTTAATTATCACACTTTAAGCTTTTCTGAGATAGGCACCTTATTTTTTCGACGATACAATGGCCTAAGTGTCCATTAATATGGATGTTAAAGATTAAAGGTCTTCAATTAAATTGTTATTGGCTGGACAAAATTGTTTAAAATACGTAGAGCGGTTAATGAATTATACTGGACTCTAACCGGCTAAAGCTGCACGGTGTTTCTTCATCGAAATTTGCATTGCGTTGGCAGATGTAAACCCTTTATAAGGGGGTTCCTTCTGCGGTCTGAGGTTAAAACGGTTAATCACAGACACAGACGAAGCGGTGAAAGTCTCGGGTCTTTGCAAACACTGCAGTGGTGTCGGATTGGCAAAAGTATTTCTCAGTTTTATCCTTGGATAATTGAACTAGAGCTATAAGAAACTTTAACGTGGACCTGAGCAAGTTAAATTTGAAATTAGAAATAGAAGAAGCGAAAAAACGATAAATATTTCTTGCTTATAATATATTTTCTCAAAGCAACAACTCCATCAATAAAATGTAATCCCAAATTTTCAGCCTCCCAAATACAAATATCATGCAAATACCTTGTAAGAGTTTTAATTAATTTTACTGGGTTTATGAAATCAAAATTACGTCGGAAAATTATGTATTTTTAGGTCTCATACAAATGGCCGACTCAATTTTGATCAGTAGAAAAATGATAAAACCATCACCATCTTCTTACCCGTATCCCATCTAAGTATGGTCGGCCCAACATGTTTTCCTCTTCTACTTTCCCCTGTCACGTGTCAACTCAGTATTCGCAGCTTTTGTACACATATCATTGTTCACACAATCTATCTTATACCTACTTATTTCGGTCTTTCTCTGCTCTTTTATCTTCATACATACATAAAACTTTTCTAGTTACATGGCTTTCATCTCTCCTTATGACATGCCCATACCATGCTAACCTACTATGCTACCTATTACTCCTCAACTTATTTAACACTTGTGCTATTTTCAAACTTCTTCTGATATACTCATTTTTAATCTTATCCTTTCTAGTTACTCCATAAATCATCATCATTTATCCTCACACAATCTCTTTAGTACACACTTCCATTCAGAATGACTTGTCTTATAATAGTTTTATACATTTTCCTCTTGAATTTCAATAGCATTCGGAGATCATAATTTAACCCAGACACCTTTCGCCGTTACAGGCCACCCTGCATGTATCCTATTTTTTACGTCCTCGTCTATGGCACCGTCGTTTTGGATCGATGATAAACCATAATTTCTACAACAGTAATTTTGCTATAGATGTAGAAAAATAATTATTATTTTTGAAATGCTCGTATGAACTATGCGGTAAGCGTTTAAATTTCATTCAATTATTATAGTAGGGCCAATGCAGCTGTGGCCTCATAATTGCTGCAAAGATTTAGGACTTTGTATTCCTATCACGTTGACCGTGAACTGTGCCAAGTTTCACTGACAGGCTTAAATGATAGTCAACTATTGATATAATAAGAAGGAACGAGATAAATGAATATGAAAGAAAGAGATGCAATCATTCGACACATACAGTTAAAAAATTGGACAAAAGATAACAAAACAAAAGATGATGGATTCAATTGAACTGATGGCATACTGAAATCTTATTTATATAGACAAAAAGACCTAAAGGTCGTCTGACTAGTTATTATAATCAAGTTCATAATCTGTCACAATTGTCACAAAGGTACTTTTGGTTTGTTCTGGCAGCTACACTTGAGATTCAGTCCTCCTGTAGGCTTAGTGTGCTACCATCTTAGATTTTACATATATACAAATATAACATTAGAATTGAACAATAATACTTTTTGTATAAATTACATTATTTATAAAAATGAAACTGCTGTGATCAAGGTATCTAATAACCCGAAGGTATGTATGGGCATAATCGCCACGTCAGCCCATGACGTATTGGCGATTAACTACAGACTGAGAAATCGACAGGTTTACGTTTTCCCACATACGGTGGTACTACAAAAACACTTCTCAGGCTCATGTTTCCTAACGATGTTTTCCTTGACCGTCAGCTAATAGTCCCGTTAAGCGATAGTTTAATATCATAAGTACTTTTTTCGAACTGGCTATACGCTGATGGCCTAACTGATGGGCCTTCACAGACTTTCATTGAAGTAATGGGACGAGCGCTTACGGCGCTCGGCCGCTTGGTAACAAGCTCAAGGGTGCTAAAGTAACCGAAACTCTGCATAGGCTGTTGTTGCCTTGGATACAATATCGCGAATCTTACTAAGCTAAACTAGCTAAGCTATTCGTACATATACAAATTAGTGAAGCACGTGTGTACCAGCATGTTTTGCTTGTACCAGCCTGTGTGCCTAATATTATAAATTAGCAATTTTTGAAAATAAGTGGATATTTGTTAGTTTTACTGAATATAAAAGAGGGATAAATAGTTTGCTTAAATTTGGTATAAAAATTGTACATGTCGTTTACAAAATAATTGTTATCTCTGTTTTTCGGACATCCTAACTAATATTTTAAATACGAATGCGAATTTGTTTGGTACGCTATCACGACTGAACCGCTCAACCAATCTTCATGACCGACAAAGGGTACTTTCATTCGGAAAAAATGTGCTGTTCCCGAGGGATAGATTAAACATACATTATCGTGAGAAAAGACGCGAACCAAAAGGTATTATATTATATTATTGAGGATTCAAGATAAGAATAATAGCAAGCATCTATTGTATCAGCGATTATGTGTCAATCGAATTTCTAGGCTTCAATTGTTACCTTATTTTGACATCAAATGAAAATGCAGACGAACGTTTATCAAAAGCTCTGTAGAAAAATAATATTTAGTTGATGTGTGTGATGTGATATCTTATCTATTATATATCTGACGTTGATAAACTTCAACACTTTATCGTTCAACAGAAACTGGGAATACCTGTGTGTGTATGTCATGGACAAGATTTGTATGTTGTCCTTTTAAAAGAATCCACTTTATATGGATCGTAATGATATTTGATATGCGTAGATATCTTAACACGCGGAAAGTAGGAAATAATAATAAACGTGTGCCGAACCGCGGACATAACTAGTAGTTGAAATAAATCAAGATGTCAAGTATAAATCACGTCTTCAAAAGATTTGCAACTTTTAAATTTCTGACGTGTACGTGTTTCCAGTCCGCTTTCAGCACACGGGCGGGCGGGCGCGCCCCGCAAACGCGTCGTACATCACACGGCGTTTACCAGCTCAGCGTTATATATCGCTCGTCTGTCAAAACAAGCGCGCGTTTTTGACGTACAACGTAAATTTTCCCGTTTTATAGTTTAATACACCTTATTTATCTATCGGCTTCTATATCTTTGTTACTCGGACCAGGTTATAATGAAACTTTCTATAATTTTTTGATATATCTATGCGAATAGAACACTTGAAAATCATAACAAAAATAAATAATAACACAAGTATACTATAAAAATAAAAAATATAACTTACCAAGGAATTAATCAGAAATGGTTGTACGTTCAGTTTATACGTGGTAGAAGAAAGAGCGAAGGGGTATACCAATTAAGCCCCTGTGTGTCTAACTGAAAGAGTTTTATTGGAAAGAATATCTAAAGCGATCGTAGTAAGTTCTTACCAAGTTTGATGACAAGCAGAGAAGTGTCGGCAGTGGTGGTGAGTTTTGATGCGGACCCTTAGGGGCACATTAAACTTACACTTGGGTCGTAAATCCAAAGCACAGTCCCAGACTTACAGACTTCCTCCTGTAACACAACGCACCCCGCACTCATACTGAGAATCTATGGAATCCTAAGAACTTCATCTCTCTCTTACTCTATAGTGAATATAACAATTATTATATCAACGCCAATTGTATCTTATGTCACTTACCCAAACATTCATACATAGTTTTTTTTTCAGAATTCGTACAATGGAAATAAGACTACAATACAAGATTAACAGCTGTTATCTTCGAAAGCCATGCCACAATGGCTGAAGTCAAGTTAATAACATATCTGTACATATAATAAGAATGTAAATTTGGCGTCCCTGTACTTTCACATTTTTGTTATAATAAATATTGCAAGTGATTAACAACAAGTAATTAAAACCACTTAAATCACTTTTAGAAATGTCTGTCTGTCTATCTGTTTGTTTGTGCACGAATCATTGGTAAATTACTACGTTTATGATAAAACGTCATAATAAAGCATATCCTCGAGTAACATTTAGTCTTTGATTAATTAAAATCAGTTCAAGCCATCAAAAGTTATTATAATTTGAATGGCGGTGCAAGTTAAGTACGAGAGAAGAGTAGGTAAGTAAATCATAAATGCATTACAGTTTTATCCAATACCAGGGTATTTTATACTATATCTATATAAATAAAATGATAGAGGTCTGTTGTTGCCTGACAAGCTACTAGATAGATGCCGAACAATTTTTTTTTAATTTTAAAGTACTTGATTGTTGTCTACAAAAACTATCTATATATATATCTTAAACGACACAGACGAATTCGCGGGTAAATCTGAAATTAGAAATAGAAGTGAAAAAAACGCTAAATATCTCTTGCTTGTAATCAATTTTCTCAAAAAAAAAATACTCCATCAATAAAATGTAATCACAAATTTTCAGCCTCCCTAATACAATAAAAAGTATAGCATCGAAATTAATAGAATAAAATCGTTTTTATTGTCATTAAATGGTAATACTACTTTATTCATAAATAATTGTTTTGTGCCTGTTCTTAAAATAATGACTATTACTTCTTTTAATGTTATTTCAAATTGCTTTATTAATAGTTTATTTTTATGTTTCTTGCACGAGTTTATTTGAAGGATAATGTACTCTTATTAGTAACTAATTTATGAAGTACACTAATGATTTAAAATGGTAACAATTGTATTTATGAATGTATGCATGTGTTTTTGAACCTTTTTCTTTGCTTAATAGCCCGAGCAATAAAGAGTCTTTCTAGGTATTTCTTTTGTTCCCATGCTCGATGACTCATTTATTGTTCATCTATTAACAACCGGTTCTCGTACAGAGTGCAGGAGAGTTAATTTTCGAAAATTATATAACATCTGTGACGTAACGCAAAACTACGTAAAGTATATGTTATTTTTTTTACTGCCAGTACGCAAAGAAATTTCACGTAAAGAAAAATAAATTAGTAGTTATTCGAGGCGCGTTACGATACGTTCTAGGTGAGGTGCGCAGGCGCAGTTTACATTACCATCATCATAAAGTAGAGGTTATAAAATGCAGATATGTTTACTTTGAGAGTCAACTGTTTGAGTGAAATTTAATTGATAACACTCTTGCGTGTCTACGCGATGGTCGTTACGGGTTATTTACAGGCTTTTACGTTCAATTATGTTGGTTATAGTTAAGTTTTATTTGTTATTTGACAAACACTAAATTGGTTATTCGCCGGAGTCCCGTTTCTGTACATACAGTGAATAAATCTTCTTTCACAATACCGAATTTACCAACACGTGTAATGTAGCTATCAAAACTACTATGTATAGGTATTTATAAGCATATACCTAACCATTTACTGTTCTATTTGTTACGATACTGATGTCATTGATTTTGGGTGTACATAAGAGTGATCCTTTATTTTATGGCGAGAAAAAAATTACAAAGTTATTGTCTTAGAATGAGATGAATGAAATCCTTGGTTTCACGAGTCCTTGCTTGAATGGAAAATTGTAATTAAACTGAAAACATACCTTTGTAATTTGATTATAAATATAACATGGAAATTATAAAAGTATCTATGATTTTTATACTTTTGGTGTAAGTATAGAAGTGAAAACTGTTATATTATAATTTTATTACTGTGAAAATAAAATTTACATAACTGTTATTTCACAAAAGATAAATGAGAAACTGCTAAATTTTAAGAATACTATCACATCGTGGCTATATTATTTTTCGGTGTATACATTTAGCAAGTGTATTCGCGAACGACTGTTTTAATTTATTGAAAATAAAAATTGCAATTTTTGTCCAATCGACCTTCTTTTAGTCCTCTATCCTAATATATAGCAGCTGTTTATATTAAACTAATTACAACTTACATCATTTGGATTCCTCATATGATATGAAGAACAGCAGCCCCCCTTAATTTGATGTATTCATATTTTCACATGACAAGTTATTTATCACACCATATTTAAAATAGCAGTGATGCATGAAATATTGCATATTTTATTTGGAAACCATTGACAGAGGATTGAAGATATTATGTATATAAGTTTCGCGTATGTTCGAACAAAACTACGCACCCAGTGGTTATTAACTCTGCGGAACGCATAGCCGTTTGGTCCTTCTATTGTGTGAGCTCTGTGTGTGACGGAACAGCGTGAATGGAAAAATACGCTTCGTGCTAATTTCCTGTTAGTTTCACCGGCTCTATGATGTCAGTCTCGATTGACGCTACGTCCAGTTTAATGTTTCGTCCACTGAATGCTCTTTTGTATCAATATTGGCTCTTAATTGTAAATTACGTATATAGTACTTTGATGAAAGGAGTAAAGAAACAGGCATTTGGTATAAAACAATACAGTATCAGCCTCTTCAAACACCTTGGTTTCACAAATGCAATTTAAATCGACAATATGTTAAAATAACATTAAGACTTCGTTCAGGCACTCTCCGTCGGGAAGTTTTGCATTTTTAATGAAGAAAGCGGAGTCACCAAACTGAAATTTAGGCGGAGAAATTGATGATGTGCATCACTTGATGATGGAGCGTGCCAAGAACAGCATCGAGAGAGAATCGATCGTTGATGAGTATTATGAGTGTTAATTGCCAAAACGTAGGTATTTGTCACAGCATTATGACAGAACCCTGTTCGAATGAAGCAATGATGTTGTATGATTTGGTTATAATAACTCATCAGCGACTCTCCTGTTGAAGCTTGAAAGAATTGGGAACAATGGGGCTGATATATTCAAGAGAATAAAAGCTCCAAAATATAAGATTAAATAAAAAAATTAAACTCTAATAGGTAGTAAGCATGCGTTTATTAATGATGTTTATTTACTTGTGCGAGGCTATCATGTTTTTATCTATAAACTAGCTGATACCCGAGACTTCGTCTGAATTGTTTAGTACCTTAACAATATATTTAATGTACAAAGGAAAAGCATGAAATAAGAAGAATACTTTGCTCACAGAATTTCTTTGTAAGCAATGTTATCCATTTATTTTATCGCTTCTGCGCATACGCACTACACCGGTTGCTCCACTTCACACAATGCTAGACGCGTAGTGCTTATACAAATCGTAGTTTCTTAAAACCAAAATAAATCTATATCATATTAAGATATCGTGATATTTTTTTAGATAACAACCAAGTGTCTTTTGTTAGAGGGAACCGATTTTAATGAAACGAAGACTGATGGTTACTCAAATATATGCTTTACGATTTTCTTGGCGATGCTTTATCATAAACGTTACACTTCAGCAGTCATGCGTGGACAAACAAACAGACAGACATATATTTCTACAGACGCGTCAAATATACAGTTTTATTATACGTATAAAAGGAGATAGATATAGTATTTGAAACGTAATTTTTTTGAGGAACAAAGTGGTTGTATTTTAACCAGCTTCGGCTGCAGGAGAACCAGCATCTCACTAATTCCTGTCTCAAAGCAGAAGTATTCAACTTCCTAAAAATAAAGAGGTTTTCCACATAAGGCCTCATGAATTCTCTCTTTGATTGGGCATTCATGACACCGCTTTAGTAAGCGTATTGCACCCGTACGAACCCAGGAGTGGAACGCCAGTAATATTATATGATTTAGATATCATTTGCAAAGATGATATATAACCTTAACTATTATTCTGTATCTTTTGTACTCTATCATTTTACTTTGAAGTACTAGAAAGGGTTTTGTATTTAATTTTAAAGAAATAAAGTATTTTATTTAAATTGATTTATTTAAGAACTATAATATCCTAACTGAAATTTTGAAGAAAAAAGAAATAGATAAATAAATATATATCATATATCATGTCATAAAGTAACACGACAGAAGTGAAACTTTTGTATCACAGGGAAATATTTTAATAAATAAAAAAAATACAATAAATATCCAATGTTACGTAGTGTTTTCAGGCGGTCACACATCCAAGTTCACCTTGCTTAATTTCGATGATCGGACGAGAACCGGTGTTTTTAACACTCCATTCGACACAGTGTTAACCCTCACCACGATACGTCACACAAAAAGGTTGCGAATGAGATTTTCAAAGCCCTCATATAAGAAATTTCACTTGATAAAAACATTTGTTTGCTAGAAGTCAAGTTACGTAGATAAGTGTCAGTTAGCCCGTACGCCAGATAAGCGGTTTTCATTAAGCGATGTCGTGCGACAATAGATGGCGACAACAACAAATCTCGCTGCTACTGAGTTATTTGTTATTCGAGGTGACAGGCCGAATGCCTTTGCGCTTGTTTACTCATTGCGAGGACAGTAGAGACGCTCGCTTCAAGATTCTTCGACAGAGACTTCATTAAGTTTATCTTAACAAAAAGAAGATAAAAAATACAGAAAAGAAGAAGATAAACAGAAATAGTAGTAGGTTAATATTGTGTATGTGTGTTTTATTGTCTCAAGTAAAAATAATTGAGCAGATTTTGATGAAATTTTACAATAATATTGCTTATAAATCAGATTGAAAAATGGTAAAATTAGTTTCATAAAATACTTGGCATCTGAGTGCCATTCGGCGTGTGCTGTATAAACCGTTACAGTTACAGGATAATACTATATGGTGGGATTATTTATAAAGTTACATACGTAGATGAAGTCACAGGTAATAAGATTGAATGCCCAGACACAGAATAGATAATTATACTCGTCATTCTTCTCTTGGTCGTGTAGTAGAGTTTAGAACCACTGTGCCCCAAGGTGTAAGATTTTTGTGCTGAAAATGTATAAATCACAAGTAAGAAAATGATAAAATGTAGGTAATAATACAAAATCAAATTATTTATAGACAAATTAACCAATGGAAATATTTTTGTTTAATATCATATATATTATAATCCAATATGAATATGCATTACGTGAAAACAAGTTACCGCATCTCAGTGGGGCCTTAGAAAATATTGTATACGTTTACTCTGGAGAAAAGTAACACTCAGCAAATAGACAGAAACAGAAAACAGTAAAAAAGCATTGAAAGCGGAAGAGCGGATAGCAGTAACACATTTTCGTCGCGGAGGCTAACGATTCCGAAGTGAGCTGTCCCATAAATCTGCGCCGGGCTGATTGATACACGGCGGTGGGTTGACGCCCATCCAGTAATTTAGTGCCGGCTCCCCGCCCACCAGACATCGAGATACCCCGAGACTTTTGTTTTGCATTAATTCCTTTCCGTTCGTTCCCTATCGGCCGTAAGGAAAACTTTTCGCCCGTTATTCAGTTCAGCCGTTTGTTCCATTTGAAATATTGTCTTAAGTTTATTTTTATGATGCCTTGATGCCCAATGATGTAATATTTGGCAATGTTTATATTGCATAGTCTAAAGACATTAAATATTAATCGGCATCTTTTCTTCTTTTATTATATTAACTATGCATCTATCTACGAGTATATACATATAAAAAACTGTAAGTTTTACGTGTCTGTACTTTCAGTTTTTTGTGAAAAATATATATGCAAGTGACTAAGAATAATTAATGAAATATACTTCAGACATTTTGGAAATGTCTGTCTGTCTGTCTGTTTGTTTGTGCAGGCATCATTGCTAAAGTATCATGTTTATGGTAACACATCAGCAAGAAAACATCATAACGTATTCTTTGAGCAACATTTAATCTTTTTTTCATTAAAATCGGTTCATACCATCAAAAGATATAGTAATTCGAATAACGACGCGAGTTAAGTAGGGGAAAAAGGTAAGGAAGCATATGCACTTCTGTCTCATTCAAAAACCTGGGTATTTTGTATTATATCTCATATATATATATTTATATTCTATAAAAATTAAATGATAGTGGTATGTTGGTGTGCGCGCAACACGCAAAAAGTACAGGATAGTGGTCGATATTTTTTTTTAGCTTTATTTTTAGACACTTGGTTATTGTCTGAAAAACTATGACAATATCTTTATTAAATTATTACAGATTTGATAAACTACGCGTTCAACGATATGTATTTTCTTGCCGTCGAGAAGTGTGGGAAAAGCTTTGGTGCTTATGTTTGTTCTTCTGTGAATAAAATATATTGGTATGAGTATAAGCGACGCGAAGTCACGCGTATCGCCTAGTTTATTCAATAAAACCACTCTACAACCTTCCTACAATATAAATAGATAAAATTGAAGTGTCTGTTCATCATTCATCATTGGGGATGGATGGATAGATTATTTTCCAGTTCGTATATACATATATAATATTCTTATACATAAATACAAACCCACGAAAATAAAGTTTGCCCAATAATTTGAACATCATATAAAATCTGATATGTAGTTTAAAAAAAACTAAGGGCACACACAGACAGACGCGGATAGAGGTTTTATTGTAAGAAATGTTAAAGCAAAATGTGATTAATGGTAGCATAAATCATGAAATTTACTTTCTATAGGACTGATTTGTTTTGCTTTGTACAGTCACAATAAAGTGACAGTGTAAAGTGTGGTCACTTTACAAGAACTAAAACATAGAGTTTTGAGACTAAATGTGAAAAGTACCAATCGACGATATTGACATGTTGTTGGTGGAAAAGTTAACTGACTAATGAGTTCGTTAACCCATTTGCATTTGCATCATCCTTATTATAATATACATAAGACGATGATAGAACGTAAAGAGATAATACAAAAAGTAGTTTCTTTCATACAAAACTTGTGTATTAATTTCGCAACAGTCAGAAAACGAGACAGAGGCTGGATTAAAGCCTTCCTTGAAAGCTAATCTTAGGACAAAAGCTTTATTACGGGGCCTCGGGGGTGTGGGACGCCGCTATTGTTTATTTTAATTTTTTTCGCCTCGCAAAACACTACGTCTGCTACAGTACTAAGATGGGATACACAGGATGTTCTATAAAATGACAACGTTTAATTAAATACTTCATTCGTACATTCTACGTACTATCTCATCATACTTGATAAGTAAGCAAAATAATGTAGTACCATTTAAGTATATTCAATTCACATTCACTATTGCCTTGATTGGAATACGACAAGTATTCACAAGCTATACATACCAAACAGAGTAGCTACTTAGTTGTGTTGCATACCGGGATCAGATGATGTACCTATATCCAGTAATAATGCAAAATGGTACAATAGCCTTAGCTAAATTGTTAGACTCAAGATAAGTGTACACGCTCATGAAGCACATATGACAGTATGTATTAGCTTGTATAAATAGTTAGGTCGATACGCGAAATTGCATACAATGCAACAGCCCAAACAGAGGCAATCCCGTGCGCCCTTGCACTCGTTAAACGCTCGTCTCAAAAGCCCTTTGAACCTGTAAACGCTCGTCAGATTAACAGCGCATAGTCAGGCTGAAAAAAACATGCTAGGATCTCGGTAACTCACTGGATTGCTACCAGCATACACGTAATTATAAACCTTTTATTCTCTCTTAGTGTTTCGTCGTTCGTTTGCTAGTCGTTCTTAACACTTTGACTCTCTTTTACTTTGGCGCTTTTCGAAATTAGCCAGTGTATACATAATTCACATGACAAAATAATAGTGATGGTGCCTATAGAATTTAAATTCATAGAGTCGCTGTGGTTTTTGGATTTCCATGTATACCATCAGACACAGGATAGTCACTTAGTCCGGGTACATAAAAAAAACTTGTTGCTTATTGTTTATCGTTTAATTTCCTAGACATCGATTTCCACAATAAGTTTGAAAAGCATTAAATATTTTAGAATAGCAAAATCAACTAAGTGATTATTGGTAGTAAAAGATCGATAAATATTTTATAATACGTTAAGACGTTAACTCATTACGTTGTAGGTTTGAAGCGATAGATGTTTTAAAGATTGTTAATGGCTTAGGAGTAATTATTCTCTGACAATCTATGCAGCTTACCGCGACTATAAAAGTAAGCGGCAATTGAGAGAGCCACTGTACCAAAATTTTCAATGTTGCAATCAATACAATGATTGTCTAGCAGCCGCCCGCGATTTCGTCTACCTTTATATTTTTACTATAAATTATCTTCGTGTAATTTTAACGGGTTATGCAGCGCGCACCGAGTTAATTTTTTTATAGGGCACGATATTTTTTAATTTACCTACCACGTTATCTTTATGTTTTGGTTAATTTAAACAATATCTTCAAAAATTAAAGTATATGTGTTATTCTGATGTATAAGCTATATTAATGTAAAGTTACATCAAAATTCGTTGGTTCGTTTTTTAGTGAAAAAGTAACAATCATATATCTATCTATCAACACAATCTTTCTCATTTATAATACTAATTCAACTTTAATTTGTAACAATTAGCATACATTTTAGTTCACTTTTGCATTCCAATGATAACATTTAAAAGAATTACAGGTGCTAAGTAGTATCGTCTAAATTAATAACAAAGACAGCTCAAAATGAATGCAGATACAACGCAGAAACATAGAAACCATATTCAAGAGAACGAAGTCGCTGGTACCGATTAGTGTAACGCTTAAGTCACGGCATCAGGCTGTATATGTGCTTCACATCCGGCCGACGTACGAGAGCAGCTCATTTTCAGTTTGGATGGGAATTAGCCGCGACGCGTGCTCAGACAACATTCACATCTGAAACAATGTTTGCTGGAACCAAGGATTATCATTAAATATGATGGCCAACTTTCTACTGGCTGCTAATTAAAATACATACATAAAATATACAATACATAAAAAAATGAAAATACGTTTCATATTGATAATAATCCATAGTAAGACTAATGGTAACACCCGCCCTAATGGCACGTTTAGAAGTACATGCATGGTATTATTATGCGTGTAAACTTGTCTTTTTTAGTTTGTCGCATTTCGCAACCAGCTAGCATATATCCAGGTGCTGAGAGCCTTGCAGATAAGCAAAACATCGACGATTGCTGGTGGGTTGTAGGTTTTCGGTGCGCTTTTGGCTTGTGCTTATCATCAGGGATAGCTAGACAATATGTCATGCTAATATAGAAAAAAAATATTCCACTCAATATAATATATATTTTTCAGAATTCTCATTACATAATAATCTGAATGAACAACATGACCAGCTGAGTGCCAAGGAATAAATCGTGGGGAAATCTGTTAGTCACTTATTTTTTATTATGATTGGAAGCGATATGATGACTCAGTAGTATAGTGACATCGATTGAAGTAGATTTAAATCAGTTTCAGTGAGTAAAGCCATCTAGAACTATTTCTAAAGCCCACCTGACTAGCCACCACCGTCAAGTTAAAAATATCGCCAAACACTTATGTGTATGTTTTAGCTGCTATATTTAAGCGCTCGTCGTCTATGTTTAGCGTGTTACCATCTCAGACCATATCGTCATTTAATTGATCGAATGCCTATTAAGTGCAGCCTATAAAGTATTGAAAATATATTGGGTCAATATAGTTTCCAACATATTAATATTCAATAGGAACTATATTTGTTGCAGCAATTTAGAAAATTATTGTGGACAATAGAAAATGTGCAAGGTGCGACTACGAACTCTTTACGAATGATGAATTTTTGTTACAAAACATAAGAAATGTACTAACTTAGTTCTCATAAGACACACCTCCTTATGGGTAGGTCCTATTTAAAATTGCGATCCTTTGTGGTATGTTTAAAATTTGTTGGTTAAAAATAACGAATGTAGACAGAGTGTAGTAAGATGAACTTCAAAAATGATTTCTCTATAGCACAAATCATTGGCTTTATCGGTTCATTATTCAATAGTTGAGATCCGAAACGCCAGAAACCGCAGACGTATGCGACCGTCAAATACTATCAAAGCGAACACATCTCACGTTTAGCAACAAGACCACGTAAAGCGCCCATCTGGATGTCGAAATCTGCTAATATCTCAAGCACAGACTCAAACGAATACCCTTTGCATCGCGACTTAATTATATTTGCATACGGGGCATCTTTACGAAGCCACTCTGACTCAAAGGCGTAGATTCTATATTTCAATGCCTTTTAAGTTTAACGACTGTAAAGTTAAAGTTAGCCGTTTTAGAGATAGCGTCCAGGTCGGTGGTCGAGCTAGTTGAAATATGCAGAGGTGTTATTGAGGTGCCGCGAGTAAAGGCGAAGCAGTCCGTGTGGACGCAACACGGAGTGCATGCAGGAGGTAGGCTTGTTTTCATAATCGTGGACGACACGAATACGTTTTTATTACTATTTTGTAAGACTCTCCAGTAAATGTTTTCATTGCTCTATCATTTGTTTTTGTTTATCATTTATTGTATTTATCATTTGTGTTACAAAAATTTAAGCGTTAATCAAACAAATAATTTCCAGTCATTTCAAAATCAAATCAAAAATTTAGATAACATTATATCTGAGAGGCACTAAACTTCCGAAATAAATAAGAAAAAATAATGATAAATTGTCAAAAACGAATTCATGTCTGTCAAATTATTCAGCCTTAGCTTAAATATATTTTATACTCTTTAAAAGCCTCTTCTAGTGTTGAAAATCATTCACCGCTTAAATAATTCTTGATTTTTGTTGGTACGTACTGTATGCAGGATGATCCATAATATCTACGTGCCCTACCCCTTACCCTACCATACCACTTACTCTATCAGAAATTAATTTATCTATCTGATCGGGCATTGTCATGGTGCAAGACGATAAAGCGTTTTTGTACATCTTTACGGAATTTGTCAATAACTTCTGACAAACAAACGGTCATGTACCAATCGCTATTCACTACTACGATTTGTATACGTATTACGTTTCCAATAATGTGTGTTTTCTTGCCTTGTAGAAGTGGACATGCGGAGCTATAGGGATCTACGAAAGACGACTAACGTTAACTAACGTTAACTAATAACATTGTTTATAAAGAAATTTTGTAATCAAAAAAAGTATATTTTTACTCTCAGTTATTTTTTGTGTTTTTTCCTCCCCCATATAATATAATATTAAAATAATAAACAACTCAGACAAAGGCACAGTTATCAAGTAGTCGTTTAAATTTTGGGAAAGAACTAGTATACAAATAAAAAGATTAGTTAATATTGAGTGATGACTACAACTTACAGTAGCTATCTATAACTAACTTAAATTTTCCTTGAGATATTTCCCTTTATTTACTAGCCCTGAAGATTGAGAAGAATTAATTCTTATGCCTAAGCTACTACATCTTTGTAACAAACAAGTCTTGCTATTTTGTGGAAGAAATAAATTTGGTTGAACATTGTACAATGTTTTGGCATTTTGTATTCCAAAAACGGTGAATCAGTTGTTATGGAAACGTGACCACATCACTTTTCAAAAGCGCTGTCCCGTGGGTGCGACACTTATTTAAACAGCTTGTTAAACACTACCACATGCCTTTGACTCGGACTAACCAGAATTAGACGTACACTCTATTGCGTCTAGAAACTAATTGCAACGTAGATCAAAGTCTAATATTCTTAGTCTTTGCAGAAGTTGAATGTTTTATCTCACTGTATCCTGTATTCTCAGTAGATTATGGGATCGCAGTTCTATTTCAGTATGAATTCTCCGGCAGCTGTATTACGAAAGAATCCCGTTTCCCAATTTTTGCAACGACTGCCCAAAAAAGTATCGTAATGTTTTCAGGGTTCATAAATGTACGTGTGGGAGTTTTTTTTGTTTCAGTGTAACTATTAAAAAAAAAAAGTCATGGTGGTCGAGTGGTTTGTCTGGAGTAATATCAATGTGATGTCCACAGGTTCGAAACCCGGCACGTACTAATGAATTTTTTGTGAATTCGTGTATATTTACCAATTGTAATTGGTAACAATATCAACTGACGGTGAAGAAAAGCATCGTGATGTCTGAACAAATTTGGGTATCGTTAGAATCCTAACATCAAAGCGAGTGACACTGGTTGTAACGCCGAACCGTTCAGTGGAACACTTTTTGATCTAACAGATCTCTCGACCGCAATGACAATTTTATTTATTTAAACAGCGACCTGTCGCTTTATCGACACATATTAACTAATACAACTTTATGTTTTAATAAATTACATTTATTTCCTTTCACGTGAGATCTTTATTGGTGATTGTTACTGTCCCATTCTCAAATCTCTTCCCACTTTATTCGTTTTTGGTAAGACATGACAATTACTGGATTAACGGATTGCCACTAATATCATACACTAAGTGTAACGCTCACCGTTGTATTTCGCTTAGGCTTTCCGACATTAGTCGCGTTATAGCCAGTATTCATACATATAGAATAGAATATTAATACTCGACAATATCACTACATCCTATGTATATGGTAATAAATAAGTCACATTGACTCATTTTTCATTTGTCACGTTGATAATCAATTCTTACATATGAATTCATTCGACTGGCTTCGAAATTGAACTTCGAATTTTATTTGATCATGAAAACGTAATTTATTAAATAACAATAAATTTGACTTTAAGGCTGTTCTAGTTTTGGATAATGTTTCCGATCACACTCTTAACTAGAACGTATGTATCCGAATTTATATGAGATACTAAATGCTGCAAAGAAATCAGAAATTGCTTAAAAATAGTAAACAGCAATGTTTAACTTTATAAATTGATTTTATTTTAATTATAATTTTCTAACTTTGGAACACACCACTATATTTCTTGACGAAATAGCATTTTGTATTCACGGTCTTCATATTTTAGGTATAATTATAGAAATTATCCCACGCTGAAGAGAATACTTTATTGTATATCTCTTTGTTCGAATATCAAAACTATTTTAAATAAGAAACAAAAATCTTCCGAGTTCTATGCCAAGGTTCATAATAATAGGTGTTGAAAATTCTTCATACTCTGCTATATATTAAATAATTTTCTCAACGAGGAGAGTATAACGAGATAGTCAACTTCATTCAAACATTTGCAGCAACATAAATAATAATATTACAGTTGACGTACCGCAAGTCCCCCCAAACACCCGTTTTACCCGAGCAAACGCCACACATTATGACCGGCGCTGTCTCAGTCGACATTTCCAATATGATATAAACAAGCGTTGCGCGATTACGGGCATGGCAGCGAGCCTCCCCCTCGCGATCGATGACGTTTGACCCCTTTACCTGCCCCCCACTGTCCGTCCGTTCGTCTTGAAATCCGTTGCAATGCGCTTAAGGAGAAGTAATTATAGAATATATTTCTATATATTTTGTTACTGTATCAAGTCGTCATTTTGATCTGTAAACGTTACTACGAACGCTTTCAATTACCAGGTTAAGTCATTAGTTCTAAAGTGAGTCTATAATCGAGTATGGTTGTCAAATATAAAGAGAAGTTTATTTTCGACTATTGCGATCCAATGTTAAGGATTTCAAAAAGTGGATACAGTTCTAAGTCGATAGCAAACGGCCGAATTGGGCTTAGGCCCAATGCAAATCTCATTGATTCATAACAGATTTTTATAAAATTAAAAATTAGTATAGATTAAATTTACTCTAGAATAAAAATATTGTTTAAATTTGCAATAAATAAAAATAAGTGTCAAATAAATCGGAAACAATTCTGCCATATAAGAATTACTACTGCGAGGTCTACGTAAAGCATACCACTTTAATATGAAACATAGATTGATAAACGCTATTTGAAAACTGCACCACAACGTGCATTTGTAATTATATATAGTTGCTATTTTTCACAGCCTCAGCCCACTAGATATCACTACTTAAAAGGTGTTTGTGTGAATTCTAGTGATGTTTTCTGCGCTGTATATAAATGTAAATACATTAGAAAAAGCAGTAAATCTAAAATGAATCTAACAATAAATCTATAATAATTATTCAATAACGTTCATAATTGTAATTTATTGTTTTTTACCACTTCTCACGAACCAATCACGACTTAAAATTGAATGTCAAGTTTACGTAGTTGCCAATAATGTTACATAAACATAGATACCAATAAACAGGTATTTTTGGCGTGATAACGTCTTATAAATAGATGAACGCCGGCTGCTAGCGCGAAAAAGCGTGACTTATTGTCACGTTCCACTTGAACCGAACGTACAAGCGAGAGCGCAGAACAAGCGATAGAGAGGCGTAATCGGCCTAAGCGTACGGCCTTGTGACCCATTTATCTCTCTTCCACTCTATTGGTAATTCAGTGATAATAATTCAACTCAAATCATAAAAGTATAGAATTTTTCATCAATGTTTTCTTATGACGTTGTCATATAAAATTAGCGTCCGTAAACCGTCTTTACAGATAACCAACTTCTTTTAATAGTAAATTTGATTAAGAATCATGTAGTGATTAATTTCGATTGTGAAATATCTAAAAAACAATATTTAGCCTTTTCTAAATTAGCTCACTTGTGATAATTTAAGTAAGTACTATATAAAATATTTTCTCAAAACTAACTGTATATATTATTTAAGGTAGCAAGTAAGCAAACGTACAAATGAGATCGCGTATAACCCTTAAAAGGGTGGTCGGTGAGTGCAATCTGCCACCTTTGTCCGTCTCGCATCACCCTCGGCCGCGTCCTCACTCAATACTTCTTTAATATTTCGCTATCTGTCTGTAAGTCAAGCTTCATATCTTTTACTTTATATCGATGAAGTATAGAATTCGTCTTTGGTTGTTATTATAAAAATTCAAGTTTAATTTTTAAGTTAGTTAAGCATTTATATCCCAAGATACTTTAGAGGAATTTAAGCAAAATGACAGCTATAGCACTTTATACTACAAACATGTGAAATCGTATGTTTGTTATATTAAGAAACCTAAAGCCATGCGCAGTATCATCTACCTATAAACCCAATTAAGCATAATCAGCATATTAACACTTATTTATTTATTCTTAACAATTGTTCCCTCCATCCTATAACTTGGGGGCCCTCCAAGCGTACATGAAGAGACATCTACGAAGGCCGGCATAACAGCGATGACTGGCTAGGATTGGATAAGATGGTTTGTCGCTCAGTTGTTTTAAGAGTGTGCTGTGCTTACCATCAGGCATAGTACACTCACTTTATAGTGCTACTATAAAAAAAAATGGTGATAGATGGAGTTTTGTATTAAATTTATTTTAATTCCTTCTAGTACGTTCCATAGCTCCTTCAAAGCCTAAATTGGAGTGATACTACACGAAGTAGCCGATTAGGCGTTATAGGTTCCTATTATTATAAGTCCTTTTGAGATTGTTTGTTACGCGATAGAATTACGTTTAAGTTGAATTATTTAAAGGAGAATGTCATCATTCAGAAGAAGTATCGGTCCAAAGTGATATAGCCATCGAAAATTATAATTTATGTTACTTTACTCTAATCTTAACGTATCCGGGGACAGCCTGCTCTTAACCTCACATAAGTCAAGAACACAAATACCAGGTAACAATATACCGAACCACATCACATGGTTTAAATTAAGTTGGATCTTCTCATCCCTTCATGATTGATATCATTTAGAGTTCTTTGTAAGTCATTTTCAAAATTTAACATCTAGTATATATGTTTTTTTTTAATATACTTTATAACTAAGCATTTGACCACATTCTCATCTGACGTTAAATAATGCTGTGGTCTAAGATGGTAGTGACGCTAAACCTAGAGGAGGACTGGCTCTCAAGTGCAGCTGCCGGAACACATCAACAGATGCTTGGCGACAGATTTTCAACTTGAGGGTGGTAGATAGCCAGACGGACTTAGAAAGAGCCCTACCACCATGCTATGGTTTCTTCACGATGTTTCCCATCGCCGAAAGCTCCGACTCAGTTGCTTAAATTCGAACCTACGTCCTTCGACGCTGTGTCCGAACACACTACCAACTGAGACATTATCGCTTCAAATTGATTCAATATATTTTTCTCTATTAGCGTCCTTTATTTTAGATTCTTCATAAAATTTGGATTAGTTCTTTCGATCTACGAATATCCGAATAGAGGACGATTAAAATCAACGGTCAAACTCTGACAATATATTAACAGGCCACAAAAACTCGCAAGGAAACCGGTCAAACTAATGCGGTTAATAAAACCTAACAACGTTCGTTCGTTCTGCGCTTTCACAAGACTCGAAACTAATTTTCATATTTCCAACTATCTGACCGGCAAAACAAATCCACAACTCACTGTGTAATAGTTACTTGCACTCGGACTGCATTAATGTTGCTGAAACAAACATATATGGGTAACTGGATACGATAATGGCGTAGTTTCTTGATTTAATTAATATTCTGCATTATTCCTTTGCGTTTTTGGTATAAAAGTAAAAACATTTTTTTTTTCATTTCTATTATTTCAAATTATTATATTTTTTTTCGTAATTTAGTAGATATTGAAACGAAATCAAAAAACCTTTTTTAAGGTAACACTAAATAAAAACTACACTATACAAAGTAATTTCGGAGGAAAAAATATAACAATACATTATCAAGAAAAGTAAACATTTTGAATTTTAATAAGTACGCAAATGATCTAGGAATAATATTTAACAACGATTAACTTAGTTAAATATTCTTTAAAATATATTCGCTTGGCTGAATTAGAAATATCGTAAACATAAGAAGAAATACTATAACTGCACTATATGGCCCGTCCCCTCTGGGTTTAATGTGTCAATATCTTCAAACATCACTTGGCATCAGTATCATTATCTTCCTACCCTTATCAGTGGTGGATTTGCCCTAAAGTCCAGGTGGCCCAGGCCGGGCGGCCAGATATTATGGGCGGCCAATCATAGCAAAATTCACTGATGATAACAAGAATAGGCCTGGGGCCTAGAGTGGCCAAGACTGCAAATCCGCCACTGACCGTTATCCCACCTAAGTAGGGTTGACACAACATGGTTCCCTTTTCTAATCTCTTCTGTCGGATGTCATCTCAGTATTCACACCTTTTATACTCATATTATTTTGATACAATCTATCCATACATTTTTCGGTCTACCTCTACTCCTATATCCGCCCACCTATATTTAAAACTTTCTAGTTACATGGCTTTCATCTTTTCTCATGACATGCCCATATCATGCTAAATCTATTACTCCTCAACATCTCTGTCACTGGTGCTATTTTAAAACTTCCTCTGATATACTAACTCTTAATCTTATCGATTTTAGTTACCATTTTAACATTCGCATTTCTGCCACATGCAATCTTTTCTCATCCATCTCTTTCGTAGCCCAGCACTCAGATGCATACAGTATGACTGTTCTTGTATAGCTATATACACCTGTCCCTTGAGCTTCACTTAGCATCAGTTAAGTTAAGTTCAATTCAAACGCAAAATGCATGTAAAATTGATACTTTGCATTGTGCTTGTGAAGCCCGTCATATGTTTGATTAACTAATAAACTGTATAAAAATGTATATAATTATTGCTTGGAGTGTCATAGAAGTGAAACCAGACTAATGTTAATAATTTCAATTTACAAATTATCAAATTGAAATAGTTCCTATTATAATTGATTTAAAAATTCAAAAAAGAACATAGACATTATATTGTTTTAAGTTTTCACTTCTGTTCGCTGACCTTATGACTGCCTCGATTTTTTTTGTATGAACTGGGGGCTATTTATTCGTGTATTTTAATTTTGTCATTACTACATATACTTAAACCCTCTAATCATTGTGTGGATTTGAAGTCGCAAATGTTAAATTTTATTATGGCTGCTAAGCTCTTGCGAAAAAGCGTAATGGTATGTAGCATACATAATGTTCCAATAACTACTCTATCTGCTAATAAAATTGTCATCAAAATAGATTTAGTTGTTTCGAAGATAAACCAAGACAAATAACAAGACACTCGAGTTATATTTATAGATTTGTTCAAACGCCTCTTCAAGTTTTATTTCAAAGATGAATCGAATTCGATAAGCCATTTCCAGTAAACCTATAATCTGCAGACTATTTATGAGTACTGCTTACTGCACTGCATCCGGGGGTCTCGTAAAATTCTATCGCCGGGATTGTGCTCCGTTGATCCGTCTGCGTTGAGGTCCAGTGGGTGATCCACCCATTGAGGAATATCTCCCCTTTTTCAGTGAGCTGTGGTGAACTGGTGACCAATTTTGTTACTGTTATTGATTATGCATTATAGAGTAACTTGTATGAATAGTAGTTGTCATAAATATTTACGTCCTTTTTTTACTTATGTAATTTAATAAACTTATATATTACTTTATTAAGTCATCAAAGTTTATGGATTGTGTCCCAAAAATATGTGGCATATTATGCGACTAGTTTCTACTAGCGCATCGTTCGCTATCGTCAAAGATTTAAATGATCAAAGACAGACCTGTTTCAGCGGATTTTCTACTATATGGGGGGTTTTAAAAAGATGAGTGAATAGGTTTTTAATTGTTGACAGCTCGCATATCATGCTTCTTGCGCGAATAACGTTCATAGACTGTTTACCATTGGGCAGCTTGTGCACTTTTCTAACCATGATGAAATATGAAGAAATATTTGCCAAAAATAGAGAGTGGAAGATGAAAACATGGTGGGTGAACCCCTACTTAAATCGGATAAAGGTAAGTATATAATAATGATCGCCCATATTTCGTTAATTCAATGCAATTAGTCTCGTACTAAGTGCTGACTCTTATAGTTCACCACATTCTTTTCCTCAAACTCTCTTGACTATTAAAGAAACAAAAATAAAACTTAAATCTGATAAGGAGAGAGGTTTACGTGCGACGTTTTTTTTATTATCCCTAAGGTTTTCACTACAATCTCGCTTGATATAATGTTACGATGTACTTGAGAGACAGTAACATACTAAATATAGACGGAATTAACTTTCAAATGGGGCTACTTCAATGAACAGTTAGGTGCTTGTCAATTTGAGGATTGTAGATACATACGCAGTTACACATGATTGTATATATCAAGAGGAAGTAATGAGGACTTAATAAAACATACATTACAAAAACACTACCAAATATTTAAGAGTTAATATAAAAGCAGATATTTCCGAAGTACACATATGGTTCTATGACAATACTTCCTTCACTAGAAGCCAAGTTTTATTGTAGAACTCTAGACCGATACTACTGATTTAATACTAAGAATAAGATTTTTTTTTTATGCCAAAGGGCATCACACAGCCCGACGGCCCTCCTGATTGTAAATAGTTATCGTAGCCTATGAACAACTGTAACACCAGGGGTATCACTGTTGTGTTGCTGATCTTGAAGAGCGCGTTTCAGTCCCTCTTTGACGAGCTCCATGTCATAGTCCTGAGAGAAAACCGTGCTGGGTAAAACATTTCACAACGTCAGGTGATCTCTGTTATTCGTAACTCTAAGGATACTTACTATCTAGAATAAACAATAGAATCATTCAAATTAGATCAGATTTTTCATATACGAATCCGGTAAAGTTTGAAAATGAGCGTAATATAGGAAATTCTTTTATGGACCGAACGTATGATGTTGAAAGAGCTTAGTTTTAGATTTGGCAAGCTCTGCTGCGCTTCGATATTGTTATTTTTGCTCTTGAATTTATAATACTATGAGAATGTACCGCTCTCTGTTAATAATGGCTTGATCAGTGGTCCGCAACGATAAAATTCGAAAAAGAATAAAATGTAATTTGTTTATTTCTTTCGTAACGTATAGGCTATACATATAAAAATTCAGTGTCATATGCAGAACACAAACTGTTATCGTTCATAGGCTTACATTACGGGAACATTGTCCTCAATAAGTTTACCTATGTTATTAAAAAAAATCTATTTCATTTAATGAGATAAATTAGGAAAAAAATTATGATTGCTAAAATATCGATAGAACATTCGCGTATTAATGGAATATGGCCGAAACAGCTCAGCGGACTAGGGATCACAGAGCTTTTGATATCATATTTCAAAACTCCTAATGCATTTTCAGTAGTTGCGAATTTTTAAAATTAAATTCTATGGAAAAAACTAACCCGTTGTAATAGGTCCTACAAGAAAACAACCAAACTTTCAGACCGAAATATAGCTGAAATAAAGAGAATAATAGTACCGAGAGATTGAAGTATGTGTTCTAACAGTGTTACCTAAGTCGAACCTTGTGCGGATTCTTTTGCTAAATCCTTATTTATTTTAATGTCTCGAATTAGTAGATTGGATGCGTAATTGAGAATTTACTTATGCAATGCAAAAATCTCTGCTCTCTCTCGCCCACACGGTCAATGTTAATTTCCATAGAATTTATATAACAAATTAAACAAAAAAAAAAAAACGCGAATGACCTCCGTATAATCGGTGCAACGAAAAAACAAAGCAATTTATCCTCCCAAATAAGAAAACACTAAATCTTAACAGTCTGCTTTATTCATTACAAAACATAACTTCCATTGTCTATCATTACGTAGATAATATTTATCTTGTCTACCTACACTTAGATATATGGAGTGAAGACACAAATACTAAGTATGTACTATGTCATTGTCTTGTAGAGATCGATTGATTTACTATTAACGGATTTAGATATCGGTGTGATATTGAGAATGCACATATTGCCTTCAAGAAAGATTGGTAACATCATGCCATGTCACTCGTCGATGTTCGCAGAGATAACGTTGTGCTATTAATCGTACACCGGCATTAATTTGTCCGTCCGTACACTTAGTAATTTGTTTTAACCATTAATATCGGTTTAAATACGCCGAAAGTTGATATACTGTTTGTAATACAAGTAGATAAATTCGTGTCTTCAGTGCTTCTAATAAATTGGGAAATACCGAACGGATTGTGCAATGCGAAACATAACAAAAACAGTATATATATAAGTATATATGTGTCGTATAAATTAATAACTTTTGGAGGAGCAAAATTACTGTCCTTTATTGTCATAATTTTAGGATATAAAATGAATTTAGTATTCTTATTTCTAAATAATATATATATGTACAAGTATAAACTATATGCCTATCTGACTACTGCTATATCTAACTATACAATATGGTCTCGTGAACGACTCCTTTTCACGTTTTTACTAACAAAAACAGTGCAGTTCGACAGACTCCTTAATCGACTATAATTATTATTGTACTTATTTACACCACAACTCAGCATTAATATTTTTCAAAATTAGTATTTATCCATTTATATTTGTATATGACCATAAATATACAGGATCACTACATATATATGGAAAACAAAATTGCAATTTTTAATATTATCGTTTGACAATAATTGAACATTCACGTCACTATTACAATGTGTCAAAACGGTCATCATAGCATGCCGCTATTATAGTGATCTACGTATGTATGTAGTGTCTATAGATTATACGTTTATTTTTTCGAACTGATTACTCTGTTGACCTGGCAAGGCCTCTAGAGTTTCACCGGACTAGAGACTAGATTATATGTCTCTATTTATACATATAGACAAAATCGAACTGTATATTTTTGTCCTGTCTAATATTGGAAACTCATAAACCGAATGGGATTAAGCTTTCATATATGGATAGATAATTTTTTAGGCAGTCATATTATGATGTAATAGATCTAAACAGTAAAGATAAATGTTACAGAGGTAATTTAAAACAGCCTCTAATAGTACTCGTTAAATTATACAGACCAAATAATAATGACATACATAAAAAGCAGCCACCAATTAACACAGAAAAGAGATCCATTTTCATGAGAACGAAATATCATTTAAATATAGAACTATGACGTATAGAATTATATTAAGGAACTATTTGACACCAGTGACTTCGTCCGCATTATTTATTATTTTAACAATATATTTTATGAACAACAGAAAGAAAAAACATAAAAAATATTGAAGGCGAAAATATACTTTACTCGTTACCTGTTTACTGCTTCTCACGTATCACACCAGCTTGCCTCACTCTGCACGCTAAGAAAACACACGCCGCTGAACGCGTAGTGCTTAAAATCGTAGTTTCTTAGGACTTTATATTAAATGAAGATATAGTGATCAATTTAGATAAGGACCAAGTGTCTAAGAAGGGAAACTAAACAAAACTCATCGATATCTCTATCCAGTTATTTTTGCTTGATGCCCACAGTTCGGGAGACCTCCCTCATTTAATTCATATGGAAGAATAAAATTTCTGTTTTAACAAACATGTTGGAACGTGATCAAAATGTTCAGGGTCTTGTAGGCCAGTGTTACAGTGGACCAGTTAGATTGTAATCGAATCCAAATCGAATACTAATTTCTAGTAATAATAAAAGTCTAGTATAAATAAAGCTGATGTAAGCTTATAACCACACGATATAACTGAAAACTTATAAATAAATACATGCGTATTAATGTTCATAGAGGTTCGTTAATGTTTATAGTAATATTTAAATATGCACAATATATACATTTTAAATGCTACAATAATTATATACAAAACATATACAATATACATATTATTTCATTATATAATAACAAAAACATAATATTTAGAAGATAATCTTTGATAACTACTGAAGCCGAATATACATATATATATAACCGAACTTGAGCGTCACTGTCCAAAAACGTTTTTCCCTTCAAAATGTATACTTTAATTGTGCTAAGAGAGTCGCCGTGAGCACTGTGACTTCAATAGACGTTTTCCCCTTCAAAATGTATACTTTAATTGTGCTAAGAGAGTCGTCGTGAGCACTGTGACTTCAATAGACGTTTTCCCCTTCAAAATGTATACTTTAATTGTGCTAAGAGAGTCTCCGTGAGCATCGTGACTTAAATAGACGTCTTCCCCTTCAAAATGTATACTTTAATTGTGCTATGAGATTCGTCGAGAGCATTGTGACTTAAATTTCTGCAACATTACCTAAGTGTTATAGAAAAAATTACATGCATAGTTAGAAAAAGGTAAATCCACAGAAAACTCGATTTGGTAATAAATACATACAGAAACTAGTCATAGAATATACATACGTGAATACGTAATAAAGGCAAAGTAAACGGGCGAACAAGAATGGCGGACAATGAGAGTCACCTGTACGGTCAGCAGGTAAACAAAGCGACGCATTAGGAGGGTAGATTAACAGTGAGAGCGGGGGTGAAATACGGCGGTGCCTGTAAATTTTCTTACCCCCGCGCATCGACGCGGCGCTGACGTGAGTAGCGATAGCAGAAAAACACAATCTTCAACTTAATTATAATATACAGCAAAATAAAAACAAAAACATGGTTGATAAAAAAAAAGACATTGAAAAAATACAGCTGATAATTATGAAAAATTGTAGGAAAATAAGTCTGAATAGAACTCCTACAAAAGGACTTACTTTTAAAGATAAATAAAACCTGATATTTTGATTTACGCGAATTTATTTATGCGCGGCGCGGGTTAGTTGGTGTACCGTGGTCGCGACGGCCGGGAAAGCGGAGATAGCGTTTAAGAGCCCGAGCTCAGACGTACTATTAACTAACGCGTTAAATGCGATTATCTCTTGTACATCGTGTACCAAAAGTAAGCGAGCTATCCAGTCTATACCGGAGGTCGATGCTGAAGCCGCGATAGGTGGCGCAGGAGTGGACAGAGCCTTTGGGGGCTGGGGCTTGGCTTTAGGAGCCGAGGGAGCTGGCGGGGAAGGCCTTACGCGCCAGGAGAGCGCGCTCGGCGCAGGAGCGGATGCTGCCGGCGCACTGGAGGTGCCCGGCAGATCGGGGAAAGCCTTCTGGCTTTGTATGGGCGGAGGCGGAGGCCGATTCGTCCGAGTCGGCGGGCCGTGCGCCCTGGACCGGGTCGCACGACCGCCGCGACGGTGATAGGTCGAGCGAGGCGCACGGGAACACCCGCGATAGTTCGCGGTATGACCCGTTTGCCCGCAGAGGACGCAGCTCGGAGGCTCGACGGATTCGGGAGTGCGGGGGCACTCCTTAGTGGAATGATCCCCGAGACACTTGACACACCTGGGACGCAGGTGGCAGTGTCGGGCGGAATGACCGTACACCTGGCAGTTGTGACACTGCGAGGGTACCTGGGACTTGCGAGGAAGCTCTACAAAGACAGGGGACAGGCCGCAAATTGAGTTGAGGCTGAAAATAGCCTTGCCTTCCAAGGTGCGGTCCAGAGTGACCAACACCAAGTTGAAGGGGGCCTTCGTACGGGGGTGGTGCATGCGCTGCACGCTCCGGACTGGGAAGTTCTGACCGTTCAGGCAATCGCAGATGTCGTATTCGGTGAGTTCAGAGGGAACTCCCCGAATAACGACACGGAGGCGGCGCTCTTCCTCGAGCGCGTGGGTGAAGAAAGGGAGCTGACGCTCCCTAAAATATTTGGTGAGCTTGCGATGCTCGTCGGGGGTCGAAACACGGATCGAGATGCCGGCAACGGTGTTGACGGCGGACTTGTAGACGATTTCCTTCGACTTAAGGTCTTCAGAAATCTCTACCCAACGGGCTTTGTCACGGAAGGTGACGGGAGGTGGTAGGCGTGGCTTCTTAGCCGCGACCGCGGGTTCTGCAGCCGAAGCTTCATCCGACTTCGCGGCAGAGGGCGTGGGAGAGGCTCGGGGCACCCGAGCCCCACCTATATTGAGCTGCTTTGGGATTGGACGTCCCGCAGCAGAGTCGCTGTCTGTCTGAATCGCGGCGCGTGGGCGTTTACCGCGGCGCGTGACGGTTGTGAAACCGTCTTTATCGGCGGACGACATCACGGGCGCGGGCGCGGCCGCGCGAGTCGCGTCGAGGTCCATGTCGGAGTCATCGTCGGAGTCGCAGTCGGATGGCGCGAACGGGTCGTCGCGGAAACAACGCGGGACTCCGAACTCACACTTATTCCCGTTACGCGCGTAAGTGCGTCGGAGCCTGTCGAATTCTGAAACTAACAACGGATTTTGCTGACGCGCGAACATATGGAACCTAATGAGGTCCTCGAGTTGGACGGTGTCATCTAGGGCCTTAGGGGCCTGAAGGGGCGGCGGGATCGCGGGGGTGGACATGACTAACCTCCCTGCCTGAGGGGCAGGGGGGTGCGCCTAATTTGAATCTAACGGACAATCCGTGTCCGAGCCAAAGGGAAATCGCGACGCGACGCGAACGCGAATCTTCTCTTCAAACTGCACACGGCGCGGCGCGAAGAACGACGCTCTGCACGGCACACGACGCGCTGCACGACTCTCGAAGCGCAGCACGAGGCACGACGCGTAGCACGGCGACTCGACGCACTGCAAACAGTGTGCACGGCTTCGCACCGAAAAGTGCGGTTTAAATGGTGCACTAATGGAGGTGCACCGTCGCTCTGAAAAGAGCGTACGATCGACAGTAGCCGCTCGAACACACTAAACTTCCGGACACACACGAAAATATCCGACAACTGCGCGCGAGTTGCCGAACTAACGGACCGTCAGAGCTGCGAGCGGGCACGTGCGCCTAATAACCTTCTTCTTATTAGTAGTATATAAGTCTTTGTACATTAAGCGAATGACAACTCCATACAGCATCATGCAATTGATTATTATGTTTGCACCAGTAGAAAGTCATTTTAGATCGAGGTTCCTAGGTGATGTCAACTTACATATCTCTTAACTATTCTTACTTATCGCTCCATCTCGCTTGAAATGTCAAAACATCGATTTTTTATAGTTATTTGAGAAATCTGTATTACATTCTTATTAGAATTCATTCAAAATATTATACGCCTGTTTCTGGCACAAGTTTTAAAGTAACACATACAACGTATTCAAAGTTACACGAGTTTAAACTGTTTCTATACATTAGGTGAAGGTTCGTTAATAGTTATATTATTTAGCAAATAAATTTTATTATGCTATTCGTACATCGCATCTCCCGATTCGTCCCACCGAAAATTTTCGTTCGAGCCGTTTCTAAAGCGCCTTTTTTAATCTCTATAAATCAAATTTATGACTTGTGTAAGCTTCCTGTTTTATTTACCCTTTTATAATTTTGTTGTTTCTACATATTACAAAGAATGTATGACGTGTGTCTTTCTCTCTAAGGACGAATTTACGACGTCTAAACTTTCAAAGGGAATTGTGTCTGTTGTCACTTTACTCGTGATTTAGACTTTTGAAATATTTCGTTTTTTTGAATTAATAAATCTTTTGTTCAAAGGAAATGAAATAGAAAATGTTTAATTTTTCCAAAAGTATGTATGTCTAAATATTTTCATATACGCGCGAGCTGTACCCGCCAACACACTAGAGCAACCTGTAAACTTTTTAACACTCTTCTCTGGTCTATCTTTTTAGAGATATGTTTCAGTTTGCAAAAACCTTTTTAATTTTCTCTTAATTTTGTGGTTAATTATTTCTATATTTAACCCTAGGCTGTCACAATGACTAAATATTGAATTCGTGGTGGTCTAGTAGAGCAACCGACAGAATATCAATTCGATGTACGCAAGTTACAACCCCGGAGAGTACCATCGAATTTTTCGGAATTTACGTACATTAACTAATTTAAACTAATAACATTATCAGCTGACGGCGAAGGAAAGCCTCCAAATATGAAGAAAATATAGAACTGTTGATTTTTTTGTAATGAAAACCGCTATCGTGGGTTGCCGTGGTAATTACCCTCACCTAAGGAAGATGTCTTCAGTCCAGCAGTAGGACTGTTAGAATATGGCATTTTTTATTTGAGTAATGTAGGATAAATATCGAAACATGTACCTACGACGGATATTAATATTTGTAATACTTTCTGTTGTAAATTTATTTATATAAAGACAAGCGTATTTGTTATAAAACAAATGAATACGTATATAAATTATGAAATATGTAAAGCAATCCTATTGTATGTATTTCACTCTATATATATTGATCTTGGACCAGAAACTCGCTGAATATTTGTGACCGAAAACGATAATACTAAAAGTACCGTCTCTCAAAAACAGCTACCAGTTTCGATTCTATTTTAAGATTTTATCGCGATATTTTTCACTGAATGTACAAACTTTATTATGTGTATAAAAACAAAACATTTTAAATAATTATCTCACTATTCCAGCTAAGCCACTCACAGCTGTCATGGAGCCGTATTGACGTCACACCTTTCAAAACACTAGTTCTCTTTGGTATGAATATATCAGAATGTATATATGTTGCAACATTGTTTCGGAACTTGTAACGTCGCTCGCTGCGATTGGTGTTTCTGTTAACTTGATAAAAACTACGAATTATTGCTCTTTTTAATATAATTATTAAGAATATATTTTTAACGTGTATATAATAATTATAAAACATTAAGTTATTATAGATCAAAAAGTCATATGAGAAATATTATTTATTTTACCTACAGAACCCAATAGATATGAAAATTATTGCCACAAACAATATTTTTCTTATTACCTCCTAAACGAGTATAAAAACTTCTTTGACGAGCGTTGCCCACTCGTTACGTCGGTAGCACAAAGCGAACCGATTAACAAGAAAAACGCGCGAAACGTTTAAAACCGGGTGAACAGGGGAGGTGGGGGGTTATGGTGCGGAGGGGGGAGCGTACAGAAATGCAAATATGAAATATGAAAATGAAGATGGCATGTAATAAAAGTGATATACTGGGCTCCGTAGAGCCGTTCCAGCGCGGGGCAGAGCCAGTCTCGTCAGTTTTATGCCTCGCCGTCCATCATGCCGTGACAGTGTTCATGGATGCCTCCTTGGGGCTGAAGTGGGGCGAGAGGGGGCTTGAGGGAGACGAGATTTATTATTTCAATGTTGACGCGCGATATTTTGTAATCTATGGTTGTTACTGTAATGCCTTATATTATTTTCGTCCGTGTTTATTACTGTTTCTTCGTCACATTTCAACCGGAAAATGAATGATTATTTTTATAAGCATAACATAACATAACATTGATTGCTGATAAAATATAACGGTGACCGTCGGGAAATAAAGTATTAACCCTCCGGCTGATCTTTTAAGACCCAGATCTAAAAATGGCAGATTTTGTTTTTAATTTTTTCTTGAACTTTACGACCACGTACATTGTAAAAACAAGTTCATACATATGAAAAATACTTAAAAAAAGGCGTGTGTGCGGTTCACACACGATAGAAATGAAACTTCAGTAAATCGACAAAAGAATGAGATGAATATATATAACAAGGGTAGGATAATTACAAAATTTATTTGTTTAAAAATTAAAGTATTTTGATTAATTTTAAAAGATATTTTATATTTTATTTAACATATGTTATATAATTTATTGCTCAAGTTCCATATTTTCAGTTTCAACAAATAAAATATAAAAATACTCAAAAACACTGTTAAATAATAACACACCACGCTGACTTCTTACTAAAAAGCTATAATATGCAGCCGCATACAGTGTACAGTAGTACACGTACTTTTCACATATACTAACACACGTTAAATGCTCAAATACAAGCAAATATTAAACAGTGTACAATATACATACACACCGACATTTGCTCTCTCGCTCTGGTTCACTAATTACAGGCGACTATGCTTAGAAGATGGGAGTGGGGATACTACAAAGCATAGCACAAAGAGGAGAGACCGATAATATAAAATAGTATGTATATTTCTGTCTCATTCTTTGCCGGCTTCATCCTACACATTTTTGTATTTGTGTCTCTTACCTGTCGTTTTTTCCGTTGCATCCGGTTTGAAATCACAACGATTCTAAAGAAGTTTCACTTCAAAAATTTATATTCAAATATATTTTACATCAAAATTTTAATTCTACAATACATCATTTGTTACTTTTCAAAGTTCTATCATGTATTTTTTTAAGCTTACGCTGCGACCAGTCCGTTGATTGACCTATGCCTCATGATGTCTACATTCGTACCTTTATGGTTTCGTAACCTTTATGGTTTTGGTTAGTGCAAGGTTTAATATAGTTTAATAGGTAGGACTCAACAATAGATTGTAAAGTATCTTGGCAGAATAGTTGAAAAATAAACTGAGTAATGGTCTACATAGGTATAGCAAACACGTTCTTATGCAAATGTGCTGTACAATCTGTTATCACTCTATTTTTTGTAATAACACGGATATAATTTATGCAATTCTCATTAAGTTAACTATGTAATTTTGAATAACACAGTTATTTTAGTGGTGCCAGTATTTAAGCGGGATGGTTGCTGCGCTGCACACATAAATCTGCTACTTTTTAAATTGTTCCATTTCGGAATCATACAATTTTCCCGTTGAAGCTGTAGAGGCCGTGTCAGACAAAGAGCGTAAGTTGGTTCGAAAAAAAAAAACGAATTAGACAAATTAATTTTATATCCAACGTCCGAAAGTCTTGCAAATCGGTATGATGTATTGAACACCACTACTTTGGATTGTTCTTTGCCTACTACCAACGACAGTACAAGTATAATTCTGTAGTACTACAAAAAACAATAGTGTAGTACTGGTAGTGTGTTGCTAAACAAATTTTAGTAGAATATTCATGTACATTTTTTATTTTATTTTAATCTATGACATCATATTTCTTTTATAATTATAGAAGTAATTTTAGAATTAGACTAACATCTGCCTGTGACTTACTATACGTTTATATCTTTATAAATGATAACACTATACATTATCTTAATGTAACTGATCGTTTCTGCAGTGTAGGTCAAGATAGTTCTCAGATGGCAGGTTTTCTCCAAACTTACTTGATGCTTATCGCTATATTGTGATCAATTTAAACAATGTCTGTATAAATCATAGTAACTCTATCGCGTATTAGCTATGTTAATGTAAAGTTTAACAAAACCCGTTTAGCAGTTATTGCCTGAAACAGTACTAACTATTCATCTGTCCTTACAATCTTTCTCGTTTATAGGATTGTAAATACGTATTTGTTATTTGTAATTCTAGAAGTCTCTCAAATACAGTTAAGGGAACGCATCGACAGTTGTCTGATGTATTAAGCTATGATTTACAATATAAAGTTCTCCGCTATATCTCATCGCGAACATTTCATCTTGACCAAAGACGACACATTTTGTAACACTTAATAGGTCTCTAGGGTAGTTGCTTAATATACATATTTTATAGACCTAATCAGAAGGAAAATCAGAACCGAATATCTCCGAAAGTTATTTTAATTATCATAAAACGGATAAAGTGCTTACGGTCAGGTTTGGCGGACTGTTACCCGAACACCGCCAATAATCATACGTTAGCATTTTACCCAGCAAACTGTATAATGTTTACCTGATTTTAGATTAGAAATAATAATTAACAAAGGAACTCATTCCAGGATAAACAATTAATATAATGATAGTTTAACGTTTCTAATAAAATTCGTAAATCAGCGCGTAGGTATACGATAAGCGACGTGGAGCGCGGCGCGGCGGGGATGTTTCATGTTACGAAAGAGTAACGAAATTATATCTTTTTAAATGTGGTCAATTAAGGTCTGTTACAAAAAACAACTCCATTCTATCGCTTATAATAGCCGTATAAATTAATTTGTTAGAGCAAAAGCGGTGGCTCAATGTTGTCATACTTAAAATACACTTCATACGAAAGTTATTGCATAATGTCCATATATCTTGCTTACGAGTATGTCTCTCTTCTCTCTCTCTCTTCGAGGCAGAGAGTAAACACGATGTTTTCAAACTCGTTCTGTCGGCGTCTTAACATTTCACCTCACTCTGAGTAAGCACAATTGTAGAAGCCTTTGCGTGTACAGATGTTCACTAGGACTGCTTAGGTCGATCACGTCTCCGTTTACCCTGGAGATTGCAGTCCAATGCCTGCTTAAGAATATGGCTAGTATACAGTCGCAAAGAGTGTAAAAATGTATACATCTTAGTGTATATCACGGCAGATATAGACAATACTGAATTTGCCATTTTTAATCTGGTATTTGGCCATTACGCTTTGCTTTTCAGAAATACGTAATTTGGGAAGCGGTCTGCCATCTTTAACTGCATTAAATTATCTATAACAAAGTTTGTTAGCGGCTCGAATCGTTGACGACCGGGTGCTTTCCTTAGGGCTCGACACTATGGAGCTTCGTAGGGATGTTGCGTCACTTTGCGTCCTTTACAAGATCTACCACGGAGAGTGTTCTGAATAGCTGTTCGGACTGATACCTGCTGCTGAGTTCCATTACTGAACGACTCGTCATAAAACGAAATTCCATCAATGTCATCTCGATGGTTGGAAGTCGTCTATTGTACGGTCCTCACGTGCGTTCTTCCCACGTACGTTGATCCTCTGGAATGAACTCCCAGCGGCAGCGTTTCCGGACCAATACCAATACATGCCTCTCGTGTCGCAGGTGTCCATGGGCGGCGGTGATTACTTACCATCAGGTAACCCGTATGTTCGTTTGCCTCCAATGGCTTATAAAAAAAAATTTAGTGATATTTACAGAAAATCACTACTAAAACACTACTACTAAAATTGTAAAAATGTTCGTACATTTAAAATATTTCCTCTAAATTAATTGCATGTAATTTAGAAAGCGTAACAGAACACAAAAAAATGTTTCAAAACTTTTTATCCTCTCTGTCTGTCTGTCTGGTTTTAAATGGTAATATTTTTACTGATATAACTGTTAGATGAAATTTCATGGAGATTCTACATGTAACTTAAGTGTAACTTGAAGTAACTTGTAAACTTTCTTCGCCAAAATCTATCCACGAAAAAAAAATGTTATTTTAATAACTTTTCATACCCAGCTTAGTAGAGTTCGTAGAGAAGACAAAAAATTGCGTTTCATCAATCGATCTTTAAAAGACTCTCAAATAAGTTTATGTGCCTTATCTAAGTCACACGATCGTCGCAGTGTAGTACAGTAAGCAATAAATAGATGGCTCTGTTTTTGTTTTTACCTAACAAAAATATCTTCTGGAATTTACAAGTGCCGCAATTTTAAATTTACGTATACAAACAAAATCAAAATCAAAATCAAAATCAAAAATATTTTATTCAGTTTAGGCCCTGAGAAGGCGCTTATGAACGTCAAAGTTACCACCGGTTCGGAAAACAACCCAGTCATCGAGAAGAACCGGCAAGAAACTCGATCTGGTTTATCTTTTCATTAACATTTTATAACTCACATTTTTAAAACATAGTTATAAATAATTACATTGGGTTTTGGTGGATGCACAGAGAGGGCGTCATTTCCAGACGTCACCGTCGTTCACATATTGATCCACCCTGTAATAGCCTTTAGATATTAAAACCTGCTTGACATGGTGCTTGAAATTAGTATCCGGCAGATCGGTAACGTGCTTTGGAATTTTATTATAAAACCTAACACTATTACCTAAAAAACTGTTACCGGTCCTAGTGAGCCTAAAACATGGAATGACCAATTTGTTCTTATTTCTTGTATTTAGATTATGTCGGTCCTTTACGAAATCTAGCTTATCTAAGTTTTTGCGGACGTACATTAGATTTTCAAGTATGTATTGGGAGGGCAGAGTTAGGATACCGAACTCCTGGAACTTATCTTTTAATGATTCGCGAGGTCCCATATCATAAATTGCTCGAACTGCCCGTTTTTGTAGTAAAAATATGGTGTCTACCTCAGCTGCTGTCCCCCACAGCAAAATACCATAAGACATTAAGCTATGAAAGTAAGCGAAGTAGACCAACCTAGCAGTGGCAATATCTGTTAGTTGGCGAATCTTTCGAACTGCAAATGCAGCAGAACTTAATCTTCCTGCCAATTTTTTAATATGAGGACCCCATTGTAATTTAGAATCAATTGTGATACCCAAGAACACGGTACTGTCTACCAACCCAACTAGATTTCCTTCGATCTCTATTCTAGTATCAATACATGAAACATTAGGTAAGGTAAACCTTATGCATTTTGTTTTGTCTGCATTTAGCAATAAATTATTTAATGCAAACCAATTTGAAATTTTATTTAAGGTATTATTTAGATGTCTAGACTCGGAGTCTATTCTTTTTACTTTAAATATAAGCGAAGTGTCATCCGCAAAAAGAACAATGTCTGCACAGTTTTCAACCACTAGCGGCAGATCATTTATATATACCAAGAACAGAAATGGCCTTAAAATGGAACCCTGTGGAACGCCAATTTGAGTCGACGATCCCACAGACGTTACCTCGTCTATACTAACTTTGAGACAGCGATCTTTTAAATAGGAGACCAGAAGGCCGAGAGAAGCTCCACAAACACCATAGTGTTTTAATTTCAAAATAAGTGTACTATGGTCAACGCAATCAAAGGCCTTAGACAGCTAAACACAAACACACACAAAACACACCAATTGCATCCTGCGATCCCTCCCAGGCCTGTAATATATGACTTAATAGCGTTGCACCAGCGTCAGTAGTTGATTTTAATTTTGTGAAACCAAACTGTCGACCATCTAGAATCTCTTGCGTTTTAAAATATTCTAACAATTGCTTAAGCATAATCTTCTCAAAAATCTTGCTTAAAGACGGAAGTACAGAAATTGGTCTATAGTTTCCAAGACTACTCCTACAACCTGATTTAAATAAAGGAACCACTTTACTTATTTTCATTAAATTGGGGAAGGTTCCTTTTGCTATACACTGGTTAAATATGTTTGCCAAATATGGTGAAATATTAATAATTAAGGATTGAACTACCATTACCGACATTCCCCATATGTCTTCGGTATGTTTCAAATTTAATAGTTTAAAAGTCCTTATTATTTCACCTGCATCAATAGATGTGAAATTAAATTTTGAATTTACAGGTGCACAATGATTTTTTAAAAATGATACGGCACCATGGGCTGATGATGTAATATTTTTTGTTACCTGTAAAGGCATGTTTGTGAAATAGTCTTGGAAAACAGTAGCTACCTCTGAGCTATTTGAAATATGTACTCCGTCAACATTCAAATTATGCGAAGTATCATTTATTTTATTTTTACCTAATTCTTTATTTATAATATGCCAGACAGTCTTGGTCTTATTACTAGACTCAATAACTTTATTTCGTAAAAAATTTGCCTTAGCAGCTACACAAACGCGCTTGAAAATTTTTGAATAATTTCTGACATAAGCATGAAAAGATTCATTGCTAGTCAATGATCTCCTATGATACAAATCGTAAAGTCGGTCTCTACTTTTTTTAATTCCTGTGGTAGCCCACTCACTAAAATGATTTTTTTTTTTTACACTAATAACTTTTCTTGGGCAATGTTTATTAAATTCAGTCCTGATAATATTAAACAAGTTATCGTAATCCTGATTTGGATCTTGATTACTAACAACATTTTCAGATAATTTTTGTAAAACATTGTAATTTAAACGATCTAATCTACTTTTTGATACACGTCTAGCAGTTTTCTTACAGTCAGTACTAGGTTTGTCACAATTTATATTAACGAGTAGTCCTTTATGATCAGACCGTATCCCAGTAATAATACTACCGCCCATGGTTTTAAAATTAGTAAATATATTGTCTATGCAAGATGCAGTCTGAGACGTGATCCTAGTTGGCTCATTAAAGAGAGGATCTAGGTTAAATGACCTAAATAATGATATGAACTTAGTGACCTCTGGCGACTTACTTAAAATATCTATGTTAAAGTCACCACAGACTAAAACTTGTTTATTGATTTTAAATATTCTTATTAGAATTTCCTCCATCTTCTGTAAAAAGTGAGAAAAATTTGATGATGGTGGTCTATAAACACATAAAATAATTAATGCATCCATCTCTGCACAAGCCACTTCACAAACACAGTCCATTGAGAGATTACATATATCTTTCCGGTCTTTAAATTTTAAATTATCTTTAATTAATATGATACAACCACCACCGGCCGTGATTGTTCGATTAAATGTGCTGGCTATAGAGAAACACAATCACACACAAACGAATGTTCAATTTACTTTATTAGAATATAAATTCTGCGAATGGTTTCTATTATAAAGGTCACTGAGCAAGAACATTACGTCAAATTTTTACTAGTCTATTTATCTGTCTGTACGTATGTCGGTTTGTATGGTATATCCTAAATGAAAATAAAAATGAAAAACGGCATTACCGATTGTTATGACATTTTGTACACAAAAGGTTATTTTAATAGTTCGACAATATAACTATATAACAAATCGGTACGAAAAAATCATTTTTTTAGAGTCAACCTATAAGCGGGGATCCTTAGTGGTGTTGCATCAACACAAATCTGCTAGCGACTCGGACTTAAAATAAACGCCTGTAAATACTCCGCTAAATACCTGGACGCTTGTTTAAGGCGAAGTCTATGTCTTTACGCATCATATTGTTATTTCTATTATGTAGCACATAGAATCGAAAATAATATAAAAAAATGAAAGTAGAAAATTCATTCAATAATTTGCCTTTTCTATATTATTTGTGCTTTTCACAATTAAAATATAGTGCTATATTTATCTATTTTATGAACGTAATCTTCTTTCATAGCCCAGCATTCAGATGACTACAGAAATCTACAGTTATATATTTTTCCACATACGGTGGTACTATAGAAACATTTCTCAGGTCCAGGTGTCCTCACAATATTTTCCTTCACCGTCAGTCAATAGCGTTACCAATTAATAAATGTACGCGAATTCGTTGGTAAATGCCGGGGTTCGATACTGCAGACATTAAGTTGATATTCCACCGATCAAAGCACTCGACCACCGCGAACACATATAAACCGTAATGAAAACGAACTACCCCTTAACAATGCGGTGACCACAAGCACTCTAGACAAAAACTGCAAGTGTGCACCCTCTTTACGAGCCGTGTACGGGGGCAGGCAGAATTATAAGAGCTTTGCTGACCGCCGCTAAACACGTATTAAATTTCAACTTGCATAAAGGAGAGATTCTCTTGTTTTTGCATTGAATAGCCGGCTTAGGTAATGTTAATGAGATTTTGGTACCGGTACGTTATGTGTCAGAAGTTTAGTACTACACAGGGTTCTATATGGAATGGGCCCGTATAAGTATTACGCATGCAGAATGTTTGTAATTCCTAACCCCCCCTATTTTATATATGTTCTGGTATTCTTATAGATATGGGCAACAAGTCTAAAAACAAGGAATTTGTAGTCTGTAGAGGAATTAACTTGTAATGGTTCGCTACTAGGGTAATGGTAACCCAGTGGATAAGACCGCGTGACCCACATATCAGACCTACACATCCAGATTCCCCCATCCCTTATGCCATCAAAAATAAATAAATAAAAGACTCTCCCCCCAATCCCCAGTCCCCCGCCCCCTTTAGTGCTTATGTAATACTTGAATGGATCCAATGAGACATTCAATGTACGCGATCTTGAATGGTCGCTTACACATCGTAGGTTTTCAATCTTAGAAGCGTGCGTTTTATATCATGACTAAGTACGTCTACCATATCAGCTATTATAAACATATACTCGGGAAAAAATATAGACATGTTTGAATTTGTTACGACCAGCACAATGTCTCAATGACATAAATAATTTTAATAGATTCACCCCGTTGTTTTGGATTACTGAAGCAAATGATTTTTTGGGTAATAATATTGGATATTGGAATTGACTTCAATTTTTGAAGTTATACTTCTTTTGGCGCGCTAGGGAGAAATGATGAGAGTAATTTTTTACGATGCGCACGCACACCGTCACGAAAAACCGACACCCTGAAGTTAGCTATAGCCAGTATTTTATTCAAAAAACGTATGTATGTATTAAATACCTTTTTTCTATTGTTAGTTGTCATTTTTTCTACAAACGTAGAATAAAGCGAAAGATAACATTTTTGAAAAGATTTTTATCTTGTTACATCAGAGAAGTATAACTTCTAAAGCGTGTACATAAGTACACACACACTTTTTTTATTCTTTGTAGCTTTTAACGTTTCGCCGCAATCTCACCTATATTAAATGATGATATGATCTAATTTGATAATACGCAAAATTAAACACTGACTCTCAAGTATAGATGCAAGGAAACATATAAATACTTAGTGATAGATTTACTGAGAATTCTGGCTCATTGTGGGATTGGAAGCAATGGCGCTCGACGCGATGTTCGCAGTGAGACACCATCACCCATCACTTTATCATCCAAGTATATCTGTCAAAATAAATCCATACAAACTTGACTTTAGAATATCTGTTAATTCGAGTATGATAACTAATGAATATAGTATTACATGAAAAAATAATTAGTAAAATTTATTTAAAAAATAAAACGCTTCGCTCATATTGACGTAGATTTGACCTAGCCCTTGGAAATAGAATTTTGTAAAACTATAATATCAGTAATGATTGCTTTGGTTAAAAGAGATTTCAAACGCATAACAAATCACACTTTCTTTGGAACCCTGATACAATACTTATTGTGTAAATTATAAATATTGTGCTAATTATAGTTACAGGAACTACACAAAATAAATAAAAAAAAAAAAGAAAACAAAAGCGCGGTTCGCCCATAAGTTACGTTTCACCGAATGCTGTCCAAAAATATCAAACACTCAGAATGACGGACAACATCCCCCATTCGAGTATAGGCAACGGATTACACAATTCATTTCGGTTTCACCACGGCCGTAAAATAACCGTTACATCTAGAGATTGAAACAAACCCATAAAGTAATATGGTACCAGTAAGATATGAATAGTACAGCGATAATGAATCGAGCGAGCTTAAAAAAAACCTATCCTATCGCATTACAATCGCTATGACATCGAATAGATACCTATAGTGACACAGTTTCCATACCTATATTAGCCGCTAACTCTTTCCACGCCTTTGTTCGCGTTGATGTAGATTTTTTTTTGAAATATCAGCACAGGCCACTTTTATTGTACTCTTGGTATCATTTTACAAGATATTCATATCAGTATGCCGAACTGTAATGCCGGACGACCGCCTAAAAATATTTTTCCTTCATTCGGGAATAGCACTTTTTTCTATACAAAAGATATTCTACGTTTTTTTCTATACCTCTGCCTCTGCTCGGTTGAGTAGTAATTAAAGCGTAAAAACTTAAGAAACTAAAAAAAAAAACGGACATTCATATTAATAATATTAGTTACATGTATTCTTACAGGGTCATGCAGTCAAAGAAATATCGGAAGAATGTAGTAATAGTCAAAATTTAACGTCTAATTACGGGTTATCCCTGACATATGATACTCAGTTGGCCTTAAAAACCCGAAGCTCGACTCTTTTACGTGAACCCTTCGGTGAGAGAATACGTATAATCCATATCATAAGATATCTATCTCATAAATAGCAGTCTCTAGTAATTATTTTATGACAAAGATGACAATTTTGTCACCAAAATATTTTATGTCAAAAATGTGAACATTAAAAATAACTATATTAGTAGTATAAAAAATGTATTGTGTGAATTATCTTTTTCAAATTTACAAAGAATATTCATTCAGTTTTATTCGTTTTGGTAATCCATTTTAATTAGTCACTTCGATTCGGATCTTAAATTGTTTAAAACAATTTTAATTTCTGTACCGTAACATCTGTATATTGTGGACGATTTGCCCGCCACCGTGCGCCGGCGCATACCTCCACCGCAAATGTTTATATGTTATAAAACTATACAACAACAATGCCCCGAATCGGACCGCTTAAACGTATAAATCCATCGTTCTGTACGCGTAAAGCAGTACATTATTTGTTGTAGGATTTATAACGAGAAACGTGCGCGTGAACGTATCGGATAGCAATGCGTTTAACATTTTGTAGGACAGTTCTGAATTAATATAAATGAAAGTATCATATTCATATGCTTAACGCCTGTTATAATATTCCCCTTAAAAAACAAATGAATAATGGCGTATACCATCGGAACAAAATCGACTGAGTAACGTTTGGGAAACTAATTAATATGCGTAAATGGATAGTTTACGACAGGAAATGAATATGGCATAATCAAAAATAAAATAATGAGATTTTTTTCAATAAAAGTTAACTTTATTTAATAAACATTTATGTTCATTCAATACATAAAATAAAATTCAATGTTTTTTAAATTGAGACCGCTCGATTCTTTTAAGCAATGATAGTTGTATTTGACGTTGGCTCTGCGCTAGTATTATTGTAATTTTACATAAGAGCTGAATGCGGAGTGGGAAGAGAGTCGCACAGTGGTTTATGTATGGCGCCGCGATGCCACACCGTATTGGAGTAGTCCTGTGAAACTGTAGAGGCATTGCCAGGTCAACAGTATAGTTGACTTTTTGAAGGTGGTAGAGCTACGCTGAAGCTATTACTGGTTTCAGCATGAATGGGTCGGCTCGCCCGGGGTAGTACCACCCTCTCACAGAAAACCGACGTGAAGTAACAGTGGTTGCACTGTTGCGTTTCGTTCGGTCAGTGAGAGCGCCGGAGGCCCACATATTTATAAGGCCGGCAACGCACTTGCGACTCCCTTGGTGTTGCTAGTATCTATGGACGGCGGTGATCACTTACCATCAGGTAACCCACCTGTTCGTTTGCCCCCTATAACATAAAAAAAAAAGTTAAAAAAAATAATTCCGTATTGGATGTTTCGCATGTCGCTACGCCAACAGTCGATCTGACTCGCCGCTATAGATGTTTCACATCAAAAATTTTGGGGGTTGTGTCAATGATTTTAATTTTTCTGCACATGTCATTTCTGATTCAATCACGTAGAGAATTGTGAACATAGTCTCTTTATTTAACTTTAAACTTTTTTATGAAGCCTACTGTTAGTGACAGTATTTTAGAACTATTAGCCATCACTGGCAACATACATTGGTTAAAAACATTCGCTTAGAGATGTTGCGGTACATATATTAGAGTGAAAGGACCTGTACAAAATAATTTCGATGTTTCACATCTGCTAAGCGTCTCGTGAGACAGCTCATTTTTTTATACTTTAGCTTACAGTGATCGGTGTAATGTTTTTGTAGAATGGGTGCCCGATATAGCTGAAGTAGAGTTCTTCACATACTGGTGCTAGCTATAGCGTAGGCAGAATCGTCACAAGATGGACGCGATGACATGCGGGAATTCAATTGATGTAAGGAACCTAGAACCGCTCGTGGTGATGATCTTTGCAGATCTGTTAGCAGCGATAGACGCCTTTTTGAACAAATGTATGGATGGATGGAATACAATATGTTAAAGATTAATGAATTTTTGATTCCAAAAAATAGTTTTGCTACATTTTGCTAGTCATTATTTTGATCCCGTATATTAAAAATCCTGTAAAACGCTGCATCTGCGTCCATTATAAAACTAATACAATTTGGGTATTGAAAATAATAGTAAATATTTCATTTGCATGTATTTTCGATTTTAATTTAATATTATTATTTGAAAAACTCATTAAAATTAATGTATAATTCCTCAAATTATTTATATACCACAAAACGCTTTTATGTATAAAGTTGGTATTTAAACAAAGATTGGAAATATTTTTCTCTATGAAATAAAACTTGGAATATTCACATTAATTGTCGAAATTTTTATTTCATCACTTATTTTAGTTCAGTTTGTCCGTGGCTTAAAGTGCAAAAATGGCCAATAAAAAACAACAGAATGAAAAGTGATATTACAAAATAAAATAAGGGTTTTCTATCAACGTAAAAATAGTATCAAAATGGGACTGTCCCAATTTTTTAGAACACTAAGGTCACCGTAAGTATTCACTACAGTCCGTGAGAGATCCACGAACAATTCGTCATCGGTCAAATGAATCTATCGTCAGCAGCCGAAACATAGACATCAGAAAGTATAGAAGGAAATTATTATTTAATTTAATTTCGAAATACTTACAATCTTTATTTATTCTAATAATTTATGATAATAACGTTTTTGTAATGCAGTATGTTTTAATATACAGTTTTATTAAAATATTTCACAATTACAGCAATAGACATTTCGTATCCATTAGTACGTAATTTGAGGCACATTCGTCACAAAAATGATTATTGCAATGTTAATTAGTATATAATTTAAAAATGCACATGACCGATATTATAACAACAAGCAAGAGTATTTAAGAACATTTGCAGGAATAAAAAAAATTAACTCTACGCGAGATTGAAAGGAACGCTTTATATTACTAACCTCAGCCACAGCTTAAAGATCAGTTTTCAGCTGTAGCATTAATTTTTTTCATCATTTTGACGCAGCTTATGAGATTAGTTTAATAAACAAATAAGTTATAGTTAAAAAAAGACTAAAAAAACACGCTTTTAGAGATAAACAAACTAAAAAGTAAAAAATAATTCTTAGCATAAGAATAAAATTACTGATTTGAAAATTAATGTCACTATTATAAAAGCGTGGGGTACTGTATTTGTATAACATTTTTAAACTAACTCTGCATTTCTAAAACAATAGATCTGGTAGTTAGTTTAACATTCCAGTAGCAAAGCTGTCTAGAATAATAAAGAATGATATTCTTATAGCAGCTAAAATTCTAATACTTTGTGGATTAAGTCCATGTTTTCTCTGTGGAAAACTTAGCTTAAAATATCTCTAACCTCTACTTCTCCTTTACCTTCGCAATTGACTTAAAGTCACCAAGATTTAAAACAATCATATGTGGTTCACAAGTTATTGACATGTGAGTTTTGAAGCCACCATTATGAAGTAATAATTCAAATTCACTTCACTATCAGTGCAACTAGTACACTAATTACAGATTGTGATGTCACAGGAATAAATGTTTTTTTTTTGAACTGACATACCCTGTTGGCTCTTTTGGCGTCTAAAGATTTACCGGACTACAAGAACAAATGTACATTCGACGCGGTAGTTTTTATAAAGTTTTTTTTTATGTGATTGGAGGCAAACGAACAGATGGGTCACCAGATAGTAAGCAGTCAATACCACCCATGGACACCTGTGACACGAGGGGCATCACAAATGCATTGCCGGCCTTTTAAAGTAAATTCAAGTGTACGAGCTGATCTCAGCATCTTTGCTATGTCGCTGAATCGTATCAATGTCAATCTCTAAGTATGAAACAAATCACTGCTAAGAAACTGTATCGTGGATGTAGTAGAGTGAACGGTTATTATCAAAATATCTATAAGTATAATAAAAAAATCTCACACATAAATATTTTTGACCGAAAAGTGGAGACAGTTATGAGAATCACCAGTCGATTGTTGTTTTGGTATAAGAATCTGCAACGATGAAAACTATTGGACACCTGGAAAAACGCAATGTGGTAGGCATCCGGTCGGAGACTAGCTGCTTATATTGTTTTTATTAAGTACTTCGGCTTGAGAAGTACTATTTCACTCTGTTAGATAATGCTCGGTGCTTGGTCAGAGGACCAATCCGTTTCAATCCTCGACAACCCTCGCCGCGCCACGCATCCCTTCTATACCATACCTACGTCGGCATCAATGAAAGTACCTTCTGTACGCAATTTGTGTATGATATTTGCTCCGTTCTTATGTACTGTAACTTTATGTCAGATACCATATGAATATAGTTATATAATGAAAAAATATTTTTTCGTATAGGTTTGATAGGTCCAGTAATTAGTGCATTCAAAGAAACTGTCTCTTAAAGTATCGACTACGAAGAAAATAATTAACAATTTTTTTTTAATCATCTCCTTCGATTGACACTGTAACGAAATATTTACATTTCTGTTATATTACAAAGCACACGCGTTACACTATTTACAGATTAAACGTCCAAAAGGTAATTTAAATAACGTATTTCATATTAAAGGGTAATTAAAAATAATAATTACAAGGGCAGCCGCGTGCAGTGGTACAGCGACCGCAATCAAACACAGTTGCGCATTAAGGACAATTCATTATAAACAAAAATGAGTTTATATTTATTTGTGAGGGTTCGCGTTTAACCCGAAGCTAGGTACGTTTGTTTCGACGGTATCATAAACAGTTAATAGATGTAATTCAGAATATAACATCTACATGCAGTACACTGAATATATATATTAGAATATACAAGAATAAAATCGTCATGTGCAAAAAGATTTAGTTCTTTTCTCCATCCTTTTTTATATATCAAAGTAAATAAATACTACAATATCAAGGAGTGTAACATATAGGAAGCAAAACACAAGATTAACTCATGGCTTCAAACTTTAACTTATCATAACACTGTAGAGCTCTTAAAAGTTACTATATAAGAAACAAACATAGACATCAGATTACATGAGGAGTCTCGTTCGAGCAGCGGCCGGGTGCGCACGTGCCCGCTCGCAGCTCTGACGGTCCGTTAGTTCGGCAACTCGCGCGCAGTTGTCGGATATTTTCGTGTGTGTCCGGAAGTTTAGTGTGTTCGAGCGGCTACTGTCGATCGTACGCTCTTTTCAGAGCGACGGTGTACCTCATTAGTGCACCATTTAAACCGCACTTTTCGGTGCGAAGCCGTGCACACTGTTTGCAGTGCGTCGAGTCGCCGTGCTACGCGTCGTGCCTCGTGCTGCGCTTCGAGAGTCGTGCAGCGCGTCGTGTGCCGTGCAGAGCGTCGTTCTTCGCGCCGCGCCGTGTGCAGTCTTGAAGAGAAGATTCGCGTTCGCGTCGCGTCGCGTTTTCCCTTTGGCCCGGACACGGATTGTCCGTTAGATTTGAATTAGGCGCACCCCCCTGCCCCTCAGGCAGGGAGGCTAGTCATGTCTACCCCCGCGACCCCGCGTGCCCATCCGGCCCTTCCGGCCGTTGATGATACCGTCCACCTCGAAGAACTGTTACGCTTCCACATGTTCGTCGAAAAGGAAGACCCGCAAGTCGTCACTGAATACAACAGACTCCGGAAAGTCTACGCGCGCAACCCTCCCGGTAAGATACCGCGTTGTTTCTCCGCGAACCCTTTCGCGAATCTCCCGGACGACCCGTTCACGAGGCTCTCGGAATTCGATTCCGATGACGACTCGGACATGGACTACGATACAGTCCCCGCGACCGCGCCCGCGACGGAAACCACGGCCGCGACCGTGCCTGCGCCCGCGACCGTGCCTGCGCCCGCGACCACGCCCGCCGATGACGACGGTTTCACAACCGTCACGCGCCGCGGTAAACGCCCACGCGCCGCGATTCAGACCGATAGCGACTCTGCTGCGGGACGTCCGACCCCAAAGCAGCCCAATATAGGTGGCGCTCGGGTGCCCCGAGCCTCTCCCACGCCCTCTGCCGCGAATTCGGCTCAAGCCTCGGCTGCGGAACCCGCGGTCGCGGCTAAGAAGCCACGCCTACCGCCTCCCGTCACCTTCCGTGACAAAGCTCGATGGGTAGAGATTTCTGAAGACCTTAAGTCGAAGGAAATCGTCTACAAGTCTGCCGTCAACACTGTTGCCGGCATCTCTATCCGTGTTTCGACCCCCGATGAGCATCGCAAGCTCACCAGATATTTCAGGGAGCGTCAGCTCCCTTTCTTCACCCACGCGCTCAAGGAAGAGCGCCGCCTCCGTGTCGTCATTCGGGGAGTTCCCTCTGAGCTCACCGAATACGACATCTGCGATTGCCTGAACGGTCAGGACTTCCCAGTCCGGAGCGTGCAGCGCATGCGCCACCCCCGTACGAAGGCCCCCTTCAACTTGGTGTTGGTCACTCTGGACCGCACCTTGGAAGGCAAGGCTATTTTCAGCCTCAACTCAGTTTGCGGCCTGTCCCCTGTCTACGTCGAGCTTCCTCGCAAGTCCCAGGTACCCTCACAGTGTCACAACTGCCAGGTGTACGGTCATTCCGCCCGACACTGCCACCTGCGTCCCAGGTGTGTCAAGTGTCTCGGGGATCATTCCACTAAGGAGTGCCCCCGCACTCCCGAATCCGTCGAGCCTCCGAGCTGCGTCCTCTGCGAGCAAACGGGTCATACCGCGAACTATCGCGGGTGTCCTCGTGCGCCCCGCTCGACCTATCACCGTCGCGGCGGTCGTGCGACCCGGTCCAGGGCGCACGGCCCGCCGACTCGGACGAATCGGCCTCCGCCTCCGCCCATACAAAGCCAGAAGGCTTTCCCCGAACTGCCGGGCACCTCCAGTGCGCCGGCAGCATCCGCTACTCCGCCGAGCGCGCTCTCCTGGCGCGTAAGGCCTTCCCGGCCAGCTCCCTCGGCTCCTAAAGCCAAGCCCCAGCCCCCAAAGGCTCTGTCCACTCCTGCGCCACCTATCGCGGTTTCAGCATCGACCTCCGGTATAGACTGGATAGCTCGCTTACTCTTGGTACACGATGTACAAGAGATAATCGCATTTAACGCGTTAGTTAATAGTACGTCTGAGCTCGGGCTCTTAAACGCTATCTCCGCTTTCCCGGCCGTCGCGACCACGGTACAGCAATTAACCCGCGCCGCGCATAAATAAATTCGCGTAAATCAAAATATCAGATCGAACCCGCGTGTTCATACATAATAGACCGATATATTAGGATTTGTTACGTAATTATTTAGTTAAATCGGCACCGTGCCGTTGTACTTTATTTTTTTAGCTCGATTCCCTCTCAAAAGATGCGTGTTTGCGCCCACGCCCGCGACTCTCTCTGCTCACGCCTCCGTGAGCGGGGGGTGAAGATTCGATCCCGCACACTCGTCGCGATTTTTCTTGTAACTGCTCGAGCCTAGGTAGTCCCTCGGTGTGGAGCCCTCGAGTATGTTACTCGCGCGAATACAGTGATTTACACATGTTCTACACTTACACGATCACCCCACACTCTTGCACATCTAGGCACTCAGTGGTGGGCTGTTTTTTTGCCCTTTTCGGACTGAAATAGGTCACGTAACACAGTAGTCAGATACCAAATACACATATACATTCGTGAAACATGCATGGTCACACATGCATTTTTCACGAATTCATATATGAGTATTGTATGGATAGATAGCTTAGCTAGCTTAGTTAGTTCGGGAATCCGGCGACAGCTCAAGCCGAGGTGCACCGAGTGCCCTTGAGATGTTTCGCCTAAAAACAACCGGGTGAGTGCCCTAAGCGCTCCCCTTAGTAGTCCGGTGGAACTGTGAAGGCCTAATAAGCCGGCAGTGTAGGTCAGTTCGAAAAAAAAAAAAAAAACATCAGATTACATAAGAAACTACATTGTATAACCACACACAAACAGACACACAAACAGAACATACACGAGCACTGTTAATCGGGCAGACAAACCTTTCAGGCTACGAGCCCAGTGTCAAGATCAACGCGTAATTATAATATATTTAGAAAAGTGTTGTTATCTTATCAATGTATGTAAGCCTAGGATAAGTTTATTGGCAATAAATATGTATTATTATTATCATATATAATAAAATAAAAACCAGATGGAGTTTTATGTAGGTTCCTCTCAATGACTGGGTCCTTTTTCGAAGCCGCCATAGAATTTTGACATTCGTAACCGCCTTCATAGGGCCTAAATTGTATAAATAACTTTTGAATTTAAGCAAATTCCTCAAATTTAAGAATTATTCCAAATGAAAATCACTAGGCAGACTACTCATGAAAGTTGATAAGATGTAAATAAAATTACATATTATTAATAAATATTTTTAAAGTACATTTATTCCACATGAATTTAATTACTTGCATCATCAATTAAAATTTGGCTACTCTTTTGTCAAAAATTTATATCGTTCTTTGTCGATTGCTTTGAAATTTTTTCTTAAAGTTAATTTCGAATACATACTTCTTTTGGTACAAATTTTAAAAATATACACTTTTTACTTAACAGCTCCATCTGTGTTTTAGCTAATACATCTTACAAACAATTACTTTTTTTCTCATGACATCGTTGACAACAACATTGCCAGCTCTCGTTCCGTTTACACCGCAAATGTCAAAACAATGCGATCGCGAGGGTCGACCGCCGCCCTGTCATTTACCACAAAAACTAGATAAAACCGATTAAAATCGGCTCGCACTACTGATTTCGATTCACTTTTATATGGCCACAATGAATATATCCACAAAATAACGTAACTGAGAAGCGATTAATTTGTTTTTTATACTCTCTAGGTTTTAGTTTTAAACAATCTCAGCTGATGTTAAATGACGGTATTCTCCAAGATGGTAAACACGCTAAATCTAGACAACTGGCTCTCAAGTAAACTGCGGGAACACGCTTATGCCCGGTTTCTGAAGCCGTCAGTTAAACTATCAATAGCTATTGATTCAATAACGTTATCCATAAGACAAGCGGCGTTTAACTGTCAATGTTTCTGAATACAGAATGAGACGTAGACTGACATTTCTCGTGTCATTTTGTATTCAGAAACCCAATTTGACAAGTTATCGAACCGATAGCGCTATTAAACAGATAAACTACAGTTAAAAATGCTTCAGAAACCGGGCATTAGTTGCTTAGCGACTCTTTACTTATACTTTTTTTCATATTCCAGTTTTTATTGAACAAATATTCTCATTCATATCTTATTTCTAGTAGTCTAGTTTTGAATATAAATTATGATTTTAATTAAACTCTAAAGGAAATTGAATCTGAGACGATCGTAGCTTAAGTCTTAGACAAACATAGTTAATTTATGCCCGGTTTCTCAAGCATTTTTAACTGTAGTTTATCTGTTTAATAGCGCTATCGGTTCGATAACTTGTCAAATTGGGTTTCTGAATACAAAATGACACGAGAAATGTCAGTCTACGTCTCATTCTGTATTCAGAAACATTGACAGTTAAACGCCGCTTGTCTTATGGATAACGTTATTGAATCAATAGCTATTGATAGTTTAACTGACGGCTTCAGAAACCGGGCATTAGTCGCTGCGCTGTAATGAAATCATATACCTGCTTTTAACTAAACTTAAACTGTACCATAATTATATCCGATAAAGTGTAGCACCTCTCATAGTGCTATTATACCTAGGCGTGTGGTGGTCAAACGTGGTGGTATCGATATGTATTTGACCTGGCCACTGCCACACTACACATGTTGATAAATACGTCATAGTGATTCTCTCTTGGCTTATTCGTTTTCAGTAGCAGTTGAGAGTCGTCTGAAGTGCTTACAGGCCAGCTTGACAGTATTGATTGCAGATTAATTATAGATCTCACGATAGTCGCCGTTGTCTTTGGATTGCGATGTAATGACCATAATGTAATATACAATCACTGTATCGTACTGGATGAAATATTGCTTCTAACAAAAGGAAAACCTAGGTTAATATCATCACTGTAAGTATAAAACCTTACGGCGATTTCAAACGCAATTTTTCAGATAATATTTTATATTATGAGAAGTTTCTCCAGCCACTAAGTGACCTTGAAATTTTCATTCGCTTATAGAAAGTAGTATTACTTATTAACTTCAGATCAAGTAAATATACGCAAATTATATAATAAAATATTTCAGAACCTATTCTTTGGATCTCAGGTGAGATAACCAATAATGAAAACAAAGGGATTTAACAAAACAAAATGGCGTCGACGCGGCGGCACATTCATTATAATTATTATCGTTCGACAATAAAATCGATTGCGTTCTAAATTTCCCGCAAATTTATATATTTATTGCTTTTATAATAGGCACAAATATATATCATTGACCTGTCACACCGTTGGGCGATAATGCAAAATTTGGGATTAGAGACAACTGTGGAGTTGTTAGATATTATTTTATTTATATATAAAATATTTTTCCTTATACGTACATTTACTTGTATTATTAATAATTAAATTAAAAATATATTTCAATATTCATCATTACGCTTTGATTATTTTAGTGTGAGCAAAAATATATACATACATTTACTATCATTCGCGTTTATGGTATGGTGCATTTTAACATATTTTATATAAAAAAGAGGTTTTTTTTTTATATACAATATGTTAAAATGCATTCGGTTCTTTGCTTTTGCTTTATTTTCGCTCGTGTTTTCCATTTATGAAATTTAGGAAAAGTTTAAATGAAAGATACACCAATGGCACTACGCAACAGTCTCCCCTGTTCGGAATCGCCGGCAGCGTCGAAGTGTGCTAGTAACGAGAGGCATCACAATAATTCTCCCGTATGACAATGCTTTAATGTACATTTGATTCATGCCCGCGCCACACAAAATAAGGTTATCATTTGCAGCGGTGCGCTTTCGTAATGAATTTTCACTATTGTCGCCAAACGAGACCGATCTGTACTGTGTTATTTTTATTTATCAACCGTATTTAATTAGTCATCTATGTATTTGGCTCCTCTGTCTCTTTCTGGTTATTTTTCCCACATGGTGGTTGGGTCAACTTTACGTACTTTTCTGCTCCACTTCGCTCTGTCCTTGACATCGCTTTCAGATAATTCGCACTCCTTCATATCTTTCAGAACGACATCCTTCAACTTTGTGTCGGGTCTACTTCTTGGTCTTTGACTAGAAAGGGACAGTTATAGTGCTAAATTCCCTACGTAGTTTAGTAGCTTCTTCTTCACATAACCATACCATCGCAGACTACTTTCCTGATGTTATCGGCTATGTCGCTCACTACTAGGCTGTCTCACATGTATTAATTGCCGATTGTATCGAGTCGAATTATGTGACAAATCCACTGTAACATATTCACTTCCGCAACTTGGCAAAAATGGTAAGGATTTTTTTTTTTATTTACAGCTGTTTTTTATATATTATAGGGGGCAAACGAACAGGTGGGTCACCTGGTGGTAAGTGATCACCGCCGTCCAAAGACACTAGAAACACCACGGGAGTCGCAAGTGCGTTGCCGGCCTTTTAAATATGTGGGCCTCCGGCGCTCTCACTGACCGAACGAAACGCAACAGTGCAACCACTGTTACTTCACGTCGGTTTTTTGTGAGAGGGTGGTACTACCCCGGGCGAGCCAACCCATTCATGCTGAAACCAGTAATAGCTTCAGCGTAGCTCTACCATCTACCTCATGTTTCACTGCCGTACACAAGGACTAGTCTTACAATGGTCTTGTAGTCAAGACCTTTCAGTTTAACAGGAATTCTTCTGTCGCATGTAACACTAGCCACTTCTCGCAACTTAAACTACGCTGTGGCTATCCGGTGTTAAATGTTCCCATTACATTGCTCAAATACCTATACTGGTCGTATGAGATGACCATTTGTCTATTGATGGAAATTGGAACATTGTCGTTAGCATTTGACGAATTAAAGGATATAAATTGGGTCTTGCAACAATCAGGTACTTCCATAATAACAGTGCCTGTTGTAAACCTAGTGGGAACCGCCTCTCAATTGCAGCTGCCGGAACACACCAACAAGTGCTTGGCGACAGATTTTCAACTTGAGGACGGTAACTAGCCGGGCGGACTTAGCATAAACCTTACCACCGTGCATTTATTTTCGTGGTATCATACCAAAATTCATCAAAATTGGTTCAACGGTATATACAGGTTTGAAAACGTAACAGACAGACAGAGCAACTTTCGTATAAATAATATAATCAAAATTGTTACAGCTGTTACCTTAAATCTAAGACGAAAACCTTACCCCCTAACTCCCTCTATATCACAAAACGCTGACGACACCGAAACTTATCCGGAACACTTTCCGGACACCTTCGGGCCATTAAGGCCCTAATGACTGCCTGTAAATTGGCCATAACTCAGGCTGGGCCGTAAATAACCGGCCTCCTTGATAAGGGCCCCGCTGACTTGTCCCGAATAGCTCCGACATGTCTGTCTTAGTTTAACATGCGCGATTTATAGCCGGGGTCGAGTTTATATACTAAGCTTTGGTGAAGTCCACTTGTCTTTGCTAAAGGATAGTCGAATATATGGGAAATAAATAAACATTTAGTTTGTATGACCGTTCTTTTTTTCGCCATCAAAGGACGTGCTAGCGGAAATAACAAATGACTCACGGATATGAAATTAATAGTACCTTGGCTTAGCCTGTGTCCATACATGCTATTCCATGAATTGAATCTAATATTAATATATGCGTGCATAATGAAAACTAGCCACACGTTTCGGATAGGAACAGCCAAACATCTACACACCACAGTTTTGCATTCACAATGATTTGTTTACAGGTAGGTATGAAGCTGCATTTATTAAAAAACTTGATTTATATCGATATTTGAGCAAATAAAGTAACAGAAACTAATTAGTAAAGAATTGTTTCGTAACGATATTTGAAGCGTCACCTAGGCATCTTTAGTGTCAACTCTTTTATTTAAGTTACGACTAACTGTTCGATAGATGTCACTTTACCATAATCCAATCCAGTATATATTTTTATTTATTGATTCAACGAACTACTATATAAACGGAATGAAAAATTATATAGAATAAATATATAAAAAAGCAACTAAAACATTAAGAAAACAATTTACTAAAACATTTTCCCGCCAAACTCACCGACGCGTCACGGCGTACAGATACATTTTAGAAGTAGACGCTTCCGCCATATTCTCGACACCATTAACGACGCTTCCCTCGTAGAAATATCATATTAAAACAGAGAAACAAACAAGCAATTATCACCGCTTCAGCCGCTCCCGTACTACCAAAATTAGCAATTACTTCGGTGGAATCTTCTCGACCGCGCCATTATCTCGGCTCGCTCGTAACTCGCGGCTAACTGTTATAGCCATCATTCCGCGCTTGATTTAAAGCGAGCCGTCGCCACAGACGTCGGATATTCGTTGATAATGTGTGTCTTAAAATTTTTCGATTCTTCTAGAACAGCCCTTTTCATAAGTCAGCTTTTAATTGTGTGAAAGTAAGGCTCAATTTCCACGCAAAACTATACTGTTTGGACAATATTAAGCATGAACAAATTTACAATTATTTAGTTTTTTGTCCATAAATTTACCATTAGACGATGATAATACGTGACTATTTCTCATAAGGGCAGATGTTCTCACGATGTTTCTGTATTGACAGTGTTATTAAAGACAATATAGTGAGTGTACACAAATAGAAACAAAATATTATCTCATACCCAAATTTCTTTTAACTTTATAGTACGCATGCCAAAACGACAGTAAAGTATGATCCAAAAAGGATATCTAAGTATGACATTATATCGTTATTCAGTCAAATATAATTGTCGCAAGCAGTATACAACTAGTGACACCAGCGATCTAGTAACAACTAGAAAATCACGAAAAAACAAATTGAAGCTACATTCCACGAGGTCGAATACCGCGTCCCTCACTTCTCGAAACACCCAACCCCCGCGGATTACAAGAGCACCCCGAAGACATTTAGTCATGACATTTACAGTATTTATTCGCATAATAATAATTCCTCAACACGTCGACGAGGGCGCCACCGTCGTTAAGAGTTATAGCCGGGAGACACCTTCAAGGTGACATTGTATAGGTTATAGTGGATATGACTGATTGTAATTATAAATTTATTTTCTTCAACCCACTACTTATAAGTAGTGATATATCGTAGTGATATATCGTAGTGATATATAGTAGCGACATATCGCATGAAGTCTGTAGACGTATCGTTTTTTAAAAACTCTTCGATAATAATTTAAAGTTACAATTAATTTTAATGTATATGAAATAATAATAGAACGTTAACAATAAAATAATATGTAACGTACTAACTTTACTCACGACTTCGCCTGCGTTAGAAGATGGTGATATGCATCCTTTGGTGATAACCATAAATATTCATAAAACGATTAGTCAAGTAACTATTTGTCTTTTTTTTTAACTGACTACACTGTTGACCTGGCAAGTCCTCTACACTTTCGCCGGACTACACAAGTATTTGTCATAAACTTTCAAGTCCATAAGAAATTAAGTACGTACTTAAAAACCTCAATGCAAGTTCCATTATTGTTAAAATTCAAATATACCTACCCGAATGTATTGCTTTGTAGACAAAACGATTCATTAATTATATGTATCTGTATTACAGAATTTCACAAAAAACCCTACCTGTAAACAAAGAAACGACATTTAAAGTTTATATTTTTCATATAATAATCTCTACTATGTTTTCTTGTTGCAGTTTGAAATGACATACATTAGAATGTTTCTTTTAATCATAGCTAATTTACTAAATAGTTTGTAACCTACACTATTAAGCCTTAGCAAATCAACGACACGTATTATGACCAAATTCCAGATGTGATTTTCTTTACCCAGACATTACTCGTCCCTTCATGGCATGCAATTAAGTCGCATCGTTTAGTAAAACATCGATAATAAACAGTGTACTATTAAAAAAAAAACCCTATGTCGCAAAAATGCTTCACCTGTTTTCTTATTTCACGCGAAGAAAATCACGTTGAGTGATTTTTTTATTAACATCTCTTAGAAGTTTGTCGTATTTTGGTGTTATTTTTTTAAATAATTTAAAAGGCTTTATTTATGGGCATATCTATACTTAGGCTATCATGAGTCCGTAGCTTGAAGATTAAGGCATTATTCGTCACAGGCAGCGCCCTCGCAAACGGTGGGTTCACGGACCAGCATAACGCATCGGAACACCAACTTGAAAAACTAGAATTGATAACTTTACAAAGATTTCTCATATTTCGTAAGCATTTGCTAATTGGTGCACGCAAAGATTATTTAAATTAATTAGTTGATGTCTTTTATTAATTTTAATAGTAATTTTACAGAATTTAACTTATTTCTGGTAAGTTGTATTATCACAGTTAAATTGATAGAAAAACGTTAATATATATAGCTCAGATATACCCTAAAAATTCCACTACTTATAATTCAAAATATCATCAAGATCGGTTCAGCCATTTCGAAATTACACCGGATAAATAACAAACACTTCAATTTTATGTATATGTTAATGAATTTCCACGTGTTTCTTTAGTGTCCATATATTTTACAGTGTTGCCTTGATAAGCACCATCGTCGTAGTAGTTTCTCCAAGGCATCTATAAAGTTTATATATTTTATTAAGTAGTTTATATTTTTTTTAATAGAAATATTAGCGACCACCTGCGACTTCGTTTACATTTCTATTTTTTTTAAATGATGACAGCAAATGATGAGCACACCGAGTTAGCTCTCAGATGGTAGGATTTTCTTCGAGTTACTTGACATTTATCATTTTATTTTGGCTATTTTTAAAAGTATCCTTATACATGTTGTGTTATTCTGATGTATAATCTACTTTAAATTGTATAGTTTCTTTTAAATACGTTTAGTAGATTTTGTGTGAAAGAGTAACAATCATCCACCTTATCTCACCATTTAAAACATTAAATGCCCGGTTTCTGAAGCCGTCAGTTAAACTATCAATAGCTATTGATTCAATAACGTTATCCATAAGACAAGCGGCGTTTAACTGTCAATGTTTCTGTATACAGAATGAGACGTAGACTGACATTTCTCGTGTCATTTTGTATTCAGAAACCTAATTTGACAAGTTATCGAACCGATAGCGCTATTAAACAGATAAACTACAGTTAAAAATGCTTCAGAAACCGGGCATTAGTCTCCCATTTAAAACGTTAATAGTAGACATTTATAGAATATTAATATAAGTATAATTCTGTATATGTAAAATGCTCTTTCCAGTGATATACACTGTATAAATTCTTAAAGGCAGTGTTTCCCGAATTGATCCGCATGATTAAATCGGTGTACAAAACATAGTTGACTTCATTAAAGTAAAATAATCATCCTTATATTACAATCCAATTACATAGCAATATAGTTCTAATGTAGCGTGCGGAACCGATTTCCGTGTACATATTAATAGCATTTCCAGTATCTCTAAACCGATGCCCGCGGTAGCCCTTTCACGGTGTCCCAGAATTCCAAAATACCTATGATTAGCCCATCAGAAGTGAACAGCAAATATCCTAAGATAATGTTACAAGTATTAACTTGTCTCTCGTTGCCTCGACTTGGATTTCGTAACAATCCGAGGGTCAAGACGTTACCCTCTTTGAGTACGGTCTCTAAGATTTGACGAGACATGTCTTAAGTTCTAATAATTAAAAAAAAACTATTCTAGACGGTCGGTGTTTTATTTTAGATTTGCATTCCATATGGAACAATTATTTGTGTTATTCACAAATTATTTTTTTATGCCAATGTGCAGCAAATTGGCAGACACCCCATCTGACGATAAATGGTTACCGTCGTCTATTGTCGAGTGTAACACCAAGGACATCATTGTTGTGTTGGCGACTTTTTCAAGGGCGTATTTCAATACCTTTTTAAAACCCCCATGTCATAGACCAGAGAGAAAACCGTACAAAGTAGCCCATTGCACAACATTAGCGTACGTATAATGAAGGTTCTGGAAAACCTTACGGTTGGCGGTCTTTTAGTAGGTTTTAGAAGGCATGTATGGTCAACCAGCCAGCAGCAGGTGTGAATTTGGAACGACGAGGGTACCATATCAAAAAGTTCTTTAAAACACTCTCCGACTTTCCTCTGAACCTAGAAATACTTTACCTCCATGTGTGTGTAGTTTCTTGTGACAGTAAGCATGGAAATGAATGTGGGAACTGTTAAAAAAGCAATTAGTTTTAGTTTCTTCTCTGTTTTTAAAAACGACCCTTTTCTTTCAGGGGTGAAGCCAGTTAGATATACCGTTAATTCTTTATCAAAATTCTATGTGCAAATAAAGCGAAAAATGGTTAGAAATACACTCAAAGCTTACAAAATAGACCGCGGGGGCTTTTGGATACATTGCCAACGATAAAAAACCTATCCATCCCGATATGTTCGCAGTGAATCACAACTTAATAGTCGAGGACGCCGTAAATATGTCAACTGACGCCAATATCTGGCGTCGCGTCGAGTGGAGGGGCTTTCCGGGCTAGCAGTCTGTCAAGATTTGTCTATCTCCCTCACTGACGGTTTTAAGGCGGTTTCTTACTCCCAAGTGGTTCAGTTTGTCGCAATCCAGTTATATATATTTCCGAATTAAATCTTCTGCATTATAATGCATTTCAAATTATCTGTACCCGTGGAACCGCATGCATTGTGAAATTATTGACTTATAACAAAATGGACATCGTGTATAAATTTTGATACATGCCCGCCCATATTACTATTAATTTTTATCATTAATGGATTTTATATATATTGTCTCAAAAATTTTCGTTTGTTAGTAATATTTACTAGGATATTATTATTTATGATTGTAGAATATTATAAATGTTTCAAATTTTATTAGCCATGATAGAAAATAAATCATCTCGAGAGTCAGCGTCTTACAGCGATCTGTAAACACATTACGGTGAAAGACATCAGATAGCTAAGTATACAGTAATTACAGACACTGTGGCTACTTTTTTCCATTTTTGATTCATGGGCCTACGTCATTCCAGAATTATTGCCGGCCACAAAAATATATCACAGAATTAATACCTTTATGAAATATAGAATCTCAAAGTTTTCAAGTTACCACCCTTTCGTAATAAAAGTTCTGAGCCTAGAAACGGTACGGACCGAGACAACAATGCGCGAAACTAATTAAATTCAAATTAATCGTAAAAAAAATCACATCAAATTGACTGTAAAATTTCAAGAAAGAAAAACAATGGGCCCCCGGCGATAACGGCACCGGTCTTAAATTAAATCGGAGTCGTTTCGACGAACCCTTCACTTTGGAAACACAAGTCACCTCATCTCGCTGTTACGCGCAAAGTGTTTCTCAATATCAAAAAATTGTGTGGTTTTATAATACCACCATACAAGTGAAACTGTTTATCGGATCGTTAGGAATTTAACTGAAAATTTTCGGAAAAGTTTTCGATTTAGAATATGAAAATTACGTTTTTATCTTAACTTAACAATTGAACAATTGGAATGATAGTGGAAAATCAATAGTAGTCAAGATATCCAACTATATATTTTAATTTCACTCTGCGTATTAGGGTACGGAATACATAATACTCACAAGCATTCAGATGAAAACTGGGAGTATTTTTTTTTTAATCATTGAATCAGTTTGAATTGAGCCATGGGCGCCGCCATATTGACCTTAGCTGCTCTGACGAGCACCTTTCACTTTTCCTATACTCCACGGCCGGCGGTAATGCAACATGCGATGAATGAACGAACAAAAATTGAGGCGATGTAAAAAAAGTTTCAATTTATAAATCTATTATACATAATTTTTGTATGTAAGACCTTTAAAAGTGTGAATGGAATTTAAATATGTCGACATAATCTTTATTGGCATTACTCATATTAGTAGCCTTATATCGTATTAGAAAAATTAGAAATTAGATATTATACATACAATCAATATACATTTTTTTTTATTTATAAAGTACAAACGGGTATGCAGTTTTTCTGACCTAAAGTCGTTGCTGCAGTCTATGGTTAACAACAACCAAGCTCACAAGAACCACAGTCTCGAGGTCAATTATAATTGGAACAACGGTAAAACAACAAGGTGTGAAGCAGACTGATTTATTATATAATAAATACTACCTACATACATTTATGTATATACGTATGTACCCCACATATACCCCCATCAAATTCCCAATAACAAAAATACATTTTTCCAACTTTAAATGATAATCGATTACACCTTAACAAATAAATTGTATATAACCGGTTACAATAGCAGAGACCACATCAAAGTTTTATTCACCTCTTCTTTATTTACGTAACTTATTTCTATTATAAGCGCGCATCGCGCGAGCTGAGGAGTCCTGCGGTGGAGGTGTCAGAGAACGCCCGGTGCGTTGCATTGAATCAGGACTTACAGGTTTTTCTATGAGGTTCTCCTCCGACCCCTCCTCCGCTACCTCTTCAGATGTCTCATCGGCACCACTGTCTTTATTTAATGATTTGTCAGTATTTTCTAATGATATATTTTGACGCGACAGAGAATATCTATTTGTGGGTTTTAATGTAATTACTTGATCCTGATGCCTACGCCATTGTAAGCCGTCGCCTATACCAACTTTATATGATACCGGTCCCGTTTTCTGTATAACCTTCCCTTCGACCCATTTACTGTTAGTATTTGTGTAACCCCTAGCGAGCACAGGATCACCGATCTCGATGTCTCTGTCCTGACCTCCCTTATTTTCTAGTTGACGTTGTTGAGCGGTGCGTACGACGGCGGCGACGTCCGGTCGTAGCGCATCAAGGCGCCCGCGTAATCGGTGACCCAAGAGCGCCACGGCCGGCGAGACGCCGGTCGTCGCATGCTCAACATTACGATATTGAAATAAAAATTTACAAAGCGCTTTTGTTATATTTTCACCTTCCTGTACAGCCCGTTTAATTACTTTTTTTACTGTTTTTACCGCATTTTCTGCCGCCCCGTTACCTTGAGGACGATAAGGTGCCGATGTTACATGTTTTATACAGTTTTTTTTACAATATTCTTTAAAATCTAGAGACAGGAATGGAGGCCCGTTATCGGTGACTAGTTGTGACGGGAGTCCAAATCTCGCGAAAATGGACCTCAAGACATTTATTGTAGATTCTGCGTCTGTACGCTTCATTTCGAGTACTTCGATCCATTTTGAATTCGCGTCAATTAAAATGAGATATTTTATTCCCCTATACTCTGCATAATCCACGTGAATGCGCTGCCAGGGTTTTAGTGGAAACTCCCACGGATGCAAGGCTGCATGTGGGGGTGCGTCTCTCACAGCCTGACATGCTTCACAAGATCGACAAATTTTCTCGATATCTACATCAAGGCCTGGCCAATAAACATAACTACGTGATAAATTTTTCATTTTATTTATACCTAAGTGCCCCTCATGAATTTCCTCTAAGACTCTGGGGCGTAAAACCGGAGGAATTACTATCCTATACTTACAAATCAAACACCCTAACTCAAGTACAATATCTTCTTTACGTATAAAGTACGGTTTTTCCTCGTCACAAATAGTCTTCGACGGCCAACCAAACATTACATAACCTTTAATTTTACTCAGAAGCCTATCTTTTTCAGTTTCCATCCCGATCTCTTTAAAATCAACAGGTAAGGTATCTTGGACTAAATCGGTATAACTCACGGTTTCTAGTTGTTGTCGTGTGTACGGTAGCGGTAGTCGGGATAGGGCGTCCGCGGGTCCGTTCTCACTCGACCTAACGAATTTTACTGCAAAATCATAAGCGGCCAACCGGGCGGCCCATCGTTGTAGACGGCTAGCTGCCGTTTGTGGAATGCCAACCTTCGGTCCGAAAATATAACTAAGGGGTTTGTGATCAGTGCGTAAAATAAATCGGCGACCATACAAATACTGGTGGTGTTTCGTTATACCAAAAAATATGGCGAGAGCTTCTTTGTCCAGCTGGCTATAATTTTTTTCAGCGGAATTGAGTGTTCTAGATACACAGCTAACAGGGCGCTCACTACCGTCCGCGTAAACGTGCGCCAACACTGCGCCCAACCCATACGCGCTACTGTCTACTGCTAAAACTAGCGGTCTCGACGAGTCGTAATGTGCTAACACCTTCTCACTAGATAGTGCAGTTTTCGCAGATATAAAAGCATGCTCACATTGTTTGTCCCAATTCCATTTATTTCCCTTCTTAAGGAGTGCATGTAGAGGATGTAATATAATACTCAGATTGGGAATAAATTTCCCATAATAATTCAACATCCCTAAAAAACTTTTTAACTGAGTAATGTCCTCTGGCCGCGGAACGCACGAAATAGCTTCCAGTTTTTTAGAATCGGGATGGAGACCCATTTTGTCAATGATAAACCCTATATATTTGACATATTTCTGTAAGAAGCTACATTTGTCTAGTTTCACTGTAAAACCCATAGTACGTAATCTTTCCAATACGGCACGCAAATTATTTAAATGTCCTTGTCTCGTCGACCCCGTTACACATATGTCATCGAGAAAGACTACCGTATTCGGGATACCACGGAGGGTTTCTTCCATAATCTTTTGAAATTTCTCCGGGATACAAGACAAACCGAATGGAGTACGACGATATACGAAAGTTCCAACGTGAGTAGTTATAGCAGTATACGGTTGTGAGTTCTCTGTTAACATTAATTGTTGATAACTATTTTTTAGATCAATTTTGGAATATTCCTCCCCTCCGCTCAGAACAGCAAACAATTCTTCGATTCTAGGCAAAGGATATGGGTCGCGTCTTAGTTTAGGGTTGATAGTTACTTTATAATCCCCACAGATTCGTATATCGCCACACTCTTTAACCACGGGTACTATTGGCGTGCCGTATTCAGAAGATTCGACACGATAAATAGTGCCCTCTTGCTCAAGCCGCGCCAGCTCATGCTCAACGCGGCTGCGTAGTGCCAACGGAACCGTTCGCGCGCGCACATACACCGGCTTGTCATCTGTCATATGCAGTTGAATAGATTTTTTACAAGTTCCTAACTTATCCGTGAACACTTCTGGAAATTCTGTCGCCAGTTGGCTCACTAATGGGTCGCTCGTTTGATCACCAATCTCATTCAACTCGATAGATATATTATTTATATTGAGAACGCGCACCCACTCTCTTCCCAACAACGGTCGTCCCCCGTTCCTAATTACATGTAATTTACAACCAGGTACCGATATGTTTCCCAGGACTAAATTCACCTTAATATATCCGAGCGACTCTATTTTTGAACCAACGTAACTACGTAACTGTAAATTATCCTGTATTAATTGTTTATTACAAAAATTATCTCGATAGAAATCTTGACTAATAGTAGAAATTCTACTCCCTGTGTCAACTTCAAATTTAAGAAGTTGTCTATCTACTTGTAACTCAATCATATAAGGACGATCTCCTTTACCGTCAACCTGTATGTTCCCGAAGTCCTCCGTTTCGCCGTCATTTTCACAGAAGTAATTCTGGCGGGCACTCCCACGCCACTTCTTACACATCACTTTTAAATGGCCCCGCACACCACACACATCACAGTTATACTGTGCGAACCGACATTTATCCGCCCGATGTGGCTTGCCGCACCGCCAGCATCGCTCAGCCAGCCCAGCTACGTTGCGAGACGCGGCCGCCACACCGCTCGGCCCCGCACGCACACTCGGGCCGCTCTTTCCGCCGCCTCTGCGTTCCCTGCTCGCGTAATGCAGGTTTTCACCAGCCGCCGCACTACCGCAACTCATAACCGCCGATCCCGACATCGCGCTCCCTGTAGCGCCGCTCACCTCAGCGTGGCGCTCAGCTGCCTCTAGTGCCAGAGCTAACTCCACTGCTTCCTTATATTTAATGTTTTTTTCCGCAAAGATTCGAGACCGCATCAGTTCGTTCGCTAACCCTGATACAAACTGATCGCGTAAATTCTCTTCTAAATTCGTTCCAAAATTACATGTCGTTGCAAGGTGCTTGAGGTTATGTAAGTACTCCGTTAAAGATTCGCCGACCTTTTGTCTTCGCAAACGAAATACGTGACGTTCCGCGATCTCGGATCGTTGTGGTTCCAAATGATCCGATACAAGCTTCACCAACTCATCGAAGGTCTTAGATTCTGGGTGTATTGGAGAACACAGATCGCACATCAGGGAATAAACGACATCCCCAACTACCGTAATTAACAACGGCACACACAAGTCTGTCTTGATCTCGTTTAGCAAAATATATTGCTTAACTCGGCGTATATACGCGGGCCACTGTTGAGAATTCATATCGAACGGTTCTAATTTTCCAATAGGCATTGTATTTTGAACAGTTTATGCACTTAACTATTAATTACACACGTAAATTCGCCTCGTCGCCAGTGGAACAACGGTAAAACAACAAGGTGTGAAGCAGACTGATTTATTATATAATAAATACTACCTACATACATTTATGTATATACGTATGTACCCCACAATAATAAGTTGTTATCCCTGAGGGCTGAACTGAATTGTCTCATTGCATTATGCATTATGCATGCACAACCACACCCTCAAATTTTCTTCACTTTTGATGAGAAACATCTATAGCGGCGGGTCAGACCGACTGTTGGTGTGGCGACGCGTCGCCACTACATGCGTCGCCACGATATATGACAGTATATATGTAGTACGGTGTGGCAATGCATCGCCATGTAATAGTCATCTTTCTCTTGATAGAAATCTTTATATTTTATTTTTGATTATGCCATATTTATTTCCTGTCGGAAACTATCCTTTTATACAAAAATACAAAATAATTTCGATTTTTCATATCTGCCGTGCGTCCCGTGACGGGTCACAATTTTTTTGCCACCTTTAGGCATTTAGGTAAAAAAATACAACCATTTTTGAGAAAACTCACAAAAAACACTCTATGTAGACATCTAAGCTCAACAGTAACCACTGTGGATTGATATTAATAAAGTAGAAACTCACTTAATATACAAGGGTCAACTAAACTGAACTCTAGAATGACTGTGGTGAAGTACTTAATCCTAAGTAATATTACAAATACGAAAGTGACTTTGTTTGTTACGCTTGCACGCCTTAATGACTCAACCGATCATCATATTTGCATACACGTTATCAAGGGTACAGACAAGGACACAGGGAAACATTCATCCAAAAAAATGAACTATTCTTCTTATTATATAGATCGAATCTGCATTAATGCCGGCGAAGCTGCGAACTAAAGCCAGCATACATGAGACAAGGTGCTTGTCCTTTTTCAATTTTACGTTTACATTTGATCATCGCTGTTTCGAATATAATTTTCAAGGGTAAATTTGAGAAAGGTCTTTATATCAGGGCTTAAAGTGCATTGAAAAATTACAGAACAACCCACAATTACCCTTGGTTGAGCAAGTAGTTTTAGTGAAATATGAAAACCATTTTCATGTGAACGAAGTCACACACCACAATGTTTATTTATACAGCACCGTTATAGCGTTTGACCACAATCTTACCTGATGTCAATTGACTTTGTGTTCCAGAATGGGTGGTGGGACTGTCACTAAAGCGCAGCTGCCGAGACACAGGTGCTTGGCAACAGAATTTCAACTTGAGAGTGGTAGCTAGGTAGACGAGTTAAGAAGAAGCATGCACAAATACTATAGTAAAATATAAAAATAAATATATAGGTTAAGAATATATACAGAAAGCAATAGAAAAAAAATTTCAAACAAGCATTAATACCTTCTGAAAGACTTTTATAAACCAAATCAAATACCGTATGTTTCCATAAGTCGAGGGTTAACTGTAAACTCCGGCCGAGGTATGAATATTTACGAAAGCATTAATTATTTTTTAACTTTCTTCCGGCTTTAAGTAGCTTTCCTTAGCCAGTAAGGTAGGAAAATACTAAATGACTTGAGTTTATTTTATAGTTGCGGGGAAAATCTTAAGTTTTTTTCTTCGAACCCCATTACATTTGATAGGAGAGTAAATAATACTCCTATAGGCTTTTATTAACTTAGAAGCTATGGTGATTGGGTATTTTATGTCTTGTATTTTTTCATTAAATCAAATGCACTAAATCTATATACATATAAAAATGAATGTCTGTACATCTGACGACACTGTTTGATCGATCATGCATCGTGAGAAATAGCACAATAAATGTATTTTCAAGGTGAAGGATATTATTCTGTCTACCTACTTTATTACTCGCCACTACGTGACACCAGATCATTGTTATTAAAATTTAAATTGCAATTTAACGCGTACGAAGTCGCGGATGCTTGCTTGTATAAAATATATAAATAAACATGGCGGTAGATAAGAAGAGCATAAATTCGTATTACTTTGATGACAAATAAAAAAAATATAGTCAACTATCTTTCACTTCGCTCGCATTATTGTAAATTCGACCTATTCTTCGGAAACAATACATTTTTCTGGATGAAAAAAAAATTATACCTTCCCACACCCGCAGACACACACTCACGCGCGCACATACATTTTACGTGCCACTGGTAAATTGTATGCAAAATTTCACAACAATAAACAAACTTCTTTTTCCCATTTATAATATTTGTTAGCTAAATTGCTCAATCGAATCCATATCAAAATTGGTTTATTACCGACTGACCTCAGGACTACGATCGTTTTTGAGCTGAAAACTGGAGTCAATACTTACCATCAATTGGACTACATGCCTGTTCGCTAATCACACAATTCACGTTAAAAAAAAATAATTTTTTTATTGTTTTTTAAACAAATAATTACAAAATAATACAGGCAACTCGGAATAAGAAAGTAGGTATGTTACTAATACGTGCATATAATTTGTGCCTTTTTGTCAGCTTCAACTGGTTGGCGAAAACATAAGACGATCAACTAAAATGACTACCAGCGCTAGAGTGACCTGTCTTATTTCTTATAGTACATTGGGTGAGTTAGAATAACAACAGATTCTCTTGTTAGATCTTCGTATAATCTACTCAGCTTGAAAGAAAGAAACGAAAGTCATTGGGTACATTAACCGTGCGATTGCTTGGTCATCTTGTTGCAGGATGAGAAATCTGGACAGTGTTTAGGAGGTCCGTCTTAAGTGCAGGTTTCAGACGTCCTGATGCGCATATAATGTCTCTCATATCATTGTCAAATTTGATGAAAACCTACTAAGGACGCTTTAGGTAATCTCTCCAATAAAAGACTGTGATAAATCTTCAGAGGACATGATCGTTGAATAGATTACATAGGAATGTTATTGATACACCCTTCGCTCCCACTACTACTGCATATCAAAATCAAAATCAAAAATACTTTATTCAGTTTAGGCCCTGAGAAGGCGCTTATGAACGTCAAAGTTACCACCGGTTCGGAAAACAACCCAGTCATCGAGAAGAACCGGCAAGAAACTCGATCTGGTTTATCTTTTCATTAACATATTATAACTCACATTTTTAAAACATAGTTATAAATAATTACATTCGGTTTTGGTGGATGCACAGAGAGGGCGTCATTTCCAGACGTCACCGTCGTTCACATATTGATCCACCCTGTAATAGCCTTTAGATATTAAAACCTGCTTGACATGGTGCTTGAAATTAGTATCCGGCAGATCGGTAACGTGCTTTGGAATTTTATTATAAAACCTAACACTATTACCTAAAAAACTGTTACCGGTCCTAGTGAGCCTAAAACATGGAATGACCAATTTGTTCTTATTTCTTGTATTTAGATTATGTCGGTCCTTTACGAAATCTAGCTTATCTAAGTTTTTGCGGACGTATAATCGGGCAACAAAAGCAATAGATACGTGCTTAATAATTTTCAAGATAACCCGGCGTGAAACTGTAAGATTCAGTTGAAAGTTTGATATAACATAACGGCCGTTCGTGTTATTTAAGTTTATATTTTTTATTACGCAGTTAACGAGGCCGGTATCGGACGGCGGCGGCAGCGAACAAGGAATTTATACTTTCGATTACGCCGCACGGGAGGCTGAATAAAAAACAAATGAGCCGGGAATTCGTTGCTGTGCGGATGTTACGGATAGACACAATATAGATATGACTTAAGTAAGAGGAAGCACGCTTTGTAATAAATTTGAAGAATAGGTTTAGACAGAAAACTATTGTTATCACTCTCTACTGGGACTATCAAATAAAATGCGACAGAGAGAACTGTAACTCGAATTGATTATACCTACATAAAATAGGCAAAATCGTGATTTTTTTTTCCTATTTTCTCTTCTCGAACAGTTAAATTTTCTCAATTTGATTTAGTTATTTTATCAAAATTAATATAAGTAGCAATTTCCTATGCCTATAAATGCTACGCCATATAAATATATGCCTATGCCTATATACTCGTACCTATAAATTATCTATGCGTTTTTTTATTTATTATTTTTGTCAAAATTGTCTTAGTTAAAGAAATTTGAGTACTTTTAGAAAGCTCTTAAATTTTATGTTATATTTCTTAGGTTTACAAAGATGAACCTAGCTTTTAGTTCATTTATAAAATTTGGATATTTTTGTATCAAAGAATTGTATACAGATGCGAATAAATTGTTACATAAAGTAATTTAGATTACTTACTGAACACAAACATAATGTACTTTTTGGCAAACGAATTGCCAGTGAGTGTACGTACAACTGGACAATCCTATTTTGTGTGTGCACATATACACACGCAGTAAATTTGTTTCGAATGTTAGTTTCTGAAACCAACCTCAATCAAATTTCTTGTTCATACTTGTGTAGAGATTTAAGTAAAGATACGATTTAACACCGTAGTCTTAGTATCTGAGTCTACTATATACTATGTTACATAAGAATATGTAATAAATTACAGAGAGACAGAATAGTTTTTTAATTAAAAAAAAAGAAAATTATCCAAGTCGTATCCATATCATTATTTCTCTATGATCTTCAAGGCGCAAAGCTTAGCTATTATATTTAATGTGTAAGCCGGCTTGATTTGAACATAGTATCAAACTCTGTGCATTCTTTCTCTAATATTATAACTAATTTGTCGTGTTTTCTTGTTTGTTAACAGTTGTATTTTACGTTTCTAATCGTGAACTACGCTGCTACGGCGTAGCAGTGGAATTGCTACACGCTACGAGGATGCTACGATGTAATTACGTGGGCGACATAAATTGCTTGTAATTTTCTTCAAATGTTGATCTGTTGGTGGAAACTCTTTGATAACAAATCACATTAGCAACTATATCTAGGATTAATCGGTAACTGTGAATTTTTTTATTGGTTTAGCCATTGACCATATACTGACGTGATGGCAAGTGAGTACGTGGCTTAAAATAATACCAAGCCTAAAGGGAAAGGCTCTTAGGTACACCTACCTGCAATTAACTTAGAGGTGCTTGGCAACAGATTTTAACTTAAAGATGCTATCGCATGGTGGTTATTAGAGAAAGCTATGGTAGTATAGAATTTTGTCGGTTGAGGTGATATCTGAACATGCTTCAAATACAATACTTTTTAATCTTAACTAGTATTATCTTTGCGAGGGTAAGTCTGTTTACTTATTATGTTTTCACGCTTTAACTATTCTACCGATTATAATTAAAAATTCCCTACACCTTGTCAGGGGTACAGAGAGTTATTCCCGAGGGATACTAAATCAATCCTACATTCATATAAGTACATATAGAAATTAATGTTGGACCACGCTGTCAACTGATTTCATCAGTAAATATAACCTAGTCGAACTGACTTCTCAAGTACCAAATATAAGGACTTTAATGATAGATGTTTAACTTGAAGATCGTTAACCGGTGTGCTTTGGAAAATACAGTACCAGGGTCTCTTTCTGATGATTTATCTTCACAGAAACTCTACCGTGGAGACATTATAACTTCCAATATGATAATGTTTGCAAACCTATGTGACAACGATGTCGGCTTGTTCTCTCTAATTGATAGTCTGTATATACATACCATCGACAGTCAAGATAATATTTGAACGACCGGATTTAATTAGGAAAATGATTTTATTATTTACAAAAAAAACTCAAATGGGTAATAACGTTTAATTATGTGTAAATAATTATGTTAAATAAAAGTAATATAAATCGAAATACTGGAACAATTTAAAATCGAACGGTGCACGATTAAAGCGCTGTGACCATATTTATTCCGACCATTATAACACTAGCAAAGTATGGTGCAGCCCGTAATTATCGTAAAATGTTACATGTTTATGTATTTTTAATTCCGCCGTATATCGCCGATCGGGCCGATATAAAGGACGGTTCATACCTTACGTATGTAACCCAACCCAACCCAACCCGTTAGTGGTATCTGCTGCAAACTACACCCCCAAGCCCGCCGCAAAGTATCCTAAAAGACGACCGCGACACATTTTCAGCGATCCCCCGGATGACATAACGGCTGCGAATGATCTGCATACCGACGACTCTTTAAATAGAGCGTGCTCGCGCCCACGCCCCCGAAACCACCGATCACGCCGACACGGTCGGGCGGTCAACTTCGCTCCCGCACACCCGCCACGTCCTCCTTCGGCAGCAGCTTAAGCCTAGGTTCGATCCCTCGGACGGGAGCCCTCGAGCATGCTGCTAGCGCGATACAGTGACACCACATTCACTAGCTCCTTGCACACACGACACTGCACTCCACACACGTGCACATTCACACGGTACGTACAGTGGTTCTGTAAGGGACCGTTTTACCTTTTTGGCTAGTTAAACTTAGCCAAAAATATCAGGCACTATATGCATGTGGGCTTTAGTGTGACACATATGAAGGTATGCATATGTGTCTCACTAAAGTGTACATGTATGGCATATAGATATTTTATTTTATGTAGATATTTTAGTTCGATTCACGTTTATCCCAAGGCAACTGCCCAAGCCGAGGTTCGGCCATTCTGGCACCCCTGAGCTTGTTGCCTCTCGGCTGAGTGCCCTAAGCGCTCGCCCTAAAAGTCTGGTGAAGCTGTGAAGGCCCATTAGGCCGACAGCGTTTAGTCAGTTCGAAAAAATTACGTAAGATGTCATAAAATCTTACGTCTATCAATTTGCGTATATCTCGAAAACCAGCGAACAAATTTATGCAATTTTTTGAAAGCATAAAAGCAGTCTCCAAAAAGACTTTAGTATTCATTTGGTACTTACTATATGGAAGAAGTTAGGAAAATAATAGTAATTATATAAATAAAAAATAACTCACAATTGGGTTTTTTTGCAATTATTAATATAAACCACTAAATAATAACCAATGTAATAAAACCAAGAATAGTTCCTTATTAGATTGTTACAAATCGCTTTACGCGACAAAGTGATTTGTGAATATTTCCCTTTGTTGTATCCATTTGGATCTAACGGCTTAGTATACATACAGTATAAATATTGTGGTACAAAGAGGCTCTGTATTAAATATCTTGGTACAAAAAAATGTAATTAGATGAAGCTTTAATTAACATTACTCTTAATATGATATTTGTACTTGACACAAGCAAACGCGGTTGGCTATTGTAAAAGGCAATTAAAAATGACATTTGTAATTTTCAAGTTTTATTTAGTAATTTTGTAGGTAAGCATTGATTCTCGTACTTCATTACTACTAATCATTATTATGGCTGGACAGATTTATTAATCACCGTGGTTAAATAAAAAATATTTAATTAATTTCAGTGTGTTTTTTATTAAATCAGAGTGCGCACAGTTTGTACAACGATCTTGGTAGATATTATGCACAGATATTAGCAAACATAGTAACATGTTAAATCTTAAGGCGAGACTGGCCCCCAAGTACATTAGAGATGCGATAGATACTGGATTAATTTTGTATATTTAATAATTACGAAATCAAAGCAAAGGACTGTCTTGAAAATTAATAAGGTAGTAATTAATTAAGTGTTATACCAGACTTTCGTTCGACGAATTTGAAGCAAAAAAAAGAGTTTTTGTCCGCGGGCTGTGAACGAACTCAAATCGTTCAACGCGGCGTCGATTCAGGAATCGCACGACAATAAACTTGCGTTAATGTCGCTATTTCGACGAGGTCCTATTGTTTATAATATTGCAAGCGATATTTGATTATACCCGTTGCCATTCAAGCTTCAACTATTAAAAGTTATTTTCATTTATGTAAAAACTTTTCGCTTTCGTGTCGTAATTAAGAGCTGAAAACTAGTTGAATTTTTTTGGCATATTGTAATTATGATGAAATAGTTATATATTTCATTTATCCATTATAGCAATCCCAACCAAGCTTCTTCTTCCATATTTTTTGTTTATTAAATTATATTCATTTTTTTTTATTTCATGAGTAATTTTACAAACAACTGGAAAGTAAGATTTCTTTAGTATACTATAGAAAAGAATTTTAATGGTTCTTATGTATTTTCAGTAATGCTATTTTATTAAAAATCGTTAACATAATTGTATGTGTCGAAATAAAAAAAAAGATGTACATTATTAATCATCAAATTATTACTTGACGAAACGGTTTTTTGTTTGTGTTTTTGTATGCTTGTTAAAAAATGACGAGCACTTACATTGAACAAGTTTCACCCTGGTGTTAATAATAACAATGCTAGTTCAATTCAAAATTGGTATTGTGTTAATACTCACGTTTCCAAAAGAAGCATACAGTTTCTAAAATTGATACTATATTTTTACTAAATTAAATGTTTGATGTATTTACAGAAAACACAATAATATCTGGTTTCAAAGTTTTATTATGGGATTGATGGATTCGTAATTTAATAATAGTTTATGCTTGCAACTTCGGACTGTTTATTAGCTTAACAACATATTATATTTGTACAGGAAAAACAAAAAAAAATAAAGCAAATAAATACATTGCTTGCAAACTTTCATTAGTATTTTGTAATGATTATAAAATCATACGCTTTTAAAACTTTAATAACTATGACTAAATGAAGCGATGATGGTTGAGTTGGTAGTGTGTTCGGATACAGCGTCGAAGGACGTGGGTTCGAATCCTAACAGCTGAGTTGGAGCTTTCGGTGAGAGAAAACATCGTGATGAAACCATAACATGGTGATAAGGCTTTTTCTAAGTCCGCCTGGCTAGCTACCACCCTCAAGTTGAAAATCTGTCGCCAAGCATCTGTTGACGTGTTCCGGCAGCTCCACATGAGAGCCTGGCTCCCTCTGGGTTTAACGTGACTACCATCTTAGACCACATCGTCATTTAACATCAGATGAGATTGTGGTCAAACGCTATCCTATAAAATATTTAAAAAAGTGAAGACATCTTGATATTGTTATTTTTTTTAAATAAGGACCAATTGTCTTAGAAGTAAACCTAAATAAATTGAATCGAAATATACCCAGCAGTTTTCCTGATGCGTGAACAACGGTAGACATCTATTATTTTTATTAATATAAAGAAGATAACGGTCTATGCAGCTTAAGATACTAGTTGCTAGAAGTTAAAACACGCAGTAAACTATTTCATGATGGTATCACCACTTAACAGCTGGAACTCAGCAGACAGACGCTATTCCTCCAGCTAACAAAAAAGTTGTATCACAATATAATTTAATCATAGTAATAAAATTAGATATTAATAAATAATTAGGTTTGCAAAAAAATAAACTTCATTTTTTTATATATTTCAAACTGACAACAAAAACATAAAGTCTCATGCTAAATGTGTAACAATGGTAACACTGACCGCATACGTTCTAATTACCTATAATTATGTTTCGGAACGGGCCAGTCGCCGGTGACCCGATGCAGTTTTAATTCGGCCATTTTGTTTACCGCTCGCGAACTAATGAGCGTAACGGATCGCTTTTTGATAATACTAATAATGGCCGCACGCGAAACGCCGAGCTTGTGAATAATAAATACAATATAAAGTTTTTTGTCAGTTACAATGACGTCAATTGTGAAGTGTGCTTCGTGCAACATAGTTATCAGTGAAATACTTGCGTTTATACAGAATAAACTAGATGTAATGGATGTACAAAGTCTCATTAGAATTTGTAGTACCGCCTTCTCTGTCACTGATGTGGAAAAAGCTAAGAATTTGTTATTCGATGCTATTCCTAGCACTAAAAGAAAAATCGTGAGACGACGAGACGGTAAGCTTTTAAAAGATTTAGAAGACATTATTTCCTTATTCCAAAACACGGATCCAGAGATAATACCTGTGTTCGTGGCTAAGGAACTACAAAAATTGCCACCGATCACGTTTGACCACGTAGATGTCACTCGCCTGTTAAAAGACATAATCATAATACAATCAGATATAAAGAATATTAAAGAATCGTATATTTCAAAAGAAGACTTCAATGAATTTAAAACTAAATGTTCAAAAGTTGAAAACAATATTGTGTTGAACGATTTTGATCTTAATGTACATAAGCCTAGAGGTGCATATATGTTGCGTGACAGTGAGCTAACGGATTTAATTCATACACAGTTGAATGAAAACGTAGCGATGATTGATCAACAAGAAGTAAATAACAGTCGATGTACTCCTTCCCACTTGCAATCAAATCATATGAGTTGCTCTGTTACTCCAAAAGTAACGGACAACAGTAAAATGAAAAGTGGGTATATGGAAAAAAATATTAATGAGACGCAGGTTGACCGTACTATTGGATCTCATCAACATAGTTTCGAGTATAATGAAGTGTCAGAACTTCACACAATAAAGGGTGATAACCAAACGAGTTACACTCGTAAAACTCTGTGTGAACCTATGGTAACGCTCCATAATGAAAAAGCCGTCAGGAGCGGTGAATTACAAGTAAATAAATCACAAGTAACAACTCTGTCAGATATTATCCGTAGAGAAGGAAAATGGAAGGTCGAAGAACCTAGTGAAGAGTGGAAAACAGTACAGAGAAAAAGAATTAGAAATAAATTTTTAGGGAAAAAAGGAAAAGCGGCACTTCTACCAGGTGATAACTTTAAAGCAGCGGATATTAAAATACCGCTTCTTATTTCGAATGTTCACAAGGACACTATTGAGACAGATATAACCAAATATATTTATGAAAAAACGAAGCAAGAAGTTACATTAGAAAAAATAACTATGAAACAAGATAAGGGATATCACAGCTATAAATTACTAGTTCCTAAACATAAAGTTCATATGTTTCTTGACGACCAGCTATGGCCAGATGGAATATCTTTTAGACGTTTCATAAATTTTAGAAATAGAAGTAAAGTGGGATATATACGAGAGATGAATATAAATGAAACTACAAATCATGCAATATCCGTGTAAACTCGTAACATTTAACTGTAAAAATGTTAAAAGATCTTCAGAATGTATAAGGAGTATATGTAGATCGGCAGACATTGTGGCACTTCAAGAAACATGGTTGTTGCAACATGAACTTCAATATTTGTCAACCATTGATAATGACTTCGCATATACAGGTACAACTGCCGTGGATTCATCAACAGGAATATTGCGTGGTCGTCCGTACGGCGGCGTCGCTATCCTGTGGCGCAAAGCGGCATTTACCTCAGTTTCTGTGTTGAATTGTGACAGTCCGCGAATAACAGCAATTAAAGTAGTAACTACACACCGTTCGATACTGGTTTTTAGTATTTACATGCCTGTTGAGAAAGATGTCAATCTAATCGAATTTACGGAGATACTAGCCAAAGTAAGTGCAATTATTGACAGTACTGGAGTTGAAGCAGCTTTTATTATGGGCGATTTAAATTCACACCCATGTACATTATTTTGTAAAGAATTATTACAGTTTTGTGAAGAACAAACGTGGCAATGTGCTGATTTCGAGAAGCTAGGTATGAACTCGAACTCTTATACTTTTGTGAGTGATGCACATGGCTGCAGGCGATGGCTCGATCATTGTTTGACAACAAAAGCGGCATTCCAAACTATTATGAATATTAACATCCTTTATAATGTATATTGGTCCGATCATTATCCTCTGGAAGTCGTTTCGGATTTATTTATTGTTAGACCAAAAATACCTGGCAATGTTTTTCAAAATAAAATAGCATGGGGTGTCCGACGTTCGGAACAAATAGAAAGATATTCTAAATTGTGTAATGAACATTTTAGGGATATGCATTTGCCTGAAGAACTGTATACTTGTTGTGATGCTATGTGTAATAACGTTGAACATAGATTAACCTTAGATAATATGTATAATAATATTGTTAAAGTGCTAAGCGAGGCTGCTATCATGAGCTGTGAAACTAATATTAATAAGAGGAATAGAGTTATAGTGGGGTGGAATAAATATGTTCGCGATGCTCACAGAGTGGCCAAGTTACACTATGAAATATGGGTATTATATGGTAAACCGAGATTCGGCAATGTTTACAATCAGATGTGTGAAACTAGAAAAGTTTTTAAGTCCAAATTGAAATGGTGTCTGGCTCGTGCAGACCAGATTAAAATGGATGTATTAGCTTCTCATCACACGAATAAAAATTTTAAGCAGTTTTGGAAATCTACAAATAAATTAAGTCCGAAACTTGGTCAACCTGTGAGTATAGAGGGTATTAATGATCCAAAGAATATTGTAGAACTATTTAAGAATCATTTTATGGTAGAACCACGAGGAGAAAAAGAAACTCAAATTAATAATTCTGTCGTCTGTAAAGGCGAGAAACTTCTGCGATTCTCAGCTAAGCAAGTAGGTAACATTATTAAAAATATGACAAGTGGCAAATCTCCTGGTCATGATAACCTTAGTGTTGAACACCTGCAATATGCAGGAGTTCACTTGCCAAGAGTAATAGGTATGTTTCTATCTTTGTGTATAGGACATTGTTATCTTCCGGAAGATCTGATGAAGACGATTGTTGTGCCAATAGTCAAAAATAAGACTGGTGACATATCTGTATTAAGTAATTATAGGCCTATATCGTTGGCAACAATAATTGCTAAGGTATTGGATGGTTTACTTAAGTCACATTTAAATAATTACATAAACTTACAGGATAACCAGTTTGGGTTTCGAACGGGTCTATCTACTGAAACTGCTATTTTGACTTTAAAGCAAGTTGTGAGATATTACACAGATAGGCATACGCCAGTGTACGCATGTTTCTTGGACTTATCAAAGGCTTTTGACAGGGTAAAATATCAAGCTTTATGGCAAAAGTTGCAAAACACTGGAATACCAAAGGAAATCTGTTTAGTTTTTGAATATTGGTACAGCAATCAAATCAATCATATTCGATGGGCTGGAACTCTTTCTAAAGCATATAAACTTAAATGTGGGGTGAGACAGGGTGGTCTGACATCACCGAATTTATTTAATTTATATATAAACGAACTGATCCTGAAATTGAACAGCATGCATGTCGGTTGCTATATTGATGGAGTAAATGTAAATAATATAAATTATGCCGACGACATGGTGCTGTTGAGCCCTTCGGTTGGTGGTCTCAGGAAATTGTTGCGAGTATGTGAAGATTATGCTGATTTATTCGGCCTTAAATACAATTGTAATAAAAGCCATTATATGCTATTTAATCCTCGTGATAAGGCTATTACTTGCAATCTAACTGTGAGTCTTGGCGGAACTGCTTTAGAAAGGGTTTCACAATTTAAATATCTCGGACACTACATTACGGAAAATATGAAAGATGACAAAGATATAGAAAGAGAGCGCAGGGCATTGTCGGTGAGAGGAAATATGCTGGTCCAGAGGTTTACTCGTTGCACACCTAGTGTAAAAATAACTCTTTTTAAAACATATTGTCAGAGCTTCTACACCAGCAATCTCTGGACCTCATACACTCAGCAATCGTACAATGCCTTACGTATACAGTACAACAATGTCTTCAGGGCATTGTTGAGGCTGCCTCGATATTGCAGTGCATCGGGCATGTTTGCTGAAGCTCGGGTGGATGATTTTTACGCAATCATTCGTAAAAAAGCCAACTCCCTGATGGATCGATTGTTTGGCAGTTCAAATACTGTCTTGAAAATGTTGTCGGGCAGACCCGATAGTTTGTTTTGTCGCAGCTGGGCAAAGTTATTAAAGAGTGTGTGCACCTACACAAGTGAATGAATTTGCTTGTGTAGGTATAGAATGTAAATATGTCAGTACCTAATTTATATTTTATATCTTTACTAACATAGGTTAAGTTTACTAACAAAATGGATGTAATGTCTGAGTGAAATAAAATTATTATTATTATATTATTATTATTATAATACTATATATAATAAATATAACCTAATTGGGATTTGGAGTAGTAGTTTATACATATATTGTGATGACAAGGATGTATTGTCATATTATATATGGATATATTGTTATAAAGTGTGTGTCAAACTAATTTTTTCAGCCTTATATCACCGATTGTAGATTAGACTCATTTCAATTTTTTCTATTATACAAGAATTTAGTTACTGAGGTTCTTTTTTTCAACTTTTACAAACATCACATATTATTGTTTTTACTTGACCTTAAGACCCAATCCCCCTCCTAGTTTAACGCCTTTATCATGTTAACCCAAGCCAACATTTACCATCACATCAGATTGTGGTCAAACGCTAAGACCTATAAAGTAAAAAAAAAACTGTTGACGGACTTACTGAGCCAGGAACATAGGATGGCCAATTTGCTATTGTTTCTAGTAATGAAATCAAACCGCTATTTTACTAAATCTAGCTATTCTAAGTTTTTGCAGGCGAATGTTAAATTACCTGGAGTGTATTCGGAAGGCAGAATTAAGATACCGAATACCAACCACAGCACCACACCTTTGCCAAAATCCTTAGGTACATCAATAGTTTATCACTGCAACTCACGACGTACGACGTAGATTTTTAGAAAATGGCCACTAACTAATCGTCGCTTTAAAATTTTTGATACAAAGTATTTCAAATTCTTAAGAAATTATATTTTTGCTTGCGTTGAATTATCCGCGCCCTTGATATTCGCCCGCAATATTACTTCCTCCTCGCTTAGCGTACTTTTTGACTTAGGTTTTATATGGCATTTGATTATTTACCTTATAATCTTCCTCATACATTAAACCATAAAACCCAAACAGGGTATTTTTTTAATTTCTGATTGGTACATAAATAAATTAGTACGTTCAAATAAAGAAAAAATATACAGTCCCTTAAAATGTCTTACAATGGAATATATATTACCATGCACAATTGAACATTATGTTTAAATACATCTGCATCGTAAATGTAAATCTATACACAGAATAGTAAATCGGTGTGACATTTTGCGCACCCGCATCTAACAGATGCAATAGGCACCGCGCCGTTCAGATATTGCCGATGCACGGCTGTGTGGATTTAAGATGGCCGACCTAAGCTTGCCTTGTTTTAATTGGTCCGATTAAATGTAAGACCTCTATGGAGTTGTTAAAACGAATGTTTGTAATTTAAAATCATTAATACTAATAGTGTAATTAAATAGGACTCGAAGGTACTAAGTATTAATATTTTATGTAAATATCGATAATAATTCATAAGGGATATAAAAATATATACTTCGGATCTTGTGTATTTTTTGTTTACTTTTTATAGGTTAGCATTTGATCACAATCTCATCTGATGTTAAATGATGATGTGGCTTAAGATGATAGTCACGCTAAACCTAGAGGGAGCAGGCTCTCTAGTGCAGCTACCGGAACACAGCAACAGGTGCTTGGCGACAGATTTTTTACTTGAGTATTGAAAGATTTTCAGCTTGTATACATGAAAATAAAAAAAAACCATAGAAGTAAATTTATAACTATGAAATAACAGGACCATGACATTATTAAAAACTGGGTAGGTAACATAAAAACAAAATATGTTTTATAAAATTCATTGTATGTCGAATGTTGTGTAGCTCAAGAGTCTTGATGGATTGTAACATGTATTATTAGATTTGAATAATTAATTCTATGCATAATATTTGAGTGTGACGTCCACGTATAAAAAGAGAGATGGGATAAGTACTATGATGTTCACGTATCTATATGCAATGTTCAACTCGTTTATTAGTTTAACTAAAAAGTGTCAGTGTTTTTGGAGTCTGGTTTTTCTCCTATGAAATATTTTGTGTATATATTTGTACATATGTGTCGTATGTGTCAAATAAATGTCTCTTTCTTAGTATTTTACCTGTCTTTATTAACAATTCTACTTATTTTACGTAATTAGAATAGTATTATATCTTGAAACAGCTTTAAGAACTCTTTTACTACAGTAGGAAACCAATCCATTCGGTGTTTTTAATACATTTTTTGAATGATATTTGTTCGACCTTAGTGGAAATTATAACCAGTAAATATTTTCATTGTATATTATTGGACACATGTTAAAACGTTTCGTCGTTCTGCTAAAATCTAAACTCACTGATACAGTGGAGATACTGAAACAAAATCGATTTCACAATTAAAAGTTGTTGTCTTAACTCTAGTAGTTTCACCCGGTGAGGCAGCAAACCACACGAGTTCGAGTTACGGCGGAGCGCGGCTGCGTGCGGACACGGCCCGCTCCGTATTGCAACGCACTTTATTGCAGCGATAGTGTTTGACAACCCTGCGGACACGGCCCGTCCGCCGCGCCGCCCGGGACGCGGTTTGCAAATGTTTTTGTAACACCATTTGTATGTTTCATAATTCGTAAGTTATACGATTCATTTGAAAAAATGTTACCTAGTTATAAATCTGCTGTTTATATATGGATAACCAGTCAAATAAAAAAAGTAGTCCCAGCAACAGTATAAAAGAATATGAGATACAAAAAATTATAATACATGGTGGTCATTACCAAATCAAGTACAGATCTCAGTCACCCAGCTTGGATAATCCCAGGACACGAAGATCATAAGCTTGTCACGATAACAAGTATAACACCTGGCATATGGTGGTCGTAATGCCGTTAGGCGTAGTTATCGCATCGTACATCGTACCAGCTAGTAAATAATGTAAAATAAAATTGGTTGCCTGTAAAGTCGGTTTAAGGACGATAATTTTACATGATAACGTCATAAGAAAACATTGCTGAAAAATTGCATACTTTTATGAATTGAACTGAATTGTTATCACTGAATTACCGATGGAGTGATAGATGCGTCACAAGCCGAACGCTTAGGCCGATCGCGCGTCCCTATCGCTTGTTCCGCGCTCTCGCTTGGGCGCTGGGCTCAGGCGGAACGTGACAATGAGTCATGCTTTATCGCGCGTGCAGGCGGTGTTCATCGATTTATAAAACGTTATCAACGTCTAACCCGCGCCGCGCATAAATAAATTCGCGTTAATCAAAATATTAGTTCGAACCCGCGTGTTCATTTACATTAAATCGATACATTAGGAACCCATACATAATTGTATAGTTACGTTGGCACCGCGCCATTGTTCTTTATTTTTCGCTCGATATCCTCTTAAAAGATGCGTGTTTGCGCCCACGCCCGCGACTCTCTCTACTCACGCCGCCGTGAGCGGGGGGTGAAGATACGATCCCGCACACTCGTCGCGATTTTTCATGTAACAACTCGAGCCTAGGTTTGTCCCTCGGTGTGGAGCCCTCGAGCATGCTACTCGCGCGAATACAGTGACTCACGCTTGTTTTTCATTTACCCAGATCACCCCACACACGTGCACACCTAGGTACACATAGTGGTGAGCTGTTTTTTTTGCCCTTTTCGGACTGAAATAGGTCACACAACATAGTAGTCAGATGCAAAATACACATATACGTTCGTGAAACGTGCATGGTCACACATGCACTTTTCACGAACTCATATGTGTATGAAATGGACAGATAGCTTAACTTAGCTTAGTCAGATCGGGAAATTAGGCGACAGTTCAAGCCGAGGCGCACCGAGTGCTCTTGCGCTGTTCGCCTAAACAAATCGGATGAGTGCCTTAAGCGCTCCCCTTAGTAGTCCGGTGGAACTGTAGAGGCCTTGCCAGGCTAGCAGTGTAGGTCAGTTCGAAAAAAAAAACAAAAGAGATTAATGATTGATAATCCATCATAAGTACTGATTCAATTGAAAGGAATTGACGTTTCACTGCAACAAAGAATGTTAGATTATGACTATCAAATGATCTTGAACATTACGAATGAATTAAGAAACTGAAACAATATTTGTGGTAAAGGTTCTCACACCAGTACGTTTCACTTATTCAACAGAAAGTAAAATGGTATGTTTCGGCGAATTACTTTATGGAGGAATCACAGGTCCTATAAATAGACACGAATCAACTACCGTTATTGTGACTCTTCGACAGAATTGTCAAGCAACATCCGAGTCATAACAACATCACCAAAGTCGCTGACATTCAAACTAACAAGTCATCATCCGGAGGGTATATCACATTTTTTTTTCTTTACATTGCACTGGACGAAGCTTGCCCTCAGTCACACCTGATATAAAGTGAAGACGAGACCTAGAATGTAGCATGTTCGCTCAGTAAAACCGCATTCATTCTTCTGTATGCTTACTACTTATCATATCTTTATCTTGAAGTACACAATTCAACCCCCGGAGCATGTTAAGGCTCATATTATAATTTGTGTGAAATACTTACAATCCTCACCTTACCAGACCCGGTAAGTCAATTTACCCACACTTTCAGCATCACCCTCACGCACCTACACGCGCATTACACTTCACTCGGGTCTTCTTATAAATTATGGTCTTGTTTACGCATATGTTTCATTCAATAAACATTTTACTATTTAACGCATTCTTATTTTGTATAGTATAAACCAAAACGATAAACTATAGCTATCGAAATCTAAATGGTACCTGGAAAATACAAAAATTATTTCACGTTTTTTTTTAGCGTGGCGTGAATAAAGTCAAAGATTGTTTTATTGTTGCAGTGAGATGTGGCAACAGGAAATAAATTCATTCTGAAGTTCTAAGTAACAACCAATAAATTACATATAGAATTTATAATTTGTAACGAATGTAAATATTTACTCGCTTGTGTAGTACGACACAAACGCTGTAATTACATCGCGTATTGATCAAGCGTATGTACCTGCGGACCGTCCGCGTCCCACCAATGATTATTATCATTAAATCATGTTTAGTGGAGTCATTATCGGGTCCGCGCGTCGTTTTATTGACTACGCTGGGATATAAATAACGTATATTATACGCCGCGCCGGTACGTTTCTAATTTCGATGTCGTATTTTATGATATCTATTGCTCATTTACGATTATTTCTCTGACATGCAAATTAAACTGCACGCATGTTCTGCATGTAATGTGTATATAAATTTATATATATATTATAAAATGTACCTACTGCTCCCGAGTCAATAGGTAGAGTCAGTTAATAAGGTGTTAGGCAGGTAGTTAGTTCGCCATGTTCAGATACCTAAACATATCAATTTTCATAGCGATAGATTGAAGTTTAGAAGTCGATGCGATATTGCACCACCTAGTGATAAGTTATAGTAATATATTTAGCATAAAAACGTTCTACGTTATAAACCAATTATGGATACAAATGTTCAAGGTTGATGATCGTTCAAACGGTGTTGAAGTTTGTCTTTTATTTTTTTACCTAACTCTAATTTAATTTTATTCTTCCTGCTTAGCTATAATATAGAAAAGCATAATGACACGTAGCTTAATTAGCAATCGGAAAAGTCATCTATATACAAGGAAAAATCTTGTCAAAATCAGTTACGTCATATCGGTAATTAGAACAGTATTACTTAACATACACTTCAATTCTATTTGTATGTATAATAAATAATCCATACATAAAATTACATATTCTAAACATTTTAGCTATAGCCTTAGTATTAATAAAACGTATCCATAGATTTTCGCGGATATCGTGACAATAACCCTTTCGCTAAACTAGTATGCGACAAAATAAATTGTTCTAAACGCGCGGTGAACGCGCCCGAATCACGCACACTATCGCCTCATGATGACGGCTTTACTGTCGCATTAATGCTAATTTCGACGATACATCGGTCGCGTTCGGGCGTTCGTTATATTTTGTCATTTTAATTCGCGCATCCTGTTTTACTGAATGCTTTGTGATTGTGTTTTGGATTATAAATTATAACAAACGTTTGAGACATTTGATTAATTTTTTACATTTCTTTTCCAGTAATAATGTATTCGTAAACTGCGGAAGCTGTTCTCCAAGTACCTAATAATGTGCTTTGGTAATCGTAGCCTGCTATAAAAAAAACGAATCTTTCTTTGGACCAATTATTTTGAAATTGCAAAATAATTACCACAGATTAGAACGAATTCATTTTAATTCAACTTTATTTTAAGATAACTAATTTATCATTTACCATAATCGATTGTACACAGACATCTCAGTATATCCGTCTCGCTTATTCTTCACTAGAATGTATGCGTAAACGATATCAACTCTTACATTATACTATGACGTTCAAGCCGTTACATGGGATTTTCATTCCTACGTTCCCTTTAACATTGTGACCGGCTTTGTTTGAAATTGCGCCTCTAGTTGTATATATAGCAGTAATTGTAATAAGCCTATCGTTGGCGAAGCGAGCCCGTAATGAGCGCGCGATTGTGCTTGCTTTGATTTAATGACTCGAAATAATAGCAATCAGTGGGATCACAACGGACCGGGTGATATTTCTGCATCTCAATTACAGGCTGTTCTAAAAAAATCTTATAATTTTAATCTTTTTGTTCATAAACATTGCGAGGAAACTCGTTAAGAGTCACTTCTATCGTTGTTTATTCGAATAATAATAAAACAAGAATACAATCCCTTTGATTCGAAATCAAGCATCATAACTAATATTATGAATGCGAAAGTCTGACTGTTTGCTTATTACGTTTTGACGGCTTAACTGCTCAACCGATTGCAATGAAATTTTTGCATGCAGGTTGTCAGGGTATAAAAAAGGACATGGGAGGTATGCTGAAAGGTATGACAAGTTACTATAAGGTAAGGTCCATAAAAGAATTACTGTTACTGTGCGTATAGCGCCATGTCGTTTACAAGTTGAAAATATATTTATGTGTTCTGAGAATTCCGTAGTGGTTTAAACAGTCACCTCACTACTGCCGTGTTGACTGTTATTGGGTCAAATCCTAGACAGGATAATATTTTGTATGACACATAAATAACCGTTTTAAGTCTGGGTCCACTTTACTTATGATTACAACCAAAAGAAATTGATTTATGTAATACGATATTTTCGGCAGAAGCTACGTTCATCTTTATTAGATCTAGTGTTAGATTTTATAACAAAGTCTCAAAGCATATTACCGATTTGCCAGACTGTAAGTAACTAAGTTTAAGCGCCATTTCAAGTGGGTTTTGGTTTAAGGTTATTATAGAGTAGAACAATTTGTGAACGATGGTGATGGCTGGAATTGAGTCTTTTCTGTGCATTCACTAACAATAATTATTAAGTTTAATGTATTTTAAATGTGTGTATGTTAAAAAGATAAACCTGATCGAGTTTCTTTCGAGTTCTTGATGACTGGGTTGTTTTATGAACCAGTGGTAGTTTTAACGTTCATAGGCGTCTTTTTAGGGACTAAATTGAATAAAGTATTTTTGATTTTGATTTTTTTAATAACATTGGAATACAGTTTATCATTTTCTAAGCTTACAGTGTGCATATTTTCATATCTTAACATGATATGAGATCATGTTCAAAGCGTTGCGAATAACTGGATAAAAATAATTTTATTTATAATAGAATATTATTTTATTATTTAATCAACCTGTGTATGGAACGGCCGATGACACCGCGGTACGGTAATGGCGCTTCCATTATTTTGTCACTAATTAATTTATGATAATGTCCTGATAAAGGATTTGTAGCGATAAATTTGCGAAATTACCCACATTTGGCTCGTTAAAAATGTACGTTACATAACAACGTAGAATCGTGTTTGAAATTTCCATAGTATATATTGTTATTATTATTTCTTTGTTTTCTAAGTATTAACCTATTATAAGGAGACATGTGAAGTTAAGGCCGTTTAAAATACTCTCAATTTGGAACCAGAACTACAATACAGGTCGAAATTCAGCTTTAAAAGCATTCAGATTAGCAAACAATTACTCTTGGTGAAAGATAAGAATCTTTCCGATTTATACTAAATTATTTAGTTACATGTAATTACATATAAACGTGCGTACAAAACAAAATAACAAGTAAGTCGTGATGTTCCATTGGACTGACCGGTGGAATGTTGATTCGATATCCGCAGGTTCCTATCCCGACATATACTAATGGTTTTTTTTTTACTTTCATACACTTACTAATTTCAATTGGTGACACTATCGAATGACGGAAGGGAAATATCGTGAGAAAACCTGGACCTGAGAAATGTTCTTATAGTACCACCTTATTTAGGGAAATATAGAAATTATGTATTTCTCTAAGTTTGAACCCACCAATACATCGTGGGCTGGCGTGGTGATTATACCCATACCTACCTTCCCGAAGACACCCTATGACCTTGCAATGGGTCTCTTATAGAGTGATATAATGATGAATGCCTGTAACTATATCACTCTTATGGTATACTGCGTATTGGTAAGTCAAAAATAGATACTGTTAAGGGGCAGTATTTTTAACTATTGTTGACTGTTGATATAAAATTAATAAAATAAATGAAATAAAATGATGATGAAATGAATCACTTACAACAGATCAATGTCTTTGTCCATTGATCAAAGGCGGGATGATGAGAGTTACTTATGTATTAAAAAAAAAATCAAGAAAGGCTTTATGAAAACATTTTCACAGTTTTGTATACATTTTTCATGACGATGGACGACGACGAGGAAACCAGTGATTCGGGTATCGTGCAGGGACTCGTAGGCAATCGATTAATACAATAATTTAACAGGAATTCGGAAGAAACACATTAGATATTTAGAATGTATTTTTATACATGGCAAGATATTAGACTATTTTCTTTAAAAAAAAAACCTCGTTAAACGTCTACGGACATTTCAGAACTGCAGAGAAGTACAAGTTTTGAGATAATTAAAAAGAACATTATTGTTTGGAACATTATTATAAAAAGTATTATATGATATGTTACTGTAACTTTATGTAAATATTATGTTGAAGTACATGCAATATATGTTGGCAATATTCAAAAAAATAGTCGATAACTTCCTTAATATATCAAAAATAGATAGAATAATGGGGAAAATAACTTAAATGTTACTTTTTTAGGAACCGCATATATTGTATTTCAATGCCACTATATATATGTATAATGTATGTAATTTAAAGAAATAAATGTATTGTATACAATGTGTTTATCATACAACTAGTTATTAACGTATACATTTTTTTGTAACTCTAATATTTTTTTTTATATTATAGGAGGCAAACGAACAGGTGAGTCACCTGATGTTAAGTGATCACCGCCGACCATAGACACTAGCAACACCAGGGAAGTCGCAAGTGCATTGCCGGCCTTTTAAAAAAGTGTACGCTCGTTTCTTAAAGGATTGTAACTTGTAATGGTTTGGAAACACCGCCGCTGGAAGTCGAGTCCACGACACATTAATAAAGTTATTATATGTTAATGCATCACGTTTTACAAATAATCAATATTATCCATACATTCATATAATAATAAGAATGTAAATTTGACGGGTCTGTACTTTTCAAAATGTTGTCAAAGAAGATATTGCAAGTGACTGAGAATAATTAATTAAATACGTTTAAATCATTTTTGAAAATATCTGTCTATATGTTTCTGCACATATTAATACTAAAGTACAACATTTACAATATATCCTCGAGTAATATAATTGTGAGCGCATCACTAATAAGCTACAATATATATACATATATATATATATATATATATCGATCACATTTTTTTTGTTTTACTTTTAGACACTTGGTTTTTGTCTAAACTAATTTCACGATAGCTGCACTTAATTTAACGTTATTAAAGTTTTAAGAAAGTATAACTTTTACAAGCATCGCGCTATCAGCGATGTATGTTTTGTTGCCATGGACAAGTGGGACAAGCGGTATAGTGATTGTTTTCTCCGTTGTACATAAAATATGATGTTAAAATAATAATAAACCATACAGATGAAGTTGCGAGTGTCAGCTGTTAAACGAAAGAAATAAGGAGTAATTAAATAATTCAAAAAGTCACAAAGAAAAGTTTTTTTTTTTCGAACTGTCTACACTGTTAGCCTGACAAAACCTCTATAGTTTCACCGGACTACAAGATAAAGTTGTGTTGTATCAGTGTTAAGCATAAAATAAATTTTATTCAATCTTATACCCTGGAACAAACTGACAACAGTGACATCTATTCCCAGCTTGGAAACATTCCCGCCGGCACGAGGAAATACCAGAGATATTGTTAATATTTGATTTTATATAAGTAATTTTACAGGATATTAATTCTAAATATAAACATTATTTACCAATTGATCCTATCTACGTTAAGAATAGCTTCAATAAATACAAAAATATTTTGTCCAATTCTCCACGAGTGAAATATATATATGTACAGAATCTCTCATACTTCCGTTTACATTAAATAATATGTACGATAGTAATATGTCATCCTAACAAGCAGACTATCCACTTAACCAAAGGAAACCCAACAATCCGTGACGCAATAAACCAATAAAATATGTATATAAATAAAAATAACTGCCTAACAATAAATAACTTGAAGTACACACAGTACGTAGACTGTGTATCAGACCCGGGGTGGCTTGTCAAGCAGCCTGATATATTGTGTCACAGTACATAAAGTATACACATACAAAAACTGTTGTTCTTCCAGCAGTTTTGGCCCATATTAAGAATGAGCGCAAACAGAATGTGGATTTCGGACTAAAGATCGTTATGGACGATGGAGTAGTTGTTACTTTAAAAAAAAATGATTTCCTTAAAAATTAATTGGCGTATATTTAATATTGTGTGTAATGTTAAATAACAAGGCACTTAAATGTTTTATTTTTAGCTTTAACAGTGTCGTGAAATTTTTTTTCACCACGTCACTCTCTATAGTGAACTTATAAAACATAGTATTATTTTAATAAAAATAATGTTTATAAAGCTATTATTATTAATATTATTCGTTAATGTAATCGTAGAACATTTCAGCTAAAAAATGCTAATATTTATCTATATCAAAACCATCAAAATATCGATTAACTCGATATCATTCGTATTTTAAATATATTTATAAAACAAATGTAAATAATGTAAAAGTAATAAACTGTAACAAAGATCATTATTAAATGAGATTCAGTTATAAAGAACATCTAATGCATAGAACTATAAAAAAAACATTCGGCCATTTACGAACTTTGAAAACATATGACAGATAGATGATGTCTTATAACTATCTTCTATAAGGTAATAAAAAGTAAACCACAATCAAAGATACTTAATAACTTCATCGTTTCGTATTTATTCTGATTATCATGTCTATATTATCGTACCTACTGTTTAATCATATCAATTTAAATATCTATAATGTTCTATAAATTATATCAATTCTTTGATCGGGTGCATCGAGTTTAAGTTGCTTTACGCTTCCATGGTGGTTTTTGTCGGCACCGTATGCTTAGTCTTTGTAGAGGAGCGTACATGTCTGCTACTAGACACAGGAGGTGTGTTAAATTTAAATACCGTTTGTGAATGGGTTTATTAACCACGTTGCAACTGTAAGGCAGAAACGCGAACAATCCAATACATTATAGAGGAATGCCCACTTACAAAATACAACGGTTCCCCCGATGACTTGATAATTCCTACCGAAGATGCTCCAAAGTGGCTAAAGGAAATAAATATTCAAACTATAACAAAAGATGGATACTCTATTGTGGATTGAATAAATAAAATCACCGTGAAATATTTAATTGACGTATTGATATATTCGAATTAGAAATTTGTTCAAAAAGTTTTACATAGCAATTTCGTCTCGATGGTTTCCCGAACGCCGGCATCCTCCACTCCGATTCTAGCGAGTTCACAGGGTAATTCGTTATTTTTATTGTTTTTTGTTATTATGATCGCGCCCCCGGATTACTGTCCGTGATACACGGCCGGGCACTGGATGCGTTTAATTGCCCCGGACGCTTAGCGCGACACGATAAATAATAAGATTAAGGTGGCAATAGTTCACATAACAGTTACCACGGTCTTAATTTATAAGCCGGCTGGTGACACACGATAATTTAGTCTGAATGGATCGCGATTACCATAAACCAAATGAACAGGATCAGTCGGAGTACATTTTTTATACAAATTAACCAGATATTAAACGACGATGGTGTCCAAAATGGTAAACGCGCTAAACCTGGAGGACAACTGACTCTCAAATGGATCTGCCGGAATACATTCATATGTGCTTGGCGACAGATTTTCATCCTGAGGACAGTAGTTAGCCAAGCGAGCTCAAAAAAAGTTGCCACTATGCTACGTCACGATGTTTTTCTTCACCGAAAGCTCTAGCTCATTCACGAGGATTCGAACCTATGAATGACCGATGACACGAGGATTCGATGACCCGGTGTGCGAACCGCTTAGCCATCATCGTATAACATCTAGTGACTAAGAGAAGTGGTGAGATCTGTAACATACTGCTCAAGATCACTATATACTTTGTAAACCAGTCATAGTGCTTCTTTTTGAGATGTCACGTTTCGGGGTCAACCAATGTATACCCAGCTGCTTCGATGCTTGCAGACCGGCTTGAAAGCAATGATCGCCTATGTATGTATATATATACATATATATGTGCACATAAAAATAGTGTATCTGAGACTTCTGAGATCGATACACTTCAATACGATATAGCTGATTTGGCAGAAATGTATTTTTCTTTGATAATATTTTTAAGCTATACATTTTACTATGACCGGTTATCAGGTAGCGCTAAATTATATTTCATTTTTTATTACGCGAATTTGCGGGTAGTTGATAAAACGAATATCTATAAAATTAAAAAAAAATAGTATTTCGTGTCTACTGGAAAAAAAAAACAAAACTTACTAGTTCTTATTGATACTAATAAATATATATAATAAGATAATTTTCTTAAAGATTAACCAAATCAAATATTTATGAATATGTAGAAAATAACACGGAAATGTTAATGTTACACAAATAAGAGCATATAATAAAAGTAACAAATTTCAAACAAAACAACTTTACGACGTAGGTAATACCAGGACCTTCTCATTAGCGATGTACGAAAATTTGGCTGTACAGTCGCGGATAAAAATATATATTAATAAGGTTTTTTACAGATGTCAATATTTATTGAAATTATGATATAACATCAAAATAAAATAAATAAATATGCAAATTAAAATGTAATAGGTTAATTAATCGATCCATTAGCAACTTCTGTACACATCGATGGATAAACTTTATTATTAAAGTAGATTATTATATTCCTTTAGCTATATTCAATTGATCCAATACTATTTTAATACTAAGTAATAGTAATTAAAATGAGAATAAAAACATTGATATTAATAATCGTTGAGATCATGTTAAGAAATATATAAATTAAATACACCAATCAGATAATTCTTTATAAAATTACTAATAAATAATCTATAGGGTGTATACTCTGACATATTTGTAGTCCTTTCTCTAAACATTACGTATTACATAAAAATAGAACGAAATGTGAGAAGCATATGTTCTAAATTACAATAACTTTATTCCATATATTTCCGTATTTATTTTTTGGTATTAAAATGTAAATTATTTAACAGAATGTAAATATATACTATAAATATTTATTCTTCGTGTAATAATATATGTATTTCTCATTTCATCATTTCAAAACCTAATATTAAAAACAGCTAATATTATCAAAATATCTAACCTCAAAACTAATTTGTAAGTAACTTTAAATTAACCTCTTTCTCAGTTATTTTTTTCATAACCTGTTAAATTATAACCTCAAAAATTCATGATCATATCATCAGTAGTACTCGCCCTGTACATATATATCTTTTCTGTACATATATAAATTTATATAAATATATAATAGAAACTGAAAAAGAAGCTGAACACCAGTGGTGACGAGTGTACTTACTATTATAAATCCAACGGAACGTTCATTCCAAAACGATAATTAAGCGACAGGCGGTTGTTGTTTGCAAAAGGTGCCTTATTTATTTCGATATGTATATTGTATTTGAGTCCGTTTCGTATATATTTTTTTTTCATAATATTATACATTCAAATAACAAGCTCCAAATAATAATTATGATTAGATCTTTATAATTAAAAATAACAAGAGAATACGATCTGTATTATAGATTAAAATTCTTAGTAATCAGTTTGTTTACAACATTGATTGTAAACATATTAAAAATATGTTCACTTACACACATTTCAAAAGTAATATATTTACCAGTGAATAGTGTTTTCAAAGGAAAGCTAATATTCAATTTGCCATCATTAACTTGTTAATTCATTATCTTCAAATACAAGTAAATAACAAATATAAATGAGACGGAAATGTTACTAAGCTAATGATCTTGAAATCAAATGAAAAGAGACGAATATAATTACTAATGACAGCTGCAAATTACTTATTAGTAACGCGCATTGATAGAACAGACTCAGTACCGCACGGTCATTAACTACGATAAGTTCGTTTTGTTTTGCGAGGTCATAATGAGTTCTAAATTAATCGATACAGACTCGATACTCTCAGAGAACGAAGAATGGATGAAATTAGAGGAGCACTGGAAAGCAGTGGACTTAGAAACGGAGGAAGATCACGCTCCAAACCTCAAGCGTAGTTTCAGCAATTTGGATCTACGCCAAACGACGTTCGACTCATCGTTCCTATTCAAGAAAGTCCGACGGAAGGTCGGGAGAGAGCTATCAAAAGCATCAGCCTTATTAGATTACAAAGACTTCATCATGGACTTAGAAACGAAAAAGAAAACAGACAGGCAGTTCTACTTTATTAACGGGCAAATCATATCGGCCGTGTCTGTTGAAGAAATCTGCAATAATATCGACGAAGTCTTCAAATCTATTGAGAAGCTAGCTTCAGCACCGGATACCATGAAGAAGAAGAAAGTTAAAGAGTTGCCGGAGAGAGTCGAGTGTAGTATATCCACTGATGGTTTGAGTTTCGACGAAAAACCTGACAACGAACGGGAGAAGCACGACAGTGATGACATTGATAGATTCATTGACGAGGCCTTCGACAAGTTGAGTTATACCATGATGTCAGTGTGTGATAATAACGATGCGAAGGAATCAGTGACAACTCTGGTGAATCGGTTTAGTAGTATACTCAATAGTCCAGCGATAAACTGTAGCCCCAGAAGACAGAGAGAATGCTGTAGTAAGTTTAAAGAGCTCGCTGATTTTTGGGAGAAATTCGCGTTCGATTGTGCCGAGTGACTTTTTTTATGTAGTGCGTGGGTAGTTTAGTAATGTGCGGAATTTTACATTATGGATTCGTTACTATACGCACGAATAAACAATTGTGCAATATAACCTCAATATGATTTTTTAAAGGCCTATTTTGATTATATTATTTGACTAGGAATATTAATTGTATGAAAAGTATATTTTCTTTTGTTTTTAAATTGCATTAAATATATATCCTACATCATTTTAAAATAATCAATAAATAAAAGGTGCCTACACTTATTAATATTTTAAATATCTATACAGAAAACAGTTTCTTAAAATTCGTTTTCTTTTTTAATTCTAATGTAGGTAATTATTTACTAAAGCAATTCTACATCAAGTAGTATTCAGTATTTAGACTAGTTAAGTGTTTTAGTATTGTAGTAAAGTCGGATAGTATATTAAATGTAGTTGTAGTTATAAAGAAATTTTAGTTCAAATTAAACAATTTTAAATGAAAAAAATATGTGGTTTTGTTTTAAAAATGATACCATTCAAATAATTAAACGTTCAATAATCGATAGAAATAATTGTTATTATCATCTAATTCGAGGTAAACTATTTTTTATTTAGTACATAAATATAAAAAGTAGTTGTATCAGTGGATTTGCTTATTTATTATAATAGATTTAATATTTGTTATTATTTGTTTTTATAAATATTTGAGTTATTACGTTATACTGCAATCTAGTGATAACTTATAGCAGAATGGATAGCGCGAAAATACTCCTTGTTCAAATACACATACATGCTGATTTTTAATCGCGATAGGTTCAATGGTACTGATTTTAACATGTTCCAGAATCACGTAATGTCCACTAGTTAGGGTTTATTTATTCTAGCTTCACAATAAAAAGCAAATTAAATTATAGACAAAATACACATTAATAATAATAACGTACATAACTGAACTTGACTTCCTATTAAAGTTAGACACAACATTGTCCAAATTTATTTAATAAATTAAATAACAAAACTAAATAATGGAAGTTACAGAATATAATATATTATAAAAATGACATAGTGTTATTGCGTGAAAATATATATATATATACATTTTTTATAAAAAAAATATTGCAAATATGTAAACTCTTATTTGTACAAAAATACTTAAGGATGTCGACTTTCAATTTTATTGATCTCAAATGTACATATAAATACCCATGTGTATAAATACTAGCAGCCACCCGACCTCGTATGCGCTTTGAAAGAAACTATGTGTTAAAGAAATTTGGACGCAAAGTTCACGGTCCTAGTCCCAGTAGCTTGGGCTGTACGTGTTGATATGTCAGTAAGGCAATCAGCTATTCCCTTATATGTATATCGATAACAAAATAAAGCAAATAAACAGTATATTCTAGATCATGTTATAAGGTAGTAGTAGGTGTTGTAGACGTCGGTGGATGCTAGTTGATAAATAAATCTTAAATATATATGAACGTTAATTACCTGAACGGTGGACAACAAATAGATATTCATGGTTCATTAAGCAAATAACCGTGGCTTGGTCCGTGGGACCTCGTAGGACACCGGCCAAGTTAGACGCTAAATCACGAACGGTGCTTTCGGAACCCTCATATGGAAACACACGGTTCTATATTTTTTCAGTTCACGAAGCGCGTAAAAGAGTACTACTGACCCAAATGGTATTGTATTTTATATTTACTTATAAAAGACAAATGCGTTCTTTTTTATTCTAATCCCAACTAATGTTATAGGTGCGAATGTGAGTTATCCTTTTTCTACTTTTTTTTAATTTTAATGCCTTAATTACTCAACCGGTTGTCATAAAATTATGTATACACGTTATCGAGGGTACAGAAAAATACATAGACTTCATCCACAAAAAAAAAAGTTTCCAAGGGCGAGATCAAATTTAGTTAACGCTAACGAAGCCGCGGATATAATAAGTATACATGTAATGGACGCCAAGTTGTTATTAAGTTTGAAATGTGATATGTCGGTAAAAGTTCTTCATTATTTAGTATTTATAATATATAATAAAAACAGTTTTAGTTAAGGAAATAAAATAAATTTTCAAAGTAGTAGTGCCACTCAGCTCAACAGTGATATCTGACTATTTAGTGTAGCATGCTTAAAGCTAGGGAATTATATGTTCCTTCATCATGTTATGTATCCATGTCTCTTCTTGTGTATATTCTATTACATTTGTAAATATGTTATATTATGTAATATGTTCTGTACAAACAAATACTTTATCTTTTTTTGTATATATGTATATTTTGGTAACAATATATTATTACACGCCGGTGATGAAAAATATTTATAGAAAAATAGCCAAAGCACTTTTTTTTTAATCCCAATCAGGATGGACTTGATTTGCGACTAATTATTTGTACTACGTTGACATATAAATATATACATATTAAATAATTTGTCACATAATTTATAAACGTCCTAACCATCACACGAAAAATCGTTATATGCGAATATTGAAGATTCGTCATTGCATCGAAATTTCAACGTACTTGTTAAAGACCTTGACAATGAAATCAAACAAATTGGTCACACGCTAAATTGAATAAACGCGCCGACAATGTACTATATCTCCAGTGGTATGTACACAATGTTTCGCGCACTGACCGGAAGCAGAAACTTATTCGTGCTTGTTCATGAGAGTTGGACAGTTTGTCAATTTATGAGCGCCGGAGTACAATAACGCGGACCTACAGGATTCGAGTGAAGGCAGATGTTGTTAATTGAGAAGCTTCGATTATTTGACACCGTCTCACGTTTGAATTAAATTATGTGTAGATTTCTTTAATTGTATACTATACTATATGTTGAGAATATATCGTTCTTTCTCTATTTTATATAAATATAACATGCATGAATGAATGAATGAATACTTTCCGGGATAAATTGTCCAAACGATAGTGTAAACCGTATCAAAATATGCAAAGAATAATTTGAAAAAAAAAAACGTCGTGTGTAGTAAAGACATACAACTGAAGTGAAACTATTGTATTACAGGGAAACATTTTAAATAACAAAATACAGCAAAAAGCCAACGTCACGTGATGCTCATAGGCGATGTCCACCCATCCAAGTACTGACGGCGCCAGACGTTGCTTGACTTATGTTAACGGACGAGAACCGGTGTTTTCAACATCCTACCGTACACAGTGTTTACGCCCATCACTTTTCGTCAAACAATATGGTTGCTAATCAGAATTTTAAAGCCTTTCATAAGAAGTTTCACTTGAAGAAACATCACAAGAAAATAATTAAACAAAAAATAAGCGATAAGAAAATTTATAAAGACCCTGCCACATGGAGGCTATCTCGGCGTGCGTGGCATAAACAGAGTATACATGAATATAATGTAGGTAGACATATAAACGTGGACGAAGTTGCATAAGGTTGCTAGTTATTATAAAATAGTCGTAGTTGTATTTCGATTACTGGAATATACATCCGATATCCGAAGTTTCGGACCCGGGTAGGTACTGTACTAACGAATTTTTCGCAATTCACGTACGTCTAATTTTTGTATGATCACCACGGTGTTCCCAGTGAAGGAAAATATAGAGCTGGTGTTCAAATCGCCATTACGTCACGGGCCGGTGTGCTGATTACACTCGCACCTTCCCTCGGGAACAGCTCTTTGATCCAGCAGTGTTCTTACAGACTGATATCACAATATTTTTTTTTTTCTAATATACTAGATATTTTTACATATATATTAATATTACAAAAGCGAATGTGAGCTTGTATGTTTGTTCGCTTGCACGCTTTACCTATTCAACCGATCACCATGAAATTTTGCATAAACGATAATGAAGATCGAAGCGATGATGGCTTAGCTGATAGCGTGTTCGGACACAGCGTCGAAAAACTTAGGTTCGAATCCTTGCAACTGAGTCGGAGTTTTCGATGAAGGAAAACATCGTGATGAAATCATAGCATGGTTATAGCGGTTTTTCTAAATCCGCCTGGTTAGGTACTGTTATGTATATAATACTCGTACATGTATATAGGGCCATCTTGTCATATTAAACGTCAGTGCGCTTATAGCTGTCTTTGATTTCATACGTCCCGACATAACAGTGGGTCGAGCAATGGGCAGGCGGAAAGTTTTGTTAAAATAATTAAAAAAGGAATCAAATCTAGTTTAATTAGGGGTGAAAATATCATGCAAAGTGAAACAACCTTATTGAAATATTTGTTTGACTATAGGAACTCAGTACATAGTACAACAGGCTTATCACCTGCCGAGTTGGTTTTCGGGCGGAAACTTCGTTCACGCCTTGACATATTGAATGAGTCACCAACAAAGTCATTGTCGAGTACTCTCTCTAATCGTGTTCAACAAAAACAGTGTTCACAGAGTAAGACATATCGTGGTAACAACAAACAATGTTTCCAATTAGGCCAGACAATACTATATAAAAAAAATAATATGTGTAAAAGAGACAATTGGGGCAAGGCCATCGTAATAAAAAAAATTGGCAAGGTCATTTATTTAGTTAAAGACATTACAAGTAATGCAGTGTTTAAAAAACATAAAAATCAAATAATTATGTATAAGGGGTTTGACAACGGGGAATGGAAAAGTCAACTGGAAGTTAATGACTTTACTGGAGGCCATTCATCATGTAATAATCCTGCGCAGGGTGAATCGCTATCTACATCTAGTTGTCCTACCCCTCCGGTAGTTGTAGACCAGGTCGAACGCCCAAATTGTTCTGACCTCGTCCTCGTACCGACTTCGATAGCGACTGCCACTGACCAAATCCACGACACTGTGGAGCCTTCAGCGCCACCCTCGGAGGAGTACTTTAGAGATGAAGGGTCAAGGTTACGTCCGTTGCCGAGAGTCGATTATAAGCCATTTTATTCAATGTTGTACATTTAGTTGTTTTGTTTTTTATTAAAATAAGTATTATATGTATATCTCATAATAAATTCAAAAACATGTTATATGCAAATATACCTTACTAAGGAGAGAGAAGATGTTATGTATATAATACTCGTACATGTATATAGGGCCATCTTGTCATATTAAACGTCAGTGCGCTTATAGCTGTCTTTGATTTCATACGTCCCGACATAACAGGTACCAACCTCAAGTTGAAAATCTGTCGCCAAGCACCTGTTAGTGTGTTCCCTCAATCGCACTTCAGAGCCAGTCTCCCTTTAGGCTTAGCGTGACTACCATCTTAGACCACATCATCTTTTAAGAACAGATGAGATTGTGGTCAAATGCTAACCCATAAAGCATTAAAACAAAGATTTAAGATAAAGAAAAGGGCACAAGTTACTTTTCTTTTCCCAATGGGTAGGTCAAATCTATATTGACACGAGCAATGTTGTGGGCAGACGTTAGTATAGAATAAATATAACTACCAATCTACGTTATAATGCAAATTAACATAAGGAAATGCCCATAGATATATTAAAGTTATATTGGCAAAGTATCTACGGTAAGTTTGTGAGTGGACTGCGGCGGTAGCGAGCCGGACAAGCGGTCGTAATGTGTACGCTGGCGTCCATACATGTAATTAAACTATACAACTTGCGCAGATTGCCTTCTCTCGTAGTCATTACAGCGCAGTTTATGCTCGGCTGTAACTGAAGGTGCGTGCAACAAGAAGTAAACAGAATTCCGAATAAATTGTTAATATTTATTTTATACCTAATTCAGAAACGGGTTACTAAAATATGGTAGTACGTTTTTTTAATATTTTCACTTTTTTGAATAATAACTTCTGTACATTTAGATACAATATAGATATAGCTTTGTATTCAGTTTGTTCGGGAAGATTCCTATGATCCTGTAATGGGTCTCTTAGAGGTTAATGTGATGATGACTTGTTATTGCAGTTTGTTGCAAGTATATTTATAGAAACGGTCATGTAGTCATTGAAATCTAATATAATTCATTGTTTCGGGTAAATATCTATATTATTGAGGGTTTTTTTGCTAAAGAATATAGCTGATAGAAAAGAACATCGGTTGAGAAAAATAAGAGAAAAAGATACTGAACTGTTTAACTACGCTTAATTTTATATATATAATTTAGAATGGAAATTTTGTTATAAAATTAAGGAGCCTGACTTTAATGCAGATCATGAAGGCGCCTGCTTCAAACCGTGCCATAATTCTACTAACATATAAATAAGTTTATACCTCCGACGTATACTAACTGCACATTATTGACGTTTTTTTTTTTATAAACGATTCCTGACGCCGGATTAAGGGAGTTAACGTAAAAAAAACCTCCAAAAACGACATCGGTCCATTAGTGTCATCAGAGCGTTATTCTCTCGATCAATTTGTATGGAACCACGGGCGTGAAGTGTTTTTTAATTAATTTTATGAACGTTACCGTTGGTGGACAAGGTCCTGTTGAGCCGAAAGTCATTTTAAATGTTTTTAAAGAAGTTATTGTTACATAAATAAATAAAATACATTTTTATATATTCTCAAATACTTGATAGTGCTTCATGTGAAATGTACGTGAATTTTTTTAGTAACATAGTGACACCACAAATATTAAATCAGTTACTTTATTTCAAAATAGATATAATAGAAGATTCACAAAGAAAATCTAGAAAGCATGCACAAAATAAAAAAACAAAATGGCGTCGTTTCTCGCGTCACTTTTGTCCGCGCGACTAGCGGTGCGAAATGACATCCACGCACTAATTCAATATGGCCGACGTAAGCCATTTGTGTAGCGCTTGACGCATCGCCCGTGAAAAAATTAATTACAATTTTTTGATAGACCCTCAATGACCGCTTAATAAATATGAACACGGTTTCGCCTTATGTCTGCCCATCTGAATAAAGTTTTAAAATGCTGAGCATTTTGCCGTTAGTTTTTTGTTTTAGAAAAATCTATGCCTTAGAAATACATACATAGTTAATTCGGACATAACTTTTAGATGTTGAATTGAAGATTGAGTGTATTGGAATTACGCAACAGACAAACGTTACGGAAACAATAATTGAAAGCTTGAATCTGTCACCTCTATCGATTGATATAATATGTTCAGACTACAAGTGTACAAGCCTAAGTTCTTGGAGAAAGAACGCATCCTATTTCGTTCTACGTGCATCATGATAGGGTTGTCAATTGCTGAAATAGAGAAATCAGAATTTTTCATTTTGTATTTCCTGTGCTTTGCGTTTTTAAAACATTTTCCTATAAATACGAAAAACCAATAAATCAATTATACAAATGATTGGGTGTGCGGAATAACACCGCAATTAAAAAAAAATAGCGAACCGTGAAAAAACTTGCTTAATGGATACAATTGCCACCACTTTATCTGATTTTTTAATATGTACGCACATTTACCCCCCAAACATTTATATTATAAATGTGCCATGTCATAACTTGCATGTGTGCGCCCTTAGCGAACTTGTGCTTTGATTTATTTTGGACTAATAATACATAATGTTAATTAAATTGTACATAATTCATTTTATAAGTACACTTATTACAAGATTCTCTGTTTTTCTTCTAGGTTTGGAGTTCCTAATTTGATTTTAGGTATCTAGGAAAATATCTCCCTGGTATAATGTCGTCAGAAAGATTTTGTTCTTCCACAGCTCAGAGTGATTTTGTGAAAATCTTTGAGATAGATACATTAAACAATTAAAAAAGTAATAAATGTAAAAATACACTGGATTTAGTAAAACACCAACATGATTTAAATATTAGAAAGAGTGATAGTCTGATTGTCTTATGTTTCAGGCACAATAAGACCAGTAACAGTTTTTTATATATATTACCGATTTGCTGGATAGAGAGAACAAGCACCATGTCAAGCGGGTTTTAATGTCTAAAGGCGAATGGATCAATATGTGAACGATAGTGATGTGTGGAATTAACATCCCTCACTGCGCATCTGCTAAAAACTATAGTAACAATAATGATTTGTTATAAAAATATGTACATTAAAAATTCTAGCAAACTTAAATGCGAGAACTAAAACTGTGAGATATTAGTATTGTGGTATTGAAGTACATCAAAATGTTATAATTCGCAATACATTTATTCATAACGATTCTAAAGGAAACAGGGATTAACTAAAATTATATCAATATATAAAATTCTCGTCTTAATGATTTATTCAAAATTCAATCCCCCAGAAACGTCCCCCGTGTTTACCGAAGTAATCGAGTTGTTCAAAATTATAGCACTTAACCTCTCAATATACGTATAAACCGACAAATTGAGGAGGCACTCAATCAACGTACATCGGGTGCGTCCGTGCACGCCCACAAATTAATCCGGTTAGCTTTGGTTACGTGCCCATCACCTGAACTACTACCATCTCCGTATCTCATCGCTTTGATATAGAGACACTAGATCCGACAAGAGCGGAGTTTGTTGATTGGTTTTGTACTTATAACTTCAGTTTATTATAATTTTAAGTTATTTGCTACGCTTTCATGCTTTAACTAATCAACCGATAATTATGAAATTTTGCATGTCTATTATTAGGAGTACAAAAAATACATTGGGTACTTTTACCTAGAAAAAATATGTAAGGGATAAATCAAATCTACATTAACACGTACGAAGCCACGAACAAATACTAGTACATTCATGATTACTTAGCAGCTAAGGCTAAACTAAGACTTTCCCATTTCAAGCTAACTTTGTTAAATCTTATGATTACTGCTTAGGCTATGCGCAATAGTGTAATTACAATACTCTGAAAGGCCTTATCTGATAAGAACATCTTCAAAATCGGTTTATGGACAAAAGAAATATACTTCAATTTTATTTATGTGTACAGATAAATTAATGAAAACAAAAAGAAACCACTTCCAGTCGTGGCATTCGCTATGTCGTCAGCGTCATCAATACACGCTGACAGTGTATCCGTGTGAACACAGTGCGTATTACTCGGGACGTAGACAATATGTTTCGACAGACCCGATCCTTTATACGGTACTAATGAGATATCTGTGAAATAATTGGGCATTATAAGGTGTTGTGATTTCTGTTCTGTAAGGATACATTTTTCCACAAAATTAAACGTCATTTTCGAAAGTTAAATTCTTGTGAATTTTAAGTTTTGCTTTCGCTATAAGAATCTATTTTATATATTTGACTCAATTGTTTGCTTTCTACAATTTTGTAATATGTTGTAGTAACATCTTCCTTCTTGGTATGCTTAGTAAACAGAAAAAAAATTACAAGAAAATTGATCTACCTAATACATTTTAAAGCAATACAAATATTAAGTTTGTAACATACTTTTATGTTACCCACATGTAGATATAATAGAGATATCCAAACACAAATATAAAAAAGTACACAACCGATGTGTTTTAACAAACTAAAACTGTAACTGTATTTTAATAAAATCATAAATATTATACAGTTTGAAGTTTCTAATATTACGAGAACCATTAAACACATCCTGTATAATTAATTAATTGTCGAAGTGCGACGGGCCGGGCCATGCCGGCCGCACGTACGGCGCAGCATCCATTCCTATGCAACGTAACACAGAATATCTACATCGTTTTAATTTATTAACAAACTTGGCCGTCTCTTCTCCCGGGCTGAGTTTCTATACATGAATAATGTAAATTGATAAGCTTGTTGTACCAATGACATTTAAATAGGACATCATTTTTTTCCAATATAACTTGTTTAGACTGTACGTACTTTCAGCCGACGACTAGAGTAATGAAAAACATTAATTAAAACATGGTTATAGATAAACACTTCCTTGAATGATTACTTTAATTTTTAGATGTTTATTAATTCTATAAAAATTGATTTATAACTGTAACTTTATATTGTCATTAAAAAAAGCGATCTCATTATTATGTTTAGATATTCCAGGTAAAAAACGCTCACATCTGTCATGGTGTTGGAATGACGTCCTATCATTATAAACAACTCAGCTAATCTTCAATACAGTATATGCACAATGTAAATGCTAGAACTAGATTTCCGAAGCTGTGACGTCACGCGTTCTTATTAGTATTTCTATTGATGTGATAACAATTATGGTTTTTCTTATTGAATTATCAAAGATAGTATGTAAATAAACATTATGTCATATTAATATTACGTATAATCTAATCAATGAGTAAAAATGTAAATGACGTCAATTTTCGGTTTTTTTTTTCTATTTGTTTAACTTAGAGAAATTATAAATAGTTAGGCTTAGTCTTGATATGAAATGCTACAAAATATATTTGTATTATTTTTATATAACAATTCAATTTAATTGTGACAAAAAAAAACAGAAAAGTGCAAAGACTTAACGAGTACCTGACATACATTGAACTACGCAATCATCAGATTAAATACAAACCTTTGAACGAACGTATTCTCTCAGTCTTATTCAGTCACTCGCTTTCGTATATCTATAAATCAACAATGTCAAAATGTAGTAGAACATGGCAGTGGAGAGTGCATTAAGTCACGTACACTAACGGTACTTTGTTGTGGTGAATGTTTCATACAGTCCTATAACATGTACCCGAAACAGTTCCTTCAGAAGTAAGAAAAAACAAGCTCTTCATAAATCAGTCCCAGCGCCTTATAAAATTCACACAGAGCTTACGTGCCACATTGCAAAGTGTATAAAGGTGGGTACAATGCACACACACACCATATAAAGGATCATTGAGATATCATATTATTACATTTTACTATAGAAAACTCATAATACCTTCTGGCTTCAGATGATTAAACTTAAATCAAGGTGTCAAATTTTGTTTTTTTTTATTAAATATATATCGAAAAAAGGTTACATTAAAATCAATTATAAAACTAAAAAGTTGTTGGTTCGATTCTGCACAACACGAATTTTAATGCCATAAGCACGATTATTAGTTCTGTGTTTGAGTAATTTGTATGTAACTGATTTCAGTTATCATAGCAAAAACTTCCTTTGAAACTAACCTGAATATATATAAAATATTCTAAAAAAATACAAATTTCCTATCATCCTTATTCAAGGGTATGTAATTTATTGTCTTGTATTTGTTGTTTAGTGTAACAAACATCAAAGAACAAATGAGGAAGGCGAAAATAAGTAATCTAAATTACTAAAAGAGTTGCAGCGTCATGTCTTTATAATTGTTATGTTTGTTAGATAAGTATAAAAGTTTTGACTGATATTGTAGATTATTCAAGACGTAAATGATATTGATTATATTATGTCTGTAGGTTAATCAAATGACGTTTGCGTGAAAATAAAAATGTACTCTATATAATAGTGAGGAGGAAGGCCGGTCGTAGATTTGTTTCTTATACTCCTCGTCGCATTCGTTTCGATATACAAAAAAGAGTTAAACTCGGATGTCCTGTTGTGCTTTACAAAATATACCCTACAAAAAAGAGGATTGAAATCTCTAGAAGGTTGACATATGTAATTATCCTAAACATTCGACAAGAGTCGACACAGACTATTTATAGAACCCTATTGTGTTTCGTTTCTACGATCAATGATTCATTCATTATTCATTTATAGCTGCCAATTCATATACAGATGAAGAATTATACGAAACAAAAAACACAAGTCCAAATTTAAATAATAATAAATTGATCTAAAGTCCATTACACACGAAATAATTAATTTAATTGTCTAATAAGAAAAAAAAAACTTCTTTACGTAGTCGGTACTAAGTGTATCCTATGTTTAAAGCATCACACACACCTGCGGTAATACCTTGGCATGTTTATACATACGGTCACCTGTATATTTATCATCTTTAGGTCATTCATCATGCTTATTTTATATTTAACTTGTACTATTATTGACTTACTGTTTTTATACGCTCGCTAATGTAGTTTAATTTCTAACCAGTGTTGGTATTATTTGTCCTAAAACCTCAATGATTTAGCAAAGCTGTACGAACGAATGAAAAAATAAGACGTCGTAAATTCATTATTAAATTTACCAGAAATTACGATTTTTACAAGCACTACACGTTCAGCGATATAGGAAGCAACTAAGCGCAAGAGAGTGAAAGTAAACGGATAACACTGTTTACAGACAAATTTTCAAAGAAAAGTAATTTCTTACTTCCAATTATATCTTATGTTTTATCCTCCGTAAATAAAATATATTGTTGAGATAATAAACGACGCTAACGTTCGAGATTTATGTTACTTATAAATGAAGTCACCTCTAGACGAAGTGAACCAAATTTCAAAACATACATAATTTAGCAATACCAGCATAATTAAAATGATTATGATAAAACGATGCAGCGCTTTCGAGCGCTCTATTTGCAAGGGCAGTATTTCACGTAACGCAGTGTTAATGCGGTCCCAGATGCCCAGTATGTCTGCGCGGCGGTATCTCGACGGTGTACGGGTTATCTAACGCTGTTTTCGCATTACTCATATTTTAAAATACCTCATTAATTTAATTTAGGGTCTCTCTCTATATTATATTTCTTCTCATACCCGAGGGAATTTGGTATCGTCAAGTACGTCTCAATTTATAAAATAATAATGACACACCTTTGCATGAATGTCAGGTGGTATGTGACGTCATAATGGTCTAAACTAGATTTACATCTATTTGTTGGTGTTTTGATATTTAAACATCATCAGTCATAGAAACTGTCTCATCTTTTTTTGTTATGCACAATTTTAAATATATAAATATGTGATATATAGGATGAATTAATCATTTCTCGAATTGGCCACATATAATTAGAATATTTAAAAACTAACATGACATTTGAAAATGGACTTCTATGGCTTTAAAATGCAGTTTCTTTTATCTATTTGTCAATCCTAAAACAAATTTGGGTGTGAAAAATCTGTGTTCGCGATAATTCCCTCGCAATTTAACAAAGGCTCAAAAAAACGATTTTCTTAATAGGGAAAAACGTAAAGTTTATGGGTTATCATGCAAACAGTCTGGACCTGGCACCGTGTGACGTCTTCCTATATTCAGAACCAAGAATTATTTGCGTGGTCAACGATTTTCAACATCAGAAGAGACTGTTAAAGAGTATAAAGAGCATGTTTCTCAGGCTACCATAGAAGAATAGCATAAATGTTTTCAAGATTGGCTTATTCGTATAAGAAAGTGCATTAAAGTTAAGGGAGATTATTTTAAAATACAATAAATTTATTTTCACCAGTCACAATATATTTTATATTTATACATACACAATATTCATTCTGCAAATTTTTATTTAATACTACATACTTGTTTCACCACAATCTCGCCTTATGTTAAATGATAATGTGGTCTAAGATGGTAAAAAGGCTAAACCAAGTGAAGCTGCTGAAACACATAAACTAGTGCTTGGCCTTTCAAGTTGAGGGTGGTAGCTTACCAGGAAGAATTAAAAAATGCCCTACCATCATGCTATAGCTATGCTATAGTACGATGTTTTCTTCACCGAAAGTTCCGACTCAGTCTCAATGTAGATCGACGCGGTGTCCGATGATACAATCAACTGAGCCATCATTGCTCTTTAGTAGGCTCCATGTATATTTCTAAGATAAAAGGGTAATTTTTTAATCTATATTAAGTGCTTAAAGTAACTAAGGTATTTAACTAAACAAGCATTAGTACTATATTAGTTAAAATAACTTCGCCAGTAACCAATTATTTTGTATTGTAATGTGCTATAGAGAAATATTTTCGTAAACAAACTTTGAGATAATATACTCAACTCAGTTATTTTATCACCTAAAAAGTACTTTTTCAGCAGTTTAAATACAATGGATATAAATAACTAATAATATTCATCTTTGTAATATAATAATGGTGTCCTGCTACACCCACAAAACCTCACCATAAATCTGACCAAAAATGTCTACAAAGTGCAAAATACTTAATCTCAAATCTATAAAAAGAAACTCGAAGGAAAACAAACGAACGGAATAGCATTACACGAGAACCTCTCGTCACATGTCTCGTTGGAACTGTAAAAACACTCGGAGCGGACAGATTGACACAAAAGAGTCAGGAGAATGGACCGGAGCAATTGATTAATAGTTGTCCGCGCGACCCACGGTCCTACAAAGCTAATTACGGGGTCATTCATACCCTGAGACCGCAATCAGTCAACGGTTAGAACTTTACTTTATTAATCACTTGATCAAGTTATTGCTTAATTTGTCATCAATTTGCAATGTGAAACGTTGATGGTTTTATGGTAGCTTGACCAAAAACTGTATTTATATAACTTTCGACTCCTAATGCTACTCCCATACCTGTGAGACGAAGCTTTGGCTACCTCATTTTGACGAAGGCTTAGAAATTGTTCGCACACATTTGCAAATACAGTAATAACTTGAAATTAGCGTTTCCAAGTTCGTTTGATGTGTGTAAAAACAGTGGGCCCAGTTATGACGCTGCGTCGATCTTCATGCAGTCCGATAGTTCGTAACGCAATTCCTAAACCTATTTATTGCAACTATAGACAAAACTTCGCAATGGTACATGCAGCTATAAATGTAGTAACGTCAGACTAATTTAAGCCTTTGATCGAGAAAAACATTTCCTTATAGAATTGGTGGTAGAACTTTCTTGAAATGGCAATTTATACTGCATCGTGGTAAGGCTCTTTCTAATGCCAGCCTATATATGTACCGGAGGCTGTACTTGAAACTCAATCTTTCAATAGGTTAAGCATGTTAGCATCTTAGACCATATCGTCATATCATATGAAATGAAGTTGTAGAAAAACTGTAAAGTCAATAAAGAAAAAAGCCACTAAATTTAGAAGGAAGATTATTCTGTATTCAGAATTCTTGCTGTAGATGTGGTATATTTTAAACCAAGTAGGGATATGCAGTTACTACTACTTGAAAAAATATATCGCCGTTCCATAGCTGTATCCAGTTAATTGTATTATAAGGTAATCAGGGTACAGTTGCGAGTGGACACCATGTCTTTAAAACTAATCTGAATTTATTATTACTGAACAAATCAATGCTTAATAATTTTTATTTTGCTGAACTTGACTTATGTATGAACCAAACTGAGATTGAAAGATCGCTGGACAGGGTCTCCCATTGGAGAGAGGTAAACCTTGTCCAATTCAATTCCACAAAAACAAGTCTGTGTCTTTTCAATGAAAAAAACCCCATTCGTCATAGCACCTAAATTTCAGGGCACTTTTTTAAATATCTGTATCAATATCAGGATCCTTGGTGTCAACATATCCAGCGAGGTTCAGTTTTGGTCTCATTTAGAAAACACGGCCAAATTAGCAGCTAAAAACCTAGGTATCCATCCTTAACTGGTCAAAGCAGTACTTCACCCCAAAACAACGACTTATGCTCGATAAAGTACGTCCACATATTGAGTACTGTTCACACATCTGGGCTGCTGCTCCAGCCTACCAGCTTTCTCCTTTTGACTCCATACAAAGTCGAGCTATTCGCATTGTTGATGATTTCGAATTGGCATGCGGTCTAGAGTCATTAGAATTTTGGAAAGACATTGGGTCTCTATGTGTGTTTTACCGCATGTACAACGGAGAGTATTTTGAAGAACTTTTTAATATAGTGCCCTCATCATCATCCCAAACTCGCATCACCCGCCACTGGCTGACTGCTCATCTACATACCTTTAGCCGTCGAATTACGGGTTGAATTAAGTCGAGTGACGACAACCGGAAGGTTCTCTAGAAGCTTTATTATGCGCATGCTAGCGTTGCACGGTATTTCGTCATCGTTACGAGATAGAGCTTTTCAAAAAGGGATTGAAACATGCTCTTCAAGTTTGGCAACACAATAGTAATGCCCCTGTTATTGCAGTTGTCCATAGGCGACAGTAACCATTTAACTTCAGATTAATCGTCTGCCTATTTGCTGTCTTTAAGCATAAAAAAATGTGTGTGTAGGTACGTAAAACTCTTATTCACCTATAATAGGCTAGTCCATAAGGAACCTAAGCTCTTTTCCTCTTATTACATTTCTATTGCTATTTGTAAAATTTACACTTATTTGACAGAAAAATAATGGTCATACAATCAGTAATATGTACCTTTAAAAGCGCGTGTTAAAAACGCCTATGTATGGGTAGTTCACTCTTTACAATATTTATTTACTCGTATTGTCAAAGTACTCGTATATGTATGTACGTTACCATGGATCATATCTACATTTCAAAGAAAGAATATGTGTCAAAAACCAACCTCCTTATCACGTTTTAAATTAAAAGGCTTAGCTGAGATACGTCTGACATCCTAAACCGTCATCCGGCAGCCTGATGACACGTCAGAAGTCAAGTACAGCTTAACACCGACGATCCCTTCTCTTTAGACTTGACGTGGCGAAAGAGAAATTGTTTTATCTGCTCTAAACATAAAGAGTTGAATAGTTGTTTAAGTTCCTATGATTGTAAAACGTGGCAGTTTCAAATAAAGCTCATTTTTCAACATAAATTTATGTATTTCCCTTTTCAAATGATATAGTAATCGTTGTCGCTGCCAACGTATTGACTTGGTAGGCGTTCTGCGTTATGTTAACAGTATACAAGTCGGGTGATAGTATGTCTGTACCAGGCTGAAACATTAGCACCACATACAGAATAATATAAATCCATCACAATGAGTCCTTTTCATTTTTTCTCTTTCGGGATTACCCAATATGTCGGCTGAAGAGAGACTTGCATTCCGCAGAACTGCGACGATGGCCTTAGATTCAAATATCTCGGTAGTCGAAAAGGTCACCTTCTTTAATATTTATTTCTGCTAACAAGAAATGTATTTTCTTTTGTTTTGGAGTGAAAAATAGTACAACCCTTTTGTGATTTGAAACTCCGTGAAACGAAAAAATTATACATTAAAAAGAGACAAATTTATGTATCCATAGGACTTAATGAGCGAAAGAATTAGATAGAATATAAAATATAGTGTTTATTTATATTCGCGTACTCCTCATTGTATATTACACTACTTAATCTATGCCTCTTTGGTCCGAACGTTGTAGGTTTTTGTATGTGAGTACGTGTTTGTGCGTTAGTGTGTACGTGTATAACCTTTGCAGCTTCACCAACCTTGAGACAAAGCACGGAAGATACTCAAACTAACTTCTGTAGTTCTGTAGGTGGTAGAGCTACGCTGAAGCTATTACTGGTTTCAGCATGAATGGGTCGGCTCGCCCGGGGTAGTACCACCGTCTCACAGAAAACCGACGTGAAGTAACAGTGGTTGCACTGTTGCGTTTCGTTCGGTCAGTGAGAGTACCGGAGGCCCATATATTTATAAGGCCGGCAACGCACTTGCGACTCCCCCGGTGTTGCTAGTGTCTATGGACGGCGGTGATCACTTACCATCAGGTGACCCACCTGTTCGTTTGCCCCCTATTACATAAAAAAAAACTATTCAAATATCCAACATACTAGCTACTACTCGTCCAAATAGTTGGTAAAGAATGAACCAAAAAAATTATTCGTCTAAAATCTATGAAAAATACGTACATGCCATATACTATATGCGTATATGTTAGCCTATGATAATTCTTACCAAGATTATGTAAAAGAAATTCCCATACAGAACCTATGTACCTACTGGGTGTGCACGTCTACGGGATGCGGTGTGGTGCATGTTGTCGACTACTGAAGGTAACGTAACTGTACGGTGAAAGTAATGTACTCGAGGACTCCATTCGAATTGAATTTAAATAGATCGATCTGACGAGGATGCCCTTTCATACATGTCATATATTACGCGAAAAAGTTACCAGAAGCTATTTAAGTCATACGTATAAAAAACTAAAGCGATCATCAATTTTTGTCAACGAAACACTATCTGTGAATTAATTCAACGCCTAACACACTACACGGTGCGACGCGGCGGTCCCGCGACGGTCACCATCCTTCATTAGTACAAAGGAGACGCCCTTTTGTCTAGCGTCCATTCATTTGTGATTATACTCACTCAGTCCGTCGCGTCCTTATTCTGATATACCTTCCATTAAAATATGATTTGCAACTTCTCTATTTTTAATATTTATTTATCTACTAACATTCCCCAGCGATATCTACGTTTATAAATAAGTAACTTTTGACCACAGCTTCGCTCACGTTGACGTAGATTTCAACTATCCCTCGGGAACGATACTTTTCTTTTCTGGATAAAAGCTGCGCTATGTCCTTTTTCATACTCTGACAACGTGTATGCAAAATTTCATGTCTATCGGTTGAGTAGTTAAAGCGTGAAAGCGTAACAAGCAAACAAATTCACTTTCTCATTTATAATAATAGTAAGGAGTGCGTAATAAATGAACATTAGGAGAAATCTTTTATTTTATGTAGATTCCAGTTACACAGGTAAAAGAACATTTTTTAACATAATCTATTGAATAATACAATAACGCACATTATTACTACATTTAATAGGACAACACACTGTTATATTTTAAAATTAATATAAGAAAGACATTTCTTGATACTTTGTAAACAAGTCCAAAATTGCCTATCTCATTCAGTCACTTTTTTTTTGTTTCGATCTGTTTACACTATTGACCCAGCAAAGCCTTTGCAGTTGCACCGGACTAATCATTCAGTCACGTTGCAAAACGATTGATGTTAAAAATAAATGACTACTTACCGTACAGTGAAGTGGATACTTTTACTCTGCATTTCTAGAATAATGAAAATAACCAAAGATATACATAGTAATATAAAGCCACTAAAAGTAAAGAATATTACATTATATAAAAAAATATGTACAGAAATATAAAGCACAGAGTTTTTAAATGTATAAACGAAAAACTAACAATGATATATGTATGAGAAAACACTTCCTCTGCTGAGATCGAATGTATATAATTATTGAATATTAATTAACTTTACACATAAATTACACGTTTTCTAACACCTTTTGGGTTAATTATTCATTTCAATAAAATATTTTGTATCTTGAAAAGTGAAACGGTAATTAGTTAAATTATTATACGAGCAAGATTTTATTATATATTTACAGAATAAGGCGTCTGTCCGATGGACGTACGCCCTGTCAACAAATCCACAACACGGGGTGACTCGTTGTCAACTTGGCACAACAATGGAATGATTTATCGTTAACTTTCTTGTTCTATTAGGACCTACGGATCGAAGAGCCCAAGAGACTTCCATTATCGTCACGCCTTTGATCATGGTTGGGCACGTAACATTTAAATTGAAATGTTAAATTTTACTTTACAACTTAAAAAACAACACCCTAAGATGAGGACTTATCGGGAGTCACGGTTTTATAATGGTATTTAGTCCACTATAACGATCAAAAGCTTGATATACACAATTGGTGATGAAACGTGATACGCCAAAGTTAGATATTGTGATAAGTGACTTGTGACTCGCACAATCCATTCCAGTATATGTATTTAAACCATTATGATTATATTTCTTAGAGTATAATGAGAGATTGAACACTTACAACTTGAATAACATATAAGAACAGATCTTTTTCCACATAGTTTTTTTTCAGTTGGACCGTAGATTTTTTTTAAAACAAATCCGGCTTCTCTTAATACTATCAGCTGAGACACGGTATAAATGTATCACCTTGTACAAAAATATACTACATTCGATAACTGAACACATATCTAAACCATTCTAGAATTTTCTGCATATATCCTTACATGCACGCTCGTTGATCAAATAAAACATTAAACGATGTCTCATCGAAGCCTGGGAAAATTTAGTTCCATCCCGTCTGTTGGTTACTCCCGTAAAAGCTTGAAACGCAGCTGTTTTGGCGTAAGGCTTATTTAAGAGTCGAAACACTTGAATAGTAGAGCTTGAGTGCACAATAATTGTGAAAAGATATTGCAGGGACTTTTTGGAGTTCCCACAGAAACAAAATAATAAATCTGCTAGTATTTTAGACAGAGTGCACAGCGGCGCTGATATAACTGCCTAAATATAACTAAGCTTTATAATGATATGGTGTACAATAAATTATAAAAGCATGCATGTATAGTAAAAACCTATAAGGTTATAGGAATGTAATGAAAATTACAAGATAACCGACATGTTCAAATGTGTGTTCAAACAAAACTTATATTGTTCAACTATCATATCCAGACTATCGCTTCAATTAGACTCAAGTGGCTCAAACTTAACCCGAACTTACCTGAGACGAAGTAAGTGAGAAAACAAACTTGCAGCGCACCGTGTGAACCGGATCAAACCGCTTTAAACCGGTTTATGCTGGTTCAAACGTGTTTGGAATTGGTTTAGACGCGGTTTTATTGCAAGCAGTAGCTTAATTTATAAGCATGATATTTATATTCGATTCTATTTATTCGAGTTAATGTAGTATTATTCAGTAACTAAATTCAAGTTTATAATAAAGATTGATGGAAAGCCACAACTAATTAATAATTAAAAATAAAAAGGTTGTGAAGTTATATTTGTTATTTTTTCACGCAAAAATTACTGATTTTGATGAAACTTTACAATAATATAGCTTATACGTCACAATAATATATAGGACATAATTTATAATGTCTTTAAATTGGTAAAAATATAATGATAGTGAGTTTGAAAAAATTCTGCCTTCAGAAAACTATCTCAGCGTGCGATGCATAGTACATTAGAATTACTCGTAAATAATATGTGTTGTGATAATATATAAAGATACAAAGGCAGACAAACTCACGGGTGGCCGTTTGTACTTTATAAAATCAGTACTAGATTTCGAACTGCCTTTAACTCCATTATTATGTTATTATATCCAAGTCATTTTGTCACGAGTTTACTTTGTCACGCATACTTTATTATATGGTTTCAAGACGGTTTGTATTTCGACGTTGCAGTTAACATTTGGAGGAAAGGGTAACCTAAATGTGGGGACAATTTTGTTAAGCTTCGGTTACGATATTCTCCGAATCCCAACTCACTAACTAATATTATTAAAAGCGAAAACGAGTTTGTTTGTTACGCTTTCATACCTTAACTACTCGATCGATCATGTTCCCTATCATCAAATCTACATCAATACAAGAGAAGTCGTGAAGAAAAGTTAGTAAATTATACATATAAATAAGAAAAGATGTATATTATTTATGTCAAATTACATGACTTTCTACGTAGTATTACCACACTTTGATAGTAAAGTATACTTTCCGTGATAAAATCTTCGGTTGCAACATTATGTCACTCATACAGGTGACCCTCTCACTTGATATGAGCTACAAGCTCCAGTAAAATAACTATTTGATAGTCACTTGTGAATATAATTGAATAGCAGGTCGCGAGTAACAAAACACTAAAACCACAAAGCAAGCGCGACAGAACAAAGTTTGCGAACCGGATTGCACCAGTAAACGTTAGAGTTGTTCGTTAATATGCATAGTTATCGATGTTGATAAATAATTATATTTTACGTTATAATTGTACAAATGTTCCACATAGATTTATTTAAAAAAAAATCAGAAACTAATAGCTAACTTAAAGAAGTTAGAAATGGTTGCTTATTTAACTATTGGTCTTAATACCAAGTAAAATTTTCACCATGGTGATTACTACACATACAAGATATGTAGGTGTGTCATTATCGCGAAATTTTTTATAATTTTGTGTTTACGCTATCAGTGGTCCTCACAATTTTTATCACAATTATAAAATAAAACACATTTAAAGAAGGAAAACAACTCGAAAACATAAATGTAAAAAACATACTTATCATACATGTAAAAAAATTTACTTATGATTATTTCAAACAAATTACTACATAGAATTCTGACAGACAAATGGGAAATCACGTTTTTATAACCAACAATGTAAGTAACAATAGACGTACAAATACAAATGTTTGGTGGCATAATTAGTTTACAATATTGGTTAAAATCATCATAATTAAAAAATAATGAAGTAAAAGTAAGCGATAAGAAGACAGAATTTATTTACGATTATTGATTTAGAAACATAAATAGCAAAAACGTTTTACGCAGAGTGAGTACGACAAAACAAAATTTGCCAATCGTATTGTACTGATAACCGATAGGGATGCTTAGTTGTGGGGCGAAATATCGATGTCAAATACGTTTCTCTATTGAATTTTCTGATAAGTTGTTCATCATTAGTATAATCTGATTATAACCACTGCTCTTTCTATTAACTTTGACCTATGGCCGAGAGCGTTACGGCCGCCAAAATAAAAATACCATCAGAAGTCTATTTTTGCTATATTTAGCAATACGGTGATCGAATTTCTTAATAAAACACATTGAGTAGACATTATTTGATTTTATTCATTCAGGTCTACCAACAACTAATTATACATATATATCTAGACATATACGACTTCGCCCAAAAAACGTTAAATTCTTTTTTACAAATGACCATTTCATGCTTACTTCATAAATGTAATATCTTAATATTACTGGAAGATGAACTTTATCTCATAAGTCTATTAGAAGTATGAATTAGATAGATTGTAGTGAAAAACAATATTCAGTACATCGACAAGTACACGTGCACTAGCAATGCACCGAGTATTAATCCGATTCACGCCGGTGTGTAGCGGTTTGAGGCAGTTAGCCAGGTGAGATTCGAGTCGCGGCGTAGGGCTTACTGCCGGAGTTATTGTCTCTATGTGAATGCGGCGAAGCTGGCTTTGTGTACTGTTTTCTTTGGTAATGGCTTTTAATTTTATCCATAAACGATTTGCAACTATTTTGATACACCTTTGCTAGTACATATTTCTGCAAATTTTATAAGGGTTGTATTCTGAACTTGAACTGATTACAAGTGCTAGTAAAAGAATATTTCTGTGGCTTTTATGCAGTAATTTACCAATATTTGTCTCTCTTCAAATAAATAATTCTTGTTTTTAAAAAGATATATAATTTTTGAATGTATAAAATGGTGTGTACTAACTTTTAATCTGGCTTTAGCTTTACGGTATTGAGAAGAATCAAAGGACTAATTACGAACAAGTTTTACTGCGAATTCAATACCCTTCAGATACCAAACTACAGCTTGTATAATAGTAGACACTGGTTTTTCGTAAAGCTTATTTATAGCTATCAAAATGGATTCAAATATAGGAAATTGTTCAATTGGTACCTGTTAATAGCGGTAGCGGTGTAAGCGGACACTATGACCGAATCATCATTTTTTTTATATTTTTTTTTTTTTTTTTTATGTTATAGGGGGCAACCGAACAGGTGGGTCACCTGATGGTAAGTGATCACCGCCGTCCATAGACACTAGCAACACCAGGGGAGTCGCAAGTGCGTTGCCGGCCTTTTAAATAAGTGGGCCTCCGGCGCTCTCACTGACCGAACGAAACGCAACAGTGCGAGCACTGTTACTTCACGTCGGCTTTCTGTGAGAGGGTGGTACTACCCCGGGCGAGCCGACCCATTCATGCTGAAACCAGTAATAGCTTCAGCGTAGCTCTACCACTACCTATAGCTCTACCACTACCTATAGCTCTACCACTACCAACGTAGCTCTACCACTATTATATATTATATGATATATTATATGATTATATTATATGAGCTATATATATTTGTTTTAAATGATTTATTATACTAGTAAATAAATAAATTACTTATTACAAATTCTCGCGCTTATGTCGTCGCCCTAAACAATTCTAACACGAGCCAATAGCAGCCGTTTGACGTACGATCTCAAGGCAATCCCCAGATGGTACCATCTCGTCGTCAATCTATGTAAACGGGGGCATCCGGCCTCTTAAATCAATAGGTCTTTGTTCAGGTACTAACTAACATAGGCCGGTTTGATTTAATATAATGGCCATATGGGTAACATTACACCATCAATTGACCATCAATTGTGGGTTTAATTTGCAGTAAATACTGTTAAGCCAAGCGCCGAGAGGATTTGATGACCGTGTTCGTCGAGTGACGTGTTGCTGTTATGTACCGTAATACTATAATAGTATTATGCAACCATAATTAATTCTAAAACAATATGACTAATAGTAATAACTGGATTTTTTTCATACTTAACTAATTATGAGTATAACCTAAGTCCGTTGTAACTACCGAGAGGCAAAATGTCTTCGCGCTGAAGCCAGAAGCTATGTTGAAATTTTCATTTTATGTATGTTAGTCGCGAATCTATTGAAGACTTGTATAACAAGAAGAAAAAGAATATTATATCAAACTGTGTAAATATTACATTCAAATGTTATTTATCTATACATACATATAAATAAAATTGGATCATCTGTTTGTAATATCAATATAACGACTTTTTAGCGATTGGATATGAACGTATACACGATACTGATAACAAAATACAATTTTTAAATTTTTGTCTGTCTGTCTGTATGTTCCGGGTAATCTTCGAAACGGCTGGACCGATTTTGACAAAAATTTCACTAACGGATAGATAAAATTACAGCAGGTGACATAGGCTACTTTATTTTAGACTAGCTGTCATCCATGGCTTTGTCTGTAGTAGTATCTCCAGAACGATTGAACCTATTTTCATCGGACTTTCACTGACAGATATCTGTCGTTATAAAAAGTAATTAAAACTTTTTTTTTATTTTGGACTAGCTTTTACCCATGGCTTTGTTTGCAGTACTATCTCCAAAACCTTTGAACCATTTGTCACGGAACTTTCACTAAGAGATAGGTGATCTTATAAGAAGTAATTTACAATTATAAAAAAAAACGCATGTGGAGCTGCGGGCAACAGCTAGTTTTTAATAATTTTCTTAACTGGGTAAGAAATAAAAAAAGGTGAACCTATAATATAATGCCTTCTTATATCACTATAGTCATTTGTATAATAATTAGCATAAATAATTAAATAAATACAACATTTTAGAGACCCTTTAACGATCGATTGCCGTACATTTTTCTCTTTAACAATTTAATTGATTACCTCTAATTCAGACCTACATCGAACGCTACAAATTGTCTGGTCGTAGCTCAAGACGACAAAGGCCTATCAATAAAAGCCTTTATAGCACCATAGTTTAATAATTTCATCGTGAATCGATTCAACCGAATGGTATAAAATGGTGAAAATAATTGTAATTTTTTATACTCTGTAAATTATTCGTGTGTACTTTCATCGTCAGTGTTAGTTCTTTCTAAACGCGAAATAAGTACACAATGGGAGTAGGAAACGCACTAACTTTGTTAACGAGATACATCACGTTTTAAAGATGGCGGTGAATGATACTTACACACATTCCAATATATATTTTTGTCGATTACATAAGTAGCAGAATTAAATATTATAATTAAATAGCAAACAAGTCAAGATTACTTGAATTGTAACTTGTGTATCGATAGATGGAGCTTATTCAATAATTCTTTAATTAAGTTAAATCGAAAAACAACTCGGAGGTAGTAAAATAATGTTGCTAACTAACTGAAGATTTATATAAATTGAGTCAAACAAGTCAGAATTGAGAGTAAAAAATATAATTTAATTTGCAAGGACTATCTACGACAGCTAATTTTATTTGAAATAATGTTTGCTTAGAGGGACAGTATAGTATTCTCATTAAGAACAGCTTCATAATGTAATAATAGCATGATGTGGTCAAGCATATTCTTGAATTTTCTACTTTCTACCACTTCTTTCCTTTACTTCTTATTCTCAATATTTTTCTATTCTAGGTAGGGATACATATCTGAGAGCCATACATTTTTTAAAACACGTAATCTCTTTCCAAACCGTTGCCTATTTTGCTCTGTGGTAGCTTCTATCTCATAATGCCACCATAATTCTTGAGAGTTAAGCTGGTATGATTCGTAAGCTACTGTAAGTGATCACGTATACCGTCTAAAACTGAACCCAACAATTAGCCTTACGTAGATTACAGGCCCCGCCAAACTTTTTGACCGCTCCAAATAATGTTTAAACCGATGATGGCTCAGTTGGTAGTGTATTCGGACACAGCGTCGAAGGACGTAGGTTTGAGTCCTAGCTACTGAGTTGGAGCTTTCGGTAAGGGAAAACACATTTAACATCAGATAAAATTGTGGTCAACCGCTAACCTATAAAGTATAAAAAATATATATCGGGCAGAACACAAATGTAGCTATAAATGCGTATTACATTATATGTAGAACATAGAGACTACTAAAGGATAAATAACTTTTAGATTTCTATAATAATATTTTAAATTTGTTTTGTATTAAATTCTTACTATATAATGCGAAAGCTCGAACTAACTGCTATTATATTCAGAGCGGCCAAAAAGATCGGCGACACTGTACGAGTATTTTAGTCTTACGGAATGGTAGATAATTACACTGTGGCGATTGTCAGCTGCGTGAAACCGTTTGCGGAAACTGAGAAATTGTGACGGGGAATTTACGACGTACGACTGTGTCGTGCGCTATCATTTGTATTAATATAGCGACTTGGAAAATGAATATTTTGGTAAATTACTTATATTTAAAATTGAACTTTAATATAAATTGTTGTGATCAGGAACATTGTTTGTGTTGTGAATCTGTAGAAGCCAAAAGAGCCAACAGGGTGTGTCGGTTCGAAAAAAAAAGAAAACTAAAGCAAACCAACCCGAGTCTTTATTGTTATAAATACACACTTTTTTGAGGTCCGATCCTCCGGAATGGAGCCCTCGAGCACGTTGCTTGCGCGACTACAGTGACACTGAATTAATTTTCAAACACTAATTTTTACAACACAACACCGATCACCCCACACACGTGCACATACATACATGTAGGTACACATAGTGTTTGAGTTTTTTTTTTTTTATCCCCTTTTCGAACGGAGTTAACTTAGATTAACTTAGTAGTCAGATTCAAGATACATGTATGAGTTCGTGAATCATACATGCTTGGTACACGTGTATGTTTCACGAATTTATATATGTATGAGATAATAGTTAGCCTAAGCTTAGTTAGACTCGAAATATTCGGTGACAGCCCAAGCCGAGGCGCGCCGTGCGCCCTTGTGCTGGTTGCCCATATAATATCGGGTGAATGCCATAAGCGCTCCCCTTGGAAGTCCGGCGAAACTGTGGAGGCTTTGCCAGGTTAACAGTGTAGTCAGTTCGAAAAAAAGGGGTCTTTATTGTCGTATCGCGCTTCTCGTGGCTGTTAGCCCGCGCGCCTGCGCGAATGTGAGGGCAAAACGACTCTGCGCATGCGCATGCGTTTGTAGACGCCGCGTCCTTGCGCCACCGCCAGTCTGCTTAGATTGCCCACGATGACTCCACGCGCGCAAGTACTAACCGACACGCGCCGACGAACACCACTGTAACTTTTGTGTCCAGAATAAACTGTTAGCGCTGAGTAATAGTCTTATTTCGATACTATGAGGACCACACCCCCTCATAAAACCATGATGACGTAATACGATTTGGAGCCATTTAATTAATCGGTGGCGGTGGCAACGGTCACCCATCGATAAATCCTTAGCTCCTGGGGTTCGTTATTACATTTTACGGTATCTTTACGAGAATGAGTAAAACCCCTTTACCAAAGATTAATTTCATGTTCAAGTATATTAGAAGAATCATAGTTTTTCCTTTTAAACTAGTTGGTATCTATGCCTTTATTACTTATTATTATAACTACTATGTTTTATCAAAATTAATTATGAGCTGTTTTCCTTTTAATTATATTTTGTCATTAATATAACGCTTTTAACGATTACAAAGTACCTTAATAAAATTTTATTGTTACTACTTAAATCCTATGGAAGAATGTAATGATAGTTAGTGTGGATGATACTGCGAAACACCCTCTATCTGCGCATAAAAATAGCATCAAGATCACAAGTTTGTTTATTGACTAGAGCAGATGAAAAACTAGCAAGCGCGCGCGACTTCAGTTACGTTTATATCTTCATAAATGATGACATATACTCATTATTATTATCAGCTTGTAAGAAACTCACTGCATGGTCATAGACGTCTTCCCGAAGGAAGGTGTGGGCGCAATCACCACGCCAGCCTACGACGTTTCAGCGATTTCAAGCTCTAAGATATCCACAGTTTTATGTTTTCCCACACACGGTGGTACTATAAAAACATTTCTCAGGTTCAAGTTTCCTCGTGATGTTTTACTTCACCGTCAACCGATAGTGTTACCGAATGAAAAGATTAAGTAAATGTACGGGAATATCGTATAAATAACCGGTACAAGCCGGGTTTCGAACCTACAGCTATTGGATTGGTATTCCACAGGTCAACATTAGCCTTAATAACACCAACAGTTTATGCAGTGCAGTTTTCAGATGGCAGGGTTCTTTTTAATTATCTGACACATCGTTATAATTTGCCCAATCTAAAAATATCTCTGTAAATGCCTATGTGGCCTATTTAATCTATATTATTTATACTTTGAAACTTTATTGAAACCCGTTCAATTGTGTTTGTGTGAAAGAATAGCAAATATCCATCCATCCTCACAATCATTCTAGTTTATAATATTAATTCGATATAAATAATTGTAGATACGATTTTATTGTGATACATTGTACATGTTAGCAAATGCGTAATATAACAGTGTTGGCCCGTTACCGGTTCTAATGTTAACCAATTATAAATCAAAACTAGAAAACGGACAGGCGGTGTTTCCGATACGGCGGCCGCGCACCCGCCCATAAACAGTGAACAAGAAAGCAAAACGTATGTGCCGTATCGGTCCGGCAAAGCCCCGGTACAAATCTGGCCAGTGGATAGCGGGGCCTGATCGACAAATCCACCAGATTACGCGCTGATACGGCACCATGTTTATGAGACAGCTGCCGGGCTGCGCCGGACTGACCGCTTCATAGGGCTGCCATTCCACACATACATCACTTTATGTGTCATTTACATATTTCTTTGTGTGGTTTATTATCTTAAAAATAAATTTTATTAACAGAAGTAAAACATAAAAAGTAATTAATAGCAAAAACATACTTTGCTTACAAAATTACTTTATAAACAATGTTATAATGTGCATCCTCTCTCCTTACTCCCTCTCCCTTCGGTTATATGCGTCTGATTTACACTTAACAAATTTTTACTTATCAAACGCTAAGTAAAAGCAATAGTGTAATTATTATTATTTTAATATATAAGCTTTAATATATAATATATAAGCTTGGATCCAAATGGCCGTTTGTAAGATGGTAGGAATTGTATCTGATTTCCTATGCAACCATCATTTACCAGGAGTAACTTCCGCAATAATGGTCCGGTGGTTATATGTCCAGTACGTCCAAGGTGACAATCCCGTAGCAGTCTACAGTAGACTCTCTTTTTTACGTTTCAGAATTGATCAGTCGCTGAGAGCTTTGCGGGCAGGTATGAAAACGGCCACAGGCAATGGATTATAGGTCTGTGACCGATTCTGAATTACACTGTGGTCATCATTAAATGCAGTGTAATTATTTTGTAGTGCTCCTAAAAATATGCTCAATCGAGAAGCGAGAGCGGTGGCGTAGACGGAGCATGACGCCGTAAGAGAGCATCATGCCATTTGCTATGACGCACATCAACAAAAAACTAAAACCTAATTTAAAAACATTAAATAGCTACGTATAACCTAAATCGGAAATAACAAACTGAATTCAAGCTAATCCGAGTAAATTCAAAACTTCACAGAAACTAGAACGAATATCGAACACAGGAATAGGTAATAAAATAAAATAAAAATGTAAATGCGATGGCTGGCAACCCTGCCAGATAGATACAGCGGGGAAGGTGGTCCGAATAATATTTTGGCTCACAAAACGACTCGAAGTTTTAATAGTCCGTTCCATGTTTATGTTATGGGCTTCTGAAATGGAAGGAGTATGAAATAACCTTGGAGATATCGTGATCTACAATATATTCTTGATAGTAATCGAAGCTGGATATAACTTTTCTCTCATTTTATATTTAAAGTACGTTTTTAATAATACTTGCAACAACAATACTCATACTGAGAAATAATCATTTATTACTAGCCTATATATACTTATTGGGTGGTAGCGTAAATGTATCTGAATATATCACCACAGTTGGATCGTAACGACCATGTGATGATATACCTGTTAAATGGCGAAAAACTTGCAGAACAGTATGGCAGCAACGACTACCGATGGATAGTCGCTGTTGTATTTGCATTGTAGTGTAATTAATTACTATCAGGTGTACAACAACGCCTTCACTATGTCATGCCTCTAAAAAAATAGAAATTCTGCAAACAATTTCTATGGTACTTCTAGGTAGTCACTTAAAAGTATGTATTATCGTAGTAACACTTATATCATATTGACAGTGTAGTTTCCAAGTGAGTTCTCCAAATCATTTAGTAATAATATTATTTAAAAAAGTTCTTTACGCTTTTTCTTCAACCCCAAATATAATTCGATATGGAGATTATACATTTTAGTCACGTAACAACAAAGTGTTACATCACTATATGAGAATCTCTTTTTCTCTCAGCGTAATCTGTATATTTGTATTTTTTTTATTTTGTAATATTTTTTCAATGCAAATAACGTAAAGTATGTAATCAAATTAAAGACTTTCATTTGGTATTTTAGTGACAAGGTGCATTTATTAATTAAGATATACAATAGTGTACTATAAATTATACAAGAAATGCTAAATGAGAAACAAATGACAAGTTTTAATGTATTTTCCACGTCTTGATATTGTGTATAAGCAACCGGCAGTGCAAAATCCTCGCTTATTATAAATTATTTACTCCTACGCATACACGCATTCGTATGCAATAGAAGAAGAGAAAAAGGATCACATGGAATAGTATACGCTGCTTTTTTCTTATGTGACGATTTTTATCGGTCAATTCCAACCTCAAAACTTGTTAAGGAATTTCGTTGTAAAAAATGTTATCTGAATTTAACGTTTTGATTTTGAAATGAGCTTAAATATAATATCAATATTAATTCAGTTACAGTTTCTGGCTACTCTAATTTACTAATATTATGCATATCTGCTGTAACATCTATGGGTACCTCGGCAACGGTCCCTCATTGTTGTTTTACGCACCGGCCCTACGTTTGGGGCCGCACCGGACATATTTAAGCTATTTTATTTATTTTCAGATACAAAAGGCCTTATCGCCGGATGAATAGCATCGCGCCGTGTTCATATTTAGCTACCTCAATAAATATTATACTTCTTTATTTAGTTTTTTTTTATTCACAAAACATTGCCATATCAATATCTTATATATAATGTTATTTTTAGAAAGATAAAACAGTTCTTCTTATTAAATGGATCATTTTGCACGGTTTCTTTCGAATAAAATTATTTTATGTCACAGACCATGTAGAATCGATTTTTTTTCAGGATATTATTCCGGTGAGGTGATATTTTTTGGCGCTGTATCTATAATATAAAAATGAATCGCTAAATGTGTTGCTAAGCGCAAATCTCGAGAACAGCTGAACCGATTTCGCTAATTCTTAAAATAAAAAAAAATCCTGAAAAAGTCTAAAAACCACACTTTTCTATACTACCATACCAACGATTCGTAATAATACTTAAAACTCAATTTGAACTTTAATAACATACCATAAAGTTGAAATGTTAGTGGAGATATTCCGGGAAGGCAAAACAATTGAGTGATGTTAGTATCGTATAAATATGAAAGTCGTCAATATTTATATGATGATCCCGAATAGTAGAATAAGTATTCAAAAAAAATTAAATAATCAACTGTTAGGGGGTACGAAGTTCGCTGGGGTCAGCTAGTTATGTAATAATTGTAATAAATGAATTAAGAATTCTGAAATGTCCCAAAAATAAGGAGGTCACGATACTTTACTAGAAAATGGAAGCCAACACAACACAACACAATGGTAGCCAATATACGGAAACGAAAAAGACGTACCAGCCAGTTTTTTCTTAGCATTTATAAATTTTAACTAGAAAACAATAAATAATTATAAGTTAACTCTTTATGGTGTTAAAAACCCCAAGCCGTCACGTGTCGTATTATGAACGTAGGTCCAAAACTGACATCCTGTCTATAAATAAGGCTTCTCATAGTTGGCCGGCGTTATCTGACTTTGATGGGACGGTCCGGGGGTAGTTTTAAAATGGCCCGGTCGCTGTAAATAATTATGGACTTTGTTGTTTTGCTATGTCATAACGCGTAATGTATTTTGTTCTAGATTATATCTGTTTATTTAGGAAATATTCACTATTATAATGTAATCAAAATTGATGGTATGTGATCTTAAAACAAATTATTGATATTTGGATCATTGACAATATTATATTGAATTGAATTATGATTACATTTTCTGGGGTCGTTCATAAAATATGTTCGTACTTATGAGGGGAAGGGGGTATCGCTTACTGTGACTGTGACTCATCTAACAATTTTGCAAAATTTTCACTCATTATTATAAAAAGTCATTGGTTACATATTCCTTCTATATATTGGTGTGTTAATATTGTTACGTATATATTCGGGTCACAACGGCTTGATAATGTTTTATATTTACTCATGTTTTTTTTTTTTTTAAGAATTAGCTAAATTTATGTAGTATTTTAATTGTCATATATCATCATGTATCGGTATAATCAAGGGTCGATAATGTATAATCCATTACTGATATGGTCTCAGGAAACGTCTCAAAGCGAGACGAATGAAAGGAGAGAATATAAAATGTTAAAAGTTTGCTTAAAGCATTTCATGAATTGCCCCTCTAGTGGCGAAAGCTTATACAATAAATTTAAAACTGTATTCATATAAATAGAACTGTCTTGCTCATTGTTTGATCTAGTTGATGTATGAAACGTTTTTAACCCACTAGATTCTTAAAAAACAATAAATACTTTTCACACTGTTTACTGCCTTCCCGATAAATACTTTTCACACTTCCCGATACGCAATACCAATTAGACATCTAAGAAAAAGGGCAATAACAATAGAAAAAAAAGAACTATAATAAACAATGGAACGCGAGACGCTTGTAAATTCGCCAAAAACAACCCCCGGGCCGATTATTCCCCCTTAACTGGGTATAATTACGGTCATTCGGTGTCATCTTACCCTTAACGAGGACATCAACATGGTGCGAGCGCTAAGCTGGTCTTCGATGTACGAAAATAAGTCTGCTCTTTTTTGAATATTAAACTATAATTTCGTCTCAGATTATAACGCCATGTTTCGACCATTACAATAAGCCGACTTCAAAAACAGTCGGTATCTTCTTGCAACAGTCTTATATTTTCTTTTTTTTGGTACTTTATATGTTAGCGTTTGAGCACAATCTCATCTGATGTTAAATGATGATGTAGTCTAAGATGGTAGTCACGCTAAACCTAGAGGGAGACTGGCTCTCAAGTGCAACGGACGGAACACACCATCAGGTCTTTGACGACAGATTTTCAACTTGAGGGTGGTAGCTAGCCAGGTGGACTTTGAGTTGGATGCTTCGGGAGCTACCTGTGTCGGATAGGTCGGGAGCCAACGACAGGGTGCCACCATTGTGGCTGCGCGGTAGACGACGCGCAGCACACACTCATGGAGTGTCCCGCCTGGGACGAGCCACGCTGCGAGCTCGTCGCGGCCATAGGTCCGGATCTCTCGCTCTCGACCGTTATCGTCAAGATGGTCGAGAGCGAGACCGGGTGGATCTCCGTCGCCTCTTACTGCGAGGTAGTTATGCTCGCGAAAGAGGCGGCGGAGAGGGAGAGGGAGCAGACTACCAGGCTCCCCTCCCGCGGTCGAGGAACATGGCGGTGACGGGTCGGCGACGACCTAACACCGCCGTGAAAAGGGCCTGTGGGCGATGGGACGGACGGGCACGTCCGTCGCCCTGAGCAGTGTCTACCTGCACAGGCCCGCGTGGTCGAGGCGCATAGTGCCGCGCGACTCTCACAGTTCGTCGGGGGGGGTTTAGCACCCGCCCCCTCCTGAGGGGTCTACCATCTTGACCTCTCAGACCGCAGACGGGGCCCCTGAAGAGGGGCTGACACCTGCCGGGGATGCAGAAGTAGTGCCATTGGCAGTTCCTGCTCCCCGGCCAAATAGGTGTGAGAAGGCACCATGGGGTTTTTAGTCCGTGGGAATCGGACATAACCCACCCCCTGCTGAACTTTGAGAAAGCCTCACCAACCTACCACCATAACAATCGTATCGTAGTATTTACAAACATATATAACGAAGAAAAAACACATTCAGAATCAGTATAATTATTTGAGGATAATTAATTGCTCTATAGGGAGACAGCAGCATTCAGCGAGGCAACCGCTTTAACTTTGCTAGACAGATTTTATAAAATGGCCTTTGTTCAGATGTGTAATAATGCAAGAATTGTTAGATTTAAGAAAGAGAGCTGAACACATTACTCGTAAAATAAATAAGTGATGAGTCCGAAAAGTCCACAGGTCGATAACGACCGTTCGAAGATGCCTTCAAATAGACCGACCTCATGGTGAAAGCTGCTTGGAGGACCAGTCGTTGTGGGTACGCTTTAAAGAGAATCTGATGACAATAGTGGATACCTTTCTGTTGAATGGCTACATGGACGTTTATATAATTCCTTGATCGGTTTTTGATTGGATCTTATTCGATTATAAAGTGTTATTGTGTACTACTGTGATGGATTAGAAATAATGACACGGTTTACATGAATTTTGAAAAATAAAAAAAGCGTCCTGGTAAGTTCTAAGTAAGGGGCCACACTGATGTCAATACAAGACACTTTATAATAACAATCAAGTAATAAGAATGTTTTTACAATAAATTACCATATCCAATAGTTTCGTTAGTTCACACCTCATCCGAGTGAATAAAGCTTTAAACAATAAATAATATTTTAAATTAATGCTAATGCTCGCCTTTCGGGTAAACGTTAGGTAGACGGCATAACTCAACGTAGTGACGCGTTTCGTTGTTTAATACAAGAATTTACCGAGAGACCATTATTTATTATGATTATGGCCTAATAAAGGTATGATAGATACGCGCTTAGGACAATAAGCGGTTGCTCTGTTTTTCAGTCTATCTTTAAATTTAAAACTAGATTTCTCTCGCGACTTCGCTCGTGTAGGAAGTAATGTAGGCTTAATATGTCCCTCGGGAAGGGTACATCTTTTCTAGATGTAAGGTAGACCCTATATCCTCTTCTGTACCCGTGATAACGTGTATGCAAAATTCCATAATAATCGGTATAATATTAGTAAGACTTACAATGTAAAATGTTCGCAATTTGTCTCATCCCATACAGTGTCATAAATTGTCATTTTTTTTTAAATATATTTATAATGGCATTTGAATGGTTCACTTGGATCTCTTTGGAAGCGCCGTTGTGCCGACAACTAATTTATTTTAAGGGAAATGTGAATTGTTCGAAAATATTGACAAAGTTGACGTTCTTGACGTTCAGTTTTAATTTTATTTCAGTATATTATCCGACTGTAAAGAGAAGATTTAATCTTATCTTCTTCATTAGTAGACCTGTGCAAAGCCGGGGTGTGCAACTAGTATTTTTTTTTTATCTGACCTTCACTATTGGCCTGACAAGGCCTCTACAGTTTCACCGGACTACAGTATTATAATATTATGTACCATTTCATAAGTTTCTACATATACATTGTGGTCATTTTTAATTTTCTAATTACTTTTAACATCACTTACGTGCACATAATTTCGACGCCATAAATTTCAACCACCTTTGTAGTATATAGCTAACATAATTATTATAAATCTTTGAGGCGGATGAGGTCCGGAAGGTATAATTCTTTGGCAAAATAACGCTAAGTAAACAGAGATGTGAATTATTTACGTGCTTTTCTATGAGATTTATCTATTGCTATTTACCTCTTTATTCCGGTCTTAAGAGTGTGTTTGTAATCAGACACCGGTAGAAAAGCGTTTCAGCTTACAAGTCAGAAATACCTGAGTGAATATTATATATAATTTACTTCAAAATTGAAATATAATTCATTAATATAGAAATAATATTGTAATAAAATGAAAACATCCCGATTTTATTTTTTAATCTATTAGGTTAAAATTTGATATTTCCAGATATTATATATTATTATATCTTAGTTAATAATAAATACAGTAAAATATGAGAAAGAAACTGTGTGGTTTTGTGAAACCACGATGCAAGTGAAACTTTTTTTCGGATCGTAACATTTTAAAAACTAAGTCAGTGTTTGATGTCGAGCGCCTTTCACTGTACCCTTACTCCACGGTACAGCTTGTAATTCTCTACATGCGATAGATGGACGAAAAAAATTGATGCGATTTAAACAAAGTTACACTTTAACAAGATTTACAATAATATTTGTATCTAGTTTTTTATCTTTTTGCTTTATCGTTAAAAACTATAAAACATTCTATTGTAAAACATTTATTCCTATATAAATAGCCCCTTCTTACACTATGTATCCAGCACTGCTTATTATCTCGGAAACTAATTAGTCATTAAAAGAATTTCATTTTGACATCATTATCATATAATTCAGTGACATGAAAACATTGCTGAAATAATCTCCGCAATTAACGTCAAAAGGGGCCACAGCCCAGCATGTGATACAACTAATTGTCTTGGCGTTGATTTGAAGCTGAGCCCTACACTAATAAGCGCTGCAAACTACTTACCACTCCACGAGTTAATAAGAACTAAGAACTACCCGAAATCGGAGCGAATGTATGTAACCATCGGGGTACCCTAAAAATGTTTCCATGCCCAAAAATATAGTGGCATTCTTATCTGATTACTCGTTTCAGAGTATGCCATGGTAATAAATAGTTACACAAGTAAAAACTAAACATGATTTCTCCAAGTACTCGTGGAATTTTAACATTATTAACGTTGTATAACTCTTTCCATTTGACATCGTGACCCGTGTTTTATAGTCCCTTTCTATGTTATAGTGCCTTATTATAATAAGGTTCCGTATATAACTCTCATCACTAAATCAAATATAAGCCGTAGGAAGGGTTAAAGCAAAAACAACAAATCAACCCTAAACGCAAACAAATCAGAGAGAACTCTCGAGGTAGCCGAACGATCCCGAACGCGTCCGACCCGCGCCGAACTTGAGTTATTTGCCCAAGTTATCGGCCGGACCGTTTATCATCAAAATGTCACATTTAATAATAATTAATGATAATTGCGTTATAGCTTAGAAACGACAAAGGCGATCGGCCGATTGCCGTAAGTTATTTCAGTTTAACTTAGGGACTCGGAATTTGACTAGAGAACTGTATCTTGTGTAGTTTGCTGTTTGTCTACGGAATAATAAAGCCGTGGAGTCCATAATGATCTGTACTATTTGTTAAGTTTTAAAAATAAAATCCTATTAAAATGGCAAAGGAAAAAGTTTGCCGTTTCTTGTAAGATGGATGTTTGCTCCACGTTCACACTAATTACTGAACGGTTTCTGATTAAATTTGGAACCTAATCAAAGAAAATTGAACGGTTCGGTAAACATTACAGTCCTCGAAAATCGGCAAGAAAATGGACCTGGTTTATCTTTTCATAATATATTATATATATTTCACATGCATAATATTTCCAGGCATCACCATTCTGTAATGCAATTATTTGCATTAAACATGAAAACACCTCACCACCATGCAAATAATGATAGACATGATAAAACTAAATACAATTAATACGATACCAAAACTCCATAACGGCGCTGTGCCTGTGCGTTATTCTTAATCACTTAGAATCGCGACACGACGAGGTAAACAATATGAGCGTTGCAAGTTCGACGATAATTCACATGCTTACTCGCCGCGGGACGGTTACTTGCGCTGGCAAACTAGCTTTGTTTGCTTTCCACAACAACATTATAAGCCTTACTACGGTAAATATTAACTAAGCTTATATTATCTAGTTATTTATACGCATATGATGTTAGATTTTTTGAAGTGAAACTTCTTATGGAAGAGCTTTAAAATTCTGATCGGCAACATTTTTGTGTAGCGAAAAATGGTGAGGACAGAGTTGTTGCGTGTTGTTTCGGGTAGAGTGTTGAAAACATCGGTTTCCTCCGACCACCGAAGTTAAACAAAGTCGGGCGCGGCCAGTACTTGGATAGGTGACTGCCTGCACGCACGAAAAATTATAACTTATTGTCACGTTTCGCCTGAGCCGAGAGTGCAAGCGAGAGCGCGGAATTAAAGATAGAGTCACGATCGGCCTAAGCGTTCGCCTTGTGAAGCATTTATATATTACGGCAAAAATTATGAAATTTTCATCAATGTTTTCTTATGACGTAATCACGTAAAAATATTTCCCTGTAATACAAAAGTTTCACATCTGTAGTGTATATTTACGTGTAGTGTTTGGCCTATATCCATATTTATTTATACCTTACAAGTTTTAGCATTTGACTACTGTCTCACGTAATGTTAAAGGACAATGGTGTCCAAAATGATAAACACGCTAAAACTAGGGGAACTGGCTCTCAAGTGTATCTACAGGAACACACCTGTAAGTATTTCAAGATAAAATTTCAATTTAAGAATAGTAACTAGCTATAATTGGCTATAATTGTAACAGGCTATCAATACATCACAATTCTTCCTTCACTAAAAGCTCTAGCACATTCTCAAGGATTCGAACTTATGCCGATCGATGCGAAACATGCTAACCAATGAGCCAGCAGCACCTCAAAATTGACTATATACCACCTTTGTCGTTCATGATATTAAAATAGGAATACAATGCATTTCCGGTGACCGATAAATCGAGAGACTAAACAAATACTAAAAGTGACAACAGGAAATCCACTGAAGACCGTTTAAATCATTTGAGTATTATTTTAGTTAATAAAAATATAATAACGGCAATATTAAATCATTTAAATTAATTGTCAAAAATAGAAATCATTTTGCAATTAGTATTTATTCTGTAATCCGAAAAAAAAAAACTTCATTTTCAACACTTTGTTGATCTTCTTTATTCTGTTCGCATAACACAAACCAAAAGATAATCGTCATGGAAAATATGTATATTAAGAAATGTCACCAGTCGAATTCTAGAATCTTCGATCTTATCGTAATCTAAAGGTTTCTCGCATTCGCACGATTTCCTTATTTAATCCCAAAAGTCATCGATTCTCATTACCCCGTCCTAGTCCAACTGGATCTATCTATCGAGAATATCTCGACAAAAGCTCCCCGTTTGATATTAACGAAGAACGGTTCGTATTGTTCAAGGCAAGTTTCCATATCGAATTTGTTTCTAAAACTCTTCACAGGTACGTAATGTGACAGTAGGGGAGGAATTACCCCCTGTTATATTTATTATTACAATTGAATTTTATGTTAACTTTGTGGCGCAAAGGGGATTTGGTTGTAAACGATTTAATTGTAGTAGTTTCGATTCTAATAATTATCCGTCCGAACGCGTCAATGCTAGCAAATTAATCATTTTCTTTCATCTTATTTGAATATATCCAGATGAGTGGTAATTAATATTTAAGAAATGCCCAAAAATCTTTAGCATTACACCTGAATAGAGATTTGTAATTAATATTTTTCAGAATGGCATAGACAGCTTTTACCTTTGTCGTTTCTATCCTAGATTATTAGTTGGCAAGTTATACTAATGTACATTTAAGATGCCTTATTAGATCCAGCGATCTAGAGATAGCAAAAGTTTTACTGATTTCTATGTTCATAATAAGTTTATTTGTAGCGAAATGTAATAGGCTATTAATTGGTACATATAAAACTTAGTATTGCTTTTATTGGTACAAAAAATAAAAATGTCAGATAAGGGTAAGCCGTACACAATTATCAAAAGGTTTTATATAAGCCAGTTTGCGACAACAACCGTTTTATGTGTAACGCACAATCTCCTACGACTTTGTCAGTATTAAATTACAAAATTAAAAACCGAAATATAGCCTAACGCAGGTTTCATGTTTATCAGTCAAACAGTGATGGAGTTTATCGATCTCAGATATACCGACATCCATTTCTATATCTTATAACTTCATAAGGTCAAAAAATGATATCAATGTCGATCAAGCCATCCAAAAGGACAAGAATTATGGCAGACACGATATTGTCGTTTATATGAAAACCTTTTAAAAACATTTTCGTGACTTTGACCCCCACATCTTACGTCCGAATTTAACCCCGACATCCAAAGTTAATGGGATGTAAGAGGTAAGTGATAAAGATCACGGATTGACAATACTTAGTGTTACAATACAGGTGTTTGTAACAGAAATTGAGTTTCGAACAACATCACCGGCAAATGTTCTGTACTTCGAAGGGTTCGGCTTCCAGATGAGTTTCAACGAAACGTAAACCCGAAGCGAACCCTAATCGCAAATCATTTCGATTCTGATCTTAATTCTAATTGTGTTGTCGTCAGAACATATCATGTAATTCTCAACACTCAAAACGTATTCAAGACGCGGAAATTATACCGTTTCCGGAGTAAACACGTTACTCGTAAAATGTTTTTTCTAATTATACTTCTTTTGACGCGTTTGGAAAAAATGATCGGAGTGGTTTTTACGATGCGCGAGGACATCGACACCTAAAAGCGACACCATGAAGTTGGTTGATAATTATTGTATATCAAGATTTCGTTATTCGGTATTTCGTATTTCGGTTTGTTATTCGAGGTAGTTATTTAAATATATATAAATTTCCAACATTTACTTTATATCAGTGGAGATTAAAATATATATTCATACATAAATATAATATACATGTGTCTGTGAGTTCAAATTACATATGGTAGTAAATGATAATTTATTGTGAGTATTAGTAATAAGAGTTTTTTTTTATAATAAACTTTTAATAAGTGGGTTTATACATTTGAAGTTAACGCTCGATATGTATTATTTTAATTTGTTTACGTTGTAAACTATTATTGGTACATGATTATTTGAAAAATTATGTACGGATATATATAGGAAATGTATTTTAAATCGTTATACAGGTAATTTATACATATTTTTTTATTAAAGGATATTATTTGTATTTAATGTCTTTTGCTTAAGATACAGAAGTATAACTTCTTACGTGCATGCATACGTACACACATAGGTTTTGTTACAAATTTATAATACCGATGGTATAAATCTTTAAAAAAATATCTAAGCCGTAGAAGGTGACACGTTTAAAAGTGCTACTATTATAACTGTTACAGCTCTATGATGGTCGAAATATATGCGGACACGACAGTCATATCCCACTACAAAATTAACGGAGAGTAATCCCAAATACACGTATGTTCCTAAAAATGAAAATACACCTAAGTTCAGATTCTTATTTATTCAGTGCAAATTACTATAAATAATAATAAAATATAACTAAAAAAATTACAATATAAATTCTATTAAAATAACATGTATTATCAGCTGTGGAATTACACTTGTGTTGGTAAGCAAATTAAAGTGTAAATTAATTAATTTGATCAGTGAATGTAGCTAATGTATCCATGAATAAGGTAGTAATGCACCTTTTTTAGATTTTCCAAATATAAACTGCTTCAAATACAAAATAAATTATAGCTACTTAAGAGTCGCGGAAGCTTCCAAGTGTTTTTAAAAATTAAACACAATGTATTCTCAAGACAGTTTACTAAGGAAGTGAATTTTAAATGGTACATTGGTCTTATATATATCCTCTCAACATGTAAACACCAGGTGACTTAATTGTGAATAACAAAAATAAGACGCATATAGACAAAATATTAAGTGATTATCACCGATTTGTAGTTAAAAACATAATAAGTAAAAAGTAGTCCGGTGGAACTGTAAATGCCTCCGTTCGAAAAAAAAAAAAAATAGGCTATGTCAGCGTCTTTACATGACGTAATAAGGGAGATATCTAGACTAGTTTCTTTTACCTCTTGTTGATGTTTACAAGTTACTTTTATTTAAATTAGTGTGTAGGATGTTTTTTTTTACGTTTTTATGTAATTTATAGGTTTTATCGCTTAACTCATCATCATCAACATATTATCTCATGTTAAATAACGATGTAGTCTAAGGCAATAAACATGCTAGACTCAGAGGGAGACTGGCTCGCATGCAGCTGTTGGAGAACACACTTATAGTTGTATGGCATCAGAGTTTCCTACTTCAGGATGATAGCTAGCCGAGCTGATTTTATAAAAACTTTATTATGCGGTTCTGTGAAGTTATTTTTTAAAGATACGCTATTATTCAAGGAATGATGTGAAAATGTATAATGCCTAAACTTAAGAAAGCCGAGTTATCTAATTTCCATTAGAACGGTTTCTTCTAGTGAATAGTTTTATGCTTATCTCAATACAAGTAAAATTATTATTTTACAATTTTTTTTATTTCACGCTTAATACTTAATCAGGCTTTAATAAGGCTTCAAATAATTAGATATGTTCAAAGCAAAAATTACAGAGTTATAATTGAAAACAATTGAAAGATAAGTCGTAGGTTATACATTAAATCGTTTAGGGCTACAGGTTTTGCCACAAAATAGCAATGATAGGTCAAATAGTTAGCGTGTCTGTACACCGCTGGGCTTAATGTAGGTTCGAGAGCTTGAAAATCTATAGCTTTTGGATAATGTAAAACATCGTAATGAAACCATTGCATGGCGCTCGAGTTTTTTCTAATGCCTATATATGTATATTCTGGCAGTTGCACGTAAGAGTTTGTTCTTTATGAAGTTCACTTGATATTTCACCTGGGATCGTGGTCAATCGTTAAAACCTATAAATAATTAAAATATATATACACATTCGAAAATTATTACTCTTCTAGTTGTAGGTGTAAAAATATAGCCCCTGCACACTGAATTTTGCTGGCTGTAACGACTACCAGTAATATTATTCTTAGAGCTTTATAAAGGCTATGTGATATTTTAGACTACATTTTAAAAGCACATCAGCTTCTAAAACATCTGATTAAGAGTAATTTAGAGTAAGAACATTCTTTGCAGGTTCATCCTTTGTTCGGACCCCCAACTAAGTACTACATCGTTTAATTAAACTGTAATTAGTGTTGCGATTAACAAGGCGTCGTGTACGCAACACCGGTGTTACCAGATCTTAGAAGGAACGACTGAAACTATTCGATTGTTGTGTGACATTTTGATACTCAATTTAAAGTAGATTTCTATTGCAAATATTATACAGAATGTTAACAATAAGAAACAAAAATCGAAAAAGACTTTTCTTGTGATATTAGCAAACCATATGATGCGTATACTTATAGGGAAAAATCAAAACATTTCTATCAAATCACTTCAAAGCAACATAATAATTAACAGACAGATCAAACGACACACAAGAAACATTTTACTGACGTGAAAAGGATAAAGATACAAACGTGTATTTGTTAGAAAGTAGCAATATAACTCACAGTAATACATACAGCACATTGTGATATAATTGCAATTTTGATGTATAATTTATATTGTGTGAACATTGAAAATAATTTTCTGTAGACTTATAATAAAAAGTACTATAATGTACGTAGTCTGATAAAGCTATGAAAGTCCGTCAAGCCAGTAGCGTAGTCAGTTCGAAAACAAAGTGCAATTCACAAATTCTCTAATAAATGTGACTTAATGTAATATCGTACTTGTATAATTACTCCGTACGTTTACCCTAATACCTTACTGTGAACACAAAAACCCAACAATGGCTTTACATTAACTCTAATATATTCACCAATAAATACAATAAATATTAATATAAATCAAGTATTAGTAGTGGAAAAGTTTATTGAGATTTGTAAAACAATTGAAATCCAAATATAATTTATCCACTGAAGTCGTCGAGAATCTGTATAACGAAATATATAAAATTACTTCTTACCCCGTCGTAAATAAATGAATGTCTATGTAAGAGACATGCCCACAAACATAGTTAAATGCCTGTGTACTGATTACACATTAAACCGTACTCACAACATAAAAAAAAACCTGTTTTAATAATTACATGGCAAGACATGTTTTACATAAAGATGTCACAATAATTTGGTTCATTGACGAAGACGTTGCTTTTTGAAAATCCATCATAAATACTTATTAGCTGCAAGTATTGGAAGAGTCAACATCGATCTGGATAGCCTATCAATTCCAGGCAGCAGTACGAATAACTCAAGTACTTTTTCACAATGAGCGATAGTGCAAATGTCATTATTAATAAGTCTATAGAAAAAATAAATAATACGATAATTGTAATCATTACAAACATAGGTAAACCAGTATTTAGAAATACCAATGCTTCATTAAAAACAAAGCAGTTGATTCATTAAACATATTTCGAAATATTATAGATTGAATTTTACGCGGTAAAATCGCATATACATGAATATTCTAAGGCAATTTTTTATACATAAGAGAGTTCAAATCAAGGTCACTGCCATCGATAGGAGCAAAAAAGAAATCTGCCCGCAAATTTATTACCTAAATCGTCTGTCTACTGTAACACTGTTAAATTAAGCATACGAAGCTGGCAACCCCGTTATTTGTTTTCTCCAGTCAATTGCCCCTCCCCGCTACCCGCCCCCGTTGCCCCTCATTCGACAAATGAGCTGATCGCGCCCTCTTACAAATTAGCCGCATTAATACAGACAAAACGTATTGAGCGCTTGACAAACTAAGGTGCGATATTTTTTTTAATTACTGAAAATGCAAATAGACCTTATAATCAATGTTCTTTCTTTAAATCTTTTTCGGTGCACTAGCATTGATAGTCGCATCGATTCCAGAGGAGTTTGGAGCAGTTTTTAATGAGTATCTTTACTAAATAAACTCAGGAGTTCATTCTAAAATATGCTCATCCTCTCTTACAGACATTATGTTTCGATGTTTTCACCCAACGGGCGTAGAAAAAGGGTAATATTTTTCAGAAGTATATTTGTTTTGTATGTAGCTGAACCGACTTGATAAGGTAATGTTAAATTAATCTTAATTAATAGCGATTTTTAGAGAAATTAGTAATTTCATTAAAATTCGCACTTATTTTTGTCAAAAGGCCATTAATTTGTCGAATGCCGGCGTCGATTCGTAAACGGGCCCTGTCGAATACTCGTCTCACGAACGAACAAGCCATCTAACTCATGGTGTGGTAGAGGAGCACAGGAATATTTGAAAAATTGGATTTTATTTTTGGCTCTAATAATTTTCTTATATATTAGACAAAAATGCTTCTTGTACAATAATCGTGTTACTTACTTAAGTTGTAATAGTATGATCTCAAATTTGTTTTGATTAAAAAAAGCTACAAAAACTAGATAATGAAAATAAATTGTGCTTAAATATTTCCCTATAAAACGTAAAAGAGCTAAAGGAATAAAGACTTATGAAATTGTGTTCTTTATTGCACCTAATTATCACAAAAAACATTGACTGATTTGCGCCATCAACTAATAAAAATTGCTCATTTTACTTAATTCAAAAAACGGTCAGAAAGAACATATTGTAACGACGATGAAATTATAATCTGTTCGATGACTGGTTTTTATTTAAATTGTTTGTAATTATTCTGTGGCTTGCAACCTGAAGTAATTTTCAATTCTGCGTTTAGCTCAATTCATAACAAAAAACAATATAATTCAAAATCGATTCTTAACTAAACGCTAACAGCTCTTGAACCATACCACGAGCCTGATGTCAATAAGTGCCCAAGTGATATCGGTTTAATTCCCGCGTCTTGACGCCGACGGAGCCAACGCCGACGCCTAGGTGAGTAGGAATGTTAATTAAACAGACAGAGTGATGGCCCGACCTATACGAACTTATACCACGCCATTCCGATCGTTTAGATAGAGTAACTGTACCTTTCAATTACACCTAAACTAAATGACAAAGTATTTTTAAGAATAATTTTTATATTAATAGAAATAATTGTATATATATATATGTATATATTAAATAGTTGACTGACATAAAACCTATGACTGAATGAAGCGGGATGTACAATGAGTGTAACATGTCGACTTTGTTGCAAACTCTTGAGGACGAATCCAATGTCCTTCAAATCCGTGGTAGTGGCTTAATTTTTGTAAATATCTAGTCAGGTCATAAGTTCTGCCATAAAAATCTTATTATTTATAATTTTTGAACACTGGCCAGATATACTACGACTGATTCTGAAAAGAAAACGTTCGCACTTAGGAAAATAAAAAAGAAATTCATTTTCAAAGATGGAATGGCTGCGAAAGGAACATAGAGTCGCGATTATTGCGCTGCTATCGCTATGGTTAAACGCTAACATTTACAACATACGACATTCTGCACAGTTAAGACACTCGCAGTCATTAAAGAGGTGAAGGCGCGAATCCAACAAAATCCCGTGCGTAAGCAAAAAATCTTGTCTCTTCAGATGAGGCTAACCAGCACCACGATCAAAAGAGTGTTAAATGAAGACCTGGAACTATGAGCTTATCGTAAAAAAAAAATCGTAAGGCGTATGCCCAAAGCAAAGTGAACACACATATTCCGAGGGTCCAGCGAGAGCATTATCCTTCGTCATTCATGGCTTAGCTTAGAGTCACACGTTCAGGGATAACTATGGTGTTTTTGAAAACCAATGGCGTTACCAAAATATCGCCCTGATAAACATAGTGGAAGGAACAATATTCGAAAAGAGATACTGGATATTCCAACAGGATTCTAGGCCAGTTCATAAGGAACGAAGCACGCAAAACTGACTGACCGCCCGTGGTATTTGTTTCTTCGATCATGAAAAGTGGCCCTCTTCTCGTCCAGATTTAAACCCACTGGATTACAAGATATGGCAACATTTGGAAGGCAAAATCTGTGCTAAAAATCATCCGAATTTGGAGTCTCTCCGAGCATTTCTGGTTAAAGCAGTGGCAGAAATAGATATGAATACAGCGCGTGCTGCAACCGATGACTGACCGCGTCGATTAAGGGCATGTTCAAAATGGGATGGGTATTTTGAATAATGTAATTAAAATTGTATTTTACATTTAATTACCTTTCATTTCATATATCATTTTTAAGCAATTATCAAAAAGTGTATAATTAATTACATTAAAAGATTTTGACATAATTTATAACCCGACTAGGTACATTCTAAGAGCCTTAGGGAATATTGTTTTTTTTATGCGACTTCTACAAAAAGACGAGAAATTCTCATGACTATTTTATTTAGATTTTAATATATAGAACATTAAGGTAGTACCTAATTCCTATGTACAGACTTACACGTATACTAATTGTATTTAATTTCAATCTTAACATCTCACACACACAACACATCTCTATAACTTAATAATTATCTCGATTTATTATACACAATATTAAATAACTCCAAATTTCCTTATAAAAATATATTTAAGTAGCCACCACGTTACTTGTGCTGTAACATCATTTCAACAATCCTGAAAGTTTTATACGATTCACTTGGATATTAATTAAGTAAGAACTCCGGCGCAACGAAATTAAGCTATTACTGTAATAGAAATAAAGATTTGCTACTGGCAAATACTCTTGACGGCAAGAGGATAAAAAAGGCGTGTGGTCGACTCCTTACGCAAAACTCATGCTTTGTATGGAATTATTTTAAGACTACTTAATTTCATTGAATAAATTGAAATAATTAAAAGTAAATATTATGTAGCTAAATATAAGCTAATAAAAGTATTAATAAATCCATTAATTCTAGTAATTCCACATTAAATATATCGATAGGAAACCAAAAATATATTACAAAGAACAAAGCCATAGTAATATACAACGCAGTAAACGAGGACGGGTCTATGCAAAAAGTCGCTAATTTCTCCAGACCAAAGAGTGGTAATGGTTATGCGTTGAAACGGGACGCGTTTGTCTCGCGATAACGCTCGCTTACAATTAGCTTGGACGGTATTATGCGAGATGTAAAAATGTTTCGATGTTCTACCGAAAATTGAACCCGTTTAAATCTGTTCGATATTTGCTTTTTTATAAAATATAATAATTATGAAAACTCTTATTATTTGTGAAACTATATAGTTTTTTTTTTTTCGATGTTAGTACACGGCAAGGCCTACAGTTTCACCAGGACTATTTAGTAAGGCCTACAGTTTCACCGGACTATTTAGTAGTGTGATGTGATTCGAATGTTTGGAAGTGGCGAAATAGAAAACAAAAAGGTTTATTAATTGTTAACCTTTTTTATTGCAATACGCACCACGTGTTATTAAAATACAAACGGCGTTAAAGAGAATTTATTCTTATTTGCATTGTATGAGCAACCAATATGTATATATATTTACATAAATTATTATAATTAATAACATACTTACATAATTTATATACTAATGTTATAAAACAATAAAGTGGTCCTAAAAATCAATCACACTTTTCATTCAACGCCATGTCGCCAAGCGAACACCTCTTGATTTGTATAAGCTATCAAATATCGATAGATACACAAAACATACACACATGTTAAACTCGATATTTATATTACCTTATTTCTTAATATTAAATATACTTCTTTACTATACGCATTTGACCTAAATTTCATTTGATATGTCCTTCATCGAAAAGTGCGATTAAATTCAAGATTTGAACCTACGTCAATCGATACAGAGTCCGAATCTTTGTTATTATTGATCACATCCTCTCTTTAAAACCCCTAATGTACACGATCTCACAAATACGAGTATGATACGTGAGCACTAATACTGACACATGCTGTATTAGCGCTATAACAAGGAAAAAAAAATTCCTTGATACCCACAATTTGTTATGTTAGCAGAAAAAAACTTTTATAAAATTTGAATTCATTTTTAAAAATAATATTTATCTTCTTATTTTTATTCAAAGGCAACTTTGTATGCCAACATTACATAAATAGAACATTTTTCAAATTTCCATAGTTCCGTAAAATGGTTTAGTAAAATGGTAGGAACCTTTGATCTAGATATTATTTGTGCCAACTCAAAATCCATGTGCTTTGTTGTTACTGTTTTATCTCACTTGTGCAAAATAACCAAACTACATTACCCAGAATGCCAACAATATTACAAAATATAGGGAGAATTATGCAAGTTAATGAATTAAAATAAAAACCCCTGTATGATAAACTAAAATCTTGTCATGATTTTCGTTTTTGTAGCATGTTTAACAATGAAATTTTAAATTTAAAAGTATATTTTAAACTGATTCCGTGTGATGAAAACCCGGCCCATACTCGCAATTAGACTTGAGTCGGTGACTATAATCGTTAATGTTTAGTGCCGGCCACATATTTCTCTACCTTAGTACGGATGCACTCTTAGTCTACACCTTGGCTTACTATAGCCAATCAGTGCACCCCAGTACCATTCACGGTCTATGACGTATTATTATTCGTATTTCAAAATCATTTGTCATATATTTTGTTCTAGTATGACCGCTTTCTTAGATTACGGATTGCCCACTGTCATAAAATACATAATTTTGATTTTGTGTATTATTTTTTAAATGGCATATAATCAATCTTGATTTAAGTGGTCACTATAATTATGTATAATCCCCTTTAACAAGGATAAACTCAAATGTCATACTATCTCAAAACAGAATTGGACTAGTCGGTGAACCAATGCCTGTTAGGAGACTAACATTTGGATTGGATCGTAAAACAGAAGCACGGGCGAACCAAAGCAGGCCCGTCCTTACCCCATCCCCTGTACCCTCTGATAAGCAGAAGGGTACTGCGAAGGGCGCCGTCTGCCGGGGTATACCGCCCCGACCCGGTTCTGGAATCGAGCCCCAGGAGTGTTTATCGGCTCTCTAGCCTAGATCCGTAGTGTTCTGCTAGACAGGGTCACCTCGTGTAGGATGTGGCTCTTCACCACGCATTGACGGTTTTGGGAGGCAGGCTAAGGCTCCACGAGGGAACTGTATTCGCCTTTGGGTCCACCCCCTGCGGTTCCGAGGTACAAGTATCTCATCCCCACTTGACCCCATGTATGAAATGGATAGTTTAGCTTATTGTAGCTTAGCTAGTTAGACTCGGGATATTAGGCGACAGCCCAAGCCAAGGTGTGCCGTGCCGTGCGCCCTTGTGCTAGTCGTTTATATAAAATCGAGTTAGTGCCTTAAGCGGTCCCCTTAGTAGTCCGGTGAATCTGTAGAAGCGTCCGGGTCAACAATGTACTCAGTTCGAAAAAAAAACCTACTAAGTTGGTATCGCCACCCACAAGGTGATAAACACAGCAGTGACTCTCTCCGCTATGTCGATTAGCGACGAATTTGTACCCCTCTCGGTAATCGTCATTATTTTAGCATTTCACTGTGCGTACTTTCACATTCAGTGCAGTTGCTTTGTCGTGATACAATAAAAAATCCAGTCATGGTGTCTAATTATATCATCTCATCATTTGGGATCAGAAAATGTATATTCCACTGCAAAGGTTGTCGTTTTTTTATGACAAAAGACAGCTAACAGCAATCGATCTATCTGACTGTGATACCAGAGATATCACTGTTGTGTTACAAACCTTGAAGAACCTGTTTCAATCGCTTTTTAAAGAGTCCCATGTTATAATCTTAGGGGAAAACCCATTCCGGGTAACCCATTTTAAAACTTTAGTGTGCGATAATGAAGATTCTTGAGAACTTTACGGTAGTCGCTATTTTTTTTTAAGTTTTTAAGTTTAAGGACGTGCGGGTGAGCAGCTTGCTAACTGCGGGAAAGGCGAGTTTGAAACTGCGATGAGGGTACCATAAAAAATTCTTCAGAACACTCTCCACTGTACACGCCGTAAATGCCGGTATGAAACATAAAAAATACAATATTAATTACGACGAATATTGTAGAATATTCCCGCATCCAAATCTACAATCCGAGCAGTCCATATGACCCATAAAGTGACGCTTACATTGTGTAGTCTGTAATTAGCTACGGCACATCGTGGCGGATGATTTCTCCAGGGCGTCTCTGACGCGGTCATAGCGTTCTATATGACTGTTTGTGAGTATCGGGCCACAAAAACGAATAAACTGAGACATTAATCTTTATATATATGTATATTACACTCAAGAAAAATAATAATTAAAAAAAAATCTCACTACACTTGCTATGCCTCGACGAAAGCGTAAAAGACTTGTATGCAGTCATTGTTGTATTAAAAATACCAGGACAATGAGATTTACATTTTGAGGATTTTTTTACGATTTAAAAAACGATGGTAAATTGTATATAATTGGAAATTAATTAAAAGGTATTCACGCTTAATATCTGTATATTATTACATTCCCACATATGTATAATAGAAAAAAATGTACTCGTATATATACACATATACATGCATAGAGTTAGACTATTGAAATTCGTTACACCTAAGTGTTTTTATTTTATTACAGTTCGCCAATAGGTGGTAATATGCTATATTTTATTGTTTTCCCATTTTCTTTTGTAATATTTGATCAACTTGTATTCCCATAGTCATAAGTCAAAGAGCTTTTTCTATTTAACGCAAATTAATAATTTTAAGGAAATAGACACAGGTCGAATTAATACCTATCCTTTGTATTTAAAATGCACTTTTATTTCAAATGAAAAACAAAAAAACTGCGGTCACGATGTAAGCTACGAGTTCGCTGATTTCAAAGCCCCAAATCAACGACCTTTCTTAGATTAATAAAAAAATGTCCAAATATCTATAAACCTAATAAAATAATATTTTATTAACAAGCATGCGCGACTTCCTCTTCTTTTGTTTGTATCTACATTACCTTCGTGTACTACTATCAGTCTATGCAACGCACATGAAGATGGCTCTCAAATAGTAGAATTTTTCGAAATGTTTTGACACTTATTGTTTTATAGTTTGGCTTATTTAATTTTTATTATTTTTTGTACGCGAAAGAGTAACTAACATCCAGCGATATTCACAAACTCTCTCCTTTATAAATGAGACAAAGATTATAGGTCCATTATTTATTTAAGCCCTCCCCGTTACTTTGTACACCTTAATTTTAATCATTTATAGGAATTAAACATAACCTATAATAACCATCGGCTCGAATGTAGTTATATATTAACGATTGATTTTTTACAATAGAACCAATATTTGCAACACTTACTTCTTTATAATAACGGTGTAAATGTTTGAACATACTCATTGATCACACCATAACAGAGATGGCTATATATCGATATCAGAATAGATAATTTAGATTATATATGAAACACATTGTACACTAAAATATGCACTCCTCTATATAGGCTTAGCTTAGAATATACATTTTAAAGACACCACTTTCATTGTTATGTTAAGGCTTGGTTATGCTTGTTACATAATCTGAATTTGCCATTTCTAGAACACGACTTCAAAATAGAGGATCAATTTGCAAATTACAAGATATCTAACTTCAGTTGCATGCAATTACATACTACTGATAGATAATATTAAAAAAAAATGCGGAATCTGAAAGTTTGTCGGCAATCATCATACATATAAAAAGCTCGCAATAGTTATGTGCATCTGTGGAACGCAAACCAGTGCTAATAAGTCATCCAGCTACACAGCACACTCTTGTATCAAACTCTGCCAAAATCTTTCGGTATTCTACTTTGCAAAGTTTGGAGGAAACATAGTCTAAAAACATTTAAAACATTTTGCTTGCCTTTGAAAATGATCAGTCGAAATTCATTTCAAGCGGTGGTTAATAGACAAGATTGGCTCTGTTAAATTAATCCGCAAGAAGGGTGAGCCAATTAGTTCCCCATATCGCATCGAGACGCGAGAGATTTGATTTCTCAAGGGCGCTGCACTGCGCCCGCCGATTCCAGCTTAATGGTACATTTCATTCGGAGAACGCGATATTAAATTCATAGTATCTTCGTTTCATTTATACGAGCTACAGCACTCGTGAAATTTCCAAACTTAGTCATCTACTTTTTTATTTTTACAAATAATCATATCAACTGAACATTATTACCGATAATCAAAATGTGTAATGCAGAAGAAACTAAATCATAAGTCATGTCAAGATAGTAACTGTAAACAGTTATTACAATCTATTGACTGTATAAAATTGATAAAAGGAATCATTCATATTGAAGGCTAAAAAGACCTAACAAGAAATGCACTGGAGTTACTTATAATTAATATTTTACACTCATACAATTAGAGGAAATTGATCCGATGTCTTTGTAATTTCAAAAATCAGTACAGCACATTAGTGTTTGAAAATTGATTTTTAGTACAATCAAGACAAAAAAGCAAATTTAATGACAATATTCGAAACTCTAGATTCTTGCGCATCTGATATCATCAATACATCGGGTAATGTACGCTACTGAAGTAGTCCGGTGGAAATATAGAGGCCTTACGAAGCCAACAGTGTAGGTCATTTTGAAAAAAAAAAAGTGCGCTACTGAAATAAATAAATATGAGAATATACTTTAACACACAGTCATAGAATTCCGAACGAAATATAATATATACATTATAGTAAGTAGTCAATTTATTTAGATACTTGTATAGATACTTAATACCTTTAGTCACAGGATTAGCATTTATGCTTATCATATAAAAGTCATTCACATGTGGGGATTGAGTCCGTCATCTCTCGGTTCTATAAGAATTCCAAAGTTTTTGAATGGATTTGTCAAAATCACATTATTTGTCGCTCTCACACATACATATGTCTCTTTCTATTCTATAAGTTGTTAAGAATATTGAATACCGCGTTGGGCGCCAAAATATTCAAACAAAGTATTCGAAAATAATATGAAAAGTTATCTCTACCCAAGCTATCATTTTATAAGCTATTCTTGTCTAGCAACATCGTAAAATGAGACAGCTGCAACTTCAGAACAGCCTGCGGTGAACGATAAGATTTAATTTCTAGATTGGTCATTGACATCAGGGATGTTGGAAAGTCAAATATTCTAAGTGAATTTCGAATACAAAGATGATAAGAGCTTTTAAGTGTAAAGGCATTTGAGTGCAGTGACCGACCTATTTTGAGTGTATACCTTTTACGTTTAGAATCATACAGTTATATTTATGTTTTCTACATATTTATATTTTAGATGGAATTACACATTATATGTTTTATTTTTTTAACATATAAATTAATAGACACAAACCACAGCCGGAATTGGAATATCAAAGATCTGAAAAATAATTGTCCCGTGTAGGATTTGAAAACTTGGTAGGCGACGATCGCTAAAATATTCCTTAATATTCTAGATCTTAGATAGATAAAGACTGAATTATCTTGAACCAATTTATTTTGGAATCAATTTGAAGTTACATTTTTGGTTGACATATGAATTTCTACACTTTGTACAAGTAATCGAATCTTATAGGGATAAGTAAAGGGAAAGTGAGTATGGGGATTGAAATGTCAAGGTCGAGTTGTATTGGCATCTCTTTAGGTTTAATGTTCGGATAACGTTTAGAAACACATCCATACTCGTATTTCTTTAATAAGAAACGGACAACTGCCCGCGACTTTTTCTGCATTAAATTGCAATTTAAAACACTATACATTACTATAATAAGCTATATATAGCGCCACTTAATGGCGTATTATAGTAAAAAGTATAGAATAAAACCTTGTGCATGAAAATATACTTAGGTTTATCAACTTCAAGGGTAATCAGTCAAACGCTGGTGGAATTAATTAATCTCATATAATTAAATAAAATATTATTTATATTTTTAAAGCAAAGACTATATTTAAAAGTGATAGCACACGTAAAATGTTAACAGCTCTTTATAATACCGATATATAACATACAAATATCTACTGCACGTCTTTCATCAAACAAAAGTTTGAATTCCCTGACGTTCCAGTAATCAAACTACCCGGACGACCGGCGCCGTCGATCGCTCGGGGCGAACTGACAAACTTTTAATTTCTTCACCGTAGACATTGACGGCGGACGATTGCGATTGGCTGGAAAGTTACATCGCATAGATAACTGCAAGCTTGGATTTAGATATAGATTGTTAACCGACGCGTTCATAAAAGTTTCATGAGTCTTATTGATAACATAGGTAATATTTTTCATTGTGTTCAGTGTAATGTTCATATTTAATATAAATCTTTTGAAATAATATTTGATTGATGGATCTGTAGATATTTAACTATTGATTCAAAATACATTTTTATAATTTCTGTTTGAATATTATTGGAGTCAAAACATTTTACAAACAAAAGAGTATCATAATACGTTAAACGTCCTATTGCAAAAGGTAAATTGTAATCAAGAAAAACTCGTGTTATTAACGCGTAGTCAGCGTATCGCGGACCCTAATGACACGTGTTGGGGGTCTAACAATGTTTTAATGCGGCCGAAACTCCGTTGCGCGGACGAGTAGTATTTGTTTAGGACAACCTAACTGCCGACCGTTTAGGAGCCGTACGATACAGCTCATAAGCGTTAGCGACTTATTTTTACACTATTTATAAACTGCAAGATCACGATGACAATGTGAACTTAAAGGCATTTGAAATGATAGGTCGCAGTAATTTAAAATAAAAGTGTAATTATAAAACATCAATTACCTCAAAAAAATGTAAATTCAAATTATTGCCTGTACACATCAACTTGTTCAGAATACCTTATTGGCTTAAACTGATTGAATTAACCGTATATCACAATTATATTATTTAACGTTTTGTTACTTCTATTTAATTTTTAAACTTTACTGAAATGTAAGACGGCACGACGTCCGGCGAATTAAAAAAATCTTGTCAGGTTTATCACATACCCGAGACAATTTTTAATCATTTTACTGAAATTAATAATTTATAACCAAACTTGTATAATATGTTTTCAAGCTCAACTCAACTTTTTACGTAATTTATACTCCAATGCCTGGGATATGCAGTACATTTACATCTTTTTTAATATTTTTGCTTAAATCTATTTTAACGTTATTGTTACATTGTAACGTTTAACGTTATTGTAATTATTCATAGTATTATATTTCAAGGCCTATATTTAATATCTATGATTGTGTTTATGGAAAATGTTGAAGATCGTTATTAAATTTTTACAGTTTTGGGTGTCTCCGTAAAGCTATCGCTTTTAATCTGTATACTTTCCACTTGATTTTCATTTCAACATCAAAGGAACATAGAACACGTAAATCGTATGAATATATATTCAGAGACATTACACGATTTATAATATTAATTTTTAAATTAATTTTAATTAATTAAAATTAATTTTAATATTAATTTTTAAAATTTCGTACGTAGACTTTACAAACTTTTAGAATATAGAAAAAACACACATGAAGCCAAAGAAATTAGCTTCACTTGATTGTTAATAGTCCTTAAACAACTAAGTTACCGGGAATTGAAAAAGGGAGAAAGTATATATTGTAAGATATATAATTTTACAAATCGCTCTACTCTCACTACTTGTGCTAATGATACACGGGGTGATACAGGTGCGAGATTAAATGGCCGCCGTGTATACAGGCTGTTCATTACGATATTGCTGCGACTACGGGTGCGAATATTGCGAGCCCCTTTTATTAGGCTTGTCATAACGTTTTACGTTTTTTGATGAGAATTGAAAACGTGTTTGATATGTACGGCTCGCCTGTTATCGTCAGTGTTTATTGACGTTTGTACCATTTAGTTAAATTGTAATAAATAATTGTTTTCAATTACAATTTAAAATATTACTTTATTAATTACTGTTTTTAGTATTTTATTATTCTTTACAATTTATCATCATTTACTAGCTGCTCGTTCCGGCTTTGTAGGCGTATACTAATGAAGAAACTGAGACTAAAGCCTCCCTTTACATTACGAAAATGTCATGAAATAAAATGGCAATTGAAAAACTGAACGTCGACCTGTCAATTCTGTCCATATTTTTGGAGAACTCCCTACTGTCTTTTGAAACGCTTTCTTTATATGAAATTTTTTGAACCCTGATTTTCTTTTTTCCGTACGATTTTTCAAATATTAACTTTCATGCAAATATTGTACTGATAATTACAAAAATAATTAAAAAAAAAACAAGCCAAAGTAGCCATTTGGAAATGAGCACTTATATGTAAGCGGCCAATTCGGCATTTGATTTTATAATTACTGTATAAGTTAAACATTAAAAATAAACAATTGAGTTCTGTTTTTAAGTCAACCAAATTTTTTAATGTCCTATCATCTTCTTTTTCTTTACTACTTTGACAAAAAAAAAATCCCCTTATTGAAATTATTATTGGCATTGTGAAGTAATTTAAATATCGTATTCTAAAATCATCAGAAAACATCCTTCTTAGATTTTTCCAGAGATTTTTTGTAGTATCTTAGAATTTATGTTTTCAATCCACTTCACTTATGCACAATAAATAAACTATACTAATCTAAATACCACCAATACTATGTAATATATGACCTCAAATAACCCAAAAATTATGAATAAAATCAAAAACCACTATAGCCTTAGAATATCACACCAAAAACTCATTCTATAATCAATACATTAGAGTTTTATCTTCATTATTTTTTTAACAAGCACCACATCAATATTTGCCAGTGTCATTGTTTTATTGGAATACAAGTATTATGTAATTAAAATATGATTCGATATTATTAACTGTAAAATTCATTACGCTAATACGTTTAACGTGTAAATTATGTTCCTTGGTGTTATTTCGAATTCATTCCTACGGAATAACCAAACTATATTACGTAAGATGTCACCAAATATAGGATAAAATAACGAAAGTTTCCATAAAATGTGTAATTTTAACTTAAAAAATAATCCTAAATTACTTAGAATTAATAACCAAAAAGTTACATTGATAATTTTTGTAATGGAGAGAATATCAAATTAAAAATAATATATTCAGTTTAGACACTAAGAAAGCGCTTATGAACGTCAAAACTATTATGAGTTCGGAAAACAAAGCAATTAACAAGAAGAACCGATACAAACTCGATCGAGTTTACCTTTTTAACTAACACTATTTTTATGAAACGTACGTTTACAATTACAGTCGTTTCTAACTAATGCACAGAGAAGTGTCAATTACAGACATCACCATCGTTCAACTATTGATTCATCCTATAAATTTTCCTTTTGACATCAGAACTCGCTTAGCATGTTTATATGAACTTATTATTCGGCATTTTTTTTTCGAACTGTCTACACTGTTGACCTGTCAAAGCCTCTACAGATTTCACCGGACTACAAATATCTGGATATTTGGTAATGTGCTTTAGAACTTTATTGCAAAACCTAACACTAATTACCTAAAAAAACACTTATCGGTATTACTGAGTCTGAAAAATGGGATGACCAGCTTGTCACTTTTTCTGGTATTAAAATCATGTCAGTCTTTTACTGATATAAAAATAAAATTTAATCTATTAAAATTCGGTTTTCAAGTTTAAAGATTTAACCCTTCCGATGCAGTGATCGTCTGAACCGGTGAATCGGGAGAGGCCATCACATCGTCATTGTACACGATGCATCGATTAAACCGTAACAGGTGTGTTGAACTGCCTCGGTGAGTTACTGTTATATTTATGCGTGTCCAGTCGTAACTCAAGGACCTGCCTGCGTCGATTGTGCCGGCCGCTTGTTCATGGCTCGTTGGGGAAGTTTATCGCTTAAAACTCGACTACAACGTGTGCTTTATTGAATTGGAAGACTTTTAGTAAATCATGTACATACCATACTGTGTCCGTTATGTTAGAGTGGTGGCTATGCAGTTAATAAAAGTTAAGAAATACGAGATTTGAGTAACAGTAAAATAAATTTCAATAACTACGAATATCATATTTTCTGACAATCAGTCAAACTGTACATCAGTTGATTTTTTTTTCGAACTGTCTACACTGTTGGCTTGTTAAGGCGGCTACAGTTTCACCGGACTACTAATGGGAGCGCTTATGGTACTCGCCCGATTTGTTTAGGCGATCAGTGCAAGGACACACGGTGCGCGTCGGCTTGAACTGTCGCCGAGTTTCCCGATCTGACTAAGCTAATCTAAGCTAAGTTATCTAACCATTTCACACACAAATGAATTCATAAATTCATCCATGCGTAAAATTTATTTCAAGTTTCTCAAAAGACGAAATCTCTTCCCGATGTTTCTCGAAGGTAGTTTGACATTTGTAAATGCATTTTCAGGGCCTAAATTTACTAAAGTTAATTTAATTGTTCTTATTTAATTTAAGTATTGTTACGACCCGCACAATAAAGTTTTTTTTCGAACTGTCTACACTGTTTACCTGGCAAGGCCTCTACAGTTTCACCAGACTGTCACAATAAAGTGCCCTTCTATTGCCGTATACTTAAGAAATATTTAAAATACTCCAGAATTATTCACAGACATCCCAAACAAACTAATATCAACAGATAATGAATAAACCGACGAACATAATGATGAACTCATCGGTACGTGGGAACGCGCACACATTGAAGCCTTATCGCTCGGAGTATTATAGACAAACATATGAGTTCTAGAAAGAGTATGACCTCGGAACTTCATTCTTCCTCTGAACGTTATGTGTGTCATAAATTAATTTCTTTCTAGAGATTTCCACCCCTTGTTTACATATAAAAGTGCGTCACAGTGCGTTTGATGGCAATTTTATTCTTACCATCGAAGCCAACACAAGGAACGATAAAAGGAAGAAATCAACAAGAAGACTATTATGACAAAGTAGTATATGTTTTGTATAGATTATTTTCTCTATAATACAAAATTTGTTTCAACTTTGTCTTTAGCTGCCCGAGTAAATTTTGGTTTTACTATAGAAATATTTGATTACCTAATATTATAACAATATAAATAACGTTAACAATCGTGTATCTATAAAAAAAGTTAATAGGATATTTTTATTTGGAATTAGAGATACGATGGTCGCGTACATTTTCATAAAGGGACCCAAATATAATTTTAATTAAATATATCGAAATAAAATCATAAATATCATGCGACGTAAATTCGTACCTTTATTAAAGTCATTATAAGGGATCCAGCAGTGGTACAATCACAGTTAGAAACTAATAATACTACAGTATAAATGTTTAATTGTTGAAGGTGTACTGTTTTGAAACAAGTCACGGCGATATGATTCAGCAATCATCACACCATTTTACGACCTAAAGATGATTAACTACCAACGATAATTGGCTACCATTTTAATCATCTCTCAGATTTAATCTACGCGTGAAGAACTGGTCATAGAATAAAAGTCCGTTCTGTTTAAATAATTGTGATTTAATCATTTTTACAATTTTTATGAATGTTCAAGTGAAGACTTTTGCCATGTAAAATTAACGAACCTCTTTTCATAATTGCAAGGCGGTTAACGCGTGTACAAACTCTTTGTAACCATAACGTGTCGTATATTTTATCAATCAGGGAGCAACTATATTTGTATTCTGGTAAAATGTATAATCTTCGTTGACATTTTTATTTTATGTTAGTTATAACAAACATATAGTTATAACAAAGTGAAACCAAAATCTCAACGTAAAGTCGTGGTGGCTGAGTGGTTCGCTTGACGAAATTTCGACAACCGTAAGGTCAAGCTTGGACGTATACCAAATATTTTTGTGGGATTCCAGTGCATTTACTAATTTCAATTGATAGCAACGAGAAAACAAGAGAAAACGTCGTAAGGGAGCCAGAACTTGAAAAATGTTTTTGTAATACCACTGTATATAGGAAATTGAGAACTGTGGATTACTTGGGATTTTAAAGCGCCAATACGTCGTAGGTTAATCTATGTAAAATAAAATCAATATTATACTATTATATTATGTGCATGGTTGTACATTACGTTATTGTTGTATTTCCTCACACGAATGCGGAAAGTGGACGAAACGTGGGTTCCTTTGCACCCCCGCGGTCCCGGCGACCCGCGGAGGGTCGCGGTCAATACAATTAAGGGAGGGCAAGATTTCACACGTACAATTTGAATTTTAAACAATAGTTTGTCATATAAATTTAATTTTATATCATGATGTTTCTTATACATGGTGTTCAGTTACATAATTTATTTATCTTGTCATGGACAAAATGACTGCAATGTACATGAAAGGAAAGTGTAGTCCAAAATCAACGATGGCCACCGAGATATCAACAACCCATCAGCAATACTCGCTGAATATTTAATAATGTTACAAGTATGTTGTGATAATCAAGAGTTCAAGAATCAGAATTCATGCTGCTGTGGCATTATTTCCTATATACTTCACTTGAGCACAATAACCGAACTACAGTGTGTAAAACACCAGCAATATTACAAAATATAGAGTCAAATAACACAAGATTATGAATAAAATATAACTACATGAAAAACTAAGATTACACCAAAAACTCAATATTTCAATGTTATGTATAATGTAATATGTTTATAATTTAAAGAACACGGGATTACCCATAATTAGAACTTGTTTTTTTCTTCTAAATAATTTATAAAATACAGCCTGTAGTAAATAGTACAAGCCATATTCGAAATAAATAGTCGTTTAAAACTAGGGATGGACAAGGGTTTACGCAATTAACTCTCGTCTACGCCCGTTAAGAATAAAACATTCGGATTTAGCCCGGGCACCGAACCGACGCTTCTCAACGGCCCTAACTTTTCACTGTTTGGATGAAGGCCGGTTAATTCGTTTTTAGTTGAAATTACAATTGATTAATTTAATTTGCCATTGTATAAGGAGGTTAAACTTTATAGTTTTATGAGTATAATTTGACAGAGTTTGTATAGGTCGGCGGTCGTGGGTTCCAATTCAATGCTCGGTCAAAATTATACATAATTTAAAAAATATATATTTATTACTTTTGATATTAAATTACGATGTTGTCTAAAGTGATAAACACATTAAACCTAGAGGTGGGATTGGCTGTCAAATGCATCTGCCGGTACTCACGAACAGGTACTTGGCGACAAATTTTCAAATTAAGTTGGTAGCTAACCAAGCGGACTTAAAAAAAATACCCTGTCAACATACTATTGCTTCATCACGATGTTTTTGGAAATAGTAATAAGATAAACATTAGCAACAGACAATTGTTCTTTTTATTTTATCAACTTTGGCTTGAATTCACCTAGAATTGTTAGCATTCACATTATTCGCATTATATAGCATTAGCATTATAACATTCACTATGATTATCTATAAATACAATTAAACTTTATTTTCAATTGGCACATTATAATTATACTTTACCGATTTTGTTTTTTTTACTATTCATATAAAAGTTTTAGTATCTTAATGTACTATGAAAATACAGTTCCTATGAAATTCCTGAACAAGAAGAAATTAACAAGTTGTGGTAGTCTAGCGGTTTGGCTAGTGGAATATCGAACCGATGTCCGCAGGTTCGAAACCCGGCATGTACCATTGAATTTTTCGGAATTCACGTACATTTACTAATTTAAATTGGTAGCACTAACAGCTGACGGTGAAGGAAAACATCGTGAGGAAACCTGAACCTAAGAAATGTTTCTTGTAATACCACCATATATGCGAAATAAAAACTGTGGGTTTCTCAGAGTTTGAAATCTCCAATACATCGTAGGCTGACGTGGTGATTATGCCTATACCATCCTTCGGGAAGAGGCCTATAGTCCTGCAATGGGTCTCTAACAGGCTGATGATGATGAAATATGATGATGAATAGTTTTTGGATTCAATTGATTATGTGCGATTTTATCACATTCAAAAATATATTTGAAGCATAGTGAAGGGGACAAATATATTAGCTAGTATTATATACACCAGAACCTTCCAAGTCTACTACATATCAGTATTCTAAGTTACTGAAAATATTGTGCACATACACACATAGTATGGCAACAAAGAATCTTCTTTTTTGATGAGTTAAAGCTTAACGTTAACTTAACTAGCACTGTGCGAGCTACCACTGGGACTACTACGACATCAGTTAACGGCTTTTATGGCACGACTAAAAACGAGTCACGCCACAAAATACTAATTTTCCTTTAACAAAACGTATCAAACTTTTCTAATTACTCCAAAAGCGACGAGCGCCCTTTGCGATTGCAATTTTGTTTAAGTGTTATTGTCTGCTGCTTAACACGAATCATTCCCGATTGGTCTTAATATATTTTTTTTAGTATTTAAATTTTGAATATGGTATTTGAATGTATTAACAAACAAAAAAATCGATTAAAGATCTAAATTATACTAGTAAATGCCCGCGATTCTACGTGCGTTTGCCGCTTGCAGAATCAATCTACAATTTAACTAAGACTGATTATAAACTTTAATAATAATAAAGGTTATTTCCGTAAAATTACATCAATTTTTTATGATATCTACACTATACATTCATATTTTGGTACCAATATGTGGAGGGCAAGATACAAGATTCATTTTTTTTCTCCATTAATTATATTTTCATTTTGATTTAACTTTCATGATTCCTATAATTTCATCATCAGCCTGTAACAGACCCTTGGCAGGACCATATGCCACTTCCCAAAGGAAGGTATTGGTATAATCACTAAGCCAGCCTACAATGTACTAGCGATTGACTACAAATTGATAAATCCACAGTCCTATATTTTCCCACACACGGTGGGTACTATAAGAACATTTCTCGAGTTTAGGTTTCGTCACGATTTTTTTTTGTATATGACTACAAATTGAGAAATCCACAGTCCTATATTTTTCCACATACGGTGGGTACTATAAGAACATTTCTCGAGTTTAGGGTTCCTTACGATGGTGTCCTTCACCGTACGCCGATAATGTTACCAATATAAATTAGTAAACGTACGCGAACCTGTGGACATCGGATTGGTATTCCACTGTACAAACTACTCGACCCCTACGAATTATTTTGCACCTATGATTTGATCTATAACATTGATAATAACTTTGGCTCGCTGCATCGTTCACGGTAATGTATATTTAATTATCTCTCGGGAACTGTACCTTTTTTTAATGAAAAGATTGTTCTTTCTATAGAAAAGCCTTCTTAATGAAAATATATTTAAGTGTACTCTCATGATGATCAGTCAGACGATATTGAACATTATCGTTCGGAAATATACCGACATTTATTTTATACTTGCTGACCCGGCGAACTTCGTACCGCCTAACAGTTAATGAATGTCATGTTAATTTTTAGCTAAACTTAATTTATGATTTTATTAACGTTATAAAACGATTACTAAAAGTTTACCAAGTTAAATAGTTTATTACGATAATATACATAAAGTAAACAACAATTTATAAAAATTACAAAACCAAGTATTTCAATGGTGTATCAGCAAGACAAATGCTTTGTTGATGCTGTGTATTTTGCTGCATGGGCCACTTCTTGGTTTATTGTCTTCAGGGAATCACCTCTTGATATATGTACGTTTTATGTTTTGTTATCAGGCGTAAGAACAAATAAATACGTTCGATTGCCGTCACGTGAACGTTTTTTATGAATTTTTCGATATTTTAGTTATTTTGTTCTTCGCGGTAAAGACAAATCCAAAAAGTTAAAAATGATGAAAATTGGTACAGCCGTTCTTGAGTTATAAGTGTCCGAACAAACTCAACTTTGTTTTATATTATAGATTATATACATTTCAGACAGGCAAAAATATATAAATGAAAAGAGATCTTATGTATATATTAGTTGATTTTAATCTGTTCATTCAACATCAAGGCACATTTTCGGTTATTGGAATAAACTTACACCAAACATAGCCAATTAGTTTTAAAAAAATTTTATAATAGAAACAACCAAACAACTGATCAATTTCCCTTCATTTATTATAAACATAAAATGCAGCTCAAATAATTATCTGTGACACATAATACATATGTAAAGAGAAAAGAACAAAAATACATTTATTAATGTATATTAAGGCACATCGCATATGCATGCGATGATGGTACAATAATTTGCACGCGCGTGTTCCAAACGGGACACATTGCCGCAGAAGATGGCCGACCTTTTGGCGGGAAACATTTCTTAGACCGAGAGCTGTTTTCATTTTATATCGGAAAAACAGAATGTTTTTTTTATTCTTTCAGCTAAATAAACTAAGATTATGAATAAAAATAAGAGCCATTATATTAGACAAAGTACCAAAAAATTTTTGGTAATAAACAATGAATAGTTATAATGGAGTATTTGGTGGAATTTTAATCTGCGCTATAACTGTTTTCATTTTTTATTCGAAGCTTTAAGTTATTTGATCCTACATTATGTCACACTGATGGCATTTTATATAATATACTATACTGTCCTATATATAATCAACTGCACGAGTGAAGTGGAATAGAAATAAATACATGGGACAGGTATTCTGAGATGTCACAAAAACTCACTGGAAAATTCTAACAAAAGGGCCACCACCATTTTGTTAAATCACCCTAATCAACTAATACTAAAATACGAATCATTTATCCACTTGGTAATGTTAACAATAATCTCCAAAAGGACTTTTGAATGTCACAGTAAGAAAAGAAGCAGAAAATACACTTGTCTAATGTCGTATCATTATGTGGAATTTTATACACTTAACGATGCTCTAGGCCTCTTCCTAGAGATTGTTTTGGAGAATATTCATTTTCGTCGGCTGTGCTCCGCTAAAGATCTGTTGAAAAACTAAAAGTAAGATTTTTTTGTTGAATAAATTAATGAAAATTGTAATTACAACTCAGCCTGTACTGTTGAGAAACTGATTTACTTCAACTTGATATGTACTGACTCTGATGTTCACGAGCCTCTGCAAACTGTTGGATTGATACAGTAGTAGATTATTGCATCAACATTTCTATACAAGAGATATACAACAAAATGACCTTTGCTCCTGTGGTACGTAACGGCATTAAGTAACTTTTTCTTTACCTTTCATTATCTAATAATATATTTATGTTATCTTTGTTACGGTTAGTAGAGCTTCATTTAAACCATAGTTACTTTATTCAAAAGCTTTGAAAAACTAAATAAAAAAAAACTACTACAAGAAAAATTACATACTAAGGATCTTTAATTAAGGCCATCGGAAGCTCCCTGTCAAAGATGGCCGCCGTCCTTTTGGCGGGAAGCGTCTCGTAATGGCGTCTTTTTACGCTACCTGCTTGCTAATTGGAAATTAGGCGCCTAATGTGTACGATTTTAGTTAAGGCACGAATTGTTATTGCTTTTTTCGATTAACGATTTTGTTTACGTTTTTTTTTTTTCGTTTTTCGTAACAAACGTTAATGTTTATTTTATTGTGTTTACCCGTACATAATATATCGTACCATTAATTCAATGGAGTCAACGCGTTCCGGCCATTTCCTTAGCCGTAAGACTCTATTCAGTATACAGGAAAACAATGTATAATACATGGAAAACGTTTTAGTATTGTCATAAAATCCACGAAGAAAAAAAAACTTACTTCATTTGAGATATATTCCTTCAAATTAGTTTTTAATCTAACTTCTGCTTACTTGAGTAGTGGGTATCGCTTATTATACGCTACAACTCTGTTCACTTTGTTGTTAATCGCTAATTCCATTAATTATAAACAAAAATATACGATATAAAAACAAAATCACTTTTAGGGTCTGTCTGTGTTTTAACGTTGATATAATTACACCACTGGATGCGACATTACACCACATTGTATGCAAGCGAAGCCGGGACGGATCGCTAATCATCATCACTACATATTATAAAACAAAGTCATCCGCCGCGTCTGTCTGTCTGTCTGGATGTTCACGATAAACTCAAAAACCACTAAACGGATTGTAAAGCGGTTTTCATCAATAGATAGAGTAATTCACGGCGAAGTTTTAGGTGTATAATTTGTCTAGGTTTTATTTGTAAATTGGATGAAATATAATGAAAATTGTTAAAAGAATCGGAAAAAGCCAAGCCTCTTGGTAGCTTTCGTCAAAAACGCTGCCTAACCCCTTTGATATATTACAAAACAATGCATACTGAAATACTCCTCTTTTATACGAGTAGGTCTACAAAAATGTCTGCGATAGTAGCTTACTATACCTTATTATACAATGAGGTAATTGGAAGGCTATTTAGGCGGACACAGTATTCATCCTTATAAAATTAAATACCTTAAGTAACCTTAAGTTACCTTAAGTATTTCATGCAAATAAGTATATATTTTTATTCTCAGAGCAGGACAACGTCCGCCGGGCCTGCTAGTATATGATAAAAATCTAAATGTAACTCTATGACGTAAATATATCGGTTTAGTACATAATAGGTTATATATAAGTTGAGGGTAATTTATAACCAAGAACGAAATAAACCTTGAAAATATTAACAAGAAATAAATAATAGGTCGACCACGCGAAGTTATAATTTAGAAAATTATTACACTCGCAATTAAGTTGATAATACACCGGGATTAAAATTAACCTATATTATAACATTCAAATTAATTCGCATAACAACATATTATGTGCGAAATAACAATTAAATATAAACGAGACATCTCATGGAGTCCCGGTTCGTTGAATATTAAAACAAAAATAAACAACGGTAACGTTTTGTTGTAATTACATATCACCTATGAATATGGCAAAGATGGCCGCCGTTATACACAAAAAATAACGAACACAGATGCGTTAATAATCTTTTTTTTTTGCAATTACTAATACGCAATGACATACACGATTATCAAAAAACATAGCTTTACGTCAGATTAACTTTTTCTAAAACTGAGTATACGATATTATAGTTATAGCTTCTAAAGCTAAATGTCAGCATCCCTTACCAGTAGGTATGTTGTTTTATAATAAAACTTGATCTAGTTTTGTTCGTAGGTTCGCAGGCGTCAATGTAAATTCTAATAATAAAATACAGCCCATGCTACTCGCTGATAATGTAGCTTATTATCGGTGAAAGAATTATTAAAATCTATGTATAGTTTTTTGAGTTTTTCATTACAAACAAAATACCAAGCCTTTGCTCTTTGTACAATACGACAAAGTAACGGCTCTGTATCTGATGACAGTTATAGCATAATCCGAAAACAATAATTAACTTCTATGTCAAACTTCATAAAAATCCATACATTTCTTTATACGTGATTGAAGGACAAAATCCTTAATTTCCGCACTGATTATCTTCGTTGAGCGAAACGTATCTGGTGAGGCGGATGCTCCACCATGAAGTTTTCATCTAAATTCATATTTCGAGACGGGGGTGACGTTTGTCACTTTTGACCGATGCGCACTTTTTTCACAAGAACGAATACATCTCCGCCATAACTAACATAAAAAATAACGCTTTGTTTTATTGTGAAACAATCATCGCATCTCTCACCGCAAGACAACATACATATTATAAAATAACCCGCTTTGGTTCATTGTGAACCCAACACCGCATCTTTCGCCGCAAGATAACATATATATAAAAAGGAACCCGCTTTGGTTTATTGCGAACCCATCACCGCATCTATCGCCGTCAGACAACGTAACAACGCCGCATGTACGTGAACGATCCAGTGGTCAACAACATCGAGGCACCAGGGGGCGATTCGGTAAGTGAAATAAGTGCTTCTTACACCCCCTATCGTTCACACATTCATTGGTCCTTTCGAACCGGATTCATTGGTTCATTACGAGCCTAGGATTATTTTCACGCTTTTTTTCACCGCATCCCTCCTGGTGGGATCTATTTACACGGTCCCACCAGCCCCTCCAGTATCCTATTCAAATTTTTGAGCGTAACTTATAAACAAACATTCAGACTAATGTACTTTCACATTTACATTATATATAAAAAAGAAGATGTAACACACCCCCATCGCTAGACAAAAAATATATCATATATCGTATTCTATGATATAATCCGAATATATGGCAAGTTGCATTAGAATCTGTTTAACATATTGAACGTAATTATTAGATAAACTTTCAAATAAATATACTTTCACAGATATAATATCACCACCTGCGACTTCGTCTGCATTTGTATCTTTAGAATAGTTTTTAGATGGCGGGAATTTTTGCTTATTATTTACTATTTTATTCAGGTTCATCAAAATTTGTTCAATAGTTCTTGCTTGAAAGAATAATAAACGTCGGGCCATCATCACAAACTTTGTCATATATAATGTTATCAGGACATTAGGTACGTGCAACTTTATATAGTATTCTTTATATATTATATAGTAGTAATATTCACCTTGAAACTGTTTTACTATTTGTATTATTACCCAATTATTTATTTCCAAATATATATTTAAATCAGTATTTATAAAATACATGTATCAGATATCTCATATAATATACTCTTACTAATACTCACTACTTACTATATTAATAGTAATACTCTTTAAACATTTAAAGAAAGGGTTATTTAAAAAAAACATATTATAATGCAAGAAGTGATCCTTCTGTACATAATGTTGTTTTTTGTGATAGCAATGCTATGCGCCATCTGTCGGTTGTAAAACGAATTTATTTATACACCTAATTGCTCCGTACGGCACGCGCATGCACTTAATTTCGATATTAAAGTGAAGGCAACGATTCTGTTTAAAACAAGGGATATCGTATGGATCGTCGTCAAGTTTTATTGGTTTCGTGAGGTTGCCAATATCATCAACTGTATCGAATATTTTAGATTAAAAATGATATCAATGAACAGTATCGATTTTTTTTTAACTTAAGAATGACAATGAACGTGTAAAATGTGGCATAAATAATTTCGTTGTTTTTTATTTTGAATATTTAAAACAGCAAAGCCTTGAAAATGTAGATATCGTATCCCCATCCCGCCGGTCTCCGTCATTCTACCTCCACTGCTATAGTAAATATGTATGTATGATAAAATTAAAAAGCTTTTGCCTTGGACAGCATGTGTGTAAGCATTCACTACCCTAGAAAAGTCGTACATCGCTTGCATTAAAACAAAATAAATCTCATAAATTTCCTACACATCTGAGGCCGTGGCGAGAACGAGACGCGGCATCAAGACGCCATTACCCCATCCCAGTAGCAATAAACTACCGCATAATATGCATTAAAAACATTACACGGGGCGTTGTACGTCGATAGATTCTTGTATAATGACAAATAGAATACGGTATATGACTACAGAAAAATAAAAAATATTGAAATTTAATTTTAATGTAATGTAATTACCATGTGTATTTTACACGACAATTGTGTCTTACTGGGTCATGACCACCATACACCAAGTGTAAGTCTGAGTATACTGCATTCTAGGATCAAACCTTATCCAAGAGCATCTACTATCCTAGAGGAATAGTAAAGATCTGTACCAGTGTGAGTCCAGATCACTATACACAGCAAAAAACTTGTTATTTCATCATGTTATGTTAGTGTAATGCACTTATTGCTTACAAGTACCCGGAACTTAGTGGTCCGGTGAAACTGTAGAGGCCTTATCAGGTCAACGGTATAGTCAGTTCGAAAAAAAAAACCCGGGACTTGGTATGCAATAGAAATTACAATATAAAAATTATTATCAATAAAACATTATCGGGTTAATGTAGATTTGAACCCTACCTCAGGAATATTACTTTTTTCTGGATGAAAAATACCCTTTTTTTATATTCCTAGCTAAGTAAATGCAAATTTCATGATGATTGGTTAAATAATTAAAGCGTCACATTTATAATATTACTAAAGATTGCAATAGTGATTAATATTATTACCATAAAAATAAAGGCTACATACTACATCTTAGTATTTAAGTGTGAGAATAACATAAATCGCCTTTACAACGACGTTGTTACTGACGGGCTTCACTTTTTAATGCTTCTGTCTAGTCATTACGCTCAACGCCGTGAAGACGTTGGCAGTATTTATGAAATATGAATCTATTGGATTTGTTCAGTATAAAATTATTTTAAACATTACTTAAGATCTAAGAAAATTAGTAACCTTAGTAGGACGATCCATTGAGATACCGAATTGTTTTAATTTGTCTTCTTTCTCTATATATATTATCAACTTTTAAGTTATAAATTCATATCTTATGTTCGAGTATTTGCAATGATGTTTAGGTTAAAAGTTAGAAATTTCAATAAAACCATCAAGAGAATTTTCATCGGCCTCATTTTTGTTTCACTTCGCACTTTAAATGGATTTTATTTTTAGATTTAATTGTGGAAAAAGCGTTACTAAAGTGACACATAATGACTCGAAAAAATTTAAATGTATCACCGATGTACTGGCAAAAACTATGCAACCGTTATCTGTGCACATTCGAAGCATAACCTTATAGCTTGCACTGCCAAGACAGCCTAGTCAAATTCTCGAGTAGGATGGGCTTGTCACTACCCACAGAAGGTCCTGGAAGACACGCTAAGGCTTCTATGACGTCTGTGACTCCATCCCCTGCAGATCAGAGATACAAGTACCTCATCCCTGCTTGAATCTCTCAGGCCAATAGCGTAGTCAGTTCGAAAAAAGAAGGAGCGGGGATCATTCGCGTGCGGGTCATCGGACCGTTCACATCTCTGCAGATACTCGTAAATATATACACTAGTGGATACTGTATCGGCTAATAATTGACGTTACACGACTCCATAATTTTATAACCGCCATCTCCACGTCACCCTTGAATCTCTCAGGCCAATAGCGTAGTCAGTTCGAAAAAAGAAGGAGCGGGGATCATTCGCGTGCGGGTCATCAGACCGTTAACATCTCTGCAGATATTCGTAAATTTATACACTAGTGGATACTGTATCGGCTAATAATTGACGTTACACGACTCCATAATTTTGTAACCGCCATCTCCACGTCACCCAGACAGTTATATTAAGTTACTTCATACATTAGTTATCGAATAAGATGATTCATGGCTCTATCGAAATAACTAGTTGTCAGAGTTTTAGCCGGCACGTTGTAATCACTACATATTATAAAACAAAGTCGTCCACCGCATCTATATGTCTGTACGAGTATGTTCGCGATAAACTCGAAAACTACTGAATGGATTGTACTGCGGTCTTCGCCAATAGATAGAGTAATAATACATGAGAAGTTTTAGCTATATCATTCGTCAAGGTTTTGTGTGAATTGGTCGAAATATATTGATAATTGTTGGAAAAAGTTAAGCCGCTTGGGAGCTTTCATCTAAAACGCTGCCTAATTCTTTTGAAATATAACAAAACAATGCTTAGTGAGATATTTCTCTTTTATAGATCTACATAAAAGTCTACGATGGCATATACCTATCTTTTAAGGATAGCTTATTATACCCATCTATCTTCTAAAAACATGGTCACATACAATGAGGTAATTGGAAGGCTATTTAGACGGATACAGTATTAATCCGTATTCCCTAGTTACCTTAACCATTTCATGCACATACGTATATATTTTTTATTATCAGGGCAGGACAACATAAAATAAAATTAATTTCTAAAATGGATTATTATAGCAAACAGATCTTTATACATTTATATAGTTGGCTTCTTTACATGTCAAAATGTAGTTAGTGGGGCAATGGTATGCATAGAGGAGCCTTGTTCAGCGTCGATTAAAGCGTGGTGAAGCTGCAAAGGCTCGTCAGGTCAACAGCTGTTCAGACGGTTCGAAAACAGCGTCGGTCTTACGTATCAAAAACATATGAAAACTCAGTACACAACGATTAGATCAAATATACAATTCATTTCATTTTTATGATCCGTTTCACTCAAAGTTTCATATTCCATACAAATACAATACAAATATAATTAACAATACAATACAAAACATCAGTTCGCATTACAGAATGGAACAATCAAAATGTAAACGTTGTTTAGTTTATATTAAATGCAATTTAACCCTCAAAAAGCATTCGTGCGTTCCACAACAAATTCCGTACCAAATTGGCGGTGGATCCGAAACTTGGAGAGATGTTTGTACTAAGGGGAGGGAACCGGGTAAAGTAACCTATTTGAATGCATACTTGTCCGTCAGTCAAGGCGATATCGGCAGGGAGAGAGCGACGCGCGTGCTACAAACCTACCACTTTACGTCGGCCTTCCTCCACACCCTTTACGCCTACAAATCGGCGAGACTACGGGGAATGTTTTTGGTACATCAAAGATCAAGTTTATATGGTGGTAGCCGGCAACGAGCTAACTTGTCACACACGCGATTAAGCCTGATTGTGATGTAGGCTCGCGGGATAACTGTTGATTTGATTTTATGTCGCACAGAAACGTCTGTCTGTGCGTTTATCGCTTATAAACTCTCGTTCGAATCGTACAGTATCGGCAGATGAAATTGCCGCGCTAAACTGTTATGATTGTAAGTGGATTTCGCGTTTTGAATTACAATGTTTTTTGTTTTAAATCGTTTGTCGTTTCATTTGATTTTATTATTACAAATTTATTTGAGTTTGTATTGGATTTTTATTTGGTAATAAAGACCAAAATTACGTGGTGGTAATATTCGGTATCTAAAGTATTCAAGAAAATCATTTTATTAACTTTATGTGATATGTTAGTTTTCGTTATATTATGCTGTAAATACAGTCATTTGTGTTAAAAATGAACTACCACGTCAAGATATATATTTATTTGTCTGAGCAATGCTTCTGATATATTTTACTAAAAAAATAACTTTATTCAACACTAGCTGATACACGCGATTGAGTTCTCAAAACAATGGTTTTGTTGTTTCATAGGATCTGTGTTTTATCTGCATTATTCATCATCACCATCATCAGCTTACAAGACACCCACTGTAGGGCCATAAGCCTCTGCCCGTCTTATTGCTGCTGCGTTGTCTTAACTAATAATTTTATCATTACTACTTAACTCCTAAGAAAAAATTGATATATATGTATCCTAGAAAATACTCTGAGAATTTCTCTGTACACCAGTAAAAGTATCATTGAAATCGGTTCAGCCATTTCGGAGGTTAACTAAGACAAACAACGAATATTTCCGTTTTATTTTTACTTCGACAATTGATACAGTATATTGTATAATTTCAACTGCACATCTTTTAAAATTTTCCACAGGTTTTTCCTTGCCATGATAATTTTATTATTCTTCGTATAGATAATACACATACTATACAATTATAAACGTGGAAGTAAATTTGTTTGTTTGTTACCTTTTGACACTAACTACTTAACCAATAATCGTGAAATTTTGTGTACACATTTTCAGGACAACAGAAAAGGATACAGGTAATTCCGAAAAAATTACTGTTACCGAGGAATAGATCAAATCTAAATTAACACGAGCAAAACCGCTAGCGAACGCTAGTAAATAATATAGATAATATCATCAGAATAAAAAACTCTTCACCGATCTCAATATACAATACCGACTAATAAAATACACTGACACGCCCGTCATATTCTGCGAAATAGAAAATGAACAAAAACAATTCGCGAGACCAATATCATCAACACCGCACAACGGGAGAACATTCCATTCGGCGGAACTTTCGTACGAAACTTCGGGTACACCCAAACGCACAATAAATAAGGTGGAAGAGGGGGGGGCGCAACAAAAACTCTGCAAACATCACCTCGACACGTCACCCCGCTCAGATTTCATTACCATAAAGAACTGGAGGCCTTAAACCCCCCGGCAGTGTAAAAGGTGACGAATACCGACCAATGTTACGTGACCTCACATTTTTGCAACGGATCCCCGCATTAACCCCGCCGCGGGTCGTGAAAGGGGAACGCGGCGGGTTATGCAAAGTTGGTCCGTCGCAATCCCTAAGCGGGCCAGTCCCCGCGTCGAAATGTGACCGTAAATCGTCATAAAACTGTCTGGATCCATGATGTGACGCTGCCCGGGGGTAATTAAACGGAAATTTATAGTTTTGTGCGGAGTTGGCCCCCTTTACGTGGGGTGGCTCTGTCTCGGCAGGCGACTCGTGTCGAAGGTTTTGCGAAATGCTTTTTATGTTGTAAAGATTCCTTATGTCTTCTGGTTTTAAATATATCGAGTATGGAAAATAACTGCCTTAATATAATTCAGTATAGCAATAACATTATTTTGCATTACGTAGGAATACAGCAGACAAGTTTCCCTTACATTATTCTTACTATAAAACATACATCGATTTCGTAATAAGTAATGCTTGTCCAGTGCTCGAAATTGTTCAAATTTCAATAAAAAATAAAAAAACGACGGTGTCAAATTTTTTAATGAATAACACTAATGCTCGTCAATGGATACTAAACAAAAGAATAAAGAAAATCTATTAAGAAACAAAGGAAGAAGTGCCTAACTGTTTTTCCTCTCCTTATTTAAACATAGGTAGTGTCCCACTGTTGGGCTAAATATTTCACCCTGAGGTAATGTATAGGCTTAATCACTATCACGGCTCAAGATATATTATGACATTATTATTTAATTATAACTATTAGTCAGTGTTATTAAGTGATTAATTAAAAAATTGAAAATGTCCCTTTTGTTATTTTATTGAAATTTGTAAAAATTTCGTGCACTGGACGAGCATTAGTTATTACTATATCGACATATGTTTGATACTAAGAATAATATAAGGGAAACCTATCTATTATACTCCTACGTAATACCACGAGGCTTCAAACACCAAGAAACTCCACACTGCATTCCACAGTACTATAATATACTATATTTTCCCATATACAGTGTTACTACAAGACCAATTCTCGAGTTCAACTTCCTTCATGATATTTCATTCGCCGTCATCCAATAGTTTAATTTAGTGAAATATATTAAACATATGTAGGTGAATTCAAAAAAATTCGTAGGTAAGCGTCTGTAGGTGGTAGAGCTACGCTGAAGCTATTACTGGTTTCAGCATGAATGGGTCGGCTCGCCCGGGGTAGTACCACCCTCTCACAGAAAACCGACGTGAAGTAACAGTGCTTGCACTGTTGCGTATCGTTCGGCCAGTGAGAGCGCCGGAGGCGCACATATTTAAAAGGCCGGCAACGCACTTGCGACTCCCCTGGTGTTGCTAGTGTCTATGGATGGCGGTGATCACTTACCATCAGGTGACCCACTTGTTCGTTTGCCCCCTATAAAAAAGGGTTCAAAACCAGAAACATCGATTCAATATTCCTCTAGTAAAACCACTCGACCACCACAATTTTATTACGACATAATAATCCTATACAATTGACTTTAATGTAGACTAATTTTAAGCACTTTATCAATAATATAATCAATCCGGCAGAATTTCTAATAATATTTCATAAAAATAAATAGAACAAAGGAAAAGTATTCCAGTTTGTGGTACAGAAAATATCGGGTACCAAGCCTTCAGAAAGGAATCACAGGATAGATATATTTGATCATCGGTATTTGGATGTCCTATTCTTTTTGTTATCTGTAACCGTAACACACGAGCTAAAAAAATCTTTAAGTACAATGATTCCATTGAAATATTTAATCAAAAGGAAAATAAGAAGTTATTTTCTTATATCCTTGCATTGTTTGTTCGTTACGATTTCACGTCTATGAAATTGCATTGCATTACATACACGTTCTCAGGTGTACAGAAAACGAGATAGGAATCCTTTCACCCAGCAGAAAATTAATATTTGTGAGGGATAGGTCAAACCTACGTTAACACAAGCGAAGTCGCGCACAAAAGCTAGTAATATGGTATTATGTTATGAAATAAAATATGCAGATAGCAAGCAATACATAACAATATAACTAATTACATGCCTTCACATTTCACAATGCCTTAATGTGTGATATGTTGAAAAAAAAAAGAAAAAAAAAAAAAAAAAAGATGTGCCCGGATAATAAATATCGGGTTTATTACAAAAACAAAAATGAACACGCGTTTAACACGAGTTTTACAAAACAGCGTCTAAAATGTGAAACCTTGTTAATGACATGTTGAAAATACTTCATTATAATAGCGTGTCTAAGCGGTCTCTAGCTAAACATCTAGTTGAGGATTTTTATGCAAACAACTCTGAATAGCATTAACTCTAGTATAGTAGAAGTTAGTGGTTTACTGTGAGGTTCACCATCAGGAGGACGGTACGCTACTATACATATTATAGTGGACGTTACTTCGCACTTTCACCTGGCCGCTGCCACATCTTACTTCCAATCGGAAGTACAAAGTAACATCCACTCTATTATTTAGTGACAGATTTTCACAAAGTAACACCTTCACTAATCAAAATCAAGATACGCTTCTATTCTCTAATCGTAATATTTAAAAAAATCTTGTGTATAAAACTAATGTCAAAAATACCTTATTCAATTTTGCCCCGAGAAGAGGCTGAACGTTAAGCCGCTGTCACCTATTCTGAATATATTCCTATAATCAAGAAGAAGCTGGCAACAAATTCAATCAGGTTTCTTTTGTGGTTATATATCTATTTCTTTATCAAAACTATACAAATCGTTATTCACAGTCGCTTGTTATATTTTTGATGAATGTTTAGAGAGTGTCATATGCAGACATCACTATCAGTGTATAATATAGCCTTTTGGCAGTAAAACCTGCTTGACATGGTGCTCGACCTCATTGTCTAGAAAATCGGTGATTTTCTTTATTGCAGAACGTAACAAAAATAACAAAAAAAAATGTTATTTATCTAGTAAAAAGACTAAAACATGTTATAGCTAATTTGTGATTATTTCCAGCATTAAAATTATGCCGGTCGTTTAGAAATCTTGCTTATGTAAATATATATGAAATTACATTAATTTTTCAAGAATATATTCGGAAGGCAGACTTAACTATATTCCTGAAGCTAAGTCGTTAGTAAATCACAAGATCTCATGATACAAATTGCTCGAACGACTCATTTTTGTAATATAAGTATAGCATCTATCTCATCTGTACCTCGCCACTATTTGATAACATCTATTTGTGTACAAATTTGCTAGAAAAAAATCAGAAAAAAAAAAGAATATTTTTAGTACACGAACCACGAAGCATTTAGCAGACTCCGTAAGTCCATTGCAAAGTGAATTATTGTAATTACATTTGGCCTTTGCAGTTTGGATAAAAGTTGTAAGTCCTATCGCGTGCTCGCTGCGGTTTAACTTTCGGCTGCACCTTAGTTTTTTAACTTACTTGGATCATTTATGTACGTAGCTACAATTATGGAAAGTTTTATTGAAATAAGTCGCCATAATGAAACTCTGTTCTCGATATAATGTCCGTTGATTCGACCTTCGAAGCGTATACCAACGAATTTCAGGAGTCGCGTAGCTTTCATCTAGTCTTTATCCACGACGCTGTCTAAATAGTTTTACGATGTAGACAGGATGAAAATGACAATAACACAAACAAACTTATATTCTCATTTATATACTATTAGTGTAAACTAGTTATATCACACGGGTTGCCAATGGTAAAGCTAAAAACAGTAAATATCGTGATGAAACTTTTTGAAATATAATATATGGTTCATATGGTGCAATCAAAACAACCTTGAATTTTCAGTAACGATATTTCCTTGGTAAAACTGTACCATCATACTTCTTAGGCTAAATGCTTGAATAGATACATACTATAAGCTATATAGAGGAAGGATAAATGTATTTTCTATTAGTGCAAGCGATTCCTTTTCGCACCAATATCGAAGTAGAATTAACACAGATCAACAAAATAATAAGAATGTTTTTGTGCAATTCTCAAACATACCTACATTATTTAACATATATACTTAAATAGATATGACATGATAAAGTAGGAGTAAGTTATCAGCCGAAGAACATGAACTTAAGTAGTCGCATTAAGCGTTCCGCCAGCCTACAGGGTGCAATTACACTCTTTAGTTGAGATAATAACTTATAACTGCAATTTAAGGTGTCACGAATTAAAATCTTACTGGAACAGACTTCTGCAGAACTTTAAGCAGTGTATAGTAAAACCATAATTTAATACCCTATACAAAAACAAACAAAAAAGCGAATATGAATAACTGTCGACCGACGAAAAGATTTTATGGTATTAATGGCAAATGAGCAATTGACAAGCCGATTAACGGAGATTTGTAATCCATCCACTCACTCCAAATTCGTGTACTACTAAACAATAAGCTCCGCCTAAGGTTACCACAATAATCCAGTAACCTTCTCCATGTCGTCGATCCATCTTGCTGCATCTTTAACGACACTATGGCTGCTACCAAAGTAAAAATACAGAGATCGCCAGGGACTAGGAATCTGCGCTTATTTTGCAACATAATTATGTGATATTGATATCCATAATTGCCACACTTTGCAGGCGAGTCGATGATCGCAGTTTGGTTAGAAAAATACTGAAAGAACGCTGCTCCTTCGGTTAACTCTTTATTCGTTTTTCACAACACCTACGGAATGAAAGCGATAGTGTTAGTTTAAATCAATATACGCGTCATTCAATTTTAATGAACCAATAACAAAAATTATTACATCACGTACTGATTCATGATTGGACACCTTTGGTGTACGTATGAAAAAAAACAGAACTATGTAGTATAATTTTGAATTTTCATGTTAATATAAAAGTGGTAAACATAGTCTCGACAAATCGACTTTTAGAGTCTGAAGCGCGGGGCGCATTAACAGTTTTTACCATGCATACGATTTTGACGTGCAATTTTACGTAAGTTTAGGACGATATTTCACAATGACTTTCATCTAGTACCTAGTCAGATGCACACTAGAAAAAAAAAACCCATAATCGTGGGAATATTAGAACATAACGAAATGTTTGTTCTATAGCTTCGATAGCCGTTTCCAGAATCTTCTATATGTGCTTGCGCTGAAAATTTAGAGTCCCGCGGCATCGAGTTTGATTTAACATAATGACTATCAAAAATTAATCGTCGAACGAGTTCAGAGTGTTCAGTAAATGATTAACGTTCCTTACTGCGTAACGACTAACTACGAACATTTGATCTGCATCGTTTAATTTTAACGGTTTGTTTTATTAACTCCCGTGTTTATTGGAGCGTTGTTTAATTGTACCATTTCGGTTTAACTTCGTTTTGATATATGGATCAAGTTCTGTGAGGATTTTGTGTGGGTTCACGAATATCTTGTCATTAGACATAAATAAACCTAGCATAATGAACTTGGGGGCTCCAATATATTTTGACGACTACATTTAATTTGCTTGATTAGTGACTGAAATGTACTTTTGAAACTTAGTTACCAGTCTTGGAACAACAGACGCGCGTAAACTACAAGCAAATTCTCTATATTGTGTTTATGTCACCGGTCACCGCAATCATAATCAGTCTCTATAGGCGTTTATTTGTGTGCCCTTAGTTCTTCTAAAATATGCAACGCGTTTGACTGAATTACGAATATCAAAGACACAAATATTGACTTAAATTGTTTAAATACCTACAACGCCCCTTTAGTACATCATACCCAAGTAAATCTAGAGTGGATTGCTATTTTATATAACAAATTTGGATGGACGTTACTTTGCACTTCCGCTCAGAATTGTTTGGCCGCTGTCACGTGTTACTGCAACTAAACACGGTTGTCAAACAACTAAAAATAATTAAAAGGCGTCATTGGTCGTCAGTTGAACTCGATGTTGGCGGATGATTGAACCTGTCGTCGATTAACACTGTGATGATCTACTTGTAAAATAAAAAATGTGTGTATATAAATTGATAAAAACAGAAATTATATATATATATTATTTTTTTTACAAGTCCTTACTTAAGTGAAGATGAGGTTACAATATGCTACACATATTGTGACCTCAACCTTTGTTATAGCATTTTTAGCCCCGTAATTTTTGACGATTGAAATCTAATGTTATTTCCTAACACAAGAAAGTTTAAACGCCTATCGCTGTACTTAGAGAGCAAAAACAAAAAATCGTAGCAAAATATGGAAACTAAAATAATTGAAAACTCTATCTCCACCGAAATATTATATACCGAACAGCCGGTAAGAAATATTACAGCTAATATCTGCGTATTATCCAATCTGCAGTCTTGTTCGAACACGTCACACGTCCAAATCATCCCATCAGGGTGGGTCGTGACGGACACCCGTCCCTCCTACATACGTGACCTGGGAACCGAACCTAACTCGACTCATAAATCGGTCCGATTGTTCCAAACAACCCAGAAAATGTTGGACTTTACCAGCATTTGTGTACGTCTCTACTCATATTTGTACTGTTTACGTTGAGTCGTGTTAATGGTTTGTCAAGCGAACTACAGCAGCGCTATGAAGCGTCTATGATTTACTTACAAAATACACGGACGTCACGTTGAATGACGTAGAATTATAATGTTTAATTGAAGCCCAATGAACGACAAATATAAATAAATTAAAAAGCTATTGAATTTTGTTTAAAGCTTCAGCAATACTACATACTTAATAAATGAATAATTCAAAATAAATAACGCTCGACAACAGCACCGCCTACCGGGTCTAATTATAGCTAAGAATCATACAGGTGACCGTATACATTTAAAAAAAAGAACACTGGAATTTAGATATAAATTTTCTGATAAAAAGAGGTTGTTTGTTTCTCTAAAAATAAAATATTTATAATGTAGGCATTGACACAAAAAAGAGCCTTGACCAAATTAAATTGATAGAAGGAGCTAGAACTTCATCTGTGTGATGAAACTGCCAAGCTGTGTTGCAGGTCTATATAAACTGGTCCCTAGACAACGTTCCGTCATTATTGGTGTGTTATTACGTTTATAAATAAGAAATTCCCGCCGCCGGTGGACAATATTAAACAGTTTTTGTTTCTAACTCTACGTCTCTGTTATGTTTGTCATTTCTGGAATGGGGAAACATTTGTTTGTTACGATGACTTTTTAATATTAATAAAAAAACGTATGTGTGTGTGTGTACTTACGTACGCACGTAAGAAGTTATTCTTCTTTACCTTAAATAAAACATTAAATCCAAAAAGGATAACGTTTTAATTGAAACTATTGTAACAACTTTAGAAGGCCTTATAATTAATTTTCTATACATTTGTATAGAGAATCAAGTAAGATTCTAAAAATAAATATAATGGACTATTTATCAAATAATAATGTAATAATAATTTATTACGTAAAAACAAATAAAATGAATAGACACTGACAGTTAACCTCAAAATCTATAAACCCACTTAAAAAATGTATAATATAAAGTACCACTTTTATCACGAATACTTAAAATAACTTATCATTCATCACCATATATATATATAATTTAAAATCACATACAAATACACATGTATATTTATGTATGAATATATATTTTATCTCCACTGATATGAAACACATGTTGTAGATTCATATATATTTGAATCTTGCATATAGTTATCAGTTCTCACCAAAACTTGACAGGCAATTATCAACTAACTTCATAGTGTCGCTTTTCCAGGTATCGATGTACACGCGCACCGTAAAAATTCAGGGTCATCTCTTTCCCAAACGCTCTAAAAAAAGACAATGTTATTTTACTAGCAAGTACCCTCGAAGTCGTACTAATTCTTTCTCGGTCTCACACATACATGCATCTCATTTTCATTTTAAGAACTGTGTTAATAATGCAGAACACCACGTTGGGCAGCCAAAATATTCAAATAAAATATCCTAGATGAATATAGGGACTCCATCCACCCAAGCTGTCATTTTATATGCTATTCTTGTCTAATTCACAATAATAGCAACGTAGTAAAAACGAGACAGCTGCAACTTCAGAATAGCCATCGGTGAACGATAAATATTTAATTTCTACATTTGTCATTGACATCTGGGATGTTGGGAAATCGTGTGTTGTAAGTGAATTTCGAATATATAAAAAGATACTTGTGGCTTTTCATAAAAACTTAGCCTTTTATATATACATTAATTATTTAAATATTATATCCAGGATCAACGGTTTATTTTTGCCATTGATTATTATCGAGATAATTTTGTGAATAGCTTCATTTTGATGAGACACCCAACTTTTTCTTTTACAAACATTTTCCATTGTGGTGGCTTTGTAGGACAATGTGTCTGTTAAATTATATAAACATGAACTGAGTAACAGAAAAAAAAAACAGCTGGTTAGTTATCATTTTTGATGACCTCGTTATCGATACATGTTGGACGGAGGGGACTCTTTGATGATACCATATAATTTGTAGGACAAATATTTTTTCGGATAATTCAGACAATTATCTTGAGATTTACCAAAAAAAAAAACAGTAATAAATACATTTATGAGAATCATCAAATCGACATATTTTATCCCTGCTACCACAACCCCTGTTAGCTACCACAATCGAAAACATTTGTAACAGTAAGATTATTAGCTTGATAGTAATCAATAGCAAAAATGGACCGTGGATCCCAGAATATATTTTAGTTATATTTCTGGTGCTAACGACTTCATGCCTTTGAAAAAGCATTATACATATTCATTTTAATCCAAATTTGCACATCTATACAAATAAATAAAATTGAAGTGTCTGTTTGTAATGTTAAAATAGCAGCTGTTCGCTAAATGGTTATAAATACGGTACCTATAAAACAAAACACCTTTTAATTTTTTGTCTATATGTCTGTTTATTCCGACTAATTTCTGAAACGGTGGGACTGATTTCGACGAAACTTTCACTGGCAGATAGATAGCTGATATTATAAGGAGTAACTTATGTTACTTTTACTGTAGAAAAAAAATAGGGTTCCGCGCAACTATAATACTTTATAAAGAGAAACGCAGATGAGAGTGTAATAATAGATCCAATTTCAACAGTCAACTGAACTTTGCCTACACTCAAACATATAACTCATCATCATCTTACCCTTATCCCACCTAAGTAGGGTCGGCACAACATGTTTTCCTTTTCCACTCTGCCTGTCAGAAGTCATCTCAGTATTCACACTTTTTATACACATATCATTTTTCACACTATCCATCGACACCTTTTTCGGTCTTCCTCTACTCCTATGACTTTATGACATTCATCTCTTCTCATAATATGCCCGTACCATGCTAACCTATTACTCAACCTCAACCTCAACTTCTCTGTCACTGGTGCTATTTTCGAACTTCCTGTGATATACTCATTCTTAATCTTATCTATTCTGGTTACACCACACATCCGTCTTAACATTCGCATTTCTGCCACATGTAATCTTTTCTCATCCGTCTCTTTCGTAGCCCAGCACTCGGATCCATATAACACGGCTGGACCTATTATAGTTTTATACACCTTCCCCTAGAGTTTTAACGGCACACTCGAACATATAACTATTGTATTAAAAAAATAACGGAGAAGAAACCGCCGACGGAAACTAGTAGTGCTAACTTCATTCGAGTCATAATATAAACAAAGTCTAAATCTTATTCATTACTGTAGAAGACAGGTAATGTCTGTATAATCCAAGTCATCGCATTTTTCAACGTCGCCTCACCGCACCCCCACGGACAAACCGCCTCTAATTATACTTAGTCGGATCTCTAAGGATTTGCATAACAGTAAATATGTAGACTCTTTTCCTTGGCCGTTGTTAGAGAATTTTCTTTTAAATAAAATAGTGTTTTTTTGTAGTTCAGTTTTCTTTTAAATTCGATTACGAATGAAATTAAAAAGCCGCAAATGTAGATACTAGCGGGAGAAATGATTAATTTAAAAATTGCATTTTTTTACTTTTATTTAAACCTTTTAACTTTTTGTTTCGTTCACATAATTTTAAATCTGTGATTTCTTCAATTTAATCTAACTGCACAAGCATTAGTACTACGGTGATTAGATTTGCGTCTCAAAAATTAACACATGCATTTTTAATAACATAAAGTATAAAACTAAGTCGAAGCGTTCGGTGAAGTTCGTTTCGGGTGAGTGCCTTAAGCGCTCCCCTTAGTAGTCCGGTGGAACTGTAGCGGCCTTGCCAGGCTAACAGTGTGGGTCAGTTCGAAAAAAAAAAAACGTTCGGTGAAGGTCATCGTGATGAAACCATAGCATAGTAGTAGAACCATTGCTGAGTTCGCCTGTCTAGCAACAATCCTCAAGTTGAACATCTGTCACCCGGCATCTGTTGGTGTGTTCCCGCAGCTGAACTTGAGAACCAGTGTAATGAGACTTAGCGTGTTTACTACCTTAGACCACATGAAGTTACTCTTTTTAAAATATATATGCGTAATATGCTTATGATTTTTTTTGGCCAAATATTATGTAAGTTTAAAAGTGTAAAAAAAAACAATATGTACTTACATATATATATATACCACACAGGCCTGATATTATGTTGTGGAATGGTGAAAACCATACATAACTATATAAAATTACAGCAATCGCGAGTCGTTCGCTTTTAGTTATTATAGAGTATGAAGAGATATTACCTACCTCCGAAAACCTTCACCACATCCTTTGTAGTATATTCAAAAACATTCCCTGAAAAAATAAGCGTCCAACGATGAAAACCCCACCGTAATTGGATTAGTAGTTTTTGAGAAAATCGCGGACATAAAAACATACATACTTGCATACGGGTTGAATTCCCCAGTCCGTTAGTGGTATTCGCCGCGACTTACGACACCGTACCAGGCGCGCCGCGTTACAAAAGACGTCCGCGTTACATTTTCACCGACCCTCCCGAAGAAATTTCGCTAGGTAATCATGAGTATGAGTACCCTTCCATCCCTCGAAACAGAGCGTGTGCGCGCTCACGCCCGCGTAATCACAGATCACGCCGCCGCGGTTTGGCTGTGAATTTTGCCCCAGCACACATACCTAGGCCTCGCTCAGCAACTGCTCTAGCCGAGGTCCGATCCTCCGGAATGGAGCCCTCGAGTAGCTTGCATGCGCAAACACAGTGACACTGAATAAATTTTCAAACACTAGTTATTACAACACAACACCGATCACCCCACACACGCGCACACACACACTTATAGGTACACATAGTGGTGGGCTGTTTTATTTATTTTTTTGCCCTTTTCGAACTGTAATAGTTTAGAATACAGTAGTCAGATACAAAATACATGTACAACATACATGCTTCGTACACATGTACTCGTATATTTCACGAACTCATATATGTATGATAAAAATAGGTTTAGCTTAGCTAGTTAGATTCGGGGTTTTCGGCGACAGCCCAAGCCGAGGCGTGTCGTGCGCCCTTGTGCTAGTCGTCTATATAAAATCGGGTGAGTGCCATAAGCGCTCCTCTTAGTAGGCCGGCGAAACTGTAAAGGCTCTGCCAGGCTAACAGTGTAGGTCGGTTAGAAAAAAAAAATACGGGTCGAATTCAGAATCTCCTTTTTTGAAGTCGGTCAAAAAACTGAAATTTCATTCACACCGCCTCGATGAGTGGAGGTGAGGTTTTCAAGATCATTTTTGCCTCGAACTTCGACCTTGTGGAAGCGATTCCCAGCCGCGGTATTTCCAAACCATTACGAGTTACAAACCTTTAAGAAACGAGTGTACACTTCTTTAAAAGGCCGACAACGCACTTGCGACTCCCCTAGTGTTGCTAGTGTCTATGGGCGGCGGTGATCACTTACCATCAAGTGACTGACCCACTATAATATAAAAAAAACGTCATATATTTGCAGATATATTTTTAATTAAACGTATTTCTTCATTATTATCGGGCAACGTTCGTTGAACGTGGCTACCGAAGCGCTCAATATTTCAAACGCAGCCTGTCACGTTAATATGCAACATGTCTTTCCTGTCTGTCACGCACGTTGTTAACAGGATACGTGTTACTCCGCGCTTAGTTTCAAGCTGAATGACGGCTATCGACAGATAAATGAAAATTATACTCCACTGTATGAAACGCGTCCGAAGAGAAATTAAATTAACAATTCACTTGCACATCGTTATTTATGTAGGTTTTTTTTAATATTTCAACGCTAGTTACATACATTAGCAAACAATTTTTATTCATATCGATTAAGAGGCGCCTAAACTTTTTAAATTAAAAAAATATATATAAACTGTGTAGCTATGTACCTACAACTTATACTAAAAATACATTAAAATTTAACTTATACTGCATATCACTGCCATCTATCATGGACTTTGTGCTTATAATATAAATTACCCACTTGTCGCTAGATGTCCCTCCACAGCAAATGTCACACAACGACATATTTATGGGTAAAGAGAAAACGGTTAAAAACGAAATGGCTTTTAAATGACTGGGTGAATTTTCGCACGCGATCTAACGAATTTGTATGCAGATTTAAGAAGAAAGATGTCTGCCAGGAGACAATGTGTTTTTCGCTCGTGCAGACACATCTGTTATTTATTGGTCGTGTTCAAGATAAGTTACTTATAATAAATCTTTCAGGTCTTTTTATCTGTAAAGGCTTTATGTATCGTGAAATGAAACAGTTTCTGTTTTGGCTTGTTGTAACTTTTAAATAATTTTTCTATAGTGATTTAATATATTTTTTTAATAATTTTTCTGTTGTCCAAATACATATAAAGATTGCATATTGAATATTATTAATATCCTTCCAAAACATAATAAAAGTTTTTAAAATAATTAAAACTATGTCATTGAATCCTAAGAGGTTTACTAATAAGGTTAAATAAACGTTACAACGTCCTTACCCATATAACTGGTTGTTTAGAAATGCCGTTGGTAAATAAACGTATTGTTAACGGAAGGAATTTAATTTCTTTATTTATATGTTGGATATCGAATCGTACTTGGTATTCGAAAACAATATAAGTAGAAAAAAACTATTTATTTAAAAACATTTGCTTTACTGTAGATAGTTATGTTTTTGAAAGCTATACAATTGTGAAATTACATTCTAACTCTAATCTATGACAAAGGGAGGCAAAAGTCCGAACCCCGTCTACGTGGGACCTCCCATAAATATCATTCGTCTGAGACATTGTCAACCGGCCACCCTAATTTACGACTAGTAATTAGGAGTTTGCACTCTGCCAAAACGATTTGCATCGATCGAGGCGCTTTCAATATTATCTTTTTGTTTTGTTGTAATTTTTTTTTATTTATCCTTTTATATTTTCATTATAGCGAGTTTATATCATGCTCATAACTCTCGTTTACTCGGGGAATTTATTTTACACTAGTTTAGCATAATAGTATCAAATTTACAGTTTACACTAAAACTTATATTATGCGACTTTAACATGCAGAGCCATCTTTTAATACACTTAATACATTTTTAGCATTTGTAAATCTGTACCGAAAGGTGTCACTGTGTTAAATTTTAACATGTAATGAGTAAATTTTTTTGCCACATATTGGATAAATATTACTAATAATGATAAATACATCTTAGAAATTGTTATATATTAGTCGATAACATTATATAATATTTATTGTGTATTAAATAAATTTGTATAAATCTGAACTCATCCCTTGTAATTTACCCGCGCTTTCTGAATGTTGTCAAAATTGACGTATGACTTTGTATACACAGCTTTTTGATTTTGTCTATATTTATTTTATTTTTGTATTTAACCTAATTTATGTGTGAAACCCAAGCATATCCCTTTCAAATTGACAATTATGGAACCCTGTGAAATCGAGTTTATCGGTGAAAATCGTATAATAAGTATCATACCGAACTTCACATATGATAAGATATATTTAATTTGCGGAGAGTTTGGGCCATTTCGTGCCGGTCTACCGGTTAACGTACCCTTATGGTTAGCTATGATGTTAAAACAAAAACAGAAATGCCGTGTGGTAGCACCGGATTGGATGGATATTGAAATATTAGAAACTATTAAGGAAGAAGAAAAACGTTCCAGGTTAGTGTAAATTTTTCAAATATCGATACCGGTGTGTCTGAATAGTTAGGTCATATTAAAATTTGTTTTTGTAGACTTTTTGAAGTTCATAAAAACAAAAGCATACTTACTAATTACCAATCAAGCAGCAGTCGAAATGTTACTTTACAGAGGACAAACTACTTAATTTATTTGAAAATTTCATTTGGCGGTACTGGATTACTGCATGTAAAGTTTGTTAAATTCAATTGTGATATAAAACATAGAAAAAAGTCAATATATCGCTTGTGAGCTAGTATAGAAGCTGAATTTTAAGTAAGCGTGAACTTTGTATAAGGAGCGAGGTCGTAGCTATCTCTGTATCAATGATACTGGGTACCTGAGCCACAAGGGCTTGATGTGGGTAAAAAATTGTTACTTAAATGTTACAACTTAGGTTCTTTTAATGAATCAATAATTAAAATATGAAGATATATCTTAGTATTCTAGATCAAAATTGATACATGGCCCCTTTAAGTCTGACTACATCACTGATAAGGCTTCTGACTCAACAGTGACACTGACAAGTTGACATTATAATTCAAGTATAATCACTGTTTCAGATTTTATTGTTCATAAAATTTTTTTGAAGAACTGTCTTTTCTTGACAATGTTACATGATTAAAATATATTTGTGGAGATGTGATACTCATGTGAGCATATTAAAGGTTTAAAAATTATGGAAAGTGACTTCAATGGTCCTTATAGTGTCCATATTTAGTATCCATATTTACCCATTTTCTTTTCAGGTTTTTCACAAAAATGCCCAATGAACATTATATGGTAGAAGCCAAGTTAATACTGGGAGCTGCATCTGAAGATGTTCCCAATGCAGCTGAAATCAAAACTATCATTAAAGATATATGGGATATTCGTATGTCTAAGTTGCGTACTTCCATGGATGCTCTGATGAAATCAGGAGGTAAACTGATAATAATACAATTCTTTGATTTTAATATTCTGTGCTATGATTTGTCTTTGTATGTTAGTTATATACAATGACTAGAAAAACACAATTTCTATAGGCCTCAAACATTTGAACAAATGCACCAGTTAAAATTTTTATATGCATATTAGATATGCAATATCCATTAATAATGTATGATGTAAGCTGTCTGATATTAGGCTTACAACTATACAACATAAGGAATAAAAGGCAACTATTGCAATTTCTTCTATGAAATACAGGTTGTAAATTACATCCAACCTTCTAAATATTCTTCTCTAACTTTGATTCCAAAAGTAGCAAATATTTAAGCAACAAAAAAAGTTGCAACAAATGTTCCAAGACAGCCATTTGTCATAGCATATAATAATATCAATAATTAATCTTACTAGTATTTGTATCAAGTAATGAATAAATTGGTTGTGGCTTTGCTTTTATTAGGGTTGAGAGTTCATTTTAGTTAGGTTTAATGCCTGTGAATTATCATCTATCTGTGCATACAATTATGCCAGCATAGTTTTTCCAGGAAATCCACTGGCCTCTTGATGTTATTAAAGAATTCCAGAAGAGTCCTTGGTGTATCAAGCTGCTGAACTCAGTATTGGGCCAATTATTTGCACTCCAAAAATGTCTGTCTGACTATCTCTCTCCTGTCCTGTGCGTGCTCAGTTTTGTTAAGAACCTTGTGGTTATTCAAGCTTGTCATCTGTTCTGCCACAAAGTAATAAGAGTTTTCAGGATTAGCAAGAGGAAAAGATTGATCTGTCTGCTGTATCTCTACGTCAACTCATATATGTATACAATTATAGAAGTCTGCCATTGTGTATGCACAACACAAAAACTACTGGATAGATTTCAACTGATTTTTAGTTCTACTTCTTAGACAATATGTCCTTATAAAAAAATCATAATATCTTCGTTTGATATAAAATTATTTGAGTTTTACGAATCTACGATTTTAATAAGCACTACCCATTCGACAATGTATTTTCTTGCCTTGGAAAAATGGGGTAAGCTGTGTAATGCATGCACAGGACAACGCAGATGAAGTCACGAGCATTAGCTACTTTGTAATAAAAGAGATATATATACTTACTATTTCAATAATAATTTACTTATATGTTACAAGGTGGATATGGTAGGTTGGATCATCTCACAATGATGGAAATAAATTCAGTAAAACCACTATTACCAGCTGCCATGGATTATTTACAACAAATACAAATGGTGAGACCTTATAATTTATACCATTTCTTTTTCCACTCTTCAAATTCATACAAGAAATATTTTTAGTCACTATGATAGTCATTCAATTGACTAACAGGTTTAAAGTCGTTTTTAAAAGGTAGTGTAGTTACCTTCAGCTAGTTATTTTGCTTTTATATATCAAACAATATAAAAAATATCAGTATTAAATCACGAAAAATGGATGTGATATGTATAAATTACTTGTACATTTGATGTTAATACTGTCCTTTAATTATGTATGTATGTAATATTCTGGTTAATAATTGTAATATTCCAATAGCAGTAAATAATATAAAGCAGCAATGTTACAATGGTAGCTTTTGTACAGTATTGGAATGCTTTTGTTAAAAGCCTCCTAGCGTTATATAAAAAAACATAATATGTTGTACCATTGTCATGGTTTCTTTGTTATAATTATTAATCAATAAATAACGATTTGAATAGATTGAATTATTGTTTTACTGTTATTTATATTAAATAAAAGATCCGACAGCTTTCACCTGGTTATATATAACTCCTCAAGTTGAAAATCTTTGTGTTGGCCATCTTGGACCACATAGGTAAAACATCAAATGACATTGTAATCAAAAGTTAAATGTCTAAATCCTAACTAATGCATAGATGCGAAAGCGGGTTTGTTTGTTAAAATTTTATATGTTAACAAAATCAACAGATTATCATGAATGTTTGCATACCTGTCAAGGTTACATAAAATGACATAAGGTACTGTCCATACAGAAAAAGTACTGTTTCGAAGGGATTGGTCATCATATCTACACTAACCTCTCAGCCGATTTTTTAAGACCCAGATCTGAAAATGGCGGATTGTTTTTAATTTTTTATTTTATAACATCGAAACATTGTAAATTTCATGGCTTAGTAAAAAAGTTCGTACAAATGAAAACATTCTTTTAAAATACATTTTACATCAAAATTATAATTTTACAATACATCATTTTCTATTTTTCAAACTTTTGTAATAAATCAGGTATTTTTTTAAGCTTATGCTGCCAACAGTTTATTCACCTGTGCCTCATGAGTTCTACATTTGTTTATATGGAATTTAAATCTTTATGACTTTGGACACTCCAGGCGTTAAAGCGAAAGACACCTCAAGCAAAAGCTGCTTAGGCAAAAGTACAACCTGGACCTGGCTTTAGTGTAATAATTTTATGTAATAAAATCACACTCCACTAATCTGATGTTCTGTGTTCATCAATTTTACAATGTGAAATTGTATATATAACTTTTTTTTTTCAGAAAACAAAGAAAACTACTCCATTAACAAACCTTAACAGTTCAACATTTAGCCAGTCTGGTAGTTCGCAGAATACTTAATTATCATAAGGTCGGGTTAAATGATATATTCTATAATTCCTACCCATTGATTGGGACGATGGAGGTTGTTATTCATCGTTTGCATAGTTGTAAACAAATGCCCAATATAATACATGTGATGCTAATGCAAATTGTTGGAATAAAATTAAGTTTAAACATTGTATTCATTGTTTGGATGTATTTGATATAGTGCTGTGATGAAACCATTGATAACGCAACGCATTCAGAAGTTTAACAGAAGTGAAAATGAACATAAAAATAAATATTCTATTTACAAGCGATACAATAATGTAATTCAATTCCAGAATAATTTAAATAGAGACTGTTACTTATATATAAATTAAGTAATTCTTTTTTTTAAACAGTGAATATTATCAAACATTTTTTATTTCATCTTTCTTCTGTAAACTTTTATATGACTAAACAAATATGTCAAAGTGACGTTGAGGTGGTAGTTATACAAGTATATGGCGTCGTCATCCTATGTAGATTACATCTTTAGTAGCCGATACAGTATTGACTGTATATAGTTAGCAATAGCAGAGAGATGTGACCGGTCCGACGAACCGCACGATAATGATCCCCACTCCTTTTTTTCCGAGCTGACTACGCTATGGGCCTTCACAGCGTCACGAGACTACTAAGACGAGCACTTAAGCCATTCGGCCGAATCCCCGCTCCTTTTGTACTACGCCTTATCATTTGTATTAAAGGGTAGAGCTTAATGTTTCTGCTGGTACAGAAATACTTTTGGAAATAGACTTACGCCGATAAATATAGCATGAAATAATATGTTTTACATAAAAAACAATAAACTATCAGTCACTATTGTACTATACACAATCATTTCTTTCTCTCATCTAATATACTGTTGGATTGGACTTCGAAAATACACCCAAGAACTCCTCAAAATTGAATAAGAGATGCATAACGATTGCGGTATTGGCAGGCTTAAGACAAATTCGAACTAAGTATGTACCTATCTAACTATAGTTAAAAAGTTCTTTGTTAAAGTTGTTTTTATTTTTTTGTTAATCATTTATATTTGTAAATAAATCAAAGTAAATCTTACTTGTGTTTCTAGCAGTGTGAATGAAAGTTGGTATAACATATAGATATGAAATAAATATATTACTTATAATTTGTTTCATTTCAAAAACATCAAGCTTAATAAATAAGTGCTATTCGATAGTCGTATTTGGCTTCAAAAGTACCACTTAAATTGAAAATCTTGAAATCACTTCACACTAATGTTAGTCAATCGTGCATATCATTTTACTGGTGAAAACCAAAAAATGTGTTAAACCTGACAGGAATCTGTGGTTACAGTTACAACTTTCAAGTTATTTTATTGAGTGGTAATGAGCATTTATGAACTTTTCAAATGTGTCCTGAATGGAACAAAAACGGCAGTTAATTTGAAAAATCTAAAGAGGTTTGTTTACTGTCGAAAAAAAAAAAATTTTTTAAGAGAAAAATATATATTTCCGTTATAAAAATCGGAATCATTGAATCTTAGATCTATCGCGTACACGCATAATAAATCTAAACTTAATTTTCTAAACTTAAAATATTTGTTCTGTTAGTCTCATTTTTGTTACATTTAAGGTACTAAATATTAACGTTTATAATTAAACCCTTAGGCATCTAATTAGAACAGATACAAAAATATAAAAGTAGAAGAGTAAACCATCATTAGAATTTGTACAAATCTACATAATATTTTGTAAAAAAAACTAAAATGATATAAAATAAATATTACATTTTTATAAAATGGGAAAATATAGATATTACAAATTAAATTGATATATTAATATATGATAATTTTGCTATATTTACAATGGTTTCTTTTAAAAGATAGTATCGATTCAAATAATACAATAATCAAATTTATCATTTTTTTTACAACAGGCAGTCACACAAGCCGAATTTGACATTTATAATGTTGCAAACGCAAAAATGTATTTAGCCAATTAAAAGAGCGTTCTGGCAATTAGATGAATACCAGGAATAAAGCTTTACTTTGTCCTGACTTACAACAATTTTAAGTGGAATGTAATATTACAACTGAGATTAAGTTACAGAGCAAGCGTTTTAGAGATCCGAGTATATAAAACACCAAAAAATTTCTCATCATTTTGAATGGTTACATAAACATTTCACAAGATGTGTTAAATTCTAGTTTACATATATATTTTATATGTTAATAATAATTACTATAGACAAATTATTAAATAGAAAAATCACTTATACATTACTAAAAATAAAGAATAACAGCTTTAGCCGTGTAATAGATTTATTATGATTAACTTTGCTAAATCGAGTAATTTACAAAGTTACGTTTTATTCAGTGCAAAGTAATCGTACACAACACTTTGGTCTAACTCCAGCTTGTAACACAATACGAATCGTTATAGAAACAATGTAATTTTATCACTTAAATAATTATATTTTGCTTCGAAAACCGTGTTTATGTACAAAAGATAACTATCAACAAGAATATAAATTAAAAACCGGAAATATAATACAAAGATCTGCCGATATAACAGCCGAATATGATTTAAAAGCGAAATTAAATACGGTGGATACAATTAAATGAGGGTTAGAAATTATTTTGTAGACAAAATTTTAATTAATACGTGTGCAATCATAATATATCCTGCTCATGAGTTTGCAATTAATTGTCTCGAATGTAAAATAAGGAATATGCTTTTTCGTTATTCATGAACACTAATTATTAAATTTAGCAGACAATAAAGAGAAAAAAATATGTTAAAAATGGCAACATTATAAAAAAGTATCTACTAAAAAGTTCAAAAATGAATAAAGGGATTTATACATCTGTTTATAGATACTTGTGACTGTAGCATGAAAGTTTCTTTTTTGGGCCCAACGCATTTTTAAAAAAGCCTTCGATTATATTCACACGAGGCAAACAAACTTACGTTGGAACGTGTCAGGTATTACACACAATTTTTGCAGTACCCTATAAAAATGTGTGTACTTATGCTGTTCTACTCAGTCGTATTAATCTACTCTACAGTGTTTCCTGACAAATATATGAGTAAGAAATTAGGCTAAATCCATTATTGTAACTAAATGACCCGAATTAAAAATTTTTTTTTATCGAGTTTGTCATTTTTTTAATCGGTTTATTTCGTGTCATGATGAACAATATTAAATGTTGTAAGTAATTAAAGAGAAAAGTTATTATTTTAAACTTCAAAATATATTATATAACAGGTCCTATAAAACCCCGATCTAATAATTGGGAAAGTTTAAGATACTAATAGTTAACACATATCAGAAAGTTTTGTAACCTGTTAATCTCAGTTTCTCCGTATTCAGAAAGGCGGATTAAAAAAAAAGGGAGGTAAGGAATATCAACTTTTATGAGTTGTAATAAAAAAATAATAAGATGAATCCAACAGAATGAATAAGATGGCATTAATATAGAAAAAAAGTGTGGTGGTCTGAAGTTAGCAGTATTAAGTGAAATGTGTTTAGAAGTTTTGTGATAGTAATGCCACCATTTTAATGTCCTTGGATGTTTTTAGTATGTTAGTCGATTTATTCAACATGTTAATAATTAAATCGGAATAAGCAAATATGGCACGAATACAATAGACCTTTCTAAATATATTCAGCTTGTTATATTCTTCTGCCGGCAAAGAAATTACAAGAGATCTTTAGTGAAAGGATAACAATAATGCGTACATACTACTTACATACTAATATTTACAAAATTATTTACATTTATCCACTAAATACCACATAATTAGATATATACTCTATACTATGACTTTTAATTGACCTATGACTAAATAACAAATGACTTGTTTTTAATTTGTGCGCCGTGTCCAGCGTGTGTATTACATTCATTTTTTTTACCCAACTTAAAACAATTGTCCTTTAAGAAATATAAATCTTAATATTAATCATCACTACAAAAATCTAGAACATTCTATGCTCACGATAAGTCTATTATACCAATAGTAATATTGTGATGTGTGGCAATTTGCTCCACATATAATTAAGTATTTACAAAATTAATCCGAAAGTAAATCACCAAGATCTATTATAAATATATATCAACAGATTATATAACTTTAATTTTAAGGTAGTGCTGTGCAAACAATAAACGCTGTAAATTTGAAAATGAGTTGGCAGTATATTTCGAATCAGCGTATTGAAATCTGTCTCCTTAACTTCATTTTTTATTTATTTTAATTATGTAGTCATTAATTTTATACGTAACAATAAATCATATTGTTTGAATCTTTAAGTTTTACTGTTTTTTTTCCAATTATATTACTTCTTTAAAAGTATATTATACAGTTCTAACTTCAATGAAGATCTTGGTAATCAAAATCGAATTAATCGTTTCAAACCGCCACAATCTTACTCGGATCCACTTTTACCCTTAGGAACATAACGTCATCTTTAACGAAGTTTCTCTTTTTCAACATCTCGTGGGACACGAACCTCGGGAATCCGAATCCTAACGCATCGGGTTCCTTCGACGGCCGTTGGAAGTTCTTCCAGGTGGGATCGGGGACGAAGCTCTCGACGATGTTGCAGGCGCGCTCCGGGATCGAACTCTGATCGAAGAGAGTGAAAGAGACGGTGTGGGCGAACGGCCACCGGAGCAGCGCGTCGTACTCACCCGGCAGAATCTTTATGTATACCGACATGTGGGTAGCTTCGCCAGCACCGTTACCATTGAGAAATAGTGACGCCTGAAAAAGATAATATCATATTAGTTAAAGTTTTCACAATTTTTCTATGTTAATTCTTATTTGTAAGTATCCTAATCCGTTAAAGATTATATTTTAGAAAAAAATGTTTCAATTAACTGAACCAGTAACTTAAAGGAATATTTTTAATTATATAAATTTGAGATTATACGCCAGATAACAAATAACCGATATAGTGAATTGCTAAACATAGCGATAACAGCTTAGTAGCTTCTTATAAACATGTTTTAAAGCCACTGAATAAGTCTGAATGTGCAAAGCCGAGAATAGCATACATCGGCAAACTTTGAGCTCTTTTCGACGGCCTACAACTTTTGCTAATACACGGTCGTAACTCAAGACTTCCATTTCAAGAGTTATTGATTCTTTAACAGATATGACCGGACTATCGCCAAGTTTGCCTGTATCCAGCAGTTGACTAATATTGATGGATAATAAATAACAATATTCGATATTTATAATCTAATAATATAGGCTTAAGAAATTAAAATGTTATTATTTCGAAAAACAATTAATTTATTACAGTATACATGACAAGTTGATAAATGCTAGGTTTCAGAACGCGCTTCCCTCTACGTTTTATGAGTAAGCGGTGTTAAATCGGGCCACGCGCGGCTAATAGTGTCGCGTACGTATTAGTCATCGGATATTATTCACACGGATAAATATACCTATCACGAATGCGGTACTGTTTACTAACAAACATGTATAGATTATTATTTTATGTGAATTTTTATATTAATGGATATTATTTATTTTGGAAAAAATAATCGTTATAGCAATATTTTATATCGATAATAATTTGAAACGAGTAACGAGGTAAATGGGATTTTTTAATAATGAAAATGTCTAGAAATAAACGGACTGTCAAACTAATACAAAATACGTTTCAGGCTATTAATGAAGCTTCTACGGCTTTATAACATAATTATTTCAATTGAGAACGGTTGGCTGCTACTTGTTATAGGTACTGATACTTTCAAGTCGTGACAACAGTGGTTATTTTTTAGCTATTTGAGTCACATTTGTAAACGATTTAGATAACATTTGATAAACACTTATGGCTTTATTCAAGCTGATCAATGGATTGAAATAATTATAGAACAAACTATAACTTATTCCAAATTTCAAGGTAATTATGAAATTAATAAATAAAAATTGTCAATAAATGGCAACACAGATATATTGATAGCGTACATACAAACGTAAAAATTGACTGACGTTTAATCAACGTTGAGTTATTCCGTTTTTCTTTGTGCTATTAATGATTTATGTATCGTGGTTGCATTTCAGTCAAACATTACCGTCCTGCTCTACCGCACGGTAAATAACTCATATAAAGACTTGCTGACACTAACCTGCAACTTATATCCATATTGGCTTGTATAGAAAGCGGGGGAGACGAGCTCGACGCCGTCCTTGCACTTGGCTTCCGCCATCTTGGCCGCCCAGTCCGGTATCCTCCAGACGAGCGCTCCCGAGCAGTTGACGGATAGCCTCGCGACCGCCGCGCGCAACGACTCCAGCTGTCGCGCCTGACGCGATGCCAGCGCCGATACCAGAGCCAGGTGCTGCTGGCAGTTCTCCTCCGTGTGCCTCTCCACTGCTTGTCTCGTACCCTACAACCGACAAATAACATCAAAATTATCAACTAATCAATCTATACTGGCTAATATAAACAAAAATCATGCGTTCTTTCTTTTTCACAAGTGTCGTTTCGTGCCGTGATAGAAAGAGACGGTATTTTCCACAGGTGTCGTGTATTTGGGAGAATTCGGTGTTACCAAATGTATCTGTGTATATCTGTATGTTTTATAAATCCAACACAAATTATATACATATACGAGTATACAAATTCTATAATTTATCTGTTTTTTCTTTTATATATCAGTCAAGCCTATATTCAGTACCTCGCGGAATTTTAACTTGTTTGATTGTTTTTCAGCTGTGTGTGTGTAACTGCACTACAGTCTATACACGTTAACATGTTATAGAAATATTCTAAAAATAGTAATACGTGTTAAAATTGATAGTTATTTCAGAAATAAATCTATTCAGCTCACGGGTACAAATGAATTACGTACGTTTAAACGTTTAAATAACGATTTTGTCCTTACTAACACTTCATTTCTAAAGTATTTGTCTATAATACTATTTAAGATTTTATCATTACCGTTTAGCACCTATGAAAAGGAATCTATATAGCCTAGATAACAAATACTCTAAAAAGTCTTGTAACTTCCAGTAAAACCTTAAAACTTCAAATTTAATTGTATACATATATTTTACTTTAAATATAATGAATGAAATAAACGACATTAAAATTAATATATATCCCATATCTCACCTTGAACCTGCAGCCGGCGTCTCTGAAGGCGCAGGGCACGCCGGCGGCGGCACAATGCTCGCGGAGGTGCGCATCGAGCTCGTCGCGCGGGACGGACGCGGCGGCGCAGCGCTGCGGGCACGGCACCGGCGCGCGAGAACACGTCGCGCCGTGCGCCGACACCGTGTCCTACATCGTATTCATTATAATTATACATTTGTCTCATATTACAAACTTTATCGTATAGTGACCCGACAGATAAGGCAACGCGTATATCGATTCAACGCCTGCCGATTAAAAAAACTTTTTTTATAACTCACAATAGTTTTATTAATGATGCTATATACAAAATCCCTCGGAAACAGAAATTTTCTCAACAATGGGGTTTTTTACAGTATGGTATTATTTTTTTTATTTTTTTATTATTGTGAAATAAATACAAATCCTCTGACAGTAGACAGAGACCTTAACTAGATTGACAATAATGATAATATTTATGACAATATTTAGTGTAAAATATGCAAGATTAATAAATTAAAAATATATTAAAATTAAACCTAAGTAGATCAAAATTAAATGTATAAATTACAAGTAATAAATTTAAACTATGAGTTATATTAAGAAACAACTAAACTACACTTATTACTATCTTAAGATAGTTTAAAAATAAATTTAGAAGAATATTATTATTAATTATGTATGTATACACATATGTATGGGTTATGTGTATGTTGTTGCACAAATTTATTTTTATTATTAATATTATTTCTTTTTTTTATATATATATATATTTTGTAACTTTAAAACAACTAAAAATTTATAAATAAAACTATATTATTATTCACTAGCAACCACCAGAGACTTTATATGCGTTATTTATAATTTAAATACTAATAACAATAAAATAGCCTATGTCATTCAGCCTGAACATAGCTTTCTGCAAATGAAATAATCTTTGAAATCAGATTAGTATATCCAGGTATTACGATCTATAAATAAACAAGTAAATGTTACATCATTCTAATAAGTATATTGTTATCTATAATCGAAATGGATAAAATCCGAATTGACCGAATGTCAAATCTTTTCAATGTAAAGAAATTATTATACTATTGTTTTGCTATAATTCACTAGTAGATGGCGCTGTGGCGAATCAACACCTGAACCGGTCGATCAATGCCATATAAATTGTTATGCGCATACATTTAAATATTATAGTATAACTGAATTATTTATCACAATAAATAATAAAAAAAAACGCGTACGGAGTCACGGGGAAAACTTGTGTATTGAGTTAATGTGTCTTTGCTCACCTGTGTGTACCTCTGACCGCAATGTCTGCAAGGCACGAGCCTTTTGCTGCAATGCTGTTGGATGTGCTGCTGTGTGTGTCTACGTTGGACCTTCGCTCCACACTTGTTCTCACAATACACAGGCTCGTGTCCGCAATTACCTTGATGTTCCTGAAATTAGAAGATTTCCTGTTCTTTTATTCTTATCGAATACATAAACCATTGCTTCAACAATCTGGTACCTAATAGTATTTTGTGAAATCCGACTCAAGAATTAAAAAATCTGAAATTTGGATACGATGAGTAAAGATCTAAGAGTTTGGTGTTATTCTATTTTGTTTTTATGTTATTATATCCGACTGTAACGCGACCACTACATACTAGTTGTTACATCCGCCATAGTGTCTTGTGCCGGGATCTACCAGTGCATAGCTGGGCAATCAAGCGAAGTAGCACAGTATCTGTATCAGACTGCATCAATATCACCATATATTTTTTTTATTTGTCCCCCTTCTTCCTCAGACGTAATCCGAGACTGTATTTACAATATTAATTCTTTATACAATTCCTTCCTTTACTTACATCTAAAAGCTACAGCTCATTTACATTTCATTTTTCTACTATTTAATATTAACAATTGAAATTTAAAAAGTCCCCATCGATATTACCATATTAATGATGAGACATTTGTCATAGTGTCTCTTTTAATTTGTCATTATTCAGGATTATCTCTTGTCTATAAAACTGTTGAGAGGCTTGCAGGCCAGCATTACAGGGGCAATTACCGATACATTGTATATCTCTCGGTTCGGTCGGCTTAGGCATATAAGATCTTATTTAATATCTCTTTTTTGACCCGGTATTGGACCGTTTGCCAAGTTTAACCGCAACTACCGTTTAAATTAAAATAGGCAGTAAATAAGATTTATGCAGCCTATATCGAGGCGAACATAAAGTTTGAATAATGCACATAAAAGTCAAATATTGAAACCGACTTGTTTATAGGTCCAACGTTTGTCGAATGTTGGCTTGTGTTGATCAAATAACCGTGCCAGTACTATATTGTCCTATCGCTAACAGATGTAAAACTAAATAGGTCATGCCGGTTTCTACGCCGCGGAGAACTCCAAGCAATTATCGTGACGCCAGAAATTCACTGTGTTAATATTATTATTAAATACACGAGTATATTCTAAACGTATTATAGAACATTATTGATTTTAAGGCTAGCTGTTACCCGTGACGTGGTCGGCATGGATTTAGTTTTTTTTTAGGGTTAACGTGCACGTGGGTCTTGGCGATACTGGACATTGTTTCTTTACTTTAGTATACTTGCGTGCAATTCTCATTTTTTTTTTATAAAATAAAAGTAGCCTAAGTTACTCCTTATAACATAAGTTATCTACCAACGAAACTTGTATCAAAATCGGTGACACCGTTTCGGAGATTAGCCCGAACAAACAGACGAACAGACAGACATTTTTTTGTATTTATAATTATCTTAAATTTTCATATCAATTTAATAGGAAACTATTATTTTGACATTACAAATAGACAATTCAACTTGATGTATCTGTATCGTTAAGCATTAAAAAACGGGAATACAGTCAAGGTTGGCTCTATCAGTTTTTTTAGTGATGCACGACCTTATTGTGGTACCTTAAATGTAAAAGTACAATGTATTAACAGTTGATAAAAAGACTCTTTTTGTGCTACCCCAATAGCGGTGTATTAGTAACGAATAGAATTAGTTGTGGTACTCTCCAGATCGAAGGCCTTCTTTAAGGGATTCAATAGGATTTATTTTGATGCTTGGGCTTTAGTTCTTCGACATTCGATTGATGATAGAGTTTGAGGCCTTCACCCAAGACTGTACACGACGTGTTTGCACGGCTCAAAAGGTGCTAGAGGCGTCTTTACTGAACACTGAGTTGCAAGAGCTTGTATACTAGTACATAATATGGCCAACCTCACCATTCTGACCAAAACATAACAGCGCAAGCTCCAGTACTGTAACTATATGGTTGTAGAATGGACTAAAACCCCTGACTTTGGTGGGTCACCAGATCGAGAGGATCGCTAAATCACAACATGGTAGTAATGCTTCGATATGTTGAGGGAAGTGATAATGAACTTTTCACGTGGTTCACTGAAAATAACCGTTTTTTATGACAGAAATAGGTAAACATTACTCTAGCACTGGTTCTATCACTTTTAATTATTCATATAATAACGTAAATTGTTTACCTCGAGAGCGCTTCCTGAGAACTCCTTATGGCAGTGCTCGCAGTTGGCTCTGCGCCGTGGGCAGGTGTACCTGAGGTGGTCTTGCATTAGGACGCGAGGGATCATGGCACCGCACTGCGCTGCGCAGAGCACTGCATCGTGCTTGCATGTGTTCAGGTGCGCCTATGAATTGTAAACAACGTTAGTTAAATACTCGAATGTGTGTACAGTTTGGATATATTTTTTGTTAACTTTACATACAATAAAAGTATTAAAATTGCCACTAATTTTATCAAAACATCCATATTGTCTCATTGATTCATATTCTAAAGTTTAATAATAAAATTACAAATATTTTCAAACAACAAATAGTATAATTAATAATTCAAAATAAAAACAGAATGGCCCCTCAGATCAATTAATTATCAAACAGTACATAAAAGTGACCTTTATATTACACCCATAACGTTTTATTAGCATTCAAATGCCTTTAAATCCGTGCCACAATTTCATATAAGAGTTTTAACTGCCAACTTAAAACAATATAAAAGGGCCGATAGGATATAAAATCTATGGGAAATAAAAAACAAACATACATAACAAATTATCTAACAAACATAATATAACACAGATAAAGAACCGTGCCACGAGTGACATGCGGACTAACAGAAATGATAGATCGATACACACGTATATTTACACGTTATATATTTACATTTACAAACACACCTTCAATTTGCGTAGCTCGTCCGACCATTGGCATCCTTCTTTGTGATGGATGCAGTATACCACAGATCCCATTATAGCCTTCTCCGATTCAGGATCTGGGTATATCTATAACAAAGGAATAAAAAAGAACATTACCAAAACACGTATATTTCAAATTTTAAAAAGTTTTTATTACGATATACACAACCTTTTTAATTTTAGAAATTATGTACTTAATCATTTTTTTAATTTAGAAATAAGGATTTAATAACAAAATACACAACGTCAAAAGCAACGGTTTGCTCCAAGACTGATTGGGGCGCTTGCCACACTGGCATAACGGATTAAATAGGACAGCGCGATCAAAAATAAACCACATCTCAAAATGTGAATAATAAAACGAGCGTGTTCTGTGTGTACGCACCGTACTTTCGAATATGGAACACATCGTACGGAAATATGCAAAATGGCCGCGGCTTGTAAATTTCGCGCGTAATTACAGTGTGCAGGAGCGTTCGTCGCCGAGCACTGATACGGAATGCGTTCCCGTTTATATTACGTACACTTTCGTTATCTTTATGGGTGCAACGAACAGATGGCTGGCGCTGTCGACCGAGCGTTCCCTTGTGTACTAGTATTGTATAGATAAGCGTGATTTTTCACTTCCCAAACCAGCTAGGTAATGAAATGTACAAATACATACGACCCGAAGCCCACCGAGCGCCGCTTTCACACGGCCAAGCTAATTGTTCTGTGAAACCGACTGTCTATGCGACATGAAATTTTTATATGAAAAATGAGAAATACATTAAAATGCACAACCGAAGTTGTTTGTAAACATTAATTCGGGATCAGAAAGCTTCAGCAGACGTCACTGTGGAATTCTCACCACTGCACCGATTCACGATCGTGAGGTATTAACGTGCATTTGAATTACATTGAGAAGTTTCTTTTAATCCGCCTCGGATCGATTGATGTTGGCTAGTAATGGACACGATTTTAATACTCAACCATGAAAGACACAGACGATGTTATTACCAGAGTTCTATTTACAAACATTGATGCATGTGGTCATCGGCATGGATGCCGCGTAACCGTACCTTCGCGTCCACATTCTGTCCTGGTGTAACGAAGTATCCTATAATCTTAGGAAATTTGAACTTTATATAATAGTAAAATTAAGGTGAAAAGTTTAATGATATTCGGTTGTAACTAGGTGCTCCCGAAGTCGACAGTGTATAAATTTACGAATATAGAATGTTATTTGTGTCCTATTCTAAAAAGATGGACAGCGATGTGTTGAGCTCTCCCGCATCGGCCATTTATAGAACTCGGTGTAGTTGGAGCTTTAGGAGCGAAATGCGACAGGTTGTTGGGAGTAGGGCGGCGCTTACGACATTTGTAGTTCCAACGGTAGGGGTAGTTAGATGAGGATGTTTCTTTGCCATTTGTTCAATATCAATCATTAGAATAACATTAGCGTATCGTGTAATTTGTACGTAATGGAACGCGATTTAATCATGTGTCATATTTACTAATAAGTGTTAAAAAGTCTTTTGCACGTCCATGTTATATTATCATACGCATTTCTTTTTGATTATTGTTTCTAAATAGTAAAAAATTTATTATGCATTATAAAAACATTATAGATAATAGACGTAAGTAGCAGAAAGTATGAAGAATGGAGGTTTATATATAAAAGCTTCAATTCGTTGATGTTATGGGCGAAAAAACTTAACCCCAAATTATGTTTATTCATAACAAACACCAAAGCTCGTCAATTGCTGCTAATACACTAAAAAAAAAATAGAAATTCGATGGACAGTGACAGAAAAGTTGAGGAGTAATAGTATGGTGTGGGCATGTCATGAGGAAAAATGAAAGCCATGTAACTAAATAAGTTTTGTGCCGACCTTACTTAGGTATGGACAAGAGGAAGAAGACGATGATAGTTGAAAAACAAAGAAGAAAGAAGTACAGGAACGTTCGATTTGTGGAAAATTTAATTCTTGTATCTGAAATAGATAGAAGTGAAATATATATGAAAAAACTTGATATAACATTGGTTGATCTTGAAACCGCACTCGACACATATAGGCAAGCATAGTCGATTTTACTATATCTATGGTAGTTGACAGTAGCCATGGAAACTGACACGGGCGTATCACCACTCGGACAAGTTAATTTTTTCCAGTCATTAACGTTATCAATAACGTTTCGTAGTGAATAACGCAGTCTCAGTGATCATTCAATATCGGACGGCTTGTATGACAGTTTAATATTTTCTTATCATGTACATGTGTATGTACAATAACTATAAATAGTCAGCCCCTCAATAGTATTAACATTCAAATTATAATGGTACGCCGCGAGATATTATTAAATTCATACGACCATAATAGGCGAATGGACCTCAAAACCCACACGTCAGAGATTTACAATTTAAATATTTATATCATTTTATAAACTTCACAATTAATCAAATCGTCTAGCAAGGATACTGAAACGCAAACTGTTTACCTTTACAAGTATAAGGGCGTAACTTAAAACTGGTTCGTTGTTTCTACGCGTTTATGATTTTTGGGGTAAGAACTGTTGAGTAGAATGTACAGTAGTGACCTTTTCTTGGTAATAATATCTATTGTAAAAATGTTTTCACGTTTTAAATAAACAAAAGTGAATTGAAACCGCCTGTGAATCCGAATTTGAGCGGTAGAAATAAAAAACTAATATTTAAGAATATCTTAAGTTTTTTTACACTAAACCGTTGGTTGACTCTGATCACCAGTTTGTCAGGATGGATGAATTACTGAACGGATTTTGATGAAAGTTATCGGTAATATAGCTTAGATCCTGCCAACTGTATAAACCGTCAGAGTTATACAAAGATAATAATATTTGGTGTCGTCATTTATAAAAAAGCAAACGCCGGTAAAGTCGCTAGTATATGATAACAATGTACATACTATATTTTTGAAACTTTATTGAAGTAATGATGGACATAGTATCGGCATTAAGTTCGGATCCTTGCGAATGAGTCGAAGCTTTCGACGAGGAAAAATGTCGTGGTGACCATAGCGTGGTGTTAGAGTTTGTCCATAAGCCCGCCTGGTCAGTTACTAGCTTCAAGTTAAAAAGTCTTGTCAAGCACCTGTCGATATGTTCCGGCAGCTGCACTTAAGAATCAGTTCCTCTGGGTTTACCATCTCGAACTATATCGTCATTTAAAATCAGGTGAGATTTTGTTCAAACACTAAGTTTATAAAGTTTAAAAATATCCTGAACCTCTTAATCTGTAAAAATAACAGGCTATACTTGTTATTTGGAACCCACTCTTCCTGGAAAACGATTAACAAAAACTATAGCCGAATTTAATTTTGTTTGTGTATAGCATGATAACCGCTTTCGTGGATTATTCATGTCTTGGTGAACACAGATTCCTAATGTATTTTACTTACCGTCAGGCCGATTTCATATAAATAATCGATAACATTTAAATAAGTATTATATCTATTAATTAAAAAATGAATAGCGATACGAAGGTTTGTGTGTGGGAGATATGTTGCAAGTTGTGGGGCGTCCTGTGGGCGGACATTGTTATTACCTTCGCAAGAACACTTTTATACCTTATATGTCTAGAAACGAGTTTTTGACGTCCTTTATTAACTCATTGAACAAAAGTTGAATACACCATTCAATTTATTAATCTCGCAGACTTCCGAACACTTGTTTATTGAAAATCTTAGTCACTTAAAAATTCGGCAATGAATAAAATTAAATTAGGTAGATATATGATACGTTTGAATGAAAAACTGTATTTTGTTTTAATTTAGTAAAAAAAACTTAATCACTTTATTTAAATAAAAACTAGTGACTAGACACTGGTAAATGTGTTAAAGGAACCTTAAAAACTAAAAAAAGAAAAATGACTGACCTTGTTTAACAAAAGAGTTTGTATTTCAAATTTCATTTATATGTTTATGTTTTATACTCTGTATTTAATGGTGTTGTAAAATACAAACGTAACAACGTTATGTAATATTTTAACTATTAAAATTTAATAATCATAAATGTGACAAGTTCGAAATGCATCCAGCGTTTTAAAACGGGCGCGTCATAATTTATGGCACGAACTTTGTTTTGTCATTTCTTGTTCTAAATTTAAAAACGTCGAGAGTTAAAAAAATGTTTTTATTTTTGACGCTTTAAAGTTTTTTTGACGTTCTCGTTGTAAACTTTTTCGGTAAGTGAACATCGGTTGATTGACAACAGACGAAGAACCAGATAAAGCCAATTTTACACATCCCGATTTACTTTACAACTCTTTCCTTGCAACCTTTAAAATAGGGTCGAATATTTAGTCGATACTTTGTTATGTAGCCGATTGACGTTAGTTTGTGTACTGCGTAGCTATCAAGTGTTGACGTGGGAATGTAAACAAATTGCTTGAAAATCTATCGACTGATTATTTCAAGTATCCCGCTGTAGTAAACTTGTGTATATTGAACTAACAATTTGGTACGTAATTTATACGTGCTTTATTATTTAAATGTTACAGTTGACAAAACGTAATATCTTTTATAGGCCTTGTGAGGTCCAAAAACTAAATGACTTAGGATAATGGTTAATATTTTAAATCTAAAGCCGCTGAGCCATACAAATAACTTCAGAAATAGTATATGATAAGAAGGCTGAAAACCAAGAAGTTATGAAATTTGCAACACTGAATATCATACAATTATTATTATTTTTTTTTAATCTAGTATAATATATGATGGTATCTCGAGTCATATAGCTTGGTTATTGTGCACGAGAGAAGTGGATAGGAATTAAAAACACTGATCATGAATTATGAAACTCTCTGGAAAGTTCCATTAAGACGGCCACCATTTCGTCGGAACACTTAAACCCATAACAAAACATGTTATTATAATTCTATAATAGTAGAAATAATTTTCAATTAAGTAAAAAGAACAAAACGGAATATTGTAAATTTGATGCAAATTAGTTGTTTAGATTTCTTATTATTATTAAGTACCGTTGTACAAAAGCAGGCAATATCAGACTCGATAGATTCGTTCAACCTCGTGACCCCGTTCGGAAGCCAAATCGCAACTATTTTTTTGTTTGAGTGTGTATTTCAATTATTTATATTGAATTATAAAAGTATTTTCTGTTATTCTTCGTAATAATACTTTTACAATCACTTTCTTTGATGCGATTAAGGTCATCATTCGTCAAACGCAAGCTCATCATTGATTGATAAGAGGTGTTATTTTATTTCTCATACTAACTTGGAACCCAAGACAATTTTCCTGTGAAAAAAGTTATATTGTTTCCTTACAATTGTACGTTTTATATCAATTAATTATGGAGTTTGATTTAGCATCACATAAATTACACGAAAACTTCAAATTACGAATTTTTCTTCTGCGTTGCGATTTCAACAGCGTCAAGCAGTGTCCGTTTAGTGGTAAAGACGAATCTTTGGCAACACTGGTCGCCTATTATTAGATACTGCTTGTATATACAGGCCGGTGCCAGATATAACACAAGACATCTATACATATTTGTTAGTAGTTGCTAGACTTCTTCAACTTGGTGCTAGTTAGCTCGTAGTATTTTAGTCAATCTAAACCTAATATATCTGCTATGAGAATACATGGAGATAGATGGAATGTTTGCGAACTTTAAATAATATGTTTAGTAATTTTTGAGTATTTACTGTTATAAAACTTTTTTAAATAATTGAACAATAATGAACGATCTTGCTACTGTAGCGCGCCATTTTAATTCATTACATTTTGACGGGTATCTTTACGGACACGTAAATGGTTCTCCTTACCTCTACACTCCATAATGATGTTTTGAAGTCCTAACGCAACGGTGTTACCACAGTCACTGTATCTAGCGGTTCGTGGGAGAATTAGAGAACTCGGGCAAAAATAAAAATACACCCGAAGCTTTATAATTATTAGAATAATGAATAATATAAAGTTAACCAGAATATAATGGAGGAACGTTAATTTTTTTCTATTACTTCATTGGTAACCTACCGCTGGTGCCGTAACCGGAAACGGGTTCGATGCCCGTGCACGGGCCGCGTACCGCGTAATACAATTATGATAATTACGACACACAATAGTGTTTCTGATGGTGTAAGTGTTTAATTATTTATTACGTTCAGACGGACACTGATACTCATAACTGTATCATTTATGTATGTATCTGTTAATTTGATGAAAGCGTATTTTTATTCGAAACAGCGATGTCACGTCACTTATAGTTGATATATCGCCACTGTGATACCGATTCGGAAACTTGTTGTATACAGATCATAAAAAGAGACATAAATAAGCTGTAATTACAACGCTACGTCTATATTTTATGGCCGTATGTCACGAGTAAACATGACAATTCTTAAAAAGTTGAGTAATATTACTTAAAAAATTAAGGGCTTTTGGGTACGTATTTTGAAGAATTTCCATATTTAGACACTTTGGTATACAACATACCAGTTATATTTAAAATAATGTTTATTTAGGAAAAAAAGTTCACATATAAATATTAACACTGCTTCACTTTAAAAAAAATGCGTGTAATTAGTAAATATTTTGGTTCTAGACTAATTAAGTTTAGAAAACAAACCTTAAAATCATGCCGTAACACAAAATAAAGTCAACATAACTGTCCGTTACTAAAACTACTGAAAAACATAATGATACAGCTATTAAATAATCATAGAAGATAAAAAAAGAAGAAACCAAACTTCATCGTCGACAACTTTCCTTACAAACGACAGTTATGTTTGGAAAGCTTCGCGCGTGGGAGCCACGCTACTACGTTGTAATAATCTTTATCTCATTCATAAACAAACCGAGATCTTCAATGGACTGACGGACTGCGATTAATCATCGATGGACGCTAATGCACCTTATGTTATTGTTTACGGAACGTCCGATTACAACTGGCAGGAGATGTACTGAGATAATCTTATAAAAAAAATCGACTAAACACGATTGACCTCTCTAGCTGACTTCAGAAAAAAAATAAGACGTTTTCATTTGTACGTAGACTTTATGCAAAATTCTTTCTTATTTCTCACTTACGAGCTATGAGCAACTCCTGTGTAAAATTTGATTAAGTATAGGTTTTTAACTTTAATCTGTATCAATCTATGTGAATAATAATGAATTGTCGAGTGTAAGCGCATCACTTGGCGTAAAAACTTTTTTTATGTTGTGGTCGTAAATATAAGGACACAATTTGTATGAACGAAAATGTTTGAAAAATCGTAGCATATAAGTGAGTGACACAGAAGGCAGTAATGAGATTGTCAAAAATATTGAAAGACTGACGTTCAGTTGTTCATTAGTCATTTATTTTAATTAAATTGTGTTAATATAAAGGGATGATTTTGTCTAATTTTTTCGTTATAATTCCCATGTAAAGCCGGGGCGGGCAGCTAGTTTATTTATAAAAATAGTCATACAGAATTCGGCGTTTTCTAAAATATTGCTAAAAAATAATTAATATAGATAGATAAAACCTTCGCACATTAAAAATAGTTTTTCTTTTTTAAATATTTAAAATCAGAACACGGAACGTCATTACTGAGTATAGTGTAAAGTGTATTCGAAATAGAACACTCGTCTCGAACGAGTACGGAATACGATATCAATTAGGTTGTCTGTCAACGCGCGTGGGAATATCAGGTTACTTTTTGAATTTAATTCGAGAATCTACTTTCTGACGTATGGCCGGCACTAATTTATCGTGCGTCTATATTTTTTATACAGCGTGACATTTAAATTAAGACCCGCGACGTTGAAATAGTATTCCATACATAATTTTTTAAGAATCGAGAATATCAGTTGAAGGCGATCGAATAATGAGGGATAATCGAATGTAATCGACTAACGAACCCATTCACAAAAGAGGCGGGTGTGTAATATAAAATTGACGTGTGATCGTAACTGACAATAAAGGCGAGAATTTAATACAAACGAAATATATATTTTTTTGGTATTATTGTTTTTTTATTGCAAATATGCAGATCTCTTTAGGAAAACAATACACAATAATTATTTACTAATATTTCTATATTCTATGTAAAGTTTAGTAAACCAAATTTTAAATTCTGAGTTTCCAGTAAACATACGACAACTGTCACGTGTGATTGTGAAACTTCACCTAAGAGAATAAATATTGTTGATAACTATTGAATTACGTGGCAAAATGTTACTTAAAAGTTCTATAACACTTATGGCAATAAAAAATACATATTATATTATTTGTATAATAAGATAATATTAAAATAATAAAACTAACGTTATCTATCTGGATTTTCCATATGACCAAAGGACGTGTGAAAACAAAGCGACATTTAACACATAATTTACCCAATTTGTTTTTCCAATGTTTACATTTATTTCGATGTTCAAGCATAATTCATATAATATCTTTATCTAACATTTCTACAAATTTGAAACAATAACTGATAAAATTCCACGAAACGAAGTGATTTATCAATGTTGAACGATAGACGCCACCGGAAGCCGCTAGAGGTCGCCCGTGTCAACTAACTGAACCGCGCCGACGACGCGGCACCGTACCGCGACGCATCAAACGGCACATTTCGTAACGAATCCATAAGAAATAGTGCAACTTAACTGAAGTTCAAACATAATTTGATTAATCACTTAATATCATACGAGCGAACGAATACATAAGGTGTTTTAACTCTGCCCTCAGATATAGGAAGTTATCATTGACTGGCCTCAGAACTACGAAACTGTTTGAGGTTGGTTATAGATACACAGCAATAGACTTAACATCATATAGACAGCTTATCTGTTGGCCTATACCTTACCATGATTAAAAATCATTATAACACCAATTAATCTTACTTTAAACGAAGATGAGATTTCTTATAATCACGCACTTATTTTTAAATATTTCTTAAATCATCTATGGTATACTTTATCACTGACTTTCTTCTTTATGTAACTATATTAGCTATGAAATATGAATATCTGTCAATTGCCTATTTTTCTTTATTTTCATAAATAATACTTCTATTAACCCAAAATATAAATAAAATTGAAAAAATATCACACCCATTATTTTCCTTTAACCTCGTAAGACCTAATGTACAATTTATTCTTCAAACTAACACGTAGCATTCAGGCACAACTTGGAAAAAAATCAACTCCTTAAAGCCCAGTGTACAATATGATGTACATTCACGTTTTATGGATTTTACTTCGTAGTCCGGTGAAACTGTAGCGGCCTTAACAAGCCAACAGTGTAGTCAGATCGAAAAAAAAAAGGTTTTGGTTTTAAAGTTTCGCGCCAACCGTATAATCTTATTTAATATTGTGATTAATGTCATATTATTCAAGAAAATATTGTCTAAAAATGTTCTTACGTTTAAAAAACGGGATTATTTAAACATCTAATGTGTATTTAAATGAACAAGAGATAAGAAATATAGTTGAATTTTTCATTGAAAAAAAATAATCTAAAATGTTTGGGCCGGAACAGGTTAAAATGTATTGTACAACATATTAAAGACTGGGTTTTTAATTCATCTCGTAGATTAGTCCTTAGGAGGTTAAACCATTTTAAAAGTATTATACTAGCGTAAAATAGCCCATTACTATTTAAAGGTATATACAATTATGTTATTGCGTAAATTTCATAAAGTCTTTGCGTCATGCACAAACGTGGGTTATTAACACTAAACAGAACGCATCTCCGGTTACAACGCGATTATAATTCGCGCATCAAATCAACTAGATTAACGACCATAGATATATATATACAAATCTGACTTATTCTCGCGGTTCCACACGAGTTAATTACAAAATGTTATTTCTCGTAATAACGGTTTTGTAACACGAATGCATCCGCCTACTGCATTATTACACAGGTAATAAAAAATTTAATACAAGTGTTAAAATTGTACGATACAATAAATATTCGTTTCGGTTGTAAATATATCATTGTTAAATAAATACTGCAATCAAAGAGGCGTTTATATTAAATACCAACCCACGATATATAAATACTGATAAATGTACAGTGTCATTCCATTGCATAAGGATAACCATTTCTCTCAATTTTCATATGTTCGTAGGACGATTCCATTCACTGTCGACCCGTCATAGTAGTAAAGAATAGTTCGATATTATATAATTCAATGAGAAGATAATTCGCTCCGCGCCAACTTCACTCGCTACTTGTCAAAATTATACAGCCACAAACGGAACAGTAAAATTAATAATATATATTTTTTCATTAATAATACAAAATTCATCATTTCAATTACTATTATACTAGAATGAAAGTATTCAATATTCATTCAATTACTAACAATTAGAATAAGATGAGGAACACTCATTTGTTTTCAAACTACTATTAACATTAACAAGCGACAGCCATTTTGTGCCAATTATACTTAAGTATGTCGTTAGTTGTGTTTCCGAGTAACAATGGTTTAAGTAAAAATATAACCAGTTATCCTTGCTAATATTATAATGCGAAAGCTGATGTTTGTTTATTTCACGCCTAAACTACTTAAATAATCGTCCTCAAATTTTGTATACACGTTGTCAGGAGTACAGGAAAGTAAATCCCAAGAAAAGTACAGTTCCCGAGTGACAAGTCAAATCTACATTAGAGTGAGGGAAGCTGCGTGGAAAAGCTAGTAATTTATACATTTACACATGAAACACCACATTATTTTATTATTTTCCCGATCTACAGAAGTTACTTGCGAAATATGAATCAAGATGGCCGTATCAAAATTATCTTTTCATTTGAAACGCATAGAGAATACTTAGGCTTGATATCCGAATATTATTATATAGAAATATTTAATAATAACAATGTTATCAAATTACGCGTAACCCTTTCGCAGTACGACCTATTTCACGCGGAGATAACGACGCATCAAACTGTTTTACCAACTAATATTTAAACGCAAGCGCTGATAAGATATGACAGCCGATTTATCAAACACGAGACTAGCCTAAAACTTCGTAACAATAAAGAATATATAGTCTTTCACATAGCAAATTTTCACAAGCAATCTTTTTTTATAACTAGAAATGTTGACACCGTTGTTTAGAAACAAGAGTCACGTCTCCACTGATTTTATAACAAAACAAGTGAAAAGAATTATTAAGGAAAAAAATTGCACACCTCTATTTTTTATTAACAGATGACTTACTTAATTATTGCTTATATCACTCAAAAACCCATTAGGCCGATTAGGCTACAGAGTATCCCAAATAAATGGACATACACGAATATTATAAGAGTTTTGTTCATGTGGCGTTTATATTATTGTACATGCATATATTATTTTTTGGCTTCGAGATAAAAAGTTAAGTGTTTATTTCTATACTCATTTTTGCCCGCGGCTTAACTCGTGTTAGATTACATTTAGCCTATCCCTTGGGAACAATACTTGAAAGGTACCCTATGCCCATTTCTACACTTCTGTCAACGTGTATGCAAAATTTCATAAATATTGTAGTTAAGGCGTGAAACTGTGACAAACAAACTCACATTCGTATTTATAATATTAGTGAGGATTAGGATATCAAAATGAAAAATACTTTATTCAATTAAGGCCCTAAGAAGGCGCTTATGAATGTCCAAACAACCACAGGAAGGGAAAACAACCCAGTCATCGAGAAGCTCCGGCAAGAAACTCAATCGCGTTTATCCGTTTATCATACATATAATTAAAAAATAAATTAACGTTACAATCATTTTTAGTGGATGCACAAAAGAGATATTAATTACAGACATCACCATCGTTCACAAATTGATCCACCCTATAATTGCCTATTGCTACCAAAACCCGCATAACATGGATATAGTTATGACATACACTGCCTGCGTGCAAACGACTGCTCCCTTTGGCTGAGCTTAGTCTATAAACTAGTAAAAGAAATTACTGATATTCCAACAATTAACTAATATTACAAATATGGAAGTGAGTTTGCTTGTTACGCTTTCAAACCTTAACTACTAAACCGATTTTCATGAAATTTAGCATACACATTGTTAAGGGTACTGAGAGGGACATAGAATACCTTTTAACCATAAAAAATATTTTATTCCGAGGGATAGGTCAAAATTAGATAAACGCGAGCGATGCCGCGAGTACAAGCTAGTATAATATAAGTTTTGAAAATGTACCAATTTGATTTTGTAAAGGGAATTATATATCTTCATGTATTACTTCACGGCAGCTCTGGGTAGAGACGTTATTGTGTATTATGGCAAGCTCAATACAATCCAAAGTCAACGTTTAGTAAAACTTTACTTTAGGCTCTGTGTACACTTTATTTAAATTTCCCGCGCATTGTCGTTGCGTATGAACTATGGTAGTATAATCTCTGTAGATTATACTCTACATGTATAAACTCTATTGTTTATACAGTAATAACACAAGATGGCGCTGACTGCATAAAAAGACGTCAGTGTTAACGTTTTACTATAAAATACAAGAATACTTTGTGGCATAGCAAGTTTTTAAAAGTTGTTTCTCTTTTCAGGTAAAATATGTATTAAAATTGTTGTTAATACTAAGTAAAATATACAAATCTAGTGTTTGAAATAAAACTTTTCTTTTCAAAGCAACACAATATCGTTTTTATTTCATTTTTCTGGAACAATACATTATATGTATATATGAAACAAAATGTCCTATAATATTTCAATTACCAACATGGTCTACGTCCAGGAAGTCAGGACATGCAATTTCGCGCCCTATAATACAATATTGGTTACATCCGGCAATCGATCAATCTGCGCGGGCGCACGTCGCTCGCACAAACGGAGACCGCATTATCCAATAAACTTCAATCGTTTACCGCGCTGGAGGTCAGCCGAGTACGCGAGTGTTGGATTGATTCTTATTGAATAAACTGATTTTAAAGTCAATTATCCAATTCAAATTTGCACAGTAACCTGTCTTGCTAGGTCAGACTTCTTCAGTTATTTCATTTAACATTTCTCTTATCATCTACTACCAACGCAACACAAAAGAAATTGTATCGAAATAAATATTTACAGTAGAAAATCTAACATTCGATTGTATTTGAAAACTTTCCAATTAAAGTTATGACAATGGAGTTGGGATTTACATGCTCAAGACATTTGTTCGGCTTTTCGACGACCATAGAAGTTTTTTTTTTAATTAAGCTACGGTTCAATCAAGGAATTTATTGTTTACTTATAAATTGCCTTGGGTTCAGTACTTAAACTTGAATTCACTGAAGTGCTAGAAGAGATGAGCGGCATTATTCGTAATTCATAGAACAACCAAACAGATGTGACATATCATTCTATTTAGTTTAAATCTCTAGACCATAAAACTTATCACACATTTTTTTTTCGAACTGTCTACACTTTTTACCTGGCAAGGCCTCTACAGTTTTCTCCGGACTACCTTATCACAAATAACGAAAACGCATGTCGTACTTTTGTAATCTTTGTGAACACAATATCCACTTATAATAAATAAAAGGTTAAAAACATTAGAATTCTATAAACATAGCTTAATTATTTTTTGTGAGTGATGACCGTAGGTATAAGAGTTATTTATTTTTACTCAGCCCGGTTCAAGTATTCAGAACTATAAACCAACCACAGACAACAACAAGCAGACCAAACTGAATACAAATGAAGTGTTACAACTCTACAAGGAGTTCACAGTAATATTAACAATCTACCATGTAGGGTTGCCACCTGTGATATAATCGAATGTATAGTATGAAATATTTTTATCGCTCAATCCATGATCTCATGACATGTTAATGACAGTAAAAATAAACATTACTAATTACGGGGAACAATAATTAAAAATATATAGTAAAAATTAATTGATAATAAGTAATACTTAAACTTCGTAACCCTTCTACTTTCTTTCTCTTAAATATTTTTATAATTTTTATATTTTTTAATTTAATTTAATTATATTTTATTGTTTTTCTACAAGGAAGTATGTGGCAGCCCTACCCCATAACCACTTCAAAACAAATACATACATATCCAGGGCGCAAACGTTGAACGCGTTTAATTACTACACTATAAGTGAAATTACGTAAATAGACAGTTTTATGTTTATTCTTAACTTTTTTTATTATCTGTTCCTTAATCTATGCGCGTCAGAGCGAGAGGTGGATACAATATGGCGGCTGCTGACTGGAGCGTACGAAGCCCGTAAAAGTATTAACACATTACAGAAACGTTAGATAACTCATTTTACATCGTCAAATAAGCTTTTTATGGATTAGTTAAAATGTTTTTTTTTTACTTGTGAAAACACATGGGCGGAATAGTTGGATTTCTGGTTAAAATCGATATAAATAACAACAATAATTCGTAATCATGGGAGTATTACTTTTTAGTGCCATCTATTGACAATCAAGATCATTTTTACATTATATACTGACATTTGAGTGTCATGACTGTCATTATGAAGTTAGGAATTGTTTAATAAGACTATATTACGCCCGAAGATGCAGAATCGACAGTAGAAAAAATAACAATAGTTACATTTCTTGAACTACACTAAATTCGTGCCCTTATGCCAAACTATCTTGACTTATTCACTGCAGAAATAAGCACAAAATAACTAGCAAATAAGTCAATAAGCGTTTCAATGAATCGCCGCCTAGATTAGACAAGCGTCATGCGGCAGTGACCTTAAAATTTATAGAATAAATAAAAACCGAGTCACCGGAAGTAGGAGCGTCTTGTTTTTGAACCATACATTACAAGTATTAGAACTAAGTTGCATTAATTTTTAAAAGTTTAGACGTTTAAATAATTAATTTTATTATAATAGATATAAAACATCACGCGTCAGGCCTGCTATTTTTCACATGAACATGAAATGAAAATGATTTTTTCGGATGATAATCGTGAATTTATATCATTACTATTTTTCATACAGTATAAAAATATAATAAAATAAATGTATGTTGCTGCAATTATTTCTATGATATTGATGAATATATGTCATTGCTGTTTACTATTCGTTTTCATTTATTACTAGTGAAATAACAGTGATAAAAAGTAATGTAACTGTTATACAATGAATTACATTATTTTTTTTCGAACTGACTAACACTGTTGACCTGGCAAGGCCTCTACGGTTTCACCGGACTACAAGAAATACATTAATTTCCATATTTACTTACTTAATAACTATTTATTTATTTTATGTGCCTTAAAATGCCTAAACTTTTGTTGTCAGTTAAGTAAGGAATCGCGTTTGATTTCATTTATTAACTTCCCTCTTAATACAGGCATCACTTTCAAATCATTCCATTTTCATTTCTTTTATGGATGAATTAGATTATTTAATGAGTAGGTCAGATGTCATGACTAATATATTATTCAAAAATTTCCTTTAAAAAAAAAACTTATTAAGTACGCATAGTAAATGAAAATAAACAAAACAATTCCTATAATACGTAACCGCAACCATCAATGGGCTGACTAATATAATGATTCATACAAAAAAATGCACCGTCTGTGCGTACGATGCGGTAAGCATTCGGCGTTCCGAGACCGTTCCCACATCTTATATTAGGTCACTGTAATAATACTAAGTCATTCAAATTGATCGATCATTACTCTATACCAAATTATGAATACTTGTATACAACAGTTTGAGCGACTTCTCACGCTGTTCGTTACTATATTAACACGTCCTTTTAATAATAGAGAAGAATTAGAGATACATTGAGGTGATGATGGTTCAGTCGATAGCGTGTTTGGATAGCGCGGCGATTGACGTAGGTTCGAATTCTTACGACTGAGCTGCAGCTTTTCGATGAAGGAAGACGTCTTGACAGAACCATAGCATGGTGGTTAAGCTATTACTAAGCCCACCTGGTTAGCTACTGTAGTTAAGATGAAATTCTGTCGTCAAGTGCCTGTTGCTGTGTTCTGAAATTTTCACTTGAGAGTAAGCGCATTTGACGTGTTTCCGTTACGGTACGCGTATATGAGATTGTGGTCAAACGCTATAGAACTTATAAAACACAACAATGAGACAAGATACTTTGTAAGGCTGGATGATTCTTTGTTACTCCTTCACGCAAAAATTATTGAACGGATTTTGATGAAAGTTTATATAGAATAACATACGGACTAAGATTTATAATTTACTAAAATATAACGATAAGGATCAACTACATCTCAAAAGATCTTATCATCTGAGAGTTATCTCAGCGTGCGCTGCGTCAATCGTTGAGTGTTATACGACGATAATTCTTAAGGTGTTGTGTCATCATTTAACATAAATACAAATGCAGAAGAAGTCGCAGGCGGCCGCTATCTTTGTATAATGGACATATTAATTTAAAACACAAGAAATTGTAAAAAAAAAGGTTTACTATATTGAAAATACATTTAAAGAATTATTTGGTTCACAATTGGTATTTTACATTATGATTTTTTTAGGTTAAATATTATTTTTTGTTGAGCGAAACATTATTTTGGGAGAATTATAAATGACTTTCATCTATCTAAACAATATTATAACGATAATTAATTTGATATTTTCTTTTGAAATGGATAAACTCAAAGAATACTTAAATGATTTTAATAAAATCTGTCACCTACACAAAGCTACGTTATAAGCGAGTAATCTATATTAACACGAGTAAAGCCACGTGCAAAAGTTATTTATATATAAATGTACATAAATCAATATGGATATGCATTTGTAAAATCGGATAATAGTGAAAACTTACTTTACAGTTATCTGCGTGCAATGTAAACAGAGAGTGATTCAAAATGGTGGGTTTATTGACCGGATATCGCAGCCTCCGAGCGGACGCGATAAGTTATCGTGAGATGCTGCACGCGCACTGATCGCAGGGAGACCTCGGTTACTATAGAGTCAATTGTATTTGTTATGCATTTATAAATCATGCGAACGTAATGCGAAATATGTTAATAGGGATATTTTCGACGTTTGACTGCGATTAGCAATATCTTCACATCTATTTCGACCCCCATAAGCAGGAAGGAACGAAACTAACGGGCCTTCACAGCTTCACTAATCCGCGTATATTGTGACGAAACTTTACAGTAAAATAGCTAACACAGGATAACACATAGGCTCTCCTTAATAAAGAAATGCATTGTTTAAATTAACCAAAACATTACGATAATGGTCAAATAAGTTTGAAAAATCCTATCATCTCTTCATAAACCCTCAAAGTTACAGGAAGATAATGTTATCATTAATAAAGATACAAATGCAGATGAAGTCATGGGCGCCTGATAGTATAATATAAAACGTTTTAACTCAATTTTCATTCAATAATTATTGTAGTCACATTGTGTAACACTTATGTAGAACACCCATATAAAACCTGCTGCGCCAGTGGCGAAGAGATTTCTTGATTTCCTAGTATTTCTGTTGGTATTTGGTTGCAACTATTGCGTTCGTAACGAATACCAACAACGTTGAAGGTACTATACTATCCAATTTACTATACCTCTCCGCTAGGTAGTTCTAGGCTGTATTATATTGTAATTCATAGCGAACAGAGTCGCGGACTGTCGCTAGTTAACTATACAGTCTTGGTTTCAATATAAACTCTAAATGTATATCATATCATAACTCTAACTTTTGTACACAATCGATAACGTGTCTCATTATAAATTCTGTTGATTCATCAACCGTTTTTACAATGAACTTGTTGGAATATGCATACGTTAGTTCTATAGCTCAGCTCGACTCAATCGTTCTACAGGTGTGCCTAACTCACATTATGAAGTGGCAATAAATGTGAGCACATGCGTAAAAGATGGATAGAACTGAATTTCTTAATAATAAGTAAGAAAAGAAGTTTACAAATAGTTGATTTATATTATAACTAGCGGCCCGCTCCGGCTTCGCACGGGTATAAAATATATAAGCCTATGTCATTCACTGAAAAAATGATTAAAATCGATCCAGTAATTTGATTTAATCATTATACCCGTGGCCCGCACGCGTTCAGTTTGGAGTAACCTCAAAAATAACAGTATTTCTCCACTTTTTAATTTATGTTATTACACATATAAACCTTCCTCTTCAATCACTCTATCTATAAAAAAAACCGCATCACAATCCGTTGCGTAGTTTTAAAGATTTAAGCAGACATAGGGATATAGAGACAGAAAAAGCGACTTTGTTTTATACTATGTAGTGATATTTTTAAAGTAGGTCCAAATATTACAAAAACAGAATTTTAGGGACGTCAAATTTTCTTCAAAAGTAAGCAAAGCTGGTAGACTTCCTTCCTTTCCCATAGTTACGCAAGTACTGGTATATTTTAATAAAATTTCTTGTAAATTTCTTTAAGAGTTTTTCAAAAAAAACAGAAATAAATATTGTTGACGTAACACCAATTCAGTACCATCTCCCCTCCCGACTCCATGTCATCAAAATCAGCAAGGAATATAGCCAATTTCGTGATTACATAAGACATGAACTACGCTCTACTATCTACAGTTATTATTATTTTTTATTTTTTGGCTCCGTCACGGTTTGTGCACTAACCAGCGTCAAGTAACAAGATTTTCCAAGTAAGTGTCTCGTGATAATTATAATGTTCTAACAAGATGGTGGTTCCCTTGTTAGAACTTTCCATGGAGTTTTAGCGGCATCTCAGAATGCATGCTCCGTGGTATTATTTCCCATCCAATTCACTTGTGCATAATAACCGAACTATATTACGTAGAACACCACCAATATTACAAAATATTGAGTCTAATAACACAAGATTATGAATAAAATATAAAAGCCACTACATGACAGACCAAGATCCCGCCAAACAACTGCCTATCTACAGTTTCATATAGCCATTCATTTCAATTTTTTTTTTTATAAAATTTAATATGGGAAAATAGACAGTAATATTTAACACACAGACAGCTTTGTAAAATAGCGAACCAATACGAAAGGACGTTTTAATTTTGTTTTTTCGATAACGCAATATCACATTACTTTTATTTACATACTGAAAATATATTGTCAATAATTATTTAAACAATCAATAATTACTGGAATCTTTGACACTGGCAAATATTTTTCTGACGCCACTCAAAAGAAAAACGTTAAGTTCACACGGTTCACCGTTTGCGACGAAGAGCATTCCCAGAACGATTTATCTTGATGCAACAATTAGGATCAAATTGTGGTATCAATAACGACATACTTCTGTGAAGGGACAACATTTAATTTATGAATGTTTTTATTAGAGCCCTTAATAATGATAAAGATTTTAATTTTTCTCAGTTATTCTTACGTTGTTACCTTTTTTTATTACTTGTCTTATATACACCTAGAAACATACCACCTAAATTATATTCAATAATGTCTTATCAACTTGTAATAACTTCACAGGCAAATATACAAACAAATTTCTTAAATATTAAATATATAGGTTTGTGTAATGAAATATTATCACGCCCAGCATCGGAAGAAGCCAAATTAATTTAGAATTTGGTAGACGTCGGTATAAGGGCAAGAAAGTATTTGCAAGTTTCTGTTTTTTTTTTGTAATTTCTTTACTGCTATTCTTTTCGTTTGTAATATGTTTTGTTTTAAATTGTTGTTGGTTGTATGGATGAGGGTGGCATGTTCTTTTTGAACAAACCCTCAACAAAAATAAAGAGAAAAATAAAAAATAAATAAATATTAAATAAATAAATCTTTAAACGTCACTGACGCTGCAATTGCACAACAAAACTTTGTCAGACGAATCATGTTATAAATATGTATTTTAAATTCCATTCGCCAAGGATTATTAGCTATGTGTTTTAATTTTTTGAAGTATTTCAAGCTTTAATATATACGCGGGTATAAATCATTTATTTTTAATTACAAGCACAGATTAAATACAAACGATAATTACTCCAGTTGATATTGTCAAAGAAACAATATTCTTTGAAACTTTTCATAGAAGCGACCGCTCATTTTCTGAAGTCGAAGATGTAATGTCTTACAATTTCAGAATAGCCTATTACAGTAAAAATTAAACAAATAATATTTCTCGATAATTTAAGCTAATTTTAATTCTGATTGCAACATAACAAATTATAAGCGCCAGATGAGTTTAGTGGTAAATATACTATGAAATATTATACAAGTTCATTTGCATTATATAATAAAACCAATTTTATGAACCGAATAAAATGGATAAAATAAAAAAATAAATAGAAAAAAAAAACAAAAATACGCTTTCGGTGATAATCAAACTAAAAAATATATTTTAGCATAAGAATAAAATTACTGATGAGAAAATTAACGTTTATAAAGCCGATTTATACAGCAATAACACATTAAAAGTATGAAAAAAGTTACATATCTAAATTAGTTGTTACAAGTCTTAGCAATAATCTAAAGAATATGTATTATTAATTACTAATACCTATGTCTTTTTTTTTATTTGGCAACACTGAAATTAAAATCAAAATTAGAAAGCAATATAAACATACCTCAAGCAAGTCGTAAAGGAACTGCACGTAAGCCATAATCACTTTTACAAGACGCTAGAAGTGAATAAGATTCGGATATTGACTTCGGCAGACGTCGCAGTGGCAACTGATGAATTAACTCACAATATTGGTAGACACCACACCTATTCCGCCTACACTGGCCACCTGCCCACCTCGTGTGGCACCTAATCAATAGATTTATTTCATAAATACTGCACAGTGTTAATGCTTTTTTAATGTCAACGCACTGTTTATTGAAAATGCTCAGACCGACAGAAATTTTCTGTTCCATGCTGACGTGAACAATGTTAGAGTTCTACTTATATAAGAAGCGCGCGAAATCATTAAAAACGATAGAGTTATTAAAACAATCTTATCTAAACTAAAAAATAAATATTAAAATTTTAAAACCAGAACGGATTCAGTCGTTCCGATAAACACAGAAATAACTTTACTAGATGAAAAAACACCTCTATTATAACGTTACCAAGTACCATAACGCGAAGAACCGTAAAACTACCTCACGAAACATCGAAACCGGTCCTTAAATGTAGGCTTGCAAAATATACCGCTTGCGAACTAAGCAATCGTGCACTCCGATGTGATTTCTCGAGGACAAACAAGAATATTAGTCGCTTCGCGGCTGTATGCCATAATGGCCATGTTTATCTTTGTCAAAAAAACTTCTCTTTGATAATCAAATTAAAAAAACAACAAATTTGTCACTTTTTTTCTTTTCATTTTATAATGATTTTATAGAAACCATATTCACTAATTTTTTTTTAATCAAAAATTAGCTTCCCGCCGGTGACTTCTTTTCTGTGATAGCTCTTTTTAATGATTTTATTTTATATTTTTTTGATTAATTATATTAATAATGAATTTTCTTATACAAATTTTACCACTTGATTACTCGTTATTAATTAGATATACATATAATAATTAAAATCAAATATACTGTATTCAATTTAGGCTCAGAGACGACGCTTATAAATGTCAAAATATCACCGATTCGGAAAACAACCCAGTCATGGAGAAGAACCGGCATGAAACTTGATTTAATTTATCTTTTTATTATACCTACATATTTTATAACGATGCATTTTAGTCACAATCGTTTTTGGCGGATGCTTAGGGAGAAGTGTTTGCTTGACATGGTGCTTGCTTACTATCCAGCAAATCGGTAATATGCTTTGAAACTTTATGTTGTACAGTATAAAATGATTACTGAAAACACTGGTACTGGTCTTACTGAGCTTAAAAAATGAGATGGCCAAGTAGTGATCCCTAACTGTGCAAATAATATAAAGAGAACATTCTCACAAATTTTCACAATTCTGTCTTTACTTTCCATATTTTGTATTAAATGATGAATCTGTCAGTCAGAATTATTGTACAGTAATAAATCACGTTACTTGGGTGAAAATGTGCTTACCATGGCTAATTGAACACTAATGATAGACGACGACTACTTCACCAGTAATCGAACGAGAATATAGCGAAAAGGCAGTTTGGTCAGCGCTCGAGGCGCGGATGTTCACATATACTCGTATATGTACACACTTTTTTATGCTATGGTCTTGTTCGCGTGCACTGACCGTGGGAACTTGGAAACAATAAAGATTTAAAAGGATACTAAATTGAGACGATTAATATGGGGTTGCCAGTGATGTTATTATAAAAAAAATCGGGCTCAAAATTTTTTATATGATTAAATTTTGTTTTTGTTTGAGCATCCTAATTTCTAGGCACATCATTTCGATTTGAAAATTGTTTTAGCATTTTATAAACTACTAAGACTTTGCCGCGGTTTTGTACACGTTTTCTATGTAATCATTATTTTCAACTATGTATTTTATTTCTGTATATATACATACGAGTATACATATGAAAGAATTACTGAGTGACGGAAAAATGACGGATTTTAAAGTAATTCAATTAATTGTTTTTGTCACATTATATAACGTAACGTATAAATAATTAATAAATAAATAATTCAAAATGAAAAAAAATCGACATGAAAAATTCGACATGAAAAATTCGACATAAAAAAAATATCTGTAAGATTTTGATGAAAATTTATAATAATATATCAGAATAACGCACATCAGAAACATAGAATAAATTTTTGCCGTGAACTCTCGGCGTGCGCTAAATAATTCCGATAGAGAAAAATAAAGACAGTGTATGGTGTCATCATTTACAAATATATATAAACACAAATTCGCGGAGGACGGTTAGTATTTTCATATACTAATATATAACTGCTCTTTTTTCAATCCCAAAAGACACAATACAACGGATTGTAATATTGCCTCGAGTGTAATTTCGAATTCAAACCCCAGGCTTTCCGTACGAGGCCAATAAATTAGGAACGCGAGGTGCGCGCGCGCATTACAAGTCGATGACTAATCTTTATAGACTGGTCTGAGAGACAACCTGACCGTTTTAACTGACTAATATGGTATTTTCTCATAGATTTTTGTATCAAGCAGTTCAAACGTGAAAGAGGATTTTATTTAGTACAGATATATCTATATTTACGTGGGTCTAAATGGCTGTACATATCACTGCGAAGAAACTTGTTCATAAAAATGTGTTTTATTACTATAAGAATCGATATGGTCATATAAGGATACGTTAATTAGAAAGGGTGCTGGCACTCAAATGCAGTTGCTGGAACACACAGTAATTTGTTTGGTAACCTTTCGATCATGTTTTGTTCTCGTATACAGTAATATTCTGATGATTATGCGCTAAATCGGGGTTAAATGATTCTTGAATATTTCCCATTCAAAATTAACAGATGGTCCGAGTTCATTTGAAAAAGGGTTATAAGTTCAGAAAACACAATCCAAGAACACTTATAACTGCATAACAAGAAGATAATATATTAGTAAAATAAAAGGGTATTTTACATAAGAGAAACAGATATTGTACCCGTTAGACAGTTTTGTTTGAATTTATCAATCATTCTAAATCAAGAACACTTTAAATTTTCGAATTATTGACATAATAATGTAATTTCTTAAGTTATTTACGATCTTATGACAGATATTACGTACTCGATTCCGAATAAACACAACTTGTATGAATTTGTATTTAAAATTTTTGCCCCGAGTTACGCGTATTCAATTTACCGGGTCCTCGTTCCAACGATCTGTTAATACGAATTCAAATACTGCAGCATAATCTGAAGTAATAATGGTATCATCTTTTGACATATTCGAATAATAAGAAATTCGTTTTGGAAACAATTTAAATCATTAAACTTAAATTAACAAAAATAATGTAATTACAAAAATAATAATATAACCAGCGTAAGCATTAATAATGGGTACAAAGGAATTAAAATTAAAAATTCTTAATCATTAACATCGACACTCAATTGACCGGATGCTCTGTCATATTAACTCCTGATCGCGATTCGAATAATCCGAGCGCACTGTTTCCGGCGTCCTTTATCGTGCCTCGTCTTCACTTGACCCTTGATACTTGTTTTATGGGCTACAGTGAATTTTCGTGGGAGAATTCGTAATTATAAAGCTCGCATTATTATTATTTTTATTTTGATATGTTGCTTGAATTAATTATATTTAAATATCTGTAAATTTTTGCTTGAAAGATTTATATATTATATTATATTCAGCCATAAAAATACAAGAAATAATGCTTCTATTAAATAAATTCAACAATATACGATAACTAAATACTTTTTAAATTGAAAGAGAACTAAAAGCAAACATAATATAAAAACAAAACACTTACTACTGATTAAAAGAAACTTAATCACAACAAATTATACAAATGGCCACCACACTTTGCCCCCATTTAGTCTAAATATATAATCACAGAGCGAACGAAACAGTTCAGACATGCAACCATACCCGCCATCCATTATGGGGGCGGTACATCAGATAACTAATTAACAGTTCTAATGGCTTCCTACTTACCATCATAATAGAGATCGTAATGATACAAAAACATATGGTCCTATACCGTCTGTTAATATTGCGTATAGTCACGTGAATGGAAAATGAAATATTAATTCGACCCTCTGTTGTAGCTCATTCACGTTGATCTTGTCGTCAAAATTATGTTAAAAATACACGAAATTTAATTAGGTTATTTATCACGATTATCCCACCATAATACTAAAAATATAAAATTCAGAAATCGTTTGTTTGTTTGAACACTGTACTACCAACTAAATAAAACAATAAACTACCAATCAGAATTCAAAAAATCTTTTTGCATTTCATAATTAATTTATTTAGGAAATTTATGAACCAGCAAACATCACCCTTACGACCTTTAGAAACGAAGCAATCACCATACAAAGCGTGCGGTGGTAAGAACGCTCAGCGAGATAATAGTACGTAAATAGCGAATTATTTTGATGAGTGTCGTAGAGATGCTAATCAGTCTTAAGTATAAAACGCATCTCCGAGGACCTACGGTTGTATTTTGGTAGTTGCACTTGAACGCCAGATCCCTCTAGGCTTAAGATGTTTAGTATCACACTAGCTTATAATTAAAGACATATGAAATATAAAATAAAATAAACTGTCTCGAAACTACACCAACCATAATCGAATGAGGAGCCATTAAAAATCATATACGCGACTTAACCCACGAGAACAACGTAACAATAGAATGGAATAATCAAATATTAACAAATATACCCGTGAGAAATGTTATTAATAAGACCCCTATCATCTAACAATTAAGTGGCTGATTACTCACTTTAAGGAATAATCTGTCAGTTAAAACGGTTAGTTACCTCTTATACGTCGTCAGCTATTCAAACAATTATGTAAGTATAATGAGACGGTTAATAAAGGACTTAGACACAACAGTGTTTTTTTTTTAATCGTAAATGGTTCACATTTTAATATTAATGATTGTAGAGATTTTTCTAATGTTCAGCAATACTAATTACTTACCAGTCTCAAGAAGAATATTTGACAACCTACCACCTGCCACCTATAAGTCGGTTCCAAAAACCCAAAAACCAAACTCCTCTAAGTTTGGCATCTTAGGCCACGTCTTTATTTAAAATCAGTTAAACTATGGGCAAATACTTTAATATACAATGGAGATAAATTACAAGTTTGTTGTTCTGTTACAAATAAAAGAAAATAACTATCCACCCAATTCTTAATCATGAAGTTTAGAAGAGTGATGCACTTGTGCCATGTTGCACTTGGAAAGCACCGCCGATATGTTTATTTATGTCGCAAAGCATTAGTCCCGCGCAATTGTGTTTGGTCTGTGTTGCTGACAACTTATATTCATTAATGAGCCATAATAACTCAGTCCTCAAAAGCTGCAAGCTATGGATTGCCTCAAGACTACGGCACATCTGAGGTCGGTTACACATAACTATAAGCTGAAGCAGAATCTTGACATAAGATGAATTGAAAGCCTACTTGCTAATTAATAACATAAAGAGTGTATTCAGCGTATTCTAGCCAATATGATGACTTTTATCTTTCATCCCATTTATTATTTAGAGTTAATCATTACATGAACTATATCAAACGCCAATAAACGTATACAAATAGAAAAATAGTTCATTCACAAAGGGAAAAAGGTTCAAAGCGTAGAAGGGCCTTTGGACCTGAACTAATAAACACAGGGCTCGGAGACACAAAACAGACGCTTGCTCCATCGTCAGAGGGGCCCTTTGTTTGGTACTTTTATAAATAAACTCGAGTAGCTCTTTGAGTAACAACTTTGTTAACTATTAAAAGTGATGTGTTTCGCATTAAATTTGAATTCGCTTTATTCGTATGGAGTAAACTACGAGAGACGTTTATTAAAAGTGATCCAATAAACATAAGCCCGTGTATGAGGGAATTATAAATATTTACCGAACCCTAGCTAACGTATTTTTTATTTTAGTTAATAAAATGTTTTATCATGTTTACAAGATATTGTAGTTTTATACAAGCAACGTTTCGAATATCATCGAAATAGGTAATTTTTATCTTGGGCTCTGTTTATCGCTTGATAGATAGCACTGACCACAAGAATATGATAGAGCGTATTCAGTTGTGATGGCCTTCTTTGGATAAATTTGAAGAAGTTTTTCGGAGTTGTAAAATCCCGCAATGTCTGAAGACTCGTTTTTTAACCAACGATAACGTGTATCGCCTATCTACTCAAAAATGAAATAGATTTATGAACAAGGTGATGAATTGTCAGAAGATACTTAGCAAGAGGGTTCAAAATTTTCAAAATGTTCATAGAACCTGCACAAGCTAGAGTACGAATTTTAGTCTTAAATGTGAGGAAAGTTATAATACCCTAAAGTAGTTCTAAAAAAACTACCTATTGTGATGATGACATAAGTTTTCAAAATTATAATAAATTAATTCACATTCATAGTAAAGATTTAACACAGAGATATCAATTGATAAATAGAAAGATACACGGGAAAAGTAATAGTAAAGACTGTTACACGAAAGTTATTATATAAACTTAGAGTAATCTTCTGTTATTTGTTTACTGAAAGATTGCATCATTACAACACGAATGGTTTTATGTTATTGGACGTAGATATTACACTTACATACTAATATAACATTCGGTACTATTGCAATTTTTGTTCCAACGTCCTCGCTACAATAGTGTAGTCCGGTGAAACTCAGAAGGTCTTGCCAGGCTAACAGTGTAGTCAGTTCGAGAAAAAAAAAACTACAATAGTGTTTCAATAATATTATGAAAAATTTATTAGTTATTTGGAAAACTATTTCAATGAGTATAGAATAAATAATACCCAATTAATTAAGTTAGTAAAGTTGGACTATTTAATGAAGATCAAAATTGTCATTTACAGCATATGATTACAATGAATATTTAAAAAGATTTTATTTTGTTTAAATTAGATGTCTACAACACTAACAATTTCCGAATTCAACTATAACTAAGAATCATTCAGATGACTACATAAATGTAATTTATTTTCAAAATCGGCGAAGCCATTTAAGACGAAAAGAATTACAAGCATAACATACACACACACTTGAATATAATATATATAGACTATTATATTTATAAGTAATAGGGAATAACAGTAATTGGTTAGTTATTATAAAAATTACGCCCACAAAATTGCGAGAAAAACTAGTTGATTTCATATATTGACGAATATGAAATGGGTATCAGTAGGCCGGCCGATTTCACCTGACCGAGCCTAATTTTTTAATTAAATTCTTTAATTTTTATTCAAATATTATTCTAAGATGTTCTAAACATGTTTTATTATATTCTACATTATTACGAAATTAGAGCCAATTTTGTACTTGGCAACATCAAAATTATGCCATATGTCGACATCAGCTGACCGACATACCATTCTTGATGATTTCTCTCAATACAGGTATACATTTTTGACATGGAAACACTGTCAGCTGTTCATTTGGATGGTTGCGCGTGCGCACGAGAGGTATCTGAAATTTTATATAATTTAGCCTTGATGTATCCGAATTCTGAACATCTGCTTGGTCCGGCAGGTGATGCTTTGGAATTATTTAATTTCGAACAACTGCTTCCTTGTAATCTATAGAGAATCGGTAATACTTTTAATATAAATAATAATTGTATATAATTTATGAATAAATAAATTCGTAAAATAAATCAAAGTTGTTAATTAACAATCATTTTTTTATAAATATCGAAAAGCTACAAAGATATTATTAGAATTTTTAACGAATTTTTGTTTAGTCCATCATACATTACCCTTTTGTTCTACATCCATAAACATACGTTATTTCAAGCTATAATCTGTAACATTAGTTGTATTTTAAGTTAACTCGGCTATTGTACACAAGCGAATAGAATTAAAAATAATAATCTTTATCACAAAACTGCTTACAAAGTTCTAATCAGAGGAAAGACTATTTTATCATAAGAAAAGATTGACTTTGTGAAAAAAAAATTCATCACTTGATAGGGACAATAACAATTACCAATAGTGAGAATTCGTTACCAAAGTATGAAAAAGAATAACCTTATGTATTACCACACATTCAGTTTTTTAAGTCACTGATTTGTGTTTCAAATACAAAAAGAATATAAGATATGAAACTTTTTCAAAACGCTGTATTACTTTTTACGATATCCCAACATCCTTTCTTTATTATCTATGAACCGGAAGTGTAATTTTATCTGTACTTTTTTGCACATCCGCACCCGTTTACATCGTATCATAGAGGTCGATATCGAATCTTTGATATCATATATCATATCCGTTTAGGGTGTGGCTATGTTCATTGACGTAGCGATTTCGTTAATTTTTTTGAAAAATAATTTTATAAACAACAATATTCATTGAACATATAAAAGTGCCCAAACATTAAGTATAAATACAAACATCTTTATTTCGAAAATTCTTCACAAAATGTTAACCTTAACATTGGCCCCAAACTAGAAAATGCCTGTATCATAGAAGCCTAATAACTAATCGATTTAGTTGATGGTGGCGCATTTTTACTTCACATTTGGAGGTAATATATTTTAAGAACTTTAAAATTAAAAATAAAAGCAAAGAAAAAAGAAATAAAAAATCGTTATAATAATGAATTAAAAACTACATAAATGTAGAGTAGGTATAACAAAGTATGTGTATTGTATAGTTATGATGAGTGTGTGTGAAAAATAAGTGAGTGCACGTGTATATGCTCGTATCAAAAAGACGTATAGATCCTGGGATTGCTGCTAACAGAGTATCTTAGGTAGATCTCCCGTTTGTTCATACGAAATGCTATGAAACCATCGTTTGGTGATTGATTTAGTGATTTTGGTGATAATTACATACAATGACAGAGTTCAAATAGTAAAATGCAAAAAAAAGAAAACACGCTATTACAGTTCATAATGTATCGAATATTTTGCTAGATACCGACATGTCGAATACATTGTTTGAATGTGGTAGTTTATCAATTATGTTTTCGTTCACAGCATATACCAATCAAATATATAGTGAATGTACACAAGTAGCATAAAATCTTAACTAATAATTAAAGATTAAGTGAACGTCAAAACAATCGACAACCACGGTTATGTTTTATCGAATCTTTGTAGGTAACATTGTGTTAAATATATTTTTTATTGCAATATATCAACTAAAGATTAGCTACAATCCTTGTATAATAAGATTAATTTGAAAAAAAAAATGCTGTCTTAACACAAATAATCACAAGCAATAAATAACTTGAGAAAACAATTGTGTACCGTCTATAATTAGTAAAAGCCAAAAGGCCACTGAAATCTATACTATCCCATTGTCCCCACATAGAAAACATAAACACGCGGTCTATTAATATCATGTAAAAGTTGTAAGAAACAATTTAATAAGAAAAAAATTGTCAGTCCGCTGTTATGTCGCTGCGTTCATTACCCTGTTCTAAGCGTATTTTCGATGTCTGATAGATACGATTTACACAACGACGCGACTGTAATGTTTTTGCTGCTTACCACGATTTTTCAAAACGCTTATCACGCGACCTTCCGACACAATTTTTATAAATAAACATTGTACAATCGTTCTCACATCTATCTCCGTTGCGATTTTTATCTTTTGAATTAATGACATTCATGCACGTACTTTGTAATTCATGTTAACATATAGTTAATAAATAAATAGACTTTGATATTATTATGATTTTCTAATATCAAACTTTTTTTCAAATTCATACTACTCCTTTTATCCTCCATAACACCTTTATATAGAAACCTATCACAATACTATAGTAATAGACATCAATTTTAAATTTTAATACGATGAAAGAATTCCATTGAAATCTCTATCACCCGGTAGCCCTTTGTGGGCTACGTGCGTGGAGTTCCGTAACAGCTGACGTCATAAAAAACGCACCCTCATCCTTTATCTATGGTAAGTATATTGGCCTCTTTGTGCGAACATAATTGCTACACTTTAAAGAAAAAAGCCATACGTTTCTACCAACAGATGTGTTTGAATTTTTTGCTTTATTTTAGACAAAGTACATATATAATTTCTGTTTCATTCAAAGTACATTTAAATAACTCTTACTATTATTATTTGATGGTAATATGATATATACACTCACGTGGATATAATATTCTACGAAAATTCAGTATTCAGGAATTGCTGACAACATTGCTCGAATTTTGTAGTTTTATGACAACCAAAAATTCATGTTTTTGTTATTATAATTCGCTTCACTTATGCACAATAACCGAACTATATCATGTAAAGTGCCACCAATATTACATCATATATAGTAGAAAAACTAAAAATTATGAATAAAACCCACATACCTGTTAGATTAAGATCTCCCCGAAAAGTATTTAAATAATGGGTAAATAAAATTGCTTTTTAAAAACCAACTTTCGATATTTTTATTAGTTTTAATCTATGCGTATAAATAAAATGGAACTATCTGAAATTAGTCCGCACTACTCATCGAAACGGTTGAACGAATTTTGATGTTAATTTTACTAGCAAATGGAATACTTTTTCAAGTATTATTGGTATTATCAATTTTCCTTATAAGACCTAAGCAGTAATAACAAAATTCAAGTGTTAATTTAAAACCGGTAAAAGTACCTACTTAAACTAAAAAGTTCAGAAACATAAGAACCTCTTTAAACTTTAAATATCATAATCGGAAAGCAGCAACAACGCTTCATTCCATTTTCAAATGAACATAATAACTTTTTTCCCGCGTGTGCACGGTTCGCTTCCCATCGGGCTGCACATGGCACGAAGGAATTTGACACGCAGATGTGCGCCACAGACACAATAAAATACCTAATAAATATGGCCGCCGCGGACATACGCCAATGTGAAAATTATTTTTATTCATAAAAGAAATTGATGAATATTCTCTCGTCGAATTTCTTTTTAGTTGATCAGAAATAACTAAATAAGTCATAATTAAATACTTAGTTGGATTACAATTTTAAGTGTATTTTCATTAGCGAAAAAGAAATAGGATTCATTGACAAATAATTTACACAAATGAAATCGAAGTGTCTGTTTGTAATGTCAAATCTTAAATTTGATTCAATTCAAATTTTAAAAATTGTTTATTCAATAGTTATGGAAGTATATCCTGTACATATAACCAAAAACCAATTTTTATATATTTTGCCTGTCTGTCTGTTTGTTTCGGTTACACTTGGAAATGGTTAGGCCAATTATGACGGTACTTTCACTGTCAGATAGCTGATATTGTATAGCTACATTTATAGTAATTATATATATATATCAAACTTCTATTAAATTTAAAAACTTTATTGCCCTCAATATATACTGTATATGTACGTATTATGAAAAAATACAAATTAATAATATTGAAAATATATTTTAGTCACAAAAGAAATAAGCAGGAGTTGATAGCACGCTAAATTAAAGTAAATTTAAAGGAGTCAGTGAGATTGCACGACACATCAATAGTTGATAAAAATCGCGTTAATATTAAATTATAGTTAATAATATTAAATTTGAAGACACGAAAATTAGATAGTGAAAAAATTATTCTTACTTGCCACCATGTTTAAGTTATATGTCGCAATGTTGTATATCTCCCATATTCGTCAAAATATTACATTTAAAAAACAATCAAATAATGTAAACTCAAAATAAGATTCTTAAAAAGTTATAAAGTGTACACTATATAACACAGTAAAAATATTTCAAGCACGTCAATGAATAATATTACGGGACCGTTAAAACGAGCATTCGAATATAATTCGCACCAAGATAATAATCCCTTGTTCGCCGTACAGCACCGCTACGAGATGTCAAACTTGTATGACCTCATCCGAGTTATAAATTAAATACGTAATAAAATAAAATCTCATGTGTAATCGTAAAAGAAAGCCATCAAGTATGAACGCGTCCATTTTTATAGCGAACGCTTCTTTTTCTTCTTGACATTTTATTCACAATTATTTAAAAATACTTGACATTCCTTTCAAACTTGGAATGTCATTGATGATATATTGGCCGTAGCTGATTCTTTGAAGGATTTTCGAGGTAATCTGAACTACTATGATTTCTCTTACAAACATGTACAATTATTAATATACAAGAACAAAAAAAATGAGTATTGGAAGTAGATTGCTTTCTTTCGATCCCCTTTCATATACATCATACAAATATACACACAATTAAAAAATGAGTCTAAGAACACTTCATATGTTAAAATTTATGAAACAATTTAGGCTACGAAGCGTATCAAAGAAACTCACACATTCGAAACCATAACCCTCCTCCCGCATGATCGAGTAAAAATCATATTTTGTCTATTATTATTGCATACGTCTATGCAATCAATTTGCCAATGTCAAGTGTAAAAGTCAGTTACAATTTTAAAATTGGACGATATATGATTTGGGGAAAGAGCCATCAATTGGCAAATCATTTTTTTTTATTTATCATAAATCATATTAAAGTAAATTAAGTAATATTAAATATCTCAGATTATTAAATGAAAAGAATAAACGTCTTTTTAATGATGACGAGTACTCCTTTCTGCATAAATGTATTTTTTTATTTCTGCCTTAATTATCTACAGTATTTTTTTTTATATAACAACATTGTCTCCGACATTGGCAACACATAAATGTGTAAAAGATTTAACTTAGCGTTACGTAATATGCAACTCCTTCGTGAAGTTAGGAAAGGTTACAGACTGACTTGAATACTTTAGCTATTCGGATGTAAATTTCTTACGTTTCGTAAGAATATATTGAAATACCTTTATTATTTAAATAATTCATATAACACACGTACTTCTCTAGAATTACTCGTGGGAAGATTTTGATGTCAAATATATAGAGAGAATACCGCCATTGCTTTGTTATGGTTTGGTTACAAGTGGTACAAGGTACATCGAGGCAGGTCTCTCTCTTCCAACGATATAAGTTCATCACGATGATATGACAATGACACCTATTGACAAGAATCTATCTATTGAGTGACACGATTTCATCGAGAGACTACCCCATTTAGGTATTTACCATTAGCTACCGTGTAGTTATTTAGATAGTTGTCTGGAAGAGACAGAATTGATCGTTGTAATTCAGTATGAGTGTTCATACCACAGTCTTAAGGATTAAATGTACTGTAATCCATAATAAAAAAAATAATATTTTTACTGTAGTATCACTAATACCTACGTATGAACGTAACATTCACAAAAACATATTTCAGCATTTAGAAAGGCAAGTCTCAAAAGGTGAAAGTCATGTCATGGGCTTTCATGCTTTGCAAAAACTCGCATCTCAGTACGGCCTTGCCAAGGTGAACGCAAACGGGACATAACGGTGCGTCTGAGCTGCCGTCGGTCGGTCCTCAACCACACCACTTAGGACATTCCCAATTGCATCGCTTACTTTCACGTCCATCGACGATTCTCCGCACATATCGTTACATTACGATAAACAAAAACGTCAATAAATGTTGCCCAATAATTGCTCACTGTTTTACTTAACGTCGCATTCGTCGGAAACTGGACAGGTTTTTATATTCATTTCCTTTTGGTAGTACAGTGTCGCTGTGCCCTGGTTCTAATATTATCATTTTATACAACTGGTGGATAAAACATATGTAATCAATAAGCAAATAATAAATTGTACTGTTTTTGACTAACTTAATTTCGGTGTCCCTCAAGGATCAACTTTTAGCTTTTTTTACAATAACTCAATAGTAACTCGCAAAGCAACCTTTGAAGATATACACTGTTGCTCGTTAGGTGGCATAATGGCATTTGAAATTTCATCCACGTTGCTATCTTTTATGAGGACTTCAGTTACAGATAACCGTGTCCATTTTATACAACTTGTGGATAATACATATGTAATCGTGTCCTATAGGGGTCGACTTTTCGCTTTGTTTTACAAACAACTCAATAGTAACTCGCAAAGCAACCTTTGAAGATATAAATTGTTGCTCGTTAGGTGGCATAATGGCATTTGAAATTTCATCCACGTAGCTATCTTTTATGGGGAGTTCAGTTACACATAACTGTGCCGTGCCATATCCGGAATGCCTTTTCGTTAGTTATTTGTAAACAAAGATAGAGAATTATATATAGTATGTACAACTGAATAGTAGAATAAATATTTATTTTGAGTTATTACGTGGTCGGTTCCACTTATCTGTCTTATTACAAATTTAAAATAAAGTTTAAATCTTTGCAACAATAATGACTTTCACATTTTGTATTATTTAACCATTTCATTAAATAATATTCAAGCTTACAATGCATGACTAAGTAATTATAATTAAAAAAAAATAACCCATGAAGAAATCGAACCATATTTTAATCTCTCATTTTGTTTAATAGAAAACTTTTAAAACTAAAGAAAAATATTACAACTAACTTAAATATACGTGGAGAAAAATATTTCACAATATAAACATACTTGCATCATTATGGTAGGTCATCGAAACAGTATTGTCGACATACGATAACGCGAAAACTGAGTTGACAAAATCATTGTCTCATATAAAGGGGTCACGTTGTCTGTTGAAAGATATGCAGAAATATCATATCACTTTGAAGAAGAAAAAATATCAGGTGCTAACGATAAAAACCGAATAAAGAAGAATAACCGATAATTCTATTGAAAGATGTTCATTATTTTTTTTTTATTTCAAACTAGTTTCTCACTGCAAATGTGATACAAGGAACCCAGTCTATTTGACTTATAAAAACCTCCAACTAGAACGTGTTTGGCAAAGGTACATAGATAGTTTTGAAAGAAATTGCATGTTCTGTTGATTATAAGCATTTATCTACGACCGACGAGTTATTTACTACCGTAGCCAGTTCGTTTTCGAAAAATACGTTGTCATAATAACAGTTATGAATAAATTTAGGTAAACTATTTAAATTTTAAGTAAAACATGTAAAACAAATAATTCATAGTACGTTAAAAACAAATAAAATATAAATCTCACTCTAGTAAAACAATTTCTTAAAAAAAAATTAAAACGTTTTGATATCTACTAGATTTTTTTCCTAACATACGATCATGTATGCGTTGAGTAAGCTTAACCAACATATTACTGCGAACTCTTCGAAGTCCGTGTCTTTTTGTAAATAATGAAGCGGTTTACATGCAAGTAGCGCAGTTACCGCTATAAAACTTGACCTTTTCTCATCATTACTTATTCTAACTTAAAATATTACTTACGATTTGGCTAATCTCTGTGATAGGGATAGGTGTTATCGTTTTGTCCGAGCCCTGGGGGAGAGAGGACGCGCTGGGGGTCGGCGACACCCCAGGGGAGTTGGGCTGGTTACCAACGCTCTCCTTCGACGTACGATTGGGAGAGAGACGAGCCGGGAAGCTGAGCGTCTTCGTCCACTGCGACAGGCTACGCACCATCTTGACTGTTCATAAGCACAACACACTCGTTCACTGAACCCTATGAGGAGAGCGCGCGATACGTACGCTCGCGACGACGACACGCGGACGAATGGAGCGGTCGTCAGGTCGTGACGGTAGCGCGTCGAAGCCTGTGCAAGTTGCGACTTGATTGGTCGCGGGGTGCGGCGCGAAGGGCTCGCGGATGCGGGACCACCTATTGGTTTTGGGCCCGATTTTCTTTTGTTTATAACAGGACCCCGGCTTTACTGTAGCCAAGAAGTTTTAACAGTTTTTTTTATTACTTCCACTTACAGTTTGTAGTTGCAAAAGAGTACCTTACGTCCAGAAAAAAAAACTTTTCCAGAGGAATAGGTCATATCTATAAAGCTAAGAAATCTTTTCGACAAAGTTTGTGCGGATAGATGGTTGTTTGTTGCTATTTCGGGCAAGATTTACTCAACGGATTCTGATATAAGATTACAGCAATGTCGCTAATACATAAGAATAACAATAAGACCAAAGTTATTTTTTAAGTGAACCAAAATATAACCATAAGTGTCGATTAAGTTGGAAAAATAGCAAATAGCAGCAATCTCAGAGAACGCTGTATAAAATTTTAATTACATTGAGATAGTCATCATTTATAGATATACAAATACAAACGAAGATATTGGCGGCCGCTAGTTTCTAAATATTTTTATGATATTATGGTACTCCTGTAGTATTTTATAGTATGTGCCAACATTCCGCATTATAAGTTCGCTGATTAGTGCCCGCGTTCCACCCATTTAACAGCTATGTAAGGAAAAAATTGCACGTGCCACATCGAGGGTGGCTCCCTACACATGCATTTTAATCAGTTCGTAAACTATACTTCGCTACCGGCTGTACCTGTATGTTTTAGCGTACGCCATACCTAAATAATCATGACCAGATTAAAAATAAAATACATCTCTCGTTAATCCTTAATAAAATGTATAGTTTTTAATGAAACAATAAATGTTTCACGGAAACGAAGTCGCGTGCCTCAGCTTGTGGAGAATATTGCAAAACAGTTTCTATAGAGGTCTTTTTTGAGTGTGTAATAGGTTCCAAGGGTGTCGATTGCGAACAACGGCACGCAGGTTTCGTTGCATGTCCCGACTTCCTAAGGACACGTGCGCGTGCAGCTGACGCCCGCAGCGCATGCATTCTAGTGTTATACACAATTCATTCTCTCGTGTACCTGTATTGAGAGTATTCAATTTAAAACATAGATAGACAGTATTTAATTTGAAATTCCTACTTTAATTTTACCACAGTTCTCCTAGAAATGTTTTATAAAATATGACTAGAATGAACTAAATGTAACTAAGACATATTTTCTTAGGCGTTAATATATAATTAAAGCTGACTAACGTTATGAGATACATCTAAATAATGTACTACGGAATTATACATCTTAAAATGGCCTATAGAAATGTCAATTATAATACACATAACGTGTCTATCTCTTAGAGATAACCTACAGTAACCAATTTTGCTTTTCACATATTGTTATAAACTACAAGTTTTTTTTACGGAACTATCTTTCTAACACAGTATTAATCCTTTACCAAGTGTAAATAATATGTTACAAACGCTGGATATTTGATATAGATCTAGATTGCCCTTTATAATATGCCATTTCAAGGAATATTTTAAACGATATAACAGATAAAAAAAAAACGTATGTGTGTACCTATGTACTCACGTAAGAAGTCGTATTTCTTTAGTTTACGAAAATACATTAAATACAGTTGTTATCGTTATAATTAAAAATATATAACTAACTTTAAAAGGCTTTACAATTTATTTTCTATATATCTGTGTACAGAATCAAGCAAGATACCAAAGAGAAGTAAAATAATCTATTTATCAAATAATAATGCAATAATAATAATATATAATGTAAACAAATAAAAAGAATACATACCTATATACCAAATTAAAAAGTTTATATTAGAAAAAAAAACACTTTTATCACGCATGTTCACTATAAATTATCATTGACGATCGTATATAATTTTAAATCACTCATAAATATACATGTATATATATTTAAGAATATATATTTTTATCGCCATTGATATAAAACACGTATTGTACATACACATATATTGAAGTATACTTATACTTGAATATCATTACTCGAGTTATCAGTTCTCACGAAAACTTGACAACCAACTAGCAACCAACTTCATGGTTAGGTTAGGTGTTGGTGTGCGCGCGCATCGTAAAAATTGACTCTGAACATTTTTACCAAACGCGCCAATAGAAGTATAAAAATATTAAAAAAAATGTTTGTATGATGAGCTTTAGGAAGTTTCTTTGGTATTGATGAACTGTAAACATAAAAGTGCAAAAAATATTGATTACACAGCACATGAGTCTAAATCGCTTAAACGAGTATTACATCACATTACCAAGTAAATTACACCCGTGCGAAGTCTGGTTGAGTCACTAGTATAGAATAAAACATACTAGATTTGATTTATCTAACTTTTATATATAACATTCTCTAAACGTTAAATTTTAATACAAATTCATCGGAAAAATTACGTAAAATTCGTTACATTTACTTAAGTTTTAACGTCCGTTTCAAGATGTACATAAACATAACTTCTCACACTACAAAATAATGTCATCAATGATGCAGAATTCATTTACTACGGTTGTAAACAAAAAAATACGACCCTTTATTCGACAAGGGTAGCTTAAAAACCCTCACGACCCTCGATTCTACTGTCAGAAGCGACCCTAATCCCTTTGTTTTATTGAAAAGGGTCTGAACTACTCGAGGCTCGAGTTCTTCCTTCCACATTCAATAGAGCAAGTGTTTTATGTTGAAGAATTTGTATACTGAAGGAGTAATTATAGTTTATATATATATATGTATATTTTTTATTATTTCCGCGCCTGTAATTCAAAGCGGTTAATTGTACGTGAAAATAAAAATTATTTAATTAAACTTTCCAAGCATTTATAATAACATCAGATACCGTATTACGTGGTCACTTTTATATAGTAAAGTAAGTGGTATCCGTGTCTTCATTCATGTCAAATTTTTTTTTATAGGAGCACGACAAAGCGACACAAAAAAAATAACGATGACCATCAAGAGATCTAGAATCAATAGGGAGTTAAACCTGTCATGCCGACCTACGATGCTAGACAGATATATATACATATACATCGGATGATCCCAGAACATGACATTCCTAGATGTATGGTAATATCTTTTAGCTATATAATTGTGTGCTGTATTCTATTTTTTATTATAATTTTATGATTACCGTTCACCCCCACCTAGTTAAATAGTTACCTCTTATGAATTATTCCACTGCTGCTTAGCCCATACGGGAAATGGTTTTTTTTTTACGAACTCACTACACTGTTAGCCATACGGCCGATAAAGTTTCACCGGACTACAGGGGTAATTGTATTATATGTAACCTATGTAATACTTTAAAATATCCTCTATCTGCCAATAAAAGTCGAGTCAAAAAATCAGTTCTGCCGTTTCGGAGATTAACCCAACCAAACGAAAGATGTTCCAGTTTTATTTTATAACTACTATAGATTTTAGTTCCCTGGAAGTGCCAAAAACAGAATTATGACTTTGAAACTATGGCTGTAAAATAAGTAACCAATTTTCTTTAACATTACGCCAATTTTTATTATCAGTTTGTCGTAGTGTAGACTAACTGATAATTTACCGATTATATGTTTCTGAATCAGGAAACTTAAAAATCTATTTTGAAATATAAAAAAAGAGAATTATTATGTTACTTCAATTATTTGATTGATTTATTAAATTTAGCCTTATGATAAAAACTAATGTCACTGAACCAGGAAATCACGAACGAATCACGGCACTCCGGAAACCGAAATCGTGATGTTATTCTATAAAATTGAATTGCCAATTACTACAATAAATGCCTTATATCGATTATATATATATATGAAATGTTATATATTATTTATCCATGTATAGGTTGTCATAGATATCGGTCAACCCGTTTATGAGTTCAAAATCAAAATCAAAAATAAATACTTCATTCAGTTTAGGCCCTGAGAAGGCGCTTATGAACGGTTCGAAAAACAACCCAGTCATCGAGAAGAACCGGCAAGAAACTCGATCTGGTTTATCTTTTCATTAAACATATTATAACTCATATTTTTAAAACATAGTTATAAATAATTACATTCGGTTTTGCACAGAGAGGGCGTCATTTCCAGACGTCACCATCATACACAAATTGTACACAGTTTGTATTGATTGTACACAGTTTATTGTTGACAGTTACATCTAGTTTTTTTTTTCTTTCAAACTGACTACACTGTTGGCTTGTTAAGGCCGCTACAGTTTCACCGAACTACTAAGGGGAGCGCTTAAGGCACTCACCCGATTTGTTTAAGCGATCAGCGCAAGGGCACACGGTGTGCCTCGGCTTGAACTGTCGCCGAGTTTCCTGATCCGACTTTTTTTTTATTAACGCGGGGATATTCCTTATGGATACACATCCTCCCGGGGGAGAGAATGGGCTATGTCCGACTAGCACTAACTAAAACCCCACGTTGTACCGGCCACCGCTTTAAGTTGGGGCGACATGGGACCGCGCTGAGCTATCATCATGCTGCCCCCAGCGGTCAGCCCGGCGAAAGATGGGCGCCGGGCTCCGTCCTTATAGGGAGGTACACTGAGTTACGACCAACTACCTCCCCTCGTCCGCCGAACCTGTGCAATGAGGAGGGCCCGTCTCCTCATGTGCAGCTACAGAGGTGGAAGGAGGCAGGCAAATCGCGCAAGTTAATAAAATTTGTATTCTTTTTTTAAATTAACTTCATATTCATGTTTGTACGAGCCCAGATTGGTTTCGGCAGCGTGATATTAAAACTCGGAGTCCATTATACTGATTGATTATATTTCGATAAATGGATGATTTATACAGTGACAAAATGGCTTTTCAATCTTTTGATTGACATCTCCGCAAAAAAATAAACTAATGCATTTCAGCCAGTACGGAGGTAAGTGAGAACATTCTAGAGTCACAGAACTGTATGTTTAATATCCTTTATTCTAGATATAAAATATTGTAACCAATATTACAGACAAAATGATAGACTGGTAAATGCCATTAGACATTATTATAGTGTATTAACACTAAAATATTATTACAATTAATAAAAGTATTATTTTTTCATAATAGTTGAAATTTCGTTCATAGTTATGGATTTTGGTCAGTCACACATTCGGTCTAATTTTGTTTAATGACAATAAAAAGGTATTCATATTTTAAATGACAGTGTATTGTTATTCGATACTTTAACAACTCGAGTACTAAGCGACACAAAACATTTATCACGACAGAAGTGGAATCGTTTGTAGATGTTGGTTTGAATTATATTCTTGACGCAAAAATAGACGTATGATTAGTTTAGAGAAACGTTCTAAAAAGAACATCGCCTAAACGTGTGTAAATACGTATTTAGACAAAGAATTGTAAAATGTCACCATGAATTATTACTACTTACGTTGCTTAGTTTAAAGTAGGGTGACAATTAATAATTATTTTAATTGGATCAATTATATTACAATAATCATAAAATAAATGTTCAAACGACATTATGGTCGATCGTAAATTTAATTCAAGATTATGGAATCGTCCAAAGTTCTTGTGGATGGGTTTTAAAATTATGATCAACAACCTTTTTGTGGGACAAAAAGTGGTGAGGGTAAACACTGTGTTGGTGAGAGGGTTGAAAACACCGGTTCTTCTCTGATCACTGAAGTTTAGCATGGTCGGGCACGATCAGTGCTTAAATGGAGGAACGCCTGGGATCATCGCGTGACGTTAACTTTTTGTTACTTTTTTTTAAATTAAAATGTTTCCCTGTAATACAAAAGTTTCACTTCTATCGTGTGTCTTTATATCGTTCTATTCTTTTTTTATTTGACACCAACCGTTAATTATTTGAAAGATAAACCGATGTATTCATATAGTGATTTTATACTAAACACTTATAAAAATATATAATATCATTTTGCTGTGTAATATTTTTATTAAAATAATGATGAAATGCTACAAAATATGACATTAAAGTTACTCAAAATAAAAGTTACTAAAATAAATATTTTTCATGTTCATTTCTTATTCTTCATTTTTATAAAGAAAAAATATTTGGACTTTTCGAACATTGTAAGTAGTCGTAACTAATATTGTGAATACGATACTCAGTTTGTATGTTGGTTTCACACGCCACACTTACTCTAGCAATCAACATTAACTTCTACATACAAGTTGTCAGGGATACAGACAAGAGCATAGGGATCATAAAGAATACGCCATTTCCGAGGGACAAATCATTCTGCTTCATTCTTCATCTGCATTATCGTAAGCGAAACCACGAGCAGAAGTTAGTAATAAATAAACAGATTGTCTATACTGTACACTCAATAAATCTCGTACGATTTATTAAATCTTTCACTAAATTGTAACAGATGACAAACAGTGAATTTTGAAATTAAATGATATTGGTACTATTCTTTTATTACCAAATTAAATCAACAATGCAATGAGAAATTTCATTTGAAGAGGTGAATTACTATTAATTTTTTTAATGTTATTATTTTTATTTTGTACCTATCAAAGAACATAACAAAATTAAGTTAAAATAATTTAGTGCTTCGCTAATTATATCCAAATATGTTCACTCGACACGGTCACACTAAACTCGCGTTCCGTAGGGTTGTTATTATTAAAAACGCCAGTAAACGCTTGTACGAAATTAGTCGGCCGTCAATCTCATTGTGTGCTAGATGTCGCTATTTGTGTAACCCTCGTAAATAATATTATTATGGCGTAAAATGCAATTTCAGAACGGGCTGATTGCGTGTCATGGATTCTTCATGGAGCTGTTGTAAAATGATAAGTGACTAGGTTTTGACCGAAGCTTCGTCTGCATCAATATAGAGTTGACCTATCCCTCCGAATTGGTTCCTTTTTCAGGATATGAGGGATTCCTATATTTTTATATACACAAACAATGAAGATGATTTAGAGATAAATGAAACAAAATGTACATGTCAATACATTTATACCCTCGTCTCCTTTTTTGATTGTAAAAAACAATTAACTTATTTTATACCCTCATTTACTAATTAATACGTCGTGTAGTTTTCTGTTTCTATGTTCGTCCTATACTTAGCGACTTCAGGTATCGTAACGAACTAAAAAGTTCGTACCGTGAGGCACCCGGCTAGTGTGTTCGCTCATAATAACATTCACCACTCGGGTTTCATGTTTGAAGCGATGATGGCTTAGTTGGTAGTATGTTTGGATACAGCGTCGAAGCACGTAGGTTCGAATCCTAGCAACTGAGTCGGAGCTTTCGGTAATGTAAAAGATCGTGATGAAACCATAGCATGGTGGTAGAGCTTTTTTTAAGTCCGTCTAGCTAGCTATTACCCTCAAGTTGAAAATCTGTCGCAAGCACCTGTTGGTGTGTTTCGGCAGCTGCACTTGAGAGCCAATCTTCGTCTAGGTTTAGCGTGACTACCATCTTAGTCCACATCATCATTTAACATCAGATGAGATTGTGGTCAAACGCTACATATAGAGTATAATAAAAACGTTTAGTAAGCAAAATTACAGTTGAATAAGCTAAATTACAAAAACAACGGCATAACTGCCGCTGTGTACGCAAAACCAAAATTTTCTTATGAATAACTGTCGAACTAATATCAAAATGTGGCAGTTGCGCTTTTTGTAATAACCGTTTGGCTAGCTTTTTATTATACCAAAAGGTAGTAAACAGACAGACGGTCCGTCTGATGTTAAATGGTTACCGTCGCCTATGGACAACTGCAACACCAGAGACATCACTGTTATCTTGCCGACATTGAAAAGCGTCTTTCAGTCACTTTTCGAAGAGCCCAATGTCATAACTCTAGGGGAACACCGTACCGGGTAACGGACTATACAACGCTAGCGTGCGCATAATGATGCTTCTTGAGAACCTTGCGGTTGTCGCCATTCTGTTAGGCTTTAAGGTATGCGGATGAGCAACCAGCCAGCGGTCGATGATGCGATTTGAAAGCACTATATCAAAAAGATCTTCAAGCCACACTCTGTTGTGGATGCGATAAAGCACACATATAGGACCCAATGTCTCTGCGAAATTCTAATGACTCTAGACCGCATGTTAATTCAGGCTCGTCAACAATGTGAATAGCTCGCCTTTGCACGAAGTCACAAGAAGAAAGCTGGTAGGTAGGAGCACCAGCCCAGATATGTGAGCAGAATCTACTGCATATGAAGTCGTACTTGCACTTTATAGAGCACAAATCGTTACACATAGATCTAACTATGACCTTTGAGTTGAAAATCTGTCTCCAAGCGCCTATAAGTGTATACCGGCAGCTACATTTGCGAACTAATCCTCTTGCAGTATTAGCGTACTACCACGATTTTAAATCACATTGTTGTGGATAAACACTAAAATTTACAAAGTATAAAAAAAAAACAATGTAGTTAATTATGTCTCATTACAGTTTAACAAAAAACAAAGACATTTATTATAATAGATCTTAATGTGAATTTCCCGTTTAATGTAATTCCTCAATTAAATAACAATAGCCGAGTTTGTCTATCAAATATAATTAGTATAATGGATACAAAATAAGCAATTATTGTGTTCAGTGAAGCTTCGTGTCCCGTTGACACACGTGCAGACAATCATATCGTGGGATAGTTTTACTAGAACTATATATTTCGTGGAATGATAATGTTTAATTAATTCACTTGATTGAGATAAATTTATTCTGGGAAAATTTAAAGTAACGTATTACTTATATTATAAAAAAAATTGGTTGTACTGTAAACTATGTTTGCGGAGGCATAATTTTACGTGATAATGTCATAAGAAAACATTGGTGAAAATTGCATAGTTTTATGAATTGAATTCAATTATTATTAATGAATTACCGATGAAGTGGAAAAGAGATAGATGCGTCACAAGCCGAACCGTTAGACGGATCGCGCCTCTCTATCGCTTGTGGACGCTCGTCTAAGGAAGAACGTGACAATAAGTCATGCTTTTTCGTGCGTGCAGCAGGCATTTATCGAATTATAAGACGTGATAACGTTAAAAATAAACGATAGTTTCAAACAAGCATGTGGAAATGACGTCCCTCTCTACGCATCCGCTAAAAACGAATGTAACTATCTATATATGAAAAATATGTACAATGACAAGATAAACCAGATCGAGTATCTTTACTGATTCTTCTCGATAACTGAGTGGTTTTTCTAAGGTTTGGTAGTTTTGATATTCATAAGCGTCTTCTTAGGGCCTAAACTGAATAAAGTATTTTCGATTTCGATTTTGATATACTTTTCTTATTAAGTGGTAACTATAATCTATAAGTATTGAGGGTTTAAGTACTAACTAAGCAGAATGTCAAGCAAATGTAAGCAACATAATTTATTATTGCGAAAGAAAAATGCTCTTTGCTTACAAAATTTTTTGTTTACTTTCACCCTTCCGCGCATGCACACCATACCGCCTGCCTATTTCTCCAAGGCGAAAAACACATATCACGGAATATACGTAGTACTTGCAAAAATTGCAGTTTCGATACCTTCAATAACCTTATATTGAATGAAGATATCGTGATATTTTTTCTAGATAAAGACCAAGTGTCTAAGAAATAAAAAAAAGTTTATCAGTATCTTTCTAATAGGGTTTGGGTGATGCACACACAACAGCAGACGCCTATCATTGTATATCATATATGACTAGATTAACAAATGGTAATCATAAAATGAAACCGGTACGGTACCTACATTAACTTACGACGTAACCTAGATAAACACACGGTGTCCTAGACAACGATTAAATCACTCCATATGGCAGTGGAGGAACTGGAAAAAAGAGCAAAATTCACACCATATGTGTCACGAACGTTCGAAGGGAACACTTAAAAATAGATGTGCAAAGTGACCCGGTTGATTGTCATACACTATAACAAGGTATCGAACTTTCACGTTTAACCACTCTGAGTTATATTTGTAGTTTAAGCTTGTATTTGATGTTAGATACCTTACTTAGTTGTAAAGGAGAAGGTTAAGATTTTAAAGTGTATGCATGAATGTATATATGACGCGTTTTGTGACTTAATCGGCTTAATGTGTTTTAACATTTGACGTATCATTAGATTCGATTTAAATCTCCGTTTCATAAATATTTTAACTATCGTTTAGCTATAATGCTGACCCACAAGCTTCTTGTCTGCTGGGTATAAGTAGGTATTCCCGAGAAGCGACAGACTATGAAGAAGGCATTATGATAATCATGTTTATGGCCATATACATTATGATCGACACTCATTCAAAAACAAACTCCTACAATTTTACTTAATCAAATATATCATAATTGTGGATGTTACGTTTAGTGTATGGTAGTCGCGATCCAGTTAGATAAGATTATTTAATCATTATTTTCGGTAGTCATATTGTAGTTTTGAGTCATTATACTGTTTTTTCTTTTGAACTGACTAACGCTATTAGCCCGTCAGACCTTCATAGTTTCACCGGACTACTAATTATACTGGTATAAGATATGACGTTAAAGAAAACATGTATCTACAGTCAGGGGACGCTTGTTAAAGTACGAAGTTCCATAACATAAAGTATAAATCAAATCAAAGAGTTCCATTTAATATTTCAGGAAAATATTAATTTTTTGAAAATAAAGTAGTCTATAAGTCATATAAAAGGTGTTAAATAATTACAAATTTCCATGAAATTTCCACGTGTTCAACATTAAGGTTGTACAATCGGTAACGCACGATGCTTATCTTCTCGTATTTCGATACTCGCTTGCACACACAATCGTACACACTCGTATATAATAGTAAGAGAAAGAATCATATATAGAAACAAACAGTCGCAGGGACGATGCATATCGCTTTCACCTTACGTGACGATTTCCACCAGTCAACTACTATCGCAATCCGTATTAAGGAATGTCGGTCCCATAATCATTTACCATGTTCTAAACAACAGTAATATGGTCTGGCCACATGGCGGTTTAGAGAACTGACCGCCTTGCTCCCGAGGGGTTGGATACATATGGACAAACAACAATTGGTCTCGAATAACGTTTAAGGATTCTAAGCAGATGAAACACGCACGTGTAGTAAATTTTTTATATATTTTTTTAATCCTTTTTAATCTTTATATCTATTGCATGTTTATTAGCTACTAAATGGTGCACTTTGGTATTTCTTAAGGTGAATATATGTTTTATTTGCTTTAAAAGTAGAACTATCTTTTGCAATTTTTTATATTTGTAATTTTATCAAAACTATACACTACCTAGATCCTCCCTTTTTTTGGAGTTATATAAAAACTTTGATTAATTTTCGCTAAGTAATTTACAGACAATATCTGACTCAGAAAAATTACATTTTTCTTATAGGTAAAAATTTTATTAGAAAATGTAATCATCACAACATATTATAAAACAAAGTCATCCGCCACGTCTGTCTGTCTGTCTGGATGTTCGCGATAAACTCAGAAACTACTAAACGGATTGTAACGCGGTCTTCAACAATATATAGTGTAATTCACGGGGAGGGGTTTTAGGTATATAATTTGTCCAGGTTTTTTTGGAAAATGGTAGTAATATAATGATAATCGTTGCTAGAATCGAAAAAAGTCAAGCCGCCTTAAGCATTTCATGCATATAAGTTTTTTTTTTATTATCAGGGCAAGATAATGTCCGCCGGGCCTGATAGTAATAATATATGTTAAAATATGGGAAGGTATGAACATAGTCACCGTGACAGGTCATAACATATTGATAATCGCAAAGACTGACAAAGCCATAATTCCAATTTTTTCCCGCATACAGTGATACTACAAGAACATCCCTCAGGTGAACGTATCTCATGATGTCTTCCTTCAATATTAGCAGATAGTGAAATTAGAGAACGCACACGAATTTCGAAAAATTCATTGTACGCATTCTGATTCGCACCGTCGGACATTGTATAGATATTTATAGTATGTCAAACCACTTGACCACCAGAAAGAATAACGAAATTACGATGTAACAAAGCCTTGAAACATTGAAAACTTGAAAAATGATAGGAATTACGAATTATTTTACTTACTATAGTAATATATGTGTATAATGTTAGAAAAAACGAACTCCGGTTAACGTAACCTGAATTCGACTTAATTATATTTTTTTTTTTTATTAAATACCTAAATATAGAACATAAATTTGATATTCCACAATGAAATCTTTATTAATAAAACATATTACAGATTATTGTACTGGAGATAGTAGTATAGTAGTAGATATATAGATAAATAGTGGTAGTAGTTCCTCGCTGTTCTTAAATAACATGTGCCTGTCTTTTATTAAAAATTATGCGAATAAATTAAACATAAAAAATAACAAGCCAATTATAAAAACAAAACAAAAAACAAATAATTGTATTATTTTAATATTGCGAAAATTTCGAATTCCGATTGATGAAAAAAATAAGGTGAAAATTAACCTTCGAAGTTATTGTATTAAATTCTATAAATTTGCTATTTGGAATCAAACGTCGTAATAAGTACTAAATAAAGTATTAGATAATATAGAGTCGTGTGCGCAACACACGATGGTACCGAGAATCATATATTAACAATAGTATTATGACCTCATTGGCGCCATTTTATTTTTTAGATCGTCCACACTATCGCGGTACGTGCAGCACGCGTCGTCCCGACTTACAGTACGTGCTCGTAGTCAATGAAGAGCTTTTTAATTTCAAGTAATAATATTAACGTAGTTGAAACATGTCGGATACGACATCCGGTTCTACTGCTATTCGAAGAGTATAATGACTTGAAAACAAAGGCACCCCTTAAACTCAACTTCCCAAGCTGTCTTCGTTTACGTATATTCAACACTATATTTGAAGAAGTTTTAAACTAAATTTTGAAGATAAACTTTCATCAAAATATTTAGCAGCATAATAGAGATGTAAAAGCGCGATGCGCTGAGTACCTGCCTGCCTTGTGATCTGCCTGTCTAAGTATAACTGGGCAGGAGAGCAGTGCAAGATCGAATATCATTTTTTTCTGGTCACCTGCGCCGTTGAATCACTTGTCGTTAATAGGAGTAGCCCTGTCCAGTAATTACCACATTGTAATTACCAATGCGTGGTATCTTAAATCTATGCCAAAACAAAACGAACTGGAAGAAACTTTCCTAAAACTGGAACGTCACATACACTAGGATAGCCGGGTCGACCTATGCAAACCTACGTCTACAGTAAACCGTAGCGTGTATGGCTGACATTAGGTGTGTCTTGTTCTGGAATTTAGTTACCCAGCAACTAAGTAGGATGATAAAGATCTGTACCCTCCTAGGTTGCGACAAATATACACAGGGTGAAAACCCGTCACATCGATTCATATTTAGTTTGTCGCGTTTCAATCAATATCCAAAAGCATAACGCCTTGCAGTTCGGCATTACAGCGATGACCGACGAAGGATTTCCTATATCTCGATGGTTGCCACTATTCTTGGATTGTATTGTGCTTACTATCGGGCACAGTGACGTTAGTTAGTGGTAGGACTAACATTTAAATAAATCCAACGAGCATGGTAGTCAAATTAGTGTGATAATGAACACTATAATTATCATATTGGTTACATTAAGTCAATCGTTGATTTTATGTCAAATTGATAACAAAAAAATTCGGCCTACTATGAACGATAAAATAATAATCTAATAAAGATCTCTTAGAAAGTACTTACTGATATAATGTAGTACAAAATCGATTAAAATATTAATTAACATCAGAGACATTTAAATTTAGAACGATATTAATCGGCACAGACTATTCTAGAGAGAACAAACAAGATGGCGTCGAATTTATAAATCAGCTGTCACTCCCGAAATCCATTATCGGGCGGTTATGACAATTAGTAAGTAACATTACCCCATTATGTCTGCTCTGTGTAAACAGGGCTATTTTAAATCCGAAAATTTGTTGGCTTACTTTTGTTGTCGGGCTTGAAGATCAACGAATAAATATATGTAGCTATAGATAATATTTTCGATTAAATGAAGTTAACAAACGAATTTATGATTTAAACATTCATGGAATTGTGTAGAGAGTAAAAAGTTCAGCTAAATTATCAAATGTAAAATGTGTTTTTTAATTCAATTTTTGTTTTGTTTTAAGGAGTTCATTTAAAAATCTGTCAATATAATTCTACACATACATTTAGCACTAAATAGCAAGAAACAAATTCACTATTTGCGAGTTTCTGTTTGTGTGGTTAGTTGTTCTAAATTACACGAAACATTTTAATACGGTTTTCACTATTACTTTGAGTAGTTCTCCAGAAGGATTTATATGTATACATGTAGTACATACATTTTATATAAATCGATGTATTTTAATCAAATCGTAAAAATAATTTTCAACCGCTTTCATTACTAACGCTGGCTAAACTTCATTGCAGATTTTAAAATAATGTACTAGAAAATTGTATATCTTAAAAGGACCTACGGAAAAGTCCTAGGTGGTATATATAATGTCCTAAGGATAAGCCACAGTAATCATTTATATCTTGTACATATTGGTAAAACCTACTGGTTTATTAGCGAAGCAATGTGGCTACTACAGTATTAATCTTAATCCAATTACATATATTAGGTATGTTTGATATTGTATGTACATTAAAATTGTCTTTTAAAGTATGTAATTATAAAAATATTATATATGTATATATATATACATACGATACATACGAAAAAATCGAACATTTGTGTATCACGTTGCTAAGTGCATAAATTCCCCTATTTCTTTAAGTATAATATATGCCAAGGTGCGCCACAACACAAGGAACAAGACACCATCCTCAAAATTACTATGTGGGCAATAATACCAGCTAAAATACCGCATAACCATAATCTGACATTAGTGACATGAAAAGGAAAAAATATGCCAGTGAACCTCCTGTATCAGATTTGCAGGAAGAAATCTTCATGATTACGACAGACCTGAAACCATAGCCTGTGGAGGTGCAACGGGTACATCGTACACAAGCGCGTCATTTGAACCCTTACCACCTGTTATCGAAGAGTCGAATATCCACGAAAATTGAAGTTATAGTGGTATTAAAAAATAATCCCAAGGAGGGTTGATGTCAGGTGCGAGCGGCCAATCGTACAAATAAGTCAAATCATACATAACAACATGACAAACATGTCGTGACGTCCCTACTTACGTAGGATAAAGGTAAGAAATGATGAAGCCGGGCAAGATATCTAGTCGCCACATAAAGGCAATACTAATTGTGTGTTGCTCCAAGATTGTAATTTTAATCGATGATTTATTTCCATCTCATTTTATTGTATACCAAATAGCATGCGTACATTCATATTTAAATTGTTAGCTCAGTACACCGATCCATACCACGTACGAGCTATGAACGTATTAGACACAAGAAAAATATGATAGACACTGTTATGTCTACTATCAGTGTACATGTAATCGTGAATTCGGTGTCGATCCGATCATGTCATACTACGGTGTCGGTTGAGATAGATAGCTTAGCTTAGTCAGAACGGGAAACTCGGCGACAGTTCAAGCCGAGGCTCACTATGTGCCCTTGCGTTGATCACCTAAACAAATCGGGTGAGTGATATAAACGCTCCCCTTAGTAGTCCGGTGAATCTATAGAAGCCCCAGGGTCAACAGGATATGTCAATTCGTAAAAAAAAAAAATTGATGAAGGAACTGTCTAGTTATCGTCGTCTCATATTAATTTATATCAAGGTTTTTTCTTGCATATTCCTCGATACGGTATCCTATTTCTTTTAATTAATATAATTTTCAATTATTGCATATGACATTGTAAAATGATGATACGATTTGAAAATCGACAGCACGATAGAAAAAAATTCTATGTGTCACTTGTGACACGCGTGCCAGAGGTTCGCCACCGCTGGACTAGTTTAAACACAAAGGTGTCTAGGTCACCAGCTTGTATGTGTTTGAATAATATATCGATAACCGTCACCAGTTAAGAAACTATACACAATTAGAGTTCCGTATCTCGTAACAAAAACACCTTGTAAGATTACTCTGTTGTCAATTTCTGTACGTGTGTAAGGAATCTATAATTTTATATTAAATGTTAAGGTCTAGAATCTCACACTGTCATAATAAACGCCTTGTTCACCGACCAGTTCTCAAAGCCTGTAAGGCACTTCCTTGGGACTTATTACAGTCTTGATATTTTACACAAGAGGAGATCTTTTAACAAAGGGTCTAGGATAAATTATTTCAAATCCTCTGTTGTAATATTACACACAAAAGTTAAATTATATTTTTGAAGTAAACTTCTTACGGGAGGGTTCTGAAATTGTAATCCATAATAATTTTGTGTGACGAAAAGTGGTGGGGGTAAACACTGTGTCGGGTAGATTTGGAGCAGTGTCTCTTTCCTTTTCGAGAACAATGAGATATGCGTTCTTCTTTCTTTCTTCCTTTCTCGTTGTCCGTAATTAAGTATACTGCATTCAAGCGGTGTGACTATCACTAAACACAAGCTATGCTATTCAAAAGTGATTAGTGAATAATTGAAGTAATACAAAGTTTCACTTATATCGTGTATATTTACTTTTCTTTATTTTTTGTTTTAGTAAACGGCTTAATGTATTAATTCGTAATTAATATAAAGTATATCGCAAATAAAGTCCTAAGTTACCACAATAAAGAGAAAGCTTTTCATATTTAACTTTTACATAGTGAAAAGTTATCAAAAGTTATAAAGTTCAGTACCTACAATCCCGAAGTCTAGCATAAAGGGAGGTATTTTAGTACAAATTATTGCATAAGTTCGAAAACTATGTATTTCGGATTCAATTTGGAACTATTACTCCGCAATATTATATTCACCGTTAATATCTTACTATATACAATGTGAAAAAACGCATCATAAAAGTTTGTCACTTAGATGTCATTGATCATCTGAGACATCGGAGAATGTACGTCTAACATACGGAAAATATTTATATAAAACATATATATAGTACAGAACCCTCAAGGCGCGAATTCTACTCACTATTTGTCCGTCTTTTGTTTTTTATATAAGTTTTAGATAACCTTCTTGGTGTATGCGAAATAGATGGAATTGGAATATTAAAAACTTGTATCTTAGTCATCCATGTGATTTTAACACTAAAGGCACTTCTCTACTAGCTGATAACCGAATCTTTGTCTGCGTCGTATATTATTATAACATTATTTTTTTCTGTGCTGAGTAAGAAAACCAAACAAAATTGAAAGTAGAAATATACTTTCCTAACAAACCTTATTTGTAAACAATGTTATCCGTTTACATGTCTTGCCCTTACGCACCAAACCGTTTACCCCCTTTTATATATCACTAAACGCGAAATCCTAACATAAACAAAAACAATATATGTTTTTCATAAAAAAATATATCCATAAATTTATGACCTATAATTTACTTTATTGCTTGTCTCATACAATAGCGTCGTAACACACGTATAACAGTGCGCGTCACTAATCCATATTCCAAAATCAAATATATCGAACAAAGAAAGGGCATGGAACTCTTAAATCATGGAATAGTGAAGCGACACTGACGCAGCGTGCAATGAGAACGAGGCAAAATGAAAAAAAGAAAAAAAAAAAACAAAATCAACGCAATGACACATTTATTAGTGCTGCCAGTTGTTGGTACTTACGGTTGACAGCTCATAAGTTTCGAACGTTAATTTGTGATAAGTCAAATGTGCTCGTACGGACGGATGGGCTACCGGATTTTAGCTTTCACATTTCAAAGAGTCATTATAATTTTAAGTTCACTTAACGATGTGTTTTTTTCTGGTGATACGAGGGAATTTTATTTCCCTTTGTGTCGAAATCTGTAATGTTTTAATAATGAACGCTTCGAGCCCAAGCGTTAATATCATCGATAATCGACAACTGACATGAATATCCCGTCCTTAGTAATATTCAATCGTAAAACGAAGCTTTATTTTTATATTGTAATGGAAAACACATGAAATACCAAAACATTATAAATCTATTATTATATTGTTAGTCGTGTTGGTCGAGTGGTTTGACATGTGGAATATTAATCTGATGCCCGCAGGTTCGAATCCCGTCATGCACCAACGGATTTTTCTGAATTAACATATACTTACTAATTTAAAACCTACATTTGAGAAATGTTCTTATAGTAGGTACCAACATACATGTGGGAAAATATAAAACAGTGGATTTCTCGGAGTTTAAAATCGCCAATCGCTGATGTCAAACGACAATGTGGCTTAAAATTTTAAAAGGCCAAGCCTAGAAGAGGTTTGATTCTCAGATGCACCTGGTAGTGGCTGATAATTATTGACGATAAATTTTCAATTCTAGGGTGGTAGCTAGCCAGATGGGCATTAGAAAAACCCTACCATCATGCTATAGTCTGTTACGATGTTTTCCGTCACTCCACCTCTTTGCAAGATGCGATCGACGTGATGTCTGAATACATACCTATTGACCAGCTATCACTCCAATGAATTAAACCATCGCTTGAGACATGGTTTTATCACTAGTCTTAACAAAAAATGGTGTATGTTTTTTTTAACTCGCCACGCTAGCTTACTTTAGTCAAATACAAAATATTCCGATAGCTACACTTGAGAACTAGCCTTAGGTTTAGCATATTCATCTTAAGCCTCATCATCATTTAAAATCAGGGTGACATGTAAACAAACGGTGAAACCTATAAAGAAAAAAAAACAATATAAAATACAACGTCATTCTCGAACTAACTGCGCAATACGAAATCCTTTCACATGCAGAGCTAAAAATAAATTAAAAAAAAAAAAAAACAAGAAACAAAGTCAACGACTTATCCGATATCTACCCAATAAGCCCTTTTGTCGTTCCGTGTATTTAACGAATAATCCATTGGAACGTTCGTTTTTTATAACATTTATTAGATCTCCGAGCTAATTACGCGCGCTGACAATGTGGTTTCGTGGCATTAGTCGACCGATTCGTTTGACAGGCGCGACGTAATCATAATTGTGTTGATGCGACTCCCTGGTCGAGCCATCGGTAAACGGCGGCGCCATGATTGCTTTTTATTTTTACGAGTTGACACTACTTCACTAAGGAGGTTTCGTTAAGTTTTTTTTTGGAATGCGAAGTAAAATTATGTTTTCTATTTTTATTTTTTATTATCCAATTTAAAAAGCAATCGACGTCGGTTGACTGAATCGTACAATTATGTAACGTATTACGTTTAAGTAGTACATTTAACGAACTTCATTTGACATAAAGCGATATACTTATGTGTGTGTTATAAAACGACACATGGTAGACATAAACTTTAAGAGCGAAAGAAGGAGACGAAATTGCCATAAATTATAGTCTTTCGTCAACAAATATAATTTTAATTACCTAATACCCGCAGCTTTCAGTGAAAGTGGTTTTGTTTCATAGGAACTACATGTTCGTTATGGCTTATTCCATGTGGACTATCTGTTATCTTTTTACCTGTATCTTTTCTATCACTGTTTAACTCCTATGAAAAAGCATAGTAATGTGTAGCCTATATAACTTGTGTCTTAATCCTAAAACTAACTAATGTAACAAATGCGAATTTGCTTTTGTTTCTTTTTTACGCTTTCATTTTGAACTTTTGCCTTTTTTTCAACTGACTACACTGTTGCCTATGTTATAGGCTCTACAGTTTTATCGGATTACTAAGAGTAGCGATTAAGGCACTCACCCGATTTTATATAAACAACTAGCACAAGGGCGCGCGTCGCGCCTCGACTTGGACTGTCGCCGAATATCCCAAGATCTAACTAGCTAAGCTAAACTATCGATGTATGAAAATACATATAGCAATTCGTGAAAAACTACTCAATAGGTTCTTATAAAATTGTACAGTAGTAGAGCTTTTATACACATGTATAAGAATTAAGCTTAAATTTATGAAAATATTATATAAATTGGCAAGAATATATTAATATGTCAAGTAAGTTGAAAAAAATACTGTCAACTGAGAGCTATCTCAGCTTGCGGTGTATAAATCGATGGAGTAATACGAGAGTAATGTATTGCGTAGAAAGATAAAAACGCAGACAAAGTACGGCCGCTAGTACTACATAAAATCACCTATCTCGCTGTAAAAGAAACATTACAATCGATTAAGACATGTCGAAGATTAGTGAGGTCAAACAACATGCACAGAAAACAGAAATGGATTCATTTTGTTATCATTATGGTATATGAAAACGTGGTTTTCGTACTGGGACGAAATAGAAAAATAAAGTCTACCAATGACGTATACGTAAAAACAAAAAATATATAAATCAGTTATCTCCGTTAAAACAATTTGAAAACAAAAAAAGTTACTCTAAGCTTTACTTTTTTCCTTCAAACGGTCGCGCAAAAATATTTGCCAGTGTCAATAATGGAAGTCAATTCGATTTTGTCATCACATCTTCGTGTAATTTACCTCTGGTGAAAATTCAGGCTCATTTCAAGTCATCTTCTACGTCATTAAAACAATAAAATAAATTTGGTCTTATTTCACACCAGGGACAAAATTAACCGTTGCATAATATTGAAACAGGAGTATTTTCAACGATCATGTGTGAACAATAAAGCTACCTCCCGCGCAGTCAGCTGCGGCGCAACAATAGCGGACGACAGATGTGCGCGGGCGCATGCAACAATGCGATCTTCGCTGTCAACTCTCAGCTGCTAGCGTATTTTAAAATTATTTTGTTCTGGACTATCAGCATCGATTGGCAAATATTAATAATAATAAAACAGACATTCGAAGACGTGACTTGTTATTCCTATCTCATCAGCGACTCTCCTGATATAAACTGAGAAAAGATAACAACAACGGAGTTGATATATTGATCAGAATCAAATTCACAAAAAAAGACATAGTAATTAGTTCACCAGTATTTTACAGCGACGGTAGCCATAGGGTTACCTACTGAGTAGTAAACATGGACACCTCGTCCATCGGAGCTTTCGTTGATAACTATAGTTTATCTATCACTCTTAAGTTGAGTATCATAATCGTCAACTGCAACACCTTCACCACAAGATTCCACCGCGGATGATCCAAGAACAAGGACAATTACTGAGAGATTGGCGATATAGTTGGATATCATTTCACATTTATGGAAAAAAATCTGTTTTATAAAATAGTGATATTACGAATGTAAGCGCGTTATTTTAAAATGACTAAACCAATTTGACTAATTATATTGTATTTGTAGTCGTTAGGGCGAGGTCTGAATAAAAGAAGATTTTCGAAAAATTTTACGGAAAAAGGAAAAAATGTGGTTGAGATAGAAGGCAATAGGGAGATATTCAAAAAAATTTAATCAAATTGACAGATTAATAGTCAGTTGTTATTTATTTTTTTATTGACTTTTATTGAATGAATCTTTTACATTTTAAAGAGTCATTTATATTTTATTTTGTTTCTCCTTTTTACATCTTGTCACTACATATTATAAAACAAAGCAGTCCGTTGCGTCTATCTGTTCTCGATAAACTAAAAACTACTAAACGGATGCGGTCTACATACAACACTGCCTAATTCTTTTAAGGTGTAAAAAAACAATGCATAGTGAAATATTCCTCTTTTATAGATTTACAAAAAAGTCTGCGATGGCATATACGATATATCTATCTTTTAAGTATGACTTTCTATACTCATCTATCTTCTAAAAAATTATCACATGCAATATGTTAATTAGAAGGCTCTTTATACGGATACAGTATTCACCCTTATCAAAGTGAATACATTATTTACTTTAAGCATTTCATGTACATAAATATCTATTTTTTATTATCAGGCCAGGATAACGTCCGCCGGGCCTGCTAGTCTATTATAAATAAATCGAGAGACATATATATTTTTACTTCAGAGGTAAACCAACTGCCTAGATACAAAAACCCTAGTTTAGTAATTAGAGAATCATAGAGTGTGTTTTGTTTCCATATTGTATATAGATTAAATGTAAATACGATGTATAAAAAATATATTTTATTTCATTACATGATTGTACTATAAAGGGAAGATTTGCTCCAAATTTGTTGGTTAAGCAAAGCCGGGGCGGAGAGTTAGTAGTAAATAATTGATAAATAAAGAATGTATTGTCCCACAAAGATGTTCAAAGGAAAGACATCAACGCGAGCGTACATATGAATTCCCTTGACATTTTAACTCCGTAACCGTCATGTATTGACGCGGGTCGAACACAAAGCGTTTAGAACTTACACGTTCAGCTACCTCCGGCGGACCACCCCGGGCAATACAAATATGACTTAATTGAGCCCCAGATTAATGCGAGATAAAATTCTGTTTTTAATATTTATAGCAGATAGATAGCGATAGACATGTCGTGTTGACAATGGAGTCGAGCCGAATAAACTGCGTAGTCATTGAATAAACATACGCATTCCATAGACCTAAATACCTATATAGGCATGTGTATTGGTTGACTTTGTACTATTAACCAGGGAAGGGACAGCGATTGTCCATACAGCTTTTTTTTCTGCTTTTTTTTTTTCGAACTGTCTACACTGTTGACCTGGCAAGGCCTCTACAGTTTCACCGGACTACACATCCATATAGCTTATAGCACCCGGTTATAGTCAACGTTCTCAATAATAGACGACCTCACATAAAACATTTACAAAAATATATATTTAATCATTGATTCTTTACTTGACATTGGCAGAATTTGTACTCACGCAATGCCATATATAAAAGCTAAATATATATTTAAATGAATTTAAATCATATATTTAAAAAAAAAGAGTAGTCAGTGGTAAGTTGTGCAACAGTTACTATGGAATGTGTGGAATGTGGTCGTGCTTTAAGATTTCAATTAACGAGTTGTAACAGAGAAATTTCGTTATTGGTTTGTTCGTATTAACTTGCATTCGAACAGTGCGTATTTCATTAGAGTTATGTGTAGCGACAGTTGGAATAGTAATTTATTGTTTGTTTGTTTTTTACTTCATTGAAATAACCAATTTTTTTGATATTTATTTTATATAGCTTTTCAAATGTTACCATGACGTCAGACTATTCGTCCATCGATTATTTTTATAAAATTGCCAACGATTGCTAGGGGTCGACTGGATACACTCCGTCATCTATACTTCCTAATAAGTATAATAAATGTGAATGTGAGTTTGTTACATAGTCAAGCCTTAACTACTCAGCCAATCATCATGACATTTTTCATGCATATTCTCAAGGGTACAGAAAAGGCCATAGCAGTTCCCTTCATCCCGAAGAAAACTAGCATAACAGAGAGATAGGCCAAATCTACATTAGCGCGAGTAAAGTCACGGACAAAAGCTAATAAGAAATAATTCCATTTTTAGAATGTTAATAGTAATCCTAAACTAAAGAGTATTAAATAGTACCCTTCGAAATAGATAGATATTGATTACCACACCACTTTCCTGGTAGGATATGTAGGAAGTATAAAGTATAAAGCACCAAGTTTCTTTAATATAAGAAACACCTTCCACTTCTTGTAGTCTATTAAACCCCACTATAAAAACGTTTTCTAATCTCTCCGTATAATTCAGTCGCGATACACTCTCATTTCTACTCCTATGAAATGTCTGATCTTATGCCTAAGAAATGACTACGATCTTCAACGATATAGCTGAGCAAGCGCAACTGCCTATTTTAGTATTAATAGATATTCTAGATTAGGTGATCCAAAAAATAATAATAATAATAAATATACTGTATTACAATTCCGGGTTTGGGATGACATTTATGAACGTTAAAACATTATTTCTCGTTCGGAAAATGAACAACTAATTTAGAATAGCTAGCAATAAGCTAATTCTGGTTTATTTATCCATCTATATATATATATGTACATACATAAATAATTTGATGTTCGTTTGTCTCGCTAAAACTCGACAATGGTTAGACCGATTTGGCTAAATTTGATCTTGAAATATTTGTGGAAGTTCAGGGAAGGTTTAAACGATGACAAACATAAATAATATGTAAAGGCAAATACTAAAAAAGACAATTTAATTTTCAAATACAAAATGTTCGTAGCTATGAAACATATTGTGATGTTTTTGTCATTTTGGAAATAAAAAGTCGTTATTCGTTTGTTAAATATTTATTATAGGTGCGTTCAGAATGTTTTCTTTTGCATAGCAGATTACAGATTATGAGGTTCGATCTATTTAGTACGTTTTGTTGCAATACAAAACAGTTCTATTTAATAAATAAAAATAGTCCCTGCAAGAGGAAGCTGTAAATTGATTAAGAGCATAACTGTGTTGCATTTATAATGTAAATATAAATGTTGTACATATTCAGTTTTAACCACAATTTACATAAATAAGTCAGTGAGTACTAAGCGATACGAAGTTCACCTGAGTACATCTAGTAAGATATACAAATAGAGTAGAATAGCTTTAAATAAGATATTAATAATACAAAAACTAATGAACAACTATGATTCACGGTGAAGTAAAAATGAACGTTAGAATTAAACACACCCATAAATACCGGTCACCGTTTGCGTTTCAAATATTTGTCCGTTGAACTTCTCGTTTGATTTTTTTCCCCATATTACATTATCCTGTCATGTCGTATTAAGTTGATCGTGCAAACATAGGACTGTTTAATGGTTTGAATTATATAAATCACTCATAGACACAAGGTTAGAGTAGGTTGATGGTTTTTAAACCTTATGGCTTATTTAATAAAATGAAGATCAATTTAAATTAGGTATTATTATAAACTTCGTGTTGGTTTATCGGACGTCTATATAATATTATTAATTTAAAATATAAAAACAATTTATAGGCTACCGCCACCTAGTGGCGACTTATATTAAACCTGACTTTTGCTCGCAGTTTCGGTTGCATTACCCTAAACCTCGGGCATAGTAATTGAGTAGTTAAGGAGTGAAAGCGTAACAAACAAATCGATATTATAATGTTACTTAGGATATATCAGAATTAAACAGACTATCATAATTTATAAAGCTATTGTTTAAACTATTCGAAGTAAAACGATAAATGTCAAGAATGTCTGAAAAAACTCTACCATTCGAGAGTTACCTTCGCGTTCGTGGACATGCTGTTAGAGACGCGACCATAATGTATGGTGTCATTGTTTATAAAGACACAAGTAAAGTCGCAGGCGACACCTAGTAAATTTTTTTTTTAAATTGTAATACTATAAAATGACTGTACTGTAACAAACGGAAAGCACACCACAATTCAAAACCTACATAGACTACCGAATAATCTACAATCGAGCCTGCAAAACTCTTGACAGCTTTTACTCAATAATACTCTACTTAATCCAGAAACGCGACAAATTAAAAGCTAGTCACTATGACTGAATTATGGTGTATTATTAATATCAATGGTAGTAACGTTCTAGTTACCATACTACCAAGCATGCCACCAAATATTTTACTAAGGTAACATAAAAGAGAGAAAAAAACATGTGCAGTTACTTCAGACGCGGTAGAAGTGAAAACTACCATCCTCAAGTTGTAAATATGTCACCTAACAACTATAGGTGTATTCTGTGGTTACCACCTTGGATTATATCGTCATTTAATATCAGGTGAGATTGTGGTCAACGCGCCAAAACCCGATAAGTATAAAAAAGGAAAAAAAAAATAAGATACACAACGGCTTCATACCCAAAACTTCATAATACGCAGGTGTATACACACATCTACAACTCTTGTACTAGCATACGTACGAGTATATACATAGACAAGTAAACGCTTGGTCTCAAGAAGTTATTAAATAATGCAATACATAATGAGAAGGCCACGGTTAAAAGAAACACTGTATAATGTATCCTATCTCATCCTCTCATACGTGAAACCCTATAGATTTATATGGTTATCTCTTTTCTCGACTTCCAAATAACAACGTGGTTAAAGAAGTTTTCACTTTAAAAAATTAGTCATCGACTTATCCGGTTAATTTTAATGACTTAAACTTGGAGCCTTTTAGAACCGAAAAGTCCGTTAATATAGAAATTTATACTAAACCTGTTCAAGTCAGCTGTTTAGATCACCCACTAGTAATACAGGTTTGTCTCAATAAATATGTCGTTCGTAACGAATCATCTGCTCAACAGAAGAAACATGATAAAAAATTAATTCCTTTGTATATTTATATTAAGCTACCAAAAATATTATCACAGTTTTTATTTTTTTTATTATGATGACAAAATTATTAAACAATGTGCCGTTTTATTTCAAACTAGCTGATATCCGCGACTTCGTCTACCTTGTTTATTATCTTAACAATATATTTTATGTACAAAGGATAAACATGAAAAAATTGAAATATAAATGATTGAATAATAAAATAATTAATTTCGTCTAGAATATAACAAAACCTATAAATTATAAGAGGACGTTTCTATGTCTTTGAACACACTACCCTCAGTAATTACCAGTCACATTTGAAAAAATACTTATGTATTATATAGTAGTTTTAATGAAGAAAATTAAAAGTTAAAGCTGTAAAAAATTGAAATAAAATAGAAGTAGAGAAAGAGCGGAAAAGGTATGGATGGATTATGTGAAAAAGGATATGTGTTTAAAACGTGTGAATAGTTAGATGACATCTGATTGGGAAAAGTAGAAAAGGAAAACCTGTTGTGCTGACCCTACTTAGGTGGGACAACGGTAAGAAAATGATAATTGTGGAAGATTAAACGTTACCTAACATTACGCTATGACCGTTAGGATTGGAACAGTTACCATACAAAATGTATAATAGGCGGGCGCCGAATATATCTCGTTAACTGAAATGAATAAATGTACGTAAGTTGCAAATATTCCCCGAAAACACTCTCTAATCATGAAGCTGCGTTTTTCCATAGCTTCCACTGATCTTACTTTCAATGAGTTATTGAATTATCTATCAAAATAATGATAATGAATCCTAAATTAGTACAGAACACCCAGCATGAAGACACTACGAGTTAAACCATAATTTATGGTCGACAATTCGACGATCACAGTTCAGTGAAAGCCTCCATGAGTGCTGTCACACAGGCGGTACCTTTGTGAATCATTGTACAATTGGTCGGGTCCGGGAATTTGTGTGCAAACACGAAGCCGCATCGAAACGTCCCTCTCCCTTTTTATTAGACTAATAAATTATTGTAAGTAATGATAACATAAAGAATAACTTTAACTTAGGCACAAACACCGGCCGCTTCATTTCAAACATATAACCCATTAAGCATGAAGATTGACAGATTGACAGACAATTATAATTCAGAATAAAAGAATGTGTATTTCAGAAGTCAGATTTAAAGATCGTTACTGTATTTTACATATTATGTTTCATATTAAAGTACATAATAAAATTGTCGTCTTAATAATAGAAATATAGATAATTAACTTAAGATTCATTTTAGAAAGAATGTGACTGTCTAATACATCTTCAACGGACTTATTTAAATCGAACTCTATTATGACGTTTACAATTCATATTCTACATTACTGGTGAGTCAATTAGTGAGTTTAATTTTTTTTTAATATTTTGATGACAATATAATAAAATGTCGTTTTTAGATAGACTAAATGATTTGTACGGTTTTAGAAGAACTCTGTAGCAATAACAACTCAGAGACAGTGTGTTCGCATAATTTTTGGCCCATGTATTTTCGATTCATACAGAAATTCCGAGATAAAGGAAAAAGAGAATTAAGTCAGCGTTTTTTATACATATAAGTTTTAGCGTTTGCTTACAATCTCACTTGAAATTAAATTACGATGTGGTATAATTTGGTAAACACGTTAAACATACAAGGTGATGGTAGAGCTACGCTGAAGCTATTACTGGTTTCAGCATGAATGGGTCGGCTCGCCCGGGGTAGTACCACCCTCTCACAGAAAACCGACGTGAAGTAACAGTGCTTGCACTGTTGCGTTTCGTTCGGTCAGTGAGAGCGCCGGAGGCCCACATATTTAAAAGGCCGGCAACGCACTTGCGACTCGCCTGATGTTGCTAGTGTCTATGGACGGCGGTGATCATTCATCAGGTGACCCACCTGTTCGTTTGCCCCCTATAATATTAAAAAAAAAAATGGTGAGTCGTTTTTAAAGTATAAAATTTTAATTAAAAATCAAATACTACATATCGCTAAGTCCGTTCAATAACTCCAAATGCGGCTGCAATTAGAACTACACACACGTATAAGGCCGGCAACGGCGATACAAACAGTAGAATAAGGCCTGAATAAATTGTTCACCAATACTATCATAAAATCTTAGTCTTAGTTTCGCAAACTATACAAAATCAATAAGAACAAACACACAATACTCAGCCACCCACTGTGTTACAAAATACAAGCAGTATTGCTTCCGCTGGCATCTTTGACGTTTCTATTCATAGTGTAGTCACCTTGTTTACACCTCTACGAATCTTCGATTCAAACATGTCTTTACTGTGTTATTAGGATTCCGTAAACAACGCTCTGTAAACCTTAAATCATCGTGAGGAAGTCTAGTATCGTCGCTTAAAAAGAATATCTAATTGTAGTGCGGTGAAACTGTAGAGGCATAGCCAGATCAACAGTGTAGTCAGTTCGAAAAATAAGAATATCTAAATCTGAGATCTCGAAGTTTCTAGAGAATTCGTAATAGACAATGTTTCAATGTTTACACGGTTCCGTGGCTTGGATTAGCTGGCATACTTTAGCTTTTTGAGGTATTCTTTATCTATATGTGTCCAGTGATTGATTGAATTACGCACTTACAATTGTTTAACGATTTATTAATACCATTTTTTTCCTTATATAATCGAGAGGGCGATGCAGAAGACTGACCGCACCGTGTTTTAAACCAAATTCGGTAAGAGACATTCAGTCAACGGTGGATCATTCAAAGGTTGGTATTAAAATCTACACCAATAACTCGATTCTTCTGTCTATACGTGTATTCTTCTTATTCCAAATATGTACTATAACAGACTGTTGGCGAATATAACGTAAGTTTTTTTTTTAATTCTGTCAGAACCCACGCAAGTGAGAGTTAAAGCGAAGATGCATAATTGAACACAGTTTTCTTAACAATAAAATAATTATTGACCATTCGTAACGGACCTGCCGATTAGTAACGAATCCGTTTTACCTTATTGTTAAACATTCTACCTATAACCTATTGTTCTTAGTAATAATATATGATATTTAAAAAACTTTTCTATTTTTTCTCTCATTGACGATATTTATACTCTCAAATATTGATTTAAAAAATAGGTAACTAAAAAATATTTTTAATGTTTACAATTGAGTTGTTCGTTATAATTCAATATGAACTAAGGTCAATTACCACCCCGTATACCAATCGTCAGATTACAAAATATAGAAGATATACATATATAAATTCAGATTGTTTCTTAATCACTGTATTTTTGTATTACCGTTCGACGGGGACGAAGTCGCAGGTCACAGCTAGTCTTTAATTATAACTTAAAACCTTATAAAAGTCTAAGTTTTATTTTGGCTCATTTTGATAAGTAACGATTCAATTTCAACCCGAAACCAGTCATGTGTTCCGATTATGTTAAAACACTGGATAGTTAAGTACACAGGCACACAACTTATTTATTATAAACACTAACTTAGAATAGATAGACTACAACTTTCTTCAATAAATAAGCTATAATAGATATATGTGTATAAACAGGCGAAAATAAAACGGATCATTAATTTTTTCTCATCTTTTTTTGGTCTTTTTTTGTTTAGTAATTATTGACGAGCTTTAGTTTATCAATAAAAAAAAAATTGGAAACCGTTCGTTTATTTCCAAACCATCGACTAGTCGAAGTTTTTATTTATAAGTCTCTGTTCATCATACTTCACGATCCTGACGTATATTACTCTACAATATTTATACACACTTTGTCATAAGAATCTTAATCGTAGTGAAATAAAATATATATATATGGTCTGTGGTCAAATTTTCATAGATTAGCGGCAGTACAAAGAAAAGAACAACGATCTTTTAAACTTTTATAATATTGATATGGGAATATTCGATATAGGGAAATATGATTTTTTAATTTCATAATGTAAGCACAAAAGAAGGCAAACTAAAAAAACAGCGAATAAACAAATGGAATGTATTCAAAGGCCAATAGATCATACGTTTATCGACTTCTGCGGCTACCGAGTGAAACGAAACCGAACACTAGTGAATGTTTAAGTCCTGTGAAATAATAAAAATATTGTAAAACTCCTTGCACCTGGAACAATAGCTACCGCACTTCCAGGCGACCGCAGGAATGCGCGGAACTTGAAAAATGACCGCAACATGGGATATTTGTGCAGTTACGCGGGCGGTAAAATAATGATTTATATTAGCAATTTTTCACTTTTTTCTTTTCACCATATTCATTAAATCCAAAATTTCAATTTATAATTACAGCGTGCAGTAATATACAGTTGTAATAATACACTGATTATATGCAGAACGTACATAACATTGTTTTATTACTATAATACAAACTATTCCAATCATGCGTTCAATGTCAGACGTGGTTGATAACGACTTTCATCAAACATAATTTAATGCGTCAACGACCCGAGCGTGACGCTTCACTTTCGTTCACTATTTTATGCGCCTAAAGAAATTTTCATTAAAAAATACAAACAGAGGTCCAGTTTTAAATAGCATGACGTCATATTGCCAAAAACGAAATACGATACCTTCCTTCACGCAGTCAGGTGTAAATGATGACTTTTTGTTCCACTACACAATATTGTTCTATTAAGACGACCGCCCATCAGATTTACTATGTCGCCCAAATAGACAAATATTTCAAAACACTAAGGGGGATACAACTCAATCGCACCGCTTCGGGGACACCTGCTGAGACTATACAACGGTAATATGCATAAAAGAAATGCACCTACGTTTCTAAACAGATAAGGTGAATTTTATTTTATAACTATGTATTTGTTGGATATAACTTCGTTCTTGTGAAAATATTTTAATGAGAACTACGAGTTTGTATGGATTAATTGCGCAATGTTTTTAAACTTTTAATTGTTATTTCGTCATTGCTACTTGATTTTTATAACTCGCTTGAGTGTTGACTCACTATATAGTATAACAATTTAGTACAGAAAAATATGGTGAAACCAATATAAGTCAAATTATAAATGCAGATGAAATCGCTCACTTACCAAAGATGACTCACTAATATAGAAGCGCTAAAATCCAGACATTAAATTAAATTATTAAGAAAATAAGAAAAGCGGTAAATTTAAAAGGTTTCGTGCTAAAATCCTATTCATTTTACACACCGACCACCCAACATTATCGGCTTTGATTCGACAAACAAACCGAAATATTTAACAAAAATGTTTCCATGAAGATACACCTATTGATCCGCCCTGATCACCTGCTGATTGCGTCTATTTGACTATGTTATTTGCCGACAGAAAGTAGCGGCAATTTAAGTGAGGATATTGTTAGTGTCTATTTCGTATACAAACGTAGCTACGTTTGCATAAAACGGTACTCTCGCCCTATGCGAATAATATACTATAGATACAAATATATATATCAACTAGCAGGCCCCGCGGACGTTGTCCTGTACTGATAATAAAAAAATATATACTCATGTTCATGAAACGCTTAAGGTAACTAATGTATTTAATTTGATAAGGATTAATAGTGTATCCGCCTAAATAGCCTTCCAATTACCTCATTACATGTGACCATTTTTAGTAGATAGGTGGGTATAGTAAGCTATCCTTAAAAGATAGGTATATACCATTCCAGACTCTTTTATAGATTTAATAAAAGAGGAATATTTCACTATGCATTGTTTTGTTATATCTCAAAGGGATTAGGCAGCGTTTTTGACGAAAGCTCCTAGGCGGCTTTGACTTTTTTCGATCCGTTCAGTATATTTCAATCAATTTTGACAAAACTTTACAAAAATTATATACCTAAACCTTCCTCGTGTATTACTCTATATATTAGTGAAGACCACATTACAACTCGTTCAGTAGTTTTTGTATTTATCACGAGCATACAAACAGACAGACAGACGCGGCAGACGCCTTTGTTTTATAATATGTGGTGATAAATTATATTAAAAAATAATATTGTGAATATTATTAATTAAACTATTTATAGTCCATGAGCTACAAACAAATAAAATCCTTCGTGTTTCACAGGTAAAAAAAACTATTTCATGTCTTATTATTTAGTATTTGACAGCTAAAACATTCTAAACTGGTTTCCAGTACCACTTTTCTGTTAAAAAAAACTTAAAAACCTTGAGTTGGTAATAGCCTATTTAATTGATAAATTAATACATAAGAAGTTCTAGCAACTAGTACAGTACAGAAATTTTAACCCTCTTATCCCCCGCGTCAAATAGTATATAATACGACCGAATATTTTTAACTAATTCCACACTCTGTTGTATGGAGACATTTCATGACTAAACATTTTAAACTAATGTCACCGTTTGTTCTATATTGAAATTTCCCGATCTATTCCAATTTTTAATTACTCTTTTAATCTATTCTATGGTGAAATTGCATGACTAAATATCTATATCTAATTTCAGAGTACGCTCTACTTTGAAATTTCACGAGCAAACTTTTAAACTATGTTTACAGTTTAGTTTAGGGTGAAATTTCACTATTAAATATTTTTCACTGCTCTCAAAATCTGTTCTATATTAAATTTTCACAAATAATCATTTTTAACCACTTCCAAACTTTCATCATTGTAGTATAATCTCAGTCTTTTTCAGCCTGCGGAACAGAACTGAAATGTAACTAACCAATTATAACGTATCTTAGACATTCCATTAATTATACCGTGTGGTCAGACCGTAAGAAAAAAGTTGTATAGAATAAAAAATCAGGGTAAATGGGACGATAATAGTCCGGGTTTTGATACAAGTCTGGACATGTCCCCCCTTAATACCAGTTAGCGCTGTGAGTTAGCGGCGCGACCTTGCGCCGACCTAGACCGAAACTGGATCTAGAAGGTTCAATGGACCACCGAATTCGAAACGAACCATCCGCATCGCTTCAAGGACTAGTTTTATGTTGATTTACATAAATAATTTGGTTGAGAACATCTCGATTTTACACTAATAACGGAATTCATAGATTTATAAACGAATATTAAAACTACGATCTCTCAAATACATACATCTAATGTATTTTTTTTTATCTAAAATCTGTACAATGACTTCAAAGCATCTAATTGGAAATATGCACCACGTTACTACCTTACTGCAGTGCATTTCTCATCACCGCGTCTATCATTCGTGTACGGGCCAACCCTATGTGTTTGAGGTGTGTTTACGCGTCGCGTCGTCTTGGTCTTGTAGTATGATTGTTTAGATTCGGGCGGTGCACCTAGGCACACAGTGGTGGGCTGTTTTTTTTTGCTCTTTTCGGACTGAAATAGGTCACACAACATAGTAGTCAGATGTAAAATACACATATACATTCGTGAAACATGCATGGTCACACATGCATTTTTCACGAATTCATATATGTATATGAAATGGATAGATAGCTTAGTTAGCTTAGTCAGATCGGGAAAGTCGGCGACAGCTCAAGCCGAGGTGCACCGAGTGCCCTTGAGGTGATCGCCTAAAACAAATCGGGTGAGTGCCCTAAGCGCTCCCCTTAGTAGTCCGGTGGAACTGTAAAGGCCTTATTGGCTAGGGCTAGCAGTGTAGGTCAGTTCGAAAAAAAAAAAAAAGATTCGGGCGGTGTACCGCGAGCATTTAGACCGAGCACCAGTGAATGCTTTTTTTTCGTACTGACTACACTGTTGGCTTGTTAGGGCCGCTACAGTTTCATCGGACTACCAGCGAACGCATTCACCTTATCATCATAATCATATATGTTTTATATAAATTCAAAGTCTTGCGGTGTTTCAATTAAAATAGATGCCACGTACAATTCAAATTGATTTTCCATTTATAGCAGGAAAATTTCATGCATGAATGTTTTTTTTTGTATTATTATTGTAACACGGCATAGTGGCTTCACTATCCCCGTAGCTAAGCGCAGTGCAATTCAAAAACACTTATATTCATCGTAAGAAATAAAAACTAAATGTATTAAATGAAATTACAATTTTTTATGAATACAATTTGTCATATGTTATCATGAATAAAAAATCATGTAAATTATATCCCATACAATTTATACATCTGTCACATTTTACAGCGTAGAGTTTAATGGTCAGAAGTTTGTTTTGAGTATGACAAAAGACGAATGCCAAATCGAAACATATTACTCTTTGGCACACATATTATTACGTCATACTTTTAGGGCAGCTGAAAATAATATTGCCCCGTATATAACAATAATCTTGAAATATAGCAGGATTTAATATATCACCTGTGAAATAGCAATTATGAAAATAATATTGTAAATGTGAATATAAGATTGTTTCGTTAAGCAGTCACGTCCTAAGAACTTAATCTAATCAAATTTTTTAGACGCCCTTAACCTTGTTACCATATTGTTGAGTGACTTACGCATTCGCCCAGTAAGTCCGGTAAAGCTGTAAAGACACGTCAGACCAACAGAGTGAGACCGTTCGAAAAAAAAAAAAAACAAGAATGTTTGCTCACACTTTGTCATAGATACAGAAAGAAGGTGATGTTCCCAAGGGATAGATCAAATCCATATTAATCCATATAAACCACGAGTAAAAGCTAGTTAACTTGTATTGTAATTCATATATATGGATTGTTTAGCCTGAACTTGCCTGCCTAGCAAAGGAAGAATTACAAATTGCTTATCGATTATTCAAATAAATCTGATACACCGTAGTATCAAAAATTAATATATAAACCAAAGTTGGTGTCGGTGATCACACACGTGCGACGTGCGGCGGCACCTTGCGCAGATGGCGCAACCATCTGCCGAGCGAGACACCGCTTCGACGACCTTCATACACCTTTCAGACCGCTTTCGATCCGGTAACGGATATCGAAGTAATTACCTTTAAAGAGAGCATAATGAACATAAATCTACCGAAGAAAATTCTTAACACTGACAAACAAAGCTTAGATTAAACCAGTTGATCTAAGAATATAGAATTTTACAAAGGATTTCTTTATGCAACACTAGCAGGCCTGGTGGACGTGGTCCTGCCCTGATAATAAAAAAGATATACTTATGTGCATGAAACGCTTAAGGCGGCTTGACTTTTTCCGATTCTTTCAACAATGATCACTATATTTCAACCAATTCACAAATACCAATTTATATACCTAAACCTTCCCCGTTATTACTCTATCTATTGGTGAAGACCGCGTTACAATGCGTTGAGGAGTTTTTGAGTTTATCTCAAAAATATATAATTAACTTTAAAAGGTTTTACTATTAGTTTTCTAATTATTTGTATACATACTCAAGCAAGATACCAAAGAGAAATAGAATAATCTATTTATCACATAATAATGTAATAATAATCTATAATGTAAACAAATAAAAAGAATACATATCTATATACCCAATTAAAAAGTTTAAATTAGAAAAAAAAACACTTTCATCACGAATATCAGTACATATTATTAATTAACTCTTAAAAAAAATCCCTATAACCATGAGTCGCATAATCAATATTAATTGCGGACTACTATTTTATCCTTCGTCAATATCATTGATATTCCCCCTCGTCAGCATACCACAAATATATATCCATATTTTGATTCTAGCTGATATTCGGCCGTTTCGCTGTATATATTTAATTCAAAAATGGCAAAAGGCCAACGCAATCCAAAAATAAATAGCCTAGAACAATCAACGAAACATTCCGCATCGAACATATATGTGTATGTTTACATTATATATATTCATTTTTATTATTATTGCACATCTGACGATATTTATTTTCTCTCTACAATATCGTCGGTTGGTCAAAAAAAAAGATGCCGTGTCGCGATATCCTCACCAGTGTACAAACTTTTTTTTTCGAACTAATTATACCGTTGACCCGGCAAGTCCTCTACAGTTTCACCGAACTACAGCAAGTGTGTACAAACTAAGAAATGCAATAAAGTATTCATTTCTTCACCCATTCATGAGTGTTCAAGTTTGTTAGTGATAAAACGTGGCTTCTATTGGTAAAAATAAATTAACGGACCTCACAATAGAACTACAACAGATTCGTCACTCGTGCTATAACTATTTCGTAGCCTAAAGTACAGAAGTTGAGCTCCAATTTGAAATAAATCTTGGGATAACTTTCCGAAAAGTTAATTGAACTCGATTAATTTAACAGAAGATTAAGTTAGTCAATCCTTTATATACTGTTAATAATACTGTTCATGGTATGATGAGTTTGTAAGGAAGATATCTCTTTTACCTAAAATAATCAGTATGTTAGTGTAAAAAAACGTAGAAAAGTAGATCCTAGCTTATATCTTTTTGTAATGAGGAGATGAGATGTAATTTGGAATATGTAAAAAAAATACGACATTTTGATACAATTAATTACTAGGTTATATAGACACCGATACGTTGGAAATAGTACATTTTTCTGGATGAATACCCTATCTCCTTTACTGTACCCCTGACAATGTGTATGTGAAATTCTATGACGATAGATTGAGTAGTTAAAGGGCGAAAAGCGTACAAACAAAGTAAAAAACGTATTTTCACCTTTACAATATTAATAAGGATTATAAAGAAAGTCTTTATTACAAATGAATGCTTATTAAGGAATATTTTTATTAATTAAAAAGAAAAGGGCAACACAATACGTTTGTACCTTTTATTTCGATCTCATACAGTAACGCAATAAAGCTTCACGAACCATACCTAAGTAGTAATAATAATAGTGTAGTAATAAGAAAACATGGAAATAAAACAGACGTAATACGATATTGTTATTTGAACAGATAACAGTAATTTATAAGACCGAGAGAAAACTTAATAACACTTCACAAAAGTATTTCTATAAATCAAAAGCGGAACAATGAGTGCGCACTGTGAGGAATCTATCACATTGTCGCGGCGGTCGCGGGGTAACAAGCACATTTATCGTCTGTAATCATAATCCATCACGCGACTCGGTTATACTTTAAATATGGCTGCAGTGTCAAAGGCTTGGCGCGCTCGAAACTCATTCCTGTGATTAGGGTGATTCAAAAAAAGTTACTGGCAACTTTTTTTTTCAGTCTAACTATCGATATTGGTCTTAATTAAGTTCTAAAGGTCGCCTGTGACTTCCTTCCGAGCTTATATTTTTGAAGTTATACTTCTTTAGGCGCGTAAGAGAAAAATGATGAGAGTAAATTTTTTCGATGCGCGCGCACAACCTGAGCTATAGTCGACATTTTCTTTAAAAAAAGTATGTATGTATTAAATACCTTTTTTCTATTGTTAGTGTCGTTTTTTCTACAAACGTAGAATAAGAGGCAAGCTAAAATTTTTGATAAGATTTTTATCCTGTTACGCCAAAGAAGTATAACTTCTAACGCGTATACATAAGTACACACACACTTTTTTTTTAATAATATTATAATTTTCAGCGTTTGACCACAATCTAACCTGATGTTAAATGACGATGTGGTTTAAGATATTAAATAAGTTAAACCTTGAGGGGCTTGCTCTCAACTGCAACTGACAGAACAGACCTCTTGAAGTGAGATTTTTAACTTGAGAGTTGTAGGTAGCCAGACAGACTTAGACACAGCCTTACTACCATGCTGTGATATCACCACAACGTTTTCCTTCAACAAAAGCTCGGCTCATTCGGAAGGATTCAAACCTACATCGATTAACGCGGTTTTCGAATGTACTAACCACTTAGCGATTATCGTTTATTTATAAATGATGACAGCATGACATTAACAACGTAACTAACAACTCAGAGATAGCTCTCCAATAGTAGGGCCCTTTCAAGTTACTTGACACTTATCGTTATATTTTGGCCAATTTATATAATATCTATAGAAAAAAAACCTATGTATTATTCTATTACATAAGCGTTATTATTGTAGAGTTTCATCAAAATCAGTTTAGTAGTTTTTGCATGAAAACAACTTTATCGCAATTACCGAAGCAATTTTTTATACTGGCAACATTCCTTCCTGTAGAATAAATGTAACCGCAGAGATAGCTGCAAATTACTTTACCCAAGAAAGAACTCTAACTTGAAACTATAACAAAGATGATATTAATAGAATACAGTTTACTTGAGAATAACCCACGGAACGCATATCGTTTTATTTATCCAAAAAGAAGTCACATGTGACCTACGGCCGGCCGGCCGTTATGATTTAGAGTCGATATGTAGACGTCGCGTCGTTCGTCCGCACTAAGCCGACACTGGAATGCGGAGTGTCTTCGATATACTTTCCAATAGAATCTCTATAGCAAAACGCAACGTCAGTTTGTTTTCTGTAAACGTTTCAAAAGCATACATATAAATAACATATGGAGGGGCAAATTAATATTAGTATGTAAAACAAAAACCTTTATAAAAGGTATTTTCAACTATTGGCTCTCTGTATATTTTCACATTTAATTTCAGCTTAGTATATTTGAATGTAGAAATCGGATTTATTGGAGTCGCGATCCAAACGACAAAATTTAGTACCAGCATTATTATGTCTTACCAAAATTAATAATACATAAATACTTGATAGTTTTTTTATGGTATCGTTCTGTTTATTTTTATGTTTGCTCTGACATAATTCTAGTTGGATTTCGAAATGAATTTATCTGAGTTAAAGAAGTTCAACAGTTCAAAGTTAATTAATAGGACAGGGAAAAAAAATTAATGATACCGTTCCGCCACTTATCGGTGTACGAGCGAGCTGCGTACCCTCACAATAGAGGCCTTTCACGGCACTTGCGTACCCGCACGACAAATAACATTCTCAACGTGAGAAAGTTCCAGATAAAGCTACAAATGACCGTTAACGCCGGCCAGTTAGATAAACTTTATTGTTCGGCTTCTGTGAAATAATGTTAAATTGTTGCCTAATGTTATAGTATGAGGTAAGTTACACAATAACTGTGAATAAAACATACGTTTACATTTGTTTCGTTATTCATAACATCTATTAGCTTCCCGCTCGGTTTTTCACAATGGTACAGTGTACATATGTAGCCTAATACGCATCCTAGTGCTTTAAACATGCACTCTCTAATATATTTCTAACACTTAAAATTTAGAACTCATTAAAGTCAAGGAAGAATTGTAGGTCTTGAGACACGAACAATTATTTTGCTGCACGTCATTTCAAGTATGTGATACCTCCTAAGATATTTATTAGAGTAATATGCTATCAAAGGCAATTTTGGTCTAAATTGAATGTCCAACATATATAAATATTTAATTGACATACGTTTACATTTGTTTCGTTATTCACTAGCTTCCCATGTGGATTTACTTCATGATATCTATTAGCTTCTCATTCGGTTTCACAGTGGTACAATGTACATATGTAGCGTCATAGGCGTCCTAGTGCTTTAAGCATGCACTATTTAATATATTTTTAACACTTTGAGAATTAAAATTCATCAAAATCAAGGAAGAATGAGACACGAATAACTATTTGGTTGCACGTCATTTTAAGTTTGTGATATCTCCTAAGATATTTATTAGAATAATATTTTGTCAAAGGTAATTTTTGTCTAAACTGAATGTCCAACATAAATAAAAACTGGATGAATACTATAGTGGTCCAACAGTATCGCAAATAACCTATGTATAAGTAAAAAATAATTACTGGGTGCTATACTTAGGATACAGACATGTAGCATCGTGGACTTTTCACCGAGCCCTTTTTAAACCATAACAATTAAGTAATTATTACGCTTTAGACAAACTTATGCATTTCACTTGTAGTAATTTAATATTGCTGACATATGAACGTACCGCTTGATAAAGGATTCTTCTACCATAAATACGCTGTCTTGTCTATTTTTTTCTAATCCAGTTAGATCTAGTGGACAACAATCTACGAGTATACATTGAGATAAGAGGCCGTTGAAGTGTTACGTGAACACCCAACGGGGGTATAGGAGTTCTAAACTTTGGTTATTTATGATAATAAATGGAATGGAGTGTATTAATTGTAATTAAGTCAGTAATATTTACTTATTTTAATTCCCAAGAATCTTGCTCAAGATTTTGTTAAAATAGGAGGATTTGAGCTTTGCCGGCTCTTACTAATAAGGGGAAAGAGCGGGTCAAACATGAGCAAAAATCTGATATAACAGGTGTAAGTATTATATAAAAAGATTTTTTGGTCACGTTTGACCCGTTCCTTCCCCTTATTAATAAGACTCAGCAAAGCTCATATGCTTCTATTTTGACAACTTAAGTAAGGTTCTTTAAGAATTAAAAAAAAAACAGCGAGTCAAACATGATCAAAAATCTGCTTACATAATACTTAAACAGATCCTAAGTTTAATTGATGTGATTGAAGTAGAGATCGTCCGGAGTCCTATACATGGGCGGTAAAGCACCAATATTGTGCCTAACATTATCGCCACGACAATACAAATATATATCATTATATATATTATAATATATAACGTTTGTAGGTGGTAGAGCTACGCTGAAGCTTTTACTGGTTTCAGCATGAATGAGTCGGCTCGCCCTGGGTAGTACCACCCTCTCACAGAAAACCGACGTGAAGTAACAGTGCTTTTCGTTCGGTCAGTGAGAGCGCCGGAGGCCCACATATATTAAAAGGCCGGCAACGCACATGCGACTCCCCTGGTGTTGCTAGTGTCTATGGACGGCGGTGATCACTTACCATCAGGTGGCCCAACTCTTCGTTTGCCGCCTATATTATAAAAAAAAAATCGCGATAGTGCTATGTTTAGGCGTGACTCGTTCCGGGATCATTTATATCCTGTATGAAATAGGGTTGATAAGGATATGAATCCGAGTTGTAAGCATCACGTAAGCCTGAAGAGTGACTTCTTTTTAGTTCGTAATGTTTTGCAATTAACGAGTACATACTGAGAATATAAGAAGCTTATAATCCAACAACACAGCGAAGACCGGCTTTGGATTGCCGATCAATCGCTTGTCACCAATGTATTTAGCTTGCACTGTTCTTATCATCACATAAACTATCGTTACCTTATCAGCCAGCTACCTGTCACCACACCTCTTAGATATATTTGGGGAAATACACTAGTTTTTATTCTAAGCTTTACTATCGAAATATAACGGGTTACTATATAAATATTTGTTTATCGGATGAGATTACGTTTTTGATCAATTTTTTTTTAGTTTTATTTCTTATGACACTTGAGCCTTATTTAATAAAAGAATTACAACGATATCTACATGAAATATAACATTATTATAGTTTTAAGGACCTACGAATTTTGCAAGCCCTACTACGTTCAACGATAGTTTTCTTTTGCCACGGAGAACTGGGACAAACGGTGTGGTACTTATATTTTTTCGTCTGTACATAAAATATATTCTTGACATAATAAACGATCCAGATAAAGTTGCGGGTATCAGATACCATGTCATAAAAATGCTCAAAAAAAGCAATCTAAATTTTCATCAAACTCCATTCTCTTTCACCGTATCAATTGCCGTGTGAATACTTATCTTTATACAAAAGAATAGTAAACCAATCCATGTGTGTACAACGTACCCATCGAAATATCCCGACAATGGTCACAGTCCGACGGGCAGACGGTCCCTCACGTAGCTACGGTCTCGGGTGCATTGTTTACAACTGCTTTACATCATAATAAAACTATTTTATACACAGCTTAACCCCCAGCTCAATATTAAAACGACGAGAAGTTACTTACGGGTACACTTCACTCACGCCACGACATGTCGTTCAAGTTTTCCTTTTCATATTATGTATTGTTATTAAGAATGCTAACCGTTTCGTATTTCACAGGACATTCATGCAATTTTTTTATAAATTTTAGAGCATATAGGGAGAGGTCACATTGCGTATTTTAATAACTACACACCTACGCATTAACAAAAAATTAAGAAGATATCTCACATACTCGTACAGTACATGTGTGTTTATAGTAATTTTAATCAAGCACTTGATAACAGATTCAGGCACAATGTACTTCGTAAAGAGAGATATCATAAAAAATATTATTATTTACACAGAATGTTATACAAAGATTGTCATACTCTTGACAATTAAATTTGCATTAACTAATACATTTAACATCATAATATGCGTGCTATACTCCTGACAGCAAACTCTACTAAGTTTTCTACAATTAAAGACATCAACAACATAAATGGGAATATAAATTTGTTATATTTGAACGAATATATACTCAATTCTATAAAAATACCTATTAGTCTGATCCCGAACCTAAAGATTAATCAGAGTTGGCACATTTAAGTGTTTTTAATAGAATACGTTTTCACACTATCCGTTTACTACAATTCGCCATAAAATGACGCTATATTATATAAAATTTTACTCTAATTATCTAAACCCCATCAAAATTGGTATATTTAGATATGGAGAATATTTGAACAAAATTCACTCTGTCAACATTTAAATGTGTATTACTAAAAATAATAATTACAACAAATAATAACAATAGCGTTCCTACCTGCGAGTACAACTATTGATCTATAAACAACTGTGAATTAAATTATATTAAATATATTTTCATAACTTAAAAAATAATTAACTGAACGTGGTGTGCGCATAGTGTACTTGCTCGTAGCGTAGTTTGAATATACCCAAATTAGACCTTTTCACTGAGGGTCAGTGATCCACGGTGACTATCTTCGGAATAATGGAGATTAATCTTTAATTTAAATGCTGCCGCTTACAAAAGACCCGAAGAATGTGATGTACAGCATCTATGACGCACGAGATAACATCTGTCCCATAGCGCGTACGAGTTTAATGAATCGATCTTTAAACATGCATTCAATGTATTAGAATATATTATTTTATTGAATAGAAACCCTTCGTAGACAATCGCCGTGATCTCGTTTATCCAACAAAAAAAAATTAAAAAAAATGTGACTGCAATAAAGTCTATTCTAGTCTTTGACCATAGTCAAGTAGGCGCATATCAACCTAATCTTAGACTGTCATAAACCTATCAATTTCTCAATTATTTATATTTCCTATTCGAGTATCAGGAGTTCCGTACTGTATTTTCGAAATTAAAGTCCAATGGTGCTGAAATTATTAGTATAAGTATATTAATATATAGTAATTATCAAATAAAATTATGAAAATGGGTGCCCCTTAACAATATCTCCTTTCCAATAGAATAAAATCCAAATCGGTTCATAAATGATGAAGTTCTGGGGTAAGAAACATTTAAAAAAAAATCAGCTTGCTTCTTTTTTAAGTCAGTTAATCAGTAGCTGAATTTATTTACCATATTAACAAAACGAACCAATTAGCATATTATAGTTTCTAGGTTGAATAAACTTGAGAACCTCATATAGATTCCTAAAGTTTTGCATTATTTTGTATTGAGGCCCAACAAAGCGACCGCACGATACCTAGTGGTAAGAATGTAGAGTAATCCAAAAACAACAACGAACACCGTAAGATTTACAATCAATCGTTAGTTGTAATTTTCATGCCGGCCTGCAGTATAATGCAGCAAATATTTGCTTAGATTAGAAATTAGAAAAAAGAGGCAGTACCGTAATTCTTTTTCTAGTTTAATCTAATCATTTTTCATGCATATCTACATGCATGGTCCAAGTTTATTTATTTGTATATAATTAGACGTCTTGTAATTACATACAATACAAACAGATTGAAATGGAACGTTCTAGAATACTTTGATATTAACATTTTTTTAATAGGAACTTTATTAATAACTATGCCGTATGCTTAAATTACTATGGATTATATCATAACCCCAATAAAACACGACAACACTGTCCGTGCTCGATGGCAAAAACCATACAAAAAGAGTAACAACCAGCCATAGTTGCACGCGGAAGAGTGTCGTATTCCGGTATCAACAGGTGTGTATTCATCAGGGTAAAAGGGTGTTATTTTTCATGAATGTACTTTAAATCAGGTCATTTTCTAATCAAAAATATCCAGACTTATTAGCATTTGCATCTAAAGTTTCTAAGATTTTCATATGCAGTTTAACGTTACATAATGATTTCACGCTCGCTCGATCATAAAAGGGTTGAATAGAAAGTAGAATAACTTGATTATATCGCATTATCTCGTATCTATTGTGAGATATCAAGTTTCTTTAGTAAGTTTTGTCTATTATTTCGACTTTAATTCTAATATCCGTGTGAGTTTTTGTCTATGAATAGGGCATACATATGTATTATTGTTGTATTTGTTTGTCATTATTTGTAGTCCGGTGGAACTGTAAAGGCCTTATTGGCTAGGGCTAGCAGTGTAGGTCAGTTCGAAACAAATTGTCATTATTTATTACCGGCGCCCATGAATTATTGTAGTTACGCTATCATTACTCTTTAACAAACAATAGTTAATTTAACGTTAAGATAACTAATTAATATTAAAGTAATATATATTCAAAAAAATTCTTTTTAATTTTCAATTAATCGGACATTATTTCTCATGCATCTGGGGGCCATTTTGATAATTCGCAATTTTTTTTTTCATCTTTGTGTATTGTCACCATATTCGTGTAGATTTAAAGGAACTGGTGTTAATTCGATTCAAGGATTTAATCTAACAAACACTGCAAGCTAAATAAAAGTTTCTAATAATAATAAAAAAAAACATATCGAACAAACAGGGATTTCTACTAGGGAGACTGGAATTTCTACTAGTTTTTTTTTCATAACACAAAAGGCACTAATCCAGTTAAAAATACCCAATGCTCTAACTACTACAGATGACAAACTTTTTTTTAATAAATCAAAACCATAGACAATATAGCGGGACGTACATCAAGCATCAAAAAAAGTTTACTGTGTGAACGTTTAAAAAACGTGGGTCACGTGTTGAACAACACATTTTACGTATTTCTTCCCATAGTCGGCCATCTCCATTTGTCAGATAAAACAATGATCACTGGCACAAATTGTAAATGGATACAAAAGCCCATGAAGGAACAAAACGAGCTCGTTTCTCGCATTTTACCACACATGTGTGACAGATTGGCGCGCCGCCATTACTATTCGGCGGGAACGTGCACCGGCACGACATCTGATGAAAACAGATATATAATAGAATAATTTATATGTGTATTCTTATTTAATTAATTACTAAACAACGTAAAATCAACTATTAACATTAATTATCTATATCCATAAATATTATAAAACAAAGTCTCTTTTCCAGTCTGTCTGTATATATATCTCTTAGTTCATCTAAATCTCGAACGGATTTTGAATCGGTTTTCACTATTGTTTAGAGGATTTCTTCCGGAAGGTTTATATATATAACACATGTGTATAATGTTTTATAAAGTACAAAAAATGCAAGGTTTTGTAAAGAAATTGTGAGAGAGAGTTCTCGAACATCTACATTAGTAATGCTGGCTAAACATTACGAGATGTATAAAAAATATTGTATTACAGAATTGTACACTTAAAAATGCCTACAGAAAAGACCCTGATGGCATATGTCTATCTTGTAACGATAACTCATAGTAATTATTTATATCTATTACATATTATTAAAACAATATTGGTTATTTGCAACGCTACTTTAATAAAAACAGTACCCTACTAATCTTCCTCCCATTTAATATTGTAATATTAACATTGGACATTGAAAGTAGCTCAAAATTTCCTTTATTCCATTTCAATGAATGTCCTATTAGAAGATAAGAGATTTAAAATTACACACAATAACAAAAGTTATTGAAGCCAATATGTAGTAATTTCTGCAATGCCTTTACAGTTACTAAATACGCGGACGTGTAACCTTTAACAAGGCACTATAAACGTTTCATTCCTATAATTATAACGTTAGTAAAAGAGTGAAATCGTTTCCAAAGTGCATTCTCATTTATATAACCAACAGACACTACAATATAAAATGATAACGAATTTTTTAATTGGGACAAATATTCATTTCTAATCTCACGACTATAATATGACTGTAATAAACTGATTTCACTTCGAACTCCGTCTACATATCGCTCTTAACCTTGTCATACAGCATGCATGACAGTTGAGGAATGTCATGGAAACTGTATAAAAATCTCTTAAATGTATTTATCAACGATTTAAACAATAGTCGATAATTGCTGTAGATCTCGTAGATCTCGGCGCAAAGCCATTGTTCCGTAGTCGACGCGACGGTTCTCACGACCTGCGCTCGCGCACCCGCCGAGCGTTGACACACAGGAGTCTAACGGACTTTTTTTGTTAATCTAAATGTATGATACAAACGGATTAAAACTGGTTATAACGTCGTACAGGCCTCCTATAACGTAGAAATTAGTTTAATTCAAGTGACTGATAGTAAATGTACTTAAGAGCCAGTTCACCCTAGGTTGGCATGTTATAAATTATAATCTTGTGCCACATCGGCACTCAACTTCATATGGAACTTTGAAAACTTATAAATAACAAAAATCATACAAACGGCGTAGTAACCATAGTAACATCACCTAACCGAAATTGTCGATTTGTTTTCATTAATTTGAAAGACGGTTTTGTTATATATAAAAAAATCTGTGTGTGCGATTTACACACTATAGAAGTGAAACTTTAGTAAATCGACAAAAGAATGAGATGAATATATATAACAAGGGTAGGATAATTACAAAGTTAATTTGTTTAAAAATGAAACTAATTTGATTAATTTTAAAAGATATTTTGTTTAAAATATGTTACATAATTTATTGCTCAAGTTTCATATTTTCAGTTTCAACAAACAAGATATAAAAATACTCGCAAACACTGTTAAATAATAACACACCACGGTGACTTCTTACTAAAAAGCTGTAATACGCAGCGGCATACAGTTTACAGTAATACACGTACTATTCACATATACTAACACACGTTAAATGCTCAAATACAAGCAAGTATTAAGCAGTGTGTGCAATATACATACACACCGACATTTTCTCTCTCGCTCTGGCTCACTAATTACAGGTGACTATGCTTATAAGACAGGAGTGGGGATGCTACGAAGCATGGCACAAAGAGGAGAGACCGATAACATAAAATAGTATGTATTTTTCTGTCTCATTCTTTGCCGTATTTGTGTCTCTTACCTGTCGTTTTTCCGTTGCATCCGGTTTGAAATCACAACGATTCGAAAGAAGTTCACTTAAAAAAATTATAACATATTTATAAAACAACGTGTATGTTTATTAACTATTTATACCCGTAGTTTTAGTTGATTTAAATTTTTTTCGACCTCGGTTTCCTTTACCCTTTTTTTACATAGGGAACTCAGTAACGGATACCCACCCCGCCGAGGTAGCTAAGGACGAGTAATATCCTACTAGCACGGACTAAAAGCCCATGGTGTTTTCTCACACCTTTTTCGCCGGGGAGCGGGAACTGCGTGAGCATTACATCCACTCGAACCCCTCATACTCTGCCACAGCACATGGCCCGCCACGTGCCAACTGCGATTACATTGTTTTTACCAGTCGTACTTTTTTTAAATTTTGAATAGTAATTGATTACGTTCCTATGTAACATAGCCTAGATATATCTTCCTCAATAAACAGGTTATAAAATACACAAAATTGAAACATAGAATCTCTTGAACTATATAATATCACTGAGATTTCGTTAAGTGTCATCGTTTAGGAATTCGTATAAATAGTATGTTAAAACTAATACAACCTATGCAAGCTTTTCAGTTATTTATCTTTATTAATTTTGTAAACTCGTCCGTTATAGGTCCTGAAGGAATCATCTCAAATTAAATAACAAAGCTTATAGTCAATAATACACGTATCACGTAACACGTAACAATACCAGCAGGAATGTTTTCGTAATATTACACCCAAACTAAACATAATTTATAATCCCAAAATTGATAAGTATTAAAGGAAATATCAATTTTATTTGTAACTCTCGATTACAGCCATCTATCGGTATACTTTAGAAGTAGTAATTCAAATGTCCACTTCACTCTACTACTACCAAAAATATGCAAGTGAAAGAACGACAACACACCTTTTCGCTAGAAAGAGACACAATTATACATATTTATTAACTGATATAAGTTAGACAAGGATCGACCATATTGTCGCGTGACCGGTTAGCATTGCAAGGTCGTCGCCGTGAGGTGAGTGACACGAAATTACGTATACGTTATAGTATTGATATTAGAGTCTAAATGTCAGGGATAAAGTCTATTTTTCAATGAAGGTGATTAAGAAAATAATTATGCGCCACACTTTGCGTGCAAACCACGCTTCAGGTTTTTGGCATTGATTGACTTTAATAGATGAATTGGTTGGATAATATTATTTGATAGGCCGACATGTAATCGGTGGTTGCTACCATGAAAGATTTTTATTGTGGCTATGAGAAATTACATGTGATTATAGATATGTTTAATGATGTATTTATTATAAAATACTGAAAAAGATGACGTTATTTTAATGTTAAAACCATTGAATAATAATGTATCAAGGTATTTTTCGAACTGCGTACAGTGTTGGCTTGACAGGCCTCTACAGTTTCATCGGACTACATATACCACGGTACAAGAGAATACGCTTTAAGTAGGTAGCCATTTAGGAAGACTACAATTAAAGTCTTTGCCGGGAGCTTTTCGTTGTTGCCAAAATTATAAATAATATATATGCCTATCATGTGCATGAATTATCATTTAAATATATCGAGAAACATAGGTAAAAGTCAAGGAGTAACTTCTTATCAGAGTTTCAATATGATATCTTGAAAATAAAAATATCATATTTTAGTGAATCGGGACCCATGAGAACACGTTACGCAATAGCAGCCATTTTTCGACTATAATCATACATAGCATATTCATATTTATGCGCAAACGTCACACTATCGATGTCTGATCTGTACCCATATACTAATGTTATAAAGGGATTAGGTTATGCCTATAAGCAGGAGATAACTACATAAACTAATCGATTTTGTAAAGCAATGTAAAAGATCTTGGCTCAAAATATGATTTTAAATTACAGTAAAAACCCTAAAGCATTTGATCGAAAAAGAAAATACAAATATTAATCAATATTCTATTAACTCCAGCAATAATAAATCTGTTCTATAACCTTCAAAACTACTAGACAAACTTTTGCGGGATTTTCACAGATGACTTGTGCCCAAAAAGACATACATTACGACTTTACTCAGCAGAATAGTTCGAATAATACTCAAAAGATGGCGCTTTATTCATTGATATTACCGTACCTTGCCAGGCATAGATTTTAGTGTGTTTTGTTGTTATTACACAGCCAGAGCTATACGTGGCTCTCCGGTGTTAGTAAAGCAAACAATCATACTAACTTCGAACGTTGTACACAATGAAGCATTATAATTCAAAATGCTAAATACAAATAATTAAATAATATAATTGTTATATGATGTACAACAAAAATAAATGTATTTATAAAAAAATCTGCGTTCATTACTAAGATTATACGACCGGCAGCACACGATTATGGTTTGGTTGAATTTCAATACTCGCACGCACACACTTACTCACATACAACAGAAGAAGACAGAGAAAGAAAGAGGGAAAATAGTTAGTATCGAATAAATATTTGTGCTTCTGACCAAACGAAATAAGTGAAAACTTATTTTAAAAAGTATAATAAAAAACCAACGTCATGCGGTGTTCCCAAGCGGTCACCAATCCAAGGACTGACCGCGCCAGACGTTGCTTAATTTCGATGATTAGACGAGGAATTGCTGTTTTGAATACTCTACCCGAAACAATAATTATCCCCAATACTTTTCGTCACACAAAGAGACTACGGATCTGAATTTCAAAGCTCTTCCATTACAAGTTTCACTTCAATAAATACCAAACTACTTTATTATGGTCGTAACCTAACACAGATTTAACGGAAATACTGTACATAATCCGCCTCAAACTTGTTCGATAATTGAATTCGGTATTGGCCGCGTGTGAACCGCGTGCGCAGGCGCGTACCGTGCGAAAATGATTATTCACACAATCGACATGACTCGTCCCGATATCAGATCTAGGTAAATATCTTCCCAAGTTCTATATTTAAAAAATAGAACTAAAGTAGATAACTTTATAATGGGATATGGCAATTATATCTACCTAGGTGACCACCACGAGGTCTCAAATAAAACTTGGTTGGGAACCACAAAGTGTACTACCCGCCATACATGTAGTGGCAAGCTTGGCCAAGTCACATCGTGAGATCAATCAGGGTATATCCAGTTACGAAGCGGGATAGTAATGCTAAATAGTCGCTAAACCAGTCATAGTGACTCCCATTTTATTGTCCCGTTTAGTTATTAGCCGGCGTGACAACGACATTTGTTAATTAATTATATATCTCTGAGGACACATTTGCCACTAAAAATATAAGGAATAATAAAAATCATCAATAAGCGTATTATGCGAATGTCTACGTTCCTGACACCAATATTTAAATAACAATATAATGCAGTATAAAATGCTAATTCAATCTAATAACTATCGCGTACCGCATTATTATTTTGTACCAAAGCATTTCGTGTCGGTCTCTTAAAATAGTATTGTATCTCAAAATACATCGGATAAACTCGTAATTTAAATATACTGATAGGAAAATAAAGCTTAATAAAAATTCTTTCTCAAAAGCAAACATCAAGGACAAAAAGGAAACAGTTATCCACGATGCATACATGAATAAATTAATAACAGTTGTTATTCTGGCAACGAGATACGTATGCATAAATATTATAAAACAAAATCGCTTTTCGTGTCTGTCTGTGTGTTACCTTAATCATTCTTTCTTAGGCATCCATTCATTACGTGAGGCGGTTTTGGGAATTTTTGACCCTCCCCCCTCCACCTCTCCTAATCTCACGATAAATCTTTAAAAAAAATGTATTTCGAGTATAAATGCTTTGAATTCATTAAAAAACAAACAGACTAGTGTAGCGACACACATACCTACATCAAACGTGATATGTGTGTACTACAACAATGCAGGCGAAAAACCAGCGGCACTACAAAGTCCGAAATTAGTTGGCTTAACAACGCGATTAATTAAGACTTGCCGCCCAGGTGGCGACCACATGTTGTTACCTGGGTGCAATTATAACCTTACCAACAAACCGCAAATAATGCGATGAATTGTTATTATAGCTTATTGTTTAATTATTTTACTGCCCAGATATTAGTTCTTAGATTTATTTTGTTTTATAACTCCTTTTATTTTATAAGATTTTTTGTATTGCCGGTTCACTTTATCCCTAAGTGTTTGCACATGTTGTGGTTGTTATAAATATGCACTCAACTCAATAAATGGGAGATTCGTAATCCAGCTGCCAAAGCGATTACTAGTCTACACAAACGGAGTCAGTTATTTATACCTTTCAACCTGCTGAAATTAGTAAAGTGGTGACGCGACACCACTTCCGCTAAAGTAGTGACGCGACGCCGCTCCTGCGTCCTACAAGTGGTGACCCCAGAAGCAACACGCTTAAGAAACCTCAATTACGGCAACGCAATTAAGTTCTACACAAACACGTAGAGACGCTGAAATTCACCCAGAAGAAACAATCTCAAGCAAACATTGAAGTTTTACCTGCAGACATCAAGTAAGTCAAGAAGAGTTCCTTAGCTACACAAGCAACGAAGCTCTACTTGCAAAGAAACGCTGCGCACCCAAGCCACATGTCGTCAACATGACGACCGAAACAGCCCACATCACAGAACATGTATACAAATCCTTTTATGAAGAGACCACCAGAAGATCATTTCAACATTAGTAAGCAATACGACAAGTCCTACGCTATCCAGTTACGCGACCGCTAAGATGACCGCCTCGCATCACCGACTCAAGCCTCTCTACCGGATCAACGATAATACCGAGTACCTACACGCCGAGCATTTACACCTAATTCACCCACACGTGTGACATTACCGCTAACACATTACCGCCGAACAGCAACCAGCAATACTTACATATCGCCAAACGCCTGCCGCACCGATCAGCCGATCGAGACATATCATTCGTCCACCAGTACGCTTCGCTTAAGGGGGAGCACTGTAGCGACACACATACCTACATCAAACGTGATATGTGTGTACTACAACAATGCAGGCGAAAAACCAGCGGCACTACAAAGTCCGAAATTAGTTGGCTTAACAACGCGATTAATTAAGACTTGCCGCCCAGGTGGCGACCACATGTTGTTACCTGGGTGCAATTATAACCTTACCAACAAACCGCAAATAATGCGATGAATTGTTATTATAGCTTATTGTTTAATTATTTTACTGCCCAGATATTAGTTCTTAGATTTATTTTGTTTTATAACTCCTTTTATTTTATAAGATTTTTTGTATTGCCGGTTCACTTTATCCCTAAGTGTTTGCACATGTTGTGGTTGTTATAAATATGCACTCAACTCAATAAATGGGAGATTCGTAATCCAGCTGCCAAAGCGATTACTAGTCTACACAAACGGAGTCAGTTATTTATACCTTTCAACCTGCTGAAATTAGTAAAGTGGTGACGCGACACCACTTCCGCTAAAGTAGTGACGCGACGCCGCTCCTGCGTCCTACACTAGTATTTAAGATTGCTTAGATTCATTTCTTCCCGTAGGTTAATATGTATGTTAAATTTATATAAAGTGGAGATAAGTCATTGCATTCTAATGAAGTCTAGCTAATCCTTATCACTACATATTATAAAACAAAGTCGTCCGCCGCGTCTGTCTGTCTGTCTGGATGTTCGCGATAAGCTCAAAATCTATTGAACGGATTATAATGCGGTCTTATATAGGTAGAGTAATTTACGGGGAACATTTATGTAGATAATTTGTCAAGGTTTTCTTTGTAAATTGGTTGAAGTATAATGATAATTGTTGAAAGAATCGGAAAAAGTCTAATCTAGGTCAAAACTGCTGTGCTCTTCACAGCATAATATTTCAATGAATAACTTAGAAATCACAGATTCAAAATTATGACACCTACCATATATTACACCTTTAACCGGAGCGAGTCGTTACATTAATTATAAATACAATACGATAAATATCGCGTTCCACATAATTGGTACCATACGTTTCTTTGCAACATCTAAAATAATGTAAAAATACGAACAAAAATATATATATAGTGATATAAAAATAATCTCTCAGTAAAGTAGTCCGGTGTAACCTGTAGGAGCCTTGCCAGGCTAACAGTGTAGGTCAGTTCGAAAAAAAAAAAAAATCTCTCAGTAAACGTTCTATAGCAATTTTTTCTATTTTTAAGAGGATTTTCTTACTAGTAAGCCGTAGTCCGGTGAATCTGTAGAGTAGTCCGGTAAATCTGTAGAGGCCAAAAGAGCCAACAGGGTATGACAGTTCGAACAAAAAACCTAGTAAACCATCAAAGATCGAACAAGATAGAAACATTTTTCCCATAATGCATGCGTAAATATATCAACAACAGTTGTTATTCCCTGTAGGAAGATAAATACTTTTAACAAGTAACAAATCTAATCCAATCGCTCAATCAATCAGCATGATTGATTGATACGGTTTTGCCTTTATCGTCTGCTTTCTATAACCAAATAAAAAGCGAACGTTTAACTTCAAAGTTAAAACCGATACGTCTACTTATTGCTACTAAACACGTCACAGAATATTTAGTAGATACGTTTTTATTCCAATATAAACTGTTTCTGTTTTATTTTAACGTACAATGGAAGTAGTTTAAACTTTCCATTTAAAATAGTGGCTTATTTCGTGTTCTCATCGTTGAAGTAGGACATTTGATTCGAAATTATAAATACCGCCATCTAGTGGTGATAGTGTCATTTTGTCAACGATATAAACGCTACCATCTACTGGCAGATATATAAACGACAACATTAAACCAGCAACCAAGTAAACGATGCGCTAGCGTTCTTCTTGAGATGAATAATTTTTCTTTCAACCGTTCGTTGTATGTGGCGCTAGTTGCATGTATATAAAAATTATATAGTATATAAAAATGTATATTGAAGTATCTAATATCCATAGAATTTAACACAGTTTTAGTAAGCATTATAATAGCTTACACAAGTAAATTTTTTTTTGCGGAAAGTTTTTGTGTTGTGCACCTTACTAAAACGTACCACTAGAAAGTTTTTATATTTTATTTATACTCGTATATTTTTAAACATGACTGAACACGGAATAAGACACCAACGCAACGGTTCTTTGTGTTACAGAACAACCAGTTTCTTCAGTGACCTTTTGACTAGACCATGAAACGCACAAAATTAAAAAAATCACTCTAATCATTATTCCCAAACGCGCCAAAAGAAATATAACTTCAAGAAAAATATAAGAAATAGATTTTATTTATTATGAATAGTTACCGAAATACTGATATAAATAACCAAAGTAAAATACAATGAAGAAAACCTTTGCGTAATCCACGGGCGAAGCGTTCACTGGACAGGTGAAGAGACCCTCACTGTAACAAATAAAAAAACGATTTTTTATTTATTTCACTTAATTTAAATTAATCATGTTCAGAAACATTCTATTTGTATAATCTTTGTATGTTTACAAGTATATTTGCTGTTGTCGGTTCTATTTTCTTCTCCATACTATAATTAATAACTACATGTGTAATCAAAATATACTAACATTTGAGGCTGAACGACGTCGGAACTACGACCATATTTGAACTCCATCATATTTACATATTTAACTATAAACAATTTAAAATAATAAATAAAATTTTCTTTTATCGCCTATCATGCATCAGTTTCACAAGATCACTTGCGTAACCAACCTGACGCGGACAGTTAATTTGTCCGTTTGTATATCGCAAATAATAGGATTCATCATTGTTTGATTTATACCGTATTAATTAATCTAAAATCAATGTATTTATAGCGTTGTATCGTTAGTGAACAGTATGTCAAATTAATACTTTTAATTGGGTAATATTTTATCTTAGCGTTATGACAGACCTAAAGAAGAAGTTCTAGAAGAATCGCCACTGTCAATGATGTGTTCATAAAGTTTCGTTAAGTTATTCAAAGGGTTAAAAAAAAACAATATAATTTAAAGTATGAGGAAAAAACCAGTAAGTATTTTTCTTACAGATCAGCGTATATCTTATTTATTAGTTAGACTAAGGTTATTATTCCTAGAAAGCTCAGAATATTTAATATAGGAAGTAGTATTACAGGGTTACGTTTTGAAACACCCAAGACATTCGTACATATGTTATTATCTTAAAAACGATAACAATTTTTGGGAAAATAGATAACCAGGAAACAGACAAAAATTCTGAATTAGGCAAATTTTTATCATCAGTCATTAGAAGTCAGTCAAAATTAGAAGTCTATTTAAATTAATTGTCAATGCATAAGACATTACCGACTGTCAATCAAATTAAAAATCAATGTTCACTACATGTAAACTTTTTTTGGGTGATGAAAATATGCATTAGATTACCACCCTCCACCCGATAGCACAGAGTGCATAGCTTGCTCACAGAACGATATGACATTCAACAATCGGCTCTACGACAATCGAGAGTAAGACGCATTGGACCCTAACACCGTGACTAAGGTCACAACTCTGCGAACCCAATGAGGGAGAAACAGAAAAAGTGTGATATCTGTTGTCTTCCGCACAGCCTTAATTATTACCTCCTAGTGCAATTTTCCGGCTTTTACGACATGTGTACCTCCCGATAGATTTATGTACTCAGTTTATCTACATCAGCTGTGAGGTGAGAGTGCCATGCTCTCTCCATAGCCAGGCAGTCAGGTGAAGCCTGATAAGATCGCCAATCGCCAGTTCGAACTATGATGTTGAAGTCGTCGCTTTCAATCTGACAAATGCTAATCGTATTTAAAACAAATCGATGTCACCATACTCACGATAAACAAAGTTATCGTATTGTTCTCTCAACATAGTGCCACCGTATTACCAATCATGATATTTTTTCACAACGACGTTCGTAATTACTATGATAATGTGAATAAATTATGCACGCCATATGCTTTACATGCGCATGCGATCGGATTCTGTTCCTATCACAGTGATCTCGATGTTTCCAGATGAGTGTTTTTGTTGATAATCGTTTTAATTAGTCCAATGAGTCGTTAAGGACTAGCCGCTAACCAGACGCCAAGCTACCATGATTTTGATCTTGCCCGTGAAAGTTATATAAATCGCGAGAGAAAAAAATAAATGTTGTGTATCTGAAAGCACATACATACGTGTATAGTAATTTTTAATTTATATTATTTGTATAATTCCATAGTTATATGTTATTCTATAGTTATATTATAAAACTGAATATATCAAATTATCAAGCCCAGCTTACAAATGCTAATTTATATTAAGATTGTTCCCATCTTTGATTCAATTAAATTCAAGCTCACACTTTATTATTTCGATTGAAGAATTTGTAAATTAATACAATTGCCCAATGTGTAAAAAATATCTTCTTGAGACAAATAATAACTATTTGCGCATCCCAAAAAGTTGGGGTGATGGTCAAGTAGTCTGACCAATGGAATATCAATTTAATGTCCGCATGTTCGAACCCCGTATATTAACAACGGAAATTTCGAAATTCGCCTATATTTACTAATATAAATTAGTAACACTGTCGGCTGACGATGACGGTACCATTATTAAGAGAACTGAAACTGTGAAATTTTCTTGTAGTATAATCATATTATAGAATCATATCGTTAAAAATTTGGATGGACGTTACTTCGCACTTCCGCTTAGCTTCGCACTTTTAAGCGGAATTGCGAAGTAACGTCCACCCTAATTTTTAATGATGGATTTGCACAAAGTAACGCCTTCATCAATGAAGTATCATATCGTATCGTATTTATCGGTAATGCCCATACATTCCTACGGGAAGAGGCCTATAATCCTGTAATTGGTCTTTGATAGACTAGTGTGATGATCTTCCTTAATAATGGTAGCATATTTTTAGTTACATAAAGTTGCTCATGTCTACATTGGATTAGTATAAACGCTCAATGAGCAGATCATATTTTTGCTTTTAATTTTAAAATAACTTTATGTTATTCACTTTCGGATTTATATCGCAATAATAAACATACATTATCATCCGATTAAACTAGAAAGTAAATGTGAACGATCAACGACATTTAAACAATGAGGAAAACGGGCAAAACGTGTGCGCCGGCTCAGCGCAGATCTCCATAAACGGTTCGACAGGCAATGATGGATTAGTCTTGGCATTTCTAACGGTTTACATAACGCTATGCTAAAACATTCTCTGTGGATAATATATCTTTGTTCGGTATACATTTGCGAACCATTAGAACAGCTACTGTCGGTGAGATATCTCGCCGTAATCATCAAAAGTATTTTATTTTGACACCAGCATAAGCAATACCTTTAATTACATTAGTTAGTAACTGCCTGTAAATTTGCGCAAAATACATGTTTGAGTTCGTAAGGAACACTTGTGTACTTCACTAATTCGTATATGTATGATTAGCTTAGCTAGGTTAACTTAGATAGATTCGGATTGTTGCAACCAAGGCAACAGCCCTAGCTGAGGTTCGGCCACTTTGGCACCCTTGAGCTGGTTGCCAAACAGCCGAGCGCCGTAAGCGCTCGCCCTATTAGTCCGGTGAAACTGTGAAGGCCCATCAGGCCAATAGCAGTATAGTCAGTTCGAAAAAGAAAAACTGCAAACTTACTCTAGTTGACTGTACTTTAAACTTCAATAACAATAAAAAGTAGCCTACACAACACACAAGAGTTGGTTGTTGCTATTAAAAACAATAGAAGTACTACTATAACTTTTCCGAATAGAGAGACGATCATATGACTGACCTGTACATCGCTCACATAGGCATTTACAGTTCGATTATTCTCGGTAATGCTCGTTTCCTATCGGGCATCCGAGCTGCTCTCATTCCATAATACCTAGCGTCCGTGCGGTACACAGCCCACCTGCATTACTACTCACTCGCTTATTATTTATGCTGAGCGCACTTTCTAACCTATACACATTCAGTATAGTTAATGATTCAATGAAGCAATTTTCATTCGTATTGATTGTAGCTTGATGTTACTCAGCCTACAAACTTCTCAGTAAATAAACAAAATGCAAAAAGCATCTAAAATAGTTACACTGGTTGTTTCAGAGATCGTCGCTTTAAAATAATCTCTTGAACTTTATTAAGAATTATTTATGACTTTTTATATCTTCAGGTTTCAACGTTGGACTACGGTCTCACCTGGTAAGTGACGATGTGGCCTAAGATCGTAACACGCAAAGGTTAGAGGGGTGCTGACTTTTGACATGCAGCTGTCGGAACACACCTGCATTTGTTCCGCGATGGATTACCAATTCGAGTATGGTTACTCGCCAGACCGACATTAGCAGCGTTACCATATATTTTATCACGACGATTTCCTTCATCGAAGGTTCTAATTAATTGTACAATTCGAATTTGACGTTAAAATTATAACTGCCTATTTCACAGATAAACAGAAGCCAGGAGAAGATACAGTATGGACTAATATTTCATACCTTAAATATTTTCACGTTTCACAATATCACCTGATGTTAAATAACGATATGGTCCAAGATGGTAAACACGCTAAACCTAAAAGTACTGACTTTCAAGTGCTGCAGCCGGAACCGATCCACAGGTGCTTTTTTTTAAATATAATATAGATTAGTGTTTGACCACAATCTCATCTGATGTTAAATGATGATGTGGTCTAAGATGGTATTCACACTAAACCTGGTGAGAGACTGGCTCTCAAGTGCCTAAACATACCAACAGGTGCTTGGGGACAGATTTTCAACTTGAGGGTGGTAGCTAGCCAAGTGGAACTTAAAAAAGCCCTACCATCCATGCTATGGTTTCATCACGATATTTTCCTTCACCGAAAGCTCTGACTCAGTTGCTAGGATTCGAACTTACGTCCAAACACACTCCTAACTGAGCCCTTATCGCTTAGTGCCAGATTTTCAATTTGAACACTGTAGCTAGCCAGATGGGCTTAGAAAAAGCTGTACCATCATAATGTTGTCTTATCGCAACGTTTTCAATCACCGAAAGCTCGAGCTCGCAAGAACTTGAACCTACGTCGAATAAGACACCATCGCTTAAAGGAGAAAAATATTCCTTTATTTAATTTTTTTACATTATCAAGATATAGTCACAAAAAATACAGTACTGTGCCTGGTGGTAAACACAGTGCAAAAATAATTGGCGACCAAGGAGACATGAATGATCCATCGCCAGTTTTCATATCGTCATGCCAGGACATCACTATAACAAGCTAATCATGATATGTTACGTCACGGTGGTCGCGTGCCAATCGCGTACACATCCCTACAACCGATCCCAGAACGTGACACTCCTGAGAACGCCAATATCGCGGGTGTTACCTAGTACCTTGCCGCAAATAAGCCCTACATAATTCTCATACCTACCACCCACATAAGGCTTTCCTCCTATGATATTTAGTTCTCTAACAGCGTTATTTAACCATTAAGCTTTTTAATTACTATATGAAACTTAACTACATAACTTAAGTTAAATAATACAAATGCATATGCGCGTGCGCAGGTCATTAAACCGCGTAACAGTGTATGAACAGTGTTTGCTGAATACATTATATTTTTTTACTGTGATAATTACTACAGTAAGTGTTCGCCTTTGATTTCTTGGAAATTGTACCTAGTTTAATATGGAATCTGTAAGGAATATTTTTAAAGCCTGATTAATGATCAACAGAGTACCTACATATATGCCACAACTTTTATTCAATGAAAGGAAACAATAACCCTTCGATTTTAATTTTAGTTATTCTGACAATCACAAATTAGCAGATAAAACATTTTTACATGTTCACAAAAATCAACATATATTTGTCCTCTGTATTTAAGAAATTATTTACATGTGTTTCATTGTTAATTATCTATATTTCCATGTATTTTACACTATATACTCTTCTTAATTATAGTGTTTTATGCTGCAAAACACAAACCTATGGTCCACTATCAAGCAAATTCTAAAATCCCCGTTTCTTTTCTTTGACATAATAAAACATAGAACTTCCGTTACGTCAAACTTTAAAATCAAAACATTAAAAAGTTTGTCGTAAATGAGATTTACAACAAAGTAAATCAATATATCTACAATTAACTTCGACATAAGTGTTTTTTTATAGTTGAACTTGGTTGTAAAATACAATTTTTTTTTGGATAATAATAACTTTAAAATAAGAATTTTGTGAGTTATGTAACCGACGAGGCTTTTTTTCTTTTACTTGATGAGAGAAAACTCATTCTGTTAGAAATTTGAAGAATAAAACAGGAGTCTATTGCTGTCGCACTATGACTAACATCAAATAGAGCGTGACAGAGACAACTGCAGCTTGGGCTGATTATGGCTTTGTAAACTAAGCGAAATCATTTCTTATTTAAAAACTAAAACAATTTTAGTCCTTTTTTCAATACTAAAATAATTAATTTGCCTATGGCAATATTTTTTATTTATTAATTTTATTAGTCTTTGTTGAATATTTGACAACGGCCTTATAATTGGACAATTTTAGTCATTTTAGAAAGCTCCTAGGTCCAATAATGCTTAATTTATGAAAAAACTAAATAAAAATAGAAACATGCCTATGTATAAATAGCTTGAATGGTATAAAAGTGTTTGTTCTAGTTTCAGTGTCCAGGGATAAAACAGAGGAATACGTTTGTAAGGAATAAATGCCGCTCGCGTTTGCTGTTGTACTCTCTTCCTCATATCAGCTCCACTATAACTTAAACTCTTAAAATCATCTTTGAATAATTTCACCGAATCTCTTCAGACGGTTTTACTTAAAACATTATGAAAGTGGGCTGATATTAAGCTTATTTTATAATTAGGATTATTTTTGTTATTCTATTGTTTATTTCATAATCAGAGTAGCCCGTTTTATTGTCAATGCATTTAACTAATGGGAATTAAAAATTTTATTAAAACTTATATGTAATATTAACATAGTGTAAAGCGATAGGCGGAGGATGGTCGTACGCTTTTCGAAATGGCGCCAGTAGATGCGCGGCCGCATATTGCGGTTTCCCATTCGTATCGGTTACATATCAGACGACCGGTTGTCGATTCGTTGTGTTTCGTTTCAGTTTATTTAAAACACGATGCAACATCAACCTCTAAGAGTCCCATAGGAACGGTACGATCATAGGAAGGAACGGTACGATCATAATCACCACGAGGAGTTTGCATGGTGGTGCGGCTTTTTTTAAGATTACCTCCTGGTTAGTCATTTATCCATCCATAGCTCAAAAAAATTTATTGGGTCTCTGAATATCGAACATACAATACTTCACTTAATTAAAGACTCTAATAATTTGCCAAAGATGTTAACTCAAGATTAGTAAGAATGAAACTTCGACGAATTGAATATTTCCTAACAAAATCCGTCTAAATCGAAAACATTCATAAGTCAAAGACTTCATAATTGAATTTTTTGCCGTCTCCTTTGATGTTCAACTTACAGAAGTTTTACTGGTAATATATAAACTATAATTTAATTTGTTACAAGGCAACATAGTACAAGTTCTTGTTCGAGATAAAACCGCCTAGATAAGCAAAATATGCTAAGGGATAATGCGGATATACCATAACTTTGATGTTTACAAGACGGTGTAGAACATTTTACAATATTGTGCAATTCGTAGCGATAATCTCGCAATTGAATGTAAAGGAGAGACATATATTGCGAGTGTGCGCGCTCTCGTAATGCACGTTGAATAATTCTATGAAAATTACTTGTAGCGAATTCGGATCGGTAACGTGATAATATTTTTAAACACACTACCAGCCGCCCTCGACTTCGGTTGCGTTTGTATTTTTATAAACAATAATATCATACTATATCTCTAATGGTTTATACAGCATACGTCGAGATATCTTTTAGATGGCAGGATTTTCCCAGTTTACTTGAAACTTATCGTAATACTTTAGGCAATTTAATCAACGTGGTCATTAATTACAGTTTATCATTTATTCCAATGTACACGCTATATTAATGTATAATTTAATTTAAATCGATGGAGTAGTTTGACATGAAAATTAATAGGAAATCAAACTTGTAACAATTAAAAATATAGATATTTTAAACGCTACGGTACCGGTTATCAAATCAAATCGTTAGAAAATAACATTTCTACAGATATTTCGAACTATTTTCAGATTTATATTACAATACACTGTTTCAGGTATTCACTTTTATAAATATAATTTCGATTGATCTTGTTCGACTGAGTGATTCCAAACGAATGATGGTGATATGATGACGTCATAATTCTAATATTATCCCGTAGTTGTTCTTACTATATGCATATTATTTTGCTTATTGGTTCGAAAAATACTAAAACTCGTAGTAGGTAGTCAAACCAAGCGAAACTTTATATCAACAGATTTATTCTTCTTTAATTTTCGAAATATTTTATGACCCTGCAATATCTATGGCTTTAGATCGAATTTGATTTTTATTTCAATGCGTATGTTCTAAGGAAAGAGATGGAAAATTATAAATTTGCTTCTAATATCTCGCCAAAATAAATTCTGCAATATCTTAGGTTAATCTGAACAAATTTTAAATACAACAATTTTATTTGATATATGTTTAGATTCATACATTATATTTGTATATATAATGCACTAGTCAAGATAAGTAAGGTTCGGTAAATGAAAGTGTTTACTACGTTCACTCTGACAGCAAAACAATTGACCGTCCTTACACGAAAGTACTATTTGTTTTAACAGTATTCGAATATTAAACTGTTCATTGGACATTTATTCTCGATGCAATATCAACGAACACATCTAGCGAGTCCTACTGTTGGCTACTATGAGAATCTACGCCAGCGGTTGCCAACCGATAGCACGCGTGGAGAAAGTGGCTATTACAATTTTTTGGCATGTTACCCTTTTTATAAGTAAATCCTAATTTTACAACGAAAAATACAGATTTTCATAAATTATTTAGGTTTATGTCTACCATACTAAAATATATACTACATATCAATTAAATTGAAGTGTCTGTTTTTTGTGTGGGTTAATTTATGAACCTGGTAAAGATATGACTTTTCAGAGTATCAGTTCGGCTACATATTATTATGCTTTTCCATTCCAAAATTTAACAAAAGTAAAATAGAAATGTTTTGGAGGTTAAGGAGTAATAATTCTATTAAAAAATAAAAAACAGGATGTATGGTAAAGACACGCGATAGAAGTGAAACTTCTGAATTAAAGGAAAACATTTTAATGAAGAAAATACAACAAAAAGCCAACGTTAGGCAGTGTTCTCAGGCAGTCAGCCATCCTAGTATTGACCGCGCCCGACGTTGCTTAACTTCAACCATCGGACGAGAACCGGTGTTATCAACACTCTGCCCGATACAGTTTTTAACCCCACCACTTTTCGTCAGACAAAAAGTTTGCCGATCAGAATTTCAAAGCCGTCATTAAGTAATCTCAGTTCAAAAAAATAAATAATTAAAGACAGTCCAGAGTTAATCCAGACTCGATGAAATGACAAAACCATTTTCAACAGAACGTAGTCACGTTATATCGTAAGGATGTCCAGTAGCCTGTACCATACTACTCACACCCCCCTTACTTGGTTCCCGTATAGCGTCGTCTCTAACCTAAATTTGATTTTGATAATCTATAACCTTCCTCAATAAAGTGGCTATAAGCAACAAGGATTACTCAGATCTACTTGATAGTCTCAGAGATACGAGAGTTAAAACAAACAATATCTAGAGCTTTTTAATGTTATTATCCTAAGTCAATATTATGAATGCGAACACGAGTTTGTTTGTTCGCGTGAGATAGGTAAAATGTACTAACGCGAGTGAAGCCGCAAGCAAAAGTTAGTAGATAATAATTTAGATTTGCTTAATAATTGATAATATTATACGTGCATCCGTATCACGGGATGTATCGAGTTGGACGTCAAAATAACGGTCATTGGACAGGTAATTGGATCTTCCTACATAACCGGTCCATTTATAAATAAAGGTGTTACAGACCGACGTCATTTATCGCTACGTTTTTTTGTATTCAAATTTTAATATTATTTATTTATTAAAAACTTTTAATATTTATGTGAGTTATTTGTGAATTAAATTGTTACCATACGAATAATGTTATCCTTACTTCGATACTAATATTATGAATGCGAGAATACGTTTGTTTGTTGATTACATTGTCACGCCTCAACTACTCAACCGATTATGATGAAATTTTGCATATATATATATTGTCAGAGATACAAAAAGGACATAAGGTACCTAGAATAAAAAACAGGTACTACACTTACTCGAATGCGCGAGGGAAATCTAGTTGATATTATAAAAGAGAAAATTTGTGAGATTGGATTGATGTTTGTTACTCTTTCCCGCAAAAAGTATTTGAATAGATTTTGATGACCCTTTACGGCAACATAGCTTATATATCAGAATAACACATAAAACCCTTTACGGCAACATAGCTTATATATCAGAATAACACATAAACTGAAGATATTGCTTAAATTAGCCAAAATATAAAGATAAGGTACTAGTAAGTTCAAACAAAATCCTGCCGTCTGAGAGCTATATTGTCGTGCAATGCATAAACTGTTAAAGTATAAAGTATCCCGTCATTGTGTATAGATACGAACGCCAAGGTACTATCTTAATATATTATATTATCGTTAATTTTTTTTTTTTTATATTATAGGGGCCAAACGAACAGGTGGGTCGGGTCACCTGATGGTAAGTGATCACCACTGTCCATAGACACTAGCAACACCAGGGGAGTCGCAAGTGCGTTGCCGGCCTTTTAATATATGTGGGCCTCCGGCGCTCTCACTGACCGAACGAAACGCAACAGTGCAAGCACTGTTACTTCACGTTAGTTTTCTGTGAGAGCGTGGTACTACCCCGGGCGAGCCGACCCATTAATGCTGAAACCAGTAATAGCAGTAATAGTATCTTCTTACCCTACTCACCTAAGTAGGGTCGGCACAACATGTTTAATTATTTCACTCTCCCCTATCAGACGGCATCTTACTGAGATTCACACCCTTTATACACATATCATTTTTCATAAAATCTATCCATACCTTTTTCGGTTTTCCTCTACTCCTATATCCACCTACTTTCACACTTTTTTTTTTTTTTTTTTTTTTTTTTCGAACTGACCTACACTGCCGGCTTATTCCGCCTTCACAGTTCCACCGGACTACTAAGGGGAGCGCTTAGGGCACTCACCCGGTTGTTTTTAGGCGAAACATCTCAAGGGCACTCGGTGCACCTCGGCTTGAGCTGTCGCCGGATTCCCGAACTAACTAAGCTAGCTAAGCTATCTATCCATACAATACTCATATATGAATTCGTGAAAAATGCATGTGTGACCATGCATGTTTCACGAATGTATATGTGTATTTGGTATCTGACTACTGTGTTACGTGACCTATTTCAGTCCGAAAAGGGCAAAAAAACAGCCCACCACTGAGTGCCTAGATGTGCAAGAGTGTGGGGTGATCGTGTAAGTGTAGAACATGTGTAAATCACTGTATTCGCGCGAGTAACATACTCGAGGGCTCCACACCGAGGGACTACCTAGGCTCAAGCAGTTACAAGAAAATCGCGACGAGTGTGCGGGATCGAATCTTCACCCCCCGCTCACGGAGGCGTGAGCAGAGAGAGTCGCGGGCGTGGGCGCAAACACGCATCTTTTGAGAGGGAATCGAGCTAAAAAATAAAGTACAACGGCACGGTGCCGATTTAACTAAATAATTACGTAACAAATCCTAATATATCGGTCTATTATGTATGAACACGCGGGTTCGATCTGATATTTTGATTTACGCGAATTTATTTATGCGCGGCGCGGGTTAATTGCTGTACCGTGGTCGCGACGGCCGGGAAAGCGGAGATAGCGTTTAAGAGCCCGAGCTCAGACGTACTATTAACTAACGCGTTAAATGCGATTATCTCTTGTACATCGTGTACCAAGAGTAAGCGAGCTATCCAGTCTATACCGGAGGTCGGTGCTGAAACCGCGATAGGTGGCGCAGGAGTGGACAGAGCCTTTGGGGGCTGGGGCTTGGCTTTAGGAGCCGAGGGAGCTGGTGGGGAAGGCCTTACGCGCCAGGAGAGCGCGCTCGGCGGAGTGGCGGATGCTGCCGGCGCACTGGAGGTGCCCGGCAGTTCGGGGAAAGCCTTCTGGCTTTGTATGGGCGGAGGCGGAGGCCGATTCGTCCGAGTCGGCGGGCCGTGCGCCCTGGACCGGGTCGCACGACCGCCGCGACGGTGATAGGTCGAGCGAGGCGCACGGGGACACCCGCGATAGTTCGCGGTATGACCCGTTTGCTCGCAGAGGACGCAGCTCGGCGGCTCGACGGATTCGGGAGTGCGGGGGCACTCCTTAGTGGAATGATCCCCGAGACACTTGACACACCTGGGACGCAGGTGGCAGTGTCGGGCGGAATGACCGTACACCTGGCAGTTGTGACACTGCGAGGGTACCTGGGACTTGCGAGGAAGCTCGACGTAGACAGGGGACAGGCCGCAAACTGAGTTGAGGCTGAAAATAGCCTTGCCTTCCAAGGAGCGGTCCAGAGTGACCAACACCAAGTTGAAGGGGGCCTTCGTACGGGGGTGGCGCATGCGCTGCACGCTCCGGACTGGGAAGTCCTGACCGTTCAGGCAATCGCAGATGTCGTATTCGGTGAGCTCAGAGGGAACTCCCCGAATGACGACACGGAGGCGGCGCTCTTCCTCGAGCGCGTGGGTGAAGAAAGGGAGCTTACGCTCCCTGAAGTATTTGGTGAGCTCGCGATGCTCATCGGGGGTCGAGACACGAATAGAAATGCCGGCAACAGTGTTGACGGCAGACTTGTAGACGATTTCCTTCGACTTAAGGTCTTCAGAAATCTCTACCCATCGAGCTTTGTCACGGAAGGTGACGGGAGGCGGTAGGCGTGGCTTCTTGGCCGCGACCGCGGGTTCCGCAGCCGAGGCTCGAGCCGAATTCGCGGCAGAGGGCGTGGGAGAGGCTCGGGGCACCCGAGCGCCACCTATATTGGGCTGCTTTGGGGTCGGACGTCCCGCAGCAGAGTCGCTATCGGTCTGAATCGCGGCGCGTGGGCGTTTACCGCGGCGCGTGACGGTTGTGAAACCGTCGTCATCGGCGGGCGTGGTCGCGGGCGCAGGCACGGTCGCGGGCGCAGGCACGGTCGCGGGCGCGGTCGCGGGGACTGTATCGTAGTCCATGTCCGAGTCGTCATCGGAATCGAATTCCGAGAGCCTCGTGAACGGGTCGTCCGGGAGATTCGCGAAAGGGTTCGCGGAGAAACAACGCGGTATCTTACCGGGAGGGTTGCGCGCATAGACTTTCCGGAGTCTGTTATATTCCGTGACGAGATTCGGATCTTCCTTTTCGACGAACATGTGGAAGCGCAACAGTTCTTCGAGGTGGACGGTATCATCAACGGCCGGAAGGGCCGGATGGGCACGCGGGGTCGCGGGGGTAGACATGACTAACCTCCCTGCCTGAGGGGCAGGGGGGTGCGCCTAATTCAAATCTAACGGACAATCCGTGTCCGGGCCAAAGGGAGAACGCGACGCGACGCGAACGCGAATCTTCTCTTCAAAACTGCACACGGCGCGGCGCGAAGAACGACGCTCTGCACGGCACACGACGCGCTGCACGACTCTCGAAGCGCAGCACGAGGCACGACGCGTAGCACGGCGACTCGACGCACTGCAAACAGTGTGCACGGCTTCGCACCGAAAAGTGCGGTTTAAATGGTGCACTAATGGAGGTGCACCGTCGCTCTGAAAAGAGCGTACGATCGACAGTAGCCGCTCGAACACACTAAACTTCCGGACACACACGAATATATCCGACAACTGCGCGCGAGTTGCCGAACTAAACGGACCGTCAGAGCTGCGAGCGGGCGCGTGCGCACTCGGCCGCTGCTCAAACGAGACTCTTTCTCTACTCCTACTTTCACACTGAAAATTTTTGTAGTTATATGGTTTTCATGTCTCCTAATGACATGCCCGTACTATGCTAACCTATTACTCCTGAATTTCTCTGTCACTGGTGCTATTTTCAAACTTTCTCTTATATCTTTATTCTTAATCTTGTCGATTCTAGTTACACCACACATCCATCTTTACATACCCATCTCTGCCACATATAGTCTTCTTTCACCCATCCCTTTCGTAGGCTCATTCATAGGCTTCTTTTGCATACAGCATTGCTGGTCGTATAATAGTATATACACCTTTCCCTTGAGTTGCAAGGGGGTTCATGGGTCACAAGCTACCTCATACACCTTTCGCCATTTCATCCACCCTGCATTTATCGTATTGCTCACGTCCTTGTCTACGCCACCGTCGTTTTGGATGAGTAAACTGAAATTCCGAAATTGGAGCAGGCTAGTAAGAATACACCATTGAAGACTATATTAGAAAAAAATAATGGTTATCACCGAAGTCGCAAAACAAATGTTCAGTTTTTGTTCTACTGATCTTGAAACCAACATTCTGCAGTTTTTTTTTCGCCATTTCTCTAACCTACTCTGGACCTCAGCAACATTTTCTCCGACAAAAACAATATTATCAGCAAACATATACACCAAGGTGTCTCCTCCTGTATGTCTGATCATATCGTATCCATAACAAGAAGGAATAAATAAGGGCTTAAAGCTGAAGTGATTATATTATATTACGCCAGCAAAATAGAAGTTGTTTATGTGAAGATTCTTATATAGTCAACTATAATTAACTGTAAATGTGAAAGCGACAAAAAATGGATCTAATTCGTTTAAACGCTTACGACGCCACGTTAATACATTACAACTATGCGAATCCGGGGGCGGGGTTCACTAATGTAAATTAAAACACAAATTCTAATGAATTCCATTTCATTGCAAGATTACCCTTATAATAAATCAGCACAAGAGATTGTATGTAATGTACTGTAAAGTCGTGATGGTCGAGTGGTTCAAACCCCTTCATGTACCGTTTCATTATACCTATATCTTCCTTTAGGGAGAGGCCAATGACCTATAGTGAGTCCCTTACAAGCTGATGAAGATGATGAAAAGACCGTATAACTTTTTAAAAATCTACGTAAATAAAAAAAAATGATTTTGTTTTTCATATAAGAAACGTTAGGTGAAGCCAATAAAAACATTAACTTAATATAGTATATATGTATTGTAAAACATCTGTCAGTCACCCCGTCTAACCGCAACGCGACGCGACGCCGCAACGCCGGCATTCCACTACCGGTGTGTCGAGCCCTTAAGCATCCCGTCCCACCATATCCGATAGATATCATTAACCGCAGTTAATTCAATGCGTAGAAATTAAATTAAAAGGACACTACAGTTAAATTACTATAAGTTTAATTCTCGATCGACTTACGTCACAAGGACGGAGTGTATTGAAATATTTGTAATTCAGAAATATTTAGTAGGGCTCTGTCCTAATCTTATTAATATTATAAATACAAATGTTAATGTGTTTATTTTCCACGCTTTAACAACTTAACCGAACATCTTAAAATTATATGTACGGGTTTTCTGGGGTATGGGAAAGGAAATAGATACATTTCATTAGAAAAGTGTATTTTAATTATTTTAAGCAATTAACCCAAGCCAGTGCAAAAGCTATTCATATATATTTAACAAGCAGGCCCGGCGGACTTTGTCCTACCCTGATAATAAAAAAAATTATACTAATGTGCATGAAATGCTTAAGGTACCTATTGTAATTAATTTGACAAGGATGAATATTGTATTCGTCTAAATAGGTTTTCAATTACCTCATTATTTGTGACCATTTTTAGTAGTTAGGTAGGTGGGTATAATAAGCTATCCTTAAAAGATAGGTATATCCCATCCGAGACCTATTTGTATATCTATAAAACAGGAATATCTCACTATGCATTGTTTTGTTATATCTCAAAGGGATTAGGCAGCGTTTTCAACGAAACCTCCCAGGTAGCTTAACTTTTTCCGATTCTTTCAACATTTATCATTGTATTTCAACCAATTTACACAAAATTTCAACAAATTATATACCTAAACCAATCTTATGAATTACTCTATCCATTGATTAAGACCGCATTTCAATCCGTTCAGTAGATTTTGAGTTTATCGCGAATAGACAGACAGACGCGGCCGACGACTTTGTTTTATAATATGTAGTGATTATTCGCTTTGGTACTATCCATTTTAATCATTATTTTACGGCGTAAATAAGTTAATGCCATTTATTGTAGCGAAATAGAACAACTACACTGTATCGGACAGTGATTAGCGTACGATCCAAAAACAACGGTGACCTCCAAGATATCTATAATCTATAGGGAGTCTTTTCAGAGTCGTGCAATCCTGCGAGCCTCTCAGCAGTTCGGAATATACTTGCTGGTCTATAACGCAACACAGTAAAAGATCCGTCTGATACAGACACCCTCGCATTGATTACTGGATATACATCCTCTGAACAGAACTCTCGCAGAACGTGACACTATAAAGGTCTAAGTAAAACGAGAGTCACACCAGGTGTATGGTGGCCGTAATAAACTAGGAAACAATTGCTATGCCCTTCCAAGCAGCGTGACGGGTTTATCAAATACTAACTTTTGTTCTCGGTTTCGCTCACGTTAATGTCGATTTTCAAAATAAAATATGTTAATCATGTTACTAGCTGATAATATAACTTTATATAGGTGAAAGAATTTTTAAAATCGGTAAAGTATTTTTTGAGTTTACCCGTTACAAACAAAATCAATTATTTTTTTTTAATTAATCAATATTACTCTATAACATTGCAAAATGTTAATTGTAAACAGAAACCGCAATCAGTCGCTTTAAAATGATAATAGAATGCTCAGTGATTAGCGTGTTCGGACACAGCATCGATCAAAGTTCGAATCCTTACGAACGAGCTAGAGCTTTCGGTAAAGGAAAACACATTGCGATGAAAACATGGCATCGTAGTAGGCTTTTACTAAATTCACCTGGTTAACTGTCACAAGAAGATCTGTCGCCAAAGCATCTAAGGGTGTATTCAGGCTTAGCATATTCACCATATTAGACCACATCGTCAATTAACATCAGATGAGGTTATGGTGAAACGTTAAAATCTATAACGTGTTGGAAAAAAAAAAACAAAGCCATATTATGTTTATTGAATAGCGTTAACTTCGGAAGGAATGTAATTTTAAATTATATTTACAGTATGCTTTATTTATACAATAGTAATTTTATCTTTACCACTTACCTAACTACTGTAAATGTTTTACCGTTTTTTAGTTATTACTATAGAATATTATCAGTACTGTTTAGCGCCTATGGAAAATCGTAATTATATATAATCTAGACAATAATCTGAAAAATTATCTATCTGTTACGAAAAGTTGCAAGAAAATCGGTTAACCCGTTTCAAAACTTAATCCGAAGAGACAATACACACTTTCATTTTACTTATATATAGGGCGTCCCATGCCGAATCAGACGGTTTGAAAAAAAAAAACAATTTTTATTTCTTCAATATTGTGATATGTTTTAATTCCCCTTCAAAATAGTCCCCGTGGTAAGTTTTGAGATTTTTGATTACTCGTTTAAAAGATATCGAACTATCAAACACATGTCCCTCTCTTAGATATAACTTTAAAAAAATGGTCCAAATTTGATCTTTCGTTTTTAATTTTCTTATTTTCTACATGGCCTATATAGAAGAAAATAAATCAAAAATAATTCAATTTTGTTATTAAGGTTTTTGAAATTTAAATTATAAATCTAGTTTTAAAAATAAATGTACCTTTCTATTTTTTTAATTTTAAGGTTCTATTCATTCTTTAATTTTTAAACCCTCTCTGGTAATGAGCTCTCCATAATTACAATTCTTTTTTTTAAATTTTTTTCATTTTCTCCGTATAGACAAACTGTATTTTTGAATGGCAATGCAATTTATTTGTATTATAGAATTTTTATATAATATATTAATTACTTTATGGCATTTTGTGATTAAATATACTGTTAAAGGCTCGTAACGCACGGACGTCTTTCCATAATTCTCCTTTATTGTTCCTACGACATTCGTACGCACTAAATCTATAACCATAACTCGTATGATTACTAAAAACGAATACAGATCGTAGGAACCTATTAACATGAACATAACAAGAAACCATTACAATGTATATGTTAATAGAATACGAATGGTCACAGAAGTAAAACTCACGACCTGAATGTATTAACACGGTCCATATTATACAGCGTTTAAAACAACCCTCGTATACCGGACCTGCATACAAATTCACTTAGCAAACACAGTAACGCCTTACCTGTTCACTTTGAACAGAAGACCGACTGGGGTCATCTTGTTGGAGGAAACACTTCACTTAAAACAAAAAATAAAAGTCAAATCACTAAACTTTCTAATACAAATTAATTTATTTTTTGTAATATTTATGAAAATGACAATTCCTAAACACTTAAAAAATTATTTTACTAATCTAAGTAAAAAAATAAAACTTAATTATTCACAAAACGACCGCAACCGATATGACTATGCGTAAATGCGATTGTTTTTTTTTTCGTCCCAAAGCGATCGACTCGCGTGCACGTCGCTCGACGGTACTCTGCTGTTCTGCGACGTGACAAACAATAGATCGTTTTGAGGACTAATTATACAGGGCCTGTTCATCGGTAGCCGGCAACAGGTGGGAGCCCTTCAAACAATGTTGCTACCTATTTACGAACGTGTGGGTTTGCAGTTAATGAGTCCCTAAGAGAGCGCGCCCGAAGAGAATGGTACTCTCTCTTGTAATTCTATACATACCACGACTCTGCGACTTTATTCTCTCGAAGATGTTTCTATGTTATAGGAGCCGTGTAATTTACAGGGAGCTGATAGCGGACTGTGCATTAATTTATTGTATTGTAGTTTCATCAATTCTGTTTAGCCTAGTTATGTATCTGATATCCTCTATGTGGTATATCGTCAAAACCGAATGAATTCTGTTGCAAAATAATTCGTACAAACAATATACACTTCATTTTTATATATGCATCTACAAAATATTATATACGAGTCCAGTATATATATATCCTTTTTAGAGATGTTATTTTTTTTCTACAAAAAAATCTATTGTTTAATTATGTATGCACACTAGATTCAATTAAAATTACAATATAAAAAACTTATTTATTTTTAATTTGTTATAAGTTGGTTTAATAAGAAAATTTTGGTTTTTATTGAAAAGTAAAATATACAATTCTGGCGATAGCCTCTGGCTTACTTCGCTTTAATTACAATAGGTAATATAATAAGAAAGAATGTCATATATCTATACCAATATATATATCAAGAATATATAATATTATACGAGAGAATGGAGAACATTTAGTGAAAATGGGTGCATATGTGTTACCTTCTCACTTAAAAACTATCAGCGAATTTCGATGAAAATTTATAGTAATATTGCTTACTAGCGGCCCGCTCCGGCTTCGTGTGGGTATAAAATATATAGGCTATGTCATTCACTGAAAAAATGATTAAAATCGATCCAGTAGTTTTGATTTATTCATTACTGCCCGTAGCTCGCACGCGTTAAATATGGAGTAACCTCTAAAATAACAGTATTTCTCCACTATTTAATTTATGTTATTATACATATAAGCCTTCATCTTCAATCACTCTGTCGATTAAAAAAACCGCATCAAAATCCGTTACGTAGTATTAAAGACTTAAGCATACATAGGGATATAGGGACAGAGAAAGCGACTTTGTTTTATACTACGTAGTGATACTTAAAAATAACAATAACGCATCGGTATAAAAGTATTGTTCAATTTGGTTAAAATATAATGAAAAAATTTAAAGTAAGTTGGATCTATCCTGGCATGTGAGAACTAACTCGACGTGAGCTGTATAAACCGTTAGTTACACGAGGATTATGTATGAGAGGATTATTTCTAAACAGTTATAGAAAAAGTCGATGACAGCATATATCTACCTTTTATGCGGAAGCTGTTATTGCCAAATTAGTGAAACATAAATACATTTTGATTGGATACTGTATTTGCAATGCAAATTTTATAGTATTAAATTAAATTCTAATAAAATATAAATACCTGTATCGTTTCTGGTATTAAAAGTAGATATTCTTTGTTTGTAAATTTACAATCATTGTAGTCAACGCAGACGATGTAGCAATCGACCATTAGTCAAGCATAAAGCCTACATCGCTGAGATAATGTTAGATGGAGTATTCGTTATGTACACTTTATTACATTTCAATGGGGCTCCAGACAGCTCGTTTTGATCCACCGCTTCTTTCTAGTATCCTTACTTAGTTAATTGCTTACCAATATTATCGTTAAACCTTCAATTTGTCGAGATTTAGCAAGATTTAGCAAGGTATTTACCAAGCCCAACATATCACCTGTTTTCTTAGTGATTCTATATATGGTTACCACCTTACCTTACCATTACGAATGTCAAAATATATCGTTTTCTCTGGTATCCACTTTAACTTCCTTTTGTTTTACGCACTTTATATTCACCTACAGTACGGTTCGCTAATTTTAACTGAATAAATCATATATAGTTCATATTCAAACATATTATGCAATTCACTTTTGTGAACCTTAAATAAGCAAATATATTGGCATAAAAACACATAATATTTCATAATTTACTCTTTAATAGAACTAAATTGTGGAGTCGAATACCAAAAGGTGTACAGGTCGGATCGATGAACTATCAGAACTGAGATATACTGAAGGAGCAAAGGAAAGGAAACTTTTACAAGTAACATTGCACGATTATAAGCCACATATATATATTAAGCAACAGTCGATAGTTAGTGATGTTGTCCAATGAACACGTAGCCTGTAAACGCAGGTCTTGATCTAAAGCTGTTGGTGAATACAGAATATAAGGAGAGAGCAACCTTAAAGAAAGACTACAAATGAATTGCAAAAACAACGTAAGAGTAGCGGGATCGCAACGGACAGAGCTGATACGGAATCGAGACGAATAGTGTAGAAACAAGCAAAAGGATAAATGGCACGACAACCATTATCCACCACAAATATCATTCATTCTCAAAATAATAACTATTACCAAAATATCGAGTGGTTTCACCAGTGGAATATCAATCCGATATCAGTAGATTCGAACAAATTCATGTACCAACAATTTTTAAGAATTAGCATACACTTACTAATCTAACACGCGCCCCTCCTGGGGGGTCTACCATCTTGACCCCTCAGACCGCAGATGGGGCCCCTGATGAGGGGCCGATGCCTGCCGGGGATGCAGAAGTAGTGCCATTGGTAGTTCCTGCTCCCCGGCCAAATAGGTGTGAGAAGGCACCATGGGGTTTTTAGTCCGTGGAAATCGGACATAACCCACATCCCGCTGCCCGACAAGGTGGGTATCTGTTACGGATTTTCCTCATGTAACAAAAAAAATGAAAGGGCTTTTTCTAAGTCCACCTGGTAAGCTATCACCCAGATGTTAAAAATCTGTCGCCAAACACCTGTTGATGTGATCTGACAGCTGAGAGCCACTTCCCTTCTAGGTTTGCTATCTTAGTCACACATCATGAAATTGTGATTAAAGGTTAATTTAAAACTTATAACTTATTAAAAAATAAAAAAGGAAAATTCATGAAATGAAATGAACGCATGACAAATATTGTGTAGTAATAAAAATTTGCTGATTCCTCAACGCTCAAAACCGCTCGTATGTCTTGAGCTGGCGTAGAACTAATACTATGGTTTCCCCTTGCTAAGGAATCTTTGCCCAATTGAGAGATATTTACAGGTTCACATTATAATTGTATAACATAACTTCAAAGGTTATCGACTCTCAAGTTTTATGGTTTTATTACACCCTACCTACGCTACATCCGCAGGCGCGCGTGCTCCAGGAAGTAGCCTTACGTACACAATATATGTATAAAAATGTACCTTGCAATAATAAATATAGAGTCTAATATAAGATTTTAAAATTTAGTAACTTGTTAAAATTTACCGTATATGATGTCATGGTCATCATATGCTTCCCATCCATAAAAGATTAAAATTGTTCCACTCAGGTGTTTATTTTCACGTTCGGCAGAAACCTAGTCGGAATATGTTTTTCCTTCTGCAATACTAGATCTACGATTTTTTTGAGCTTAGACAAAAAGCTGGCTAAAGTGTTCTCAGTAAGCACATATTTCTAAAAATAAAAGCGATATGAAAATTGCATCTCGTATGTTTTTACTAAAAGTCAAAGTACATTTTTTTATTCAATTTAGGTACTGAGCGATAAAACTTTAGCAATTTATTATTCACACCGGCGTGTAAGTTATAAACATAATACAATCTTCTTACAGTAAGTGGCGAGCATGTCGTACCGACAAATATATTTGAAAGAGTATTTCTGCACATTTACAGTAATGTCTTTCCTTTCAAAATAATTTCAACATTGACGCAAAGAATAAACAGTAAGCGTACACCGAAACATGCCATTCAGAAACGCAACAACACAGCCAGATAAATACAGAAAATAAAAACACTAAACTAAAACCCAAAATCCCAAAATCAAAAAACATTAACAAAGTTTACTTTCTTTTTATATACTACTAGCTGACCCGGCGAACTTCGTAACGCCTAACAGTCGATTTTTTAATACTTCTTCTGCTATTCGGGACCATCGTATAAATATTGACATTCATATTTTTACGATACTAACGTCACTCAATTGTTTTGCCTTCCCGGAACCTCTCCACTAACACTTAAACTTTATGCTATAGTATTAAAGTTCAAATTGAGTTTTAAGTGTTATTACGAATTATTTGTATGGGAGTATAGAAAAGTGTTGTTTTTAGACTTTTTCAGGCAATTTTTTAAAATTTTCTCTCCGTAAGATCCATCCTCGTACTTCAAGGAATATTCTAAAAAAAGAGTTAGCGAAATCAGTTCAGCTGTTCTCGAGATTTGCACTTATCAACACATTTAGCGATTCATTTTTATATTATAGATTAATAATTAATTATATTCAATAATATTAGTTATTAATAAATAAATAATAAAGTTACTCGAGAATATATTTGATATCAGCGTTACACTGAGATAGTAAAATTTTTTAACTACTACGCTTGAAGCATAAACACTAATAATAGCCGAAAACTGTAGAGGTAACATCCCTACTCCGTGCTGTTTACAGGGTGAGAAGTGACACCGGTAGACACATGGAGGGGATAACTTACCAAGTGATAATAATTGATGTTATCGAGCGGGATAGAAAATGATAAAATTATGAAAATGACTATTAAAAAGCAAGGGTTGGTAATAAAAAAATGAAAATTTAGAGTTGTATGTATTTTTTGATGCCACATAATAAAAAAATAATAAAAAACAAAAATTATCAAAAAATAAAACAAATTTTTTGGGGTGTTCACCCCTTATCACTTAGAGGTTAGAAAAGCTCAAGCTTACTGAATATGCATAAAAAATTTCATGAGAATCGGTCAAGCCGTTTCGGAGGAGTATGGGAACGAACATTGTGAAATAAGAACATCGATCGATTTATATTCTACGTAGTTTGATCATGAAGCTCAAATACAGGGAAATAAAAAAAGACAGTGCCAATGATATTTTTGTATGATAAATCCATCGATGAATTTACGACAAAGAAATGACAAAACCATTTCTCATTTGATCAGTCGTCATCGTCATATACATAAAGTGAAGGTATCCGTTTTTCGTCCGAGCTAATCCTCCTTCGACGAGATTTTATTGGCAGATAAGGACTTTTCCGATTATTGCCTAAACTGCATTCAATTACATTTTCCCTTAGGGTCTACGTAGTAAAATAACAGTTTTCGAGAGGTAACGTTAAATCAATGGAATGGGTTACTTCTTATTAACGATGACAAAATGAGAATTAAAAAATATATAAGACAGGCCACAGTGAATCGGTGGAACAACGAAAACAAAAATCATAACAAAAAATCAAGAATGCTGTAACAATCCACCGCTGGATCAACGATTTTGCAATAAATACTTCATTTATCAATACAAACGGCTATTTCATAAAGCCTAGCTTCTGTTTACATTTAGGCACTAACGAGCTGACCTTCCTGCACGCAACGCTGATTGCGACACGCGCGCCGCGGTTCTATGTTTACCTGCCAATTGCATGGAATGCGGACATTCTAACATCAATTGGCAGAAAGCTAAATAAAGCGTTTAGGTAAAACCGAATTAAATTCTGAATTCAAAAAATCATCAAAATTATGCAAAAATTTTTATCAAAACAATGAAAGCAAAATTGAATTCTAAACTTAAAAAGAAAGAAAAGATAACATTTAATTAGTATAATAATCTAAACTAAACAAATAGTTTAGTCAAACACGACTGAATTCTAAATTCAAAAACAAAGCAAATGAAAACAATTTTTCTCTAATCAAGCGAAAGCATTGAATAAATTCAAATCTGTTTTCATTACAACAAATAATTTATTTTATCTAAAAACCTATTGAAATATATTTTATTTGTCTAACGAATATTGGTACCATAAAACAGATTTAAAGAGATGGTAGTGCGTAGTTTAATATATTCCACTCACTGGAAACAAATTGAAAAATTAGCGCGAATCAGCATAGTTTATTTCGACAATTAAATGAGTATTTAAGCCTATATCAAGACTCAGATGAAACAGTGAAGCTAGTTCTTGAGAAAGACCACTCATAGTACTCACTACGCTGTTTCGCTAAACGAATAACAGGCGATGTGTAATTATTTTAGTAAATATAGGTAAAGAAAAAATAATTATTATTTTATTCTTACTACACTCATAATTCTTTCCTTTCTTTCTGGAACATATCCATCAGAAGGTTGACTAGACGAGATCGTTGTCAGCAGTAAGGCCGCCCCCTAACCAGGACGCTATTTATCTTGTTCTTATTTGTGGGGATAAAAGTAACTTCTATAAAGAACTGCCGCCCACCGGCGACTTCGTCTGCGTTGGTTTTTTTTGTAAACGGTAATGCTAACACCAGTCCTTACCTTCGTGAAGCGCAGGCTGAGATAGTTTTTGGTTGACAGGAGTTTTACTAAATTACTTAAGAGTTATAGTTATTTTTTGGAGAGTTTAAACAATCCTAACTAATAACTGCGAATTTGAATTTGTTTTTTTTGATACACTATCACGCCTTACCTATCGTAATTTGTCACGTTCTCAGACGTACAAAAAAGGTATGAGGGACCTCTCATCCAGAAAAAAAACTTCTTCAATGTTTGTGTAAAAGTGTAACAAACAGTCTTCTCAATCGTTCATATTTACATAATTAATAAAATTATTCTTAAATGTTTCGTTAGAAAAACAAAGTCTTCACACACACACACGGGAATATAAGTCGGTAGTAAATCCGACCATGTGGCGTACTTCAACCACGGCCCATTGTTTTCGTTTTACGACATGGCAGGAATGCAAACAGGAATCGAACTGGCGACCGGTCGATAACAACGCAATTTTATAGTAATAGGAAATGGTTTCCTACTTCCTTGAAAAATATATATTCATAAGAATTGTTTACACGACACTATTAACTAGATTATATTAAGTTATTTTTATCCTTAGATATCATTAAAATCAACAGCTGTCCGCGACTTTGTCTGCCTTGTAACTTTATACGTGTATATGATGCCTCCAAATATTATCTTCGTGAAACTCTGATAGTTTATACTGCACACGCCGAGATAGCTCTCAAATGGTAGGAGTTTATAAACTGACTTATCGTTTCGTTTGCCCAATTTAAACAATGTCTTTGTATGATATACTAACAGGATTCTCCCGCGTCTTCTTTTTCTCGTGTTAATATAAATCTAACCCATCTCTCGGGGGAAGTTGATTTTTTTTCTGAATTGGTAGCGTATCGGACACCGGTAGGTTCGAATCCTAGCAACTAAATCGAAGCTTTCGGTGAAGGAAAACATCGTGATGAAACCATAGCATGGTGGTAGGGTTTTTTCTAAGTACGCTTGGCTAGTTAGCTGTTCCGATAGCTGCACTTAAGAACCAGTTGCTCTCTAGGTTTAATATGTTTACCATCTTAGACTACATCGTCGTTGAGTTTTTGGCGGGATCTTAGTCTGTCATGTAGTGGTTTTTATATTTTATTCATAATCTTGTGTTATTAGACTCTATATTTTGTAATATTGGTGGTGTTTTACGTAATATAGTTCGGTTATTATGCACAAGTGAAGTGGATGGGAAATAATACCACGGAGCATGCATTCTGAGATGCCACCAAAACTCCATGGAAAGTTCTAACAAGGAAACCACCATCTTGTTACAACTTTATAATTATCGCAAAACACTTGGCAAAATCTTGTTACTTGACGCTGGCTAGTGCACAAACCGTGACGGAGCCAAAAAAAAAAAAAAGAAGAAGACTACATCGTCATTTGACATCAGGTGAGATTGTGGTCTAACACTAAAGCCTCGGTTGAGTAATTAAGGCTTCAAAGTATAACAAACAGACAAATTCACATCTGCTTTTATAATATTGATTCAGATGTGTTATTCTGATGTTATAATCTCTATTAGTTACTGTAAATTTTCACCAAATTCGGTTCAGTAGCTTTTCCGTCAAAGACTAACAAATACCCATCCATTGTTAAAACCTTTCTAATTTACATTATATATAGTGTAAAGCACAAATTCTCTTTGTTTGTCGAACGTTTGCTCGCGCTAATAAATATTGCATCTATTTCTCGGTAATAGTACTTTTTTCTGTATGAAAGATATCCTACAACTCTATACAACTATATATCTCTGACAACGAGTATGCCAACAAACAAAATAGCATTCGCATTTATAACATCAATTCAGTATAATTCTATTAGACGTTGCTGAACATGTTTCTATTGTATTAATACTATCATACATGATATCGGGGAGTGGAAACACGTTTCGATATATTATCAAAACATTTTAGACCCAAAATGAGTTTCACGTTTTCATCGATAATATGGAAAGAGAGGAAAAATCCTGGAGTCGCCAACAATCTGGGTTAGAAAGGTATGTAGCGTGAGTGTCTAACAAACAACGTAGTAAGAATCGAAACAATATGTAACTGTATTTCTGATTTCTCACACCATCTTGTATGTTTTAACACGCGTTGTATGCAGTTCTATCTAAGACGCGATAAATTAACAAGTTATATCTATATAAGATATATTTCCAATCTTTACTATTAAAAATGAAATATGCTTGAATGTGTTAGTTTGTAGACAAAGAAATGATTTTTTTTTTATCGAACTGACTACACCGTTAGCGTGGCAAGGCCTCTACAGTTTCACCGGACTAGCAAAAAAATTACGCTTATAAGTTAATATTTAAATTTTTCATATTATAGGTATACTTTTTATTTCTTCTTAACGCAGTTTGACATGGCATATATTACAATGTTTCTCTTAATCATAATTAATTTGCTAAAGAGTTTGTAACCGACTAAGCTAAAGCAACGATACGGAGTGTGACGAAACCAATACGTTTCTTTATATCTATATAATCAATAGTCTGTGGGCATTTAACAAACATTTTCTTTATCGACGGTCTAGAATCATGGTCGCTGAAAGTGCGGTGCAAGGAGGTGCACTTGACCCTCCTATCAGAAAAGAAAATAAATATAGATGGATGTGTGGCGTAACTAGAATGGATAAGATTAAAAATGAATATATCAGAGCAAGTTTGAAAACAGCACCTGTGATAGAGAGTTAAAAGAGTAATGAGATTAGCATGGTACGGGCATATTATGAGAAAAGATGAAAATCATGTAACTAGGAAAGTTTTGAGTATGAAAGTGAGGGAATATAAGAGTGGGGAAAGCCCGAAAAAGATATTTTTGGATTGTGTGAAAATTATACATACATAAATAGCGTGAATATTGAGATGACAAACAATCTGTGCCTACCAAACTTATTTTGATTGTCGATTGTTTGAACGCGTTAATTTCTAAAACTATGAGTTCCATTTCAGAAACTGCTTATGTATTTTACGGACTATTAATTAAGGAAGATTATCTAATATCTCACATCACTCTGCTATTCATAGGAGCTGAACAGTTACCATCCAAGTATAGAGAAGAAGGTATGCTAAGAAGAACGAATTAATAGAGACGTGTGATGCCGTCCGGGGTATCGAGAGCCGAAGACGGATTTGTTAATATATAAGTCACATTTAGTACGTATTTGGTAACTTTAGGTAATATAAATAATGAGTTATAGTGATATTATAGACCACGATGAACCTGGTTAGCGTGTCCCGACTCCGCGTCAATTGACGTAGATTCAAAACCTTCCGAATGAGAATGAGCTTGCAGTGTAGGAAAACGTCATGATGAAGCCATAGCATAGTGGTATGGCTTTTTCTGAGCCCGCTTGTCTAGCTACCACACTCGATTTGAAAATTTATCGCTAAGCACCTATAGGTGTTTAGCTACACTTGTGGTATCCCTCCTCTCTGGATTTGCCTAGCGTATTTACCATCAAACACTAACTAAAACCTAGAAAGTATCTAAAAATGAAATATTTAATAAATCACGAAATATATTTGAAACAAAATAAGCTGCAATATAGGAAATAACCAAGACACGTCTATGTCTCGTGACCACATCGCTTCCTGTCGCATGGTTTTTAAGGGCCGAAACAATAGCCACATACTATAGAAATAAGTTGGAGAGAAAAAGTTTGACCAAATGATTATTTTTACACTTCATTTGTAAACAACACGAATCTGATGTTTTTTTTTAAATTAATTGCATTATGATTTGATGTTTATTTCACTATTTTTAAAGCTATGTTTAGTGTTTTTACTATATTATTAAAATATCGCTATCAATATTCTCATTTCTTCGACATAAATATCGACATACATATTTCCATTTCTAGATACTATGTAAAGAAATAAATAATAAGTATTTGTAATAATTAACACTAAGAAATATGTACTAATATGTATATACAACAATTCTGCTCATGTATACATGTATATGTACTGAGCTGTGGGTAAACTTTAATATAAGGTTGAAAGAAAACTCCTCAACCGTGAAAGAAATATACATGCAATTACTCATAATTCCCTAGGAAATATACCTGCAGACCAAAGACCGTGCTGTGGTAGTGAGTAATCATTAATCATCGCCCGTCATTTGTAACTCGAGAACACAAGTAACAAAGCATTGTCCATCATTGCAATGTGACATAATTACAAAGATCACATTGTACTGGATTGGACGATCTAAACGCATATTTAACAGAAGCTAATCCCCGTTATTACGCATAATGCTTTAGTATTTAATAGTCGTAGTAATAGCAAACCAAGGTTTACAAAAGAACCGACAGTACTGCCTCTATATACATAAACATTAAACTACGTATCCAAGAGTAGTGTTGCCAAGTAAATTATAAGATTTTAGTATTATACTGTGTTTCTTATATGCTTTGAAAAAAATATTGTATATACTACGCAAAACTATTATAGTGTAGTACAATGAGTAGATTATATGACATTGTAATGAATATAAAATTGTTAAAAGATGCAGGAAATGCTAAAAATAGAATTTTAACAGAAATAAATAAGTTAAAAAAATAACAGTTTTGTAATTGACATGTTACATTTGTACGACATATTTGTAGGATATTTTGAAAAATCAGCGGAAAAGTATTAACAACCCTAAGCGACAATGATTTTAAACATAAATGATACGCTTTGTCAACTAAAAAAATGGTTGTCTGTAAAATCGGCTTACGGACGATAATTTTACGTGGTAACATCATAAGAAAACATTGGCGAAAAATTATGCGTCACAAGCCGAACGCTTAAGCCGATCGCGCCTCTCTATCCCTTGTTCCGCGCTCTCACTTACAGGCTCGGCTCAGACGGAACGTGACAATGAGTCATGCTTTTTCATGCGTGCTGCCAGCATTCATCAATTTATAAGACATTATCACGTCAAAAAAGATATAAGAATATGATTAATTACAAATTATAAACATTATTTATGTTATTACTATAAATAAAACTAACGCTATATATCTCTTTCTATCACGTGGCTATGCGACATTTAAAAACAGCACGACAAAGCTAGTCCATAAATATTGTTCTTATTTTGATTAACTACTCTAGTGTACTCCGGTGAAAGGTCGTAGTCCAGTGAAACTGTAGAGGCCTTGACAGGTCAACAGTGTAGTCAGTTCGAAAAAAAAACTATTCTAGTGCCTAAGTTTATTTCATTGGCAAACTGCTGCTTATAAACTTACAAAACTATGTTTATAATTATTTCGGCTTGTTGAAAAACAATGTGATCTTCAACGACAATGAAATACACATCTTTATGGTGAGCAATGACCAAATTAAAATGTTGGTATAAAGTCTGTCATACACCATAAGGACGATGTATATCGGTTTAAATGAAATGACTAAAAAAAATTATGATTATATTGACACGGGTTTCCTCAAAACGGAATGATTTTTTTTATATATCTTTACTGATCTTAAATTACCTTTGCTAAATTTTATAATTACTATTTAGCCCCCATGGAAACGCGTAATTGAATAAAATAATTACTCATTCCTTCTGACTTTTTGTCAGGACAACTGTGATTCTCTCCCGCTAGAGAAAATAAAGATCTAAAAAGTCATCTGAAAGTGATTAATAAGAGAACACTTTGTACATCGGTTCGCTCACAAACGTTCATGCCAATTGGAAATAGAAATCAACAATGATTGACAGTCTCATCTGATATTAAATGACGATATGGTATGGGATGGTAAACACGCTAAGCCTAAAGGAGAACTGACTCTCAAGTGCAATTGCCGGAACACACCAAAACGTGCTTGGCCACAAATTTTCAACTTTATGGTGGTCGTTTGCCAGGCGGACTTAGAATAATCAAACATAAGTTAGAAATTAGAAAAATACGAAACAGATTTCGTCCAAGCCGAGCGGAATTATAAACAAAGAAATGACTTGATAACAAAAGAAAATCACATAATTATAATAACAACAAAGGCGTAACATTTTTTTAACACACAACCGTGTTTACATAGTACATGGAGTTAACAATCAACATTTATTTTTTATTATTGTAATGGTAAATTGGATGCAATTTAGAATATCAAATTATATCAATGAATACTCAGAAAGATACCAACTTTATTAATTTAAATCAATATACATCGATTTAAGTGACACATAATTCTAGAGCCGCGCAGACGATTTATGTTATAACAGTCGCCAACGTTGAATAGAAACCGTGGAACTACAAAATAATCCCAAGGAGGATCGATGTCATCGATTGTAAATATTAAGCCAAATCATACATCACAACATAACAAAGATGTTGTGCCGACCCTAGTTAGGTGCGATAAGGGTAAGGAGACGATGATGGATCTAACAATCAGGTTTAACACGGAGATACTTAAATAGCGCATTGAGCTATCAAGAATCCGTAAATGATCGCATGCTATTGTTGTATTCAGGAGAAATAATTTACATTCTCGTTTAGTAAGTCACTTAGCGTAGGTACAGACTGGAATTACTTAGATGTCATCCACCAAACTTATATATCTATATTAAAAAAAAAAAACACAATTGCCGTATGCATGTAGCGCATGACTTGGCAACAGCTGCAACCATTTGGCTAAATCTTTTTTGTTGTGTATAAGGTTCGTATGAAAGAAAATGTTTGAAAAATTGTACGGAAAAATGAAAAGTTTGACTAAGAAATGTCAATATAAAAAAGTGAGTAAGGGAGTGGGACGAAAGTAAGCACATCTTCAAAAATATTGCCAGAATTGTCACATTGACGTATTCGGTTGCCGTTTTATTTGATTACATGGTCGTACTATAATAGCAAGATTTGTTCTCATTTTCCTGGTTAGTTCGCGCATGCGAAGTCTGGATGGACAGCTAATTTAGTACAATATCGTACAACGCCTTTTTTATTCGTGTATTTTTTTGTACATTGATATACTACTATATGTTTGTATCTTATATAATTACTTTTAAGAGCTCTTCAGTGTTATGATAAGTTAGAGTTTGAAGCCATGAATGAATCTTATATTTTGTTTCCCATATATTACACACAAAAAAGTCGTCGTGGATGGTCCGCTAGGGATTCACCAGTGGAATATCGACCGGATGTCCGCAGGTTCGAACCCCGGCATGTACCAACGAATTTTTAGGAATTCGCGTACATTCACTAATTTAAATTGGTAACATTATCAGCTGACAGTGAAGGAAAACATCGTGAGGAAACCTAAACCTTCTTGTAGTACCACCATTATGGGAAAAATATAGAACAGTAGATTTCTCAGAGTTTGAAATCCTCAATACGTCGTGGGCTGGCGGGGTGTTTATGCCCATACCTTCCTTCAGGAAGAGACTTATGACCCTGCAGTGGGTCTCTAACAGTTTGATGTGATGATATTACACATAGCACCTTGATATTGCAAATAGATAAATTAATTGATATTGCCGTCTATACAAATAACTGTTAAGCGTCTATGAAGGTCTTTGCGAGAATGGAAACAAACTTTATCAAAATAGAGAAGTACGTCGTCGATGTTTGAATAAAAACAACACAATAACATTAATCATTCAAAATTAAGCTGTTCGTATAAATCGGCGAAACAATGGATTCTTTCTAACGAGCCGTAAAAAGAACTGAGGGTACGGTGTTAGTGTTAAGACAATCGACCCGGCCCGACCTCGACCGCGGCTCATACCTCGACGTCAGCCGAGCGACAAATTATGCCAGACTGTTGGGTGTTGCTACCTAATTAATTAACTATTAACAGGATTGCTATAGCGTCGTAAATCAGGCCTTAATAACCCGGACAAACCATCAGCGCTTTCCGCATGAAGTTGCTTGGCATATAAACTATAGGCTTTTTTAAAGGAAGCGTTTCGATTTGATATGACTTGACGTGTGCGGTCAGACGAGCCTCTCAGAAATTAAATTCTTTATTCTTTTTCTTCAACTCTGAATGTAAATCCATATGGAGATTTGGATTATTTATATATCGTTTGTCACGTAAATAAAAAGCATTATACCTGATACATATGACTTTCTCTGTGTTATTTGAATTTTTTTTATTTCATTTTTTTTCAATACAATAAACGTAAACTAAGGAATCAAATCAAAAAGTTTAATTTAATATTTTAGACAAATATATTCATTTATTTATTGACATTTTATTGACATGATAAAGAAATAACTAAAAAAACGTGTGTGTACTTATGACTACACGAAAGAAGCGAAAACTTCATTAGGGGGTCCATAAATTACGTGAGGTGTTTAAGGGGGGAGGGGGTCGAGTCAAATCTCATCTAATCTTACGTTGGAGAGAGGTGGGGTCTCGACAAATATCACGCAATTTTTTTTCTGATTGAAACAAAAAAAAAAATATACTATTTTGGTCCATTTAATCGAGATTGTACATGCTTAAGATTTAATCTTAAGCGTAATCGTAATACGATTAAGATCATTTACTAATTCTTTCGAAAGAAAATAATTTCATTCATACTTCAACGTTATACATTTACTGACTGTCAAACAAAACAAAGTTTTGAAAAATCTCACGTGAGATTGGGGTTGGGGGAGGGGGTTGAATAAAATCTCACGACATCTCACCAGGGGGGGGGGGCTTGCAGAAAATTTAAAAAAACACCTCACGTAATTTATGGACGCCCCCTTATAGTAAATGCAACCAAAAGCCAACGTCACGCGTTGTTGCCTGGCGATCACCCATCCAGGTTCTGACCGCGTCGGAATTTTCTTAACTTCGTTGATCGAACGACAACTGGTGTTCACAACACAATGTTTACATCACCACTTTTCGTCAGGCAAATAGGTTGCGGACCAGAATTTCAAAGCCCTCTTATAAAAAGTTTCACTTTAAAAACAAATAATAAATAAATTTTAATGAAATTGCCACTGATTCAGTATTGAGGTTATACAGCCGACAATGTTCGAAGCTCGTATCCTTAAATTTCGATACTCGCTCACACACACACTCGTATCCAGTAGAAAGAGATAAAGAAAGATAATGTCGAATGGAGGGAGAGTAGACAGACGAGTAATACGTTTTCTCCTTACGTAACGATTTCTACCAGTCAACGCTTACTGCAAACCGCTTTAAGAAACTTCATCCAAAAAAGTTTTACTATTACCTAGTTCTCGCGGACTTTCCTTTCTAACGTACACTTTGTATGGCAATTGCTCCGCCCCTAACAGTCGTAGCATGATGTTCAATTATTTTCCTAATATTAATAAAACATAAAAGGCGAATTCGTCAACACTTTCAAAGAAACAAAAAAGAATCTTTATAATATCAATAGAAATTAATGTTTGCAAGCAAATTCCTGTGTCGATAATCTGCTTGAAGTGAAACTTTACGTATATGTTTGTTATTGGTGTTTGCATTAAAGTCTATTATAGCGCTCATGCATATCTGCACGTCAATGCGTAGGTGCGTATTGTATACATTGTTCAATGTTTTTAATCTATATAATTAAGTCAAGTACGAATTTAGGATACAAAGCATTATGTTTTCTGTAGCGATTAAACTTAATAAAAAAACAATTAAAGTAAATAGAAACTCACTTTAATCCACATATACCGCACTCAATTAAATACAATACTAAAAAAAGCTTTTTAACAAAAAAAAAAACGGTCAAAAAAGCGCTACTCTAAAAAATGCACCAAAATGCAGTCAGTCAGGTCCTAGTCCTATTAGCTATTTAGTATCGGATTATCATAAAACTACCCATATTTTAATCACTATACGTTTCCTACTCGATTTTGAGGAGTTCCCTGGGGTACCTTCAAAATCCAAGATCCTCGTTCCAATAAACAAATCAATGTCTAAATCTCCTTCTAAATGACGAACTTCTGTGGTAAGAAGCATTAACAAATACACAAATATAATCGAATTTAGAACAACTTTCTTCTTGAAGCCGGTTGAAAAGTAATACTAATAACACGGAACCATAATGGTCTTTTTTTTTTAACCGACTGCACTGTTGACCTGGCATGGCCTATACGGACTACTAAGGAAAGCGCTTAAGGCACTCACCCAATAAGCACTTTCACAGACTGCATATTATCTACTATTTTCATTGGAACCTAATCAGTATTGTTAAAATTTTGGTTTAGAATAGTGAGCTTAGAATCATCAAAATCATTTATAGAGGTTAAGAAATAATAAGAAAAAGAATTAAAGAAATAAAAACAGGACATAATTCTGATAAAGCACAAGAGCAAACTACGAAATAATTCTCAAGAGGTAAAGTTACGGGCACCGGCTAGTTCATATATCATTAATCTAGAGAAATCTTTAAACAAGTAATTTCAATTTCCCAAAGGAGACGGTTAAATATTTGAACTACCTTATTAATTCTATTGAAAACTGTCCATCATCTTTGAAATATAGGTGAAGTCGTTAGCAGAATTTTTAAATATTCCTCTCTCCATAAAAGTAAACTAAAAAAATATCTCAACAGTGCACTATTATAAGAGTTTAACTCGCCAGATGGCATTCCGAATCAGGTGATCCAGTTTCTTACATATTTCAGTAATGCCGTACACCGGTGTCTCGGTCGTGTTCGAATGGGCATATTTTGCGTAAAAACCACAAGACCTCGCATGCAACGTCCACGTCCGGTTCGGGATATCATTACTGGGTTCCGGTGGTGGCCGGATTGTTGGCATACAAAGAATATAAACTGAAATGTTTTAGTTATAAACGAGATATTGTCAAATCGTAATCCATGTACGGTTTTGGTAATTATCAATTGTACGTATTGGTCAATATAATCATCTGCTTAGCAACCAATTAACTAAATATTATTAACACACAAACTAAGATTAATTAATTTACACTTATTTTGATCACTATCTCACTTAATGTTAAATTACAATTTGAGCTAAAATGGGAAATACGCTGAGCATAGAGGGCAACTGTCTATGTCTATAGGTGCTTGGTGATAGATTTTCAATTTAAGAGTGGTAGCTAGTTAGGCTGGTTTGGAAAAACTCTACCACCGTGCTATGGTTTCATCACGATGTTCTCCTTCACGGAAACCTCGAACTTATTCGCAAGAATTCGAACTGTCATAACGTCCCAATACGCTATCAACTAAGCCATTATCGCTTCAAAATGACTTAAATCGCGCTTCAGTACGACTTAGGGATTTTGGAAGGGATCTTAGTCTGCCATGTATATGGACAACCTGTATCATGAAAAAGTGAATGTGATGAGTGAATAAATGAAAGTTCTGACAAGTCCTCCACAATTCTATTATAGTCAGGTAAATTGAAGTAGCTAACTTTTAAATACGAAATATTTACCCACTTAATAACGGCAAGAATGATGTACAAAACATGGATTGTTTACCAAAGCAATGAATAAGAAAAAAGGATCTATCGTGTTGGGTGAATTGACAAGTCACTGCGATATCTCATCTGCCTAGTAATATATCCACGATGTTTGTAGAGAATTCTTGGGTTTCTTGGTTCTTCCAGAAATTACTTCAGCGTTCGAAAACAGTACATTTTAATACAGGTCATATACTTTGTATACTGTTAAATTTTACAATAAGTAAATTCAAGGTGATCAAACTAGTGTCGTGTAACGAAACTCTATATACAATAACGTCTCTGTCGGTATGTTAACTGCGTAATTATAGCTTGGTAAGTTCGATTCACGGTTCTCTCGTGGATTGAACACTCCTTTGTTCAACTTAAAGTGTAGAATGTATGCCATACGTTTACAGAATTCCAAAGTATAATCGCGGCATGAATCAAATTCAAGCGAACTAAAAATCATTCTTTCAAATTCAGTTGTAATACGATGCTTATGAATATTCCAATTCTAGTAGTAATATTGTAGGGGTGATTGAACTAAATTCAATTAATGGTGATGGATTATATATCTCTCGGTGGTCGCCATTGTTATTTGGATGGTTCTGCGTTTACAGCGGTCACGTTACTGAGCAACATAAGAGAAAATAGCAATAGGCTCTTATATGACACGACCTGCCCCGGCTTCGTACGCGTACAATGTACTAACAATGTGCGTAGTGTGTCTATACGATTTAAATCCGTTTTTAACGCTTTTATATACAGTTCATCTAAGTCACAGAAGCTAGGTATGAATCTTCATCAGGAATCTATGAATAGTAGTTAACTGGTTATTAGTAATGACCTTACCATAATGATGTCGTTTTATCACCTCCTCGAAAAATTCAGCCACATTGTGGCATTAAAACTCATATCGACCGATTTGGTAGATGAGTCTTCCAGTGAGAAACGTTTATCTAATTCCATTATCAATTCTTTAGCTTCATTTCTGTGTCAATATGTTCTTTGTCCACTGACCATATCTTTGACCCAAAGCCGCCTACGCAGGAAATTAATTAATTTTAAAATTACGAATTTATTTCAGTGTCTAATTTAAAATCATAAATGTGCGAAAACGTGTCTTGTATTGGATGTGATAGTTTATTGTGTGGATTTTTTATTAGATTAGATTTCGGATCAGAAGCGTGTGAGTAGGCTGGAATATACTTATGGCACTCTAAAGGAGGTACCTTTATAGGTATTGCTTGTGACATCGTGTTCGTATCGATTAGCCTTCATCTCTTTGAGAATCCAAATACATAATGAATATAAATAACGGGTCACCAGACGTACAAATCACCGATTATGTTTTAAGCTGCGTGTGACTTACTCGTATATTAACTTCGGCGTTTACTTTCTACAAAGAATCAAACTTTACCAATTTGCAACAATAGTGTAAATTGAAACTAATATTAGCACCAGTAACCTACTATTATTTCTTTTGGCGATCGTATCTAAATTTCCTCTGCCATCTGTTTTCTACCACCTACCGCTATATTTGCAGCCTCCATGTTATTTATGCAGTACTATATTACAACAACAGTAAATCAGTCATTTTCAAAAGTCTCAACTCTGTATAATGCTAAATATGCTAATTTTCTTAGGTATATTATTGTTTTGGTTCTAAATGCTATTATAAAGGCTTATTCAAAACTTTGTACAGAGCCCTTGTACTACTATATATTACCATTCATTTTATAAAATGAAAGTATTCCGAAACTTTTTGGCAGAACTCTTAAAAACTCTTGCCCAGAATTAACTAATCACACTCATATGATAAATGATTGGTATAATTTTTTTGAATATACAACCACTAAGCGAACACTGCAAGTTACTGTCAACTCTTAAATAAGATTCTCGGTCATGTTAGTTCTCGTCGGGCTGCTAAGAGTGCCTTTATCCATCGATATTCCACACTACCTAATATAACTCACTCGCGCTATTATATTATTCTTAATTATTGAACTTTCCGACCGGTTTTTGGCATTTTGTAATGTAAAATGATAACCTATAAACTTACAAATATTTTTCGAATTTACGGATAGCTCCACAGATTAACGCGTTCAAATAAATAATCTCTTGAAGCGTATATATCAATATTAAAATAGAAATTAGGTAAACTCTAGCTTAAAACTTCTAAAAGTTATAAAATCACATAATATAATTGCTTTTCTAGATTCGCAATCCACTATTCTCGTGGTGCTGTATAATTATTACATGGTAATTAGATATCTCAGTACGTATTATTGTTGAACGGTTTGCGTGTCATTGGAAAATTACTCAAATGTGAAATACAGGTCGCGAGAGCTGCTCCAAACCATTTACATTAATAACTACCGGTTTGCCATAACATCAGTTCATAAATACACTATGTTGCCAGTACAATCATATACTTTTAAAGTACCTAATGCAGAAAAACCTCTCCTTTGCATTTAAATTATATTAGTAATTTTCAAAGTGGTGATACTCTATGATATCGAGTTAGACAAAATGTCGTATTCCGGTGGAACTGTAGAGGCCCTGCAAGGCCAACAGTGCAGGTCGGTTCGAAAAAAAAAATGTCGTATTTCGAAGTATTTCAATGATTGCTTTACCGTCTTTGTCATGGTATCAGAAAGTTGACAAGCCGATAAGGACTATATATGGGTATTTGCTTCTATTTTTGTCATAATTTTTGGTTATTTTTGGACAATATTTTTATCCGCTCTGAATATAACCGTAAGTTCGGGCTTGCGCATAATACAGCCAAGACTTTCATATAAAATAAAATTCAAATATTTTTGTAGTAATCTAAATTTCGAATGTATTTAATATTACGTTGAGTCAATGTTACAAATATAATATAATAAGTATTTAGACCTAAATTGTGTTTTGTGCAAGTATAAGTAAAAAGTTTAGCGAGGACTAAAGATATTTCACTCCCAAGTATAAACAAAAATGTAATTAATTATTTACACGTTGCTATTCAAATATTTTTGTTAAAATATACCATAAACAGTATTATGTATAAATTTATTAACATACCACATCCAAATTTTTATAATCGCGGACTGGGATTCAACGCATCCGAAATGTGCGCCTACGCGACGCACCGACGCGACTCAACCGGACGATGGCCGAATATTAGTGTCGCACCTTATATGTATTCTATTATCGATGTTTATACATATTTATTGGCTGTCATTAACATCGTTGTGATTTCTTTGTCTGTATTTGCTTAATCAGAAGCTTGTTCAAAATAAAGAATGAAAATTAGTCGTTCTTGATGACAAATGACTTTCTCATAACGCAAAAATAAAATTTCCTAACAATAATAATATTACCAAATATCATAATATATAATAATAGGGCAGACTTAAACGCATTTTCACCTACAATATATCACATTATAATCAAAGCGAAAATAACTGTCATTTTGTTTGTTATTTTATTACTATAAAATCTCTTAAAAGATTGCAATGAAAGCAAAGACGATTGTAAGAGAAATACGCTGACCAAGACATATGAAAAGCTATTGCAACATTTTTATCAATAAATATAATTTTACCTGCAAAATTATTTATGGTATATCAGGAACGTATAAACTTAACAAAAGGTATAATTCAAAATATATACATTTTTTATTTAAAATTTTACACGAATGTACATCGTTTGAATTTGATTCACGTCTCAAATGAACGTGTTTTGTGTTTACATTAAGTAAATGATTTATATATTCTTACTGATTATAATTACTAGTAACTGCCCACAACTTTGTTTATTGAACAACGCTTATTGAATCTCATCAATCTAAATGAAATGTATCTCGCCTCATACAAGGAGGTAATGCTAGCAAAGGAGGTGGCGGAAAAGGAGCGGCAGTACACCATCAGGCTCCCCTTCCCGCGGTCGATAAACCACACATCGGCAACGGGTATAGGTAATGACCTCCGGCCGCCGTAGGTAAGGCCCGGGAACGATGGTCATGGGTATATTTGTCGCCCTGGCAGTTTCTACACAAAGCCATGTTGTTAATAGGCGTTGGCCCGATGTAACTCCCACGGTTCGTCGGGGAGTACACGAACCGCCCCCCCCCGCCTGCGGGGTCTACTATCTCAACCCCTCATACTGCAGTCAGGGCCCCTAATGGCGGTCCAACACCTGCCGGAGAAGCAGACGCAATGCTGTCTGTAGTCCCTGCTCCCCGACCAAGAGGTGTATGAGACGTCAACATGATGGTTTAGTCCGTGCGAATCGGATATAACCTACCCTCAACTGTTCATCTCAGCAGCTTAGCAAACATATTTTGTAAATTTACGAATTAAAATGAACCTCTTCTAAATTGTTGTTACTATACTATATAACTATACTACATACTATACTACTTATAATACAGTATCAGTCCCGGCGGACGTTGTTCTGCCCTTATAATAAAAACATATATACTTATTTGTATGAAACGCTTAAGGCGGCTTGGCTTGGCGGCTCAACAATTATCATTATATTTCAACCAATTTACAACAAAAAAACCTTTACAAATTACAAATACCCAAACCTTCCCCGTCAATTACTCTATCTATTGGTGAAAACCGCATTACAAGCCGTTCAGTAGTTTTTGAGCTTATCGTGAACATCCAGACAGACAGACAGACGCGGTGGACGACTTTGTTTTATACTATGTATAAAATTATAATTACTTGTAATAATATAAAAACACCTTTTGTAATATAAATATTGTATTGTATCGCATTACCTTAAAATGTAAATGGAAATTACTGTTGTTGTAAATAAATTGTCAATATATTTGTCACCATGGAAATTATATACAAAATAAATGTTTTTATAGAGAAAGTATTTGTTCTGTACATTTTACTATTCTCACTACTAGGGGGCGCAAGACAATCCTTTATTATTATAATTAAATTGTACTAGCTTTTGCCCGTGATTTCGTCCACTTCAATATGGTAAAAGTTTTTTTTTCTCCCTCTTACCATTGTCCTGGTTCAAACGTATGCCATATTATGTATTATATCCATATATCTATTTTTTGTTTTAAGCGTGGAGTCTATAAAAAATAAAAGTATCAATACAATTTTTCAGCTCCTATTTTACGCACTCAGGGGATGAAATTTGGCAAATGCTGAAATAGATGTTTCTGTACTTCTACTAGGTAAGTTATTATGCTAAATTTCATGTAAATATATTAGGATTTTTATATCCTTCCCTCCATACAATCTTTACCAACCCGGTATATTGGCTTAGGGGTGAAATAAAAAAAGATTGCATTTTAGTGATTCTAAGACCACAGAATGAAACTAGATGTCCAAATTTAATGTTTCTAGCTTTAGTACTTTCGGCTGTACGTTGATGAGTCAGTCAACCAGCTTCTCTATATATGAACATATATAAGATTATAAAACGAAAATAATCACAAGCTGATAATAGTCAGCTTTAATTAACAATTCACACCGAAATAGAAGCTTTACCAAAAAGTGCCTTGAAAAGCGACCGACGTGTAGGTACGTCTAACATTTTGATCGTTCGACTGTTTTTACTGTATCATGAGTTGTATTTATATACTCACTATTGAAATATTTGTTTTCATTATTAATTTTCGATTAAATAAAAATGTACGACATAAATAATGACGACTATAATTTTAATATTATCCCTTTGTTATTGCCTCGATAACATACACGTTTCGTAAATACTATAAAGCGACTGTTTCACTGTAATAATTAACATTTAATTCTTTTTATTAGCCTGTTTCTACTATAAAGTTAAATAATGAAGCCACGTGTTTGAACACGCGTTTTCTGTCACACGCGATCTTAACGGACATTGACGTATAGTTACGGTCGTACTACACGAACGATATCATACATCGACAAATCAATGATTAGTCGTAATATTTTTTACAATTGTCAGAAATATCGTACACTTCGTTTGATAGTGCGTTAACAACTACTCTGACTGCGTAAGGATGGTTATATTCAATGAATTTGCAAGAAAAAAAATAGAGGCTTTTATTCTTTTCTGCTTTCCGAGAAGCTACATGGACAATGAACATAATAATATAAATTAGGCTAAAATTTATCAGCTAGCTACTAGCTAGCAGTCATGGTGGTAATGATTTTAGTCTTAAAATATATATTTTTTACGTACTTATTAGCAAGTAATGTAATTAATTTTAGGTGGCGAATATACGTACGCAACGAATCAAAAATATATTGGTGCTCTTTAAGCACGTAATTTTCTTTAGTTTATAATAGATATGCGGTTTGCAGGAGACCAGACAACTAGTACCGGTAGCTGCGTAACTGTCAGTTACAGCTGTGGACAATACATTAGTTTCACATTGGGCATTTAATGTAGATTAAATTACATCATATCAATGAGAATATCATAAAATATGTCACAGATTTAAAATAACGCAAAAAAGAAAATTGTCTGTGGAGGAGACCCTTCGAAACAAATCTGACCAAGTACAAACGTCGGAGTTTTTGGCGGGATCTTGGAATGTCATATAGTGCATTTTATATTTTATTTGTAATTTTGGGTTATTTGTCTCTAAATTTTGTAATATTTACGCTTTTTATGTAATAGAGTTTGGTTATTGTGCACAAGTGACGTGGAAGGGGAATAATGCCTCGGAGCATGAATTCTAACTTGCAACAAAAATTCCTTGGAAAGTTCTAACAAGATGGCCACCATCTTGTTAGTTCATTGAAATTATCACAAGAAACTTGTAATATCATTGCCTATTGACATTGGCAGTAATAATTTACAAAAAAATTGGTTGCCAAAAAAAGACATATAAACGTCAAAACGCCAAAAAGTATACACTAAATTGCTTAAACACTTTGATTTCACATTAGTCTATAGCATCAGTACCAAGTCGGAGTAAGTCACTAGCTTAGTAATAAATACAGAAAAACAATAATATCGATTTTAAGTACGGTCGTAATAAAAGTACGTACCTATAATTAGAATCATCCAAGATTATCTAGATTATTCGATGAAGCATATTAAAACATCATGTATACGCAGATTGATTACAAATTAATTATTAATATACAACATGATTACTGGCCGATTAATGTCGTAGACTCCTTGTAGTTTATAAATGTTTATTAACTTCATTTCACGCTTCATTCGTGACGTGTATCCACTCTTGTCATACTTAATGAAGTGTCTAATCTTAGCATGATATATTATAATCATCTAACAAGCTTTATCCGGCGTCTCTGTCTACATTAAAACGATGTATAATGACGACATACAGACATATTTTTGAAAATACTTTTAATTTATAGATATATTCTTTTCCATTTCAAATGTTTAAAGTTACATAATTTAAATTTTCAAGATTGTTACCAGTACACCGTTATTAAAGTAATAAAGCGTTTTAAGTTTTCAGTGTGTTTCTTTTGATTACTGTTATTCTATTATTAATCGGACTGTTGACTGTTGTATTATCCACAATTGTAAATGAATGAATGAATGGATTAATTATTGAATGAACGAATGACCGAATATGTCTCTATTAAACCTACTAAAATATGTCATAATTGATTTTAAATATTCCACATTCGTCACACGTCACGTGTGACGTCCGAATGACGTCACACCATTCTAAACAATACTAATTTTCTTCAGAATGAATATGTCAAACGGTAAATATCAGATTAATGGCTGGAAAGCTGTGACATGAGTGGTGTTGTGGTGTTTCTGTTCACGTGGGAATATGCATCAATTTTGTGTTTATTTAATTACTAGCTTTTGCACGAGGCTTTGCTCGTATTAATGTAGATTTAAGCTCTCTCGGAAACAGTCTATTTATTCTGGATGAACGGTATGCAGTTATTTTATTTGATTATATGTATTTCTGGAAGAAAGGTACCCTATGCTCTTTTCCGTAGACTTGACAACATATAGCTATGCAAATTCTATGATGGTTCGTTGAGTAGTTTACTTAGTGAATGCGTAACAAACACAAATAATAATAAACAAGTGCGGAGTCGCAAAAATATTTGATGTATTGATTATAGGTAGAACTACAGGAATAAAATGAATGACAGTATTGTACAGATTATAAATTTGTACATCTTCATAAAATATACATAGTCGTAAATAAACAGTGTCTAAAAACTTTCGCGTTACATTCGATACTCGCTTTAGGGAGGTCAAATATTTTTAGGTTGATTCAAATCTTAAATCAATAATTTTCGTAATAAATCAATGGAATTTCCTACAATACTATATATGGCAACAACATACAAAAGCTCCAATAGACGTGTAGCTGTGAATTAAATTATCAACACAATAAAAGTTGCGAGAGCTTTCGTCGCCGTCCGGCGGCGGCGTAGCGGCGCGGCGCTCGCTTCCTGTTTACCGTTTAGGAAGTAAATACCAATATGTACGTGCGCACGCGCAGGGATGTCACTCAAATTAATATTCTTAATCTCAAAAAAAATAGCAATCAGTTATTTTCTTGTATTTATATAATTATGTAGTGTATTTAATAACCTTTACAAATTGTTGTTTTTTTTTTCAAATTCAATACCATTAATCTCCGTCACATACGAAATTAATCAAGGTCGGTCTCCATCATATATTCTATCAATATTAACGTCAATAATGATAACTACGTAAAAACTTGACAACCCTATATTATCACAGACATTAACAAAACCACGCCGTCGTGCGGCCATCGCTTATTTTGTCCATAGAGCTCACTTCTCACATACCAATCGTACATACATATGTAGACACGTGTCGCCGTTCGTTTTGTATACAACATCAGTGTGTGCCCAAATAGGAAACGTTTCGTCCAGTTTTGCATTTAAATTGAATCAATATGTTATTGGAATTTTCATAGTATCCGCTTTGGAAACGATTATGTTTACTAAGCAGTGTTGGGATATTATTAAATGGATTTATTACGTAATATTTTATATCAATTCTGTCAAATTGTGACGATGCGGTCGAATATGTATACGCTACATATTTAGGAAGTTAAGTGGTTAAACTAACATATATATAACTTTGAAACAATCATGTATTTTTATAAAAATATGCATGCAGAAAATATAAGCCAAATCGTTTTTTTTCCGGTTCCTCTCGATGACTGTGTCGTTTTTCGAATCGGTGGTAGTTCTGATGTTCATTAGGACCTAAAATGAATAAAGTGTTTTAGATTTTTATTTTAAAATTAAAACAGATTTTTCATTTGAGATTAGTAACTAGCAACGCGTTACACAAGCCTCAGAATTAGCGACTACGCTATGGTATCATAAGGATACATTTCAGAAGTGATTTAAGAACATCTACATCAGGTGATAAAAGTTCTGCCCAATGGTTTTCTCATTGTCCTCCTAAATTTGAATGAATTTACCAATAAAAAGCGTAACAAGAGAAGGTATGTGTTTCAAGTTTGTGATATTTCATCTCACAGCTTAATTTTTTTTTCACCTGGTACATATAGATTTATCTCTCTGAACTCATTGTCCTCCTAAATTTGAATGAATTTACCAATAAAAAGCGTAACAAGAGAAGGTATGTGTTTCAAGTTTGTGATATTTCATCTCACAGCTTAATCACCTGGTACATATAGATGGTATCTCTCTGAACTCATTGTCCTCCTAAATTTGAATGGAATTTACCAATAAAAAGCGTAACAAGAGAAGGTATGTGTTTCAAGTTTGTGATATTTCATCTCACAGCTTAATTTTTTTTTCACCTGGTACATATAGATTTATCTCTCTGAACTCATTTTCCTCCTAAATTTGAATGAATTTACCAATAAAAAGCGTAACAAGAGAAGGTATGTGTTTCAAGTTTGTGATATTTCATCTCACAGCTTATTTTTTTTTCACCTGGTACATATAGATTTATCTCTCTGAATTTCCTCATAGAGTCTTAGAAAATCCTCTGAATTTTGTGGGAAATATACTAATCTGGCATCTGAAGGTATATTTGCGTAATTATTTTTCTACAACTGCAAGTGTGAATCCTCAACACACTATCTTCCAATTGATTGAAGAAAGGAGATATAACTCAATTTACGACCAAAAAGAAATAGGTTATTTAATAATATTTATATACAAAGCACAAATAAGATAGAATATATAGATATATTATTAGGGGCTATAAGCCATAAGGAACATTTAACATCGGGTAAAATGCACAAGCATTGACTATTCTCATTACATACAAAGAAATAATTAATGAGCCATTATGTTTACACGCTCACTTCCTTCTAGCCGCTCCCTATGCTTCTATCAATTAACAACTACGAGTATCACAGTATTATTCGGTCGTTAAAAAGCCTGTTAAATATTCCAGACGTTACAACTTCACTTCAGGAACAGAAGGGCGTAAAACAGAACAATTTGTGATTTACGCCCTTACGTTTCTGAGGCATAGAATCTACGAAGTGCTACTGAGACGAGGCGTAATTTATTGATGTGATACAAGCTCGATGTTTACATTCAGAGGGCTGCCTGACAATACAGAGATATTACTAAATTGGACAGCCTTCATAGTCATTCTAACATTTAGATGACATAGGTAATCCGAGAGCGCGTTCTCATTACAAAACTATAAATTATTTTGAATTATATTCGTCTTAATGATCGAACGGTTTGCTCGGTGAAATGTCAATTCGATGACCGCAAGTGTCGAATCCCGGCACGTATAAACAATTTTTTTTCATTGGGATTCGCATACATTTACTAATTTAAATTGGTAACATTATCGGCTGACGGAGAAAGAAAATATCATGTGGGTAACTGAACCTGGCAAATGCTCTTCTAGTACCACAGTAAAATAAAGAAAATATAGAAGTGTGGATTTCTTAGAGTCTGAAATCGCCAACGCGTCGTGAACTGACGTGGTGACTATACCCATACCTTACTTCGAAAAGACACCTAAGTTTGAACCTGCTGTAGATATCTTGCAAGTTGATGTGATGGTGAATTCTTTTCAATATTTACCCATTAGTAAAAATGGTAATTATACGTCATCAAAAAAGAATCTTATTACTAAGCCTGCTAGTACTAAGTTTAAAAGATTATATTTTTTAACCGAGCAGGCCGACATCAGCACACTTACCCTTGTCATACAAAGGAAGGTTCAGCACAATAAGTATTCCTCTTTGATTCGCTATCTCTATGAGTTATCAAATCAATATTCACACGAGCCATCCATACCGATAGTCTTCGGTCTTCAATTACACATATATCTGCCCATCCTTTCCTCCCATACTATCTAACCTAGCAATTAGCTGACATATTAAAGTGATCACATAATTTATGATAGACTAGCTTCTACTCGCTGTTTCGCTCGGATTAATGTAAATTTAACCTGTCTCTCGGGAAAAATACTTTTTAATAATAGTTATGTAATTATAGAAAATAATAACAAGAAAGTGCAATATTAAGGGTTGTCCTCAAAGAAGAAACATGGGTTTTTTCAGACCATTTTTATTTTTCTGTAAAAACACTTAGAAGGGTCTAATCTATTGTGGTTTATGATAAAGTCTAAAACAACAGAAATTACTAAGAAAAAACAATCAGATGAAAAACACTTCTCGGTGCGCCAGTCCGACTCGCACTTGTTTTTTCTTCATATTATAAATACTGTTTGCTCCATATGGCGAGGGTATTAATTGCTGTCTCGTACGATCATCTCGTAAACAGAGATTTCTTATTACAGTTGAGTCGTGTGACAAGTGTTCATGATTTTATTAGCCTTACAACTATGTATTCATGGTAACGATATAGACAAAATTATCATCATTTAACTCATTTTGTCGTGCAAAATAGCAACAGTATGAGTTCGTACTAATTTCATCAGATCGGCCTAAATAAACTGGAAGACTCGGAAAGTATAGGCATTATCACCACGATAGCCAACAACATATTGGAGATTTAAAATTCTGATAAACCCACATTTCTATATTCTCCTACCTACGATGATACTACTAGAATTTTTTCAGGTTTTATGTTTCCTCGCGACGTTTTCCTTCACCGACCACTGATAATGTTACGAATTTAAGTTGCTAAATGTACGCGAATTCCGAAACATCGTTGGTACATGCTGGGGTTTGAGCCTGCGGACATCGGTTTGACATTCCACTGAACAAATTAGTGGACCACCACAACTTTCTTTTTCGGTCTAAACGAATGTTTTTTAAATCATTTACATATTTTAATGTCTACTATATTTTGTTACATCCAACCTCTAATCATTCATACCCGAAGTATGATATTAAACTGATAATCTATCAGGAAGCGGTTTTCGACGCGACAAAGGAAATAGTATATAAAAAATGTATGGCATCTAATGATGCATATATTGTTTAGCCACTATTTGCAAATTTATCCTCAAAAGCTAACAGCATATATGACAACTGCATTTGCAAGGTCGTAGGTACGTTTCAATATTCGTTAAGAAATTTTTCGGTCTACTTAAAAAGTACAATACGATATGATACAAAAAAGGAACATTTACTTTAAATAAACATTACAATAGCAACAAAAATCTTTAAGTACTATCTCACCTGCTTAACGAAACGAAAATCGGTAGAGTCGCCATTATACTATTCTTATCTGTAAAAGGAAAAGCACATATTATTATTTTTTTACGTAGACAAAATAATATGCAGACTCAAATCATGCAACAGTGGCTGTGATCTATAATTATTATAGGTATTAATGTTATAGGTTAACATTGTCAGGTTTTTAACGGCCACTGCAGTTCTTTGAAGGCAAAGTAAAAAGTATTTAATCCGACAGTAAATATGTCTCATTTTTGGGGAGTCTCGTTCGAGCAGCGGTCGAGTGCACACGTGCGCTCGCTCGCAGCTCTGACGGTCCGTTCGTTTCGCCGCGCTCGGCTATCTCCGGTCATTTCCGGCTCGCCGCGCTCGCCTACCTGCGCACCAGATGTTGGCATTCCAACGATTTCGTCGCTGCCCGACTCGCATTGTTGCCGAGTGAATCATCGCCGGTGCTATTGTACTCGAGCTTGTGAAATTCGAAGAAAGAAAACATCTGCTGCGAAGCCGCACTTTAGTGTGTTTACTCGGCTATTGTCAATCAACACGCTCTTTTCAGAGCGACGGTGCACCTCCTTTAGTGTACCACTTAAACCGCACTTTTCGGTGCGAAGCCGTACACACTGTGCAGTGCGTCGTTTCGCCGTGCTACGCGTCGTGCTTCGTGCTGCGCTTCGAGAGTCGTGCAGCGCGTCGTGTGCCGTGCAGAGCGTCGTTCTTCGCGCCGCGCCGTGTGCAGATACGAAGAGAGAAAATTTCGCGTCGCGTCTCCCTTTGGCCCGGACACGGATTGTCCGTTAGATTTGAATTAGGCGCACCCCCCTGCCCCTCAGGCAGGGAGGTTAGTCATGTCTACCCCCGCGACCCCGCGTGCCCATCCGGCCCTTCCGGCCGTTGATGATACCGTCCACCTCGAAGAACTGTTACGCTTCCACATGTTCGTCGAAAAGGAAGACCCGCAACTCGTCTCGGAATACAACAGACTCCGGAAAGTCTACGCGCGCAATCCTCCCGGTAAGATACCGCGTTGTTTCTCCGCGAACCCTTTCGCGAATCTCCCGGACGACCCGTTCACGAGGCTCTCGGAATTCGATTCCGATGACGACTCTGATATGGACTACGATACTGTCCCCGCGACCGCGCCCGCGACGGAAACCACGGCCGCGACCGTGCCTGCGCCCGCGACCGTGCCTGCGCCCGCGACCACGCCCGCCGATGACGACGGTTTCACAACCGTCACGCGCCGCGGTAAACGCCCACGCGCCGCGATTCAGACCGATAGCGACTCGGCTGCGGGACGTCCAATCCCAAAGCAGTCCAATATAGGTGGCGCTCGGGTGCCCCGAGCCTCTCCCACGCCCTCTGCCGCGAATTCGGCTCAAGCCTCGGCTGCGGAACCCGCGGTCGCGGCTAAGAAGCCACGCCTACCGCCTCCCGTCACCTTCCGTGACAAAGCCCGTTGGGTAGAGATTTCTGAAGACCTTAAGTCGAAGGAAATCGTCTACAAGTCCGCCGTCAACACTGTTGCCGGCATTTCTATTCGTGTGTCGACCCCCGATGAGCATCGCAAGCTCACGAGATATTTCAGGGAGCGTCAGCTCCCTTTCTTCACTCACGCGCTCGAGGAAGAGCGCCGCCTCCGTGTCGTCATTCGGGGAGTTCCCTCTGAGCTCACCGAATACGACATCTGCGATTGCCTGAACGGTCAGGACTTCCCAGTCCGGAGCGTGCAGCGCATGCACCACCCCCGTACGAAGGCCCCCTTCAACTTGGTGTTGGTCACTCTGGACCGCACCTTGGAAGGCAAGGCCATTTTCAGCCTCAACTCAGTTTGCGGCCTGTCCCCTGTCTTCGTCGAGCTTCCTCGCAAGTCCCAGGTACCCTCGCAGTGTCACAACTGCCAGGTGTACGGTCATTCCGCCCGACACTGCCACCTGCGTCCCAGGTGTGTCAAGTGTCTCGGGGATCATTCCACTAAGGAGTGCCCCCGCACTCCCGAATCCGTCGAGCCTCCGAGCTGCGTCCTCTGCGAGCAAACGGGTCATACCGCGAATTATCGCGGGTGTCCCCGTGCGCCTCGCTCGACGTATCACCGCCGCGGCGGTCGTGCGACCCGGTCCAGGGCGCACGGCCCGCCGACTCGGACGAATCGGCCTCCGCCTCCGCCCATACAAAGCCAGAAGGCTTTCCCCGATCTGCCGGGCACCTCCAGTGCGCCGGCAGCATCCGCTCCTGTGCCGAGCGCGCTCTCTTGGCGCGTAAGGCCTTCCCCGCCAGCTCCCTCGGCTCCTAAAGCCAAGCCCCAGCCCCCAAAGGCTCTGTCCACTCCTGCGCCACCTATCGCGGCTTCAGCATCGACCTCCGGTATAGACTGGATAGCTCGCTTACTTTTGGTACACGATGTACAAGAGATAATCGCATTTAACGCGTTAGTTAATAGTACGTCTGAGCTCGGGCTCTTAAACGCTATCTCCGCTTTCCCGGCCGTCGCGACCACGGTACAGCAACTAACCCGCGCCGCGCATAAATAAATTCGCGTAAATCAAAATATCAGATCGAACCCGCGTGTTCATACACAATAGACCGATACATTAGGATTTGTTACGTAATTATTTAGTTAAATCGGCACCGTGCCGTTGTATTTTATTTTTTAGCTCGATTCCCTCTCAAAAGATGCGTGTTTGCGCCCACGCCCGCGACTCTCTCTGCTCACGCCTCCGTGAGCGGGGGGTGAAGATTCGATCCCGCACACTCGTCGCGATTTTTCTTGTAACAGCTCGAGCCTAGGTAGTCCCTCGCTGTGGAGCCCTCGAGTATGTTACTCGCGCGAATACAGTGATTTACACATGTTCTACACTTACACGATCACCCCACACTCTTGCACACCTAGGCACTCAGTGGTGGGCTGTTTTTTTGCCCTTTTCGGACTGAAATAGGTCACGTAACACAGTAGTCAGATACCAAATACACATTTACATTCGTGAAACATGCATGGTCACACATGCATTTTTCACGAATTCATATATGAGTATTGCATGGATAGATAGCTTAGCTAGCTTAGTTAGTTCGGGAATCCGGCGACAGCTCAAGCCGAGGTGCACCGTGTGCCCTTGAGATGTTTCGCCTAAAAAACAATCGGGTGAGTGCCCTAAGCGCTCCCCTTAGTAGTCCGGTGGAACTGTGAAGGCCTAATAAGCCGGCAGTGTAGGTCAGTTCGAAAAAAAAAAAAAAAAAAAAATGTCTCATTTTTGATGAGAAATGCAAAAATTAAATAAAAAGTATTAAAGGCCGACTTATGTTTTTTTTTTATATTTTAAAGGTTAGCGTTTGACCACAATCTCATCTGATGTTAAATTATGATGTGGTCTAAGATGGTAATCACGCTAAACCTAGAGGTAGACTGGCTCTCAAGTGCTGCTGCCGGAACACACCAAAACTTCTACTGCTACTGTTCTACTTAAGCAACAAGGGAGGTAGACCATTGTCGAATGCTGATTACATTACTAATATTTAGATACTCTTTTGCCTGCGGCTTCGCTCTCGTTAATTTTGATTTGGTATGTCCTACGGGAACAGAACTTTTTCTAGATTAAAAGTATTCTATATTCTTTTTTGTACCCCAGAAAACGTGTATACATTTCACAATTATCGGTTAAGTAGTTAAACTTTGAAGCATGAAAGCGTAATAAACAAACACATTCGATTTTATAATATTAGTCATTCCACGGAAGGCGGTGTTTAATATAGGTCTGAACACCCGACCGACCGTAAATGGAGACTAAACTAATAAGGTTTATAGCACCACAACCTTTTTGCCCTTACGGAACAAACGATCTCAACCCAATCCTTCAGAAATATGTAAAAATTTGATAAATGTAGATGCGGTTTACGGTCGCTGATAATAATAATAAATTTATTACAATCAAAACATTTTACAATATAAAATGAATGACATCAGCTACATTGTACGTATTTTTAGTGTTCGATACCCCGTAACGAAGAAACAGAATCCCTTTAGGATCGCTTTGTTGTCCATTTGCCCATGTCCGTGTGTCAAGGCACATTTTCTTAAAAACGGCTTAATGTATAGAGTTGGCATTAACATCGAATACAAAGGTATAATATGTCCACGTACTGCTGTAGATATATAATTCTTTTTAAAATAATCCAATAAATAGATTTGGTTCTTTCTAACAATGGTCCCACCGATTCACTGACAAGCAAAACCTATGGTACCTAGGGTACATATTCCTGGCATCTAAAACTTTGAAGCTTGATTCTAACAAAATTATTACACTAGAATTTTATATGCGCTGTTCATTTTGTACACTGTATTATGCAAGCACGTGCAAAATAAAATTTAGTTAATTAAACGCGCTTAGGTAACCATTCCCCAACAGGTTTTAGCCTAAGTGCCATAAGCAGCGCATAGAAGACTATCTTTGTTAAAGACGAGATGACACTGGCGAATTAGTCTGCGTTGTATATTAATATATTTTAGGTACAGAGGAAAAAATAAATTAAAAGCAAAAATATACTTTGCTCACAAAATTTCTATCTAAGCAATGTTATCCATGTACTTCCACTCTCCTGCGCATGTGCACCCCACCGCTTGTTCCACTTTTCCACGACAAGAAAGCACATCTCGCTGCAAATTTCAATAACTTTATACTAATTGAAGATATCGTGATATTTCTTTTTTACATAAGGACTAATCTATGGAGTAAAATAAAAAAAAAACAACCAAAATCCATACAGTAGTTTTTTGTGATGTTTGCACAACGGCGGACCGCGATCTCGTTATTTTTATAGATAAATGGATTTTTTTTTTATTATTTTTGACAAGTGCTTAACACAAGCGAAGCCACGGGCATACGCTACTTCTAAATATGTTTTACAGTTTTGTTTACAATAAAAGTTGTTGTCCCTTTGAATTTAGCAAGTATTTCGTGGACAGGACGCGGGGTTTACAGCCGGGGCAAAAACAATAGTGCGTGATAGAACGATTCGATAAGCGCGTCGCATTTCGTTCCAATTGAGATAACACAATAGACATTTTTACCGTGTTTTCGACAGGCCCAAAATACATAGTTGACTGGACTCGAACGGATTTTTGTTTATCACAGTGTACAGTCCTGCAATCACTTGTCAGATAGTGATATCTACAAAATGACAAGTATTAAATATCTTTGTTGGACTCCAAAAACAAATCACTAGTCGAAACATTAAAATTATTCATATCATAAAGAGATTCAAGCACATTTTTTACACAGTACCGTTTATGTCTATAAAATAATCACTCGAAATATTATCTTGTATACAATTTCACACTACTGTACATCGTGTTATTTGTGGAACGTACACCTTCCCGTCGCATACAACAATATCATATTATACATATATTCACACTTCCTACTTTGCGTAACCGAAATCCTAAGTACAACGTGGTTTTTCTTCCTATCATACTGAGTCTAAAGAAGTCCTCTGAAAATTGTACTAGCAGCGATTCTAGCGGTAACGCGAAGGAACTAAGCTTAGTACGATACGTTCTGTAGTATTAATGTCACTATAAAAATTAATAACCAAATCATCACTACTTTTTAAAGTCATTGATGGTCTTCGAAAATAATTTCCATTATTAAACATTTCCAGACCACTCCCGGTTACTGTAACCATTACTGAACTAGACCTTTATTTCTCTGGGGAGATACTATAAAGTGATGTTGAACAGTAAGGTAACAAGGAGCTTAATTATCCGGGGTCCAAATTTTTTGGCGAGGCAACGTCTAACATAATAAATAAATAAATCGATGAACATCGGCTGCACGCACGAAAAAGCATGATTCATTGTTACGTTCCGCCTGAACCGAGCGTGCAAGCGAGAGCGCGGAACAAGCGATAGAGAATAGGCATGATCGGCTTAAGCGTTCGGCTTGTTACGCATCTATCTCTCTTCTTCTCCGTTGGTAATTTAGTGATAATAGTTCATTTCAATTTATAAAAATATGCAATTTTTCATCAATGTTTTCTTATGACGGTATCACATAAAATTATCGTCCGTAAACCGACTTTACAGATAACCAATTTTGTAATTGCAATATTTTTTTTTATATGATTGGAGGCAAATGTTGACATAATCGCAGTTTCACGAATTAGAATATGACAATTTTGTTCGACTTAGACCTAGAACCTTAGATTTCGAAAACACCTGCTCCCCACCCACCCCGCGATAAAACTTGCCTGAGTATGTGGCATCTCAGCATTCATGCTCCGTCGTATTATTTTTCATCCATTTCACTTTTGCACAATAACAGAACTATATTACGTAAAATACCACCGACATTACAAATTATTGACTCAAATAAGACAAGATTATGAGAAAAATATAAAAGACACTACATTACAGACTATTATACCGCCAAAAACACTTTTTTATTTTATAATAATTATTTCTGACACCCATAGAAATATATAATGATGTAGAAGAAGCAAACAAATTCTATCTGCCTGTAGAAATCTGGTCAAAATCGGTCAGGCGGTTATAAAATTCGCTCGGACGAACAACCGACGCTTCAGTATTTTTTATATCTATAGATTACACCATAAACTCAAGGGCCCGTGGCTCCTACATTACTCAGGCAGTTACGGCACTTGCTTCGAAGGGTGGAGAAATCGATATAAATTGCGAACGGAGTGTTAGGGATATTGGAAATCCGAGGGGTGATTTATTTCATTAGACCGAACCCCTGGGATGAGTCATTCGCGTTACACCGTCCGAGTTGAAGTTAAAGAAATAACATTGCGAAAAGAAAATTTTGTTTTCTGCCGTTACTATTTAACCATTGAAAGTTAATACAAAGCTAAGATAACAAGACATTTATTTCCATGTTAAGTCTAGACTAGTGTAAAATGTATCGCACAATAGCAGCAAGGAGTAGCTAAAATTTGAGTAGTAAAAACTATAAAAATATAGAAATAATACACTGTGACAAACCTTACGACCATTTTTAATTCATAAACAAACATTCATTTTTTAATATATGTTCACTTAAGTAATCTAATAATCAACTTATATGTTGTTTCAATAATTGACTTAAGAAAGCCACCTATATATCGCATCCTTAGTAAAGTAAGGGCTTAACTTAGAAAAGTAGTTTTTTGGGAAACGGCAAAAATCTAATCAACGATCAGATTTTTTTACAAAATTAACCCTAGCTCCCTGATTTACAACGTTATAGCCATGATAATTTACTCTTTCTGTGAGATACACGTTGTAGAGCTATTTATAGTGAGCCCTTCTATTGCAAAAACTAAAATACCTAAAAATTCGATATGTGCCCTTACTTTATTAAGGGTGCGATATAGTTCACTGTGGAGTTTAACGTATAATAGATGTTAAGGTTTAATTTAACCCACATTTTTATGTTAAACAAAAAACTGAAACTTACATATAAAATATGTACGTACCTTTATTACAATAAGTCCTTCTATGTTATCCTTACATTTATGACATTAACACACACTCACTAACATTTTTATAATTACGAAAACACAAATTGTATGTTTTGTGTAAATGTTAGTCTTTAAAAAATTTGCAATTACTATATACACAATTTAGTAATTCTTAAAATACAATTGATGATGTCTATAAAATTATAATCAGAGTAAAAGAAAAAAACACTAAACATGTAAACAAAACGCAAACGTTGAAAGCAGCTCGAAATTCAAAAACAAGCGGGAACCTCCTTGTATACGTCACACGGGCGCGCGTCCCGTCTCTTATTTGTCTATGAACAAAAATGGCGTACGAGCAGACGGTCTATTTTTAATGAAACTCTTTGCATGGGGTTGCGGCTATGTAATTTCGGTTAACAAGTGGCTGAAAATTATCGGATCCGCGCATGCGTGGTGGTCGCGCTTCGTAAATACGCAAATAAGCGGTATTTAATAATATCTAGAAATAGTTATATCGCGTGGGGTAGTACTTTGAACGTATGAATGAAAAGCGGCTACTATTATCCATTCCATTTATCCGCATAATTTAGTAAGTTTCACACCAATGTGGATTTGTAATATATCCATTCCTATCAATTCAATGTAAATAAAAATAAAACTTCTCGTGATCGAAGAAAGATATTACCTAATTTAGAATTTTCTATATAAAATGCTCTATAATATTAAATTCATCTTTCGCTTTCTTTTCTTTATTAACGTGTGAAAAATATAAATTGAAACAAAATGTCATTGAATTTGACATTGGGTTTGATAAAATTTACATAAACCGCTTAAACATCCATTCATATGGCGAAAGTTATAATTAATTCACTGTGGTATCAATAATTTCATATACCTATCTATACATAGAACACATTTTTGTACACATACATATTTTTTTAATTTCTTGATTTATTTGTATTGTTATTCTATTTAACTCTTGCAATATTTTAAGCCTTGACGTTTTACAAGCATTACCTAATTTAGAACGTTTAGTAAAGCTAACTTCCTGTGATTGCTTTGTGTTTTTTTATAACAATATAAGGCGGCGAACATCGCGTTATTTCACACGAATCAGTCATAACGCAGCTTCGCCTAAAAAGAATCAAAACATTTACTATACTCAATACATATAGATTGGAAGTGGCAACGTAGAGATGGTGAAAATGAGGTAAATATATCAACTTGCATGTCAATTTTGAAGTGAAACTTCTTATGAGAAGGCTTTGAAATTCTGATGGGCAACCGTTTTGTGTGGTAAAAAGTGGTGGAGGTCAACACTGTATTAGGTAGATGCATTTTTTTTCCTATATTACAAAAGTCTTTGTGTGGTGTGGCTTTACGTCAATTTTTTCACGTCATAACGGTCTTGTCAACTTATCGACTTGGCTGGTTTACATTCACGCAATGATATTAAATTATGCTCCCATTATTATATGCATATATTCAAAATTTATCAACTTTCTTTTCAATTATCAAATTATAGGTCAGTGTTACTTTATTTATTTTGATTTTATACGACTATTCAATCTATACCCTGTTGATGAATTACTCCGCAATAGTTCATATACTTGCTTATTTGACGTTGCTACAACAAAAACATACAAATCACCACACGTAAATAACCGAAAGCAAACCACTAAAGTACCTTTTCCTTCTCTGTTTGTCAAGCGATTTTCTTTTTTTTTATTAGCAAATAATGACGAGCTGTGTTATCAATAAAAATTAGAAACAATTAGTTTTTGAAGTGAAAACTTCTTTAGACGTGTTGAGCGATATTTGGTAGGGGAAAAACTTATGGTTTCGCGTCACCGATGATCTCGACATGCTCGTGACGTATTGTGCTTGCGCCAGACTGGCGGCGCGTAGTATAGCTGTGCACATGCAATATTGATATTTTGTATTGAGCTAGCGCATCCCATCATATATTTGATTAATTAAGATACTGTATAAATATGTATATAATCATTGCTCAGAGTACCAATAGATGTAAGAACCAGATTAATGTTAATAATTTCAATTTTCAAGTTATAAAATTTAAATAATTCAGACTATAATTAATTAAAAAAAAAAAAACAGAATTATTCCATTATTTTGAGTTTTCACTCTTGTCGGCATTCCTTATGGTTAACTCGACTTTTTTCATACTATCGACGACTCGAGGCCTATATTTATTAGTCTCTATTCGTCATACTTCACGATCTTTACCTACGTATACTACTTTACTTGTACACTCTTTGGTAAAAAATCTTCAATAACATTGAAACTTAAAGAGATATGGTCGAATATCAACCACACGACGCCCACTAGTATTATAGTAGTATTATTAAAGTCACTGCAATAATTTTAAAATAAATGAGGATAATGCAAAAATAATCAAACTATCCTATAACTTTTATTGAGTACGTAATTTTATTAGTTATCTTTACAGGACACGCTCAGTCATGCGCGATTAGAGTGTGCAGGATTGAACACGAAAAAGCGTGTACCCGAATTCACAAGGGTTTGTTGTTGTTTGTCTTTACACGCGCCATCTTTCCCACGCGAAATGGTTTTCACGCGAGAAAGAGCGTGTCGTGTAAAGGCAGCTATTAACATATATCTGTATATAAATAATACATCTATCATTTGTCCAGGCTTATCTGACACAGATATTGGACGGCGCAACTGATTTTGACGGTACCTTTACAGACAGACAGAAGATATTTCAGAATATTACCTAGGCTACATATAATATAACTTTCCCATGATACCTAATCAGTAGTGACCGTACCCGACGCGCCGCGTTACAAAAGACGTCCGCGATATATTTTTACAGATCCTCCCGACAAAATAACGGCAGCTAACTTTCAGTACCCTTCCGTCCCTCGAAATAGAGCGTGTGCGCGCCCACGCCCGCGTAATCACAGATCACGCCGCCGCGGCTTGACTGTGAATTTTGCTCCAGCACACTCGTCTAGGCCCCCCTCGGGAACGGCTCAAGCCGAGGTCCGATCCTCCGGAATGGAGCCCTCGAGCACGTTGCTTGCGCGACTACAGTGACACTGAATTAATTTTCAAACATTAGTTTTTACAACACAACACCGATCACCCCGCACACGTGCACATACATACATGTAGGTACACATAGTGTTTGAGTTTATTTATTTATTTTTTTTATCCCTTTTTCGAACGAAGTTAACTTAGATTAACTTAGTAGTCAGATTCAAGATACATGTATGAGTTCGTGAAATATACATGCTTGGTACACGTGTATGTTTCACGAATTTATATATGTATGAAATAGTAGTTAGCCCAAGCTTAGTTAGACTCGGGATATTCGGTGACAGCCCAAGCCGAGGCGCGCCGTGTGCCCTTGTGCTGGTTGCCCATATAATATCGGGTGAATGCCATAAGCGCTCCCCTTGGAAGTCCGGTAAAACTGTGGAGGCCTTTCCAGGTCGACAGTGAGGTCAGTTCGAAAAAAAAAAAAAAAAACTAATCAGTAGTAAGTAATTTAACAAAGGTGACTCAAAACCGGTGATAGGACTATATGCAATAGATAATAACAATATTATAATAAAAAAAAGACAGCCTACAATTAATTCACGTATTTTTCTTATTTTTAATTAACTTTTGATTTTCGGGGACAAGACCGAGATAGTCGGTTAAGTTCGGTATCGTATAGCGTTATCTATCACAGTTATTGCACTGTGCGACAGAGAGAACGCTTTACAAGATCCAAAACAGCCTATCGTAGCCACACGTCTCACTCTTCTCTAGGATATGCCCAATTAAGTAATGGGTACTCTAAAACGCATAATTCTCATATAACATCATGAAATAAATATTCAATCTACCCTAGTAAATATAAAGTCAAATACCAGAAATGTTCACTGCAATCATTATCCATCCCCTCGAATAAAATTAGAGTGAAGAAAAATAACCGCAAAAGAAATCACGACAGTCTATTCGATCATTCGCATAATCTGCACTTCGGCGAACACTTATAACGCGAATAATTTCATATAAAAAGAAGAAATAGCTTTTTTTATAAGAATACATTGTGCGGCTTGCGGCAGGTCGGGAGGATATGCGCTTCGTTGAGCGTGTCGAGCCTTATGGGACCCCTGGCCTATGCTATAATAATTACCATTCGAAGGTTTATTGCGGTCGAAGCTACAGAACCACTGTACCGTAGTCTTAATATGATCACTTTTAAAGATAACTCCTTTCTCTTTAATTTAACCACGAGCTCATCTTATGCAGACTAACTGACGTGGTCTCAGCTGTCGGAACACATCTGTATATGCTTGGAGACAGAACTTTAACTTCATATTCTTAGTTAGCTACACGGGATTTAGAACCAACTCTATCACAATTCATCATTCAATTCATCGCGATGTTTATCTGTGTCGAAAGTTCCAAAACATTGATTAATTCAAACATATTGCTACAATACTTGCTTCGAAATTAAGCCATACGAAGATGTCAGACACGAATTATTTGTCATCTCTTTTATTTAGGGTTTATCGACCTATTGTCAAAACTCCAGGCGCGAAGATAACGACATATCATTAATACAGGGCCCCCGAAGGTATAAAAGGCCTGACATGTGCAAGTAAAAAATAATAAAATGTTACTCACAATCTCAAATTCAGGGATTAATTACAAAAATAACGACAATATTTCTAGATTCCAATAATTCCCAGTTCATATATATCGTGGAAAACATATAACTCGATATTAAGAAACTACACTAGTCTCCTTTAAAATTAACTACGCCACACACAACAGTTTGCAAATTTTTAAGTCCTGTAAACATCGATATCAAGCATAAGATTATACCTTAAGTAACAGTAATTTACACTTGACTGAAAAAGTAAAAATATATTTAGCAAAAAAACTAAACACAAAGCGTGTCGAATAAATATATTATAATCCAAAAAAAACAGCAATGAATTGAACGCGAGCCATGTAAAAAGTAGCCCTACAATATTAGCGGAGAGAAGTGTTACAAGTTTTTATTACAATTCCAATATCATGTCAAGCGTAACCGCGTATCAATATAGAACCTTACCTTAAAACATGCATGCGAAACTGCATATCGCTAAATGTTTTATATGTATATCAATACAACGCTACACAATTTTATTCTAATACATAAAATCAAACTTTATTAACAATAATCCATAAAAAAATCCATTGTGAGGCATAAAACAAAATCACATAAATTTTCTCGAGGGTCGATAACTTCATTGACTGCACAATGTTAGCTGGCGTTTGCACTGTTCTTGCGTACAAGTACAATAATTATCGCGTTCCGTATTCCTCAATATGTACATGGCAGGATCTGAAACCATTATAAAGTTATATGAAGTATTTAATAGATAATTTTAAGTGACATCATATCGAACTGAAAATAAATCCAAAACTTATATTTCAAAATGAACTGATAAAAAATCAACGGTGTGTTCCAAAACTGCACTTCTGAGCTAATCATTCTTTTAAATTATAGTCTGCGAACTTAACCTCCGATTGATTAAATGTAAATTTATAATTTTTGTTATACAACGTGGTAGCGAGTGTAGAACATTAAACATTACTCTTTATTGAGAACCTTATAAATTTAAATTTTATAAACATACAACAGATTTACTTTTTGTAAGTTTTTAGCCTTTTATTTTTCGTGAACCGTTTTTTTACTCCAAGCCACGTTCAAGTTACTTGTAAAAACTACATAAAAAATCGTCTAATTTCAAACAAACAGATAAGTATTTTTACTACTTTATTATTTTCGTTTTTATTTTTTAGTCAACGCTATCAATTTGTGGCAAATATATTTAACATACAGATTCGAAGGCAATATTTAGCAATTTTCGCTATCATTTTGCTATAGCGTAATACGTAATTAATTCAAAGAAAACACTTACCTTCTGTCAAGTCATCATTGTAGTATAGTAGAATCGCCGGTATAAACATATTTTCAGGGAGTGCGAGCTCGTTGAACAAGTCCCTTTCATCTGGTATTCCGTTCTCGGCTAAAGTTTTGTCGTAGCAAAGCGCACGATCCAGATAACGCCACGTGTAAGACATCATATGACAGTTGTGTGGCAAGTACCGCATCATAATCTGGTATATTGTTTCTTCGGAACATACTTCGAGTGTAACTGCGAAGCCTGACGAAGTAACCAATCGTTTTAGTATTCTAAACGACACAGTTTGTAAAGATTGATGGATATTTGTTACTCTTTCACGTGAAAAGTAAAAAGAACGGATTGTGATGAAACAATACAGTAATAGGTATAGCTTATAAATCAGAATAACACATAGACTATAATTTATAATGTACTGTTTAAATTGATCATAATATAAGGATAAATGTCACGTACGTTGGAAAAAATCCTGCCATCTGAGAGCCAACACAAAATAGTTCCGCAAAATGACTGCACAATACCTGCTGGGAAGTACGGTACAGTCCAAGAACAACGGCATCTGTTGGTGTTAAATACCAACAGCAGTCGTCGTCATCGTTCCGAACTGCAAAAGTGCCTCTTCACACATCGTTTGTCCAAAGAGTGAGGGAACACACTAGCCGGAAGGCGGTTTTACATCTTCACAGTATACGACAGGTTTAAAAGTTTACAAACTTCTTTTTTCTTGCCAGCATAGTTACATTGTGCTACGTACCCACCCATTGACATAATTTATAAAGGCACAAACGCAGGCAAAGTCGTATGTAATCGATAGTAATGAATAATTCATTACTTAATATTATAAACCTCAACAGATTGATTTTTTGTGTCTTTGAACGCACTTATCTCTGGAACTACCAGTTAGATTATATGTTTTTTTCAGATCTTGTAGTCTATTTATTGGAGAATCATGCTACTATCCTCAGGAACCATACAATTACCATACAAAGTGTAATTCAAAAAGTACTCTATACATATTCGGGGGAATGGTGCGGGCGAGTCGTATGCTGAGTGGTGTAACAGAGGCCGAGATTGATTAAACTGTGAATGCCTATGTCTACAAAATACTGCGCCATGCCACTTAGTGGCGTTGTGGACTTCCTACTCGAATACCGTATTAAACACTACTTGTCGCGCTAAAAACTAACCCAAAAATTAATTCCGATGAAAGCGCAGAATAATCGTACAGATTTTTTCAATTATAGCTAAAAATTAGCGTTTCCAAATTCCTTTGTTGTGTGTAAAAACCCGCGCGCCCAATTATCATACTGCGTCTACGGTCACGCAGTCCCATATTACGTAACGCAAGACGATAATGTCTTCCCACACCTAAATATATTTTGACCATAGCCAAAAGTTTGTAGCAACCCATGCATGTATATCATTAGTATAAGATTTTTTACTACTTAGATATAATTCAAAATTTCAAAAATGAATCTTTAGGATTCCTATGTCGTTATTTTAATCTTTTAATATTCAAGACTGACCAGTTAACGAATTAGTTATCCGAATGGGCCTCGTTCTTGCTGTCAACTTTCCTACGACGAGGTTCTCATCCAACCACCACGGGTTGGAGAACGGCCTCCATTTAGTCGAGGGCACAACAGGTTGCCGCGGACCAGCCCCATGTGGCAGATAAGGTACATTAGATCCAACTATTGGATGTGTATATCGGATCCACTCGTCGCCTTTGAACCAATGGCTCACATCTTTACCGGCGTACGCGAGGATCGTCTTTGCCAGCTGAAACAACAGAACATCACACAATACTGCTCATAAACATATTACTGATATTTTGTCATTCTGCATGACCAAAAAAAATTATAACTTAATTATAAAAAACTCTGTCAAAAATCGAATCAAACTTATTTTTCATAAAAAAGATATTAAGATGTCTGCTTATAATGTCAAAATAACTACTTTGTACATACATAAGTAGATATGAAAGTAATTATAACAAAATTAAACTATTTTTAAAAATTTTGTTGCACTGTTTGTTCTCCGAAACTGTTAAACCGATTTTGACAGGATTTTCACTGGCAGAGAGCTGATGTTATAAAGAGTAACTTAGACTACTTTTATTTTAGAAAAGAAAGAGTACTGTGCAAAACTATCTTGTACAAAAATACAAAAACCTAGATGAAGTCGCGAGCAGCTACCGGCGGTCAATATTTTGCTAAAACTAATAATCACATACGGAACAGAGAGCTGTCTACTCAAAAGATCAACATTCTCTGCTAGTGTTCTAACGCAAAATACTAAAAACAAAAATTAATAAAACCTTACCCTCTTCGCGTCACAATATAAGAAGCCCTTTTTAAAACATGGGCAGGTCTCAATGCACACATCATCGCAGTACCAATTCTTGATCTCACACGTACAACTTTTGGTACATTTGCACACCCTGAACTGTTGTTCAAGCCAGGAGGTTAGGATTCCGCACTTTCCCGTTAAGGGTAACCCAACAGTCTGTTGGTTTGTTATGAATAGCTACCTCCGCTGGGGTATACCATTCCTGTTTCGTATAAATCATTTTTAGGTTACGAGTATATGACATTTTAAGTTTAAACATTTATGGAAAGAAAAAAATGCGTTATCAATATTCGCAAAGAGGTTTTATTATTTTAATAAAATGTTCATTGCTTAGGCATTAGTTGAGAGATTTAATGGTGTATTAACATTTACTGAAGCATCATTGGTGATTTAATTGCGAATACCTATGAGTATTAAATATTGAAGATCATTTAGGGTTTAGGTATGAGATCTCTAAGACTAAGGCGAAGAGATTTAAAGAACTAGCAAAATCCAAAAGTCGATTTAGCTTAGTTTATTCATTTTTTTTAATACTTTGTAGGTTAGCGTTTGACCACAATCTCATCTGATGTTAAATGATAATGTGGTCTAAAGTGGTAGTCACGCTAAACCTAGAGGGAGACTGGCTCTCAAGTGCAGCTGCCGGAACACACCAACAGTTTATCTGTGAAGTGGGAATGCAAGCTGAAAATAAATTAAACCAAAGGAACACTTCGACGATAACCCAACGAGGCTTCCGATAACAATGTTTTTATATAAGGCTTCACTATTTACATGAACTGCTCGCCCAGGACCTGCCAACAATATACCCTATTCTGCCATTAGACTGATCCATTGCTATAAATCATAGATAAGGACACAGGACGTCCAAGTCTATGGGATGAAGAAATTAAGAAACTTAGTATGCAGTTATTTAGGATAATTCTAATGGCAGAATAGGATATTTCGTCGGCAGGTCCAGGGTGAGCAGTTCATGAAAACAGTAAAGCCTCAAATAAAATATATTGTCATCTGAAACGTCGTTGGGTTGTCACCGAAGTGACTCTTTGGTTTAATTCATTAATCAACTTGCATTCCCAGTTCATACATAAACTAAGCTAGTTGCCAATGCGCCCTCAATCGGCATGCCTCGGACTAAAAATATTTTTCCTAAAGACTTAGATAGTATATTAGAAATAATGTTACTGCCAATTCAATTAAACCTATTGCCTACCTTACAATACTGAGATAATTCCCAGATATTAATATAGAAGTCTGTACAGCATACTTATTACGGTTGATCAAGCCGATAAAGATCAAAGAAAGAATTAACCATATTAGATATTCCGCATTATTTAGAAAATCGTAGTAATATATAATATTATACTTTATAGATTTTATAGCATTTGAGCACAATCGCTCTTGATGTTAAATGACAATATGGCCTAAGATGGTAAACACGCTATACCTAGAGCGGGATAAACTCTCAAGTGCAGTTGCCAGAATATACATATCGGTGCTTGGCGACCCATCTTCATATTGGTGATGATAGATAACCAAGCTGGCTTAGAGAAACCATCATAACATATGGTCTCATCGCGACGTTTTACTGCACCTAAAGCTCCGGCTCATTCGTAAGGAACTCGCATCCATGGATGCGACATCCGAATACTCATGAGTAATCATCGCGTCAATTTATTTCTTAACTAGATGGTACCTGCTACTTCGTCTGCGTGGTTAACTTAACAACATATGTTATGCACAGAGGACAATACATAAGTATCATACCGCTTGCCCCATTTTTTCACAACATGAAAACGCAAATCACTGATCTGGTATAGCGTATAAAAATCGTAGTTTCTTAAAACTTTAATAACTTTATATTAAATTAAGCTATAGTATTTTTGAAACAACCAAGTATCTAAATATAAATTATCTAAATCTATTAAAACCAAAAAATTTTACTATAATCACCCTAGTAGTTTTTGAGTGATCGCGGACAGCAGCAGATATTTAACATAGATTTTAATTTAATAAATTCATTTATTAATTTCATAACGGGCATTTCAAGATATAAAGTCTAATGAACAGCAAGAAACGCAGGGGGAGTCATTACCTTTCGCCACTTCTGCAAGAATGTAAACTTACCCATGCGAATGATGCTTGGTTACTTACAATGATCGTTGTTCCCGTTTATACTTATGCGTACACAGAATGGTGCATCTCTTTTGCGCTAATTAGCAGGTCACGAACCTGTAGACTTGACTCTATTGCTCGCAAAGGTGTCAATTTGTGAGGAATTAACCCTGTTGTGTACTCAAATTTATTTCATACTTCGAGAAGCTTTTGACATTGTAAACACTTGAAATATTATAAAAAAAGTGTGTGTGTACTTATGTACACGCTTTCGAAGTTATACTTCTTTGACGTAAGGAGATAAAAATCTTTTGAAAATTTTTATCTTTCGCCGTATTCTACGTTTGTAGAAAAAACGACACTAACAATAGAAACTAGGTATTTAATACATACATACATACTTTTTTGAATAAAATGTTGACTATAGCTATCTTCAGGGTGTTGGTTTTTCGTGACGGAGTGCGCGCGCATCGTAAAAATTTACTCTCATCATTTTTACCTAACGCGCTAAAGAAGTATGACTTCAAAAATCTTGAAATATTGTTTATAATATAATAAGCATGCAATTTACTATATTTTCTTATTTCTGAAATACTATATATAAATAAAAATTTAGATTTATAATTGTAAAACTGCGTGCCTTTTATTAGACAGATACGCGACATCTAGTGTTGAATGTATTCTTCGAAAACAATTAAATAAGTCTCGTTATAGATCCACCTAAAAACAATCGCAAGCAATTAATCACATCCACACCAACGCTATCGTTAGAAAGGGAGTTTTACACAAGTTTGGTAGGAACTTTTATAGATCATGTAATTTAATCACAAGGGTAAGTTATCTTTTTTTGTACTTAATAGGGTAAACTTAGAGAGGAATTGGCTCTGAAGCTATCATTAAGCACATTATCAATTTTCCGGGCAGTAAGTTCAAGCACCATGTGAAGCGGGTTTAACCTTTTAAAAGCTATTATAGGGTGAATCAATATGTAAACGATGACGATGTCTGGAAATGACGCTCCTTTCTATGCATCCACCAAAAAACGATCTATGTTTGTAAAAATATGTATGATGAAGAGATAAACCAGATCTAGTTTCTTATCGGTTGTTCTCGACAACTGGGTTATTTTGCAAACCGGTGATAGTTTTGACGTTCATAAGTGCCTTTTGTCATGCCCTAAATAAACTATTTTTGATTTCCAGTGCAGCTACCGAAATACTCCCATAGGTGCTTGGTGTCTGTTTTTCAACTTTAGGGTGGTAGCTAGCAAGACGAGCTTAGAAAAAGCCCACCATGCTATTATGGTTTCATCACGATGTTTTCCTTCGCAGAAACCTCAGACACATACGCAAGGATTCTGATATACGCAAATATTTAGCCTCTTAATAACGTCAGTAATGATCTTCAAAAAGAGCATATTTTACCAAAGCAATTGTTCTGACAATCTATTTGTATGTTCAGAATGAAATTTAAAACGACTAATACAGTTTTATAAAATTTTATACACGGGAAAATTCAATCTTTCTGCAAACGAGAGGTTAATAGAATTGTCTTAATAATTTAAACTAAATATAAAAAAATGGTTGCCTGTAAAGTCGGTTTGTTGACGATAATTTTAGGTGATAAGTGAAAAATTGCACCTTTTATGAATGGAATTGAATTATTATAGTGATAATATTATAGGATAACCGATGGATCGAAAGAGAGATAGATGCGTCACAAGCCGAACTCTGAGGGCCGATCACCTCTCTATCAAACAATATCTCGCTTGCACGCTCGGCTCAGGCGGAACGTGACAATGAGTAATGCTTTTTGGTGCGTGTAATCAGCGTTCATCGATTTATAAGACGTTATCACGTCAAAAAATGGTTAATTAAAAATAATCTTTTTAATTTTTAAACAATTTTGAATACACCGAAAATAGTATAGTATAACATTACCAATGTTATATTTAGAATTAGTAAAAAAAATGTATTTATTTCTCAAACGATTTTGATGAAATTTTGAATACGGATGGCGTTTAATTCTTTAGAAATCACAAAATTCACCAATATTTTATTAACACGAAATAAAATAACAAGTCGAAAATAATTGCTGTTTACCAAAAGGTTGCGGAGCCGCGGGCACATGTTAGTCTTACCATAAACTGTAGATTCCTGTAATATCGTTTATTACGCAAAGTAAAACAAACACGAAATATTAAAAAGTTGTATTTCAAATACTCAGTAGTTAGATTCCGTGATTAAATGCCTTGCGATTAAAACAGTGACACCGGCATAAGCTTCTCAGATACTAATTGAATGTAATAAAAACTGATACAAGCTTATTTCCGTCATTCTTTAATTATAGAAACTTTATCATTGATTCCCAATAACGTTTTAAACAGATATACTCCATAAACTATATAGATTTCATTCTAACAATAATTTATAGGAAATTGATACAATACATTTACAATCTAAAGCGTGGTCGTATATTTTCGACAATAATTACATTCCTAATATGCCTAAAAATGTCATGATGGCGTTGTCTGATGAGGAACTTGTGAGAGATGTTTGACAATATCGACCCAGTCCCAGCCCCGAGGCTTTTCGCCTCCCCGACCGAGCTCCGCCTTGTCCCAGGCCCGACGTTTCTGCGCTTTCGTTAACTGTTCCTTCTTCTCCGGTTTCTTTGTCGATTCAGACTGAAAATAACATATTCATAATATATACGGGCGCGGCAACATTATTTGGTTTCATTAACCAACCCCTAAACAGAAATTTGGTGACAACGTCATCTATTGTCAAGTTAGAATAATGAGCCAACGACATCTATTACAATTATAACACAACTTCCAAATGGGAATATGTGTTGATTGTTTTTATGTAACAGTGGTAACAACTTTCGTAACAATTTAATTAATACCATAAATTACAAATTTATTTATGGATTGATGAATGTTTTAAAAAGATTTACAATTAATTTTAAGAACGATTATGTAAGTAACTATCTACAACTTCCGAAAAGTTGATTACTTATGTTTTATTTTAGGGGGAATATCAAGTAATTGTGGCAATTTTAAGGGGTTTTACTTTAGCTTCAGTAGTAAATATTTTTGTGAGAATATAGGAAATAATCCCAAAATATTGCGGCACAAACAATAAGAGAAATTATCAAAGACATACATAATCCAGGCTGGATTTAATCTTATACCAATTTGATAATACCCAGTGTAATATTTTCATCTCTTCTAATCCATACCTGATCTTCAATAGTAATTTTCTCCACTCTCGCCACTACAACCTCCTCAGACTGTTCTGCTAGTATTTCTGGTACATGTTCCTTGACACATTCAAACAGTGTATACGTCATTGCACATCCCAGCCACTGATCAGCCTCTGTATTCACTATTTTGAGTATCTTTTCTTTTACTGATTGTATTCTGTAAAAATTAATAAGCATATATATCTAAGAATAATAAAACTATTGTCTGCTTAGACTCACTTTTGTAACCATCACATAAATATAAAATACTAGATGACCAGGTGAGCTTCGTATCACTTACATATATTTGTGTACAATATGGTCAAACCTTAAGTCAAAATTTTTATTTACATTTTTTAAATGCAACTACAGTTTTTGTAATGCACTTAATCAATTTAAAGCTTTCTCATGTACCAGTTTTATTTCTGACACAGAACTGTTTTGTATTCCAACAAAACATATCAAGGAGATCGAACATCCATACTACAGCTATGAAACAGACAAATTTCTGATTGCATCTATAAATATTTATATTGAAAATTAAATTGTCTTTTTTAGTGTTTTCCTTTACTTATTAATTATAATTCTCACCGTTTAAGCCTTCCCTGAACTTCCATAAATACTTCTAGATCAAAATTAGCCAATCTGTCCCAGTCATTTTCGAGTTTAAACAGCAATGTATTTATATTTATATATAATAGATAGATTGGGTGTTAAAGGAATTATTAAGGTTAATATGCAAAAGACAGTTCAAATTTTAATATTAGGTTATATGTAAAAATTGATGATTTTTTTTTTGGCACAGTTATCTTTTAGTGTTTTTAGGAAATATATGGTTTAGAATTTTGGTTTTTATATCGTGTGTTATGTATTTGGATTACTGTGTATATATGTAAGCTGTGAGATCTGCTGCTGTGCATGTTCTTGCTGTTATAATCCTCAAAACAAAAATGATTTTAATCAAAGTTGGTGCCTCACTGTTGGCAACCCTTTAATAAGCAATTGGAAGCTCTAAGTATAATAAGCTGCACTAGATTTTAAAACGATTTCTATTCAACACTATTTCAGAATAAGGGCATGCACCAAGGGTCTGCAGGAAAAAAAAGTATAATAAAGTGATCATAATCAATCATGTTATCATAACTGATTTCTAATCACTTACTGATTGTTTCATATCAATGAGGTATTAAGAACATGTTTAATATATTGTTTAGTGAAATAATAAATAAATAAATATAAACCCTGCTTCAACACTTTGACAATTAAATAACGATACATATTGTTAACTGATATTGATTGAAGTCCATATAAAATTAAAAAGTACAATCAAATTTTATTTTGTCCTATCCCCAAAACTCTACAAAATGTATATAACTATAACTATCACAACATATTTTAAAACAAAGTCGTCTGTCTGTCTGTCTGTCTGGTCTCAATAAACTCAAAAACTACTAAACGTATTGTACTGTGGTCTTCACCAATAGATAGAGTAATTCATGAGGAAGGTTTAGGTTTATAATTTGTTAAGGTTTTGTGTAAATTGATTGAAATATAATGATGATTGTTGAAAGGATCGGAAAAAGTCAAGCTGCCTTAAGTGTTTCATGCACATAAGTATACATTTTTTTATTATCAGGGCAGGACAACATCTGCTGGGCTTACTACTATCTAACGAAAATTAATTTTAATAAAATGGAAAATTTCATGTATTATACTTACAAATATTGATTATAAAATATTTCTAAATTGAGTGTAGGTTTGTCTGTTGGATATGTGGGTCCCCATGAGATTTCTAATATAAATGATTTCTCACCAGTCTACATACTGGAACAATTAATTTTACCATTCACCTAAAGTTATCAAACCATGCATACACTGTACATATGCACATAATACAATAAATTAAAGTAAAAAAATATGTTGTGGTGGTCTAATAGTTTGACCGGTGGAATATCAAACCAATGTTCGTAGCTTTAACCCCAGGTATGTACGAATGAATTTTTCAGAATTCATGTACATATAATAATTGAAATTGGTAACACTATCGGCTCACTGTGAAGGAAAACAATGTGAGGAACCTGGACTTGAGAAATATTCTTGTAATACCAGCGTATGTGGAAAAATATAGAACTGTGGATTTCTTAGAGTTTGAAAATGCCAATATGTCACGGGCTGGTGTGGTGACAATGCCCATACCTTCCTTAGAGAAGAGGATTATGGCCCTGCAGTCTAATGAAATGAAACAATATGCAAACATCAATGCAGACTGGCTTGATAGGCATGACTGATGTTGGATTATAGAAATGATAGTGGTTACTGTTATTTTTTGAATTGCATTCTACATGCCATCAAATAGAGTACTATCATTTTATTGACCTATATGGACAAATGGACATGAATATAATTATTACACGGTTTATAAATCTAAGTAATTTCATCTTATTACTCCATTTCTTGTAGTTGATACTACAGATTATGTGCAGTAGCCAATTACTAAGTCTTTGTCAACTACAGTCTTTGCTTAATCTTCTGGCCAGAGACAATCAGCAATTTTGAGTTATAGAAAATGTGGCAAGAAATTTTCATCCACACTTTGTAAATGGACAACAGCCACATTCTTAAGCAAACATTGGACTGGAATCTCTTGCGAGGGACTAGACGACTAAGCGACGGGAATAGAAGACATACCTTATATTGATAGGTTTTATTATCCACTTGTTTAAAATTCTCATCACCTTCATAAATCGATTTTAAAACTTCTATTTCTTCAGCCTGTTGCTCTGCATCATCTGACATTATGATTGATTGAAACTGTAAATTATTTTTAGTTTTTTAACATCACTGTACTATATAACGCAACAATCTTGAAATAGTAATTTATTTTAAATTTGGGGGAAAATATTGTATTAATTAATAATAAAAACAATACATAATACACGCCATTATAAAATGTTGTGCTCTCAGTTAGTTTTCCAATATGGTATAGCCAGAAACGAGCAGATGTAAATCTGTATCAGAAGCAATGATTTCATGATTTTTATGATTTTAAATAAAAAAAAAAACAAAATAACACATACCTACTAAAAGAAACCAAAGAAAATCTCAACCATAGAATCTCAACCACGTATGACTTTGACAGCTTTCACTATTGACAGTCAGGACCTGGCTATCAGAGCCTCAAAGTCCATTTAAATGTCAGAGCAGTCCGTCTTCAATAATGTCTATTTGTCTCTGGTCTCCTGCATACCATTCATACCAATTACTGGCTGCCTGATTACTCAACATAAAATGTTATAAAACCTCCAGCAGCTTAAGAAACATATTTTTACGCAGTCATTATTTTTGACTTCCTGCTTTAGTTTATAACAATGAATTTACCTATAGTTATACAGGTTATCCAAATTTGAATGCTGTACTCCTGGTATACAAAAACCCATGCAAATTGGTTCAGAATACAAATGTTTTGAGAATGTTATAGACAATTTTATTGACTATAGATACAATAACACAAATTGTTATATTAACTATACAGACTGTTTTTTTAGTATAAAAAGCAATCTTATGTGAGTTTATCTTTAAAAGCCAAGCATTTGGTTTTATTTTTCTCCGTACCTTTTAATTATAAAACAGTACTATATTGTAAGAATACATTTTACTGATAAGTCTATCAAAAATACTTCGTAAAATATTTATCAAACAGTATAATGATATTACAATTTAAAATTTTAAAATATATATTTTATTAGAAATAACAACAACATTATACAAGAATGAAAACGCTATATATAATACTTATAATATATAAAATATTATGAAATTGAACACATAATACAAATAAAAATAATCTTTTGACGTGATAAATCGAGCACCGCCTGCTGCACACACGAAGAAGCTTGACTCATCGTCATATTCCGCCTGAGCCGAGCGTGCAAGCGAAAGCGGGGAACAAGCGATATAGGCGCGATCGGCCTACGCGTTCGGCTTGTTACGCATCTATCTCTCTTCCACTCCATCAGCAATTCAGTGATAATAATTAAATTATTAAGATTATGCAATTTTTCATCAATGTTTTCTTATGACATTACAGACAACCAATTTTTTACCAATTCATTTCATTCTGGGGCTTAAATCTTATCTCAGGCAAAATTTGACCCAATGTTTTTTTTCATATTATTGTATATTTTTTACTATAAGTCAATCGTAATGACTGATTCAACGCACCTTCACTTGATTCCAATTAATTCAATTCCATAATACATAACGTAACATACCTACTTATTTGTAATAGTAGAAGTTTAAATCGGCTCGTTATACTGGGAAAATAAAGGAGTTCTGTTCGGGCCGTGGTGGTGTGCGTACGCATGCGATCGTGCATTGCTCTGCCGAATCGATTGATCTCCTAACATCGTAAGTTTTTCAATAGTTTAATCGTGTTACTTTTGTTTCGTGTGCTGTTTCAGATCCATCTGCCGTGATTAGATGTCCTCTGTGCGACCGGTACCTCGATTGAACTCAGTAAGTTTTTAAAATGTATTAAGTTTCTTTTGTGTATCTTTGCAGATTGTCAATCGTACCGTTATTTTGAGAGCGACTTAACGTACCTTTATACGTTAGCAAACCGAACTTTTCGGTGCGCAACGAGTTCGACGGGTGCAGCACGTCGTGTCAAGTTTCGTAAGGACTTCCCCTAGGCTACGTAGGTTCTTTAGCGGAAGTGGTAGCGTGTGTACCACTTGCTAATATCAGAAGGTTTAAATAAACAACTGACTCCGTTTGTGCAGACTAGTAATCGCTTTGGCAGCTGGATTACGAATCTCCCTTTATTGAGCTGAGCAGGTTATATTTAAAGGAAACCAAAACAGAACACGTGCAAGAATTACAGAGAAAACAATATACAGACATAAATATGCAAACAATACTGAAGCCATAAAACTAAAGTAAAAACTAAGAATTAACAATAAAATCTGGGTAATAAAATAATGTAAACAATAACTTGGGATTATAACAATTCGCCGCATTGTCTGTAGAGTTTGTCGGTCAGATTATAATTGCACCCAGGTAGCATTTGGTCGCCACCTGGGCGGCAAGTCTTAATTAGACGCGTTGTTAAGCTAACTAATTTCAGACTTTGTAGTGCCGCTGGTTTTTCGCCTGCTTTGTTGTAGTACACACATACCACGTTTGATGTAGGTATGTGTGTCGCTACAGTTCTTTCTGTGAGGCATTGCATATCGCCCACAGCTCCCATGGCCGAAACACAGATTGTCAGTTAAATTCAAACAGGCTCGCCTCCTTCCCCTCAGGCAGGGAGGTTAGTCATGTCTATCCCTCCCTAAAATACGGAATCATTAGGGCTCATACACAATCCGGTTGATTGCACACCTGTTCCTTCTCCTCTTATTAGACGCGTGTTTGAGCCCACACCCATAACACCCGCGCACACACCGCCGTGAGCAAGGGTTAATTACACGATCCCACACACACGTCGCGTTCCCTCCGGTAGCGTCTTAGTAGGATAGTTTAATTTTGTCTACATTCAAATTCGTTCAAATACATGGAGGTGTCAGTGAGTTATGCATGTGAAATTGCATATTTCAATGACGTGTTCAAGTATGTATAGCTTATCTTAATTTAGCTTAGTTACATTGCGATCCTAGGCAACAGTTCAAGCCAAGGCGCACCATGCGCCCGTGTGATGGTTGCCAATACAAAATCGGGCGAGTGCCTTAAGCGCTCCTCTTAGTAGTCCAACGAGGCTGTAGAAGCCTGGCAGGCTAATAGTGTAGTCAGTTCGAAAAAAAATCTTTATGCTGGTGATTGATTTAATAAGTTTATAGAATATTAAAAAGTGTGTGTGTACTTATGTACATGCTTTAGAAGTTATACTCCTTTGGCGTAACAAGATAAAAATCTTTTCAAAAATTTTATCTTTCGCCTTATTCTACGTTTGTAGAAAAAACGACACTAACAATAGAAAAAGGTATTTAAGACACATACTTTATTTGAATAAAATGTTGACTATAGCTAACTTCAGGATGTCGGTTTTTCGTGACGGTGTGCGCGCTCATCGTAAAAACTTACTCTCATCATTTTTCTCCAGCGCCAAAACAAGTATAACTTCAAAAATCCATCTGCTTGACTACAAAAGTTGTATGCTTATGTAATAATTATTTATTTAAATTCCATTTATTTATATTTGTCCAAGACACTACTTACTTGCTACACTTGAAATGGAAACACGTAATTTTGATTAAACTTATAATTGTGAGTGAAGCCAGAAAAGGAAATAATATAATAAAAAAAGAAATAAATCATGATTTTAAACTGAAACCAATATAAATTAATTTAAAATATTGTTTTCCTATTGCCTTACTACATTATTATATTATTGTGTTTTTTTTTTAGTTTTCAAATTTAATAGATGAATTATTGATATCGATAAATATAAATTATTCAACTTTAACTAGTAAATGTCTAGGATTTTATTTATCTCTGATCTCAAGTATATCTGTGGTCGAGCTTAAAATACGTTATTTCTGTGGTCTCTGTGCATTATTCAAATTTAAAAATTACTCCACGAAGAGAAGACAGTGTTTGTTAATATAATCATATACTTAATTCTAGTGAAGATGAATATACCAAAATGTGGATGTAAAGAAAATCGTCTACCTGTCCCTGGGCGTTCAGCATGTGGCTGCAACACAAACTTACAAAAAGTATCACCTGACAGTTTCAAAATACCAGCTGTACCTTCAAACCGACCTTTGTGTACAAAATCGAACGTGAATGAAAACAAAGAGCCGTCAACTTCGTCAACAAAAAATGATATGAAAAAGGATGAAAAGAAGAAAACTTGGTCACTCTCCGACTTTGATTTAGGTCGCGCACTTGGTAAAGGTAAATTTGGCAACGTTTATTTGGCCCGTGAAAAAGAATCTCACTATGTTGTCGCTCTAAAGTTCTTTTTAAAAGTCAGATTTTATACTCGGAAATAGAGCACCAGGTTCGCCGCGAGGTGGAGATCCAGTGTCGGCTACGTCATCCGAATATCCTAAGAATGTATGGTTACTTCCACGATGAGAAACGAGTTTATTTAATATTAGAATACGCGAAACACGGCGCTCTCTATAAATTGTTAAAGGCACATGGACGTTTCGATGAGAAAACTGCTTCAATCTATATAAGAGATTTAACAAAAGCTTTAATCTATTGTCATTCAAAGAAAGTCATTCACCGTGATATAAAACCAGAGAATTTGCTAATCGGACACAACTGGGAACTGAAGATAGCTGATTTTGGTTGGTCTGTACACTCACCGTCTTCAAGAAGAATGACATTATGTGGCACATTAGATTATCTATCACCAGAAATGATTGAAGGTAAACCACACAGTTATGAAGTTGATATATGGAGTCTTGGAGTCCTGTGTTATGAATTGCTTGTCGGCTTGCCTCCATTTGAAGCGAATGACTCCCATCTTACATACAAGAAAATACGATATGTCATAATAAAATATCCTGAATATATTTCAGAGAAAGCCAAAGATTTAATGGGAAAATTATTAGTTATCAATCCTGAACAAAGATTGTCATTAGCTAATGTTTTGCTACATCCATGGATACTAGAAAATGCTCCTGAAGGTGTTTCTACACCTTCATTTAATGTTGAAGCAAAATAATGTTATGAGAACATGTTTAGTATCTAATTATGTTTTTCTACTTAATGTGGAGGTCAATGCAATGCATAAACTTCATGCTATGTAGGAGGCTAGCCCAATGTAGCATAATAAATTATATGTACATGTGAACAATTTTGAAAGATTGGTTTGTACAGTATCTTAGAAAATAATAACACATTAATTACTTTGATGATTATAATCAAGGATCATGTTTTAATGTGGAAGTTAAGATTAAGCTTTTAAAACCCACACATTGTAATTTTTGTAATAATGAGTTTATGAGACTATTATATAGGCTAAAAAGAAAACTTAAATTAAAAAAATATATAAATTTGACTGAACAAGTTTAATATGATTTAGCATAATGTGTTAATTCCATAAAGTAAAATATAATTTAAAGATATTATTTTTTATTTCTTTTTCTATAATACTCGTATATAGCGTATTTGTCAAAATTTGGATCCTTCATGACAATGAGATGCCAATGTATTAATTCTTCAACTAAACATACACCACTGAAAAAATATCCGATCCCCAATGCGACGAATGCTCCATAAAGTTTCTTCAGATTCATTAACGCTTTGATTTCCTCTTCATTTCTATCTAACGATCTTATACTGTTCATTACATCATTCAGCCATTTTTGCACCAAACCAACTTCCACTATTCGTCTCACGTAAATGTCAGTTAAAGGTTTCAGGGGGGAATTTTTATGAAGGCCAATAGAAATTGGGATTTTAAGGACACAATCTGACATAACATGCAAATTTCTCTCCGTGTCGTCTGCTGCTATTACATTAGTGTTGGTAGCTGTTATGTTGTCTACATTCTCTAATATTAACCCATTCTTCTTCTTCACACTTAAATACTTGAGAAAATACTCATTATCGTAGTAAGCGTATATACCTTTGGCCACTTTATTAGCAGCTTCATTAGGATTGTCTATGATTTCAAATTTTTCCCCAATTTTCCTAACGACATCCTCAAGCGAATCTTCGAAAAATTTCTTAGTTTCACTTCCCCAACCTCCACATGTAACTTTACTGTTAACTAATTCATTCAATGTGTCTATAGTGAACTCTGGGTGCTGGATTGGCCAGGATGGCCGTCATACTAGCCCTGTAGGATACAACTAATAGGACGCAATATAGCCAGTACCATCCTGTGAGTAACCTGATAGACCAACCGGTCGGTAGCTTAGGCAGTGAGACGACAAGCAACATTCCGTAAGTGTAAAGTATGCTGTTTATTATTTCTCCAAACAAATACAGTCCAACTGGTTTTGCATCTGTAAAATAAATAATGACGTCACTGGTAGGAAATCGTTGGTTTATGGTTATTTGCAAATTCTTAACATACAAATATTTCACTGTGTATCATTTCTTACGTTATTCAAGTACAATATTTTAATAATAAATGTGAATGTTAGCACGCGGCTTTGGACATGTTTTGATACCGTAATTATTTGTGTAATCATGTATTAAATGTATAAATTTCTCGTATGTTTAACTAAATTAAAAGCAGTTTTTTGAAATTAATTCTAAAATGAATATTGATAATTCTTATGCTCTATCAATCGTAAAATAACTTGTCCTTAAAAAATCTTGTACATTATCAAAATTGCACTGACACAATTATATTTAGTTAAACTATAATTTTTATAGTCCCTAAATATTTTAATCGCATAGGTGCGATTCCCAAAATTTTATAAACATCGTTAAAAAGGCCAAATTTAACGTTAAAAATGATTTTTATAAATACTTATCGTGAAATATGGAAAAAAAATCTTTGAATGTACACAGCTACAAATTATTAATGTTTATATACCCACCATCTTCAACATTTTTTTCTTCCTGCATTTTTAAATCTGCCAGTGTCAATATGATCGCTTTTATACTCTTGAAGGTTAATGTAATAAAGCGCCAATCCATGGAATATAGATCCCGTAATCAGTAAAACCAGTAGAACAGTGATCCACAAGTATAGCCTGGTATGCATTTACAAAAAATATACAATGTCGTGTGATATAACTTGAATGTGACGGTTAGGTAACACGTTTTTTATGTCTATTTAAACTCTGAAGAGTGTTTACACTGAAAATGATATGGTGTTCCCGAGAAAAGCCGCGGGCTAAAAATTAGTCTTTTAATAAATTTTGAACAAATACTTATTCATCGTGGCACTATAAACTTTCTCTCCACCATATTATTTTGGGTGTAGGTGCTCTTCAGAGTTTAAATAGATATAATGATCGATCAATATATTTATGTATGTCCTTTTCTGTATTCCAGTAATGCGTACACAAACTTTCATGTGGCGTGTTGAGTAGTTAAGATGTGAAAGCGTAACAAGCAAACTTGCATTCGCATTTATAATGTTAGTTTAGATTTAGCTACGTACGTGGAATTTTGACTGTCTTGTTACTTTGTGCCGCATAGAAAATATTGCTTGATTTGTATTGAATATCAAAGGATACTCACTTAAAGGGCAAGATTAGTGTCATCCAGGAGTTATCAGTTAATGCTTCCGGTGTAACGAAAGTCCAACATTGCGTCGTATATGGGACACTTAAATCCGACTGTTCGAGGTAATAAGGAGTGTATTGTAAGTTAGCCAAAGCGACATCAGCTTCACCATTCACCATTTCACCTAAGAGACCCGAGAACGATCCATTGGATTGCTTCTGACCCCATTTATGAAGGTCAACGTTCGTTGGCTGATACAGATTGGTTTTAAAGTTCATTTTATCAGCTAATGTCTTTAAGATCTGTTGATTGAATAACAGATTTCAGAATTCAGAATTTCTGAATTCAGAACATAATATCACCTGAATTTTTGTAACTGACTCTTTAGCTTCGATTTTGCCCTACTTTAAACGATCAGATTTGAATAAAACTCATGTCAAGTAAATCGAACTTAAAAGCGAAAAATAAATTATAGTTTAAAAAAACTAAACATACACGCTTTTAGAGATAATCAAACTAAAAAGTATAAAATAACTCTGCGATTCGTAACTAATAGATCTGGTTAATTATTTAAAAATATCATACAAAGCCCCCCACGCTTTTATAATAGTTCATTTTCTCATCAGTAATTTTATTCTTATGCTAAGAATTATTTTTTACTTTGTTTATCTGTAAAAACGTATATTTTAGTTTTTTAACTCTACTTAAGATTAATATAACCACTATCCTATAAACCATATATTAAAAAAAAATGAAGCATGCAGTCTTCGTTACCCAATTTTGGCCGCTCTGAATATAGCCGTACGTTCTGGCTTGCGCATAAAATAGTCAAGAGTTTAATATAAAAACAAAGGTAAAATATTATTATAGGGAATCTAAAATTGGCATCCCAATTATCCTTACGTTGTCTGAATGTTATACATACAATATAATACATATTTGTATTTAAAATTGTGGTCCGCAGAACATGTTCAGAGTGGTCAAAAAGTTTGGAGAGAATACAGATGTAAATGCAAATTTAATACTTAGTAGCTTTTTTGACAAATACGTTGTTTTTGGAAATAATGTTATAATGTTTTAATCACTTAATTCTTATCTTGACCTCTCTAATCACTGATATTATGACTATGATGGATGTAGAAGATTTGAACATAATAATGTGGCAATACTAACTTCAATCTCAACGCCACCGATTTTATTTGTTTCGCTGTCTTGATTCACGACTACAGAAGGCACATGGTCCAAGTATAACACATTCAGTACAACACCGTTCAAGTTACTGGTTTTATCAAAGAACAAACGTCGATTATAATGAAGTTTTCCGTTCCTCCAGACATCTAGCTCTTCGAGGGACCAATATCCCCTTTAAACGTAAAATATTTAAAAATGTGACAACTTATAATAAAGAATAACACTAAATATTCAAAAAGGCGTTTACCTCTATTGAATTAGGAAATGGAACAGTCGACAAATCAAACCAGGTCTTACTTCTTGGAATCCCATCTATTTTCCTGTGATATCTAACAAATATAATATTCACTATACGTTTCCAGAGATAGTGTAGATCGCTGTGAAACAGCCTGATATCGTGAAGCATCACGTATTTTGCCCTTGTGTCCAATATTCGATGACTGTGGGAAAAACGTTATTCCAGTTAAGGCCTTGTTTGCATAGAGTGCACTGGGTATCGTGCATCCGATCACTGATTCCTGGAGAGTAACGCGAGGCTACCAGAATAATCGACATTCGGCCAGAGATTAATGAAATAAACGCGAGTCTTGCAGGCCCATGTTTCTTATGATAATTAAATAAATGAACCAATGAAAAAAACTAACAATTTAGAAGATTTTCCACTTAGGAATTACTCACGAATTGTACTGGTCTGCTTTAGGCAAGACGCTACTTCCAATATATTGCTAATCTGGCTTAGTAAGATTGAGGAGGCGGCGCCAGAGTAATACTTGCTACATGTACTAGAGATACCGTTGTTTATAAAAATATGAAGTACCTGTCTCCAAATCTCAGTAACCTTGATGCTTGCAGACCGTTAGCTAACAGAATGATGTAAACATTGCAGCCGTCTTTTCTGGCTGCTTTCAAAGATTCGAGCGTGTAAGAATTAGGACATAATAAATCCTCGTACTCCTCTACTACGACCTAGAACGTAGATATTCAGGATTAAAGATAGAATGCGACTGTAAACATATTTTTTCGTGTGTTTTTGCAGTAGCACCAGAGATCATGCTGTCTTGTGAAGGCTTTTTAGATACAGAATATATACTGACTAATCCGGGAAATGACCGTGTAGCGATATGACCTTGTACTTGATTACATGTTACTTGGGTTGTACTAAAAAGCCCTGGACTTACGTCACACAGAAGGGCTAAGTAATATCCAATGAAGGAATAATAATATTGTAATTTTTTTTTTGATAACACTGAGATGGTGTTCCGAATGGTGTTTACGTCAACAATATTTACTTTTCGTTTTTTAAACTCATAAAGGGGGAAATAAACGATCGTTAAGTCGCGGTTAAAAAGGGGAGAGGGGGATTGACTCGTAATCAGTGTACTATCATTTAACAAAATTCTAAATTAGGTCTTTATTCTGCTAATATTATCCAACCATCATGATTTCACACATGGAACATGGGTTACATGGAAACCCGACAATTTTTTTTTATTAAGTATAAATGTTCAGATATAGATTAAAGCACCCTTACTATCTCTGCCCCCATACGAAATCCTTTATCTGCGTATAACACCCCTAGTAATTAAATTTTTAACAATACAATTAATGAAACACGTTAGATACCATAACATATGGAATCGCAAACGTATTCTTAAACAATCTTCCTTCGAATACATTTCAAATAGATGGAATCGCAAATAATAGTCACACAAGTGACATCGTGCCCATGTCCCATTCCATTCAGAATATCTGTAAGTACGTTCTCCAATTCTGTTAGGTCCTGGTTGTCTTGTAATATGATATCACTATTGGCTCTAAAAATGAAACAAGTAGGTTAAAATATGTGACAGATAAGAATTTGGTTACAGATAATTTATAATTTTACTCACGTTGATAGAAAAAGTACTAAAACAAACAGTTTTATTTCAATGAACATTATTACATTACTGCGAATCTTCCTCACTACACAGTACTCGTTTCTTAAATTAAATCTTTGGTCTTCGAAAACACGAGAGCGCTTGTATATTCAACGATTAAATTCAATGGATCGAATCCAGTTTGTGAATTACATTCTAAAAGATTTCCTTTAATCAAGTGATTGACAGACCTCATTGAATATGCAAGAATTAATCACACGAGTTAGTTTCGAAAGTGAATAATTAAATACTGATGCTAACTCGATTTGAAAAGGGAGCTCGTAACACTATCGGACACGTGCTTGAAGGATATAATTCCACCTCCTACTTAGGTATTTTGCGAGGCAACAGGAATATCTGAGATCGGCAAATATCAGACAGTAAATGATATTTCAAGATGTACCAAATAATAGCAGTGCTGCCCCTGTATACGCTATTTAAAATATTTCTTAAAGGCAAAACTTAAAATGCAAATAGGTCATCAATAAATTACGTCAAATACACTTTTTATAATTTTTGGACTTATCCCCCGTCCTTGTCCCAAATGGTTACAAACGCATGACTCTCCTCTACTCTGGTGTGACGACCTAATAATAAATCAACTGGAAATTCACAAATTCTTAAATAGAAGTCATTTAAAATGAAGATTTTTGAAACGAAAACCGGTTTAGTCGCGTTATTTGAAAAATGTATATTTGTTAGTAGAAAACTTTACGAGTTCGTGTCACCGATAACCTCGACATGCTCGTGGCATTTTGCGCTTGCGCCAGAATAGTACAGCGGCCTGTGTACATATAATATTGATAGTTTGTATTAAGCTTGTGCATCTCAATATATGTTCGATTAACTAATAAATTATATTTAATAATTGCTCGGAATGCCAATAGATGTGAAAACCAGACTAATGTTAATAATAATTTTAATTCAGACTGTAATTGATTTAAAAATTAAAAAACCAACACAGTTATTTTATAGTTTTGAGTTTTCACTTCTGTCAGTAATCCTTATGACTGCCTCGTTTTTTTTTTCTTATAACGAATAATAATTTTCGTCACAATTAAAGTTTATCACTCTAGATTTATACAGATGACGTCATAAAGTATACGGCTTGATCCCCTTGTCAATTTTGTTGATCACCTTTGTGACACCATAATGTATGACGTAATTTACGGATTGTAGATAATCCGCCTTTCAGTTTGGAGAGTCGGTGTTTAATTATTGCTTTCGTCTCCGGAAACACGTAATTTGGCAGCCGAACTTAGTGTCAAGAAAAATAACGAGATGCAACCGTGTTACGGTTTCCCGAGACATTAAAGGCACCTTATATTTATTAGACAAAAGGTAGTAAATATCCTTAATATATGAAATAAAATAAAAACAGAAAAATACTCCGAAATCTTTATTTATAAAATATATATATAAACAACATGAAACAATCACCTAAAGTCAATCTTGTATAGTTGGGTAAAATTTTTATTAAATAACAGTGGCCTTAAAAGTAACTTTTATTTACAAAATTATTTCTGATCTAAAAATAAACGTTATCACAATTTTACCCTTACGCTTCAAGTGTAATACCTTTCAACAAAGCATGTGGGATAGAAAAGAAGCACTTGACGGGAGAGATAAAAACAAAGAAACATGTTAAAACCAAGAGAGTGATAGATGAGTGCGACCGAAGAAGATGAGTATACACGCGAGCGACATTAAGCCCTCGGCTGATTTTTTAAGACCCAGATCTCAAATTGGCGAATTTGTTTGTAATTTTTCTTTTATTTCACCACATCGTAGATTGTAAATATCATGGTTTAGTAAAAAAAAGGTCGTACATCATAAAAAAATAATTTAAAAATACATTTAAATTAACAATTATAATCTTAAAATACATCATTTGTTATTTTTCAAAGTTTTGTAATAAATTAGATATTTTTTAAGCTCATGCTGCCCACAGTCTATTGACCTGTGTCTCATGAGGCCCACATTCGTTTGTATGGAACTTAAACATTTATGGTTTTGGATAGTCCAAGGATTAAACAACGAAGACGAGTAAGACGGAGAGATACATATGTAAATGATTAACGAATATTATTTTTATACACTAACCATTTTTTTACAATGAAAAAGATTTTTGAAGTTATACATTTTTTGGCGCGTTCGGGAAAAATTATGGCAGTAAATTTTTACGATGCGCGCGCACACCGACACCTAAACGCGACACCGTGAAGTTCGTTGGCAATTGTCTGTCAAGTTCTCGTTAGAACTGATAGTTATGTTCAAGGTTATTCATATATATATATATATATGAAACTACAACACGTGTTTTACATCAGTGGAAATAAAAATATATATTCATACAAATATACGTGTGAATTTGTGTGTGAGTTAAAATTATATACGGTGGTGTATGATAACTTACTGTGAGATTTCATGATAAGTTTTTTTTTTAATATTTTAAACAGAAATCACCTTTTTACTAATTCTTGTAATAACCCCCTGTTCAGAAACTGTTATACTAAATTATAAATTATTTAATTCCTAAAAAAGTATACATACCTATGTATATGTATAGACCGTTTTCTAAACTTAATATGTTAGTATTATACTACAGAGTATTATTTCGACCTTCAACCAATATGTATATTTTTACTGTCAGCTTATATATTAAATACTATAAGTCTTGAATATTACTAGTTTCGACCCTGCTTTGATGATAAATATGTCTCCCATTATATCTTATTAGACTATTGATAACCTTTACCCATCCATTCCCGCCACAAAGTAGCAGCGTTCTCTTCTGCCCTGAAAATTATATCCGTCAATACACAACTTATAAACGATGGAAACACTGCACACAAACAATTGCATCTTAATCCTCAAGAATAAGAAACTATCAGTAATTAGTTTTATAAGGATTACAATTACACTTGTGATATTTCACACGTTACTGCTATTTTTCACATGTAGTGAAAAATAATTTGTAATACAAATATATACATTTGTATAGCTACTAATTATTACATCGAGGAGCGATTAAGAGATTGAACTCCCTTGCATGTGTAAACGAGAAATTAAAAAGACGTACGCGATAAAACTTCATACTTTTAACAGCATGAAATTAATGCCACAACGGTGTGGTAACAACCTTAATTTATAACAGATTTTCATTGATCATCTGTGAAATAGCAGTGGTGAAATAAAAATAATATTACTGCTATACAATAATTTGAAAATACTTATTACATGTCTAACTATGATCTTGTTTTTAAGTACATTTATGGATATTTGTTATAAGTTTGTTTATATTTGTGGGTAGACGCAGGTAACAAAAGTACTCACATAAAATGTGGGGAAATCATAGAGTTTAGAGTTTGGATGGTGCATAGGAAGTCCAGTGGACCACATCTTGCCACCAATGCGGGCGTGTTAACGCTTCAGGATTTGTCATTACATTATTCTGTATATGTTTGTAGACCTGAAAGATAATACATCTGATAAAAACCCAATAAAAACATTTGACGCGACACATTAACGTAAATACTAGAGCACTGCTTGTTCGTAACATATATTAAATATGACATTTAATTTGACATATGTCACATGTGTGTTTGTAATCAGGTGAAACTGCAGAGGCCTTGCCAGGTCAACAGTGTAGTCAGTTCGAAAAAAAAAAATGTTAAGAGTCATTAAACTTGACGGGGTAAAAATTTCCTTCACAGAAGGTTTATAAAAAATGTAATATAAGATTATTAATTTTTTTATAGTGTTTCCACCGTTTGAACACAATTTAATGAGATAAAAAGACATTTCTAATTTGAGGGTGATTAGCTAAATTCTACCAATCTAAATCTGTTTTCCTTCACCAAAATCTCTCCGGCTCATAACAGGATTCTAATCTATTGATCCATTGAGACATCATGACGATACTCACTTCTCCATCGGCTCTGCCCAGCACCGACTTTAGGCAGAAATCAGGTGGAGAGAGCGTGTCCACCAGCGCGACCGAGTCCGGGGCGACGCGCGAGCACAGCTCCAGGATGCCTTCGCGGAGGAGCAGACCCTGCTCGCCCGACAGGTAACCACCCTAGAACATCGTTCCAACATCAAAACCCACATACTCCAATATCATAGTATAAAGACTTACACTCTCAACATTTTTTTTTGACCGTTCTAATATAGCGGTAAGTTTGGGCTTGCGCATAATACAGTTGTAGCGACTATATTTAATTGTCTATGTGGTTTTCGTAGAAGGTTCGTCGGTGCGTCTTGCACGGCCACAAGTAGTGTTAGATTGACCGGCCCGAGACGCTCTGACCCGCTCAATAATATATATGTTTAAATTGTAATTGTTAGTAGGAGGTACTACTGTTGATATAATTATAAATATTGAAATAAATTAAAGACCTTCTATTTGAACACTGACAAACCTAGTAGATAAAATAGACCGTCAAACAGTCAAGAGTTTAATACAAAACAAAGATACTATTTTATTATACAAATTTAAAATTTTCTGTTAATTATTCTTCTGTTGTTTCGATATTATATAAATAGGAGTTTATACCTAAATTTGTGTTCAACACAACTATATTCAGAGTGGTCAAAAGCTTTGGCGAGGACTGTACCATAAACTGTACTTCTCTTTACATTAGGGTTTTCTTCTGTTTTAACTTAAAACTATCTACTATAATATGCATACCGTATGACAGCTTTCAAAGGCCAATGCATCTATAGCTGTTTGTAAATAGTTAATTACAAATTATGGTGCATCCTTCACCAGCTATCAGTGAATAAATAAAAATAGTCTATCACCGAGAGAAAAATCATTACCTATAGCATTGCAAAGTAATCTTAATAGACCATCATAGACCCCTTACCATTTTTTACTGTACTGGGTTGACCACCTATCTATTGAATTCCTTGCTAAAATAACTTGCTAAATGAAATGCAATATGTTATTAGGTTTTGTAAATAGAACAATTTTCTACCATGGAATTTATAATAATCAAATAGTTTCATTCAAATTAAATTAAAAAAAGAAAAACATTTCATTGATGAGAAATTTTCCCGTGATTGGGGGACGCATATAATCATGAAAGTCTCTGAATCTAGCTCCATATCTATATCAAATTCCATAAATATGTATCTTTTAGAAGTCATATATTTCACTCATATGTTTATTGTACAAAAGTATTTTGTAAGTACAAACGTAGTATCATTTTTTATTACTCTATTATGAAGGTTAAAATTTTCGTCACGATTTACTTAAATGGTATTTACTATTGTCGACCCCCATTTGCAGTTTGCCGACCTCCACATTATGTTTTCGCTGGTGTGGACCCCTTGAAATTCGAAATCGATCCTCGGGGGTCAATAAAGACCATTTTGGAGACCTACGAATTAAAATACCTACGATGAATTATGAGAGAATAAAATAATTCCTATTTCGTACAAGAATGTGCTCTGACCTCACGTGTCCGACAAACCATTAGAAGTTACAGAATTCCAAATGCTGAAAAAAATTGTTCTCTTGTTAATGAAATCTAAAATCGAGACACACCTTGTAATTGAGTTGGGATTTTATCAGTGTCATTTTTTTTGGTATCTTTAGTAATATTCTACGAGTATATTAGTAAAAAAAACGATTTATACAGCCTAATTTGTATCTTTATGACTATGGTATCTTAATATTTAACATAATTTTTTGTAAGACTATTAATTACCCCGGTAAAAGAATCATAAAAATCATGCGTGTAGTTGAAGAGAACATTGTGCACATATAAATGTAGTATAGCTTTTCAATACAATCTCAGCTGAACATAAGTGAAAATAATTGGTCACAACTGATCTTACAAATAAACAAGACATGAAGTCGTACGAACATTGGTACTACGGAATATAGATGGCGTTAAAAACAAAACTTTGAAATACACACTAATAACTTAGTACGAACAATGTGCGACAGATAGCGTTAAAATAAATTACGTAGAATTTTGTACTCACGATGTACAGTGTTGCCAAATGTTTCTCCAGTAAAAATCCACCGTAGAGCGACACGAGCTTCAACAGCACCTTCCGACAGGCGACGTCGTCGAACTCCACCACAGTCGTGTAGAAATTATTTAGTACGTAATTCTGTAATACGTTTTGTAATAGTTAACCAGACGTTTATAGTGAGGCAAATTTGTCGCAGAACTTGCAGCGTCGAAATTTGACAACATTCGTGTTGTATTTAAGGCAGGTTATAGCCACTTCTACTTTATAGTCTTTTGATTTTTCTTTTAAATAAGCGAATTGACACCTAAGTTGATTAAGGTATGCAGGTAAAAGCATTGTTTTTTTCTAAAACAGCCCCAATCAAATTCATAATCGAAATGAGTGGATTTCTACATTTCCACAATCTCAGAGCTCCCTAAACTTAAGGTCTTCGTTTTGTATCATGTGTTGGTCATGTGTATCACATTTATATAAACAAAATACACATGATCTATGTATGATATACAAGTTAACATCATATGGTTACTTTGAAGTAAGACAAATATTTATTAAAATAAAAATTGTAATGTCGTCAGTTCGGAATATATTAAAAAGATATTAAAGAATACAAAATAGTTATTGTGATGCCCTAATAACATTTTCATGTCAATCGATTCTAAAATGTTCCAAACGAATTTATTTATATTAACACAATGAAAGTTGGCGCGTGTATTTTTACATGGAGAAGGTTTTTATGCTATTTGATTATAAATCACCACTAGATGGCGCTAAAACATATCAACTTTTGTATGCTCAACCGAAACTCATGAAAATTCGTATGACATTTGATTACGGGGAGTATTTTCACGCTATTCATTTTGAAATAGACGCACTCATAGTACAAATATATGAAAGGAAATGCTTACCTCTCCATAAACTATCGATAGTGAAACGGCATTGTACGACTGTGAGTCGTTTTTGGCTTGGAAATTGTCTCTACCACCAGCCTTCAGTTTGAATACCTTCTCATAAGTCATCTTCAGCATATAAGCCGTCAACCACTTATACATGTGAATCAGATCTGAAAGAAAACGCTCGTATCGAATTTCTATCTGAATATTGGTCTCTCATATAGAGGGCTTTTGTTCATATGCGTTACTTGACCCTACATTGAGTGATATTGGTGACATCTTATGTAATAGTACACAAGTAGAGTGAATGAGAAATGATAATCACAGCTATAATAACAAATAAAGTGAAGCCTTATTGAGTCTTTTGACGGTTTTTTTTTTATGTCAAGTATTACCCGAACCGGTGTGATATTTTTAAAGTGAAACTTTTTTTACATCGCCTTAAATTTTTTCATTCTTCTATCACATGCACAGGCATTAAGCCGATCGCGGAGTAGGGGTAAAGTGAAAGGCGGTCGGCAGAGTAGCCAAAGCAAAAAAAAAAGCGCCTATGGCTGAATTCAAAATGACTCAATGATGGAAATAAATATTGTACTCAGTTTTTAAAATGAATTTTCCTAAAATTTTCAGTTTAAGCCTACGATCCGAAAAAAAGTTTTACTTGCAATTAAGTTTCAGTAATGTCTTCAGAACCATACTTTGAGTGGGACAGTTCTTTTGTTGTTTAATGACATCAAAACTATTGCACATATTTATATATTGCACATATGGCGGTGTCCATAGCTCAATTCAAAAGTTTCACTTGCATCGTAGTTTCATAAAATCACACGATTATTTTTTTTGTTTAATTTTTTCTAGATTATTAATGTCATTGTCGAGTAGGTTATAATATTACAAGTGGCTTGTGATAATGTCAATGTTTTAACAAGAAGGTGGCTCCTTTGTTAGAACTTTCCATGTAGTTTTTGTGGCTTCTCAGAATTCATGTTCCGTGGTATTATTTCCCATCAACTACCCTTGTACAGAGTAATCGAATTATATTATATAAATCACCAACAACACAAGAACACAAGATTATGAGTAAAACCCACTACATCACAGATTATGGTTCCGCCAAAAACTCCCGGTGTGGTATGATCTCATTGTTAATAGCTGTGCATTTTTAGGGCCTATAATAAATTAAATAAAGTATTTTCTTTTAGTAGCAACCGGTCGGGGACCCGGGAAAACGTAAGAAATAATAGACAAAAAGAACTATTTGTGCCTCATAAATTTTAGCCAGGGTTATTAACTTCATTAGAATACGTCGATTGTTCTCTACAGTATGCAATCGAAAAAAAAAAAATTATATATCCACTCGAAAGAAATTCTGTTACATTATACTGAAAACTGTATCAAAATCCGTTGCACAGTTTAGAATAACTAAAGGAATACATAGACAAATACTAAAGGCAAGTTTCTCTTGTAATCTTTACAGATAGCAATTTGCGGGTCGTGAAGCAGCGAACATGCACTAATATATACAGTATTAAGATAATGCCAGGTACGGTCGTAAGATTAATTTATATACTTTTTGCGATTACGATAGATATCTTGTGATAGATAAAACACTTGAATATCCTGTTACGTTCGTGGGCAGTACAATGCAAACGGAGTAATCATTTCGTATGATCAAATAATATTGTACTGTCTCCATACATTGTTGGCCCCTAAACTAATAGCAACGGAAAATTATGTGCTATATTCAAAATCTTTAGTACATTCCCATACATTCATCATTTAATAATCATTTTACAGCGGACTAGCTATTATTATAAAGTTTAAAAGTTACAGCTTTTGCGGTTAAAATGTTAAGGGTTTTCTATAAATCTTTTTTTTTATATATTATAGGGGGCAAACGAACAGGTGTTTTTGAAGTTTTTGCAAGGAGTGTACATGATGGCCTAGGCGCGACTCGTGCGAGTAATCAGGATGACTATAAGATACGAAACTTCAAATTGAAACGAGCGGCGTACCCGGCGCGCCGCTTTACAAAACACGTCCGCGATATATTTTTACAGATCCTCCTGACGAAATAACGGAAGCTAATTTTCAATACTCCTCCGTCCCTCGAAAAAGGGCATGTGCGTGCACACGCTCGCGTAATGACAGATCTCGCCGCCGCGGTTAGGCTATGAATTTTGCTCCAGCACATTCGCCTAGGCCCCCACTCGGCAGCAGCTCAAGCCGAGGTCCAACCCTCCGGAATAGAGCCCTTGAGCACATTGCTTGCGCGAATACAGTGACACTGAATACATTTTCAAACTCTAGTTTTTACAACACAACACCGATCGCCCCACACACACACATGTTGATACACATAGTGGTTGGGTTTGTTTTTTAATCCCTTTTTCGAACGGAGATATCTTAGATTAACTTAGTAGTCAGATTCAAGATACATGTATATGAAATGGATAGTTTAGCTTAGCTTAGCTAGTTAGATTTGAAAATTTGGTAACAGTCTAAGCCGAGACGTGTCGTGCGCACTTGTGCTGGTTGCCATGAAAAATCGGGTGAGTGCCTTAAGCGCTTAACTTAGTAGTCCGGTGAAACTGTAGAGGCCTGTAAGTCAACAATGTAGTCATTTCCGAAAAAAAATTAGAAAAGACAGCTGGGTTATTCTGTTCGCAGCTATGATGCATTGTGAAGTCACAATCATACACGTCGGGCATTGTATGAAAACTGCATGAGTTGGTAACACGGTAAGCCAGTAATGAGAAAGGAATTACTATTTTGGGTCCCGGTTTTACGAATATCACTGTATTCACTAATACGGATATTAGTTATATTCATATATTAATGTAATTTTTGTATTAGGTACTAGAGATGGCGATTCTTCCCGAAAAAAAAACAACGATTTCTAAATCGTTTCGAATCTCATTCTGTGGAATTTATTCATAAATAAATTGAGGTCTAGAAGATCAATTTCTCAAAATCGATATCTTATTTTTTGTTTTTTCTTTTATTCGTATAAAAAATACAACATACTAATCGATGTATCGTCGTATTCAATTTCTATAAGGTCTTTCAAAAAAAGCCAACGTCCCATGGTGTTCCCAGACGGTCACATCATGTGCATGTTATAGTATCTATACTTATATTGAGCATTTCAAGTGTAAATATTTTTTTTATTGTAAAAATTAACTAAAAAGTCAATCGAGTGTGATTTTTAATGGAATGTGAAACATAAAAATACAGAAAAATAAACAATTTGTAGTATATTGACTTTCATGTGATATTTTTAACATAACATACCTATTTAATATACCTAAAAAAGATTCCGACTTTAACGACAGTCCATAATGTATTAATTTCATTTAGGTAATATAATAGTTATACGTTTAATAATAATAAAAATTCACAACGGTCTTATATTTCATAGTCAGATTTTATAAGTAGAGGATAGGTATTTTTATATCAGTATTAGATTCAAGTAGGTAGCGATTAGAGAATATAGAATCGGTGACTATTATTTGACATATACCCTGTATTAGGTACGGTAACCTAATATGACCTAATTAATATATTCCATAATAATGATACCATTAACAGTCACGAAGAATTTTATCTATTCTATGTTATATATCAAGAAACATTATTGTAATGTGTGAGAACAAAAATAAACCGATTTAGAAAACAAAACCATTTTACTATTTTGCCGACATATTTTAGGTAGATTTAGATATGTACATATTTATAGTTATGTACCTAAGTAATTACTTGTTTATAGTTACATCCATCGCTCTTTTTGAAATTCATTAAAAACGTAATTCATTCAGATTTAATTATAATGTTTTATTGATGATTTCAATATATACACTTACCAGAAGCTTGATTAGTATATGTTAGTAGTTGCGCTTCCCTACCCTTGCTTGACATAATATTTGCTTATGAAGTTTGGTAAAAATGGCGGCGTCAAACGTTTATTAATAGTTTCGAATACTTTTTTTTATTTATTACGGCACGCAGCTAGTCAGTGTCAAACAGATATATGCATGTAATATAATAAAATATACTAATCATTGCCATGAATGTCCGATGCTTTTATCGTACAGGACCAAAAATAACAATTTACTTTATAATGATAGTTATTGCAATATAAGTATTGCAACTTTATAGGTAAGGTACACATATGGTGGGAGGGCTTTGTTGTTTTCCCTTGTTTTTCGTACTTGGTTAGTTTAGTTCAGCCGAGTTGACAAATACAAAATACATGTTTGAGCTCGTGACACACACATGCTGGTACACTTGTGTGCTTCACTAATTCGTATATGTGTGACTAACTTTAGTTAGTATAGCTTAGTAAGATTCGCGTGTTACGTCTAAGGCAACAACCCAAGCTGAGGTTCGGAAACTTTGGCACCCTTGAGCTTGTTGACAAGCGGCCGAGCGCCACGAGCGCTCGCACTATTAGTCCGGTGAAGCTGTGAAGGCCCATCAGGCCAACAGCGTATAGCTAGTATGAAAAAAAAGCGTTGCAAGTAATCAAAGTGGAAATCTTAGATTATATCGAAATAATTATTACACAGATCTGTTTTCAAACTGATGCCCATTGTTATCGATGATATTTCCACAGAGTCTATCACATAATAGACACATCACTCCTAATTTAAATGAGCTCCTTCAAAAGTATGGGTTAGACTGAATACCTGGGAGCGATAGATACTCAAAAATCGATTCAACGATACATTTCTATCTATTAATAAAGTCAGAAACTATAACTTGCTATAAGGGAATCAAACTTACTAGAAGGTTCTATCATATCCGCGACAGTCTTCCACTGGCATTTCTCTTGCAGCAGTGTGTCAGCGTTATCGAGGAAACGCAGAGTTCCCAGCGGACTGTCACGAGCAGCTTGATGTCTTTTAGGCCAAACGTTCAGGAGCCAGTTGCTGGTCTGCTGGAGGAGCAGGCTGTTCTCCCCTTCGTACGTGCAGTTCGCATCGTTGTCATTGCGAAGGTCGCCCAAACAAGCAGCTACAGTTCAAGACAGTAAAAGATCAAATAGAACATTCGAGATTATTGCAGAAAAATCGATATAAGGTCATTGTATATTAAACTCGTAAAAACGATAATATAATATATATGTAGTGCGGTGAATCTGTAGAGTGTTTTTTTACACACATCACTTCCACCTCATTCAAAATAATGCAACTAAAAGTATTATACTCGTATATGTGAATATTCGATCAGTTCGTTCGATAATATTCATTTGAATATTCAAGAGTCCATTCACTTCGAATCATTCGAATTTGATATCGAATACCATGATTCCTTTCGATACTGTCACTATTCTCACAAACTTAATTTATTTACGAGTTTTACATATTAATTATAAAAAAAACATGAGATATGTACATCGAATATCCGGGGTGGGCATTTTGTTAAAACGATGTGTATTTCTTTTTGTGATTTACTGATTCTGGCGTTTACTCTATTAAATGCATAGAATTATGAAACGGCTTGCACTTCACGCAGCTTTGTCACTCTATGATTAAATGTAAGTCGTAATATTTTTTAGATATAAATCAAATTGCCAATACTTTAAAACCATTTTTTTAACTCTTGTTACAAAGAGCACAATTTTTTCACGTGGACAAAAGTTTTAACGTTACAACAACGTTATAAAAATTATGAATATTTTATCTAATATACTTACGAGATATTGACAAGGCCGGTTTTGTTTCGCACCAATATTGGTGCTTAAACGGCATCTTTTTAATCTGTGACAAAGATCCACAGTTATCAAATCACGGGAATGTACAGCATTGTAAGTAAGCTACTCAGGTTCTAGAAATTACTTAGAGAGAAAAGCGTCTAGTTTCTTGGGTTATATCAAGAAATCTTCGAGAATTTTTGATTGCAACGTTGACTTACAGGTAGGCGGTAAATGGTTTTCAAAGCACTCACCTTTCAAATATCCATGTCCCCCGCAAGCCTCTCTACAGTTCTGGATGCCATCTCGAGACATCCAACCGAAAAGTGGTTTCACAGAAGAGGATAGGGCGTGTAGTTCTATACCACGGCTGGCTGCGTGCTCATCACTTAGTCCTTGAGATATATGTACATTTAATTATATGATTTTTTTTTGTTTGTAGTTGTTTGTTGTTGTTATTTTTTTATCCGTTCATTTACTTCATACTGTGCTATATCGATACCAACTTAGTCGAGTGTATGTATTGTAATTTTTGGGGTAGAAGTAAACGTAAAAATACATGTCTTTTATGGAAGGTTTCCGTCTTAATATTTTAGTTTTTTTAGTATTATTATTACACATAAAGATAATTAACTACACATATTCTGTGAATATTTGCACTAGTTATCCATTATCTTAAAATATAGGACCTAGTCTCGGATCTGAATCGAACACAGTCGAGGAGAACTTACCCAAAATGCTATTAACACTCATGGTGACGTGAAGATTGCTCAGCCATGTATAGAATATCCTCATCGCGTAAGTGGCCGCTAAGTATGGCAACAGTCGAATTTGCTGCAAACGATAGTTTCAGTACCCGGTGTTTGAATTGGCACGTCGTGGAGAAGATCGACACGTGCGGCTAAGATCGGCTTGCTTCAGTTTTGTAAAGCGTTCTCTCCATCGCACAGCGCAGTGACTGCCATGGCGAAGGATAATGCTGCACGAAACCGAACCCAGCCGTCTATCTTGTTCTTCTCTCCGGTGTGCCAAATCAAAAGTTGGATACTGCACGTAATATGATTTCGGAGGATTATTAAAACTAAAATCAATCATTTATTTTAATTGTAGTAAGACAGTGACGTCACTCTATACTATAGCAACGGATTTACAGTCTATCACTAGTCGTCGCTATCATGCCGGCCAGCAAACCTCTTAACAGCGCTGGATATACACTGGCCGATTCCAAAACTAGACAAACTAAAACCGAGTCAGGGTGTCGGGTATATTCTCATGTACAAGATGGTAGGTAGCAATCCAATCTAACACAGTACACACTACCACGCTACATAATTACTTAATAGTCTGGACATGCCTAAACGTGGCACTTTAGCTGATTGTTACGCCTAGTGTATGATGGTCGCGATGAGGTCGAATACAATTGCCATTTCATAAAAAAGCAAAAGTGTCATTAAAAGGCAAACATTATACATCGAGTGAATATATACAAGTATTAGGTTTCAAATCATATTTTTAGTTTATCAACCAAAATGACAGCTCCGAAAAGTACTAACAATTATCTACAAAATTACAATTTTACAACATGGCAGTTTTTAACTCGAAACTGCAACAATTAACAGATTAACAAAAATATTATTTATTTTACAACATTTAAACAACTAATAAAAGAAAAATTAAGCCCGTCACCAATATGTTTGAAACACTACCTGTTGCTGGTATTCCAAAACCGGCGTCTCCTCGACGGAGTTTTCGGGTCCAAACTGCTTCCTCACTGCAGAATACCTGATAGCGATCACGATTGCCTTCTGTAGGTAATGCGTCGATATACCGGTTATATGAACTCGGCCACCTAAAGACGCAGGCAATTATTCGTTTCAGTTTAAATTAACCATCAACAAACAACATAGACAAAACTTTGAAATATAATATTTAGAAGAAAAAAATCAACAAGATTGCCAGATGAAAATAAGCTGAAGAAAAAATTAAAAATGTTTTATCTCATTTATGTATAAGACAACAAAGAGAAACGGGTATTTATAGCTTAGTAGATAATGGCAATTTCTCAATTTGTCACATTAAAGCTATCACAAATAGCATATATACTCTAATGCTATATATCGCACCATGTATCCTCTGTTACTTTATGTATTTTAAATAATTTAATAAGTATAATTAAAAGTAATACAAAGTAAAACCAAAAGCAAAACTTCTTAGGCGAAAATAAAAAAGAATAAAGATCACATAGTGCTGACGCTATTCTTTGATAAATGTTTACCTAATACATCATTCCAACCTACTCACGAAGTATGTCTTAGAAGACATATACTTATTTATACAACTGGTTATATGGCCTTGAAATTCATAAATAATTTGATAATCTAGTAAAAAAATTAAATTACCATTAAACTCGCAACATTTATTATTGAAATTTATCACCTGACAGAACCCCAAGAGCCGCTCCGAACCTTTTGTTAGAATCCCTGAACGGGCTCTTGTAATCACCGTTATCGTCCACTCCACCGAGTTTGTCCAAAGCCGCTTCTTTTGGTATATGATAATTATTGAACATCACAAACCTAAAAAATACATCTGTTAAATGTTAAAATTTCCAAATCAAAGAAAGAAATTCGATCCTTAATTTTAATTTAATCAACGTCAAACTTCATCCAATGATTGAGTAGCTTTCAAATTTACTTTGAATATACTCAATATACGTAGATCAGGTTTCCAATAGTTGAAGAGAATAATGCTAATCCTATACCTGTGAGTATCGCCACAAAGTTTTATCCACAGTCACAATAAAAGCCGGTGTCAGAACAAATTCTCGCCATGCGTTACGAACTATTGGGCTGCGTGACGATAGACGCAGCACGGAAACTGAGCCCACAATTTTTACACACATCAAAGGAACTTGGACACACTAATTTCGAGTTATTATTGGAATGACAAAGATGTACGAAATTTTTTTCTACGCCTTTATCCGAATTACTTTTGAGGTTAGATTTTACCGCGACAAGTAGCCGAAGCTTCATCAGTTAGGTATGGAAATAGCATAAGATTTAAATGAGTTTTATGATAACAAAATATGACAATCAACGCAGTAATATAGAAGTCATAGGTAATAAATAGCTAAATAGTAGTAATAAATTACGCAATAATTTTACGACTATTATTGTTATAAAATATTTCATGAATTATACTGCTATTAGATAATTTGTTATGTTTTCAAGTGTTGTCACAATAAGAGGATAGTGAAATGAGTTTGTCAACAACGTGAACTCCTGTCCCTTTCATACCCATTGGTCGCTGCACAATGTTTGCATATTAACACGTTATGATAAATACCATTGATATAATCAATAATAATAATGGACAAAGCTGGCGCAATAAGGAAAAAGAATGCATCTGACTGAAACAAAAATTGAAGAAAAGTCGAAGTTTGTAGCCAGCGCCTTTAGCGAAGTACGTAGTATGATTAACCATTATTCGATAAAAGAAGCTTCAAAGTATAATACAATATTCAAAAATATAAAAAAAAGAACAACTACAGTCCTTCTTTCTTTGGATGGCAGACCGCACATAGTAAAGACGCTTCCAATAGTTTGTTATCCATTGCGTAGAAATAATGCTTCATTACGGGGCCCCAATCTGGCACGATGCTCTGACTACCCGCGGCGCAGGCACCCTGAGGATAACTGCAGAGGGTGATGGCCTCAGGGTAATAAGGGGTTACCGCATGGTATCGTCAGAGGTAGCGTGCCTACTGGCAGGCTCCGTGCCATGGGAGCTAGTAGCCCACTCCCATGCGGAAATGTACCGATGGTATAGTGAGAAGGTAGCTCGGGGGGAGCGAGTGGCCCCGGCAGAGAAAGAGGCACTCAGGGTGCACCTGCAGGGTATTGAACTGCGGATCTGGAGTGAAGTCTTGGTTTTTTCTGACTCTGGCCGAGGAGTGGTCGAGGCCATAAGACCACACTTGGTGGAATGGGTGCAAAGAACACACGGCGGCCTTACCTACCGACTGGTGCAGATACTGACCGGTCACGGCTGCTTCGGCAAGTATCTGCACCAGATTGCCGGAAGGGAGCCGACGCCTAGTTGCCAACATTGCAACAGCCAGATGGATACGGCGGAACATACACTGCAGGAGTGCCCTGCGTGGTCTGACGACCATAACGCCTTTGTGGCGCTAATAGGCAGCGACCTCTCTCTACCAGTCGTGGTTCACTCTATGGTCAGTGAGAGCATGGGCAGCAGTCGTTGCCTTTTGCGAAGCCGTCATGCTCAGCAAAGAGGAGGCTGAGCGTGAACGGGCGAGAGCGGCCGGGGCGCCTGACGTTCGCCGTGGGCGATCCAGACGAAGAAGGAGAGACGGAGGCCTTCACCATCAAAGGCCTCCGTAACATCCCCTCCTGGCAGTGAATGCGAGGGCGTTCGCTACCACGTAAGGAGGAAGACTCGTGGTGATGAAGCCGGGTATAGCCGCAGCTTCATTCTGATTGAGGCATGGTGGAGAGAATGACTCTCCACGGGAGGAAGATCCCCGTAACGAACATCGGCGGGCGATCGGAGCGCACGACCAGGGTCGCGGAGCATGCACATCGCGAACCCCTACGCTGGTCCATTATTGCGCAAGCGAAAGTAGAATTTTAGCCGGTAGGAGTCCGGCATAACCCTCACGCTGTCCCCCGGCAGCGTGAGAGTATCCATGAGGATTTTTCCACTTAACAAAAAAAAATAATAATAATGCTTCATATCATTGATTGTTGTAATAATGTGTTCACCTTATAGCGATAGAGAAAGCTCGAGAGAACCACAAACACAGCAGGACCCTGACATTTATTATAACAAAACTGATACTGATGATCGATTAGTTGGTAGTGTATTCGGACAAAGCGTCGAAGGACGAGGTTCGAATCCTAGCAACTGAGCACTTGCGGTGAGGAAAAACATCGTGATGAAACCATAGCATGGTGGTAGGGTTGTTCTAATTCCGCCTGGCTAGCTACCACCCTCCAGTTGAAAATCTGTCGCCAAGCACCTGTTGGTGTGTTCCGGCAGCTGCTCTTGAGAGCCAGTCTCCCTCCCACTAGGTTTAGCGTGACTACCATCTTAGACCACATCATCATTTAACATCGGATTAGATCGTGGTCAAACGCTAACCTATAAAGTATGTAAAAAAAAGAACTTAGTAAAACTGTATTAGTTATATCAAATGTAAAGAAAATATATTTAAAAAATTCTACGGGTCAAGAAGGGTTACCTAACTTACCTATTGCCACAATCGAACATTCCGTGACCCCCCCCATATATGAACTTCGTGTTATCGTTAACGTTCATATTGAATAGACGCAAAAGAAATACATTTTAATAATAATACATTTGAATAGAAATAAAATACTAATTTGCATACAAATTTAGCAAACGCTAATTTATATAAAAAGTTAGTACAAAATCACCAAAAAATTATTTATCTGTGTTTGTACGTACTTCTCAAAGAGATTTAGTAATAAGGAACAACAATGGTTGAACTTCATTGCATTATGGGAGAGCCCTATCCTATGTACAGTCACCGACAACCTCAACCGCATAGTTACGCCATTCCACTAAAAGTAAAAATTATAAATGAAAAAAAGAGTATTTGTTGGCATGATCCGTTTAGAACCGAGTCAAAAGCTCGAACGACGAAATTAAGTGCCATAAAAATCAGAATAAGTAAATATACAAATGACACAAAATAATATCACTACATATTATAAAACAAAGTCGTACGCCGCGTCTGTCTGTCTGTCTGTTCGTGATAAACTCAAAAACTACTGAAAGGATTGTAATACGGTCATCACCAATAGATAGAGTAATATATGAGAAAGGTTTAGGTATATAATTTGTCAGTTTTGTGTAAATTGGTTGAAATATGAAGAGAATTGTTGGAAGTGTTGGAAAAAAACAGGCGGCCTGGGAACTTTCATCGAAAACGCTGCCTAATTCTTTTGATATAAAGCAAAACAATGCATAGTGAGTGTATCATTATCAAAATATAACAAAGACTCTTTATACTAATACACTATTAACGTTCAGATCTCAGTTAACGACATCGAGATGCCAACTTTTTAGTTGTCATGCACGTGGATGTCAACAATAATAAAAAAATAACAGTTGCTGTGAATCCAAGAATTCTGACGGACGTCAATATCGTTTTTTTACTGAAACATTATAATATCTATTACTGTGTGAAGTATCACATTCAGCACATCACAATATTCAGCAGCTCCAAAACCGAAATCATCATCACATGTTAAGTCGTGGAAGTTCAGCAACCAGTGTTACACAGTGGAAGATCTTGAGGTACGTGCATTGTATCTTTACTATTGTTAGCTGGATCTAAACGGAAACTCTTAAAAGGTCTCGTAGGGCATCAGGGCAGAACAACGTCCGCCGGGCCTGCTAGTTTCTATTTAAAAGAAATTGATTACATATTATTTATTGCAACAAAGTTTCTTAAAGCAGCCTGCGGTTGAAAGTGACTAGTAAAAATCGTCATATAAGGAAAAAGCGTAATGCCCCTCCATGAGACTCTCTCTCTAACCTTCTATTGTATACGAGTGTGTGTGCATGAGTTTATCGTAATTCCAGTAAACGAACATGGTGCAATACCGGTTGCAAAACCTCACTCCATTTCGATGTTTTATATCTAGTTTTTAATAAATTAATACTTTCCTAAAATAATAAATGCAAGTTTTTGATATGATTTCTTACTTTACGTGATGGAACTTAAATTTGGATTTTATTTTGAAAAACTGTGTATCAACTTCATCGGTGCAAGCAATTTTCGTTTGAAGCTAAAAATCACTCTCAGTGAGTACTCATAACATAACGCAGTCCAAAGAAAGTTTTAATTAAAAAAGCGCTTCAATGTTTTGAGAATGTCTGATAATCAACCTTTCCTACCAATTATCCGATAATATTTGATGACTCACCCATTGTCAATTCCATTCAACCCGATCTTTTCTCCTATATCTCCTACGACTGACTCCCGGATATGCTACCAAGGTTTTTGGATCCCGTAACGGCACTACAAACGTGTGAAGGCCATGGTTCTTGCCTTTCGATATTAACATGGCGTAGATTATTGCGTGTGTTGCACATTTACCTACAACAAGAAATTTTTTTAAAGAGATTTATTTAAATAAATCTTGCTATTTCATTCCTGCTTCTATAAGTCAAGTTACACGGGCCAAGTAAATACAGTCGATTCAAATTCCAAAACATGTTGACGTAAAAATTATATGGAATGGCTTCGAAATCCTGATCGGCAACCCTTTTGTATGAACAAAAAGCGATGGGGGTGAACACTGTTTCGAGTAGAGTATTGTAAACACCAGTTTTCAGTCCGATCACCGAAGTTAAGTAACGTCGGGTGCGGATCAGTACTTGTATGGGTGACCGCCTGGGAATACCTGCGTGACCTTGGCTTTTTGTTATACTTTTTTAGTTAAAATATTTTCCTGTAATACAAAAGTTTAGCTTCTGTCGTGTGTATTTATTACGATACACCCTGTTTTTTGTTATTGTTAATGTCAAGCAAAAGGCCCATTTTCAAAGGAAGTTACGGCCAAAAGGTACACCAGTATAAAGCGTCTTGACGATTTAAAACCGAGAAAAATCTACAGTTAGATGTTCTTCACAAATAAGAGTGAGTGATACAGTCAGGTATCCTCACGACGTATTTTTTCACCATCAGTCGATACTTTACATTTTTGCATTTTAAATGCACGCTAATATCGATGTATGCCATCTGTTAAGCCGCTTTTTCATGAAGAAGGTTTTTCTTCTACCTATTTGGAACTGTTCAAGAATTACGTAAACAGAATTATAGTCATTTGCGTCTTTCCCTACACCCTGTCAACAAATGTAAAACCTCCATCTTCTTCATCATACATTATGTACGTATTAGCATAATTTTTACAAAATTTCTCACAAGTTTTTTTATAGTTTCTTAAAAGAGAAAGTAAAGAAATAAACATTCTTGACATAATCGCTTTTCCGATTCCTCCGTCCCCCGTATCCTTAAAAATAACCCCAACACCCTTTGGCGTTTACGTATTACTTTGAACGACTCCTTAGATCACTACATAGTATAAAACAAAGTCGTTTTCTCTGTCCCTATATCCCTATGTATGCTTAAATCTTTAAAACTACGCAACGGATTTTGATGCGTTTTTTTTTTAATAGATAGAGTGATTAAAGAGGAAGGTTTATATGTGTAATAACATAAATTAAATAGTGGAGAAATACTGTTATTTTTGAGGTTACTCCAAATTTAACGCGTGCGGGCCACGGGCAGTAATGAATAAATCAAAACTACTGGATCGATTTTAATCATTTTTTCCGTAAATAACATATGCTACACATTTTATACCCATGCGAAGCCGGAGCGGGCCGCTAGTATACTATAATTCGTCACCAAATGACGCTCGGCCGTATCTCAACAAGTTTTATATCGTAATTTAACGCGGACGAAGTTGTGAGCGGTTGCTAGGCCTATGTAAAATAAATTCACAAACTCCAAGTCACCGATACCAATTTATGTCTACATCATCTGAATGGACATAATATTAAAATAAATAAATAATAATTAGCTGACTCTCGCCCGCGACGTTAGACATTCAAAAAAATTTGCCAAAGGTTAATCGGATAGAAAACAACTAGTCATAACTATTCAACGTATGCACGTAGGAATATATATGTATTTTCTACGTATTTTGAACGTTGGAATATCATTAACATCATAAATAATGAACCTTGGGTATATTATATATGAAACGGTAAATCACATTTGTAATGCTAATTACTTATTCAATTCATGTTAATTTCTTACTAACTCACAATTTATCATTTCATTATACTTTGTGAATTGAATTATACGAATAATTAAAGAATAGTGCTTATATAGCGTTACAAAAAAAAAACCAACGATTACTTGAAATTTTACAAATCCGAGTTCTTTTTATTAAACAAAACATTATTCTAGTTGGTAGTAGTCAAATTAGTAAACTACAGTTTTATTCTGGCAGTTGTGCTGAAAAAAATTATCCAAACTTTGAAAAAAGTTAATTTAGCTCCTGAGAAGGTAATCTCTGGTCTGATAAGGTTATGAACATCAAACCAATCTTCTAATCACTAATTACTCAATGATAATGCAATAAAACAGTTTTAGTGCCTTGTAAAATGAGTCATTTTGACGATGTTGTTTGCTAAGTTACGATATTGTGTATTGCATAAACCTGGTTTCATGTGTTCTGAATATTCCAGTACAATGCTACTCAATATTAAACATGACTACGTTCAAACATTAGATTAAAATAATAAAGATTTTTACGTTGTCATGTGTTGAACTTTTTTATAGCAAATAATCTGTGGTTATTTATTTGTATCTGTGTGTAAATAAAAACTGTGCTTTCTAAATAGTCTGTCTCAATATTTATCTTCAAAGTTATATATTGTAGATAGATATTTTCTTCACAAATGTTTACAGAATTAACGTTCAAATATGCTATTTTATTTCACCACACGGTCCTAATGTAAGATTTGGTTTAATTTTCGTTCTTAGTACACTTCTGCAAAGCTGGAGCATTCAGCTAGCATTTAACAATATTAATCTAAAAACAACTTACCCATACAACCAACCCAGAACTTCGCAGCCTCAAAATCTTCAGTATGCAATACAAACTGTTTCTTTTCTGGCAGATAGGTAGCCGTTGTCCTCATACCCTTGGCGTTTGAGCCGTGTGATACTTCAGTTAAGGCAAAGCACCCACCGATCTTCGCTTTGTTCACGTCCTCGATAAGGGAGTAATGATGATCTCTACCGGAACCCATGATCGTGTTACTGAACATGCGGAAAGTAAGTGACGATTTGACTGTCATTGACCCATCGAACATAAACATGGCTTCACTTTCGGCGCTGAGCCCATTAGGGTCTTCAGCCACCTGAAACAATTTTCTATTTCGTTTACAAATACAAAACTTTTTCTATTGTAGATAAAGTTGTAGATGGAGAAATGGCTTCACTTTCGGCGCTGAGCCCATTAGGGTCTTCAGCCACCTGAAACAATTTTCTATTTCGTTTACAAATACAAAACTTTTTCTATTGTAGATAAAGTTGTAGATGGAGAAAGTTGCGTCATTGTATCTGATACACTAAAACATCCTAAATGACGACAAATGAAAAGAGTCACTTTGAAGAGTTTTTTTAAATGTGCCTGTTGGGCGCAAGTTCCTCGGTTATAAATCCCTATCGTCTTACTTGATTACTTTTACATATATACGAGTATTCAGAAAGATATAATATATAGAAGTAAAACACACATCGTTGAACATATGCTTATAATAATAGTAGTCTCTTAAAACTGTACTAACTTTATACTAAATTAAGATATCCTAATTTTTTTCCTAGATAAGAATCAAATATCTAGAACGTGAAATGAAAAAAAAGTAGTAATTTAAGCGTGATTCGGGTACAATGATTGTACTATCATTGTAGGTATTTATATAAAAGAATAACAAATACGATGGTCGATTGGCGTGACCTGTGAAATGTCAATTCAATTTCCGCAGATTCGAGCTGACACATTCCGCCGGGCTGACCGTTAGAGAGGAATGGTGATAGCACTGCACGATCCCATGTCGCCCCAACCAAACGGCGGCCGGTACACCGTGGGGTTTTAGTGAGTAGGAATCTCACACTACCCACTCTCCTACCCGGGAAGGTGGTGTGTCCTTGATGGTTTTCCCCACGTTAATAAAAAAAAAAAAACAAAAAATAGGTTCGAGCTCCAACGTGTATCTACGAATTTCTCGTATTTATGTAAATTTACTGTTTTCAATTGTCAGCACCAGCTGCTGACGATGAAGGATAACATCATGATAAAATTTGAACCTGATAAATTTTACTGTAGTTGGTACTACTGTGTGTAGAAATATTATAGAGCTATGAATTTATCTCTGTTTAAAATCGCTGATATGTCGTGGGTTAACGTGATGATTATGCCCGTACCTTCCTTGAAGATAAGCCTTATGCCCAGTAACGAGATTGAAAGAATTGCTATTATTATTATAAAAAAAACATGTTCAAATTGTATCCCCAACTACATAGCAACTGAGTTAACACCTGATACTTTAATATGAATAAACACAAAAAACTACCTTAAAACAAATAAAATTAGGCTGATTATGTTTTTCATATCCTTTATAAAAATATATTCATTATGAAATTGAGTTATTGTAAACAAAATAAGTAAATACCACTTAGTCTTACAATTACAAGACATAATATAGCTAAATGAACTATGCTCAAGTATTACAGGTATTTCAGCTATTAGGAGGATAAAAAGGTAACCCTATAAATACACAACTTACCTTTTCCAAAGGCATGAACTGTTCATTGAACAATGTATACATGCGTTTTGTTGCTATGTGTCTTTCTTCATCCAGACTTCGAGTAGACTCCGTATGTTGAAATAGTGGATGATTCTCCATAAAAGTCCATATTTGATGCTATAATGAAAAAACAAATTACTATCATCGCTACTGTGATATGTTCTGGGACTAAATATAGATTTTCAATTTTATATTACATAAATGTTTATGTATATAAAAAAGTAGGTCACATAACTCTGATATCACTCCAGACGCTGCAGAGAGGGGGGGGTTGAGATCAAAGGGCATTGCCCAGGGCTTAGGTGACAGGCCTAATTTTGTAATTTTATATTATTATACACATTATGCTGGTTACAGAGTTAATAATCTCACATGTCAATATGTTATGGTCTCTTTATGAAAAACATACATAAAGACTACTACTATATTGTGAGAAATAAATCTATTTTCGGACAGGAAATATAAAATCAAGATTAATTATATAAACAGTACTATATATTTTTTATATTAAGATGATTATTATACCAAATATTATATTAGTATACTTTTTTTTATACTTTATAGAAAACCGTTCAACCACAATCTCATCTGTTGTTAAATGATGATGTGGTCTAAGATGGTAAGTCACGCTTAACCTACAGGTAGACTGACTCTCGAGCGCAGCAGCCAGAACACACCAACAGGTGCTTGGCAACAGATTTTCAACTTGAGGGTGGTAGCTATCCAGACGGACTTAGAAAAAGCCCTACCACCTACTATTTCAGATAAAAAATTATACAATTGCACTGGGCATTTTTAAGAATGTCTGAAAATAATAAATACTGCAATGTTAACCTCTCATATATGCATGTATGAGCTTGGATGATTTGTATGTGTTTGTAGTGTAATACAAAATAATTCTCTGAATATATACTAAGTAAATTAATTTCTGTAGTTTATTCATAGCTAAAAGTTTGTATATCCCAAGATACTTAAAGATATAGTCTCTGATTTGAAATCAAGAAAGGGAATGTCCAAAGCAACAGAAATAAAAGACTTTCTTATTTGATGATCCCACTATGTCAGAAAAAGACAATTAAGCATGAAGGCAATAAGCTTTATTATGTATTATGTTGACCTAAATAATATATAGAATATGTTGTCCCTATATTTGTTATTTTGTTAGCTGTAAGATCATCTTTTATTGTAAAATAAAAATAAATCAAATTCTTTATAATATTTAAAATAGAGATCAACTACAAAGTATATGTAAATTGCACAAATTTGATCTACAATTTACCAAATGAAAAAAAATATAAAAATGTAACTGCATCCTGCAGAAAATTATAGTGAACACTTTAATGTTCTGAGATATTACAAGGATGAACAAAAATATTAGCGAAATCATTTTTGTTTGTTATGTTTATTCTACATTAAAATTTGAATTTTGCTTCATTGCAATGTCTCAGTTAAATTTTTGACAGTACTAATTAAATTTAAATTTATGCTGTGGGTTGCTATTATACTATTTTTTTCCCAAATAATAATATGTAAATTATGATTCTAAACTAATCTCTACCAAATGCACTATGTTCATTGTTTTAACGCAATTTGCATGATATTGTTTGGCTACAATCTCACCAGATAACTATATATTCTGAGGCATTAGATGATAAACGGAAAGAAATCTGGTTGAATGCCAGAAGACTGATATGTATAAGTGAAAGTGAGAAGATAGATACTAAAAAGTTCTATATAACTTCGCCACAATAATTTTACTACATTGAAGGCTTTTCATTGAAAATGTATAGTTATGAGTGCTAAAACTATAACAGACGTCAACAAACATGGGATCCGGGTACAGCACTACTTAGGAAGTATGTATTTGTGAATTAGATTAAAAAAAGTCATTATTCAACATTATACCCAGGAATATTTTATGGGTAATTCGTTTCTAAAACAAGTTATTTAATAGAAATTAAAATATTACCTTTAATTTTATAGTACTTAAAGTTTCATAAACTAGCTTCATACGGCGCCAATCAAATGATGCTGCTCTCCTGTATTTATCCAAAGGTCCGGATGGTAAATCAGGAAAATATTCTTTAAGCTGTTCATCTGTTACACTTTTATTGCTGTGGGTTTTCATATTCGCAGAAGAAAAAAATTATAGAACTTGATTTTTGACCGTCAAAATTAAATATAAGCAACTCGTTTCTTATATCGGTAATCTTTTGCAATTATCTGAAGTTATTATCTTTATAACTCTATAAAGATATTATATATTTATAAACGCGTCATTGCACAACACCAATACTGCACGGACGGTCTCCCTTATAATGATAATTATAATGTGTTGTCGATGTACATATTTGCGCCGTTATGAGAGTTTTCGACCGACACCGCAGTTAAACTGCGATTCGAAGTTTCTATAAACTTTATAACCTTGTAAGGTCAATAACCACTGAGTACATTACTTGTCAATAACAATAGATTAAAATTATACAAATCCGGTTTATAAAGTTTTGGTAGTCGTAAGTATTTAAAAGCATTGGATATCACATATTTCTACTTTTAGTTAGTTCATTTTGGAACTAAAAATTTACGGATGCCAAGAAAAAACAAATAAATGAAAACGCTGAAGAAAACCCAAGATAAACATAAACAATTACAGCAATAAACAAAAATTGACACTGGCATAAATACCTATCGTTTGTTGCCATGGACAGGAAAAAAATATTGCAATGTTGTGTTATAGAGGTAACTCATTAAAAATTCTTTGAGTTAACACACAAGGAAAAAACCGTGTATATATTCAGTTCATGTAATAATTTCACCTTATTATGCAATATTCATTTGCATAACAGCACAAAGTCATAATGTTGCTTATTTAATGTAACTTGGCTACATTTATGTAACATTCACTACAAAAGGATATGAATGAATATTATTCTGAATGCAGAATTTGAATGAGCTACCAAAAATAAGTTCCAAATTAATATCAATAAGTGTTTGGTTAAAACTTATTCACGTTCCTTATGACCCTTATACAATGCATATTAATTGAGGCCAGAGACTATAGTCCGAGGTACTAAGATTCAAGACCTTGGGGTTCTATTTGATGCCAGACTTACTTTTAACTATCACATTAAGACGCTTGCAGTGGAATCCAATAGGATTAGCAATTAGTGGAAAGCAATAGCTTATTTTGCACTTTGGAATACAAAGGATTTTCGTGAATCAAAACTTTTGCAGTTATTGTATACAGCTCTCATTGGTAGTAAATTAGAAACATCGTCATTAATTTGAAATTCGTACTACAACCTATACTGCCCGCTATTGGACAAAATACCAAAGGCCTTCTTGTGGTTCCTTTAAAAAAAATACTTGAGTACTCCCTCTCTTCCTATATTATATATATTGTATAAAGTATATAATTATGCATAAAATGACATGTGATACCGTGGCGATGAACAGGCGGGAAGCTAGAAACCATCGTGCAAGTATCGTTTAAACAAAAGACATAAGACATAAGACTCCGTACCAGAATCCGCGATGGTCGAAGAGTCAAAAGCCAAGAGCCTAATTGAGCCAACCAACGATCCCGTCTCTAAAAGACTAACAAAGAAGAAGCCCCCGCAACAAGCAGGCATCTTCTGAACAGAGCGAGGAACAGACTACATATGAGTAAAAAATTATGGTTTTTTTTTTCAAATTTTGTGACAAATATATTTTATACACATGACTGGTGGCGAACATGCGAGTTTTTGTCTGTTGTATGTCCGAATTGAGTACAAAAACGGCCTAACCAAGTTTTATAAAATTTGAATACGGAAAACTTATTTTTTTCCTTGTTATAAAATATATAATATTTTTTTGTTTACACCCGATTTTAATTATATTTTTGTACATAGGAAGTGTAAGTAATTATTAGTCAATAAAATACCAATATTAACATTTTGTAAAGTAAAAATACCAATGCAAAAACCAAATCCAACTGATCTCAATGACATTTTGTATATGGGTAATATTCATTATTCCAAAATTGATAAGTTATAAAAATAATAAACAATTGTTTTGTAAATTGTAAAAATTAATGCCAAGAGATTTTCATATATTTTGTATACGGGAAGTGTATAAAATTATATATTATAATGTTATAAAAAATATATATTTTTTAAAAACATGAAGTAAAATAACATTTCGAAAATAATTATTATTTAAAAACCGCGTGCGCGGCTATGTATGTTGTAGTTAGTATGTATGATGATAGCTCTGTTCTTCAAATAAAATGAGTTAGCGTATTTACGAAGGCAATTGTAAACATCTCTATACTGGCAATATAGAAGCAGTGCGTGTGTGCGTAACTGAGTGAAACTTTATAAAAATTATCAAAACAAAACTTTGATGCTTGCAAATAGTTTAAAAGTTTTATTGTTTTTTATGGGTTTTATTTTGTTAGATGTTCATACATATTACATGCGATGAATTTGGGTAAGTATAGAAATCTAATTGATATGTATATAAAATTTAGAAATAAATAATGGACTTGTGGGTAGAATGATTATTATGCTTTGTAGTTCATTCAGAGTTAACTCTTTTTTTATACTTAAAATATATTATTTTAGACTAAAACAAGTAATAAAATAATTTAAAATTAGATTGCCTGCTTGATTCATATGACTTTTTGTTTTGTACAAATTTTACAATATAAAGTAGTACTTATTCAGTATATAAAATTTGCACCAAACACATCGTTATTAAAAAAAAAACTATTAAATTTATGTATTACAGTTAGGTCATTAATTCATGTAATTCTTTTTTTGACTTATGAGAAATTTTCGCCCTTCATACTTTTAATCACTATAAAAATGCATTTATTCTTATTTTAAGGTAATTCAATTTTATCTATAAAAGTGGATTCGTGACTGAGCTATCATTAATTTCTACTTCTGAGGACTCTGTCGGAACACTTTAGCAGTGTGTATTAAATATGTTCAGATATAAATAAGTTGTCCAAGCACTGGTTTTTTGGGGTGGTTATATGTAAAAGTGACAGTTTCTGTCAAACCATGTAAAGTTTCTGTCATACTAAAAATATTATAATTCTGCTTGTTCTAATATATTACATTTTTGATCATTTCTATGATGTGTTCATTTTTATTCTGTCCTTTACAACCTATTGTAATTTATTTTTTCCTCTAATTGGCTATACACTGTTAGCCACCAGGCCGGTACAGTTTCACTGGGCTACAAGACCTATTGTTATCAGTTATTCTTTAGCCTACTTTACTTTAGCCACTACTATTTGTACATATGTCAATACTAAATTTCACCATTATGATCAGTAGACCTTTTTTCTTTCGAACTGCCCTACACTGTTGGGTTTATAAGGCCTCTACAGTTCCACTGGACTCAAACCGACTGAGATCAGTAGACCTCATAGCATAGTGTTAGTAGTCTTACTACTAAGTTGAAATATAGCCGCCTTAACCTATTTAAAACATAAACTTTTATTTCATATACATTGTCCATTTACATCATCTGATTATTAGTCTTGGTATTACTCATATACCAAAGGATTCGAAGGAAATCAAATGGTGTGTGTAAGAATACAGTTATTTAAAAATATATTTACTACACAATGAGTAATAGATGAAAGAAATTAGTAGTTTTAGCATATTTATGTCAAACATACAATGGAAAAATTAACAGAGGGATTTGGAGCATTACAATTATCAATAAATATATATTCAGTTACCTAAAGGCTTTTCTCATAGTTATAACAGTCTGATATATGTGATGACAGACACTGTCAATGAATGGCCGTCTCTGAGTGATCATAGGGATCTAATAGGCATGAAATATTTCATGTAGCTCTGCTATTTTTGATATGAAATAGAAAATAATATGTTATATAATAACTGTGAACTAGTGTCAAAGCTTTTTTCATATGGTATGTATGCATGCATTATTATGCTATATATAGTAGATAAAGGACCTAAAAAAAGTGTGGCTCGATCAAGAAACTGCAATTTCTTATTTTATAACATGTGAAGTAGTAGTATTAAAAAAATATTTCACTGCTATATTTTAAAAGAAGCTATTATTACTCTATTGTGGGAAGAAATCCTACATTGGACATACACAACTGTGGGGCGTCAGACTCTTACTGACTAAAAAAACCGAGGAGATACCGTCTGCCGCGCTATGGAGTGGCACAGGATCGAACAACCAAGCACCATGCCACGCCGGCGACAACGCCCAGCGCGAACGCCCTGACCGCGACGACAGCCTGGTCAAGCTGCCTACCTATCTACCAATCCAATATGCAATGGAAGGTCAGGTCCCCAGCCCCTTACGGCTTGGCAGTCAAGAGATCACCACCTCCAACCAACACCACTTGTAACTTTTTAACGTGGTTTTCTACTACGGTGACTTTTTAACGAGGTTTCCTCCCACGGGAACTTTTAATGAGGTTTTATCCCTTTCCCTCCGCCAGAAGGCCTTCCCTCTGTCACTTTTTAACGTGGTTTCCTCCCACGGCAACTTTTTCATGAGGTTTCTTCCATCTCCTTCCGCCGAAATGCCGTCCCTCTGTCACTTTTTAACGTGGTTTCCTACCACGGTAACTTTTTAACGATGTTTTCTACCTCCCTCCGCCCGAAGGCCCCCCATCTGTTTTTTAACGAGGTTGTCTCCTCAACACCCGTAACTTTTTAGCGTGGTTTTCTCCCACGATATTATAACTCTATGTGCATTAAATGTGATTATTCTGAGCTGATATATCAGCTAAGTATAAGATATATCTTAAGACATTTTTGTCGTTTTTACGACACAGATAATAAATACATTTGTGTACTATGATTACTTGATATTCAGAGTTTTCTTTGGTCATAAACATAACATTAATTTCAAATATGTCTCTGCTTATAATGGTCATCGGAGTTTATTTTATTTTCGAATTGAAATAATGAAACAAACAAAATTAACATTTATGTGATAAAATAGAACACAGTGGACATTTAAAAAGTTAATTCCGAGATTGGTTCCAATGCAGTTTACACGTAGGCCATTAACTCGGGCTAATAATATACTGCGAGCGATGCGCTCTGCAACGTTCAACCTTATTAAAAAGTTTTCTACTAAATTAAACTATTTTCAAATATTTATTATTAAATGAAAAGATTTGTGCAAAATGTATGAATGTTCTTGCAAAAATTGCTCAATGGATTTTGATGCGTTTTCACAGTTGATGTAGATCTGATTTATCTTGCGTGAGCAGTAAAAAATTCTAAATAAAAAGTACCCTTAACCCTATATGCTTTTCTGTAACCCTGTTTCAAGTTTCACGATGATAGGTTGAGTTAAGATATAGGAGCCATTCAAGTATTACGTAGGCAGAATTTATGTAATTTCTAACCGACCTTTCCCCCTGGTCAACAAAAGTAAGCAATGGCTTACCCTCCCCCCGTGTGTACGTAAACATTTATATAAAATTTTTTTTTTGTTCTATTTTCCTTATACATTCACGGGCAGCAATTAACAAGTCTAGAAATAAGGAATTTATAGTCTATAGAGGAATTAACTTATAGTGGTACGCTAGTATGCCGATGGTAGCTCAGTGGATAAGACTGCGCTTCTCACATATCAGACTTACAAATCTAGACTCTCCCCCTCCCCTAATGTAATACAAAATAAGCGAATCAAAGACCCCCGCCCCCCGTTAGTTCTTACGTAATACTTGAATATACAAACAAATCCGCTTTCGCATTAATTATATTAGTCAAGATTCGGATACATCAGAATAACATATAGACTATATAACTTTGTTACGATATTCTTTAAATTTACCAAAATATAACGAGACGAGAAGTATCCAGTGAGTTGGATATAATTTTGCCATTCGAAATTTGTCTCGATATGTGCTGTGTAAACCACGAAAATAACCTACGTTGGTTTCATTTATAAAAATACAAACGCAGACGAAGTCTTTCATATAAATACAGTTATAAAATGTATAACTTACAACTAATTTTTTGGAATTTATTGGAGTTCACTCCTTAAGAATCGATTTTAGTGATCGAATGACAGCGTTACGTTTTTTGTGCGCAACCTATTGACCACAAGATGATGGATTGAGATTAATATAAGTTTTAAAATCCGAACTTAACTTAGATATTGTTTCCGTTAGAACATGGGGACGACGAGGTATGGTTCTACTTATGTAAAATGTTTGATGTATAATATTTTGCCCTATAATAAAAAAAGGTAAATAGATTAAAAATATATACATTCTTTAAGTATTTTCATGGAGGCATTTATTTACTCTTTGATATGATATCGGTTCTTTTTTTAGTCTGGTAAGCCTTTTTTGTGCCTATTCAAAGACAATCGTTCTTAAGGAGTAAACTCCAGACGTGCGTCGGAGCTGACATATACAACTTTTTTTTTAGAGATTATGGGACTCAGTGGTACGGTGTATGAACACAGCATCGATAGACGAAATTTGAAACCCTGCAATTATCCTGAACTTTTCCTAACTTAATCTTAATTCCAAGTTATAAATATCTCGTTAAGCACTATTTGATGTTACTGTACCCGTATTCTAGAAGCATTTTTATTTCCACGTTTACCGTGCTACTATATTCTACTACATGGATACGGAATATCAGGTGAAAGTATGGTGAATTGCTATGTAACTTAATCCTTCATTAGCATCAGCCTGTAGACACCCACTGCAGAGCCATAGGCCTCTTCCCGAAGGAAGGTATTTGCGTAATCACCACGCCAGCCCACGATGTATTGGCGATTTCAAACTCTGAAAAATTGACAGGTCTATATTTTCCCCATATACGGTGGTAACTACAATAATATTTCTCAGGTTCAGGTTTTTCGATATTTTCCTTCACTGTCATCCGATAGTGTTACCAATTTAGTTTAGCAAATGTACGCGAATTCCGAAAAATTCGTTGGTACATGTCGCAGTTCGAAGCTGTAGACATCAGATTGATTTTTCACCGGTCAAATCACGATTTACTTTATAAAGGCGAATGTAATTTGTTTGTTTGCTTATTAGTTATTATTTCACGCTGTAACTTCTGAACCAATCATCAGACTACAGAAAAGGACAAATGGCATAATATTTTATCTAGAAAAAGTACTGTTCCTAAGGGACAGATTAAATCTACATTACCGCGAGCAAAACCACGGGTATAAACTAGTATAAAATAAAGGATTAATTATGGCAACCCTGGCTTTAGGACTAAAAGGAAAATGTTTGACAACCTTGGCATTACCTTTAAGTACGCCCCAGCCCGTGCTTCAAAACAGCACCACTCAATTTTTCACCCTAATTGAGAAGTGAGGTTGTCAATTAGTGAAATATTTCGTTCCAAAAAAGGGAATTCAATTTTTTTAACCCACAGATTTGAAATGTTTTTTTTTTTATGACAAAAGGAAACCTTTTTAGACTTCATTCCGTGAGTTATTTATATAATATTAAATAATACGGAGCTAGAGACTTATGTTAATATTGTGTTGTACTGTTAATATACCCGTAAGTTTAGCTGACCCAAATTTGAATCGAAGGAAAGATCCACAATGTAGGGGCAGAATACAGAATACGGTGTTAAACCGGTATGAAATTGAATGCCGTTTTGAATGAAAAAAAAATTGACTCCCTTGATGGCAAAAGTGGAATAAAATTTCTAATGCAAAAAAAATTGGTTGTCTGTAAATTCGGTTTACGGATGATAATTTTACGTGATAACGTTATAAGAAAACATTGATGAAAAATTGCATACTTTTTGCCGTAGTTGTTGTTGTAATAAACACTGGAAACTGCATTCACTTTTCACTTCACTTTATAAACAGTTGTCAAAACAGTTCATGTGTAGGTGGTGATGCGTCACAAGTCGAACGCTTAGGCTGATCGCGCCTCTATCGCTTGTTCCGCGCTCTCTCTTTTACGCTCGGCTCAGGCGGAACGGGACAATGAGTCATGCTTTTTCGTGTGTGCAGCCGACGTTCATCGATTTATAAGACGTTATCACGTCAAAAAAAAACATCTACAAAGGTACTTTGTGGTCGTAGTCCTTGGATTCTCTCTTTTATTGCTTCATGTATATTCACTTGGATATCCAGACTAGTACTTTCGCCTTCGCATTGTTGTTCCCTATTTTCTTCATCTATTTTATCTTCTATATAAATAAAATTATAGAGATCTGCTGTTACGAGCGCATCACTAAAAAAACTACTCTAAAAATTTTGTTTCACTCCTTAGAGATTTCGTAATGATCTACAAAGATCTCGATATCTTAATTAGATACTAGAGTTATTATAGTTTTAATAATCAAAGAATTTTATAATCACTACTTGTTCGCCGATATGTGTTTCCTTGCCGCGGAGAAATGGATCATACTGAGTGATACTTGGATTTTTTTGTTATTTTATGTAAAATATATTTTTAATATAATAAACATACAAGTTTATCTAATAAAATCTCTAGAAAACAATTGCAATTAAATATATAACACCATACTGGTATTAAATCGTGCCTGTTTATTTGTTTACAATACTCGGAGTGATAAAGTTTCAATATGTGCGTATTCCTGCGTATCGATGAGTCACCGCGCTACCATATTTGTTACGACGAGTTTGTCGGTGACGTCCGTAGAGAGTTCTCGAATATTCCAGATTGTTCATCAGTGCTCGGAAATAGTGTATTTTTAATACAAAATGTAGATTATTACATGTTCGTAGTTGGAATTACGGTCGTATCCTCCCTGAGATCTTGATTTATTCCACGTCACGACCAAGTAATACTTTAAATGTATTTGAAAATAATGTAATTGCGTTGTTTTGCTTATGTATTCAATTATTCACAAACAAGCTGTTATTAATGACTTACATTATTGAGAATACCATGAAATAACCGCACAGTGTATTTACAAAACGAAGCACTTCAATTAAGTACGTCTGAACACCGCCTTTCAATGGTATTCAGGATTGAAAATCCCCGGTTTCAATGGAAATAAGGGTCCAATCACTGTGATTGGTTTCATACTTTAACTATAAATAGGTACATTGAATTATAGGGCTTTCTTACGAATTTAATTATTTTCTTGGAAGTTTATTAGTTTTCGAAATTATTTCGTAATTTATTCCGATTCTAGAATGTTTCGGGAAATATTATTAAAATGAATGAACATATTGTTGATTTGTGATTTCGATTTTAAGTTATGTCTATTGAAATTTATCATAATCGCTTAGCTCGTTTGCAAAATGTCAACTATATCTAACCTAGATATTGTTCTAGAAAGACCTTATCCACATTTTTTAATCTTGTTATAATCAGTTAAGCCATACTGTAGATTAACTCGATCAAACAAAAGACACTTCAACGTTAATTATATGTGTAGAGATTGTGCACAGCGTTTGACTATTACCTTATCCTTTAGTAAGTGATGAAGTTCTAATATGATTACCTCAGAAACGGAACGGACTTTTGAATAACTCTCGGAATAGATTTCGGTGCTTAGGAACAGATTTTCAACTAGAAGGAAACTGAAACTAAGTGAACATTGAAATAATGTTATAAAAGAAATCTGCATCCGTGAAATGATGTTTTCTAAAAAAAATATAAATATATATAAACACTAAGTAAAGTTATATTGTGGCCGTAAAAAGAGGGAGGCATCTTTTTATATTGTATAGCTGTTCCCGCGACTTCTTCCGCGTGGAACGGAATACAAAACACAGTAATTAATGAAACAAACTGAATTTATATCTGTACATCTTGTATATTTGTAATGTAATGAGTCAGGCTAAAAACTAATAATGGTCGTACCTCTTTATCACTTCAATAATAACTCAAAATTAGGGCTTCCAAGTTCCTTTGATGTGTGTATAAACCGTGGGTTTAGTTATAGTGCTGAATCTATCCTCATACAGTCAGATAGTTCGTAGCACACGATGGTAATGTGTGCCCTCGTCTAAATTTATTTCGAACATGGACAAAACTTCGTGACGATACCCGCAGGTATAGGAGTAACATAACACTAATATTCTAATTTAACAACTGTAAAAACTATATTAACCCCTGGACTGTTCAAAACCATAAAAATTTTAGTTATATACAAACGAATGTAGACCTCATGAGGCATAGGTCAATAGATTGTTGGCAGCATACGCTTTAAAAAATACCTGATTTATTGCAAAGCTTTGAAAAATAACAAATGATGAATTGTAAAATAATAATTTTCATGTAAAATGTACAATTAAATTATTTTTTCATTTGTACGAACTTGTTTTACTAAACCATGAAATTTACAATGTACGATGTAGTGACATTAAAAAAATGATTTAAAACGTAATCTGCCATTTTGAGATTTGAGTCTTAAAAAATCAGCCGAGGACTTATAATATTCATTCATATATACTTCACATAGCTCATTCTTATTATTATTTTTATGTTATCCTTTCTTTTATTTGCACTGCCTGCAGACTTTTTTCTCCACGGTACCGCTGGAAAAAAATGCGAGCTCCCTATTTCTTTTTTTTATACTTTATAGGTAAACGTTTTGACGACAATCTCATATCATATATATCATATCAATCTCATATTAAATGATGATGTTGTCTAAGATGGTAAATCACGCTTAACCTAGAGGGAGACTGGCTCTTAAGTGCAGCTGCCGGAACACACCAACAGGTGTTTGGTGACAGATTTTCAACTTGAGGGTAGTAGCTAGCCAGACGTACTTAGAAAAAGCCCTACCACCATGCTATGGTTTCATCACGATGTTTCCTTCACTAAAAGCTCCGACTCAGTTGCTTGGATTCGAACCTACGTCCTTCGACGCTGTGTCCGAACACACTACCGACTGAGCCATCATCGCTTCATAAACCTACCCTAATGCATAAACCAAAAGGTATTCATTAATTTAAAGCGTAATTAAGACATTAGAATCAAGGTAAATTTATGAAAATTATAATTCGAAATAAACCTAAGAAACACAGAAATAATCTCATTGTTATCTGTACTCTTCCTTGCAATAATATTCTTACGACAGTAAACCAATAAAATTATAAGTTTAGCGCCATCTGATGTCGTTAAAAGTGTAGTCTGTTATTGCTTCTAAACAAGGCTTTAGAAGGATTAGCCTCCTGTCTATAGCTAGAAGGATTTAGCCAGCGTTAATATTTAAGTGACCGAAAAATATTTCTGACGACTTGATTAAAATATATTGTGTTTCCTTTGCTTTTTTTTTTTTTTTCGAACTGACCTACACTGCCGGCTTATTAGGCCTTCACAGTTCCACCGGACTACTAAGGGGAGCGCTTAGGGCACTCACCCGATTGTTTTTAGGCGAAACATCTCAAGGGCACTCGGTGCACCTCGGCTTGAGCTGTCGCCGGATTCCCGAACTAACTAAGCTAGCTAAGCTATCTATCCATACAATACTCATATATGAATTCGTGAAAAATGCATGTGTGACCATGCATGTTTCACGAATGTATATGTGTATTTGGTATCTGACTACTGTGTTACGTGACCTATTTCAGTCCGAAAAGGGCAAAAAAACAGCCCACCACTGAGTGCCTAGGTGTGCAAGAGTGTGGGGTGATCGTGTAAGTGTAGAACATGTGTAAATCACTGTATTCGCGCGAGTAACATACTCGAGGGCTCCACACCGAGGGACTACCTAGGCTCGAGCTGTTACAAGAAAAATCGCGACGAGTGTGCGGGATCGAATCTTCACCCCCCGCTCACGGAGGCGTGAGCAGAGAGAGTCGCGGGCGTGGGCGCAAACACGCATCTTTTGAGAGGGAATCGAGCTAAAAAATAAAGTACAACGGCACGGTGCCGATTTAACTAAATAATTACGTAACAAATCCTAATGTATCGGTCTATTATGCATGAACACACGGGTTCGATCTGATATTTTGATTTACGCGAATTTATTTATGCGCGGCGCGGGTTAATTGCTGTACCGTGGTCGCGACGGCCGGGAAAGCGGAGATAGCGTTTAAGAGCCCGAGCTCAGACGTACTATTAACTAACGCGTTAAATGCGATTATCTCTTGTACATCGTGTACCAAAAGTAAGCGAGCTATCCAGTCTATACCGGAGGTCGATGCTGAAACCGCGATAGGTGGCGTTGGAGTGGACAGAGCCTTTGGGGGCTGGGGCTTGGCTTTAGGAGCCGAGGGAGCTGGCGGGGAAGGCCTTACGCGCCAAGAGAGCGCGCTCGGCGCAGGAGCGGATGCTGTCGGCGCACTGGAGGTGCCCGGCAGAACGGGGAAAGCCTTCTGGCTTTGTATGGGCGGGGGCGGAGGCCGATTCGTCCGAGTCGACGGGCCGTGCGCCCTGGAACGGGTCGCACGACCGCCGCGACGGTGATAGGTCGAGCGAGGCGCACGGGGACACCCGCGATAATTCGCGGTATGACCCGTTTGCTCGCAGAGGACGCAGCTCGGAGGCTCGACGGATTCGGGAGTGCGGGGGCACTCCTTAGTGGAATGATCCCCGAGACACTTGACACACCTGGGACGCAGGTGGCAGTGTCGGGCGGAATGACCGTACACCTGGCAGTTGTGACACTGCGAGGGTACCTGGGACTTGCGAGGAAGCTCGACGTAGACAGGGGACAGGCCGCAAACTGAGTTGAGGCTGAAAATAGCCTTGCCTTCCAAGGTGCGGTCCAGAGTGACCAACACCAGGTTGAAGGGGGCCTTCGTGCGGGGGTGGCGCATGCGCTGCACGCTCCGGACTGGGAAGTCCTGACCGTTCAGGCAATCGCAGATGTCGTATTCGGTGAGCTCAGAGGGAACTCCCCGAATGACGACACGGAGGCGGCGCTCTTCCTCGAGCGCGTGGGTGAAGAAAGGGAGCTGACGCTCCCTGAAATATCTCGTGAGCTTGCGATGCTCATCGGGGGTCGACACACGAATAGAAATGCCGGCAACAGTGTTGACGGCGGACTTGTAGACGATTTCCTTCGACTTAAGGTCTTCAGAAATCTCTACCCATCGAGCTTTGTCACGGAAGGTGACGGGAGGCGGTAGGCGTGGCTTCTTAGCCGCGACCGCGGGTTCCGCAGCCGAGGCTTTAGCCGAATTCGCGGCAGAGGGCGTGGGAGAGGCTCGGGGCACCCGAGCGCCACCTATATTGGGCTGCTTTGGGGTCGGACGTCCCGCAGCAGAGTCGCTATCGGTCTGAATCGCGGCGCGTGGGCGTTTACCGCGGCGCGTGACGGTTGTGAAACCGTCGTCATCGGCGGGCGTGGTCGCGGGCGCAGGCACGGTCGCGGGCGCAGGCACGGTCGCGGCCGTGGTTTCCGTCGCGGGCGCGGTCGCGGGGACTGTATCGTAGTCCATGTCCGAGTCGTCATCGGAATCGAATTCCGAGAGCCTCGTGAACGGGTCGTCCGGGAGATTCGCGAAAGGGTTCGCGGAGAAACAACGCGGTATCTTACCGGGAGGGTTGCGCGCGTAGACTTTCCGGAGTCTATTGTATTCCGTGACGAGTTGCGGGTCTTCCTTTTCGACGAACATGTGGAAGCGTAACAGTTCTTCGAGGTGGACGGTATCATCAACGGCCGGAAGGGCCGGATGGGCACGCGGGGTCGCGGGGGTAGACATGACTAACCTCCCTGCCTGAGGGGCAGGGGGGTGCGCCTAATTCAAATCTAACGGACAATCCGTGTCCGGGCCAAAGGGAAAACGCGACGCGACGCGAACGCGAATCTTCTCTTCAAAACTGCACACGGCGCGGCGCGAAGAACGACGATCTGCACGGCACACGACGCGCTGCACGACTCTCGAAGCGCAGCACGAGGCACGACGCGTAGCACGGCGACTCGACGCACTGCAAACAGTGTGCACGGCTTCGCACCGAAAAGTGCGGTTTAAATGGTGCACTAATGGAGGTGCACCGTCGCTCTGAAAAGAGCGTACGATCGACAGTAGCCGCTCGAACACACTAAACTTCCGGACACACACGAAAATATCCGACAACTGCGCGCGAGTTGCCGAACTAACGGACCGTCAGAGCTGCGAGCGGGCACGTGCGCACCCGGCCGCTGCTCGAACGAGACTCGTGTTTCCTTTGCTTTATATAAATGTATTATATATATAATCCGTCTCTCCATTGCACTGGTTTGGCCATCTGGGAGATAGTTGGGGTTGTACGATACTGTCTCTCTTTAGACGCGGGAGGCTTGGCATGAGACTGGGTTTGCCGGGCATGTGGTTGGGTCGGACTCCGGGGCGATATGGCGCATGCAAGCTCTATCATATGTCGTCTCGTTATGGCGGTAGATGGTACACCGTGTGACTTTAGTCGGTAAGAGTCCGACAATACCCACTCTCTCCTCCGAAGGGTAATGCAGAATTTTCCCACGTAAAAAAATGGTTCCAGTCATCTTGCCATCCGCGGTACGGTTGTGCTAAAGTTGCTCTGATTATATCAACCTTTATTTAATTCAAAATATATTCCAAATAATGCTTAATGTTAGCAGGATATTCTAACCATATATATATAAGTAGGCGAAGATAAAAGAGTGCAGTACCTTTTTGTTCTCTATTTATCGATCGAGTAGTATTATCAATTAAAAGAGTGGAATTTGTTTTTTCTTGTGGTTGATTTTCAAGCACTAATATACCTAAACTTACCGTAACAAGAGTATAATTAGTGAAGGAAAACATCGGGATGAAATGACCATGAATGATGTCGGTAAGGATTTTTCTTATGTTCGCCTAGTCATCTACCACCCTGAAGTTGAAAATTAGCCGCATAATCCATGTAGATGTATTCCGGCAGTCGTACTTTAGAGTCAGTTCTCTTGTGCTTAGCGTGTCGTCATCTTGCAACACCTCGTCATTTACCATCAGGTAAGATCCGACGCTAAAACCTGTAAAGTATAAAACACCTCAAATTTTTTTCAATAATATGGTTTATAAATGTTTCAGTTTTGTATGTTCTATTAATATCAACTTTTTTAACATTATTTTTAAATATCATCGTTCTATCTTGTTAATGGTTGTCATAGAAAATTCGAATGTATAATAGGCAACTAAGATAGTTCAAGCTTCTGTGGTTCCAGACACAGAGTATATAGGTTTGTCGTTAGGAGAATTTCCAGCCAGTTCGTATTCGTTCAGCGAGGGTGGTGCGCGCCCTTCGCTACGTATTTCCCGCCAATATGTTCGTTCCTAGAGGTTGTGATGAGTTTAATATATATATTTTATACACTTTAAGTATTTTTTGTGTTTAAATAATTAAACTTAAAATATAAGTTACATCGAATATTATTTTATATTGTTACAGATACAATATCGGTGCTTATTTTCACGTTATTATTAAAAAATGTTTGGAGTTTTGGTGAGTAATTTTCATTTGATTTCCCTTTCAAAAGTTCTGTGACATAGTTTTTTGGTTCTTCGATATATTTATGTCATAACTCGGAATTGATATACTTTATATGTTTTTTTTTTTTTTTTCATCAAAGGCTATAGCTGTCTGATTGTTAGTGTGGCTTGTAACTCGCAAACCGCGGATCTCATTGATATGATTCTTTTTTTAAATAATAGGTGTATGCTCTGGTTAGATTTTAGTGTATATTTTGTTGGATTCATGTAACGATAAAATTGTTAGTAAAACTACTGCCACAGGTTTTTCGTTTCAAATATTGTAAGTATTATACTAACAATTAAAATTTACTGTGATCAATTTTCACAATAATCATAAAAATCACTATAATTTTCACGAGATAGAATCATTATTTTACACTATTTACCTTATTTTAAAAACGTTATTGTTATGTTATTATTATTATCATCTGGTTTTTACTTTTGTTTATAAGAAAGATTTTAAATAATTAAAGTTTTATGTAACGAATTTGTCAATGATATATCGAGAAATATCTTCTTTTTTCTTACATTTTCTTGCATTATCATTCAATTCTTATATGTGATCAAAGTTGACTTGTAGGTGGTAGAGCTACGCTGAAGCTTTTACTGGTTTCAGCATGAATGAGTCGGCTCGCCCTGGGTAGTACCACCCTCTCACAGAAAACCGACGTGAAGTACAGTGCTTGCACTGTTGCGTTTCGTTCGGCCAGTGAGAGCGCCGGAGGCCCACATATTTAAAAGGCCGGCAACGCACTTGCGACACCCCTGGTATTGCTAGTGTCTATGGACGGCGGTGATCACTTACCATCAGGTGACCCACCTGTTCGTTTGCCCCCTATTATAAAAAAAAAAAAGTTTCAAGCCTACAGTTAATCGGGAAGTTAGTTTCAAATTAATTACAAAATTTCAACCGCACATACAAGCAATCGAGTTAATAGAAATTACTAAAAAATCATGTGCACGTGTGTGGGGTGTTTTGTGTATCTGTAAAACTAGTGTGAGTCACTGTATTCGCGCGAGTAACATTCTCGAGGGACAAACCAAGGCTCCAGCTGCTACCAGAGACAACGCGACGTGTGTCATCATCCCCCCTTATCATTACCCAATCACCCATTAATATTTTCATCCCCTGATCACGGCGGCGTGAGCATAGAGTCGAGGGCGTGGGCACAAACACGAATCTTGTAAGAGAAGATCGGACGAAAGCAGAGATAGTTGAAATTACATCGACGCCGCTAGTGTTCAGTGATGCGAGCAGCGCGGCGCGGCGTCTACGTACATTTCAACTACACGCGCCTACACGCAAGTACCCGCCACCCGCCTGGTCTCTGAAACACGCCAAAGAGGTCTGCCGTTGCACACGCGTTAATCTAAAACTCCTACGTCGATTTCGATATTTGTTTAGTGTAACTTCTTTGACACTTGCCCTTATAAAATAACACGATAGTTTTATTAAATATATATCTACTTTAAAGAACAGCGATTTTATAAGCACTATTAAAGACTAAAATATTTTTTAACGTATATTTTTATTCTCATTTTTTTATGTGATCTTTCTCTAATACATAAAATTTATTGTTTATATAACAAACAACGCAAACGAAGTCGTAGACATCAACAACTATTATATATATTTTTGGTTACAAGTGTTTTGTATGTGCAATTATAATATTTCAACGCCAATAGATGTACAAGAAAATGAATTAATAAGCATGTGGTGAAATAAAAAATAAACTGTGTATAAGAATTATAGTTAATATATTCAGGGGGACAAATGGTCTTTGCACATCAGTCTTAAAAAAACAGCGCGCTTCTCCTAGTAACACGTGTAACTCTGAAATGCCTTTACATGTCATATTTAACTTTGACCAGTGAGTCGTGGAATTTTACTTCCATGCGATTAATCCCGAAGATTCGTTCAGACGTCACGCTCGATTAAATCTCGTTTCGAAATTACGGGATTTGGCTTGGGTATTTATATTTTTATATAACTGTACATAAGTACATTGATATCGTCTAGAAGTATTTCTAAGAAGGGCTATTGAAATAATTTATTATTAGTAAATTAGTTACTTTACATATATAAGAAATGCATAATAGAGAAATAACTTTTCTATATAAATAAAATGGAATTATCGAATGTATGTAAGCGCATTACGTCAGAACGGTTGCACTTGTTTGGATATTCTTATTTTGTTGTGTTCGTAATTGTCAGTACAATATTTGTATAAAGGAAAATGTTTATAAAATCGTACGGAAAAGTGCATAATTTATGTTAAAAAATGTCCATATTACAACATAAAACATTGACAGATTGCCATTTAGTTGTTTTTTTTATTGCATTACATGGTACTTACGGTCGTTAGTACACCCGTTCACTCTCCAGCTAATATTATAATAATTCCAGTCTGTAAGAGCCTCATTGCTGGAATAATGTTCTCTGAAAAACTACAAGGTGGCAAAAAATGGAAATAATGTAAAAAATGTTTCAGTAAAGTAAGAATTTAAATTTGTAAATTACTGTGAGATATCAATATTACCAGTTAGTGAAATACTGTGAATATCTTTCTCTGTTAGTGTGACATTTACAGAATGGGATATTACAAGAATTCTCGAACATGGTCAACTATGAATACGATTTAAATTGAATGTCCATTCCTTTGTATTGGTAAAATTAATTTAATTGTCAGAACACAAACCGTCCCTTGTTAGTCGTGTAACGTCTGTACACACTGATTGAATTTTAATTAGTTTGTTGTTGGGCATTAGATTCAATTAAGCGTTAGTTGGTTCCGCACCTATATTCCTATCTGTATTCGTCGTATAATTTCACGTTGCATTAAATCTTTTATTAAGACTAAGTTCAGCTTATATATGTTGTCTTTCTCGTGATTCGAAGTTGATATGCTAGAAACTGCGACGTAACTTAGAATTCGATTATGTGAAGCGTTTTAAAAATTGTATCAAATAAGTCATTTCTAGTACATTTTGGCGTTTGGCTACAGTCTTCTTCTTCTTACCCTTATCCCACCGCAGCCGAGTCGGTACAACATGTTTGTCATGTTATGATTTGGCTTAATTTATACGATCGGCCGCGCTCGCCTGATACCAGCCCTCCTTGGGATTATTTTGTAGTGCTACTATATGTGGGAAAAACTATTGATTTCTCTTCATTTACTACAATGGCGCGTCAGCTGATGACATGGATTATGTTAGTTGATTCTTCCAAGCAGAAAAATTTTCCCAGTAGTGTTGCACATGCAAGCTGACATTATGTTACATATCTATATAGGTGTAACGTTTGGCCACAGCATTAAATGTTATTAAATAATATTATGACAGGATAAGTAAAGCTACATATAGAAATAAGAGCGACCCTCTACTTCAACTGTACATACACATAAATAGGTGAACGGTAGCCGAACGAAAAGTTATAAAATGCTGTAAAACAATCCTATAATATCATCACTATTATTTAGGTTTCTTTTGTATCCGATCTGAACCCACTTCAAATGATGCGATGTCTAAAATCATTATAACTACTAGGCAATTAGCGGTTTAAAATATGCATACATTTAATTAAACTGCAAAAGTCATTGGAATTTGAAATATTTTTCACCAGTTATTGTCTGCTATAAGTAACGTTTTCTTCTATTCAGAATTCGCCAAAGAAACATAGAAGATTGTATGTTTTCGATAACGGCTTTTGTTGCATAATTTAATTTATGTATAATAAATATTTTTCACTACTGAAGTACCATTCGCAATATCAATTTGTTTCTTCTTCTTTCATTATTTCTCTCTCTCGTAATTACATTATTTATATACATTACTCGCTTTCCTAATTACATAAGTATGCTAGTCACAAATCTACACTTCCAAATGCTTTATATTTTTTATTACTATAATCAGCTTCCTTAGAAGAATACATGTTACTACTGGAAAATATTATAAATAAAATTGTAAATAACATCAATGATATACTATAAAACCTATAATAATTATCCGGAACTTAATTGCTTACCAAGTTGCCAACTCTAACTTTCATAAGCTGTCTGTACCACACGCGATCATGTACATGCAACTTAGCGAGTTCTTTAGTTAGTTCCCTTATTGTTAAGGCTTCTCAACACGTAAGCTTTGAAAGTAACTATGGTCGTTAGATTTTAATCCTCACGTGTACGTTTATTGATTTCCTATAATCTGAATGTCTGTGTACCTATTTTTGAAGTAGGGATTAGATAGGCAGTCCAGTCTACTTGATGTAAATTGGTTACTGTAGACAACGGCTATTTAAAACTAATCTCAAAAAGGACCAATGTTCTCACGTCCGTCAATAATAGATTGTACACAAGATCTGAGTTGGACCATATCGTTTGTTAGTATGCAATGTCAATCATTCCTTTCGGATTGAAATAGACCAGTATGAACACCATTTATTTGCATTATAAATTGGTGTGGTCTGGTTACTTTTAATGTATAGACTTTACCATTCCTTAAATAATTTGAAGAACGGTTTTATAAGTCTAAGAACTACACGAAAAAATTAATTAATTAAAATTAAGCTTCAGTTATTGATTGTTTAAGTATTAACTCCCAATTGCTTCCGCGACTTTGCCCGCTTTAATGTACATTTATAATTTATTTCTAAATGAAAGGTGGTACCCCGTGTCATTTTTTGTACCCTTAGCAGCGTCTATGCAAAATTTCATGAAAGTTTTAACACAGAGAATATTTTACATTACAATAAGAGTAAAACTACAGTATGCAGTGCAATTATTATTTTACCGAAATAGCGTACTTTTAACGATATTTGGAAGAGGTAATTCGAAAATCAAATTATTTGTTCCTCCAAATGTGTACCAAAACACATTAAGACCAGCCAACGAAGTCCAGGCAAGTCTTTGTTCCATGAAAACATATCCATTCAATCCACATGTATAGGTTACCAATTATTTTGTATGTAACGGGATATTACTTAAATAATAGACCGGTTCGTGTAACAACGTCAAATTATCCAGTATAGAACAGTTTAGAATGTAAACTTATAATTTGGGTACATAAGGGAGCTATTTTCGGGCCCGTGTTACAATACTTTACGTTGATTAGGCAGGTGTATAGGCTATAGTTAAATCTGTTTTTATTATGCGTATGAAATGTACATTTTAATTAAAAGTATGAAACAAAGTTAGTTTGAGTCCGTAATTGAATAAAGGAAATGCTGCATTATAATTTCCTAGTTATTTGCAGAGTAACAATATTTAGTCTACACTATAAGTTCTATAATTATCACTGCTTTTATTTGGGAAATATTGTTAAGTAAGACGATATAAAGAAGATATCAATTTTATACTGCCAAAATACAGGAACAATACTGAGCAAAACCATAATTCAAAGTAATATTACGACTTTTGTAATCACCTCTACTACACTCCTAACTTGTATACCTTTTCTTTTACAGTTTCTCTCGTTTCATGTCTGGTTATTATTACAGTCACATATAACTTGCATTTGTATGAAATTGGACAGACAACATGATGCAGTCAGTAAAATATATGTAATAATACAATAACACATTTACTGCGGCCAGTCTGCCGCTAGACATACAAATATAATTATTTCCATTTGTTGTCTAACTCCCAATTATATTTGGTTTGGTCAAATCAACAAGAATTATTTATTCCATCGCCGTTTCACCATTTATATGGATAATGGGAAAGTCTGTATTCATGTTTTGTCGAGCGCAGGATTAGTGGTAAATATAGAACCACGTATATTTAATGGCACATGTCATCTATATAACCTATTATAAAGAGAAAACATTTGATTGTTCTGTTTTTAAACTCGTAAACTGATTTAATGTTTGTAAACTTAAAAAATACTTTATCGATTTTAAAATTTCGTCCACATGTAGAAAGCTATTTTGTGTTACTCGACAAGGGTTGTAATTTCATTTTTAAAATCTATATTCATGTGAACAAAGCGGCGAGTAAAAGCTTGGTAATTATAAAACTAAATCATTTTTCTAATACGTTGACAACTGATTTATCTCCAGTTGACATTTTTACTAAATGTGACAAGTACAGCTATTGATCGCGTTTCATCGTTACTTGACATAGATTGCATTCACCAGTACTATTTAAGAGTCTAAATTCAATAAATGTATTTCTCCTTAGACTTTTGATTCGTTATTAACTATCTGTTTTGATTCAGTTCCTATATTCTTCAATCTGAGAGAAATATTAATTATTTGTATATTAAATTAGCTGTTCTGAAAGGTTCCGTTTTTTTCCCGCGTATCTTTTTACGAGATATTATAGGAGTATGTAAAAAAATTCAAATAGGACTGAACGAGATTTACAGACCGTTCGAAACTATAAACTTAAAACGGATAAAAGGCCACTTCGGAACTTGAACGACTTGAGATTGTGTTCAAATCTTTTGTAAATCTACTTTGTGTTTCGAATTTAAAATCAGTAGGGGACACGATTTTCCTACAGTTGTCCTATACTGGTTCAGTAAAATTTAGTAAAATATCTAAAAGTACGCACCATCATTTATAAGAACTAAAGCAAACTATAGTTTTTGAACAAAATACACCGTTATTTTGGTGTGTTCATATGGAAATTACAAATCATTCGCACTGAGACAGAGAGTTAATGTAATATATTTCAAATTAAGCGCTTGTCTTGTGTAGTTTAATCCTTTAGTGATTAAGCCTATCGGGTCTAGTGAATAGTTTGGTCAGAGAGAAAAACTATTCGCTGAGGAAATATATTTTTTTGTATCTGGCATGCATATAGCTACAAATAATTTAGGGCTATAAGTGAAAACAAATATATATAATTCCATTTTGCTATAAACATGAAGTTAAGCGATAAAACCTGTCCCCTAGACGAAGTGTTACGATGTTTAAATGCACTCTAAAATATATGGCCTGGCTGAATACGAACCGGCAACGGAAGCATCCAGAAATTCTAGACGGCAATCCCTCAGGATGGCGCGTGAAATCCGTGCAATCTGACCGAGAATTATTGATGACTTGCCCCTAACTTGGGATTCTGTTATACGAAATTTAGTTGCCTTAGAAGTATCACTTTCTTTAAATATATTCTCTTTTGATATGAACGTTCTTTCGTTTTCACATTGTTATGTAAATTTACTATTAGTTGCTCTCAGAGCGATAGGATTTCTTATAGTATTGAGTGTTTCGTATTTCTTTGAAATCTCTCTCTGGGATTACATAACAAATTTTTATTGTAATATAGCAGCATTATCACTTATGTTGCACATATCGAGAACTTCTATTTTTATTTGTTTATTGCCTATAAGCTTTATATATAGCTTGAGAATAGAGACCTTTCTCAGATTTAGTTCTATATTAATCGGAAAATTCTATTCAAGCGGTCTTGGGTTTAATCATGATGCCAGCTGTTAGCCGCGACTTCGCTCACGTGAAAATCAGTTTCTTGTTTCACGAAAATTATGTGTTTATTTAATGACTAATTGTTGTCCGTCTTTTATTTTTTGTTTTCAATCGTATGTTATTCAAAAAATTTAAAGGTATTAAATGGTGAGATTAACCTGTATAACTCTTTCACGGAATTTAATTTACCTCTGTATAATCTTGTCATTACAGCTTAACTCCTATGTAAAAACGAAATTATATTAATCGTAGATAACATTTGGAAAAAAATTATATTTGAAAATAAAAATATTTAGTTCAATCGCACAACAATTTTACTTATATATATAAATGAAATCGATATATTACGTATGAAATTGTATGAACACTTTCAGATTAATTCAACAATAATGTAAACGAAAACTAAATACAGACAACAGTTACCATATTAAGTTACAACATTGTCACAGATACTATACAGAACATGTATAAATGTATGTATGTAATGTAAAAATGTATTCGTGAATCCAATAAATGACGATATGAGATTTTAAAAAACTTCGACAGATTAACAGTAATATAACAAAATGTATGTAAATGTATCTGTATTTCAAACATATAATAATTTCCATAAATGTGAGACTAGAAAATCAAACCATTTCAACTGGTATCATTGGAAAAAATGTCCCTAATATGTGCACATCAAAGGTTATACACCGTCGTTATATTTAAACATGAAATAGGAATATTAAAGAGGGTCCATGAATAGTTAACAAACAAACGACCAGTAGAAAGGCTGCGTACGGCGGTAACCGATATTCAGTAAACGGGGTACAACTGAAATCCCAACGGGTTGCGATAGAGAGGTGGCCGTTTGACGTGATTCGCTGACGAATTATTAATGCACTCGATCGCCATGTGTGCACTATGTGGTGGTCCTGTCAAACGATTTCAAAAATAGTTCTAGAATGTACACAAATATTCCTATTGCTTGAAACTGATGTGATATTTCAAGATCCAGAAATAGAATAAAAGATAAGTCAATATTCGCGACTGCCTGTCTGTTTTCTTAGTTCTTCTAAACTCCGCAACGGACTTTGATACAATTTTCACTATCGTTTAGGGATTATAAGAATAATAGGGCACTTGACGAATATAGTATTAATATTTATTTAATGAAATATTTTACTCATGTTAAATATTTAGTATAGATCATAATCGTCCTTTACAATATATTATTTAAATTAATATACTCGAAAATATGACGGATTTATATTAATTCCATGCAACAAAAAAAGATATTTTAGAGAAAATACTTATGAAGCTAACATTGATGAATTCTCTAAAGGAGTTTGCTCTTAAATATAGCTGCCGAAGCACACCTATAGGTGCTTGGCGAACAGGATTTTTAACTCAAGAATGGTATTTAGCTAGACAAACGTTAGACTATAGTTTACCATCATACACCATGCATTAGGATACTGTATTTTTTTATATATTACAGGGGACAAACGAACTGGTGGACCACCTGATGGTAAGTGATCAACGCCGCGCATAGACACTAGCAACACCAAGGGAGTCGCAAGCGCGTTGCCGGCCTTTTAAACAGTTGCATGTGTCTATTATGGACGTAACAAGCTTGGATTATGAGATCTCTGTGAAGAGGCATACTGTCCACCTGATATTAAGTGTATTTTATCTATTTTGCTGTGAACTCATTTGGTATGCTCCGTGTACCCGTTCATTTTATGAACTATGCTCTCCACCAGAAATAAGTATGATGGTAATACAATCGCAGTCTATTGTTACACATATTCTAAAATATATTTATAGTAGATTTGGTCGTGTTGAAAGTTCCTTTTTAACTGACTTACCCTTATACATGACATACATACGTACAAACATATATAGGCATTACCTGAATGCAGAAACGATCAGAGGAACAGCTTTTTAATTAAATTATTTTAGTAACAGAATTCATGTCGTTCCACGCTGTAAAGCATACGCAATTGGAATAGGCAAGGGGTGATGGAGAAAAATGGAGAATAAATTGTCTACGATTGTAATCCTCCAATTAAAACGACCCCTTTAAAAAAACCTATACGACATAGTTTTGTTGTATACAGACTTTGACTATACACTCTGCATTTCCTTATTTACTTTTCGGACAGAGAATGCCACAAATAAGTGGCTGACATATGACTGTTTTTATTTTATTTTACGCATGTAAAATCTTTAATTGTTTGCTTTCGTGTAATCATTTGCGTAAATCAAAACGCGGTCCTTTTCATATCACTTAGGAAGTCCCAATCGAATCGCAATAAAATAAATTCGCAAGAATTTGCCCACTCCATACATTATCGCCGTTTAAATTTCTTCCATTCGCTCGGGGAACTCATAAAGCATCTGCGAAGTACCTGAATACGATTTTAATGTGTCGCGGCTCGGGGTGATCTCCTTTGCATTATTCATGAGTTAGCTTCGATTCCCGTGCCACTCAGGTTTTGATTTGCAGATTTATTTGACTGGAGATACGGGGTCTCCGTCTTCGGACTTTTTACAAGTTCAGATTTTAAGGTTTATTTATTAGCATAACCTTATTTGTTTGGGGCGATGTTTTGATATATCAATATTTTGTACGTCATTAGAACTAACGTTTATTGACCTATTTAAAGGAGCACCATTTGCTAAAATCTGTGAGTTATAAAATAACTCCACTATTATAAACTAGTAATAATTTGGCAAATGATGGAAAAATGCTTCTATTGAATACATTTGTAAAATACATTACCGTTAAAACGTTTGCTTTAGGAAGTTATGACCAGATCAGGTAGATTAAATGTAACTGTAACATTTTTGTAATAACGTTCACTAATAACTAATGAAACAAATGGAGAAACTGTACTAAGAGATCTCACAATGGGTAGAAATTTAAGTTGAAGATTGTGAAGTCAGATTAGTAGTTTTCAACCAATCAGAGCGTAGAGTACAAAGACTATGATGAGAGGGATAGCAAAATTTCCCTTTTGTATTAAAATGTGGTGATACTATGTCGCACTGATAAGATCGCCCGTTAATCATTCATTTGAGAACATAATATACAATGAAATATGATGCATACGATAATTCTTCCTAATTTGTAGGTAAATAAATTGATTCGCTATTCCGTATAATCCTTTTGCTGAATTATGGGATTATTGGATAACCATCATAGCCTACTATGTATCGTGTTCCACATAATGATCAGACACGCGACGTCGGCTGCAAATGAAACTGCCACCAGGTGCCGGTTGATTGATGAGTTGCAGCGACGTGGTAACCGCCATTATTCATAATTTGACGGTAATGCCGACACGTGGATATGGAGAGGGATAAATTGACGTGTCAACGATAATGATGTATTTGTGGTTTACGCCATAAATTTGATGTTGCGCTTTAGATTGGCACTAGATTAATTTATAGGCGGTTTAGTATTTCTATTAGAATCAAAGAGTTTAGCACCGCGGATCTTAGCATCCATTAGCATGATAGCGGCTATGTTCAATTAACGTTATTTGTCAATATAATTGGCGGTCATTTAAAAAATTCAATACCTACGTTCGTATTTTTCCTAGTAGTTAAAGGTATACTCTAAGGGTTTAATTAAGAAACATTTGGACCAAAATTCCTGTTCTGTTCAAATGTGATTTCCGACCAATACATGATAAGAATAATTTGAATTAAAATGATTAAATTGTGATATCCGAGAGAGGTTTTTTTACTAATGACAGACATTCTTGCATTCATTTTAATGTCGAACACGTGTAGACTCTGAAGAAGAAGATTAAGATTACAATTACTACTTGTGTAATATCGCTACTAGTGTGTTGCCCATAATTCTTATTTTTATTTATTTTTGTTGCATTTAACTTCATGTGTCCCTAATAAATAATCAACTAATTAGTTTAGAAGATATGTGGCATATATGTGCATATACATGCATATACATGTAAATGTGGGTAGGAATAAATAATACAGAAATCAGTCTCGAAACTATGTGTTTCATTGTGCGGCGCCTCCGACTATTTAAATTAAAGATATTTCATTTGGCGACGAGGAAGAGCCATAATGCGTGTTTGTAGATTAAATTCAGCAACATCCAGAATGACAAGTGTGGATATAGTGTCAAACATAAGTATTACGAAGGTATTTCGACCAAACGTCGATAGGTGGTCGACATACGTCAGCAGGTTCAAGGCATGGTTCCAATTAAATAATATCAAGCCAACAGAACAATCAAGGTACTTAGTGGCCGTCTTCAGGACAAAAACATTGGATATAATCATCGATTTAAGATATTCCAATATGATGTATTCATAGTTATGTAGAAGAAATTTCATTATTTATCTGATTTATTAAAATGTTGACACAGGCTCAAAAAATGTGGTTTTCGTGATAGTCAGCCAACCGGAGCCTTACCATGTCAGTGTCGCGATGCAGCTCAAACAAAATATCGAGCGACAAGTATGGAATATTGAAGCGGTAAGTTTTAAACAATAAATTAGACTCTCACCTGTATCTAAATATTTGTGAAATTGTAATCGATTTTCAAGATCGTTTTGATCCTTTAAAGAACAACTTTTGAGTAAATATGTTTCTTGATCCATTATATCATATCATTTATCCATCCACATATCACAATAATCACGGTGGAATGCCTAATTTTATTGTATAATGTGCATTTGTCTGTCTTTGCATGTTTCCTTAGCACTTACCATAATCGAAATTAATCGGTAATTCTTTGATTACATTTAGTTAAAGTTTTACCATTTACAATTTTTTACATTGTATAGACAATGTGTACAAGTTTATAAGACCCTTTTAGTAGAAATCCGCAACAAACTATTTTCAACAATATTACAATTATATCGTCAAGATATTGATTTTTCGATGTCCGAAGTAAAGTTGAATAAAGTACAAAAAATTATCTACTACATTTTTTTGTGTCACGAGATATCTTTGTAAAAGTATTTGAAATTTATCTAAAAAGTGCACAAAACGAAATATAACCGTCGATAATGATTTCTCTCGCATTACCATCTAAGCACATTTGGTGACCAGATTCTCTTGAATCATTTTCAAAATAAAAAATTTCAAAATAAAATTTTTACCTTTGTACCTTCGTAGCGACGGCCGAATGTCCACATGACACACGAAGATTTTCCAATAGCGGGAGCATGGACCATCATACCTTTACTGAAACCACTGATCAGTATGTACAAAGGGAGTAATAAGGTCAGATGGGTACTGTTTGTGGAAACGCACACTGCTGTAAAATGTGAGCAACTATTCCAAGCTCTTGGTGTAGCTGATAATCACAAGGTAAGTCGAACCAATGACGTTGTATTGTAGTGTTAAATCAATGGGATCGAGATGGTATCTATAAAAAAGGAGTGCGTGCGGTTCACCCACGATAGAAGTGAAACTTCAGTAAATCGACAACAGAATGTGATGAATATATATAACAAGTGTAGGATAATTGCAAAGTTTATTTGTTTAAAAATGAAAGTATTTTAATTAATTTTAAAAGATATTTTATATTTTATTTAACATATGTTACATAATTTATTGCTCAAGTTCCATATTTTCAGTTTCAACAAACAAGATATAAAAATACTCACAAACACTGTTAAATAATAACACACCACGTTGACATTTTTGTATTTGTGTCTCTTACCTGTCCTTTTTCCGTTGCATCCGGTTTGAAATCACAACGATTCTAAAGAAGTTTCACTTCAAAAATGATGGAAGTTTAGTTTGCCTTAAATTTGTACGAGTTTAAATAATCCTAAAGAGTTGAGATGTTTCCTTTCACAGGAGACAATGTGGATAGGGTATCCATTAAACGACGTGGAACCTACAATAATACACCACTTTACTACTTATGAAGAACTGGAAGAGGAAGGTGGTTTTGTCTATCCCAACTTCGCTAGTGGTTTTGCAATGCGAATAGGATTAATTGAACAGTAAGGACGAATTGATAAATATCTAACATATAAATATGTTATCCATAAATCAATTAGATTTGGATCCTAATGTTCCTAAACTTATATGATTTTCAAATTTTATAGTAATATTTTAGATATCTGCAAAACTTCACTGGGCAGATATAAATATTCTTGAGTACGTTGTATCAGTAGTGATTTCTTCAATTATTGTTTTTATATCACTTGAAATATTCTTAAACTTTACTTTCGTCTTTACGTTTTCCGTGAGAAAAAGTAATAAAAATGCTATGAGAAAGCATAGAAGTGGGTAAATGTAATATATAAATTTATAATGATGTATAGGCTCCTTCAAAAAATAGAGAGTGGGGAGCATAAACTAGATGCAGACTTCTCGATAGACCCAGCTTTCGAGTTGGCACAGCTGGTCTATGGTAACGGCAACAGTCCAGGTCCGCTACTAACTCCGGACCTAAGCTTCTGTGTGGTGTCGGGCGAAAATTGCGCGACCTATCCTAGACAATTCGATATGTGTGTGAGTATCTTTACTTAGCCGTATGAAAATAATAACTGGAACAAACATATTGCTTAAAATTCCATATGTTCTATGGTAAATCCTTTTTGGTATTATTGATAAGGTATTTAAATTTAATTTTAATCATCTTAGCAGTGGTCTCAAATATATGGGATAATAAATAATTGCGGAAGTATTATATAGTATTATTTGTACTGAATTATGATTTACACAAAGTTTATTTACTTCAATTTAAATGAGGTTGTATACTCGTGCGTGGATATGTTACACTCGGAGTACATATTGCACAAACTTTTGTCTTGCTTTTGGTTTTGCGAAGGGGACTTTTGATGCATTTACAATTTTTCAATAGTCAAAGTTTGTCTTGAATTGTACGACAGTAATTATCTTCATGTTCTAAGAGTTTATTCTCTACAGGGTAGTATAAAAGTGTGAATTTATTTAAAAAGTCTAAAATAGATCTCAGATCTCATATCATTGTAGAGTAGTATTCATTTGAAACTTTCATTCATAAGACATTATTTTTTTGTGAGCACTCAGTCATACTTTTGAAATCAGCAAGAATAAGGTTAAATGCCGAGGTGTCGTATGAAATTTTAACGAAGTAGAAAGAGAAAGACAAATAGTAACTTTTAACGTATTAGAAGAAATAATGGAATTATGTAAGCTAAAGGTCTCAGTAATGCGGAATATTCAATTATTTTGGTTTTAATTAAGGACTTAGCGATTGACCTGAAATGTAATTTAATAATTGAAGCGACGTTTAAAGTGAAGATGAATATTCAATTGGTGTTGGTCGTGGTTAGGGTAGTGCTGTACCCGAGGAATCTATATACTTCGCGGTGAAGACGTGGAACGGCTTCCACGCTACCAGGGTGAGGGTCGTCAAGAAAACTTGGGGGAAACACGTCACGAACTTGATGTTCTACAGCGATGCGAATGGTATGGATCATTGTTACGTGTTTTACCATCCAGTTATGACTTCCTGATCACTTTTAACGTGATTGATTCTCTTTGCAGATTCCACGCTCCCCGCGGTCGATACCGGAGTACCGAACAGCAAGACTGGTCATTGTACGAAAACGATGACGATTCTCCGACAAGTTGTCCAGAAAGTACGGGATATGCCTCACATCAAATGGATATTCCTGGCTGATGACGACACAATATTAGGGTGAGTATATTTGTTGAGGTTTGAACAAATTACTATATGTTTATAATTATTTGGGACACAATATTAGGGTGAGTATATTTGTTGAGGTTTGAACAAATTACTATATGTTTATAATTATTTGGGACACAATATTAGGGTGAGTATATTTGTTGAGGTTTGAACAAATTACTATATGTTTATAATTATTTGGGACTCCATCGATGTATTTCGAAATAGATGCCGAGAAAGGATTATTTTCTTTAAAGCGTTCAAAGGCTGTGCGAAGTGCTGAGCTGTTACCGTGGCGGTGATGGCGTCACTATACTAGGAGAACGATACGGCTACGGCTACGGGAAAAAGGAAACCGCTGATAAGGGTAAGCAAATTCCATTAGAATAAGTAATTTCGCTGTCTCTCTAAATTTAGCCATTTCCTAGTTGCTTTTCTTCCAATGTATTCACTATCAGGTACATTCACTGTGCGTAGAAAATGAAACAAAGCAAACCTTTTCTCTAAATTAATTTGGTTTTAATTCTGAAGTATTTATAACTCGCGAACATCTATTGCCTCTATAATCTCTTTACAGACGCCCGTAACTCTGTTCGTGTTACTCTTCAATAAGGCACTTATGAAAGTTAAACACTACCATCGGTTCAGAAAATATTCCAGTTATTTAAACTCGTTCCAATTTATTTTCTTTTATCTTAGATATATACCGACATTCATTTATAGATAACCTATCTATCATTTTATCATTCGGTTTTCTTCGGATGCATTAAAACATTCGTTCGCTCGTATTTTATGTTCCCAATAATTTTTTTTATGCTTGAAGTATACGAGTATGTCATTTCCCAATTTGTTACGGTATAAAGAGAAAATGTTGATGAGTCTCATAGATTAAAACTAAATAAAATAAAAATGCTAATGAAATTGTATAGACAGAGATTGTATATCATACAGTAATTGATGGGCTATAAAAATTATCACTAATACTTTCAGCATTATAATATAGTATAATAAAAATGGATGTGAGTTGAAATTATTTTCTTTTTTCTATATAACAAGACTCGAGTGATATATCGAACGCATGCTTTATAAAATTTGTAAGTAAATAAACAAAAATGCTCGAAAATAAGTCTTATACTTTTCGGATTTTATTATTTGTTGTAAATGAATAAACACATGTAAAGCCACGGACACAAGTTGTATGTACCGATATAAGGTTACGACTACATAACGGGCGGGGGCGGCACGGCGCTGAGCGTCCGCGCGGCGCGTGCGGTGTCGCGTTGTGCGTGCGCGTCGCTCTCCGCACCCGACGACATGACGCTCGGCGCGTGCGCACGTCTCCGTCTCAACTTCACGCTCACGCACTCGCCGCTCTTCCACCAGGTTCATTATCCATAATAATTACTCAACTTTTATTCAATACAATTTTTTTCCTTATTTTATCTTTTTAATTTTTTTTAACTATACCATATAGGCTTCATATGCGTCATAAAAATAATCCAGTCAACCTCAAATTATCATATAATCAAACAAGTTACGATTACGGAGCTTTCGGTGAAGGAAAACATCGTGATGAAACCAATCAATCGACTTCTACTGAAGAAATTCATAAAATAACGGCCGGCATTTGAAGCAAGTGACATACTCGCTCGAATCGTTGTGTCGGACCGTTGACACGTATATGTAGTTAACGAATTGCCGTGTGATCTAAGCCCTTCTAGATGTCCAATTAGCAATGTCATCATTGGTGACGTCACACCTGTTAACATAGTTTATATAAAATATTTCTTAAATTCTATGCATATCGTATTAAACCCGTTATAGGGACTCTTTTGTATTATCCGTTTCGGAATCTCCCATTGTGTATCCAACTGTCTAGAGGTTTGCAGGCCGGCTTGGCAGTTAAAAGAGCTTAATTGGATGCAAATTGCAAAATGAGAGATCCTTACTGATGCGATTTCTTTCAGGCTAGACCTCAAGACTATGCCCGCGAGGTCCTCGCTCGCGACCGACCCTTGTCCTTCCACCGGCACTCGTCACCGGACCCGCTGCGGGTTTACGCTACCTGGTTCATGCATGATGACTTGGCCCTTAACCAAAGAAGAAGGGATGAATTGTAGTAAAATACTTCTACAGTAAACTACATTTATATATGCTTTATTTAAAAAAAACATAGCATGATGTCATTGTTTAGAAGGTGGGGCATTTTTAGTTATTGCCCGGTTACTAAAATTAGGTCCTTAATGCCCTTTCTAGGCTTAACGCTATATATTTGAAGAAACCTTTTCTTAATAATGATCAAAGATTTATATTTAAGTACTGCTAATTTTAGTTTCTAGACGTTTCTAATAACAGCGCTATTAGATGGAGGAGAAAATATGAATTATTTAGTTGCGTTTCAAAAAATTGTACTAAATCTTAGAGTGCAGTTGTAACTCTGGTGTCAAAAATAACTAAGGACTTACTTTTCCAAAAATATCTTTTGTTTTTTATTTTTATTTCGCTTTAGGTAAAGTATTTCATATATACGTTAGCCTATTGCCAGTGAAAAAGTTCTCGTGATGAGAAAAGTCTTAATATAAATAAAAAATATTTGTTAATAATGCATAATATATATAATAGACAAGGAACTGTGCATACAAACCTAGTTATACATACATACACAAATATTCCTAATCCATTAATGTGCCCTGTTATAATGAATGGGTATCCCACTTCAGCATATATTAGAGTATCGTATAGGACTTTTTAGGGTTGATTTTCAAATGGGAACCTGATGAGCTGAATGTCATCAAAATCTTATAATATCGAATCTGGAATATTATTTTATCAATAAAGCTACTCTACACCGCTTGTTCTTACTGCGGTGCAATCAATAAGCAATGCCCGAAATCCATAAGACTTATTTTCGGGCATTTTTGGTTATTAACTTACAAACTTTACCGAGTATTAAGTGTAATAATTCGAAGTTCCTTTAGGTTGTCTTTGATTAAAAATTGTAATGTTGTTTTGTAAAAAATTTAATATTTTATGGTTCGGTATATTTTAACAAAAAAAAGTTATTAATGTAATTAATATTTACTTTTAAAGTAGCTAAAAGTCATTAAAATGCATTTATTATTGTATTAAATACGTATTGTTAATTCGGAAATATTTCCACTTTACGGAAATGGAGTAATTATTAAGATTTTTATTAAGATATATAAATGGAGTAATAATTAAGCTGTCTCCGTGTCATTGTAAATATATTATTTTAAATTGAATTCAAAATGATCTTTCAAATCATGGGTGTCTCTTGTATAAGTTTTCAAATAGAATGTTTTCTGCTCTGCTGTCTGTAGGTTGTTTCATATTTTAAATAAATGCGGGTAAAATATATGGAAAAAGGAACGAAATCTTTGATAATTTTAAAACCAATCTTAACTGGTATAATACCTTCAACTTAATGATCAGTGTTTAAAACGGAGTCCTTTTGTTATTACATTTTTTGGTATAATTTTTTGTCGTGATCCTAATGTGGTATACAGTATTTTAATTTTTTATTTATGTATTTGGATCTTATATTATGTAATATTAGGATATTTTGCATAATATACTTTAATTCGTCGTGCACAAATAAAGTGAATTAAAAATAATAACATAGAACATGGATTTTAATAAGTCACAAAAACTCTTGAGAGGTCTAACAAGGGCGCAACCATTTTTTAATTATTTATTTATTTGGAAGACTAACAGCTATAATATACAATAATTAGTAATTAGAATATACACATTAAGCCATTTACTAGTCCTCGCCGATAAGTAACAATATACACACACTTGCATTGATAAATAACAAAATACAATCACTTACATTGTTAAGTTGTTAGAGTAATAAAAACACTCGAAGTCATTAATGTTAAAATTCCATATATCTACCCATTCGATAAAGGCAATCATTATTTTCAATGAAGAGAATTCTTCGTCAATACATGACAAGAAAAAGAACCTCGGTACTATAGGAACTGTGCATATACGAAGTGGGCGTTATGGATGTGGGCAATAGACTCACAATGGCATTATGGATTTGGGCATTAGATTCATAATGGCGTTATGGATCTGGGTATTAGATTCATAATGGCGTTATATATCTAGGCATTAGATTCTAATGGCATTATGGATTTGGGCATTAGATTCATAATGGCGTTATGGATCTGGGTATTAGATTCATAATGTCGTTATGGGTTTGGGTATTAGATTCATAATGGCGTTATATATCTAGGCATTAGATTCTAATGGCGTTATGGATCTGGGCGTTAGTTATATAATGTATTAGAAGGTATTTGTAAGATAATTCTTACATATTTACATAGAATTTTACGTCTCGACAATATCGATTGGAAGGAGAATCAGAAATAAGTGATTTCAAGCTTCAAATGGTGATCATTGCCCTGGATGAATGTAATTATAAATAGGAATTCTTTAATTATTTAACTTTCGTTTTAGCTTTATGTCTTTATAATTTTAATCAAAGGAAATCTCATTTATGTTACATAAATGTTCTTTCGTATATTTAACAAGCATTGAACTTTAATAATGTACACATATAAATAATAATATAAGAGCGAAATTCGTATAATTATTAGTCTAGCAATTAGTGTTAAAATTTATATGAAATTCGATATGTAATTTATAGTAATAGTATTTCAAATTGTTACTAGTAAATAATGTATGAAACTAACATATCATTTATATATGATTAATAAAGTTTAATATTTTTATAAACAATTGCGTTTTATTTCAAACTAAATGATACTCGCGACTTCGTGTGCGTTGCTTATTTTTTTAACAGTGTCTTTTATGTATAGAGGAAGAAAAATGAACGCAAAAATATACATACAATATTTCTTTGTAAACCATTTTTATTCTTATACTTCTCATTTCCTGCACATGCGCACCACCCCGCTTGTCCCACTTCACACATTTCAGAACGAGTATTGAATAAAAATCGTAGTTTATTAAAACTTCTATAACTTTATATTAAATAAAGGCAACGTGATATTTTTAGATAACAATTAATAACTAAAACTAAAAAAAAATACAAAATAGTAATCGTTTTTGCATCATGCGCGTACAACGGCAAGGCATTGTCATTTATATACTTAGATGTAATTGACGATACTGCGTGCATTTAATACTGTTTTCTTTTTAAATTCTTGTTTGAATTGTAATTGGCCGAATATTCATTCAATTTTATAAATTATTTTACTGATACAGAGTTACGTTATCTCTACGTGATATATAGGTAAGCTTTTATTATTATTATTTTTTAAATTGTAATTAAAACGTATGAAATCGTGGTCGTTTGCTGATTTGGCATAAATTAACAAACAATTATTTTATTTTATGAAGGAGCAAATAGATACGCAGTTTGCCTTAGTTGGGACAGAATTAACTAAGTGTGACAACGAGTCTTTAACATTATATGATGACACATGTATAAGTCTAAACTATTAAACTAAATTGTTATTAAAACGAAAATCTAAAATGCTTCATTTGTTTTTTAATTTTATGAAAAACAAAACTGGCAGTGCTGTTTTAATTTCGTAATTTAAAATTGTAGGATGTGGTTAAGTCACAAATAGGAATGCGGTACACACATGTAACCACCAACGAAATAAATGGAGGGCTTCAAATATCATGTAATTTTTGTGACATGATTTATGAGCGACCCTCAACGATTATGTACAACAAATCTCAAAGGAACCGCGATCCTGAAGCTAATCATCAAAGGTTGCCACTCCTGACGTCAGAGTAACGTGTACAAGTGCGTGTTCTTAACCATGCCGTTCGAATAAGAACACAGAAGCGCGAGTAATACCTATGCAGTAGAAATAGGTGTAAAGGTAGTTTTCCTACATCGAACCTTGCATAGGACAATCAACCGTCCCGTGATGCCGGATGTAATCTCGCTTTCCAATACTTAGAAAATAGTCCAAGTGCAATGGATGCTTCCCGTATGTCCCGCATAGTTATGATTCAATTTTACCACATAATGCGCATTTACACAGCGCAGCATCTATCTATATGCGTCGATGAAGGCACTACGGACTTCCGAGAAAATCTCAGTGATGGTGAAAACCCTATGTTATATTTATGAATAAATTGAATATAGCCCGTTTTGAAAACTTCTATGTCATTAAATGAACGCATTGCAGTGATTAAAAATATTAGTGTAGCGATAAATATTATATTTAAATCAAATAACTTCAGTAACTTGCGTTTTTTTAATAGATTCTATTTTTTACCTACATTCGTTAATATTTCGCATTCTACTAACGACCCCCCTCCCAACTACAACATATATCGCATTCGATTTTCAAAAAGTTGGCCGCTTTAATTTAACATAGGTTTTATTGTTCTTCGTAGAAAATATCTTATAATTCCACTATACAATCTGTGATCTTTCACGAGTTAACTCAAACACCGCATCGTTCCACGTTACTTCCAATTCTAAGCTTTTGATGAATGAAAACTTCTTGAAAAACCAGAACATAGTGATAACCAGTCAACCTATTGAACTATATCATTGTATAACATGAATTAATATTATAGTTAAATACTAAAAGTAAGAGTCATCAATACAATAAATACCAAATGAAATTGCGAAAGTAAACATTATTTATGAAGTATATTAATTGTAGTAACAAAATGAAACAACCATAAATAAGGTAATATTGTCTTGGTTAATGGACACTGAAAGCGAACGGCAAACGATGACTTGCAATTATCGAACTCCCAGTCACGGCACTAATAAACAGAAGAACCCTCTCACAGTCTCTCGCCATCTTATAATCTTACTAATGACGTTTCGCGTGCTTCCTGACAGATAGCAAGTCAGCTTGCGTCCATGTTAATGTAAGCGAGACTTAAAAATCACTCAAAATAGTTATAACAAATTTTGTATTTCAATCTTCCATCGCAGATTTGTAGCGGAATGATTACATTTATACAAAAGTTTATATGTGCTTTCATACATAACATTCCTTCATTATATGTGCTTATAATATCTACATTTATGTTTAATGGGATATTATTGTAAGGGTAAAAACAAATCAATAGTGTTGACAAGCTTTTAAAATAAATAAGCCTAGTATAATGTTTATTAGAAATATATTGGTATGTAATCGAAAACGTACTTATGTCTATGATCGGAACATGGCGTTTTTGGCGGGATCTTGAAACGTCGTGTGTTTTGGCTCTATATTTTTAAATATTGGTGGCGTTTTAGGTAATATAGTTTGGTTATCGTGCACAACTGAAGTGGATGGGTAATAATGCCGCGGATCATGAATTCTGACTTGCCACAAACTCCATGGAAAGTTCTAACAAGGCGGCCACCATCTTGTTAGTTCATTGAAATGATCGCAAGAAACTTGTCATTCCTTGTCAATATATATATATATATATATACGATCCTTGTTCATAACTTGTCATTACCTACTCGACAATGGCAGTAATAATTTACTAGAAGGTTAGTTACCAAAAAAAATGTCGAACATGACACAAATGGACTCAACAGAATCATGTTTTTGGCGGGATCTAGTCTGTCATGGCTTTCGTTTTCTACAAACAAACAATTCAATTCATTTTATATCCTATTTCCTAATATATTCTGAATTTAAGTAAAATAACCCAACTCTTTCTCAATAACTTTAAAAAGTGTCAACTCAAAACACATCCTCACCTCTGGAACATCAAAGACCGAGTTCAGAAAAAAGGACAAGCCCTTAAGCCGAAGGGCCTCTGTGCCAATACTTATATTATTAATGCATGTCATGTAAAGAAAATACTACGTATAATCAAATGTATACCTTAAATCTTATCGATGAATGCTTCTTTTGGTTTGCAAAATATTGACGCGCATTCAAAAGTTTTTAGTAATGAAAAATGTAAGTTTGGGAGTTGAGTCGAAGCGGTACTTAGCGAGGTATCGCGTGTCGAATGACAAATAGCTAGCTTCTGTCCCTCTTTCGAGTTTGAGCCTTCAGAACTCGCAACTACACTCAAAGTTTGATGAAATAAGAAATATTTTAGGTACTGTAAAGTACCAAAATGATAAGAGGACACCCATAAGAAGAACTAAAAATAGCGATTACGCTGAAGAAGCACGTGTTTTCATCTATTACTTTGGTACGCTTTGTGGATTGACGGATTTTAGTATATGAAGTGCTTATATTTTCGTTTTGAGTGTCTGTCATATAACGGCGAGTAAGTAAATAATTAAATACGACGCCTTCAACCGCTATGAATAATCTTGCAGTACATAACTTAATACGACTACGTCATAATCGGGTGTAGAAAGTGTTACTTAATATGCAAATCTCCATATCAACTTGTAGCGACACACATACTTACAGCAAACGTGGTATGTGTGTACTACAACAATTCAGACGAAAAACCAGCGGCACTACAAAGTCCGAAATTAGTTGGCTTTTAAGAACGCGTCTAATTAAGACTTGCCGCCCAGGTGGCGGCCACATGTTACCTGGGATCAACAGACAAACTCCACACACAATGCGGCGAATTGTTATAATCCCGACTTTTAGTCTTTATTATTTTATTGCACAGATGTTTATTGTTAATTCCTAGTTTTACTTTTGTTTTATGATTTCAGTATTGCTTGTATATTTATGACTGTAATATTATTTGTATTTGTATTGTCGGTTTGCCTCTATCGATTTGCACATGTTCTTTTTGGTTCCTTATAAATATGCACTCAACTCAATAAACGGGAGATTCGTAATCCAGCTGCCAAAGCGATTACTAGTCTGCACAAACGGAGTCAGATATTTTATTTATACCTTTCAACCTTCTGAAAGTAGCAAAGTGGTAATCACACTACCACTTCCGCTAAAAACTCTTTCTCGCTCGCTGAAACTCGAGAATGATTGGACCGATTTGGCTAATTTTGTTCCTGAAATATTTGTAAAAGTTCAGGGAAGGCTTAAACTTAAATAATAAGTAAAGGAAAATACTGAAATAAACTATTTTCAAATACAAAATGTTCCAACTATGAAACATTTGATGTCTTTTTTCATTTTAGAAATAAAAAATTGTCACTCATTCGTCCAATATTTATTGGTGCGTTCAGAAATTAGCTGTAGTATGAGGTTCGATGTCTTTCGTCTGTTTTATTGGAGTACAAATCAGTTCTGTCTCAGAAATAAAAATAGTACATGAGAAAGCTTTAAATTGATATAGTGCATAACTGAGTTGCATTTATAATAAAATAAAAATTGTGTATTAAGTTTTGACCACATTTTACACAAATAAATATAAGTGATAGGAACTTCACCGGGTCAACTAGTTGTTTAATAAAAAGAATATGCGAAATGGTCGTTATATAAATGGCATGGCAGTCGGCATACGTTTGTGTCTTTTTGTAAATGGCTAGCTTTTGCATGCATTTAGCGTTGATCTTTATTTGAACTTTCTCTCGGGAACAGTATTTTAGTATTAAAGGTACCTTATGTCAGTTTTCTGTATTACTTGACATATATCTAAAATTTCATGGTTTTTGGATCATTAGTTAAGGCGTGAAATTGTAACAAATACATTTCAGCGACAGTTCAAGCCGAGGCGTACCGTGTGCCCTTGTGCGATCGCCTATAAAATCGGGTGAGTGCCCTAAGCGCTCCCCTTAGTAGTCCGGTGAAACTGTAGAGACCTAGTGAGACTACCAGTGTAGTCACTTCGAAAAAAAAACGCACAAATAAACTCATATTTAGTTAGGAAATAAGGATATAATGAGGACTATACATTACCTTCACAACTGAAACGGTTTATAAAACGCCTGAACGAGGTACTTCTCAGACAGCAGAATTTTTTCAAACCTACTTGACGTTACATTACATACATTTTGGCCAATTACAAAAATATCTTTATAAATTATGATTTATGATGGTCTTTGTGTTATTCTGATGTATAATCTATATTACTATAAGCTTTAATCGAAATCCGTTGTATAGTTTTTGGGTAAAAGGGTAACGAACATCCATGTATCCTCACAAACTTACTCGTATATAATATTAATAGGATTGTATATATGAAATAATAGATTAAATAAGAAAAAAATATAGTGCATAGGATGTCAAAGAATGAGTTATACAAGCACGTATTAATTATATGCGGTAATAATAAAGGGGGATTAAATCAATATCAGAATACTCTTCAGTCAAAGGCTTTTGTTGCATTTCTAAAGCAAGGATTTGTTCAAAGTCTCCGTATTAGTTACCAGCGACGTACAAGCGTTATAATTTGGATTTCTACGTTCAAATAATAATAGTATAGTATATAAATACAGACCCTTTCAGACAGTCGTCCGTCCTCAGTCTGTCGGAACCTTTGTAAACATTTGCGGCGTGACTAATTGCCGGGATTGACGTTTTCAACTCGATTTATTAAACTAGGTCGTTTCCCTTTCCATTCACTTTGAATTTAGTGATGAACAGCCGACATTATGAATTCAAATTTAAGACTATTTTTTAATGGACTTTTCTTTATCGAACACGCAGCGCCTGTAGCGGTAGGGTAGAGGAAATAGAACTATAATATAAAACCATATCTTTTAATCGTGAGAGAAAATTAGTATTGTACATGTAAACAAAGACACAAGCGCTTCGAAATCTTTGATAAAAAAAGTGTCTTGTACCACTAAAATATTGTTATATCACGATTTGCCTATATAGAAGTAGGAGGTTGCTAGTATTAAACCATTTTATTAATTTAGGAGAATTACGAGTAGTATTAAAATTATCAGTTTCTTGAAATATATGTTATGAATCTATATTCATATTTCAAAACTTTGTGGTAGGTAATTATTGCAAAGTATAAGGAGTATAAAGTTTTTTTTTTGTGAAAGTTTTTACTTATGTCATTCCATCTTCGCAGTTGTTGTTACTCATATGAATGAACGCGCGTTGACGGTATTTACATTTGACGATACTAAAGTTATCCCTCGGGATTGTTTACGGTCTTCATTTATTTCCTCTAAGAATCTTTAAGTTGTAAGGCACCTGGAATCATTAATGGTCATAGACAAGGTCCATCATCACGATTGATAGATATTTACTCTTATAGTTACTTAAAAGCTTTCTCAACGGTGACCACGCTGACGTGGTTATTTTTGGTCTTCAATTAAAGTGATGATGACTTAGTGCGTAGTGTGTTCGGACACAGCGTCGAAGGGCGTAGGTTCGAATCCTGGCAACTGAGTCGGAGCTTTCGGTGAAGGAAAACATCGTGATGAAACCATAGCATGTAGGTAGAGCTTTTTCTAAGTCCTGCCTGGCTAGTTACGACCTTAAATTAAACAGTTTGTCGCCAAGTACGTGTTGGTGTGTTCCGGCAGCTGCACTTGAGAGCCAGTCTTCCTCTAGGTTTAGTGTGACTACCATCTTAGATCACATCATCATTTAACATCAGATGAGATTGTGGTCAAACACTAACCTATAAAGTATAAAAAAAGTATCAACAGGCAACGCCCAGTTATTTTTCGAAGCCTGAATAATTCAAAGCATAAAACATTGAAGACCTAAAAATTTCTATAAAATTGCCCATTAACTTTAGACGGTTTGAGAGTATTTTGACATGTTGTTTAAAAAAATACTTTACGATTGATATATAAAAATCTGAACCTCATAATCCCAACTAATATCATAAATGCGACTGTCGATTTGTTTGTTACGCTTTAACAACTTAATTGACCAAAATTTTATATTCATCCAGAACATCTCTATCTTCAAAAAAAAAATGTCATACACAATTAGGTAATTGATTGAATTCAAAAGTTTCACTTGCATCGTGGTTTTATAAAACCACGCAATTATTTTTTGTAATAAAGTATTTTGAGTACTGTTTTTTGTTTGTTTTTAATGTTACAATTATTCATACCCTTCTCGCCGGTCGAATGGTAAATATTATCTTTCTTTGAAGCTTTATTCTAAAATCTATTTTATTACCGAGTATTTAATTAACAAGTATTATGCGTTTATGAGTTTTACCGATTTCTAATTGATGAATAATCAAGTTTATATTTATATCTATTATTCAAATTATTATATTATAACTTGTGCTCAAAACTTTGCCTTAATTAATATACTATTTTATTTTACGGCAGTTACGTGCCGTTTTTAACTTTATGTTTTCAATTTCATCAATATTTCTCAGCTCCTATGGAAGAGTTACGCTCTCGTTGAGTGATATGATAATCTAGATCGATCTCGGATTTATTCCTATATTAATCTGAAAATGACATTCAACTTTGTTAAACAGTTTGCCCGGTGAGGCATGTTCTAATAATACGAAAACTTTATGATCTTCGTCCCGCGTTAAATTTATAAAATTTTGTGAGTACATAATAACATTTTGTGAACATTTATTATATTAACATAGTATGGTTAAGATTTTAAATTCCTTAAAGTATTCCTATGTTAGCGATATTCCTCATTGTTAATATAATAAAAACATATATATTTCAGCGTAATACTAAATATTTTATTCAACCACAGTCTTAGGCAATCTTTAATGCCGCTCCATTAGCATAGCCTTAAGTTCGAACTTGCGTATAATACAGTCAAGAGTTTAATATAAAACAAAATTTAAATATTATTAAGGGTATTTCAAATTGGCATTTATTTATCCTTAAATTGTCTAGATGTTAGTATAGTATAATATGTGTTTATACCTAAATGTGTGTTATACGCATCTATATTTAGAGCCGTCAAAAAGATTGGCTTATTAGGTCTATTCTATTCTAGTAATAATTTAATAATTATATGTTACTAGCAAGCCCGGCGGACGTTGTCCTGCCCTGATAATAAATAATATATACTTATGTGCAAGAAATGCTTAAGGTAACTAATGTATTCAATTTAATAAAGATTAATAATGTATCCGTTTAAATAGCCTTCCAATTACCTCATTGTATGTGGCCATGTTTTTAGATATGCCATAGGAGATTTTTTTGTAAATCTATGAAAGAGGAATATCTCACTATGCATTGTTTTGTTATATCTCAAAAGAATTAGGCAGCGTTTTCGATGAAAATTCCCAAGCTGCTTGACTTTTTCCAACACTTCCAACGATTATCGTTATATTGTAACTAATTTACACAAAATCTTGACAAATAATATACCTACACCTTCGTCATGTATTACTATATCTATTAGTGAAGACCACATTACAATCCGCTAAGTAGTTTTTGAGTTTATCGTGAACAGACAGACAGACAGACGCGGCGGATGACTTTGTTTTATAATATGTAGTGATAGTGATTATGTCTATTATGGGTAATTCTATATATATTTATATATAAGTACGATAGGAAAAACAGCATCAAAAATATATGTACGACTAAATCCATAGATAAATGAGAAATACTCATACGAAATCTCGTTCCGAGTTGTCTCAAATGATGCGAGTCGGTGCTCGGCTGTGGCTGCCTTTTAAACGTAAGTACAGAGACGTTTTCCAACCAAATCGTAAATAAAGCCACTCGGAACCGTTTAGCTGTGCCTAGAGCCACGTATGCGGTCGTCTGGTTCCATTATATTATGATAGTTTAATTTTTTATTTTATTCAAACTCGGTTGATCAACTGCTATAAGTGTTCACTTTAAGAATTTTAATATACCTAGAGAAAATTGGGTTCAGACTCTATAGATCGAGCCAGTGCAGAGTTAAATAAGCTCGACACATACGTAGGAGTGCGGGATCAAAGCTTTTCACAAGTTACTAGTAGTCAACGGGAACACCAAATATTTTAGTCTCCTACTAAGTACATAATTGGTATTTAATTTCAATTATCATCTTTGAACGGCATTTACACGTATTCGTCTTTATACGATACAATGGAAACAAATACAGAACATCTGGTTCAAGTGAACACTTATCAAAAATATATAATATTCACGCTGAGAGACGACGGAGAGCGAAAAGCTTTGTAGAAAAATCATTACTCAATAGAGAAAAATTTCGTGTTACAAAACTCTCGACAGTTCATATAGAATATGAACTCATGTTGCCTCTTTCTATATAATTACATTGTGTGTTATATCCACTCTCAGTAATAAAGGTTTAATTTACATTATTTGTAAAACTTTTCGTCCAAGTTTGATAAAAAAGATTGTCACTAATGAGTTTAAAATTTCCCCTCAATAATTTCACAGTGCATCCTTTTGATAGAACATTGGAAAATCCATTCTCTGTTAATGAATAAAGAAAAATGTTTCTGAACACTAACAGATAACCCATTTTAAAGTTAATGAAATTTCTCATTAAAAAACACAAAAAAATAGAGTTCAATTTTGAATAAATCACAAAAAATTATAAAACGAAAAGACTAATAACAGAGTTTATTTGTCGAAAATAAGATTATGTAATCTCATTTACAGGGGATGCCGGGGATAAGCGGCGCCGGGGCATAACACCAATAAAAAGCGTCGTACGCGTCTACAGAGAGCTGTGTCCAATTTATTTTATTGCCTCTTATATAGATGCTTCGCCTTACCCGCGGCCACTCGTAAACATAGCTTCTCATCTCTGATACTCGCATTATTATGTCGTTTGAGATGTGTATTTGTTTATTTTACTCTATCATTTTCGCTCGAACAAAGAGGAGGTTTGGGTCGAAGATAGAGTATTGAAGCAAACATTTTTATAGTCTGTACACACTTCTATTCTTTCAATTTCATTTTTGTATGTCTTTGATAACCTCATCCGAGTTTTTGGCGGGATCTTAGTCTGTCATGTAGTGGTTTTTATATTTTATTCATAACCTTGTGTTATTAGACTCTATATTTTGTAATATTGGTGGTGTTTTACGTAATATAGTTCGGTTATTATGCACAAGTAAAGTGGATGGGAAATAATACCACGGAGCATGCATTCTCAGATGCCACCAAAACTCCATGGAAACTTCTAACAAGGAAACCACTATCTTGTTAGAACATTATAATTATCACAAGACACTTACTTGGCAAAATCTTGTTACTTGACGCTGCCTAGTGCACAAACCGTGACGGAGCCAAAAAATAAAGAAGAAGATAACCTCATCCTATTAATATTTGAAACGAGAATGTTTGTGAATAAGGTTGGATGTTTGTTGTTCATTCGCACGAAAACTATTAAACGAATTTTGATTTAACGTCACAGTGATATTAGCTTATGCTTCAAAATAACACACTATTCGAGTTCTAGATAAAATTGCAAAATAGAATATAAGGCTGTTTGTTTGTTACGCTTCTAAGTCTCAACGACTCAATCGTTCATCATAAAATTCTGATATCCATGATTGGAATTAGTAATCTAATTATGTATGTTTGTATGACATATGTAACTGATGCAAATACTCCAATTCTTCATGACATATCATTAGCTTTATTTGAATATATTTATTAGTGTAATGTAGTATTGTTAAGTTACCATTAATTAAAAAATTCAATATTGCCGCACTTCCAATATTGTACATTATTGTGACTCAATGATCACATGTTCGCGCTTCGCGTCAATAGACGACGAATTGTACAATGAGCCTGGGCCTATTGTGAACAAAAACTACCGTAATTAAACCACAGGCTACCCCATACTCAAGTGAAAATAGCCGTTGTCGACATCAACGAGTTCTATTAACTAAAGTTTTTCTGTTTCCTAACAATTATTTCACCATATTTTGTATATCTACCCAATTTTTTTTTTTAATTTGTCCTTACCGAGCACATGTTCAGGCTTCACCAGAAACTTAATTACATTGAATTTATTACAATTTAGTAGGGTATGAAAAATGAGATGATATATTATTGAACACGCAGGTAGCCACTCATATCTGGAAACTACACTCGAGACTCAATACCTTTAGACTTAGTGTAATTCCATGTTAGACCACAACATCATTTAACATCAAGTGAAGCGGTAAGACGGTACTTTCTTATCAAATTCCGAGAAGCCAACAACCAACGAACGTTAAATCCATGTTATACACTAAAAATGTTTTTTTTTTGAGAATTTTATGTTATTTATTTTACTATAATTTAACATTAGGAGATGCTAGACTGTATTGTATTTTTATTAAGGTTTATTGTGTAATTAAAAGCGGACGTAGTCGAGCAGTCGGCTATCATAGTATGGGAAAAATTTCAACAGTCAAACGTATTAGTTTTCATAGAATATATAGGATTCAATCCGGCCTTTGTAAATACAGCGAAGCGAAAGCGGATAACATACCTAATCCTTTCTGTATATCAGTATGCATGAAAAAGATCGGAGACAAGCCGTTAGGTCAACACAATTCGAACATAAGTTTGTTTATAAATATTTACATTTATTCTTTTCGTGAATCGTAAAATAATGGATGTTATGTGGTATCACAATGTTTAAATAAGTGTTCTTTTTTTCTAATCTTGTTGCTCAAATTTCTACAATAAATACGCAAAGATTATATTTCTCAGTTCGCGGCGTTTATATAAAGGTTTGTTACATATTACAAAAATCAAAACTATTTTCTTTGAACCCGACAATTCTATATCTAATATGAAGACTCGGGGAAAGTTCGTATTAAAGAATTAGGAATCTTAGGCTATCTAGGGTCGGTAGGCGTAATGAAGTACATCTGTGATTTGTAGGGAGTGCAATATAGCTCCAATTATGGAGCTTTAGTCTGCCACCTCAAGAGCATAGTGCGTGGTGAAGGGTCACATCCTACTCGAAGTGACTCTGTCTTGCAGAACACTAAGTCTCTAGGCTGTAGAACAAATAAACACTCCTGGGGGTCGGTACCCAGAGCCGTGACAGCATGGCTGGTAGGCGGCGTCCCTGCGAGGCACCCCTCTGCTTATTAGAGGGGATAGGGGAAGAAGTTAGAACGAACCTGCTTTGGCTCGTTCGTCGGATGGTACAGTGGGGTAAAACCATATTAACTTCAGAAAAAGCATGAAAAGTAATTCTGAAAATCGTTTATATATTTCGATTCAAATCAGTAAATGTACGCGAATACTGAAAAATTCGTTAGTACATATTAGGTTTCGAAACGACTTCCACTGGTCAAAAAATGTTTATACAAACATGTATAGTGTTTCAAATTCTAACGAATAATAAGCGCATCTTTCGCTAAAGGCAAATTAAATATACACGACTACGTGTTCAATTACATATGTATGCATTCCGTATGGTAACAAGTAGATTCACAAAGTTGTGAAGCTTAACCGTGCTCGTGAAGGATCGCTACAAACTTATATCATTAGCTTATTCCATACTAACTAGTTTATTTTATCCATCGGCTATAATATTTGTGCTATAATTATTTCAGTACTTTTTTGTCAAAAAGGTCGAAGATTACTTCTGTCGGCTAACGAATAATATGTTTTATTGTTAATGATTTTTATATCGTAACTACTGCATTTAATACGCAGATCTCAGTGAATCAAGTACGTATATATAAAAATATATTGAATTACGAGTTGTGCCGAGTTATTACAAAAAAAGCTAAATACGTGTCGAACACTTCTTTAAAAAAAGTTTGATCACAAAGGAGTGTCGTACACTTGCTTAGATATAGACACTGTTTCAATTTAAACATTATGTAACACTTGTCTAAGTTGATACTTCTTATTTCATTGTTGTGATTTATTGTTATTCTATTTATCAGCAAAAGACGTTGCATAGTCAATTATAAATTTCATGTGTGTAATTAATTTGGAAGATGTAGATAAATTAAACAATTTTTGAGATTCACAAGTAAATTACAACTACTACTATATGATATATTTTTTTTATTGATTATATACTTAAAAATAAATCAAGATCTCGATTACAGCATCACCTACCAAGTTCAAGTATAGTTAAGGACCATCTATGTGATCGCAAAAAAAAACTTACAAACTTTGCCCACTTTGAAGCTGTTTTGGAGGAGACGTAATACGAACGTACGCACACTCAAATTTTATATATAGGGATTATCGGATACGAAGACCGAGGAGATTACTTATCTACACTAATATATAAAACTATTTGTACGTAAACCGGTAAACGGAACCTAACTTAAAATCAATTTTATGTATTTTGATAAGAGTTTTTGAAGTGATAATTTAAACCGCTTCGTTACGTAACGCGTTACGGCACCAATCTGCCTGGCTTCCCTTTCTCTCACGCATATGGCAGCGGTAGGTGTTCATATTCCACAATTGTAACTAAGACTAAAATATATTTAATAATCAATAAAAGATTGTATTAATAAACCTAGCTGACCTCGGCGAACTTCGTACCGCCTAACAGTCGATTCTTTAATTATTTTTTTATACTTATTCTGCTATTCTAGACCATCGTATAAATATTGACATTAATATTTATACGATACTAACGTCACTCAATTGTTATGGCTTTCCGGAACCTTTCCACTAACACTTTCAACTTTATAGTATAGTATTAAAGTTCTAATTGAGTTTTAAGTATTATTACGAATCGTTTGTATGGAAGTATAGAAAAGTGTTGTTTTTAGACTTTTTCAGGCAGTTTTTTTATTTTTTCTCTCCGTAAGATCCATCCTCGTACTTAAAGCAATATTCTAAAAAAAGAATTAGCGAAATCGGTTCGGCTGTTCTCGAGATTTGCACTTAGCAACACATTTAGCGATTCATTTTTATATTATAGATGAACTTTCCTTACATTATTATATTAAAATTTAAGTAATAACCTAAGCTTTTCTCAAGTTAAACAATTTCAGTATTAAATAGTTCAACTTAGATTAATTTAAGTTATCACTTCTGTCGGGCGTATACACGTAATTTTTTTTATATGTTTTCAAAAGAGCTGTAGTCTCTGTTTATTTTAAAATATATATAAACAAAGCTGGAGATCACCATCTAGTATATTGTCAATTATACAAGCAAACACCCGCTACATGAGTAAGCGGATTATAGAAAATTAAAGTAGATTTTTGAATAAACACTTAGAAAATTACACTCATATTTATTAGATGCGTGCTTTTAGTGAATTACTTTTGTACTTTTTTCACAATATATCATTTACATTTAGTTATAAAAAAAATCAATTACTCGCAATGTAATTAAAGAGAAAAAAAATCGTATATCGCACACTGTTGCGTATGAAGTCGCCTACGCGGCATGGCACTTCGCTAACATAGGCATACACAGTACGGCCTTCCTCAAGAATGCTCGCTTTTCGTCGGCCGGCCAACTCGCTTTCGCTTCTCGACATTTCGCGCATCCCATGCCCGCCTCCACTATCACTTCGTTCTACCTTAACGCAGTATGGCAATTGTTCTACAACTGTGGGTCACAGCTTGATATTAAAATGAGTTTGTTTATTAGTTACGCTTTAACTACTTATCCGAACAACATAACATTTTGCATACACGTTATTAAAGGCATAGAAATGGACATAGGGGTACCTTTCATCCAGATAAAATATACTGTTAAATATATAATGCGAGTGAAACCGCGAGCCGTAGTTAGTGGGCTGAAAAATGAACCTTTCAAACCTAGTGATTACATTCAATGTTTGAACGCAAATAAAGAATGTCTTAAAATGTATGAAATAAGCATATTATGATTACATCAAAGTTTGTTTAATTATACAATACAATCAGACGATAACGTGGGGAAGCGAGTAATATTAATTCACCACCACACATAGGTTCTATTACAAATGAAAGTTGCTCGGGAGTTAATATGAACGCCTAATCAACATTCCCGCTGCATAACGTTGGAACGAAAGGCGGTTATTAAATATCCCCGAAGCAATAACACAATCACAATATTGCGAGAATAATGTGAAGCCGGTCGGAGGAACAATGTGGAGTATTGACACAGAGGACGGAGGGTACGTGTGATCTGCTCGCATTCGGTCGGATTTTCGACGTGCCTTGAATATTCGTTGCACTGTTAGGGGTGTATCTAGTTTCCAATGACTGTCGTTAGTGAATTTTGTATAATATTCATGCAATGAACTTGGTTATCTCCCGATAAACTGTTTCGAATTAAACATAAAACATAAAAAATTCTAAATCTCGAGATAATCTTATATGTTATCCAAAAATATAAATAAATCTACCAAGAGAACACACATTTCATTTTTCATAATCATAGATATAGTTTAAATTTCAGAAATAAAAGTACACAGATGTCTCAGTATATTTGTCTCATTTGCTCTTGATAATGCTATTTCAATTAGCACGAAAAATGCTGCCAATGTTGACGTAATAGCAAGCCCTTTCGACGGTGTAGAAGGTCTTACAAATTGCTTGTATTCAATTTATACGTACAAAATTAATCAATCAATTTAATTAAATGCACATATCACTGCCGTATCCAATATAACAGCCTACATAATTAACTTTACATTAAACGCATAATCGTGTTTTTAGAAAAAGGAATAGCTGTTTTTTTGTAAGTCATACTTCTTTTGGCGCGTTTGGGAACAATGGTGAAATTGAATTTTACAATGTGCACGCACACCGACACCTGAATGCGACACCAGTGAAGTTGGTTAATCATTGTCTGTCAAGTTTTCCGTAAGAACTGATAATTATAATCAAGGTAGTTGTAAATATAAATCTACAACACATGTTTTATATAAGTAGAGTTGAAAAAAAAACCATACATAAATATACGTGTGTGATTTTCAATTATATGATACTTTGTTATGAGTATTCGTTATAAAACTGTTATTTTTTTTTATATTGAAGACTTTTTCAATTAGGTTTATAGATTTTAAGTGAGCTGTCGGTATCTATTATTTTTGTTTGCTTAGATTATTATTTGATAAATAGATTATTCTACATCTTTTTGGTAAGTTATTTGATTGTGTATTATTGTGTATTGATATATAGAAAATTAATTGTAAGGTCTCTTAAAGCTAATTATATTCTTTTAAATTAAAACGTTATCAATTGCATTTAATGTCTCTTTAAGGCAAAAGAAGGCTAAGTTCTTACATGTGTACATAAGTATACATATACATTATTTTAAATAATAGGGATGGATATATATAGGGGCCCTAAGATGGAGGGGTGTCTTTCTGTTTCACGCAAAAACTACTTACTGAACGGATTTTGATTAAAGTAATACAGCATATAAATCATAACAACAAATAAATTGCAATAACAAAGATATTCTTTAGATTTGTCAAAATATAACGATATGTTAAGTAAATTGGAATAAATCCTGTAGGAAACGGGAGACATTTCTCAGTCTGTATTACATAAACCATTAATTACAAAAATATAATGTATCGTGTCATCATTTATAGTTGAATAAAATTACGTAGAGCAAAATAAGACATGGTTGACTTCTAGTATAAAATAATGTAATATAACTCTTAAAAAAAGGCGAGGCTCTCTATAAGGACTGACGACAGAAGTGAAAACTTATAATTATATACATGTATACACAATGTACATATAGCTCATGGCAAACATGCGGTGACGATGACGCTACTTCCAAGCTTTTTGTTCACCAAAAATGTACGGATATATACACAGTATACATATAGCTAATGGTAAGCGTTCGGTGACGATGACGTGATTTCCATGATTTTTGTTCACCCAAAAAAGTACTCAACGCGCCTAAACAAGTTTTCACTTCAAAAAATGTTTTGTGCTCACAAAATGCTCTTAGCAATGGACTTGCCTCAACACAAGAGGAATCCAAAACGAACTCTTAATAACATTCTATCATATCGCCTAATACTCTAAATGTTTTTATTTACTTATTTTGACGATTTATGGCTGCTACGCTATTTTACACTTTAAATGTGCAATGTTAAAGTCGATATTAGCTATTATGCCGATACTTACTGATAGAAAATTGAATCCGACTGTATGTAGAAACAGCGATAGCGTAATGACCTGAGAATTGTATTGTTGCGTGGATATTGTGTTTTCTATGTATTTTTTATTTATTTCCTATTTCATATCGAGTTATATTGCACGTACAAAGTGTACTATATTGTTATATATTTCCTTTTTTATACTTTATAGGTAGCGTTTGACCAGAATCTCATCTCATGTTAAATCATGATGTGGTCTAAGATGGTGGTCCCGTGAAACCTAGAGGGAGACTGGCTCTCAAGGGCAGCTGCCGTAACATACCAACAGATGCTTGACGATAGATTTTCAACTGGAGGGTGGTAGCTAGCCAGGCGGACTTAGAAAAAGTCCTACCACTATGCTATGGTTTCATCACAATGTTTTCATTCACCGAAGAGCTCCGACTCAGTTGCTAGGATACGAACCTACGTCCTTCGTAGCTGTGTCCAGACACACTACCAACAGAGCCATAATCGCTTTTAATATTATTTTTTTATATTAATGACTTAGGTTATTAATAGAGTTATTAGTTATTGTAACAGAATATATCGGAAGTCATTTTACGTCGACTTAATTCATTTTTAATATCGTAAGTCATTCCATATTTACGTCGTGTTAAAAATGTATCCTTCATAATGATATAAATCGGTTCAGTATTCATTTTATTTTATTTAAACACGTTAACGAACAGACAGACGTTCATTACGTTTTAGATTCTCAATAATATAAAATAATTCCTGGTACACATCAAAGGCACTAATCTATGTAAATTATCAAAATTAAGCCCTTAACCAACGAATGCATTTTTCAGAAACCAATGCACAATAATCGAACGGTCGACGGATTTTCAAGAAATCATAAGTTCTATTTACGGAATGAGAAATTTGCGTAATTAATATCACTTTATATGGAACTATTGACAACAAACTTCATTAACCGTAAACAAAACGATGTATTTACTTCGCTCAATGATCGAACAGAAAAACTGTATTGCGGCATTCGATTTTTTTAGAATATTTTTAATATCGCAACTATGGCGGCACTCGGCAGATAAGGGTTAAAGAAATTGAGAAGTAAGAACACAAAATTCGAACCCCGGCAAGTACCAACTAATTTTTGGAATTCGCGTACATTACTAATTTCAATTGGTAACACTATCGGCTGACGGTGAAGGAAAACATCGTGAGGAAACCTGAACCTGAGAAATGTTCTTGTAGTACCATCGTATCTGGGGATAATATAGAACTGTGGATTTCTCAGAGTTTGAAATCGCCAATAAGTCGTGGGCTGGCGTGGTGATTATGCCCATACCTTCCCTCGGGAAGAGGCCTATGACCTTGCAGTGGATCTCTTACAGGCTGATGATGATGATGATCATTAAGCTTAGTAATTTTATTTAATAGTTTCGAGGGAATCAAATATATCAGCTGAGACTTGAATATTTCGTCAGATTGCGCCCAACGTATCAAATAGCACGCAACCCCACAATGTGAGTATGATTTACGAGGCGTTCGTGTTGAAAGTAGCGCCGTTTGTGACAACTTTATGTCTGTCCAACCCGGCTCTATTGTTTGAACCGCGCGTACCATTTCAAGATATCTCCATATTATGGTTATTCCTAACATTATTGGAACAGTAACAGATGCCCGCGACTTCGTTCTCCTGAAAATGATTTTAGTTGTTTCACAAGAACTATGGATTTTATATGGTTAAATTGTGAGTGGTCTTTTATTTTAAATTGGATTTTATCATTAACGCTTAGCCCATACAATCGTTTTACTGATTTAAATTTATCTCTATTAAATTTTGTTATTTCTGCTTGACTCTATAAAGAACCACAGCATAAAAAATTATCACTCTGCCAGTAAAAGTCTCGTCAAAACCATTTCAAAAATGTGCATAGAACACTTTAATTTTCTTGAGATATGCCGAATATTTTTTGGTAAAAATGAAGTTGTTGGTTAAAGACAAAAATTTGTCGAATAAGCGTCGCCTATGTGATTCTGAATGAGAAACGAACAAATCGTCTAAATAAGCATATTAGTCACTTGTACCTTGTTAACTATATGATGATATTCCAGTCACAGTGACTTGCTTCGTTAAATTTCATGTAGGGATAAATCATTTTACTTACAATTAAAACACCGTGATATGAGTTTATGAGCTGACATAACGATAGAAAGAAGTAAAAATTCTTATTTTGGTACTTACACCCTTTTGCACGTGTTTCTTATAGTTTATAGACTTTAGCATTTGACAACAGTCTAACCTGATGTTAAGGAATGACCTGGTTTAACTTGGTAAGCACGCTAAACCTTTCTTGGCGACGCATCTTCACCTTGAGAATGGTAGATAGCCATACTGACTTGGAAAAAGCCCTACCCACCGTGCTATTTTTTCATCACCATGTGTTCCTTCACATGATGAACCTATCATGTGTTCCTATGATGATCGACGTATTGTCCGAACACGTTAACCACTGAGCTATCACCTCTTCAAATGAAACAAAGGCAATTTAATGTCGGTTGTAAATAGGCTAGTTAAAGCGTGGGTTGTAACGATGGTACCATTCTTCCAAGGGATAATAATTATCCCACCGAATGAGGGTTGTCTTGTTATGGGAAGAGATGACGGGCCGACCTTTACGTTTACTTATCGCAGCTTTATACCATTTGGGATCATACAATGTGTAAATACATTTTTAATGAAACTAGCTATCCACCCCTGTTCTATTCGTGCCTGAATTTTTCACATCCTCGCGTCGCCCTTCGATATACAATCCGCACGCCTGCACTGTTACTTCGTAGTCGCTTCATATCTAATCTTAACATTTTATGATATTTACTCCGCTTTAAAAGACTTTTTTTCGAATTGATTCATCATCTTCTTACCCTTATCCCACTTAAGTGGGGTCTGCACAACATGTTTGTCATTTTGTGATGTATGATTTTGCTTATTTTTTACGATCGGATGCCCGCGTGACATTAACTATCCTTGGAACTATTTTGTAGTATCACTATAACTTCAACTACCTATGTTCATATGGACTGGACATATCCAAACGTGGATATTTAACTCTTCGGTAACAGGTGGTAAGGATTCAAATGAAGCGTTTGCGTACGATGTATCCGCGTTTTGCACCTCCACAGGCTCTGGTTTTAAGTCTATCGTAGCCATGAGAATTTCTTCCTGCATATCTGATTCAGAAGATTGACTGGCATATTTTTTTCTTTTTCTTGTCCTCTTTCGCCATTGTTATTAAGTTAAATATGAGATATTTCTTTAACTATACATTAATTTGTAAATTGTATAATATACATAAATATATATATGTATATATATATATTTTCGAATTTACTATACATACACAAACAAGCTCAAGGGTACCAAACGCTACACAGCGCCATAACGTGATGTTAAATAACCTACAACATACCTCAATAAACCGACTAAATGCAAAAGAGACATATACAAATGTAAAGGTATTTCTAGTAATTACTTCAAACATATAAAAACTTAAACTTTATCTATAATGAACGTACACTATACCAGGTAACTTGTTAGCTATATTTTAAACTGGCTTATTTTCCTCTGGCTTCGCTCGCGGTAGTGTAGATTTGACCTATCCCGTGGGAAAAGTACTTATGTATATATCTTTTACTGTACCCGTGATAACATGCATGCAAACATTTGAGTAGATAAGACATGAAATCATAACAGTAGTTAGAACTGTTATTTATATGAAACAATCAATGAGACAAGTTTATAAATTATCCGTATCGCAATGGATATAGGTTCTACCATAATAATGTCAACCTCTCCTATATACCTTAGTTATTCCTCTCAATTGGCTTCATGAATTTACATGTCCCATTGCCGGTCAATTCTCGTTTAGGGATTTACGTAAACACGTAGTAAGTTTAATTTTGTGGGCGTGTAATAAAATCATAAATATTAAAGAATAACACTGTATAAAATTCCAGAGGTTTTCCAATAACATTATATAAGATTTGAAATCCGATTAAAGACAAAAGTATATATAGCCTTCGCCTCGATCTTTATTTGATTTCCTCCGCGCCGTTGGACAAACAGACGTACCGGTAGACGTAGATTTATCTGCAAACACGGATGTACGGTCAACATCGCTACCTCAGAAAATAAAACCATGGTGTTATTTTAAAGTATAAAAAATATTGTGATATCATTTAAATAAATCTAATTTACGAGTAAGAAAAATTGAATCTCATTGTCTTTTTATGATCATTTCGTCTAGACAGCAATCATAGTATAACTCGTCCGAAGAAGCTAGTGTATAGGGTCGCCATCCGGTATTAAGTCCGATAAGAAGTAATCGAAGCGATTTCATAAGATTCTAGAATGTACAAATATTTTAACAAACTAATTATGTACTAGTACATTATTGCAAAGGTCGCGAAATAAGCAACTGCAGGTCGTAGTATGACTTCACTAATACGAGATAGACAATTGCCATTTCGGGCGAGGCATATACTCGTATAGTGAGTGCTTTTCTCAGAAGAGTTCAGGGAAATAAAACATACTTTTTATATTATACATTTACCTTTGTCGCTTAATATATATCATCTGGGGCTTTAATTAAAAATTGCTTTATGTTTTTACCAGTAAATATTTTCGATTTTTGCTTTTAAATCCGTTCGATTGTCGTTTAAGAAAATTAGTTAAATTTCCATAATTTTTCAAATTAATGCCGTTTTTAGCATGAACTGTACATTTAAGCATGGAGTAAATTGCCCATAATGTAGATGGTTTTTAGTTTAGGCAATCTCATTAAAATACGCCAAAAATAATGTTTCGAAGAAAATGTACACTTTTTTCTTGTTTTTCCAACTCATAAAATTTTCATATACTTTCATGCATTTTCTTTTGAATTTGCTGGAAGAAGGTTTTCCATTGTCAATTTGGCTTCTAATCTTAAATCTGGTGGAGTACTATCAATCTCCATTTCACTCTCTGTACCGTTGGAACTTATTTTAATTATTACATTTATATTTATGAAGTATGTAAATAACAAATCAAAACTATTTTTTAGCTATGCCGCCTATTTTCTATTTATCATCTGTGCCGAAAGGCAAGCGCATTTATATTTATACAAGACACGTGAACGTAATTTTTACTAAGCAAAGAGACTTACTTTCGTATGCCAAGAATTATAAAAGTGATCCATCCAAAGAGTATTTAATAACCCCAGCACTGCCGTTTCATACAACATCGCTGAAGCGTTGTAATGTTTCAAATTCAATAAACGCTCCTGCAATAGATTTGATCTTCTTTGCCCCTAAATTCGATACTTCACATGTTCTTTTGTCGAAGTTAATGAATATTTCCATGCGTGTTTAAGAAAATAATGTTAATAGTGTATGGCGATGAGAGATATATACAAACAGGACTTTTTCAGATTCATAGGAAATTATATGCATTTTTTTGATGACTGTATATTCTAAGTTAATTTAATCTGTGAACGCGACCAGTGCCAGTTTATCTTCCCACCCTATTAAAAGGCCAACGGCGAACAAGTGTTGCCCAGAGTCGTATTTAGAAAAAAAGTAAAAACTATTATTTATCATTATGAAACGAGAAAAAACACATCGGGGGCACTCCTTTCGCTGTTACAAGTGTTATGATTGGACCATCTATAAATTGCGTCATACTTTTTCATGGTTTTTGAATGTTTAAAAGTTAACATGACGTTTGTTTGATCCTCTCCCCCCCATGTGATGTCACATATTTTGGAATTGGGAATTTAGATAATTTTAACATTATTTTCATATTTCTATGCAAAATATTTATTCATAAGGTCAATAATGGATTAAATGTTTTAGATTTTTATTTTTCGCTACGGTTGAAGTTTAAAATCATTAATATTTTGGCTATGCATATGACGGCAGGAAGCCGGACTTCTCATATTCATACAATAATATACTTCTTTAATCTCATCCTACTCCCCTAATATATGACGTAATTTATGGCATGCCCCACATCTACAAGTCCTTCGTTCTACCACGGCCATGTTTATTATTGATAAATATGTAAAATGGGAGAAATATAATTAAGTTAATATGGTCCATTTTGCTTACCTCTTTCATTCTGCAATATTAATATAACCCCTATAATTAGGTACCTAGAATAACCGTAACACATTCACGTATCGTCGCCATGCTAATGCACATTTCACGTTTTTAAAAAAAAAACTCGACTTTCACAGTAGTTACTCATTTAGATTGAAGAAAATAGAATTTTCTATATTATTGTTTTTGGATTATCTATTTGGGCTATTTTGGGTTGGTTTAGGTTTCAAGACGGGAACCTTTAGATTTTAATAAATCCAAATCCATTGTGAAATGAATTTTAGCTTACCACTTTTATAGTCATATTCGGCTTATCGTAAAATATCGATTTTATCATCTATCGATATTTTGGTGGTTAATGGATATCGATAAATATCAATGTTTTTGTGATTTGCTCACTAACCGTCAAATATTATTGTGAAACTCCGAAAACAAGTTAAATATCGTACGAATTAACTATGAATTAACATTATAATATTATTCTGATATTTATAAAAATAAAATATAAACAAAAGTTAGGTTAGGTGTAGCACATGGGAGCAATACCTAACCTACATCTTACGTAACTTTTCACTTTTTTTAGTTAAATCTCAGTCCCAAATGTGGCTTATTTTCATGAAGTTATTCCGTAAGGACTTTAGTTTGTTTTAGGGGTTTTATAGAAACCGAAAGAGTGATTACCCCCAAAAAATATTTTACTGATATCTACTAGAATTAAATACGGCCCTGGTTTATTTCTGAAACCTTTATAAGATACCTATATATAGCTAGTTCTCTATATATAATGAGTTGAAATTGGACCGTCTCGTTTCGATAGATGATAGTAAATAGATCCGATAGTATGATATAGGATATTATCACAATAAAACACATTGATAAATTAAAACAAGTTTTTTATTACAAGTTTTTTTTTTGGTAAATGCAAAAATTATTACCGAGAGAAAAACAACCAAGATGTATCTATTATATTATTAAATTATGGCATTCCTTAACGATTTAGTTAAATTAACCAAGAGTCAAAGCGATATATTTAGTAATAAAATTAAAATAAATAAAAATATAATTACAAATAAAAAAATATGTAACAATCGCTTATAATTTAGAAATCGTCATTTTTTCATAGAATATTCAAAATATTGTTTAGTTTTTCTTTTTCTTCAAAGATTAATATTATAGATACGATTATCTTAAATTTTTCTTAAATTAAATCTCTCACTCCGGGTTACAATTATTAAGTACAATTATTCAACAGTATACGATCCGAACAGTTAAAAATACGTGAATTCCAAATCTGCATCGTACGCAATGCAATAAATTATTTAGAAATGTCATCTCCAACACTATTCAATATAGATTCCTTAGTAGAATAATTCGTTCCAATTATCAAGACTATAATATACCTATTCTATGAAAAAATGACGCGTATTTTATTCGGTATTAAACTAAATAAAAATCTTAAAATATTTACATTAATATTTTAATTTTAGTAATTGGCAGTTTTAGAAGGCACATTATGCATTTAAAAAATACAAGCACACCGGGATATGTAACGATAAGGCACACTAGCATTGTTCATGAAATCCCTAAGACAAATAATTAATTTTCAAGTTTTTATCTAAAACGATTTGTATGTGTATTACAATATAATGAAATACATTATATCCGATGTATATCAGACTTCATATTTCATAAATGAATCTCACGCCGTTGTGCTTGCCAAAATTGACACATGATTTTTTAACTAATCCACAGATAAAAGACACATTTTAAGACAAGTTCAAGAGATTCTATGTGCAATACTTCAATTACATTTAAACACGTTACTATATATCACTCCTTTTCAGGTTACTGAGAAGTTAAATATTCAGATTTGTCAGTATTTGCAGGCACAACGATGTTTCGTATTCCACTAATATATTATCAAAATTATATAGGAACGTTGACACGAAAAATATGTTACAAATCCAATAAAGTTCATTTAAATTTTCAACTACAAAATATTTATTGCTATATTACAAAAATTCGTCTAAAGTACATATTTACCTAAAAGCATTTCTTTACATATTTGCACAAAGTTGCAATAAAATTCTATTTCTATTAATGTATATACTACATTATATGCCTCTACTATACGATGCTAACGTGTGAGATGATGCCTCCTAAAATATTAATAAAATTTAAGCGCTCTTATTAGTAAGTCTATAATTTTATAGTCCACAATCGGGAAGCCAAGATATAATAATGACATTATTTAGCTTCGTCTACATCCTTATTTAAACTTCCGTGTGTTCGCTGCCTAATATTTAAAATACATTATTCGGAATTAATTACAAAGTTATTAATTTAAATCACATTTATCAACAACTTTCACTCAACACACGCGCAACTATATCACACAGTAATAATAGTTTAGTGTATTTTAGTATTGTCTGGTTTAGTAACATTCTTTTTAAAGTGGACTTCGGCTGTCTTGTGTTTTTATTTTTCAATCATCCATTTATTGTTATAAAATGGCGCCCTGAACATAATTAGGTATTTACCGTGACTAGTAATATATTACGATAATGATATATGTATATATAAACATGCTAGGTCATTATTTTTTACACCTTGTAACATTTTTTTTGTAACAATCAAAAATGTTCAAGGAAGAATGCTTATTATATAACGCTCACGAGGTCTACTTAGATCATTATAGCATTTTTAATTCTTTTATTCTTCGTACAGAATTAAAAAAAATCACTAATTTGTTTAAATTGGTATTTTTTTATTATAATATATCGATTTTTAACATAACATTTTCAGTAATTTTTGTAACTAAGTATCGGTAAAAATAAATGACAAATTGTTACCGTTCCGTTTACGATTAAAAGATTTCAAAAAACAATATACAGATAGAATGAAAGTACAATTATATACAGGCAATATATCGTCAAATCGTATTTAAAATTTATAAACCAGAACCTTGTGATGATGTCAGTACCTGTCGAAGCTGGTGGAGTCTCTGCTGGTGACGTCACTGGCGGCGTCGGTTGACGAGCTGAGGTCGGAGGTGCGAGAGGTGCCGGGCGTGGGACGCGGCTCGCTCATGCCCGTGTCGCTAGTTAGACCGAGGTCGGTACTCGGATATCAGAGGTGCTCATCGCGGCCGTTCAGGGGTTGTCGCTCAGCGTGGTCCGCAGGACGGTTACGCTTGAAGAATCCACACTAAGAAAAAAGGTAATAATATACCCCTTGGTTATGCAAAATCAAAGACGATAGCATACTTGAAAGCCCCTTCATGATACTCGCATTCCATATAATTTGAAGCGATTATCACCTCAAGTAATAATGCAATGCATTATTCCTACGCCGTGGGTAACGAAGCGGGATGCAAGAAATATAAATGGGGAAGAATTTCATGTTGCTCATGCTTAAAATCAATACGACAGGCGAATATCAATTTCTTTATCGTGTTATAATTGCATAAAATGGAAGTAGAATAAAATAAAATAGCAAACAGTAGAATAACTAACATTTTTTTTTTCTCTCAATTTTTTTCTCATGTTTTTTTTTTCGAACTGACATACCGTGTTTTCTCTTTTGGCCTCTACAGATTCATTGAACTACAATAACTGATAACAAATCAAATCGAAAATACCTTATTCAATTTAGATCCTAGGAAGTCGCTTACTAACGTTAAAACTACCAAAGGTGCGGGAAAACAACCCAGTCATTGAAAAGAACCGCTAAGAAACTCGATCGTGCTTATTATTTTAACATACATATAGTATTTGAAATACATTAACGTTACAATCGTTTTAAATGGATCCATAGTAGTCCATTGAAAAGTTATATTTGGGGTTGCGTTTTTTAGAGGACGCAATTTTATTTTTTTGATGTGTAGGGGGGGTCAGTGTAAAGCTAAAATCAAGTTTGTGGGGTCGCCACCCTTGCCCCACGGCCGCAATCTTGAAAATAGGCGTTGAAATGGTTATTACGATATATCTCTTAAACTATTTATCTGATGAAAAAAATTAGTCAACATTTTTTGTTGCTAATTTAATTCTCTACAACTTTGGTCCAGTATCTTTTTGTCGTAGAATTATAAATAAAAAAGTTATAAGCAAAAATGTTCAGAAATTTGAGAAAAAAATTATATTTTTCGATATAACTTTTTTTTTATCATTTTACGAAAAAATGATATCAGTCCATTTTTGTAGGTCGTTTTTTAAGGAATAACTTTTATACGCAACATTTTTTAATTAAGTTAATAGCTAAGGTTTTACAGCGCTCCGAAGTGAGTATTATTTTTCAGTACTCTTAACTATACATATATTATACGTGTGTACTATATTTTTTTTAATTATTAATTTTGCAATACTATTAATAATTAATTACTGGCTCTTTTCCACACCATTACAGAATTTTACAATTATTGATTTTTAAAATAGTTTTAAAACTTGCTGTTTCTTCATGCTTTTTCAGGATGTGACACAACTTCAGCTCCTTACAATATCGGTAAAATGAAATTTGTCAATTTTAGAAGCTCAGGGGGTGCTGGAGGTTTAGAGGTCTGCACTGGCATCAATAATTTTCTACATTTTTTCCAACCCCAGTCTTCAGGATCATTATTATTACCAAGCCACGACTGGACCTGAGGTAGACTCGGAAAGTATGAAAGCGAGCTGTTTCTTGTATTGGAGGAAGATAAGTTAAATGTACTTTTTGTCATTGCCTTGGCGAATTGTTTGTATCTTAGGCTGTCAAGAGAATTATCATCTTTATTGCCACCGTACAAAGGGATAAAAAAACGTTCATCAATTACAGTGAGCAAAGCAGGGTCAACTTTCTTGTTGAGAAACAAAGCCGTTCCACTTGCAAACTCTATATGTTTTTCCAGGGTTTTCAGAAATTACATTTTACCGATATTGTAAGGAACTGAAGTTGTGTCACATCCTGAAAAAGCATGAAGAAACAGCAAGTTTTAAAATCATTTTCAAAATCAATAATTGTAAAATTCTGTAATGGAGTGGAAAAGAGTCAATAATTAATTATTCATAATATAGCAAAATTAATAATTAAAAAAATTATAATAACAAAATAAAAAAAAAAAGAAAATAACTGATGATACATTATTAGTACACACGTATAATATATGTATAGTTAAGAGTACTGAAAAATAATACTCACTTCGGAGCGCTGTAAAACCTTAGCTATTGACTTAATTAAAAAATGTTGCTTATAAAAGTTATTCCTTAAAAAACGATCTACAAAAATGCTCATATATCATTTTTTCGTAAAATGATTAAAAAAAGTTATATCGAAAAATATAAATTTTTCTCGAATTTCTGAACATTTTCGCTTATAACTTTTTTATTTATAATTCTACGACAAAAATATACTGAACCAAAGTTGTAGAGAATTAAATTTGCAACAAAAAATGCTCACATTTTTTTTTTATCAGATAAATAGTTTAAGAGATAAATCGTAATAATCATTCAACCCCTATTTTCAAGATGGTGGCCGTGGGACAAGGGTGGCGACCCCACAAACTTGATTTTAGCTTTACACTGACCCCCCCTACACATCAAAAAATTAAAATTGCGTCCTCTAAAAAACGCAAGGTAAGGCCTAAAAAATGTAACATTTCAATGGACTATAGAGAGAGGTGGCAATTGAAACAGTTTATGTCAACAGTTATTGTAATATAACATAACAACGTAATTCATCATAGATGTATGCACTTCATATCTCTTCTTTCCGCGCCAACTTAAAGCGGTGGCCGGTACACCGTGGGGTTTTAGTCCGTGCGAGTCGGACATAACCCATTCTCTCCCCCGGGAGGATGGGTATCCATAAGGGATTTCCCCACGTTAATAAAAAAATAAATAAAAAAAAGCTATCAACATAGTATTAACCAATAAGAACCAGCAAGAAACTCGATCGGGTTTACAGTTTATCGTACATATTTGTACAATACATTAAGATACAATAGTTTTTAGCGACTATACTGAGAGAGGTCCAAATATTACCATCGTTCATATATGAGTACCCTATAATAGCCTTTCTTACTTTATATAGCGCGTAGATGAGTAGTAATAACAGCAATGCGCCCACGACAGCCGCCAGCACGACAACCCAGAGTGGTATGGAACCGCTCTCCAACGCTTCCAACTGTTGCGTAACCACGGTCTGCGCCTCCGCAGTCTGCCATGACATATCCGATGGCCGTCCTATCAATGGTAATCGAGACACGCGGGTCGCTGACAATGTTGACAGTTTCACAGCGCGGTCCTTAGAAATCTGAAGACAACAATTTACATTACAATAATAACCAAGCACAACTTCATTCACGTCAGTACCATCCAGAACATATAGCCTATGCTACCCAGAAATAGCATTCCACGTAGATTTCATTTAATGGGAACACTTGTACTTGTATTTTGTACGTTCTGCTGAACGTGTTTTACTTAAAACAACTTAATCGAAAAGCACAAGTGTCAAGCAACAAAGATCAAGTAGGATTAGAATTAGAGAATAGTTAGAATTTTTTTCAAATGTCAGTTCATAGTAAACATAAAAAATGACTACAATTAAAATAAAAATGTTAATGGTGGAATTAAAAATTAAAGTCTTTGTGCGTACATCTATATTTTAATGCTCACCTCGTTCAACACTGAAGCGTTGATTCTCGATCGAAGAGCAATCCAAACCTCCTGTCCTTTAGTCAGCCTTCCCGTAGTACATCTCAGCACTTCACACTTGTATTTCTCTTCACATTTCACCAAGATTTCTTTCAGTTTCGGATCCACCTGTATTTGAAAATTCATATTGATAAATCAATTCTCATTACTATATCCAGTTGTTTTGGGATTTTTAGGCGTAAGATTATTTTAAAATATTTGTTCTTTGATACATAGTCACTTTCGTTTATAAAGAGCGATATAAATATATGGATGAATTATTGGTTTATTTTCTTTACCTGTAAAGTCACGGAATTATTCAAATCGAAACACAAAATTGCAATTTAAAGAGTGCCACGGCCTCCGTTAGATACCCAGAGACGCTACATAACTCTTTCGTGCACCATAACTACGAATCATTTTAGTACTAACTACAAAAAATAATTTAACACAGCTTTGTGCTGTATATCTATAAAATAGGTGTAGTCGGAGGGTATATTTTATAAGAAGTATAACCTAGTTTCTTGTTCGGTGATAATTTTAATATCTTTATTCTGAGACATCCCTGTAATCGTCGCAATGAAATTGTAGTGTAGTAATTACAGTGAACCTGTGTTTTAAGGGGTCGTACAAAAATCCATAAATATTTATTTTGTAATCTGTATTATACCAGATATACGTATAATTTGTATTAAGATAAAAAATATAGGATACAGCAACGTTACCACATCACTACTTACTAGAGCGGTGTACAGTATCGTGTACGCGTGTACGTCTATGACGTAAATAAGAGAAATATGATTCAGATTGTGTAAATATGTAAACGCTTTGACAGATAATTTATGACTAATTTTGATTTGTACTGAACTGGCGAGATATATGTACGATATAAAATATTATAGTGGATAAGAAAAGTGAATATGGCATGAAAATACAATGAATATTAAAATAAAAGTAAAACTAGAAATAAACAATATGGTTTGCATAAAGTAAAACTAGAACTATAACACTACGCCGAATTGCATATTCGATTTGTCGGAACGATTTTGGTCGCCACATCAGCGGTGAGTGTTTAATAGTAGTCACTCAATCCTATTAATTTACGCTCCCCATTCTTTACACACAGAAGATTTCTACTTTTTAAATGCAGTTTTGCATATCATCATCATCATCTTACCCTTATGCCACTTATTTTTTGCATATATTATGTAAAATTGTTGTAGTACATACATACCGTGGTCGGTGTATGCATGTTTGTCGCTATAAAACAATAGGCACATGGAATAATTAGATACCTGTTCAGCTTGACGCCGTCTTCTAGTATTTTCTCGGCGGCCGTCATTAGAAGAAGTGGAGCCTCCAGATTGACTACTACTGTATGAAGAACCGCCTCCTGAAAACAAAAGGATAGAAATTGTAAATAATATTATATTGATTTATTATATATGCAAATCGTTTATTTATCAGTAACCAAATGATTTCATAATTGTTCTGCTTTTAATAGAAATCATCAAATCTTACTTTATAATTAAAGTGCTTTTACCCTACAGTTACAAATGTTTTCATTGTATCGTTGGATGTTATAATAGATTCAAAATATATCTCACAAAGCAATTCTAATGAAGAGACTTATGTCTAAATGCATATTATTTCTGTTAATTCTTCAAGTTTGTAATATTTGCTGTCTTTCACTTTGTACCTTTTGGTTTACATTTGAAAAAAGTATTACTACATTCAACAATATTCAAAAATAAAGATCCAATCGGTCCAGAATGCTCACCAACGCAAGTTTTATACTAATTTAAAGTGGCAAAATATATAATTTATCTTATAACATACCTGAATGTGATGAATATGAGTAGCCACTGCTCCATGATCCCCCACTGGCCTGTTGAGTTCCTCCAGACTGGAAGCTTCTTTCACCTGTCTGATACCTGGTCCCATCGGAGTGATGGCTTCCACTTCCGGATTGATAACTTCCTCCTCCAGTTTGATAGCTTCCCCCACTTTGATAGCTTCCGCTACCAGCTTGATAACTGCCTCCACCAGCTTGATGGGCACTGCTTCCAGTCTGGCCAGAACTTTCTGCTCCTGTTACGTCGGCAATACCGTATCTGAATTCTTTATTCGGATTACTCGCAGCGTATACCCCAAAACCTTCGAGTTTGTCTTCGTCTTCATCACCAACAACCGTGACTGTTGCAGCTCCTCTGAAGGTAGAAGAACTCGCTTTCATAACATCTGGGTTAACTGTCTCTGTTGTTCCCCAATTACCGTGAATGAATCCTTGTTCTGAACTTTGTCTAGACCCCTGAGCAAACTGTCCAGATTGGGCATAACCCTGACCTTGTCCTGAACCCTGAACGTAACCCTGGCCAGAACTCTGAACGTAACCCTGCCCAGAACCCTGGACGTAACCATGGCCAGTGCCCTGGGCATGGCCCTGACTAGAACTCTGGACGTAACCTTGGCCGGAACCCTGAGAATAGACTTGTCCAGTGCCACTAGATCCGTGTGCAAAGGTGGCACTATGCTGTTGTCCGCCTTGATTATTCAAGTGTCTAAAACAATGAAATTAAAAAATTAAGGCATAATGTATAATAAAATATTTTACAATAGGGCTCTTACTTAATAAATTGATTAGCAGGCAATAATAGCATTCTTTTGTAACAGTGACCGTGTGGTCTTCTACATTTTTATGTATATATCTTTTATTTGTATTCTATTATATCAACAGAAATATATGTTGGCACATCTAGATTGATAAGCTTCAAGAATATTTGACCATGACGTATATAATACACGAGAGCTAACGGATAAAAAAACTGGTAATAGTAAGTATTTAGCAGACGGAGGAAAACGTAGCGGTAGTACCGATTAATTTTGTTACTATTGCGTATGTGCTCTTAAAAGTAATTCGCCGCAAATATTAGCGAAATCAAAATTTTTGGAATAACACATTTCAGACTTAGATTTAAATATATATAGAAGTTTTCAATGACCATTAATTACAATTATGGTGAAACAATCTATAATTGGTGTTGATTTTTGTAAATGTTATCAATATATAGTAGATTTACGTGGGAAAAGTTGTTGACGATATGGTTAATGTACACAAAAATGTTTCCGTACTAATATGTTACCAACTCTCGGCAAATAGCATACAGAGAGACAATCCTTATCACGTCGGAGTCACAACTCAAACTTTTCTGTAGCGTTGTGACAAATTATGCACTTTCATTAAATCACAAGGGATATTAATTCAATTGAATTTCGATCCGTACTAAGCTAATCTGTGTAAACGACTAACGCCATAGCGGGCAGCCGAATCACGCCACTAAATCTGCGGCGTAAAAATTTGTGCGTATACATAATAGAATGTGGGTGAGATTATTGTTTTACAAGTAATTCTATATAGAAAGCTTATTTTTGTCAATATAAGAAAGAAAAACTTACGCATTAAACGAGCTTCCAGCTTCACCTTCATGTCCAAGGGTATCATATTCCGTACTTGTCTCAGTTTGGTATTTAATGTTATGATTTTCATCATATATAATTGTCTTGTTCTTTATTTTTACAATTGTTCCTCCATCGACATAACCACCCTGTCCGTAGTTAGCTTGGCTATAACCTCCTTGGCTGCCTTGGACAAAACTAGTCTGAGCACCCTGGGTATTTCCTTGTATGTACCCACCTTGAGCATAGCCACTTTGCCCGCTAAATTGACGATTAACATTCCCTTGTACAGCCGCTGCCAATTGTCTTCTAATCTGTTCTTGTTCCTCTTCGGATAACCCTTCTCCGTCTAAACTAATCCAGGTTTTATTATACGAGGAACTAGTTCCAAATGTTTGACCTCCGAGTTGCCCTTGACCTTGATTACCTCCATACTGGCCTGAAGAACCGGCAGTGCCTGTGAATTGTCCACCTGTCTGTTGACTCGTTGTGAACTGTCCGCCGGATTGGCTTCCAGTGAATTGACCGTTGGAACTTTGGCTCGTCGAGAATTGGCCACCTGAACTTTGTCCACTGAATTGAGTAGAACCTTGATTGCCGAACTGCCCTCCAGATACAGTACCACCTCCGCTTTGTGATGTAATAATAGAACCATCGCTACTGGAGTGCTCTTCCCAATAAGCTGGAAACAAAATTGAGATCACAGTTAGAAATGTACCGTCTTATAAGTCTTCTCATCATTCAGTGGAAAATATGAATAATATCTAAATTTTTCACAGAAGTCGTAAATTTCGTTGCGCACATTAATACATTTCAAAATGTTATTGCTACTTACTTTGTCCATAATATCCACCACCGCCGCTAATCTCAGACGCCGTGTAAAGGTCACTGCTTAACATTGCTGTAACAAATATTATGCAAATATTACGCTTTCTATTTATTCATTTTTTTTTAATCTTGCATGTAAGTAAATGTTATACAAACCATCTTTCTCTTTGCCAAGCATAAACGCGTAGGGGTTTTGTACGAATAGTTTCTCCGGATTTACACGCCGCGCTACATCGCATTTAACGTTCCCCAACCACTGTGGCTGTACCAGCATGTACATAAGATTCTCACCTGTAATAGCAACCAATATACTATATTTTTCTAAATTCTCTATGAAACTACGAGTACGTAATAAATGAAGAAGAAATTTAAGTCAAAGCAGGACAACTAACTTCCAGTTGAATCTTTGCCTAAAACTATCTTAATAATAAAATAAATTTAAATGGTGCTTCTTCTTTTTTTTTCTGCATAACATTTTTTCCAATGTTTAAACTACACAAGTTTGTTAACAAATAGTTATGGTAATAGTATTACATCTTGTACTTGTTTAATAATTCTATGTCTTAGTCTATATTTCATTACTATTTATTTGACTCTTTCAGCTTACAGCCAATATACAAATACTTTATTTCTCTTTTCACCTTGTACCTCTTTTAGATTCGCTTTACTTTACCAATTGCCAGATTCCATCACAAATTCCGCTTGAGCTTTATTCAATACTAGCGGCCTGCTCCGGCTTCGCATGGGTATAAAATATATAGCCTATGTCATTCACTGAAAAAACGATTAAAATCGATCCAGTAGTTTTGATTTATTCATTACTGCCCCTGGCCCGCACGCGTTAAATTTGGAGTAACCTCAAAAATAACAGTAGTTTTCCACTATTTAATTTATGTTAGTATACATATAAACCTTCCTCTTCAATCACTCTATCTATTAAAAACAACCGCATCAAAATCTGTTGCGTAGTTTTAAAGATTTAAGCATACATAGGGATATAGGGACAGAGAAAGCGACTTTGTTTTATACTATGTAGTGATATTACAAGCAATGCATGTTTTAAATTAACCGTTTGGTCACTTTTACTTTCGTATTTGCATGAGGAGTTACCATATACTTTATATTTATTGAGGTAATCTGTGAAAATTTGCTTCTTCTATTTGTATTTCATGTCCTTTATTGAAACTTATCTCATCCTTAACCGTGATTGGGTAATTAAAATTTCGTTTAGTAACACGCTTGGGCTTGTCACATTCGAAATTCAACTAGATCGTAACTATCGTACGCGATGGCATACCCTTTCACAGCTACTCTTTTTTAGTTTGGCATTGTTAGAGGTCAGTCATTTAGTACCTGGCTGAGAGCTCACGAGTCAGCTTAACATCGACGATCGACAATGATCTAAAGATCTCTCGGATATTACTATAAAAAATGCAATGTTACTAGACTGTTGAAACATGACATTTAAATCACGTATTGCAAAATAAATATAACATAGGCAATGTAGTGTGCATTATTGGGTTTAATTAATGTTTAATCTTCTGTATTGTCTGTCATATATCCTCCCTATTTGAGAAATGATTACTACTCATCATTGTATAAAAGAAGATATAACCAGTTTTCTGTCATTAATAACATCCTGAAGAAACACTTTTAAGCTTGGATATATACAAAGGCTTTTCTGTCGTCTAAAAAAGAGGGGCATATCTGCCGGTTTCTGTAATGACTACATATTATAAAACAAAGCCGTCCGCCGCGTCTGTCTGTCTGTCTGGATAGCCGCGATAAACTCAAAAACTACTGAACGGATGGTAATGCGGTCTTCACCAATAGATAGTGTAATTCACGGGGAAGGTTTAGATATACAATTTGTCAAGGATTTTTGTAAATTGGTTGAAATATAATGATAACTGTTGATAGAATTGGAAAAAGTCGTGCCGCCTGAAGCGTTTCTTGCACATAAGTATATATTTTTTTATTATCATGGCAGGATACCGTCTGCCAGGCCTACTATTATTATACATATTCGTAACTAGGAAGAAAAAGGTACATTTAACAGTATTATTTTGATTACCCTCTAAGCTTCTGTTCTGAAATTATACTTAGTCAAATAACGAGTTCCATGTATTTAACTAAAGGCGCAGACTACGAGATCTCCGATTTAGTTAGTTTTTCTTAAAACGCTCGTTTTTTTGCAGGGGTAGTATAGCTATTGAGAGACATATAAGATACATTTATAAATTACCCTCGAGAGTTTGGTAAGGCCACATGAAGTAGATTTCGGTTTCGTCGACCGTGAACGGACCCTCGTTTTTGATGTTGTATTTATGTATCAATTGCGGTCCAAGTTTCGTGTCGTCTGTGATGTTCTGAGATTCATACAGGGACGCGTTGTAGTGCAGTTCAGGCGGATCAGACGTGCTGGAATACGATTTATTGAATCTCATTGGAACGTATTTCTTGTAATAATAAGCTGTGTCAAGGCTCGTCTTCAAGAAGACTTTAAGAGCAAAACAACATTGTTTTCTGAACTGTACAAATTTATATCTATATCAAAGTAAAGTGAAGGTGGCAGAGCTTTTTCTAAGTCCACCTGGCTATATACCCTCAAGTCGAAAATCTATCGCCAAGCACCCGTTGGTGAATTAGAACAGCTGCATTTGAAAGCCAGCCACTCTAGATTTAGGATATTTCTCGTTTTGGATCACATTAGGTGTGATTGTGGTCAAACGTTTAAAGCAATAAAGTATAAAAAACGACTAATATTTCACCAGCTACATTATTACACACTCGCAAGTCGCAGTTAATATTTTGATTATTTTCCATTCTATTGCTGTTTTTGGTTCTATACATAGAATAAAAAATATTTTTGTTCTTCATATCATAAAGAGACGCAAGAAGCTTACCCGATGATGGTTAACTGTGCTTTCACGATGACTCCGAGATTCATGTGCATAACGTTGTCGTAAGCAGTGCCTTGCTCTGGATTGGTGGAGTTCGCCTCCATGTCGAAAGAGAGTGCGGTCACCTGTGTATCGACTTCTAGGATCACGCGGAAGTTTACCTGAAACGGACAATTATCCTCGTGATAAATTCTCGTTACAGAAACATCTGGAAACAGCCGAACCTTAAAATCATACATACTGTAAAGCAATAGTAAAACCGTAACGTAAAGTAAAATATTTTTTTTAAGTTAAACGATTTATTTAAAATATGGAAAATAATGATTTTTAGTATTATAAGGGAGTAGTAATCTATACATAAACAAATAGGTAGAGATAAAATAGTTAAGAACATCGTCGTACTCTGTTTCTCAACTTATTTTTTTTTTTTATTCAGTAGATATTGACGAGATTCGGTATTTCGTTCGATATTCGGTTTGGAAAAAGTTTGTTTTTTTTCCTTAACATTGTAACATGAAAAAATAATGAATTATGGTTGAACTTTGATAATTACAGGTTCACTAGACGTATTTACTTTATCTACTTATCATATAACTACATTTTCAAACAACAAGATGATTTGTGTGGTACTTCGCATTTATTGTTTACCTTTTTTTTAAACTAATTTTCAATATTTTTCGTTTTATATATTTATTTTTGACTTATTGCTAGTCAGTGGCGGGAAAATGACTCCCTATGAGCTGCGCTAATATTCAATAGATATAAGCAACTGTTTATTGTTCCCTAAAATATTATTAACATTTCTGAGTAATTTACCTTCTCCCCACTAGCCATAGGGTTGCCCAAGTCGCACTTTAGCGTAGTGTTTCCACCAACATCACGATTGGTAATGGAACAGTATATTGGAGTATCTGTACTCTCCTTGTCCAGCCTCTCCATTTTAGCATAAGTCACACCGGCCGGTATGAGTAGATAGTAAGCAGCCTCGAATGCATCTTCACCACTATTTTCCACTTTCACGTCGATATTTATATTCTCGCCGGAACCGAGTACGTAGTTAACTGAAGGTCTATAAATTTATTTAAGATTCTTTAATCAGCCGACCTTAACATGTTGGCATGGTGGTAGGTCTTTTTTTAAGTCCGTCTGGCTAGTCACCAGCCTTTAATTGAAAGTCTGTCGCCAAGCACCTATTAGTGTGTTCCGGTAGCTGCACTTGAAAGTCAATTCCCCTCTAGGTTTAAAGGTACAAAGTATAAAAAAAGACGAAACGAAACAGAACTGAGTTATAGGTGAAAATGTCTCTTAAGTTATTATATGGTTTAGAATAATAATAGAATATATTAAAAAAACCTCCCAACTATAGGTGATCCTCAAATTACTATTATCTATAAAAGAATCTTAAAGGATTCTGAAAAGGGTTAGCATCACTTATTATATAGGTTCGGGGATTCTTTAACATTTTTTAAACTACCAATTGACTTATGTAATAATCGTTGGATAGTTATGTCTCTTGTATAATCATACTACTTAATACTCATGTACATATATCATATTAATACAGTTCCAATTTGAATAATAACTGCCTATGATAAATCAAAATCACTAGATATAACTTACGAAGTGGCGGACATTCTCAAATCTGGTATACAAATGTTATCCGGACCACAATTCTTCTGTATATTAAGAGAATCGGCGTGGACGATACTCCTTGTCTGGTCTAGAACTGGTGGTACGATGTCTCCAGATGGCTGAGTCATCAGATCGTAACTCATCTTGACTTCGATTGGTGTAAGCTTATCGCGAATTTCGTCCTATGATCAACAGAAAACTCGAGTAATTTTTTTGGTTATAAGATTTTGATTAAATTTAAAAATGCGAATATTCATAGCTATAACTAATTAATATGATAGTTAATTAAAATACTGCTAAATCTACATTGCACTAAGCACAAAGCATTTGGTTTTACTATGGATAACAATTAAACGTTGAACAAAAAACGAACTCCTAACTCATTTGAAACCCTTAGCTTATGAATGAGAAATATAAAAACTTACATCCAGATGGACCCAAACCGTGTTACACTTCTGTCCTCCCTGAGTCAGCATAATGTGAGTCTTGTACGTCGTCTCTCGCGTCTCAGGTAAGAAGATTCGTTTGCTGGTCTTTTGCCTAGAGTCCAATTCTAGTACCACTTCGAAATCTATGCAAAAGTGTACAAAACTTATAATCATGAAACAGAATGTAGTAGACAACGTTTCTAAGTGATATGAGGTGACATCTACGTATGCTCTTACTACTTTTAAGAACTATTCGTGATATGTGCCAAATAGATCGCTACTTCCAGAACTCACCAAAGTAGCAGATATATCCCTCCGCTTGGAAACAAATAACACTTCATGTAATTTATTGTTTATTAGAAAATTTCACTTTCGTATTTGCCAACTGAAAATTTGGACTCGATCACATTAAAGGACCACTCAAATTGCCTTTTCTATACGAGTCATCTTAGTTAAAAGTAATAACATAACTCAATTAAACAGAACACCCATAGAATAAAATCGTGATTATACTTTCTACTGAAAGTAGTTTTTTCATTTCATAGGAGCTATGCATTCTATCTCGAATAAAACTGTGTGTTATCTTTAATTATTTCATTGTAATTTTGTTATTATTTAAATCATATAATTCGTTTCGAGATTTTAAATCTTATACTTCTGTTAATTATATCAATACTACTTCTGAAAACTGTAATAATATACAGCATAGATTGTAGTTTGAAAAACTCTGAATCTGCTAGTAAAAGCGACGTATAATTCCGTTCATCTGCATCGAAGTTCAGACAAGCAGCAGACATTTCAATTTTATTTACATGTGCAAATTATATTAAGACTTTTTTAGAATTTGATTGATAATGAAAAAAAAAACAATACTCACTGATTTGTTCATCAACGTTGACACCCGTGTAAGTGAGGCAGTACATAAGCTCCGCACACGCAACCTCCGTCTTATTAGACAATGGACATTTCTTATCAGTTAGTGAGATGAGTTTGCTGTCACCCAGAAATTTGACCTCCGCAGTCACCTTTACAACAGGGCGAGATCTGTGGATAGCAAGTACATCGTATTTACGATTTTTACTCTTCCAATTTGTAAGCAACGAGATCTGGACATATTTCACGGAAATTTAAGTAAGACTGATGTCAATAATATTTTGATGCTGTAAATAAAATATATGTATAATTGCACACAAAACATTATGTAATATTCATAATATGTAATTGTTTTGTATTTTTCATTATTTATTTTCGTTTTTTTTTTTATATTTTTCTATAACTTTATAAAATGTTGTGCCCAACTGTAATAAGAAAACAAATTTAGTTCTGTACTTTATTATTATTATGTGTATATTATATATCATTAATTTGCTTTCTGTTGTTGAGCCAAAATAAATAAATAAATAAATAAATAAATCTGTAAAATCTATTGCCAGTTGCCGCTATCACGCTAGTTTGCACTGCTTCAGCAACGTGATATACACTGACTGATTCCGAAACATGGCAAATGAAAAGTCAATAATTTCCACTGGTTTATCACCATGTTTTTTTTTATATTATAGGGAGCAAACGAACAGGTAGGTCACCTGATGGTAAGTGATCACCGCCGTCCATAGATACTAGCAACACCAGGGGAGTCGCAAGTACGTTGCCGGCCTTTTAATATATGTGGGCCTCCGGCGCTCTTACTGACCGAACGAAACGCAACAGTGCAAGCACTGTTACTTCACGTCGGCTTTCTGTGAGAGGGTGGTACTACCCCGGGCGAGCGGACCCATTCATTCTGAAACCAGTAATAGTTTCAGCGTAGCTCTGCCACCTAGATAATGGTCGCAATAATGGTAGCAATCCATTCGTACAAAAGAGTATTAGGATATCCACCAAAGTGTAATATTGAATACACACCGACTGATAATCAAGCGCGATACGCCTAATCGTCCCAATAATATTGTAGGTGTTACACCTGATGTTTGTTAATTGCGATTCCCTTCTGTTATAATCACTTTGTTAAGTTAAGTACACAGCGCTAAATGTACACTAAGGGCACTCGGGGCTAGCGCTCAAAGCGGAAGATTTTCAGGAATAGCAAAATTCGAAGGATGAGATAAAAAAACATCTTTCATTATTTTTCTAAAAAATAATATTCCACAAAATCAACGATTTTATTGTATTGAAAAATTTAAACTGTAATAGTTCTTAATTTTAGTTTATATAAAAAATGCTAAATATTTACATAAAACTTGCAAATTGCAAAAATTGTATATCAAAATGTTGTCCATTTTATGCAACTCATCATCATCATGCATCACATCATTTAACAATGAGGCAGCAGTAATTTTGAATCCGGCGCTGCAAATACGTTTTTTTCTTACTTTCCTTACTACCGGTAGACAATAGGAGAATACCAAGCACTTAAAATATTATGTTTTTTATGATTTGGGTAGAACTGAAATCGAGTGGCCTATCAGTAATGTACCGCCATTCTTTGTTTAGAACCCATGGTTTATTCTGCTATTTATTGAGTCACGATATACACATTTTCTTATTTTTAAGTATTAGATATTGATTTTTCTTTATGCAATTTTCTCATACAAATCGTTTTCCAATCTTTATTTTAAAATGTTCTTACTTCAAAAACACAACACTGTCTGATTTATAAGCTCCAACGGCGAGGATCAGTGTAATTGTTATTGTCGAGATCAACGCCCCCGGAAAGTGAGAAGCCGAAGGTGGAGAGGGTTGGAGAGATCTCCTCAGCGGTGATGGCCTGTGAGTATTTCTCAAGGATGCCCAACTCACTACCGTGATAGATGTAAACGACGCCACGGCCATTCAGACCACCGTACGGCGCTCCTACAGCAATATCTGAAAACAGGACGATGATGAATAACAAATTTACTACTGTAAGGCAATAAATGTTAAATTACAAAAAAGATCTTGGAAATGTCAGAAGTGTGTATTTTTCAAAGGCTTTTACGTTATTTTTGACATCCCTAAAGAACATTTATAAAATCTTATACATAGTATAAGTTATGTTAAAATCACCGAGGTATATGAAGATACAAGTTTGCTGTATTCCATCTATAGTTCATAAGAAATATTGTAAATGCATTCAATTTGAAATTGTAACATACCACTAAAACCGTCGTAGTTGATATCACCCAAGGAAGTCACTGCTAACCCAAATCTACCTCGCGATACCTCACCCGTCCTAGCATGACTCCGGGCGTAAGTCTGAAACCAGTGAACGAATTATATAAATATATGTAAATTTCACAATTTACCATAATTAAACCAGAAAATTAAGTGTAAATGTAAGCAACTAGCAATCCATTTACCCTATCTTTGCCTTGGTAAATGACGTAGATCCTGCCATGTTCGTAACCGTCACTCTTGGGTTTAGTGAACATTGGGGCTCCGACGATAACGTCATCAGCACCATCGCCATCTATATCACCGGAAGCGAGACTGTAGCCAAAATATGCACCAATCTGTGAGCCACTGATGTTTTTGATGTTTTGCAACTCCCAAGTGTAAAGTATGACCTGGAAGATTAAATTTTGATAAAGTTACTATAGTCATTCTATTGCTATGAGTAGAACATTTCTTCCAGTAAATAAATTGCCTCGTCCTAAATTCATGAGGTAATAAAATATACACTAATTCCCCTAATATTTGAAAACATGAGGTCCAACTCACCAGCCCTTTCAAATTAGATCCTCTGGGTACTCCAACAGCAACGCTTTGAATACCCTCACCAGCAAAGTCTCCTACGGTAACTGAATATCCCATGTAAGAATTGTCATACTTAGGACTTGCTTCGGGCGTAGCTATCAATGCTGGTTTTGCATTCATTGTTTGTGACATCAGCTGACCTACAAAAGAAGATTCGTTTAGTTGCCATTTAACTTGACCCTCAAATCACTGGAATAATTTCTTTTGGACTAGAAAAACGTATTTAACCTAAATAAATTATATGTAATTTCTTAGTGACACAAGACAAGAACATAATTGTTTTAAATCGAATTTAAAAGCACTAATAAATATAATAATAACAAAAAACAATTTGGAGACTTATTCATTTGTCTTTAGTAATAGAAGGTATTAAAACATATTGCAATAGTCCAAATAGCATATATTCCAGTTATACAATAAGAATGGAACACATAATGAAATTATTGATCGAAGTCAATAGAGACTTGAAATGATTTTTAAGCGGTTTCAGGGCACAGCCAAGTTAAGAACAAGTTTATGAAATTTCTTAGTCCCACAGTATTTTTATGCTTGCGTTTTTTTTAATTAACAAATGAATTGTACCGATGACTTTGTTAAATACATGATAGCTATTAATTATTTTTATGACACATTTATCATGAATATACAACACTTAAAATGAGCTAAAATAAATAGATTTCATAAAAGTTAAAAATACATTTTACAAATTCATGATTTCTTCCAAAAAATATTTTTAAAATGAGAACCAGTTTTTATACATGTTTTAAAGGGTTGTATTACAAAAGAATTTCAAAATGTAATCTTGTCACTTAAATTGCAAAGCTTAGATTTAAATTGCCAATAAATAAGGTCTTTTTTTACTGATTACACGCTGTTGACCTGACGGGCCTTTACAGCTTCACCGGAGTTTTTGGGCGAGCGCTTAAGGCGTTCAGCCATACGGCAACAAGCTCAAGGGCGCTAAAGTAAAATCTATATAGAACGCATTATTAATTTAAATTTCACGTAACTGTTAAATATACCATTAAATCCTCGAACGGATCTCCATACACCAAATGACCATTAATTGGGATACTGATGCGATATGATGTTTGCTCTTCACTGAATTAGTTTTAAGCATGTTTTATGTAATACGTATTAATCGAAGCATTAATAAAACCCTATTCGAACGTTTAGTTTTTGAATCTGTATGTAAAATATCTTTAAAACATTGCTATTTACATTGAAATTAATCTGTGGCAAAATTTGATAAAAATGATTAGCACACTTGTACAACTCTTCTTAGTTTTGTTCAATTATTATGATGTTAATTAAATGGATTTTGAATACAATTGGTAAAATGAAATCATCAAGGCTATAAAAGTACATTAGCACAAAATGATATTGTCATGACCCATGAAATAGTTAAAGAATCTCGTGCAAATATAGACCATCATCGACTATATCTAGAACATTCTATAGAGTCTAACAGTCTATTGGGTTCCATCCAGTAAGAATTCGGAGCAATTATGGGGATGTCTGATAAAACCTTTAGGTCGATACACCAATCTACACCGTGCTTTTAAAGGTAAGCTCATGATTTAATCGCCATTCACACCAATAATTTCGATTTTTTTTTTTGTGAAATCATTTGACGCGAATAGTAAGTTCAATTTTATTTTAAATCAAATTTAAAACATTCGAGGATAACTTTTCTTTAATATTTTTACGACTGCAATCATTACAAATTCTAGGATTATTAAAAATCCATTTCATTTTATACCAAACTTATTTGAAATATATGATAACAAACATCTATGAATGATAATTCCATACAGTGCGAAACATATGAAATATACATTGATTAATTTTTAGATAATTTAACCTTTATTAGCTTTCTTTTATTTATTCTCGAATCTCAAAAATATGATTTAAAACAGTTGCAATGGGTTTGCGAGAATGGTTCACAAGGCATCGATTTAGGATTAGGCATTTATAAGCCTCTCACTATGTTATTTTGGTTAAAGAAGTTAAATTATTGTCAATCGTGGCGATACGTTAGGACATGTTTACCTTCGTCTGGTATTTTCGGCATATAGTAGTAGAACGTTTCATTTGGTCCTATTGAAAATGTTCGCCCTGCGGATTTGGATGAAAACAACATTGTCAATGTTCTTTATATCATAATTATTGTAAGGTCACGTCTTCCAAGAAGAATGAGATCCGACGAACGTACCCTGGTTGTCATAGGTGTCCCAATTTACCCCATTTCGTAAATAACAATCTAAGAATCCATTACATCTACTGGAAATGCCAGTTAATTACTACGGTTACCACTATTTCAGACATTCAAAAAATGTGCATTTATCTATCATAGGCGTCCGAGTGAAATTTCACACAGAAATTTAAAAGCTGCGTTTAGATTTTACCTTGCCAGTAAAAGCTGCCTGGAGCTCCCATGAACAACCTTTGTCCGTCCTGTAAGAAGATTAAAAAAAAAATGGTTAAATTATATTATTCATCCATTTACACAGTTAGAGTGCATTATTTACGTTTAGGCCATTTTAGCCTGTAATAACATTCCCCTTTTCCTTTACATCCCATCAGTGTATCAAGGATTTTACCTACCAAATAAAAAAAAATACAACAGTTCTCGACCCCGATATTTTTAGCATCGGACAGTAATTTTAAGTTTCTATTTTTTACCTCATGTGTGTGTGTTATATTCCTACGCAATAAAATTTACGTCCAATAGATTAATTATATTTAATTGAATAATGGTCCTTCGCGTCAACTATTGAACATTTTGCATAAAATTGTGAAAGGGTGTTGCGAATTTGTATAGAGTATGTAAGTGTATCACAAAGTAAAAAGGTTGAGAACTGCTGGCCCAGTAAACTGCTTTGGTATGTCTCACTGAAAATCCCCTGAATTTATCTAATCTTTTCCCTCATACTAATTAGACAAAATTCTTTGGATAAAAGTTTATTTTCATATCATACGTTTTAATTTCATAATTTCATTTTCATTTTAAAAACCTCGTTCTATGTTATTATATTGTTATAACAAAATCTCCCAAGTACCACATGAAATCGAACCTGATTGATTACGTACTTCATAAATACATTTGATAAAGTGAAAGTGTACACAATCTTTTTTAAAGCGCCCATAAAGATGTTTCTAAACAAAGTGTCAAACACTAGTTGTCCATTATATACCCATCTGAAGTTTTACGACTTGAAACCGACCACGTTTTTATGGAGCCACTTATGGTAATATATGAGATAGGTCCCTGCTCTAATTGAGTATGAAGATATCTGTATAAGTTTGTGAAGTTTGAACGCTTTCTCAGTTTTGACCGCGGGTTTGTCTCAGGACTGAAGTTTATGATCTTTGTTCATTGAAAATATATATTTTGAAGAAAAACTTCATCAAGCGTATTGAACAGGGAACAAAAGTAAACCGTCACGTTTGATATCGGATTTCGGTACTACTTGGCATCAAGCACGCTCGGGTCAATGACGCACAGAATCGGATACATTCGGCTCCAGTCGCCATCAATGGCGGTTACTGTCTGACAAGGAGTGCATCGTTCCGTAAATTACATTTTCATTATTCATTATAATGAATTTCATCATTATAAGTGTATATATTACGTATGTACAATTGGACACGATATTTTATTCAAATTTTTCTTTTCTATCATGTTGTCATAAGCATATACCCACTTTTATATAAATGTAGTGTGGTAAAATGCAATTTCAAAACAATAACGACTACTTTGAGGTCTACAATCCATCAATGGTCGTCATTGTCATGCCGGCATGCAAATCTCTCAGCAGCTGGCTGATCCGGGAAAGCGATAGTCTAAAAGTCACTATGATAAGTGCTTGATGGTAGCAATCCAATAGGGAATCGACAACCGACCAACCAGATTGATTTGACGTTAGTAGTTTCATCGACGGCATAAAGAGTGTGTTTCCTTCACTAACACGGAAGAGTACCACATAAAACTAGCCGTAACAAAAGTGACTGACACTAGGGCTCAAGCTCGTAACACAATCATTTGAAAATCAACCAAGGAAGTGCTATTCTTTTGACTTCGCTACAAACTGAGTAGACTCCTTAACACTTTACATTAATAGGTATAATTCCGTGCAACGATTCGGATGAAATGAAGCCTATATTTTGCCTCGCGCTGTGGTCAAGTTACCTGTGAGATCTCATTAAAATTCCTTAGATAATTTTAGTGATTATCGTATTCAATCACACGTACTGACAGACATATAGATAGACAAAGTTTTCAGAAATAGAATTATTGTATTCTTTAACACAACAGATCACCCACAATCAGTTAAAAAAAGTTAATCGATAGAGTCTTAAATTGTGAAATCCACTGTCTTAAAAGATTGCAAGCGATTTATGTTTGTAACAAGATTACTTATTTTTTTATAAAAAGAGTAAAATAAAACTAAACGTCAGAGATGTGAACATAGATTGCAGCGATTTATTCACCAGGCCGAAGAGACGGAAAAGGACTATTTTTTTTAAACTTCTGTTTAATAATTTGTCAGCGCAGTCTCGAGTGGTAACATTCACTGACGTTAAGCGTTGTGATACAATGTAAAAGAGGATGGCGTTTTTTCTAATTTATTTCATACGCAGAACGCGAATGATAGAAAAGAGGAATCGTATAGGTTTAAATGAATTGAGACAATCAAAATGAGTTATTTTTATCTTTTACAACTGTCTTCATTCCGTCTCAGGGCTACGGGACACCGTACGCGCACGGGCTTTCGTCCATTCGCAGTTGATGTTTCGTTTATCCGAACGAAGCACTTTTCACCTTCATTTATTATGCGAATAGCAAACGAATGGAACGCGCTCTCTGCCTCTGTTTTTGCTGATATACAACATAACGGTCTTCAAAAGAAGAATGAATAAGATTTTACTGAGCGAACGCGTTACTTACTCAACCCCATCCTCAATTTTTTCAGGAGTAATAAAGGAATACCGTCGAATAAATTTAACATTTACTGATTTTATACTTACGTTATGTTTTATTATGAGTACTAAATCCCAAAGGAATAACATAATAAGACTCTAAAATCTTCTAGTTACAATTGCTTCAGAAAATAACAGTTACTATAGTGTACATATATAAATTAAGAGTCACTGTATCGTGTACATGCGTAACACCATGTACGTCTTGGTCGTAAGTAGATCGTCCTGCCGCGACTGGTTCGCGAAGGTACATCAGATGTAATAACCGCCAAAGGTATAACTTTCTGCGATCAGCCATGTATATCGAGCGACCAAGAGAGGTATAAGGGATTCGTAGCCGATTTGGTCGTGACCACAATGCGCATGGTATTATGCATATGCTCGTCATAATGACTCTCAACTTATAGCGTTTCGTGATCAACCAATAAGTGATCAGCGGAGAGGCTTGTAAGTTGCTAGGATGCCGATAGTTTGTAGATGTTTTGGAGGTCACAGCTATTTTTGTAATTCACTATACTAATATTATAGGATACAGAGTCTTTGTTTTATTGTGCTATAATAAAAAACGAGGTTTTGTCTAAACAAATAAGGGATTTTTTGACCTATATAAGCTTATAACTTTTACCGCGTTTTAAGAAAGACAAAAAACAGACGTCCCAACAAATCCATGCGTGTGAACGTGTCAGATAAGCGCACGACTCGGGTTACACTTGAAACGAAGCGCGGGGGAAGAAACGAAAAATGTGTTAACATATGTATACATAGTTCATGTTTTTCGCGCAACATAGTAATTCTTAGGGAAACGTCAAAGACACATCGAGACATCATAGTCTATATATATATACAGGAATGTAGTAAGTAATCCCTGCGAAATAACAAGCAAACTTGTGAGATACTGGATTTCGACTGCTCCAAGACTGCCATATACATGTCGGAACTGTCATCAAAATTTACACGCTTCAGTGCATCACGTTTTGATATCAGCCAGTAAATATCGAGCTTCTTTGTATCTTCAACGTGGTAAATTAATAGATCAATGACGAGACGGTGACTTTCTGGTAATCTTGTCTTGATACAATACTAATTATCAACTGTATTTTATTTATAGCTAGCCTACAACTACTCCATCTACACAATATGCTTCATGTAACTCTAACAGTTTATCTAGTACACGGTGAGACAGCTCTCAAATGGCAGAATTTTTCCAACTTACTTGACCTTTATAGTCTATGTGATATTTTGTAGTGTAAATTATACTACTGTAAAGTAAAATTCATTCCGTAGGTTTTGCATGAAAGCGTAGAATAAGAAAAAATTATAACAGACGGACAGTTTTACAATATCAATTTCTAGTGTCATTTCATTCGAAGACTTTTTCTGATATTATTACCTTCAATATGTAATTAAATTTATTTAAAAAAGAGAGGTCGATGTTGAACAACATTTTTAATTGAATTTAATATTCTAATTGCAAGTTGTATAATTTATTTAGTCATAGGTGCTGGCAACATTAAAAATATAACCCTAAAATAGCGAGGCAAAGCTGTGTTCAATAATCTATCCAGCTTAGCATTGAATCGATCCGACAATGAATAAATATGCGCGTACGACTGGCGGTTGGCAGCCATATACAGAGACCGAGTTGCAAACACACTGGGGCCTGTCGCGTGCGTGCAGATGTCGCGAAGTTGCGATGTTTTATTTTGTTTATTTCAGGTTTTAGTGGACTTATTACTGTATGTCTGGTGCTACCGTACTCTACAATAGCATGTACAATTTAAAGAAAATACAGTCTGTGAAAACGAAGGATTCCACGGTCGGTTTAACACATACCCTATTTATATTACAAACAAAGAGGTTGTGAGGATAACCTTATATTTATTACTCTTACACGCAAAAACTACAAAACGTATTTTGATGAAATTGTACAATAATAGCTTAGATATCAGAATGTTATAATTTTTGAACATGTTGTTTAAATTTATCAAAATTCCGCCTCTTCGGAATTACCTTGACTTGTACTGTTTAAATGCTTGGAGTTACACGTAGATAATGTACCAATATTTATAAAGATACAAAGGCAGACGAAGTCGATAGCGGCAGCTAGTAATTCATAAAAGAGGTAGATAATATAAGGCGTATCATTAATATAACTTAGAAACCTTAATTTTCAGTATTGTGTTGCGACTTCAGTCTCCTCTTACATAATACAACCCTTAGTATTTTTTACTAAGCGTTTTACGATGACTCTCCATATTAAGATCTGACGAAACATTATCTAACTTCAGATGTAAGTCTATTAAGTTAACCTTAATACTGATTTTGATTCCTTATGTGACTATTCTACGTTACTAGCTGTGTTCTGCGGCTTCACTTGTTTTCAATTTTATCGGTCCACACTATTAAATCGTCCTTAATTACCGTATTTTCTAGTTTGTATCGGGACTTCTTCACCCCTAAAGGTCATAGTGTCATATCTTGCTCAATATATAGAATTGCAAAAAAAAACAAATAATACTAGAAATTTGTGCATAATAAATAAATACAGTGTAGTAAGTGAAGAAGGTCCATGTGATACTAAATGCCGTACCACTGGCAATTGCGTTCCATCGAAGAGATTTAAATAAAGAACGAATAGATTTATTTGTACTGTTTTATTTCACAATTATAACGTCATCGCCAGCGCTCCGTCTAGCGTACAATGTTTGATTTGTACTTTATATATTGCCGTTTCTTTTCAATATCTTCGGTACTGTAATAAGATTTTGTAATTTGGCAACCACCTTTCTAATATTAACGATTATATTAATATTATAGACATAATTTTGTTAGCTGCAGGAGATGTGCAATGGAGATAATATGTCCTCGGACACTGCAACGCCTGACTGAAGTATCAAACTTTTCTGAATTCAATTAATGTTATTAATCTCTGTTTAAAAGAGCTTGTTCTTTACCTTCTTTTCAATATTCCGAAAAGTAAGTAATATTGAATTTAAGTTTTTAACTAGTACGAACAGCATAGACAATACATAATAATAGTTCGCGGTAAACTATACGACTTTACTTATGTAAATATATGTAAAATTATTTAGAAAATCATTATCCACGGACACGAAGACCCGTATGGAATCAAGTGTTAAAGCTAAACATAAAACTGCACTGTTGCATAATAAGCATATTGTTATATGCAAATAATTGAATATTTAACAATCCACATTATGAGTAAAGGAAGACCGAAAAAGGTGTGGATGGATCGTGTGAAAAATCATAAGTGTATAAAAGGTGGGAGCATTGAGATAACATCTGACAGGGGAGAGTGAAAGAGGAATACATGTTGTGCCGATCCCACTTAGATGAGATATGGGTAAGAAGAAGAAAGTATTCTGAGACCTTTAGTAGGACAAGAAGAGGTAGACCATTTTTAACCGGAATATAGAAAAAATCATTTCGCCAAATATTAAGCCAAGTAAACATATTATTTTTGGAGACCATGAAAAATCAGGGATACCTTCATATCCATCGCCTTAAATATGCCACGAAGACAGAGATCTTCGTATTCTTAATTCAGTAATGATATCTAAAGTTTTTAACTACGACGGTAAAAGAATTTAAAATATAACTAAAAATAAACTCGATCATTTAGAAACGCCTTACTTTGAAGTTAAAGTGAGATAACGTGAGAAGTATTCTATCGGCCCTATACTTCTCTCTTTGTTGTTTAGTTTGAATGATCGTGTTCCAGTTATTCAACTCGAGACTTTTAGAAATCTCTTGTATCATGATTTCTATTTTTAAGTAATTAGATTTTAATGATTTAATATATTGCCTTTATAATATTTTGATTCACTAAAATAATATTCAAATGATTTAAACGGACTTTAATGTGGTTCCTGTTGTCACTTTTAGTATTTGCATTCGTAGTTACATATCGTCAGCGACAAACGTGGGATAATCAGTTCTTGTTCAACGATCGGAGGTAAAGGTCGATAGCAAATAAATAGTGGTGCTAAGCTTCGAAGTGGGTAAAGTTAATAAAAGGTGTTTAGTAAATGAGTTCTACAGGAAAAAGGTATTTTTATGATATAGGGGTATTTTATAATACTTGCATCTTCCACGTATGTATTATTATTTTTGGTCTTCAATAGACGAGTAATCGCGGTTTAAATATAAATAAATACTATAAAAAATATAACGTCCACATAATTGTAGTAAATGAAGAGAAGTCAACAATTACATATTTTTCTTTTCCCACACATAGTGATACTACAAAATAATACCAATGAGGGTTGATGAGAGGCGCGCGCGGCCGATCGTAAAAAATAAAGTCAAATCATACATCGCAATATGACAAATATGTTGTGCCAACCCTACTTAGGTGGGATAAGGGTAAGAAGATTATGATATGGTAATGAGTAATCGTGATTTAATGTTGTATGGTAACACTGCAGGATTTCGTTACACTGCATTTGACAGAGGATGGCCAACATCCGTACAGTTATTGCTATCAACGTTCGCACGAGTTATTGCTATCAACGTTCGCACGAGTTATTGCTATCAACGTTCGCACGAGTTATTGCTATCAACGTTCGTACAAGTTATTGCTATCAACGTTCGCAAGAGTTATTGCTATCAACGTTCGAACTAATATAAATCTTATATAGATATAGCGAGATTAGCGAGATAGACAAGATAAATTAATCGACATTAGCAAAATTGATTGATTACGGTGTTCGTTTTATCACATGGAGAATTTTGTCGTGTAAATGCCTGTATTTGATACGTACTTTTTATGAAAAAGTTTACTAAAACCTGTTTATTTTACAATAATACTCAATGCATTGAATATTGAATTTTAAATCTGTAATCACCTAGAAATGTACTGTTTTATAATCTGCCCAAAGAATTTATCGCGTTCACGACCTTTCCATTGAAGAGCTTATAATATCCGATACATTGTACGAGATCTTTTCCAACTTATGTCCCAACTTCTTTGATTCATATTTTAATGATTAAATTATTTTTTACGAAGAACCTGGATTGTGGATTAACATAAGTTACTGAGAATTTAATCATGTACCTAGATATACATATAACCCTTCGATACCTTTGACAGTTTATAGAGACGAGCTGTTCGCATTGTGAATTATGCAGACATTCCTAGGTACATCGAAACGCATCAGTTGCTTAGAGATATAGCATTGCTCAACGTCTTCTACCGTTTGCAGTAATTCAAGTATTCTGAAAACTTAGATATTATGTCTAATTTCTTTCTCTTTTTTTCAATAACAGAACCACTTCATCGCTGGACTCGAAGCCAAAGTTTTACAGTAACCTCCATCTAGGCAAGAATTAAGAAGTGAACAATATCTTGTCTTTGCTGTACTGTAAAACTTTATAACCGTGTCCTGTGCATTGTGTTCCTTCTTCATATAATATCGGTCCCCTCAAGAGGAAATGTGAGGACATAATTGTGTAGACCAGAATAATAGCGACGATCAACTACGTATTTCTTCATCTCTAGATCGTTGCAGCTGTTTTTGGATTGTATTGTCCATAAATTCAGAGTCCATAAAATTCAAACGGTAAAATAAGAAATTTCTAACAACATATGGCTCTATTGTATTACCCTAATAAAGTAAAGGCATTATAAGATGAATGAATGAATAAATCAAATGCGATGAAAATAAAATGTTTCCTATTGGACAAATCCGTGATGTCGCAATTCTTTGACAGTTGCGCGCGCGCATGCGCTTCGCTTTTCCCGCGCGACGCCATTGTCTGCAAATGGCCACCGTTTACGGGAGCGTATCCGAACCCATGTTTGTAAGCTTACAGGAATGTTTGACGTTGCAATGACATGGAATTTAACCATGCAAGGAGGAAACAAAAAAAGTAGCAAAAGCGTTTAAGGTTTTTGGAGATCACAACCGTGATATTCTAAAATAAATAAAAAAGAAAACAATGTTATTTATTTGAATTGTTACTAATCTGGAGATTTCTATTTACAGTACTAAAATATGTATAAATACTAATATACATTGCTTTTTTATTATAGAACAACGACGACGTATACAAATAATTAATAGATATCGGAAACATGTACAGTAAATCCATTTTAACAAAACTGTACGATTGCTGCAACTAATAAATTTGTTCGATACCGTACATAGAACGAATGCCGGTAGGTGTGAACATCGCGATCCGTTACTACTCATGGATTCTGAATCCTAATAAGTAAGAGACGTTGTCACCATAATTCTGTTCGAGTAAGTACGTATTACAATTTTGCAAGCAGCGGTCTTAAAAATGTCAGGTTTTCCGAAGATTATTACTTTTAATGAGGGTCTATATACTTTTTTATTTTACAAAAAATAATTGTCAATATTTTATTTCCATATTTTCATTTAAAAATATTTCCATTAATTTTGTTTAATATTCCCACTAAAACGTTCACGCCTGTCATGGCGTTGGATTGACGTCACAGCATCCAAAATAACACTATTTTTCAGAACAATGTGACGGAAGCTGTGATCATGCGTTATAATTGGTTCTTCTGTTCACGTGATAATAAGAATTACCTATTATTTAAAAATAGAACATTTTTTCAACGTGTAAATAAAATCTATCAAATTTTGTATATTATAAACCATTGCAAAAAAAAAGCAAAATTTATCTAACATATATATCCGCATTATTTGCGACATTTGGTTGTAATATTTGTATGAAAAAGTAAACTAATGTTTGTATATTACTTGACCTATAATATTTTATCTTATATATTTGTGCATACGAAATATATGTGTATATGTCTTGAGTGTATAAGAAAGTTCATAAATAAATGAGACCATTTTACAAAACTGCAGCCTTATAAAATTTTTAAAATCCTATTTAAGTATTTCCTACTTTGTTTAATCCGTATTGTTAGAAGAAAATAGAGCTACAGATGTTCTCTAAAATTTTATAGCAATCTTATACACCAGTCATACTGGCAATGATTTCATTTCACTTCATAAATTATCATTTAAACTTTTGACTTTTTTTTAATCTACGCCATGTTTGTCATCGTAATTATTAAGGCGCGAGACGATGATAATTAGTTGACGGCATGTCTGTCTGTGTGTTGAATTTTAATCGGCTTCTTTATATGTAACTATAGTTTGGTATATAAATACTTGATGTATATTATGGATGTTTATTACTAGTGGTCTCCTTTTAACAATAGAGAAATTTTAAGAAGAATTTAGTGTTTGGTAAGACGAACGATGGAACAAAGAGATTTCAGTCTGGTGGCTGGAGAGTGAAATACTTCCCATGGATGCTCACAGGATCGTGGGAGTTAGTGTGAGCAAGAGAAAACATCCACACAGCAGTGGGCAAATATTATGGGCAGGATGGAGGAATGTATTTTTTTTTATATTGAAGATCTGACCGCAATGTCATGTAATGTATTATGTAGGTACTAATTATGAAAATGAATTAAGCCTATAAAGTTACAAATACCAGAACAAACTAATAGGCGTTCGGTATAAGATATATATATTTATAGAAATTAATAATTAGGTCGGTAGGTAACAATATTCGTAAGTCAGCAAAACGCTTCGAAACTCAGAATTGAATTATTTCTACTCATGTAACAATTCTATTAACAAATAGATCTCGAAATAGATAAAATAGAACGTAACTGATAGTAACCAACGAGCAATTTACGTGTAACAGCAATATCACTAAAGCAATCTCCCCTAAAATGGTATCATTACGTCGGGCAACGATTAAAACTCAATTGTATCCCAAATATAGAAGTCATAATAAAACGGCAATAAACACACACACGACTACTATTTTCAAAATAGGAATCGGTCGGCCATTTTGTTTTATTTTTTTGCGCGGGGACAATAAAAGTTTTTAATAATTCATAAGGCGCGCGGTGCGGTGAATGCGCGCGCGCATTCGTCTCACGTGCGCTCGCGCAGTGCCCGATGCGATCACGATGATACTTATATGGGCAAAAATAATTCTATTCCCACGATCGTAAAATCACGATGTTTTACATGACTTCTCTATTTTTATTTGCACGTGGAACATAGTCTACGTGTAATGTATTTTCGGAGAGGCATCTCTATTATAGGTTCATACGTGTTTTGAATGTAAATGAAAATGATACAGTTTTTTTTTCATATTATGTTGTATGTATGTAGATGTTGTTGATTATGAACAATCGTATAAAAAAATATAAACTGTTATAGAATATTAACATCAAAGAATTTCATAAAATTAGAATTATTTTTAATGAATAAATTGAAGTATTTGAAAGAGAATTTGCCTATCATTAAGCAGAATCGCAAGATTGTGGCATACAAAAAAAATACACGGATGATAAATGTTGCTTAATACCATATATAACCATCTGAAAGCAATTCCAATGCAATTGCAATTTAATATAATAACTGTTCGCGTGTTGAATTACCAGAAATTGATTCGATAAAAACTTCCCTCGAGTTAGGGCTGTCAAACGTTATATTTTTATTTTTAACAAAACGTGCCATTAAGTTTTATGAACTCTATAAGACTGCAGTATTCAAAAAACAATTGATAACCGTAAAAAAATTAATTAATTAAAAAAATTAAGTAAAAAATTAGTACAGGACTAGCTTTTATCCGCGGCTTCGCATACGAATATGGTAATGTAGACCTGTGCTTTGGAAATAGTACTTTTTCTAAATGAGAAGTACCTTACGTTCTTTTCTGTACTCTTTACAAGGCGTCTGGAAAATTTTATGACGGTCGGTTGAATAGTTACGATGTGAAAGCACAAAAACCAATTCACATTAGCATTTATAATAGTAGTAAGGACTGCATCATATTGTGTATTATAACCACCAGTAGAAATATCATGAGGTGTGAAAATGGATATTTTTTGTACTTTAAAAAAGAATTGTTGTAAATATAAGAATAATTAACATATATTAACTAGCTATACCTCGACGAAATAAGAATACTATTTCCACAATTTATTACAAGTTATCGCTTGACAACCATAAGCGTATTTATGACAAAATGCTTAATACTTACGCCATCTATACGGCATTTAATGTAAATGTTAAATCGTCATTTACGCCGCCATTGATTAATCTGAACCGGCAGCGCGGTATTATATAAAACAACTGATGATTTTATATTGCTTTTATGAGAACATGAAAGAAGAATATGTGTAATTATCATTAAATATTGAATAAATAAATTCTCGACTGTACAAGGTATACTCGTATTATTGATTATTATTGGTATGATTTTTACTTTATCGGTGAACAAGAATTATAATTACTTTTGTACTTCATTTCCCACAAGGCGAATTGACACATCAACCAGTGTCTTTATTTTCTAGATACGTATATTCGTATTGCATGGGATATCGTCATAGATTATAATTTGCAATTAAGTTTATTTTATCTGAAACTAGCAAGCCCGGCAGACGTTGTCCTGCCCTCATAATAAAAAAAAAAACTTATGTGCATGAAACGCTTAAGGCATCTTGACTTTTACCGATTCTTTCATCAACTATCATTAAAAACCTTGACAAATTATACATATATACTTAATAAACCTTCCCCGTGAGCTACTCTATCTATTGGTGAAAATACCATTACAATCCGTTCAGTAGTTTTTGAGTTTATCGCGAACATCCAGACAGACAGGCAGACGCGGCGGACGACTTTGTTTTATAATATATATTACTTAATTGACGGAAATACTTTCACTGGCATAATCGTACGTACGAGTAAGTGCAATAGAGATACTGCAATATCTGTGTGCTTTTAGTTATGATAAATAATATATTGTTAGAAAATCAGTTAATTAACAAACGATAAATATTAATGACGAATTATAAAACTCGTAGTAAATTTAATTTTTAATAATTTCTTTATAGCACCGACGACATTGTGAGATATTTGCCAGGTAGATACAATTAAATATTGAATATTCACATAGGTAAGAACCTTTTGTGTGGTGGTACCCTAACTGCGTTTTCTGCCATTAAAAACTGCGACGTAAGGTCTAGAATATACTCTATTCTAATAAAGAGTAACAAGTGGGCGTATAAATAAATCAGAAGGTAATGCAGTAGTATTTTATGGCAAGATACTATCGTTTGAGATACACAAGAATATATTAATATGTAACAGTATAGTTAATCTCATTGATGATTGAATTAATGAACTCGAATAATAGCAACAAAAAAAATTATAACAATAGAGATTTTTCAAACATCTTATTACCTTAGATATGGCTGCTGAAAAACCAGCTTGGCATACGCCAGTCTTCCGTTGCCCGTGACTCGCTGTGGAAATGGAAAAATAAAGCATTATATTCATGTAGAAAAAAAAATCATTACGATAACACTTTTAATTCGATGCTTTTAGAACACAAAGAATATTATTGGAGTTGGCATGTAAAAGGTTCTGTATCTGATTTCGGCTGTGCATTTGAGAGTACAATGAAACACTTATAATTATACAGGAGTTACATTATCAAATAAAGACTGTATGCTCAGTTCTAGTCAATCTTTTCGGCCGCTCGGATTATAGTCGTAAGTTCGTGCTTGCGCGTAATATAGTCAAGGAGTTGAATTCAAAACAAACTTAAAATATTACTATACGAAACTAAAATTGGCATTTGTTTACCCCTTAAGTTGTGTTGATGTCATACATATAATATAATAGGTATTTATACATAGATTTGTGATTTGTGCAGCTTTCGGCGGCCAAAAAGTTTTGCTAGAATTGTAACTAGTTTAAACTTAAAAGGCTTAGCCGACATCTATAAAACTAACTTGAAATTGTAACGTTTATTGATATTTCTTAAACTTTTTAAATGAGCAGTTTTATTAAACTTAAATCTATGGTTATTTCTGAGACCTTTATTTATTATTTATTAAAACCCAATCAAAATCCAACGGGTAGTTTTTGCCTAAAGCTGTTTAAACGCTATACAATTTTTTTCAAATAATTTCATCTTCTGTTGCCCATTAATATAGGAATATATATAATTAACTATTGTAACATATATTTTAGTATATTTGTAATGTAAAGACGTAATAATAGTAGAAATGATAACGTAAATAGGATATGATAAGGCCTTAATGCGATGTTTGCCTTAGTAATGTTGGAGGGAAGGTGAATCCCTTGAAGACTATGATTCGGTGTTGCCAACAGAATAATTACAACATTTATAACACACGACAACATCAACATATACATGCAAATAATATATACATTAAATATGTTTGTACCAGAATATGATTTAATATATAGGGTGATACTATTTTGGTGTACTAATAAATAAGGGTATTTCGCGTTTATTAGAAATGTGAAAATTACATTCAATTTGGTAAATATAAATGATGTAGGGGGGAATATAAATGAATGTAATGAAAAACATTAGGATTGCAAAAATATTTTTTATCCTTTCCCTAACACTGTACCAACTTTTATACATATTAAAACTTTTTTAATGATGACGTACGGGCATATATTAAATTAATTGTGTGAATGACGTGTGTATGAGTCTAACTACTTTATAGGGTGCTTTGCTAACATCCAATCCGTTACCTTAAATTATACTCACCCTCGTCCAAAGAGTTGTACCCTAAAGAAACCATATTGTTGTAATCAAATGTAGACTTATACATACATATATGATAATTACACATACATACTATATGTAGATGTGTATTGTATAATGTTGGTTTCAACATACAGTACGTTTGTGTATAAATGTTTTTAAATAAAGTAAAACGTATTAAGAACCTTACAAAATAATATAAATAAAATTGTTTAAAAATTAAAATTATTTATATGTTCAAAATAAAGCAAATTCGAAATTTAATATAAAATTATAAAACACACTGTATATAATAATATTGCAATATAAATTACATTTTCTTTTTCTAATGCTCATATTAGTTAGTATCTTTGTATCTTTTTCAACTTCGTTAAAACGATTTCTCATCTATGACACCGTCACTTGACTGAAATTGTGCAATAATTTTATATAGAATACTTCACTTTTCGATGTATAATTTCGTTGCCAAAAAATCCTTTACGATCTACAATAGTAATATTATGAATTTCTATTTAAATGTATTATTAATCTATATAATATGTTTACCCTATATAATTAACTCTCATTCGTAGTATAATTTTCTTAAAAAAAAATTGTCAGTTTGAGGAGAGATGACAAATGTATAGAAACAGCAATATGAAAATCTCTCATAGATTTATCATATTAACGCATTCGCCATTTACGTAGACTGTTATAATTTAGTTCATATGAAAAACAAAATAAAGTTAAGTAACGTGTGTATTTAATCATTGTTGAACGTGTATTTTAAAAACGCTAGCACGTTGAGGCCTAAATATAAATAACGCGATAAAATTGGAAATTTAAGTAACGTCGAAAGATTCTCAACTGGGAGGTGTTTCGAGAATATTTTTAATTGAATTAGCAGAAAATGTATATAAGATTCCGAATACATACAATTCGCCACTTACTACTATCGATATTTGAATCTTTGTATGTTTGTTTCGCCTTATTATATTTTCTATACTTTTACATATATATTCAAACACATCTATCTATCTCGTTCTAACAATTTTATGTCTGCAATAACTTTTGACATAAAATAGGAAACGGCCACGTAATATGAGAAATGTATAAATTTATATTACAACGTGTAATATAACTCCCTAATAAATGATATATTACTATATATTTTTTACACAGAGACATAACTGTAAATCATGTTACGACGGTGGCGGCGGCGGGTGACGAAGCGATACGCCCGTGGTTACGCTAATTTACCCGCGCGCCGTTCGCCATTACCGGCGGAAGTGAGCGCGACTTTTCGCGAGCTTTTATCGACGCCATTGTTGGAGCGCTGTAACGGCTTCACTAATCGCTTCGAATAGCGTTAAATTGTGTTTAGGCGAACATTTTCCTAACAAACGTGTATACCTATTTCTTTGATATAGAGTATTTATGATGTTTAATATGTTTCTAAGTGTAATGTAATCAATCAATTCATAAAGAAATTCAGTCAATTTATGCGGAAATTCAGTCAATTTATGCGATACGTATTTGATTACTTTTCTAACAAAGATCTCTCTAGCACGACGATGCAGCGATTTTGTACAATTACTATTTAACAATGATTAAAATATGTTATTATTTCTCTATGTTTATAAATATCGTTACAGAGTAACTAGCCTATCTACACAGCTTCGCTCGTTTTAATATAGATTCACTTATCTCTCGGAAGTAACATTTTTTTCTGAATGTATGTACCCTATGTACTTTTCTGTAACCCTGACAACGTGTATGCTAAATTTCATAATGATTGGTCGAGTAGTTAACGCGTGAAAACGTAACAAACAGACAAACCAACTGTATTTCCCATTTATAAAATAAATAAGGATAAGGATTAACTTATATTTGGACCCACTTGAATTTTAATTATGCTTAAAATAGTTTCTGGAAGGGTGAACAGCAATTTAATTAAGTTAAAGTGTACCTATTTCGAAGGTTTACTTGTCCCGTGTATATTGAATATATACAATAAAGATTAATAGACGTTGTAAATATTATTGGTATGATAATCATTACACGGCAATTTAATTATGCCAACTTCATATACGGCCATTTAATTCCAAACTAAGCATAGCTTATATTAAATACACAGCTGATATACATATACACATACATTTCTACACGCAGCCATAGAGCTAACAATTATGCTCGTCACATAGAAGTATATCGTGAGCGGGGATCGAATGCGCGACATCTCAGATTAATAGTTGTAATATGTATGTTATACAAAACAGTTCAATTATGTACTTGCAGTTAAATAAACATATAAACAAATAACATATAATATAAATAGGCAAGCAAAGTCCTTTGGTTTCTCAACCAATTTTCTTTCTTTTTTTTTAGTTAGTAGCTATTGACGAGCTTTAGTATTTTCAGTACAAAAATGTTGAAAAACAATTTTTTTCAACAATCATCGACGAGTTCAAGTCTTTAATTTTAAATCTCTATTCGTAATAGTTTATAATTCCTAAGTCTATAATATATATATGTATACTCGTATATAGATTTGGTAAAAAAGTCCATAGTATTAGAATACTACACTGGTAACTGAAAAATTTTCAGAAGTATACATACACTGTATTTTTTATGTATTTGATTCGTAGAAGCCACTGTTATTTCATGGCTATCTGGCGGTAAGTACAACCGCAATCAACTTGGTGGTCGCGCTGCGATCTGATTCCATTCATAAATATTTTTTTACAGGGCAGGATAACTTCTGTTGGGCGCGCTAGTAACTATTGAAATATAAACGATAAAAATAAAAACATCTTCAATCATCAATAGAGTTTGAAGTATACAAATTATTTTGATGTGAGCCATGTATGTAAAATTATATTTATTTATCCTAACTCATTGTCATTCGATTTTTTGTCTTTGAGCTAATAACCTATATTAATAAATATATGATTTATTACGTTTGTTCAGAGAAAATCTGTTAAACAGAGCATTTTGTGAATTAAAAGGTACAGTTAAGATACGAATTAGTGGTTTGAAAAACCTCACAAACATTTTTGAAGTTATACTTCTTTTGGCGCGTTAGGGAAAAATGATGAGAGTAAATTTTTACGATGCGCGCACACTATCACGAAAAACCGACACCCTGAAGCTAGCTATAGTCGACATTTTATTAAAAAAAGGATGTATGTATTAAATACCTTTTTCTATTGTTAGTGTCGTTTTTTCTACAAACGTAGAATAAGGCGACAGACAACATTTTAAAAAATATTTTTATCTTGTTACGCCAAAGAAGTATAACTTCTAACGTGTGTCCACACTACTTTTTTAATGTATTTTTTTTTAATATGTCTCTTTTAAACCTGAAGTTTTTACTTAACCGCGTTAACACAGTTCGAGGTGTTAATATACTTACACATGCGACAAGGTGAGAATTCTTTAGCGTCTTCAGCGTTGGAAGACTGTGCGACGTAGCATGAGCCAACTGGATCCCGCTGGTTACCTTTACCCGACACGTAGGAGACGAAAAGTGGAGCGCACGCCTGAAAATTTATAGAATATTTGAAATTTATTACCTAATAAATACAAATAGTATAATTAAAATGGAATCATAACGAATTTCTTTTAACACACACACTCAAAACTTCATAAGTCACGAAGGTCCTTTATCGTAAAAAAATTGACGAAAATAAATTTTATAATGCCTGGATAAATCAATCGTGCAAGTTACTTTAAATGTTATCCTTTTAATGTTATAAACGAGAAAGTTTGTGAGGATGTATATTTGTTAGTCTTTCACGCAAAAACTTGAGAACGGATTTTCATAAAATATAGCCTATCACCGCAGTACAGCTACGATGTTACCAGATATATATATTTAAACTGAACCACATTACTATACCAATAAATGGATTATTTTTATAGAAAACAAACAAACATCTGGACGGAAACTTATATTTATAAAATGGAAGTATACATTATTTATATTTACAAGTAATGAAACCAGTGGTATAAATGAAAATAAGTATATGGACTGATTTGCGACAGTAACGGGTAACATGAAACTGAAAAGGAACTTTTCAAATGATATTTCAAGAGATCTGCATGAACAAACTAATTAACAAAAAATCATTTGAACTATAATGACTGTATTTATTATACTTTTTTTAATTAATTTCACCTGTATGTATGAATGTAACGGAATCTTTGAACGTGATTTTGCCCCACTTTGAACGATCAGATTTGAATCAAACTTTGCACATTCGACGAAGACCCATGCCAATGCAATAATTCGATCAAAATATCCGATTATCCTGATCATATTCGCTAGGATTCAAACATTTATTTTCCTATGAGAGTAAGAGAGATAGAGTTAGTGCCCGAACAACGCATGTGATAGGAATCTTTGAAATTATTTGCGAAATCAAGATACAACTGTTAACACATCTGTACATATTAAAGACAGTTGTTTTAAAGTAAATTGAACTAAAAGCGAAAAATAAATTATAGTTAAAAAAACTAAAAAACACGCTACGGTGCTATGTATGCCATTTTTAAACTAACTCTCCGTTTCGTAAACAAAACATATTGTAGCTAGTTTAGAAATATCATACAAGCACCCCACGCTTTTACAATAGTGACATTAATTTTCTCATCAGTAATTTAAGAATTATTTTTAACTTTTTAGATTGATTATTTCTAAAAGCGTGTTTTTTAAACTATAGTTTATTTTTTATACCTTCATAATAATGTTATATACAAAGGCAATATTCAAGTATTTTTAATGTTAATATTAGTGTAGTCAATAAATAAAAGGCCGGCTTAAACCGCACGTCGACACTTAAATAACCGTGTTTTATTATCAATCGATCGGTGACGTCGTAAAACTGGCTCGACAAACACGTGAACACAGAGTTTTAATGGCCCATCGCTTAATGTGTATAAAACGTACGCGCATCGAAACCCAAAGTAAACGGAATTAAAATTGTGAAACAGTTTCGGGCTATCAAATATGTGAAGAACATAAAAACGTTCATTTTATTAACTTTGTCTTTTGTTTTATATGTTTGACTAGCTGTGCCCGCGGCTTCACGTGCTTTTGTTATAGATAGTTGAGTTACAGCTAAATGTATATCGTGAAAATACTTTTATAATTTTCGAATTGATGAAGCCCTGTTGCACCGAGTGGGCTTCAATGTTTCACCGGGTTTTTAACCCTTAAATGCATATTATTGCCAATTATCTACATTTCACTTCTACTTCCTTATATTCAAAGACCTAAGTGAATGCGTTTCTGAAAGAAAGCATGTTAAACCTTAGAAAATCCCTTACGTGTGAAAGATAAAGTTGACATTACTCTTGGCGGATAAGTTATATTTTTAACGTGATATCGTCTTATAAATCGATGAACGCTGGCTGCACGCACGGAAAATCATGACTTATTGTCACGTTCCGCCTAAGCCGAGCATGCAAGCTTATCTATTTCTTTTCCACTCCATCGGTAATTCAATGATAATAATTCAATTCAATTCATAAAAGTATGCAATTTCTCATGTTCAATGTTTTCTTATGACGTTAACACGTAAAATTATCGTCCGTAAACCGACTTTACAGACAACCAATTTTATGTTGTTGTTTTAAAAGTAGTTTCAAAACTCAAAACAAAAAGTAGGTATGCATAAGTTAAGACGAAAGCTTAGGATACTCAGCTGAATGAAGTCACGTTCAAGGGTGCCAAAGCAGCCGAACCTCGGTTTGGGCAGTCGCTTTTAATATAACAACGCGAATCCAATCTTAACGCACCATGTGAGCTAAGCTAACCATGCACATGTACGTTAATGAGGCACATATGCATACCTTCATGTATCGCACGGAAGCGTACATGTATTTCAAGTCTGGCGTGAAAGTATCCACAGTAATCAAATATTTAGTATCACGATTGATTGTACGGTAAAGAAGTCGACGTGCTACATCACCATCTAGTAGCGACTTATGACAAAACGGAACATTTATGTGTTCCAACTTTCACGGTGATCGTTCCAATAGTGTTGGAATCTATCGATTTCAAATATCCAATATCCATTTTTATATGATTAGATAGATACTTCGTTATCATATGTGACTTATTTTGTCCCACAACTTTTACCAAAGACCTCTCTCTCATTACTTTACTTCTGATACTTTACTTCATAACCAGTCCCCAGTGAAAGCGTTATTTAATCTCATATCAATCAAAGTATGAGTTATAAATTTATAATTAAATTCTAAAGCATAATATTTGTAGGATTTTGGCTTGTATTTAGGTACAATTATGAGGATATATTTTTCTTGTGAAAAAATGACCTCATTCTGAAGATAGTAGTAAGTCACTTATATTAATAAAACCTTTTAATGTTTTGATGAACCATGAGTATTATTCTCATCGTTTTCACACTTCACACTGAAACGAGTTGCATATACTGTTTAATTATTCTTTAATGTATTGGATAGTATTGTGTTATTTGTGAATTAAGTGACGTCTAATTCATTATTTCCAATAATATAGTAGTCTGTATTGTTATCAGTACAATAACTATGAATTTAAAATTGACGCAACTAATAATGATTCCATTGTGTATTTCAATAAAGCAGTGTGTGCAAAAGTTCGTCTTCTTGAATGCCAGCATTTCAAGCGAAAAATTGTATACCATGTAAATAACACAATATTACTTACTGTATATGTTTATTTGATATCGTCTCCAAAGACAAATATTACATTTATACGCACTATATTATATTGTATTTTTTATTTTCTATTATTCCTCATAGTTTTATTATCGTTTTTATTATTTGATTCCTCTTCTATTCATTGTTAATTTTCATTTTGCTAATTATTCTAGTGTAATTATTAAATTTCATATGAATTCTTAAAAATTCGTTTTATCTATTATATGTATATTTCAAATATAGGAAAAATATATGTGATTACACATATATAGTTTTAATAATTCAATCAATAATTAGCACCAGCCCTAATTACAAATAAGAGAATTTGTAAGGATGGATAGATTTTTTTACTCTTTACGACCGGATGTCAATGAAAGTTTAGTAACATGGCTTTTAAGTTAAAATAACATAGAGATTATAAAGGTATTGTTCTAATTCTCAAAAATATAACGATACGTGTAAAAAAGTAATTTGGAAAATATGGTGTCAGTATTTATGAAGATATAAATGCAGATAAATAAATCAATCTATAACATTCATGTCATTGGTTTTTAAATACACTGTGAAACATGATCGCATTACGATCGTTAAGGGAACAAGTGATAAAAAATCGAGTTAAAATAGTAACGTTCTAAATGCATAAATAATCTTTATTTTGGAGTGCAAGTGGTGAAGGTGGCCGTGATTCATCATGTGTCATGCGTGAGTCACCGTCAATAAGTTTACCCAGTGACACACAAACAAACAGATTTCTGAAGAAACGATGCGGTCGAGTGACTTCTTAGTCATTTGCTTAGCAGTCGTAAGGATGCATACATGACACATGATTGTAGTAGCTGTTAAAGTAATTAACGTTTTGATTGAGTTACAATGCTATGTACGATTTTAAAGTTGTTTGTTTTTGCCTTAAATTAGATGAACGATATTGGTGAGGCGGATACTCCTCCATGGAGTTTTCATCAAAATTCATTTTTCGATACGGGGGTGACGTTTGTCACTTTTGACCGATGCGCACTTTTTTCACAAGAACGAATACATCTCCGCCATAATTAACATATAAATAACGCTTTGTTTTATTGGGAAACAATCATCGCATCTCTCGCCGCAATACAACATACATATTATAAAATAACCCGCTTTGGTTCATTGTGAACCCAACACCGCATCTTTCGCCGCAAGATAACATATATATAAAAAATAACCCGCTTTGGTTTATTGCGAACCCATCACCGCATCTATCGCCGCACGACAACGTAGACGCCACGCCGCATGTACGTGAACGATCCAGTGGTCAACAACATAGAGGCACAAGGGGGCGATTCGGTAAGTGAAATAAGTGCTTTTTACACCCCCTATCGTTCACACACATTCATTGGTTCATTACGAGCCTAGGATTATTTCCACACTTTTTTTCACCGCATCCCTCCTGGTGGGACCTATTTACACGAACAACGGTGAAGGAACCTGAACACTCATTAACATAGAACATGGCAGTTATGTCTGGCTGTATTGTGGTCACCACACACTAGATTTTTTTAATGGCACAGTGCTTACTTTCAAGTACAACAATAATGTCACTTTACCGTACCACAATAAATAAAAAATGTCTAGTAATATAAGTTCCAAAATATAGTATTGTAAAATTTTCACCAATTGATATCTCAAATACCTCGAGTATGGGTCTTTGTCCAATTATGGGATATTATACGCTGGGATTACAACCTTTACATACAACTAAAATTCAAGTGTCAAGAGAAATATTCTAGAGTTTCTCGAGCATTCTACAGATTACAGATAACGACACGTAGGCACGTATACAGAGGGGGGGGATAGTTGGGATTTATATCCTCCCCACAAAAACTGACGTTACATAAAAATTAACGGGATCACAACCACTGTGAAGTACGAAGTAGGTATATGTCACTCAAACAAAACAAATAAAAAGGGCTTTTCTTGATATCACTGTGATTACAGTAATTTTTTACAGAGTTCATTCACATGGTCTTTTTAATTTTTATCCTCCCTCTGCGAACCAAAAGTTTGTATATGTGCCTGATGACACTAGTCTTTACGGTCTAGACAGCAATGATAAAATTAAACAGAGGTAACTTAAAATTGTTGTGATGACAGAATTATAAAATTAAATAAAATAAAAGATCGTTTACAATTCATTTAGATAAAGTACACTTGACAACGTAACAATTTCGAAGCGAACAACGTTGTGAGAATAGTTCTAGTAACGAATAAAATAAAACAATTTAATTAGTAAAGCTTATTGGAGTATTAACTAACTACAAGCAATAAATCATAACAAGCGATTACTCAAGGATTGACACAGGGCATACTGCCGACCTGATTCCGTTAACCAAAATAGAAACGGCCGAATGTTGGACATTATATCAATATGTATGTGGGTCGGCGCGGCTTTAGAAATGGGTTAAGCTTTTTTATGCTCATCTAAACTTAGTCAGTTGTTTTGTGGAATCAGATTCGAATCCTATAATGAATTGAAGGTAATATTTCGATTAAAAATGAAGGAGAACTTTGCGATTAACATTGCTTAATAGACCATAAATTGGTTCTAAGAATGGTCTAAAAACTCTGGTAACCACGAAGATGAGACGACCTATGAACAGTAGCCGTAGGCTCTGGATCCTCTGACGCAAGTTACTATGACAATTTTTTTAGCAATTTAAACCGCTCGCTATTCAGGCAAGCACAGATGTCTTACATCGAGCAAACATTGAGGTAGTCAAAGCCAATAATCAAAAATATCGTATCCAATTTAAGCCTTTAGAAGGGACTTATGAATATCAAACCTGTATACATCTGTTCGGAATACATTCCAGTTATCTAGAAATTTGGTAATAAAAACTCGAAAGGATTTCTACAATACATACAATACCGTTTTTTATGAATGTATAGAGTATATTAGTTTAGACCTCACTACTATTCACATAACAAGCTACCCCTACAATAATACATTGTCAATAAAATTTGCTTTACACGTCTTCTAGTCTGCATCGTTAATGTGCTTAGAAAGGTTACTATTAAATTTAAGAATACCATCTAAACGATTTTTATAGTTCAGGTCTTAGTAAAGTCTAAAAGATTGAAATGACTAATCCATAATTATTTATTAATACCTGGTCCTTTACGTGTTTAAAGTGATTTGAGTTTTTGTAAACATAACAAACGTTTAGATATTTAAAACATCTGGTCTGAAAAATAATACGCCCACATTCTTTCAAAATATACTTCATTGCTTTGAACGGGTGGATGAGGAATTGATGAAAGAAGCAATTATCCATGGAAAATGGAACTGTGGCCGGCAGAGTTGAATCCATACTCTTCTTCGAAATATTACTGTCCGAAAATGTTGGATTATTAGTCCATAATTACATACTACATCAGTCATTGGTTGAGAGGCCCGACCCCCTGGAAAATAACCTTAAATACGTGATGGGGTCCGAGTGGACACTTCATAAGAAACATGACGTGATAATATATAAATAATGACACAAGCCATGATCACTTGTAAGCAAACCGAAGCCTAATTTAAATCAGATAAGTGTAAAACTTCATAAGCGACAATGACGCAAATTAGTTCGGCACACGCACGTGCACTCTCGCCTCATCATAGGCGCCGTAAGATAATAATAACCCTTCGACTAAACATATCTAATCAGAGTAAATCTCACACATAATTGTTGTGCACAACAAATGAACACATGCTGTATTTATTTTGACTGCGACACGAACTGAACGCGGCTCGTTTGTTTACATATTGCGACACGCGTACCGACGCTTATTTAATTTCATATATATGCACGCAAACATCATCATAGTTCACTATACAAATTTGATGGGAAATAATATATAGAAGTACTAGCTTTACTTGTCCGTATTATTTTACCTATTAAGAGCCCTTAAAAGTATATTCTAAAGTAAAGTAATACCTATTTAATTGAATATGATGTACCTGATTCTTTGCCGAATCCATACGTTTGTAAAACAATAATGGGGATACACGGGGAAGAAAGTAGTATTTTGGTGGGATGATCTACCACTAAACCTGCCAACCCATGTCAATTTTGCTCTAGATCTGTTACAATACAGCAGGAGAGTCTAATTGAAATTCAACTACCATACAATAACAATCTAGGTGGTAGAGCTACGCTGAAACAACTACTGGTTTCAGCATGAATGGGTCGGCTCGCCCGGGGTAGTACCACCCTCTCACAGAAAACCGACGTGAAGTAACAGTGCTTGCACTGTTGCATTTCGTTCGGTCAGTGAGAGCGCCGGAAGCCCACATATATTACAAGGCCGGCAACACACTTGCGACTCCCCTGGAGTTGCTAGTGTCTATGGACGGCGGTGATCACTTATCATCAGGTGACCCACCTGTTCGTTTGCCCCTTATAATATAAAAAAACTACTAAGCCATTTTTTGCCCAGACTACTATAAACATATTTAAAAAAATTATAGTGCAATAAATAAGTAACAATTTTAAGATTATTTTAGCATGAATGTTCCTAATCCCGTCTGGCTAGCTAGTACCCTTAAGCTGAAAATCTGTCACCAAGCACCTATTGGTGTTCCCCCTAGACTTAGCGTGTTTACCATCTTAGACTACATCGTCATTTAACGTCAGAAGAGATTCTTATTAAACGCTACAAGCCTATAAGCTATATATAAAACGCTATAAAGTAAGTGAATAAAGAACAATGAAATCTATTGGCGAAACATTTGTAAGGCACTAAGATAATAAAAGTGCCGCCAGCTAGATTTATCTAGGGCTACTTGAAAAACATTATTGCGCCCATAAACTTTCACCGAATCCCTTTGTTCGAGCTTCAAGTTGGCGAAAGTAGCGACGTTTAACATCGATTAAATGCATGGGTGCTGATAACGTCCATTTTACACGATATATTAAGTGGAATGCGATGTTCACACGAGTGGCTCCATCGGGAATCCTCTTGTTTATGCACTATTTTAATTTATTTTGATAAGAAATCGCTATCACAATTGAGAACCGGGAGCTGGCGTGAAGCGGGAAAGTTACACACTTTAATGCATCAAAATCGTACTCACTAGACGCCTAAGAACATATTTTGGAAGAGTTGACTCATGTAATATATAGTAATGTTAGCTTTATATTTATGTGTCTATAAATTATTCAATTGTAGTAAAAAATCCAATGTTATATGGAACTTTGCAAGCGAACTATTAACTTCCCAAGCTGACAGGCCAATCTAATGGTTGCGTCGCCTGTGGGCGACTTCTACACCAGGAGTTTTACGATTGCCAACCACGAAGAACGTATTTTAATCTCTTTTCGAAGAGTCTCAAGTCTTTGTGAGGGACTATGCTGAGTAACCCAATCTACAGACCTAATCTACCTTACCTTAGTGACTGACGTCACAATTTTGATAGCTTTTGCGCGTGGGAATATATGAAAGTCAATAGACGAACTGTACGCTTGAATCTATACAAGAACTTTAATTGTAAAGATTGCTATTAAAATACTATTGTACGAGACACTGAAAAATCATCTATCTCATTCCTTTTTTGGTAATAGTTTGATAGTTACCTAGTAGGTTCAGAAATAACACTGACGCTTTAGAATGGATATTGGAACAAATCGAGAAATGCATGTTTTAATTTAATTTTATGTATGACCTCCCAAGTACCGATTTCCAAGTACCATCTAGTCCCAGAAAATTTGATGAGTTTAAAAATGGTCGATATGTTTTATTTTCTTTCTTGTATGAAGAAACTTCATAATGCGAGTTATTAACACAAATAACTATTACTGACAAGAAGTAGTAACATACGTCTTTCACGTACATGGATCATAAGGATCGGGCACACGTCAGCCTTTTAAGGTACGTACCGTTCAAAATGCGCCGGCGCAACTGTATTACAAGTTTTTCTCAGGTCACCCTTAAATAGGTATCCGACGTTAGATTCTCGAAAACAACTGTGCGAACGGTAACCTTTTTCTTTGGTCGTAAGAAAGTAGTTCACTGTATCACCGTGTATCGCCTCTCGGTGTATAATGGAATTCGCAGGTTCGATTCTTGATTAATAAGTACCTTTCTGTACAAAAAGTTAAATTGGGATTTTGAATATCAACTCCGATATGTAATAGTCCTGGTAAACTTATTGAAGATCCTGATCACAATAATAGTAATTTACTTCCCTTTAATGAAGTCTCCAGGTAAATCACCATATAATGGGCTATATAGAAACTGCTACTAATGTGTTCAGAGCTACATAATAATAATTCGTCTCACAGAAACACATTGAAATTACTCTTCTATTTATATACAAGGAATAACGTATTTGTAATTTCCAGTGATGAAAGCACAAGATGTCCCAAAGAGTAAAAATTAAACTACCAATGTCAAGATCATAAAAAAATAAACGGTTAACATTCAACCAAATGCAAAATATTTTACTGGCATCTGTTTCCTACTTCAGGAATAATATGAAATCTCAAAACCTTGGCTTTGTATGCAGAAAACAGTAACGCCCAACCATTCACGTTTTCATAGCAACAAACTACCGGAACGCCTCTAATTGTATAGATCGCACTGAGCTGAAACCGAAGGCACATTATCCACACACGATGCGAATCCACAAACCTAAGATATTTTTTTTAGCTTTGTTGATATTATAGCGTATGACCACAATCTCACCTGGTGTTAAATGATGATGTAGTCCAACGATAAATAGGCTAAACCTAGAAGGGGACTGGCTTTGTAATAGATTTTTAACTTGATGGTGGTAACTAGCGGTCGGCGGATTTAGAATAAAACCTGCCACCACACGATAATTCTGTCACGATATTTTCCTTCGTTGAAAGCTCCGGCTCATACGTAAGGACCGGAACCTGCATCGATAGACGCGAAAACGCTAGCCACAAACATACTGAGCCGTTTCATTTAATACAGTCGTGAAAATGGTAAAATTACAATTAAGAAACGATTTCAGAATGACGTTAATTTGATACTAGCTTTTACTTGCGGCTTCGCTGAATTTAATGTAGATTTGGCCTATTCCATAAGAACAGTCAAAAAAGAGTATTTTTACATAGTACATATTTCTGTAAGAGTACTTATGTAGTATTATAATTCGAATTACAATACAATAATGTAATACGATTAGTAACCCTACACCGACACAATTTTGTAACACAGTATTTGTGTCATGTATGCTAACCGTATCTTAGCTCACACCGTTACCTCACCATCAATGAAGGGTTACCGGGAACAACTTTAAAAGGGAAACCTCGTTTATATCCTGTTTTTTTTTCTCAAATTCCAGTGTAACGGTGCTTCTATGTTTGGAATTGCCGTTAGTAGGACGGATCGTAGCAAAAGTGGTATTAATGTTTACAAATAACAACTATATGTATATCGATTTGAATGCGTGAATTTTTATACGTTTAATTTAAAATTATTCATGCTATTCATTTTTTATTTACAGAAAACATGAATCTGTCACGTCTTAATTAATTTTGTTATTTAATAGCTCTAACTCGCTGTTTCAATCGCGTTCAATTCTTCCTCGACCCCCGACACCCCGCATCGCGCGAGAGGTCATTTTTTTTCATTTATCTTTGACATATTTTCTGACTTACACTTTATAACGAAATAATCAAATCCTTAAGCATTTATAATATTGGCTTATACAAATGAAGAATATATTTGTGAACGATAATTTGGCATGAACAATATTGTTTTTTAACATTATAAAATAAGTTATTAATTAATCTAAAGACTAATTTTGTAAAAACCAAACCTCGCGTGGCGTGCGACAATGATGACCGCGGTATCCATTACGCGATGACCCGAAGATATTGTTCACACAGCAATAACTTATTGGGAGATAGGAATCTACAACCTTTGCTGACGGTCAAAGATCGCTATCTGAAGCTCTTTTATGTCCGGTTCACAAGAGAACAGTGCCCGTACATTAAGATTGAGATATGAAGCCGATTAAAAGATAATTGTTAGTAGCTTTAATTGAATTAACATTAAAAGGGCCGATTGTTGTGTTTCCCTATATATTTTTAAATCACCATGGTTTGTCTTCATAGAATTTGGCTTTGGCTTAATTAAGCTTGAGGTATTAATAAATAGATGTTAAAATTTTGACGAATGATGAGGATATAAAGAGTCGTTGGAAGGGATATTTTGAAAAACTGATGAATGAAGAAAATGATTGGCCCAGAGAGATAGAGGCTGTACCGTTAAATTTAGGTGTTGTACAGGAGATAAAAGAGGAAGAAGTAAGAGAAGCTGTGAATGGTATGAAGAACGGAAAAGCAGTAGGGCCAGATGGTATACCAATTGAAGTATGGAAGTTTCTAAAGATAGATGGATGAATGTGGCTGACTTTATTTTTTAATAAGATATTGCAAGAGGAGGAGATCCCAAATGAATGGTACAATAGTATAATAGTGCCTATCTTTAAGAATAAGGGTGATGTACAGGACTGTAATAACTATCGAGGGATAAAGCTTATGTCACATAGTATGAAAGTCTGGGAAAGAGTGATAGCGAGACGAATAAGAGATGAAACTGAAGTTACTGAGAATCAATTCGGGTTTATGCCTGGGCGTTCGACAACAGATGCCATTTTCGCACTTCGCCAGCTGTGCGAAAAATACAGACGTGTACATAAAAACTTGCATATGGTGTTTGTTGATCTGGAAAAGGCATATGATCGAGTACCTCGGGATGTTCTGTGGTGGGCGCTGAAAGAGAAAAGAGTGCCTGGGAAGTACTTACAACTTGTCCGTTGTATGTATAGTCAAGCTCAAACACATGTTAGGTCCGAGGCTGGAATTACCGACAATTTCCATGTGGCTGTAGGTTTGCATCAGGGATCAGCTTTAAGTCCTTATCTATTCCTTCTTGTCATGGATGCAATAACATCAGACATACAGGAGGAAGCACCTTGGTGTATGCTATTCGCTGATGATATTGTTTTTGTTGGTGAAAATGCTGCCGATGTCCAGAGTAGGCTGGAGAAATGGCAACAGAAACTGGAGAATTTTGGTTTAAAGATTAGTGGGATGAAAACTGAACATTTGTTCTGTGACTTCGGAGGTCCATCCAGTTTTTGTCATATTACCTTAAACGGTGTATTCTTACCAGCCTGCTCCAATTTTCGGTACCTCGGCTCATTAATCCAAAATGACGGTGGAATAGACAAGGACGTGAGGAATAGGATAAATGCAGGGTGGATGAATTGGCGAAAGGTGTCTGGGGTGGTTTGTGACCCACGAATGCCGTTGAAACTCAAGGGGAAGGTGTATAAATCTATAATAAGACCAGCCGTGTTATATGGATCCGAGTGCTGGGCTACGAAAAAGACGTATGAGAAAAGATTACATGTGGCAGAAATGCGAATGTTAAGATGGATGTGTGGTGTAATAAGGATGGATAAGATTAAGAATGAGTATATCAGAGGAAGTTTGAAAATAGCACCAGTGACAGAGAAGTTGAGGAGTAGTAGGTTAGCATGGTACGGGCATATTATGAGAAGAGATGAAAGTCATGTAACAAGAAAAGTTTTGAGTTTGAAAGTGGACGGATATAGGAGTAGAGGAAGACCGAAAAAGGTATGGATGGATTGTGTGAAAAACGATATGTGTATAAAAAGTGTGAATACTGAGATGACATCTGACAGAGGAGAGTGGAAAAGGAAAACATGTTGTGCCGACCCTACTTAGGTGGGATAAGGGTAAGATGATGATGTATTAATAAATAGATGTAAAAATACCCTAAGGTAAAATAATATATATGGAATATTTCTATGAATTACAGTTTCAACAAAAAATAAATACGGCTTTTAAAAAAAGGCACCAGAACGCCCTTGATCATAGTTGCTAACTACCCAGTTTTGAAATGTCTTAGACCTACCAATATTTCAAACACTACACATTTCCTATTCGATTTTGAGAATTTCCTTGGTGTACTTTCGAAGTCTTCAAGTCCAATGCTAATGAAATTAGAATGGAATCCTCTTGAAAATGTCCACTTTGCAATAAAAAAAATTGTCACCCATCCAAGTACTGACCGTGCCCAATGTTGCTTAACTTTGGTGATTGGACAAAAACCGGTGTTTCGGGTAGAGACCCGATACAGTGTGTACTCCCATCACTTTTCGTCACACAAAAAGGTTGCCGATCAGAATTTCAAAGTGCTCCCGTAAGAAGTTTCACTTCATAAATACAATCGAATTGAGAACTTCGTCTTATTTGTAATCTGTTAAAAAAATACAATGTTATGGTAATTAAGCGAAGTGATAGGATATCTGTGCCCTACATGTCTTTAGCACTATGCCCATTTAATCATTAAATTATTTACTGTATCGCTATAAAATACGAACACCAAAGGTAAAAACACTTGAATAATTTTTGGGGAATGGTAAACGCTGCCTAGAATGAACAACATTGAAACTATTGAATTAACTACGGTCGTTCAAACGCGAAGAGGGTACTCTGGTCATCTAATGAACGCTAGTTCTTCTTCAGTCGAATGGTCCTCTTTACGCAATCAACTAAGTCCGCGTGAACTCGACATTATGTCAATCATTTTAGTTTCGGTGAACTTTAGCATAGTTGGTTTAATGTCCTTATTTCAAATGAATTTATCAATAGCTTATACCACTTCAGTCACAATCAATCGCCTATTTTTTTATATATAAAATTTATTAAAACGTGTATTGTTGTATACATTTAAACGAAATGTTACCAACAGGTACCTTTGTAGTGGTTTCTGTCTGTTTCGATGTATCCGAAACGAAACGAAACGTATGAACGGATTTCGACGATATTTGTAATGGAATATAGATTACTTTTCAAAGTTTTATCTAAGTTGCTTGTGTGTTACGTTTAGATGACGAACGATGATGTAGAAACAAAATAAAACGGCTATTATGAAATTTGCGATGTTTTTTTTATGTACTTTATAGGTTAGCGTTTGGCCAAAATCTCATCTGATGTTAATGATGATGTGGTCTAAGATGGTAGTCACGCTAAACCTAGAGGGAAGACTGGCTCTCAAGTGCAGCTGCCGGAACCCACCAACAGATGCTTGGCAACAGATTTTCAACTTGAGGGTGGTAGCTAGCCAGGCAGATTTAGAAAAGGGCCTACCACCATGCTATGGCTTCAACACGATGTTTTCCTTCACCGAAAACTCCGACTCGGTTGCTAACATTCGAACCTACGTCCGAACATCCTACCAACTGAGCCATCATAGCTATAAATCATCTATAAAATCTGTTGTCAAGGAGTAATTTCAATTGAACTCAATTCATTTAATTTCATACAATACGCGTGTTAACGGTGAATTTTAACATTTAAAATTTCATATTCTAGCATTCACAATAAAATTGCTTTTCCATCCGGAACGCCCACCCCATAGTCTCATGGTCGAAAAGCGTAATGATGCGTGACCTGGCTTTATGAACCGTGCGAACATTACAATCTACACAATCTTGTAAATTATAGAAATTTAAATAAAGCCTTTCACAATATGTTATAAATACTATATAGCGTGAAGAATGGTTCTGCCCACTCTGTACGGACGAAGGTTGATGATAAATGTATCATATATCCAATCATACTTTACAGCATTCACACCCCCTGCGAAACGTATTGCAAGCAAACCTACACTTAAATGCGAAACCATGAAGTTGTTTGGCAACTAGCTGTCAAGTTTTCGTGAGATCTGATAACTATATTCAAGGTTATTGAAATATATGTATCTACAACCCGTATTTAATATAAGAGGAGATGAAAAAAAAACATATTAATACGAGTTTAGTATGTGATTTTAAGTTATATATGGTAGGGAATGATAATTTTTTTGTGAGTATTCGTTTTGAAAATAGTTTTTTTTTTATATTATAAGGTTTTTTATGTTGATTTATAGATTTCGGGTCAACTGTCGGTCAGCATGTATTATTTTTATTTGATTACATTATAAATTACTATGTGATAAATTATTTTTTCCACTTCTTTTTGGTATCTTACTGTCTTCTATATACAGATATATAGAAAAGAAAATTAATTTTAAAGCCGTTTAAAGATAATAATATTTTTTAAATTAAATCGTTATCAATTACATTTAATGTCATTTTTTAAACTAAAGAAGTATAATTTCTTACGTGCATATATATCACTACACTCATACGTTTTCTTTATATAGGTACTTTAAGTTTGACCTTGTGGTCAACTTGTGGTCTAAGATTGTAAACATGCTAAGCCTAGGTGGACTATCTCTCAAATAAATACAAAAGTTACCTACATATTACATATTATTTAAGCCTGAACTGTTTAAAATAATTTAGACTTTATATGCATCTGATTAAGATATAATGTGTATATGTCATAATTTTGTGACGCTCTATTCAAAACTTGTCACAATCAAATACATTAAGTGGAACGAGCCACCGCCGTTTACTCTCCTAACAATGTAATGAAGTAGATATGAAATAATCATAAATTCCAATACAAAAGCGCATAAAGGCGCGTATTGTAAAATAACAATTCGCTAAGATGTCGACGAACTTGTGAAATGGGATGGCAATGGTTTCTATGCTTGGACGGATGGGACGAATTGGCGGTTGTCATGGTAACATGCTCGTTATATTGCAGGTCACTTAACTTGTCACCAGACACCATATAAGCACATATTCGAGAACATCAATTTGTGTTTATATCTGTGTTAAAAAATCAGCTACATGCCTGTCTTCTATTTTCATCGTTTAAATGTTATTAATAAATAATTAGTTATTTACGAAGATACCTTAACTTTAAACCAATACTGTATTTATTTTGGAAATTTTTGACCAGCAAATCATACATAAGATTTCTCGAATCATGTCTCCGTCTTCTTACGTAATATTCTATGTCGTTTTTCAGAAAAATAAAATGTTATTAGAAAAACATCACTTACACATAAACTCACAGTTTGACGTAAGTCAAAGTATTTTTTTGTGATTACCATATTTTTTATTTTATTTATAAATAGAAAAATAATGGCATTCTAAAAAAATCTTCCATTTACGTCAAAATGAGATCAATGCGCGGGAATAATGTATTATAAATATTATTTATTACTATGGCCATATTATATATTTTTTAAAGTAGTGTGTTGTGTATGTACACGCGTTAGAAGTTATACTTCTTTGGCGTAACAAGATAAAAATCTTTTCAGAAATTTTATCTTTCGCCTTATTCTACGTTTGTAGAAAAAATGACATTATAAATAGAAAAAAGGTATGTAATACATACATACTTTTTTGAAATAAAATGTTGACTATAGCTAACTTCAGGGTGTCGGTTTTTCGTAAGGGTATGCGCGCGCATCATAAAAATTTACTCTCATAATTTTTCTCCTAACACGCCAAAAGAAGTATAACTTCAAAATGGTTAACATTAATTTGTTAAAATAAGATATAAATCGAAATATTCATTATGGAAGTGAAGAAAACCATTTGGGATCCGAAATTGAACTAGATTTCTAATATTTTAACGATAAATCATTTCAAGACAATTTTTGTATAGAGCGAAATATAGTAAATGGTGAATGCCTTAAAAGTATTCATATCGGCCATACCGGTGCAGACTTTGTCTAAAGCCCGTCCAGGCTATCTCGTCCTGACCATACAATGGTGTATTTATTTATTGCCAGCCGAGATCGGCGCTTCATCGCGGTATTGTGCGATTTCCTACAATAAGCCTAACGCCAAAGGGTTACGAATGACCCAAATCATAAGAGACTTATCATAAATGGATTATAATGGTACTGATATTTGATTGAGGAAAGCATTACGTCGCGAAACTCTATCGCAAATATTTTATTTCATATATTGTTGAGTTCGGAGGAGTTGATATCAATGTGAGTTATTATGTACAAGGGTTATTAGCAATACATTTTTACTTGTTTTTATATTTATCTTTTTAACATTGACAACGACTCTACCAATAAGAGATATTTAGTTAGATGTTAGGCACAGTGGATACCAGCAAAAGCGTTACTTATCCCGCTAAGATATCTTGGGTTTGACGTTTGACATGCAATCATAAACTCTATTTTGGAGAGAATCTCTAAAGCGGCTCTTACCAGATTTTTCAAGGTAAAGGACTGTGGATATTGAAGGTGAGCGGTGATTAAAATATAGGGAACCCCTTATATCTGGCATCTGCACTTGGGTCGCAAGCCATAGTACTGCTCCAGCCTCCTCATACTACAATACGTTAGACTCGGCATCCGCTCGGAATACTTAAGAACTTTGTCCCATATAGCCCGTACAGTGATCAAAATTTCACCTGTAATAAGGGGTACAAAGTTTTTTCCTCCGCGTTATATAGACATTATATCTGTATTTATTTTTGTTTCTAAATGGTAAATACTGTACTGAGTAATGTACAAATATTATAGATTAGTGGACGCAAGAACCGTGAAGTATGATAAGAAGCAACATATAAATAAGGTCTTCCACTTGTCGATAGTATAGAAAAGTAAACAATATTGTTTATCAACAATACTATAGCTTGTTACGCAATCGCAAGACACCATAAGTGCTGACCAAGAGTGACGTTCCACGGTACGCGAGGTGCACGAGGCATCTAGCCAGCAATTTCAGTGGAAACATTCGGCACCCCGATTCCTCAGATCCCACAGAGTTTTAATCGAGTCAACAATTTTAGTGGAAGCATTCGGCAATCTGGTTCCTCCGTTCCCACATTGCTTTGGTATAAATTATAGTATTATTAACCTAACATCGATAGCAGTAATATATTATTAGTTTTAGTTTTATTTTATAATAAATTAAGTTAAAGTAATTTGTTTTTTTTTTGGATCCTCCGGCGCTGACCTTCCTAACTAGCTGATCAATATCTACTATACAAAAAAATAATAATAAAAAAAATCGGTTCACATACAGAGGAGCGAAAGACACTGAAACTTTTTAATCTTCGCATATTTGTACATATTATAAAACTCGCTACCCGCGTATAAGTTAAAGCAACTGTTAATCACAGGAAACGTTTATCTCACTCGCTATTTATAATATCTATTTCGCAGCTATCTCGACAGAAAATTAAATGATCTTCAAACACTAATAATAATACTGTATACTACTAATTTTACTGACTTGGTTAGTCAGAGGTTACATTTCTTATTCTCGCATCTCTTTCGCTTCTTGTACTAATTTGAACATTGAAGTAAATGTACAGAACAATAGCGCATTAGGATATATTGTTTGTACCCGACTGGATGTGCAACCGCGATACAAATTGGAGTGTTTAAAAAAATCCCCTTTTTTTCTACAAATCACAGCTACTATTATTACCGTGGCGTGTAAATTTCAGACACGGTATAAACACTTTATTGAGCTACTATAAAAAAAATACATTACGCCACGAGAAAGGTTGCACGTATACGCATTGAGGTATGCTTTTCTGTGCATGCGCCGTGTCTAATAAGGGGTGTCTTTTATCCACAGGGATATATCACATTGTAGATAGTGTGGGAAAAATGTTCGTATTATTCCATCTTCTGCTACACTATTAAGTCGTCATCGGTTGGCTATTGCTATATTTTTAATAACAGTTATCTTCGTATCGCACTCGAAATTCCAAGCAAATCTCATAAAAATCTGCGGTGTATGGAACAAAACCTAAATACTGAGACATTAAAAACTCTCACCTAGAATAACAATTAGTTTTTCATTCGCCAGCCGAAAGTATCATATCTAGCAACACTATGTACAAAATATAATATTATAACGTTGAATATTGGAAAAAAACAAGTAATACTACGAAATACAAATATCACAATGAATATAACAACAGTAAAGTGGTCAGTTAGTCACATTAATTCGCACAACAAGACCAGTTCTGAATTAACTAAGCGTTATGTTCTAATAAAGCATGACATTAGATCACTATCGTTAGCCCCTACTAAGTGCAGGTAACGTTAACTCTAGTATTTTAAATACACTGCCAACATATTTAATAGGATCCTCTTCACAAGCAAATTCAAGAAATGTCAATAAAATATGTAATGTTAAAAATATAAGAAGGAATCATATCAAAAACTATAATTAAAGTTGCCAACCAAGTGCAGAATATGTGAGTGCAAAAAAGGTGCCTACCTTCCATAATTTAATCCCAATTTAGAATAGCATCCATAGTACTCGAAATTCCAAAGCAAACTAACAGATGGTAACTGATAATATTACATCAAAATCCTTGCGTAGAAATTTATGTAATTTTGAAGCGAAGGAATAAAAAATGTGTTATAAAGGGTATTGACTTAAATTTTCATATGTAATCTTTATATTTGTAAAGATTTATATACTGTTCTAATTCATTTCGAGATGCAATTTCTTTGATCTCTGACCGTTATTGTATTAGGCTTCAACTGATTTACGACAGCTTTTATGTTAAGCGTTATTCAGAACATATTCTATTAATAAGTGTTACAAATACCCAAACGATCCACACATATATCTCAATTAGGTGATACAGCTTTTTTAATAAGAAACGCAAAGTCGAACGTAATGTGTTACCAATAAATAGCAGTGAGGGATCTATTTAGAGCATAACCATAATATAATTTCACTCTTTGTTTAAATTAAACCGAATTTAACTTGCCATAATAACCATAATTATTGCACTCGACCGTAATTCCACTGGTCCCATAGTAGAGAGCCTTGGATGAGTCGACAACATCATATCTCTATTTGATCATTACAAACGCGCCGTCCTTCCGCAGTCGTTGTTCACCATTACCGTCTCTATGTCGTGTTCTACAAAGCTCAAAATTACTTGTAAACTAAGTGATACACATCTATTATTGCACGTTAAAACGTCTGTTATAGGCTTCCGATATCTTAGTCTTGGTTTTAATCTAGTCGTCACGCCTGGTGCAACGTAATTTCTATGACAGTCGGTACCATAGCGTCTTATTTATCTCCTGGTGTAGATAGAGAGACTTGATATCATAGTAAAAGAATTTTCGTTATAATATGTATATAGGCACTAGTGTCTCACTGCACTTTGTCTAAGGACAGATTTAACAATATGCCGCCTATAAGCTAAGCAAAAGAAATCACGGCTCATGCTATGATTCTTACATTAAATATCTGCAAATTTGAATACTGTTAAAGAGTACATTTGCATGAGACTTGTAGTAGATGATTTATTTTTCAACACTCTAACGCTGTTGGTCGCTCGATCTAAAGCTTCACCGGGCTTGGGAGCGGTCATGGAAAGCACGCAGCCAAAAGGGTACGAAAATGACCGAACCTAGGCTTAGGTTTTGCCTTGCATGTAAATACCGTGCACTTGATTCGAGCTAAATTAGCCGTACATGTAAACGTTAGTGAGATACATATGTGTACCTTCATATGTGTTGTTCGAACGCATTTGGAAACTAACAGATGAGGTGTAAGTGTATTGCGTAAGCAGCATGCTTAGTCCATGTTGTATGATTGGTCCTACTAGGCTACATGTCATACACTTCTTCATAAGGACTAGTGAATAGTAATAAAATATACCAGAGATAATTAATCTGTAAAGGAATTATAGGAACTGTGCAGTGATAATTATATAATAAAAATTATAAGCATAATCAAAAAATTGTAGGCTGTCTAGAAAAAATACTCTAAATAAAATACATAAGTTCTATGAAATAAAAAAGTATTCTAAAAGGAACGACGTTGCTGACATCAACAATTATGTAATGAGAATCATTTATATAATGTTAAAGTAAAGTATTTTGCTGAAATAAATAAATCAGGGAAGCTGATACTCAGTATTTTATTGGCCGCGGAAGAAAATTCCTCCTCAGATAATTTGTCACTGTTATCTAGTTAGTCTATTTTCATTTACATAATATACATTAAATATTTTGTACAACTTTGTAATTATACAACGGGCGTGTTTGTTCTTAATATATGAAATTCTTTTTTAACATAAAGCAACACACTGCCGTATATAGACGATCGGTATCTGTATTGGACATCACAATATACGGGATGACCTGTTATTTACAATAAGTATGATAGAATAGATAGTACTGATAGAAAAAACATCATATCAAAACTTTACCACAAGGAAAAGGATATCGGTGATATATCATTATACAAATTTCTTGTTAAAGGAATTTATTTCCAACAGAAGAATGCAAAAAATAAAAATACAACAAAGAAATAATTCAAGATAAATTTTAAGTTATTTAAATTTAATGAATGGGGTTTAATGAAGTCAACCAAAAAACATCAACAATAATCTGGTAATAGGTTAATTTAGGATTCATCCGTGAGATGATCAAACGCTTTTGTATTTTCTATTTTTAGAAAACATATTTATTTATCAACAAAAAAGTACTTTCAATTTAGGTGTTTTAACGGAAATTCGTGGAATAATTACACAATTATATATTTAGTATATTCAAGTACCACCTGTTCCCTTGGCTAAGTTTGCATGAAGTAAAAAAAGAACGGTCACTATGACATAAAGTTAGGTTAAGTTAAATATATGTATTTTAATGTTGTCTATTTTAAACAATTGTCTATTCTATTATCTTGGTTAATATTTAACAACATTAGAAAATAATGTACCTACTTGTAGTCATTTTATGTTGACTTAGTTTACTGTTAACGTAATAGCTAATTCCATTCGATTTATTAATTTAATGTCATAAAACATATACTACTAGCTTTTTCCACGACTATACACGCATTATTCATTCATGTATACTTTGAAAGTATAATACAGCCCATGTTACTCATTGATAATTTAAATTCTTATGGGTGAAAGATTTTCTGTACATCGTTTAATTTTTTTTTTTTTTTTAAATCGTGTATTTCGAGGTTCAGATATTTCCGAGGTATATTAGACAGGCAGACAGAGAGACATTGCGCTTTATAATATGTAAGGATAGTTTAATATAATAAATAATAAACAAACGGAACACACAGGCGATGATAATTTTCGTCCCCGACGGAATTTTTTCGAGCTTACGGCTCGTGCGTGACTAATTCCAGATTATTTCTTTTGGGTTAAACGATAATGGCGAGTTAATTACCGTGATATTAATGGCATTCTTGTTTCTTCGTCCATCTCGTGTTACAGGAGCCGGTAATGTACAGTGATCTTTGTTCTTCGTGAATTTTCGACACGCGATATATTTAATCTCATTCAGTTCGATGACAAATATATTTTTATGACATTGAGATAGAGTTTAAAATCATTAAAACTTCTACATTAAAACTGTAAATAATCGCATGATGCAAGTAACAAATATATGTAGTGCCACTATTTTCTCAGTTGGAAATTAATATTGCCACTAAATGTTTACGTACGTGCGTTATGAAGCGATGATGGCTCAGTTGGTAGTGTGCTCGGACATAGTGTCGAAGGACGTAGGTTCGAATACTAGGAACTGAGTCGGAGCTTTCGGTGAAGGAAAACATCATGATGAAACCAACAGCATGGTGGTAGGGCTTTTTCTAAGTCCGCCTGACTAGCTACCACCATCAAGTTGAAAAGAAATGAGAAATACAGTCAAATAAAGCTATATATATTATGGATGTTCCACATTTCATTCTTTTAATTTTATATTAAATAAATTTATATCAGGGATTACGCAAAAATAATTACTACTATTTTATCTAATTCAAAACATACCTACCTATTCATAAAAGTTACTAAACGTATTGTGTATTAACGAAATCAGAAACATGAAATCTTCGCTAGATGGCGTTTGAGTAATACAGTTTTTACTATTTTATAATAAAGACAATTGTCATAAAAAAAACATATATATTATTAAAAATATATATTAATAACACAAAGTCATGCCGAAACTTTCAAGACCTACGCCGATAAACAAAAAACTAAAACATCATCAAATATGCACAATTATTTACCACCCCCTCGTTTTCGTATTCGAAATGTATGTTTATGGGAAAAATAAAATTATCGTTGACAAAGGCGCGCCCGTCCAAATTTGTCGCGCTCGACCGACAGCCGCCAGGACGCCATATTAGGTGCGCGCGCAGCAAGAACCGAAGCATTTACACTGACAAATCACCGGACCATTTGTTATTATATAAAATTAAACGCACAAATTAATCTTAATAATAAATTTTATTTATTAAAGAAATTCGTTCTTTATTACCAGTAATTTATTTACGATGAAAAAGTAACGTATTTCTAAGAATAGTAATTGGTATATTGAATTTAGATTATTCAAATAAATAAAAAAGAGTGGAAACCACCTGAAGAAACGTAATTGTATACCGGGAGAAATAAACAAGTAATGATACTTTTTTTTTCGAACTGACATACCTACCCTTTTAGTTCTTTTGGCCTCTACAGATTCACCGGACTACTAAGGGGAGCGCTTATGCCACTCACTCGATTTGTTTAGGCGATCAGCGCAAGGGCACACGGTACGCCTTGGCTTAAACTGTCAAAAGTAATGTTATAAGAAGCACAACTTTATAAGCATAAGTTCAGTAATAAAAACGATAAACGGATGTAAAATAACGTGGCCGCGGTAGTTTACATTATTATAATAAAATACACCCATCTGTAAAGAATATAACATATTTTGCAATTTCTTGCGGTTTCGTGTTTTCTAGGCAGCAATGTTTTTGGCCTCTTCATTTTGCATATATAAAATAATAACTGAGTAAGGGAAAAATGGCGCATTTTCATTCCCTTTTTCACCACCTTCGGGGTCGAATATCCTAAAATTCTTCCTTAGCACTCGGCTACAGCTTAAAACGAACCCGCATGCAAATTTTCACAGCTCGAGGCCCAGTAATTTGGGTTGTACGTTGATATGTCAAAATCAAAATCAAAAATACTTTATTCAATTTAGGCCCTGAGAAGGCGCTTATGAACGTCAAAACTACCGCTGTAAGTGTCACTGTCACTTTTAGTTATTTATTCGTTTGTTCTTTTTTGACTTGACACAGGCAGAATTCGTATTTACGAGACGCCATTATAAAAAAGTTGAAGTTGAAGCCGTTCTTTTACATGCATCGATTAACATCCTAAAACAATTATATTTTTAAATAAATCAGGTGATATCTCTATATATTAAAGACGATGTCAGTATATTTGCGATCGACAAACTCGAATACCATTTAACAGATTACCATTAAAATTTTATTACCATCCTCCCATAACTAGCAACTAGATGGCAAGACATTGTACCAAAAGAAGTATAATTTCAAAATTTCACTTTTGCATTTATAATAGTAGTAAAGATATACACACCGATGGTCGTAAAAAAGACAAGAAATTTATTTCTTTGATAATTTTATTTTTACGATAGATTAGTTGGGCAAGTTTTAATCACACCCAATGTTCATTTCAGGTAATACGCTTTAACTACAGTAGCGGCATTCTGACAATTTATTGTTTTTTAGTTAAACCGTATAAGATACTTCACGTTACCTCAAAACTTCATATTTTATATAAAATTATATCATTCATTATTTTTCCTACATAATAACTTTCCGGTAAATTGAGTTTTAGCTTTAGTAATAATTTATTGAACAATTAATATTTCAAAGCAATTACACTATCATACGGTAGTCAGTTTTTTTTAATTCATTAATAAACTGTCTACTCTGTGTAATTAATCTTTGATGTTTATCGGTTAACGTATGCGCGGCGCATGTCGTCCGCATGACAGACGCGGATATCTCGCGATTTATCTCATGAAATTTATTTGCAATTATAATAAAGTATTGCTAACCGATTGCAAATGAAATCGATATGTTAATAGGACAAGATAAACCATGACTGTTATCCAATACAGGATTTAAATGTAAACGTAATGGACCAATTTCGATTGTGTACTTTATTAATTCGCAAGCTTGTTCCGGCAACTTCATTCTTGTTTTCATCTTTCATAGCATTTACGTGCTCTATCTGAAATAATTGTAAAATCTTTAATCTTTTGATTATAAATTTTCCATTGCTCTTTAACTTTTACGACCCACATTGTTTTGTTTTTTACCTCTGTTAATCTTTATCATTACTGCTCAGCTCCAATGGAAAAGCGTAAAGTAAAAATATGTAGCTTATTTATAATAACCCTGAAAAGTCTTCCATTTTCTCGTAAAATTGACATTAAAATTGGTTCAGCTTTTTCGAAGATTTGCCCAGAAAATTGACATACATATTTTATTTATATGTGTATAGACATAGATTATATTTAAGGTGCTTTTGACTACATGCATACTATTTAACAATATTTGAAAGAACTAAACAGTATACTTGAAAGAAACACTTATAAATACCAAATATAACCTATATGTTCAAGCCGAGATTCGGCATATTTGGCGGCCTTAAGCTTGTTGTCTAGCGGCTGAGCGCCTTAAGCGCTCGCCTTGCTAGTCCAGTGAAGCTATGAAGATCCGTCAGGCTAATGACATTAGTCAGTTAAAAAAAAACGTATATGCATATGTTGAATCACACTAAATTATATAGAAACGTACTTATTGAGGCAAACATGCAATAAAGTTACAATGTAAAGACACAAGATAGACTTACAAGTAACTTCAGATAAAAACATAATCGATGTCTGATAATTACAAATCGATCGTTTATTTTTAGGTAAATTACATATTTTATTCTGCTCGAGTTGAGAGAAACGGTGCTTTAGTAAAACACAGTATTGCAATTTATACTAGTTTTTGACATCAAACGCTGTTTAACACTAGCCTGCTGTAATAACTTTAAGAATGAAGATGGTATATCGCGAGTCAAACGATGCTTGGTCCGACTCTACTGTAACCCTTATTTAATGTTAAATGAAATCTTAAAGCTATAAACATGATGGTAGGACATATCTAGTGCAACGTTTTGTAAAATCAATGGGCTTTTAGAAGTTTACACTTTGAAAAATTATATATTCCACCATTATAAGGATAATCGAAACGTATAAATTTATCAGGCAATCGAACAGTGACAAAAACCTCTGTTTACGATACAATCGTACAAAACAGCAATTAATTCCATCGCCATTTAGAGCAAATGGTATTTATTGATACGGCCTGTGCAGCGCTCGCGGAGCATTGCGAATTCCAAACGCGACACGACGACGACGCGGTACTGCAAATCGAACAAAATGTCTAAACAAATTGCGTTGACGGGCGGCATGAGAGAGTTCATTTTTTGCACTAATTCGGCATTCCGAAATAAAAATGCCATCTCCTTAAGTAGTTGTCGTCGCAAAAACGGTGACATTTCACAACGGAGTGGAGCCCGTCTTACTTGTGATCGTGTTCTACGAAAAATTCAGACTTTTTAAAATATGGTATGCGAGAAAATAATGCTTTCGTATTATTTATGTGAATCAACTCTAAGCGATAAATGGTTTTCACTCAGCCATTTTTGGGCGACTATCTGTTTCACTGATTTGTCATTCGACAAGTTTTTATATCTTCTTCTAGATATATATGTATATATAATGAAAATAGAGCTGCTTTGGGGTTCAACCACATTAAAACTACTAGGATTATGACTAATCAATGAGGAATGTTTCCTAGATGACTCTACGCAACTTATTTTGTGGATTTAATAGGCCATCTACCATTTTTTAATGCCCAACGAAGCGAGAGGGAATCGGCTAGTAAATATTACTCATATACACGTACGGTTGTAAAGAAAATAAATGATTCCAAACAAAAATTAAGCAGAACTAGCCTTGTTGTTAGCATATTAGTAAGTCTTGTTATTATGGCGACAGTTCGTGCGATCGAAAGTTGTGAATAAAAGTGCCTTATAGATATATATATAATATAATAAGATTTATTTCGATATTCACGAAATACATTTAAAAGGGAAATCATAAAATTAATTCGCTGTATTAGGTAACTAACAATATACAAAAGGGTATTAACACGAACATTTACACTCACTCACACACACACCCTCACTTACACACCGACACACACATACGAGAGTCGTATAGATCCACCTAAGTACACACTCACTCACATATAACGCCACTATAAGATAGGTTTTTCTTTTAATTATATAACTATTACTATGTATCACTTCATTGTACTTGTGAAATTCTGTTTTGGCTTTAATTACTACATATCATAAGTTATTTTATAAACATATATGTATGCAGTTGGATTTCCAAATAAATAAACATAATTGTCTATTCCGTATCTGAAGGATAAATAACCATTTATCGTTCCGGTGGAACTGTAATGGCCTTGCCAAGCTAACAGTGTAGGCCAGTTCGAAAAAAAAAACATTTATCGTATATATATCAAGTATTTACTTTCATAATACAAAATATGCTTAGTTTAAAATATTTAAATATCGAATATTTACCTGATATAGACGCAGTCATCTGATTTCAATAAAAGCATTATATCATTTCATAAAATTTGAAAGCACACGTAAATGGTATATGGATTGAACCGACTATCTCTCATCTTAACATTAAAATGACTACCATGGCACTTAATAAAAATGATGACGTCATTATACGTGAAACAAAGAAGTTAATCGTAATAAAATACTATACAAGTGCAATAGGATTAACTAAGACATAAAAACACTAACGGTCTTATCATATTAGTTCTATGTCTGTTCAAAGTCGTAAAAGTCCCCTGACCTAATGGAATCCAACCCTACGAAGGCCATGGGCTGACCCAATTGCGTCAACGTCACTGGAACAACGTTACCCGTTAAGTTAATGGATCTTTTGTTCGAGAATATTGCTTAGTTTTATTAAAACACTTCAGTAAACATCGAAAGGAATCATAACAAAACACATTAGACAAACATTTTAGACAATTATGTGTCATCATCGGTAACGTAATAAGGTAATCCTTTGTACAGTATCCGATGTAGATTTTCTTTAAAAAGAAGACAGAAAGAAGAACACGTAGACAATTGTAATAAAAAGTAAAACAAAATTCATGGAAATACACCAAAAATTCCTTGCCTATAGTTAGGTATCTAACTAGTCTTGGATTGTCATAGAACTACAAATATCTCAAATACTATATACTGTTTTCATTCAATCCAACGCAAAGTCCAATGTTATTGAAATGTTATGAAATTAAGATGGAACCCCATTAAAAATATATCCTTTACAATGAAACGAGAATTTTCCAAACCGGTTTACACATGACGTAGTTCTGAGGTAGCGGACATGGAAAAGAATACAGCCAAATCGAGAACTTAGTTCTTTTTGGTCTCGGTAAAAAAATTATTGATATGCCAAAAACTAGATGACGTTGGCTTTTTGTTGTACTCTTTATAAAAAAGTGTTCACTTGTTTCGTGTGGTCATAAACACACACACTTTTCTTTATTTAGCCAAAATGTCGAGTATGTTAAAAAACATCTCGTCATCTGAGAACAATCTCGGCGTGCGCTGGATAAACTGTTATAAGTGTTACAGAAATACAATCTATTGTACTATTATTTATAACCAAGTGTAGATGAAGACGCGAGCAGCCGCTAGTTACCTATCAACATACCAGCAGTCTATTACGAACACTATAATCTTTATGGTGCACGATAAACACGTTCGGCTCGACTGCGATACCTGTGTGCCATTTAACGAAGGTGGTGACCTCATACGGCGTCACAATGACCTATAAAGTTTACGGGGACGTCTTGACGCACCCTTCCCGTTACAATCGCGTACCGTGACCCTCAGAATACTCATCAAACTGTCAGAACCCTATAAACTATATTTCGTAATTTTTACAATTTCCGAATGAATGTAAGAAGCGCATCACGTCAGATTGGCTGCATTTAATTGGCTAATTCTATTTCGTTGTGTTTGTAACTGACAGGACCAGATTTCTATGAAATATTGGAAAAAAAGTAAGTAAGTGAAGACGTAAATCTTCAGAAATATTGACAGAATTCACATATTATCGTTCGTTTGTTCCGTTGCTATCTTATTTTATTACATGGTCGTAGTGTAAAGGAAAGATACGGTCTCATTTTCTTCGTTAATAAACCCGTGCAGAGCCGGGGCTAGCAGCTAGTCTATATATAAATAGATTAAGATAAATCAGTTCAATCCATTGTCATCTTCTATTTCTCAATCGATTTTTTTTTTCATTTAGTACATATTGACGAGCTTTTTATTGTAATCAATAAAAAAAAAGTCGATATAGTTTTTTTTGGGGTCAAAGCCTTTATCTATAAGTCCGTTTTCATCATACTTCAAACCCCTTAACTCAACGTACATGTGTACACAACATACAATAATATACGTATATTAACAATATACATAAAGTCGTGGTGGTCTAGTGATTTGACCGGTGGAATGTAAATGTAAATGTATCAACAAATTTTTCGTAATTCGCGTACATTAACTATTTTAAATCAAGAACACTATCGACTAACGGTGAAGTGAAACATCGTGAGGAAACCTGAACCTAAAAAATGTTTTTGTATGAAGGAAAACATAGAACTGTGGATTTCTCGGAGTTTGAAATCGCCAATACACAGTGGGCTAGCATAGTGATTATGCCGATAACTTCCATCAGGAAGATACCTATGGCCCTGCAGTGGGTCTCTTGTAGGCTGATTAACAGATGAAGAAAAAAGTTTATTATTATTGTCCAATCTCGACCAGTGAAGGACTACTAATAATCTTAATTGTTTAGGGGGTTAACTGAATAATTCAGCTACTTACCACGATGGGCCCGTTTCTTCCAGTACTGGAGAGTGTAGCTCCGAACCACTGGTTGGACATCTCCTCAATCTGTCTCCCATAGGAGTCGGCATTATTGGCTGCAAAGGAAATGATCATTTGACATTTATTTGGTCACACTTTACCAGCACAGTACCAGCTTAAGCTTATTTTTGGTGGTGCATCTTCTGAAGTCTGCCCGCCTAACTAGCTATATACAAGCCTCAAGTAGGTGCAAAATCTCTCGTCAAGAACCTATAGGACTGTTCAGAAAGCCACTACAATTAACATCTTAATACAAATATATTTAACAGCAGTTACAATTTTAGTGAAACATTATGTAATAACATTACATATAAAAAAATAACTATATATTATTATAGTCAGCAACTGAAAACAAAATATTGCAATCGATATTCAGTTGCCAATTGTCAACTGTCCAACTGACGAATCAAAAGAAGTCAAATCGATAGTTTGCGTCAATTTATTGGCCTACTATAAGCCAACATGTTTATGAGAAATGTTGTAAATTACTCAGTTTCATTAAGATTTATAACTTGACTTTCCGTACGAATAGTTTTGACTACGCGCAATAAAAATGGCACGGGATCGAAAAACATCCCAGTTATCGACAAGCCGGCAACGAACTCGATTGAGTTTAATCTTTTTTTTTATATATAAACTTTCAAATTAAAACGATATTAGTACATGTTTTTCATAGTCGTTTATTTTTAGTGGATGTACAGAGAAGAGAGAGAGAGAGGAAATAGAGAGAGAGAAGAGAGGATACACGTAATGATCCACACCCCTATAACCTTTTCACTGTAAAATTTGCTTAATATACGAGTATATAGAGCGTGGACTCATATTCTTTATAAAATATATATTTAACTAGAAATATCTATATATAAATAGAAAGAGATAAAAGAGCTAAGAACATCTTCCTTCTCTGTTTCACAACCGTTTTTTTTTTTAATTTATGGTTTAGTAGATTATGACTAGCTTTAGTGTTAACAAAATTTAATATTGAAAATTGAAAGATTAATGGATTAGGAACGAAATTCGACCACTCGCTTAAATAAAGACGTGCGCACCGTAAAATAATCTGGTTGTCGTAATCCTTATCAGCTATTTTAATGACGCTGTCATTCGGAATAATGACAACTGTTATTAATGACTTAATGAGTGGCGGTAACGAAGCCTCCCCGCCACACCCTGCCGCACCCCTCTATATACCGTTAACCACTAGGGTTAAGCTTTTAAACAGATTGGATAGTTTCGACGACAGAGTTCCTAAAGTATCAAGATTTATTTTAACAACCACAAACGGATTTCAGTTTATTTTGTTTCTTTTCTTGTCTCATCATGAAAAAGAGTTGAATTATTCGCCATACCCATTGCTCAACGTATATCATATCACTATGAAGATTTCGCGGTAGTATTTTTATATTGGTATAAAAACACTGGCCGTTAAGAAGTCATTATCGTTAAAAGTTATTTTTATTCGAATATTGAATAATATTTTTAAGAAAATATTCAATCACTTTTGTTGCGGACTGTACGTTACAAAGACACGTCCATCACGATACCTGCTTCAAATATAATAGTTATGATTTTTTTTATTCACGACCCTAATACCTCTAATAACATACGATTAAATGTTAATAATTGCAGTGAATTATACATATTTCTTGTCATCCATCACGGAAGCCGCTATCTCCGGCTCTGCGTTTGTCTTGAAACGCACTTGTGCCCGACGTAAATATATTGAAATGATTTTTATCGCTGCCGATACCCTTAATGGGTTTCCATATATGCCGTGATGATACTATCGCTCACCAACTAAATTACCTGTGATGCCATATAGGGAGAAGCTTAAAATTTATACGCTGAGTAAATAATAAACTAAGTGAAGCACGCTTTCGACATATCGCCAGTGGGTGCCGTAGGTTCAAATTTATTTTTCTTTAATTTTCTGTTTTTTATTTGAAAAACAATAGTGACTGAGAACGAATGATCTACCAACAGTCGCTGCCCTCATTTCATTCTAGAATTTTCTATTGTTTCAAGTTACCCACTCAATAGAACAATACTCAATTAGAACAACAAATCTAACGGAGATCATACACCGATAGGTCCTATCACATACAAAACAACTAGATAGCTAGATACACACTGGTATTACTTCATTATCATCTTCTTACCCTTATTCCATCTAAGTAGGGTCGACACAACATATTTTCCTTTTCCATTCTCCCCTGCCAAATGGCATCACAGTATTTACACCTATTATACACATATCATTTTTCAATCAATCCATTCATACCTTCCTCGGTCTTCGTCTATACTTCTATAGCCGTCCACCTTCATACTTAAAACTTTTCTAGTTATATGATTTTCCTATCTCCTCATGACATGCCCATACAATGCTAACCTATTACTCCTCAACTTCCTTGTGATCGGTGCTACTTTCAAACTTCCTGTTATATACTCATTCTTAATCTTATGGAATCTAGTTATACCACACATCCACTTAAACATTCGCTTCTCTATCACGTGTAGTTTTCTCTCATCCGTCTCTTTCGTAGGCCAGTACTCAGATGCATACAGCATGACTGATCTTATAATATTTCCTTCCCCTTGAGTTTCAAGGGCATTCGCGGGTCACAAGCTACCTCAAACACTTTTCGCCACATCATCCACCCTGCATTTATCCTATTCCTCACGTCCTTTTCTACGTCGGCGTCATTTTAGATCAATGAACCGAGATACCATAAATTGGAGTAGGCTGGTAGGGATACACCATTTTAGGCCATATGAGAAGAATTGGATGAACCACCGAAATCGCAAAACAAATATTCAATTTTCGTTCTACTAATCTTCAAACCAACATTCTTCAGTTTTTCACACCATTGCCCCAGCCTACTCCGGACCTCGGCACCATTTTACATTTTATACACTGGTTTTACTTATAAATGTGAAATATCACTTTTTTGATCTCGCCTAGGGTATTGGAAATACAATCGCATAACGATATCTTTGCATCTACTATTCATTAGAATGGTTCTTTTGCTATGACAATTATTGAAATCTTACCCTTAAAAAAACTATAAAAACTCTAGACTTCAAGATTATCATAGTATTACACAATTTTTTTTTTGTACTTTATAGGTTAGCCTTTGACCACAATCTCATCTCATGTTAAATGATGAGGTGGTCTAAGATGGTAGTCACGCTAAGCCTAGAGGGAGACTGGCTCTCCAGTGCAGCTGCCGGAACATACGAACAGGTGCTTGGCGACAGATTTTCAACTTGAGGGTGGTAGCTAGCCAGGCGGACGTAGAAAAAGCCCTACCACCTATGCAATGTAAACAATGCAAATGTAGACTTGATATCAATAATTATTTTTATCAAGCATAAATAAATATCAATTTTATGAAAATATTACAATTTATGTCACAGTATTTTATTTTATTATGAAATAAAAACATTTTAATTAGCATACCTAATAATTATGTTTATTAAAAATATGAATGTTATTAATTTCCCTGTTTTATTTCATACAGGAATTAGTCATTTTAATTATGCTAAATTTATGTAATGAACAATAGTGATTATTTTCTTTCAATTATATGATAATTTAAATTTTGTCTACACTTTTCCACCAATTCAACTTTATTCGTACTATACAACTTAAATAAGAAACATAAGTGTGAAGACGTAATAATAATTGGGGTATAGCACGCCACAGATATAGTATTCTCATACCTCAGCTTACATTTTACAGTGACTATAAAGTACGTTATTAACAATATTTCATAGACATCAACTGATCTTAAAATTGATTAGAGACCTTCAAAAATCGAATGTCTCTCAACATTAGGACACGTTTCAAAAAATAAATCCTGTTATTGGTAACAATCGATTATACAAATTTAGTTTACACGACGAAAGTTTAATAATATGAATTGTACAAGAAGGAATACTTACAGCTTATTCAAACGGTTGAATGGAAATTACAACAACTTGCTTGTAACCACTTGCTTCTAAAAGTATTGTAATCTGCCGTAAAATGTTTACTGTGCTAAGGGATTTATTAATGATAAAAACGTACACGGTATCCTAAAAATTGACAAGCCGTAAGTAAAAATTGACGGATGAGCAGTAATTTCACAGTATGAAATAAAGACATTAAGTTGTGACATCGGACGATCAGTCAATCGCTACCCGTGACGACGGTGAAGATTATTAACTCGTACGACAGGAAATAACTCTAATATGACCGCCAGAGGGTAGCGCTCTCCTGTATCTGATTTAACAAAACGGATGGCCTCTCTGATCCTCGGTATTGGCATTCGGCTTTTTAATGATGGACGTCTCAATAAATTGTGTTCGATGGCAAATTGTTTGGAGTTTGTTACAATATTGATCGACGTGTCAATACAATAAATAAACACAAGACGTGCGTTGCAGCTGTGAATTTTATTGAATGCATTTCAGTGTTTTATGATTTCCATTTGTAAATATTTATTTGTTTATTATATATATATATATATGAATATTTATTTATTATTTATATACTTGGTAATGAATAGTACTGAATAAAACAAATCTCTGTCTGAAGGAAAATTCAGCGTTCACTTCCTAATGTCATAAAATGTTAATTAGAACCTTATTGTAAAGAGATGTTTTATTAAAACATGTTACAGATTAAAAGGTTTATTTAAATAATCCAAAAATAGGCGTACATAAAACCTATACACGGGCAGTCAGACACAGTCGGCTACGCTCCCCTCATTTTCGAAGTGAAGGAAGATTCACCAACAAACACCATGTATAATAAACTTTTGGTGAATGGAATTCGTGTGTCACGGTACACCGCGTCCCCTTTTCATCCATGTCGTAGCCAGATATAATGGAAATATCATAAAGAAATGACAAAGGGAAAAGTTTATACTAATTAAACACGTCCTTTTAGTAGAAACATGTCAATGGCAAATAATATTTAAGATCCTAAATGTTATTCACTCGACTGTACCATACGTAAGTAAGGCTTAAATAAATTCAACTCGCTTATTTTTTTGTAGAATCATGTAAGAGTGCCATGACACTATAGGTCTATAATGCGACAACCGAATTTTCGAGTATAACAAATTTTCCTTTTAAACTACAAAATAATTCAAATGATTTTTCATTCCGGATACCTCGTCACAGAGCGATGGATGAATGAACTCGCTGTGTTTCAAATAAATCATATCTTACACCGCACCTATAATTATATGCCTATGAGGGGTTTGGCCCTGACTAATTACGATTAGAAATATCACAATAGTGGAACATATGATAGACAGCCGCATGCTGTGAGAATTATAAGCATTAATCATGATTAATTAGTAGCTTATTCGATGTACAAGAGTGTGATAAGACAACCTCTGTAGTATGATAGTTTACTTTATAATTCTGTCCAGCCACTAAAGTATTAGAAGTCATAAAATCTATATATGTTCTACTCTGAACGGTGTGATATGGGTTACGAATAACAAAAGAGGTTTTGCAACTCGGCCTTTATGGAAAAGGTATTAGTGTCTGATCTTGGAAACTTGGTGCTGGCTCAAGATTCAAAGTCATAGTGGTCGAGTGGTTTGACCGCTATAATATCGATTCCATGTTCGCAGGTTCGAACCGCAACTTGAACCAATGAGTTTTTCGCAATTCGCCTATCAATGATACTTTCATTTGATAACACTGACGACTAACGGTTTAGAAAAACATCGCGAGATAACCTGATCCTTAGAAATTTTCTTAGTACCATTATAGGTATGTGTGGAGAAAAAATTAATTTTGTCAGAATTCATCAACAGGTGTGAGATGATGACAATGTACAATAGTCCATATTATCTCTTAATAAAAAGCCTCTGACCCAGCAGTGGAAGTTTTACTGGTGGGCGTTATTATTATATCATATTAAAATGATGGCTAAGGTCAAAATACGTGCCTGCTTGGCAGTTCGCTGTCATAAAAACATGCATAATGTTTGTAGTAACATTTAATATTTCTAACGTATTTGTCACGTTTGCCTTAGTTGGAATATATGATTCAATACGTTTTACTAATTATTTGTTAAACAATAAGCGATAAAATGTACGCGTAAAGGAAAACAAAATTTATTCAGTAAATATCTTATACCGTGCATTATTCTACCGAAATCCCCAAGGTATATTTGCCGTGTACGCGTTCGGTGTGGTGTCGAGTGCTCCGGACACGCGAGGCATTCGTATGCGTAGTGTTCTACGATTCAAACTAATATTTGTACAATGATCTGAGTTATTCCAATAAAAAATTACGAAAGCATCCATAACAATATCACGTTACTTACTATATTTTGAAGTTTTTTATATTTTTATTTTCAATAGGAATCAAAATGTTACTATTTATCTAATCTATTTAGTTGGTGATTAGACTAATTTCTTAATGTAGAAATTATTAAGGTGGTAAAAACAACAGATGTTTTTTACAACAATCTAGGTAATTAATAAACAAAATCTTTTACGAATTATTTTTTTATTCTATATGTAAACGAGTTCAAGTAGATGATTTGGAAATACTCAATCCAATTACATCCCCGTGGCCGGACCGCATTTAGGGAGCACGTGGTCGAATCAATCAACCAATAACGTACGACTTCGCCGACGACTTTGTGGCTTATTCGAAAACTATCGATATTATTATAACATCTGTCGACAAATGTCATACTTGTTTAATTATTGCAAATTGGTATATATGTTAACATAAAAATGATTAATTAAACATAGGTATAAAAATATATTACAGAAATATCTGATAAGAAATATTAGTTACATAACAAACGATGCGTACTTTACTGAACTGCTTTTTGGATCAGGAAAAGGAAAGTATCTGTTGACATATATTATAATATATTTAGCTACATACATTATCAAAGATAATAGAGTAATTTCGCCTAGTCATTAACAAAAAGGTTGCTTAGTGTATCATCGCTTGTCTCAAATTTAGTTATACATTTGTTGTGAACATATAAGTACATTACAAAGTTGCGTGCATACGAAAAGGTAGATAAACGAAATTAAAGCGATCATCATAAATACACATTATCAGAGGTATAGAAAAGAAAATAGGATTGTCTACTAAAACTGACTATTCAAGAGGGATAGATTTATATTAATATGAGCAAAAACGCGGGCAAAAGCTACCAGTGTAATAAAACGGGTTTTGTTCTTAGTAAACTATGACAATTCAGGTTTATTATACAAATTGATTCTATCTTAGTCTTAACCAAAGATTTGCTACTGCCCTTTCTTCTAAAGGTATTTTACTTTTTCTTTAATATGTTCTATTACCTATCAGCACTTTTACTTTGTTAATAAATTTTCTAGATAAATTCACTTGTCTCTTTTCTCGAAAGACATATTTATAAAAATATCACCAGTTTAGACATAGTTTTCAAATAGCGTTCAATATATCGAAACTTTGAGAATAAGCACACCGCTTGCAGACCAATTAGCGACAAGTGGACCGGGAGGGTTTTGCTCAATTCAGCCGAGGGACAATTGAGTACAGATTGCCGGTACTTCTTTTTATTTTGCGTGAAGATAAAACAATTGTTTTATTTTCTAGAGCATTTTACTTTCATATTAGGTTGTATTGGATAAACCGAGACTTGAAAGTTTTTAAGATTTTTCGTTTTTATTCTGCTACTACATCTACGTTGTTTATTATCTTAACAATATGTTTTATATACAGAAGAAAACCATAAAATGAATAAGTAAAATATACCTTTACCTTCCTTATTAGATATCTTTATTTTTTTCTAGTGCTTATAAAAACCGTAAAACTGTAATAACTTTGTAATAAATGAAAATATCTTAATAGTTTCTTATAAGAACCAATTACATATATTGGAAGTAAAACTAAAAAGAAAAAATTGAAATCTAGGCCTGTAAGTTTTGAGTGATGCGCGCACAACGGCAGAGCTCTATAATTCTATTTATACAAATACAGGGTACGATTTAAACAATTTTACTCTGCAAACTGATTATTCTTCTTTTTTCGACAGTTTTAGTACAAATTTCATTATAAAGTTTGATACAAATTCAAAAACATTACCCAATTTTTAATCCTACATACTGACGGACCAACGTGGAATTTATGATCATTTTTATAACAAATTAAATCAATGCATGTGTATTTGTTTATGTTATACGAGAATCCGCAATAATAATTAAAGAAACAAATGTCTGCATACTATAGTGCCATATGTCTCGAGTTCGCTGACCTCTGCCTTTGCACACGAAGTCGTCGTAGTGCCTACTGAGGACCGCTGTAACTGACCATAAATAATGAGAGATTTAGGACAATCTCGTGTTTTTACTTCTTCTATTTAAAATTATTATTTCCGCCGAAATCTAGATGATTTCATGTGTTGTTCTTCCATTATACGGTAATAGTGAAGTAAATAAAAATATTATGCGTTCCAATTGAGAACATAATGACGTCAGTTTTACGCGACGTTTCTCGAAATCGTACTACTTGTAACAGATTATAAACAGTGAATTAATCATTATTGGAAATACCAACTTAAATACAAAAACAACTATAATAGTAATATACTACAATAGAAAATTAGTAAACTATAATATAATAGTAAATTTGTATTTAGATATGTATGTGTAAGTAATTAAACTCTTTCTAATTATTTTATCATGAACTTATGGGCTTTTGCTCGCGGTTCCACCCGCGTTAATGTAGATTTGGCCTATTCCTTGGGGACTTTTTTAAGATTAAATGTACCCCATGCACTGTCATGTGCCCCTAAGAGCGTGTTCACAAAATTTCATGATGATCCTTGAGTAATTAGCCGTCAATAAGTAACAAACAAACTCACATTCGCATTTATAATATTAATAAGGATGGATACTGAAGACTAGAGCTTGGACTGGGCTTTTTCTACATCCGCCTGGCTAGCTACCTTCCTAAACTTCTAAATCTGTCGCCAAGCACCTGTTGGTGTGTTCCGGCAATTTTGCGTGACTACCATCTTAGACCACATCATCATTTAATATCAGATCAGGTCAAACGTTAACCTATAAAGTATAAAAAAAGTATGTTCACAGTACTATTAACAAGTGACAGCTATTTTTATCGATAATATTTGTACTAAGTAATTATAGAGTTTTAATTAAAGTAAAAGTCTTTAAATTTTAGAATTTTTTTGTCACACTTATTATTTAATTGGTATTATGTAATGTACATTTTATACTGAAGTTGAATGTTAATATTAAAGGCTAATCAAGATGGTGATTTGACTACTGTCTTATTTGAAACGCATAGTAATGAATCTTCTAACTGTCAAAGTATTCACATGTTTATCAGTGTTCCTGACGTTTTCTCTTAGTAAGTACTTTTATTTTATTGAAACGCTTGGTCACCCGACTAAAGTACACTTCATTGATTTATATATGCCCTATCAATTCGAGATGCGTTAATGTTCTGTTACGATTTCAACTCGATCTTAATGCATTCACGACAAACTGCTATCGGTCGCAATGGATCTAATGTATTTCGTCGGTGATATTACTTCGATCTCTAATGTCAAGAGAATTGTATTTTTAATTTATAATTCTCCGGAGTATTCGCATTTATCGGCTTTGTTACTTTTTTGCACATATATACACAACCAAAATTTATTTAACATTTCGATCCTAGTTTCATTTGTTTTAATCTGGATTTCACCTATCGCTAAGGGAAAGAACTTTTATCTAGATGAAAGGTATCCTATACTCCTGACAATGTGTACACAACAATTTGTAGCGATCGGTAGAGTAGTTAGGGCTTAAAAGTTACCAAACAAATACACATTCATATTTAAGATATTTTTAAGGATAAATAGGCTAAGAAAAATCATTTTAGTACCTTTAGCTCATTTGTTTATCAATCGATATTCATTGTTTTGTTTAGTAACTCGTATTCAATAGCTTTATCAATAAAACTTTTTCGAAGATAGATAATTCTTGTTCCTACCGTCGACGAGTCGTAGTCTTTATTTTATAAGTCTCCATTCATCATCCTTCACACTTTTATGTCTACAATCTACAAAACTTGTTCAACATTCAGTATAGATAATAATATTTTAGACAATAACAATCGATGAAGAAATCTTGTACGTCTTATTATGGTCAAATTTCCTATCACTGGACCACAGTTCTTGCGCTCAGCGTATCTTTATTTTATATTAATGGATTATGGAGACGTCGCAAGGCTTGAAATAAAACTATGCTCTTATTTTTACAACTGATCGTTTGCGCAATTTCAACACCTAACTATATAAACCCACGCCATACTACATATGTTACCAATATCAAATCTCAACTTTATTAGAAATTAAAATGTTCAAATACAATTTATATATTATTTTAAAAACCGCTCCCATGCTAGGTTTTTTTTTCGAACTGACCTGGCAAGGTCTCTACAGTATCACCGAACTACTAAGGGGAGCGCTTAAGGCACTTACCCGATTTTATTTAGACAACCAGAACAAGGACGCACGGCGCGCCTCGGCTTAGACCGTCACCGAATATCCCGAGTCTATCCCACGCTAGGTATTAGATCTTAGTTGATACACAAAGACAGAAAATAATAATAGACACAACGTAGACACAAATTTAGAACCATAATATATGGACCACACACATAATTGTCCTGTGTGAGATACGTACTCACAATACTCTACGATAGCCATGAGACAACCGGTTAAACCAACGAATCAACGTAATCAATATATAAACTAGTTATTTCCGCGATGTAGTCCACATATTTTCCAGCATATTCATGTTAAAAAGTGGCTTATGTTCTTATTCAGATCCCAAACTACCTCGATGGCAGATTATATTACGAACGGTGCAGAGATTTAGTGGGGAAAAGATAGACAAACACACAAAATATACTTACACATTCATAATATATATTATTTAGAGCAAATAATTATTCATCAGAACATTTATTATGTAAAACTTCATTCAACTCGACACTTTCTTCAACTATTTCATTACTAGATCTAGACTCTAGAACTAGACACAATTCATACTATATCTATCACATGTAGGGAACCAAAATGCGGTTGAAACAATACTCGCTGGACGAAGTTGGGCTGCGGTTTGTCGAAATCGCAACATACTTATTACTTCCTCCTTTTAATATAGGCCATATAGTAAATACAAGCACTAGAACGAGAATGTCTAATAATAGTAAAGAATAAACGAATTCCGTTGAGGACTCAATATAAGAATATTTTATAGAGCAATCTGTTGACAGACATCAAAGTGAGTCTTCTAATCTAATATGGCATTTCACAAAGCAAGTAAAAACGTTGGGCGTACGACAATAATTAACAATATCACGTACCATTAAACGCAATAATGTATCACTTTTAAGAAAACACATTTCTAAATACCACACATAGTTCTGATAATCCGTGTGTTAAGCTACAAATAAATCAGTCAGACAGCAACAAACTCAGGCGATCTTGGAAGAACCTCATAAAAACAATTGATGCTATCTTCGAAATTATAGTACAAAAATGAAGTCAATGTACAACAAAATGGTTTAGATGTATCTTAAAACGAGTTTAGCTAAAAGTGCTCTAGGAACGGACGGACATTCGTTTCCAAACCGGTCCCTAATGTTGATGTCACTCTCATTAGTAATAATACATGTTTTGACCTCACCTTTAAATTTATCTAAATATCTGATGGAGAAGCTATTATGCATTACAGTATAGTCAGTATTAACACGTTATTCCTTCACTGACAAAAATTCCTCACCGTTACTCTATCAGATGACCTTCAAGACCAAATATTACACACATACCTACCGCTTTACTCAATTTTCCTGAGTTTAGTAAATGAGATAAAACTTATATTCAAATAGTTTTTATAATCGTTGGTGATCTTTAAAAGACTATCATACTTTCCTAAGGAAATCTAACACATGAGGACTTTATCTGCTATTATCAATTTCACATGAAAAGTTTAGGTTCCAAGAAAGGGTCGAAGATGTCCACATAAATGTGTTTAAAATGGCATACTTATGAAAAACATTAATATCGAAATAACTTGTATACTATTACTAATTTTGGCTACTTAGGTAATTGATGATAAGTGATTTATTTAAGAGATCCGACATATTATTGCAATTTTCATATGAGGATTTCGTGATACAAGTATTAGACGGATGCGGAATCGATTTTCATACTGCTTGACTTTATAATAAAAATGAAAAATTGTTGCATTTTAATCACGCTGTTCTTATTACCAGCTGGACAGTTTACCAGGTTATCAGCAGACGACTCAAAATTTATGTCGAAAAATTTTAGGTTCAAACGAGATTCGTAGGTTTTACTATCCGCAACACTTGCAGAAAAAACAAGTATTGCATGTGCAAAATGCATGAAAAGTAAAACCATCCTCATGAAGACGATGTTCAACACATATACTCAATCACCACCTTTCAGTACATAGTAAATATTAAAATAATCATGTTTCCAATCGTCCTAGACTAATAAATTGACGTCGTGATTTAAACCTTGCCTTGCTTCAAGAGTACATTTATCCAATTGTGAGCTGTTTACATACTCCTGTTACTATTCTTACGTCCTAGTTGAGCAAGTATCAAGGCGTATCTCATACGTACATCTCGATTATTAAGATAGTTGTCGCTCGAGGCCCAGAAATAGTTTCTTAAATAAGGACACGTAATTCGATCTATCGGACATAGAGTTGAATTGCAGTCACGATTGGATGCACTCACCGTATCTTTGTTCAGTTTCGATGACTCATCAAAGTAAAAACCGTTCCTTGTTATATTTATACGTTCGTTTTTATTCGTTGTCTCTCATAAAATTTGTTGGATTGTATACATGAGGTTTCTTCTTGATTCTTTGGTGCAATGAATTATATTCTAGCTACGTAGACCATGAAAGAATAATGAAAATTAATACTGTGCAAGAAAATATTAGAAGGTTTTACTATAAGATAGTAATTATCTACTATTAAACTCTTTTCAATAATAGGTATATGTAGTCCGGTGGAACTGTAGCGGCCTTGCCAAGTTAACAGTGTAGGTCAGTTCGAAAAAAAAATAAAAAATAGGTATACTATACATACATGCATTCCTTTCTTTCTGTGTATAATTATTTCCCACGAGATTCAATTTGAATAACATCACCAAAGTTCAGATGACGCGAAACCGTTAGGAGAACTAATTTCAAAAATTAGCCTACGCAGCGGCGAATCCAGTAAACAAACTTGTTAGCAACACCACAACACTCCTAAGACGGAAGTAGCTCATTCACGAGGTTTTGCCCGGCGTTGGTTAATCCGCTAGTTTGGTACACAAACGTATGCATGTTTATTTGTCCAACGCGTGGGCGATAGAGAATGTGTTAGCAAATTGTTAAAAAAGAATTATTCAACGTATTCATTTGTAATTAGATAAGGAAGCGAAAACGGTAAATTACTTAATCATAAAGCATGGCTTGTGCTGCCAATTATACCTTTCGGCTTACCGTGTTCCATTTGAGGTGAGCAGTAAATAAGGATGCTATAAAATCATTAACCAACTACGATGGCAAAGTCAAAAATCTTTTGTCAATCTTTTATATTGTTATATTTGTTCATCCATTCTTAGTATATTCACGTCATCGATAATTACACAATCAGTTATGGTTGCACATGAAAATTCTACGTTTACAAAGAAAGAAAGGATACCGTGTACAAATGAAGCTCCTTCAATTACCCTAGATTTTGAAACCCCTAATAATTATGTAGTAGAAATTTTGTCAACTTATTTTTACTTGAAGTTGTATCCAGTGGTCGATATTCGACCATAATTCATTGATTTATGTAGTTTTATTATTATCGAGTTTTCTTTTTTTGCTAAAAATTGCCAAATATTGTAGATTATTACATATACGAATGCTATGTAATTGAAAAAGTTATTAGGACCTTTAATAATCGACTAGCCCAAGATTCTAATTCGTCAAAAACAAAACTAGTTCAAATTTACTAAATCGGTCATATCAGAAACGTGATTATCGGAAGGAATTTTACCAAGGAGCCGAACCTACCACCCACGCTGGAGCTCCCACGTCAACAAATATCTAAGCCCACGTGTATCACTTAATAACCAGAGACTGTTTACTGTCAACTTGTCTTAGATATTGGTGTCTATAAAGCCATTGATTTTATATCTTTATGTATGAAAGCTTTCTGAAAGTCAATTATGTGACGATTGACTGTTAATGTCGTCGGCTCTTTAACTGCACTACAGTTATTTAGTCAATTAAAATTATTAAGCCTTTACCATTCATTATATAACCTCATGATGGTACTGTAAAGTCAAGAATCGGACATCCTTACAATATACACATGGAAAAACATACTCAGAATAAGAATTAGTAATACTAGCAAACCTTTCATTTATGCATACATTTTTGATTTTTCATTAAAATATTGCATTTATTTCCATATTTGATGAATCAATGAAATGCCAAACAAGAGTGTTACAATGTATCTTTTTTGCTGACTTTTCTAATCTATCAACCGTCGACGTAATAGACCAGCGCCTTTAAAAGGCAGTAGCGCGTCAAATCCGTGCACAATATCGCTTCATACTTTTTAATTATTAATAAGTTTTGTTCTTCGACCACAATTTCTAAAGAGACTGGCTCTCAAGTGCAGTTAGCGGAACACACCTATAGGTACTTGCCAACATATTTTCAAATTGGGGGTGGTAGCTAGCGAGGTGAGCTTAGAAAAAGTCCTGCCACTATGCAATGGTTTCACCGCGATATTTCCTTTCAACGAAATAAGGAGGAAAGATAAAGGACCTTGTACAAACTTCACACAAAGTATGGGGATATCAGTGAAGTTAAACTATGGGGAACAATTACTCAGTAAGTGGAAGAATTCAAACAGATTCTTCTCCGACATTTGGTATCCAAATTAAAAACCCATTGAGAATAATTTATATGCTAATAGGTTCGATTAAAGAGCCTATATGTGAACAAATTGGGCTACCTTAACAAAAACGAGCTGATTTTGATACCACTGAATTATAGATAACATAAAGCTATAATTATATGTAAATATAAAGCTATCACATGCAAGTCTTCTAATATTTATTATAAAACAAAGAGTGTAATGTCCGTGATAACATAAAAGTAAGTAGTGATAAGCGCAAAAGTCGACGCTGTTTACACAAGTCACCGTCGATTACAACAATGACACTTGGGTAATACTAAACAAACTAGATAACTTAAAGGGATGTGCTGTTGTCGATAATGAATAATATCGAACATAATGAGGCAAACGTTTGAGGCGAAAGAAAAAAAAATCCATATCAAACCATTAGAGTATACGAAGACCAACCATTAACAAATAAGCAGCCTAATTCGATTCACTTAGGAACCTATCATAGGTTTCTAAACATATAATAATAATAAAATGGATTGCAAATAACCTTCACAGAATAGAACAGAAAAGGTTTAGCAGAAAAAAAAAACAACACAAGTACAATCATTATTAAAAGACATCCGATTTCAAGACCTCTCTATTTTATTTACAGACGTCATCTATACATATAAATAAAATTGGAGTGTCTGCTTGTAATATCAAAATAACCATTTTTACTGATTGGATATGAACGTATACACGATACTGATAACAAAAATACAATTTTTAAAATTTTTGTCTGTCTGTCTGCCTTTATGTTCCGGGTAATCTCCGAAACGGCATGAACCGATTTTGACAGAAATTTCAATGACGGATAGTTAAAATTACAGCGGGTGACATAGGCTACTTTATTTTAGACTAGCTGTCATCCATGGCTTCGTCTGTAGTACTACCTCCAAAACGTTTGAATCATTTTTCACAGGAACTTTCACTATCTGATAGCTGAATTTATAAGAAGTAATTCACAATTATAAAAAAAAAACGCATACGGGGCTGCGGCCAACAGCTAGTACTTCAATATTATTTAGCTTATACACACTTAAAACAAATCAAACGAGATCTCATATATTAACAACCATTAAGTCGTTTAGATTAGAGAACGTGTCAAAAAATACATATAGATACATACATACAGTCAAAAACACATATTGTATTATACTTTGTAGGTCTTAGCATTTCACCGGAATCTTATCTTATGTTTAATGACTATGTAGTCTAAAACGGTAAACAAGCTAAACCTAGAGGGCGGCTAGCTCTAATGTGCAGCTTGCGGAACACAAGAATAGGTACTTGGGGACAGATTTTCTTGAGGCTGGTAGCCAACCAGGGAGGGCTGGGAAAAGCCCTACCACCATGAAAACTCTTCTTCTGCGTAGTCAAGTAGTAAATTCATCTTGAATCTCGTCGCTTAACCTAAAGCGAATCAAGAGGACTGTCAAGTGACTTTATAAATCTTTTATTGATATTTAATTTACAGTTACATTTCATTATATTGGTAGACTAGCTTTTGCTTGCGGCTTCGCTCTGTTAATAGATTTTCAAAACAGTCCTAGTCACTTGCTAATAGTAGCTTTCACTAGTAGTTTTTTGAGTTTATCCATTACAAACAAAAACATATATCTCAGACTCCGACACGATAAATTATCGACAATATTGCTATAGCAATGAGAACAAGTATCGACAAATCACAAACTATCGTACCAACACTAGATATTTGCACTCTCAACAGAGCGTTATCTCCATTGAACTCGGTTATCTTTAAAACTATGAAATTGAACATTGCGCTTCCTACGGAACTGAGGGTGAAGTATCGACCTGCACCGTCCCATCATACGGCGCAACTCCCGCACTCTATTAGGGTATTCTTTTATTACTTATTTACGACATAGGTAATGCACTAATTCGTGCACAGTATAATTTATCAATCTACGGAAATCCCTTTTCATATTGTTCTAAATGACTTCTTCATATTCTGCCGTTCAAAGTGAGAAGGGTCAAGGGCGCATTTCCACTCTACAGATTTTTGCAATATATGTATATTCGGAATCAGGAGAAAAAGATGCATCTAATAACTTTTTTCTCATATTTTCTGTTTCTCGTTTTCGATTTATTTTAAAAGTCAAATTAAAACAGTAGTAAACTAATGCCAGCAACTTTGATGACAACACTTCTTGACAACATTTCTTGTTCGGTTTCTGTTTCATGGGAATCATTTGTTTATGGGTTTTTTTTTAATAGTAAATTTACCATTCGTTACCGCCTTAGCTTCTACGGTAGAGGGAAATTATTTTTAACCCTAAATAGTCCTCTATTCGATTGTTAAGTCTTCTCAGAATCAATTTAGCCCTTTCGGAGATTAGTCCAGACAAACGAGAAACTCTTCAATTTTATGTATAAGTATAGACAATATGCATTTAAGAACGTTATCATACAATGCATCGTAAATATTACGAGTAGACATGTCTCTCAAACGGAGTATTTACAGCATGTTTAGATTAGATTAGATACCCACCTTATTCACTTGATTATATATATCTTAATATCCAATATTAAAAACGGAAATTATACTAGAAAATTATTAAATGTTTCATCAACAAAAGCAACATCCTAACTAATATTTATTTTTTATTTCTTTAGTATCACATTCAGCAGCCAATTTTCTAGAGTATTACTGCCATTGTCCAGTAGCGATTGTGAAGTGTCTTGTGATAATTTCAATGTTTATACTAAATGGTGCCCCTCCTCCTTATTAGAACTTCCCAGGGAGTTTCCTGTAGCATCTCTGAATTCATACTCCGTGGTATTATTATTCACCATCCACTTCGCTGGTGCACAATAACCGAACTATATTACATAAAAATTCTAACAACTTTACAAAATACAGAGTCAAGTAACAAATGATTATTCATGAACTATAAAAGCCACTATATTGCAGACTAAGATCCCGTTAAAAAACTACTACCTAGTACTATAAGTGCCGATATGAGTTTGTTTGTTTGTTACGCTTTCACACCTTTAAAATGCAACAAATCGTCATGATAATTTACGTACACCTTGTCAGGGGTACAAACAAGAGCATAGGGTACATTTCATTTAGAAATCAAGTTTACATAAATGGGAGCGAAGCCGCGGGCAAAGTTTAGTACACTATGCGTATAAATAAAATAAACGTGTGCATTATTCATCCTCGATAATCTCCGGAACACCTGAATCGATTTTGGCAAGACTTTCACTAGCAGATGTAGGATTCTTCATGATATTAGCGGCTATGCATTGCGGCTAGTCAGTGACATTAAAATTTAACAGAGTCTCCTTATAATTAGTGAGAAGTCATGTGCACTAACTAATATTCAATAAATCTGTTTGCATCAATAATGTAAATTTACACGTTCAATCTGGCTTAATACACCAATAGGGCGCAGTTTTCCGCCCACGAGATTGCGCCCACGCGTGTACAAGTACCACGTGACCTACTGAACTGACTGCTACCGGTACTTATTAATGGCCAGTTAAAGCGCCTGAGGGTCACGGGTTGCGGTCTTAAGTGATAGTGTCAAGTGAAAGTGTAAAATTAGATTATTGGTGCATTTATTTATATATTAGTACGGCTGTCAGTCCTGGATCTACGATTTTTTCGAACCGCGACAGAAGTTTTATAGTGGTGGCCCTTTCTCCGGCGTTTGAGTGAAATTATTTAAAAAAACATACAAATGTGTAATGGTTGACATTTTTCGTAAACGGGATAGTAAGAATCCTTGAATAAATTCGTACTATTTTTTATCTATTACCTAATAACTTTTTCATTTGTGTGACATGAAATTATATGACCGGGAAAAAATAGAGAGTCAGTATGTAGACGTCAGTCGGCATCTTGAGTCCACAAGAGCAGTTGTGGTGTCAGCCTATGTGGCGCCTTTTTCTTACAAGTCGAAGGTGAGCCAACCAGACTTCCGTATACTAAGCGCATGTGGAGTAAGTTTCTTTTAATATTCAATCATATTATATTATGATTTTGGCGTGTGACTTGTCTCATCCTCAATCTTCGTTCGTTTCACTGATGCACCAAAAAATCGGACAACTTTTCTCACTTAATTATCTCAGATACTGCGGGCTATTTCTATTTAGACTTTGATTCCATCTACGTTGGGTCTAAATTTCAAAGATATCAAACATTATGATTCTTGGGTAGATAGGATCGGCGTGTTGCCACTTCAGCATTCTGATCTTACGAACCAGGTCGCTAATGCTATTCTAGTCTTTCGAATTTTAAAAAACAGAGACACTCTAAGTATGGCATCTTTATATCGCTTTCTGATCAGGTGCTTAATATATTAGGGTGTCGTACTGTCATGGCATCTTTGTCCACGTTAAGTCTTCAGTCAATATATGACCTTAACAGGCTTCGTAGCACAGTGGGAGTAAGTATCACTATTAAGCTGAGAAATCGCGTGTTCGATCCTCACATATTTCATTTCGATGTCTCATCACATATGTGTGAGTTCTCTTCTGGATGTAAAATATTCAATATATATGCATCTAACGCTATTATATTCATATTAGCAATGCTTACTTTGGAATTAAATTGCAATGTGAAAAATTATTTCCTAGTATTCATATAAGGATTTTTTTTCAAGGTTCATATATATACATATTATCACAATTCATTCAAGTAACCCTTAGCAAAAACGAATATAAAGGAAAATAAAAAAATATTAAAATCGTTATTTTAATACCAATAAACATGATAAGTGAGAGAATTACATTATAATTCACAATGCGAGATTTTTATCCACGCTCTTCACAACATCACATCCTGGGCTGTGTTGTAAAATTAAAACCATTGTGCAACGATTAACTCCAAATTTATCGTACACTCGAAACTCCTCCAGACAGGGTCCTTTACAATATCCGACACGACCACAACACGATGATACCGACCATGCTAATTAATTGACCATTCTTTTTATAAGATCTTTTTTTCATATATGTGCAGTGTTTATATAATAAGTTACTTACGTCACCCGCGGCTTCGTTTGCATTTGTATTTTTATAAATGACGACACCATATCTTCATGTAACTCGAACGGTATATTAAGTATACGCCGAGATCGTTCATAGAAGGCAGGATTTTATCAAACTAACCTGATACTTCTCGCAATATTTTGACAAATTTCAATAATATCTTTATAGATTGAAGCGTATATCTTATTCTGATATATACGCTATATCACTGCTACGTTTCAAAAACAAAAAGTATTGAGAGGTTATACAGTCAAGAGCCTTCGTTCGATGTCCTCTTAAGAGATGCATGTTTGCGGCGACTCTGATCGCCTAAATAAATCGGGTGAGTGCCATAAGCTCTCCCCTTAGTAGTCCGGTAAATCTGTAGTAGGCCCAGGGTCAACAGAGTATATTCAGTTTGAAAAAAAGTCAAGAGCCTGAAAAAAACGATATTTTTGAAAATGTTAACCGCTCAATAAATGATCCACAGATTTTAATAATGATTTTGTTATAATAAATGTTTATTGAGAAAAGCTAATAATATAAATCATGTCATAATGTCGTTAAGTAAATGTAATTATTTATTTACGAATGTCGTATCGTCGACTATAAAATTTGAATTTTTATTTAGAGCTGTTTGCGGAATCTCAACGGCTTCCCGTGATTCATTCACATGCATTGTTGTATTGAAGTTTATTTTGGTTATTTACGAAAGGCGAAGAGTTACCTCTTAGGATAATTTGAATGCTTCTCTTAAATACTTTAGTATGAATCAGGCCATAAGTTATCCAATGGTGGTATTTTAAAAATGCCAACATAATGAAATAAAATAAACCTACTCGTGTCTTCGACCGAGGATGTGGAAACGTATTTGGTGGTTATAAATTATGGAATAACGCCTTACACACGCCATTTATTTTATTTTATATAAGACTTGCGAAATAAATGTGTACACATGTAATTTAACACTATCCATTACTGTTTCTGGCATTTTAAAACTAACAGTTCATTTAAGCTTACGTAAATATCATCGCAATCAAATCTGTGATATCTTTTTAATTGTTAATTGAAATGATAAAGGCAGTTTTGATGTACGTATAATGCCTAACCTATATTTTTTTTATTGAATAACGGATTAACTCTATATTAATTAAATGGTTTTGCAAATAAACCGTGTTGTTGTAACACTTGTAAAATATAGACAAAATTAATTAATTAATTATTCTTGCACGCTAAACATATGCCATTACTGACTATACTGCAGTAAAATTGTTGCATCATTGACATGAATGAATTCAGGGGACGGTTAGAAAAAGACGGACAGCGACTTGGTTTTACGTTATTTATTGATGATGCAATATCGCATCAAGCACGCCTATAGTCCGGTGGAACTGTAATGGCCTTGCCAGGCTAACAGTATAGGTCAGTTCGAAAAAAAAAAAGCATCAAGCACGCTATTCTCTTTTTTTTTATATATGATAAATTATGATGCAATTTATATATAAAATGCGTACCATAAATCCAAACAAGTGATACTAATATCTCCTAACATAAAAGGTAATATATTCATATTTACCGTGAAATAGATGTTATTTCTTTCATATTTAAACAATTTGTAAAACCAGTGTGTCATATATTACGATGGTGTGATCATGAATAAGTCATCTATTGATTACAAAAACCGCAGTAAAATACTAAATAACTAAATTGCTAATGCTTGCGGTCTGACTATCACTATACGAAAGTGAACATGACTTTATACATGTATTAATTTCCTGTTATATTTCCTTATTGATTTACTTAAAACTAATACGAAATCCCCTGATTCATATAAAATAAATTATTGAAATTAAATTTTAATTGAAAAACAAAATAAATATTAGCAATATCGAATATTGAACACTTCATTCCGAATCTTTTATGTGTACTCGATGTGATATATAACGTTTATTTGTTTAGGTCCGTGAGGAACAATGCGCAGTGGCATGGCGGTGCGCGAATGGATCGTAAATCAGATGCGCGTGCGCCATACCTGTCAATGTGCGCGAATGCAGGCGCAGTGTACGTCGCGTCGGAGCTTGTCATTATTCTTATAATCCGTTATTTACATGCAAAATAGTAGGCAAATGGTATTATAATGGTTTTTTTGTATTGCCTAATATTATAAATGGAAATTGTTCGTTTCTTACGCTTTCACACCTTAAAATACTTAAATAATTATCTTTGCTCGTTGTCACTTGTCAGGGAACAAAAGAGAGGGTAAGGAACCCTTTGTCCTAAAAAAATGCACTGTTCGCAGGAGAAAGAATGAGCTACATTAACGCGAACGAAGCCGCGAGCAAAAGCTAGTAACTTTAATAAATAATCATATGACATAATTTCATGTATTTCTATTTCAGATTCGAAATCAAAACACAGATAATAATTGAATTAAGTGTTGCATAGTGCGTTAGATGCTCGAACCATTTAGTTCATATTATACAATAAACGAAAGATAAGAAAGCAAAGGGCGATACCGAACTGTATCAGAATTATCAAAATATAATATTGAGAACAGTTTCTAGATCATCATAGTAATGATTGTCAGCAAATTCCCTTTTCTGAAATTGCTCCCTATTTCTTATTTTATTTTAAGTAAGAGAAAAATAAATGTTCATCCCCATCACACCAAACAATATTCCGCCGTCAGATCTCGTGTGACCTTTATTAACATTAAGGCTAATAAAACAATTATAATATTGCCTATAGGTTTCGTAAAAGATAATGGAACTCACTGTATTTCTTGCCAAACACCATTTCACGGCACCTATTCAAAGGTGCTTGTGCATGTTCCTCAGCAGCGTATGCTCTACGGCCTGGCTCGCAACGGTATACTGCACCGGGTCGGGAAATGTTATTATACCGTAAAGGGTACCGCTCATCTTTAGGTGCGCCCACCAAAATCCTGGGGAAGAGAGAAAAATACTCATTAACTCAATGTAAATATTTAAAAATTGACAATAAGGGCCATAGTTCAATTTTCCAATGGGTATTAAATAGCCATAGATAACATCAACTGTAGTTATCATCAGGCGGGCCACATACCTCTTTAATAGTAATGGAAGAACTTTAAGTCTCAACTAACTTAATTGACATAGTGTGCTTTACATAATTGGCTAGTATAATAAGATTATCGCAATGACTCCTGTAAGTGATGATACACTGGGAGTCGGTAACACGCCTAAAATATCCGTTTCTCAAATAGCACTCTTAGACAGTAACAATATTACCAACTCCTCGTTTGATCACAGTGTTCCATCGTCACATCGAACGGTGAAAGGCATCAACAGACTTCCTTATCTAATGCTAATATCATAAATAATTAAACAGAGTTTGTGAATTCGAATTTGCGAAGACATTTCCAGAACATGTAATCCAATTCTGTTAATTCGTCGATGATGTGTACGAAGTCACGAGCGGTCGCTAGCGTTAAATATATTGGCTTACCTTAAGGTTGCAAGTGTATTAATAAGCAGGTTGTACTAATCAATGGTTACGATAACTTCGGATTAATAAATGCAAATCAATTCATTTTTCGAATTAAAAAAAGCGATCCTACTTATAATTGAATTACCATTTGGAGACATGTTATTAAGATTCACTAAGAGTTCCCAAACGAAGCGGGTCAGAGTGAGCGAGGTACGACACGACGTTGCTGGCACAGTGCCAGCTACGTAAATAGAAGCGGGTTCATACCCGGTCGGTAACTCGCCAAAACATATCCTATTTACACGACTGTGACTAAGCTTTATGATTTAGCGTCGTTATTGTGTTAATATTTTCGGAGCCCACTAAAGGACCTTCAATTTCCTATCTGTATAGAATACTATCTAATATTATCACGCGATGGTAATATATCTAGCATTAACCAGTCATAATTACGAATTCCCTACAAAATAAGTCTTTTAAAATGGTTAGAGAGAGGAAAAACATATTTGAATCAACTAATGGCCTAATTATCAGTGCCGAGATCATTCACTTTGAGATCGTCACTGATGACGAATGATAATTGAGCTAAAGCGGAACAGGATTTTATTCTCAAACAAGTAATATTTGACACAGGTAAAGATTGTGACAAAAGTGGCGCCACGTTTATAACGTTCTTCGAAAAAGTATTGATTGTTCATCGAAGTGAATTATAACGCAGTATAAACCTAGGCTTTGTATAAGAGGAAAACATAGTACCGAAACCATTGCATGGTAATGGGGTAACGCTTGCCTGGCTGGCTAGCTAATACCATGAAAATAATATCTGTCATTAAGTCTACCCTTGGATTTATTTCAATAATTCTACTTATTGGAAACACATCCAATCATAAAGAATAAACAAATTTTCATAGATTAACAAATTTAACTATACAATTAGTCCGTCATAGCATTTCTGCAGAGAAAACAATTTTATCTATACTGTACTTAATTTGAAATCAGATATTTTTCACTCTTCTTTATTAGATGACATTTAAGTATTCAAGCCATTTTACATTCTTGTTCACACAATCCATTACTACCTTATCCAATTTTCTTCTACTTTTAAATCCGACAACCTTCATACTTAACATTCTTCTAATTATATGATTCTAACTCCTCCTCAAGACATACCCATACCACGCTAAAACATTACTCCTCAACTAATCTGGCAGTAATCCATTCCACCCAGTTATATCCATTCTAATTGCATTGTCTAATTATACGTATTAATACACGGTAATTTCAGTGACTTTGTCAATTGTTAGATGTATGAATATAGTTGTTGACGTTGTGATTCTAAAATCGACAAAGTAAACGCCAGTATCGGATGTGCGCGGGAGTTGACTCATGTATTTCTGGCGTACGCGCCGGAAAGGGGGCTATTTCCGATCACCTTAGATCTTGCAATTTGTAGAAACCCGAAGACTTTGAACTATGATGTCTCTCTTATTAATTATTTTCTCTCCCTGTAGGACACAGCATTACCACATAGTTACAACATAATAAAACACCTATATTTGAAACAGGCATTAAAGCTTGTAAAATATTATTTAAAGATAATTTTAATTATTGGGCAGTATTCATTGAAATTATTTTCTTGTTAACCTAATTTAATTAGTATTTCAAAATACGGGACTTCGTCACTCAATAAAGACCAACTGTTAGGAATTTAATATCTTTACTCCGTTCTCCCAATACAGTTTTTATTATTGAACATATGTTCGCATAACTTTAAACAAGCTGGATTTTATAGACGAATCGCATAATTTTAATACTAGACACAATCACAACTTAGCAATTACTTGTATTGGACTGGGTAAAAACCAAAGAGTTTTCTTAGATAGTAATACAGATTAAGTGGCGATTTTCCGGACAACAAGGTGAAGCCGGTTTTACTGTCGAAATGTCATTATAGACTGTTTGGGTACAAAGTACAAATTCTCTTTGAACGACTGTAAAAGATAACTTGTATGTATGTAATTATATAAAATACACATAAAAGAAATTGGTAAAATATACTTCACCATTTAACATTTATACCGAAGTGTATGTATATACAATATTAAAGTCGGTTCGCCAAGAATCAAGGTGCACAAGTAACATCTGCTGATATGTGGCAGGTTGCCGGGAAGACCATCTGTACGTTCTATACCTTTTATATATATTGTAAACCGGTTTACCTATTATTTGATTACTGCATTCAAATTAATATAAATATGTATAAATAATCCATTTTTATTTTAATGCCAATTTTCAAATATTATAAAGGTATACATGCCGGCTGTTAGAATAGTCAAACTTGCGATTCATACAGAAGGGCCAGAACTACAATATAATTTTTCAAGGGAATATTAGAAAAAAAGAGTTTGACGCTACATTGGTTAATTCATACAGACGTGGACACATTTTAGTATGAATCATACCAATTGCAACAATAAAATGAATAACGCTATTCGCATACGTTTCGTCTGACGATGGCGCTAGTTGACTGCAATTAGCGAATCGAATCGACCGCTCCGGAAATATTTGAAACTTGGTGTCTGTTAATTCGTGTATGTTACTGAATCAACTGTATCATTATCGTAAACTGAGAACTTTATACCTTAACTAGCTGATACGTGTGACTTCGTTTGCATTATTTAGTATCTTGACAAGATATTTGATGTAGAGGAAAAAACATAGCACACCACTCTATCTCTCACTTTTCCATAACAAAAAACACACACCTCGTATTTTCTTAAAACGTTATATGACATAAAACTATCTTGATATTATTTTTGCAGATTTATAAAATATCTCAGTATGCAATGTTTTATTATATTCAAATGGATTAGGCAGCGTTTTCGACCAAAGCTCCCAGATGGCTTGACTTTTATCGATTCTTTCAACAATTATCAACCAATTTACAAAAAACCTTGACAAATTATACACCTAAACCTTCCCCGTAAATTACTCTATCTATTGGTGAAGATCGCATTGCAATCCGTTCTGTAGTTTTTGAGGTTATCGCGAACATCCAAACAGACAAATGGGGCGGACGACTTTGTTTTATAATATGTAGTGAAACAACACGGACGAAGTCGCGGGTGGTTGTTAATAATCTATATAATGACTTACTTTCTTTGAATCTATATATTTCGTATATATAAATAAATAATACCAATCTTAATTATAATATATAACGGACTTATAGACATTTGTTCAATATGAGTTATACACAGCCATTATCATCGAGAATATATTGAAAATAAGAATTTTTATTACGTCAGTGATTTCAAGGTACCAGTGAATTTTGAATTCTATTTGATTTTTTTATTTATATATAAACAAAATATATATTCTGATGTTACTCGAATAAAATCCAACTGATATGTACCACCCTACAAAGCCATGGAATTAATCGCCCTACGTTTTAGTTCGGCTTCCATAAATTACTGTTTTAGTGAGTCTTCGTGTCCGACTAATTAAAATCTCAAAACCTTTGTAAGCTTTGTAAACCATTAAAATTATGTCAATTAAGTTTATAAAAAACAATATAAACTGATTTTAGTGTACATTTTATTACCGGACACGAATCGTATTTTCAACTATCGACATAAAATTACCAGTGGAAATGGTGTTATAGATAATATAGAAAAAAAAATAATTACGTTGGTTTTAAGGTAAATTTTAACTCCAGTCACGAATAGAATTCCACACTACAGGTATAGAATTAAATAGCGTCACGGATGTAAAGAAAAACATAACTAGAATGATTTTAGTAATGTAATCCTAAACTATCGACATAAAACTGGTGAAAATACCAGTGAAAATGGTGTTATGGAAATAGAGAAACACATAATTAAGGTTATTTTAATGTAAATTTTAACTGTGGCCACTAATCGAGCTCGAAACTATAAACACAAAATTGATAGGAGAAAATGATGTTATAGAAATCGAGAAAAACATAATTGAGGTGATTTTAGTGTACAATTTAACGTCGACCAGTATCAAAATTCAAAACTATCGACATAAAATTGCCTGTGGAAATATTATTATAGAAAAGGTATTCCTTACGCAAGCACAACGACATTGTTAACTGTCCAGAGCTATCAGGTATTTTATGCGGTTCGCGTGCCGGACGCAATTCTCACGGATCCCATCGTCCAACATCAACTGTACCAATCTTCTCATTGAACCAATCAGCTTAAGATACTGCGAGGGTGCGCCATGCGGGTTATTTTCCATTTCTACTGCACTTGCCCGTAGAAAGAAACATACTTATATCGGTTCAATAAAAGAATGTGCACTACGATTACGAATAATGATTCGTTATAACCCGGAAAATGCAAATGAACAAGATTCCTAAGTGATTTAATTTGTTTCTAATGGTCTTTTAATTTACTCATCAGCCGGATTCGTTCGCTTGCCATTTTTTTTTAATTTATTTTTTACATTGAAGTGACGTAAACTTTACTTTATTACAATTTAATCGTGACTTTGCCTTCAATATCTTGGACTGATTTATGTAAAACATTTTTATATATGATTAAGTGGTAATGAAAAAATATTCAAGTATATTAGCACAAGCAAAGCCAGGGCCAAGAATTGGTTAAAATTCATATCGCATGTTTTTAGTACTTTATAAACATATTTGAGAAACAAATACAAGTTAATATGAGTCATATTTTCGCGAAACCTATTAAAAATAATTGCATAAACATTCATGTCTTTAAAGTGTCAATATGCACGACCTTAATAATTTTACCACAACAATAATACTCTTTTGTTTTATTCCAAAAAGCACGTACTTCATATAAATAACTAACATATGTATAATAAACCTCGGTGACGATCGATATGTAAATAGTTTAAAAAATTTAAATCGTCACCAACAGACAATGAACACTTGTTTCCTTTAACGTTATCCGATACCATCGAACGAATACCCGTAAACTTAAACTAATGTAGAACAATATCGTATGGGGAATGAGATTCTCTTGCGCAAGACAGTTTCTGTTGATCCAAAATGCAAATGACGGTGAAAGTGCGCGTGGGTCGCGTTAGGGCCTTCACAGACGGTACGGGACCGCACGCGCGGCCGCCGCGCTGTTGAAACAGTTGAAAACCAAGCAGATTGTTAAGCGAAGGTAAACACCTTGATTAAGCCCACACGACGGCCTCTTTTAGACACAGTAATTATGAAAGTGATAATTGTTTTTTATGTACTTACAAATGTACAAATAAGATGAAATGTAAGTTAAGAATGTGCTATTTATCATATTCCATTACGAAAATTAGTCATCCTAATGTGCGTTTGTTTGTTACTGTTTAACGCTTTAACTATAACCATGACATTTTTCATACACGTTGTCAGAAGAACAGAAAAGAAAATAGAGTACGATCCAACCAAAAAAAAATACTGTTCATGATAGGTAAAATCTACGTTAAATCGAGCAAAACTGCTAACCAGAGTTACTGGTTAATAAAACAACATATTGTCTTGGCGCTGTTTTTAGATAAGTTATCTAATACATAGTAATAAATATACAATGCTTTACAAATGTAATTCAAAAAATGAGAATGAAAATATTTTTTACTTTATTTACAAGCTATTATTTGGTAACATACTTGAATAGCGTTTGTTAACTGTGAATGCTGTTACAGATGGTAACACACTCCGCGTAGAACGGGGACTGGTTGTGAACTAATTTAAAACAATTGCATAATAACAAATACGTTCTCAAGTAATAGTATAGTATATAGCACATACATGAACAAAAGTACAACTAGGTAGAATATGTTTATAATAGATTTTGCCAATTAAAACGCAGCGATGAATCAGGTGTATATGTAACCACTTTATAACGAATAATAAATCCTCTTCGTCGACTTTCCCGTTAAACGTAAGTTAATTCAGTATGTTCATTTAATAGTTTTAATTACTTTCTGCCAGTTTTCAATCAACGTAACCTAATTTGATTACTGGAATTCCGCTTTTTTTATAGATGTATTGTCTGTTAAATTATTAACATTTTTTGACATTTTCAAAATAACACATAATTCTAAATTGCACCACCCTCAATTACTCATAATCAAATTTTGGGAAACTATTTTCAATGTACATGACACGACGGATGCACAGTTTTATTGTAGTGTAGATTCAAAAAATTAATCACTAAAAAAGATATATTTTACTTATGTTATGAAATACTGAACAAGCACGCATGGCATCGGCGGACACATGGGTACTTCTGCTTTTAGTTACCTCAATATTACCTCGGTATTGAGCTTAGTCATATTAAGTTGCTTTTATTGATAGAACTAAGTCAGAACGTGTCACACACAAATATACATTCCCAATCACAACCTTCGAACCCAAATACAGCAGAGCGAGTACTGTCACTTTTCTGCAGAAGTAGATAAGACGATGTCCTATGCGTACCTTGCATAAAAGGAACTGAAAAACACAAAAATATTCTTGACAAAATAAATATGACCAATAATAAATATGGAAGTATTTGTCGCCATAAATATAAGGGTCATTATCATTACAAAATAGTACACAAATAAATAAACAACTAATTAATTTATCATATATAAGTTCGAGCTTAAAAACCATCTTGCACATACCACCAGTAAACTCGATTATCTCACGTTCTTTACGCATACAAACCATATATAAACGACCGGCCCCAAATATGGACGCTTTTTTAACCGTTAATTAATACTTTATCAACAGAAAAGATCAACACAGATATTAAGCGTTGATCTTATAAAATAATTAGTGCCCTAATCCAAATATAAAGGGCCAGTTTATAAGCTGAAACGATTAAATCGCATTGTAACATTAGAAGGAGACGCTTGAAAAAAAATACACATGGCAGAGACGTAATATTAAGATAGATATTACAGAAATAGAAAAAGATATTAGATTAGTATATCAGACGAAGTATGGAAATTTCAAAATAAAACGAACTTCCAAACAGTATACTCTAGAAAGTACACCAGAACATCCTTAATCTCAGTTAGGCATCCCATCCTATAATCCTATAGGTTTTAAATTATCACAAACTATACACTATACAGTTCCTATTTGATTTTAAAGAGTCCCTGGTGTATCTTTGAAAACTAAGGTACAATGCTAATGAAAATAAAATGGGGCCCTTTAAAATACCCACTTTCCAATAAAAAAAATAATTTTACAAATGACGAAGTTCTGAGGCAACAATCACAGAATTTACAATATCCTCGTTTTTGAAGGAAATTGAAAATATTTCCTTAAATGGTCGACAGAAAGACACGATCGCTAACAGTCCATTATTTACAACATGTACAGTTTATACACAAAGACAGGAAAGTACGTAAATTTATGGCTTGCACAGACATGCGATACCGCAGCGTGTATTATACAGGGTTTCCGAGTCGCGAGACCACCGTGTGTGCCCAGCTTTAGGATGTTTATTGGCTTGATCTATAATGTCTTGTTGTTGATGTATTTAACTACAAGTATTTCTAATAAAAACTAAATTATTATACCTATAATGTTGGTAAACTTATAATTAAACATGTTATACAGTTATTTGTTATCAAAGCAAATATACTAAATAGTAATAAACTTGATGTAATGAAGTTTATTCATTTAAAAATATTTGCTAATAAAAAATATTTATGTTATCTTTTGAACGACTTCTCCTACTTCATTGTTAGTCCAAGAGAAAACAATGTATTTATGATGTACGATAATATATCATTTCATTTAAAACTCGCTATAGATATACCTATAGGTTTTTGTAACTAGTTTTTCTTAACCTACATTCTGTTATACTTTAATAAAGTTAGTCAAGAAGTTTATTCGCGATTTCAAATATAAACAATATACGTATATATAATACAAAACAAACAATATATTAATAAAAAAATTAAAAAAATAATTGTAATCACCAGTTAAAATATTAAATTTACCACAAATATTAAGGTGTGATTAATAAATGAATTAAAAACAAATTGCAATTTTAAATTTTAAATTACTTTAAACAAAGATAATACAACACAATTCGAATGAAAACCAACATGATTGAATTGAATTTAACTGCGATGACATAAACCAACATAAATTACCTAGAAATATATATGAAACGAGTCAACGACCCATCTCCTATAAATAAACGAATTCTCATAATTCGAATTAACGTCGACTGTACACGGAAAGTTTACTATAAAAAAAAATTACTCCACCATTTCGAGGCATAAACCATAACCCGTCCAAATATAGTCGAGCAGGAAGGGGACCCCGCGATTAACCGGACGACTAGTTCGTAGACGTTGCGTCGGCGCATTTCTGTTAACTTTTTAATTAAATCAATCGACACCTGTCCCTACTCGCCTCGACAGCCACGCATGTGTGTACGGGATGCGTCTGAGCACGTGCCTCGTGCACTTCTCTATGGTTTATTTATTATTCGACCTTACAACCAATTGATTAAGACTTTATCAGCTGCTAAGAGTAGGTACTTTATAACGTGGCGTTTTTAATTCTTTGTTTCCATCTGCATCGATCTAAGGTTGCTTCATGGAGAACTGAATCAGATGATGTTTCAGATCAGAAATGTTGGTCTAATTTTAAACATACTTGAATTCGTTTTAAATTTATTCTTTACAATTTCATAACGTTCGAGCCTACGAACTCGTAGACTAGCTAACGTATGTAGTTGTAACTAGAAGTTTGTACGGACGCGGGAGCGGCGTCGCGTCACCACTTTAGCGGACGTGGTAGTATGGATACCACTTGCTAACTTCAGAAGGTTGGAATAAAATAACTGACTCCGTTTGTGCAGACTAGTAATCGCTTTGGCAGCTGGATTACGAATCTCCTTTTTATTGAGCTGAGCAAGCATATTTAAAGGAAACAGAACACGTGTACAGGATTAAAGTCGGCAAAACACAAATAGTATTCGAGCAATAGATACTGGGAATAACACAATGTCCGAGCAATAAAGCAGTAGTAACAATACGCGGTGTACAATAAAAATGAGTAATAAAATAAAAGTAAAACTATAAATATAAATATGTACAAAATAAAATAAAACAATAATAATGCGCCGCGTCGTAAATGAGTTTTGTCGGCGGATTATAATTACACCCAGGTATCATGTGGCCGACACCTGGGCTATAATCCGTGCTCTTAATCTATTTGTTATTGCTGTTTTAGAGTATCGCTGGTTTTTCGCTTAAGTTGTTGTAGTACACACATATCACGTTTGATGTAGGTATGTGTGTCGCTACAGTGCTCCCCCTTAAGCGAAGCGTACTGGTGGACGAATGATATGTCTCGATCGGCTGATCGGTGCGGGCGGCGTTTGGCGATATGTAAGTATTGCTGGTTGCTGTTCGGCGGTAATGTGTTAGCGGTAATATCACACGTGTGGGTGAATTAGGTGTAGATGCTCGGCGTGTAGGTACTCGGTGCTAGCGTTGATCCGGTAGAGAGGCTTGAGTCGGTGCTACGAGGCGGTCATCTTAGCGGTCGCGTAACTGGATGGCAGCGGATTTGTCATAATGCTTATTGATCTGAAATAGATCATGTGATTCTGACTTTCGCGGGGATTTTATCCCATAGCCAAATAACACAAAGTTGCAGTTTTTCTTAGATGGGAACATGGACCCAATGCTTCTATGTGTTGCGGTGTTTGTATGCGGTTTGACAACTCGGTTATCAGGCTTCGTTGACATATGATGTTGTGTTTTGCGCCGTTGGTAACGTGTGCATGGCCTCGCCCTAGTGAAAGCGTCGGTGCGTTGAGATGGCCGGGAGAGTATTTGCGATATTATTGTGCTTGTTGTTTGGCTGCCATGGTGGTTGATGTTCCGTGAGGCGTCGTTAGTGTTATGACGGTTTCCTTCGGGCAAAATTGGTCTTGAAATTTTGCAAATTGTGAATGACGGTTTAGCCGAAGAAATCTTCTTTGTCTGAAGATTGTCTTGTTGAGGTAGCAGTTGGATATTGCAATCTTGTTCTTGTGGCTTTTGTAGTTTTGTTGCGGCTGTGCAATCTAGCGTAGACGGGCAAGTGATGGCTTGAACTTGGCTGTGTCTCTGCGACTGTGGCTTCTTTTACGCTGCTACTGGAGACTTCTGTTTTGAGTGTCACGTCTTGAAGCGATAGAGACGGTGATTTTGTTTTGCGGTAAACAGTTTGGTTATAGTTGCACGGTAATATGCAGTTACGTGCGTTTGCACCAAAACGACCGTGGTAATAACAATAACCGTTGTATGGTCTATTGTCGTACGATGGTGTTTGTGGGCGCTGGCTTGCTGAGCGACATCTGGAGTCGTATGTGGCTTTAAGCTCAGCTAATTGGTCTTTTAGTCTTCGCACTTCGTTGTTGAGAGCGTGTACGTGTTTGGTGCAGCTTGTATAGTTGTTTGACGCGGTGTTTACAACAGCTGGCTCTTCAAACGTAGACACTGCTTGTGCCTGGTCCATAATTTTGTCAGCTAGGACGGCGAGTTCGTCTAGCTCTGTGTGCGTACTGATGACAGCGAGTATGGATCTTATGTAAGATGGCAGATGGTTCATCCAAATGAGTTGGAGAGTTGTCTCTGGAAACAAATTACGCGCTAATGTTCGCATTCGGCGAAGTAAGTGGGATGGCCGTTGGTTGCCAAGTTTCGTTTCTGACAGAAGCTTATGAAGTCGACGGCTGTCGGATTCTTCATATGTATCGATGAGGCGTTTCTTCAGAATAGTGTACTGATTTGTTTTCGGCATGTTGTAGAGTAGGTCTTCGATTTGCTCGATGTCATGTTTTTCAAGGCGCGTTATTAGTATTTGTGCAAGTCGTGCTTCGTCTCTTCCGAGTTCGCTGGTTGCTGCCTCGAACGAGAAAAACCAGAGTTGTGGTTGGTGACGCCAAAATGGCGGAATGCGCATGGAGTGTGCCATAGTGAGTTTCTTTGTAGTGTGGTCTATGCTGATTATTTGTGACTTGCGCTCGTCATGTTGATGATATCTGGCTTCGGTGTGCAGCGTTTTCTTTGCGTGTTCTTGCGGGTGCGATTCAGCGTCTCAGTTGCTCGGCGCATTTCTGTAATTTAATTAATAATCGACCCTTCTACTCGCTCGCAGCACGATGGATAGGATGGTCTGAGCCGGCTAGTGCACTTTATGTTTTTTATGCTTCACAATGAGACTTATAGTGCTAAGGTAGGTACTTATAACGTGGCGTTTTAATTCTTGTTCATTGCACGATCTAAGTGTTCATGGAGAACTGAATCAGATGAGTTTCAGATCAGAAATGTTGGTCTAATTTAAACATACTGAATTCGTTTTAATTTCTTTGCAATTTCATAACGTTCGAGCCTACGAACTCGTAGACTAACTAACGTACGTAGATGTAACTAGAAGTTCATTTCTCTTTATTGTTTCTATTACCACCCTTTCGCTTTTTCGTTCTTTTGTTTCCAGTTACAGATATAATTTTTTCAAATAAATATGAAGCAAATAAAATCAAACTTTTTCAATTCAGACGTGACAATAACCGATCAATTTCGATAGCAAAGATGTATAAGCTAAACGATGGATTTCTGCAAAGTAACAGAGTCATCAATCCAATAATTTTCCTCCAAAAAGACCTTTGTAACATATCTTTTAAGCTTAAAATGAAATATCTTATATGTATGTATATTAAAAGGAACATGGACGACAAAAAAAATCATTAATCTCGAATATTAATAAATGTGCACGGGTTTTTAAATGTAATAAACTCAATATTAACGGTAATTATTTCGGGATAACTATTAAAATAATTAGCAAATATGATGCAACGTGGTTCACAAAAAAATCGTTACAATGATTACTACACATCATAAAAGTTAATAAATACGCATCAAACAACTCTCGCCTTCTTTCGAACGAGCTATTTTAAGCTCGCTTAATACAGCGATATATTTCATGAAAGATACGACTTCCATTATCAGTCCGATCAGTGTGAGGGTTTTTTGATAACTTTATGTTCCGTCTATTCATTTTTTTATGTAATCGAATTGACGTCGTCGCTTGTGGTTTCCCAGAAATGTGTGAAACCTGAAAAACTTTAAATATTAATAATAAATAGGATTATTAATATTGAAAGGACAAAAACCCAATTACAGCCTTCTTAATTTAAACAAATCTAACGATACCACGTATATTAAAATCCATCCCACAGTTTAACATACAGAGTAGTTTAATCATAGTCCGGTGATGCTGTTAAGGCCCATCCGCGTCATGCCAATAGCGTAGTCGATTCGAAAGTGCTTTAATGAAATAGCAATTCATACAGACAAATAAACAGCAGTTTTAACTATTCGTTAACCCCTGAAATGTCCAAAACCAAAGGTTTAAGTTCCATACAAACGAATGTAGAACTCATGAGTCACAGGTTAACAGACTGTTGGCAGCATAAGCTTAAAAAAATACCTGATTTATTACTAAACTTTGGAAAATAACAAATTATGTATTTATTGGAAATTTATGATTTTTCATGTAATTTTTTTTTTTTATTTCTACGAACTTTTTTTTACTAAACCAATTGCATAATGTTGTGAAATAAAAAAAAACACGTAATCCGCCATTTTGAGATCTGAGTCTCGTTTAAAAAAAAGTTAGCGTTTAACAAAAATGTATTTTAACCCAAGTCATCGAGGATAACTAATTTTCTATTCAGAGTTCTCATATTTACAACATGAGAATGGTAAGTAATTAGAAGAACCTGTAAAATTCCCTAGCAATTTATTTATTACTAGAAGTTGTTCTTGGCTTCGTCTGGGTCTGTTTTGGTCTTTATAGATTATGACACCATACATTAATTATATTTATGTAACTCAAACACATTTGCAGCACTTCTTGTGTTCTTAAATAGCAGGATTTTTCAAGCTTACTTTACAATTATCGTTATATTTTCGACAATTTATACAACATCTTTACAAAAAATGCCCATGTTTTATTCTAATGTATCAGCTAAATTTGTTCAATAGTTTCTGTAAGATAGAGTAACAAACATCTATCTCTCACAAACATTCTCATTTACGACATGTATTTTTAAACAACAATGTTTTAAACCTAAATTCACCAAAAGATAACAACGTGGGAATTAAGCGACTTCGAATACTCATCTGTACATCAAAACTTAAAATCACGATAACACAAAGTCAACATTTTTTGTTTTTCGAACCTACACCCTGTTAGGCACTTTGGCCTGTACAGATTCACCGGACTACTATACAAAGTCAACATGTTAAACTGCGATACACTAATTTATCAATGATACTACAATTAACGTTCAGGGTCTCGTGTGGGTAACGAACGAGCCAACAACTAACCAATAGCGTAATGCTCTAAAATAGCTAAGCGAACGGTGCCGAGGTGAGCGTAGTGTTTATAATATACACACCAGTAAATGTACATCTGTTATTGACTCACTGTTATGAAGCGAGTATGAGAGAACGAACACAACCGAAAGTTACTACAATAGTTCCATCTTAACATTCGGTATTTATTTACTTAGAAAAGAATTATCTAGAAAGTCAAGTGGAAGTACCACCGTGTGATATTCTAGTTTGAGCCTCCAAGACCAGTACGAAACCACCATTTTGCACCTTTCACTAACAGTTTAGCACCTGTTACCAAGTGTGAACGATCAGAACTTCTCACTGGATCCTTTGTCTTCACCAGCCGCTGTGTTAACGTGGGAATATCATGATATTGGTAATTTTTATACAAATTTTCTACACCCCTACCATGCATAAGGTAACTAATTCATATGTGCATGCAAATTACGCACAGTTATACTATTACGGCACTGACTAGCAATGACACGTGACGTCATTTACGTTGGATTATAGTAGGAATAAAAAATAGCCATATCGCTCAGAGAGCACATAGTTTGCAAGCAGCGAAAGTATTTTTAATAACTTCCAAATATTACCTGTTACGAACATACAAACTTTACCTCTTTATATAAGTAGCCCGCCCATGGCTCTGCTCGCATGAACTACGAAATTATTGTTAATGTGTTTTTAGGAACAAAACTACCTGTAAAAGTGTAAACGTACTGCATATATAACGAATACTTTGCAATTCGAAAATTTCAATTAGTTTTAATCATTCAAAAGACAAAGAGATGTACAGGAGGTACATAAATGTTTGTATTACTTGAATAACATTTAAAAGTATCCGTGTTGTGTGTAAACAAAACGAATTATCATTTAACCCAATATTTTAATCGTTTTAACGCTCTCACAAAATACCACAGATAAAGGTACGTTGACATCCCGTTTAATCTTAATCAGTGCCGGGTTTCCTGACAGCATGGCTCTTGATATTTCATTCAAAACTACTACATAGATAATTATCCACATTCCGCAGTTAAAACACCTAATGTTGGATTTCGAAAATATTCTTCCCATATGCTCTATATCATTACAAGAACGTAAATGTAATAATGTGAAATCAAGCTATCGATATCGGGAGTGGAACCTGTGGAAGACTCGATATGAGAAGACTACCATTATCGTCCAGTAGTACTCATCCCCCTGTGTTCCATTCGAAGAATATAGTTGACAGTACACATGAGTTATTCCGTTCTAACCCTCAAGAGTAACCACCCTATAATGACTCATTTCAAAACTACGATGGTACTGAAGTAAGTCGATTCACAGTCATAAGCTGCAGTGGACTATATCGTTGTTGCTATGTCATAATAGAAATAAGTTGCAAATATGAAAATTGATCATTGATATAGGTACCGAGGAAGGTTTTTGATTAGTATAGTTTCTAGGACTTATTTATGAGTTTTCCGTGTTACAGATGTTAAGTGATCATTGCAGTCTATAGGTAATTGTGAATTAGTAGCCAATCTTAAATAAAATTGTAGCCGTGACTGCAGCCATGCAATAATACGATTCTACTCTTGAGGACAGATTTCGCATGTATCCAACATTTCACTTTGCTGTAGAAACAGATATAGTGGCCGTATTACCTCACTTTATCAGTATGTTCTCAACTAAAAATCAGCTCTGGCAATTTGCTATAGCACAGACCGAGATGAGAACTATTTCTGATTCGTTTGTACTTTCTTATGTAAAATTCTGTACATGCTTAACGTGGAATAAACATTCTTATTTTCGCTCTTACAACCGATTTAGAAATAAATGTTTCACTGATAATAATAAATTAAATCAAATACCCGTGAAATATTAACATGAACATTGACTTAAAAAAAAAACATTCACGAAATAAAAAGCTTAACCGTTCTGACTGCTACCAAGACACGATTGTAATCTTTAACCTCAAAACATAGAGGTTAAATTGTCCATAAACTGATAGAGCGGTGTCGAATTACAGCTGCCCATTCGGACCGGGCTGTCTAACGGAGAGACCACCGGCGCCGCGGTGCCATCTGATACGGTTTCATATTTTGATATACTAAATATACATCATATGTAGTTATTAATACATGCAAATAAAACCACGCACGTGGCTATATCATTCAAATTCAGGCATACATTTGATACACTATAAATTATTCTATACCTTATCCTAACCTATGACAGTGAAGTTACTACATTTTCCAGTATATTATTTGTACATAAATAAGAAAATTAAATGATGATGGTTCGTATACTCATAAGAGCAGCACTTAGTCGATCGACGTAGTTTCAGATCCTTGGAAGGAAAATCATAGCGTGACTGTAGCGTATTATCTAAAAAACACCTATAGTTGCGGTACGACAGCTGAGCTTGACAGTCAATGTTCCTCTATATTTAGCGTTTTACAATTATAGACCACAGCGTCGTTTAATACAGTTTAGATTACAGTCAAATACTATACACTTACAATATATAGATTAAAAAGAACAATAAATTATTAAATATGACAGCGAGTTGGATAGGAATCCTTCAAATTAAATCGGAGCTTTCGAGAAAGAAAACCGTCGTGATGAAACCGTAGAATGGTGGAAAGGCTTTTTCTAAGTCTACCTGGCAAGTCACCACCCTCGAGTTGTGAATCTGTCGACAAGCTCCTATTGATGTGTTCCGGCAGCTGCACTTTAGTACCTGTTACCATCTAGGTTTACTATGACTATAACCATTCTAGACCACATCGTCATTTAACATCAGATGAAATCGAAGTCAAACGCTCACATCTACAAAATATTTAAAAAAAATCTATATTTAAGAATGAATATGTTTAGATAATTGTAAACCAACTCGTATTTTGATGGTGTACAGTTTCTTTAGTACATATATGAATCGGCACCTCGCATGGAACAATAATTTCATTATGGTATTAATACAAAAATTATCTTAATGGCCACAGAGTATACTAAAGAAATAGGTATACAAAAATACACTCGAAAAACTTTACCCTCTTTCTGGGCAGTCGAGAAAAAGGGAACGTTTTACTGAATACATATTTTCTATTTTACCAAGGAAGTAGTATTAACTATATTTAATACAATAACACAGAGTGCGCCAACTTAAACAAGTGACAAAGTATAACAATCGCTTACGGTCCACCTGCAGCAGCAAGTACAGTATTATGTTATGTCATGCGTCGTTGTGGCACCAAGTAACGACAGCTAAATGATAAGTTACAACACTTCTCAGAAAGTGACCTACCGACAGAAACGCATTCAGTGCAGGAACATAAATCGTTAATTGTAGCTAATGCGCACGACTCCGTCCTCCTGAAAATGAGTTTGTTGTTTCCAGGAAACTATGTGTTTTAACAAGATTCATTTAAAGACATTATTTTTATGAAATTTTTTATTGCCTCCACAAACCTTTCACGGAATTTTAAGTTGCCGCTATTAAATTATATATTTACTATAAAATTTCTATAGAAAAGCATAATGATATGTAGCTTAGACAACACTCTGGAAAGTCCTCTATCTGCCAGTAAATCCTCGTCTCGTCTCGTTCAGTTATTTTAGAGATTATCCTAAATAAATTAACACTTCAATTGTATAGACCAAAGTATAAGTCGCCTTCGTGGAATATATATTAGTACGTAATGGACAATTTTATAGTAAATAAATGAAATAAAATGACTTGTTTATCTCTATAAAAGCAAGCTCGCACTGTACAAAATAAGTATGGAGCACGCAGTTCATTTGATTTTAAATGGATTAGCATCGCGTGCATTGGTTTTTCGATCCTTTTTAAGATTTAACAACAGTGTTCAATATAATATAAACAAGCAGAATCGTAGTCTAAGTCATACCATTAACTATGCGACTGCGCTTTTATATAAAATATCTTTACAAACTTTAGTATTATGTAAGATTTTGTAGTGAATCAAACACAAAAAATATAAATCTTTCTGAATATAGTAGAGACCTTACCAAGTATTCTTATGGAGGAACGAAACTTGCAAAATCGAATAATTTGAAGTCATAAATATGTTTTTTTTTTTCTTGGTAACGGTGTTACTTTGCAGAAACCATAATAACCCATCATAAATATCAAGTATTTGATTGGATGTTACTTTGCACTTCTGTCTCGAAACGTTTGACTTTATTTGTTCTACGGTAGTGCGGTCCTTTTATTATTAGTTTCAGATTTAACATTTTCAGGTACACGTTGCCCAAATAAAATCAAACGTTTTTTTTTTTATTGTAGCGAGATGTGGTGTCAATTCTAGGCCGAAGTACAAAGAAACGTCAAATCAAGTGCTTCAGACACACAAACAACATGTGAACGTCACTATTTATGAAAAATTTAATTCAAATTTTCTCTGTACTTTACTTTTAACAGATATCTTGCTTTCGTGGGGCTTTTCCTAAATCCGCCTGGCTAGCTACCATCCTCAAGTTGAAAATTTGTCGCCAAGCTCCTGTTGGTGTGTTCCGGTAGCTGTACTTGAGAGCCAGTCTACCTCTATGTCTAGCGTGACTACCATCTTAGACTACATCATCATTTAACATCAGATGAGATTGCAGTCAAACGCTAACCTATAAAGTATTAAAAAAAACAGATACGGTCGTTATGGTAAATACGTTCTGAGTTCGGGACTGAGTATGTAATACCGAAGTGACGAATGGTGTACGGTCAGTCACGTTTTCAATACGTCTTACGAAGATTCATTGTTTTCGATTAGTAATGCATATAATTCATAATTCTCGGAAAACAAACAAAAGTGACTGTATTATTGACAAGCTAAGTAAAATAAATCCGCTAAAGGAGACATTGTGGAGGTTGTACGGACACTTCAATTTGCATTCTTATCTATGTTTTTTTTTTTTATGTCATGATATTGTCACAGCTCTTAAGATATATCGTAATTGCGATCCAGTCGGACACAATTACGATGTTATACGTATATATATATACATTAAAAAAATACCTTAATTTATAACAAAAAAAATTAAGTATGTTCTCTTACAACAATGTTGCCAGAAGCGTGTCCGGATGACGTATCGATCAACGTCATCTGATTCTACAATAAGCCGGAGCTTTCGATGTAGGAGAATATCGTTATAAAACCATAATATGATAATACTTCCAACGCCCGTTTGGTTAGCAATCACCCTCAAGTTGAAAATCTGTACCTAAGCGCCAGTCAGTATATTCCAGCAGCTGCATTTGTGCGCAAGTTACTATCTTAAGCTACATCGTCACTTAACATAAGTTAAGATCGGGATCAAAACGAAAAACTTATAAAAAAAATACTTGCAGCGACACTGAAACAAACACAAAAACACATTTTTCTAAGCTTTAATATGTTAAAAAATTAATTTACCAGACCAAAATATAATTTAGAAAAAAACTAATAATTATAAATAAGGACTCAACCACCTTTACGAAAGTAATGGGCTGTGCGTAAACGTATAGCGCAATAGTTTAATGCAATCGAACAACCTTTTAACAAATTTACGGCCCGATTTGAATGCTCCAAATAGAACTGAACCTAACAATAGGACTGAGTAGGCTCGCCGTAGTTGGCGATGAATGAGCCGTGACATCACAACCCTGAATGGCCTGCCTACGCGTAAAGCGCCGACGCACCATGGCCATATGGCCGTACGAGCGAGTACCGCGACACCGCTTGCGGCACCTTTGGACCAGTTTCAAATTGGGTTACGTGTAAAAATAAAATTACATTTAAGTCACTATCTTCATTTAATCATTTTAAATTTAGACATCGGTCCAACGCTAGAATCTATTTGGGTATATTTATGCATACTATTGACCAATCCTCCATTAGTCGAAACTGCGACCATAATTATTTTTTTCATTTAAGTTTCGATATAGTTTAGATTTTTTTGCCCAAAAATGAACAAATATTTTATTTAGTAAACTTAAAACGGTGGACTATAATGATTAGATGCTTATAAATAAAAACTTCGACTGATCGATGATAATAGAAGAATCTGTATACATTTATTTTATTGATAATATTCAAGTTTGTAAATATAGTAACATCTACTAAACAATATAACGATAAAAAACGTGGGTTCATAAACAGACGAGGAAAAGTACTGAACTGTTTATCTTCGCCTATTTATCCATAGGTCAATAAAGTTTTATCCTCCTATATAATTCAACGGTTGTTGCCGTGATATTTTTGCCCCATAGATTTTGTTTCAGGTACTACTATTTGGTCTACATATCATGATATTAATCATGATATATATTAATGATAAAATTTAATTATCAGTAAAAAAATTACAGCGGTACAGTACTTATGACAAAATTACAATGGAAAACAATAGAGAGCCACCTACAATCCAGATAAAATACATAGTTCGCACAAAACAACTCAGCCATATTCACAAGAATTAATAATTCTAATATAACTTTCAGGTATAACACAGAAACATAAGGCATCGTTTACGCTACTGTGATTTAATACAGAGTTACAATAATTTCTCCTCCAAATTTGAGTCATAGTAATAATGTACTCATATTTACCGCAATTCATACCATCCACTGTATAAATATCTAATGATTTCCACCGCCGAGATGGTCAACGTGATTCAGATCTCGAACGAAAATAAATGGTTCTAGAGCTGTATGAATATAAGTCCTATGCTCGTACGACAAGAAATTGTATTTGATAGATATAATTTTTCTAGTGTCTTTATGTATATCAGCTGTTTGATTGTCCATAACTAGAAAAAAATTAATGAGAACTTTTATGAGTTTTGTAAGCCTTGTACCAGCACATCATGAATACGTCACAGCATTCTGCCAATCATGACGTCATAATCATTCATGTCCCCATACACGATTAATATTACTATCATAGAACCAATTGATAAGTCACGCAAACATATCGAGAATGCGAAATGAGGAGCAAGTTTAGGAATCGCATACAAACTGCCCTTAAAACGAATCCAGACAAAGGCCAATCGGTACGCTGGTTAACCGTCACGATTACCCATTATCCGGTCAGTGTTATTCCTTTAAAGTCATTACGTCATTGAACTGAGTGATTTCTTCCAGAAAATAATTCATCATTTCAATATAAACTGATTAATCATTGCTTACGTTACATTCGAGGTCATACTTATATTATAAATATGGCAAATACATTTATTACAAGGGACCACCGCGCCTGTGGCTTCTTCTGTTTCTTTTATTTCGAATGATTGTTCCCCGGCAGTGTTTTTTTTCAACTTACTTGAAATTTATCATTATATTTAGTTGTATGTAAACAATCCTTACTAGTTCTTACTAATATTATAACCGCGAAAATGAGTTTGTTTATTACGCTTTCAGACTTTAACTACTCAACCGATCGTTAGGAAAAATTGCACACACGCTGTTACATACACAGAAAAAGATATCTTACAACCAATATATTAAAGCACGCGAAGTCGTCATCAAAAGCTTTTATCTTTATAAATCATCTAGTCTATTATTCTGACATATAAGTTATATTATTATAAAGTTTAATCAACAATCGGCCGGTAGTAATTTTTAAGTGTTTAGTCGGCCAGTTTAAACATCGCGTCTGGTAGTTACACTGAAAATTTTATAAACTATAATTACAATTACTCTCTATACGACGGAATCTAAGTATTTCGCATATACTAATATTGCTTTGTATACAGTGGTAAACATGTTTTAATAGCCGACTGACTGTAGGTCTCATTCAATTTGGAAAATAGTTGCTACACGCAAAAAGAAACACGTGTACGTCTCATTCAATTTGGAAAATAATTGCTACACGCAAAAAGAAACACGTGTACGTCTCATTCAATTTGGAAAATAGTTGCTACACGCAAAAAGAAACACGTTTACTGCATTCTATTTTAGATTATATGTCACTCTTAACGGTCGCTGATAGTAAGAACACAACCGAAACCATATAAGCAACAAAATAATCAGTTAACCTAAAACTTAAAAAAACTTGTGCAATTTTTAACTAGTGGCACCGCAATAACTTATCTACGTACATGTAATAAAATTTCTAACAACATATAAAATAAACGTTTTACGTAAACTCATTACTCAGTGAGGGTGAATAAATTTGGTAAAAAGCATAGAAAAATGTTGATTCGTCACAGGAAAGCCCCGTCTGGAAGAACCGATGGGTTTGCGTGACACGAATCTAGCACCGACAATTGCCACAGAACACGTCAACAAATCGGCTATTCCATGGCGTATAGGTGGTACGGAAACACGGAAGTTATATTACCAAACTGTGCGCAAGTAAGACTTAGTAATATTGGCAGCATAGGAATAAAAGCAGATGGGAGAACAGTGAACAGCGATAACATAATCTGCCCTTTAGTTTTAGCTAATATTATAATTGAGAATGAGGGTTTGTTTTTTTCTCGCCTAAACTACTGTTACTAATCGACACTACATGCTGTCAAGGGTATAAAAAAGGTCATAGTGTACATTTAATCTAGAATGACTGTATTGTTCCCAAGTCATAGATCAACTACACATTAATCGGAATGGAGCCGCAACCAAAAGCTAGTTACATATACAAAAAGCCAATACCAAAATCTCAAAACGAGTATGTCTTTGGATTCGACAGAGTTTCAATCGTACGATAACATCCACAAACAAATTCACTTTATATAGGTAACTTATTCGTATCAATAAAACATATACTTATAATCTGACCGCAGAACAATGAATCTACCGCAAATTAAACAATAATTATATTTGTATTTAAATATTCCATTTAATTAAATTGTATGTCTACATGCAGCAAGTAAGAAAATAATTAACCAAAGATAGTGTCGTTATCAGGCAAACATTGAACTTATAGTGGAATTGAGGTCAAATAATCTATACTAATCTATTGCGTGGAATGAGTATATTGTATAATACAGTGAGTATTAAGGAATAATTTATAATAAAACTAGCTCCCCGACCTGGCTTTACACGGGTGCTGTAACGTTTTATCTGATGACATAGGTATCCAAGCGATTTCGACTCACGTATCATTAAAGTAGCCTTGTCTTGTTACACAAATAGTTTTTTCTCTGTTACGCGTAATTTTAACTTTGTGATAAGTACCAAGATATTTATTAGAATATACCGGCCTTATAAGGTTACTTTAATGTACATAAAATTCTCTAAGTAACAAACATTTATATCGACTAGTGGTCGTCCAGAAGTCGAATTTCAACCATAGTTAATAAATTTTTCAAGTTTGAATAATAGGGACAATAACTATGTAATAATACATTGATAACTCTAAAGCTTGTAAGTAGCTACTAAATAAAAAAGGAATGAAGAAAATAGACTGAGAAACAGAAGAACACTTTTTCACTGCTTATTTATTGCATTATAATTGAAATCGTTTGTCACTCTTCACGTTCATTGACAATAAGAACACAACCAAAACCAAACAAACGATAAAATAATCAGTTAACCAAAAACTGAAAATAACTTGTAAGCTTCACATCTACAGACAGTGACTAATACTATGTAGTTGAAAAAAGAGTCGCAGAAAAGACATTGTCGATTCGATCTGAGTGCAATTACTATCCAAAGACGGTCCTTACATAGTACTGAAAACTTACAACGCATACAGCAGTAAGGTAGTAAGAATATGCATTGATTAATCCCAAAACGTTAAACCACTTCTACGGGTTTTACACCGCGTATATTGGTCTGAATATATTATATTACAAACTCTTTATCATCTCGCCATCTATACAACTCGTTGGTCTTAATAGTTAAACTATAAAGCGGTATTTAGCTAAGTACATTATTTTAGTAATAAATTCACAACTTTAACAAATCTCAGAGCATAATAAAATTACGTCAGTCTGTATTGACTTTCAATGTAGTTGGTAAGGTCAGATTAGCTATATTTAATTCTAACTGGGTTGCGTCACTCATAAATGTTATTACCTTATATGGCAATTGCATTAAAGCCTTTTATAATTGTATATGACTGGCGCCTGTCTCATCACTGGTCAAAGTTAGCACTTTAATTAATAGATATGACACATTTAAATGCACTATTACCATCGATAGACTTAGTTAGGGTTGCAAATAACACATTGAAGACTATAGAAATACAAAGTAATGACATAGACAAACTCGAGACGTTACAAATTCAATTTGGTACCAATATTGGTGCCGAAATACTACGCTTTAAAATAATTCTTAATAATAATTATTATTAATTATGTCACATTAATATAGAGCCTTGAAGAATAATATCAATTATTTTTCCCGGGTAATTCACTGCTGTCTTTAAAGAGTATACATTAATTCTTTGTCTGAATAATCCATCTACGTCCGCACTATACCAATATAACGGTTAATAATTTATTCTTGCTAAGGAATATTAAAGCATTTTACATTCATTTCGTCATGCGCCCGTGAAACCGGCGATATGCTGATGAATCATACGTTCACGCCATGAAGTTAATATATAACTAGTGAACCAGTCCCCCAATACATATCTAATTATTGTAAAATTACCACCTAACAGAGACACAATAAATACATTGTCATGCGTAAATTGCATTTAAATATCAATTAATTTATAATATCGTGCCCTTTCCGGTTAATGGCGTCGCATCCGGCCTGGCGACGTGCGCATGCGCATACTAAGGTTGCACTGGCAGGCGCCACATCTGGTGCGCTGGCCACATCCGTCCCTTTGTTTCACTTCGAAAGGACGTAGTAAATTTTTGTGGATGAATATCGACAGGTCATTTAGTTTGATTCTATTGAGACGTGCCAGCGTTATGGTCAGTTTTGACAGATTTCTATCCTTAGCTTTATGCCATTGTTTCTCAATGTTTTTAATTTTTTACATGTGGAGGATACGAAATTTGTTTATTAGCTTATAATATAATAACAATTGTTTTAGAATCTTCTTTATTTGATAGATTTCCACAAGTAGGAATGGCTTACGTATACAATTCTTAAAAACATATTATAAAGACTCTTTAGTCACCTTCAAGCGTGTAGTAAAATACATGAAGAATTATAAGCTATAATTTTATGACTATTTATTATATTTGAAATTAAAAAGATCATTAACAAAAATAATTTCAATCATTGATTAAATATTAAATGAAATGCAAAATATAATTCAAAATAAATGACTAAAAGGAAGTGAGAAATATTTTTTGTAATAGAAAACAATCTCTTGGATATTTATGCATTAGACAGTGTAGTTAAATTACTATTAAAATCGATCTACTAGCTGTCTTTGACATTAAAAACTCACGAATGTTAAAATATTACAACAGGACTACTGTTAGATTTTAATTAGATATGACTTGAATATAATTTATACGGAAACGTGAGGTTTTATAAAACAAATGACTGGATCAGCTGCACAGCACCGGAGCGCGGCGCACCTCGCACCTTGACTCATCATATGTGTCATTGGACAACCTTTAATGACTTCATATATAAGAGTTACTTTATAACTTGGTATTCTAATATGTGTAAATAACTGTATGTAAGTAATATTTTACAAAGAAAGATGATAGTATATAGTTAAGATTGAACTATAGAAATACCCTCGCCATATCGATAATTATATGAGTAGCAATCCAAACTAGCATGCAGCCTGTTCTAATTTAATACCTATGGATAGTAACTAAGGCTAACTCCCACTGCTACAAAAGCTTATTTAGGGTTGAATGTAAAAAAACTACAGATTTAAACAGTGATTATTATCAATTAAACTGCCCTAGAGATTTGCTAAATGTGCACGAAGCCATAAGTCGGAAAAACACATAAATATTTTTAAATAAATGAAATAATGAATAAGGAATAAATTACATTTTCTCTTTACGACCGACTGCAAATACCAAGTAATTAATATTGACTGTACTAATGGCTCCGTGGTTTCATTGCTTGCTCCATTGCTTCAACCGCGTCGCGCTACATGTCGTGGATTCGAATCCCAAATAGAACAGTCGTTTATGTAATCCACATTGTTTTAACAAGAAACCTTTTATAACAAGAAAAAACTTGACCCTATTTGTTACACACTCCCCAACAAGAAATATGAAAATCATTATTAAATATTGAATCAGTGTAAGAAAGTAAGACATAAAATACATTCGAAAATTGTTATGTAAAATATGATATAAATCAGTAATTGAGTTATATTTTCATTTCTCGGTAAACAGACCTTAAATCATGTATCAATGACAGAGTACATTCGAAACTTTCGAGTTTCGATGGTAATTATTCAAAATTCACTCCCTTATTGGCCAATTATTACATATTTATTATTAAAGTTAATAATGCGAATATATCTTATACGTCCGAGGGAAAGTAAAAACATCGAGTCTACAGCAATTATTTATTGAGAAACAGATAACTTTTAAATGTAATTATATTTAAAACATACCAAAGAAAGACCATATATATTAAAAGACATATAAAGAAAACTCCAATCACCTCATTCTTCATGTTTTTTTTTCGTCAGTGTTTTTTACAATTCAAATGAACGATCTAAAAATTCAGCAGTAATAAAAACAGAACGACTTTAGTATTATAATTTTGATAATAGAAGGCAAGGTTTCAGGAATTCGGTATCTTAACTTTGCTACCTAATATATTCTTGATAATTTAATGTATGTTCGCAAAAACGTTGGAAAGTTAGATTTCGTAAAATATGGATACGATTTAAATACTACTGGTCATCCCATGTTTCAGACTTAGTAAGACCAGTAGCAGTTTTTTAGGTAATAGTATTAAGTTTTACAACAAAGTCCTAAAGCATATTTTCAATTTCCTGGATTATAAATTTAAACACCTTGTCAAGCGAGTGTTGATGTCTAAAGTCTACTATAATGTGGACCAATATGTGAACGATTGTGATGTCCGAAATTGATGATTCTTCCTGTGCATCCATTAAAAACGATCGTAACTTTAATGTATTATAAAAATATGTACGTTAAAAAGATAAACCCGATCGAGTTTCTCGTCGGTTCTTCAAGATGGTTGGTTTGTTTTCAGGTAACTAATAAAATTAATTGAACTTGCATTAGTTTAGCAAGTTTGTATCCATTGACAGGGAGACTCATAAATGAACATAGAGAAGTATTTGACACTACCATAGAAATACGAAATTTCATCGTAACCTACCGCTTCAGTATTATTCAAGATCAGCTAATATAATATAGTCAAACTGTATTCAGATTCTGACCAAAGAAACACATCTAACTGAAGCCATCGCAGCGACAGGAATCTTTATTAACTCGTCTTATGATGGTCGCAATTGTTCTTGTAATATTAACAGTAGAATTTTAATAATTCTATCAAGCGCGGTGAAAATAATCAGTCGATATTTTCCTTAATACCACTGGTTAGAAATTAACAAAACAAAACCCGCTAAAACTTCTATATTAATTTAGATATACAATATCAATATCCCGTGACGCTAAGTAACGATTACATATTTAAATTTGATATACCTACACTCTAAACATGGTAAGAAATATAGTTCGCAACTTTATCTGCCAAAATACACCTATGAAACGTTCTTGATGCCATTTTTTTATCTGGAGTACGATAAAGCTAGACTATAAAATATGATATTAAGCTGTCATGCGTTTAAAACCTTGAATGGTGATAGACAGACGCCTTTATGAATACCACTCATTACTGTTCCAAAGTTCAGTATTATTATTATTAGTAATCTTGGGCTATTTCATTTGGTTCCAAATCCAGCTATGAGAATCATTGACGATCTCAAACACAGGCTATTGTAACATTACCTCAAACAAGTAACTTCACCTCCTCGTGTGCGTGCATTGGGATTCTTCGATATGACGCCTATAGCTATTTTACACTATCACACCACTCACTATGGGATGATGCCCATGTATGATGTATGATGATGATTCCTCATACATTGGATTCGAAATATTTATGGGCAGTCCAGTCCTAGATGATTTTTTTTCGCTATTAAAGGAGCTTGAAGAGGTTACTAGCCGCATAGAAACGTGCATATGGTGCTTCTGGTGTTGCAAATGTCTATACAAAGCGGTTAACAAATGCGTTCCCTTCATCGTGGTAAAAAAAATATCACTGTATTTCTAAAGACAACCGAGAAATAATGCTACGTAAGTAATCTTTCACAGTACGCCATTTCGTCGAGCTTTACTGTGCGCGAGCGCATTTCAGGTCAAGGGGAACAATGCTGTTCGCTCATACGTGGAATTGAACTCATCGAAATCATGACCACTCATTATAAGGTAAAACATTATTTGTTTCGCTTTTACATTGACCCCGTTTTGTTGTTCTTCATATTAATTCTGTGGTTTGTTTTATTTTCTTACGTTTCAAGCTTATTCCAAGGAACAATAATCACGTTGAGGCAATCCTCATTTTCACACATTAATACACATATGTATGAGTAATATAAAGGTATAAATCAGACTGTGTATGTACTAATAATATCTATTATAAACGAATACGTATGAGAGTCGATGGATGTTTGTCATTCTTTTACACAAAAACTATTAAAGGGATTTTAAGGATACTTTAAAATAATATATTACAGTTTGTATATCAGAATAGGTTATAAGAACATAGATACAATATAGGTTATAATTTGTGAAGCAATTGCTAAAAGTGACCAAAATATAACAATATGCGTCAAGAAAGTACCTCAACAAGTACTGACACTAAACTGTTTAAGTGTTACAAGAAGATACATGCTGTGTGTCATTATTTATAAAGATATAAACGGAGACAAAGTCGCAGGCATATTAGTAATATATATTTGGGTATCTTGAATGAAAATCATCAAAAAAACATCAAGTCTGCATGCAACCTAAACATACCGAAAAACGCATTTATGTGTATCAGATGGAACGATATACTAGTTTTTTCCCTGCTTCAAGTGCCCATTAGTTGTCTAGAGATTAGCTGCTTCATTCATCCTCGAACAAATATATTCATTGGGTCAAAATTTATACATATACGAATCACTTTTACAGTTTACTTGATTTCATATTAGTTTTTAGAAAAAAAATGTAAAAACACCACCGTTTAATAATTTCTATAACAAATATAACCATAAAATAATATTTCAGCTTCAATATATTAAAAACCACAGCATAAGCTCGTAAAATAACCTCAACCTAAAATAGCGCTCGACTACTGCGGCGCAGTCCGCGATAGCCAGATAGAAACGAAATGATCCATTTGGTTACGAATAGAACCAAAACCCCGAAACATGTCGGAGCTTAATTACAGTAATGTAATTGATTTAAATTAAGCATTATATTTGTAAATTGTTCGCAGTCGCTTCAAAATGAAGAGTTTCAAATTTGTATTAAAAATAAGTATTGTTGAATCCTTCAATTCCTTCATACTATGACTTCAGCGTCAATTTGTGTATATCGAATTCAGTTTGCTTGAATAGTGACATTCAAATAGCGTTAGAGACATATTCTCTAAGACTTGACAATTTATAGTATGTCTAATAAAATTATTTACTAAATATTAACATAGTTATAATGAGTCGTGGTTCACTGTAACAGCGCTAACTTCACACAATTGTTGAGAATTAATTCAAATAACTGTGCAAATACACGTCCAATTAATTCTAATGACTAATTTAAGCTGCCGCGCCCCTGAACTATGAGAACAGTTACACTCAGATGAAAGTTAATGGAACATAAATTAAAATAAATATGTATAATATGAGACGTATAGAACCAAGAGCGGTAAAGTAAGTATGGCTGGCAACTGAAAAAGAAAACTGATTAATTTTAATTGCATTCAGTAGATAATAGTGGCAAATGTTTTACTATTACCTTTGGGTGAATCGAGAAGGTTGAGCAACAATTTGAATTTTTATATACATACGAGTATATTAATCAAATTTTTAGTTCCGTATATCAAACATGCGAAAAGCAAATAAAAATGCCATCAATATTCGACCAAATATTTTGAACGGGCAGGGGCACTTCATTTAAAAAACAATGTTATTCATATCTTAACACAATAATATGCGCACGTTTTTACAAGTCACTTTTATCATTGTAACGATATGACAGAGTGAGCGAGTTACTAACAATAAAGTTGTTTACAGAGCAAAGTAAACTTGCGAATGATACGGTCGCGACGCGGGCGCCATATTGAATAAAGAGGTCACGGATGCGACAGGTAGAGGTGCGTATGTCCGTGCCGACTCATCTATCTTTTAACTTTATGCAAATATATACTAAATCCAATAAAATTTGATAAACATTATAATATAATTACTAGAGAATATGTGAAAACCTGTTTTGAGATTATTTTAATATTCTTATCAACCTACAAAACGTGTCCATTTCTAGAATACAAACTAGATTTTTCGAAATGGACATATGTAAGCACTTACTTAAAATATAATTGTAAGATCATAACTATACTGTAAATGAGACCTAAGCTATGTTAATTTTTTAAGAACATATCCATAATCTAGCCCAAAACGTAATCAATGATTGGACATTGGAAATTCAGTCATGAACTTCATACCAGTCGAGAGCTTTAAGAGAGAGTTTTATGGTGCTATTCAAATACTTGCTACAGATCACTATAGTTATGGTACTCGATAATAAGAACTTAATAATCGTAAAGTTATTAGATATCGTGTGAAAGTATTATATTTTAATACCTTTACTAGTGGCAGCTTCTTCAGATTACACTTCTTACGCAAAGCTTGAAATTTCAGTGAATCACTCAATGAATCGATGTGATCCCAAATATACATAATATCACTGTATACAGGGAACCCTACTTGAGTACCAATGCTATTTCTGAATTCAATCTATCTTTGGTCGTTTAACATAATCTTCGGAGCAAATAAAAAGCTGTAGAAAACTTCAAAGTGATAACGTATCCGCTATACAATCAGATCAACGATAGTACTAAAAAATATGATGAAAAATGTACTGCCGAGTCTGCGGATGATAAAACACAGACGCCAGGGTCGAGGGTTATCACCCAACGGTGCTATATATCACCGATTGACTCCTCAACATTGCCGGAACGATAACAACTCATCTCACACACCACACACAATACGGGGAGCACTTGACATTTATTGCCAAAATAAATAAACGACACAATACTACTTGGAATTCATTCAACTTATATCTTATACTTATGTATTGTAATATGAAATTTGTTTCTGTAATTCTAAGAACGGTCTACTAGTCGACTGTGGGTTACATTGTACATAGTTATCAATGGAGAATTTAAAACGTTAATATTAGATAATAGACGTAACTTGCAAAAAGTATTATAGCAACATATGACAAGTTTAAGCAGGTTAAATTTGTTAACAGTTAACAGGAATTAGTACAAATACTGATATAATGACTTATTTCAAATGAAATATTATTATCGACTGGCTATAAGATCGTGTGCGATCGTGTGTTGTCTTTATAGGATGAAATAGTAGAGATTTTCAAGAGAAACGATCAATAGCTTGTTCGTAAATGGAGACGATTGACATTTTTTCTTCTTTAGTGCTACCTTTAACGTGCTTACATCAGAAGTGTACAATCTGCTTATTACCAATTACCTTTTCAAATACGTCAATACAATATATTTTTCATCACTAAAATTCCAGTTTTTGTGCACACAATTACGTTTCGGATTCGCACTCCTCCGATGATGGTACGCGATGCGGTCGCATCGGTTACCTAAGATTGCTCTGACTACAGCCCATTTAGAAGTAGCCCCAAAAGAAATGCAATGTTATTGAAGACAGTGAATAATTGATGGATAGTTTTGATAATTGACAACTGAGTTGAAATACTTCTGGACCCGTGCGTGTTCGTGTTACAAGCAGAGACGCTATGCGTTAGCGATAGATATGAGCTCAGTACTTCCGGAGACGAGACTTACAGAAGCTCTACTATTCTTACCACACTTATATTCTATGACCTAATTTCAACAGTAATGCATGCCTGTGATATCCATACATTATTAAATGGAATATTGAAGATGTTACATTAATTATTTCAAAGGAAATATGTATGTTTTTTCTTTCTTCTTTTGTGATATATAATACAACTTCAAAAATCAACTATGAATATTATTGATTGTAACGTGACACGACGCTTAAAATGAATCACTAACCAAGCAACAGACGGCGCCAAAGCGGCTACACAACTACCGAAATATTAACGGGATAAGAAACAAAAACAATCCAACAGTCAAATCACGAATAAACAATTAAGACAATCAAACCGCGTCGGTTACATTTCAACGCGTATCAATCAATAATCAAACTCATAAACAGACCGCAGCTGCGTGTACGGCCGTTACTTATCTGTTCCCATTAGCGGGATAGAGAACCACTTGTTGGTCCATGCTAATGACATCGAGTAAAAGAAGTTCGTTTGTAAACGAATGCGGTAATAAATTAAGAGGAAAACGTCGCGTCGCGTCGCGTCGCACCCCCGACAACTGAAATAACCGTCACGAGTGAAGAGAGTTCAAAAAACTTCTCTGTATAGGTAGACGGTTTTAGTTTTGACTTAAAAGAGTTCCGTAGGATTTGCTTTGAATAGGAACTATAGATTTTTTTTAAATGACTTGTCGATTGATCATTCTTTACCGTCACATCGAATCGAAAAACGAAAGTCCTAACGAGACATTTAGGATAGTTCAATTAAAAGAGTATAAAAAAAGACGGACTGCAAAACTATTTTTTATCACAACAGTCATACTTAAATAGCCACAATTAAGACGAATCTAACCATATTTCACATACGTAAAAATCCAACAAGACAATTAGGCTTAAGATTGTGCCAACAATATGAAAAACATTATCCCCCATCTGCACAATCGGATAAAAAAGCCATCAGCATTACGGATAGAATGAATGGCTATTTGTTACTCATTTACGCATAAACTACTTTTTTTTTTCAACTGACTGCACTGTTGACCTGGTATGGCCTCTACATTTTCACCGGACTACTAAGGGGAGCGCTTAAGGCACTCACCCGAGGCAAAAACTACTGAAAGAATGTTGGTGAAACTTTACAGTAATATAAATTAGTCAATTAGGTTAACATATAAGTCACAATTTACGAAGATATTATTTAAATTGGGCATACTATAACAATTAGGGTCCAGTAACTTTAAAAAAATCCTTCCATCTGAGAGCTATCCTCGACGTGCGCTATACAAACCGTTGAAGTTATACGAAGATACATGGTGCCATTATTTATTAAGATTCAAAAAGCAGACAAAGTCCTCCTATATAAAAGTCATATGAGTGCCTTAAGCGCTCCCCTTGGTATCCGATGAAACTGTAGAGCCCTTGCCAGGTCAACAGTGTAGTCAGATCGCAAGAAAAAAAAAAGGACAAAGTCCCAAGCGTCTGTTATTATTAAATAAGTGTTTGATACATACAACGAGCCCACAGGTAACAATTTTTAAATTCATATATATATATATATTTAAGTCTGGATTTATTTAGCTTAATTTGTACTTTAGTTTAACTTACTATATTATTATACGAACTCCTTTTGCAAAGAGCAGGTCAATCGTCTGAGCTGGAATAATAAAAATACTGGACAATCGTAAATAATTGTATGACTAAGTAGCAACATTGAAAGGCTCTGTTATTCGCGTTGAGGAATTCTAAAAAGTAAAACAAGTTAAAAAGGGCGAAGGGCCTGCACTGGCGCATGTGTTGCTCATGTGACGTGTCCGCCTGTTTCCGGTTAGTCGACGAAATTTGCGCCCCATTGTCCATATTAGTTAGCGGGGGTGATAGAGAATGTTCAAGCAACGAATAGCATCATTGTTTAGATAAGCAATATACGATAATGAGCCGATACGTACGTAGACAAGTAAATACTTGGTATTTTAAACGAATTCATGACTCAACGATAAATCCTTTGATTTAGGTGGTCTAGCAAAGAGACCAGCGCTGACAACAACGGATAACTCGATTTTTTTTTTCTTATCTATTTAGTTAATGATATCTTTAGACGTTTAACATTGGGAAATAGAATAAAATTGCTTCGTTCTTTTTTGATATTTTTTATATTCCAAAATGCATTTAAATTACGCATGTATATTACATTATATAACATTATATTGCATAATATTGTATTTAAAAATATATTTCATTAATACTCTAAAATACAAATATGAAGTCATTAAAAAGAAAGTTGACTTAAATCACTGCACATGAAAGCGAGACCTAGATACAATTTAAGTTTAATGTTGATGAAGAGTATTTAGCTTATGCCTTTAAATCATTGGACAAAAAATAATAACTAATTTCCATACGATAGACCACACTTTTTTATATCTGCTTACACTGTTCTATTAATTTTATATGAAGTTTTCTCTCAATACACTGTATTCAAATGTAAGTTTATAAGTGTGTAATTTCAGCTTCGTATTTGTAGTCAGTCAATCAGAAGATTTACACTTTCAGTTCTCGCCAAATTTTTCGACCACTCTGAATATCGATTCGCAGAACGTAAATATAGATATAAATACATATTATGTAATATTTATAACATCAAGACTACTTATGGATAAACAAAGGTCAATTTTAGATTCTTATAATAATATTTTAACTTCTCTTCGTAATAAATTATTGACTATATCATGCCTAAACTCGAATTTACGGTTATATTCAGAGCGGGTAAAAAGTATGACAAGGACTGTTAAATAAAATAACGTATATTATAAAATAAAATAATAGATTTGCAAAGTTGCATGGTTTTTCTTCTTAGTCTATTTTCGATTCAATCTGTCGTTTTTAATAAAAGAAGTTTTAAAATACAAAGAGGTTTTTCATCAGTAAGAATGGTGTTCGACATTTAAAGTGTATATAGGTACCAGAATAATTAACAGATAAAACGAGTGAAGTTAGGTACCTCGCATGACGTCATATAAGTATTAACTTGATATCAGCACACGGACAAATAAATTTTATAGCAACAGGAATGCTAAAAATCACACTTGTTAACTTCTTAGTGATGATGTCATCGACATTACAAATCGTTCTCAGATGTATTCAGCCTCGAGCGTAGTTTTATACCGGATCAAATGAAAATACTGACAGCACATATTATTAAAATATGTTGGAAAAAAGACCGTTAATTTATCAAATCTATTCTAATTGTGTCCTGATACAATTTGAATTTAATGTTTACAGTAATTCTTTAAACTTTTTGAGTTTCTCAAATTTCATCTTGTTAAGTCATGATTAAGCCAGTCCCTCTTCAGATTTATCACAACGTCATTTAACATCATGCGATTGATGTCAAAACGCTGAAATCTATAAAATATTAAAAAAACTTACACTTTATCAGCTAATTTTATTAGCGTTTTTTTTTTTTTTTTTTTTTTTTTTCGAACTGACCTACACTGCCGGCTTATTAGGCCTTCACAGTTCCACCGGACTACTAAGGGGAGCGCTTAGGGCACTCACCCGGTTGTTTTTTAGGCGAAACATCTCAAGGGCACTCGGTGCACCTCGGCTTGAGCTGTCGCCGGATTCCCGAACTAACTAAGCTAGCTAAGCTATCTATCCATGCAATACTCATATATGAATTCGTGAAAAATGCATGTGTGACCATGCATGTTTCACGAATGTATATGTGTATTTGGTAGCTGACTACTGTGTTATGTGACCTATTTCAGTCCGAAAAGGGCAAAAAAACAGCCCACCACTGAGTGCCTAGATGTGCAAGAGTGTGGGGTGATCGTGTAAGTGTAGAACCTGTGTAAATCACTGTATTCGCGCGAGTAACATACTCGAGGGCTCCACACCGAGGGACTACCTAGGCTCGAGCTGTTACAAGAAAAATCGCGACGAGTGTGCGGGATCGAATCTTCACCCCCCGCTCACGGAGGCGTGAGCAGAGAGAGTCGCGGGCGTGGGCGCAAACACGCATCTTTTGAGAGGGAATCGAGCTAAAAAATAAAGTACAACGGCACGGTGCCGATTTAACTAAATAATTACGTAACAAATCCTAATGTATCGGTCTATTATGTATGAACACGCGGGTTCGATCTGTTATTTTGATTTACGCGAATTTATTTATGCGCGGCGCGGGTTAATTGCTGTACCGTGGTCGCGACGGCCGGGAAAGCGGAGATAGCGTTTAAGAGCCCGAGCTCAGACGTACTATTAACTAACGCGTTAAATGCGATTATCTCTTGTACATCGTGTACCAAAAGTAAGCGAGCTATCCAGTCTATACCGGAGGTCGATGCTGAAACCGCGATAGGTGGCGCAGGAGTGGACAGAGCCTTTGGGGGCTGGGGCTTGGCTTTAGGAGCCGAGGGAGCTGGCGGGGAAGGCCTTACGCGCCAAGAGAGCGCGCTCGACGCAGGAGCGGATGCTGCCGGCGCACTGGAGGTGCCCGGCAGATCGGGGAAAGCCTTCTGGCTTTGTATGGGCGGAGGCGGAGGCCGATTCATCCGAGTCGGCGGGCCGTGCGCCCTGGAACGGGTCGCACGACCGCCGCGACGGTGATAGGTCGAGCGAGGCGCACGGGGGCACCCGCGATAATTCGCGGTATGACCCGTTTGCCCGCAGAGGACGCAGCTCGGAGGCTCGACGGATTCGGGAGTGCGGGGGCACTCCTTAGTGGAATGATCCCCGAGACACTTGACACACCTGGGACGCAGGTGGCAGTGTCGGGCGGAATGACCGTACACCTGGCAGTTGTGACACTGCGAGGGTACCTGGGACTTGCGAGGAAGCTCGACGTAGACAGGGGACAGGCCGCAAACTGAGTTGAGGCTGAAAATAGCCTTGCCTTCCAAGGTGCGGTCCAGAGTGACCAACACCAGGTTGAAGGGGGCCTTCGTACGGGGGTGGCGCATGCGCTGCACGCTCCGGACTGGGAAGTCCTGACCGTTCAGGCAATCGCAGATGTCGTATTCGGTGAGCTCAGAGGGAACTCCCCGAATGACGACACGGAGGCGGCGCTCTTCCTCGAGCACGTGAGTGAAGAAAGGGAGCTGACGCTCCCTGAAGTATTTGGTGAGCTTGCGATGCTCATCGGGGGTCGAAACACGAATAGAAATGCCGGCAACAGTGTTGACGGCGGACTTGTAGACGATTTCCTTCGACTTAAGGTCTTCAGAAATCTCTACCCAACGAGCTTTGTCACGGAAGGTGACGGGAGGCGGTAGGCGTGGCTTCTTAGCCGCGACCGCGGGTTCCGCAGCCGAGGCTTGAGCCGAATTCGCGGCAGAGGGCGTGGGAGAGGCTCGGGGCACCCGAGCGCCACCTATATTGGACTGCTTTGGGATTGGACGTCCCGCAGCAGAGTCGCTATCGGTCTGAATCGCGGCGCGTGGGCGTTTACCGCGGCGCGTGACGGTTGTGAAACCGTCGTCATCGGCGGGCGTGGTCGCGGCCGTGGTTTCCGTCGCGGGCGCGGTCGCGGGGACAGTGTCGTAGTCCATATCCGAGTCGTCATCGGAATCGAATTCCGAGAGCCTCGTGAACGGGTCGTCCGGGAGATTCGCGAAAGGGTTCGCGGAGAAACAACGCGGTATCTTACCGGGAGGGTTGCGCGCGTAGACTTTCCGGAGTCTGTTGTATTCCGTGACGAGTTGCGGGTCTTCCTTTTCGACGAACATGTGGAAGCGTAATAGTTCTTCGAGGTGGACGGTATCATCAACGGCCGGAAGGGCCGGATGGGCACGCGGGGTCGCGGGGGTAGACATGACTAACCTCCCTGCCTGAGGGGCAGGGGGGTGCGCCTAATTCGAATCTAACGGACAATCCGTGTCCGGGCCAAAGGGAGACGCGACGCGAAATCTTCTCTCTTCGTATCTGCACACGGCGCGGCGCGAAGAACGACGCTCTGCACGGCACACGACGCGCTGCACGACTCTCGAAGCGCAGCACGAAGCACGACGCGTAGCACGGCGAAACAACGCACTGCACAGTGTGTACGGCTTCGCACCGAAAAGTGCGGTTTATGTGGTACACTAAAGGAGGTGCACCGTCGCTCTGAAAAGAGCGTGTTGATTGACAATAGCCGAGTAAACACACTAAAGTGCGGCTTCGCAGCAGATGTTTTCTTTCTTCGAATTTCACAAGCTCGAGTACAATAGCACCGGCGATGACTCACTCGGCAACAATGCGGGTTGGGCAGCGACGAAATCGTTGGAATGCCAACATCTGGTGCGCAGGTAGGCGAGCGCGGCGAACCGAACGGACCGTCAGAGCTGCGAGCGAGCGCACGTGTGCACTCGACCGCTGCTCGAACGAGACTCCTTTATTAGCGTTGATTTGTAACGTAAGTAAATTAGTTTTTCCAACATTATTCTCGCATTTCGCACTTTCTATATTTCTTATATTTAGATGAAATAAAGCTAATTAAAAAGAATCAAATCGGTAGCGAAATGGCTAAATTCGTGCTTTAGAATAGCATTTTCAGATTATATTGTATTTTAGCCAAAACTTAAAGTACACATTCTTCTACTATATGTAAGCTTAATCGTAGAATGATTTTAGTATCAAATATACAGAGGTATAGCTGTCATTATTTTTCTAACGCTTGCTTATGACTAATGCATAATATGAATTTAATGTTTTGAAATATATTTAGCCATTTAGTACAAGTATAAGTGGCTATCGAGACCGAAATACGTAATTAAGGGACACAAATTTATTGAAGATAGATTATCATTTGTTTTATTCGATCCAATGATGGTTTACTTTAGTCACTATATACGAAAAAAATACCAACTATATTTAATATTTCAATTAGAAAAGAAATATATATTTCGTTTTATGTAATTTAATATTTCTATATTCTTATGTGTATCTCATACTTAAAATTACCTAGACTTGTGTTTCATAGTATTTTATTGTAAAATTACTCTACCGTGATTCTGACATTTATAAGCACGTGAAAAGAGAAAGGTTATATAAATATGATAGAAATTTTTAGATGAAGTTGTGTTTAGTTTACGTAATAATTTGCGGGGATAATTAATTCTTAGCAATTACTAAATGTATGGACCATTTTAATTGACCACTCTAATATATATGTATAGATTATCTAAAATTTAACGTACATACCTACTAATTTTCATAACGTCAAAATTATACAATAATCTTTATTTAAATTACAAATTTAATTGAAAGTGTATTAGCCATTTCGTAGAGTAGTTTATAAAATTATACTTCTGTACAGAATTCAGAGTGATCAACAAAATTTCGGTAATGCTAGGTTATATAAAGTAATAACCTAAATATTTATTATACTACGAGGTTTTTTAGTTTATTTTACTATTGTAATGTACCATAAGATTACAGAATCCTATTGCACGGAAATGAGTTACATTTACTGCAAAAAATAATTTATAAAACAGCTTCGATATTTTTTTTTATCAAAAAAACCGACTTGTTTATAAAATATCAACAAATATGTATTATAGATTCAAGGTTATTTGCAGAATGCAAAGCGTTTAACCGTATAGCCGAGCTCTTGTTTGTAGTGATAGGCATTCGCTTACACGAGTAAAACATTTAGTAATAAACGTGGAACGAATCTTACAACATTGTTTGCGTTGATGTTATTTCTATATATCTAGAGATCATTCTAGAACACTGTAAAATGACGACAGTTTTATATCTTGATTAGGCACTATTATTGCTCATATTATTATAGTTAATTTTATCTTATTATTAACCTATTTGCGTGTTCCTTGAATAACACAATATTTATTTGACATTTAAACTTTTATATTCACTAATGAAAACAACATTATTTTATATACTTTGCAAAACGTATAAAAAATATACTGTACAACGTATGACATCATCGACAATAAAAGCAGCCAAACTGTAAATACTTGCAACCTTCAAATCTCGCATAATGTTATATACACGGGAAGCGAATTTGGTGTGTTTACGAACGTTCATACAAGGTTATATATAGATGAAGCAGAAAACGTGCAGTTTACTACTTTGAGCTTACTTATGTCTATTGATACCCTAGTACCTTTTTATCGAGGTGCTAAAGCTGCATGAGAGGGTAGTGCTCCCTATAAACGTTGTGAAAAAACATTATCGTTTGAATCCCTTCGCATCGCGTTAAGCGATCCGATGGTATATCCAGTTACGAAGACGCTATTTTGATTGACCTGACTACAGCAAATACTGTTTGTCACAAGTTGTATCGCAATGCCCACCTTGCTCTTAGACCATATGTACTAAATTATTATACACTTTATAAAAGGTAATTTCTATAATAAAAAAAACGCAGTCTTTTCACAAAAATAAAAATGAACATGAGCTTTACTAAACAATGTCTAAAATTTTAAACCTTGTTAAATACATTAAAATATTTTATCACAAAAAAATGTCCAAGCGGTCTCTAGCTAAACATCTGGTTTAAGTTTTTTTATGCAAGCAATTCCGAAATGTATTCATTCAATTTAATCTCAACATTCAAAAACGTTTTAATTTCTGTATAATATTTTTGTTCAGATTTTCATTAAAAAGTACTTATTTATTTTAGCTAAAATTGGTTATTATTATTGTAACATTTGGTTTAAATTAAAACGATGTCATTATTTGAATAATCAATAGATAAGTTTAAAATATTACGCCAAACTGCGTAAAGTGGAACAACAGTATAATCTCAGAATTAATACATTGTGAAATGTCAATGTCATATTGTAGTAGTTGTGTATCTCCAAAATTGTTTAATTTATCTACATCTTACAAATTAATTATACACAAGAAAAAAATCCATATTTTTTTATAATAACACGGACGGAGTTCAGATCACCTCATACAAAAGACAAGTTAAAACTGTCAGTCCATACAAGGTTCAGGTTCACGTTGAAGTAAATAATTATATATCCAAGTTTCTTTATCGGAAGTTACCTTATATACTACGTGTAAAGATGTTTCTAGGTCAAAAAACACATTAGGTAACGTTGAATTTCAATGTGACCAACCTTTGTTGGTCATCAGTGACGTTTACGCGCCAAATGAGTCATTAGTATATCAAAGGAGTTGGATTTAAGGACAAGTCCGGTTTCCGGACTAAGCGCCGTTATCGGAACTAGTTCCTTTTTATAGAACTTTTCATCTACTATTAAAATATTTAAGAAAATAGTGAGATATATATGTTTTTTTAAGAGATAGCAATGTCTCAAAAAAAGGTATAATTTTTTTAATAAACTTCAAAAAAATTTGTAACTTTACTCGGGTCGTGTAGCAATTTTTGTTTTTTACAAATGCTCGAATGTTGCCATTTATATTTTTAAACATTTATGGGTTCTATCCTCTTCATATTTAACAACTGTTGAGCGAAATGATTGTGGTCAAATATATTAGAACCTAAAAGATTCTTAACATTATTGAAGATCCAGCCGCTGTCGCTGTAAATGCAAAAGCTAACACTAAACACGACGTGACTTTCTTGACGAGACTCTTGAAGGTGATCAAACATCACCTATAATCTTAAAACTGTTTCTTTATTAATTCTGACATCATACTTATACACGATACTTTGCTACAATTTAAAAAAATGCTGAAAGTTGTAGCAATGTTTTGGTATTTAAATAAAAATAAATTGTTGAAAATATACAGGCTGATTTTTAAAAACGTAATAAAATTTTTGTTCTACTCTTAATCTTGGTTTAAATATAGATTATTTTTTTAATATAGAGACGCAATATATTTTCTTATAATAAGCTCTTATATTACGATCAAGATTGTATCGTTCGGTACAGAATTACATAATTCGTTTCATTTTTGCAATCGTTTTACAATTTTAATTATGGATTCAGAAAATATAATAGACGGCTGTCAAGTACTCCATTGTCATTAAAACAATTATTTCAAATGCATGCATTACAAAAAACCAATGAGTCACGGAAACATACTTCTTTTATGTTTCATTGAATTAAAAAAAAAGTACTCACATCTTCTGATCACCGTCGACATGAGCCTGGACAGTATATCCAAACATAGAATTTTCATTACCCTTATAGACAACCCTCGACGGGATATCAACATTGAACCCCGCGGCATACGCGCACACGCACAAAAATACACACAAAGATAGCGCCATCGTTTATTATAAGCACAACACTAATTTATACTCAAAACACTATTTTACTTATATAACTCGTCCTCATGATTCGTTCGAATTTTACGTGTTCGTAGTCGTAAATCGCGACAGCCGACGTAACGTTCTCCCCGTACAACTGTCGACGCAATACTGAGCAGGTCGAGACAAAATTTCATAGTTGGAACAAGGCCGCGATGAGGTAATGCCGTGGAAATAGGAAAACGTTTCGTCTCTATACGCGATGAGTTTTCGCGCGTTTTTCTTAGTAACACTATGAATGTTTTGTGTTTAGAAAACCGAAGTTTCATTATCGTATTAATAATCGCCTTAATACATATGTCACAACTTTTTTCAATGAAAGCAAATAATAACCATTCTACGATCTTTTAAAGTTATTCGTGCAGTTATAAATAAACTAATAAAACATTTCTACATCTTTAGAGGCATCTACAAATACTTGTCCTCTGAATTTAACAAATTATTGATTTTGTGTATTTTATTTTGAACTACTTATAATTATTTCTACGTTATACTACTGTTTTTAATTATTTTGTAGTTTGTGCTATAACCCACGAGTCTCATGTTCGCTGTGAAGGAAATTCTCGAAGCCGCACTTCTTTTCTTCGGCAAAATTAAACCTAGAACTTCTATTCCACTATATTCCACATTCAACTATAATTAGAACATTAAACAATGCGACTTATAGATTTACAGCTAATTATAACATATGTTATCTAATTAACGTAATATTAATTATAATGAAAACATTTATATTGATAATTATAATAGACCTATATTTAAACCTGAATGCTACTGATATGAAAATTCTATAACACCATAAAACTTATAACAATATAAAATATAGCGAATCGCTGTAAATTCAAACCTATTAATTATTGTTTAAAATTATTTGTAAATTGAATACATAACGGTAGACTTGGTAGTCCTATCCATAGTTGACAAAAATGGCATATCCGTAATAGGCATAAAAAGAAATACAATAAAAAATGAAAAGCAGCCTGTACATGACAGGAACCCAAGTTATTGATTTCAATTTTTTTTTAATAAAACACCGAATATAATTATAACGTTTAATAATCAAATTCAATCACAAAATATATAAAGAGATACTGAGAGACGTATAAAAATAGCAGAAATGGTATACGTTTATACTTAGATTCATAATAGTCGCATAGATTATATATACAATGAGTACAGCTAAAGAATAGCTTGAACAATAGACTATAAGCTAATTTACGCCACAGCTGAAATATCATCTAATGTTGGAAGAGGATTCTAAATGGCAAACTTAACAAATAAGTACATATATTAATTTAAGATATCAATTAGTAAATCGCAAGTTTTGTAGGTAAGTACATTTGTACGATTCATGCTTCAATAAAAATTAAAAAGAAGTAATGTCAATTTACAACTGGCAACACAACACAACTACACAACTATTTTAAAGAATGTTTGTAACACTGATTATTTCATAACTTATTAAAATATTACAAGTATATCATCAAGCTATTCTTTTTTTACAAAAGTACTGATTTAATCAACGGTTCAGTTCCAATTACATCTACATAAATTAACATAAAAAAAAAACAGAATAAAAACATCAAACATTTTAACTTTAAAATAATAGACCTAAACGTATTCAAGAAAATGATATAATAGAATAAAAAATAATATTCTTTATTTGTAGTTATGTCTTTAAAAAAGTCTTCATACCGTTTTCAAAATTTGAATAATAGCATCGTCTGATGCTTACTAATGTTAGAAGATATAATACTTATAATCATATAAAGAACAATCATATTAATACTATATTTACCGTATATCGACTCAGTACCACTGCGGGCCTCTACCAAGAAAACTTACACACAAAAATATGTCCAAAACTTTGCTTTTTATCAGTGTTGCGAACTGTGTTGTGATAACATGTCAAAATAAAATATGTTTGACACTAGATAAGAATTAACAGAATACCATAAACAATGCGTAAATCTAATCACTGCGAACATAGTTTCAATATTCTAATGCTACTCCCATATCTGCGTGACGAAGCTTCGACTACACGTCGCGTTAAAATTAACGTCAAAAATCATTCCGATAAAGGCACAGAATTCCCGTTCCAACACCTGTGTCTTTCCAATAACCAACACCTGTGTCTTTCCAATAACTTGAAATTAGCGTCCGATAAATTCCTTTGATGTGCGCAAAAACCGCTGGCCCAGTTATCGTGCTGCGTGTATCGTCCGTCATAGTTCGTAACGCATAACGATAATATCTTCCTACATCTGCATTTAGTCTGACCATAGACAAAACTTCTTGTCGATGCACGCAGGTATGGGAGTAGCATATCGCTACTTCCATATCTGCGTGACGAAGCTTGGACTTGTCGCGCTAAAATTAATGTAAAATATCACTTAGATAAAGGCTTAGATTACAACCTTCCGACACCGCGCCGATCTGTGTTTTTCCAATAACTCGAAATTAACGTCCGCTAAACTCCTTTGATGTGCCTAAAAAACAACGGTCGAGTTATCGTGCTACGTCTATCGAACGCATGACGATAATGTCTTCTAATAACTGCATTTAGTGTCACCATAGATGAAAAGTTCGTGGATATTCGTGGACACGCAGATATTGGAGTAGCATAAACCTAGCTCATCGCGCAAAGCAAATGCTTTACTTCGAAAGTTATTGACTCAATATTTTTCAGTGGGAATAATACACAGTGTGTATATAAACAAAATATTAAATATTCCTACGACATTAACTCTCCTTCCTTTGATGGGACCAGCACAATATAGATATCACAACGAGGACAGTAGCCACAGAATATAGATCAATCGCCAGTTTATCTCAGCACTATACGAGAAAACGATCCACCATATATATTTTGTTTATAGTATAACCATATTTATCATAGGCCTACAAAGATACGACCGGCAATTAGGGTCACTTTGTTTAGATTTAAGGCAACAAATGTGGTGGTAAAAATAAAGTGTCGCGACGATAATAGATCTGATTATGTACGCACGTTATAACTGATAATGACATTGCATACAAAAATCTCCAAATTGGATTACTATTCATTAATGCATGAACAACATCTGAAATTGATGTTAACAACTGTCGTTATTTTAAAATAATGATCACTTTATATAAAAGTAACTGAAATTTAGAGTTTCGTATAACGCTTTTTCGGTTTTTAACATGCGATCATTACGAGAAGTGAAACATGTGAAGCGATTCAAATAAGAAGATGATTGTCAAACCGCCATCTCGCTTAGTATTTAAAATGGGACTTCTATAAAAAATGTGTTTCTAAAGGTTTTTTTTGTCGAACTGACTTATACTGCCAGCCAATAAGGCCTTCACAGTTCCACCGGACTACTAAGGGGAGCGCTTAGGGCACTCGCCCGATTTGTTTTAGGCGATCACCTCAGGGGCACTCGGTGCACCTCGGCTTGAGCTGTCGCCGACTATCCCGATGTGTTTCTAAAGGCGATAGAATACACATGTACATTACCGTGTATCTAAATCAGATTTTAATTATTAATTTTTTAATTATTCGGAAGCGCAGTGGCATAATAAATATAATTGACACAAAATGGCTGCCCTTTGTTTATTAGAACTCGCTTTCACCATTGTAATGTAAAATAAAGTGATTAAATTAATTTTAATAGCTTTATCATATATTTAAGTATCCAATACAAATACTATTACTAATTTAGATTATTAATAATGTATTTGTAATAGAAATACAATATTTGTTTCTTTTATATTCACAATTGTGACAAGTAGTAAGTGAAGTCGGTGCGAACGTCCGTTATCTTCTCATTTGAAACCCATCAAGAGAACAACTCACATTGGGATATTAAAAGTTTTATTATTTTACAAAATAAATTGATTAAACATATTAAAGTATATTTATATATTTTACATTGCACATTGTCAAAAGCAATAGCTAATTACATTATTGCACAATATTAATAATGATAAGCAAACTTACAACATTTAGTGTCTTTTAAATAAATAAATCTTATATTAACATTTTGCTTCTTTATTTCAAACACTCTATAAAGTGATATTATATTCAATGTAATTTAGGCAAATTTTTCGAATGATTTCGATGACTGTGGAATATAAAAAAAATATTTTCCTTCATTTATTATCTAGCCAGTTCTGACTAGGGTAATGTTTGGAACTGATAATATAATCTACCTTTTATAAATGCCTCATAATGGATATGTTAAAATTTACGTAAAACATTACAATAGCATAAAATTAATACAGCAATAGCATAAAAGATCATTCGAGTCCAAGCAAAATAGCGATCAGAAGCATTTTAACAAATGACTTAAATAACTTATCTAGCCTCTACAGTACTACCATAATTCAGAAACGAATCTGAAACTTAGCGTTTTATTCGTATGCTTATAAATATGAATGCTACATATGTACTAGGATTTGGAAAACTTGAAGACACTCGGTGTGCTCTTCTTTTGGGGTTTATTTTCAGCGACCTTTAAGAAATATTAGTAAAGTCATTACAAAAGCTTCGTATTCAAAATATAGAGCAACTATCTTTTGTCTGTGGCTTCGCTCGCGTAAATGTAGATTTGATATATCTTTCCAGAACAGTATTTTTTTTATTTCAGGATTAAAGGTAACTATTTTTTTTTTTTGTACAATTGACAACATGCATACAAAATATCATTATGATCGCTCGAGCAGTTGAGATGTGAAAAGGTAGTAATACTAACGTAACGTAAAAACCATTTTACGTCGTGGGGTAACAACCCGATACCGTAGGTTTTTGTTTTACCAGTGTGATAACAACCCGATATCTGTCGATTCAATTTACGACAAGTACCAGTGAATTTTTCGAAATTCTGACGGTGAAGGAAAATATCATGAGGAAACCTGAACCAGAGAAACGTTCATGTAGTACCATCGTATAATGTGGTTTCCCACATATATAGAACTGTAGATTTCTCAGAGTTCGAAATCGCCAATACTTCGTAGTCTGGCGTGATGATTAAGCCTATACGTTCCTTCGGGAAGAGGCCTATGGCCTGCATTGGGTCTCTTAAAGGCTGATGATGATAATGATGATTATAACAGAGGAAGAAAAATATAATGAGTAGGTATAGATATACTCACAGTTCTCTCGCCGAGCAACAACCGGGCTTTGTCCTCCTCGTGAGGATCGGGAGGCGCAGCAGCTCTCCGGTGCAGCTGCAGCTTCTGGCGGATCGCTTGAGACAGAAGCACTCTGGACACAAACGAATCACCCTGGTATGGCTTTTTCTAACTTCACCTGGCTAACTACCAATCCTCAACTTCAAAAACTATCGCCCAATTTTTGTGTGCGGTGACGTAATGTGTGAGCAATGCAGAGTATATCGCGCTCTCCCTTACACTTATAGGTGTTTGGCGACGTAAAGTGACGTACAGTCACTACCTAAAAACCTAAAAAGCTGTCATCAGAATCATTATCTAATTTTACTACAAAGGATTCTTCTACATGCCGACGACAGTTTACCTAACTATTTTTTTGAGACATTAATAAAATTATAAACATAGAGTACCACGATCTAATTATTCGCCATCTGTAATATTTATATACTTTAGACAAACTTATTTCATACAGTTTTTTTTTATAATTACCCATAGAATCACTGTAAACATTAAATTCTTTAACTAAATACCTCCTTGTATCGCTCTTGGTGGCCAGCAGGAGGTCAAGCCAGGTCCAAGTCACGTTGTGGTATTCCAGGGTCGGCATCACCAGTGGGAGGTCGCGCACGTCCTCCAGGTTCTTTTCTTTGTTGCCTTTATACGACACTCTGACTGGAATCTCGGGGATTTTTATGTAAATGAACAGCTTGTTCTTTTCAGCTCTCTCCTGTTCGTAGGACACGTTGTAAATATTACATTAGCAAACAGTATTCGTTTTTCATTATCTAGTTGTGATCGCGATTTCGCATAATATTTATTACTTAGTATTTCAAAATATTATCCAAGGGATATTGTAGGCTATCAACTTTTAGAATGAAATATATTTATATATGTAATTTCACTGAAAACTGTCGAGTTTATGTAAAAACACGAGTTCTGAAAAAAGACAGCTTTTAATAAACGAAACACGACTAAAAATTAGTCGATATTTTTTCGTACCACATAAATACAAATAAGATATATCGATAATTTGTATAAATCGATATTGCAAATCGATAGTAACGTACACGATTTCTCAGAACCGACCTTCATTTTCTCGACATCGTCCTTATCCCTTTTGTCCCGTTTGACGTAGAAGTTGGAGTTGGAATCTTTGCCCTTCTTCTTGGTCTTCTTGGAGCCGGTGGAAACGAGGCTGGCGGAGGAGGAGGCCGCCTCCTCCTCGCCCTCCTCCATCGAGTCGGGGTCGCGCTCCGGGAAGCAGAACTTTAGCATTGTGTTGAAGAACTTTTTCGTAAGGCCTGATACGGAAAAATACTTCTTGGTATCAAATAAAATCCTAATTAATATTATAAATCGGTAAAAAACTTTGTTTGTTTGTAACATTTTCACACCTTAACTACTCAACCGCTCATCATGCACTTTTGGATACACGTTGTGAGGTGTACATAAAGGGACATGGAACATCTTCTTCCAAAAAAATATACTATATTCCCGAGGGTAAGTCAAATTTTTCATTAAGAAGAGAAAAACCGCGAGAAAAATCTAGTAATAAATATGAGCATATATGCCATAAGGCTATTTCATTTCCAAAATAACCATAGCTTGTGTTAAAGGGACATGGAACATCTTCTTCCAAAAAAATATACTATATTCCCGAGGGTAAGTCAAATTTTTCATTAAGAAGAGAAAAACCGCGAGAAAAATCTAGTAATAAATATGAGCATATATGCCATAAGGCTATTTCATTTCCAAAATAACCATAGCTTGTGTTATAGTAAGACGTGCATAGATATACAAATATTCAACATGCAGACATAGATGTAACAATTATAGTCATGGCACAAAAGACGGATAAATTTCGCGACCTCTCGGCTCAGTAGTAAAACTTACTACCACTACTACAAATGGTTGATATTAACCACAGCTTTTGGAGTCTGATTTCAAATTCAACGTGTTTCACACTACACGATGTAAACAAATTTCAAAAACGACTATTTACTATTATCTATTAAAAAAAGGGTAAAAACGTTATTCCATATCAGAATATGGAATTAATATGACCATAAATATTGTTATACGTAAGCTATATCCAACAGAGGAATGCATCTCATGACATGCATTCTCGGTATTCGCTATCTAGGCAAGTAAAATTGCCACAGTTATATCCTTCAAATACATTTTTTAAGGCATTTAAATACTACATTTTGCAAGAATTCATACAATGTGAATATATAGAACAAGTGTAAATAGAGCAATTTTGTTAATATTTTACATAAATTTACATAAATTGTTACGCACACGAACGCATCTCCGCACGCACTAACACACGCACCGTAAACACTCACCATGCATACGTAATTATACCCATAACACAAAAAGGTACGAAAATACAGAGCACCTCAACTACTACAAACAATTTTCAATAATACGCTTGTCATACATGTTACAATCTAACCGAAACTGAGCTACACCTGAGCAAATATGGCGGTTTTACGAAAGCCTCACGACCTGTCTCGTTAGTGTTAAATAAATATTACTGAAAATGAAAATACAAAGATATATCCTACATATATTTATACCATAATGTTTCCAAATAAGCAATACGTAGTCTCGATTACGTAATCGTTTATATATTTTTCTAGTCTAGAAATAAAATAATATAACGACATATTAAAAAAGGATTCTTATAATATTTAAAACAAAATATAATTTTTCGAAGTAAAACTCTATTTTGTCACGCCCAAGAAAAGCGTCCTTTACATCAAAAACGAATTATTTTATTTATACGAAGCAATGCTATATTCGAGTGTATTTATGTTTAATCCTTTGGCACGCTCCAGGTCTAAACAATTTGATGGATTTTTTTAATATATATGAGATGCTTTTCGATTCGCCTTAATATTTACATTAGGACATAATACGGGGTGGAAACTGATTCAAAAAAGAACACAATTAACTTTTACTGACAACAATCAATTGAATAACTTCTTACATATACCGGGCCAATAACATGACAGTAATAAAAGTAGGACATTATTACGTATGACGCCTTCATTATCATTCAATCGTTTAGTAAGTAAGCATAAAGGAAACTTTAAACTGCAGAAATAGAAATACAACTCTGAATATAATTACGCAATATCTGTGGAGATATGATCAGTATTAAATATACATTCGGTTATTAGTACAAACACTAAATCACTAGTAGGTACGCCTGGTCAATAGTACAGTTATTATTAGGAACAAAAAGGAATTTGTTTTAATCTGTCTGATTTTTACCTATTTTTATTAATATCCCTTATTATATTTAAAGAGAGTAAAACAGAATAAAATGTAAATATTAATAATGGGTCTGTTACCGATGCGTATTGGCACGACGTTGACCTCGAAGTGTTCCTTGACGGCGATCCCTCCGACGGGAGGCCGGTCCCTGCAGAAGACGCGCAACGCCGCGCGGCGAGCTAGTGGAGCGCGGCCCCACACCTCCTGCGGTACCAGCACCTACAGGAACATCGCATTTATATTCCATTTCATTACCCTCAACTTTATTATTTTAACGTACAGCCTATATATTTTTTTATTAAATGAAAGCGAATAGCACCAAAACTCTGAGTAACTCCTCAGAAATAAAAAAGGAAGAGTTTTATGTATAAATACCTCAGGAAAAGGTTCGTTCGGTAGTAGATTCTTTACACTAACGTATCCCACTTCGAGCTGATGTTCCACCGAATCGTCGGAACGAGATGTCTTCGTATACCTGCACCATGAAAATATATTACAAATTATGCAGTTACAAACTAATAGACGGAATCCTAAAGGTAAGGAAAACATTCAAGTTTTTTTCATTAACATTTATATGAAACATAATATTTTGTTTTGTTAAAAAAAAATTAAGTATGAAAATTTGTGTAAACAATGTATACTGTTTAAAGTATTTTATGTAACTTATTCAAACATGTATGCTTTAACAATATTTATTATATAATATACACATTTTAGGTTTTAATTTTACATCCGTAACGTAACGGAAACAACACGTCACTTCCGTAACATCTTTTTATTTTTTTCGTTTAATATTTTATTTCTAAATAAAGCTGACAAAATCTCAGTATTCACACTGTCGCATTTCCAATACATAGCATGTTGCAAAAATAGTTTCATTTGAAATCGATTGATTGACTGCGGCCGGCGTGTTTAAACAAATACAAGGAACAGCTGTGTTTCTACGATTTTTAGACAAAATATAATGTCGGCCGCTGTCACGTCCATAAGTTTAAGTCGTGTACGAAACAGACAGTGATATTATACATTGCAAATAGGATGCGAGACAGATATATGATGAATTTTACATGATGGTAGGGCTTTGTCTAAGCCTACCTGGCTACCTACAACCCTCGAGCTGAAAATCTAACACCAAGCATATGTAAGCTGTGTTTCGGTACCTGCATTTGCTCCTCTAGGTTTAGCGTATTTACCGTCTTAGAGCACATCGTGATTCAGCATCAAGTAAGATCGTAGTAAAGCTATATAGTATAAAAAGACGAAAGGATATTTTTTTGGTGTGATACTAGTAGTATAGAGAATGGTTATATTGTACAGGAAATTAGTGAGGAGCAGGTCGGCGATGCCGAGCTGCCCGTCGGCGTCGGTGAGGCGCCAACGTGCGCTCTTGAAGCAAATCTCGTTGTAGCGGTGCGGCGGCGCATGCGCACTGCGCACAGCCGCGGGCGCCGCGCGGCGCACCTCGTGCCACGCACGCACCATCGCGTCCAGCTCCTCGCCTAGCGACCACACGCACTCCTTACACTCGTTCACCTACACACACAAACACACTCTTATATAAATATATATTAATTATAATCGGTGAAAGACTGGCAACACCGGAGACTATAACAGATTAATTCCGTGATATATAATGCCTTATAATAAAGATATTTTAATAATAGAACACATAATTATTTATAATACGCCCACTCATATATATATAAACTTTTCGACAAACAAAAGTTCGGGCTTGCGCATAATGTAGAAAGAAAAGATTAGATATAAGATACGCAAAAAAAACATCATACTTTGTTAATAAGCATTCATATTCAGTATTAAAATGTGTACACACCTTTCCAAACCTACGGAAATATACAGGCAACAACAACAAGATAACCATTGTACGACGGTCAAATCGAAACGTTAATACTAAAACAATGAATAGTTCCGCGAATAATTTGCATTAACAATATACATATATTAATAATACTCATTAACATCATTATTAACACGAATGATATAATAAGTATCGCATATGTGTTTGTTTCTTTAAATTTTTCTGTGAACGTGCGATGAAGGTTATCGCAGCGGAAAAAGAGGTCAATAGAGACTTAATAAATGACATCCATCATAAATAGCAGTTTTTTTTAATATTATAAACGAACAATAATCTACCAAAATACAATATAACATACATATAACTTGTAACAGGCATATGACAACGTTAAACTCATACAAAACTGTGTATCATTTTCTGAAACGCGGAATTCCTAACATCTATTATAAATGCATTATGCAAAATATAAGTTTGTTTGTTGCGCTTTCAAGCTTTAACTACTCGACTAATCATTATGACATTTTCCATACACGTTGTCAGGTATACAGAAAAGGACACAGGGTATGTTCTGTTGTACATGTGGGTGGAAATAAATAAAGTATTCGTTATCTGAATCGTGTATTATTGTTATCATAACATGGTGGCAGCGGTAGGATTCGAACCCACGCCTCGGAAGAGACTTATGACTCAAACATCATAACACCTTTCATCTACAAAGAAGTACTTTTCCCGAGAGATACGTCAGGTCTACATTAACATGAATGAAGCAAAAGCTAGTTCTATGTAAAAAAAAATGAATTCGAAATATATAAAACAAAAAGTGGATAATTTTCAGTTTGTAACTTAACACAGAATGTATACATTCAAATACTAAAGATGTCACGAACGAACGAACGAACGACGTCGCTTTTTTCATTCGTGAGGCGATTATGGTACACAGACCACAAGTAAAGAGGAAAAAATAATATATAGTTTCGATTAATTGCTCTTGAACCGACCTGATCGTCAAGACTCTTCAGTTCGGCGATGGCGGCCGGGTCCTCATCAGTTATCGATCTGTTCTTCAGGTAATATTCCTTCTCAAGGCGTCGCAGTCGCGCCAACGATTCTCTAACCTATATAAAAAAGACATCATATTCTATTTGTGTAATATTTTACTATTGTTAGAAAAAATACAGTTTTCAATTCTTCAAAAAAGTTGTACAAAACGAATTATTTAAAACAAGCAATATATGTACAAGTTATCGATTTAATATCGACATTATTTATATCCTAAAAAATCGATGTTCATATTATTACCAATTGTTCTTGAATAAAAGTAAATTATATATTAAGTCGCCACCTTGGCTCTTGCCAAACAACACATTAAAAGTTATAATCAGTCCGATGACGTCATTCCTCACCGCGCTCTGAATCGAAACGTTATTTTAGTTTATTATTCCACATCTTCGGTAGTATAGTGGTAAGTATCCCCGCCTGTCACGCGGGAGACCGGGGTTCGATTCCCCGCCGGAGAGTTCCTTTTTATAATATTTTTTTAATTTATTTTATTATACGACAATAAATCATTCAAAAATTCACACAATTATAAAAATCCTTTCTCTTTTTTTATAAATCTGAATAGAACAGTTCTCAACAAATTTTAGGCTGTACGTGGTAGAGCTACGTGAAGCTATTAATAGTTTCTGCATGAATGGGTCGGCTCGCCCTGGGTAGTACCACCCTCTCACATAAAACCGACGTGAAGTAACAGTGGTTGTACTGTTGCGTTTCGTTCGGTCAGTGAGAGTGCCGGAGGCCCACATATTTAAAAAGCCGGCAACGCACTTGCGACTCCCCTAGGTATTGCTAGTGTCTATGGACGGCGGTGATCACTTACCATCAGGTGACCCATCTGTTCGTTTGCCCCCTATAATATAAAAAAAAATAATATATACTCTGTTTCACTTGTGAACCATACATACCTGTGTCTGTAGCTTATGTATGAGCTGCCTGGGGTCTTGGTCCTGATGTAGTTGGAGCTGGAAACGCATACGAGCTCGCCGCTCCAGGGTCCGCCTGCGTTCAGGTTCCACGTGCAGCACGACGTTATTCACCACATCTAGCAGCATCGCATACTAAAAGAACACATTACAATTATTACCTTATGTAGTACTGAATTAGGCCAAAAAATATTGAATGTGTATATGTGTATGATTATTTCCTGGCACGTTTTAGAGCGTAAATGTTCTAATGAATTTTAATGTAACATATTTTTATATAATATATTTGAATTAAAGGAGAGAGCATGGATAAAAATTCATTTTTCTACATACAAATACTCCATAAAAGAAAAAGCGTGTGTGTGTATAGTCATTAATATAACTGAACAAAAAAATTTAGTAATAAAGTGTAGTTGGTATAGGTAGGTGAATGGGTAGGGAGTAGTGACCTGCAGCGAGTTGGTGCAGACATCGAGATCGTGGTGCATGAGGGTGAACGAGTCGTAGGGATGCTGCGCGTGCGCACCCGCGTCACCCGCTACGCCCACCGGCTCAGCCTCCTCGTGCGACACGTAGTAAAACTCGCACGCGCACCGCGACACTATGCGTTGCAGCTGTACGCACCCGATATTATATACTCGCTTTATACACAATTTTACAAACTTTACACTGTGAATTTATGTACATAAAACTTTTATTTATGCGCCTTAAAATATTCCGGCTAAACGAGTTAGAAATAATATACATATGACACGATGTGCTAAGGGAACAAATGTTATACTATTCAAGTGGTGCCAGATGATTAAAATTCTAGATTAAAAGTAAAACACCCTGCCATTTACTAATGTTACAAGCCTTAGTAAATAGTAGAAAAGTAAAACCTATGTCTGAGAGTTTCAGTCGGTCGATCTTTTTTTAAGGAATCTGATTCCTTTAAGTATAAAACAATCAAGGCTACATTCCTAACAATTTATCATTCCTCGTCTACATAGTCCATCGGAATCTGACTGTTAAATTTTGTCACCAGTAAATGACCCTGACCCTTATCTTTCCAATTTATAGAACCTTATAAACTCTCGAAAATTTAAAAAGAAACCAACCGATCCGGCAACAACGACTGTTCCGTGTGTATTATAAATATGGACAACAAAAAACAAAAATGTTTATTCATATAGAAATGATAGTTGTTGAAACTACCATTCAGTTCGCGCCACCGTGGTATCTTAATCTACCAAGTGAGAAACACCAAAACAACCACCAGGATGTTCAGTTACAAAATGGATGTTAACTCTTCGACGTCCATTTTGTAACTGGCCATACTGGTCTTTGGTTTGGTGTTTCGCGTCCTAGCCCTAAATCGATAATGAAATAATTAGAGTTTCGTATTGTATTTTTTGGACAGGTAAGGAGGTGTGACCTGCGCGAGGTGCGTGTCGGCACTCGGCCCCACGGTGCGGCCGATGACTCCCCCGGCAGAGTGGCCGCTGCCCACGAGCCGCGGCACGTCCGGCAGCGTGCTGATCTCCGCGCCCTGCCATCGCTCCTCGATCTCCTCCACCGACACCCATTGGATATTCTCTACACAAAACACTCAATGTTCTTCATAAACAACAAGAACAACTTTTAAACGTACTTTGTATTTTATATAACTGATACAAAATAAAAACGATATTTATATCTAAAAGCGTGAAATTTCGATAAGCGATATATCAAACCGAATAAGGTTGTAATAATTGCATAGTAGGTATTCTGTATTAGTATTTCGTGACAGTCGACGCAGTGCTTTTGAAAAAAAACGTTCAACCAACATGGTTATGATAAATAGATATTTTATAGCTATTTTATACAAGGTACAATAAAAAAAGTGTGTATGTGCATGTACATGCGTTAGAAGTTATACTTATTTGGCGTAACAAGATAAAAAAATTCAAATTTTTTTATCTTTCGCCTAATTCCACATTTGTACAAAAACGACACTAACAATAGAAAAAATAAATATCTTGAATACAGTTGTCAGTTCTCACGCAACATACGTAGATGTCCTTAGATTTACTTTGTTAGTAACTTTTTTTGAATAAATTTAGCGACATCTGTTGTGAATAAACGATACTAACAATAGAAATAAATAAATATCCTGAATACACTTGTCAGTTCTTACGCAATACGTAGATGTCCTTACTTTTACTTTGTTGGTAACTTTTTTTGAATAAAGTTAGTGACATCTGTTGTGAAAAATGATACTAACAATAGAAATAAATAAATATCGTGAATACAGTTGTCAGTTCTAACGCAAACATACGTAGATGTCCTTATTTTTACTTTGTTGGTATCTTTTTTGAATAAAGTTATCGACATCTGTTGTGAAAAAACGATACTAACTATAAAAATAAATAAATATCGTGCATACAGTTGTCAGTTCTCACGCAATATGTAGAAGATGTCCTTACTTTTACTTTGTTGATAACTTTTTTTGAATAAATGTAACGAAATCGGTTGTGACTATAGCTAATTTCAGGGTGTCGGTTTTTCGAGACGGTTCGTAAAAATGTACTCCTATCATTTTTCCCTATCGCACCAAAAGAAGTATAACTTCAAAACTAAAAATAATCAAAATCGAAATCAATGAATAATCACAAAAGTCGATACATTTTATGTATTTGAACCATAAAAAGGTGGTAAGATTGTTTTTTATGAATCGATTTGAAAAATTTGTTATCATATGTATTTATAGGCGTTTGAAAGTAACCGCCTTAGTTTAGTTCTTCTTTCAAGTAACTTGTCAAATTTGTAACCTAGTAAAAATGTAGGGAATGTAGCCTAATAGACATGTAGAGATGTAGGGGGTTTAGGAGTATGTGGAGATGTAGGAGTGTTGGGGTATAGGAGTGTGGCGGTATGTGGTTGTAGATGTGTAGTTATGTGGAGGTGTAAGTGTGAGAGGATACTATGGCCAGTGTGCGGGGTGCGGAGGTGCGGGGACGGTACCGTGCAGGCGGCGCGGGTCAGCGTTGCCGAGCGCGGAGGAGGCGCTGACGGTTGCGTAGTACTGCATGGCGGAAAGCGCCGCGCGCCACGCGCTGGCTGGTGGCTGTCGGCGCACCAGCTGCCGCACCTCCGCGCGCGCTGCACACACCACCACGTACCCACGCGTCTCACACCCCTTCAGCACCACTTGCGAATTCACCAGCTCGACTAACAAAATCGAAAAGACAAATTCAAATAATCTCTCGTATTCGAATATTATCAGAGTTATTATTATGTATGTGTAGATACTGACTGAGGCAGGCAGTGTGCGCGGAGTCGTCGTCGAGCATGTGCCGGGATGGGAGGTGGTGCGCGGGCGCATCCGCTTCCGCGCCGCTCAGCTCGTCGCTAAACACGACGGGCGCTTCGCCCCCCGCCTCCGCCACCAGCGCCGCCAGCATACTGCCGCTCGACTGTACCACACCATACACAACACAACAAACCATACAGTATCCGGGATTTGATTTAGTACGTCAATGAACATGACAGAGATAATCAACTATATCCTATTTTGTACCGCATTATCGTTGTCTATCTATCTCAGTCATTGCATTGCACCACAGAGAGAACGCTTTATACAACCAACGTATGGCAGTATTTATCAAACGTCTTACTCTTGCCAAATCAGATATCGGATAGGACACAATTTAACTTTTAACAAAACACTCTTAGAGTTATCGCTAATTTTACAAAATAAAAAGTAAAATAAATTTATTAATTCATAATAGACATCATAGTGCCCTATTATTTGTAAAATCAGTTGTACATGCCAGTACCCACCATCAAAGTTAGATTTGCTTCAACGCCATCTATGAATTGTTTACTCGTACAAAATTGTAACTGTACATGTACTAAAGGTACGATATTTTGTGTGTTATGTATATGTAATATGTTAATATGCTTTAGCGCAGTCTACATTCTCATTCATAAAAAAATAAACAGTTGTTAATTCTAAAGTTCTGATCTTAAGATATTCACATTTCGTCCAATCACAAAAGCAATCGCTAACAATTAATTTGTTTAATTAAAATTATTCAATACTATATATTATTTTATTAATTTAAAATGATATCTACAAAAAACAATTTAAAATTATTAAATATACTCGTCATTCCACAACAGCTTAAAATAGCCTATATTAATTAATATATGTAAAATTTATATAAATTGAGACATTTAAAATCCAAAACGCATACTACATGCTTTTTTATACCATTTCCAGGAAAATAATATATGTATATACTTTTGCTTAAAATATAATACTCACTTGTACCGAGGTGGAAGGCGGAGGGGATATGACATCAGCTTCTCGTTGATGTTTGGGAGAGGTGGCGGGTTGCTCCTCCTCTTTAAGCGCTTTTGTTGATAAGTTCTTCTTCAGTTGCTGAATAATAACATCACTACATAGTATAAAACAAAGTCGCTTTCTTTGTCCCTATATCCCTATGTGTGTACTGGATCGATTTGAATTATTTTATCAGTGAATGACATAGGCTATACATTTTATACCGGTGCGAAGCTGGAGCGGGAAGCTAGTACACTATATATTCAAAGTTTTAGGCATGACTGAGAATATATATCGATAATTTTGAACCTGTATATCGATGTGTCGAAGCATTCACTATGAACACAAAAACATTAGGACATGTAATAAAAATATAACAAATCGGGGTACTGTTTATAAATAAATCATGTTTTCCAAATTTCAACCCCTATTTGAATAGTTATTGTAGGAATCGCAAGTTCATAATCCTCGAGATTTTGTTTTATTCTTTCTAATGTATAATAATTAACGTTCTATATTATTTGCAGCTGTGAAGAATAAAGTAGTTTTATAGTCTACTAGTGTTACACGTATTATTTAAGGGTGTCACAAAAAAAAACACTGGTAAGAGAGTCTATATAAAAAACAAATATTGTGAATACTCCCGTCAAAATATTTTCGATGCACTATTACTAACAGTTACAAATTTATACTTTATTAATACACTATATCTTAGTATCATTTGCACTGTATCTACAAGGTTTTTTTTAACTGTCAGTATACAAAGAGAAAAAAAATTGCGTGCATCAGTGTGTACACGCGGAGGAACTGAAACTTATTCAGCTTATATGTATTAAATTATATATATGAGAATGCCCACAAAACTATATACTATACGAAGTCCAGTGGTATAAATACATAACTATACATTTACTCATTTCTGTATACTATGAGATCCAGATAGATACATATATATTTATACAAACACACACACCTACCTCACATAACGCGTAACGAAATTTTTTCTCTACCGTGACAAAGAAGTTTCACTTGAAAAAATGCATCAATATGTTCGTTTACTGATAAGACTGTGTAATAGCACAGATACCTGAGTTTTAATATAAGTGTCGATGAAGTGCGAAGGCGAGATCCCGGTTGAGCTTGGTCCAGGCGCCACGCAAGTCGTGCACCGCCAGCTGGTGCGCGGGCGGCGCTGGCCCTGCCCCTCCCCCACTCCCACCTCCCCCACCGCCAGCTACGCGCCCGTACGACACGCGACGCACCGACAGGCAGTAGCATTTCTCCATCGCCGCAGGGGCTTAGTGTCGACAACTTAACCACCACACTCTTACTCATTAGCGTTACCATATACTATTGTAACTCACCTAATAGTACGTTAACCTCACAATAATTGTATCGTTACATTTCAAAATCAGCTAAGTCCAATTTTAATAGTTCATCAGGTTTTTAAATTTTATTCAGATCTTCAAAATGTTTATTTATACCCGTTAAATTTAAACATCATAAAAAATAACTGAGAACTTCGAACACGGTGTATAAAACAGAAAAACCAAAAAAAATCAAACATCTAATATGAACAATTACAATTGAACTTGGCTGATTTTGAAATGTAACGACACAATTACTGTATTTACCGGGTCATAGAACAATTGTTCGCTGTGCCTCGTTAGTCTTTAGGGATTGACCGATGTACATGCAATAATCAAACGAGGTGGTAGATAATCGTAATCCATCCTATTAACTCTCTTTTGTCTTGTTGAACTTCGACGACGATTAACGATGGATGGTATATTTCTCATTCGTCGCTGTTGTTTTTGGATTACACTATGCCTATCATTAGTAACAGTGTAATCACTTTGTCGAGTTGCAATAAAAAAAAACTAGTCTGGCAAATTACAATATTTATGACCCCCGTGGTTAGAAGTAAAATCAGGTAATGGTCAGATTTATAATAAACGCCATCTATCCGCACATTTTTGTACTATAATGTCACTCTTCGAGAATTCAATGTATTTTTATTATTGGTGATGAAAATTCAATATTAAGACTTTTAATTTAATTATCATAATCTAATTTGCAGGTATACAATTGATAGAGGCAATGTTATATAACAATTTAACTAATGTAAAGCAATTAATTTTATTAATTTGCTTTTAATAAGATTCATATCTGTCGGGTATTTAATAACGGCTAATTTTGCTCTCCGTGTAATCATGAAAAATACTATTAATTTTAAAAAGATAACCTCGTCATTGTCCTTGTCGTCGGGTGTACCGGCAAGCGTTTTGAGCCATATCTCGGCATCATTGAGTTCGCAGTTCATGTAGACCGTGGTCCAGTTGGCTCGCGGACGCCGCACCAGCCCGTCCGTGGTGGGCACCAGGCTCAGCCGGTGCTCCGACCCACAAGTCACCCGCGCTCCTAACACCTCGATACCGCGTTGAAGCGATGATGATGACCAGTAGCAAACCTTCCAAAATCAAGTAGTCAATACTATATTACCCACATTAAGTTACTTTCTGAAGAAAAAAACGCAGTACAATAAATCTATCCTCAAGAATGTCGATAAAAACTGTAATACAAAGCAGTAAACAAAGTAAAAACGAACCTGTACGTTATGAAGTGTGAGTGAGACGCTCACGTTGCGATAGTGGCGTGACAGTTGCGGTTTCCGCGGCCGTACGTTGCGGAACAATCGCCCGCGACGCGTCGGTCGAGTGATACCGGACAATATTAATTTTAAGCTCTCGAACCATCTACCAGAGACAAATAAAATTTTAATAACATTCTAGTTGAAATTATTTCCAGAAAGAATAATTTAAATAGTTGACAAAGGGTTAAGAACTGGAAGAAATGGAACTTAATTATATATTAACAATGCCACATAACATTTTATTTGACCGAATATTACAACAATTAACGCCATCTATCCGCTCATAATAAATGTACTGTATTATAGTACTACATTCTCGGCTAATGAAGTCTTGTTTGACATGTTTAATAAGATTTTTGATCTTAACGCTTTGTATATTCCCTTTCATGGATTTCTTAAAACCTTAGGAAAATATAAAAGCACAATTTTTACACCTTGTGCAATTAACTAAAGTGATTTTACTAGTACTTTTAAAATTAAATATAATTTTAGGTATAAGGCTACATTCATTTGTATTTTTAATTTAACAATCAATGTCAATGTTTCACAACTTCAAAATTACGAATCTAACCTGAGCGTGCTTCCATAGAGCAGGAGCACAGGTCCATAATTATCTTTTTCGAGCGACTTGGACTCCATACTCAAGTGCAGGTCGAGACCTTGTGATCTGAACGCGCGGTATGAGTCGTGTTCCTGTTAATAATAACAGAAGTTTAATCAATGAAACGCAGAAAAAATAAATGAGATACCTACTAGGGGGTACCACGTCGATTAATGTAGCTCCGAATCCTTCTGACCGAATTCGAGCTATCGGTGAAGGAAAACATCGTGATGAAATCGTAGCATGATTGGTAGGGTCTTTTTCTAATCTCGCCTAGTTAGGTACAACACCCTCAAGTTGAATCTCTGATGCCATGCACCTGTTGGTGTGTTCCAACAGTTATTACCCTTAGAGAGAGAGAAACGGTGAAATTTATAATGTATAATAAATCATTTCAATGGATAATTTATAATAGACACAGCATTTTTTTCACTTTCTTTCTTGTCTTACATAATCTATATGAAAATAAATCTTATCTAACCATCAGTTACAATCACCATTAAATATGTACGAAAAATCTATTATATATAATAGTACAATAGTGTAAAGGCCGTGAAGTAGGCAATGCAGGTCGAATATGAGTTTGAAGGCGGAGCCATTGCCGCCGAGGCATATATAAATATATTTTTTCGAAAATAATAACAACATTTCCATGCATGTTTAAGAAAAATAATTTGATATTGTTTTAAAAACCTGGTTGCTGGAGTACTCGGGCAGACGTGTGGGCGCGCAGGGCGCGACGGCGTGGTGGTCGCGCGCGTCGCCTACGCATTGCCAACCCAGCTTCACCGAGAGCCGCATCGCCGGCACGCTCAGCACGCGGCAATCGTCGTACTTGCTCGCCGTGCGCACGAACACGTCCAGCGAGCCCAGAAACCCCAGCTTACCTACCGCCACATACGCTCATATTCTAGCAATAATGCACTTCCACAATATATACTCTACAAACATAATAAATTATCTCGTATATATAAATAAGGCAGCGTGGTGACTCGTCGATTCGTAGGAAACACGTTATCGCTCGCCAAGTTCTAAAATGAAGCACTTCGAAACTTTACGGTTCTTTTAAAACGTTATCGGTATCATAAGTAAAACTGTAACATCGAAAGAGGTTTCCACCCTATAAACAATTATGTATGTATATATATATATATGTGCACCAGTGTATCCGAGGACAGTTTTTTAGCACCTATTGATCTTGTTACCATTCAGCTGAACCTTGTGCAGTTGCACTAAAAGTTTAGTGAAGCTGTGAAGGACCGTCAGGCGAACAGCGGTTAGTCAGTTAGACAAAAAAAATCGAGTATAGTTTTGTTCAGAAATCAAAGTCAATACACCAAATGTTACTTCTTATTAACTAGTTTCAATATCAATAATTTTATCAAAGGTTCTAACAAAGATATACTTTTTTTATAACAGTCCTTTTTTCAGTTATTAATATTAGCAATATTCGATAAATGATTCTGACAGCAAGAAATAAATACCTATTACACGCATTACAAAAAAAATAATTCTAACCATTAGTCCAGTCCAAAACCAAGTCAGTCCATGTGACCTCCATCTCTTCGGTGGTGTTGTAGGGGTCCAGCGAAACGTGCAGGAGGCAGGTGAACTTGGCGCAGTTGAGAGTGAGGCGGCCGTGCATCAACAGCCGCACCTTATCCCACCACGCCAGCGGAGCCGAGGGGTCCAGGGACGGACGGGATACTTGATCGAAAGCTGAAAATGTTACGGCACTTGATATAATAAACATAACAGTTTTTTAAATGGCCATACGATTCATAACTATTTGAACCCAAAGTACCTTAAAACGAATTTTTAATCACCTATACATTTTTCTGATGCGTTTGCTCGTTCGTATCGCACTAGTAATATAATTGTTTAGAATCGATTCAGTACACCATTATCATTTAGATCGATCAGTGGAGAGCGCAATCATTTTTATCATATATGTCAGGACAAAAATCTCAGTTACCGTCAAAAACCTTCCTACTCTACAGCTACCTACACTCTAACACGAAGGCCTTTTTATTTAATTAACCTAAGCCCAAAATTGATAAATTCAAAGAAAAATGAGTATATCTGTAGTTTTTTTCTATATTTAATTTACATGTAATATAAATTTGCAATCAGAAAAAAATGGGCATTTAATAGTATTTTTATTCATCTATGACTTTCTGTTATCAGATTACACTTCATCGAAAAACTAAATAGACATACTTAGCAACAGAAGTAGGCTACAGACTCTTTTCCTTTCCGATTTGAAGCGATTGAGAGACATAAGTTATATTACTTCAATAAAAACAAAGAAATGCAGTCGCTTCTTAGTCTTTTTTCGATATTCTAAAGAAAGGAAATCTCTTGATACATAGTTGAAATAAATTATTACACTTACAAAGGTTACAATAAGCGATAACTGGTTCCCAGCAGGGACCGAACGCGTAGCTGTACTCCGCCATCTCGCAGCAGAGGTCGTAGTACCACTTGAGCGGCATCATACTGCGCTCCAGCTCCATCTCGCCCCAAGGCGACCCTTGCTGGATAACCACACTACGGACAGCTGAAAACAAATATTACTAATTAACAAGTGTAAAGTTACTAAGATGATGTGAACTATCGAATTCGATCATTACTGAAAGACACTTCAATTAATAATATAACAATTAATTTTTAATGTACTAAAACTGTTATGTTTATAGTTTATGTTAGATAGTTGTCAATATCGTGTATTAGTTGGCAAACTCAGTACTTTGATTACGTTACGAAATGAAACAATAGTAGGACAAAATCTTTCTCAAAGTTAATAAAATGAGATTATTAACTTTTCCAATAACGAGAATGTAGATGGCGTTAAGACAACTTTACTGACAACATAAATGACAAAAGTTTACGACATGTACAGCTAATGATGTAGTACGAAGAGTTACAAAATAGATGGCGTTTAAAACAATCGGACTACAGAGTACGTTAATAAATGTGGAATAGAGTAATTTGCGGTTATTTTAACCTCTAGGTGGCGGGTGTTCCTCTGCCGCAAGTAGCGTGCCCCACATGCGCACGTCGCTCATGTTGAGCAGCGGTTGCGGGAAGTCACGCAGCAGCAGCTGCCACTGCGCGCACCTCATGTTCACGCCCCGGCACCACAGCGTCGTGAACTCTATGCCGTCCTCCGGCCACGGGCTGCCACGTCACCAAATAACATTCTACTTATAGCCCACTCTTATTGTAATGCCATTTGTATACATAAACTAGCTATGGTCGTGGCTTCACACGCATCTCGTAGTAAATATTTTCCTCTTATTATTCGTATTACATGATTTCCATAATAATATTAATCATTATATTGTAAATATATTTCCTGTATAGAACATTTAATTGATGAAGGCTGAGAATAAATAGTCTTAATAATAATAAAGAGGAATACTGATAAATAATATTGAATAAATATTTATAACTATGTTATAATATTTGTAACTTATCCGAGGTTTACATACATTGATAACGTAACAACTCTTTTCTAAATATATTATGATTACACGTTGATCTCTACACTAGGCTCATGGCCTGTCTTGTGGATTTCTCTTTCACAGAGGTTTGTCTACCCGGTTAAGAGCGCTTGTGAATGTTTGTGTGTCTGTTTGTATGTGATTATGCTATGTTATTTCTTATGTAATCTGTTGTCTATATTTGTGTCAAATGTCTATCAAGTAAAGAATAAATCATGTTAAATAAAGCCACTATGTAGTCAGAATATGAAATATAACGAGACACTAGTAATATTGTTACTTACTCGACGATGGCAGCAATAATTTAAATAATAATAATTTAGAGAGATATTGAGTCTGACCTGTCGATGTCGATGTCGCGCAGGCGCGCGGTCGCGTTAGCATGTCCGTGCAGCGCGGGGTCTGCGAGCGCGAGTACGCGAAGCCGCGAGAGCGCGCACGCGACGAGCCGAGAGCGCGGGCGCGGAGCAGCGCGACACCGCTGCACGTAGATCTGCGCGTCCTTCTGCCGCAGTGCCGCGTACAGCTCCTCCACCTTGCCCGCAGGTAGGAACAGGTGCGGCTTGCACAGCTCCTGCACCTGCACGCACCACACACACACCGTTCTTACAATTACAATGCTTATACGTAGACAAGTTCCTGGGTTGCGACAAACGTTAGCGAATTGTTATCCCTTCCTCACACACCCGCCCCTTTAACATATAGAGTATCTCGTCCCCGCCAACGTCTGTCGTGCCGTGGGACGGTCGCGCACGAACTTGTTATACTATAATTTAATGATGGACTGACTTATATATGATAAACATAATTGTCAATGATGTGTTTTGAGTATTAAATGTTTATCAATTGTTTACTTCCCAAAACTCAAGCTAAACTTGTTCTGTAATTAAATCGCCGTCAGTAAAATGACGTCCTCATATTAAAAATAATAGTAGTAATCAAATTTTTAGTTTATAAAACTACAACGTACACAGTAGTCATCATATTCATGCGTACGATCGATGTTAGGTTAGAGAACTAAATTTTATAAGACAATAAGAAATTTTAAATTTTGGAAAGAATACGCGACATTTTTTTTTTAAACGTTTTGACAACAATCTCATCTGATATTAAATGATGATGTGGTCTAAGATGGTAAGTCACGTTTAACCTAGAGGGAGACTGGCTCTCAAGTGCAGCTGCCGGAACACGCCAACAGAAAGCCCTACCACCATGCGAAAAATGTCATTAAAACAAACTTATTGACAACATCAAATCGCAACAAACACTTATATAGCTACCAATGTAATACGTGCATAGCATAGCAAAAGATGTTTTGTAAAATATTCATACTATTTAATATCGAAATATGATCTACTTCGAACGGTCAATCTAAGCTGTTAAACAGATACTAACCTTGGCGTCCAACATGGTACGCCGCTTCTGACTCTCTTTGTACTCATCTTCCAATAGTTCGTAAGTTGTCACGCAGTTTCACTTCAAACGGATCGTCGCTCATTTCTATCAATAGTTCTTCAATCTGTTAATAATTTTTATTTTTATTACATCCTGTTTTTCTTAAAAACCTTCACCATTGTTAAAACAAAAGTATAATACCCGTATATGCAAATCGCTAGGAAGAGGACTATCGGCGGTGAAGGGTTTCTTCTTGATGCCGTGAACTATCTTGATCCATTTGAACAGCGACACAAAGTCACCTTGAACGGCTTCCGCGAAACAATGCTTGTAGGGGAATATCACACGGACAGAGTCCACACTCACAGACCTGGGTAAAATATACGATACAACTGAAACGTTCACGTACCTTTAGAGACTGAAAATCATTCTGCGATTTAAAAACGCAAGAAAAATTTCAAGTAAGCAAAAATCAGTCTGAATTAAAACAGAATTTGTCGCTTAATTCGAAATCTTCATCTGTTTTTACATGATTTATACATACTTCTTACTAATTTTAATTCTGCTAAAATTAGACCAAATAAAGATGTTATTGTAAACGATTTAAAAAAATACGAATACCAAAAAGGTGTCTTAATATTCAATTTCAATTATTAACCGCGTGTCGATCACATCAAACACATGTAATGGGTATTTCAAAATTATTACAATTTTTCTATAAAATTTTTACTTTGCAAAAATAAAAAAAAAGCTTCATAAAAATACAAGTAACAAGAATCGGTTTGAATTAATAGACAGCGATTTAATCACATTGAAATACATCCCTAATATTTTTACATAAAAATTTATATACTTACGATTCGGCAAAAACTATGTCACACATTGGCATTTTGTAACCGATATAAAAAAAATTGTTTCCAAAGTATCTATGTGTTTTAGGGCACGCTATCTTTCCATAGATAATACAACCGTTTTTTGTGATTCCTTTACTGGAATAATTTTTATACATTTTCGAAAGTGCTAATACGTACAATAATAAGTTATAATACTTATATACAGACTTATTGTAGATCATCACGAAATCCATTTATTTTTACAAAATTATCTATCAGTAAAATTTTGTTTCTGACAAACAACTTACCAAACCCTATTCCACGCGAGCTGGAACCCTTCGTTCGCCTTTCTCTCTACCCTGACTTCGTGATCATCGGTCACCCGCTCCATGGAGAAACCTTCAACGGTGATCAGCTCGTCTCCGTTCAACACCATATGTAATTTACTCCAGTTTATCGATAGACCAGCGTCGTGGTCATACGAGATCGTCATGTCATCTGATGAATGTCTTCACATATAATAAACGTCCAGTGTACAGTTAGACAATGCATAATTGAACCAACACTTTATTCAAAAAAAAAAAAATTATAAATGTCACCTCCTGGTAAATGTATGTTTCTTTTTCATTCTTAATAACCTAATAATGCACGTCCGCGAAAACTAAAAAAGCTGCTTTAGTAAAAGACCGACATAATTTAAATGCTCGAAACAGTGACAAATTGGTCATTCCACGTTTCAGGCTCAGTAAAACCAGTAACAGTTTTCAGGTAAGTGTTAGGTTTTATAACAAGCTTCCAAAGCACATTACCGAATTGCCGGACAGGAAGTTAAAGCACTGTGTGAATCGGGTTTTAATACCTCAAGGCTATTACAGGGTGGATACATATGTGAACGATGTTAACGTCTAGAAATGACGCCCCTCTCAGTGTGTCTACCAAAAACGAATGCAACCATGTACTGATTATGACTGAGTTTTTTTCTGAACCGGTAGTAGTTTAGATGTTCATAAACGCCTTCTCAGAGCCTACATTGAATAAAGTATTTTCAATTTTGACTTCTTTCCATGTAACACTTAGGTCCTCGCTATAGAGAAAAGTTCAAATCAATGTATACAACTACAAAAATAGAACATGGTAATTGTGTCCGATTGAATGGGGACCACCACACGCCAGATATAATACCCACAATAGTGAGATAAGCGTATCACATCAAGAGATCAGCCGAAGTATACACAGTAACTAAACGACAACCTGCGATGGATTATAGCTGTCATAAGGATCGCCGTTGTTCTTGGATTGTACTGTACTTGGCTTTTTCCAAACCCAAAAGCATGATATTTTTTTATTTTCAATCGCGCTTTTGTTGCGTAAAAATAAACATAATTTTTTTTTCAAAGTAAAATAATGATTTTTTATGCACTCTTTTGGACAATAGCCTTATCTAACTTCTGCGGTACGCCTTTTTTGTATTCGGTACACAATATAATAAAAAAAAAACATTCTAATGTCGAAATTAAAACTATTTCTTAAGCTTAAAATTATGGTATATGCTTGTACGTTATCAAACCCAAACATACATTTTCTCTGTCTAATTGTTTGTTCGAGCAAATCTCTGAAACGGCTAAACCGATTTTAAAGGAACTTTTATTCGCTGATAGGGACTTTTCGAAGAATAATCTAATCTAAAGAATCTAAATTCTAGAAGAGCTCAGCACCAACATTAAATTTACTATTAAAATTAAACTAAAACACCCTTGTAACCCTAATAAGAACCCAAATCATATTAATAAGCGCAATTTCCGTGTAAAATATTGACGTGCAGAAGTCTCAAGTAGCATTTAAATACGTATAATTTAAGGTTCATAAAAAAAAATGATATGAAAAGGAATTGTATATGAAAATATATGAAATTTACAATAAAATATACAAAAAGTATTAGATTAAACAAATTTGTTCACTTTACACACTTACCAGTTCCAAATAACATGTTATTTGACTCGGACAATATCAAGGCGAGGTTCGTTTCACCTTTGAACGAGACTCGCCAATCTAGTGCTCTGCTTCTCGCACTTACAGCGGCTTCCGTAACGCCGTCTCTTTCTTTAATCGTCTTCAACTCTTCCCTAAAATCCTTTATGGCCCTTACGAACGTCAGTATCTTGAGATGCAAATTGGCGCTCCATTCGAAGTCGACGTTTTCTAGGAACTGGAAGTCGAGGAGGACCGAGTGTCGTTCTTTTGATGGAGTATACTCAAGCCGGGCTAGTTTCACGTGGAAGAACGTTACTGGAATCTCATCCGATCTTTGGCAATGCACATTACCTGTACAAAAAAAAAAACAAATATCTTACTCAAAGTAAAAGATTAATTAATTACAAGTAAAGGTCGTTTTATAAAACAACGATAAATATTAGGGTTATCCAAAACTCACTTATATAAAAAATAACATTTGCTTAATTCGAATAACATATACATACATAACAAACAAATTTATATTTTATTTATAATCTTGTGTTATTTTACTCTATATTTTGTAATGTTAGTGGCATTTTACGTAATATAGTTCGGTTATTGTGAACAAGTGAAGTGGATAGGAAACAGTACCACGGAGCACGAATTGAGATATGCCACAAAGACTCCCAGAGAAGTTCTAACAGGGGGGTGCTTGTTAGACCATTGAAATAATCACAAGACGCTTATATTATTGTTGCCTACTTGAGAGTGACAGTAAAAATCATAATATCAAAAGATAAAATTAATAATAAATAAACAAAACGGTGCATATTAACTATTACTAGTACTATACATTAGAGCCCATTTTACAATAACTCACCTTTATAAGGCACCATATCCACAACCTTCAATCCTGATATGACAGCACCGGACTTCGATACGGTCTTCTCAAGAGTAACAGCATCGACCCTCATCATCAAACACATATCCTTGTCGACGATCAGGAACATATTTATGTGAGACAGAGCCACGTTCACTGATATGTTCAGCGGTGAGTCAGTATTTCCAACTTGTTGGTCGGGCTTTACAGTACTGCCCTTGTATTGGCCCAAACATTTGACCAACGTTGTGATTGTTTCGGCCATAGTTTTGCTCCATTCGAATCGCAGACAGTCCATCATCGCTTCGACCTGAGTTTATAAGTCATCCAATGCCATTAACACTGCGCTAGACAAACTCCAACGAGTGTATACAGAATGTTAAAAAAAGTACGGAATTTTAATACTTCTCAATTTATAAGAAAACTTTGTTTATTGATACGAAATAAACGAAGAGATATTTTATAGTGAGTTTAAAACAATACAAATAATATCTAATCATTCTTTGTAAATAAAAAAAGGAATATAAAGCGGTTTTATTGAAATCTTTGTAACATGAGTGTACAAAAGTGCCACAATATTTACAAACTTTAGTGAGAAAACTAAGGCTTAAATAGCCTTTTATTTTTAAAATTTCAAATAACTGCCAACACAGGTTAGTTGAAACAAATTCTGAATGGAATGCGTAAGAATCCGACTAAACACCTGAACCATACGGCATTGTACCACAGTTTTCACCGTTTGGCTCTTCTCGATAGTGATTGGCTATCGCCAGGCGACCAACCCACTTTCAGCGCGCTGCCCTACAGTGTCAACAAGCGTACACCCTGACCTACATTTTGTATGACATTAACTCCACTTCTAAGGATTGCAGCGTGATAAAATCCCTGAGCGATACCCACCCCGCCGGGCAGCAAAGATGGATTATGTCCGATTCACACGGACTAAAACCCCATGGTGCTTTCTTACACCTTTTGGTCGGGGTAGTAGGGAGTGCCTTACAGGCATTACGTCTGCTCGTCCGACAGGTGTTAGTCCCTCCTAAGGAGACTAACACCTGTTGGCCCCGACTGCGGCCTGAGGGGTCAATTTTCGATACCCTATAAATCTTCTTTGACAAACAAACTATGAAATGCAAAAAGAATTTTAACTCTCATTGGCGATTCCAGAGATTAATGCGTTTAAACAACTGAATAGGAATAGTCTATTGAGTTTAATCTTATTAGCTTATGTTTACCTTGGAGTCCCTGGGTCCGTGGCTACCCCACTTGACAAGAGCGACGGCTAACAAAGCAGAGCCCCACGCGTGCTGGCGGCGCGGCGGGGCGTCTCGTAACGCGAGGCAGCCCTCCCCGGTGGCCAGCCAACCACCGTCCACCAGGAGCTCAGTACTCCAGTGCCGCGACCCCACCACTAATCGCGCCACTCGAGACTTGTACGATTCCTCTGTTTATTTTAACGACATAAATAATATTAAAAACAAGTAAATAATAATTTATCTATTAGTTTAACTCAGAACTCAATATCAGAAAGCGTCAAATCTCTGAAATCAAAAGATGGGCTAACTCACAAATGCACTTATTTAAACGAAACGATAAATGCTCGGCAGCAACTCAATACATGTATTAGTATCTGAAAGGAGTCATGTAAGTTAAACTAACTGCTCAGACCTGTTTCAGAGTGCAGGCGGATGCGGGTCCTTGCGCAGCTACGTATAGTTTAAATGTACGTAGACACCGCTAGCATTCTTATAATTCAAATGTACGTAGACGCCGCTAGCATTCATGTAGTTCAAATGCACGTAGACGCCGCTAGCATTCATGTAGTTCAAATGTATGTAGACACCGCTAGCATTCATGTAGTTCAAATGTACGTAGACGCCGCTAGCATTCATGTAGTTCAAATGTACGTACACGCCGCTAACATTCATGTAATTCAAATGTACGTAGACGCCGCTAGCATTCATGTAGTTCAAATGTACGTAGACGCCGCTAGCATTCATGTAGTTCAAATGTACGTAGACGCCGCTAGCATTCATGTAGTTCAAATGTACGTAGACGCCGCTAGCATTCATGTAGTTCAAATGTACGTAGACGCCGCTAACATTCATGTAGTTCAAATGTACGTAGACGCCGCTAGCATTCATGTAGTTCAAATGTACGTAGACGCCGCATACATTCATGAAGTTCAAATGTACGTAGACGCCGCTAACATTCATGTAGTTCAAATGTACGTAGACGCTGCTAGCATTCATGTAGTTCAAATGTACGTAGACGCCGCTAGCATTACTGTCAATGCTAGCGGCCGCAGCGTGTACGTACATTTGAACTACACGTACCCGCACAAGACCCGCCATCCGCCTGCACTCTGAACTAAGCCTTAAGGTCTTGTCTCACGATTATACCTTACTGGAAGGTATTCATATAATATGTATTTACAGATATTCGATGTCGGTTCAATCATGACCAAGATTTTGGTTGGTGATGGAACGAACTAGTGGCCATTAATTCTATTAATCATTTTTTTAAACTGTAGGCATTCTTTTATACAGTTACGGTCATGGTATAATTGAATGCAGTGAGCGCAAAGCTTTAACTTTCACTTTGATTATCATTACTTATATTTAGATATTTGAAATATGTTCGAAAAATATGAAAATTAATTTAAGTAGTTATTCCAAATTTTCTGATGTATTCAAAAATTTTGAAATTGAGGTTACTTGTCATTTATAATATTAGAAATATTGCAAAAATTTACAGAATTTGATCTATTATATAAATTAATATAAAACATTGAACCACAATAGTTACAGGGGTAGAAGTATCGGTTATTTATAAAGGTGTATGAATGAACCTCTAGTGTCAAGGAGCTGGTCCAACTTGACCTTGAGTCCGGCGCAGCCCCCCGCCAGCGCGCACCGCTCCCCCAAACGCGCGTGCAACGTCACGGCGCGCAGTTCTGCGCATCCCTGCACAACGCATGACGTGCACACACGCCACACCCACTGCGGCGTGCTCCCACCTAACCAACACCAAAACCCACCACTCTTTACTTCTCGTCTTTCTTCTCCACCGCTCCTAACTTATCAACTCTTCCTAAACAATATTGAGTCTCAATCGACCCAATAGATTTTGGGCTTGCTCGTTTGCGCATTAAGGCATATTGGCACCCGTTGCCGATACCGTACCGTACCTTGATACCGTAGCTTTGTTTTTTTTTTATTATAACTCCACAAAATACACGACATTATACTTAATTACAAGCATAGTAGATTCCTCTGCATCTACTCACTTCGTCGAGTATCGTACAATAAAAACTTCTTAGGTTTACAAAAATTTAAAAACCATCATGATAGTTTGTGAAGTATTTATTACTTTTTCACAATAAGGTATTACCCCAGAACAATTAGCATCTAGTGCGGGTCATTCCTCCTTTCGCCCCCTAACTACACCACTATTAAGATACTGCAAATCACATATAAATAAAATGACAGACAATCGACATATTCTTTTCCCATAGATAATGCGCTTTTAATTACATTCTGCAATGAAGTGAAAATAGTGGTACAACTTTTAAACTCAAATCTCTTTGGAAAAACTATTCGCTCAGTGGAGAAGAAATCTACAATACGGTATTAATATTTATACATTTCATTCACTCACCTGTCGACTTCCTTTCTGTTAGCTGCATACTATTTGATTTTCCCATCTTATCCTTCACCAATGAATAGCCATTGCAACGCATTTTTATGGTCATAAAACACAGTCAAAGTGCTTATTATCAAATATAGATTCAGTACACCCTTCTCGAGCTGTAGACAATTTTTTATAAAGATATTAATTAATATGAATGGCAAAAAAACTGGAGAATGTTGGTTTGAACATTAGCAAAAGAAAAACTGAACATTTGTTCTGTGATTTCGGTCGGCCCATCCAGTTTTTTTCATATAATCTTAAATGATGTACCCTTACCAGCCTGACCAACATTTTCGGTACCTCGATTCACTTGATCCAAAACGACCGCGGCATAGACAAAGACGTGAGGAATAGAATAAATGCAGGCTGGTTTAATGATGAAACGTGTCTGGGGTAATTTGTAACCCAAAAATGCCAGTTGAAGCTGGAGGAGAAAGTATATAAAACTATTACAAGACCAGTCATGCTAAATGCATCTGAGTCCTGGACTACGATGCTGACGGATAGAGAAGATTTCATATGACGGAGACGCGAATGTTAAGATGGATAGGTAGTGTAACTATAATGGATAAGTTTAAGAACGAGTATATCAGAGGAAATTTGGAAAAAAGAACTGGCGACAGAATATTGAGGACTAATAGGTTAGCATAATATGGGCACATCATGAGGAGAGATGAAAGCCATGTAACTAGAAAAATTTTAATTATGAAGGTGGACGGTTATAGGAGTAGAAGTAGACCGAAAAAGATATGAATAGATTGCGTGAAAAATTATATGTGTATAAAAGATGTGAATACAGAGATGTACATCTGATAGGGGAGTGTGGAAGAGGAAAACATTTTGTGCCAACCCTACTTAGGTGGCATGAGGGTAAGATGATGATGATAATAACCTCGATATCTCAAATTATTGATGATTTTTTAAAACGATTTTTTATAATTAAAACAACTAATGAACCATCGGTAACAAGAAAGAAAACGTACCTTAGCGTCAAGTTTGAGTTTATTCAAGAACAGTAACGTGTGTTGGTTCGCTGAAACCTCATATTGGTCCATCTGGAATGCTACATACACTTGCGGCAAGCTCATCATTTCACTACCATCATCCATGTGAGATGATGCTGCACTAAATCTTGAGTTCACCTAAAAGTGATAACAAAATTATAGATTACTAGCGACCCGCCCCGACTTCACGCGGGTGCAATGTACTTAAGTTGCGACAGAATATTCAATTCATTTATTATATTTACAGTTCATCAAAGTCAGAGAACCATCATAAATTTCATCCCATAAACGACTTTGCTATTGTTTTTGCTTTTTTTAATACCTTCTAAGTTTTAGCGTGTTTCCACAATCTCATATGCAGTTAAATGACGATGTGATCTAAGATAGTAAACACGCTAAACTAGCGGGGAATGGCTCTCAAGTGCAACTGCCGAAACTAAGGTGCGCATAAATATAAATCTGTAACATTTTCTAAACATACTACTTGAAATATAATAGCGTGTACTTAGAGCAATCTTCATCCCCAAAATGACTAACATATTTTCTTGGAGACGAATTAATACTACATTGGCCATAATTGCTGAGTATTCGCGGGTATTTTTGTAATAATATATAAAGGACAAAAATGATTACTGTGTGTTAGACAGAAATAGACATAATCTATCACAGACTTCTTCCTCTAAATAATAGTGAGAACAATTATCAAAATTCGTTGTGTGGTTTAGAAGAACTAAGGGCAGACACAGACAGACGCGAATAGTGACCTTTGTCTTATATTCTGATTTTTCAAATTATCTTTATGAATAATTATGTTAGACAAAGACACTTGCATTAAACTATACTCACTTGTAAACTCTGTAGCGAGATCACAAAATTTGTACTGGAACTTCTATCTAAACAGCTGATTTTCGTTGCGTCTATCCTTAAACTAAATATCTGAAATCATAAGTAAAAACCAGAAAAGAACATACTATCATTTTATGTAAAATTATATTTGAGTTGAACAGAAAGTGGAGACTAAGAAAAAAAAAGACGCCTTTACAGAAAGCGCAAATAGTTGTAATAGGTTTACATAGCGTTTAAAATCTAACCTATTTATATTTTAAATGTATGCTATATTGAGATATAGCTATTTTTTCGTTATAGACAGTCTTCGGGTTACCTCGTTTGGTAAGTCATTGTGAGTTACATTACACAACATTTTCACTTTATGACACTGGCAAAATTATGGAATACTTCGACTGAGACCAAAGACTAAATTTAAAATAAAAAAATTCTGATAACCAAACAGACGTCACTATTTTTGATTTACGTCGTAATCGAATACACTGACTGGCTGAAAACTTGATGCGTTATTCAAATGTACAGTGTAATATATTTCTTGTTCCATGTATACAATAAAGGTCGGCAACACAATAGCGATGCCCCTGGTGTTGCAGTTGTTCATAGGCGACGGTAACCATTTCACATCAGATGGGCCGTCTGCCAGTTTGCTGCCCTTTGGCATAAAAAAAAAAAAAAAAAAAAACAATAAAATCCTAGGGTTTTGTATGAAAATGTGTGAAAGTTTGAATTGTCAATATCCGAAGGCTGTTTACATATAGTTTATACGAAAACAGACAAGTTATGTATGAGGTTTAATACATTATTAAATACAATTAAAATAGGTTAATTAGAACAATTATCAATTTATTTACATAAAAAAAACTATAATTGAATTATTGGTTATTTTTGGAAAGAATAAGAAGTTGATGTGTTAGTATTAATAAAACTATTACTAATAACTGTAACGAAACATAGTAAATTACTTTATTCGAGTCAGATAAGTAGCATATTTGCTTACCTTTGGTATCACAGGTGACAATCTTGGTATAACAGTGTCAATATTATCCGCATCATCGGATTGGACATTCACCAGTTGTTTACTAGTCTGTCTTTTATTTGCTCTCATAAGTTGATGTAACTCATCTTGGAATGTTACTGTTGTGCTACTGATGGCTATGTGAATTTTCTATAATAACCATTTAATTAATAAGTTAACTTTATATCGAGTGTTCTCGATATACCATTTTTATCTAATACATAGGCCGCACTAAAAAACTCCGGAACTTACACCCATCTCCAATGAATATATCTATCTATCATGCAAAAATTACAGGATAGATTTCGACCAATTTTGTTTCTGCTTTACTTTTTACACACTTGTATGTTATTAAAAGAAATGATCACGATAGATTCATTTAATACAAAGTTATTGATATGACGAAACTACGATTTTAAAGCAACAGACAGTAATATTGTTTTCTTACCGTGGAGAAGTGGTGCAAGCGATGTTATGTGCATCCACAAGAGAGAGGAAATAAATAGGTATTATCGAAATTTTGTAAGCAAACTATATTGTTGATTTGAATTTTTTATATTTTTTTCCTCTGTACATAAAATATATTGTTAAGATAAAACAAAGCAGACTATGTAGGGGGTACCAGCTAGTAAAAAATATTTAAATACTAATTACGACATTTAAAATGCAGTTTGTTTCACCTATTTGGTACCTGTTTTTCACATTTTGGCGTTGTTTTAAATAAAGCGTGTCCACGTTACTATGGATTTAAGTGAAAATATTCGCGGTATAATTTATCACGATTTTAAGTATAATTTGAAACCTCAACAGAGTGTCGCTCGTCTTTAAACTGCTTTTAACAATGATGCACCATACAAATTAACTGTTTGTAATTGGTTCACAGAATTCTTACGCGGTCGTGGTAATCTCAGTGCTGAATTTCGTGATGATCGTCCGTCTACCACTAGGAACAACTAAAACATAGATGCTGTTCGTCGTAAGGTCGAGACAGACAGGCAGATAACCTCCTATGAGATTCGAACATCCTTAGGCATAGTCATGAGTCAGAGACAATCAATCGTAGAAAAAAAAAATGGGTATGAAAGTACCTACTATGTTCCCGAAAGATCCCTCAGAATCAAACTGGTGGTCGAAAAACAGACCACATCACTTGATGTTGTTGTGATGAATAATTTACGAGGTAAACAATTTTCAATACTACTAAAGAATATAAAGAGCATGTTTCCGAAGACACCATACACCACGGAAGAGTGGTATTCAAAATTGGTTTATGCGTACGAAAATGTGCATTTAATCTAGGGTAGAATATTTAGATAAACAATAAATTCTTTTTTGGCCAGGAATAGTCTTCTTTTCTTACCCATTCTGGAAGTTTTTAGTGCATCTCACGCTTTCCGACATAACGCAATTGTAATATATATATATATATTTTAAATTTTACTTCAGTTCTCACACACATATATTATTTATTACCAAATTTATGGATGTGAAAAAGGTTTGCACTTTAACAGATTTTGCCATTGACCTTTTTTGTATTAATGAATATAAGTTTATATTAATCTAGTTCTGCATAGATCAAACTTCTAAATATATAGATCAATCCTGACTCTAATATGGTGTTTAGGAGCATTAAAAAACACATTACCAATGGTTCAGACAGCTATGCAAGACACCACAGTCACATTTATTATATTTAAGCATCTATTTTATTTAAAAGGTATATAACAAATACCCATAAAAATATTTTCTTATTTAAATAACTACAACTTATACTGTACCTCTACATTCAAAGGCACATCCGCTTTCACAGTCCCCTCAATCAAGAGGCTACAAGTGGCTTCACCCAAACATACTGCTGACCTCAAAATTTTTGTCTTCACGTTAACCAGCTTGGTGGAGAATACGAGCGCACGCGCCGGCCCCCCAGCCGATCCATCTGCATGCACTTCCGTCGCGGTAGCTTGGAGACTATACTCAGTCCGTGGCTATATTGTGTATTATGACTGATGCATTGAATATGTGTACTCCCATAAACTGTTCGGAATAGGTTATTTTATTATTAATAATTTATCTATATTCACAAATAAAAATTAAATGGTATACAGCACACTTATGCATGTAGTCTGTGTTAGATTTATACTAACGACACTCAGGGCTGTCCAAGGAGCACATTTTACAGGGGTAGCAAAATTCGGAGAGTAAGAAAAAAATGTACTTCACAATTTAGGTTGTAAAGTCTTAATTAGCAAAAAAATCGATAATAAGGCGCCATTTTTATAGTGCCCTGCGAAGGCGCTGGAATGGCTTAATCCGGCACAGCATGAAGCCAGAAAAAGCTCTGTCATGTTTTTCAATTGCTCTGCTCTTTCAGTGCTACCCTATAGCCCTAACAATACAAAAGTTAAATTGGCTGTAGGGTTTCACAATGGTAGTAAAGTCAGCAAACTGTCAAGGTGCTAACATCTTTTTTTAATAATTCAATTGAATTTACTTGTTGGCTTTTAACTGTTGCACCTATGACCAATATACATTTTTGGCATGCCCCTTTTATAATGGCGCCAACTAACTACAATGTCACCAAACTTACTGTGCTAGAACCTATCCTACATGTAGTTGATTAAATAAAAACATGGAAAGTGTTACAGTGAAAACTGTAAAATAGAGTACAAAATAATGATTATTTTACTATAACTGAAAATTGTTCAATCCATTATTCCTTCAATTTTAGTCTTGGTGCTTTTAGTGGTGGTGCTTATATAAATCAAAATTGTACCATCTAATCAAAAAATATTACAATCATTTAGAATAACCAGTAAGAAATTCAGCATAGTTCTAATCTGATGTCATGGTAAGTATTGATATCACTGTAATTACTTAAAGTCTTTAGAATCACATCTACATTCTATGTCATCAACAGCATGTACTAAATTGAATAATTAAAGTCTTGTATAAGTATTAGAAGTATATATAGTAAGATAATTGGAAGTATATGTATTAGAAGCATAATAATCTATTGTAGTCTTTTAATAACCAATAATATATTTCTTAGTTTGTAAAACAATCTTATGTAATACAATCTTACCTGAGCAAACATAATAAGGCTCGGAGGCAACTTTTTATCCCTAAAATCTAGTAATTTTTTCTGTGTTTTATTTAATTCTCTGTTCAATAAAAGACCAATCTCTTCCTCCATGGTTTCTTTCGACATTGAGTTTTGTTTTGAAAGCAAAGGTTTAAGTATGGTTTCGACCACCACACTCCTTCTTTCCTCCACATTGTTGGTTACTTCAAAACCTTTGATGACTACTGATACTAACTTGTTTATTTCAGAATTGAAGCAACTACTTTGGAAGGATACTTCATCTATATGCTAAAAATAAATAATTTATATATTTATTTAATAAGCTGACATCATTTGATTTTAGTGTATTTGTGTTTATATCTGCAGTGTAACAAAAATATGATTTTTTTTTAAATAATGGAATTATAACATTTCTTGCAAATTTTAAACAATCAATTATAAGGTTATCTAGTAAATCACCAAACAAATATTAATAACTCAAGTCTGCAACTGAACCAGACCTGTTTTGTAGCTTCCATTTAAAAAAAACAAAATAATTTGCCTTATAATTATTTTTATGCTTGTAACAGAAATAAATTGTAACATTTGTTATTTAATATAATAATTTATAACAAATAAATAGTACATTTTATTAATTTACCTTTACATTTGTACAATATTAATTTAATATGTTTAAAAAAGCTCACTACCTTTATACAATAGTAAGAAAGAAGTAACAATAACGAGAGGAAGTCTCCAGAATATACAATGATCTGAAATACAGGTCTACATGCCTTCACTCTTTTAATTAACTTCGTTTCACTTCAAATGATTATTTATTAACAGTCATTACTAATATTATTTTTCATTTAACCGGTCATAGAGTATAATCAAACATTAATAAATTATACTTCGAATTTTTAGTACTTCATAAAAGGACACAGATAACACTTACAATGGAATATCTGTCTTTCGATAAGCTCACATCCTTTAGGATTAATTTCGGCACAGCTATCCGCCCTATTTTGAGCTTTATATGATATTTTCTCTTAAAGAGCCATGCCAAAACCGCCGGTAACAGCCTATAAATACATCATACCAAAATAAATAATAAACATTATGACAACAACAAATAAATAGAGGACAACGCTCGTCACGTCGGAAACTTACCACGACACACACGAATATATAATCACAAAAATGAAAGTTAAGATCCATAACACATTCATTTTTGTACATTTATATAGTATCGATCGTATTAATTCTATTAATTGAAGTTAATATGTTTCATTACGGCGATTTTCATAACCTAAAAATATAGTTTCGTTAGTCATCTGACAGCTGTCATTATATTATCGTTTGGAAACTTTCTCAAGGGCAACAAAAGTTATATTACCTATATGATTTTCTTTGTTAATTTTGTAACATGACGTAAGCCAATGAGCAATAGAGTATATTTTTATTATAAAGAAGGCGTGATAATTGCAAATATTGTACATCATCTGGGTGCTATTTGGAAAATCACGAAAACTCGATGTATCGATCATTAAGTGGTAGCTTAGTTGTGGTGCGCTCAGATACCGTGTCGAAAGATATGAGTTCCAACCACTTTGAAATTGTAGAAAAGAAGAACAATTACTATGATACTATAATATATTCGTATAGGATGATTTCGAAGCGATGATGACTCAGTTGATACTGTGTTCGGACACAGCGTCGAAGGACGTAGGTTCGTATCTTAGCAACTGAGTCGGACTTTTCGGTAAAGGAAAACATCGTGATGAAACCATAGCAGCTTAGGGGCCATAGTATACTAATACGTAATACTATGCTAATAGTAGGGCTTTTTCTAAGTCCGTCTGGCTAGCCACCACCATCAAGTTGAAAATTTGTCGCCAAGCACCTGTTGGTGTATTCCGGCAGCTGCACTTGAGAGTCAGTCTCTCTCTAGGTGTAGCATGGCTACCATCTTAGACCACATCATAATTTAACATCAGATGGAAGTGTGGTCAAACGCTAACCTATAAGGAATAAAAAAAAATGTTTGTAAAGTCAGTTTATGAAAAATAATTTTACGTGATAACATCATAAGATAACAATGATGACAAATTGCATACTTTTATGAATTAAATTGAATTATCATCACTGAATATCGTCACAAGCCGAACGCTTAGGCTGATCGTACGTCTCTATCGCTTGTTCTGCGCTCTCGATTGCAGGCTCGGCTCAGACAGAACCTCACAATGAATCATGCTTTTTCGTGCGTGCAGCCGGCGTTCATCGATTTATAACACGTTATCACGTCAAATTTTTTTTTATCTAATACCCCACCGGTATAGTCCATATTTTTAAAGTGTAACTATGCCTATTATGAGTAAGTACATCCCGGTAGCTGCGGTTCAGTAACACTGTCCCGCATTTTGCGGGGCCGTCTCGTGAAGCCAAATATAATCCTTCTTTGCAATAATTAGTCAAATAGTTCCCTAAATTATTGGATTTTAGATACTTTCCGCATGTCCCGCATTCGTAATTTTCAACTCATAGGCTTATTGCTATTGTAGCGACACACATACCTACATCAAACGTGATATGTGTGTACTACAACAACTTAAGCGAAAAACCAGCGGTACTATAATATCCCACGTTTAGTCGGCTTAACAAGGCGATTATTAAAGACTCACCGCCCAGGTGGCGACCACATGCTACCTGGGTGCAATTATAATCTCGCCGACAAATCCTATTTACAATGCAGTGCACAATTATTGTTTAGCATTATTTTATTATTTAAATTATCTTCATTGTTGCTTTATTCTATTGTATTGTTTTACTTTTTAAGACTGTAATATTATTTGTATTGTCGGTTTACTTTTATCCTATTGGTTTGCACGTGTTCTATTTTGTACCATATAAATATGCCTGCTCGCCTTCAATATTCATACCGACGACTCTTTAAATAGAGCGTGCTCGCGCCCACGCCCCCGAAACCACCGATCACGCCGACACGGTCGGGCGGTCAACTTCGCTCCCGCACCCCCCCCACGTCCTCCTTCGGCAGCAGCTTAAGCCTAGGTTCGATCCCTCGGACGGGAGCCCTCGAGCATGCTGCTAGCGCGATACAGTGACACCACATTCACTAGCTCCTTGCACACACGACACTGCACTCCACACACGTGCACATTCACACGGTACGTACACTGGTTCTGTAAGGGACCGTTTTACCTTTTTGGCTAGTTAAACTTAGCCAAAAATATCAGGCACTATATGCATGTGCGCTTTAGTGTGACACATATGAAGGTATGCATATGTGTCTCACTAAAGTGTACATGTATGGCATATAGATATTTTATTTTATGTAGATATTTTAGTTCGATTCACGTTTATCCCAAGGCAACTGCCCAAGCCGAGGTTCGGCCATTCTGGCACCCTTGAGCTTGTTGCCTCTCGGCTGAGTGCCCTAAGCGCTCGCCCTAAAAGTCTGGTGAAGCTGTGAAGGCCCATTAGGCCGACAGCGTTTAGTCAGTTCGAAAAAAAAAAAAAAAAAAAAAAAAAAAAACAATAAAGAAGATTCGTAATCCAGCTGCCAAAGCGATTACTAGTCTGCACAAACGGAGTCAGATCTTTCATTTACATCTTCAAACCTTCTGAAGGTAGCAAGTGGTAGCCATACTACCACTTCCGCTAAACTATGTTATTAGTCAAAGATCAAAGACGCATTTAGTTGATGAATGCACTAAGAACGTTCAAGAAAAATATAATAAAAGTCGAAACTCTACATGCTATTTTATAGTAAAATTTAATGTGGGTAGTTTCGAAAACTTCTATGATATTTTAAACAAAAAACTTCAATGTTAGTCTAGTGATAAACATCATTTTAAAAATGAGTAACTTCAGTCAGTAACGTGTTTTTTTTTAATCCATTTTTCTTTACCGACAAAACTTCATACTTCGCATTTTTAGATAGTTGGCCGCTTTACACTTAAGTCAAATACCATTTTTAGGGTTTGTATGTAAGATTTTTCATCATGATCAATGCTTACTTTTTGCCTTAGTCATTTTCATTTAAGATTTGACTGTCATATAGTAGCTACTAAAAAAAAATTGTGAACTATACGATTGTGCTAATATTATTGACTCTACAAATTTCTAATTTATGCACATTTTGAAGTTCTATGTGTAGTTTTTTAAGTTTGATAATTGATTATTTTACAAATTGTATTATTACTCATGTTAAGTCCATTCATCATATCCAAAAGAAATTTTAGAATAACCATTTAGTGTGTATAAATAACATGACGGAGGTCTGGTTTTCCTTACATTACGTTTTAATCCAAAGGAGGGTTGATGTCAGGCAGGCGGTCGATCGTAAAAATTAAGCGAAGTTATACAGCGCAATACGATAAGTATGAGAAGTGGAGGTTTTAAGTCTGAAAGTCGACGGATATATGTGTAGAAGAGGATCGATGAAGGTACGAATAGATTGTGTGAAAAATGAAATGTGTATAAAAGGTGTGAATACCGAGATGACATCCGACAGTGAAAAAAGAAAACATGTTTTGCCGACCATAGATGATGATGTTTTTTAGTTTTACTTCTTGAACACTTGATGCTAATCAAAAATAAATTTTCACATCTACATTCAATATAACTTCTTATAAACTTTGAATTTTTAAGCTTTTTTTTTTTTATATATATTATAGGGGGCAAACGAATAGGTGGGTCACCTGATGGTAAGTGATCACCGCCGTTCATAGACATTAGCAACACCAGAGGAGTCGCAAGTGCGTTGCCGGCCTTTTAATATATGTGGGCCTCCGGCGCTCTCACTGACCGTACGAAACGCAACAGTGCAAGCACTGTTACTTCACGTCGGTTTTCTGTGAGAAGGTGGTACTGCCCCGGGCGAGCCGACCCATTAATGTTGAAACCAGTAATAGCTTCAGTGTAGCTCTACCACCTACAGCATGTATGAAGCGGGCAAGCGATGTAGTAGGAATGCGTAGGAAAGAGGAAATAACCTTTAACGTTGTTTACAAAGAAACTTTGTAGGTCAAGTATAATTTTATTTTCATTTTTTTGTATTATTTCTCTATACATAGAATATATAGTTAAGATAATTAACAAAGCAGACGACATTGCGGGTATCAGCTAGTTCAACATTAAAAATAATGTTAAATTATTTTCCCCAATTAATAATGAATCATTCATTGTTATAATTTATCACTTTATTAATATACCATTACATATAACACATACATATACATTACATACAACTATTATAATAATGATATTTTTGTAAGTTAAATAAAACACAACAAAAAAAGGTTTAAAAACATTTATTATTTTTACTAAGCTATAAAATTTGTATAAGTAAACATTTCAAGGCCACGAGCGCTTGGCTGAATAACCTTCGTATTTCTTTCGCGCTTTCAAACTAGTCACTATGGTGGAACTCTTTGGGAACGCAGATTTACCTTGGAACAGCGTATCCTTATCTGAAAAGTTAAAAAATATCTATTTAAATTCGGAGTACATAAAAAGGGTCCTTTTATTGACAAGCTCTAATTAATGTGTACACAATAACAATCACTGCATTGTTTACTTTACCTAGTGCTTTTCTGTCCGTAGTTTTAAAGCAACAAATACCTATCTATAAGATCAGAATTTATAAGCACTTGAGAGTCAGACGATGTTACCATAATCAGACAAACACAGTGTTACAATTGCACCTAAATATTTTCCTGAGGTTCATTGTAAAATGTAAATAATGCCATCAAGTCTAACTTACACCACATCTAAAACATCAGAGTATGTTTCTATTTAGGAAATTCATTTTATGCATAGAAAAATACAGTACTTTTATTCAGAGTTCAATTATTTTATAATGAAACAGATATTATACAAGTAAAATGTGCTTTTAATCTAAGTCTGTCAAAATGCAAACCTGGATGAAATCTGACATAATCCTCTTGAACATGTAAGTTCTTTGGTAACTCCATTTTCTTCAAAGTGTCGAAAGGTGTCAGGGTTGTCACTGGTGTTTTGTAAAACTCTTTGAGCTGATCTAAACAAATAATTAAATTCTATAGAACATCTTTTAAAATGTCCTATTTCTATTTTATCCAATTAAATATTACATAGGAAGAGTTGTTTGCTTCATAAGGTAACTTATAAGGTATATTACAATTTAAAATGTAGAATTCTTTAAGCCAGGGAGTTTGCAACATTTTTGTGGAATCGGGTTTATTTGAAATTTAGCTTGAGGACAAAGTAATCATCGACTCAATTGAAAAATCTTGGTAAGAGTATACAATATTAGTAAAGTAACTCAGAAGCTCAGATACTCGCATTATGTACCTTATAAACGTGATTCTTTTAAATTAAATTTCAATAAAAATGATATTTACTTATATTATTTAGTTTTGGATTTTATTTATTACAGTTCTATATATTTCTGAAATATTTAAAAAAACCATATAGTAGTAATGATTAGTATATTATTACAACAAAAAAATAACCACAGTGATTATCTTTTCATTAATGATGTTATGGGATGAGCTCGTGTATCCAGCTGCTAGAGGCTCGCAGACTAGCATAACAGAGATGACATTCTAAGGTTTACTCAATGGTCACTACTGACTTTGTGGTACACTATCATAGCCATCACTTTGGCATACTACAATAAAAAAAATGTTAATTATATACCCTAACATAAGCTGTGTATGTGCCGTATAAGGTTAATCTATATAAATAAAATGATAAAGGTGTACAGTTGTGCACACATAGTGTAAAAACTTCTCAATAGATTTCAATCATCTTTTTTGGTTTTTCTTCAGATACTTGGTCCTTATCATATAAAAATACCCTCACCATATCTTCCATTTAATGATATGTTAGCTAGTGTCAGTAGTATCAGCTAGTTCTATACAAATAACTATGTTTGTAACAACATACCCACAGTTTCAATAGTATGCAGTATAGAATTTGGAACACTATATCCGGTTTCTTCATAGCATGATTTTAAAATTGTAAACTTGGTCTCAAGAGCATCAAATTCTGAAGTAGGAGTCAAACCACACTCTCCACATATTCTAAGGACAGTATCCTCTATATTTGCAGGAGGATTCCATTCTTTGTTAGTTCGCAGAAAACTGTAACAAAGATTCATTTTGGCATCTACCATTTTGCTACAAACTGGCAATATTTTCTTACATACTGACTAAAAGATTATTATATTAAAGAACAAACACACATTTATTTACACATTTTATAATATAATTAATGACAAAAAAAAAAATGATATAATCATTTCATAATACAACGTGGAAAAGAGAAGAGTGAGATTATCATGATAATGTTGATGACCATCAAATATTACACATATCACTTTCTCATGCAATACTAAGAAGAAGTAAACTATCAAATTTTTGTCATATCAAATATTCGCGCCTGCTACAAACGGTGGTATGAAATTTATAATAAACACTAACTAATATCAAATCACACTTTATGGCGCTATTATGAGCGTTAACATTCTCAAAAATAATTTAACCCTTAATTCTTACCCTCTCGCTGCCAGAGACTCAGCTGCTGCCTGAAGTTTTTTATCCACTTTAGGATATTTTTTCTGGGCATTTCTTATAGACGTTAACTGAAAGAATTAAACATATTTGCTATAATTAAAAAAATATATGAGATATTGTTCTACGGGCATAACATAACCTAAATAACCTGTATGTTTGGTCGTTGCAACGGAAGTAATAGATTTCTTAACATTTTGCAATAATATTATATATTGGTTCTCCTTATTGTACTAAAGATTTCCTTTGAGTAATTTACGAAAGAGATTTGCAATTCCTCTCATGTCATAATTCTATTTGACGTTTGATAATAACATTGTAAACTTAACTCCTTTTCACGCAAAACTTGCTTGGCATTATTATTTGTGTCAAATAATCTAACGACTTGCAATAAGCGCATGTATCTTTTTACCGATATAAAATACAAACATTTTAAGTGAAAGTTTTTAATTAATCAAAATTTATTAATTTATATTTAAATAACGGTATTTGAATGATTTAAAAATCAAAAGTAAGAAGTGGATAAAACGAAACGTGCAAAAATTTCTGGACGTAACTTGTTTTTGTATTATGCCACTGAGTGCAGCACCGTCGGCTTGGGTTGTTGTTTCCTATCCGCCATTTTCCAGTCGCCATTGAAAGGTGAAAACTACACTAAATGTCGGTGATGATTTTAAGATTTTGAGTGGTTTCTTTAAGATTACATCTGTTTTTAGTGTTGTGATATGAAAATGAAGTGCCCCGGACTACCATGACGCATCAAAATCACCAAACAAACGGTGCAAGTCTCGAGGATTGCCACACAAACTTCTTCGCCTTGGTAAGTCACTTTTACATTGATGAAAGTATTCGTATGTACATACTTTTCTTTCGAAATAATTGTGTTCGCGTGATATTCTCATAGTGCGTTGTTGTTAAGTTTAGTTTTATGGCCTTTAAACAATTCGGTAATAATGAGACCACGACGTCCAAGTGGACGATTTGAATATCGGTTTTAGATAGTGATATACAAAATTCACCTTAATGTGATTCGGTTGCCAATTTTGTGTATTGTGTTAAAGTTTTTGAATGGGACAATTTACGTTGTAGCATTTAAAGATGCTCGATCGTTAGTCATTCTGGTATCGTTGTCTGATCACCACAGAGTCACGGTCGAGTTGCTATACCACATAATGTCAACGCATTCCGTCAGCGAGGCCACAAGAAGCCACCGGCCTATAGAGGTCATTTTGAATTCACCTGGTCGTACCGCAGACCGTAATGCGTTTGCGAGACTAGTTTCGCCTGCTCGAGGAAATAACTTTCTTATTACATTTTTATTGGTTCGTTAGGTTCAACAATGTGACACAACACCGAAGTGTTTATGTGTGAAAAGAAACAGAGTCGGGGTCATTCATTATCGGCTTGTAGTGTCGAGTGAGTGGATTTGCGTAAGCGTAATGTTCATACTTCATAGCTGGCGCGAATTTTATCAGATTGTGTTCGGGTGAGGATTATCGGAGCGAGGGGAGTGTGTGCGGTGCGGCGCCGGGGGGCGATCGCTCGTCCTCGCCGAGAAGCGAGAACAGAACGGGCGCCACTTCCACCTGACGCGTTGCCATATCTCCGCGACGCGGCGGCACAAACGGCGCGCGCCTGCCTGCACCCGTCTCCCTCACAACTCCGCCTATCTCGACGCGATACAAATTACCGATTTCTTGCCCTGCCTGCTTATTGTCTAATTATTTATGCGTCGTTTGCGGACACCGCAATGCTTTTGTCATATGGAATTTTACTCGTTTACGTCGTACGAGTGGAGGTGACGCATCCGAGACTACTAGGTTGACGGGTTCATTATACTGTCGTAATCATGTGTCTTAGAAACATTTAAACAAACACACATGACGGGACATGAATGTTATTTTCGATTGTCATTTACCTGTGTTGTATTTGTGATTGAATGTTTACCTGATTTTGTTTTGTGGTTAGTGTTTGTACACGCATCTGCTGAAAGACATCCCAGATGTCGCGAGGTCGGCCGGTGCGCGCGCGCTATCGCCCGCCGGCTGCGCAGGCGTCTTGTGCTCATTCAAGCGTTTATGAATGGTCGTATTGATTGTAACTTTCCCATAAGCGGGCTTCTGTCCAGATCATTCGCACACTCTTTGATTACCCGGTCATATTTGCCTTTGTTCGTTAAATAATTTACTTAACAATCTGTTTGTTTACACATAGCCTTATATTAAAGTTGTACATACATAAAACAGGTTTTTCATTTATTTTTATTTATCTACTGATATTACTAGCTTAAATATCAATCAGTCTTTTTAGTCATAATCTGTGTAGTAAATTTTTAAACTGGACTATTATTTTCGTTTACGTTATGATGTAGCAAACTGGTATGCAGTCCACCTAATGTTAGGTGGCCACTGCAGCCTACGTACATATGTAGAACCAACCTCAAACGAAACGCAGTCAGCAACCTGCCACAATAGTTTTCTTACTCTTGAGGACTAACCTTACTGTGTCAGTGAATGTTGCCACCAAATCTTCCCGACCCGAACAGCGTAAACACTTCTGCTTTCAGTCAGAAATATATATCCTACTCTTAATATCGATATCTTTTTAAAATTTAACTAGATATTTTAGCTTGTGCCTACTTGACCTCTTCAACTGGTCATACAGATACATACATACATACAGATGATATGTAGTATATTCATTACAAATTCCATAAGGGAATTATAAACATTATGAAGTAGAAGCTCTTGATGTGTCAGAATAAAAAAAACTGTGAGGTAAATGTTTGAATCTCCATTGTGTGTCTAAATTCACAGCTAAGTTATTCATGGCGTCTGACATAAGCGACGCGGCCTCCACGTCCTGCCGCCCAACCCGTTATCACCCTCTGTGCATACAGAGCACGACTCAAACACTGCCCTCCAATGTGCCCATTTCCCCAGCATTATGAGTCCTTGTCCGTCGACGTCGTAATATCAAATATTTTATGAACTAACGAATATCTTGTTTACGTCGTTTCTATCTCGACATGGACGTGAAATAGCTCCATTACATATTAACGAGGTTGCAATTTTTTTTTTTTTAGTAACAAACACTTTCGCTTTATTTACAATAATATACCCACGTCATTTACTTACATCTATACCTGTATGGGTCTCCTTATATCTAAACAAGATATAGTATATCAAAAAATAATAAATCTCAACAAGTGGTTTTTCCATCTAGAAGGTTCTAACGGGACTAGGCCATACCTTTTTGTTATTAAATTTGTTTAATGCAAAAGAATTTACGAGTTGTTCCTTCGATATGGAAGCTATCACTCAATATAGATATAACTAGCTGTTGCCCGCAGCTCCGTATGCGCTTTTTTTTAAATTGTAAATTACTTTAGTGAAAGTTCCGTGAAAAATGGTTCTAACGTTATGGGGATAGTACTGCAAACGAAGCCATGAGTAAAAGCTAGTCCAAAATAAAAAAGCTTCAATTACTTTTTATAACGTTAGCTATCTTTCAGTGAAAGTCCCATGAAAATAGGTCCAATCGTTTTGGAGATAGTACTACAGACGAAGCCACGGATGACAGATAGTCTAAAATATAGTAGCCTATGTCATCCGCTGTAATTTTAACTATCCGTCATTGAAATTTCTGTCAAAATCGGTCCTTCCCTTTCGGAGATTACCCGCAACAAACAGACAGACAGACAAAAATTTTAAAAATTGTTTTTTTGGTATCAGTATCGTGTATACGTTCATATCCAACCAGTAAAAACCGTTATTTTGATATTACATACAGGCACATCATTTTTATTATATGTATAGATAAAGTAAAATCAAAGATTACTAGAAGATGCGTTCGTTGGTTCGTTTCGAAAACAGAATAATTATCTTAAATGTGCGAACAAGTAACCGAGTGGAAATACAGAAGCGGCATACTTTGTTAATAAATAAGCAATTACAACCGAGAACATTAAGAACTCGCTTTCAACGCTTGTCCCAAGGTCGTTGAAAACCTACCTGGCTTTACGAAATCTGTGCCTTACTTGTCACATTGCGTCCCAGAGGAATTTGAACTTTATGCAAATGAGTTACAGTCGCACATGAAATAATATCTCCATCAGGATGAATGATAATATTAACAAAGGTGACTGTAATGACCTCTCTCGGCAGTAAAACGTTTGATTTGTTATTGCTGATCAACAAGAGTGTGGAATGAGTTACACGGTCGGTAAAATAACGTACACATCATAATGTAAATTTGTACAAAAGTCCATGGATGTCCGGTATTTTGTATTTTAATCACCTACTTATAAAGACTCGCTAAACAGTCTACTAAGTACAATTTAATTTATGTTCCGAGACATCATAACATACACACGGAGAGTAAACGGTCTCGACTTTTGAGTGTATTCGTATTTTGTATAGTTTATTTAATATTGTCCAATAAAATGTTAATGTAAATATTTAGTTGATGGGGTTGGATATAATTATACATTTATCTCGTAGCGCATTTGTATTGTCAATAACACAAAGGGTTTAAAAAGTCCTTAATATAGTTTATTTGTGCGAATAGACTTTTAAGGTGTCTTGAGGTTTTCACAGAAAGTGTGAAATATAAAGTAAATCTAATAGTATGGTATTGCTTTTAAAGAGTTGTGTAATTTTTATAACGCTTAAAATGATCCGAAGAGTTGATTATTTATCTATACTTTCACTTTTGAAATGCTATTTTCTGTTCCGAAGCTAAGGTTGCAAAGACATACGAAAAGAATAGACACATATAGTTAAATTCACAACATACTATAATTATTCTAATATAACACCACTAAATTCTCATTTGGCATATGAAAGACTTCCATCCAGTGTGTTCATTCCTTGTGTCATCAGTATCTTTCTTACATATGACATAAGAAATTAGCTGTAATGGCTTAATATGGATGTCGAAAATTAATAGTTTTTGGACCAGCAAATAATGTTACCTATGACTTTTCTCTATAGGCCGAACTGTAGGAAGATTTTGATGTGATGTATACAGAAGGAGTATTGTCGTAAGTTGGTTACGGTCGCATCATAATCTGAATTTTCTTTATCAAACACGATATTTTCCCATTTCTACTACTATCCTTATGCTTTTGCGAAATATGCAATTAGGAAGGCGGTCCTTTGAACGTATCGTGAAGGAACATGTATGCAGATGGACATGACAACGAACGATTGTCAATCTCGGAGTATACGGGAAAGACAATCGTTACAAAAAAGCAAGTATATTGTTAGTTCTTATTATAAATTTTGCATGTTATTAATATATCATTACAATTACTGACATAGTAATAGACTCTTTCTCAAAAATACGTGGAATATATGTTGAGACATATATCGCTTTTATTTATTTTCATAACTCAATATTTATTGTACTTCTGTTATGCTCTTATCTGTGTGTCGCGGTCGTAAAAACCTACAGTGACTTTGGCCTTAAAATGTTACTAGGGCAATATAATGAAACTTTATAGTGAAGTCTGCAATTCTTAATGCTCTGTTTACTGTCATGATCGTTTAGTGGTGAACCACTCGATCTGCAACGACTAGTGTGTGACGTGAATTCTAAATGACAATTAATCGGATATTTTATAAAATGAAATAATTTAATCGACGTCCTCAAGACGATAATATGTCGCCATTTACAAAATGATGACAAAATTAGAAAAAAAATCTGCCAACTACCGCTATAGTACAATGTAAGTTTCGTATAGTAAATATGAGAATTAATCAGCATCAATAATATCTTCAAGCGGCGGCAGGTTTGTTATGTTGCGGGGATCCTTATCAGCGGGCTGATAACGTATCACTCTGTAACGCTCTGAGCATCAAGGTTCACTCGAGCACGGTGGCTATCGGAATTCGACATCTGTCGTCGTACACCAGAAGACATTTAATATTTATTACATTACTGGCTGACCCGCATAACTTTTTTTGTGGCCAAATCGGTAATTACCGGATCCACTTGTATTTCCAAATGCGAATAATCCTAAAAAGCCTAGAACACGTAATGAAATCTATAGTGTCCAATTGTGAATCTAAACTATCCAGGCACTCATTCAAACACATAGGAACCTAGTTGGTATGCGAAAAATCTATAGAAATATAAGCCTAGAATCCGATTGCAGCACCACATTTTGGGTCCAAATTATATAAAAACTATCGTATATATATATAAGCAAGTAATTTGTTCCCTATACATTATACCGCCATCTGTTAGAATATTATCGAACTAGCAGAGATCATCAATGACTCTTTGTTTATAAACAAATAATTCACAATAAAATAATATTGCGATTGTAAATTTAGATATAAACTATCCTATCTTTCAAGTTGGGTGAAACTGCACACAGCGTGCAAAATTTTATTAAAATCGGTCCAGTAGTTTCGCTGTCCATTGCGGGTAAACAATATGACACATAATTTATATATTTATCAAGATTTATATCATTTAGGGATAAATGTTCTTTACGGTAGTTGCCAACCTGTAATGTTGGGACTGCGTTATGGTGTCTATCCATAAATTAACACGCGTAAAGTTTTGTCATTTCAAACTCCCCCACTCGACCTCGCCTCATCATGTTATATATTCATCATTTTGTCGTATATTATTTAAAACGTAACATGCACACCATAATTTCTCGTCTACCCCTAATAAAAAGTGGTCAGGAGTTTACCTAAAATTTTGTTGTTGTTGACCTGCGTCTTTACGTTTAATAAATTACAATGATGTTACGACAATAATTTCAAAGTACATCGCCGACATACATATTTAAACGGTTAATAAATAACAGGGGAAAAGTTTCTATGGCATAATATCACTAATGAATTATTTTAAGTTTTCATTTGAGAACATCGAAACGGTGTGAGGTGTGCGAAAAAAATGTCTCTTTTTCTCAGGCGCTCAATTGTACTGATGTTTTAGTTAACAGATTTTTTACGGCACAACAAATCTAGGAATACGTGTCTACTGGATATGTAGTATCGGCTAGTCTAAGCCGAGGCGCGCTCTTGTGCCGGTTGCCTATATAATATCGGGTGAGTGCCTTAAGCGCTCCCCTTAGTAGTCCGGTGAAAGTGTAGAGGCCTTGCTAGGTCAACAGTGTAGTCAGTTCGAAAAAAAAATACATGTAGTCTGGATACATTCGTATTCCAAGGATTTAAAATAAGTATACTGTAATGTAATAAGATTCATAATTATTTCAATAATATGTTATACAAAAGTGTAATATTTTCCATTGTCATCTCTTTAAAGTAACTAAAAAAAAATGTCACAATTATCTATAAAAGCAAAGTTGCAGATAAACAATATTCTGATGTAATATTTAGTGAAATTGTGGAATACAATAAATATTATATAAAAGTTTTCGCTCACATTTTAAAATCGACATTTAAAATATTTTTTTCGAGCCCTATCAAAGTTAATTTACAGAAGCATCACTTGCGTAACGTGAAAGATAAAACACGTACATAGACTCGCTTCGCACTCGGACACGTGACTCGAATCACGTAGAGAAATTATGGTGAAAATCATTTCTAGAATCGTTTAAATACCTTTTTAAAATTCCTGGTTCATTATCTAACAATAATATAGAAAGAACACATTTATTTCCCCATACTTTAGTATGCTAACGTAATAGGTGCGGTTTCGCAAAAAAAACTATTCAGTAAGTATTAAATAATTTTAAAACAACTGAACTTCTTGAATCCACTTGAATTTTGATGACAAATACTGAAATGCATAGTGGTAGTAAGGTTTTTTCTAAATCCGGCTGGCTAGTTACCACACTCAAGTTGAAAATCTGTCGCCAAGCACCTGTTGGTGTGTTCCTGCAGCTGTACTAGAGTGCCAGTCTCCCTCTAGGTTTAGCGTGGCCACCGTCTTAGACTACATCATCATTTAATATCATATGAGATTGTGGTTAAACGCAAAAAGAAATACTTTTATATAAATTATAATATTTTATCATTTTGTAAAACCTCTCCTGTTTTTAATTAACTAAGTATACAAAACAAACAGCATTTATGATAATAGTATACATTTGTATTAATTAGTATTTGTAGTTATAGCAAGGTAATTTTTGTGGAGGAAATATAATAAGAATACAGTTTATGTTTCTGGAACATTCGTTTTCTAACGAGGGATAGACTGTTCCCTATATATAAATAATTTTGTTTAAATATATGTTTATTAGTGTATACTTTTTATATACATTTCGTTAGAGTTTTTTCTTCTTCATGTGATCTTAATATTTGACGGCAGTTTTACCGCTATTTAATCTAAATAATAGAATACAATTATTATATATACAGTCGCCGCTAACTCTACGTCACATCTTATCACATGCGATAACCGTCACATTTGTACTGTTTTATCGTATAGGTTTTCGTTTGTCAATGTAATTTTTTTGTAGTACTAGTATTTTGTACGTTCATGCGAGAAGACACTTATGAGGTTTTATTAAGAAATATTTTCATTGGAACTATGTTTTAGATATGTATATTTTACTGGACGCGTATGTACATAGACAACTTAAAAATTGATAACCGAATAGTAGAATAATTCATAGAATTCGTTACTACCACGCCAAAGTCGCAACCAAGAAAATATGACTCCTATACTATTCTATACTAATTTAATGTGGTAATCACTAAAATAAACAAAAAGCGCTTAGATAAGTGAAAGTTATTTGTATTTTTATCTGAGAGGTACAAATTTAAAATATAACTCACTGCGTGTACTATTGTTCCCAGTTAGAAAGATTGTATTAGGTAGTGTCATTATTTTTTGATACAAAAAAAAATAAGATATCGAAAATGTGAAAGAAACAAATTAAAAAGAAGAAATTTATTTCTGAGTTATCCTTTCATGTTTTTCGAATTATATTTATTACAAGTATGCAGATATCCACTGCAATCGGTTCATAAATTTAGTCGTGAAAACTTGACAAACAGAGAGACAAATTTATTATCGCATTTACGGTATTACTGTGAATGTCTAATAAAAAATACAACACTATTAATGATGAAGTATAAACGTATGTTTTTATTAACTAGTTCTGTATCGAAGGATATGTATAAATAGCTAGCTTAAATTAACTTAAGACAGATTCGCGGTTTTGCATGGAAGCTTAAAAAGAGCCCAAGCCGAGGTTCGGCCATTATGGCACCCTTGAGCTTGTTGTCAAATGGCGAAGTGTCTTAAACGCGCGCCTTAATAGTCCGGTGAAGTTGTGAAAGCCCGTCAGGCTAATAGCGTAGTCATCGAAAAATAAAAATGTCGAAGGATTTCTCGATCTCACTAGTTATATCTATTTCCCTGCAGAAATGAGTACCTATTTAAAAATAACTTAATGCTCACCTACGTCATATAAGGGATGGTTCCTGTGCAAAATGTCATGCTTCTAGATTTATCGTGTTAAGCTGTGCGTTGTCTGTAGATTAGTATTAAGAATTAGCCTAATCTTCTCTACTATTATTAATATTATACATGCGAATATGAGTTTGGTTGTTTGTTTGTTATGTTTAACTACTCAACCGATTATTGTGATCTGTTGCGTACACGTTGTCAGGAGTAAAGAAAAGCGTATAGGGTAGTACCTTTCATCGAGAAAAGAGTATTGTTCCCAAAGGGTCTGTCAAATCTATATTGAAACGAGTGTAACCGCTGGCAAAGGCTAGTATTGAATAAATGTATACATTCTGTAATCGACTTTGGCATTACACTTTCAGTATATATTTTTTTTAGAACAGTATATAAACTGGTATTTATTTTATTGAATAACGTGTAATATATAATAGTTGAATTCTTAGTACTGCAATGACATCGGTGACTCGAGTAAAACTTGACTCGTATTTCCTGGGGAACTTGTCTGACGCTTACCATATTCAATGACACATATGGTGGCCTCGGTGAGCGCATTGCGTAGGTACGTAGAATACGATACTTTTATTTTTCAGACAGTTCTCGTATTGTACTATACTATAGTAAATAAACTATTTTATTATAGTGAATAGCGTTGCTATACTTTTTTGTTTGATCACATTATTTATTGAGTTGTAGTAAATATTTATTTGGTAAATAATTTACTTAATTCAATACTGTTTTTGTTTGGTACTGTTATTTGTCGATTTCAATTGAGTTTTCAATCTTCGTTTGCTATTTGATGAAAGGGTTATTGATAATAAAAGGAAATGTATGTAAATATACGGCTAGTTACAAAATTTGATTGTTTTCCACTTTGAATGACTGTAAAATTATTTCTTGGTATTGAATATATTATTGAAGCGTCTAGTTGCAAAACATGATTATAAATAACATCTTCTAACGAGAAATTGTTACGGGAAGAGAAAATAACAATATTATGTCCATCCTTTTTTTTTAGCTTATTTTAATCTTCGATGATTGTTATTTGAAAATGTACGTTTTCTTTTAATATCAGAATACTTTGCTACTTTTATTTTCGTTCTATGGCCGATGGGACTAGTCGTCATGTAGGCTTACATATACCGTAACTAAAGTGTGATGGTTGTGTGGTGGTGGTGGTGGTTGAAAGGTGACAGATTGTATAGCGGTAGACGCATAACACAAGTCACTTCCAGACAAGTACGAGCACTCCATCGTGACTCCATTGCGATTGTTTCGTTTGTTGATCAGTAGGAAGCTCTAGTGCCTGGGATGTATGTTTAACTATTTGATAACTCTTTTGTTCAAATAAATATTATGTACTGGCTTTTGCTCGCGGCTTCGCACGCATCAATATTTTGTTGGATCAATAGTTTGTCCTTTTCGATGCCCCCAACACGATGTATGAAAAATTCCATGATGACCGCTTGAGGAGTAGTCATAGCAAGAAAGCTTAATAAAGAAACTTTCATTCAAATTAATAATTTGGTTAAAATGCATCCAATTCAGTCATAATTTTATTCGAAACGCAGTTCTGTACTTATAAAGTTGTCCTTAACCCTTAATAACCTAGAGTTTCAATTTTGATACCAATCTTTTAAACCGAATGTTCACATTACTATTAGTTTTTTTTTATAGGTTGGCTGTACGTATTTTACTGTTTTATAACATTCTTTCCAACGAAATTATTTTTTTTTTTCTAAATAAATATATAAAATAAATATTGTGATTTTTATAGCTATTTTTCCCTTCATCTAGACCCTCAAGCAAACACAGTAATATTAAAAATTAATCACTTTCGTAAATCAGGCTACTAAGGGTTAAAGAACATATAATTGCTTTTACTTCAGATATTTATTGAAACACACACAGTCAAGAAAATACTAATTACTTGTTTTATGTCGATATGTGGTATGTAGTCAAGTCGAAGTATATATTTGTGTTATACCAGTAAGAAGCCACTTGTACAGCCGCAAACGATGCCACACCGATCTCCTAGTATGTGTAAGTGGCGGGATTTAGGGTCGCTCTAGTAAATGCAACGAACTCTTGACAAAGTCACTTTTGCATTAGTGTCTTTCGTTGTCTGTCTAAATCCATTTGCTTGGCTTACTTAAACAACGATCCATCTAAGTACGAAGACGTTTACAAGTTCTTCGAAGCGGTACATAGGTTGTTAGTGACCTGCGATAATCGCTTCCGAGTGTGGGACATAGTTTACCAGAGAAGGTTGTTCATCAGAATTTTACATTCTCTGCCTGTGCTCTGTTCTCGTATAAGCAATTTAGATATTATGATTTTTCTTCTACTTTTAAAGAGACTCCTTTCAGAGCGGTGATCGAACATGGGGACGTATTTGATTCGTATCACTACATATGGTTTCTCTCGTCTCAGGTTGGCAGCATTACTAAAATATTTTTCTTGTCGGAACAGCAGTTCTGGGTATCACTTATAAAGATCTAAATCTAACTTTTTAATTATTAATAATCTAATAATAAAAAGAATCTAATTTATTCGATATCTTTTTCACAGTAATAGTTATCACAATAGATACATGATATTTCTAACAATGTAACCTTTTTATAATTAATAATCTATTTTCATATCTATTACACAGTAATAGATATCACAATAGATAATATATTTGTAATATTAACTCCTTAGTAGAGTTATATTAGTGCGTGTAGTACCGCCCATTTTGCAGCATTGTATGGTTGACGCGCTATGATGTCGATGTCAAGTGAATCGATTTAAAACTGTTGAGAATAGTATAAAATTTAAAATACCCATAAAAGAGTATTTTATTGTGGCATTTATTACATTTTATGTTATATACAATTAAGTGGATTGGTATATAAATCACGATATATACTTAATTGTGTTCCTTATTCGTTGAAACGCTCGTCAATTAGTATCCGAGGTCGAAGGGAAGGGTCCTTGAGCACAAATGTCTCATCGTCTTTGTCCTTCGCCCTACGTTGTCCTTATTCGTAGTTGTTCCGAACTGGAATAATTTCACATATTATTTACTAGAAAATCCTTTCTAAATGTGCGTCTGTATAATTCCAATGGAAACAGAAATTGTAAATACAAATGTATTTATTATTTAAAATTTTGTTATACAGATGCCTTTTATGTAGAAGGTTTATATTTCGTGATCTCGAAGTTGACATATAAATAAGATTTGTTTGGATTCGATTGTAAAATCTATCTAAGTAAAATTTCGGACTCGGAAAGTACCTCCTATATACCATTGTCCAATTGATAGACTGTAGAAAATGAGAATATTGTTTTTATGACTAATAAAAAAAAAACATTTTGTTTATTCTCAACTGATTTTAATGTAATTCGGTGTACAAAGTGTACATACATGTCATTTAAAAATTGATAGCCTAATAAAAATTAACAATAAAATTACGAGACGAAATTAATTTTTGTCTAATACATACGTAGCCGCGGGTAATGCCAGTGTGGGTAGTATATACTACATATAATGTGTGAATGTGTAAGTAGGTTTTATAAAGACAGAAAGTGATAGACCCTCTGCAAGGTCGTAGGACGGAAGAACTACCACCACGCCTATTTCTGTCGTGCAACAGTATGTACATGTTGTTCAGAGTTCCCATTGAAGGGTGTGGTTGATAACACGTACTGGCATACAATCCTTTCCAACTTATTTCTCAGGAACTACAACTGTACGAGTGACTAACCTCAGTTTAGGCACTAGTCCTGTTTATAGTTTAATGTAATTGGTTAAAGGCACGCACGTTTATTATTACATCATTTAATGATATGGGTACTTAATAAAGTAGTTACCGTAGCTGGTGAAATATAATGATGTTTTTTTTTTTTTTTTTTTCATATTATAGGCGGCAAACGAACAGGTGGGTCACCTGATGATAAGTGATCACCACCGTCCATAGACACTAGCAACACCAGGGGAGTCGCAAGTGCATTGCCGGCCTTTTAATATATGTGGGCCTCCGGCGCTCTCACTGACCGAACGAAACACAACAGTGCAAGCACTGTTACTTCACGTCGGTTTTCTGTGAGAGGGCGGTACTACCCCGGGCGAGCCGACCCATTCATGCTGAAACCAGTAATAGCTTCAGCGTAGCTCTACCACCTACTAAAACCTACGATAGTAGCTCAGTGGTAACGTATCTAGAAACCATATCGATGGACGGTTTCTATAAAGGAGAACATAGTGAGGAAAGAGTAGCATGGTGGTAGATATATTTTGATGTTGGCCAGCTTAACTAACATTCTCGGTTTGTAATAAATCTGTCGTTGATCATGCCGCCCGCCGGTTCACTTGCCTTAATGAAATCTGACTTATCCCTCAGGTATAGTATTTTTTTGTTGATGAATCCTATCCTATTCCCTTTTTTGTATCCTTGACAACATGTATGCAAATATTCATGATTATCAGTTGAGCAGTTAAAGCGTGAAAGTGTAGTAAACAAACTCTCATTTATATTTCAGCAGCGCTTGAAAGCTGGTACCTCTGGTGTAGTGGTTGGCACACAGCGCCTCTTTTACTGCTCGGCTCCGTGCCTTTCAGAAAATGTGTAATGCAGACACGGCATATTATTTTCTAACTTGCCTTGTAAAATAAGAGTTGGTTTTTATTACTTTAATATTTTACTTTTAATCCTAATTATTTTCATAAAAATGTCTCTGCCAAAGCAAAGTTTAAGTTTAAAAAAAGGCTATTTGAATTATCTTCGAGTTTGTACTGTAGTTAAATGCTGAAACTTATAGATAATAAAAAAGAGGGATAAAGGGTTATTATATATATATATAAAACTTACAGAAGATATTTATGAATTACGGTGTGTGATATGGAATAATGTGAGGCAGCGACGAACTACCATGATCATGCAAGGCGGAATGTCCTTTCCTCGTTGTTTTAGTATAAGCGGCGAATTCTGGGTCAAGGTTCTGTTTTGATGAGACTATCTCGAGGAAAACGTTTCTCTTTCTTGTTTGGTTAGTCATGTCGTTTGTTCTCGTAAACCTTATGTCATATTATTCAGTTAATGTTATCGATGATCTTATAATCTTTATGTAAGACGTGCGATCGTCCCCCAACTTCGTCTGATTTTATACCCTTCGTGTCATTGTAAGAGTTTATGCAGGTCACGCCGTGATTTATCTCAGATGGAAGATTTTTTTTCAGCTTATTTGATACTTATCGTTGTATTTTGTCTAACTTAAACGGAGTTCCGACCCAGCAGCCGTCGTGTACGGACGTGTCCGTTGCGCGCCAGATGTTGTTCCGCGAACTAATTAATTGTTGTTCGGGTGCGCAGTACGGTCGAGTGATTCATCGCTCGATACTATTGTGTTTTTGAACTTCGATTACTTCCGAGAAACGCACCTGTGTGAAGTGTTTTGTTTTTGTTTTGTGCGATTGTTATTGTGATCGTAATCCGCACTTTTTAGTGCGGCCCACGTGTTAAAGTTAACAGTGACAACAAGTGATTGGAGTGTTCCGATAATTTGTTTACGCGCACCCCCCTGCCCCTCAGGCAGGGAGGCTATTTTTGTATCGCACCTTGTCCGTCAAGCCAAGGAATGGCATCAATACAGGAGCAGTTCGATAGGCTGCGACATCTTGTCGCTACTCGCGCTCCATCGTTATTCACGGAATTCGTCAACGATGCCCCTACCGCGTCCTCCGAGAATGTTGTATTAGTGTCCCGTGTGGCAACCGCGAATTCTTTCGCGTCATTGGCGTCATCTCTGCCTCAGGAAATCCCGGAAGACAGTGGAGTACTCAAAGCTCCCATCCCAAGCTCTAGCTCTGATTCCGACATGGAGCTCGATACCGGTGCGACTCCCGTAATCACGAACGACGGTTTCACAACCGTAAACCGAAAGCGGCAACGGCCCGTTCCCGTTATCTCGCACGCCTCGGATTCCGAATCGGGTACGGAATACCCGGTAAATAAGAAGCCGCAAGTAGAGGGTGCATCCGTCTCAGCCAGTCACAAGCCGACTGGTTCAGGTAGGTCCAGTCCCGCTCTTTCATCTCAAGCCCGAGCTACGGGTTCTGTAGCCGAGGCTAAGAAGCCCCGCACCCCGCCCCCAGTTACTATACAAGACAAGGCATCCTGGATGATGATATCCACTCGGTTAAACGAGAAGAACATCCGGTACACGTCCGCCTTGAATACGCCTGCAGGTATTCAAGTAAAAGTTTCATCCACCACCGATCACCGCAAACTTACCTCTCTTCTCCGTGAGAGGAAGCTCGCTTATTTTACTTTCGCGCTCGAAGAAGAACGCCTCCTCCGCGTCGTAGTTAGGCGTGTCCCAGTCGAGTTATCGACCGATGACGTCTCAGGCTCCCTTAAGGAGCAAGACTTCCCTGTCCGAGAGGTACATAGGATGTACCACCCCCGTACCAAAGTCCCCTACCAGATGGTCCTGGTCGTCCTCGACCGATCACAAGAGGGTAAGGCTATTTTCGGCCTCACCTCTGTCTGTGGCCTCACCGGCATCACTGTTGAGGCCCCTCGCAAGTCCCATACTCCTTCGCAGTGCCATAACTGCCAGAGTTATGGTCACTCAGCCCGCAATTGCCATCTTCGTCCCAGGTGCGTTAAGTGCCTAGGGGACCACCCTACGAAGGAGTGCGCACGCACTCCCGACACTCCCGAGCCCCCGAGCTGCGTTCTCTGCGGTAACGCAGGTCACCCCGCGAACTATCGCGGGTGTCCTCGCGCGCCACGCACACAACGTCCCCGCCAAGCGAGACAAGCCCGTAGGGCGCCTGTTGTCTCCGCACGTCCCCCGCCTCCACCTCTCATGTCCGTGGAGGCCTTCCCTGACCTGCCAGGTACCTCCCGTGTCCCGGTAGCGCCGGCTCCCACACCACGTGAGGCACCCTCTGTGCCGCGCGTGCCCCAGTCCTGGCGTGCGCCCGTAGCGCCCTGGGCTTCTAAACCACAGCCTAAGGCTCTCAAGCCTCAGGCCCAGCCCCAGCCACAGGGAGCGATGCCTGTTCAGGCTACCCACGCCTTCTCGTTCTCCCAGTCTGGTATTGATTGGCTGACACAGGTACTGCTCGAACACGATATTCAGGAGATCGTCGCGTTCAATAAAATAGTTAACAGCAATAGGGACATCGGCCTCCTTAATGCGGTCTCTTCATTCCCAGGCGTTGCTGCGACGATACAACGCCTTGCCCGCGTCTCAGTAAATAGTAATAAATAGATTTCGCGTCGTTAAATAGAATTAAACCACGTGGTCTTTGTCTTTCGTTCTTTAACGCGAGAAATCTTCAAACACAACGAGAGTTAGTAGCCGCCTTCCTACGTGATAGACAGATAGACATATTTTTAGTTCAAGAAACGCTTTTAAAACCGAAGATGAGCAATCCCGCGATCGCGAATTATAGTATAATTAGAAACGACCGTGTCACCCGCGGGGGCGGCACTTTGATTTATTATAAACGTTCGTTGTATTGCATGCCGGTAGAGCCGCCCGTTCTTTCCAATATGGAAGTGTCAGTGTGCAGGTTAGGCATGACCGGTCATCAGACGATTACAATAGTATCCGCGTACCTTTCACCGAATAAAAAGCTTCTCAAGTCCGACTTAGAGGCGTTGTTCGCTTTAGGGAATTCGGTCATTATAGCCGGGGACCTCAACAGCGGGAACGTTATATGGAATAGTTCGAGTACTTCTCGTAACGGGGTGATTCTCGACAAGCTAGGTAATGATCTCGCTTTTGATGTCATAGCCCCACCGGAACCCACTCACTATCAGGATCACTGTCGGCCGACAGTGTTAGATGTAGCTCTGTTAAAGAACGTCGCGCTTGAGGTACGACTCATACAAGTCGTACACGAACTCGACTCTGATCACCGTCCTGTGGTATTACAGTTAGGTTCTAGTTTCGACATCGATTTTCAGCCCGCGCGCGTAGCTGACTACACGAAGCTTAGTAAATATTTTAAAGATAATTCTTCCTCGGTTAGTTTAAATAGAATCCCGGACGTGTTGGTGTCTAAAACCGACGCGGATCAGGCTATCGATTCCCTGGTCGACTTTCTTCGGACCGCCGTTAGGGAGACCTCGAAAGAAGTACAAGCGGTGAATGATCGCCGCTTTATACTCCCCAACGACGTGAGAGCGTTGATCACGGAAAAGAACGCCGCGACTCGAGCCTACGACACTTACCCGTCCGTAGATAATCGCAATCGGTTACGTTTGTTACGTAAATTAGTTAAAAAACGTATTTCGGAAATCCGAGGCGCCAGGTGGGACAAGCTTTTGGAGGAGATCCAGCCATCCCACGTGGCGTATTGGACACTCGCGCGAAAGTTCAAATCAGATCTCAGTACACCGATGCCCCCATTAGACAGAGGTCCTGGGTTGCCTCCCGCGTTCGATAGTATAGACAAAGCGGAATGTCTCGCCGCGAATTTAGAGGAGCAATGCTCTCCGAACACTGCCAACACTGACCCTATCCATATTGGATCGATCGAATCCTCGGTAGAGCGTTCTCTCGCATCTCCTCGCGCAGATACCTTAACCCCGGTTAGTTTCGATGAAGTATCGGCCGCCATCAAGCGTCTCAAGTTTAGAAAGTCTCCAGGTCCCGATGGGATCAGGAACGAGGTACTGAAGCTCCTTCCTGACCACATTATAGCTCTCCTGGTCTGCATCTTCAATGCGGCCATGTCCCAGGGTCACTTTCCAGCCGCCTGGAAAAAGGCCGTAGTGATAGGAATTCACAAACCGGGCAAAAAAGCTACGCTTCCCATAAGTTATCGCCCAATCAGTCTCCTCGATACATTAGGCAAACTATACGAGCGGCTCCTTCTGAACCGTCTCCAGACCTCTATTTCAGAGTTAGATTTGTTACCACCTGAGCAGTTTGGATTTCGAGGTAAACACTCATGTACGAATCAAGTACACCGCCTCACGGAGTACATTTTTTCTAAATTTAACGAAGATCCCCAAAAGAAGGTCAACCCGGACAAACCTAAACCGAAACGCACGATAGCAGTCTTTTTCGATGTTGCCAAGGCCTTCGATAAGGTCTGGCATGCCGGGCTCGTTTATAAACTTCTTCAGTCTCGCATACCCGATACCTTAGTACATATAATCCGCGATTATCTCACTGATAGGACTTTCCGCTATAGAGTGGAAGGTGAGCTATCCCCGCCCCACCCGATACGCTCAGGTGTGCCCCAAGGGTCTATTCTTGCGCCCTCTCTCTTCAACCTGTTCATCAGTGACCTACCTCGGTCCCCGGGGATCGAGGTAGGTTGCTATGCTGACGATACAGTTATCTACGCTTCCGGTTGGCGGCCGGACTTTCTTAGAAATCGCATCAATCGAGCCATCGTCACACTCGGTGAATGGTATCGTCAATGGCGAATAGAGGTTAATCCCGAAAAAAGCGCCGCGATATTTTTCGACCCTGTAAATCGTCCGCAACCCAAGTATCTAAAGCCCCTCAGGCTGTACGAAACCGAGATTCCTTGGGTACGTGAGGTCAAATACCTAGGAGTTACATTAGATAGGCGCCTCACTTTCAAAGCGCATACTGATAGAGTTCGAAACAAGGCCGCTATGGTCTTGGGTCGCTTGCACCCATTAGTTTGTCCTAAAAGTAAAATGTCCTTCAGACATAAGCTTACTTTGTATAAGACGTGTATCCGTCCTATTCTGACATATAGTTGTCCCGTTTTCGCACATATGTCAAGTTATAACTTCGAAAAGTTGCAAAAACTACAGAATCGTTTTCTTCGTAGGGCAGTAGGTGCCCCTTGGTATATCCGGAGAGTCGACCTCCACAGGGACCTGGAGATGCCGTCTATCTGGGAGTACGTTAGGACACTCACTAGGAGCTATTTTGAGAAAGCCGCGAATCATCCCAGTCCGTTAGTGGTATCCGCCGCGACTTACAACACCGTACCCGATGCGCCGCGTTACAAAAGACGTCCGCGATATATTTTTACAGATCCTCCCGACAAAATAACGGCAGCTAACTTCCAGTACCCTTCCGTCCCTCGAAACAGAGCGTGTGCACGCCCACGTCCGCGTAATCACAGATCATGCCGCCGCGGCTTGACTGTGAATTTTGCTCCAGCACACTCGTCTAGGCCCCCCTCGGCAGCGGCTCAAGCCGAGGTCCGATCCTCCGGAATGGAGCCCTCGAGCACGTTGCTTGCGCGACAACAGTGACACTGAATTAATTTTCAAACACTAGTTTTTGACACACAACACCGATCACCCCACACACGTGCACTTACACACATGTAGGTACACATAGTGGTTGGGTTGTTTTTTTTATTTTTATTTTGAACCCCTTTCTCGAACGGAGTTAGCTTATACTAACTTAGTAGTCAGATTCAAGATACATGTATGAGTTCCTGAAACATACATGCTTGGTACGCGTGTATGTTTCACGAATTTATATATGTATGAAATAATAGTTAGCCTAAGCTTAGTTAGACTCGGGATAATCGGTAACAGTCCAAGCCGAGGCGCGCCGTGCGCCCTTGTGCTGGTTGCCTACATAGAATCAGGTGAGTGCCTTAAGCGCTCCCCTTGGTGGTCCGGTGAAGCTGTGGATGCCTTGCCAGGTTGACAGTGTAGTCAGTTCGAAAAAAAAAAAAAAAAAAAAAAATCTAACTTAAACAATGTTTTGATATATTAAGGCTTATATATTTACTCAGCACATTCACCGGCTTGTGAACTTATATGATTGAACACGGGAAAGCATGTGAGCCTAATTTTGTCTATATTTTGAGAATGTGAAAGTATGTGAACGATAGGGGGTGTATAGGAAGCATGTAATCGCTTACCGAGTTGGCCCTGGTGGTTTGATGTTGGTGGCCACTGAAACGTTCACTCACAAAATTTTTTTCCGGCAAGAGAGGCGGAAATAAAATGGTAACTGGAGTTCAGCTCACTTAGAATGTCAATCTGTCAATTCTGTTAATATTTTTGACGATGTCTGTCTTTCTTCTGTCTTACTCATTCACTTTCTATGTGGAGATTTTTTTGTCATAAAGATGTCATTTTTCCGTACGGTTTTTACTAATCTATTCATACAAAAACCTTGTTCTGACTGACAATTACACACATAAAATGAATTCTTCATATAAGTACTTGTTTATTTTTGACCTTTTTATCATTGTTTCTAAAATAATTACCATCGTATGGGGCAGAGTAAAGGTCTTCCGCCACATAGAAGCGAGTCTGGTCCAGTCCGGCCGCGGCCGCGGTCACGATATGTAGGTCAAGATAACAGAAGAGTGCTCGGTACCCGTTCCACATTTATTGCAGCGGCTGTGTGGTGCCGACATTGTACCAGTCTGTCATTATCGTATACCTTTTTCTTTGCTATAAGTATGTCTATCCAAAAATTTTCTCGGTTGGACATGAAATATCGTTAATATGTTGAAGGACGTAACTATACATAACAATTATGTATATGATGTCGAATTAACAAATATTTGCACAAATATGAGAATCTGGTGCCCGTCATTTCCTTCTCGCATAAATGGAACTACGTGTTTACACTGCATTAATTGTAATTACATAATTGTTATTTAATTTATACAATTGTGTTTCCGATTTCAGTAAAATTAAATCATTTTTGATAAATTTTATCAATACTGCTTAGATTCTATTGGAAAAATATACTTATATACAGCCGATATAATGCTCTGAGAAGTCGATTGTCTACCGGTACAAATCTCCTCATACAAACTTACGTTAATTTTATTTCCACGTATAATGGTGTATAGATTAAACTCGCAAAATATTCCAAAGCGATGATACGCAAAGTGATATGTATGAACGATATATAAGGATTGGTTGGGGTATATGTATGTAATAATAGTTAGCTTAGTTAGATTCGGGATATTTGGTGACAGTACACGTAGAGGCGCGCCGTGCGCCCTTGTGCTGGTTGCCTATATAAAATCGGGTGAATGCCTTAAACGCTCCCCTTAGTAGTCTGGTGAAACTGTAGAGACCTTGCCAGGTCAACAGTGTAGTCAGTAGGAGAAAAAAAGTTGGTTTAAGGATATTTTTAACTGACTTCAAAAAGGAAGGAGTTCTCAATTCGGTTGTATTTTTTTTTAATGTTTCTTACCTCAGATCTCCGTCTTTTGAAAATCGATTTGGAAAATTATATTCTTATTGTAAAGGGTTATGTTTTCACTGGGGCCCCCTATTTAATTTCGTTAGCATTGGACCTTATATTTCGAAGGTATACCAAGAAAATCGTCAAAATCGAATAGGAAATGTTTTAGTCTTTGCGATACTGGTAGATTTATGTAGATCCTAGACTATATAGGTACCTATAAGTATGGTCAATGACGTTCTGGTGCATTTCTTTGAAATCGGTTTAATTCTTTTTGTTGTTTAAATTTTGTGTTATTGGATACAAAGTCAAATGCAACATTGCAATATGTAACAATACCACGCAACCATTCCGTAGATTAATTAATACTTTTTATTTTCTGTATCATTACTCGTGTTTTATTCTAAAAGTATACATTTGGTTAATACATCTCTTATGTCTATAAATGAAACTTTAATTATATTTTATTATACTAGAAGTATGTAATCACTTATACGTTCAATTTATTCATTATACTATCGAAAAACATTAATTTGCGACTCTGCCTTATTCCGATATGAGAATGAAACTCATTAATACGATTAGGAATGTTTCGCATTCGAATTTCTGTCATATCGATCCGGCAGTAACGAGTCTTCACTATTACGCTTTGTGCTCCACTTTCGTTTTTATCGGCTAAAGGTCTGCTGCTACGTCAATGCGAGTAGTTTAAATTTGTACCTTTAATCGACCGAAGCGCGTTTTACGCCCGATTCTTTTTTTAAATCTAAAACCTTAAATCGGAGTTGCCAGTTTTTTTTCATTCGAAAGAATTCCATAGAGATCGATAATCGGTTTTTATGACAAAGGAGTCTGTTTATTCTGTAGTGTACAACATAAAAAGAAATCGGAAAATTAGCCAAATCTCCTATTTTTAGATGACCAAGATGACAAATGGTGGATAGGCTAACTGACTAACGTATATAATTTGTTAAATGGGCGTTACTCATTATATTAACCTTTCCACGATTGATATGCATTTTGGTATAGATTTCATATTTGAAGCAATGTATTTACGAAAGGCTACTAAAACCGTCATAAAACGGCATGGTGGTGGCGATTGTCAACGATATCAATTACCGGCGATCACCATTGTATTTGTACTGTTAATTTCTATCGACGAGAACCGCGAATAAATTTTCATGACTAGACAATTAAATTAACAACTGGACACAATAAATAGACACTACAGACAGATAGTTACATAATTATTGTTAACTGAATGTGGATTACGATTTCGTCCTCATATTTCGCTTAAATGTCTAATGTTTTCGTCGTAGACAAACGTTGTAGGAACGTTAAATAACGTCGCAGATGACCTATATTCTCTTATGCAAACGAAATTCATTACCTATAATATATGGTTCTGTTAACGAACATTTGGCAATGATTTTCGCTTGAATTTTATAAAGAAAGTGCGACTGTGTCTCTCGAGGACACACTGATTAAATATATGGGAGTAAACGTTAGCAGCATCTTTAAATGTATTTATTTATGTTTATGTGTGTGTCCAAATTATTTTGTACAATATGTTGTAAAAGCGAAAGAGCTAATTGGCTCGGCCCTTCTCATATACGTGATCGGCCTCAACTCACGGAAAACGAGTTTCACTTGACGATTAAATGCGTCGTTGTAATGCACAAGTATAACACGACGAAAACCGATCTCTCGCCCCCAAACTGGGTCATAATATTATAGTTCATAGTTGTTCGTGTTTATGTATTTTTTGGTTAACTTAAATATGTCGTCGGTTTGTATCGTTTTACTCGACACGATTATTGTTTCTACGTTGCCTAATGAAAGAATTTGCTTCTCTTGCTAAATCCTATCAATTAAAATGTTACGTAACCTTTATGTAGTTGTGGATGTGTCGTATTTAACGCTTGACCTCGTTAAACAAGACCAGATAGAAATGAAACAATGCAATAGCGAATATATGCATATATTCTAAATCGTTATGGATACGTTTGGGAGTCGACGTTGGTGGTCGAACATATCCGATGCAATTTGATTAGCTATTGATTGTTTATATTTTCAATTCATTTGTGTGTCATTGGTTATATTTTACAAGATATCGTTTGTTTATCAGTCAATCAAGTCAATTAGAAATAATTATACGGAATGTGAATTTAAAGTTACTTCATACTTCCTATAGGAAAGAACCATCACTTCACTATACCGTGCCACGACTACGTTGTTAGTATACTTGAAAAATGGTTCAGTCATTGAAGATAAGAACCACAGCTGGCGAAAGCTAACTCGGTCATCGGAGAACTTCTTGAGTTACGCAATGTCGCATTACGGATTAGTCAGTCGTTAAACAAGGGTCCTCTCGCTATGGTAGTAACGAGCGCCGCGTGCGATGATTCCGTCTGAATGCAACCAGCATCTTCTCAGGGCACGCGGTTAAAAACGCTTTCACTCAGTAGGCGACCGTTTGTTCCCCTCAGCCCCTCGCGCGAGCCCCGTACCCATGTACCGCGTTGTACCAATATCGTGATCATTCGCGATATTGTCCAATCAATGCTCCGACTAATAAGGCTGTCTAATTCCCGACAAAATATGTATGATTAGGAGAATATAGCTGTTGCTGCATTTGGGCGGTTTGTGGTGTCGGTTTGAATTTTAAGTCGACATGACGCACGACGCGAAGGACAAAGTATGTCCAGTTGACGATTGTCTATTGTTAAACATTGTCTAATCTTAGTTGATTATTATCAAACGAAATGCTCTGAACAACAGTATTACTATAATAATATTATAACAATTTGTCATCTAGTATTATTCTGAGCAAAAATTGACATAAGCGTCAAATAATACGTTATGTATTTATGTTTCTTATAAATATAAAATGACGATCTTTAATATTTTTTTTCCCGATTGAAATATGTATAAAATAGATCGTTGTCGGTGTCTGTTAATTATTGTTACTTTCAAATGAGATATTTTTGAATCGCGAAACACTTGAAAAGCTTTCGCACCAGTGTTAGTCGCGTTCTACTTAACAAATGGTGCACGGAGCTGCGCCGCCGACGGCATTGCTTACGGGTACGTGTCACCACGCGGAGCCTGCGCCCTGCGCCCGCGCTCTCTGCGAACGTCGCGTGAGAAATTATGCTTGCTATATTCTCCAGCAGCTGTATCAGAAAGGGACAACATCACACACTCGAGTGAGAGCAACTTTCGTAGACATGTGAACACTCTTGATCTTGACAATATTGGGAAATATTTATTCTGGAAACTAATTTATTTGAAACTTTTCCTTTAATCCTATGTTAGCTAGTATATTTTACTGACGTTGATTATTTCGCTGAAATTGTGTTGTCGTGTACCTATTTCCTGCTACTTGCACGTAGTTGCTCCGCCTTGTTCGTACGCAATGCTTCATCGTTTTTTTTTTGTATGCATAAAAGGATTGTTAAGCGAACTGGAATATTTATAGTGTATCGATTTACACGAGACATGTCGTCGACGTTTTTATAATCCTCAGATTATATTATTGCAATCGTGACTTGTTATCAAACCTGGAATATATTGCGACCACCTGTACTTCGATTGTCCGCCGATAATGCCATGCCGCCCGTAACTAACACGGCGAAATACCTTTATAGATATCGCACGAATAAATTACCCTTGCTTTAGTAAAAACCGCCTTGTGTGTTACGCAATCGGAATTTCTGTTTAAAAAAAAACTAGGGCGAACCCTCGAATATCTAGACTAGACGTAAGGTCGACGGTGAGTTCGTTGACCGCGGCCGGCGCGCGCTTTACCGTTAAAGACTTATATTGTATCGCTTGACGCACTACCTTACCTGTGTACCCTTTACCCTCGGCCAGGGTGAAAATTCCAAACAATTTCTATCTTGAATGTACTATAATTTTTTTTTCTTATTATCGATCGTGTCCGTCTCTTAATAACAGCGATTACTATTATCGTATCATAAATATCTTATACAATATTTTTTCATATAACTAGATTTTTTTTAAGTAAATAATAATAAAAATCAGAGTTTATCGCATTATAAATTCTATTTCGTGAAATCTAAATAATAGACTAAGACTAGATGTTCTTAAATAAATAATTAAATGAAAATGTTAAATATATATATTTTTTTATAAAATGATTTCTCATTATGATATGTAAACAAATCCACATAGATTAATATTTGAAAATAAAATTAGTTATTCATCGAGATACATCAGCCTATGAAACAATATCCTTGCATTTCTGACATCTGGGGAAGCAAAAATGCTCATATTCGGCATTATATAGTAATCGGTAAAATTTGTTGGCATTTAATTTAAAGACTTTGATTTAGTTTAGTCCATATTTGATTATCAGTTAGAATGACATGTAGTAAGGACGTAATTGATGCTTCGGTTACACTTTCTAAATAAAACTATTGAAGAAGTAAACTAAATACAGAAGAACAGTAATTTAAAAAAGCTTGTACACTTGTCAGGCTGTCGACGTACTGTTGAAATCTCTCGCCTATTGTGTCACAAGTGGAAGGTATATGTAACATCAGAATTCACTACTACTGCGTCTCAACGTGATCTTATGATATTAAATTTTTAATATATAACTCGTTTTAAAACGAAATGTACGTAAATGTACATTACCAAGTAACCGGTAAGCGATAATTAGCTGGAAAAAGAATAGTATCTAAACGTTGTATAGATTTGATTGTTTCCAATCGATACTAGTTGCGAGTTGCAACATACGCGCCGGAGCAGTCGTCGCGGCCTTATACCGTTCCATGGCGCGTGCTTCTAGACGCGTTCAGTCGCATAACAATTCCATTTTAATACCTTCGTGCATGCAATGTGATACTTGTTTGACGAAATTACTAATTGATTACTCGTTTTGCGGGCGGCGTACGTTTCCTTGAACATGTAAAAGGAGACCTTTCTATTTGTGTCAATTTTATTCATAATTATTATTTTTTTGATAATAATAATATGATATTAAAGTATGCATTAAATAACACATATATAAGTATAAGTACATGTATAAGCTTGCAATAGGTTTTTATTACAGAAAATATAATCATATATATATATATTTTTATTCACAATGTAATGTAGATACAATTATAACATTTATAGAATGTGTTCTTATGTTTCCATAGTTGATTATTCACAATTCATATTATTCTAGGCGAATTATTAAATTATATATGTGTAACTAATAAAATTTTGAGCTTTAACTATATAAAACACATATATTTCTATGCGTGATAAGAGCCGGAATAAAAAGTCTGTGATCTTATTGAGTGATATGAAACTAGTTATGTATAAAGGTCGTTCTTTTAATGCATTCATTGAATAACGTGGATCCTGTCGCTGGATCTTATCGAATACTACAATAGTGTAGAGAAATTGCATCTATGAATTTTACGCGAACGCTATACATTAATGGCGGGCTAATTTCTATAACGACGCATAAAAGCGAAAAGAAATAATGAGAAATATCTGTAATATCCAGAGGTGGTCGTCTTATCAGCCCGGACCTGATCATGACAATTTTTATAAATTAAATGGATATTAACTGGCTTATAACGCACCTCGATGTGTCAAAGTGTTACTAGGTCTACCGGTAAATTATAAGCATATTTCTCTCGTAAGCTCTGCACAAACAAAACACTTGAGTTCTTATTTTGAAGTATCGTACACCACAATAAGTATATATAAGCGAAGTGGTGTAATTTGAATTGAACGAGTGGTAGGATCTGTTGAAGAAGCATCACTTCAATACATCTGTCTGTCGCAAAGCAATGGTGCTCGCGCTGCTGTGTTCTGGTCAGAAGGACGCGGTTGGCAACTGGCAATAGCAACACGAAACGTCTTAAGTAAACTTTCAGGTGTAATAAATAATTCTCATGTATATGTGGACTACCGTTGTTGTAAAGTTGATTATACAAAACTGAAATCATGATTCGTTGCTTACTTAATGGGACTAAATTCTATGTATAAATTTAAAGCCACATTTATGACATATCATGAATGCACTAGTTTTCCTTTATACCGTTTTTTGACCTATTCAACCGTTAATCACAGTTACAAAGTTTAAAAGTTTCGTATACGCTATTTTATTATAACGAAATAAAGTTTGTTTATTTATGGGAGATAGTCTTCGGAACTACTGTATGATTTATTTTTTCACTGATAGAAAACTATGTTCTTTTCGAGTGACGTAACGCTATATTTATTAAATTTCAGATTGCAAATAACGCGAACGAATTCATTTATAGTTATCACATAAATTAATATTGTTAACGAAATTAAACAGTGTATATTACTATTTCGTGGTATTTTTTATATATTCCTGTCACACTCTGCAATCTAAACTCGAACTCGCAAGTTTCCAAGTTTACAGATATATATTAATAAGTACTACTACTGATTTTAAAACTAAATAAATCATAAACGAAATGTTAGCTGGACTAAGTAAAACTTAGACCAATTAACCTAGCAACCAACGTAGATTAAAAGATCTTAACACGTTATAAAACAAAATTCATTAGAACTTTAGCATCAGCTAATCAGTATTCATTTAGTATAACAATTACATATATATATATATGTATGTATACTTATTTGTTATTCATATTCTGTACTTGTCCGTTAGTACAGACAAGAACATCAAATGACTGTAAATATCGTTTAAATACTATATGTATAGTTTTCCTTATTTGCATACCTTCATTAACATAACATTTATAATCAAAATCAAAAATATACTACTTTAGGTGATTTAGGAATTTGTAGGGCACATTTCAGCGATAAAATACTACCTCCGTATCGGAAGTACCACAGTCAACGAGAACTAGAAACCAGGACAGGGATAATCAATATCATATTTTACTGTACAAATCTTGTTTATAGTGTTGCGACATATTTTTTAGTAAATGTACAGAGAGGGAGCAAGACCCATCCAGACATCATCACTGTCATTCACAAATGAGCAACCAACCCTATAACAAGATTTTGACAGTAAAACTTGTTTTACACGATCCTTGAATTTATTGTCCGATATATCCGTAATGTGCTTAGAAGAGAATTTAAAAACGATTGCTAGAAAATTATCATATTACAAATGTAAAAATGACAACAAAAGACACGTTACTCTGCAGAGAAATTTACATGTTGGAATCAACATTTTTACTGGAAAACACGATACTTCGTTGATTAGTAAACTGTATTTTACAGGAAACCGAATGAACTCTGTTTAGTACATTACATATTTTTGTAATGCCGCTGAAAGGAGATAAACAACGCAGAATCTTAAAACTCTTCGAGAGAGAGAAATAATCGTTTTGTCGTTCCATAGGTAGTCACTGTCGCCGTCTCTGTCCTACCTACAGCTAAACGTAAAAACTGATACCGAGTGAGATATGTCGGTCGGTAAGTGTGGCCTAGTCGGTAGTTTGCCGCGTCGTATCGCCCACACGTCCCAACTTATATTATCATTGTAGTTTATTGTCCGTGTGTACCGACAAGATTTTGTAATGGTGACCGTGTAGAGCAAATTATGGTAGCGCTACTCGTATTGCTCCAACTCAACTTTGTTGTATTGCTTCGTTTCGATAAAAGATCTATATATTATATATCGCACATAAATGAACAACATGGTGATTTTTCTTTATCGCGGTATTAGTGTTTTGAATTTTTGTTCTACCAAGGGTTCACAGGGCTTACAGTGACAAATATATGAAAAGTTAATTCGTACATTTTAAAATGTAAATTTTCTTTTATACGGTATAAAATATTGTTTGAAAAAATAGAGAATTTTCCAAACTTTATTTCCTATTCCTTAGCATTTTTACAAATTTTTAACTTCGGTGTATGAGGATTTTTCACCATTGTGTTCACCAAAATTCAAGTTTAGTACAGTATTTTATCTATTGGTAATTTGAAAATACTAGTCGGCCATATTTGTTTACTTTTAATTTAGACGATGATTGAGTTTTGAAAATAAAACTACTAATCTTCTGTTTATGTACAAATCTATTTCGGCATATAATATACTAGCTTTTGGCCGCGGCTTCTCTCGTGTTAATGTCGATTTATCCCTCGGGAACAGTACTTTTTTCTTAATTATTGGTACCCTAATTTCGGTATCTGTTGAGTATTAAAACCGTGTAAACGTAATAAACAAAGTCATTTTCGCTTTTATAATATATTATTTACGATTAGGGTAAAGATTGATAAATTTATACATCATGAAGAATAGCACACATAAGTATACTTTCTGGAAAAGACTATAAACTAAATTTCGTAATAACTCTCCGCTAAGTGGTGCTGTAGCTCGCCTATTTCTATATCGTCCAGACTATCGCCATTTAAATTGTTATGCTACAGACAAATGTAACGGAAATACGCTACCGACTTTTATAATTGAGATGCAAATAGATTTACACGTTATGTCTCGGAACTTACATACTTTGAATGGAAATTAATAGTTTGTATTTTGTTTTCGGTGACAGCCCTATCATTGTGAAGACATGGTTAAAGATTTATTAAGTCCGGTGACCTTTTGTGCCGACTGCCACTGCTCCCTCCCCAGGATCAACTCCGTAGCAATGTCTTGTGAAAACTTGATATTATTCAAATGATAAATCAATGTTACCACTTTTACTTTAACATATTTGTCGAAAAATATTGAAATACGTATTATTATCCATTATGATTTACGTTAGCGGAAGTGGACAGTTCGCTATCCGACCCCAATATACTAAGCGTTATCTTTGATTTGTATATATCGATTATAATGTTTATTGATACTTTTGCACTTTTGACTTTTGTTGTTATGTATTTGTCATTTTTTTTAATATTATATATACGATTAACATAATAAAAATAAATATATATAATAAAATAAGATATTTTATATCATTTGATCGTGTGATTTAGTTAAATAAAACTAGTTCTGTGTCTATTACTAGTATAAGGACGTTGGTTGGCGATTCAATCGGTTATTTTGTGTATACATTTTATTGAATTATTATATTTGAATTTATTATATTAACTTTTTTTTCGAGTATTCATAACTTTTCTTCTTCTAATCTAAGACTTTGCAAGATCAATATATGTTTAGTCATTTATTTATTGCTAAGATTGATAGATCGCTTTTGCTAGAATAGCGTTGTTTGTATACGTCCGAACTATGTAATTTTTTAAAATAACAGTGCCAAGTGTTTTAAAAGTAAATTAATTAATTTATTTTTATTTATTCAAATATAAATTATCCTATATTCAAATATTTAATGGCGCCTTTTCCCCCATCGAAAGAAAGGCATCTCCACTGACGTCACAAGACAAAAATGCAGTAGCGACCTGCATTGCCGGGGGCGGGCGCACGCGCACCGCACCGTCACTTCATCCTCGATTGTTTACCCCGCGAGCCGCTAGCACACCGCTAGTAACGTAACAGTGCGCGGTTGCCGCTCTGCGCCTCGCCTCCTCTCACTTTCGCGATTGTCGCCATCCCGCTCGTATAAGCATCGCCTGTCCCGCTCCCTCGTCTAGCGGTGCTCGACTTTTTTGGACGTGCAGTTTTTTCCGTTCTAGGTTATGATCGCTTTACGGGGTCAAAATATTGTTTACAAGGAATTCATTAAAAACATTTATAATTATTCTATATATAATTATTTTTATTAATCTGAATATTACATAATACAAACTATTTTATTTCGTTACTGAGAAAAAAGAAATGTTAACGAATAACGGGGCAATGATTATTCATTCGCGCGCGGGTTCAAATATAGAGATGCAAAAGAGTTCAACGTGTGGACGAAGCGCGCCCGCGCATCCACTATTCGAGTGGGCGCAGATGACCATGTAAAAGGGACAAAACGGGAACTGTTTACTGCATTTCTAATTTCATACTAAATACCATGTTATTTATAACCCACCGTTTATAATCTTGCTGTTAATAGGCAATGCAAAATAATACGCTATACACCTAAAACTACTCACGACATTATTTTATTCTAGGAACTTGGCTATAATGTAGGGATCTGTCCGACTTCTGGAACACTCTATTACATAAATAGGACATCATTTAACCCCGGCTTCAAGACTGTAGCCGGGTGTCATCGCAAGGACCGGGCGCCGCCCCGTGATCCGCCCTTTCTACCTTCGTGTAGCATTTAAAAGTCAAATAATCGCAATTTTTCCTCGACAACCACTCGCCGTCACCTCTCGGTATCTTTTGTCAAGGAATATTTTTGTCTAACATCGTCACGTCGTAAAGGAACGCGCTGCAGCTCTTGAATTTCCATTGTAATCCATTGACCTCTAAGAGTGTGTGGGAGTATTGGAAACACATTAGCAAGTCGCACGAACGTTTTATAAATGTGTTCGTCTCATGCTGATGGATGGAATGACTTTTTCTTGAATCTATATCAGAGTGCTGGGATAAATTGCAATGATTTTTTTGTTTTACACGGTCACTGATCTATCGGTTACAATGTATATTCAGTCACCGTGTATAATAAGTCGTCAACGAGTATAGGGCTGTTTCGTGGTTTGCGCTTACGTCATATGTAAACTGTATTTCGGTTAAATGAAGGCAAATCGTCACGTTACACAGTAGAAAGTGAAGCGGGCGCATCGGGCGCTAGAAAGCGGGCGGCCACGCCCCCGCGTCCCCTTCTGCTGCGAACTGCGATCTACGACACCGGACTCGTATATATTCTTTTACTTTATATTTACAACTTCCATACTAGATGCATTAGAGAAAAGTTAATCGTTACCTTAATTTCATTCGAAATGTTCGTATTTAAATTTCCTGTGTAGTATTTCATTAAAAAAAACAATAATCGAGGTTAAACGGCAAAGAATCATACTCATTTAGATTTGCTCTCATTTGAACATGTCGATTGTGATTTCTGCGCAATAAACGATTAGAGAATTACACAAAAAAAGTATATCCCAAAGTTAGAAATGAACGAGAACAGTATTTTAACGTATATCGAATGAGTTATAAAACCACGGTTGTACTAATAAAATCGTATAATAAAACGACGAGCGGGCGACAGTAATACACCATAAACGGTCTCCTTGTATAATTTTATATCTAAACAACGTTTTAACAGTGTCGTAACGATCGCGAGCAATAACCCCTCATTTGAAAGTTAACACTAAACTCGTTTGGAGGTTGCGCTCCTCCCCTTGTCGCGGTGTCGCGACCCCACGCGCGGCACAGCGCGCTCCACGCGGCTCGCTTCCTCTCTGCCAGGTGCGACTTCGCCCCTTCCGCTGCATCTGCACACTGCAACGTAACGATGACCGTTTACGTGGTCGCTAAATTTTTATAACACTTTAATTAAAAGACTGTACACTATCATTTTCTTTTGAAACATTATATTATATTAATATTTAATTTTGCTCAAAGGTTAAAATTTGTATTTCTTGTGTCGTCGTCGGTGTCGTGATTATCTTTCTTTTAATATTGTGCTGTTCTAACTGTCAAGTTAGTTTACCGTGATTTTATAAACAGATATTTATAAAAAAATTGTATTCAAACTGACAGAAATTAACACTTGAATATTTTTCAGCTTATTAATGCTCGTTAATATAGGCATATAGAAAAAATACTCGCAAACAAAAATACATTCTTATAATTTGTAACGCAGATAGGCAAATCTCTATCACTTTAGCAAGTGTTTATTGTCGTACAGTAAGTATTACAGTAGATGCTTATTTCGTACAAAAAATAAGTTATGTGATAATCTATGGTTTTATATATCGTAGTCGAAAAATTGTATTATAGATAATATAATAGTAAATTATAGAAAACATTAGTCGGAGTTTGTTAAAGGCGAACGGGCAGTGTTCACCCCGGTTAGCACGTTGTGATGTCCAGACTAGGGACGATGGGTGTTTGACCCGATGTAATATTTGCATACTCAAGGTCGGCGCACCACCTGCCACCGGTTTCACCTCGACTCTAGTCTATATTGGTTTACTATATTTTAATCAGACTCGGTCTAATTATACATATCTATAACTAATTAAAAACATTTCTATTTTTTTTTATAGTTTGGGGGTTTTAATAAATATTAACAGTTATAAAAATACATTTTTTATTAGACAGTTTGACAGTAGAATAATTAATAATTAATTACCCAATTATTATTACGGCCAATAATTTATATGTTACACTAGACTTAATATTCGCTATTGAAAGTTCGAACAGGGAATGATAAGTCTATTAAATTAAGGTTTAAATAATTGCTTGAACTTACGTGATAAAAAAGGTGAACAAGTATCTTAATAGTTTATATTGTATTATTTGATTAATTCTATTCAAATCAATAGAGTTTATGAAGTTATTTCTGGTAACTTTTTTTCCTTATTCTCTGTATATTTAGCGAGCGCAGATTATGTGTATGTTTTTCATTACATATCTAATCAAATAGTTCAGTTTCTATAAATGCGTAGATATTCGACTGCGACAGATTTTCTTTATTGACGTATTTACAATGGTTCTTTCGTGACGAAGGGTAGATCAGATCGATTCGTTTCTCTAGGTTTCAATTTCATCAGGTTATTTGCACATCCGCTACCGATGTAAACAATCTCACCTTGTAAAGTTATATTAGCAAATATATGATTAACTAGCTGCGCCCGTGGCTTCCCACACATTATCTTTATAGATTGTAGTCTGCATGATTATTCTGGGCTCTATATTACTGTAAAGTTTCATCAAAATTCGTTTACTAGTTTTTGCGTGAAAGAGTAAAAACTGCCTCCTGTCCTTGCAAATTTTCCCGTTTGTAATATTGACTAGGATAAAGTTGAATTATATAAGCAAATTCTAAAACAATTGTTTCTAAAAACAGTTTTACATACCTACATTAATTATTAAGGCACAGTGTTGCTTTGTTTCAAGTTTGTAATTTCTATTATTTTGCAGTTTTATACAGTACTGCAAATTAATTCCAATCGTATCAACAACTCCTCACCGTGCAGTAAACAAGTTAATATTAGTTTATAATTGTCGCGCTGTTATTTGACTCCTCGACAGAGCGATTCATTTAAGTGACGTATTCTTGTTGAAATCAAGGTATCGACCAAATAAGTATAAGCTCCCTCAATCTGTGGTTTTACTATAACCACCCCATGAACGTGAAGGTATTAAGCAGTGAGATTACGGCGAGTGTGTTAAAGGCAGAGAAACAAGGCAAAAATAATTGTGTTAGTTGATCTTAAAGCTACCTATAAGTACTAATCGCATCATTTCACGGTGTAATGTTTTGTTTCATTGTTCGAGGAATTCCTCGTCTTCCATTTATGTGTTCCAAATATAGACATGAAAGTTTAGAGCAAGAATTAGGTAAGCGTAATTAGCTGATATTGAAATATAATTTCCATCTTGAACTTGAAGTTTCAGACAAAAATCTGTAATCTCTGTAATCTGTTCGCCCGTTTCTACGCTTCTATAATAACGCCTTTCAACAAGCAATTGTTTGTAGATAATTAGTTTAATAACATGGCGTGAAATATCAACAATACTCACTATACAAAACTCTTGAATGATCTCGTACACGTGAATGTGTTCCGAAAAGTTTAGCATTCTGCCGCCTGAAACTCTTTGGGTTAAGGTCACATAATTGGTATATTTAGACCACTTGATGTCTTACTGTTATTGTAATAAAGATGGAATGTATAAACATCTGTGTAAACACTACTCCATTTAATAATCGGCGGAATGTATGCGGGGTATTGTGATATGCGACAATATATCGTAAGTGGTTTTTAATATTTGAATATGGTAAATAATATCACGCGTTAATTTCTTGATGATTTCGTTTGGTTTTTTCGTTTCTTTATCTGAAAAATAACAAATAACTGGGATGAAACAGCACGAAATATTTTTTAGCAAGTACTTAAAAAGGAGAAATGTTTACATATATATAAGAGAGACAATATACCAGGTAGAGATTTGAATCGTTTTTAGTACCCGAACTGTCCATAGTAATGCTACAGCTGAAAAATATAATTTCATCAATAAGTGGCATTAAGACTAAATCACAGTTATTTTTACGCAGTATTCGTGTAATGGTACTGGAATAATTATTAAATGGTTTTGATTTGTGGTTTTTTACTATGTATTGACTGAAATTGTTTCAATTTTCCAGTTGATTACGTCCTTTCGGGGCAAAAATGTGAAGAACATAATGATATAATCAATTATATTTTAGACCGATTGTTGTATAGATAATGCTTATACATAAATGCACTTTCCGGGTGGGTATTGGCCCGCTGGATAGTAATAATTCTTTGATTTTGCACCTTTATGCCTCTGGCTCACGGCCAATACCACTTTTAGAACGATTTCGAGGTCTCCCCGCACAATTTGAGCTTGTGTCGTCTAATAGCAATTAACACTGCACTCGATGATCTTTAACATCGGGAGTAATGAATTGAATTGCGTACCGATCTCTGTCATGACATCATTGTTTCGTTGTAAATGTACGTGACTCATTGGTGGATTGGTTCGATGTTATTGTCCGACGAGAATGGATACTGAAGAGTGCAGGACACGTATTTCTGATTACCTTTACTTAATATGGCCATGTCTCTTTGTGTTGTAGGTAATAGTTAATTTTACTCGGTATTGCAAAACTTTTCGCAATTATTCCACGTACAACCAAAAGTTTTCTATAGTAAAAATTCGTTTGACGACATATCGAAGAACCTCTGTTCTCTTGTATCTTCCGATCCTGGTGACAGTGTGAATAGACGCACGTATCTCATGTGTTTCCCATGTGGCTAACGTTTTTCCATCGTATTTCGATTATCATAAAGAGTTAGCTGATGTTCATAGATCACTTTTACCAAATAATGTTAAAGGAGTTGCATAACACAATACAATTGTGCACACAAAGAATTAACATATGAATGTTTGCACCATCTCTTTGTTGAAATAATATGCGATAGTGGAACGGGGTACATACTTATTGATATAGGTTTATTATTATATGCAAGTGTCTGTATATGTTGTACTGAAATTAAATTTTTATTGTAATATTGTTCCAGACGGAGCTGTATGGCATAAAATGGCGTAAGCTAGTATGGGGCGAGACGAGCGGCGGTATCGAGAGCGAAGAGGGTGCCGCGCCCCTGGCGGATCCCGTGATCAGCAGCTACGCGCGCTGTCTCGCCGGCGACATACTCTGTGTGTGGCGGCGCGTGCCCTCGCCCCAGTCCTCCGACTTGTTCGAGACGAGCGCTCCACCACCGCTCTCGCTGCGAGCCGCCAAGGAACTCTGGATATTCTGGTACGGCGAGGAGCCCGACTTGAACGGTCTCGTCGCTCCCGAGCTGATTACAAGCCGTGAGTAACAATGTTCTTATTATTATTTGTATTATATAACTTTTATTTATTTTAAGCTAGCCCAAGTAAGTGTGTCATATCAAGCGATTTGTTATACAGGACTATTTATTATCACTGTGATGATATTACAAAAAAATAATATTTTCTGCATTTGTTTATACGTATCAGAATATTCAGTTGGATATTAAACGGACGTATAATAAACGCAAAGTGTTTATTACGCAAGACAAGAGTATATCTCACTCAAGAGAGATAATCTGTTCGCTAACAGTATCGCACAATGGCTGAACTTAACAAGTCGTTAACCAGCCTCCGCGCCGCGCCGTTCCATCGAAACAATTAGTCGCAACGATTAACATCTCATAGAGTCTACGCAGCACTAAAACTTAACAATGGACAACTATTTAGTAGGGGCCGTACACTCGTTAGACTGTATTACTAATTTCATATGCCTGATGATTGAAATTCACATGCACAACTGTACGTGAATCGTGTAGGTTACTCAATGGTCATCTGTTACCTAATCTCTGAATAATTACTTTTTATCTGTTTATTATTATAATATTAGTTATTATTAACAGAACTCTCTGAACTATTACATTATAAACACAGCTATAATTAAACCGATGAGTGGTACAGTAGGGCCGCGGTTAAACTACTGCTCCTTCACAATGAAAGCGCAGGCGCGGTAATTAGTTCGTCGTGCTGAATAACACAGAATGGCACTACATGATATTTAGACCACTTTTGTCATCATCTCTGCCACATATTTCTATCTTCTTCTAGTTTTATAGAGAACGAATGAGATAGATGTTTCACCATATACTCTGATTTTTTCTTTTAATTACTGGGACTGTTTTCGTGCTTTGATTGTTAAAGGTGTTTTTAAACATATACGTAACTTAGTATCAAATTTCTTGTTTAAAGTTGTATTCATATCCTTTTTTAACATATCCTTCTTTTTCATTAATTCTAAAAAGGAGTTACTTCTTGTGTATAACCTTTGTGGTTCTAGTGAGTTATCATGGCTTAGACTGTAACCATAAACCTTAAACATAGAGTAGGGGTAATGGCTGCAATGTTAATCACAGTAATGAATAATGACTCGCTATATCTCCTCAGATCCTTCTCGGAAGGTAGTTTACGAAATTCAGACATTACCGCATTACTCGTTTTGTGTCGTCGCCTCGCATCGTCCTTTCGTTTTGTTTTTCGAGTTTTGCAAAATATCCTTGTCTCTCCTTTAAGGAATGTTAATGAGGTGTGTTCGTAGAAGAGAATACTTGTTTATTGTGATCAGGATATCTGACTTGAATTATTTTTTCTGTTGTAAATTCTAACGTATTATCATTTACATTGACGACTTCCCTAAAACTTTATTTAAAAACTTGGGTACGATGTCAACATACATACCTATAATGTATGTTTAAAAGATTGTCTATAAAGATTGAAGAATAGTTTTGAGTCGAATTCGCAGACATTTTGTATGAGTGGCCGTTATGTCGCGCCGCCAAAAAGCATGTGGGCGGGCGGTCGGCCCCTTCTAGATATCCTAATCGCAACATTTTGTTGCTTATACGGTCAATGTATTTATTATATTGTTGTACAGTGAATTTTGGATTTACGTGTTCGTCATTTTATGTTTCCATCAGTTCCTATGTATCGTTGATGTTGACAGTACAGTACCAGGTTAGATTACATCACAGTACATGCTTTGTAAACATTCATATGTCGACACTATTAAATTGTTATCTTTATTCGATTCAGAAAACACTTTTTTTATATTATATAACTTGTTGACCCGCCAAGAAATTATTCAAGTTGTATATTCCAAGCCCAAAGTCAGTAGTAAAATACACTTAAAAAATCGTGTTTTTGACTTATAAAAATCGTCGTGTGTGTTTCTGAAATTAGTTGTTTTATGATTTTAGTGACTTTAAATAAAAGTATTACTAGGATAAAAGTATAATATGGTTGCTGTAATCTAAGACAAGCGCTTAGTAAGAGTTAACGAGAAATGTGTTGTCCGCCCGCCCAAGGCGCGCGATGCGGCACGCCGGCTATGTCATCGGCCTCTTTAGTGGGCCGGGCGCGGATGAAGCCCCGTTTTTCCTTTTCTTTCTTTTTCACAAACTGAAACCGAGGCTTTGTAGGTGCACACGATGCAGACATGTAATACGTTGTCGCTGTTTTACTTTGGGTTTCATTTCTTGGATCGTTTCTCTTTGTATTCAAAATTCAAATGAGAGGCACTAATCGACCGACGCCTAAGCACGGTAAAATTAAATTAATTGTAATTAGTGGCCGTCCTGTGCTCGAAATTCGACCAAAACAAATGGTATAAACTGTTTTTATTCACGTGTTGATACGTAGATATTACTCTTATAGTAGACGTAAGAAATCCGAAGTGCAACGAATAGAGACTTATATGAATAAGTGATTTGTCTCGGCAACGGTAACAAACTCCATTTTGTTTAATTGATGAAACTAAAGTTCGTCAATCATTACTAAACAAAAAAAAAATCGGTTGACAAATAAAGAAAACGCTGTTGTATTGTTTTATCTCCGTCTACTTACATATAGATTATTGAGTTAGTTCTCTGTTGAACTTCTATCTCGGCTTTTATAAAACAGAAATGTTTTAACAGTTAACTCGCGAACGATATACGTATAGCTGTCGTTTGCGACAACAAATAGGAATGTGGACTTACATAGTTAGAATGTCTGTATATTCATGATAAAATAGTACAGGTCAGGATATACCGATGATAATCACGAGTCAAATATCTAAAAACGGCTGTCACTGTTATACGCAACTACTATGCTCCGTGAAACCTATTAGATATCCTTGATATATGATATACCATTGTAAATACTAAAATATTACATAGTGATTCTCTGTGACAAGTACATCAACATAATATGTATGTAGGTCGCTTCCTAATGTCGACCAGCTAAATTTAAGATGCATCGAACTAGATTATACTAAAGTAGATTGGATTCGGACGATTGATAAAGATGATGAGAAGAAATATGGATAAGAATCCGATCCCCATTCGATTTGCGAATCGATCTGTTTATCAACAGGTTGTTTGCTATCTCAAGATAAACTTTGTCTTCGCTTCGGGTTACAAATGATTTACTGCAAACTTCTTCGTAAGCGGGATAGACTACTTACTTGGATAGTTTTCTTTTTTATTTATTCTCCGTATGTTCTCATGTAAGTGACAAAAGACTTTCTTGCTTGCGCTGATTTTTATTGCTAAATCACTTCGATTCGTTTAAAAAAAAGATAATGTATTCCTCCCGTTTTGTTTTTGATGACATTTACTTGTATAGTATGATAATAGTTTTTCAAGAATTTACAAGTTACAACATTTAGCTCTATCTAGCTGAAGAAACAAAATAGGTACTTAAATAGATATTGCAATAAGTAAAAGTATTAATCCATTTAGTACAATTGAAAAAAGTTATTCATATCCCTATGTCAATCGTATGTCTATTCTACCTATGATGCTATCTATCTAGTTGTTCGAATGGCATTGACCTAAATGATAGATATATTTTTTACTTGACATTTTGTAAACTACAAGTTTGCTTTTAAATTATTAGATCCAGCAATAACTTGATTACTTTGTGTATACATTTACGATATTCATTTCGCTATGAAAAAAAACTGTCGCTTAATATATTTCAGTATGGCGTTAGTAAGAAATTAATCATTTCCTTCGTATAACTAGCGAAATCATCGGTGACTAAGTAACAAGTACATTGTGGTGATCGCTGACAAAAGTTCCTTGAATAGCAGAGTTATCCTCTTGTTAAATGTATTGGCGCGTGCGCAGCGATGCCGTGCGCGCCCTCTCGCGGGCAAGTTCGCGCGTGACTGGGCAAATACTAAAATAGATCGTGACATAAATCTACATAAACGGTCTTGATTTGACTTCCAATTCATTGTGTTTGTCCTCGATAGTTATTAATTTTTAAGTCTATACTCTATTGCGAATCAGTGGTTATTATAATCTGTAGCAAAATATAAATAAAAAGTTTTTTGATTACATAATATGTTTTCCATTTGGACATTTATAGCTGTTTATTTTTTTAAATCACTTTTCCTTCACACGGTATGCAAAACGTGAACTAAAATCGTATCTAAATTTTTACTAGAACACCTTGACCTCTATCATGTAATGGAAGGTACGATATAATTATATATACTATACAGCTCGGAGAACTGCGTCGTAATAATCGAAGCAATCATCGAATATAGGTAAATAGTACGAATAGAAATATCAAGTTCTCATCCGTACAGTCTCGTATAGATGTGATTTGTTGTTGACATTGACATTCGTTGTGCGGCACCGGGCGACCCTTGCGATGTCGTCTCATACAAATCCATATTAATAAGCCTCTATAGTCGTGTCTTATACATGTAATTCTTTTTCTGATTTTTGTGATAAATAAGTATTATAATGCATACCGATCACAAATATAATGTCAAGAATAAAACTTTCTGTATTTCTGTATGCATATCTGGATTGAATATGAAACGGTCACGCAGCTGTAGCTACGCTTTGAATTTTACCGACGATTTGTCATTTTCTTAAAGTGACCCTAATTTTATACTTAATAACTGTCTATATAAAAATTATCAATCACACTTAAAAGTTTACCAAGTAAAACTTATTGCATAATCTGATTTTGCGATATATCTTGAAAAACTAGGCAGCTTTCACTTTACCAAAATTTGCAGAATTTTTGGGTACTGATTCGATAATGATTTTACTATTAATTGATAGTCTTTTCGTCTTTCTATGCGTAGGTCCAAGATTGTATGAAGATCTCTATATCTTCTTTACAGTATAAAATCAAATTTTCAATCATATTTGAAAACTTTTTAACTAGACCACCTTGTTTTGTTTTTGAACAAAAGTGAATCATTTACCAACATACGTTGAGAGAGTAAGACCCTTTGTAGGAACAAAGGTGATAAAGGCTGATAAAGTTTTAGCCAAATAAGTCGACAGAGGTCGTCCGGCGTGGAGGTTGACGTACTTTACGCGAAGCGATCCGCTAAGGACCCTATTACACGAGGAACGCAATGCGACACGTTCGCGGCCGCGGTCATCTCAATTGTTTCAACCTTGCGAATCTATTAATCGGACGGTACGGTGCGTCGCATGATACGATAGCGGCTATCGCGAAATCAATTTGACAATTGACGATGCTGCGGCCCCTCGTGCTGCTTACTTTTCACTTATAGTAGAAACTTCTGCCATGGGGTCAACGACATTTGTATTTATCTATGCTCCGTTGTATTTCTATAAAACTGTATTTATGTTTCGATTTTCAAATATATGTGTATACTTTATATAAATTTTATATAACTGTTTCCGATTTGTTTGTTTATTGACTGTAATATGAAAATGAATAACAATAGAGTGTCAGTGATAATTTACCTTGCTATGGACTTTGAGACTTTTAGGATTCCCTCAGTGATTCCAGGAGTTGACCTCCTATAAATAAATCAGTTTTACCTTTTTGTGGTGGGTATAGTAAACTAATATAGTATTTCTGTTCAAAATTAATTGAGAAATGTGTATAAAATTTAGTTTTTTTTGTCGGTGATAGCTATTATTTTCTTATGAATACTGAAAACAATTATTTAAGATCTGTCACCAGGCACCTGTTGGTGTGTTTCGGCAGCTGCATTTGAGAGCCAGTCTTCTTGTAGGTTTACCGTGATTACTATCTTAGACCACATCATCATTTAACATCAGATTAGATTATGGTCAAACGCTAAACTATAAAGTATAAAAAAAATTGTTTATTTGAAATTATGAAAATTAATTTCATTTCTATAGGCTATTCTCTTGTAAACACAGATTCTAGTTTACGAATCTATATAGATACGAAGATAAAATGTTGAAACATTCTCCACAATAAAATCACAATACAGTTTCCGACGTAATCGCGGAGACATTAGCCGATATAGGAAAAATTGTGTAATATCGCACCTAGGTGTTAAACAAGTCGTAAAATGTTACGCGCTGCCTTACTTACCGGAACGTCGCGTCGTCACCACTTTGATATACTAAAAGTATGTGTAAAGTATTATTTCTGGACAAAGAACGACATACTGTTCTAGTTTTTTTTTATATTGTTAAATCTGCCCTTCGACTACAATCTCATTTGAAGTCATTTGGTTAAAGCTTATTTACAATATAAATGATTCGCAAATAATATTAGTTTGTTGCCGCGACTTCTTTCTCGTAAAAATGATTTTGTTATTTCACAAGAACTATTTATATGGATTCATTTTGGGTTGTGTCTTAATGGTAATTTGATCATTGCTATCTAACCTCTTTACCTTTTTTACTGATCTTAAGTTATCTTTAGAAAATGTTATAATGATTGCATATTCCCAATCGAAAAGCGTAATGATATTTAACTTAGATAATAGTCTAAAAAATTACCTATTTGCCAATAAAACTTTCATTAAAATCCATCCAGCCACTACGGAGATGACTTCGTAGAAGTAACAAACAGATATACAGAAACTGGACATCTGGATATGTCATATATGTTTTAATCATTTTTAAGGATTCGTTCAAAGTGTTAGGAGACGTCAGAATAGGTACATAAAAATTAGGTCGATCGATAGGAGGAATATGTGAATTGTACATATAGTTGTCGACTTGCTTGTACTAGTAGAAATCATTTCCTTCATGATTGTAAGTAGCGAGTATATTTTTATTCTCCATAAGAATAACAAGACGTGTAACCTCTTAACACTTTACTAAACAAGCATTACATAACAGTCTTCTTTATATTCTTAAAATAACGTTCACCGTGATAAGGTCGACAATTGTATCATATATAATGTAAGTAGGGAACAACAGCACAACAGGCATTCAGTTCATGGCCTCCCTACCGATAAGGTACTGTCAAAAATTGTTTACAACCAACGTACCCGAACCAAGGGAAAGGCAACGTAATCATTTTTGTGTTTAGCTCCGAGACAATGCGAACCAACGCGATGCCCCGGTATAATGTTCCCAAGTGTTAATAGTGACTCGGCACACACAGTATTCCATAATGTATCTGAGTTTGCGACAAACTATAGATAACATTGCGATGTTATTATTCAAATTCACGTATTTATATAATATGCCAAATATGAATATTAAAATAATTATTACGGAAGATTCGTAATCGCACTTTCTAAAAAAAAAAAAACATGACGTAATCGGTCGCATCGCGCGCGTCCACACTAAACTTCTGTTATGTACTTACTCACTTGTGAAATTATAAGAAGGAATTCACACGTTCGTGTCGAAGTTTTGTATAGGTTTGTATGGAAATTTACGTGTACTCTTCGATTTGTAACTAAATGCGCAATTGTCGCGATAAATCTTTCCCCGGTCACCGCCGTATTTCCGCTGATACGGTGACGTGGACCGCAAGGACGATCTTTGTTTGATATTAAAACCTCACAGGGTTTCTGGGTTATTTTTAGGGTGTTTCGTAATGTTTTTTTTTATATATATTTAGCGATAAATATAACTAATGTTACCTCTGGAGTACAAACTCTGAAACACAGGCCAATTGCTTGGGTTTTTTCGAAGCAAAAGTGATAATTGACTTGGCAAGAGGTTACAAAATTTTCACAAGGTCTTTCTTGCTAGAGTCCGCGACTTTTGGTATCGTGGTAATGGTTTAGATGTTTGCTGGAAACTACTTATCTTATCTGGTTTAATTGTGGACTGTCTTGCATTTTACACGCTTTTTATTAGTTTCACCTGTATATATGAATGTAACGGAATCTTTGAACGGGATTTTGCCCCACTTTGAACGAACAAATTTGAATCAAATTTTGCACACTCGACGAAGACCCATGACAATGCAATAATTCGATCAAAATATCAAATTACCCTGATTTTTTTTTTTTCGAACTGACCAAACTGTTAGCCTGGCAAGGCTGCTACAGTTCCACCGGACTACACAATTACCCTGATTAGATTCGCCAGGATTCATACATTTATCGTATGATAGTAACAGGGATGGAGCTAGTGCGCGAACTACGCATGTGATTGAAATCTTTGAATATTTTCGAAATCAAGACACATTTGTACACATTCAAGACAATTGTTTTAAAGCAAATCGAACCAAAAATCGAAAAATAAATTATAGTTAAAAAAAAACTTAAAATACGCTTTTAGAGATAATCTAAGTAAAAAATAATTCTTAGCATAAGAATAAAATTTTGTGTGATATTTTTAAACAAACTCTGCTTTTCGTAACCAATAGACCTGGTAGTTAGTTTAAAAATGTCGTAGTCCGGTGAAACTGTAGAGGCCTTGCCAGATCAACAGTGCAGGCAGTTCAAAATGTAAAATGTCATACATAGCCCACGCTTTTAGAATAGTGATATTAATTTTCTCATCAGTAATTTTATTCTTATGCTAAAAATTAGTTTTCACTTCAATTATCTCTGAAAGCGTGTTTTTTAGTTATTTTAAACTAAAATTTTTCGTTGTAATTTTTACAACTTATCCCCTAACCCTTTCATCGATTTTAAGTTACCTATATTAAATTTTATAGCCTCGATAGCGTAATGATGTGAAACACAGATACTATTTTGAAAAATCATCTTTTTTCGAGAGTATGCGTTGCCCAAATCGTTTCAGCCGCTTCGGAGACTGACACGGTCAAACAGACACTTCTATTTTACATTAACATATAGATTATTCAAATTTTATACATGTGATTGAGTTTTATTTTGTTTATACTTTGAATATACCAACAACCCCGTTTAGTATTGTGTTATAGAAACCAGTTTGTTCGTTCAACGGCGACAGTTCTATATTTGTCAGACCAATCGGGTTCTTCGTACGGGGGCAGGGTTCAAGGATTATGATTTGTTCCGTATTTCATTACAAATGTTTGTTAACCTATATAATCGGTACAATCACGTGTTAGTCTTAAAAATATTACTCAAATGGGGAAAATATATTTAAAATCCTTTTATTTTTGTATTCGTTTTAAGATATTATGCGAATAAAGGCAAACCGACAATAAATAATAGGTATACATATATACAATAAATATTTAGATTTCAATGAATGAATGCATGTAATGATTAAAAGTTTTTTTTAAAATAAACATTGATAATAAATTTGTAATTAACACACGCAAAGCCACTGACTAAAGTAGTTAATATTGTATGAGAATGTATTAAATCTTATTATTTAAACGATTTTAAATGATGTACTTGTATGTCATGTTCAAAGTTCTATGATTTTTGTGTTGAATAAAGAAAATACACGAGGCCAAGGTGTGGTGTTTCTCTTATAAAATAATAAAGGGTTTTAATGTAATTGTGTTCAAGATCGTCGTTTGTTTACTTGCCGTAGCCCGCGCCGCCAACCGAGTATGCAACCGGTGCATGCAGTATTGAAACGAAGGTCGGTTCGAACACGGGCGGACGGAAATAACCGCGCGCGCGCGTAAGGCAATATCCCGTACTATTGTACTAACCGGTAAACGGGTCGACGCGAACACACGTTTTACTGGTTTTTTTTTTTTTTTAGTATTATTTTTAATGAAATTGCACTAATCTATAAACACTATCCATATAATAAACAAATAATATTTCTTACTAAATATCGCCCTTGAAACTCGATCCTAGAACCAAGTTAGAGTTATGTATGCTTTAGCGACCGGTAACAGTTATATTATATTGATATAATTATTAAAATAAAAATAAGAACAAATATATGAAGGTAACTGAGGTGAATTTATCATGTACGTAACTTGTTGAGTGTGTAATAGTAATTAATATCGGCCTTAAAAAATATAGTCGGTTAGAGAGAGCCATAGGTATTACGAATAAATTTTATGTAGTATACTTACTCATAGTGGCCTCTTTATTTTCAATATTTATGATTACTTCTGTTAAATACAAATGTATATTGTAATCAATAAATGTCAATGAATTAAATTTTCACTAGAATAAGTAGTTTCGTTAAAAAGTTGACAAGAAACTAGTCACTTGCACATGACAACGTCAATTTCAACGCCACAATGAAGAAAACGCCGGTAGTTTAGTTTAATTTGATATAATCATCATCGATGTTTATGTTTGTATAATCTCAGTATATCTGTCTCGGTTAGTCTTTAGTAGAATCGTATTAGTGAAAGCAGTGCTACCGATTACTAACACACGTGTCCGACATTCGCAATCCCGCAGCTCGGGCACGACAAGCACTTCAAATTGACGATAGAGCTTTTGTATCGTAATACAAGTTTATATAGATGTTATCATTATGAAATAATACCACGATGGCTTAGTTGATAGCGTGTCGAACATCGCGTCGTTCGACTTAACTTCAAATCCTTGCAACTGAGTCAGAGATTTCGGTAAAGGAAAACATCGTGATGAAACCATAGGATTTATGAGTGGTACGGCTTTTTCTAAGACCGCCTGGTTAGCCACCGTCCTTAAGTTGTTTTTTTTTTTGCTAAAATGTGTGTATTTATAGTTGTACTTGAGAGCCAGCCCCCTCTCTATGTTTTACGTGCTTACCACCTTATCAAATGCTAAAACCTATGGAGTATAGGAAAGAAATATGAATATATCTATCGAGTAGACCGGTGAAACTGTAGAGGCCCTGCCAAGCCAACAGTGTAGGTCAGTTCGAAAAAAAAAAAAAAAATATATATATATCGTGTGTACAATCTCCGTCATCGTTTAACCGGTGATAATTATTTTAGTGATTATAGACCCGTTGGTTTTGAATGTGAGCTTATTTGCGCTAGGGTTGACTGACTGAGGCGCCGCAACGCATCGCTCCTTCCTCGGGGCGAGCGGGCAGGAGCGATGAGGGATAATCTGTTTAGACCGTCCCTGAGGCAGGAAATATGTTGTTAGAACGGTTTTCGCTCAAAATTCATTATTAAAATTTCACCTACCGCGTTAAAAATGATAATTGAGTTTTTATATCTTAATTTCCGTTTATGAGATTGTGTTTGAATTTTCTACATCTGAAGGTCGAGTATTATTAGCATATTAACAGTTATTAAATAAGGTCATTACATTTCAGAATTGTAAACTTTAGTTCCTCCGGATTTCCATGAGCACGCTCTTAGTAAATGTATAAAACGAAATGAAAATTGTAATTTGTATTATCTACACAGATTCCTCGCGCGCGAAAGGGAATATTTGTACTAATTTTGAAGGAAGGATCCGTTGAACGATACAGATGTTGATATGTTACACCGCCATCTAGTGGCTAAATCGATAGTACCTTCTCCATGAAAAGATATTAGTGTGCTAAGTTTTATATATGTATATAGATTAACCCCTTGGCTGATTTTTTAAGATCCAGATATCCAAATGGCGGATTATATATATAGACATATATTTTTAAATCACGACATCGTACATTGTAAATGTCATGGTTATGAATGAAATAATAATTTTACATAGAAATTATAATTTTACAATTACATAATTTGTTATGTTTCAAATTTTTGTAATAAATCAGGTATTTTTTTAACCTTATGCTGCCAACAGTCCGTTGATCTGTGCGCCATAAGATCTACATTAGTTTGTATGGAACTTAAACATTTATGGTTTTGGACAGTCCAGGGGCTAATCGCAAATTATTAAAACGCTTAAATGACTGCTTTTTACCTGCTGATAAGTAAATTTCATTAGTGAACACCTAACTTTATTTAGTCTGGTGAAAAGTTCGCGTAACTTATTTTAAACGTTCTGATTTGGATTGGATCTTGCCTGTGGGTCCGATACCCTCTCACTAACTTGTAGCCGGGATATCTTTGCCACGGATAACTAAAGCTTATTATTAAATGAATGAAAAAAAAATGTCTTCTTGTTTCTGTAATGTACCATGTATTACCGAAATTGACCGCGCGAAGAATTTTAGCGTTTCCAGTTCTTTTTCAATAATTCTAGTATATCAAATATCCATATCATATAATTAAAATATTATCGAATAATTTCCCAAAACTATTTTCAACATCTCACTTTTTAATTCCAACTTATTTTGACGCGGAAATACATTATAATATGTTACAATCTACAATGTACATATCTGTAAATACATTCGCAGTTGGTGTTAAGTTGTTTTCTACTTTTATATTATCTAAACTATTTAAACGCGAGTAAATTGATTATTCACTATGAATATTAACTAGTGGAGGGAGTTGGGGTGAGGCGCCGGAGGCCCCACTGCCGCGGTGGGTTGTACTCGAGCGCGGGGTTGTAAATGTCACGTTACCCCACTCCACGTAGCCGTTCTCGCGGTCAGGGATACTTGCGAGCTATTATTTTACAAATGAAATTAATAAAGGTCACAAACGTAATAATATCGGTTCTTGATTATTTAAACTCAATGGAGGAATATACAGTATTTCTTGGTCAAAATCCCGCTTTATTATTTACTTTAAAAATTTCTTAGCTCAGTTGTTAACGTATTCAGGACAACGCGACGATCGACGTAGTTTTGAATCTTAAGAAATGAAGCAGAGCTTTCGGTGAAGGAAAGCGTCGTGATGAAACCATACCATGGTAGCTAGGGTTTTTTACGCCAGCATGACTAGCTACCACCAGTCCCTCAAGTTGAATATCTATCGTCAAGCACCTATAGGTGTTTTCGACAACTGCACTAAGTACCAGTTCTACTTTAGGCTGATAACATGATAATGTTTACCATCTTTCACATCGTCTCATTTAACATTAGATGAAATTGTGGTCGTGCACAACCTATAACGTATTAAAAGAAACATCATTCCAAATCATTTACTAAACTTGGTTAATAGTCGAGTTTTAAAAGTGGATGTGGTAGTAATGTATTCTTACTTACACATACTACTAACATAGTTTTTTCAGTTGTTGGTTCGAAAACCTCTCAGAAGGCCGCGATCTGTGTCGATAAAAAATATCGGAAAGACCTATTACCCGTATATGCGTATGTGTACCAGTATCATTGTGTTACAAAGTCTGCCATTGAGAAGCAATCGGTTATATGATCCGTATAAATTAACAGATCATCTCCGCAGCGGGAATGTCAATAGACTCGGTTACGGGGTGGGCTCATGGAGCAAACAGTTCAAGGAATGTCAAGGTGCAACGCTGCGCCACTCCGCACTGAACTGTACATTTATTTATCGTATATTACCGATTGATGTTAGACAGAGAGAAACTATTATTAACAATTTTGAGAGGTCTGATTGGCAGAATATTTTAGCTTAATGAATTGTTGGTGATGAACCACCTGAAAAAGATCATGGCCACACCGACCGCAGATGGAAACCGGGCGGGGTTTCAGGCGAGGTAATTGTGCGAGCGGGCGCTTACGCAGAGGCGGCTGTTGCCGGATCGCTATCGATCCGAACCCGCTGTCCGCAGATTGGCCACTGAACCCCCGCGAGGCACACGCCCCCTTGTGCACCTCATAATTTATACGACGACCACGTGTCAGCCGACCTTCACGGTAACGGGAAAACGCAAATAGTTACGGTTCATACGCGCTATTCAAACTCTACCCGTGGAAACTCTTAATCTGAAACGAAATGGGACAGATTAAAAAATAATGGTTAGATTTGATTGCGGGTGTCTAGTTGAGTTGCCGATCAAATATCAAAATTGTACCAAGTGCAACAAGTTATCTGATTTGACGCATATGTATTCAAGTAATCTTTGTAAAGTTATTGATTGTCGAGTATTTTTTTTATTTTATCTTAACCGCGATAATGCATTTTACGAATTGATAAAATAGTATGAGAGATTAAAATGATTTAGTAAACAATTTTATCGCATTTTTCACAAATATCAATATTATAAATGTTATTGTTTTGTTTTGATGCTTCGTTTGCGTTACTGAAATGTCATTATTCGATTCATTTGATAAGTGAGTATAAATGTACACACAATGAACGCATAATAAGAGCGCATCATAACCAGTGTATACAAACATCGGCGTCGATTGCGACACGCGATAAATTAGGTGTGAAGACGGACGATAAGTGGCGCGTAGCACCGGGGCGGGCGGCGGCGCGACTTCCCGCACCGCGCCCCAATCCGCCGCACCGCCGCATACTGGTCGATACAACGCGCGCCGCGTCGGCACACGGCCGTTTGTATACCAACACTGTCATGCAGCCGCATGCTCGATTCTATATTCTAGGTCTCGAGATACAATCAACTAAATCGTGACAATTATGATAAACAAACTATGTATATGTAGTGTTTTTAGCGCATCAGTGCAAATGAAATCGAGCCATAAAACCAACAGTGCTTAATGAACAGTCAATATTTAGAATCTCAAACATAGGAGGCATTATATCAATCGAAAATCGTATCCTGACAATCCCCCACATGTTTATATTTGAAACCATATAGTTATCTCGTTACATTCTTTTTAGCTACCCTGAATTAATCCTTGGAGTCATTTAAAATATAAAGGTTTTAATTATTCGTAAAACTGATTCAAAATCGTCTCTTTGTTCATAATATACCCTAAGAAAATTACCTTAAGTAATGGTGAATAGATTACTAAATTGATTTAATGTAAATTAAATAAGTAGTCATTGAAAAGACGATTTATACTGATAATAAATGTTCAGATTTAAAAGCATATATAGTATGTCGATATTACATAATTCGTTGTGATCGCACAGTGTCCATGTTCTTAGCCTTACTAGTAAGGCTAGGTAACCGATCGCAGCGATCATGTGCCACATGCCGCAGCCGGCTCGGTTCGCATTATGTCTCCTTGGCCCGATGCCAACAGAGCCTAGTAAAACACCCCAAGTTCATTGAAGACACCAATATGAAGTCTACTTTTGGTGTAATACGTGGCTAATTTTTTATTAAAGTGTCCGTCTCCAATTATAACTTTAAGTACTCATTCTCAGCAGTAAGGGGATGGGTTATCTCTGTTATCTATGTATTGTGATAACTAAGTATTTATACAGCCAACTCGCTATAAAATTAATTAAAACTTGTTCTTTTCTATGATATAGAAACTAGAATTCGGCATTTTAAAAGTATATATAAACTTAGGACCTTATAAAAATCTAACTAAATTTAAGAATCAGACTAAACTATTTCTCTCTTTATCTTATTCATATTGCCGAAAAAAAGGACAATATCAAAGGTAATCATTGCCTTATGTTTTAATCTACATTAATAAGTTTTCAACCAAGTATATATAATAAATAGAGAAATTTGTAGAACAACATTTTGAAAAAGGTTAAAAATTTTATTTAAAAAACGAGCTTTCCGCGATGCATGTAACGGACGTACCCGGAATGTGTCTAGACTGTGAACTCCAGACTTGAATGCCTTTGTATAATAATAATACCAGCTCACCGAGAGTTGCCTAATTAACTAGATTAGCCCGTTGAGCACGTCCCGGACTCCCGTTTCCTTCAAATTTAACAATGATATTTAAGCGCTAGTTTTTTTTTTATATAAAGTTATTTTATAATAAAAAATTGGAAAGACTAGATATTTACTTTAAAAACTGTTTATTGATTTACTGTCTGACGTGAACTCATACAGCTGTCTACGTAGTAACCGGCATAATCCTTCTTCTGTTGTGCTAATATAATTCTTCATAATTATTAAATGAATATAAAATGGTCATAATCAATACGTACTATAAAACAAAGTCAGCTGCCGCGTCTGTCTGTCTGTCTGGATGTTCGCGACATCAAAAACTACTGAACGGATTGTAATGCGTTCTTCACCAATAGATAGTGTAATTCACGGGGAAGGTTTAGGTATATAATTTATCAAGTTTTTTTGTACGTTGGTTGAAATATAACGATAATTGTTGAAAGAATCTGAAAAAGTTAAGCCGCCTTAAGCATTTCATGCATATAAGTATATATTTTTTTATTATCAGGGCAGGACAACGTCCGCCGGGCCTGCTAGTAGATATATATAAAAATATCTTAACGAAAAGTCAAAACTACTAGTGTTATTTAAATTTGAAGAGTAGGTTAAAGCGCGCTAAGTCAACCGGGAAGGTGCTTGAGAGGATAATTTCCTCCCGGGTCGTCCAGCACCTGGAGGGTGCGGGGCCAAATTTGTCGGACGCGCAGTACGGCTTCCGGGCAGGGCGCTCAACAATTGACCCTGGACGGGCGTTAGCGGTTCGAGCCCCATTTTGAGGGGCTCGGGCCGCGTATAGCAGGGGCGGTGGCGGCGCTCGGCCGGTTGCGCCCCAATATCGTGGGGTCAAGTGCCGGGTGCCGCTGACTCTATATGGGAGTCTTGCGAGCGATGGCCGTCTACGGATCCCGGTGTAGTCCGATGCTCTCGGTGCCGCTAATGTGCGAGCGTTGCGCGCTGCGCAGCGCATTATGGCACTGAGGGCAATCAGAGGAGGATACCGCACCGTGTCCTCGGTGGCGGCCTTCACACTCGCCGGCTCCCTGCCTTGGGAGCTGGAGGCGGGGGTTCTTGCCGCCGTGTACGAGTTTACGGCGTCAAGAAAACGTTTGGGGGAGCCTCCGGCTCCCAGGGAGATAGAGGGAAAGAGGCGAAAGGGGAGGGAGGCTGCTATGGAGCGGTGGCGGCAGGATCTGACGGACGCGCGTTTTGGGCGATATACGGTGGACGCCGTTCGCCCGGTCCTGCCGCAGTGGTTTGATAGGAAATGGGGCTCCCTGACGCTCCGACTGGTGCAGGTACTGACTGGCCATGGCTGTTTTGGCTGGTACCTGCACCAGATCGCTCGCAGGGAGCCGACCGCCGCATGTCACGAGTGCGGCGCTGAGAAGGACACCGCGCAGCACACTCTGTCCGAGTGTGCTACGTGGGAGGTGCAGCGCCGCACTCTGACTCCGTCGGTAGAAGGAAATCTGTCGCTGCCGAGCGTGGTTGCGGCCATGCTCGGCAGCGAAGACGCCTGGACGGCGATGGCCTCCTTCTGCTAGGAGGTCATCTCGCAGAAGGAGGCGGCGGGGAGGGTCCGAGAGGTGGACCCTATTAGCGGCCCTTTCCGCCAAAGGAGGGCCGGTGGAAGGAGGAGGCGATATGCTCACCTTCTTCCACCTCCGTAGCCGGACCTGAGGTGATGGGCCGGGGGGCTCATCTCCTCATTGCACAGGTTCGGCGGACGAGGGGAGGTGGCTGGTCGTGTACCCAGTTTACCTCCCTATAAGGTCGGAGCCCGGCGGCCATCTTTCGCCGCTGGGGGCGGCATAGCGATAGCTCAGCACGGTCCCATGCCGCCCCAACGTAAAGCGATGGCCGGTACACAGTGGGGATTTAGTCCGTGCGAGTCGAACTTAACCCATTCTCTCCCCCGGGAGGATGGGTATCCATAAGGGATTTCCCCACGTTAAAAAAAAAAGAAGGTATATTTTTTTAAGTTACATTTAATGTGGATAATTTTCTACGGAAGTAGCGCCAGTTTTGTAATTATATACTACGTGACAATTGGTATTCGTAATAGCCTCTCAGTTATCAATGAAAACATATATTTTTCAAACTAGCTGCGCCTGCGACTATGTCCGCTTGGAATTTCAAATCTAAACACAGTGATTAATAAAATCATAGATAAAAAGGCGTATCAAAACTCAACATCGACCCTTTGTGAACGATTTTGTTCTTCGAGGCGTGGCGTGGTACTACAATGTCTAATAGTTGCTCATACTGTGAATGTATAATTCTGACTTTCATACACGCTGTGGCAGTCAAAAAAACATTACGCAATGCCAAATTCTGTCCAGTAGCTATTGCGTAAATTAGGTAAGATAAACAAATATACGAATGTCATATATCTATATGTAAAACAGACATACAGACAAAAATTCTAAAAACAATAGAAATGCGTTCAGTCATTGATTCTCAGCAACAGACTATTTTTATTAAATATATTAAATGTACAGATTTCCTCTCGTTAGCCTTTTATTATATGTATAGATTGTTGATAACTCCGCGTGTATAAAGAGTAAATAACAAATAAAAACTTATGTGTTGATGTTAATAGTTACGGACCAAGGCGTTGAACAAACCAGTTTACTGATAAATTGCACCAGTCTTCAACTTATAGTCGTAGCTGCTTATAGCATATTTACTTGACTATTTAATTGTAAAGATTCCATTAATTATGTTTTTTTTTTTTAGAATTATGTTAGTTAAATAATAGTTTAGTAGTATACAATTGTCATTGTACGTATAAATTAGCACTGTTTTTCTCGTTGAAACGCCTGAGTAATGCGAATGCAACAGGTTGTTTTGTAGGCTAATTGTGTGGACACAATTAAATCGTATCTTTTCGCCTTCGTCTCAGAGGACGGTTCGCTGTCCGTAACGAGGCGCACTCTAGATGTTTTTTGTTCGAGCAACATTGTTCGCTTTAATTCCGATTGTCTCGTCGTCGTTGTCGTCTAAAACTTTTTAACGTCTTTCACTCTCGATATCTCTCGGATCGCGATCTTTGAATCTGTCATAATTGGCTCACATTTTTTTGTTTTGTGGTTTCATCGGTATCATTTGATGTGTCAGAGTATTTAGTTTTTTTTTCGCCCTCGTGTCGAGCGGTGAGCGAGGCGAACGGCTCGGTAACCCGTCCGGCAGGATTTGCCCGCGGTCACTTAGTGGCGACACCTGATACCCGATGCACATGTTCCCCGTACCCTCTATGCCAGGACATCACATAGACAGATGTTCCCGACCTAACTTCAAACTGGTTTAGATTGTCTCTATTCAATATTTAGTGCTCGCTTTGGAGACAAAGACCATGGTAACATTTTTTTATTTTGTTACTTGAAATTTTCGAACTCGATACAAAAAGGTCGATGATAAATAGCTATAATGCGCGTGCGCCGTCTCGTCGCCCGAATTCCTGACAATGGGCCTGTTGATGACCGTTTACGAACCGCTGTCACTGAACTCTACTGTTTTAAATATTAACTTGCTTCAAGTTATAATATTTTATGCTTTTATATAATTTGGAATAACTGTATTTTAAGTGTATTTATTTAGCGTATTATTTGAAATACATAAATTATGACGGTAAGGAAACATTCAAGAGTATTGAAAAACTGCGTATCAAATAGGTTACATATATTATTCAGGCTAGTGCTCGCAAGCGATAGGTGGCGCATTCGTTAACGTGGCCATAAACAAATAAAGGTCGTGAACCATATGGATTTTTATCAAAAAGCAAATAGAATAATAAATCTTAAAGAATTCGTCCATTTTTTCAGTTTCAATGGGGGCTACCTTACTGAGTATATTGTTTGGATTTAATATTATTTTGTTTTTACTATGAATAACAGAATTTATACAACTTTTCCATAACAGCAAATTGTTTCATTTCCGACGACTTTAATCTTATATACAAACATTATATCATCGTGGATGATCTGTTTCTGATACGATTCGGATAAAGCCGGCTTCTTCCGTTCGTCGCTCCTTACCCGTAATATTTGTCTGTAACTACGGCTCGTGGTAGAGGTATATTGGTGGTCCAGAATTAGGATCACAAAACACCAAGGCTTGTTGATTCCACTCTTAACTTTACTCATATCGTCCCACTGGAATAAATTAACGAAGTGTACGCATGTATGTGTGTAAATGAACCGTTTGTATTATTAATTATTGGTGGGTTATGTTCGTGTGTGTTGAACGCTCATGCGGCTGCGACTCGACACGCCGTTGTTGTGGGAATTGACTCGAGTGCTCCACAAGTGAAATGCACGTACCGCGTTCACCGACCGCTTTCTAAGAACTGCGCGATATTTTGTGATGTCAAAGATAATGTCTCCTGTCGGAGATTTTTTTTTAAACCATTTCAAACTCTTAGATATTTAGTTGTATATATGGTATTTTTGTTATAAAAAAAGTACTCTTGTAGGTAAAATTCAAAAGTAACATCGTGTATCTAAATACAACATTTTCTCGAACATTTTAGAGTAATCACTACATATTATAAAACAAAGTCGTCTGCCGCGTCTGTTTGTCTGTCTGTCTGGATGTTCGCGATAAACTCAAAAACGACTAAACGGATTGTTATGCGGTCTTCACCAATAGATAGACTAATTCATGGGGAAGGTTTATGGTATATAATTTGTCATGGTTTTTTTTGTGAATTGGTGGAAATTGGTAGAATTGTTGACATAATCGGAAAAAGTCAAGCCGCCTTAAGCGTTTCATGCACATAAGTATATATTTTTTTAATATCAGGGCAGGACAACGTCCGCCAGACCTGCTAGTTTTGAATAAATGACAGAAGAATTGCTCACTTAATAGCCCTGGATACCGTAGTGATATCATTTAATATTGTTACATTTAATGTTGCTATTGTTTCGTTGGCCCTTTCTGACGGTGGTAAGGCTAAGTCACTGATGAGACAAGACTGTCAAAGGCTAAGTCACTAACGGGACAAGACTGTCAAAGGCTCATCACCAAATACCGTTTTCATAGTCGATATCGTTTCTATGGTATCAGTTTTTGACCGTTTCCATTAAGGGTAAAAAAAACTGAATATATACTGTTTTTCAAAAGAATTAGTCGTGACACATATTTATATAACATTGGTTGATGTTACCCAAAGTCTTAAAATACTGCTATCCTGATTAATAATTCAGCCAGAGATATTTCTCGTATATGTCTATATGGTCTCACGTAGTACGACAGTATGTTTTAAGCGCGCCCGCAACCGTCATCTCTAGGGCATCAGCATCTCGAATAACGAGTAGTCGTAGTGTCGTCAGTGTAAACAATTTTTGCAATTCGCTGCGATTTGCCGCGAGGCCGTGAGAAAGGCTCGACTTCCTTTTCGCCTCCGGCTTGCGAGTTGTCGCACTGCATAACGGTGCTGGACGGTTCTATGGATATTTATCTGCTCAAAATTCTTTATGGATGTCATTCATTAGTTTTAGTTCTTTTCTTGTCACCTGTAGTCGTTTTGTAACGTCTACGACAAAATTTATAATGTTGACGTATAACGGAATAATTATAAATGTGGATCGGGTCATAACAATCTATGTGATGTAACGCGCGCGCGGTTAGCACGTAAGGAGCCGTTCGCTCTCGCGGGGTTGTTGAACGTTCACTTCGTCCACGCGTTGTTCGGCGTTTTATTAATAAAATCGCCGTGACGTGTATCGACGGGCGCGCACCGGATCGGGTGCTATTTATTGATGCGCGCGCGCACCGCCGCACCCGCGCCCTCTGCCCCGTGTATCGATGAGCGGTAGCCGCCTTTACTGTTCGTCTTATGATTTTCCAATCTCGTACATAAATATAGCCGACATTCTGATTTGCCTCGTTGCGTCGAACTATTATTAACCATTCGATTCGGTTAAGTCATTTCTTGACACCCGTATCATTGCCCGTTGCGGCAAACTTACAGTACAACAAACAGTATGCTGTTGTGTAATCTTTCAATATTCTATGATGTTCGTATCGCTACTCGTTATGTATTTTGCTTAGGAAACTTAATATTCGCAACATTGAATATATAATGTTACCGAAATATCATAATTTAAGCAATAATCTAGTCTATTTACACAGTAATATTCAGAGCGTCGTAATAAGATTATTCTCATTCACCTAGTGGTAATCTTTAGGGAAATGGTCACGTGTTTATTCTTTGGAGTAACGCACGTGAAAGTGGTCTTGACGAAAATTATGAGAGGAAGATAAATAATATTCTGCTTACCCTCATAATTAATTATATATGTATTGTTCCTAACTACGTAAGTTTACTAAGAGCATAATGTTTATCCATAGTCCGGTGAAACTGTAGAGGCCTTGCCAGGTCAACAGTGTAGTAACTTCGAAAAAAAAGCATAATGTTTAACTAGAGTACAGTACACGCATATTCATGAAATGCATTATGTTTCGGTATCGCTCTTGAGGACGTGAAAATTGTATGTAAAAACGCCAATGAGAGTGATGTGAAAATTTGTTGGGACCTTGGTATTGTGGAAAGAGGTAAGGCTGACGAGGAATGAAAAGTGAGGGTAACAAGGGTGCCGAGTAAACTTGTGGGCGCAACCAATACCAAATGACTTCAGCGTAAGAAGAAGAAATCTTCAACACAGTAGTAATGGAAAGGACTATAGGCATATATGTACCACTGACTGACACCCGCAACTTTGTCTGCATTGTTTATTGCCTTAACATAGCTCATTCCGCTTACCCCACTTCTTCACGACAAGAAAACCTTGTAATGTTTATAAAAACCGTAGCTTATTAAAAGTGTAATAACTTTATAATTAATTTAAGCTGCCGTGATATTTTTTATATAAGGACCAAGTGTCTAGGAAGGGAAAAAATAAAGAGTTGATCGACATCTATCTAGTAGTTTTTGCGTGATGCGGGCAAAACAGATTTCAGTAATTTTATTTATGTAGAAGATAAACGCGTACCCGGATGTTCCTTATATTGAATATTGCACCTTATTATCAGATAGTAAACGCGTTCTTTCACATTCGTTCACGCAAATTTTACTAGGAATTTTACTGTCAACGAAGATTTAAACCATTTTATAGTTGTGAGGCAGTTCGGTTATTCATCCTTGAACTAAAACAAAAGCTGAGTCGGTGTACCGCGATCGGGGGTGTATCACCACCGGGCGCAGTGCAGCTGCGTGGTGTACCTCGGGGCGTGCAGATGGTTACGAGTTCCGCTCGTGTGTGTCGCGGTGTCGCGTTACTGCGCGGATGGTAACGGGGGGTGACCGTTGCGTAGCATAGCTTGTCAATAAAATACACTGGTGTAGGGGTAATGACTCTGCTGCTCCTTCATTTATAATGAGCTTATTTTGATTTACCGTAGACAATTTGAGTCTACCTTGCCTTTGAGTATTATGTTGAATATTATAACTTATATGTGTCCTTTTTAACGTTTAAATTTTGTTTGTCACCAGTCATCATTTTGCGTTAATTTTCTTTATACAAGTTTTATGCTATTTGTCCTTACCGTAGATACATAATCCGTCTATCATTCAAGCCTACATTAATATTGTAAACTATAAAAGATATTATGACTTTACTATTTTATTGATATATAAAAATTGGTTCAGAACATAGGCTAAGCAATAATGTTACGTGGTCGGCAACCCCAACTCTGGGTAGGGCTTCCATTTTACTAATGCCTCAGGGCAGGCTCTCGGGCGTACGGTCCGTGACGTCTACGCGACGGGGCGACGCGAAAGTGACGTCACGCGCACGTGGGTGTGTGCGATAGAGAAGGCAAAACAAGCACGGCGCGGGAGGGACCGAGGCCAATCCACCGTCGAAGAGGGCGCGCGCGAATTGACAGATTTTCACGAGCTTGATACGATCTTGAATTACACTTTTATTAAGTGGAATTTAAAAACCAGGTTAAATACCCGTGACCGCCTTATACAATGATTCGAACCACGCGCCCTTTTCAACTGTAATTTTGTAAAACAAATTTTATTTTCTATTGTTTTATTTTTTGATTGTATTAGAAGCAGAAATCCTGCGATGATATAATAACCGGTTCCGTCTGTGGCGAGCGTATCTGTGGCAGTTGCTGTACTGGTAGGCTGGTGGCGTAGGTTACCACCACCACAGCAGGGTTAACGTCGATCGGTCGGCACGGTGTGACGGTGTCAACGCGACGCTCGCGTTGTAAACAAAACGCGTAGTAGTACACTACACAGATTGAAAGCAACGCGACGTTGCCATGTCGCATATCGCTAGTCTATGCATGTAGCTGTCACAGACTGTTTACAATTTTTCTTCGTCTGGTCCATACCTAATTTTAATTCTTTTTATCTTACTGCAAGATGTACTCATTCATGCTTAAAATGCGTGACAATCAAGATATAACTTTAAGCAATTTTCTACTTAAGCATTTGTTTATTTATTGTCTTTAGTCAATTGAAATAACAAATATTTCGATATGTTTATTGTACCTACGCAAGTTATTAATCGGTTTTAAAACGTTTCTCATCGTCTCAACCGGTTTAATAATCATTATAATAGCTATTTAATATTTGAAAACTAATATCATTTGTTATTTAGAACGCGTGTAGAATTCAATAAACACATTATTTTTCCTTTAGATAAATAGTAGTGGTAATTGTGTATACCTTATTTTAGATGAACGAACACAGCGCGGTCGCGCGTCTCTCACGTCTCGCAACTACTCACAATCCAGTTGGGCACGTTGTATCTGTATGTGTTCACTCGTTTTACTACTCATTTCCAAGGCCTTCGACTATGTTTACATTGTTAACTTCTAGGATTTATTTTGTATTAATATATAAAATAATAACAACTATTCAAATAGTTGACAATATATATTTATGTATTTATTAATTCACTCGAAATATTTTTTTAATGTGAGAGCGGACTGAATATTCGATTCTACATCAAGTTTACAATGTCTACTATTCCGTGAATTATATTATTTCTGCGTATAGTTTAATAAATTAAATACGACATGAATATTCCTCGATATCGCCACAAACGATATCGCGTACGGGTTCTTCTCCTTAATATTAAACATTTAAGCGATAGGGTGATTTGGTTATCAGTTTAACGGCACGTCAGTCTCGTTGAACAACATCGGCGTAATAGCCGCGACTTGTTTCAAACAATACGGCAATAATGATAATGCCGTGCCGATTACCACGTTCATTTTAGCAGCGCCGCCATCGAGAGGCGGTAACGGTGCGGCGGCGGCGCGCGTCCTCTGTCCCGCTATTGATCCCGAGACGCGCGAGGTGGTGCCAACCGGCACGCGACGCCGCGCCGCGCCGCCACACCGGAACACCGCGACAAAACAGCCGGCCTTGAACCTTAACTATTCACATAATTGCAAAGCGGATAATGCACTCTCACGCATTCTATTACGGTAAACCATCAAGTTACAAACAAGCTAAACAAACATCTCTCAACCGATATTGACCACACTTTACAATTTGAAACGTGTAGTTTGGAGAATATCAATCCTCTTATTATTTTGTTCTTGGCGCTAATTGAAGGCAAGGATCCATTTATCTAATAAATCCTCTATACTTATTATCCTTCTATAGACTCATCGATAACGATAATTTTTAAATGCTTCCCTTTTATTAGTAGATTCAAATAAATGATCTGATATAATTAAGTGACAATCGCGACAAAAAGTTGAACAAATCTATATTCATTGAGAAAAGGCAGGTAAAAGGCACACGAAGAGAACAACTAGTTGCGAAATTAAACTGGTAATGCAAATCGGAGCAGTGCCTGGCGACGCGACGGTGTCGAAACAATTACAACGCTGCAAAACCGCACAATCATCTCATTGACCCCGTGTGCCGGGCATCGGAGTTCCCGTAATCAACATCCAATGCTTTGCTGAAACTAACAGCAACGGTTCACCACTATGAAACTCGGGCGATCGATACCGCGTGGTTCTTGATGAAGCTGAATCGTGATGGCAGCGGGTCGCGTGGGTCGTGTCGTGACTTGTCCCCCGGTAGACGAGTTGATATCGATACAGTAAACTTAAAGTTTTGTAGCGTTAACGGCCTTGGGAGATGTGGCCAATGGTGCTGAACCGATAAATACGTTGGTCGTCTTATACGATGGCGCGCGGCTACTAACGCGCCCAACGGTACTCCGGCACAATCATTTGTGTCTATTGAACACATTGCAATTTGAAACGCATCATTTATTTCGTGATTGTGTTTCGAGAGAATCGCTCGTTTTCCGTCGACATTACTGTCTTATAATTTTGCTTGTATTTATCTATCTATACATAAAATAAGTGTTTGTATGTTCTCGTATGCGTTACTATAACTTTTAATTGACTGTGATGTAACTTTGGCAAATTATTGTGTGGGTGAATATGAAGGTTTCTGAGCTAATACAACTCTTTTACAGTAGGTGGTGTTGCGAGTTGTTTACAATTTAAAGACAATAGGAACGAAGTTGCGAATAAAAGTTAGTGACCTATAAATAAGTGAAGGTAATTTAAAATAATAAATCCTATGTAGGTGTATATTTAATCTTCGGCTATGATGACCAGGTCTTATTGAAAAACTTGATATCCAAGTTATTTCTTGCGTTATTTGTTACGGTCAAATCATTCGGCCGAGTAAATACTTGACGCCCTTGACTAGCTGCTGCTTACCGAACGGAGAACTTGTTTTTAATTTCATTTTATTCACGAATTACCGTTCCTGTTATCCTATTACAACTTTAAAATGTCTTCGGCGTTCATTGCCCATCTCAGGTATAGCGTGACCGCCGACTAATAGTCGATCGCGAACTTGTCCGCCACTGTTGTTATTACTGATAAATGAGTTAGCGATAAGCAGTGTGTGTATGTATACACGTTTCATATAATATATTATCATATTTTCGTTTAGGAACACTGATTTTGGACGAAAACACCAGTGGCAGGAGCGTTAATGTCAAGGCTGAAAACGCTTGGAAACTCTCCAGAGTCAAAGCTTCGTTCGAGTCAAAATATGTTTATTGTTAGAATTATGCCTTTAGTTAAACTAAATTATGATTACGGAATATAGCTTTCTAAATAAAAATTATGAATTCGGTCTCAAGTTCATTAAACTTTTTAATACTATATTTAGATGAACTCGGTAAAAGTAAAAATATCATAAGCAACACCGTTTCTTAAGAAATTTTCTCACCCTCTTACAATAATATCTTCGCGTTATAAAATTCAATGTCAATTAAATTGTTAGCGGGCGCTAACCACCGTTTGCATGTGTGTCGTACGCGACGCGCGCTACAAACACAAGCACGTGCGCCGCGATCGCGACCAAGTGACGTCACGCGGGTCGCCCCCGCCCCGCCCCCTAGATAGACTGAGACGGCGCGAGTCGTACCAGAGCGGCAACGTCGCTCGCGGCGATTTGTTTTTGCATCTAACGCTAGTGATAGGCCGAGTTAATCTTCAGATTGCGAATGCAACAACAGCTATTTGTAGCGTTACTTACAACAATACTGCATCTCAAACTTTATCGTTTCCTTCACTCTGCTGTTTATTGTTACACATTTTCATTGTCATACATAATCTAATACTAATAATATCTAATACAATATACATGACAATATAGAATATACAAATGACAATAACATCTAGGAATAGACGGTCAATGCCAAGGTAACGAAGTAGCTAGGACAACAAGTTAAAACTGCATTCCTCTTAGTGATTCTTCGTATTGATGACGAAATTGTTTATGAATCTCATTTCTTTTGTTTACAGAAGGCGATCAAGGATCGTGGGAGAGTGGCTTGTCTTACGAGTGCCGTTCGCTTCTGTTCAAGGCGCTTCATAACCTCATTGAAAGGTAATAAAATTATATACATATAAAATTCGCAATTGTTTATTATACAAATAATTTGCCATCTTGTCACATTTACGTAAGAAATTATATCGTTTATATTGTACATCGAGCCATAATACCTGTTCTAAAAGGATTCGAGTATAGGTATTTTAATATATTGTCGATATGTATCATTCAAGGAAAATACTTATTATTTATATTACCGAAGGGATGATTTTTTTTTATATTGTACTTCTAGTATAACGTTAAAAAATAGTAGTTGTTTATCGATGAAAATCAATACTACACTAATTTGCAATCGACGATGCGTTGCGAGTGAGAGCGTCTCACGCATAACTCGTTTCGATGCGTCCTAAGAATCAATTGAACATGATTTGTTTAGAAATCTCCTATTTAAACCGTGTCCACATCTATTGAATACTGTATGATATATCCAATTTGTGAATCAAACTGAGATGGTTTGCATATAATCGTGACGTGAAAGGTACCACAAGGATTCTGCTGGTTATCGTGAAAATAGGTTTGTTTTGTGAGCATTACGCTTTTTACCTAGATTAATTCTGGATTGTATTTTAGTTTCTTAATTGTAATTTTAGCTTTACTACTTAAAACATATAATTCTTTTACTGATTTTAAATTCTCCTTGATTTTTATATTTTTTGTTTAGACACCGTAGAAAAGCTTAATGTATTGTGGTCTTTAATGCATTGAAAAGTTCTCGATCGGCCAGTAGAAGTCGTTTAGGATTAATTAGCCCGGAAAAACAATAATCATTTCAATTTTATTAATATGTATAGAAATTCACTATTGTCGAGAGATATATGTAAATGTTTAAGGAATACTTTTTTAATAATATTTATACAAGAAACTAGAAGTTTGGTTTGTAATGTACATGTAGGATGTTGCACCTGGTCGGCCGGTGCGACCCGCGGCCGCATCGTCCGTCGATCGTTTTGCGAAGGTCGAGACATCGCGTCGGGACGTTCTAATGTCGTTTTTTGTCGTCCACCTCGCATGGGTATCGAGATTCATGCCCCAGGCGACGCATGCTTGTTATTTAACCGAAACGTTTCTTATTATCAGATTAACTTTGTATTTATTTCGATAATCGGTTTTCAGTATTCATAAATCGGTTTTAAACTTATAAAAAAGATTTTTTCTTGATGAATGTATGGATGTAGTGAATACTACAATTGAGCGATATTCCATTTTGTTTCTTTAAACGCGTTGATCCCTGGAACCGCTTGTGATATTTGAAAGATTCTGTTTATTTTAATTTCTATTTAACATCACGCTACGATACTTAGGAACGTACTAGTTATTATACAAAATGAATAGTTAGAAAGCATGCTAAGCATAAACGAAGTAAGAGTGCGGGCGGGCCCTGTGGCACAACGTGGAGTATCACAGGTCGTAGGTGGAAGAATTAAACGCGAGTGAAATTGCGAGACACAGTTAGTCATATTATAGATAAAAAAATATAAAAAAATAAAAACTGAAGCTAATTGATTGTTGTTAACAATTGAATATATCAATATGTTATGTTGTAGTTAGTTTATTTTATTTTTTGGTTATGTACCTATTTCATTTATTAAGAGTGAGAGAATAAAAAATCCTTTTTGATAATTATTCCGTCAGTCATTAAATCGTTTCAATAAAACAAATTACAATAGTTGTTTAATTTAATTTCGAAACGTTCGTATCGGAGAATGACCGAATTTAGTTACTCCGATGCATCTAATCAATTGTGGCGCATGACGTAACGAGTGCAAGCATCGGAATCGTGTATCGTCCCGGGTGCGGTGCGGAGCGGCGGCTGACTGTTGCGCGCCACAGAAACTCGGAATATGAACGAAATCCAGACGAGTCGTTGAACCCCCCGTGTCGACGGGCGGCACAACTCAAAGAAACAATGCGTTCAACCCGGGGACGAGATCTCGACGACTTTACAATACGCACACAGGTCCTCGTAATAATGATGCATTAAAAATTAAAACAAAAAAAAACCAATACCTCGACGTCTCTCGCTCTCTCCTTCGGGACGGATCGTTTGTCACTCTAACTTTGATTGAGTTAATAATATTTTTACAGCCCGTTTTCATAGTATTTCGATTAATTTTGCTCTCTCGATAGGTATCATCGTACAATATGGTTTATTGTTTTATAATTGGTATTAAGTTAAAAATTAAACTTTAAGGTTTAATTTAGCCAACCGATAGCAACACATACTAGCATGATATCTATTTCACGTGTACATATAATTAATCGTAAATTGACTTTTATGATAGAGCATTGAATTAAACTTAATATTGCTTTTCGGAGGATTTCGTTTCTAATTAATAAGACAGTAATTCCAGTTAGGCTCACCCGAGACATCTATACGGGGGCCGTTTAACAGTAACAGCTTTTCTAGAACACTCAATGAAATTATTATGTTTGTAATACAATGCGATATCTGCAAATTATTTTCAATTTTAGCTCGTACGATATTGCAAGGTAGATATTGGAAGAATTTGAATAAAATTTTAATTTAAGGTTACTATGTTTACGATATAAATAAGCGTATAAGTAAAGCATCGAAAGTAGATTTTAATAGTTATGAAATCAAAGAATATTCTAGAGAGACCAGTCTGCACTGCACAATATTATAGCATGCAACAAATTATTTACGCCATTGCATAAAACAAAACACACACGCCTTTACATTCGCCGTATTAAGGTAGTGATTCAAATATTACATATGTTACTAATACAGCAGGCGGATACGGTAACAGCATAAAATCGTACAGTGTATTTAATCATTGTTCTGATCGAATGGTATTCACACCTGTTTTTTATAAATACTACATACTCAAAGTGACTGCAATTACCGCGCATACCGCCTAGGAATGAACGCTACTAAGAAAACATCGATGTTCGATAAATATCGAATAATAAACATTGATCTTTGATAAGATCGTTATTTTGGTGCTAAAGTAAATAAAAAATATATTTTGTTTTACAGTCAGATATTTTTATGGTATTATAAATACTTCGCGTAAGTGAAAAGGTATTTCACACGTTTAAAAATTTTTATAAGATTAATTTTATACCTTAAGAACTTGCTTAAATTGAATATGATGTTTACGAAGTACAAATGTAGGCTATTTTTGATCATCGATGTATCGATTTTATAGAGAACCTAATATCGATATTATTTAATCGATGGTATCGCACTTAGCATTGTCGTTTCGATAAAATTGGATATATGTCGACCGTCTCCAAAACCGTGCCGCCCAGTCGCGTCATCCGCACACCTGCGCGAGCACCGGCGAGTCTCTTGTTACGAAGGGAGTTCGCATGTAGCCGCACTGCTCGTTCTTGGACTAAACGTGAACTGTTGGATAAATTTATATTCTTGATTTTTATATCATTTTTTTGTAGCAGAAACTTATCGAAGTAATTTTAGCCAATTGATCGACAACATTTGATTCTAAAATAAAAATGTTTGTTTTTATTAAGGTGATTGATTTTACTGTTATAAAAACACGTATAGTTAGTACATATATGTTTATTTCGTTTTCAAAATGGATTTAAAGAATAAAAGTGATATTTGCATTAGGTACTATTGCCAAGCGAAAATGAATGAATTACATATTTAACTGTCACCCATTTGTTATGTGCAATTGATATACACATTATAATTTGTCAGGGGTAAGGAGGGAGTAACATTAATTGGGCAGTCATGGGTGATTGTATAGTATATTAAGAACCAAATTATTCGTACTCATAAATATTTTTATTTCTGTTGAAAATTACAATTATAGATAGTATTAGTTGCATAAACTACGATATTGAATACTGAGGTATTTCATCGGACTTTATAATCGATTATGATAGAAAATAATCGAGAAACATCGTCATGTTTGTACAACCGAAATAATCGATTGGATTGCATCGTGAGGTTAGAAGGCGCCGCGTCGCGTCGCGCACTGACTCGGGTCAGTAGTCTGTACGTATGTTAAAGACTAGTATAGCGCGCGTTGTTGCTAAAATAAACATATAAACCGAATTGAACTTAATTTTGTTTATAGATATAGCAATTGCAGCTGCACTTGTTTTTTCGATATTACTTATTTTAGTATCATATGTTAGTTGGAATTTGCATTGTATTGTCTATGATTGTTGTATTTATATTAAATCTAGAGGAAATATTTTATGTAGTCACAGGTATCTAGCTTCTTTATACGTCAATAACACAAATATCGTAGAGTATAGTTTGCTTTTTTTTTTCAACCTCTTTTTTAAATAAAGCTAACCTTGGGAAGTTGTTATAGAACTCTAAGAATCCATTGGTTTGAAACATATTGATTTATGTCATAGTAAAGCGAGCTCCCATATTTATGTCAATATTCATGTATTTATCAGATACGTAAATGTAAAAAAAAGTTTGTAACTAGTGTAATGTATAAAATGTGTTTTTATATAAAGAGAACTAATATAACAACGATAACATTACTAACTTGAAGGTAACAGAACTTACATATCTAACACAACTGTATATAAACGACGCATTACGCAAGCCCTCTGTATGTAGGTAGCTATGACGCTCATAGATGCTCGGAGGTAGTACAGTCGACGCACTGCATGAAATGCAATGTACGATAAAGCGAATTCGTTCGTAGCTAGCGGACGAAACATACGATCTTTGCTTAACGTTGACCACCACTCTTACATAACAGTCTCATGTCCTTGTCATCTGTTTCACGAAAATATCGATTCCCAAGACTAGTAGTATTCGGATCAGTCATATAATTACGTTATTTCGCAAAAGGAAAGCGATGTTTGGCTATATACGGGCTTCAAAATAAACAATTCGAATTACATGGCAGTCATATTATAATCTAAATGTGCACTGGTCTTTATTGTCAATAAGAACATTTTAGGATTACGAAGAGACTAATGCGTTTGTAAGGTCTTTGTTGTTTTATAATAAAATCGTTTATTTGAAAGGAATGGTCTAGAATCACTTATGTTATAAGCGACGTGAGATTATTCATCGCAAGTGTTACACACATTAAACCATTGTGTGGTTTGTCGATGCGAATGGTGCAGCACTATGCGCCACACGGTAATATAATCGATAAACGAACGACGATGCGGACTTACGACATTACTATGTTGGTATGATCTCGAAATACCCGAAGAGACGTATATCGCAGTTTGAACGGATGCGCTAAGTTCTGCGGTTCTACCGGCGTTTAATGCCTGGTTATCTAATGAAGGAACACCTACAGTAGTATGATACCAAAATTTAACAAAATATTTATTTATATTGTGTACAGTGTAGGTGCCTCCAATCACGGGCTTTAAGATATGATGTGAATAAAGGAAACGTGACTGTGGCTGTACTAAACGCGGAGAATGTGTTTCGCTCTTGCGCTGTTAAAATCTTTTACGTACGCTTAGTAACTAACTCGTATTGACTTTGATTACGAAATGGTATCGACTGGTATAGGAATGGTATGGTATGGAATGGAATGGTATCGAGTGGTAACGACTTAATCTTTGTTTACATTACAGATGTCTCCTATCGCGGGATTTCGTGAGGCTTGGCAAGTGGTTTGTGCAACCTTACGATGGCGACGAAGAGGACGTCGGGAAAAGGTCTGTTAATAATTATTACATTATTATTTTACTTGCATAACCTGAAAACCCAATTATTATTTTTCTAATTATTATTATAACTCTGTTGTTAATGACCATTGAAGTTCTAAAGATGGTGAAAATGATCGTACCAACGGAAGATAAGTTTGGGACCGTTCCATCTATGAACAGTTTACAAACGGAGTTCGTGGTAATACACGGGTCTCTCCTCTTCCTATAGTAAAACGAAGATCTCTGTGTCGTTGTCGTTAAGTCACCAGATCACGACTTCGTTCCCCTTCGCACATTTATAACCTAAATCACAAGCTATTTGATTTCGGTATCGAGTTACGTTTTGTAGTTAAATAGTGAGAACTCAATATTTTTGTTGCATTTTATGCTCTTTTTCAATTTAATCTTTCTTTTCAAAGTTCAATTTTCAGCTCTCAAAATTTACTTTGTCGAACTATCATTGTTTAACTGGAGATTAGTAATTTAATGTACAGGTTTTAATATTGATAAACCCGAAGAAGTACATAAATAAATGCATTAAGAAACGTGCTGCGTGTATTTCTACGAAGGGTAATCGATTATTCATGGGTACTTCAATGACCTCTATGATGGCGACATAGTTATTGAAGTATGACGTCATTAAAGTTTAAAATTAACCTAGTTCTTTGTTATCTAATGTATAAATAAATATATTACTTGTGGATTTTCATTCTCGGTTTGTATAAAAAAATCTTACGATACTGTCATCACAATGCGCGATAACAGTGTTCAATGTTATTATACCAACACCTATAAACTTTAGGATTTTAAAATATACTGGGTATGAGTTAACATTTCTAGAAACACTTCAAAGAAATAAAAAATGTACTAACTTTTGACGTGATAATGTTTTATAAATCGATGAACGCCGGCTGCACGCACGAAAAAGCATGATTCATTGTCACGTTCCGCCTGAGCTAAGCATGCCAGCGAGAGCGCGGACAAGCGATAGAGATTCGTGATCGGCCTAAGCGTTCGGTTTGTGACGCATCTATCTTTTTTCCACACCATCGGTAATTCAGTGATAATAATTCAATACAAATCATAAAAGTATGCAATTTTTCATCAATGTTTTCTTATTACGTTATCGCGTAAAATTTTCGTCCGTATACCTATTTTACAGACAATCTATTTTTTTCTTTCATATAACAGGATGCTCTAGGAGATAATGAATAAAAAAAACAATTCCTAATTTGTTTGCTTAAATGTATAAATCGTGTTTCAGTCCATGGCACCTGTCGTTCTCGTTCGCGTTCTTCCTGCACGGCGAGAGCACCGTGTGTGCATCCGTGGACGTGCGCCAGCATCCGCCCGTGCGCACGCTCACCGCCAAGCGGCTCGCCAAGCTCGGTGCCTCCGACCATCGCGCCGACGCTAACGGTACACACTGCTACATACTGCCCCTCAAGGACAAATACAATACCTCATAATCTGTGTATATTAGATGATACGACCTGTTAATGGTTTTCTGGATTATTCGAAAAAAATCTTTTCGTGTTTTGGTTTTTATTAGACCTTATATACCTTGTATACCAAAGTTTCGTTAATGCACAAATGAATCTGAACTGGAACATGAATTTTCAGATGTCACAAAAACTTTCTGGAAAGTTCTAAGTTAGAAGTATCCTCCTTTCTTTAGTATAATGAAGTCACTTTTCTGCTATTTTTATGTTATGAAGCAATTGCCCCATTGATAATATCAGTAATGATTTTCAACAACAAGGATTGATTATTTAAGTAAAGAATTTGTTGATAGTGTTTGCTGGTGCGTTTAACTGAGCGTAACATCACCATATCCGACCCCAACTTTTTTTAATGTATTCTTCTTTCTTGGCAATCAATCCTCTTTATTGAAGATCATTACTGTACCATATCGAGTGGGTAACCAGTATAAAATGTCTCGTGATGACTACGACTTACTTTTTAGAAACTTCGTATAGAATTTGTAACATGTCAAACTTCATATTATTTCCCATTTGCTTAACCGAGTTGTATTATCTAAAATACCATCATTATTTTGCTAATATAGAGTAAAATCATCCAGGATTATAATTAATATTATTAGAAGCAACTATATGATATGTTAAAATCCCTATAAAAATCAGCATTTTTCAATATTATCGATTTTTTTTGTACTTAAAATTGTATTATTAATGAGTAATTCAAATAGCATACTGCATAGAATAGTAATTTATAATATGTATAATGTGGTTGCAGTGATACTGGCGCCGTTCGGGCTCGAGGGCACGCTCACCGGGCGCGAGTGGAGCGAGGCGGACGCCGCCACCGCCAGGCTTCTCGACGCCTGGCGGCACCTCTACCCGCTCGAGCAGGGCTGCGCCGCCGTAGAGGTTATACACTCTCCTCCCACACGCGCTAGCACGCACGTACACACGCACGCACGCACGCACGCACGCACTGCCCCATTACTCGATCAAATCATATACTTTTAATACTTTATAAGTTTTAGTGTTTAACAACAATCTCATCCGATGTTACATAACTATGACGCCTAATGCGGTAAAAATGCTGAACCTTGCCAGGAACTGGCTTTTAAGTGCTGCGACCGGAACACACCAAAGGGCATTTTGGCGACAGATTTTCAACTTGTGCTTGGTAGCTGGCCAGGCGAAATAAGAATTTGATTAAATATATCCAAATAAAAAGTTTCAGGTTGACAGCGATAGTCCAACAGTGAAAATTATAATATAGTGACATCACAATGTATTACTTTACCTATGGTATATCTCTTAACGTGTTTCGAATCATTTAGAAACGCTTTGACAACATTCGATTAAATTTAGATAATTGTGTTGAAAGAAAAAATAGTAAAATCTATTATCATTAAGAAATTGCATTTATACATCTGATTTTAGCTTATTTCTACTGATAATTGTATGTTTTGATATTCACATTTTTTTTATTAAAAAATACTAATGTGTTACTCTACGTTCCGGAAATTGAATTTGCATTTTATTTTAAACTTACACAAATACAACTGAAATCCTTTCAATACAGACACTGATAATAGAATCTTGATATCTATTTGTTTTATCTACATATGCATAGTTTCTTCCATTGATTTTGTTGTGTTGTCACTATAATAGATAAGATCTTGACATTGAACAAAACAATCACTGTCAGATTATGAATATATACATATTTGATGGCATTTTGTAATTAATCTTTCATAGCAGTTTAGATTATTACAATATTTAGATATTTATAAAGTTGCTAGGAATGTAAACATTATCCTATAAAATAAATTATACTGATGAAGTAATTAATAGTTCAAAAATTATTATATATTAAAACTATCGGTCTCGGCGGTCGTTGTATAACCCTGATAATAAAAACCCAATCTTGAATCCCACTGATAACAAAATATATCGTCAAAATCAATTTAGCCGTTTAGGCAGTGTTCAGTCATATACACTTGTACAGAAGAATTATATATATATAAGGATTAAGAAATGTGTATCTTCTTTCAACTATTCTTAATGTTGTGATTTATTTTAGACTGTTTCAAAAACAGAGTTCTTTTTATTGTTTGATATTTGTTATTGTTCACCTGATGTATTGCTTAGAATTTCTTTATATAGACGTAAATGATGTTATCCTTTTTTTTCGATATGACTAATACTATTTGCCTGATGGGCTTTTACAGCTTTACGGGACTTTGTAGGTGTAGTAACATCTAAATTCTTCATTTTACATTAGGGTAGTACATTTTAATGTTGAAAAGTGATAGTTATTTTATCCTCATAAAATTATGTTGAAGTTTTATAGTTATCTTGTGAGAAAATGAAGCTGTAGTAGCCTTTTATCTTGTGTCAATTTTCTTACCTGTATATGTTATATATTTTAACGTTTGGCTACAATTTCACTTGGTATGCAATAATTATGTGGCTCTCAAATGTATGCGCCAGAACACACGTATAGGTGGGCAATAAGCTGTTTATTTATTATTGGGTGTGTGTATGCAGGTGGTGTGCGGTGGGAGCCGTATGCCGTACCCGGCGCCGTACGTGCTGGTGACGGAGATGGAGGCGCCCGAGCACCGCACCGCCGCGCACGCGCACCTCGCTCCCCGCGCCGCGCGCTCACTCACCGCGCCGCGCCCGCACTTGGTACGCATCCCACTCACACATAGCTATCGAATCTACAAGCGTAACTCGTAACGCATTCTTTTCAAGTAAAATACGACGTTCTATATGTCTTCGAATAAAAACTAACTTTGTTAACCCTCTTAACTACTGTGTGAAAAAACGACTACTTTTTTCATTTTATGAACAACGATAAAGTCATAGGTGTGGTCTTGTGAATCTTTCGTATATTGTTAATTAGCTGAACGATTTGATAACTACTGATTAACAATATACCTTTATTTTTTTTTTATCCAATTAAATGAACAAAAAAGCCTATTCATTGATTATTAACTTTGAAATATGTATTTTAATTTGATGTTTATGATATTTCAGACCGCGGAGCTCTGCTACAGCGACCCGAACGGGGACAAGAATGAGGACTTCGTCGATCCCACCGGAAAAACACCCTGTACCTGCACCAAGTGAGTCCGGTTTCCTCACCGAAACACCATCATTTATTCAATGCTGTTTTATTATTATTATTATGCAGCATTAAGATACACCAGTTGTGATTATAATAAAAAAAAAATTGCCGATAATAATCGAGTAGGTTTATTATTGATACTAGAAGTGAGTTTATCGATAATCGTACCTCTTTATAGCTGGTGTATCTAAATCAAACTATTGCGTATAGAAGTAGATAGACAAGCAGTATATAGTAGTTGTTGTTTGATCGTTTTGTATTTATCTTTGTATCTCTTATGAGTATTTATGGTGAGAATCTATTTTTTTTATTATTATCTATATCTTATTTTGATTTGCATACCAAAAAGATACATATAAATACATTATCGATATTCAATCTTATTTGAAAGACCATAAAATTGGATATTGATTTTGTTCTATTATATATAGGGGTATGTAGACGTCGTGTAGATTTGATAGGTAGATGTTATGTATGTGGATGTGATTTATCTATGTATGTATATTTTATTAGTATTATATACATATATAAATATTGCAATAGTATTTGTATTTAGAGTTGTAAAGTAGAGGTTTAAAAGCTTTACCTACAAGGTATAGAAAATACTTCACCGCGACGAAGGAATCTGATCTTTCTGGACATCGTAATTTAGTCGATATTTTAAAATTAAGTTATTAGGTAGTGCTCTTGGAGACGATTCCTTTGTCATACACAACTCGTAGGTACACTCTTGTCACACTTTTACATCTGTTATTGAAGTAAATTAATATTTTTGATTGTGGTGATGTTCTTAATATAACCAATATTAGCGACAAACAAGTGTAAGAGACAACATACAAAGGTACTGATTAGTTCACGTTACACTCTCGAAGTACTTGACGTAAATTGAATCGACATGAAGAGAATCTGTTTTTACATTATAAGGGCTAGGTTCTATAAATTCCATTAACTGCATTTTTTATAATAAAAATATGATTTATTACTCAAAAATAGTTTTGTTTTGCTTATTGAGTTAGTAATTATTTGTGGTAGTTATTGGCTTTTGATGAAATTTCATCATAATTAAATTGTATGAGAAAGGATCAACTAAGGACTAAGGAAGGGAACTATATAAATTAAAGTTCGATCGGGCGCGATACCAGTGAATTTCTTTATGACTTAAATTGACAAAAGTGGCGTTCGTTACTAGCATATGGTAAAATAGTTGCACGGGATCATACAGGGTGGTATAATGTGGTTGCGTGTCGAAAGTAGTAAATTGAAGGTGCGCGGTGAATTACAGTACGGGTATATAGTGAGATGTAAGAGTGTGTTGAGTAGTGCGGGTAGATGGGTAGACGGGTAGTGGCGGTAGGCGCGGAGGGGGGGTAGAGGCGTGAGGCGGTGGGCTAGCGTTGTGTTGGTGCAGGTTGCGGCGGCGCCGCGGCCCCCGCGCCCCGCCCTTCCACCGGCGCACGCACCCGCCCCGCGCCCCGCGAGCCCCGCCGCTCCCCGCGCACGCCGACCCGCCCTCGCCCCCCGTCCTCAGACGGTGAGTACGCACCCACGCACACACACACACACACCGACACATAACACTTTGTACACTCGACAACGAACGACACCGACACGGAGTAACATGCATCTCGCACAGTGTAAACGAGCCACAAATTATGCAATGCTTGCTGAAGGGCGCATGATCGCATTGCCTTATATTAATATTTATTGCATTTTATACGATATACTTGTGTGATTAGTGCATGAACAGCTAACCGATTGTATCCTTTGTCTGTCATATACATTGCATGTTTTGTGTCTAAGTATACTCATTATTACTATATTCTTTATTTGATTCAGTGCGATTATACGACATAATTTCATTGGATTTCTTTTACGTTTACGTAAAAATCAAATAAAAATAATTTTGATCAATGATACAGTTTGATGTTTTCTCGACCATCATATAAGAAATATATCGCATATATCTTCTATTCACTGTCATACTGGTATCGCATATTGACTATTTAACCCTTAAATTGAAGTTAAAACTATTTACATAGAACTATAATAAAAATTACTTAGATTATTAAATCAAGAGATTTATATTGAATATAAATTAAGCATTTTTACATTAATTTACTTAAAATTTTGAGTATAAAAAGTTACTCAAAATAATAAATCCGATATAAAGTTTACATTATAGGAAAAATGATATTGATTATAAGGATCCTCCACACATTACTTGTTAAATGTTATAGCAGTAATTTTTCTCATATTGTTGTCAATTTAAGGGTCGATCCAAAAATAACATAATTCACGTTGTAGCCACAATAACCATCCGATATTCACGATATAACATCTACCTCTCATTTCTCGATGCTTCTAATTTCGTCTTCCATGTTTACTTGAATCATATTTCACTTATATCATGCGATATTCTTATAAAAGGGACATTTGCCATTTCCACTAGCGCGTGAACCAAAGTTTATATTTATCGGATGTTGTACGTCTTAACTTTATGAAAATTATGTCAACATATGATTACGGTTTGAGTTGACAAACAAGTGAAAAAAGTAAAACTTAATTTTGATTTATGTACAAATAGTTCAGGTACTATAAATAGTCCATAAATGATTGATATAAAATCTAGAGAGTGCGAGTAGTTTCGATGTTGACATGATAGTGGTGACGCGTATCACAAGTGACGTGAGCTGTGACGTCAGGTGTGATGTGAGTGTGTGCGTGCAGATGCGTCGGTGGCGGCGGGTCGCCCGGCAGCTGCGGTGCCGCCTCCCCTCCGGCCGGCGTGTCCGCCCCGCCCTCCGCCGGTGCGCCTCCGCCCTCGCCCTCGCACCACGCCGCGCACCCCACCCAGGTAACAACCATTATTCACACGGATTCTTATATGACAGACGGCATTATAAGACGCGGTTGGGCATTTGTGTTTCATTGATTCGCGAATTATTGCTGCGAATAATATACGAATGAAAAGTAAAAGACGTAGTTCACTAAACCGGTTGGCTAGTGACTTATGTCACAACACTAACGGCGGTAATTGTTGGTAGATCCTCGACTACAAAATTTATAAAGTTTTGAGTTACGTATGGCATCGTATGCAAAATCGCTTTTTAATCTGTAGATTGCAAAAATTCTATAGATACGTTATGGGTTAAATAGTATATTTAGTGAGATTTATGGAGTTGCGTGCGTTTTTTGTTGCAGTCGGCGACTCTGGTGCCGACGACGTTGCACACGCCGGCTCCGACGCCGGACCCGCTCGCGCCCGCCACGCCCGCCCCGCCCTCGCTGCCGCCTCCTAAACTCTACAACCAGGTACGTTCACATACATTATTCTATTCCTTTAATGATAGCGATTCGACATACAAGTGTTGAGTTGAACAATGTTTAGACGTGGTGGTCGTGTGTCTGTGTGCCCAGGGCGAATCTCCGGGCGGCGGGGCGGGGTGCGCAGGGGGCGGCGGCAGTGCAGGGGGTGGAGGCGGCGGAGGGGGCACGGGAGGGGAGCTGTGCAGGCGGCCGGTGCTGCCGGCGGCGCCTCCCAAGCTGGATCCGCTCGAGGACGAGCACTCGTTGCGCATGCTTTACGACTACACCACCGTCTACGCATGGTAATCACATTTACGTATTGCATGCTAATTTGTACAGCTCCAAGATATTTTAATGACTTTAAACTATCCATTATCCAATTATCAATTGCAGCCGTCTAAAAAGTGCGTCAATATATATCGATGAAAATAAATACCCCGATTAATTAAACATGGTATATTATTAAAATGTACATAATAAATTTAAATACAAAAAACAGGTTGGACCGTAAAGACGCACAACAGAACTAAAACTTTTACATTACAGGGAAACATTTCAATAAAATAAAAAAAAGCCAACGGCCATGCGGCGTTCCTAGAAGGTCACCTTCTAAGTATTGAACTAAGTATTGATCGCGCTGAAGTTGCTTACTTTGGACTCAAACCGATGTTTTTACACTCTACACCCGATACAGTGTTTCGCCCCATCACTTTTCATCACAGATAAAGGTTGCCAATTCAAATTTCAAAGTCCTCGCATAATAAGAAGTGACACTTCAAAAATATTGATAGTGTTAGTGTATGACTCAGTTTTACGCCAATAATTGTAACGCGAGGACACGGTCACGCCAATTATGAAGTTCTACATTGACGTGAATCTTTAGACTCGCTAAATAATAATAATAACCAATTTGCGCAACAACATTATTTCATTCCAATACATGTTGTGTTCGATATCGGGTGACAGACACGAAATAATACACTACTACGTCGATTATTATAATAGTAGATGGGCTGTTTAAAGTACTTGAGTAAGAAAAAAAAATCAAGACAGGATACCATTACCAATAACCGCCAAGTTGTCGATTGTTTAGAGGGAATAGAAAGAAAGAATTAAAATGTAGATGGTATTGAATCGTCAGGTTGGAGCATCCTGTAAAGCGGTTCAAGAGTGAGGAGAACTGGTTCCGTGAGGAGGTGGCACTCGGCGCGTGCGCTCCCGCCGATCTGTACGCGGGTCACGAACACACCGCGCGCGCCGCCACTCCTGCCACCGCCACCGACCTGCTCGACATCAAGCAGGAGAGACCTGACCATAATGTACGTTTTAACACTATATCGCATCACTTACATAGGGCTTTATGCGAAAAGATCGCATTTTTTTTTAGATATGCGTTTAGGAAAAATGATGAGAGTGAAGGTGTTACGATGCACACGAACACCGACACCTAAACGTGACACCATGAAGTTAGTTGGTAATTTTCTGTTAAGTTTTCGTGAAAATTGATAACTTTAAATGGATTTATATATTTGAGGTGTATTCTTTTTATTTGTTTACTATTAAAACACAGTTAAATAAAATAATGGTAATCCAAAGGGGTTTCTCGTCATATGTATGGTAGTCTATATCTATTTGAGTATAGATCCCTAATACCACATTTGATTGCTGGATATACAACAGTCGGCTACAGTAACTGTCTTGCCACCACAAACAAGAGCCTGAATGAAAGAATAAACAAAAATGTTATTCATGTCTATTAATATTATATGAATGTTTCAGGAGGACTCAAAAGAGTACAAAAATTTATTCACGTCGGACGGATTGTGCCCCACGTATAAGGACCTGGATCAGATATTCGACAACTCGGACGACGCCGCCAGCGGTGATGAGACGGTAAGACTTGTGAGTGTACAAACCTTTATTATTACATACATTTAATTATTACTATCTTTTAATAATCATTAATATTATAAATAACATCGAGTTTTAATTCATTGTTCCGTTTTTTACATTTACTAAATTTTGTTTCAATTATTTGTTATTCGTGTCCGCAGATGCAGGTGTCGACGCCCCCGGACTCGAACAAGTCCGGGTGCGACGAGTCGCGATGGACGGGTCGATGCGTGCGCGCCGAGGAGCTCAGCAAGATGTTCCCTACGCCACCCAGCATGGAGGCACATGCGCAGCCTTCCCCCGGCTTCTGCCTACCCGATGAGCCGCCTCCGCAGCGCCATCTGCAGCCGCCGCCCGCCGGCTCCCCTCCGCCCGACCCCGCCATCGAGGTACCACTCGCACTGCCATCATTAACACATGTTTAGCATATATATTAAATATTAGACCATTTTAATAATCTATAATAGATTAAAGGTTACTATGCGTAATCATAATAATAGTAACTCCCAATTTGATTGCAATAAATTATTTTTTGTTCTAAATTCTAGTACTCATTACATACACAATAATATTTTCATGTATTACGATGCATTATTCTTATGCTACTCCCATACCTGCGTGTATCGGCACGAAGTTTTGTTTATGGTCAGACTAAATACAGATGTGGAAAGATCTTTATGCGTTACAAACTATTAGATTGCGTGACGATATACGCAGCACGATAAATGGGGCCGCGGTTTCTACACACATCAAAGGAACTTGGAGACGCTAATTTCGAGTTACTAAAGAAATGACAATGGTGTGTAAACGTTATTCTACGCCTTTATCAGAATTAATTTTGAAGCCTCGTCGCGCAGATATGGGAGTAGCATGAGAAACATTTATTAGCACATATCTTGTTATAGTACGTGTTCATGTTGTGTAAATGTAGTACATAATTCGTCTTTGTGGTCAGGATTGGTCATTTGTGTTCAAACCGCCGACGGTGTACAAGTACGTGGGTTCGTCTAAGTACGCACCGCTTACGACGCTGCCGAGCCAGCTGCTGCCACCTGTGTCGCTCCCCCCGCACGCCGTGTACCGTCCGCGACGACACCGCCTCGACCGCCTCGACCCTTCCCACCAGCCCAACCACAACGACGACACGCTCCGCACCGGTTAACCTTTTTACTTATTTCATCATTTATTTTGTTCGATTAAAACTGATTTTAAATATAGAATCTATGTATAACTAGGATCATGTCACATGATTATATGAATTTCCTGAAAACATTGTGAAACATAACACAGTTTAGATTATCTACTATTGTTCTATAGTTCATCGATAACAGTATTGTACATATTTTATGTGATCTAAACAATTGGTGATTGTAAGTTGGTCGTTACACAGGTATAAAACGGTCGGCATCCCCCATGACGACGGAGTCCCGCGAGGTAAGGTCGCGCAACTCGTGCGAACGCGCCGCGAGTGCGTGCGCGCGCGCCTCCCCTGCTGGCAGTGTAGGCGCATCGCGTCGTCTGCACTCTCCTGCGAGCGCACGTCCCGCATCGGTGACGTCATGTACGACGCCGGCGCCCCCTGCGTTGGCCACGCGTACGCAGGCCGCCTGCCCGCTGCTACTGAACGTGCTGCTCGCCGATACACCCCTCAACGTCTTCCGAGATCACAACTTCGACAGCTGCACGCTCTGTGTCTGTAACGCTGGACCAAAGGTATATATCCCACAAGCACGTGCCATCTGCTCCGCTCTCAATTTACGTATCATTGTAATAGCTTAACTACAATTGATTATGGCTGATTTTCAAGAAAATGACGACAGCCTCGAGTTGTTGAATTTAAATGCGTAGTTATCACAATAACGGTTATTGAAAAACATTTATATTATAATAGTGCAGAAGGGACAATAATAGTTGCTAATAAACTGCTTATTTAAAAAAAAGTTTAGTGTGATGACACTTTACTATTTTATTATTTAAAATTTAGAGATGAGGAACTTGGCCTTCCAGTGCAAAGTCAACGTTCGAACCGAAGCCGTCTCAAGTCTTGAGTGAAATTGAACACGTGCAAGCCGACTTATTGTCGAGTTTGGAAGGCGTGACATCACAGTATGTAATTATTATGAGAAGTAGTAGCAATGAGAATTTGAACTGTTCGAACACTGCTGGTTTAAGATTTAAATTGTTGTAACCAGTAAAAGGAACGCATGAACAGATATATAGAACATGAAGTACGGGAGCAGATTGAAGGATGTATAGTGAGCGTATGTATGTGTGGGGTACGCAGGTGGTGGGTAACATCCGCGGCGGGGACGCGGCCACTTACCTGGGTGGCGCGTGCGGGGAAAGCGGTGATGGCGGGGAGGGGGACACAGGCGAGTTGGCGCTCGGGGACGACGAGCCTTCGCGTTGCACCTGCGGCTTCAGCGCTATCGTGAACAGGCGACTCGCGCATAGAGCCGGCCTCTTCTACGAGGTAATTGTTAAAAAAAATGAATATTTTTTCTATTGACTTTAAAGCATAAGTATATTTGTATTTGACTAGATTTTATCAGTTATATAAAAAAATGTCTTCAATTTGGCTTATTGACCTTAAACAGAGGTAATTAAACAAAGATTTTTTTGAAACAGTGATACTGATACATGTAAAATATTTTATAAGTATATGATTAATGCTGTCAGTTCTAATTTTAGTTGAAGACATTTTTAGTCCGTACAGTAATGTGGTTTCTCCGTTTAGGACGAGATAGAGATAACGGGGCTGTCGGAGGAGCGCAGAGGGGAGAGTGGCCGGCGGCGCGGGTTGGGCGAGGTGGCGAGTGCGGTGAGCAGCGCGTGCACAGCGCCCGCCCCGCCCCCTGCCTCCGCGCTCGCCCGAGCTGCCTCCGCCGCTGCGCGCCGTTCGCGCCCTCCGCCAGGACAGCACCCACTCAACCTGCTCGAGTACGTGCCTCCCTATCCCTCACTACCATCTATATCATAACAAATTTCAACTATATGTATAAAAGACATCGATCGCAAAAATTATACAATTTACATCAAAACAATACAATTTACATCAAAACAATTTCACCGCTTTTGTGAACATTTTGTATACAGATGTTCAAAATTGATGTAGTATGCATCATACTTTATAAGCATTATTAAATTTGTTTAAAAATAAAATAATAAATCGTCAATAATTGTAGTAATCATGTGCGAAGCTACGGGGGTATAGCTAGTATAGTATACATAGCCAATTAATAAATCTCGTATATAATACCACATCTTGTACTTGTCTAAAACTGCATCAATTTTTTTTTCAATTGAATATGACTAATATTTGTTATAAAATTACAGCTTAAACCCTAAAACGTAGACATTCTAATTTTTGGTATTTTTTAAGAAATATTAATCCGTAAATATTTGTGCTATGTATATAAAGGTATTGTATTTTGTGTTGTATGGCGTTAGTGAAATATTCTAGTTCTACATAAGGACTCGTGAAGAGAAACGAAAGGCATTTGTTAAAAATATTCTTGTTGTGTATCAGGTATTCAGACGGCGGAGCTGCGGCGGCGCGGGCGCTGCGGGCGGCGAGCCTCACCCCGAAACAAAACAATATTACTACCTCCCCCACCAACGGCAGCGCCGTCCACCGGTGGCCCTTCATCGGCGCACGTGCACCTCGCTCCTCCAGGGATGTTGTTAGGTACATTACTCGTCCTGTATACTGCTCAATGTCTTGTAGGGGTTAAGTAAAAATACAGGATAAGTTTAATGAAAAACTAGAAGAGTTGCAGTTTGTTGCAATTTCACTAGCTAATCATCAACAAATATATAAATAATGCAGAAAATTAATTGGAATTAAACCCTGTTTTATAGGGGCACACTCCTCAATTATATTGTCAATTATACGTGATCGCTAATATTTGTGGTTGCTTTTCATGAGTTGGTAAAGATAAAATGAATTTTCTTTTATTTAGATTGATGCGACGGTTAAGGCCGCTGCTGCAAGACGCGATCCAAAAGCGATGCTGCGGTGCGCGTATGTGGGACGGCGTGACTGGTCCGCTCACCTGGCGGCAGTTCCACCGGCTCGCCGGCCGCGGCAACGAGGACCTTTGCGAGCCCCAGCCCGTGCCGCCGCTACTTGTCGGACACGACCGCGACTGGGTCTCCGTATCGCCCTACGCGCTCCGGCATTGGGAGCGGCTATCGCTCGAGCCCTACTCGTACGCTCGCGACGTCGCCTACGTCGTGCTCGCCGCGGACTGCGACGCGCTCGCCGACCCGCTGCGCACCTTCTTCCGCGAACTCTCCGCCGCGTACGAGGGCTGCCGGCTCGGCCGACACCAGCCCCTGCATGCGGTCGCACGCGACGGTGTCGTCCGTGCAGCTCCACCCCCTACCTCTTCGTCTTCCGCCTCCAGTCAGACCTCCAATCCGGCTTGTGATGAGTGGGCTGGCGAATTACCCCGTGGCCGGCTCGGCGAGTACGTACGTGCGTACGCGGCCGCACTGCGAACCACGCTCGTGCCGCAACTGGCCGCTCTGCACATGGACCGCGTGTTAGTCGATAGCGAACGGCTCGACCGACCGGCTCCCGCGCCGCCCACTCCCGATCCCACCACGGGCGCACCGCCACCGGACCCGGACGCGGAGACACCCGGGAGCTGTGGCCAGACGGCTCCCACGCCCGCGCCCGACGAGGAGGGTGGCGCACCCGCACTTGTCATTTACGTCGTGGAACCACCCGCCACGCACGCGCACCGGTCACACGCGTTGCACTCGTTGCTTCGACTGGCTGCCAACACCTACGACCACCTGCACCACCACAATCCGTTGGTTAAGGTCAGTAAGCATTAATACACACAATAATTACATTATTAAACGTTTCAAATTAAGAATACTTAGTCGTGCCTGTTCGTGTTGCCTGTGCGTGTGGTTCTAGTGCGGTCAGTCACTGGACACATCTGCACAAGCAGAGCACAAGAGAGTGTAGATATTGCGACAGCGGTGATGAAACTCCAAAACACCTCATGTGTGAATGTGGTCCACTGAAGCCTACATGCAACCGAATTTTGGGAAAGCATATATTGCTCCCGGATGAAGTACAAGCGCTTTCGGCCAAAAAAGTCCTACAATACACAAATGCTATAGGACTAGTTAGGGAGCTTTGACATTGTGGGGCGATGACAATAGATCATACTGGTCGCAGTGATACAGGTCTAAGGCCTGCATAGCTTCGTTTAGAATAATAATAAAATAGTCGTGCCTGTCCCATTTTGCCATGACGAAATGTCGACTACTTATTGCGGTATAATTACCGTCAAAATACGCTTCCATACTAGCATCATTCCAATCACTCAAATTGACACCTGCTAAACTCTTTTGATGTATGTAAAAACTGACGGTCTAGTAATTATATCGCGTTTATCTTCAAACAGCTCTATATTTTGTAGCCGGTAATGAAAATCTTTGTAACAACCATATTTGTTATGACCATAGATGGTAATGACGCTACACGTAAAATATATGAAAGAGCGTCGTATATAGAGATATAATTGTGGAGGTACGTATGCAGATAATATCGTTGGAGAGCGTGTGCGAGGTGTGGGGCGCGGGCAGCGGTGGGGGCGCTGGCGTCGCGGAGGAGAGTGGGTGCGGCGGCGCGGGGGGCGGGGCGCAGGTGCGCGCTCTCGCCTTCAGCGTGTTCAGCAGCGCTCGCCGTCTTCTCGCGCACCATGCCAACGGGAAGTCGCTCACCGGCTTCGGTACCGCCGCACACGCGAATCTCTTCTTACACTCCAAAGACGTGAGTTTTGCTTACCTTACGAGAATGTATAATTTAGTGATAAAGTGAATTGATTGACGAGTCATTGATAGTCTTTGTACATTATACCCTATTAATCCTTATACTATTATTATATTTGTTGGGTTGCTAGTGATTAAATTAAACTCCAATTTTTCATAAAATACTGGATTATTTTGTTTTGGGTCTATTAGGGTAGCCATTCGGCACAAGTTATAATTCACGAGCTCTGTCGTCTCATATTTTTGTACGCTATTTATTTTTAAATACAGTTACAACTAGTATTTTATCATCACGGAAATTTTATATCGGATTATCCTATACATTACAAAATAAAATTTTCATTATAACTATACGGTGGTCATTATATGACAAGCACAAAAATATATATGGAAATATCAACTCTCAATTCATGACACCAACATATTACACAACAAAGACAGGAACGCGTTGGTTTTGCGAAATATGAAACGGAACCCAATTGTTACTTAAAGAAATCTGAATGAGAGACATAATACAATAGAGACAGGGATATATATAGGGTCCACTGGTATTTATTAAAGAGACATTAAACAAATTAGACATAATATATGTGCGCCTCATCTGTCTTTAACAATTTATTTGCTATATTTCAAAATGAACAAAGTTCAATTTTAATATAAGATTTTTAAAATTAGAAGTTTTAGTACACTATGAACGAATCCCAAATTTTATCGTTCACAAGATATTTAGTTTCCTTTTTATTTTAATTAAAAAAATAAACTTAAAAATTGATGAACAGCTAAATTTGGACGTAGCTCATTTTAAAGTACAATGACACAATTATTGTCTTAAACAGTTTAATTTACGCACGACGTTAACCTTGTTATTAATTAAGAGAATATGTGTGCAATATTAACAAGTTCCTTACAGACGTATGAGTTGACAGTGCGTGTTGTCGTGACGTGTGCGTGTCCGTGTGCTTGAGCGTGATGTGTTGGGTTGCAGGAGAAGAACCGTGCGGCGTATAAGATGTTCTCACCTGCATGGGTGCTGGCGGCGCCGCGCGCGCTGAAGGAGGTGGCTGAGACGTGGGGGCAAGGCGCGGGCGGGGAGGGCGCCGTGCTCTTCGTCTCCTACTGCCTCTCACATGACCAGCGCTGGCTGCTGGCCGCCGCCACCGACGCGCGCGGCGAACTGCTCGACACCGCCACCATCAACATACACGTGCCGCACAGGTAAACACACACATCTATAACCACGCTGAATGCAGTCTCTATTAATCACTTCATCGTCATCATCAGTCTGTAAGAGACCCACTACAGTGCCATAGCCCGATTCCCGAAGGCAGGTATAGGCATAATCACCACGCGTCAGCCCACAACGTATTGGCGATTTCAAACTGTATGAAATTCAGAGTTCTATATTTTCCCACATATGGTTGTACTACAAGAATATTTCTCAGGTTCAGATTTCCTCACAATGTTTTCTTTCACCATCAGCTGACAGTGTTGCCAATTTAAATTAATAAATGTACGCGAAAATTTGATATTCCATTGGACAAACCTCTTGACCATCACGTCTTCACACCGGTACTTACGGGACTTATATAAAAACAAATTGTTAATATAATTTGAGTGCGAATAAGTTGGAATCTCTTTTCTAAGCATTATATTTTTTAAGTGTATCTTACGGTTGAACATTAGATTGAACTAAAATCTTTCAGTGCGAAAAAACAGTAAGATATGCAGTAATTGGAATATAAAAAATATAAAGATAAGAATAATTATGTAAAATCAGGTCAAGGCGAAGAAGAGGCGGAGGCGCGAGACGGATGGGGCTGACCAAGCTGATGGACTTCACGCTGGGCGTGATGAGTCAGGCGGCGCAGCCCTGGAGACTCGTCGTTGGCCGCGTCGGACGCATCGGCCACGGAGAACTCAAAGGTCGGTTCATAGCTTATATGGTATCTAAATATAATGATAAAGATCCGTTGTTATACGCACAACACTCAAAAACACTACTGGTATAGATTCGATCAATGTGTTTTAGTTTTACTTTTTAGACAATTTGTTGTTATCTAAAAATATATCATGATACCTTTTATTAATTTAAAGTTTTAAGAAACCACCGTTTTTGTATGTAGTACGCGTTCACCAATGATTATGGTAAGGCACAACAATGTGGTGCGCATGCGCAGTAGGAGGTAAAACGTGTAAACGGACAACATTGGTTACAAAAAAAATATTTGGAAACAAAGTATACTTTACTTTTAAATTTTTTAAGTGAAAATTTCTTTACCCATGTTGAGCCATTTTTGTTAGAGGAAACATTTATGGGTTCGTGTCACTGATGACGTCAGCATCCTCGTGACATATAGCGCTTGTGCCAGGCTGGCGACCTGCGTTCATGTAATATTGACATTTCTTGTGCATCCCACCATATGTTTGATTAATTAATAAGCTGTATAAAAATGTATATAATTATTGCTTCGAGTGTCAATAGATGTGAATACCAGACAAATATTATTAAATTCCATGCAAAACTTATAACATGTAAATAATTCAGAATATAATTGATCCAAAAACTTCAAAAAGGAATATTTATTTAATTGTTTCGTTTATTTCATTGTTTTGTGGTTTCACTTCACATGGACTGCCTCGATTTTTTTCATGCGTTTCCGATATATTACTGAGATAATTAACAACTCAGATGAAGGCGGAAATATCCAGCTGGTAAAAAATATTTTACATAATTGAGTATTACTATAACCAATTTTATTACATTAATTTTAATTATTTCATTAACCCCTCGGTTGATTTTTTAAGATCATGTTTTTTTTTTATTTCATGACATCACACATTGTAAATTTAATGGTTTAATAAAAAAGTTTGTAGAAATGAAAAATTAATATTTTTAAACTATTTAAGATAATCTTTATATCATTTTCCAACATTTTAATGATTAATTATTTTTCAAAGTTTTGTAATAAATCAGGTATTTTTAAGTTTATGCTGCCAACATTCTGTTAATCTGTGTTTCATGAAATCTACATTCTTTTGTATGGAACTTAAACCTTTATGGTTTCGAATATTCCAGGGGTTATAAGCTATTTGTGATACCAATTCAGGGTTATATTACATAAACGAATAATGAACATTTTTATACACTAACAATTTTTGGGTACAATGTAAGTATTTTTTAAAATAAAAATAACTTTTTCTCAATTTAGATTTACCAAGTTTTATGTTATTAATGTACCCACAATCCAGAACAATTTAATAAATGCGATTTGAATGTTGTTGATAAACCTAATAGGGAACCAAGGAACAAAAACGTTTCGACTTTAATTGGTTGCACAGATATATATATTGCTACTGTATTTAGATGTTATAATAAACAAATCGGAATCATTGTGATATTCTATAAACGGTAATGATACGCGAACCCAAAACACTCTAGAATTGTTTGATTTATGTAGTTAGTTGATTTGCCTCAGTTTGGTAAATTGTTACCATGTTTTGGTCTAAAAGTACTAACTTTTTCTAAAAAGATTACTTATTGTTGTAATTTATATAGAAAATGTAAAACTACTAATAATATAAATGAAACAGTGATACTATGTAATTGATTATTCTTGGTCTTTAAAGTGGTTAACCCTAGGATGTCTTAGGGTTATCCTTACCTTACCCTAGGATAAACAACCCTAATTTTATGGAGATATATTTGCAACAACATTGAAGCATAACATTATGTGATCTATCTGCTTATTTGATCGTTTTTTTTTTTTGCGAAATGGTTCTGATATAATTATTGTTATTATAAATCATTGCACAATAAACATGCCCATTAGGTTGGAGTTGGTTGTTATCGCGGAAACATCTTGACCGTGCCTCAAACATGCTGCGCGAGATCTGCGGCAGCTGCTCCGTCCTGTACCCGACGGGAGTGCCGTGCATCCTCTCCGCCTGTCTCGTCTCCACCGAGCCCGACTCCTGCCTGCGCCTCATGGCGGACCGGTTCACGCCGGACGAACGCTTCTCCCAGGCCTCCATACAGTCGCACCTCCATACACCACGGGATGTCACCGCCACGCATATTCTCGTCTTTCCCACATCAGCCACCACACAGGTATGTTTTGCTTCACATGTTCATAATCATTATTATGGAGATGCTTATTGGAGTAATTATCATATTTTATATATGTGTTACATGGTATGGTTGTAGTCAAACCAAACGCCGATGGCGAACGGCGAGGACACGGACATGATGTTCCTGAACGTGGACATGGGAGACGAGGACATGGGCGAGGACAACATCAACGACCTGCTGATCGGCGACATGTTCAACAACATGTGGGCGCAGGGAAGCCCGCGGCGGCTCGAGGACGACCAAGCCGGCAGCCCCGCGGCGCACCACCAGCACCCCGCCGCGCACCACCACCAAGACGACGCGCTGGCCGAGCAAGTCGGCACCGTGCTGCAGCAACCGCTCGCGCTCGGCTACATGGTGTCCACGGCGCCGCTCGGCTCCATGCCGCCGTGGTGGTGGGCAGGTTGCGACCACCTGCGCGACGCCTGCCCCGCCTTCCTCAAGAACGCGCTGCACCTGCACAGCATGCCCGCCGCCGACGACTTCACTTCGTTCACGCAGCGCCGCGACCACAACACGCACCCGCTCGACTCGCAAACTACCACTGACGTGTTGCGCTACGTGCTCGAGGGGTACAACGCGCTCTCCTGGCTCGCGCTCGACCTCAACACGCACGACCGCCTCTCCTGCCTGCCGCTGCACGTGCAGGTGCTCATGCAGCTCTACCACACGGCCGCCGCACTTGGCTGAACCACACCCCATCACCCCCCATCGCCCCCACACTCCCCTATGGTTACCAATCAGAGCGATAAATTCTTTTAATCGCTCGGCTCGTTTACTAGTTCACAACTAATTCATGTTTCCGTATATTACTATACCGTGTGGCCGTTTCCAAATTTAGTTTTAGCGTCTTACCATAAATTGTGATTCAGTAGTAAACGAGTTTCAAATGATCACCTGATATATTTATATTCAGTATAGTGATGTTTATTACGACAAGTTTAACGTCAATATTGACTTACTGTCCAATTTCAAATTTACGACCAACTTTTATAAATAAGGTAACGAGCTACACTCGACAATTTATTAATTTTTATCTTCGATAATGAAATTGAAAAAAAAAATCGAAATGTATTTATATAAAGAGATTTTTCATTCTGTTGTCGATCCAAATGTACTTTGAAAATATCCTCTGTGAAGTGATTTCCTAACGTGACAAAAAACAACGGTAATTTTCAGAAATAACAGCATCGTTTTTTTTTACTAGAGTGCAGATTTAATCAGAACAAGAGTGTAAAATTCGATAATCTCCAAGTATAGTATAATTAAAACATTGGTACTTGTAAACACACATCGTTTTTTTTTTTTGCGTAACAGAGGTTATTTTTAATTGTCCAACTTCAGTCATAAAAGATAGGGGTAGTGTTATTTTGACAAATGATCTTATATTGTACTATAAAAATTATATATTATGGCTATAATTAATAGTGCTTAGCAATATAAATATATTTATTTTAGACAGAAATCGTTTATAAATGAGGGTATTGAAAAAGGGGATTTTATTCCTCATTCTCCTCTCAGCAATCTGAATAATAAAATACTATGTCAATATCTCGTTAAGTAAATTCGATTGTAAATTACAATTGACTTATTTTACTTAACACTGTATACATTTTATGAATTTTATTTTTTACATATACACAACTAGTCTTTTGACTTGTCTCACTCGTTATGTTTCTTTTTGTTTATTATCATTTAAAATGTCCATTATTCTAATAACCAACGTTTTTGTGCAAAACTATTGTCAATGTACATATAAATTTAAAGTCGATTTGTCAAAATAGTACAACCTCTAAAACGAATGTTACCAGAAACTATTCGAAATTATCAAGACATTGTAGTTGTTATAGAATGAAATGTAAATGAATGGTAGATAAGGCCAGGAAACTAGTTTATAGGATATTAGAGAAACCTTCGAAGGTCCAATTTGGCATATGAACTGTTCATGTAACTTAATGGTTTAGTGTAAAAGAATGCATTGGGGTTAATGCAGTTATGATGCTCATTTCTCGTTGTTTATACAAAAGTATATGTGAGTAAACTTCCATTTATAGTCTTGTTTGAATCATTCAATACTTCCTTGATCTCGTTTCTCCAGAGTCACCGAAAACCTCATTTTTCCTAGTGAAGTCTATTTCCATATAATATTTTTTGAGTTGTTTTTTTTTATATAATATAAACCTACTTTGCGAAATCTATGTTTTCTCTGTCTATCCTCACCGGGAGAAGTTGTGAAGGTCTTAAAATATAACGGAAGAGTATTGGAACCTTTTATAACCACCTTTACAAAGTGGAAATTGAACCTTATAAAAGTTTGAATTGGGCTTCGAGAGAGTATGTCATTATCCCAGAGTTATTTCTGGGGTTAGAAATATCTATATTTTTATTATATTATTCGTGTTTTTTTATCGCAATATAATGAAATGGTTATTGAAATGTGAACTTACAAATAGTTTTTATTTATTTATTTGTCGACGTCGCAATTGAGTAGTATAAAATCATAAGCGACAAAGCTGGGCTGAGTTATATTATATAGAAAAACTATACATTTTAATATAATTCATAAAAATTCTCGGTGAATTTAAAAATCAATCAGATACGATAATCTTAACAAATATTTTCTGTGTTGCCATATTTTTATCGTATTTTTACCATCTCCCTACTTTGTACGTTTATAATTTTATGCGACTGTGTTATTGTTACTACATCACCGGAATTTATCTGATCACATTTTATATATATATCTTTGGGCCTTACGGCAAGCCATTTTATCGAGATTTTAACACTTGATATTTCTATGATATATAAATATATATCACAATGTTAATATGCAGAACGAGGAAGGTTGTTGTGAGTATATGTAATATACTACGTTGTTAATATTAAACCGGTATGCATTACCAAAGGAGTTAGCTATGTCTAGGGTTTAGATAATGTTCTCTATCGACATTTCAAATATTTTGAGTGATTGGAGGAGGCGTTTCTAAAGATTCTCATTACACTTATTACCTTTCTCGGTTATCACAACTTTTTTTTTTGTATCAATTACTTATTTAAATATTATTTTCGTATATGCTTTCACGTTTGTATGAATTAAAACGGTAAATTAAAGAAAAAAAAAAATAGTTTATCGAGATATTCTCAGCACGCCACGATTAGTTAATCAGACTCGTGAAATTTACGTAATGATATACATTTTAGATACGATTTGTATTTTAGGAAAAATTTTGACCATTAACGAATATGTTCGAAGGTGTTTTCGCGTTCGTTTGTTTTTTTATACATCTGTAGAAATTCTTTCGTAACACACGATTGCAGTTACACATCGCTGAGACGTTGTACAAATTTATAAATTCGAAAATAACTGCCAGCCCTGTCGAGGTGATGTGTATGAAACAAATTAATTAAATCGCAATTAAATTAGATAAAGGTTCGTCTTATGATTACGAAGGAAACCTCCGCTCTGATAATTAGTGACACCAATAGTTTATTGTTAGTTAAAAAAATATATAGGATGTAAAATGAGCCCCTGAATCATATTTGAATGTAGCATTTGTATTAATTAGACACAGTCGTTTTTTATATAACGGAGCCGGTCGGAACGGTACGTGAACGGCAGCGTGACGTGGCGTCACGTGACCTGTGGCGATGTCGTGTCGTCGAATCTCCAAGTAGTTATATAAAATTTTCTATTTTTAATATATTATTACTAAAGGTTTAAGAGAGTAGAAAAGTGTGCTGTGAAAATGTTATGTAAATATATATATGTGTGTGGACGACTCGTTGCGTGTGAATCGCGTCTCACTCGTTATATATGATTTTCCTATATGTATTCCCTTCTGTCTTTGTGAGGACTATAATTACTTCGTAAAAAATAACAATCACTTGAAATACAAATGAGTTTTTAACGAATTCTACTATTGCTTTTATTGTATGAATAAAATAAATGATTCAGTGAATACAGTCCACCTGATGTTAAGCGGTCACCGTGTGTACCTGTCTACGATGAATTTAAAACCGCAAGGACCGCAGTCTCGAGGCCAGTCATTAATAGGTTGGTACTGTTAAGGGTCGTACAGCTCATGTATGGATATTCACAAAATAATTTTTGTTACTTAGTGTCTAATGGTTATTACGTTATGTCAGTGTGACGTCAACTGATTGTAGGCAATTTGTACAGGTGTTATGTATGTATAGGGCATGCATAAATATTATCGGGACCGGTGAGTGCGGTGCAGCGCCGCGAGGTGGCGCAACCGCGACTCACCGGAACTACGCCTAGTTGAATATGAAATGTTTTAAATGTGTTACAGCATTTGAGAATATTTAATGATGTTGTATATAGTTTTATATTTTGTTTTATAGAACGAAAATTTTGTAAATAGTCGATATGATGGATATCGAATATACCGTTAATAATTATTTGCCCGTATTGCCGATTTGTACAATGGAGACACGTTTTAAAGAGTCCACTCGTAATTTTTTTTTTTTGTACAGTTGTTAAGCGTGGCTCCTAGTTGAATGAAATGATTTATTTTTAGCGTTTCGTTTTTTTTTTAATTATTATTGACCATATTTTGTTATTGTGAATTTGTCAATATTTTTTTATATAGGTAATTGGGATCGTACTGTACATAGACCTCACAATTTTGTCATATAGTAGTTTTAAGAGCGGTATATCGTAGCCGAAATGGTTGATGTGGAAATCAAATTTTCTAAACGGAGCAATCGTGTCGGGGATCGTAAAACAAATTTAGAATAATACTTGATATTAATATAACTTTATAAATAACTGTGAAAAATAGGTAATTATAATAATAATTATGAATAAAATATGACTTATTTAAAAGCATTGTTTTATTTTATTATAAATGATAAATATAAACTTTTCTTTAAATACTATTGCGTTACATTGTTTTGTTTAAAGACATTCTAAGCACTAATTATATAAAGTATTTAAAAAACAATTACCATAATAACATATTGCAAGATATCCAATAAACTATAGATCAAAAATATGCATTGTCGAAAGTAGATTTTAATGGAAAATTTTGTAGCCATCGTCACAATAATAAAGGTTAGTATATATTGTCGTTTATATATAGCTAATACGGTTGTATACTTCCTCGTTTACCTAAACCAGTGCTCGGAAAAGACGTTACCGAAAAGAACCAAATATAAACAATACGTACTTGAAATTAATTCAAAGTTATTTTTTTTTTAATTTAACTTAATTATAGAGACATTTTTATAAAAATTATTGGGATTCAAAGTGCACTCTCTAGAGTTTACCTTTGCTAATATGTCTTTTTTTTTACGAGCGAGCAACCGTGTTATTATTTCTTTAAAAAAATGTGGCCGTTATAGACTTTAGATTCAAAAACAAACTCTTCTCTAAAGGCAAGTTAATAAATAATATTCCGTGTCGGCACTAAAATATTGTGGAAGAGCCGTAGCCAAGCAGTGAAAGAACCGCATGCGGCTCGTTAGCCGCGGTTAGTCGACTACTGACCTAAACCAACAAATGAGCAAGAATAACCGAGACTGTTTCCCGATTTTCTATTTTCTGGCAGTAAATATTTTAAACCACACGTGTAATCGAAATAATTTGACGTCACATTTTATCTAAACGCCTTATTATTTTTGTAGAATATTTTTATTGAATAACGTTTATAAAGAATTAACTGAAAAGTAAGGACATCGCTATAAAGTGTATAAGGTAAGAAGAATTTTGTGTTTTTAATTGAAATAATGTTTACCAATATGTATAAAATAAGGGTTCGTTCGATAAACGCTAATGTAGCATAGAAAAAGGTTTAAAATTAACGATAGATAGTAGACGAAGTATGCTCGAGGTAACGTAAAAGTAGTTATAAAAAATATAGTAATTTATGTAGTAGTAATGAATGGTCAAATGAAAACGCATTGTAGTTACATCTTGAAAATGTTTTTTATATATATTTTTAAAACAAATTATATGGTCCAGTAAATAATGGTGACAAGTTTAAGGATTAGTAGGATAAAAACTGTACATTTATTTTGCCACTTCCGAGCGCCATCCAGATTTTGTCATATTACACTCATCAAAAAAGTCTAAGCAACATGTACTAATTTAAATTTTAGGATGGTTCTTCACATTATAACGTTGTATTTCATTTTTAAAATAATATCTTTAGGGTTCTATGATGTTAAAAATAACAGCTGTTGTCTTTATAAGTTCTTTTAATAACAGAAATGAACAATATTAGAATATACTGTAGAAACTAAGATGCATAAGAAACTAAACTTTTTTTTTACAAAATGAAATTTCTAAAGAAAATGTATTTATTGTGAAAGAATAGAACAATTTAATACAAAGTATGGTCTCCTCTGCTATTCAGAACTTGTCGGCAACGATTATTCATTGAATTAATGAGACTGTTTATGTCATCTTGCGGTATTCGCTCCCAATGGAATTGTAGCAAATCCTTCAGCTTGTGGGTTGTTGTCACTCCGTCCAAGTCCTTCAAAACACGTCTCTGGAGCATGTCCCATGCATGCTCGATGGGGTTGAGATCTGGCCATTGTGCAGGCCAGGACAATACCCGGATGTTCCCCGTTGCAAAGTATTCACTGGTTCGCCGAGCTGTATGTGAACGCGCATTGTCATGCATTAACCTAAAATCGGAGCCAAAGGTTTGTGCAAATGGATAGACATAAGGTCTGAGAATATCCTCAATGTAATTTTCAGCATTCATGTTTCCATTTACAAAAACGAGCTCAGTTCGCCCGTTCTTCATAATACCCGCCCATAACATAACTGTTGAGCCGCTGTATGGATGAACTTCCTGAACGCACCTGTATCGCACCTTTCAGTATTTCCGGGCCGACGATACACTCGCACCCTTCTTGTATCAGGCTTAAACCCGAATCGCGTCTTATCGGAAAACATAATTTTATCCCATTGTTCCTGGGTCCATGTTATGCGTTCTCTACACCATTCATATCGACGAGCGCGATTCCCGTGACGTATCGGTGGGCACCTGATTGGGCGTCGAGCTCGTAGGCCGTACTCATGCAGTCGATTTCGCACAGTTTGAGGACTTACATCAACACCACTTTAAATTTGTAACCTCAAACTTATCTCTGGAGCGGTTTGCCACTTCGGAGGTCCATCCAGATTTTGTCATATTACCTTAACGGTACACACACTTTACCAGCATGCTCCAGTTTTCGGTATCTCGGTTCATTGACGTGAAGAATAGGATAAATGCAGAGTGGATGAATTGGCGAAAGGTGTCTGGGGTCGTTTGTGACCCACGAATGCCGTTGAAACTCAAATGGTAGGTGTATAAGACTATAATTAAAGCAGTCGTGTTATATGGATCGGAGTGCTGGCTACGAAAAGAAAGGTGAAAAAAGATTACATGTGGCAGAAATGCGAATGTTAAGATGGGTGTATGGTGTGGTGTAACTAGAATGAATAAAATTAAGAATAAGTATATCAGAGGAAGTTTAAGAATAGTACTAGTGACGGAGAAGTTGAGGACTAATAGGTTAACACGGTATGGGCATATTATGAGAAGAGATCTAAGTCATGTAACAAGAAAAGTTTTGAGTTTGAAAATGGACGGATATAGAGGTAGAGGAAAACCGAAAAAGGTATGGATGGATAGTGTAGAAAATGATATTTGTGTAAATGGTGTGAATACGGAGATGACATTTGACAGGGGAGAGTGGAAAAGGAAAACATGTTGTGCCGACAGATTTAGGTGGGATAAGGGTAAATTGATGATGATGGTCAGAGATTGACCGATAACTTACAGAGCTCGAAATTATGGGTTAATCTTACGGCCTCAGATATATTTTTTTAAGGCGGGTTGTTTCCACAAAAGTTCGTTACGCGACTTCAGTGAGACAAATGCGACGAATTTTGTAGCCATATATTCATAAAAACTTTGACGTTTTTATTAATCGAAACAATTTATACGAAGTTCGTGAAGCACCAGTGATGAAATCGACGCAGTCGCATTATTTCCAATTTTTTAAATTTATTTAATGAGTATTTGCTATTAAGCAAACATCTTAGAAATCAATTTAAAATTAACAAGACAAATATTTAGTTATTATAAATACAATAAACATTATCCATTCCATAATATATTTAATGAACATAAAACATGTACGACATATATTTTTTATAATCGAACGTTAATAAAGCTTCAGATTAAAATGAAAAACAATAAAAAGAGAACAAACCAAACATCAAAATATATTCAATTCAAGTTAAGGTCGGAGAATTATCAAATAAGAAGTCAATTATAAAATGTACTATCACAAAAAAAAAATGCAATGGTGGCTTTTGTCAAATTAATGCTTCATTGTGATTCGATTCCATTAGTGATTTCTCTATTTTTTGTACTGTTTAATTAACAATTTCGTCAAAATTACTTCTGTTCAACGTCTTCACGTTAAATGAGAACGAAGTGTAGCCGGTCGAAGAATTTTGTCGCGATAAACCCCTTTCGCTAAAATTAACGGACTATGAAAGCTGTAAAGTCGATAAAATCAAATCGTGTAAATGATCTATCTGTCTACATATACAGCAATAACGCCAACTTTCGACGGATTCCGGTATTATGACGCAGGCGTAGGTTTAGAGCCTTCAAACAGTTTAAGTCCAATTCATATTTTTTTTACTTTTTTCTTATATGTATATACAAAAATGATATGTAAATAAAACTAAAATGACATATTATGTAATATATAAATGTATTTTATTGCATTTTTACATTATTTAGAAACTTGCATTTCCTTACCTATTTTAACCTACCAAACAAATCATTTAATATTTAGCAGTTAATACTGCTTCGCAAAAATGAGTAACTAGCGAACATAAGACATTACTAACAGGAAATTTCCGTTCTTTTAATAAAATAGAACCCAACCAATTTATGTATAGCTTTTAATTAGTTAAGAGCAGATAAATCTAAGATTATTGTTTATACTTTTTTACTCTTATATTTTACAATTATTTATTTGTTTATTAGTATTTTACAACAGGCGTTTAGTCGAATTTAACTAGAATATTAGCTTTAAACAAGTTATGGGATACTATTCTTCATTTTAGAAGATAGTGGATTCATTTTCTGTAGGTCACTGTCCAGGAACCAAATATTGCTTGTAGATCACAGACTATAGGTAATTGTAGTTGTAAGGATTTTTTTTATACTAACGTACGTCATAACAAAGCATCTGGCAACACTTATATTCTTTTAGTAATTTCTTTACGGAATAAATTCTATTATATACATTATTTTTTTAGTTTATATATTAGTTTTGATCATTGTTATAGACATATCAGTATTATATAGTGGATTATGCACAAGAAACGTATACTCATCTAACTTGGGCCGACAATACATAGGCGAACTTGAGTGATGTGATAGGCGTTTCATTCCTTATTTGTAGCTAAACATAGCTCATATGTTTATTTCTATTTATACATAGTCGACTTTTATGGATAATAAATAATTACTCGTTTTATATCTGTTACGGCTGAAACTTTAACACAAATGACAATGAAAATAAATGAAAAAAACTTATGCGCTTTCGCTTCGTCCGCGACTCCTGTGGACCGCGAAGGATGGTTAGATATGCGCGGCGAGGTCGGCAAGAGTTACCAGAAAAGATGGTTCACACTAAAAGGAAATCTTTTGTTTTATTTCGACAAGAAAGGTGATAAAGAGCCCGTTGGAGTGATCATTTTAGAAGGATGCACTATTGGTAATTATATTTGTTATTATATACATTCAACTTTGTTTTTAGTGCATGTTTGTTTTGGATTATGGATCACATTACTACTCAAAGTGTCAAATGTCAGATACTTTCATTGATACATACTAAGTGAACCTTCATGTACATTATATGCATACCATTATATTTTTAAATTCCTATACTTGTCACCAATTTGTGGATCCCAAAGTATTACACTGCAATATGGCACTATCCATGATGTTCAAATGTAACTCATGCATAATGTAACCACTTAAAATATTTGCCCAGTGAGTGATACTATAGTTGTACGGTCAGACTTTCGCTTATGTTTAATACAATACAAATTTAAAATATTATAATAAGAATTTGAGAGCGGTCTAAAAGTAGGATGAGGATATCTTTAATGTTTTTGGAACAAACAAATTTATTTAGTGATAATTTGAAGTTGGTACAAGATGACTAATTGTCAGGTTTCAGTGTCATTATGAACAATATATACCCTTTTGTGCAACCTTCTCAAAACTTAAATTTCGTGTGTCCATATTTTTCTAATAAGACACCAGGACAGAACATTAAAAAAATTAAGACCGTCTCATTCAACATAGAGTATATGGTCATGTTATTTATGCAATATAAAGTGATCATCATGATACCCTTATCCCAGCTAAGTAGGGTCAGCAAAACATGTTTTCCTTATCCATTCTTGTTTCTCAGATGTCATCTCAGTATTCACACCTTTTATGCACATATCATTTTTCACACAATATATCCACAACTTTTTCAGTCTTCCTCTACCCCTATATCTGTCTACTTTCAAACTCATAACTTATGCAATATAAACTATCATTGCATATTCAACTGTATATCAATTTATATTGTAGGTTATTTGTAGGTTTGATATTTGTAGGTATGCATTAGGTTGATATGTAACTAAACATTGTATGATAACAGTTATATTACATTTTTTTAAATATGTTTTTTTAGAGTTAACAGAAGAAGAGGCATACAGTTTTAAAATCGTATTCCAATGTGAGAATGGTAGGACCTACTTTCTGTGCACTAATTCACAGACATCAATGGAAGCCTGGATGAAAGCATTGGCCTGTGCCAGTTATGATTATATGAAACTGATGGTTGCTGAACTGCAGAGACAACTTGAAGAAGCTCAAGGTTTCTGGTGTTTGAATAGATATATATTCTTATCATTGTATTACTAGCTTTTGCTTATGCCTTTTCTCAGGCTAATGTAGAGTTGACCTATCTCTTGGGAACAGAGTACTTTTTCGACATGAAAAGTACCCTATGTGCTTTTCTGTACCCCTGACAACATACATGCAAAATTTCATGAAGATTGGTTGAGTAGTCAAAGTGTGAATATGCAACAAATAAACTCACAATTCGCATTTAAAATACTAGTTAGGACTTATGTGGTGGCCACAATTTCAGTATTATTTTGGTTTCCTCAAGATATTTAATAAACCTAGATATCTCTGTATGTAGATCGGTTATTTACTCCAGGAACACAATTAATAGACACATCAAAAAACTGAAAAACAATTGACATGTAAAAAAAAAATGTATATATATATTTTCTATCCTTCAGAGCTAATGATTAGCCAAAGAAGTTTGGTTTTTAATTTTAGTTTGTGTGCCTGTATGTAAACTGTGTAGTGTAACCTTCGGAGTGACATAAGATAATGATAAGTTTTCCTGTTTTATCATTTAACAGTATTTTTATGGTATAAATTCGTTTTCTAAATTACTATTACAATATGGCTATCATTACAGAAACGATTCTATTGACCATGTGGTCAGTTATACTAATAACTTAGTGATTTCACTATTATATTATACATATATATATATATATATATATATTAATATCGCCTTAAATGAAGGACTGGTGGTTACTACAGTGTACATTCGTATATGCATTTTAATTTGTCTGATGCTTTGTACCTATATTCAGAGTTATATTGCAGTATCTACTATTTAAATATTCACTTTGATTGTTAATATTTGGCTTGTCTTGGTCAATTAAATTCTACAAGTGGAATCATCTGTAATGATGAAATACGTTTAATACTGTCTCCTTATTGTTGTTTCAAGAAGTATAGTTGTTTAGTCTAGTTCTAAATCATTGTTATAATTTACATTATAGCGGAAGCAGAAGCTGATGCGACTTTAGTAACTGTGTCCCCGCCTGAGGATGAAGAACCTAAAGTACCACCAAGAGGTCCAGAGATACAATCCGTTTAATCGAGTGGCGGATAGCGAAAGTAAAACCGTACAGGGCAGTAGACATCGTAAGTTTTGAAATTATAGATTAGATAATCTATAACTTTGTCAAAGTTCTCCAAATTCTAAAAGAATGCACTTCACCTTATGATAACCACACCAGAACAGTAGATGCCATAGGGATTAGGACCTGTTAGCAGTAGCGGTATAAATATGGTAAAAGTAAATTCGTCCTTTTGTTGCCACATCCTCTTCTACAGCAGGGTTTACGGCATTCAGGTTATTCTGAGTTGAATATAAAGAATCCTCTATTTACAATTAGAAACAATACACAATGCTTATCTCCTTTCATTATGACAGCAACTTGCTTGTCATAATGTAAAGCAAGTAAGGTAATTAAGAAGTATGAGAAATTATTTTAAACACTAAAAATCAAGTCATTCTCATATATTCATGAAAACTTAATATATTTTTGTAAAAACTTGTAAATGACTGATATAATTGAAATGTTAGTATTAATGTTCTAAACATCAACACAATTCTCTTTTAAATTGTGCAAAATAAATAAAAATCTATTAGGTAAGAGTGTTTTCTTTAAAATGAGATTTCGGAGCACACTAATCATATGTTGGTCAATAAGCTTAAGTACCATGTTTTTTTATACCTTGTGGTATAAGTGACCATAATTTAACCTAAGTGAGTGACAATATTACCCAGAACAGTAACACACAACATGCTCTGGCTTCAACACAAAGTTTTTCTTTCATTGAAAGCTTAGACTCTTTGTAGGATTCAAACTTTGGTTGATCGACTTAGTCTGTGTACATACATGACACCACTTAGTAAAAATTCAAGATATAACTGTACAGTAGGTCAATATGTGAATATTGTAGATGTCTGAAAATGAGTCCCTCCCAGTACAGTAGAGTTTATTGCTGGATTTGCTCAAAGATTGAGTTGTTTCCTGAATTGATGAATGTTTTAATGTTCATAAGTGCGCCTCCTCATGGCTTTATTCCTTAATTAATTAATATTTTGAAATCATTTTCAGACAAAGAAACTTTAAAAGCAGAATTACCACGCAAGAAGGTGCCTTTCCGAGACATACACACCATGTATGGACGTAAGATACTATCGGATAGGAGCGAGTGGCGAGCTAGACTAATGAAACAGAAGAATGAAGTACCAGACCGACCACTGATAGATTTGTAATTATTGGATATTTTTTTAATTGATGCCAGCAATAATTGTTGTAAACCGGCTCGAGGTTAATTGGTGTGAGCGACCGAATGTGTTAATGTAAATGAGTCCAGTAGTGCAATGTTTATTGTAACTAAGTTAGTAATGTTTAGGATTACAAGGAATTAAGCTTTAATTGCGGTTTGCTTTAAAAAAATTTGCTAATGCCTTAAATTGCCATTATTAAGTAAATAGGCATCACATCACTTCTTCATCTTTTATTAAGTATTTGATAAGATTTCTTACGTCTTTGTGAATAAATAATCGAAATTTATGTGAAGAGATCGGCATAACCCTTCAATGCATGTTATTCCCAATTGTCTACATTACACTTCCACTTAATTTTATTCAAAGACCTGAGTATACATGCGTTTCCGAAAGCTTTTTCAAACCTTAGAAAATAAACGTGGAAAAAAAAGTTGACATTACTTTTGGCGGGTAAGTTCAATTTTTGTTGTTGTTTAAAATTTGTTTCAGAACAAAATCCATGCATTTAAGGATCAGCTTCAAGGTCAGTTCACGTTAGAATTGACCGAATTTAAATAAGCTGTCAAAATTTGTGTCTCCACACTCGTCTGTACAATTACATTGAAATTCGAAACGCTTGAACACGAAATGAAAGTTTATTTCTTCTTAACCCCTCGGCTGATTTTTTAAGACCCAGATCTCAAAATGTCGGATTATGTTCTTAATTTTTTTTTATTTCCTAAAATCGTGCATTGTAAATTCATGGTTTAGTAAAAAAAACTTCGTAGAAATGAAAAAATAAGTATACATTTTACATTAAAATTATAATTTTACAAGTTATGATTTGTTATTTTCTTAGTTTTGTAATAAATCGGGTATTTCTTTCAAGCTTATGCTGCCAACAGTCTGTTGACCTGTGCCTCATGAGATCTAAATTCACTTGTATAGAACTTTAACCTTTATGGTTTTGAATAATAGTCCAGGGGTTAAAATTTTAAAATCTCATATTACACCTGACATTTTGTACGTAATGAAATAATAAGTAATGGATAGGAAAATGAGATATGTTCGAACCGATGTTTGACCTACAAACGAATAAATTATATATGAAATGAAATGTATATCCATTACATTATGTGGGGGAGGAGCAAAATGCCATTTTTCTTTTATATTGGTTATGAATGATGTCACTTTGTTAAATCTTATATAGTATTCAGTCACAATTGTACTTATTAATAAAGAGGCTGCATGTCAATATTTGCATGAATCCATATATTTTTCTGTGTAGTATTTTATATTATTATTATTTACTATAAATAATAAGGATTTAGTTAGCTAATTAGATGTAAATCATAAGTCATCAAAGGTAACTTGTAGTATTGTAACAATATATATTGTTGGTTTTGTAAATTTGTAGATAAAATTATAAATATAATGATTCCACAGAATTATAATGTATACTTCTTTTATTTCATTTATCACACCCTTTCTGGAATAAACACTTTATTTATATGTCGCCCATTTTTTTGGTAGTTAAATGATAAATATATCTTGTCATAGACATTTCGAAAAATTATATTAAAAAAAACTTGTAACAAAAAATAAATCGTATTTTTTATATACGAATAAAAAAGGTTTTTTTTTAACTATTTTATGTTATTGTTGTTATGTTATGTTCACGTTTCCACTTCATGGTGATCCAATGTTTTTCAATTATTACTTTATATAATAAAAAAAAGAATAAATTTTAATCATATTAGATGTCTATCATTGTGTCCTCATCACGCAAAAACTACTAAACAAATTTCATTTTTTTTTAGTTTTGCTTCTTAGTCCCTAGTCCCTATCTAAAAAAAATTTACGATAACTTAATTTAATATAAATGCAAGAAACTAGAATTTTTATAAGCGCCAAGCGTTTAGCGTTTTTTGTATCCTTGTCATGGAAAAGAGAGGGCAAACGGTATGGTGCCCATACATAGGAGAGGTAGTAAACCGATGCTTGCAAAGAAATCATGTAATTTAAAATTTTGGTTTTTAAATTTTCCTAATGTTTTTTCCTCTGTACGTACAATATTTTATTACGATAATAAACAACACAGACATGCGTTGTCGCAGCATGTTTGAGGGTATTACTTAGTTTTCACATAAAATTGTGCATCGATATTGAATTATTAGTTGTTGTGTACTAACTATAGGCTATGTTATATGAAGATGTTTATTTGTAACTTAAAAACTACAAGTTCACGGTAACTTACGTTAACCATACTCTTAAATCTGGTTCGAGGTCTAATATGTAGGAACTTTGACCAAATATGAAATTAATTCTATATTCTAATTGAATGTCAGATCTTTATTTTATATTAAATGTTTTTTTTTTCAATGTCTCTTCAGAAGACAACATTATTTTGCCACTGCGTTTTTTTGCAAATAACAAAATATGAAATGTGTGTAATGAATGACGTAATTTCTAACATTATCCAAATAAAAAAAAAAAATGACGCTATATTACTTGATAAATTTAAATTCGTATTTTGTACATCTTCGCTACCTGTTACCCGCCAAAGCCACGATGACCCAAATTTCATACTAATCCATCGTTTCTACTTATTTTAAAAGACGTATACACTGAGAAACTCTTCACTTTTATAAAATAAGGAATGTCTGGAATTCATAGGTCCTTGCTCTATGAGTTTTAGCATTCGTTTTAACTTAACATCACGTGAACCAAGTGAAATCTTTTAACTTAACCTAGATAGGGTTATAATAGTGTGAAGCCATTCCTATTGAGACTGTAATGGGGTATAGTGAAAGTGGCTGCCAGGTCCAGGACAAAACCCAGTTTTGCAACTAGCGCGGGAGATCGTCATTTATTACAAGAACCGAAGATTTCTATAATAAAGATTTATTTTTTTAATTAATTTAAAACACTAAAATAAAGTTCATAATTCGCCTAAGATAGTAGGATGTAGGCTCACGATTTCTTAGTTTATGGCATAGAAAAAACAGCTCTCTCATATTTAATACATCTCTCTCATTTCTTTATATTTGAAATCTCTTTCTGTCGAGGTTAAATTACAAGTCATACACTCTGCATTCACTCCGTTAATTTTTAGGGTGCTTGAACGCTTGTTTCAATTTAATGTATCTGTTAACTAGGCCTGTACAACTCCAAACCAATTTATCGGTGATACTTTATTTAATTTAAATAAAGATACTCGAAAATATTACAGAAGCTAATTATTCTATACCAGGTAACAATTCATATTTATTCTAATAAACTTGTTACCATAATACCTAATACGCCATCTCAACAAAACGCTTCAACAAAGCCAAATATAATATACCATCGTACGCGCATTGTGCTTAAAAAGGGTATAACATTTTCTCTTCATTATTTAAATACTAGAAACGGTGACAAACTGGTCGTCCTATGTATGCGACTCAGTAAAACCAGTAATAGTTTCTTAGGTAATAGTGTCAGATTTTATAACAAAGTCCCAAAGAATATCATCGATTTGCCGGACTGTAAGTTTAAGCGCCATGTCAAGCGGGTTTTGGTGTCAATGGGCTATTATAGAGAGTGGATCAATGTGTGAACGATGGTGATGTCTGGAATTGACTCTCACTTTGTGCAGCCACTAATAACGATTGTAACCTGTAATTTATTTGAAATATGCATCTATTTATGTTAAAAGATGAACCCGATCATTCTTGCCGGTTCTTTTCGATGACTGGGTTGTTTTCCGAACCTGTGGTAATTTTGACGTTCATAAGCGCCTTCTTAGGGCCTAAATTGAATAAGTATAATTTGATTTGATTTGATCTTCACCTATTATGTGTTTATATTTTCTTATTATATTTGTGTCCGTTTCATTTATTATAGATATAGAAAATATTCGTAAGTCTTAAGGAAACGTAAAATAAATATACAGCGGAAATGAATTAAGTAGTTTATTTTAAAAATCTTTGTTATACAAACCAACACTTTACAAAGTAAACACGGTACAGTCGTCCGCGTATTTATGTTATTAACATTTTAGACTTTTTTGTGATATTAAATAGATATAATTAATAACATATCCACGTCGACGACTGTACACATAAGAGTGGGAGAGTAACATAAGTTATTTCTTTTTTATATTATTATACATATAATATTGAAATTATAGACTGCGTATGCTTAAACTAAACACTTTGCCATGCGAGTAATTACAATGCAGTAAAATTACAATACATACATAGTTTTGGTATTTCTTTTTTTTTTAAACGCAACTAGATAACATTGAGCAAAAACACGCATGTGTGTGTGTTCAATTTAACTCGTCAAATGTGTTTAGGCATGAGTTTATCTAACGCGATATTTTCAGTGGTACTATACATAACAATGTGAGAACAACGGGTGCCGTCGTATCGGAAGACTATCGAATGCCCAGTGCTAAGAAATGGTAACCAAGACACAAAGATTTACAATGTTACAACGTAGTAAAACAAAAATAATAATAATTCTTATAACGAAAGTCAGGTTAATCTGTTTTTTATCCAATTTATTTTTTAATTACAATAGTACTAAAAGTTCCTAGTGCGCCATTATTATTGGTTAAGTGTAGTAGATTTCGATTTTGTGATATAGCTTTTTACTGATTACAGTAATGTGTATTTATACACATTACATTAAAATAATAAAATACAATACATGTGATGTTTATTAATTCTAAATAATTTTTCGACTAATTTGGAAAATATTTTATTCCAAAACTACATTATTAATTATCAAGTAAAACAAAAAAGATACGAAACTTGTTTCACTTTAACTTATCTACAGTCATCAAGTTATTATGCTGGTATCGAGGCAGAGTATGTTGATCTATAAAATTTTGACGAACTCCGAAAAATAATATATCATTTTATACAAGTAATTATTTTTTGGAGACACAACTAGCAAATACGAAAACAAGACAGAAATACATAAAGAAAAGCACAGGCTGAGTCTCCAAAAATACGAATATAGACTCCCATGTCATTATTAGGAAAAAATATTTGGTAACAATTTCTTAAAGATTAAATATAAAGGATTACGCCGTTAGTATGTACAGAGTGAGTTGAAATGTGCAACACTTACATTATCAACCGTATATAAAAAAATACTTAGCAATATTAGACACGAAAAGAATCTTTCACACTAGAAAGTTTAAATAGTTTTGAATATACAAAGAAAAAACTAAAATTACATTTAAAAAAAAAACAATGAATATAGTTATATACATTTCGTGTGGTGGGTGGGAGTTAGAGTCTGGCCACTTAACTATATAGAAATAGTCTGGACGAAAGGGTTTGCATCCAGTGCCGTTAAATATTAATTATAAAAAAACAATAGAAAAAGTTTTTGGTCTTAGAATATTTATATTCTAAATATAACAGTTCAATCTGTTATTATTCATAAATAATACAGTTGTAAAATCAATTTCATTAAATGATTAATTAATACTGATCAGACAACTGTAGCTAAGTTACATTACATTAACGCAAAAGTGTAAACATTCATAGTGCATGCACGTTAAATACGAATACATTGTGTATTATTTAAACTAAAAACTTACTGAGTTTTTTTCGCGTCTTTATACTCAAGTACCTCATCTTTATTTTGTAATAAAAAATGGTGTCTTCATAAAAAAAACATGTCAAATGTGCTTTTATTTAAATTAAAACTTACACATTGCACGTTTTTGTGAGTATACATGGGGATATAGACAAGCAGTGGCCAGGTGCTAGCGTGGTGGGTGTGGTTCATATCCTTCGAAACTAAGCTATACGTTGAAGACTACAGGCGACCTATATAATACTATTTGTATGTTATAAATTGCGCTCAATCTCGGTCGCCCGCCGTCGATCTCAGTACCGGACTAGTTCCGTAGACAATTTCTATCGATATCGATAAAAATTGTCGTCCGTTGTCGATGTCGCTTATGATAATTCGAAGCGCTTTTTCCGTTCGGCGACCATTCCGACGAGTGGTGCGATCGTCTCTCGCCTGCTAACCGAGCAGCGCTTTGTCGACTTTAATTCTGAAGAGAAAATATATCGATTTTTATTTCTTCGTTTTTAAGAATTTAAACATAGTTTGGTACACTGAATGATAAATGGCACAATTTTTTCCTAAGGAAGAGCTGTAATTAGCCTTTTAAATATGACTGTTACGTTAGGTCCTTCATAAAATTTACCAGTGTCTTAAGTTTGTCGTTGGATTTTCTGTGATGTCTCGTTTATTCGGTTTACCTGAACGGGCGGCAGCTGTAGATTTCTGGTTGTCTCTGCCTTCGGGAACTGTATCTTGGCGGAACGCGACGGCCTCGTCGCTTCCAGCAGAGGGCTCGTTTTTGGGGACTTCCCCTGTGAAGGAATTACATGATCTTTGTTCACGTTTACTAATTCATCAATTTTTACTTTTCACTTAATGATTTCTAACTTTTAACGTGTAACCTCTAACACACATACAATGTATTTTTTTAGAATTTAAATAAGTATATTTGAAAAAAAAAACATAATTCCAAATAAAAATATTAGACCGCTACCGAAAATTATTTTGTTATCCACGACCAATGTATTTTATTTACAATTATTATAAGTAACAAGTAATTATTTGATACAAACATAAATAAATGTGATATGCTTCTTTTTTTTTCGAACTGACCTACACTGTTGACCCGGAGGCCTCTACAGTTCCACCGGACTACGAAATGTGATATGCCTAAAAATGTTGTTATGTAGTTTTTAGTATTCTTTCAATTCATATTACAATTTTTCTTATTAAATGTACTAGCAGTACAGATTTTATGTATTGTTTCATATGGACAGTATTGTTGGAATTTAGCAAATTAAATAAGAAATGTATTGTTCCCCGTAAATTATTAGATCTAGGATCTGTAAGTCGGTGTTGTAATGCGTCTTAGAACTACTTTTTTTAATGCAAGACAACAAAATTTAATATTTAACAAAAATGAGCGTGGATAGGATATATACTAAAACATAGAAAAGAGTTGATCAAGTTATAATAGAATGACACACCAGAGAAAAAAAATGTATCCTAGCTAGTAGTAGGTGTAATAAAAGACGGTAGAGCAATACTAAAATACTAGTTGACCCGGTATGGACTCAAATAGCAAGAGTTTAAGGACTTTGGGGAAGTCCATGTTGTACTAGAAAATTTTTATACAGACTTGGTAAAAAAAAAACCTCAAGTGTCAAACATTGTTCTATTAAGATAATATTTTAGTGGCAGGTTAAAAATTTAGCGGTTTTATTTTGGTACATATAGTCGAAGAGGTTAATGTTCCGTTGTTACCTGCGTTGTTGTTGGCGCGTTGCCAGGCGGCCGCCAGGTGGCGCAGGTGGCTCCACAGCGGCGCCTCCGTCCTCCCATGCTGTTAGTGCACCCGCCATACATGTACCATCACGCCATATTGCAAAATCACATCAGTGAGACAACAGTCACCTACCGTGTTTCCCCTACGATGCTCTCATCGCGCGAATTGAGCTATTGTTAATTGCGTTAAGGTTAATCTCGTTTAAGAAATAATTATTTTGAGGTTACAAAATTATAACCTATAAAATATATTTCGAAGCTTTTTAATGCACCAACCCTTTTCAGATTAAATACGTTAAAATGCCTAAATAATGTGATTGAATTTCAACAAACACATTCTGTTGTGCCTTTAAAAATACAATTATCGACTATGTATTATTGTTTATGAGTAGTCGATTACTGTAAATTTCATAATAAGTCCTATGCTCAATTTGTGCGATTTGTTTACAGAGACGTGTTACATAAAATAGATAAGTATTTACAAGATTTAAACGTTTAATACATTGAATAGTAAAAGAAAAACAAAAATAAGATAAAACATTGAACGAAACGGCTTGTAAATTCGATAGTGATGGTGTTAAAATGAGTGGTTATGTGCAACGTGTGGTCATGCCAAGCGTGGAGCGAACTCGCGTCCGTGAGATGATGATAAAGCACTAAGCCTACTCCGCATTAGCGTGTGCGCTGTTTTCGTGTTGTGTTTACAAAGTTATTGTTTACAAATGAGCCGATACTCACCGAACCGTTCTCCTCGTAGATCTGCGCGAGTGGGGAATTATCAGAGTTTTTCATTTCGTTCGCTTCTGATATTATATGTGCGCGTAGTTGCTTATTTCTGAAATAAAAAATACGATTTTAATATTTGTTTGATTGATTGTGACATTTCCCCTGTGAAATTATATTTGTAAACTAATACTATAATTAGTGTATGTAACGTCTTCATTTAGTTTAAAGATAAAAAATACACTCGTCGTTTTAAATTGTAATTGCTGGTTTACTGAAAAACCTGTATGGGGATTTTACAAGTACATACAGTTATACAGAAGTAAATACAGTTACTACAGTATCTTATATATGTTTCAATCATTTTTTGAAGTTATACTTACTTCTTTTGGCGCGTTAGGGAACAATGATGAGAGTAAATTTTTACGATGCGCGCGCACACTATCACGAAAAACCGACACCCTGAAGTTAGCTATAGTTAACATTCTATTCAAAAAAAGTATGTATGTATGAAATACCTTTTTTCTATTGTTAGTGTCGTTTTGTCAACAAACGTAATAAACGAACATAAGGCGAAAGATAAAAATTTTAAAAAGATTTTTATCTTGTTACGTCAAAGAAGTATAACTTCTAACGTGTGTACATAAGTACAAACACACTTTTTTTATTGTTCCCTAGCATTCGTAAATCAGCACGAAACAACTGTATAAGTCGTATTAATATAAGAGAGTGAGAATGGAGTCACCTCGCGTCCAGCTGCATGATGTGGCTGTGCGCCTGCGCGAGCTGCGCCGTGAGGGTCGCAAGCCGTTCCTCTAGCGCCGCCGATTCCACGCACTTCACCGAGTACTTCTCCGACAGCGACAGGATCTCGCGCTTTATCTCCTCCATCTCTTGTCTGTTATAGAAAAATCTTAATAAATATAATGATACCCTAGGCATTTCACATTTGAGAAATGCTCTGGTAGCATCATGGTATGTGGGAACCTGATGATTAAGCTTTGGGAAGTGACCTATGTCTATTATTGGGACACTTTGCACTGAATCGCTTGTTCCGAGCTCTCACTTGCACGCTCGGCTCAGGCGGAACGTGACAATGAGTTATGCTTTTTCATCGTGCAGACGGCGTTTATCGATTTATAAGACGATATCACGTTAAAAATGATATCGTCTAAATCGATTGAAAGTGATATGATAAATATACTGACTGGTGGCGCGAGCTGAGCTGGGTGAGGTCCCCGCAGTGCGCGCCGCGGCTTAGGAACTCCGCCTTGAACTTGTCGACCTCGCGCCGCACCTCACTCTCGTGCGCCTTCCGCATTGCGTCCAGCGCCGCCAGCGTCGCGCGCGTCTCCTCCGCCAGCGCCTGCTCCTTGTCCAGACTGTACACCCATATCGACACATGAGTTTCCCTAACGACCTCACACTGACATTCATCAGCGCCTTTCAACTTATTCATTCGATAATTACCGCAGTTGTTCTCTCTCGGCTCGGTGTTTCTCCTCCATCTCGCGCACGATGCGTCGGATGCGAACTCTCCATTGCCAGGAGTCCCTTTTCACAGAGAGCGCGCAACTGCTCAATCTCCTGCTGGTAGCGCGCGCGGAGACCGTCCCCGTGCGTGTCTGCCGCCACCGCGCTCTGCTAGACAACATTCAAATACTACATTTTGACAATCATATTCAACAATGATATATCACTGATTAACTAGAAGTTACGTGTATAAGAAAGAAAAGAAAATACTAACACGAACCTGGTATGCCGCCCGCAAGCTCTCCTAGCTGGGCGGAATACTCAGAGTCGAGTGCGGCGAGTCGGCGTTGCAGCGTGCGTGCGCGCTCCCGCAGTGCTCCACGCTCCCGCTCGTGCTGCGCCTGCAGCTGCGCACGCGCACGCCGCGCCTGCCGCCAGCGCGCCCGCCTGCTGCGCCAGTGCGCTCTCACCACGCGTGCGCTCCTCGTGCAACCTAATCGATTAAATGTCCATTTAACATTATACAAATTATATCATCTTAAAAAATATATTTTTAAATGAAATATGCAATTACAAATATTTTGGAAAACTAGTTGACTCACCTGTCCAGCGCATCCTGCAGCTGCTTGCAGTGCTGGCAAGGCACCAACGCTTGCAGAGCTTCCACGCGCCGCCGAAGCGCTTCAACGCGAGCCAGCGCACCACCTTGTGTAGCGGTGGCATCGTCGTCGCCCTCGCCGTCGGAGGGAGCGCCGTCCCCTTGGCGCTCAGCTGCAAGCCGTCGCCGGATCGCCGCTACGGCTGCCTCCACGCGCTCGAGGCTCTCGCCGATCTTCATCGAGTCATCACTGTTACCCGAACAGTCACTGGAGAAGAGCGCGCGACACTCGGTCGAGAAACGCTGGAAGAGGAAAACAAACTCCGCCTCACGGGCGGGGTCGCTCTCCAGCGAAGAGAGGGCGTCCTCGGCACAGCGGCGCGGCTCGTCGCGCGGGGATGACGCGCGGTACGTGCCTTCAAGTACCGCGATCCGCGCGTCCACAAGTGCTCGCTGCGCCAGCGCCGAAGCGAGCTGCTGCAGGAGCGCCCGGCTGTCCGCAGCGCCTGCCGCCTCGCCTGCTGCGCTTATCCCGCCCGCACGCGCACCACTCTCTGCGGCACAGGCGCGGTACCGGGCTGCAATGTCGCGAACGGCCGCGTCCATTTCACAGCGCAGGTGGTCGTGTGCTGCCTGCCACCACAGCTCGAGGTCAGCACGATCTTGCGCCGTCAACGTGAGCCGGCCCTCGCGTGACTCGTCTAGTCTCTCCTCGCAGAGTTGTGCCGCCCGCGCCAGTGCCCGAGCCACTTCGGCCTGTACCAGCTCAGCACCGAGTGTGTCCCGTGCAGCGGCCCAGGCTTCGCGGACGCGCGCCTCCTCGACACTAGCGCGGTGTTGTTCCGGGTCACCCTCGAGTGGTGCATGACTGAGCGTTTCGCTGGCGAGTGCGGCACATAGCTCCCCTAGTTTTTCAGTCTTGTACCTCTCGACGGCTTCGGCGACCTCCCTTTGCGCCGCTTTCAGAGCCTCGAGGTCAGCACTATGGATTATCAGTTCGGCCTTTTTGAGATCGCGAATGTCCCGTGATCCATTGTCAAGGTCGATTCTTCGTGACAATATCCTTGCCAGGTAATCCAAGGAAGATCTGACACCATTGTTGCCGACGCCTTCACCGTTAACTCTGCGTTTTAGATTTTCTATCAATTGACTAGTTTCGACTATTTCAGATTTTATTAATCTCGCGAAAAATTTACTTCCATTTGAAGACTCTAGGGCGTCTTGTATTTTGCTGACGAGCACCGCCTCATAGGCTAATTTTTCTGCGAGTATTTCCAAGTTTTTTCTTTGTGTGAGCTCCCCTTGCTCGTATAAAATGGCTTTTCTCTTGGATATCTCCAAGAGTTTTGTCCTCAGCTGTTCCTCGAGCTGAATGACGACTTGAGACACGTTATCACTAATTTCTTGACCTACACTTTGATCTTTGTCGACGACACATTTGTCTAAACATTCCTGTAGCCTCTTACTTACTTCGGTGAGACATTTCTCCATTGATTTGATGCTATATTTCTTCTCAAGGCTAGGCGACGGTGATCTTCTTGATTTAGCTGCTCGCATTGCACTCATTTGACATAAACATTCATTCACTTTATTTCTCGAATGCATTACAACATGTTCAAGGCTCTGTAATCTATCTAGTAGGTGCCTCTGTGATTGTGTTCCTACTGAAGAAGTTTCTGGGTTATCATTGAATGAGGGACTCTCAGTCGGACGGACCGTTTGGCTCAAAGATTCACATGAGTTCGTAAGGTCTCGACGATTTTCTAAAGCGGAGGCAACTTTGGTTTCTAATGAACTTAATCGTACTAGCATCTTCATTGGCTCTGAACTGGTAGCGCTGTCAAGCGACTTTCTCCTGAGGCGAGCGGCCAGTCTCTTGGTTCGTTTATCGTCAGAGTGACTATCAGGTTTTGTGGTTTTATCTTTGGCAGGCGATACACTCTTAGACGGCGAATTGATCGTAGGAACAGGGTCTCCCGACTCAAGCATTGTAATTTTGTTCTCTAATTCTGTTAATTTCTCTTCAACTTCTTTACCCAATGTGAACGATTCTCTTCCTTTTAGCGATAAACTACGTCTTTTTTCCCTCGACTCTGTCTTTTGTATTTTATGTTTTAGTGTTCGGACTTGTTTGTCTGATGCTGTAAGTTTTTGTGTTAAGTCTATTATACGAGCCGCCATCAGGTCTATTTCCGACTGGCTGCATTGCTCTCTTAACTTCATTTCATTTCTTAGTTTCATATTTGTTACCTCTAGTTCATCATACATACTATGTGATTCTCGAAGTTCCTTCTTCATAGTTTTAATTTCTTGGATAGCTTTTAGAAACCTTTCTTTTAACTCTACATATTCTTCGATTAATTTGTTCTTCTCCAAAGTTTCCAAATTGATGTCTTGATTTATATTTGTAAGCTCACTAAGTGATCCAACACTTTTCCTTTTCTCTCGCGTTGGAGACTCCACTACTATGCGTCCTTCAAGATCTCTTATCCTCGCGTATAAGGAATCATTCTCTTTAACGCTTTTTAATAATTTTTCGTTAAGTTCGTTAAGTTCTCGTTGCAACTGCTTAATGTTGTCTTGTGCCGACGCCAGTTGCCTGCTCAGCAGCTCACAGTGATCGGTGGATTCCTTCATAAAATTTTGAGTCTCAGTCAATTTATTCTCCCATAAGGTTTTATCCCGATTATATAGTTGTTTAATAGCATCTAAATTTTCGGCTTCTTTAGTCATAAATGCCAGTTCTTCTTCTTTTTTCTGCAGTGTTGTAACTAATTCTTCCATTTTACTTTCTCTCAATGCCGCTTGAGATTTTAGAGTACGGAGTCTTTCAAGTTCGTTCTCAGCGACTTGAAGATCGTCCAAAGCCAACTTGAGCTGCTTACGCATATCTTCGATTTCTATCGACTGTTTGTCAATAGTCGATATGTAACTACGTTTTCTTGGTTCAATCGGTTTTTCGTTTTCGTCCACTTCATCGGACGGGCGTTCCTTTTCTTTGATAGAGTCTGTTTCGTCTTTAAGTGTGTCAGTACGTGGAGGGGTATGATGAGAGCTTCTCGCACGTACTTTTTCTTTGACTTTGGATATTGGAGTCCGATTAAGGATTGGAGATAAAGGTGGTTGGGATCCGATTTCACCCCAGTCTGCGCTGTCTCTTCTACCACCTTCGGAAGCCGTTCGATATTCTTCATCAGATGAAAATGGCGCTGATTTTCCTGTGTTAGGCATTATTGGTGTTATTGGTGATGTTGATGATTCAGACGCTTGGTCGACGCTATCCTCTCGCAGTATTAATGATAAAGGTTCTGTATCAGGTAAACCGGCAGTCTTTCTCATAGCAGATACCCAATTCGCTCTTATTCCAGCTGTAACAGCCGACAAAACTATATGTTTTCCATCCCAAGTCTGAAAAGCATTAGAAATAATTAATAAATCATATAATGGTTTATAAAAAGAATTCGATTTAAAGATTATCATTGTTCTCACGTCAGTTTCAAAGGCATATCCGTTTGATGATGCTGTGCTTGGTAGTTCTACTACCCTCGATATACCGCTTAAATCGATCACTCCATCCATCAGACCTCGATGTTCGGCCTGAGGGTCCCTAAAATACAATAGAGCTGCTCCTCGGAGAACGAACCAGTGTCGCGACCAACCAGCCGGACCTCTTCGTTGCAGCCATCCAGCTCTAGCGTGAAGAAGCCTTTCCGCTGGTAGTTCTACCCTTCCATTTTCTCCACTTTCAGTTGCCTCTGTGACGTCATTTGGTTCACTGCCTTCACTCGCCGAACTGGAACTGCCTTCTTCTTGTGGTGCTACTCCGTCAGGTGATCCTCGTGCCTAGGACATTGTTTATTAAATTATAATATTAAAATGTTTATTAAATTTTGAACAAGATATAGAGTTATACTTTTCTTTTTAATTGGAAAAATATAAGAAAAGGGAGAACGTTATGGTAGGTACGGAGTAGTGCGCTCGGATTCTTCGTGGATTGGCGTGGATTTGAATTCTAAATTACATCAGAGATTTGCAATAATTAAACAATCTAAATGTAACGAACAATCATACGACTGATGTATATCTTTAGTGTTAAAGATAATCGCAACGAGTGGTGGGATACGATAGTTGTATCGAATTGGATCATACATCAGGTGTAACAGGCGCAAAACTGGTATGCTTAAGTCTATTCTATTATAATCTAAGTCTATTCTGTTGCTGAGAGGTTTTACAGGTCAGTATGATAGCGGCGAGTGGTGATGGTTATTTATCTTTTGGGTGGGTGCCGTTATTTTTTTATTGTACTGTGCTTATTATCAGATACTGTGCAGTCATTATGTCGCGAATAAGAAAAGAATGGGTACATACCGGAAGGCGGTCTACGGGGACAAGCCTGGTGGGAATCTCCAGGTTTGGTGGAAAGACTCGCCTCGACCGCGGTCTTGTCAGGGATGCCGCAATGTCTCTCAATTGCTCGTCGTACTGTTGGTGTTGGTGCTGTAGTAGTGGGGATCGGACACCTGCTGCACAGAAATTAAATTGCGTTACAGGCACATGGCTGTGGTACTGGTTAACCAGGAATGTATAGCCGAGCACTGTATGACTATCATACAAACTGTGAAATATCAGCCCTCATGATCCCACTTCGATATGTAGCGTTCCGGGTTCAATTAATAAACGTTCTTCATGGTCCTTGGTCTCTAGTATAGTAGGTTTAAACTGGCATTACGATATTATTTCTTGTTGAATTCGTTAATATTTTTCATACTTTAATTTAAATAAAAAAAAATTGAAATCTGACCCGGAAGGTTGCAAAATCGAACAAAGAACCGGAATGACTTTTATGTGGTGCCTTATGCCTAACGCAATTGTGTGTTGCGTATAATTTTGTACCTTCTAGAAGATTCTTCTGCCCACGAGTGGGATATTTATAGAGTGATTTTATTATTATAATGAAGCGTGCATGCCAGTAAATAGCAGTCTTGAGAGATCAGCGAAATACCTTCATCAGTGACAGCGGCAGGTGGCGGCTCCGTCCAAGTATCACGTCTTCGAGATCTGGCTTTCTCCTCTCCATTTATCTTATCTCTCGTGGGAGGGGAAGCTGATGAGACGGGCTGATCGGTGTAAACTGGAACGTCAGGAAGTGTCATCATGAGCTTCGCATATATATTGTGACTATTACTGGTGAGTGCTCGTGTAAAGAGCTACTCACCGTAAGTTTACTGTTGAGTACTTATCTATGTACGACTAGAATTTCAATAAAAAACTTATATTCTCGGTAGTACGTTATCGATGTATATGGATTCTATTAAATTGACGAAACGAATCATCGATTCAATACTAATCGATACTGGAAATAACTATATATCAATGAACAAAAATTTATAGCTTTACTTATTAATTTCAATTTCGGGTACACGTCTAATTGTATCATGATAGACGAATTCTATGTTATGAAATCGTGATGGGCGAGTGGTTTAATCCGTGACCGGTGAAATATCAATACGATGTTCGCAGATTTCGAATACCGGTATATACCAAAGATTTTTTCTGAATTCGTGTCATTTACTAATTTAAATTGGTAATACTATCAGTTGACGACGAAGCAAAACATTTTGAGGAAATCTGAATCTGAGAGAGATGTTCTTGTAGTACCACCGTATATGAGAAAATATTGAACTGTGGGTCTCTTGGTGTTTGGAATTGCCAATACGTCGTAGGCTCGTGTAGTGGCTATGCTCATACCTTCCTTAGGGGAGAGGGCTATGGACCTGCTGTGGGTCTCTTACAGGTTGATGTGGCGGGATGACAGTAGAACGGCTCTTTTCAAAAGGAGGGACAGCTTTTGCACTTTCAAAGTAAGTCGGTGCTCGGCTAGCGAGCGACTGCCCGCTTACATTCGCGTAAAAATTTCTAAATCTGCTGTTTATACACACAAGTAAACAAATAGCCTTCACAATACTGTTACAAAAGGTACTTACAGAGTTAGTGTAATACAATTAGCAAAGTGGCATAGCTTTATTTGCATCGCTTTAAACCGCGAACATAACGAGCCAAGTTATAAGTAATATTTTAAAACATGAAATAGCTTTCAAACGGGGTTGCGTTTGCAACAATACTTGTTTAGATATTTTTATATGATCAAACTAGGAGGTCGGACTTTCGCTGACCGATGCGAATAGGATGTCCACTGCTGCTTCATAAGTAAGGACGAAAAGCTAGGAAGAATGCGAAAGAAAGAGTTACAGAGAATTGGTAATATCACTATGTACTTTACAAAATTTTATTGGCCCAATTACTTTAGTATTTATTACTATCGGACTTTATAATAAAACCAGTTTGTGAGACATACATTTTTCTTTATGGCGTAACGACATGTAATTATTCTGGACGAGCGTATAAATATTACAATGTACTGTATGTTTTATATTAGGGGTATGGGAAGATTCATTCAGTTGAATATCGAATCATACACCTGATACTATGGACGTAGGTACATCTCTAGTTTGTAATAATATATACAGTAAAAGCAAAAAGGAATGTTGAATAGTTAAAATGTAATTTATGAATAGTAAAATTTAAGGTTTTTTTTTCTAATCGTGCGAAACTACGATAATATTGTCACTAGAGCGCGGCGCAATAAGTTGCGCCCGCCCAGTGGGTGCAAATGATTTACGTCGCCTTGTCCGCGGACTGCTTCATTCATATTTATTAAACTCGCAGTTTTTTTTTAACATTAAATCTCACCGGTATGATAAACGTGACAACCAGCCAGACACTCGTTTCATATACTAGTTGACTTCTTTTTTTTACTTTTGTGGGAATATTTTGTACCACCTACTGGCCTTTTGACAAGTTTTTTCTTCCATCTTGATTTTAAATGCTTAATTCGATGACCAATATTATAATATACGAGTAATTTCTTACCGAATAAATATATTCAGCACTATAACTGACAGTTATTTCAAATGGACATTTTAAATGTGATTATTGTTGCAAAAACTAATAATGTACAGCCTCTTTCTTTAAATTGATAACAATTTATTTAAGCTATCATTATTTTGTTGTAAATTATCTATTATTTGTTATTATTATTAACAATGAAAATATTTCGGCTCTTGTTATCGCAACGTGCAAATAAGCAAGCGTTACGCTACAAGCAATAGGTGCGCAAAGGAGAACACTTTACGTCGCCCTACTCAAAATCACGATACGAATAATCAATATGATTTCATTGTCATGTAGTTATTAAAGTTAAAAAAGTATATAACCGTCATTACATCGGACCAAACAAGAAAAAAATTAAATTCACGTATTCATTTCCTATTTTCTTATAAATTTATCGTTAGTCGATAAATATCAATAGATATCTAGATATATCTGTCACGGTTACTTTTTACTATAATTGTATTAGTACGAATAGTGTTATTCTACGTATGCGAATATTTGACAAATTAATGTTCTAATAGAGACGTTCATAGTCTAATTTCAATTCATAGGTCCGCGAGGCTTAGATTATAATTTCTACGTCAAGTAAATCGTATAACCAGAGATTTGTCGTTTTATTTACTCGTATCTTCGACCACTGTGCCGAGGAGTCGCATAAAATGTAATATAAAAGTTAAAAACTCGATTCGGAGCGGTAAAGTTTTATTCTCGCGTGTCCGAGTCTCGGACAAATCGATTGTACGTTTCACAGAATTACCTATACAATTTAATATAATTATAGATGTTTCATATTATATTTTACTTAACGAATGTATTAAGAATATTCAGAAGTGTTTGTCTTAATTTTAACAGTATAAATATAAGTAATAATAACTATAAAGCATCTTCTTGCGAGATGTGTTTAGGTGATTTGAAAAAACGACAACATTAAAAAGCCTTTTTTCTGAATACTTTCGTACGTGTTTCAAGCAGAACCCGCTTAATTGATTTTACTATTCCTTTTTTTTTCATTTGTTTAAAATATTGTGATTGTTCTGAATCATAACTAAGATTTTATTTGTTGCATTTTCACGCCTCAACTACTCAACTAGATCGTTATGAAATTTTGTGCACATGTTGTCAGGGTTACAGAAAAGGGCAAAGGGATATGTCAAACAAGATGGTAACATGCTAAGTCTAGAGAGCGTAACTATCAATTGCAGCTGCCAGAACAAAATCATAGGTACTTTAGCGACAGATTCTCAACTCAAGAGTGCTAGCTATTTTGTCAGTCATAAAAAATACCCTAGCACTAGTACTATGATTCAATCATAATGTTTATAGTACTTTTCGATTCAGTACAGTTATTCCTGCGAATGTAATAGCTTCTCATACTTACACAAATAACCACTATGAATTATCCGCTTCTAAAATTTTTAAAGCCATAATATAATGGAACACATACGGCGCCGGTAACCCGTAAATATATTGCTATAGGGCGAATACTTTTAACCCCGGTACCACCGCGGCCTTGGCTCATGCGATTCGCTAGTTAAGAATCAACTCATTTACGTCGTCCTGGAGATAACATCGAGAAGGTCAACTTGAATATAAACGAGTCGTTAACAATGTAGGACTTCACAAAATAACGCTTAGCCTTTTAAAAGGGGATCGGCTGAGTTTTATAATATTTATCACATTTGCAATATATACTACAAGAGTATATATAATAAGTGTAGATATTTTTAGTATATTGATTCGCTAAATCAAGTCAAAAATACTTTATTTCATATACACCATAAAAAGGTGCCTGTGAACGTCAACACTATCATCGGTTCGGAAAGACAACCCAGTCAATGAGAAGAACTGGCAGGGAATTAGATCCGGTTTACCATTTCATTAATCATATTCTAATAAAATTACATTATAGTTACATTAGTTTTTGGCGCATGCACAGAGAGAGATGTTTTATACATCTTTCACATACTTATTCACTCTCTAATAACCTAAGGACGCCAAAACCCCCTTGATATGATGCTTGAATTTACTATCCAGCAAATCGAGAATGTTTTTTACGACTTTTTTGTAAAAATTAATAATATTTATCTTAAAAACTGTTGCTAGTCTTACTAAGCAAGAAAAATAAATAAATCCATATTTCTAAGTTTTTCGGTAAATACATTAAATTATCAAGAATATATTGGAAGGGGAGAGTTAAGATACCAAATTCCTGGAACTTAACAATTGAGGCGTTCGGTCCCCCGCCCGACTTCCCTTAAGCCGGACCCGCAATAAACACCCAAAATAATAACAGTAACTACGAAATAAACCTATTATGTATTTATAATAGGGTATTTATAATAGATGACGTATTTCGGCGAAAGCCCCATAGCGGATGAGTGCAGTCGGACCACCGCGGCACATGACTAACGGAGGTCTTCGAACTCTAATAATAATGACCTTTTTTGCGACTGTCTCTAAACATTGCATGATGTGAATGGAATTTATTCACAATTAATTCTTTTTTAATGAGTATTCAATGCTGCTTGCTACTTACATCTGCTAATAGAAATGCGAGAAAAACTAAATCTAAATATGAACGTATAACAAAACTATAGTTAGGGTAAATGCAGGATAATCTGCCCCACATCTTCCTAAAAACATAAATACATTAAAGCAGATTTCTCTTTCTACTGTAAGCCACATTTATTAAGTACTATGTGATTAAGAATTATTTAATAAAAAATTTTGGTATATTTTAATAGTGAGTAAATTCCCAGTATTCCTTTTCAAGATAGATCACTATATGGATTGGATACCCTGATACTTTCACCACTGTGAAAATAATTGCGCTCAGCGAACGATTAAAGTAAATTTATGTCTAATAGTTCTAGATTAATCAATAATAGTATTCACGGATAAAACAAGAACATACCAAAAGCTACGCGGCGTTGACTTTATTTTTCATATAGATATTAGCTATATGATGTTCGTATTATGTGTTTATGTCGTAATTGAAATTAAAGGATATATAGCCTCCGAGGGCCAACTACCCCACTTTTACCCTTTAAGTTACATCGGTAATATCTTTGTGCGTAGAAATAAATAAGAATCCTCCATCATGAGCCCACAATAAAATGAGCATCTTTAATTATCTTGCGAATGGCAGCGTACAAGTTGATTCGCGGAGGCTTAAAATCACCAACAATAATATAGCTTTCGTATAAGTAAACTTAGATCGGACACTGTATAAAATCTTAGAAATACTTTACAAATGAAAAGAAAATTAATAGCATATATATGGACGTAGCTTAAACGCATAACAGTAGTAGGAATAAAGTATCGTAATTGATAAAACTGTGACTTCTCTATTGAAGTGCTTCGCGTACGGTAGTATTCTTTAAGCATACAATTATTAGTCGTAATTTTCGTTCTAAACACTTATAATAAGTGAACATAACACAAAAATAAATCTCATATTACAATTGGTAATTAAGCATAACCCATAAACATCGTTAGATCAATAATTAGGATCGGCAAGGTGCGCGGGCGCATGCGTGTTGCACAGCCGCGCGTAGGCGCACCGCGTAAATCTATCACAGGTATAAATACTCGGCCTTGCTGTCTTCGGTTTTGAATTACTGATTTTAATTTATCGCTTATGATTGGGTTCCATGTTTAAATAGTCGATCGCTCCTGTCGTCGTTAAAAAAGATACTACATAATAAAATATAATAAAGGTGAAGTTTGTTCGTATTCAATTCTTATGTTGGTGTTTCTCTGTCGATGTTTACTTTCTGATCCGGTAGTTTGTCCTCTTGACGACAACATCGCTTGTATTTATAGATAAATTAAAAAAAAAACTATTATGTTTTTACTTTAGGTTATAAATATTATTCTATAATTAATCTTTTTATTATTAACGACACCTATTTATCCAGACCATATGAAATTCCCTGACATCATGCAGTGATGGTCTCATAATACAACATTTCACCGTTAGCTTAGGCTTATTGTAGGATTCGTACTTATGTCATTCAACACGAAGTCCAAATATTATACTATTAAGCAATCGTCACTCTTTTTATTAATCGTTTGGATTATTTATGTTAAAGCTAAAATCAGTTTGCAAAGTATAAAGAAAGAGTTAATTGACATTTTAAAGTATAAGTTCCATTGTTAACAGATGTACCACATTATTACGCCTCGACCCGTGTGATGATTTAAGAATGACAAAATAATCATTGTATGATTGCGTTAGTCGAATAGCACATAAATGCAGTCGCGTCCCGCCTCTGCGCACGCGCATTTTTACACCCGATCATTATGTACAGACATTATTACCGATACCACAATATCGACATTTCGACATTAAGTCGAACACCTAAATATTTAGTCTAGTAAAATAAATAAGTTGTCCGTGAATCTCTTACTTACCTAAACAACATTTTCTTATGAAAAGTGTAGGGTAACAGCGTTTAGGAATTAAAAAATCAAAAATTGAAAGAATGCGATATGTGGGTCAAAATTAATTCCAAATCAAAAATAATTCAGCTAATTTATCTAAAATTTCAAAACCGTCATGTAGGTATTGGATAAAGTAACGTATACATGGGAGTAGTCATAAACGAAAGGGCAAGTTTTTCTTTTAATTGTCTAATTATGTTTAATATTTCGGGTTTGCATTGGACATTGAATGTTGCTATAGTACATTTATGTTTTAAAAAGGTTTTATGAATTACTCTAATAGCTTTTAAAGCGCTATTCGCAAAATATGCGAGCATGTTAGGCTACTAGTCAAAATTATTGTTCCCATTCAATATCTCTTCTAAGTCTGACATATTCTTAAATAAATCAGTAGACATTTTGTCAGCAGCGATTATGTCGGATACTTAAGAATCAGACCACGCAACCTCGGTCGACCTATAATTTCCTATACACAATCGAGTTTCGTGTACGGACCTGGAGTCCAATTTAATTCTGTTTTTACGTTTCGTAATAAGAATTGCTAGTTACAATTTAAGGATATGTCATAGTTTCGCTGGTGCGTAGGTGGACTGAATCGGCGCCGTATGTAATTACACGTAGCTCCGGGGCGGTTTGTAATAGCCTTTTGTTTAACAAATAAGGTTACGAAAATCGATATAATTTCAAATATATCAATAAACAAATAATAAGATAATATATACTTCGCCATCCCTTATTTATCAAGAGTAACAATTTCATGAATATCTAACAATATTGTAAATTATTTATTAACTCACATATGTAGTAACTAATATTATAAATGCAAAAGTGAGTTTGTGTGTTGGTTGCGTTTCCACGTCTTAATTACTTAACTGATCATCGTTAAATGTTGCAGACACGTTGTCAGAGGTACTGAGAAAGGCATAGGGTATAGAGTATTCATCCAGAAAAACCGATCCTGAAGGATAGGTCTAGATAAAGCAAGCGAATCAGCAAGTAAAAGGTAGTATTTATGTAACATAGAGAAAAGTCGATGTATTCTGATGAAGCCGTGAGAAAGTGTTTTGGTGACGGAGGCTAAACTTTGAGATCGATAAAAATAATGTACTACAGAATTGTACATCTTAAAAGTGCTTACAGAAAAGTCCCATCTCCATCTCGTAAGGATAACTGACAGTTATAATTTTTATCTTCTACATTTTATAAAAAAATAATGGGTTATTTGCGATATTATTTTCACCAATATATAATTATTCTTTATCCAATTAAATATTATATTTGTTGTTTAGCATTTAATGCAGAACAAAATTACACTTTAAAATACATTCTTTCTATAATTATCGCCGATGATATAAAATTACGCGGAACATAAAATAAATATTCTTACGGAGACTCTTACGTCATTTCTATAAGTTCCATGAATTACAACCAAACAATGGAAATAAATATAAAAGACACTTGGTGTCAATTTAATACATTGCACCCAAGTAAAGCTGGAGCGGGTTATTAGTTGAAATATAATATTTGTCTTCGTTACATAGGTAGGTTTATGCTGGTTACCTTTGGTGTCTATTGGTGGTGGTGCCGCTAAACTGGGTATCTCTGGCTGGGGCGGTTGAACCCGAGGTCCGGGCCACGTGGTGGTCCCCCCCGAGCAGAATCTCGGTCTCGTACCGCCACAACCGTCAGCTACGTCGCGTAGCGTTGACGCGTCCGCCGAGTACTCTGCGAATAGCTTACATTCTTACCATATTGTAGGTATGAAATAATCTGCTATTTTCTTTTCATATATATTTCTATAGAACAAACAATTCTATTAATTCTAACGATATTACTCCAGTCAGTTACTTAGTACAGTTCAGTACTAATGGGTTTTTCTGATAGTTGATTTCGGATGGGTCCTTGTGAATAGGGTACAACAAAAACTCATTCGTTTAACTCACTTCTAGTAGTCGAAGTCTGTAGCAGGCTCGCTGTTTGACCCCCGGGAAACGTTGCGTTTCTCTTATGCCGACCCTGTGGATGAATAAAAAAATGGAACATTAATAATAACATTCTTATTACTTCTACTAAACTATAAACAAATTTAAAATTTTATAGTACGTTTTTTATTACAAAAAATTATAGAAACACTTCATTTAAAATGATTTCACATATATTTAAATATGTTCTCATAATATAAAGACCGCATTGACTTTTTTAAGAAATTAATACGAAAGACAATTGTCATGTACAGAAGATGCTCGAATAACACATGCAGTAGTTATGAGAATATTACAACGAAAGAAAAATAGCCCACAAATAATCAGATAAAAACAATTAAGTCGCCGAAAACAGTTAATTTAAAATTAAGTATTTTATTTCACGACCCTAAAACTGGCGCAGTCTTAATTCTTATAATTAATATTTCAAAAATATTATATTCTCTGTCCGCCTTCGTGACATTGAAATGTATTATGCAATTATTATAATGCCATCGGTACAGACGGATTGAAAGATTACCTGATGTGGTATATATATAGGCGAAGGTAAAGCACTTCTCTCCTGTATTTGTCAACCAATATTCTATATTTCTTTTTTTGGTTACTTAGGAACTTTAGAGATATAAAAAAAACATTGTGGTTTTATGAAACCATGATGCAAGTGAAACTTTTGAATTGAACCATGGGTGTCGCCATATTGGGCCTTGGCTGCTCTGCCGAGCGCCTTTCACTTTATCCTACTCCGCAACCGGCTGTAATGCGACATGCGATAGATGGACGAAGAAATATGAGGCGATATAAAAAAGATTCACTTTAAAAAATGATGGAAAATACAGTTATTAAATTATATATTATAAGTTTACGCGTATAAGGGGTTCAATTTATATTAATGTAAATAATAACTTTCCCTGCCATTTGGTCCGCGCGCATAACCTAATTAGTGATTCACTGATTCGGTATAAAACCTTATATGCTTTTCCAGGACTCAAAAGACCTATAATATTAAGATTCATTGCTATCAGTTCTTCAGATTGGTCGTGAAAACAAACAGACAGACATAATTACCTTGGCATTTATAATATTACAGTGGATATCTTTGTTTATTGCATTTAGACGAATAATATGAGTTTGTAAAGAAAAAAAATACATACACAATTGGCTTGCAATAGGCATTAAAGTCAAGGGCTCTGTTGTAGAATTAATCAGATACCCTGAGAATTTATATTATGACATATAAAAATTATATTTAATATTTATAAGTGTTTATTACTTGGAAGTAACTAAAGGTTAACGGGATATTACATTCGAAGGTGTGATTCTTAATTAGATATTACAAAACGGAATATTTTCGACTAATATATCTTTGCAGAGGCGTGAGGCGACCGGCTCACTAAATCAATGAGATTATATTAAAATTCTGTAAGGTCAGTTTAATAATTTATTAAAGGTGAATGAATTAAATCTATGGATTATTTGAATCTGGAATCGATTCGTTTATATTAAAAGTATGCGCGGGCGTCGATGTTCTTTTTTAAATATAGAATTTGTTGGAAATCGTTAACGCTTTCACGCTCAATGACGTAAACAGAAGCCAACAAAGACCGATGTTAGTTAAAAGAAAACGAACTAAATTCCTTTACAGTTTATTTACTTCAGTGATATACTAAAACGCGCATGTTCAATTCCGGATACGAAGTCAATACGCTGTTTGTTTGGATTGGTCGAAAAGGGGAAAAAAATCGCTAATGTTCTCTGGCCGCCAGTATCTGTTTATTATCGGAGTAAAAAAAGTCGTGGCTTGTAATCAAATGGAACTAAAATGAATTGCAAATTCGTAGGTATTGAGCGCTAAACAAATATATTCAATTTTATTTTCCAATGTACGTTATTTAACATTGAAATCGAAGGTGTAAGATGCAACATAAAAAAAGCTCGGGTAAGCAACCGTTTAATACATATACCTAGAATAGTATTAAGCTTGAAGGTGTACAAGAAGACCGAACCAAGTATGGTCGGATTCACTGACGAACTAAATAATTCCCACAACTACGTTTATATTATTTATTACGTTTTATGTAACATAAAACATACTTTATGTAAATAAGAAATAAACATAAAAAAAAATTTTGTTTATCAACAATGTAATCTAGTTTCCCTTGCCTTCGAATACGCACAACACCTACTGTTCTATTTTTCCACGACAAGACAACACATACAACTGAAAATGAAGTGCTTATCAAAATCATAGTTTATTCTTAATATAAGAACCTTCACTACATATTATAAAACAAAGTCGTCCGCTGGGTCTGTCTGTCTGGCTGGATGTTCGCGATAAACTCAAAAACTATTCAACGGATTGTAATACGGTCTTCACCAATAGATAAAGTAGTTCACGGGGAAGGTTTAGGTATATAATTTGTCTAGGTTTTTTTGTAAATTGGTACATATTTATTATTATCAGTGCAAGACAACGTCCGCTGGGCCTGCTAGTATATTAAATGAAGATATCGTATTAGAAGGTAAACTACAAAAAAGATTGAAATCTATCCCGTAGTCTGTGCATAATGCGCGCGCAACGGCAGACCTCTATCTCTCTCTCTCTTCCTGGCTACATGTTCCATATGATGGTGGTGTTAGTCTTCCGTACTTTTCTTCTCCACTTCGCTTTATTCTCGACATCGACTTCGGATACTTTGTATTCCTTCATATCCTTTAGCACGACATCACAGCAGACCTTTATTATGTAAATTATATTTGTATAAAAATTGTGAATACTGAATTGACTGCTGATAGACGAGAGTGGAGGAGAAAAACATGTTGCTATGACACTATTCAGGAAAATGATGACGACAAGTATGGAAAACAAAGATCAAACTAACATCCCGGGCTAATGATGTGGTTAAGTTCAACGAACTGATAAATTACAGTTTTATAGACAGACGAGAATGCGCGGTAATTAGATAAGGATAATGTGGGAACGGAAGTTAGGACTCGGGTAATACACAATACGCGTACATGACGAGCAGTGCCGTAACTTAAGATTCCAAACATCTACAGTGCTGTAATTAAAGCCAGTCGAATTGTTTTAAACGTGGATTTGCATTGATTCTTAATTGCACGTTTGATTTAAATTATCTATGTTCAGTGTGTTAACTGACTCACTCACTGCTGGGAATGTTGCTTCTTTATTATTGATTTCTTTAAAGAAGAATTTACTTTACCTTTAATGTGAATACCGCATTACTTACTATTCACTGCTTTGAGTACACACAAGTCTATTGTTTTTGACACAAATTCTTTTATTGTAGCACGTAAAGTGACTTCAACTTAGCTGACGGTAAGCACAATGTAGTAAAGTAGTGCGATATAGGAGACTTTCGTCTAAAACGAAGTTCCTTACGCTTATTCTTCGAATACGAATGTGATTCCATATAGAAAATAAGTTTGTTTATATTTGTTTATTTTCATCACGTAAGGAAAAAGCGTTATAACCCTATGCGACTCTCTGTCTCTTTCTCACGTGTATTTTTTATTTATAATTTTCTATGCAATGCAAACATAAAACCATGATATACAAAAAAAGATATAAGTTTTAATAAAATGTCCACGTGTTCAGTACTGGGCTTATATTTTAGGTTTCCATTTGAAGACAAAAACACGCAAAACCTTAAGATATATGAAATTAATTTCTTAGACAACCTTTAGAATACCTCAGGATCCGTTGGGATTGAAGTAAAAAATAAAATCAACCAAAAAAATAACTAACAAAAGCACTTATAAAGGTTCCATTCAAACCTCAGTTACCCTACTGGGAAGCACACATAAGAACGTCAGTAGTACTATTACAATAAAAAATTTTTTCATTGACATAACCCTCGACAGTACAGATATATGTTTTAAAAGTTAACATCGTCAGTATATATATATATGATGGAAAGTTTCACATATCATAAAAGCATTCGTGACGTATAATTACTGAGTGATACTAATATCATGGGAGCGCGCGAGCGCTGAGGGCCCGTGCTGCGTCATCGTATCTCGTCACGTTTGCGTTCGACTCTAGCTAAGTATGGATATACCATCAATTAAATTCATAATGATGTTACCCTTATACCACCTAAGTAGGGTCAGCACAATTTCCCTTTTCCACTCTCCCCTGTCAGATGTCATCTCACTATTCACACCTTTTACGCACATATCATTTTTCACACAATCCATCCACATCTTTTTCGGTCTTCCTCTACTCCTACATCCGTCCATCTTCATACTCAAAACTTTTCTTGTTACATGACTTTCATCTCTTCTTATAATATGCCCGTAGCATGTGAACCTATTAGTCCTCAACTTCTCTGTCACTGGTACTATTTTCAAACTTCCTCTGAAATGCTTATTCTTTCTCTTATCCATTTTGGTTACAGCACACGTTCATCTTAACATTCGTATCTCTGCCACATGTAATGTTTTCTCATCTGTCTCGTTTGTAGCCCAGCACTCGGATCCATATAACACGATTGGTCTTATTTATAGTTTTATACACCTCCCGTTAAGTTTCAACGGTATTGTAAGATGACAAACTACCTCATGACGACTTTTGCCAATTCAGCCACAATGCGTTTATCCTATTCCTAACGTCCATTAATAAAAATTGTTATTTTTAAATAATATTTAACAATCACTTCTCGTTTTGCAAAACGATTGCAATGCAACTGATTGTGAGTTACGATAATCGTATATCGAAGGAGGAATCTGCATATTGAGTCATCATCCTCATTGTAGCCTGTGTATAGCAGTAAACTTTACATTTTTGATAGCTATCAAACGAAACACAAAGAATTAGCCAAAATTAGTGACTGTTTTATCTATAATTGAGATTAGGAATTAAATTATTGTTACACATATAATATAACTTAGTTATAGCTGTTAATATTGAGAAAATAAATATAATAAAATAAAAAGGGTTCGAGATCTTTAGCAGCATACTTTCTTCACAGTCAACAATAAATTTGAATGTATCTATCACGTATTTAGAGTAATAAATCATCAACTGTAAAATAATCCGTACAGGACATATGAATCTTCTTGAGGGAAAATAAGAAATGTATAACCAAATCGGCCACGACGTATTATTGGCTATTACAAACTCTGAGATATTCACATTTCTTTAATTTCCCACAACATAATGGTAATATGAGAACAATTCTTAAGCGTTCCACTCTGCTAATGTTGTCTTCTTTTCAGGTCAATCGATAGTATTCTTAATTAAATTCTAATTACGTACGTGTACTTAAATAATTACTATACCTTACGAAGTTACGATCTTTATGTTCATCGTGCTTCGAATGAGCGACTGAAATTTGACTTCGATTGTCAGAATGTTTGTATAATCGACTTTATTTTCTTCTAGTATACCTCTTTTTGCAGGAGCCTCCGTACTAATACATGGGAACCATCAGGTGGACAACATTTTTTTATTAATCTTATCACTAAATCTTCTTACATTACAATATATGAAACTTTCAGAAATCCTACCCTCTGACGTTCGCTTAAACTAAAAACTACTATTTAATAAAACCTACAAGATGTGATGGCTCACGTCATTCCCGTCCTTATGCAATTTGCCAAAAACAATTATTATTAGTATGTAATAAAACGGTCGTCTATTCCACATTAATCGAACGGTTCAGACAATCCTAAATATCTGAACCACGTATCTGTAGCAGCAGGTATGATACGGACTCGGCGCCGGGTGAGGGTCAATGGCATCAGCTTCGTCAACTTTTTCACACGATTCTATTTTATATGTTCTAAGAGCCCGTGTTAGCTTATTGGGAAACGGCCACTTCATTAGATATCGCTAAATATCAGTCTCAATACGACAAATTGGGATTATGACGTGTCAGGTATAATGTAAAATGCACACTCTTCTTTATATATAAGTACTTATATATACTTATATTAATATTTTCAACATATATATGTTTTGCTATCATTGCTTTGCTAAGGTTTGGGTTATGACTGGTATATAAATATACCATTAAACTGTTAATCTGAGTTTTATTAACAAGAAAACCTACTGTAAACCCTTTGTTTTTGTCAGCTTGCTCTTCGTTAAGCTAAGCACGGATTTGCGAGACCTTCCAGAAATTTTACGGGTTGAACAAGGACTATTTATTAAACAGTAAAGAATGTCAATGAGAGTCTTTAATCAAACCACTAGATCGGGATTTACACAATTTGTATTAGTAGGTAGTTGAAACCCAGGCGAACACAACTATCATAGCACTTATCATTCTGTATGGAATATAAAATAATAGTACAGGAAGAGCAATTTTAGACATGGCTATTTTTACTTAAAAACATTATATCGTATATTTTATTATGAAACACAAAAAAAGGTCCTGAAAAATAATCGAATTTTTAATAGTCAGTAGTCTGTTATTCTTTTAAGGCGGAGCTACAAAATAAGACGGAACGGTGAAAAGCAATTGAAAAAAGAACTATTTCATTGCAAAACAAAATATATTTCCGATTGTTAAATGTTGTAAAAGGTATCTTGCTAAGATATATCAATTAACTATTGCTGTAAATGATTTCCCTCGGATTAAGGTGTGAACACACTGCCCTTTAGCCGAATAAGCCCGCCGAAAATTCGAACGATAGAATTTTTGATGTCAGTTAATTTTTGTTACATATTGCGGCTATAATTGCGACTATAATATAATATTTAAATTACATTTAAATATAATTTTTGGTAATATCAAAATTATTTTCTATAGTATTAAAAAGTTATTCGATTCTTATATACTCTTTTATCAATTATATTATATTACTTATTAACAAATAAGTTACCATAATATTATGTCAAAAGGTTAAAAGTTTGATTATAGAAAAGTAAATAATTTAATAAAGACAGAAAATGTGCAAGTTACTGTGGTCTTACATGTATAAAAAAGATACAATATAAAGTCGAGACTTTGAGATTTGTAATTAGCAATAATTATACTTCAGTGAGCAAGTTAATTACTTTAAAATATTAGCATTGCAATCGTTCAAATCTTAAGTTCACCTATTAAATATAAAAAAATACTATCAATGCATATTTTTAGTAAGTACTTATATAATTTGCCCGAATTCGGCTTCTATCAAGTGTGAACATATCATAAGTACTCGTTTCTTGTCCGCAGATGCCAGTAGTAGTTGGTAATCGACTATTTTCTACTCTGTTTCCTCATCTTCCGTTTATGGTAACGCCATCACCGGTTGAGGTATGTGACATCTCAACTTGCTTCCGTGCTATCGCAAAAAACCAACCGTTAATTACTGATACTAGTTTTTTATAGTTTAGTGCCTATTTCAGTGATATCTTTCTTCTTATATACTGTAGAATCGTCGTATCTGTACATTTGCTCATCACTACAATAACTTCCTTTCGTTTGATTTGATAAAAACCTACAGGATTCTGGTAGAATTCTGGAATTTATCTACATGGGTCAAGACTAAAATAAAAACTATAAGAATTATTTGTCAAAACCTGTTTACAGGCGATATAATACATCACAATAGGACTCATAATAAGACTATTTTTAAAGAGTCCGGCGAAACTGTAGGAGTCCGGTGAAACTGTAGGAGTCCGGTGAAACAGTAGACGCCTTCGGGTCAACAGTGTAGTCAGTTCGAAAAAAAAAACATTTTTAAACAGTTTATCTGTATTTTCTGAAACGCTAATATCCAACACTATCAGACGAATCTTCATGGAGTTTTCACAAGTAACTTGAATGTAACTTCGGACAACTTATAAACTTTATTTCATCAAAATCGGTTAACGAAATTAAAATATATTTATAATAAACTTTTCGAAGTCTCATCAGCTTCGTAGACAGGTCTAATAATTGTTTTTGAATAGCCAGCCCTATGTGTCTCTCTCCGTGTTAGTAAAGGAAAAAAAAGCACTTTATTCATAACCTTAATTACGATACTTCTAATACTTTATATAAATAAGTGTATAAAGCCACGGGCACAGTAATATAATGTAGTGTGTGTGTAGTGAACAATAAAAAAGATTAATAAAAAAAGAGTAGTGCGTACTTATGTACACGCGTTAGAAGTTATACTTCTTTTGCGTAACAAGATAAAAATCTTTTCAAGAATTTTATCTTTCGCCTTATTCTACGTTTGTAGAAAAAACGATACCAACAATAGAAAAAAGGTATTTAATACATACATACTTTTTTAACAATAAAATGTTGACTATAATTAACTTCAGGGTGTCGGTTTTTCGTAACGGTGAGCGCACTTATCGTAAAAATTTACTCTCATCATTTTTCCCTAACGCGCCAAAAGAAGTGTAACTTCAAAAAACGCCCATAAATAATATTTAAGCATTTCTTGTTTGTACGCGGTAATCTCGGAAAACGCGTGAACCGATTTCAACGAAACTGTCATTGGAATATGAAGGAATTTTAAGAGTATCTATGTTTCATACCATAACACTTTTTTCATAGGAGGCTAGGAAGTAATGATAAAATTACAAAAAAAAAGAGATAGCAACGAATCCAGACTTCCTGAGATATATAGAAATGTTACATAATATCAGCCTGTGTGTGTACTATTGCTGAGCTAAACTTTCTGCGTGGAGGAATCAACTAACATAATTATCTCTTAGGCCCACCTCATTGCAGTAAATGAAGAGAAATCAACACTTACATATTTTTTCCACATATAGTGATACTACAAAATAATCCGAAGGAGGGTTGACTTCAAGCGCGCGCGGCCGGTCGTAAAAATTAAGCCAAATCATACATAACAACATAGTAAACATGTTTACCGAATCTACTTAGGTGGGATAAGGGTAAAAAGATGAAGAAAAAATCTAGGCTACCTTGGAAGTTAGAATAATAAACTAGAACCAAAATAATTTATTTCTGAATGTACAAAATTCATGTCAAAAGTTAAGACTAAAACAAAATAAATAATTGCAATCGAAATATGTAATACAGTTATAATATTAGACGTATGTATGCGCGTCCATTTTTTTTTACAAGATATATCAACTGTGACGTGGACGCGCCCGACAACGTATAACAGCACATGACGGCTATTTATTAGAATAACATACACACTGCGGTGTTTGTGTTAAAAGTATCAAATAGAAGCTTTAAAATAATAACGTCATATTTACTGGCTTTTGCCCGCGGCTTTGCTTGCGTTTCCATGCTCCCTTCTGTATTAGCAGTTAAGGCGTGAAAGCGTAATAAACAAACGGATAAACTCACAATCGTATTTATAATTTTATTAAGGAAGTAAGGATTACTTATTATTTGGTCATTGCTTTAGATGAAGCTAATATGATGTTCACAATGGTTTCACATTAGCTAAGAATAGGAGCTGGCTTTCTATCAGCTGTGATCTAGGCCGAGTCATATTTTCGTTGTATGCTTCCAACTTTTTGCGGTTCAAATCCATCCAAGCTGGAACTATTACCGTACTCGCTCGTGTGTGGTTTTGGTCGAGTAGGGTCACCAACAGTTCCATATTTTATAGGACTATATTTCAAATAAATTTTAACACCCCATCTCACATATTTCAGTAAATATAAATGAAGCAGGAGATCTGTCGGTCGATTTATATACGATTTTGATTGGTTTCCTTTTTTATTAACTGTCACATTAGAAAAAGTTTTTGGCAAGTCTGTAACAAGATGTAGCTTTACATAGAAAATAAAACAAAATTTAAATAACACTGTGAAGGTTCTTGTACTTCCTGTTAAAAACAAGTTTCATAGGTTTTAAGGTCTACGATTGTTTGTTAGTCGGAACTGAACTAAAAGTTAGTTGGGTAACTCTAGTAGCGAACAATATTTATTGATAACAACATTTTCTAAGCCAAATCTAATACTACACGTAGCAAACGGTTATCAAAAAACAGTATATAATGTGCAAGGACTGAGATGTTATTGATGTTATCCATTGATAGACTCATCAATTATGTGTGAACTCGAACAAATAGCATTCAATGTTGCGTTCTACTTCCAAATTGGATGTAGGACGCTATCCTGTTTCACGTAAACAGTAACACTTGACCTGCGCCCGCGCACGTAATATGATCCAGCGCTAATTGTCTCGGTACGTTTTCGAGATAAATAGGCCAAATATCAAAGGACAGACAATGTACAGTAAGACTACTTGGAAAGTATTTCTATAACTATTAACATAACAACTAAAGACCGGATTATATTCTTTAATATTACCTAAAATGAACTAATCCTAACTAATATTATAAATGCAACTGCCTATTTGTTTTTTATGTAAGTATAAATATATTTCATTCAGAAAAAAACCCGGAAGTCGAAGTTTCTACTTGGTTTATTTTGTGCTGTTGATGTATAAAATTGGCCAAATTAATTCTCCGTTGCTAAAACTTATTCCTACGTAAGCTTATTATTTTCTAATAATTATAGATACATTATAAGCATAAAACAAAACTTGCAATACAAAAATTTACAAATAAAATGTAAACATATATATAATAGTGAAGTTTCATCATAAGAAAATAGTATAATAAATATAATATTCATTTAATTTGTCAATAAACTACCGACTTGAAAATTATTACTTCATTAACCATTTCTTTTAACATTAAACAATTAATGAATGTTATTTAATGATGTAATATATATATGTGCTATTGTAAATTATAGTGTTCTCGAAGATCTAAATTTGCAATTTTTCAATAATATTACACTCATCAGATTGTTAGCAATATTATTTATTAGATAATTATGCATATATGTAAATATTAAGTGTTATTTTAATGTACTAGTGTAAATAAAATATTATAATGACAAGTCGTTATTTTCTGCACTAAAGTAGCTTTGACATGATAACTACAATTTCAAAATCTAAATCGAAACTATATAAAACTATAGAGGACTGCGGTCTGTGTATCACTATAAAAATTATTAGAAAGGTTTCGGTCATTTTTTTAAGTTATACATCAAGCGGCCGTAACTAAAAATTATCACGATATTTTCATTTATATAAAAAGTTTTAAGAAACCACAATCTTTCTAAATACTACGCCGTTCAGTGCTATGTAATTTCTTGACGTGGAGAATTACGGTAAGCGGTACGGTGTGCATGTGCAGGATAACGCAGATAAAGTCGCGAATATCAACCAGTTTTAAATGGGAATGCGATTCTATTTGCTTGTTACGCTATCACATCTTAATTATTCAACAGATTATCATGAAATTTTATATACACGCTCTCACGAATCTACATCAACGCGAGCGAAGCCGTGAGCAAATGCTAGTATTATAAATATTTGATTTCGATTTTGCTTAAATTGGAATCTATGAATTACCCTTTTGACATTCTAAATTAGTTGTAAAACGTATATAACTTTATATTGTTAAGTTGTTGTACTGTTCTGTTATTACTCGATCAGACTAAATTCGCGGGAATCGATCGGACGACGATTACTGGCAATTGAAAAATTAGGTCGTTCGCGTATTTAAAAACAGTTCAGTGTCCGAGATGAGGTCATCGCGACCTCTTTGATAGTTCGAAAGGAATCGTTACCTTCACGCTTACAAACTAGGGTGCAGGCGGAATTGTGAAAATCATGTTGCGACTGTTTTATAATTCTCAGAATAAAAAAACGTGTAGCAATATATTATAGATAAGAAATATTACAATGAATGAAATTGAAAATGATGTTTACGCTAACAATCTCTCATGATGAAGACAAAATAGCGGCCTTGGTGAATTTTCCTCGTATTCACTTTAGGTATGCTGTTTAACTAGGTAATTTAGCCAAGGGCCAAAAACCGGTTGATGCAACGTCATGCCATTGCACACATTGTTAAAACTAGCTTCGTATGGAAGAACTAATATCAAAGCTTCGACTTCATGTCACGTTGAATATCACTGTCGTCAAATGTCCATAGAAAGTTCTTTAATTTATAGTTTTGTACATATTCGATGATAGTCTGTTTAGCAGTTATTAGCATAAAATGTTAAATTTTACATTGAAACTATTCCATTTCTGTAATGTTTGAGTGACTGATATAATATTTAAAAATACTTTTTTTTTCCTATATAAAGAAAAACGGATGCCGTTGAAAGTCAAGTGGACGGTGTATAAAACTATAACAAGACTAATCGTGTTATATGGATCCGAGTGCTAGGCTACGTAAGAGACGGATGAGAAAGGATTACATGTGGCAGAGATGCAAATGTTAAGATGAATGTGCGGCGTAACCAGGATGGATACGATTAAGAATGAGTATATCAGAGGAAGTTTGGAAATAACACCAGTGACAGAAAAGGTGAGAAGTCATAGGTTAGCATGGTATGGGCATATTATGAGAAGATATGAAAGTCATGTAATAAGAAAAGTTATGAATTTGAAAGTGGACAGATATGGGGGTAGAAGAAGACCGAAAAAGGTGTGGATGGATTTTATTGAAAAAATAAAGAGGGTCCAAGAAATAAATTGAAATCTATCTAGTAGCTTTTGTGTAATGTGCGCACAACGGCAGACCTCTATCATTATATTTATATAGACTTACAACATATCGTATAAAAAATTGCGACATATATCTCAGAATGATATAATGTCTACATAATTATAATAAGAACCCATACGATTATGTTTCATGGCGTATTATTACTCAGAACAATAACTATAACACACATCTTCCCGAGTGTGTTGCGTCGAGGTGTTAATTACATATGTCTGCTAAATGCTAATTAGAAAAACCTTGGTTAGAAGGATAGCAGGTGAGGATATTTTAAGCGCTGTAGTAACACCTGCTGATTGGTATTTCTGCCACAAGAAAATTACAGCGTTGTATCCTGATGGTAAATAAAGACCAGTATAATCGTTTATATTTCTCTAGTTTTTTTTTACTTTCTGACACAATACAAGCTTTTCAAGAACTGGCAACTGATCACCGAGTGGAGGGTGAACTAATGCATGTGTTAATGGTTGTCAGTTTTGAAATGTGTTTCACTGTAGCAGTTTAGAGTGAAAATCAAATTAAATGTATGTTATTCAGTTAGTATTGGCGTGAACATAATCCGAGCTGTCGTTCAGTTTAATTTACTAAACTATTATCTGCGTTTATATCATATAATTTAGGGTTGCCAGAAGGTGGAAGCGATTGCAGAGTTTAAAGCATATTTTTTATGTTTTAGGTTGATGTTTAATAGGATTAGGTTTTATAACAAAGTCACAAAGCATATTACCGATTTGCTGGCCTGTAAGTTTACGCGCACTGTCAAACGGGTTTCGGTGTCAAAGGGCTGTTATAGAGTGGATCAGTATGTGAAATATGGTAATATCTGGAATTGACTCCTCTTTGTGCATCCACTAAAAACGATTGTAACGTGTAATGTATTTTAAATATACCTATATGAACGTAAAAAAGATAAACCTGATCGAGTTTCATGCCGGTTCTTCTCAATGAATGGGTTATTTTCCTAACCGGTGGTAATTTTGACAATCATAAGCGCCTTGTTCGGGCCTAAATTGAAAAAGTATTTTTAATTTTGATGTTAAGAATTAAGGTGTGTGAGCGTATATTTTGCTGGTTATCCTAAAGATTTATAAACTGTAACATCATTTGATCGTTTACCATGAAAACTGTTATGTGTAGATATTTGAATGTCATACATAAATATATCGACAGAGGATTACCGTTGGGAGCGCAACACAAAAAAAGGAATGGATTACGATTTTTTTTTTAGTTTTACTTGTACAAGAGTGGGAGTTGTCTAAAAAATCGCACGATATCTTTATATAATAACAAGTTATTAAAGTTTAAAGAAACAACTATCTGTCTTAGTACTACAAAAGACTAAAGAAAATTTGTAAGCAAAGTATATTTTTGCTATGTAATCTTATGTATGTGCTTTTTTTCTTTATAAAACATATTGTTAAGGAGATAAACAACGCAGACAAATTCGGGGATAGCAGTTAGTAGATAATATATTTGGATCAAATATTCTTTATAATCTGCAACTATATTGCGCTACAGTTATTAAAACGATATGATTAATAATTTAAATATTAACAGGTCGAGGTCGTCCTAATAAATGGAAATATACTCGCGGTTAAACAATAATATAGTAATAAATCATAAAACTGTCAGCCCTATATCGACAAGTAATGGCAGGCAATGAGACGTGTACCGCGACTTCCTGTTGCTAGAGCGGCGCGTGCGCAAATTGTCGGTTGCCGGTGCAATTTTAGAGGAGCCGAGAGAGAACGTTAATGTCTTTGCCGCTTCCTAGATAATGAGACAGTTCTAGCTTCACTCCAGTCACTTTTATATAATCATTTATACCGAGAACGTTTTGTAAATTATTCAATTCAATCAACAACTTGGTGTGGCAAATACAGAATTATGGATTTGTCGGTGGCCAGTTCAGCAATACGGCGCGTCGTAGTGATTAAAGTTGTGTTTATTTGGCACAGAGACATAAAATATTTTATTATTAATATGACTACGCTACATGTCTACAAATATTATAAAGCTCATGACTTTGTTTTATTACTTGAACGCACTAACCACTGCAACTAACAGAAATGTTTGAACATTTTTCTTTGCATTATGGATCCTGTCTATAAAACAAATGTGTGTAGTTCACATGCGGTAGAAAAGAAGTCTTCAAAAAATAATAAAACAATTATATAAACGATTGACGTTAATAATACATCACGTCATGCCGGTCCCCAAAGCCTTATAATACGCAAAAGAACAATAACGTACAAAACATACAATGCATAGACTCCACATATCCACAAGACAGGCCACGAGCCTAGTGTGGAGATCAACGTGTAATCGTAATTCTAATTGAAAAGTGTTTTTATTTTATCGATGTATATGTAAGCCTAGGGTAATTTTACTGCTAATAAATATTTATTATAGTCTAGATCAAGTATTAGGTAGTGAAATAGACAATGAGGTGACCACATAAATAAGAATCATTGCATAATTTATTCTGTCTTATTCTCTCGCACATAAGTCTTATAGATGCGTACGTTTGTCTCCCTTTTAATGTCAGATTTTCATTTCCATCAACTTTCAAATTACAAGGGGTTAAAGAAGTTTTTAGTCTAAAATCGTTTTAGAAATGACACTGCAGTCACTGAAAAGAAGATTCTTTAATTTCCAATTCTGAATCCGTTCAAACCGATGTTTCATTAGGTTTTAACTTAATATGTGTGCTGTTTTCAAACGGAGGATATGAAATAAGCAGTAATTATTATCGCACGAGACAAGCAATTTCCTTAATCCATGTTTAACGAGATCAAATGTATATATATTTTCATTGAATGCTGCAAACTAGTTACATTGTTGCCTGATCGGTGTTAATCGTGGTCAGTGCCCAGATGGAAGTGCTGTCCGTAATCCCTGGCCACCAGTTAAGTGTTCCTGGATCGTTATTGATACGTTGCACCGACCAGAATGTATGTAATCTGATGGGATTCGCAGATAACACTTTTAAGTGATAGTTTCTATCGGGTGTCGGTGGTTTAAGTATATAGCGGTTTTTAGACCCCGGCTTCGTATTGGTGCAATGTACTTATTAATGTGGCGTCATAAAAGTCCAAGCTATTTAGACACATATCCTATTCGATTCCATTTTAGTATTTTCACCTTTACTGTTTTCTAAGTTAAAGAAGGTTCTTAAGACGTCACTTATTGCACATGTGTGGAGTTGTGGAGTAGATATAATTCCGTGATAAAAAAATACAATTTAAAAACACTATCTATGACTTGGTATAATTATTACTTAAAGTTTCTCCTTCATGCAGAATGATTTTTGCATTTTCAATTCGATGATGGCTTAGCTGTACCTCACTCTGATACTCTGATTATCTTCATAGGTTCAAATCTAATAATTATCTACAGTAATGAAAAACGATAATATAAAACCATAGAAAATTCTTAAAGCATTTTATAACATACGCGTAGGCTTGTAAACCGTAGAAGAAATTACTAAGTGAAGAATAACGAACAGTCTTAGCAAGCCACCTTACCTTACTGCGAGGATATACGCTGAGTACATCCGACCACCATCGCGCTTCCTCCCTACAGGTGCCTTTCACAAATGTGACTCTTTCTGGTGCTGTGATGGCAAGGCTGTGCTGGTGACCGGTGACGCTGTCCGCTTCGCTAACCTCCAGGACCGTTGTCATATCCACGCTGGCTTGAGGGACCGTGTCTGGCTGTGAACAAGTTACAAATATATTATTAAACGTATAACATCTCTGGCAATATCCTAAATTTAGAATCATTGTCGGCTTTAGAACTTAACTTTTCTCATAGTAGTTTTATACATTAAACTACACTACATTCTTACTATGACTGCAAATTAATATAAACTACACACAGCACTTAAAGAAATCACCTATATTTTTCAAGCAACAGGTAGCGGTCGGTGGCTTTAATGAATTTAATACGTTCATTTATAACAGGGTTCCCGGTTCGCTGAGCAATGTAGGCTATTTGACACATTTCACAAGTCACATTTGTAAGCAAAAATTATCGTTTAACTTCTAAGTGGACGGTTCTGTATTTAATTTAATGCGCCGTTCTGATTAATATGGAAATACTCCGGTTGTTTAATGAATTGGAGCAGATGCTAGGCTACTTTGAAAAAGGACTGACTCTATAATTAGACATTTTAAAGGCACATATTTTATACAAACTCGGATAAGAAATTGATTAAAATGCACTGGTAAATGTAGTTGAGATAACCGTAGTTAACTTCGAGAAATTAGGTACAACAAAAGCTGAATTAAATAAATAACGTCGAAAAGCACTTAACAAAGTCAACAATGAAACTTGCATAAATATTTTGAGTTATAATTTAGAAATACATGTTAGAATTTGGAATATTTCAGAGTAAGAATTTACGTGTAAAATGGTTTCTAATTACCTCAGTGGCATCAGAAACGATAGAAGGCAGAATAGTATACCGGGTGGTGCTGTCCAAGACGAAAAGATATAAGGATGGTTCAGTGTTAATGATTTCAGACACCAGGCCGAACGAACTAAGTTCAAAAAATTAGAAGTGGAAATTTTGCAGCTAAGCTAAGCCTATGTGTTGTAACATGTTTCATATTTTGATCTTGGATGACATTATCATTTAACACCAGGTAATATTGTGGTCCAAACGCTAAAACTTCTAAACCAAGAAATGGAAAACATTGCTTAGGAAGTGGGAACCCTGGCTCGAGGACAAAAATGCAAAAGAAATTTTTATCGCATACTACATCTTCGATAACAAGATCGAACTATGTTAACGATTGAATCTGACTCAGTTTCCATCGGCACAAATACCGAAGACGTAAGAACTATAATTATTACCACTGTATGTATAAGACCTCGGGACCCTGTACGCTTGAACCCCGTGCCGCATCTAGTTTAATTGTACTCCGTACACGCTATAATTTAGTATTTATCACTGCGTTGAGCGGAGGCCACTTATTCTAGCGGTATGGAAATGTCTCGTTCGACAGTTACGATTTGCCGCGAGTTAAAAGCTATTAGTAATTATTCTCCTATGTTCAAATTCGCTAAAAGGTAATGAGAGAGAGAGAGAGAGAGAGAGATTGATGATACACTTCATATCTTTTAGATAGTTTTTTTAATGTTTCGTCACAATCTGTGCGCAATGATGGTCGTTGAATAGAATTTATACCTAATATAATTTATACAATATTTTTTACAAGGAAAAATATCAATCTATCGTTTGCCGTCGTTGTCATGCTGACTTGCAGCATTGTCAGCTGCTGGATATATACTGGTGATCTTAAAATTTAACGTACTAAAAAGTATCATTGTGGTCGCAACCCATTTGAATACAGAAGGATTCTGTACCTTGATTTTTGTATATACACCGAGTGATCCTGGAATGTGAAATGCCTAAGGGTGCCACTATAACAGATGTTACACCTGAAGGATAGTAGACACGCTTTCAGACACATAAACTTTTGTAATTTATCAAATGCAAGTTATATTACTTGGATCGATTCAGTTCACAATATTATTAGTTATTAGTGAAATCTATAAAAAATAAGTTTAGTTAAAATCGCTTAAAGCTCATGTTTGGACCAGTAAACGAACATGGAAACGATGCGGTTGACCAGCGAGCTACGACCGGGTGGGTATACTGAGCGATCCACCCGCGTCAATACAACGGGACCGTTCAATAGGAACCGCTGGCCAGGGCCCAGCAGTGACCGTAATGCGCGCAGACGGCTAGGCCCGCCCAGCCCCGAGCCGTTCTATCGGCACACCGTAAAATCGACAATGGATGCCACAGAATACGATATTTAATGATAATAGTTGTCAAAATGATGGATGTGCGACGTTACGTGTTTATATTTGTATTGTGTACAATCACGTACAAAAGTGAACAATCACTGAAAATATTATTATTATGCCCACTCATCAAGTGTTACTACCGCAACAGTGGCACGCTTAGGAATGGCCCCTTCTGGAGTCGGTCTGTATGTAAAGAGCTTAATAGCCAGTGCAAGCAAAGATCTTTTTAGTTTTTGGGTTACACTCTTCGTAACATCAAGTCTAATCTAGTAAGCTTGTCGTACACGAATATTAAAAGTGGAGAGACGACTACTTACTCTACAAAGCCGCAAGAAGAATAAAACAATAGCAGGCAAGAAATCGCCATTAGTATTGTTTTTAGAAGATTATTTAGGAACGACCCTCTGAAGGTCTAAGATATCGATCACGAGATCCGCTGCATATATGCCCTACAATTGTTTTCTTAGGAAAAGCTGGTACCAGAATTACATTAAAAAGTACTAAACTCATGGTTACTACAGTAAAGCCAAGACATCAGCAGAACTATAGAGGAATGAGGGATTCATCAAACGGAGGTATTAATTAAACTTCTTCAAAAGTTTTAAGTAACATTACTGACCTATGAATACTTACCTAAAAAGATTTGGTGTGAATACAAAGACCAGGATATATCATTATATCCTAATATTAACCGGGATATGTCGCAACCACCCACAGAGGTCGTGTCGGTTGGGTTTCGTTACAAAATTGATTGTATTGAGCATTACAAACGACAGTTGGACACAAGCTTTATGATTTATTATAGCGGTTTAGCTCTCTCCATAAACAGTGTAAGTTATCTAAACTGTAAAGACAAGATAGTTATCTAGACATGTTTCAAGACTTCGGAAATATACGACCAAGTGCTGTTGTGAGATTATTAATGTTAAGATTTTCCAAAAATAACTAATATTTTTAGTAGTCTTTAATTTTAAGTGGTTTTATCTGATCTAATTTAAATACAATAACTACGGACGGTATGAGTACGTTAGTCGTGTAGTATGTTAGGAGATGACATTTTTGTTTGATTGTATCGTGACCGTAGCTATATGGAACCAATTAATTCGGTATAACAATCGCAATATTGACAGGCTTCGAACTGTTGTGTTCTGGATTCAGTCAATATATACTCAATAATCAAACGAGGTCCATGGTGCCTGCTGCACATGACTTACTCGCTACCACCCAGCATAGTTATTACGTTTCGTGATTAGCTAGTTTACACATAACTGTCGACTGGTTGAGGATTGTAGATCTGTCGATAATAGCTATTGTTTTTAGACTGTACTCTGACCATCATAAATAACTTTATATAGAATTAGAAAAACATAGTACGATGTCAAACTGACCTCAAAAACAAAGTACAAATGGAATCTAAAAACACGACTTGTCATTAAACACACACACACCCACACACACACACACACCAGGTATAAAAATTGCAAAATTATAAATTCACGACTACGGTATCCATTTGGTATGAGATATCATGCATTTTTGTCTCATAATTTAAGAGAAGTACGCGTGGGCGCATCGATTTAGCGGTAACGGTTCTTGCGCTGAATGACGCAAACACTGTAATGCACTTAGACAGGTGATTGTGATAGACATTCAGGGGTGTACGATACCTAAACTTCCGTTAATGTGCAATAGGGTTTGCAAATTTTAAATCTGTTTATTAGATAAAAGATATCAGCTGATTATCTAAATATTTTTTTCTTAACTGTACTATTATGCACCTAGCATTATTCACCTTTCTATGCGAATTTATGCTTTTTCACTTTCAAGTGTTGCGTTCACTGTTAGTTTACGTTATGTCTAAGTTACGTTTTGTGTGGCATATTCGTTAACGCAATCTTCTATACATATAATAAGAATGTAAATCCAATGTGTGTGTACTTTTTTGATTCTTGAGAAATAAATTGTTGCAGGTGCTTAGGAATAAGTAATAGAATCCAATTTGATCATTTTAAGAAACGTCTGTCTGTCTGTTTGCTTAAACAGGCATCACTGGTAAAGTATTAGGTTTCTGATAAATAATCAAACATATTCCCGAACAACATTCAGTTTTTGTTTCATTAAAATTGGTTCACTCTATCAAAAGTTATTGTAATTTTAATGACGACGGGAGTTAAGTACGAGAGAAAAATAAATAAGTAAATGGACTTTAGCCCCATCCAAAAACCAGGGTATTTTATAACATAAATTAACATTACCACAGTATTACATTACTAAGATATAAAACGAAAGAAAAAATGGTCAATATTTTATTTTCACATAAATAAATATTAATACCCTAAGAAGTTCAGTAATTAATTAATATGCATTATTGCTAATAGATGGCGTTCAACCGCCATTTTCTAAATCTATTACTACTATAATATACAATCTAAAAATTGACCAATTACATATATTACATGTTTCTATAAATTCAATATCTTACTTTGTACTTTGTATAAATAAAATATTATTTTTATTTTTCGAACGCATAAAGTTTATGATTAGATTTGTAAATTTCTAATTAATTTTGTGCTGTAAATATTACAAGTTGTTATCCTTATTACATTTTAGGAGACTAAAATTGTACATTGAACATAAATTTAAGAAAAAATCGTCTTTAGAAGCAATAACAGATTACATTTTTGACGACAACATATGGCGCTAAACTTACAATTTTATTGGTTTACTGTCGTAAGATTGCAAGGAAGAATGCAGATAACAATGAGATTATTTCTGCGGTTTGTTAGGTTTATTTCGAATTATAATGTTCATAAACTTACCTTGATTCTAATGTCTTAATTACGCTTTGCATTAATTTATTCCTTTTGGTTTATGGATTAGGGAGCTCGCATTTTCTTCCAGCGGTACCGTGGAGAAAAAAGACTGCAGGCGGTGCAAATAAAAGAAAGGATAACATAAAAATAATAATAAGAATGAGCTATGTGAAGTATATATGAATGAATATTATAAACCCTCGGCTGATTTTTTGAAGACTTAGATCTCAAAATGGCAGTTTATGTTTTCAATAATTTTTTTAATTTCACTGCTTCGTACATTGCAAATTTCATGGTTTAGTAAAAAAAGTTCGTACAAATGAAAAAATAATTAAAAAAATACATTTTACATGAAAATTATTATTTTAAAATTCATCATTTGTTATTTTTCAAAGTTTTGTAATAAATCAGGTATTTTTTAAGCGAATGCTGTCAATAGTCTATTGACCTATGCCTCATGAGGTTTACATTCGTTTGTATAGAAGTTAAATCTTTATGGTTTTGAACAGGCCAAGGGTTAATATTGTTTTTACAGTTGTTAAAGTAGAATATTAGTGTTATGTTATTCCTATACTTGCGTGTATCGTCACGAAGTTTTGTCTATGTTCGCAATAAATTTAGATGCGGGCACACATTACCATCGTGTGTTACGAACTATCTGACTGTATGACGATAGATGCAGCAAGATAGCTAGGCTCACGGTTTTTACACACATTAAAGGATTTTGGAAGCCCTCATTTTGAGTTATTATTGAAGTGACAAAAGGGAACAGGCATTATTAGTTTTTAGCCTGACACAATACATTACAAATATACATAATATACAGATATAAATTCAGATTGTTTCATTAATCGCTGTTATGTACTCCGTTCCACGTGGACGAAGTCGCGGGCACACGTAGTCTCACATAATATCCCTATTATGTAAATCTAAATATAACCCCTTATATTTAGATCGCTACCACGGTATACCAGTTCGTCGGTTTAACAAAACCAAATTTGATCACTGTTTTACGGGGTATTGTACCTTAAGAGAAACTAAAAAAAGAGGCGTTATGATACAGCTTTTCCTTCATACAAAAATCTATGGTTGGTAGATAAAAAATGTATAGAGATAATTAACTCCGCGCAAAACAATGTATGGCGAATAATTATCTCTCAATTTTTAAATCGAGAACCTAGAATAATGGATACACTGTGTTTGAGTAACATGTGTGAATATATAATGCATATTTAACTTGATAACAAAAGCAGTTGTAGCTGCATGTAGTTTTTAAAATTACTGTACAACACGATTAGGTGTGTTTAAACAAATTCGGTATAAAGCACCTAGTTCCCTGACACCTCGTGCCTCGCTAAATGACGCATTCTTATTTTGAGTTATTTCTTGATTTGCGTATTTTCTCTCCTACATAAAACGCAAAAAAAAACTTTTTCAAATAGGTGAGGTAATTCTTGATACTAGTGCGGTCAAATATCAAACACACTCTCCGGTATCATGATACTAATTGAAATAATTAATGAAGCTCATAATTGCTATTAATGTATCCCAAACGGATAAACAAAAGATTAAAATGTAAATTTCCTCTAGATCTGTTAACAGTGACACCGTTATGGAACAATAAATGTGAAACTCGACAGGAAATATAAATTACAATAACAACTAACAAGAAAACAGACAATTTGAGTAAATACGACCGCAACTCGGTTCGGAATCTGCGCCCGGAGCGGGCGCGGCACACCGCACCGCTAGGCCCCGACAAAAACCATCGCCTTCTAACGTACTGTCTGTAATGCAAACAAAGCCGCAGGTGGGAAATGCATGTCGATTTTAGTGTGGTGCAAGTTACGAACGACTGAAATCAATATTACTTAATTCATTTTAGCCCTTGGGAAGACATAAAATAATGTTACAATACTAAAAACGGAGCAGAAAATAACCCAATCATCGAAAAGTATTTATTCATCGAGATTGTTTCCAGCTATTTTTAGTAATAATTAATTAATAATTCAGGTAGTAATCCACCCCAAAAAAGGTTTCTAGGTTTATTGAGCTACAAACATGGAATAAATCTAATTAGTGTTTATTCCTAGTATTAAAACTATTTCAGTCTTTTATAAAATCTTACTTATCTGTTGCTTTTGCGATACATTAAATTATTGACTACTACGATATAGAAGGGTTACAAATGTTTCCAACGTGGAAAAAATCAATGAGTTAATATCACTACATATTATAAAACAAAGTCGTCCGCCGCGTCTGTCTGTCTGTTAGCAATAAACTTAAAAACTACTGAATGGATCGTAATCCCGTCTTCACTAATAAATAGAGCAATTCACGGGGAAGGTTTAGGTATATAATTTGTTGAGGTTCTTTTGTAAATTGGTTGAAATATAATGATAATTTTTGAAAGGAATCGGAAAAAGTCACGCCGCCTTAAGCGTTTCATGCACATAAGTATATATTTTTTTATTATCAGGGCAGGACAACGTCCGCCGATCTTGCTAGTTATATATATTTATTTGGTATCACCAAACTTTTGTAAATAATTTAAGAATATTTAATTGGTTTTAAAGAAGATTTGAGGATAAGTCTTTAAAATTTTTGACAAATCGCGAACGCTTATGATAATTTATGTCAATTCCGTCATAGATTGTGAATGGCCCGACACCGCTTTTTTTACTTTTTTTACGCCATCGATCAAGTTTCTGGGATATATGCAAACTTTTTACAAACCTAATTACTGAGATGAGGTTTTATCATTTTCACATACAAGTCTGCTTTATCGATAGTATGTTTTTAATATATTTATATGTAAAGATGAATGTTTGTTTGTTTATTTCGCATGCGTTCCAATATCATTTATCCTATTTCGATTGTCAAGGTTTTTAAGTTAGTACATGAATTTGACGATACGTGGCACTCTAGTCGATAAAGACAATCGAAAAGGAGCCATGGGCAAAAGCTAGTTGTTTATGAAATACCACATAAATCTATTAATTACTAATGAATTAATTTGCTAGAATTTTTATGGAGAAATTATGCATGTCGTCATTGATCAATCGATTTATTGTACGATTGCATTAGACTAATAGGTGGAGGAAAATCAATTTCGAAATCAGTTAAAAAATACGCGTCGTTCAGTCGAGCAACAAAAAAGTTACTTACTTTGTCTCATTTACGTGAAGACTCGTTTTTGTCACATGTTAGTATGTATAAACATTGTAAGTACTTACTTACTTACAAATTTCTATATATCTTTTATTATTGAATTAATTAATGTAATATTTAATTTAGGCACTAAACTTTTCAGATTAAAAATAATTCTGTGGTTGTATTTTTTTTTTTTTTTTATATTATAGGGGGCAAACGAACAGGTGGGTCACCACATGGTAAGTGATCACCGCCGTCCATAGACACTAGCAACACCAGGGGAGTCGCAAATGCGTTGCCGGCCTTTTAATATATGTGGGCCTCCGGCGCTCTCACTGACCGAACGAAACGCAACAGTGCAAGCACAGTGCTTGTAACAAGTAACAGTTACTTCACGTCGGTTTTCTGTGAGAGGGTGGTACTACCCCGGGCGAGCCGACACATTCATGCTGAAACCAGTAATAGCAATGAAACTATTTATCGGATTGTGGGCATTTAACGGAAAATTTTCGATAAAATTTTCAATTTAGGGCATTAAAATCGTGTTTTTAATCTTAACTTAATAATTGGAAAATGGGAATGATAATGGGAAATAAATAGTAGATAAATTGTCGGACTATAAGTTATAATTTAAATCTACGTAATACATTATAAATACAGTCATTGAGATGATAAACGTATTTTAAAAACTGAGCACAATATTTATTAAATCATTGAATCATTATGAATTGAGCAATGGGCGCCGTCATATTGGACTTGATTGCTCTGACGAGCGCCTTTCACTTTACCCCTACCTCCGCGGCCGGCGGTAATGCAACTGCCGATAGATGGATGAAAAAATTTGAGGCGATGTAAAAACCGTTTCATTTTAATAAAAAAAACGTACGTCTGTAAGAAAAGAAGAACAAAAGAAACATTAAATGCAATTGATAATGTTTTAATTTAAAAAAATTAAAATTCACTTTAAAAAGGTTTAAAATTAATTTTTTATATATTTGTTCACATATAACCAAGTAAGATACCAAAAAGAAGTAGAATAAACTAGATATTAAATAATAATGTAACAATAGTAATTTATAAAGTAAACAAATAAAGTTAATCTCAAATCTATAAGCCCATTTTAAAAAGTTTATAAATAAAAAAAACACTTTTATCACGAATACTCATTGATAAACACGAATTATCATTGATAATCGTATATAATTTAAATTCACACATAAATACACATATATGTACATAAATAGGTAATTTATGTATGAACAATATTATCTCCACTGATATAAAACATGTGTTGTAGATTTATATACATTTGAATATAGTTATCAACTCTCACGGAAACTTGACAGACAATCACCAACCAACTTCATGGTATCGCATTTAGGTGTCGGTGTGCATCGTAATAATAATTCACTCTCATCATTTTTTCCAAACGCGCCAATGGTAGTATGACTTCAAAAACTGTTAATGCCTGATATTTTTACTGTAAATCTAATACTCAAAGAAAATAAACTTCGGTATCAATTAGTGGTAGCCCTGACCTCACGACGCGTCCGCAAATCGTTCAAGTGACACGAGCGACACCGCAATCTTATTAACGCGCAACGGCTAATCTGAACGTGGACGCGGTGTTACCAGCCTAATGGATTACCCTACAAGTGGGGTAACAAACCTAATTACGGGGTGGACCGGTCAAACGAACCGAACCGGCCGTAAGTAGGCGATGTTAAGTTAAATATCTATACTAGTCGATATTAGTAACGTTTAAGTATTTATGCGCTTAAAGTTGATCGTATCATTGCGGTCTTGTGGTTGAAGGAGATTGACTTTTTAAATGGATGTGGTGTAGGTCGCGGTTTAGACTCTGGGTTGGCACGATCGACTTGCTTCGTAGCGGCGCAGTGATAGTACGATAAAGAATGTATGTCCCGTTATAAAACTTTTGTATGATAAACATAGTCATTAGGCTTATATTTGTGTGTTTATTTACTACTATACTATCAGTAGTATTTATAATACCTGCAACCATACGGTACTAAATCAGTCACAGTGTCTCTTTAAGTTAGTCGCGTTTTAACATCAGCTAATGCATATCGAGGAGCGTAGAGGCTTGCAGGTCGGCATGACAGCAACGATTGCCGATGGATTGTAAATCTTGGTTGGTGTCGTTTCTTGATTACACTAGATTTTACCACGAGTTATAATAGTGCGATAACTTTCTCCTGTTATTATTAAAAAACCGACGAATAGTGTTGAATGTCGAGAGATGAAGATTTTCCATAGTTTAAACGGATACTGGGGACAATATAGTCGCGATCAAGCCGTGTTTCAGTGCCCTCGCGAAGTTTAATAGCAATAATGGTATTAGGCTCTCTATTCACTCTATATTAATATAAAATATTTGCTAACACAAGTTAAGCTTATTCTAGAATCTAGCTTGCAAATATTGCCCTGTATTGTTAATTGAGAAGATAGGTAATTATTTTCCTCCAGTATTTTCGTTAACTCTCGTTCCATTTTCAAAAATCATATTATAGCGAATTCCCCCAAGCACTATATATTGGGTTGTCAGATTGAAAAAAATCATTCGCGTTGGGTTAAACGTTGAAAATAAAAGCGATATTAAAAACTTTTGTTTATTATAACATAAACAAATCTCATAACGGTTTTGCGCTGTAATTTAATAGATAACGATCAGTTATAATCGATTCAGAAATACGAATTCATTAGTTCAGTTTGTTAATCAATTTCGGTTATTTATGTACTTTTGGTGGCCGTTCTGTGAATACGTTGATTTATTCCTTAAGGCCGCGGATGTTAAAATAAATAATAATATCGACGAAAGTTATTCAGCAATATAATCATGCATAATTTATGTATCGAGTTATATTTACTTTCTATAGTTCTTAAGACTGGCAAAAAATGCACATCTTAAACCAGCAGAACTTTGCACGTTATTAACTAATATAACGTAGGTGAACCCTCAAACTAGACTGAAAATTTATCCCTTATAATGAATTTTGATATAACGTAGGTGAACCGTCAAACTAGACTGAAAATTCATCCCTTATAATGAATTTTGTATGGTCGTAGAGTTTTTCTTTTCGCCCGACATTTTTACGTGTTTGATTGATAAAGGCGTTACTTTGCGGAAATCCATCATTAAAACATAGGGTTAACGTTACTTCGCACTTCCGCTAAGAATTGTAGGTGTATATAAAATGAAAAAAGAAATAAAAGATGTAAAGAATATAAAAAAAAACCTTGAATTAAAAATATGTTGCAGAATGACGTGTAATGACTACAACGATTACACGCGTTTTGCTTCTTCACGGAGCATCTTCAGATCGATGATTCTCACCCGTTTGCGTCGGAAGATATTACAGTGTTAATCGACGATAGGTCGACCGACCACCTGCCAACATCAAGTTTAACTGCCGACCAACCATGCCTTTTAATTTTTTTTTAGTTCTTTCCCAACTGTTTTTGTTGCAGTAAGACGTGACAGCGACCAAACAATTCTTTGCGGAAGTTCGAAGTAACGTCCACCCTAATTTTAATTTTTAGGCGTGTTTCGACAGCTGTAATTGAGAGTCAGCCCTTCTTAAGATTTAACGTGTTTACGATCTTAGACCACATCGCCATTTAACATCAGGCAATGTTGTGGTTAAAAATAGAATGAATCTTGAGATGTTGTCGATGGGAATTCCAACTTCAATGAAATCGTATGCCTTCTTACAAAAAGATGTTAGATTATGCTTTAGTAAAAGGATTTTTTCGTTTGTATATGGTGTTTCAAAATCTTGATATATTAATACCCCACAAGTAACACAAAACATCAACGAGAATTTTTTTCTTGCCGAGAGGTATAGACAAAAAATGATTACACAACAAAAATATAAAATAGAAATTATTCTTAAATCTTTAAGAATACCGCGCCTTAACAGTTTTGGGCATTACACTGATTACATTTCCAACGTTTTATATTAAGCGAAAGTGAGTTATATAATTTATAACATTTATATTTTACCTTTGTTTTTAACTGTTAATTTATCTATCAAGATTAATTATTTTAATCAAATATATTTATAAATTGTTACTGTAGACAATTTAATTAGCTCGGATGTTTTATTACAGTATATTATAGTTTGCTCCTGTAGTCTAATTATTTGACAATTCATCAACTAGACACTTAGGCTGAGTTGCACCAAAATCGTGGTTATTGTAATTGTTAAAGTTAACTTTAACAATGACAAGACTTGCTAACAGTTACATTTGCCAAAACGAGTTGCACCATCAAACATTTTGTAATTGTTAAAGTTATTAGGGTTGTTACTTCAATAAGCCAATTAGTCCCTAAAATCGAAAAGGGTAATATATTTTACTTGGCAGGACTTTGTTATAAGTGTCACCAAGTGTCACTATTGTTATTCTGTGACTGTCAACAGATTTTTGATGACAGATTTCAGATGTCAACAACAAAACGTTAGCGTTTGTCGTCCTGTGGACATTTTCCAATTCTAGGAAATTAAACTTTTTTCTTTCTAAGACGCAAATTATCTTCAAATATATTGATTTCGTCATCGGAAGAACTATTTTCAGTTTCCCACAGGATTTCTCTTAGCAACGACATGATATTATAAAGTTTTTTCTAGTGAACATGACAACCGATTCAAAAATTGACATTAACAATAACGGTAACCGGCCAACATGGAGCGGTAATAGTTAACGTTAAATCGTGACGTCATTTTAACCATTGTCAATTGGTGCAACCTATTTTTTGCCTAACAATAACTTTAACCGAATTTTTAACTTTAACATTAACTGGTGCAACCGAGCCTTAAGGTTTACAGGTTTTACCGTATGACCGCAATGTCGTAAATTATGATTTAACCTAAATTGGCAACCCGTTTAACCTAGGCGTAGACTATCTCTTCAGTGCAAATACTGAAATACATCTATATGTGCTTGGTGATAGATTTTCAACTTGAAGGTGGAAGGTAGCGAGGTAGGCTTTAGAAAATAATCGTACCATACTGCCATAGAGATGTCACTATGTTTTTTTTCATCGAAAACCACAGCTTATTGCGAGAATCGAATTTACGTCGATAGACTCGGAGTCTGAGTGTGCTACCACTGAGGTACTATCTCAGTTCATGATAAAGGAAGCAACAGAACAAAACTACAAGTATAAAGGAAGAATAAATCTGTCGTGAACGTTATAATTGTTATGAAAATTTATATGAAAAATATTTTTAAGTCAGAGTAGAGATAACGGGATTAAAATAAAATGCTTACAAATGTTGTAAACGCGAATGTCACTATATGTAACTGAATATAACTTTGTTTATTTCTTATGTTTGCTTTCACAGCTTAATTTCTTAATCAACCATCTTTAAATTATGCAAACACGTTGTAGAGAAAAAAAAGAGATAAGGTACTTTTCGTCCAGAAAAAAGTACTGTTCCCGAAGACTAGATCAAATATATATTGACACGAGCGAAGCTGCGGGCCAAAGACAGTATATGATAAGCTTTATAATAACTTAAGTTGTATACCATAAAGTGATCGCACTGCCGTCTTTCGGTTCAAAAGGTGCTGACGGCTACATACATGTGTACTGGTTAGGAGTTGCATTAGAATATCTGAACAATCGAATTATTTGGAAAATAAAATATGGAGTTGGAACATTTATATATTAGACCAAAGCTCAGATCACAGAGCTCAGAGAGAGAAGCAATAAAGTTTACAGTATACGCACGTACAACAAGGCCGTCGAAAGGGGTGGAGTAAAGGGGACATGACGGCATAACAGAACGTCATGCCGTTTACCGTGACGGCATACGAGTCAATTTACTGCCAAGACGTGTCAATAGATGATTTCAGTAGTACACTTATTAATTTTCTTCTTGTTTTACCTTAACACTCGCACAGTTGTAAACTAGGCATTCCACCTTAATTTTCATCTGTATAATCTATTATGCATATATGTCTTATAGTTGTTTGTTACGTCAGTATAAAAATAAACGGTAAATTCACAAAAACTATTGATTTTGTTTCGCCCAGCGGTGGAATATACTAAGGCTAGTTAGCATTTGACATGTAAAACGATTATAACAGATGATTCATGTAAAGGTAATAAATTAGCAATTAACTGTACCATAACAGTATAATTATGCGGAACATGATTGCTTATTGTATTGTAATTGGATATTAATAATGAGTTTCGAAGGCTTACACACAGTACAGGGTGCGTCCGTTTTAATATCATAATTTACCAACCACCATTGTATTGTTACGAGCGGTGAAATGAAATTTCTAGAACACGGGTGTCTCGCGTCGAACGAGAATAGCCCGAAAATTCCTTTATCATTGTTTACGTAAGAAAATAATCCAGTGTTAAAAGGGTAGTACTGATGTTTACACTGACTAATGAGTCTTAGTGTTGTGTTGCGCAGAAAAACGGTAATACTTTTTGGCAGTATATAACGTTTAGTTCTTTGAAATGCTTTATTATTGAATCACTTTGACGGGGTTTAACAAGTGAGGTGTTAATAGATTCGTCATAACTGGTACGGTACAGTGATATGGGCTATAATATTTATGTATGTAAATCAAAAGACAGGTGAAAGATAAATAAATCGTTTTACTTATTAATACCACTCAACTAAACGAGTCCTTTAAACTATAATACAAATATAATGGAGAGATGCTTCTCCATCGTGATCATTGCGCTCGTTGTCTATGTTTATAACCATGGCCGTCAGTGAGTAGTTGGATAGAACAAATTATTTAAACGATTAGATTATAGACAGTATGTAAGTAGGCTCGTATGATTAATAGAGTACGTTCCTCAGAGCGAGCGATAGTTTTAGTGACGACCGAACGCGCCGACCGTCAACGAAAGAATGAATCTTCTCGACACTGCCGACTCAAAAACGTGCGCGACACTAACTCCATCGAGCGCCGCCTATTGGCGCTGGTGTTCCAAATCCGACCTAATTTCGACACGAATTTGACTTGATGTCGACAAATATATCTATTGATAATTATACTCATTATATAATCGAATGTGAATATTCTCGGACGTTTTGTGATTAGCTCTGATGTGCACCCAGAGAGTTTCACCTCTCCTTAACATTTATAAGCGTATACGAAAGAGTTCGGGATTCAGCTGAGTTGTCATTTTGAAACAACAACTGAGAGAAGAAATATAAGAATGATACAGCGATGACTTTTGGGAATAGGGAAGACTCGTGGCAAAGTGGGGGAAAACACTACCATTGAGACGCGATGTCGCGAGTTCTATTTGCTCACAACCCTATCTTTTGTGTAATGAACATAATTAGCAGTGTGCCTGGCTATTAATTGTCTATATAGGATATTTACATTAGTTCTTTAATTTCCATAACATAAGCATTTGGAGGTAAATAGACCATATTTTAAATTTGCCGTTGACGTTTTTTATTTATCTTTAACTGGTGTCTGTAGTTCTACTCTATCGTTGGCATGACGATGTAACGTCTTGTCTAGGTTGTATTGAATTACAATGACATAGAATAATGTCATTGTGTACCGGAAACTAATTGCAATAAAAATACCATACTTTTAGGACTATATGTGGAACGGTCCTAACAACGTAACATTACAAACGGGTACACACCAACAATGACGTAGTTTCCGGTGTAAATAATTACGCGTCCACAATAGCGCATTGTTTGACAGCACGCGACACTTCCGGCTTGCATGCCGTCCCAGGCTGCGCCTGCGCGTTCGTCGTTAGTAGATCAATATCAGCCATTATATCGTTACGAGAGAGGCGTACCTTGATTCATGCGTTCAAACGTAATTTTTAATTGTGCCGTATGATTTAAAGAAGGAAATTGCATATACTACTATTATTAACTTAATGAAATTGAATTGATCAATCGTAGTGTGCCTGGATCTTGTATCCGTTGAGGTGGACTCTATTTACCGATCTAATCATTAAAAGGTCTTTTCTAATGACAAAATGTGACCCTACCAGCCTTTTTTTTTACATGGGGAAAATCCATAACGGATACACACCCCGTCGGGCAGCGGGGGGTGGGTTTTGTCCGATTTCCACGAACTAAAAACCCCATGGTGCCTTCTCACACCTATTTGGGCGGGGAGCAGGAACTACCAATGGCACTACTTCTGCATCCCCGGCAGGTGTCGGCTCCTCATCAGGGGCCCCATATGCGGTCTGAGGGGTCGAGATGGTAGACCCCGCAGGAGAGGCGGGTGTTAGACCCCCCCGACAAACTGTGGGAGTCGCACGGCACAATGCGCCTCCACCACACGGGCCTGTGCAGATAAACACTGCTCAGGGTGACGGACGTGCCCGCCTGTCCCGTCGCCCACAGGCCCTTTTAACGGCGGCATTAGGTCGTCGCCGACCCGTCGCCGCCGTGTTCGTCGACCGCGGGAGGGGAGCTGGCTGTGACCTACCAACCTAAGCATTCGTAAAGGTCGATTCCAATGATAAAATTTGACATGAAAGTTGATAATGTAATTAAGCAGTGACAGATATTACGCATTTTTAATTTTTTCTCTTTAATAATATACATTATTAAAGAGAACCATAATTGGAACCAAACTATTAATCAGACAACCATACTATTGACCTAATGTTTGTACTCATGACCTAGTATTCATACTATTGACTTGCTACTACTGACCCGGAGTAAATTACTATTAGCTAATAGATGGCCAATACTAAATTATTATTGTGCTGGAGAGTACCGGACGTTCTCGCTTCGGTGGTCCAACTGTTATGTCTGCAGATATTCCGTAACTATTTATAGCGGCGGTATTTCTATGCCTTTCATTATAGGTATTGACTTTTATTATCATTATCCAATAGATTTAAATTAATAATTTTATAATAATTTAATTATAAAGATGGCGTCATGAACGATGACGTCATACTTGTAATACTATGTCGTTTTTGTTACTTTGACGTACATTTAACATATACTGTATAATCAATGCTATCTCTGTTTATATATATATATATATATATTGTATATATTCGAGTTAATAAAATTTGTGTAGAAAATTTATTTCTTTGACTTTTTTTTCTTTTATGATCGGTTACAAGTAAAATAATTTGTACGTTTCCTTAAACAAAAAAAAAAACGTGATAAAACTATAGCATGATGCTAATGAATTCTATGGAACTATTACAAAATTTCACAATTTCCCGCCGAGTACATATTAGTATATTTTTCCCTAACGTATTTAAAAAATACTCATGTTTTAGATTATCTGGATCTGCATCGTCATTGCTTGCCTATAAGTAAGGACGTGGACAAACGATAACGTATATTATAATAAAAAATCGCTTAAAGCTTTTGCGCAGGTTGATGCGGTAAAAACTGCGCCGATAATCGTCCCTCTCGCCTGCCCTTTCACAGATACCAAGCATGGGTACCTACACCATAAGCCGTAGCAATCTATGGACGATGTATAGGTTAAATAAATAACCATTCGCCGCTAGCTCGATAGCGACATAGTGTTTTAAGTAGGTTACATTCTTTTCGTTTTTTTCTTTAATATATATTTGTAGACGTTTTGTTTTCTGTCTACTTTAGCTTTTGTAAACATCGTTGGTAATGTGTTGAGATAACGTTTATCTCTGACTCGAGTGTGGTCTTCTAAAAGCATGTTAATTTAAAAAGCGAGCTTTGGCCAATCGGGTTTCATCCCATTATAGTACAAAAGACGCGTTCTGAACAATTCAAACCCCACTATAGCTTTACTATCGCTTTTATATTACTTTAGTATAATGTTGACGGGTGTATTGTAATTAAATAGTAGTGAATAATGATTATATATTATTTATTATTGCATAACTTTAGCTTTTGCAAATTATAACAATAATAATTATTCATTGTTCTCAGTTATTCTGCTGCTGGGTAATTTGCCTGTTTTGTATCGTATTGCTATTTATAACGATTACATGATAATGAAATGAATGGTCGTGAATTTGAGTGACAGCAACGAGAAGTGCTCTCCCTTTTACACGTGTTTGTTTTTTCCGATGCCACCATCCGATCATTGTCATTGTCAATAATAATAACCGGTAACGGATAATCAATAGCAGAATAATGTTTTCTTCAATAAAGATTTGTGCATTATGTAGGAATAATGGAATAATGCATTATATTTTATTTGTCATGACCACCTCCCAATAAATAAGATTAATGAACTCTCACTGTAGCAATATTTCCACCATGCTGACTGCTACACGTATACATTATATTCGAGGTTTACAAAAACGAGAAAATAATTTATTTTAAACAGTGCTTGGTTAATCACGTTACGAAATCCGTTTTTTCTTAAAGTATGAAGTATAACTCGTTGCACAGCCACATTTAAGAATGTTAAAATCTATGCGTAAAAACACTGATATTTTCAGGAAAGCGGCAGTTTTTGCGTTGCTGTATTTCGGTTTAAAACGTTTGGTTGTCCGTATATATCAACCACAAGGGTTGTTTCTATTTAGTCCTAACGATGAAATAAGTTGTTAGTTATTCGGTTACGATTGTTATTCTATCAAATTACTTTGATTTGCCACTTTCTCCTCATAATAAAATTATCTGTGTTAAAACACTATCTGATACCTGCGAACTTCTTTGGATATTAAGAAATCGGTAAAGGTTCAATCGAAGCCAAAAAATAAGTAGTCTAGAAACATCTACGAACAAAATGAGCATCAAATGGGCATAGTCATATTCCGATACGTTCAACAATTTTGACGTCCGTGAGCCTCAATAAGAACTGTATTTTTATTATATATATAGGTAGATTCACAGATGTAGTAACTCCGTATTTGTGTCCGACCATGGTAATAAACCCGTCATAGTGATTCTCCGTTTGTCACGTTTCAGAATCAACCAGCCCATTCATCAGCTAATTGGTCAAAGTGAATGAAGTTAATTCGAATCTTTGCCATGAGTTGAACCGTTGGGAATATACTATAATGAAATAGATGGTGACTGAGCTTTGTCTACTACCCTGTAAGTGAATCCTTGCTGTTGCATTTGAGAGTCACTCTACTAGATTTGATGTCTTATGTCTTTTGAACACATCGTTATTTCAGATCAGATGGTATTGTGCTCGAAAGGATGGCGATTTTTCGTGCTGCTCCGGAAATCTTGTGTTGACCCTCATTTCATGTATCAGATACATATTACAACAACAAAATTATCGCGTCTCTCTTCATTAACTTGAAGTGTAAAACGAATGTAATAAACGTGCAAGTTTAAACAGCTTAAAAGACAGGTATGTGAGCGCAGGGATAGATAGATGAATGTGATTAGGAATGTAGTACATCGAACAGTAATCTGTTCTGCCAAGCGTGAATGCAGATGAGGGCAGCACCGTGCGTTTAAATAGCAAGACGGGTAGAATGAATGTCGCGAGCGCTAATGATTGCTTGCGCGTGGTACAAGTTGAAGCGGTCGGCGATTACTTATTAAATATAATAAATCTTTAAAAAAATGTTTTACTTATTGTATTGAATATGCAGCGAGTAATATTTTAAATAAAGTCTAACGATAAGGTATAAGTCAATGTAAAGAAACCTGCACGCTTAATGTTTAACATTATAATACAATCAAATAGCGATCTTAGCGTTTGAAATCGCCGTTAGGTCGTAAGTTGAGGTGAGATTAAGAATATGTTTAATCCCATGCATAGGAGACTTTGACCAGCATTGTACTGTTAATAAACTGGCATTACGTTTATTTTGAAAGTCGTATGTTATAAAACAATTCATTAAAAAAAAAATGGTAACTACATATACGTATATTTCGGTACCAAATGAAAGACACACCGGTTTATTAGTACGCATGACATAAAGACTATTGTGATACACATTTCTACCCTAAAGCAAATTTTTGTGCCCATTTTTTCGATCGTAAAAGTGTTTTCGGCAACACGCGTTCGTAGACGAAGTTCTCTAACTCAGACCTCTCAGACTTTTCGGACTTTTGTAACAGTAGGCGAATTGAGCTCTGCCCCTTACAAGTTTGAAAAATTTCTATTATAAAGATCAAGAAATTGTTTATTTGAATGCGATAAGTTTTGGAAATACTAGTTAGATTTAAGATTTTTTTTTACTCTTACCGTCTATTTATTGAGAAAGTCTATAGGCTACTATCATCACGCTACGACTTTCATAAGCGGATCAATTACCATACAAAATGTAAATTGTAAGAAAGTACGCTAAGCCAGAACGAAAATTGTGTGTCGTTGCGTGAAGTTAAATTGAAGCCATTGGGCATAGCTAGTCCTTACATAACTCTGGTACACTAATGATCATATACGGGTATGGGGATATTATTTTATTTTATATTAATATTGAATGTTTTTACTATGTATCCATGATGCGCATTTTTTAAATATACTTTGTAGGTTAACGTTTGACCATAATCTCATCTGATGTTAAAGGTGGTCTAAGATGGCAGTCATGCTAAACCTAGAGGGAGACTGGCGCTCAAGTGCAGCAGAACACACCAACAGGTCCTTGGCGATAGATTTTCAACTTGAGCGTGGTAACTAGCCAGGCGAACTTAGAAAAAGCCCTACCACCACGATGTGCTACTAAAATTATTCCCAACTATTGTCGTTACAATTTTTATGTTAATGTGTGTTACTAAAAATAATTTTACGTGTTCTCGTTACTCGTCACGGGTATAGATGTGGGTTTATGCTATCTTGATTAAATATGAGAATTAATGAGTCGCTTATGAATTAGGACAAGCAACGCAAACGCATGCTGCGAGACCCGACTTATGCCGTTTCCATGGCAACGTTTGAGAGGGAATGCCGACGCAAATAACTATTTATTACCGCAGCGATTTCCCAACTAAACACACGACTAGGCTCCCGTAGTAATGTTTTGGTTTTGCCAGCAACATCTGTCGATGACAGGCAAAACATAGTACAAAGAATTAGAGTGCCTTGTGGTTAACAATTTTATTTTTCTAAAACAGGCTGCATAGATAATTTATCAAGATAGAAAGTCGTTAATATAAGAATTGTTATTTTTCATCCCAAGTGAAGTATTCGCAAATGGGAAAAAATAAATCTGTCAATAAGTAATCGAAAGTTAATATATTTTTCATAATTTATACTCACGTCTATGATGTAACAAAAAAAAAAAATTTGTAACGATAAATCAAAAGGAACTGGTTCTTAGATACAGACCAAAACAGATTACAGATTTGGCGAATAGTAAGTTAAAGCACTATGTCCAGTAGGTTTTGACATATGAAGTCTGTAGTTGTGCGCGCGTCCACACACAAACTATGTGATCAAATTTGTTTAGTTTTAATTCAGACCCTTACTTAGTCCTTATCTAAAATTAAAAAGATATTGTCATCTAATATGAAGAAGTTATTAAAGTAATACTGTTTCCAAAAAAAAAATGTAAGTAAAATATTTTTTGCTTGCTTATACTTATTTCCTCTCTACATAAAATATATTATTTATGTAATAAACAACGCAGACAAAGTCGCAGATTTCAGGTAGTATACAATAGGCTCTTCGCGTGTTCCCGTAAAGCCAATATGCTTCAGGTAGATTTCAAAACAAGAAATATAAAGGTTTTTAATATTACGAATATTTAACACATCACGGCATACCGTGTTGGGTAAGCAGCAATGATAGTAAAACTAAACGACACCATATATAGTTGAATGGCTTTGAAATCATGGCTCGTAAGGCAAAATCGTTAGCCGTTTAAGGGCAGCTATCGTGATAGTCTCAATACCTGTTTCCCTGTTCATAGCATTCATAAAGAAGAGGACAGCTTGTTTTTATGTTGATTCAGAGTAAGTAAAGAACGGTAGGTTAATGTTTATTGATAATCCCTTATATAAAGTATACTTGCATCTTTCTGGCTTGAACCAGAGAAAGATTTTACAGCATCACCACCATCATTTTGAAGACTTCTCTCTGAAGTAATAAATATTTTGTCTTTATAGACTCTTGCTTCTTACATTAGGACAAGGAGGCTCATCCAACAATACCTTGTTTTTTACACTATTGAGTGAAACAAACGTTCCTTTATCCAGATAAAAAAATAATCCTGATATCAGATCGGAGTGCTATCTACCCGGGTTTTAATGAATTTAAAATACCAAGGATCGATTCAAACACACACAAAAAATCATTAAAATCTTTCCAGCCTTTAAGACATGACCTTACCTTTACCTTTTATGTGATAAATGTACATACCGAAGAATCCTACATAGGTATAACGATTACAAAAGATACTTCAAAGCGTCAAAACGATTTTTGATGTTAGTTACTATGGTAGTACAAACAGATGATGTACGTACATATATAGATAGTTTATCAAACACGCTAGTGACAGTTTAATGCTCCTCACATCTTATGACGATTTATATCGCATGTTTATCGCATATTATAACGCATTGAATAAGTAGTAAGGCAAACTGCTACTGGGCTACGAGGCCTGTCGTATAAGCTGTTCATTCGGTTCATACACCGAAGCCATAATAACAAAAATATGAGGGCAGGGCAAATTTACTAATCATGCATATAGTCCGATGTTTACACTTGATGTAAGAAATAAGTGATATATGAATACCAACAGCTCGCGACTTTATTCTCGCTAAAAAAAACATATAATTATTAAAAATAAATTACAAGCGCCATATATCATCATATTAGCACCACCTATAGGTGAGTCATAATAAAATGTATAGCATAAAAAAACTTATCACAACAAAAACACTGAGATGACAACTTTTGTGCCAACTTTCGTGATTATTGACCATACTGTTTTGTAAAAATGAAAAATACGGAACAGTCGACGCAGTTAGCGTACTGTTCTTAATAACACGTTGATATTAGTCGAAGATAACAATCAATGACATTAACAGGAACGCACAAAATATAACTGTCCGATATAATCGCTGCGACTTATGTCGACGCTGTAAACAGTTTAATAAGTTTCAAGCGAAACGGTACAATTTGACTGATACATAAGATTTGATAAGGAACTTTAACACTGCGAGGTCGTCTGGAGACAATATTAATTAACGTGTATAATATTAAAATTATAGTTTTATAGTGAACGTTAATATTTGCTTGAGAGGGATTTAGATTTTTCAAAGAAAAAACATTTCCAGATTGATTATTGTTAACCCTTCATAGAATTAAGTTTATTTGTAGCGGATCTTTTTTATTCAGAGAGTTATCTTTCTTTATTTTATGAATAAATCTTTGTCCGAAAGGAATAGTTTAATCTTAGTACAAACACATGCAAATATAATAATTTAAATAATTATATTTGAAGCGATGGTAGCCCAGTTGGTAGTGTGCTCGGACACAGCGTCGGAGGACGTAGGTTCGAATCCTAGCAACTGAGTCGGAGCTTTCGGTGAAGGAAACCATCGTGTTGAAGCCTTAGCATGGTGGTAGGGCTTTTTCTAGGTCCGCCTGGTTAGTTACCACCCTCAAGTTGATAATCTATCGCCAAGCAACTGTTGGTGTGTTCCGGCAGGTGCACTTGGGAACCAGTCTTCCTCTAGGTTTACCGTGACTACCATCTTAGACCCCATCATCATTTAACATCAGATGAGATTGTGGTCAAACGTTAATCTATAAAGTATTAAAAAAAAAGTAGAGATAACTATTTGTTGGGATAAAAACAACGGAATAGTTACGAAAGTATGACGTCATGAGTATTTTATCATGACGTCGTTTCTCTGATTTAATCACTCAGTTGTCCAAAATCAATAACGATATTCTTTTAGATGCGTCCAACCAATAATAGTGAGGAATCTCCGTCTATAGTACAATTGGAATAATCACACCAGCACATATTTGGATATTGGATTTGTATATATGGCAAATTAATTTACAATTTTCTATGAGAATAGAATCTATAATTTTAATTGTTTTTAACGTTTAGTAGTGATAGCAGAGCACGTTGAATAGAGGTTATTGACATAGTTTTGAATTCTACAATAAACTATATTTTCCATAAGATAATATAAAATGGTGAATAAAATATGTACAGTTTTTATACTATACAAGTTAGCGCTTGACCACAATCTCATCTGATGCTACACGCCAAAGCTAGAGACGGGACTGGCTATCAAGTGCAGCTACCAGAACGCACCAACAGGTGCTAGTTGACAGATTTTGCAACTTAAGAGTGGTGACTAGCTAGGCGGACTTAGAAAAAACCTTACCACCATGCTATGGTTTCCTAACAATATTTTCCTTCACCGAAAGCTCAGACTTAGTTGCGAGAATTCGCTTCACTAAGCTATCATCGCTTTAATGCACATCGATTTGATACACTTTTCAAACGTAAATAATAATAGAAAAGTGTGTTAATTATAATGAATGCGTGGTACGTGTATTCGAAAGCTACGCATCTCACGGGTGTCGAGTTGCTGTTGTTGGTGAGCAAGTGGGTGACCGCTGACCACCGAGGCTTAGAAAACATGAAATCAAGCAATTTATATTTATCCGTATGTTAACTGTAAGTATAAGTTTTGATCATTGCACTAATCAAAATATGTAATTTACATCACAATGTTGCTTTAACCTCAAAGTTTATTACAGAATTACTAGCGAAATCTGTCGATGGAACATTTCAAGGCGCTACGACTGAGCATTTTTATGTATATACCGATACCGGATCAATCCTAGTAGGTTTAGACATCGCGTTAATTGACGTACATGCCAGTCTTTGCTATGAACCGTAGCATTCGTTGAAGGAAAATGATAAAACCAAGTCCTGTCTCCCCTCTAAGCCCTCCTAGCTAGCTTACACTTTCAAGTAAATTCTGTCCCCAAGCACTTATACGTGTTTTGGCAGCTGTACTTGCGAGTCCATCTTCCTTTAAGTTTAGCGACTTTACCATCTTCGACCACATCACCGTTTAACATCAGGTGAGATTGTACTCAACCGCTAAAACGTACAGAATATAATAAAGTACTTCCAGCGATATTTAGCACTAATGACTAAACATTGTTTACCATATTCACTCTCTCCACGTTCAGATTAGATAACCAAAAGTAAATGTCCGTTGAGCGTTTAAATTTTAAAGAACATATGATGCTAGTACCCGTTCACCACTTTACCCGCGATGCAAAAATGCGAGAATACGCTGATAATTCGTTAAATTCTTAACTCCTTATTTACTGTAGTCTTTATTGCTTAACCACCATGTACTATAAAACCCTATACCACTTCTAGAATCTGAGGCTGTTAGTGAATGAAAGTCATATTAAAATCGGTTGTGCAGTCAGTTCTTGCGTGATGCGGTTTCAAGCAAACATAGCGCAATGCTTGAAATAATGACTGCATCGTTTCTTACAACTTATACCATGTCTTAGACCCGAGACCATTTGAAATAGGTATACGCAATGTACACATTTTCTTTTGGTAACAGATCGTGTTTAGTATGTACCTTCTACTGTAAATGTCATTTCAACGGATGTGGAGGTGAAAATTAACAAATGTAGGGCTGTCCGTATAATTTACTCAAAATAAAGATTCAATTATTTTTATTTATTTCTTCTACACAATTTACTGTATCTGTCTGTCGTATTGTCAATGGAAATATGTTAAAGTAACACATTTTAGCTAATATTCTTTCAACGTTCTTACTAGCAACAACTTTTAGTTAACAGCAGAATTATCTTAGAAAAGAAACCTACAGAATACTTGTAACACCTGTCAAGTGTCACGATTGAGGACTTCCACTATAGCTCAGCTCCGTCACTTTATATTTAAAAACCATTTGAGTAATTTAATACGTACATGGTTAATAATTTAAAATAGTAATTGGCAACAACCCTAACGAGTTTCGCGCGCCAATGGTCGCAATTGGTACGAGCTGAATGAATGAATGGATCACAATTTCGAAATAAATCGATCCGATAGCAGCGGACTGATCGATTACGCAAGTACCGTACCGTCGAGACAGATCCGGTGAATACGGTATCTTATTTCTACTGTTTTTTTTTCAGTTATAAATAAATAAAACCGGTTGACGCTTTCAAAGACTAGATTGTGGTCTATTTTTTAAGTTGATAAATAATTTACTATTATTGTATATAATAAATACTAAATAACAGTCAACAATATACTGGACCTCCTTTGGAATACGCAACGTCTACAATTGGATTCAAGTTTGATTGCAGCTACTGGAACACATTTTGGTGGTTTGCAGACGTTAGAAAAGGGTTTATACTAGTGGATGCTGAACCTACAGGCACGAGTATCAATCACAAGCGGTCATGTATGAGAATTTTCTGACACGTTATCAAATTTTAAACTATATTCTGATTGAAAATAAAAAATACGTTTTTTTTTCCAAAAATGATAACGTTTAAAGCGAATTAATAAGTTTTTTCGTAGATGTGGAATGAAACATGAGACTCGTAAGATCTACAGATGATTGAAATAAAATTGACTCAATGCAGGATTGGAATATTTGCATTGGGCATATGTATAATGATAATTATAGAAATGAAAATTAAAACGAAACATGAACACCCTTTAAAAGTTATAATTATTATTGTCTTTTAAATGGCAAAACGTGTTGCATCAATTTATTTTGTGAAATTTTGAGAAAATTCCTTAATCATATTCTATCATATTTAACAACAACTGAATCTTCACTGTACATTTCCGAATCTCTTAATCGTCATGCCAGTGGCTACTACGTATAAATGATAATAGTTGGCATTCCATATCACAAGTTTCGCAACCGCAGCCCATCACCTTGCTTTGGTTTCATTACGATGTTTTTCTTCACCCAAAGCTCGAACTTATTGTTGGTTTTCAAATCATTACAAGTTGTATTCCAGGAGCTATCACTAGTCACTATCATTATCGGTTTGTTCAACTATACTGTGTACTTTCTAAACTTCATATCTGCAAATAACATGCAAGTCAAAATCAACTTCTCGTGATCTACGGAGTCTACTTTAAGAAGCAATAAGACATTAGAATTTCGATAGACTATGTCATAGAATACGAAAAACAGATTAAATGTACGTAGACGGTCATTTGCGTGAATCGTTGGATTTCTGAATGAAGCCGACGGTATTTAAGTAACAGATATAAAATACAGGGAAAATGAAAATGCCACCGTTACACAAACAAATAACTTCGCTAATGGATGCTTCTGTTTTGACACACCCTAAAATAAAACGAACGTGCAGCGGCGCACTAACCGGACGAGCGGACATGGCGGATGCGCTTGCGTAAACGTGTAGAGGTATACAGGCGACATTTGAATTTGTGATAGGTCTAATTGCCATGGATACCTAACCCGTTAATGAATATAAATTACTAATAAGTTACTGATAAACTTAAGAGTTACTGAGTGGTTTATGTGTAATACTGTATTTTATATTTTACCCATTAATAATGTCAAATAACTATGTGGTCTATGATGGCAACACTTTAAACCTAGAGTAGGACTGGTTTTCAAGCGCAGTTGCTGGTACAACATTTACAAGGTTGTGTAAGGGACGTTTTTTTTTTGTTTTTTGGCTAGTTAGTCTTCGTAAAAATTAACTAGCTAACCAACAAATCATTAAACTCATGTACGCATATATACAATGATCAGTTAAGTTCAACTCATAAGATTACATACCAGACTATAGACCGAAACAAGGTTCAGCCACTTTGGCACCCTTGCGCTAGTTGCAGTATCAGCTCAGTGTCTGCCATGCTTGCTACAAAATCCGGTGCAGCTATGAATGCTATCCAGATTAACAGTGTTAATCAGTACCAAAAAAAGTGAACTTATATAGTTCATAGTCTTCATAACAGCAAGCGGAGAAACGTCTGGAATGTTAGCATGACAACTTAATATCGGTAAAATGTTAAGTAGTGATGATTTTACAAGAGCGGAGTCGCAGATGGAATTTAATAATTCTTAATAATTAAAAAAGGGCTAAAATGCAAATAACTGATACCATGATCAATATTCAGTCATATGTCAACTATATTTATTGTTATGCCCGATTTAAATTACTTATAAACAAACTCTCGATTAAATGTCATATTTTCCTCTGCAGAAAGTGAATACCGCAATCACTTAATGCCCCAGAACTTTCTATTTCATAGTTTTTTTCCCCATATATCCCATTAGGAAAAACGTTAAGACCATATTAAACTTGTGTTTTATTACATTATAAGCAGTTCCGTGGAAAGTAGGGTAAACACAGCGATAGTTGACAGTGTCGAAATGTTTCTTTCGTTAATTATCTGTTTCGCGTTGTGAATGTCACAGATGGAGTTCGGCAGAGCACGTCGCGGTTGATCCGGGAGTGGGTTATGTGAATTACATCATACACTCGCGTGGCTCCGCGGTTCAAGCTATCGAAAAGCGATTCGGCGCACCTCTTTTAGTTTGCGACACGATATTACGGAATTGTATTGAAAAATTTCATATATAAATATCTGTGAATCTTTGTACGAATGTAGACCTACGTGAAGTCGTTAGTATTTTGCATCAGCCAATTCTGTAATACATTTGACAGTGCTAATTTTAAATATTAGTATTCCGTTCTAGCTATTGAATTAAATGATAATATAAATTATTAGAACATTTTTGCATGCAAAATGTTTTTTTATATTACTTGAAAATGTCGTAAAGAGCGGTAGGGTACCACATAAAAAAGTCGTATGGTGTAATTATTACGTAACTAATTGATTATTGGGTAAAGTAAACACGGAAGCACAGGTGAGTCGGTACACTAGGGTGTGCAGGCGCATCGCTTACCCAACGCGGCCGCATTCTTACCGCGACTGCAAGACACGCTACACGTGTCTACTTATTGAGCAATGCAAATACGCATACCCCTATAATTATCTTTCGGATTATGTTGATTACATAGTCGTTTGCATGGCTAATATATTCATTATTTTCTTTAGTAAGTAATGCTTTGATAACAAAATTACAATATAACTATAATATTTAAATTAACAAAAATGTATATTCATTTTTACAGATTTAGAGTAGGTTATATCACTTATGCCAGCTTCATTGCCAGTTTAATAAAATTGTAATAATTGAAAAGATAGAAATATTTGGGTTTTCCTATACCTGAATGGTAAATGCGTAAATGCGTAATTGCGTAAATGAAACGCGAAAAGCTCTTTTCATAATAACGTTGTTTATGGTATAAAATTTTTGTTTGAGATCGTTCACTTGATTGATTACGTATATTTTTAATACTAGTTACTAACTTTTTTAGGTACACACGTCAAACAAATAAATCCTTATATTTTTTCGTGCAGTTAAACGTGGCAATATTCAATCAATTTCAGGCGGAAGTGCAAAGTAACATTCAATCAAGTACTTTGTAAATCACTGTGTAAATATTATGAGTACTTAGCATATATACAGAACAGTAGCACAGTGTCCGTTTTAATCAAGATATTAATGCGATTATCATTGATTGCATAACAATAACAAACAATAAAGCAACGTTAATTGCTTAACTATTACGAAAATGATTTGTTACTATGATAATATCGTTGGAACCACTACACAAAGGGTGTACACCGTGTAAGCTTGATAGATAATTACTGACAATGGTTACTTGGGAAATTACTGTTAAAATATTCCTTCGAGGCCTTTATAGGTTTCAGCGTCATATAGTTTGAACTGTCTCCGTGATGTTAGTGAAGACTTGTCTTATAATCACATATGATATGATTTCGTGTTCGTCGGCAGGAAGAATTGATAACGCTACATTAAAAATAACAATGCCAGCATATAACAATTTCACTGTTGGGCCAAAAGAATCTTCCTGAGGGGAAATTACCGGCATAATCACCACGGTAACCCACAATGTATTATTACCCATTTCAAGCCACGAGAAATCTCACATTTTTCAGTTTCAGAGTTCCTCACGATGTTTTCTTTCAGGGTGTTCTTTTATTGCACACTGACTATGGTAGAGTGTACGTTGCATAAACACAAACAGATCACTCGCCGTATTCGTGATATGAACTTGTGGGGTGTCTATATTGTGACCATTTTTTCTTTCCGAACGGGACTCGATTTTTGCTGCCTCTAAAACTTTTTGTTGAATTAAATATTAGTTGTAGTATGTGAGTATATGTTGTAAGTGAAATACAACACAGATGACTAACCAACTCGTAATGAACGAACATACTAAATAGTGCAGCAATATCCCATAAAATTTTCAACTAATATTTCACTGATGGTCTACTAAAAATCGAACGATTATACGTTCGTTATAAAAGACAGGACAGTCCCTTTCGAAACAAAATATATGGTCGCATTAAATATTTGCTAATCCAATATTATGTATGGCTTCGAGTACGGCTATTCTGTGACGCAAATCTGTTAATATTCGCACAATTTTATACATAACTGGGACATAGTTTTACAGATTATATTAGCTTTACCTCTGATTTTCTTCGTCGTTTATGATATAATTCTTCGAATGAGGTAGTGTATTAAATGTAGGAAACGGGCATTCAGTTAAAATAAAATAACTAATTTCATAATATAATAAAACAGAACTAACACCTGAAGTAGCCCAAAATATTAATAGATGGCGTGGCCTTTCTGCTCACTACTGAAATTTGATGTGATAGGCAAACTATCCACACAGTTTTTCATGAGATACTAAATTGCATATACACATCTATTGACTTAGAAGAAATGGATATATTGAAAATGGTCTTTAATTGGAAAGATACGCTCTAGAATTACCAAGAAACAAAAAAATCTTAAAAATATTTTACAACCACCAATATCCCCAATTTCGTATTGATTTAGAAAGTGGTAAGATACGCTCGATTATATAACATCCGCCACATACGTAGTCGAAAACTAAATAATAGAGACTCGTTGAAGTCAGCTAGCACAGTTCCGTTATAGGTACTGCCAGGGCATTGACAGCGAACAATATAAATCATGACATAGACCAATGACGCTGATTGACATTCAAATGGGGCACACATTACCGACAACAAATAAGTACCGATCAGAATTAAAAAAAAAACTAGTTATCAGTATTTGTTACGTGCTAATCAGCTATAGATAGGGTTGTCAACTATTTCAAGTTAATCCCGTGAGCAAATGTATATGTTAAACCTTTAACATTGTCATAAATAAATAATAACTACTGTACCGGGTAATTTAATTTGGCACGTCGAGAAAAAGAGTGAGACGTGCGGCTAAGATCGGCTTGCTTCGGTTTTGTAAAGTATTCTCTCTATCGCTCAGTGTAATGATTGCTATAAACAAAGATAAAGCTGTACGAAACCGAAACTAGCCGATTACCTCGGTCTTTTCCCCGACGTGTGAATTGTGAAATCAAAGCCGGTAACAGTACCGTGATATTTTCACGGGCAATGATGCATTTAAGACAAGTTTCATAAAAGTGTACATAGTCGTGATATCCACACTTAATCTTATAAATCTTATATATCTTTTTGTAGGTGGTAGAGCTACGCTGAAGCTATTACTGGTTTCAGCATGAATGGGTCGGCTCGCCCGGGGTAGTACCACCCTCTCACAGAAAACCGACGTGAAGTAACAGTGCTTGCACTGTTGCGTTTCGTTCTGTCAGTGAGAGCGCCGGAGGCTCACATATTTAAAAGGCCGGCAACGCACTTGCGACTCCCCTGGTGTTGCTAGTGTCTATGGACGGCGGTGATCACATACCATTAGGTGACCCACCTGTTCGTTTGCCCCCGATAATATAAAAAAAATAAATAAATAAATAAATATGAAAGTAACTATGTCTGTTTATTTGTTAGATTTATATGACTTATTTGTTTAACCGATCACAATAAAATTTAGTATGGAAGTAACCACGGGCTTGGAGAAGGTCAAGGGCTGTTTTTCATTCTGAATATAATCGGACTTTGGAATACACACGGACGGTCTGGTTTCAAAGGAGTTTCCTCCCGTGAACGCTTCGGTTGTGGAATGAGTTTCCGATGGAGGCTTTTCCAGGGGACTACAGAATGGGCTTCTTCAAGAGGGAAGAAAACAGGTTTTTAAAAGGTCGGCAACGCACATGTGATACTTCTGGTATTGCAAACGTCTCTTATAACGCTTACGATCCGGTGGCCCGCATGCTTGTTTACCACCATGGCGGTATAAAAAAAACGCAGTCGAATTCGTCCGAATAATGCTATTTAAAAAAGAAACTTTATTTTAATCATAGCTGATATCTGAAGTCATCAGCTAATGTTAAAATTATAACGTATAAAATTAAAGTTATAGAGTAAAATTTTGGCAAATGCGATTAAGCACTACTATTTATTTCAAGATACACTGATACGGAAAACCAAAATCCTTTTCACCGAGAAGATTCCCAGTTAGAAACTTATAGGATTTACTTTATATATGTGTGTGTTATTAAAGCAATACAAGTATATATTGTTTACAATCGTTTATTATTATTTCTAAACAGATGTACAGAGAGGCGGTAATTTCCAAGTATCAGTATTGTTCATGTAATATCTTTTGAAAATAAAAATCTGCTTGACATCTTTCTTGAAGCTATTATCCAGTAATTCGGTAATCTTTTTTAGTATTCTATTGTAGAATATAACAATATAACCTAAAATATTATTCTCGGTCCTACTAGTTTAACACGCCTTTTAAAAACAGTTAAATACATCTTATGTGAATGTTTATCCACTGAAACCTACGCGCGACCGGATTATGGGAAAGCACATATGGCTCCCGAATGAGGTGCAGGTGCTCTCGACCAAAATAGTCCCACAGTATATAAATGCTATAGGACTAGGTAGGGGAGCTTTAGCAGTGTGTGGCGATCACAATAGATCATACTGTTCGTAGTGATACAGAACTAAAACTTGCATAGCTCCCCTTTAGAATAATAATAAATACTTCGTTTAAATCATAGATTAGCTAATTTGTCTTTATTTCTTCCATTGAAATGATTCCAGTCGTTTAAATTGCATCAATCAATTACAACTAGGACGTATTTGAATTCTTTTTAATGATTCATAGAATGGTGAGTTCAAATAAATCAACTGTACTAAAGATATTTCCTATTATAACTGTATTCAAGATCCCATAATCTTCTTAAGACGGCTTCGGGTACGTTTCATACTCGATCGTATCGCCTCAATCTAATAATATTTAGATTTAAATACATTTGGATTCAAATCCGCGGCTTTCGACTACAAAGTCTGCATTAGTCATCCCGTTCTTATTTATCGACCTAGATGTGAATACCGATAGCTTATTTTACTGGTACTAATATTACACTTCTTAAATTTCGTTGAAGGATCAAATTTTTTCAGGGGTGTTTTCCTAATTAAATATGTTTATTTTATATTATTAAATATGTCTATTTGGAGAATATGAATTATCTATAAACGTATATATGTCTACATTCTTTGAGATCCAAGTAACCGAGCTCATCAATTTATTAAATATTGAATGAGGTAACAAAGAAATTTACTGGTTATATTGAAAGAGTATTCCAGAACTCTTGTTAATAACCTACTCAATAAGAAAGCCAATGTTTCTAGACTAAAAACAGATTTAATCTTTAGTCTTATTATTTCCAGCTCGGCTCTATCAATCAAATAAAGGGAGAGAATTGAATCCCGTAATCCTTTGTATGCTACCACTTTATAGTTGTCTATGAATCTAGCTTAAGCTATTCATTGGTATGGAGTAGATATGTGACAGACTTATATTATTTGCAGAAAAGTGCGATTCTTAATTAGCCATGTGAAAAAGAAGAATAAATATATGAGGGACATACATGATATATTTCTGAAGATATAACCTAAGTATTAAAACCTGTCATAGGTTCCATCATAGAAATCTTAATGGTAGAATTTTCTGTCACGATGTAACTCTGATCGCGATGTTTTGACCCTTTGAAGAGTGTGTTTTTAAAATAGTGCCAAAGAAGGTATTTTAACTTGATGTATATGATTAAGTTATGAATAATTAAGTATGTTTTTTAATACTTTATAGATTTTAGCGCTTGACCACAATCTCTTCTGAGATTAAGTGAAGATGTAGCTTAAAATGGTAAACCTAAGGAGGACTGACTCTCAAGTACGGCTGCCGGCAACATAACCATGACTTGACTTTTAGACTTGAGAGTGCTAGATAGTGTGAATGGACATTAAGAAAAATTTTATCCACCTTACATTGGTTTCATCTGAATATTCTCTTTACCAAACTGTTCCACTCACTGACAGGAATCGAAGCTACGTCTAACGCCTGCGGTGTTAGTACATGTTACCACTAAGACACCATCACTTCTTTAATTCGTTTAATAAGCGACTTAACACAATGACTGAATATGCGTATGCTATTTTCAGTGAAATAGACTTTATTAACTACACAATGTACTGATAATAGATATTGCATGTGTCTTTAGTCAGGAATTTAATCGATAAACCAACTGGGCAGTAATATGTCATAATAATTAATACTTGGGTGCCATTAAAGACTGCGCCCACAGCGAGAACGCTCCGTGATTTCTTCCGCATTTTCCATCAGCTCTCGAATTAATTCATGAATGTTTTGCATATGCATGGCTATGACTTGACGGGGCCTTCATAAGTATAAACTGTGGTAACCATAATTTCGGGGTATTCAGTGTGTCCGCGGAACTCAGTTGATTCAACGAAATCGTTCTAAACTTAAGAGTAGAAATATTTGAACAAATCAAAAAATGAATAGTGTTAAGGACAGTTTAAAATATATATAAATTCAGCTGAATAATTTCAATATTATACTGTATGTTTAAAATATATAGTTATTCGTTACAAAAAATCGGTATCGAAAGATTAAGATATGTGTAGGCAAAACACTGTTTTTATTGTGTTATTTAGAGGTTCTTTTTAAGTGAAACTTCCAATGGGAGGGTTTTGAAATTGTGATCCACAACCATTTTGTGAGAGGAGAAGTGGAGAAGTTAAACATTAAGTCGAGTAGAGTGTTTAGAAGACCGGTTTTCGTCCGATCACCGAAGTTGTGCAACGTCAGATACGGTCAATACTTGGACGGGTGACTGTCTGGAAACACCGCGAGTTGTTGACGTTTTGTTATACTTTTTATACAAAAGTTTTCACTTCTTTCGTGTGGTCATAAGCAATCACTTTTTTTTCATTTATATTACTTAGGAGGTTTATTGCCTCTCTCTGTTATTTCAGACCTATATACGATCTAGTCGGTACATATTCCTTCTTTTGCTTTAGTTAGCAAAGTAATGTCTCTTATTCATTCTGAGGTTTACTCACTTATATTTAACTTTTAAGAAAGTTGATTTTTTTTAATAAAAAAGAATTATATATCGTTACCGTTGTTTTTGGACTATAAAGTTAAAGTATTAGGTGTTCATTTTGCTTAGTAGAACTGTTTGTCATAATTAGAACATTGTTAAAGGTATAAAGTTTTTTATAACATTCAATCATGGTCACCCTATCTGGAAATTAAGGTAGGCGTCGCAACATTTGTCTTTAAGCGCGGTGTGTAGGACAAGTCATTACGGATTCTATACACGTATTAATTGAATATTATACAAAACACAACAACAAATAGTCATGTGGTTCGATCGATAAAAGAACATAGTTCCCGTAACCTTACAAGTTTCATACATCGATGCCATTGGTTAGATAATTGTTTTGTGCGTCGATTTAATCCATAGCAAAGCCATTATTTGAATCAATGGACGAACTACCAACACAAAAAGTTATTTAAACTGAGAATGTAGAGTGAATGTAATGTAAGTTTGTTTTTATTAGCAAGCCTAAAGACTTTGGGGATTGTAATATATGAAGTATCGTTAAATTTCTGTTAACATGTGGGAGTGAGATAGGCTATATAATATTAAATCATAAGCGTCCCGGAAACGAGGGGAGTTCGATTCGAGCCGCGGTCAGATGCACACGTCCGCTCTCTCGCAGCTCTGACGGTCCGATCGTTCGATGACTCATTGCACTTGCACTGAGGCATTGCACACCGCCCACAGCTCCCTTAGTCCGGATACGGTTGTCCGTTAAATTAAACAGGAGCACCCCCTGCCCCTCAGGCAGGGAGGTTAGTCATGTCCCACCCCGCACCCCTCTCCTCATCACCGACCTGTAGTAGCGAAATAGCCGAGGCTAAGGCGATATTCGATCGCTTACATCAGTCCGATCCGGCCGGTTTTAGATCCGCCCAACAGCTTTGTGTCGCAATCGCGGCCGTGTGTCACCTTTCCCCTGTGGATGAAACCCATTCTGATAGTATGACCGGCCGTTCGCGGTCCCCAGTCTCTGCTAAGAAGACTAAGTCCAAGTCCAAGCCGCGGAAGAAGAAGCCTCCTACCACTTCTTCCTCTAAAGGCGACATTTCCGGGGCGAATTCATTTTCATTTACATACGGACTGTAATGTCGAACCACTAGTCTCAAGCCCTCTTCCAGACTCGGATATGGACGTAGATCCGTCTGTACCCGTTGTCGAGTCAGTTAAAGACGGTTTCATAACCATCTCGCACCGTCGGAAAGCCGACCTGTTCCGTCCCGTGAACTCGTACACGGCGGCAAGAACCCCCGCCTCCAGCTCCCAGGGCAGAGAGCCGGCGAGCGTGAAAGCCGCCACCGCAGCGCCCGCACATTAGTGGCACCGAGGGCATCGGACCACACCGGGGCCCCGTAGACGGCCATCGCTCGCACGACTCCCATATAGAGTCGGCGGCACCCGGCACTTGGCCCCCCGATATTGGGGAGCAGCCGGCCGAGCGCCGCCGCCGCCCCTGCTAAAGTATGAGATAGCTTAGCTTAGCTTAGTTAGATCGGGAAACTCGGCGACAGCTCAAGCCGAGGCGTACCGTGTGCCCTTGTGCTGGTTGCCTATAGTAATCGGGTGAATGCCTTAAGCGCTCCTCCTAGTGGTCCGGTGAAACTGTAGAGGCCTTGCCAGGCCAACAGTGTAGGTCAGTTCGAAAAAAAAAGTCCCGGAAACAAATAAGAGAGATTTTGGAGTTGTATTTTATTGATCATTCTACTAGTTATATCTATAATTTTCATAATATATTGAGTATATTTCTACAAACTGTTATTGAAGACATCGTTATTCTGCGCTGTTAATTATATTTTTTTTTTCGTTATTATTTAATGGCTATATATTGATAATGAAAATTGTCTATCGGTGTTATCATAACGTGTGAAGAAGCAAACATTGTGTAAGTATTATGCGAAGAGCGCATTACATTTCTCGCACTCAAAGTCTCGATACGGCTATCTTATATTCATTCTATTAACGTTTTATTTTTATATATTGCAGTACAATGTAGCAAATTAGCCTAAAGGAGTATAGCTGATAACAGTCTGTAACGATCATTGTTGTAAAATAAGACAAAAACATTATGTATCCTAACCTTAATAGTATAAAGGAGCATTTCAGTTTGTTTGTTACGCTTTCATGCTTTAACTACTTAACCGATCATCATGACATTGTTCATACAAGGTATATAAAATGAAGATATGACCCTTTCATTCAATAAATAAGTACTGTTCCCAAGACATAGGTCAAATTTAAATTAACACGACCGAAGTCGCTGACAAAAGCAATTAATTTACATTTACCCGTTACTGTCATCTACAGTAAGAAGTATATAGCACGTTCGTTTTTTAAAACACGATTTGTTTTATAATGAACCTTACTTACATCCCGCTACCAAGCTATCATGCTGAGAAGTGAACATTAGTCCTAGGTATTTCTATCGTATAGATGAACCGAATTAAATAAACGCAATTCAAGTAATTCTCTTAGGTTTTATAAATAAAACTCCTAATCGCAATACCGATCTGCCGGATAATCGATTCAAATAAGATGCCAAGCCGGTTTTACTGTCTATAGGTTATTATTACAGCGTGGATCATTATCTAAATGAGCGTGGTGTCGAGGAAACTTTTTATGTATATATGCATTATAATCATTGCAAACGAAAACGTTATCGGAATAAAATACTTGATTATCGTCCCATATTTTACACTCGGTAAAACCAATAACAATTTTGTAGGTAATTGTGTTAGGTTTTATAACAAAGTCCCAAATCATATTACCGATTTGTCGGACTATAAGTTTAAGTACCATGTCAAGCGGGTTTTTGTGTCAAAGGTAACCCTTAATTTATACATTATTTAATCACATATGTCTGTTAGTCTGTTAAATACTAATTAGAAAAACCTTGGTTAGAAGGATAGCAGTTGAGGATATTTTAAGCGCTGTAGTAATCCCTGCTGATTGATATTTCTACCACAAGAAAATTACAGCGTTGTATCCTGATGACAAATAAAGACCAGTACAATCGCTTATATTTCTCTAGTTTTTTTTTTACTTTCTGACAAAATACAAGCTTTTCAAGAACTGGAAACTGATCACTGAGTGGAGGGTGAGCTAATGCATGTGTTAATGGTTGTCAGTTTTGAAAGGTCTTTCACTAAAGCAGTTTACAGTGAAAATCAAATTAAATGTATGTTATTCAGTTAGTATTGGCGTGAAGATAATCCGAGCTGTCGTTCAGTTTAATTTACTAAACTATTATCTGCGTTTATATCATATAATTTAGGGTTGCCAGATGGTGGAAACGATTGCGGAGTTTAAGACATACTTTTTATGTTTTAGGTTAATGTTTAGTAGGATTAGGTTTTATAACAAAGTCCCAAATCATATTACCGATTTGCCAGACTGTAAGTTTAAGCGCACTGCCAAGCAGGTTTTGGTATCAAAGGCCTGTTATAGAGTGGATCAATATGTGCACGACGGTTATGTCTGGAATGACTCCTCTCTGTGCATCCACAAAAATCGATTGTAACGTATAATGTCTTTTTAATATATAAGTATATGTTAAAAAGATAAACCTGATCGAGTTTCTTTCCGGTTCTTCTTGATGACTGGATTGTTTTCCGAATCGGTGGTAGTTTTGACGTTTATAAATGCCTTTTTAGGGCCTACATTGGATATAATATTTTTTGGATTTGATTTGATTTTAGATCTGAACATTATCTGTATACTATATATAAAATCTTCATAATAATTATAGTTTATTTATATTTAGCACACAATAATAAAATCTCGATTCATAAAATAGTACCAAAACGTCAATAAAACCGGCGCGGTCGTTAATCGAAAGACTTTCGTTTGAGAAATATACGTTTACGACTTCCCTACTATTTTAAGGCGCGACTAGAATTGCAAATATTCAGGTCCGTTCACACGGAACGATGCGTGAATAAGTCTTAGCGTCTCACGTATTGTCACTTCAATGGGTAGTGTTAAGTATGAGAATTCCTAAACTGAATGTAGGTTCAATTGAGGTGTTTCTACCTTACTACTATCTGTCTGGATACTTTAAGTTATTGCTGAATGAAAGCTTATTATATTACAATATTTTTATTAATTATTTCTATTAAACCCGCTCCACAATTTTTTTCCATGTACCCTAAACAACAACAAGCAGCAAACATAAAGAAAGTTGGAAAATCTTTATCTTAATGGAACTACAAAACGAGAGTTTGGTAGGATGTATCAATGTTTGATACTCTTTCAGACAAAAACTACTAAACAGATTTTGACGAAACTTTGCAGTAATATAGCTTATACGTCAGAATGACAAATATGCTATAATTAATTGGCCAGAATATAACGATAATTGTCAGAATCCCTTGAAAAAATCTTGTCATCTGATAGATATCTCGGTGGGTGCAACATAAATCGTTAGTTACAGGAAAATAATGTATTTTGTCAACATTTTTAAAGAAACTAAAGCAGACGAAGCAGCGAACGGTTGCTATTATATCATAAATATATGGCAACATAGAAATCTTCTGTCGCTTCTTTGGCACCTTTTCATTTGAGTGAAGCTCGATACAACTGTCGAATACTTCCAGCAAACCGAATACTGTTTCCTTTATGTAATAGGTGAGTTTGTAAAACAGAAATAATGTTAACTTCGTCGACTTCATTTGGGTTAAAATTACCCATAGGTATTAGTAAAATATTGAACATGGATACATTTACAATTTATCAGTTTTTGTTTTCAAATACCAAATTTTTGGTCACCACTATTTTGGCGATTTTGGATTTATAATCAAATAAAGATAGATTAAGTTGATATATTTGTAGAAAAACTTCGAATTTTTCTTAGAATGTTGCTGACCAAGTAAATGAAATGATGTCAAAATTAATGCCACCAAAGAGAAAAACATTTAAAATGTCGTATACAGTAACGTTAGTAAAAAGTTTACATCGCAGAATCTCAGTCCGAGTTGCCATGCAATATTAATGTTAATTTATTCACCTGCCCGTCACCACAGTATACATGCTACCGTCATATTAAAATTCATGAGATAAATCGCATCAACAATTATCTTTATACTCATACAAGATTGTCTGTCCGCTTGTTTACAATTCCATTTGTACTGCTTATATTTTAATATAGTTTTCGGATTCGTGTAGGTCGAAATGTATTCGAGACGGTTTTGGCATGTGCAATATTATTGCATAAAACTTAGGAATCAAATTTCAAGGCTTAATTTTGAGACTTTTTTTTTTTAATTATGTAGGATTGTCGCTACTACTTACACCTGTATAAAAATAGCATAACAATATTTCAAAATATGTGATTTATTAAAAATGATATGTAAATATTTATACTTGTCTGAAAAGCCCATCAGATTAACGCGTAAAAAATATAAAAAAAATACATTTAGCTCTCAAATTCCTGTTTACTGTATTAAAGTATATATTATGTATGAAAATACAAAACTATTTTACAAAAACAATCAGGGGCAAAAGATGGTAATGAATATTTATAAACCTCACGATGTAAGGTGACAGATTCGTCACTGCAACCTTCCATACAAATTCCATTCGGACACGTTCGCCACTTTTCGGGTGACATCGGGTACCCAATATGGCACCGATTTGTTTTTGTAATGATTCTTAATATATTAAGTGTTTATTGGAAATAATAACGGTATGGTGACAGCACGGAATTGTTTTCTCTCTGACATAACCATGTCCGTGAAGTTTCGGCATTTATAAGCCTTGATGAATTTATTTTTGAAACCGAAAAAGTCTTTGAATCTGAGAAGCGACTTTTCTTTAAAGAGAATATTGATTGACACGAGACATCGTGCCATGTTAACCTATATTTTGTCTTTCATAAAATGACTGGAAGAAAGTATTTTATATGGATAAAGTTTGGGCTTGACGGGGAGTAAATCATATTTATGAATGATTAAAAAATAGCAAGTAAAATATTGAAACTTCAACCGAGATTATTTCCGGTTCTTTCCAAACTGTTAGTAATGTTTACAGTACAAATGCCTTAAAGGGTTAAATTGAATAACGTACATTACAATCATCCTAATTTGAATGAGTGAATAAATGAACGCTATTGAGAGTGTATGTTGCAAAAGATAGAGTTTAAACATTAACACCGCGTACGACAAACAATAGCGGTACTGCATACATATTCATTTCGATTCATAATTTACATTAAAATATCAAAAGTCACATGTAAAAAGTGTTCATAAATATAACTTTCTAAGCGAAATATACGAGTACAATGTAGGTATACGCCGATGCGAAATATCCGGTAACGAGTCAATTACCGGTAGCGAAGCGTCGCGTCGTGCGATCTCAATACAACCCCATATGGTATTCGGACAGGTTTAAATTTGTATATGTTACTGTTATGTTATTAAGTTTGACTTTTAGCAACATTATCGTTTTTTATTATTGGCTAAAACGTTGATGTGTCAGCGGCGTGGCACTGTGCGGATATAGTGTCAGTCGATGTGAGGTCGAATTCTATGATGCGTCTCAGCCTATGATGAAGGAACATATAGTACTGTAGAATGTCGATGAAACTGTAAATTTTCTGGTTAGTTGCCATCTTCAAGTTGAAAACTGTTGCCAAGTACATATAAATGTATTCCACTAGTTGCACACGGGAGCCAACCTTTTTTGTAAGGTTAACGTGTTACCATATAAGATTACATTATCATGTAATATTAAGAGAGATTATGTTCAAATGCTAAATCCTATCAAGTTTAAAAATGATAATTATGAAGGGTCGATAAAAATAAAATCATTAATATTTTTCATATTATAAATTAATGTCATAATTTATGAAATTAGATCTTCGTAAAAATAACCGATTTAATCATTTGCATAGGCATTACAAGTAAATAGATTGGCGCGAGATTCGTGCAAGAAGTGAGATATTAACTTACAAGTGGACGACGAAAAATGTGCTCATAGTGAGTTTTAGTCGATAACACGTGTCGATAACATATCGATTATCGAGTTTAATTTTTTTTATACAGACATTATTTTTATGACACTGTTACTCACTCACTAATCATTAACGGGTAATAGGATAATCAGTCGAAATGAACAATACAGGAATATATACTATAAAGTACTCACGTGTTCGTCCAACGAATATGTCAATTCTCCATCGTCGTACAGGACGAACCATCTCCGCTGCCATCTCTGAAACAAATGAAAATATTCAAATAAATCGTCTACATATGACTCTTAAATAAACTAGTCACTATTTAAGGTGGTTATTAGTAGTTACTAGTGACCACCTGCGACTTTGACTACGCTTTTTTCTTACAAATGATGACACCTCTTTTTTTTTTATTTGTGGGGAAATCCATCATGGACACTCCACCCTCCCAGGGAAGAGGGTGGGTAGTGTGAGACTCCTACTCACTAAAACCCCACGGTGCACATCCACCGCTTTTGCTGGAGCGATACAAATGATGACATCTTGCATTATCTTCTCGTAACTCTAGCGATTTAGGGAATGTACCCATACTACGTGACAATTTCTTACCCCGCTTCCCGTCCCTTGGTGATCTTCTCAAGTGTGGAAGAAGACGCCCTCCCTATCTAGCTGACAGTCAATAAACTAAGCAATAAAATAAACTTCCCAAAGTTTATTAATGTGGTTAAGGAATTCCCATTTAATTTACATAAAACTATATTCTAATTATTAAGTAATTCCGTAAAAATTCTAAAAGATACGGACACCATTTCTAACATTCTCAATTTCATATCGATCAAAAATCAACAGCGACCCACAATTAATGTCGTTCCAATTAACCTATTAGAGCTTAGTTCGTATTGTTCTGTTCGCTTGGTGTTTGTTGTTAACTCAGATCAAATGATACAACTGGGTCAGAACAATATAATATATTGAGTTGATACTGTAATTTGCTTTTTATTTTAATTAAGGTGTTAAACAAATATACAGCTTTCAAATATACTCTTTCGTGAACTATGCGAAATGGAATTCACTACTTATTCTTTTAATTTAATATATTATAACTGAAATGAAAATATCTTTTGTTTGTTTATTGTAGAAGTCGTGGTGGTTGAGTGGTATGACAGGAAACCAGTCATGTATCAACGAATTTCTCGGAATTCGCGTACGTTTATTAAATTAAATCTGTAAAACACTATCGGGTGATGGCGAAGGAAAATATCGAGATGTAATACGAACCACAGAAATGTTCTTGTAGGACCACCGTATGTTGGAAAATGTAGAATTATTGTGGATCTCTCGGAGTTTGAAATCACCAATACGTCGTGTGCTTGCGTGGGGATTTTGTCCATATCTTCGATTTTGATATTCTTAGATTATGATGTTGATTTTTTGTTTGTTCGTGCTAATCTCCTAAACTATACAATCGATTTTGACGAGACATTACTGACCGACAGAACTTTTTAGAGTATAATCTGGGAGAAATATGATTTCGCTTTTCAATTGGAACTAAGCAGTAATAAAGACATTTAACAAATATAACTTAAAATCGGTAAAAGAGTTGTAGAGGTTGTTAGGTAATAATGAGAAAGTGCAATAAAAGAACTTTAAAGATAAGATAGTCTTTAATCAATCCATATTCCAGACATGAAGTAATTTTTTTATGAACCCTTTAAGAGTCTAAACTTCAGTACTATAGTTCTCTTAGGGTATTTATTTTTCGAACTGACTAACGCTGTTGGTTTAATGGGTCATCACAGCTTTACCGGACTAATGGGGTGAACGCTTATAGCGCTCAGACGCACGGCAATAAGCTTTAAGGTTCCTAAGTGGCCGAATTTCGGCTTGGGCTGTTGCCTTGTATGCAAGAATGCGAATATTACGAAACTAGCCAAGAATGTGTACCTCACGAACTTAAATATGTATTTTGTATCTGTCAGCTCGACTAAACTAAGCTAACCAAGTTAGAAAAATAGGTTCTTTTAGGCCACATACACCTACCACAAAGCGATTAAAAGACTCATTCTATGCACACAACTCTAATGTAAGCTGTTACGTCGACTCATCTTGCAAACAAAGCAATCGTAACAAAAGCGAAATCTAAATTCCGAAGCAATGATTTGCTTTTGCACCTCTGACTTTTGCAACTATACAAGTAAATGTCATGCGCTATCGGACCAGCATCAACATAATTAGAGCTTTAGTACAAACTAGTGTCGGCGCACCTAACAACATCAACGATATATATGAATGAATGAAATTGGTTGTCGTGTTCCGGTCTGTGAGGTATTACTGGCACGCGAAGTATTCCAACACAGTTCAGTAGTAACTAAGCTCAATACATGAGTGATATTGCGTAGGGTAGGGACACTCAAATCCGTAAAGATTATATAGATGGTCTTGTGATATGGTCACTTGACATCAGATTCACTGATAATTTACCAATTATCTATTTAAATATTATATACAAGAACGTTTGTAGGGAGGAATGGATGTCTGTTACTCTTTCACATAAAAACTACTGAACAGATTTAAGTGAAACTTTCCATTAATGCAGTTTATATATGAGAATAACATATACATCATAGATTATAAAGATATTAATCAAATTGGTTACTGTATAGACCGTTGCAGTTAAACGAATATAATTTATTGTGCTATCATGTACACATTTCTTAATAAATGAATAGATTTCCTACAGTATTAAATGTTTTTTTTTTATTTCATTCATATTACTTTACTTTATTCGCATTTTAAATATGATGGAAATAAATAAGATTATCGACGGCGCCCTACAATAGTTGAAAGAATTAAATATTGAATTATAATAAAATATAGGATACCTTATTTAGCCATACGATTAAATAAATAAAAATATACAAATTGCACAGATATAACCACATGGAAGGGGCATAACACTTTTTAGGGTTATATAACGAAAATATACAAGTATAGACAATTTCAATCTCCGAATTACGTTCGGAGTTGAAGCAAAACCGCTGAGACACTTGGTTCGGGACGAGGGTCCGCTGACAGCACATCTTTTATTAGCCCTCTTGCTATACTATACCGACATGAATGAAATTAAAACAAAAATTGTAATGATAAAATATCATAAATATGATGACCCTTATCCAGAAAGATTAATTTAATTATTCTTAAGAATAATTAAAATTGGGGCATAGATACTTGAATTGTAAACTCTTTAAAACAATAAGCTACTCGTCACATATAAAACTACTATGCAGTTAAAAGAATTCCAGGTGCAGTCCGGCGAAAATTACTTAATCTCGTAAATGTCAAGTTTCAAAATAAGAAACATATATATATAAAAAAGAATAATCATAATCGGTAACGTTAGGAAGGCATCAAATTATTTGACCCCGTGAGAACAACACCGACTGTTTAATTGTGCCGATTACCAAGCGATTAGAATGCAGCCGATTGGCGTTTCGTATCCACATAGTTTCGCAACACGTACTCGCTCTGTGATCGTGTGAATTTTTTAAAACGTATCTTAGCTATGAATTAAAACGATGAAAAAGATATATTCACATTGGGCATCTTATTTTAAATTACAATAGAAGATAATTAAATTATTATCTACTAATATATAAGTTCATCTCTAAATTAGAATATTATATTAATAAAAATATATTAAACAATAATATGTGCCTGCAACTTCCTTATCATAAATGATAATGATTGAGTCTTAGGGCTTTTTCTTATATGCCTACTAAATGTCTTCAATTGACTCGTTACTACATCATTTTTCTAATGCGAGATAAACAATTTAAATACTTCAATAATTAAATAAAATCAAAGTCACTTCAAACCAGTTTACATCACGAGCGAAGTCGTTTGGAGAGGATAGTCTAAAATATTTATGTAACGCTAACCGATTTAAAAAAGGAACTACCTCTTCACGCTTATTATAACGTAATGGCTATGCCGGTCCTCCGCATTCTAACCTGTTGAAAGTATTATAAAATTTAGAGTATTTGAAGAATTACTCTGCTTTATATCTATATGAATCTATTTTAATTCAATTCGTCAATGTTATATGATCGTGTACTCACTCAGTCACGTGAAAAAATTTAATACCTACCTATTTATAATATATGTGGGTTGCCATATGTAACGATTTCTCCTGATTCTCGTAGGATTTTAACACGCCGAAATAATTTTTACATAAGTCCTCAACTATCTTTTAAACCGCTTTTAATAGATACAATCAAAAATTTAATACAAAACAAAGTAAAAATATATTATTATAGGTAATCTAAAATTGGTATTTATTTATCTTTAAGTTGTCACGATGTTATACATATAATATAATACTTATTTAAACCTAAATTTGTGTTTTGCATTTTTTAAATATATTCAGAGCGGATCTAAAAGGCGGGAGAGAACTGTACTGTATACTAAAATTTATACAATTTAATATTTTTTTATTTTAACTACTCATACTGGAGCGGATATATTTTAGAATTGATATCGAAGCATCTAAATACACAACAATAATTACTGTTACAAATGTTTTCCACATCGAATTTCTCAATAAAGACTATTTTCAGAAAGTCGTGTAGCGTTAAACGTGGATATCTGCATAAATTGTCACTGAATTGTTCCAATTCGTATTTTCTTTCTAACGAACTCACAAGATGTTAAGTGACGATTTGACCTAAACGGTAATACAGTAAACCTAATGGGACACTGGCTTTTAAACGTAGATTAAAACGCACTTCTTTGGCGACAGATTTTCAATTAGAGGTTGGTAACCAACCAGGATTGCTTTATAAATCATTTACCATCAAGCTGTGAGGCCACTTACTTTATTTATGTTAACAGAAATTTCAGTTTTATTTCGAATCCGATTCAAAGTATGTGTATGCGCTGTTAGAACACGCCATTATTGAGCCATAATCGTTTTACCTTAGAGGTTGTTTGCGAAATGTCCATATATGTGTGATAAATCGAAATGACGCCTTATGGTGAACAGACTTTCTTCAGTTACCTATATTTTAAACTGCATTAGAAACGTCGGAGAAACACTAAATCTTGATAATAATTAATATAGTTGGATTATACAGCTTGTACCACTTTAGTTCTAAACCTGTACTGTAAGTGCAAAGGAGATAAAATAATGCAATAACACTGACATTCATTGTCTGGCTGTGAACATTATCATTTCGATTGAGTCTTTTGATGGCTTGCATAACAAGGTTGTACGTAGTTTTACGATTGAACGTTGATTGCGAGCTTTATTCAGTTGATGTGATTCTAGAATTAATAGAGTCTTTTCCATCTCTTACGTTGTATTCTTTCGTTTAAAAAATCTCAGAAAGAAAGAAAACACAAATAATTAAGCATACGATACCCTATGAAATTAAATAGTTATGTTAAACTTTCTAAATGGAGCAGACGCAATGCTGTAGGCAGTTCCTGCCCAAAAGGTGTGTGAGCAGGCACCATAGGGTTTTAGTCAGTGTAAATTGGGCTGGTAAAAGGTGCCCGGCGAAATGGGTATCCGATGAGGGATTTCCCCATCTAAAAAAAGACATTCTAGACTCTACTCAAAAAGCCAAAAATTCTTTAGTCCGGATCGTTAACGTATACTGTAGTGTACTGAGTACTCAGTATGCCAATTAGTTCAAAAGGTATGGTGAAAAGTGCGAGTGGAGAATTTTACAGCCCATACAGATCACCTAATGAGAAAAAAATTATATATGGCTATCACATGTAATCTTTGGAGCTTAAACTTACAAATAAGAAAGTCGTCTTTAGTATTTGCTTATTCTTAACTCAGTCATTGGAAAAATATTGTTTTAGTGGTATCCAAATATTTTATTTCTAAATCTTTACTACTGAAAAGCATTCTCTACCGACCTACCAGAAATGTGTCTACAGGGAATACTTAATGTTTTATAAATAATAATAACATACATTTTATAGCCTCAAGTAGAACACATGTCCGTACGTTGGTAGATAAGTTGAAAAGTTAGCTAATTGGAAGTTGCCTCGAAGCAAATTCCAGAGTCGCGTGTTACGGCGAAAGATCTGTCGCAGAAATTAGTAGGGTAACTTGGTATATCAAGATTTTACCGGCCTGTTGTGTATATCCATGAGTAGTCGAATTGCAGTTTTTAAATGTTTATTAAATTTGGCATAACGATGTCATGCAATCCAGTGGTATGGAGAAAGAGACAAATTATTCTTACATTGCTGAATAGATACCTTAAATTATTTTAGCTATAATAAACGCTTAAAGTAATTAATAAATAAATACATTAATATTTGAAGTTGGTAACACAGACATCATTAAGGTACCTACCAAATGTAGAAACATTAAGCGGACACAATACTTACCGTAAACGGCCGATTAAATTGAACCATATATTTACATCGAGCATGAATCAGCATCGGTTATTACATGCAATTCATAAGTACTCGCAGGCGCAAGTGTCGTTCGAAAGTGGTATTACTACCGCGGGAATAAATGGGCGGTTGTCTACAACAGCCATATTCACTTTGTCAATGTAATTAATATACACAAGTTATATACTATTATATATGATAATTTAATAGACCTTCAAAACAACATATCGATGTATACTCAGATTGTGTTTGATGAAATTGATTCATATTTTAAGTAAAAACGAAACCAACTTTCAAAAAGCTACTTTAAAAAATGCACCAAAAGTCTTTGGTCATGGTTACCTACTTAGGCTTCGATTGTCATAAACCTATCAATTAATCACTATACATTTCCTGTTCAATTTTGAAGAATTTCCTGGTGTATCTGCAAAATCCAACCAATGTTAATTGAATGAGATCAACTTGAAATGATTCCCTATCCAATATAAAAATAATTTTCCAAATCTGTTTATAAATGACGGGGTTCTGAGGTAATAGACATAAAAAATATAACAGAATTGAGAATCCTTGTCCTTTTTGAAGTCTGTTAAAACCATCTTAAGGTTTATTATAGCTGGCTTTGTTAGTTGTTACAATTGCGAAGCCATTGGGATGGATCTTGCGTAAATAAACGAGAATATACAATTATTATTAATATCCCGGGTGTTAGTATATCTGTACTGACCACGATCATTACCATCATTCACATTGTGAAAAATCCACTATAGTGAGAGGATTTTAGGATAAAAAAAATCCTAAGAAATGACATAATTATCATAATAATAAATCAATTTCTAATAGAAGTGTATACAAATCTGTTTTGTTAATATACGAGTACAGCCACACCTCATTCCTAGCCGAGCGCGGCAACTGAGGACAATCATCAAGAATCGCCGTTGCCCTGCAGGGAAAGTCGGTCGGCGAACTAATGGGACGTCGGCCGGAATCCACGATACAACCGGCTGATAAGATTGCTATTATCTCATGGATAGTTGGCCGAATGACTGGTGAGTGGGACCTCTATAGCGGTAATAACCCTGAAATCCTAATAGAGGTATCTAAAAATTTTACAACGGATTTTATTCATAAAGTCGCCAGAGAGACAATACCAATAGTTTCTAAATGAAAGCCATCAAAGGCTTCTGGGAAACTTATCTATTTTGACTATCAAGCCCATATAAGATATTTTTGTCTGGTTTAGAATTTTTTACGATCTGATAACATAAAACGGTACAAATTTCTCAAAGCATAAGGCAGTATTGGAATTGTTATTCATTTCTATAATAAATTCATGTAAACTGATTGTGTTTTTGTTTATCTGAACGCGCTCTGTAAATATCAGTCAAATCTAAAGAATCTTTTTTACATCTTATAGTTTATTATTGAGGAAGATTATATGATATCTAACACCAAACTACTATAATTAGGAACGGAGTAATTATCATACAAAATTTAAGTCCGATAATATGTTAAGTATAAACTCAGTAACTGTGCGAATGGGCAATGAGGAGCGGTGCGCGGTGTCGGGAGCCGAGGAGAAGAATAACTAAACGGAACAACAGGACATTGTTACCTATTGAAAAAAATCCTTATATCTTAATCAATATTAAAGTACAAACCAGAATACCGATCAGCAAAGTAAATTGCTTTTTCAAACATAATTTCTTGTTGTAAAACAATTCGATTAATCCGATACTTCGAACGCACGTGCCTTATATCGTCCAATCGTGGTACGCGAACCTGTACGGGTATGTTATCGGCCAATCGGTTCGGGAGTACGTTTCGCGCCGCCACAGAGTTCGATCAGAATACATGATTGCTTGATCAAATTCTTCTAATAGCGCGTTCAACGTTTTACCGGCTAAATGGACATGCTATTTCCGCCGGTAGCTTTTTAATTTTTTTCAAGGCAACACCGGTCAATTAGTATTGATGATTTGTAGTTATTTTTGTGAGCGTCGTTAATCTTATTAAGGCATCTATCTTTAAGGATAGCGGCGAATTTAAATTTATATTCCACTGTTTTTTTTATTATTCATCCAAATATGTCTGTGCTTATTGTGTAATAATTTTATAGTCGTTTCGTTCAACTACTGAATCAAGGTTTTATGATTTGTACTTTGGTGCGTACTTTTAATATTTAGTATTATGTTCTGTACACATTGGAAGTTATATGGTAGTAATGTCTAGTTTTTATAGGTGTTATCGTTTGATCATAACCTCGTTATATGTTAAAAAATGATAGTAAACATGCTAAAACCTAAAAGGAGGGCTGGCTCTCAAGTACAGCTGCCAGAATATACCTATAGGTGCTTGGGGATAATTTTTTACATTGAGTGTGCAAGCTAGCGAGAGGGGCTTAAAAGCCTACCATCAATGTATCTTATTTTTATTATATTCTTATGAAATAAAAACAAAATCCTCAATTAGTTATACTTAGTGCACTAGTTAGTGCTGCTTTTTTAATTGTAGCACTTTAAAGTCACGGAACTGCATCTATGATAAGCATAGGGTAAATAAATAAAAACGGCAACCATCGAAATAAATCAATAGTCCCATAGTTGCCAGCCTGAAAGCCTCTCCACAGCTGAGTAGTGTACACTCAAAATACGATGAACTAAAAGAAAGTCTCTGTGACTGGTATATCATGTAAGTCACTGTGACTGGTGTATCACCGTATGTATAATTGTCGCAAGCCAAGCGGGTATCTCAACAATTTACTAGATATACACCGATGGACACAGGAACACGATATAACGAAGCGAAACTATACCCCATTGTAACAATAATCTATTTTAGTTCATACACAAAACAAATCTATATTTTATTCAGAATTTAGTGAAAGTGTTCCTGTTATCTTAATTAACGCGTATTAAATAATTACTCATAAAACAATAGGAGCGCATAACCCTGAGAACGTTCGTGATTAACATGCACGGTACTATGACTTCACAGTTACTACGTGCAAACATATTGTAATGAAGTTTCCCATAGCAACAATTAAAAGGGAATCGATTGTATTGTTAATTAATTGCAGTGAAAGTGAAAGTCGATAAGAATTAACGTCGATTATCATCTTTTTGTTATGAAAAGTGAAAAATAAGAGAATTCGTGTACATAAAGGTAGTGATTTATAGTTTGTTTCTGGGTAATTATTTTTTTATGTGGCAACTCTAAAGGTTTTAAATGTTTGTTCCTTTTTTAAAATAACACGTTATTAAACAGAATACAGATAGAAATACAGATTTGTTATACAGAAATGTTGGAAATGAGGTGATGACTACATTATACATTTTCATAGTCGACTATAAATCGCTTGTGACCTTGAATGCGTTAAATTATAATATACAACTTAATAATGATGTAACAAGCAAGTGCCAACTATTGAAGAGTTGACTGTCCATGGCTAAGTGCGATGCTAACACGTGCCATTTTGTTCATGATGATCCATCAAACGGTGTTGGAGTTTATCGATCTCAGATATACTGAAATCCGTTTTTATATATACATACAGAAGAAAAATATAGTATAAGTATATAGACTAGCTGTTACCCGCGTCTTCGTCCATATGGATTTTAACAAAAAACGTTTGTTTAGTGCGCACGGATCGGTTCTGGACCCCGCTTCTTTAATTTATTACATTTGCGCGCCATCCCATTTTTGTCTAATAATAAAATTAGCCTTATTTACTCCTTATAACACGAGCTATCTGCCAGGAAAAGTCCCGTCAAAATCGGTCGTAACGTTTCGGACATTAGCAGGAACGAAAAGACAAACAAAAATGTTAAATATTGTTTTTTTTTTGTTATAAGTACCGCATATACTTTCATGTCCATTCAGTATTCAAGTTCTTATTTTAACGTTACAAACGGACACTTAAATCTTATTTATTCGTATAGATTACCTATAGTTATCTGGATCATAGGAGAGTTAGGTTTTTGCAAAATATATATCAACTATTTTATAATTTTTGATGCATTCATTGCAACAGTATAATTGTAAAAATACATTTTACTTATTGGCCTAAAATGTAAAAAATATAGAGTCCGTAAAATTATAATCGAGTGTAAAATTACGATCATTTTTAATCGATAATTAATACTTTTGTTAACGTTATTAAAATAGTCGCCGCACGGGGTGCCGTTCCGAGTTACACAGAATCGATTACGAATGTTGCCAGAAACAATAAAACAAGTGTTACGAAATGCGAAACATTACGCAATGTACAAATAACAGAAGGTAATAATGTCTTGCTTGCTATCTATCCATCAATTATTTTATCTCCAATGAGGCCACGTCCGAATTAATTTTTTTATTTAAGCTTGCTATTGATATCACATGATAATATTTTTGATTGTCGAAAAGTGAACTTTTCAGTTTGAACCTGCACAAGTATCGATTGCAAAACGTACAACAGTTAGACCGTTTTCTGCTGCAATCAAGGAGTTGTGATACATGGATTTAGTCTGTACTATGTCTTGGAATATGAAGCGTTCGAAAGTTATTAGGGACAAAATATTGCTGCATGTGCGGGAATTAAATGTGCGAGCAGAGCGGAGCATATATTGAGCTCTTTTATACTTATAGGTCTTATGACAACATGTAGTGAGGTACGTCGCTCGTATAAGCCTGCATCTCTTTAAGCAATTAAATACATAATAAATATAAACGACACTTTTCCAGATTGATAAATAAATGAGTGCGGTCTACACTGCCCGTGAATTATCCCCTCACTTGTCTATGCAGTGTTATCATTTATGATCCTATATGCAGCGAGATTTTCTTCCTAATATTAGTATATAAGTTAAATAAGCCAGCTAATCCTGTTTGGTAATTAAAAGATAGAATAATGTTATACAAATAAAAATTACGAAAAAAAATGTAAATTAATATATCACTCGTACTGCAGAAAAACGACACATTTATCAATTATCTATCGCAAACACAAATCCTATAAAGGTATCAGTCGAAATTAATTAATTACGATATATTGAATAGCATCATTAACTAACTGTAAAGGGAATTATAAGGAGAGTGTTTTTATATTTGGAAATGCATATCTCACAAAATCTCTACGCAATGTGAAACTAGAGAACTAATGACTTCTTACTATTTATGAAAACCGTTAATTACCTTGTAGGTAATTAATTATTAATAAGACGTCACCCTCCTTCGGGAATAGGCCTCGGCTCCAAAGTGGGCAAATTGAATAAACAAGTTCAAAATAATCTAGTTGTCTTACTCGGTGGTTACGTCGCAGTAAGGTGGTAACTCGATATATCGACTCGATAACCATGTAACACCCGATGGATCAATGTACCGCGATGAGTCGATTTGTCATACGCTCGTATCGGATGCGTACTCGCGTAAGGTGAACAGTACACGGCGCTGTCTCGCGACGTGTTTACAAAACGTGTTTAATTGTACGTAATAAATATGCTGTTGATGTGTAGAAACATTAATTTCATTTGAACAAAACTCGGTTTGGTTGCTGTCTATGACTAGGAATTTATTAGGTAAATATGAAATATACAGGACTTAAGTAAATTATTTTAGAATTAAATAGAAGTAACAAATGTTTATTTCCGGTGTGTGGATTTGAAGCGATAATGTCTTAGTTGATAACATGTTCAGATGCCGTGTCGATGGATATAGGTGCGAACCTTTCGGAACTTTTAGTGAAGGTAGACATCGTGATGAAATCACAGCATGTTCGCTTCTTCTAAGCCCGCCTGATTAGCTACCACCGACAACTTGAAAATATGTTGTCAAACACCTGTTGATGTTTTCCGGCAGCTGCACTTGAGAGCCAGTCTCCCCCTCTAAGTGTCGGGTGTTTATCATCTTAGAGCACATTGTCATTTAACATCAGAGGAAATTATGGTCAAACGCTAAAACCCACAAAGTATAAAAAAATGGAAGCATAAGATAAGATTAGAAAGATTGAATAAGTATACCAAATAATTGGTTACCGTGAAACCTAGTTCGAGATTATGCTATAAGAAAATAAAGTAATTGGTTCAAAACATAAGGAATTTTAAAATATTCATAAGTTATAGTGGATTGTAAAATAATGTTGTGCCAGAAGAATAATTAAGCTACGTACATACAGAGAAGAAAATTTTAAAATTACCTTATGACAGATTAACGGATGTCATCTGTGTGCATCTATCTTTAGAACGATGGCGCCAAATCGATCAGAAATAATTACTGTTTCAATTGTAAAGCATTATCGGATTGTCGATACTAGTGTTGTTCGGAATTGTAATAAGAGGGTTGGTGAGAGCGCATCGATCATTTCTTGATTGAACACAGCGGATAAAGAATGAACAAACGTCTATATTGTGTAAATAATATTTTATCGATAAAATCGTGTGGTGTGAATGCTACATTATCTAAGCCTTCCCATCGTACTGATGTTTGCTAGCGGCTTGGAATTTATTTACAAAGTCGTCGACAATCTTTTCGACCGCACTGAATATAGCCGTAAGTTCGGGCTTGCGCATAATGTAGTCCAAAATTTAATGCAAAACTGAAGTGATAATATTATCGTAGGAATGTATTCTTAAGTTTTTTTGGATGTAAGACATATAATAAAATCTGTATTTATGTACAAATTTGTGTTCTGTGCACCTATATTCAGAGCGGTCGAAAAGTGTGGCACGCAATGTACATATACTGATGACAGTAATCGGTTGTTCGGTCAACGTGTATTAGGGGTCATTTAATTATCAGGTAAGTGGAACTTTAGTCTTTGTGACATGCCCCTTCCCTTTGTCAGTAACAGTAAGTATAGCTCGTCAGAGTAAAAGAAAAGAAGATTTTTTGATACATATGTGATGAGATTTTCTACGCGTTGCCTCATTGACTCCCATTATCAAGTTGCAAAATCTGTTAGTACAACCAATCCTTATTCTAGACAAGTCTATGTAGGTTTCAAAAGCTATATCACGTTTAGTTCATTGTACAGTGTTCTCAGATAATTATACATTTATACTATTATTATGAACATATAAAGTTTGGTCGTTTGTTACGAACTATTGATACAATTGTGAAAATCCCTTCACTGATATTAAACTATATTCTCCTAGTTTTGTAAACTTTCTTATGGCAATTGTTATGAACGCATGTAAAGGAAAGTGATAATGATACATTAAGGAATACTGTTTTCGGGGTAAATAAATATATATTTATAAATAAATGAATCGTATCAACTTGTGAGTTTATATTAACTTATCATCCTATTCAGAGCATTTACATACGTCATATATAACTTTAGATCATGCTAGCTATTTTTGTATTTTACATTGTACTATTATATGATATATTAACATGGAATGCGAGTCACTATGTCCAAACTATAAGTTCACGAAACTAAATATAAGACAAGCCAATCCGAGTTCAAAAGTTTTATATTTTTACATACAATATAAGTTGCGAGTTTTTCTCGGTATCTCCACATTGACACATCTCATCTCCACACTTAATTAATCAAGGCACGATGCGCCCGGGACATTGACCGCCTAAATGTCTGTGTAGTTCGGAAGCTCGACATGTTTAATGTTACATGATCTTAACAAAAACAAAAACTACATCATAATTTGTTCTATCGAACTTGGCTGTTTTTATAATTGTAGTATCTGAATACATGATAAATACTATTCATACTTAAACGAAAAAGTTAGTGAGCAGTGGATAGATAGACAGATGTTAGTTAATCTTTCACACAAAAACTGTTGAACGGATTTGGATGAAACTTAACAGAAATATTATTTATAGACAAGACTAATATATAGGCTATAATTTATGAAGATATTTTTTTAATTGGTCAACAAGTAACGCGAAATGAAAAGTAAGTTGAAAAAGATGTAACGCTTTGAAGTCTTTGAGAAAGATACAAATGCACACAAATTTGCATGTGACTGTTAGTTACTAAATAAATATGAGGACACAACTGGCATAAGCGCTTATTACCACCGCCACAAGGATTGTCAAAATATTAAAAATATAATTACATAAAGTGATTTTACTAAAAACGTTTACTGTGAAGAATTGCCATATATCAAATTATATAGAACAAAGATAAATGTAGAAAAGAATCATATTCTGATTCTTGACGACTTGTATTGAAAGTGCAAGGATATTACTGAAAACTTCTGAGATTTAATATTATATTACCTAACGCTGGATTTATCGGACGATATTTCTATATTTTTCGGTAGCATTATTAAAAATTAAGATGTCATAATTATTATTCATTAAGAATGAGTTGAAACTGTTGGTTGTCCGTAAAGTCGGTTTACGGACGATAATTTTACGTGATAAGGTCATAAGAAAACCATAATGAAAAATTGCATACTTATTGCTGCAATTGTTGTTGTAATAACCTCCATTGGTTATTTTCACTTCACTTTATAAAGAGTTGACTAAACAGTTCACATGTAGGTTATGTGCTGCCGCTGTCTCTCTTCTTGTCGGATGCATCGGTGGATGGAGTGGAAGAAAGATAGATACGTCACAAGCCGAACGCTTAGGCTGATCGCGACTCTCTATCGCTTGTTCTGCGATCTCGTAGGCACACTGGGCTCAGGCGGAACGTGAAATTGAGTCATGCATTTTGGTGCGTGCAGCCTGCGTTCCTCGATTTATAAGACACTATCACGTCAAAAATATTTAAAATTCAATGTTTAGGTAAATGGTTTTGTGTTCACAAACATTTATAGCTATAGGAGTACAAGCACACAACCCATAGACGGATCGTTCACGAAGCTTGCTTACGACGCTGACGTAATTATAGCGAGTATTTTTTTTTAAATTACGACACTTTGTAAATGCGCCACACACGTCACGTTATGAATTTTTCATTATCGTTTAAACTATTTTGAAACTTAATCGCTTAGTTGTAACGTTCAAATTTGCATTTTTAATTCCTGATATTAATTTTTATAGCGTTACTTACTGATGCGATCTAAATTTTTGCTGCTACGACCGTGTGTCGCCTTTATCAATACATTGATCGTGATTCTACTGTTATTTTTTATCATCTCGCCCATCTCATATGAGACAGGCAGGGTTTGTCAATCAATGACACGAAATCGTTGCGGTTGACGACGGTGTACGACTTTTAAAATCCTTTTTTGCGACTCACAAGTGGACAACAGCTTTTTTGTTAACGTAGAATAGAGATGACGAATGAATACCAGTAGGTTTATTGATGGTTCATCTTAGAACAATAAGAGCGTAAGTTAAAATTTGTTATGCGACTTTATGGTGTTAAGTAGCGAAACGCTTAGTTTTTTCTTTTGTCCAATGAAACCCAAATTTCCCTGGCCAAATAGTTCACGTCATTCCCAGTTCCAGCACTTAAAATGGCAGAGCCTGTGTAAGGTATGAGTGCGGAAACACTGTAGCTACACGTATTTCTGTTAGAGAGCGTTAGTACAGTGTTCGCGCTGCATGTTCTCCATCACCGGGTGTGGTCAACCATAACGAGGTTTTTTTGGACCATTAGCACTTTCAGACATATACTATACTTATACAGAACCATTCCGCTTAACATTACATCTATATAATACGGTAATTTTGCAAATCACTGTAGCCTTTAACTATTCCTAATTAATTACTTCAAAGGGGACCACAATCTTAATTAAAACTAGTGACAAAATATTGCTACACATGAGGACTAAGATGGACTGCTTCGTTTGCCAGTACGTGTTATTAACCACATTATTCGGCAAACATGTAGCACTGCGATACACTATTACATTGTGGCAGAAATAGAGAAATAGGTGTGGTGGTAGTGTATATGCAGTCAAATTTTCCTCTATCTATACCATTAATTTAATAGTATAAAGGTCAAGATCATGTTTTTTTTTTTAATTAAACGGTGCTAAATTCTCTAAACACAAACAAATTGAAGAAATAAATTTGCAATTTATAACTTATTTATCGAGGAAGTTAACACTGCTCTTCAACACTTAGGAGAGCAAGGCAACTTAATTATCATATAAAGCGTAGATCAGAAAGCACGCACATAAGCGAAGTTAGAGCGACTGACTGTAACAAGGTCTCGTGTAATGCACAACAGAACTAACACTAAATATATGTAAGAAAAATTAAACTAAATCTACTACACGCCTGAGAAGGTTGAAGGTTAATCAGCAGTAATATATTCTTGGCTACAAACAACATGGAATCTTGTTATAGGTTTTCATCACTGCAGAAGAGTGACGCAACACACGCTGCGCAAATGTCAAATGTAGACGTTCGAGCTCACGCATGCGCTGTACTATGATTGATTGTGCGAATGTCTGTCAGTCTGGACGTACACATACGGTACTGTCAGGCATACATGCATACCTTCCGTTGACGTGGCCTGTATGTCATAAAATCAATGTAATTTTCTTACCGCTTGACCATGATAACCGAAAAGAAGTTCATCAACGCTACAAGAAAAAACCTTCCCCGTTTTTATGTTTTCAATTTGTGTATAATAACGAGATTTAGTAGAAATTATTGATTATAACATCTATGGACTCTGTTTTCACTCTCACAAATGTCCGCACTTAGAAGGCACTGGCAAAACACGAAATGCGTTACAATTCACAGTACAATTTGAAATGTACAATTGACATGATCTTTGTCCTATTTAATATAAGTTTCAAATTACAATCTGCTTATTTGACTTTGTTTTTCCTTTTGTAATTATAAACCGGTACGTATAGAGAGGAGGTGATAGTTGGGATTTCTTGTTGGTTGATTTCTCGGTGCAAACAAATTTCTCGCGTGTATCTCTTTCGGTTTATACCATAGTTCTTTCATATTCTCTCTCCGAACAAACCGTCCATATTGCATTTGAAAATTGCTTTAAAACACCTTAAACTAAATGGAACTGTTGAATTTTGCTCTCATCGTGACCAAAGAATTTTATATGACATATTTATGCAGTCAGTTGCTTGAGTACAAAATCTTACAATGAACTTATTAATGTGCTAGTGACTCGGTATTATCCATGATTTATTACAGAGCTTAATGCAGCTCTATTTATTAGCTATATATCGCGGAAACAATTTATATTGTGATAATGGCAGCATCCAGTAACAAAACAGAGGGGTAGTTAGATAGATGTCAACCAGCGTTTATCTGATCAAGCGAGAACCTTGCAAGCGGTGACCGTTGATTGATTGCCGATTTCTCGACGGTCGACACTGTTATTGAATTATAGTGTGCTTACCATCAGGAACATTACTGTTTCACCCAGTATGCGAACTCGATACAAAAATGAGTAATCGACCGTGAGACACATTAGAGGGGAAGTAAAAATAACCCGTCTTCAACATTACCGAATCGTTTGAGTAATTACTTTAAGCTTCTAGAGTTTTCCACCCTCCTTTGTCGCAAAATATATAAAGCGCGGCGCGGTACCGTCCGCTCAGAGGCTTTATTCTATACATTGGAGCGAATATGAAGATGGGCACGGAAGTGATCTACAAGTGAACTGCCACTACAGTATCATGAGGCGCAAATGTGACTGTGAATTTTATAAACCTACGGGCGTAACAGCACCATCACTTAGCAGTGCTGTTAAGAAAAACATGGCAAAGAAATAAATCCGATAATCGCGTGAACTTTACCCCGGCATAGACAACGGGGCGAAGCGGGTAATCAGTCACGTGAGATGAGGGCGCGCCGGCCGCATGTCTGTTAGTTTTGGCAGGTTGCGCAAAAGACGATTGTGATGTCGGTGCACTGGCGCAAGTTATAGGGTTGTCCTATAGGTGATATTTTAATTGATTTTTTTTATTAGGCCTGCATATATGTATTAATTAGGTAAATTAATATACCAGCGGGAAATGCTTTTCTAATATACACAGCTTGCTGATAGATTTTTTCTATCTATACATATCAGTTACATGATATATCAAAAATATTTCAGTGTACAAAATTTATATCACATCAATTAGATTTTAGATTAATATCACATCAACAATGAAATATGAAATGTTTGTTTATAGCCCCTTACATTTACCAGTATTACTTTGTTACTTGTATTACATGATATATATGCTTTTTTTTAAATTCATCATTAAAATACATAAATACATATCTCGTACAGTAATCACAAGCTGTATCACTACACACTATAACACAAACTCGTCCGCCACGTCTGTCTGTCTGTTCGCGATAAACTCAAAAACTACTCAACGGATTGTAATACAGTCGTCACCAATAGACAGAGTAATACATGAGAAAGGTAGACATATAAATTGTCAAGGTTTTGTGTAAATTGGTTGAAAATAACGATAATTGTTGGTGGTGTTAGAAAAAGTCAAGTCGCTTGGGAGCTTTCATCGAAAACGCTGCCTTATTCTTTAAACATATAACAAAACAATGCATAGTAAGATATTCCTCTGTTATAGATCTAAAAAAAGTGATGGTATATACCTATCTTTTAAGGATAGCTTACTATACCCATCTATATTCTATCACATCACATCTATCACACGCAATGAGATAATTACTCTAATCACCATTACCAAAATATTTTTTTATTATTACCCCAAGACAATGTCCGCCGGGCCTGATACTATGTATTAAAATTAGCTTTATTGGAATATCGTGAACATATTGGACAGTTAATAAAGTCGAACTCAGGACTGGCCAGGCTGCAGAGGGCCTACTTAGGTATCGCCCCTCTTCCTCTCTCTATTCCTCCGCGGATCCCTCTTTTCATGCATTCCATAGAAATCATTCTGAATATAAAATAATACTGACTTCTCGTGACAACCTTACGAACATCCGTGATCACAAGAACACTCGAGACGAGTACACAGAGCAGCACAAATAATTAGTTTTCGTTTATTTCATTGAGCTTTACACGTCATTACTTCTTTAGATAGATGGTTCGCTTTAAAATACATTAACGATATGTTCGCTATTGTATTGAATATAACTAGTGACTGCCTGCGGCTTTACTTGTGTTACAACATTAAGAAATAGTATGGGCATTAGCGACGAAAGCTCCTACCAAGCACATAACATCTTAACGCTGAAAGCAAATCCTTAACATTGATTTAATTAATACAGGAAATGACACCGTGTTCACAAATTATAATAAAAAAATACCCTATGCCTGGAACAAAAGACAAAATCTTTAGAGAAAAGGAAACAACGGGCCATCTATTATCTCCTGTATATAAAAACTGTTTTTGAGCATGCCAATACAATCACTTATACTTCGGTGGTATTCTTTATACTATCCAGACAAAGCGCCAGCAGTTTTCCTGATGACAAACATAATAGAATCCAATAATAACGGCAATCACCAACCATTCATTCATCGCCGGTCGTCGCCTCTTTGCTACCGACCGACATCAAAAGGCAAAGGAAAGAGAGTCACTGGGACTCGTTTCTCACTATATTGATAATGACTCCTATCAAGCCGTGAAGGGGTGACTTCTTTTTGTAGTCCTTTAATTGTATTTTTTACAATTGGTGAATGATGTCCTTATTTACACTGAGGCTATTATTATATCCAAGTGTATCGAACTTTTCGAAGCGTCTAAAGTTTTGTTCTGCGGAATAAAACAATGACAGTATATAAAGTAACAAAAAGTTGTATTGTATTGTTTGTAATTAGAGACAGACGAGATGAACGTTTCAACGATGGAACTAAATCGTCGAGACCCGACCCGACCGGCACACAATGAACTTGACAAAAACCTGCCAAAGTACGTTACCCCCTTGCGGACATCGGACAGTACATGCATCGGAATAATGTTTTCATTGTCTCGAACAATAGTTTATTGTTCAAAACATAATATTAGGAAATTACTTTGAGCATTATCAAAGGTATCACACAAAATTTAAAGTCGTTGCTTTCGGTCGAAGTCTTTCTGAATATTACTGCTAACCCCCCTAAGTATATAAGAAAACTCGTAATAGAAACCTAAACCTCTTCGATATCTATTCGTTACTGTTTGCCTAATAAGCGTAATAATAACAAATCTCACCTGAGCACATAACTCGGTAACATACTAGGTCTGGAGAGGGTCTGATTCTTAAATGCAGTGGCTGGAACACATCGACAAATGCTTTCTACAGATTATCAATATTAGAGTGATGGTTAACTAGGCGAACATTAGAAAATGCGCTATCACCACACACAAGCGACTTTGACTGTGATAGAGTGCTTTGTATTAATATGAACGTGGATCCAACTCCTCATACGAACTGCTTTCTATACCTAGATAATTATCATTCTCAACTGATAAATGTATGGGCGCAAAGACCTATCTCTTTGTATTCTAATTTATGTATATTATACTAGAGAAACGACCTTTCACGGCTGCCTTAAAATTCTAATGAATCCACTGAAAGTTTATTTTTAATTCAAAGCCTACATAATAAACTTTATTCTTACGCTCAATAGCACTATATAACGACTACGATGAAATAAGAAACATAACATTGACCGACAAGTTAAAAACAAATAAGCTCCATAATTATTCATTTAAACAACACATCGTGATAATATTTGAGGCAGAGGACACGTAAGGTCAAATTTTAGGATTACCACAAACATTACTTAAGAGAACACGTTGTTTGTGTTTGTTCGAAAAGTAATCGCTTTGGAAACTCCACTTTTTTACATAACTCGAAAATATAACGGCGATTCATTTGATGGCTAAGTATACACCGCCTTAAGCCGTTGCTCGACGTATCGTAAGATGTTGGGTTTCATTGTATCAATATTAAACCATTAGAAGCCCATCGATTATTTCACACAGCCGTAAAGCGACTTCGATCAAATCCTTATACCATTCATCATCATCATCATCATCACCATCAGCCTATAAGAGACCCATGGGAGGGCCATAGACCTCTTCCCGAGAGAAGGTCATAATCTCACGCCATCCCACGACGTATTGGCGATTTCAAACTCCGAGAAATCCGCTGTTCTATATTTTTTCCACTTACGGTGGTACGACAAGAACATTTCTCAGGTTCAAGTTTCCTCACGATGTTTTCCTCCACCGTCAGTCGACAGTATTAGGAAATTAAATTAATAAATGTACGCAAGTACTGTAAAATTCGTTAGTACATGCCGAGGTTCGAACCTCGGGTCATCGGATTGATATTCCACCGGTCAAACCACTAGACCACCACGACATTTGGTTACTTAATATTATCTGGTGTTTTGTTTATTGATTTACCATAATGTAATTTGATGGTAAATTACCTATAGAAGGAAGTGATTTTCAAATGCGGCTGGCGGTTCTTGGCGTCACAATTTCAACTTGAAGGTAACAGTTAACTAGATAATGCCTCAAAACTCTATTGGTATAAAGTGACTTCAAAAGCACGTCGTTTTACGAGCACAGCGAAAAAGCTGTAATGCTTTTTGTAAGTAAAAAAAAAACAGAGTAATCGACGAAAACGCTATCATCATGCATAAACAATGAGAACCATCGATATCCAAGTGTCCATAACTAAAGGATCCCATCACCGTCCAATCGCATTTTTAATCAACCTCCTGCCAGTTTCCATCAACCCATATCGTTTAATATCCTCACGAATCTCACGCAACCACGTTACATCGCAGTTTAATGAAAAATCATAAACTGTTTCAGGCATAATACGTTTCTAAGAATAATAATAAATTAAAAACAGCGCGACTGGATAAAAGGAAGACGGTACTAATTGGAATTCACGAGGGCCGCAAGTGCTAAGGAGCCCATCATTTCGGTGGCCGAAAACAACCAAGACAACAACGTTATTATGGAGCCCTACTACCGAATTTATCCATCAAACGCGATGGCAGAAAAAAAGGGAAATTTTAAGATGCGCACGTGCAAAATGAATAGTGATTATACTCGGTCTTATTTTTATTTATTGTTTTGTTCATGAGTTGGTTGTTTGACCGCAAGCATGTCTGATATTAAATGTATGGTCAGTGATGTCGACACCGTAAGAAAATGTATATAAATGCAGTATATATATACCCAGCAGACCAAGCATAAAAATTATTATAAGGCATTAAAAATGCCCCATGACTATGCTATAACTTTGTAACAATTAATTATAACGAATGAACCCGGTGTCCTTCGAACTAAAATCACAGCTTCAGTTTACGTGTTCTGAGGTTTTCTTTTTTGCTCATTACACTTCTTTCTCATAATCAAAACAGAACTGTTATCTTCTAAATAATTGTCACAGAACAGTTAAAATACACTTATACAAAATAATACTAAAATGATACATTAAAATTTATTAATTTTGAATAACTTGGGATGGAAAGACAGACACTTCTTATGTAATATCAGGCATTAATTATGAAGTTGGAACGTGGACTTCGGTTTCAAAATAATTACCGCATATCGCATGTCTCACCGTTCACAGTCATTTTACACAGCGCATAGGCAAAACAGAAGGTTTAGTTTTACTCATAATATACGCCAACGAATTCCTCGCGTAAAGAGTGTGACTATGACCGTTTTTATATATTGATAAAACTAATTAAAAGCATAATTCGAATCAACGAATTGTCAATATATTTCCTAATATATTATTCGAAAATATTATTAACCATTTCAAATACTGAAAAATGTATAGTTCTGACTTTTCCACGGTAGGTGACGGTAATACGGGTACATTTCTATAGTGCCCCGATTTTTTCAGATGTCCCCACCATTATTACCGTTGAATTTTAATAATTACATTTAAGCTATTTATGGCATTATTTTGACTAATTGCTCATGCATAAGAGCGTACGATCGATTAGACATTAGAAGATATCGATTCCACATTCCAAGAATATACATGTGTACGGTCCTTACATTTTACTGTAATTGATGTCGTCAATCTCATCAGCCTAATTTAATATAGTTGTAACATTATTAATAAAATATTATGATATTCAACCTTTGTAAATTGACTGAACTTTACCACTTTACCATAAAAGTTTTGGTATTTACATTTAAATAATGATGCCATTGGATGCTCATCCCCCTGTGATCACTGTTGTTAATGCATTGTAAATCCGATACCTTTTACGTGTAATTTTTTTGTCAATTTGGACAATAGAAAAAAGAACATCACCGTAAGTAAACCTTCTGTTAACATTCACGTTTATGGAACGGTCTTGACCTCGACTGCATTTGATGGTGTAATGAAGGGTTTTATTAAATCAACGTCAGAACTCCATTAAAGGCTGCTCCCCGACAAAAGACGGGCCCATCAATCACCGAAGATACGGATGTGCCCGGAGTAGTGAATCTATATATTTTATTTACTTTTTGGTTACCGATTTTGAATAGCCGTTTAGACAATATTATCTTTGCGGTCGCTCGAGGAACGTCTCTTGAAGTGGTTCAAACATTTTACCTGTTTCACGAACGCAAATATGATTTGGTTTTGTTTTGTAAATAAAAGTAAATTTAGAGACTCATGTTTAACTTATCGTAATCGTCTGTTGTAATCGTCTTTCTTTATTAACTTCGATGTCTTTTATTTTCCCTGTTTTATTTGTTAATTAACGTATTTACATTTATCGTTGTGGTTTCATCGAATCCTTAATTCTTAGTATGAGAATTTTTTATGGCGATTGCGGATATAATTAACTAAAATGTAATAAACACGAAGCCTGATCTGATTATAGATTATAATTATGTAAATATGTTAAACGATTAATACACGATTTTATGAGTACATTTTATACTTTACCTTAAACTAGAAGGCCCGGCGGACGTTGTCCTGTCCTGATAATAAAAAATGTATACTTATGTGCATGAAATACTTAAGATAACAAATATATTTAATCTGATAAGGATTAATACTGTATCCGTCTAAATAGCCTTCCAATTACCTCATTGTGTGTGACCATTTTTTAGAAGATACATGGGTATAGTAAGCTATTCTTAAAAGATAGGTATATGCCATCGGAGACTTTTTTGTAGATCTATAAAAGAGGAATATCTCACTATACCTTGTTTCGTAGTGCGGTAAAACTATAGAGGTCTGACCAGGTCAACAGTGTAGTCAGTTCGAAATACAAAAAAAAACCTTGTTTTGTTATACCTTAAAAGAATTGGGCAGTGTTTTCGATGAAAGCTCCCAGGCGGCTTGACTTTTTCCTTGACTTTATCGTTATATTTCAACCAGTTTACACAAAACCTTGACAAATTATATATCTAAACCTTTCTCATGTATTACTTTATTTATTGGTAAAGACAGCATTACAATCCGTTCAGAAGTTTTTGAGTTTATTGTGAACAGACAAACAGACGCGGCGGACGACTTTGTTTTATAATATTTGGTGATGATACACATTACACATCATCTATGTACAAATAGGCGCAGATAAAACTTTCTTTTCCTTTGTTTGTCTTTATTTTTTTATTATATTACACTACTATTTTATTGTTTTTGAAATATTGATTTTTTACCATAACATCGACGAATCGAAACTTTTATTTATAAGTATCTATTCGTCACATTTCACACTCCTTATGTCTACAATCTACAATATTTATACAACACTCGATACCACCGTATGTGGGAAATATAGAAGTATGGATTTCCCGGAGTTTGAAATCGCCATACGTCGTGGGCTGGCTGCTGTTTATGCCCATACCTACCTTCCTTTGGGAAGAGACCTATGGCCCTGTTGCGAGTCTCTTACAGGTTAACGCGTAACTCAAAACAGTTTGCAATATTTAGAAAAAATAATAATTACAAATAATATTACTTATATATTATCATGTGAAGAAATCTTTGTACCCCTTATTTTTCCCAATTTTTATGCATTATTTTATACCCTGGAACGTCTACTAATAGTCTAGCACTTGTCGTGTAAGTGTGTAAATCTCTTAATAACCGCCATTATTATTAGATATTACCTTGTTTACAGTAAATAATAGTGCAATCACTTTTCGTGTTGCAATAAAAAATGAGTTTATAAAATATAAAAGTTGTGTTAGTAGATTCCTAAACACTACCTGCAAACTCAGACACTATTTCACTATGTGTGTGCAGGTTGTGTATTCTTGCCTGTGTGGCAATGTATAGAAATTCTATCACCCACACCTACTGGACTATAAAAATGAGTAAAATTTGAAACCTTACACATAAACCGACGTCGTACTTTTTTATCTACTTCTTATTTCAAATCCTTTCAAAGGTCCTATTCTGAGAGGGGTCATTAGAGTGCGACGGAAAGGTAGAAAAAAACGGGTAAAGATTATGATGGGTCCAGCACAATTGGACGCGCTGTCCTTACGTAATTTTGTACGGACTACGAGAATGCGTTGCTCGAAATTGTAATTGTTTTATTGCTTTGGCGTTCTCCTAAGGGTTCAGGGTTGTCAGTAATAAAATCACAAGTAAAATTAACTCTTTCAATAAATATATAAAGTTCTGGTGGATTTGTAATTTATTTCGCTTTAAACGGTTTGTCCGATTATTACGATTATTTTTTTGTATACAAAGAGTTATCTGGATGGTTGTTAGCTATAATTAGCAGATCTATGGCTCTGTTAGCGAGACTTAGACTTTTTTAAATTTTTTGACTGTGATTTTCATTTATATTTCTTGGATTTCTCACATAAATATATAACAAGCTCAGTCTCCGAGCATCTCTGTTTTTTAATTCCCAACTTGTTAAAGTGTATGGCAGGACAATATATGCCCACTGTGAACCGAGTGTGCATGTATATGTGTAGTCCGTTGAAACTGTAGAGGCCTTCTCAGGTCAACAGTGTAGTCAGTTGGAAAAAAAGCATGTACATGCATATATAAAATTGAAATTCCAGTTGTTTGTCCCGAATTAATATCCGAAATGGTTAAATCGATCTTAACGAAACAGTTCCGGGTTGACAGAGACTCTTTGGAGTATTATCAAGGTTACTTACGCTTTACCATAGTGGGTAAGTGGTAATGAGAAAATTAATACAAATGAAAGCTGCAAATGCAAATATTTACGGAAATATAAGTAAGAATTTGATGTCTATAATATTTAGATGATGTAAATAATAAAAGCATTATGTAATATTTATAATATACTGAATTGTTTTGTATATTTCATTATTTATTTTGTTTTTGATTTTTCTATAATTTTATAAAATGTTTTGCCCAACTTTAATAGGAAGACAAATTTAGTTCTATGAGTTATTATTGTTATTGTGTATAATTCATCTGCTTTCTGTTCTTGAGCCAAAATAAATAAATAATTCCCAAGAAATAGCAAATCCATTTTCATGAATTCGAATTCGCAGGTATCAATTAGTTACAGAAATTTTAAATCACAAAATAGTATAAAATTTTAAAAGCATGTTTGTTTTTATTTTTAACATTATCGTTAGAAGATATTGAGCATACTGATGCATGCATCCGGTCGTATTACTCACATGTTGTTTTCTAGGTCAGTGATATTTATGAACCGGTGGCAGTTTTGACTTTTGAAGTCCACGAGACACTTATCAGGATTTAATACATTTTATTCAACTTCGAAAGATTTCATTCATTTTTGCATATTTACGGTGAACGACAGCGTAAAATACTATACCCGGTTAATGGATATTGATGTGTGGCTTAAGTTGTCGCGTATTTTATTCGATTCGTAATTTACTATGTGATTTTCTATTACAAAGTTGTATTTTAACGGACTTCAAAAAGGACGAGGTTCGCTATTCGACTGTTTTTTTTTTTAATGTTTGTTACCTCACAACTTCATAATTAGTAGTTTTTGGTGGGAATCTTGGAATGTCATGTAGTGCATTTTATATTTTATTCATAATCTTGTGTTATTTGACTCTTATTTTGTAATATTGTTGGTATTTTACGTAATATCGTTTGGTTATTGTGCCTATGTGAAGTGGATAGGAAATAATGTCACAGAGCATGGATTCTGACTTTGCCACAAAAAATCTCTGGAAAGTTCTAACAAGACGGCCACCACCTTGTTATGTCATTGAAATGATCGCAAGGACCTTGTAATATCTTTACCAACACGACAATGGCAGTAATAATCAACTAGAAGATTAGTTGTCAAAAATAAACAAAAAAGAAATCATCATTTAAAAACCTTTTTCGAAAATCCATTTCTTTTATTCAAAATGGGATAATATCTCGAAAATGATTTCGACGTGGAAAAGACAATTCATTTTCGAAGGTCAACATTAGGTTCACTTTTTGTTAAAATTTTCTTGTTTAAGTAATTTCATAATATCATACATAAATATTGTCGTATACGATGGAATAACCGTAGTGGTTCAGTGGTTTACTCTGTGGAATATCAATCTAATATCCGCAGGTTCGAACCCCGGCATGTGCCAACGACTTTTTCTAACCTCGTGTACATTTACTAATTTAAATTAATGACGCTATCGGTTGACGGTGAAGGAAAGCATCGTGAGGAAACCTGAACCTGAGAATTTTTTTTGTAGTACCTACCTACCACCGTATGTGAGAAAATATAGAACAGTGGATTTCTCGGTGTTTGAAATCGTAAATACATCGTGGGCAGGCGTGGTGAATATACCCATACCTTCTTTTTATTCAGGAAAGTTATAGGTAATCTAACCACTAAACCACTCATACCATTACTAGTATAATAAAAACTCAGTAGACTACCTTGATGAGACTCCGTTCTCATGGATGCATAATATTCAGGAAAGTTATAGGTAATCTCTTATCACGCTATGACACTTAGAACTGGAGCAATTACCATGCGAACTGCAAGCCAGACAGACACAGTTAGTTGTTAAAAAAACACACCCCAATAGTATGACAACAATAGTAAAAATCTTAAAAGAGGAGTAATATCTTTAAAATATTTACAAGAACATTTCGGTAAAAGTGACTCGACAAAAAAAACAATAAAATCTATTTTAACTTCCACCGTGTTTATATTTATCTATATTTTAATCGGGCCATGTCAACCCTTGGTCCTAATTGCCGTGACCGTGGCAGCGTAAAAAACGATCCCGAATCGGGAACGACCGCGAGGAATGTCCATTAGATATTATCTGGGGGAGGTCGTGTGTCCCGAAACCGTAGCTTCATTACGGGAGGCCCGAATAAAAGGGGAGATGAACGCGTTTCCTTTACCGAGGTAATTTGTAGTTCGATTTGTTTCGTATGAAATTGAATTTTGGTAGTTCAGAAATATAATAACGCGGTACTTTTCTTTCGTTATGCGGTAAGTGTACGTCTCAGAATGTAAATGCAATAATCGTTTATTTATACCATAGTTTTTCTATGAATCCTAACTAATATTAGAAATGCGTGTGTGAGTTTGTTACGCTTTTGCGCCTTAACTACTCAACCGATCGTTATGAAATTTTGCATACACGTTGTGAAGCATCCATCTTTGATCTAGAAAAAAGGACTGTTCCCGAGGGATACGGTAAATATACATTGCGCGAGAGAAGCCGCGAGGAGAAGCTAGTAGAATCCATTCAAAATTGTAAGGATAAAAACACTTGGAAATTATTCGCCTCGTTTTCATAAAAACTGGGGCATACAATGGGAACAATATTGTCATAAACAAAGATTAATAATTTCAAAGTATCCGTTATTTGAATCGTGAAACCGGTTTTGTGATATTTCTTGAATAAATGAAATACAAATGTCCGTCGTGGGTAAATATAATAAATAGATAGATAGAAAAATAAAATAGAAAACATTCTTTTTTTTTTACTTCATAGGTTAGCGTTTGGCCACAATCTCATCTAATGTTAAATGATGATGTGGTCTAAGATGGTAGTCACACTAAACCTAGAGGGAGATTGGCTCTTAAGTGCAGCTGCCGGAACACACCAACAGGAGCTTGGGGACAGATTTTCAACTTGAGGGTGGTAGGTTGCCAGGCGGACTTAAAAAAAACCCTACCACCATGGAAAATGCCATAATTGATATAGATCAAACAAATCTTTCTTAGGAAACAGCAAACCTATATTAACTACAATTTAAGTCATAGGCACCAATTAGTTAAATTATAGTTTAACATTTGTTTTAATTACGTAGGTATTTACATAAATTCATCAAATGAAATAAATTTAAACTAGAAAGGAACACGATTTTGAAATTGTCGTTGTAGTGAACGGACGGCTAGTCTACTGTCCTATGAAATAAGATAGTAGGCTAGTCCGTTTAAACGCTCCACGAGAAATTAGCAGTAATTAACGAACAAAAGGATTAAGACACACCCCTTTTAACATACGATAAATGACGACCAATCACCGTATGTAATGCGTCGGCGTCTTAATCCTTCCACGTTATTATTATTATTACATTCTAATATCATCTATATAAGCAAATGCCTTGTATTGTTCTCTCTCTTCCGTAATAAATCGTCGTGCGCCATACTAGTATTTTTCTTCCATACCCTCAACATTTAATAAATAGAATTAGTGGTTTTGAGTGTAAACTCCGCAACCGAAACCATTAAATCGTATTTATTAGAAAATCAAGTGGACGAGTATCTAGGCTACTACGTATCATCACGATAACTTCATTTAATATAAAGTTATTAATGTATTAAGAAACTGGGCTGTTAAGTATTATGCGTTAAGTGATGCTCATTTGCTTGCTGTGAACAAACGACGAAGCGGTGTGGTGACCAGTTTAAGGACACGGCTGACGTAGTCGCGGGTATCAGATATTTACAAGTACAAATATAAAAGACAGTCTTCCGCACTTATTTTCAATGAAACATCATGTGTAACGCAGTCAGCTTCAACCGATTATTGAATAATGACGATTTTATTCGATTCAACAGAAATAATCCAACATATGTATTACGTAACGAAGGTCCATGGATCGTCCTTAACAATTCTCAATTAAATTACAAAGCGCCAACATAAATATACAAGTTGTTCATGACATTTGACATCGAAATCGTGCGTTTACCAAACACACAGACAGACATAAACCTACGACTATTATTATTATCATTAACGGCGACATTTGAAACACGATGTGTCAAGGTTTCAAAGATAGGGAAGTCGTGTTGAAAGATATACGCGTGCGTAAACGTATTCACGATGTTATTATATCATAAGTTGGAATAACTGGGAGACCTAGTAAGACATTTATACTAGTAGACCATTCGTTTTCTATTCCATTTAGTTCTTTTATGGTTCGTTGCGGGCGCTATATTGGTAGATTCAGCTGAATCAATAAAAACCAGAGCAGCAGCGAAATAGAAAATAGAATGATACCATTTTTTGGTCCTTCGAGCCAGATTCGGTGCCGAGTTGTTTTGCGATCTTAGTTCGTTTTCGTACAATGGTAATAAAACTAATTTACTGCAAGACAGCTTCATGATACTATTTTTCGTTTTCAGTGACGACTCTGATATGCCGTCGGAACCAGGATGTACCTTTTGAACCTGAGCAATACCCACTTGTCTGGAGGCATGTTCTCTTCCTTGACGACCACTGAAACCCATCTGAAAGTCCCTGCTGGGTGTGCCCCACTATGATCTACTTTCAAGGTGCTGCAAGTATTCACTGGAACACCTCTTCCGATATCTGTAAGTTCATGACTTGTACCAGTAAGCCTCTTTAGGAGAAACAAAAATGTACAGACAAAAAAAACAATGACTGCAAAATCTGTTTTTGATGCATTCCCCTGTGCTTATTTATTTTGGAACTCATCATTGGAAATATTCACAAACCGCAAAATAGATCCTTATACATTATATCACATGTGTAAGAAATTACAATATCAAGTGTTATGTTGTCAATGTTGAATGGCGAAGTTAATAATACTGGATTCATATACTCTCTCTTATGTTGAATGTCGTCGAAATAACAAGTGTCTAGCAGTCTGTATTATTTCAATGTATCTACTTATAATAATTATACAAGAAAATCGAACTTTCAATATCATAGAAAAATGATTTGAATATTCAGCCTACAGTTGGTTCGTCCTTATCATTATATTCAAATTCTTCCTGAAAATCCTTTATTACGAACATGTTCAATTATCATGTTTACACAACAGCGTTATCAAAATTCTTGCGGTCGCATTTCGATGGAATTGACCGCAAGTGCACAGTCATTCGGATGTTATGCAATAGGAACAAACAAACCATACAATAGTTTACGTAGAGCACCGCCCGCGTCGCGCCGGTGCGGGAGCAATGCGTGACCGCTGCGCACGCGCCTACTTCACGCACTGCTATCTTTACAGGTGCGTATTTAATTTATTTATTAATTTTTATTTAGGGGTAAGACCCTACTTAACAAATAAATTGACAAGTCATAAAGTAACTCATGGTGGTCGAGTGGTTTGTCAGCATGAATGTCTGTAGGTTGGAACTTTGGCATGCACCAACTTATTTTTCGGAATTCGCCTACATTTACTCATTCACATTGGTAACATTATCAACCGCTGGTGAAGGAAAATATATTGATGAAACCTGACCTAGGGTAATGTGCTTATTGCTTCCACATAATTTGGGAAAAAATAGAACTGTGGTTTTCTAGGCGTTATAAATCTCCAGTACGTCTTAAGCTGGTGTGGTCATTATGCTCATACCATCCTTCGGGAGGCGGCTTATAATCTTGCAGTGTATCTTTTACGGGTTGATGTGATGACGATGATCATACACCGGTTTAAAATATGTTATTATTTAGATTTAGTCGAATAGAACATTTAAACCCAAATCAAAACATCGCAAAAATTGTTTGCCTACATCAAGAATATAAAGAGTTTATAGTGTAAAGTATTGACGCAGTCTAACAAGTAAATGTTAGTCATAAACTCATAACCGGGTAATTTAATAAAAATAATTAAGCACAGCCAAAAGTTGTTCAATGAAAGAAAAACATAAGCTTATTTTACTGAATAATGCCTGTTTGATATAGTAGAACATATATACAGGAGCCCAGAGACCACTGACTTTCCGTCATTACAATCCTGCTTGAACTACGAACTTTAGAACAATTATCATTCATCATAGCATGAAGATTGATTATTTCAGAGTAGTTCGCGAATAAATTAACTTATAGAACTAAACTTCAGTGTCTCTCAAACTGACGTTAATAAATATATTTCGATCATAGGTTTCGACGGAAACAATTTAAATCAAGTCAATTTGATGGATCGAGATTCAATACGACAATAGATTACAGGAGATATGCTACTTCTAATAAATATCGTTGGACAGGAATACTGTTTAGTGAAATAAAATAATTTGTCTATATTTTTATTAAAATATGTACATTGTGCTAAATACCTAGATTCTGATCTCTTATGTCTATTATACGGTACTGGATATCTTGTTGATAGGGGTGATCAACCCCATATGTGCATTTGCTTAATCGTTATGACAGAGCTGACAGAGGTTTTGGTGCAAAATTACCTAATACTCCGATAGCGAACAATATATTTTATTTTAGCGACACACTGAACTGAGTAAGGAGCTGTCAAGGGCGATTATCGGAACACTCAATACACAAACAACTTAATCGTGCTAGCTATCCAGACGAGCATTTATAAATACAAAAGTTTCACTGTGTATTCCTTTAGACAAAGTTCAAGTACATTGTAAAATATAATTCCATCTCATTTGATGCGGTGCCTAAACGCTTTAAGGCCGTTCGATATTTCTTTTCATTCCACCTTGCCCCACTTTTCTGAAATTTTCTAAAAATGTTACTTTCTCTAAATATAATTACTGAAATCATAATATGACATACAGCATCAGACTTGAATAAAAAATATAATTGGCATTGACATTGACCTACCATCATTCCTCAGTCGCTTACAGTCACGGATGATCGACAAAAAACGACATTAGACCGTATCATAACACATCAAAGAAGCCACATGTGGATGGTCACCACAAAAGGAAGACGTCAAAACAAAAAGACGAAAGTAGGTAAAAAGCTAACGACATGAGAACACTCGGCGATATCGAAAACCGCAGAGCCGACGTTATATTGCGAAAGGATCGACAGCCATACGAAACTTCCTGCGGTGACCGCAACAGAGCTAAATTAAAATAAATCAGCGCTAAGTAATAAAGTTTTTAATAACGAGGGTCCAGTATATCGTTTAATGTTTCCGATATATTTGGTTAAATATTTTTCTGCATCTTGCATGCATATCTGCATCTTGACCCCTCAGACCGTAGTCGGGGACCCTTAGGAGGGGCCTACATCTACCGGAGGAGTAAATGTAGTAAGGCAGTCCTTGCTACCCCCGATAAAAGATGTGAGAGGGCACTATGGGGTTCTAGTCCGTGCGAATCGGGCTAAATCATCTTCAGGTGCCCGGCATGGTGGGTATCCGTCAAGAATTTCCCCGTGTAAAAAAGGAGTAATTGAAAAACCATTGATGTTTATATAGAAGCCGTGAAATATCGAGAAACAATATACTATTTAACCCTGAACTGTCCAAAACTATGTAGGTTTAAGTTCCATACAAACGAATGTAGAGTTCATGAGGCACACAGGTCAACAGACTGTTGGCAGCATAAGCTTAAAAAATACCTGATTTATTGCAAATCTTTGAAAAATAACAAATTATGTATTTTAAAATTATAATTTTTATGTAAAACGTATTTTTTTGTTTATTATAATAATTTATTATTTATTTCATTTCTACGGCCTTTTTTTAGTAAAACAATTTGAGATCTGGGTCTTAAAAATCAGCGGATGGGTAAAATAAGACATTGTCGATATTTTTAGTACTTTTAAATTGAAAACTGAAACAATAATCATAATGGATCAGATTTATTGAAGTAACTAACTACTCGCGACGGCTTCGCTCGAGTGTATAACGAAGAAAACGAGATCAAACCCTAAATCAAGCGCTTTACAGTATGACCATGTAATTAAATGAAATGGCAACTGATCGTTAAGATTTTTCAAGATCTCTGTACTGTCTCCTATCTTACTCACTCACTTACTTTTTGTATGGAGATCTTTTAACTCAAATATTCCACTTCTCCGTAACGATTTTTCAAACATTTTGTTTCCTACAATCCTTGCCCTGACAATTGTCATTTATAATTATAAATGCAACAATAAAAGTATTAACCAAATTGGTGTAGAAATTCTGAAATGATGCGCTTACATACAGTCGCTAATTTATTATTATTTAAAGAAATTATAAAGCGTCAACAAAAACTTGCAACAATTCCCTGCGAAATATGCACCGAATAGTCATTCAATTTACCTGTCTAAATCCCGTCTAAATTTTACACTACGTTTACTTCACTGGCTTGTCAGTTACACGTGAATAAAATCTTTTACATATTGTATTTTTACAGGCAAGAGAATAATTAAAACTGGACCCTTTTTTCTTGCAAAAGAGTTGCGTCAACGCAGTTACACGCAATATTTTTTTCGGATTCTTATTCTGCTGACGACTGTTATCTAACACTAAAAAAAAAGTTTCACGTTTGTTCGCTAAGGAACCCTAAAAAAACTCCCTGTAAAAGGATCTCGATCTTCTACGTGTAGTCGACATAACCGCACTATAAAGCGATGCAACGACACAAAAACGTTTTAACGATCGTCAACAACAAAATGGAGTTTGAAATTATAAAGAAATAATAAATTACATAAATTTGAGTAGTAGTTACATTATTAACAGACTTCAAACATTTAAAGTTCCATTTTTCTCCCAGATGTTGGTATGTGCCCAATTCTCTCCGAAATTGCACAAACAAATTATGCGTTTCTTTTATAGGTAATGTATAAAATATGTAATATTTATTATATAGGTTTTAATGCATAAAATATTAACGACCACACGTGACTTCGTCTGCATTTGTATCTATAGGTAAAATTAATAACACTACATATTATCTATGTGTAATGGTTTATGCAGCGCACGCTGAGATAGCTTTAAAGTAGCGGATTTTTTTTTCTATTATATTTATATTTTTTTCTATATATAGTTTTATGCTGATGCATATGTTACATAGCTGTAAGATTTCATCACAATCCGTCAAGTAGTTTTTGCGTGAAAAAGACACAAACATCCATCCACAGTAAATTAATTTTTTATAATATAAAGAGGATTCAAGTACCATTTTTATCTACAGACTGAGTAAAATATGTAATAATTATTGTAATTGCACATTTTTAACGAAGTCGTTATTTTTAGTTTTGATAATTTGGCTCGATTTCGATTTAATTATACAAGTTATTAGTTATTGCTCGGGGCTACGTTTACGTTTAATTGGTACCACATGTTTAACAACAGACTACAGAAATATTATCACAATTTAGTTAATTTATCAACAATTCATCAAATTAATTTATCAATAATTTTTGTAGGAGGTACAGCTACGCTGAAGCTATTACTGGTTTCAGCATGAATGGGTCGGCTCGTCCGGGGTAGTACCACCCTCTCACAGAAAACCGACGTGAAGTAACAGTGCTTGCACTGTTGCGTTTCGTTCGGTCAGTGAGAGCGCCGGAGGCCCACTTATTTAAAAGGCCGGCAACGCACTTGCGACTCCCCTGGTGTTGCTTGTGTCTATGGACGGCGGTGATCACTTACCATCAGGTGACCCACCGGTTCGGTTGCACCCTATAACATAAAAAAAAAAAAAAACAATAGAAGAGTTTCAGAGTTTTTCATTAATATTATATTTCCATGCGTATCTTTAATAATTGTAAGTGTACTAATTTAGCATTTTAGTGACACGGAAAAGTTTACTTACTTATTCCTCTGGCACTACAAAAAACATTGGTATCGAAAATTATGTTGGCGTCTGTACCAATCGTGATACTGTATCACAGACGACACCTCTAGGTTTAAAAAATTGTTGAGAATGTTAAATATTAGGAGTAGTATTGTGTGTGTGTGTGTGTACGTTTGTAGGTAGTAATATTCTTGAAACGCATTTTAAAATTAAAACACAGAGCCGATACCGATGTCTAGAGAAATAAACACGAAAATGAACGATAACTGCTACATAGTATATAACGAATGATTAATTAAAATACGATCATTCGAAAGCGAAGTTCAAAGCGATTTTCTTTCCTTACAAGTTATAATCACGGAGTTTAAATGCAAATTGAACGGGCGCGGGGTGTGGGAGGGACGCGTGCACGCGCGTCGGATGCGCTCGCGCCTTTTTTGGCTTCACTAATTTATACTACCGGGGTAGGGTTACAATGTTATATAAAAAAAAACCATAAATACTTCACGGAAATTCATTATTACCTGGTACTATAATACAAGTATTCATAAATAATTTTTCTCGATGCGAATGAATGAATTAATTTAAATAATGGTAACTTTATATACTATGTTCTTTAAATATTAATTCATAGTAATGAAAAAAAATAATAAAAAAGCAAAGATGTATTGTAACAGCATAATCGATATTGCACGCGATTTGTGAGTTAAACTTTATTTTAAACATAAATAAGCTAAACGTTAATAAAATCGAATTGCTAATATAAAACGGATCTAAAATCGATGGCTAAAATATCATACAAAGCCAATACTCCATAAGAGTAATAAAGTATTTAATTTGTTTACATGTGAATTAGACTAGCTACTGATAATGTATAGAAAACAGTACGGGGCCATTTAAGATGTATATTAGTACCATTTGTAGGTGGTAGAGCTACGATTGTAGGTGGTAGAGCTACGCTGAAGCTATTACTGGTTTCAGAATGAATGGGTCGGCTCGCCCGGGGTAGTACCACCCTCTCACAGAAAACCGACGTGAAGTAACAGTGCTTGCACTGTTGCGTTTCGTTCGGTCAGTGAGAGCGCCGGAGGCCCACATATATTAAAAGGCCGGCAACGCACTTGCGACTCCCCTGGTGTCGCTAGTGTCTATGGACGGCGGTGATCACTTACCATCAGGTGACCCACCTGTTCGTTTGCCCCCTATAATATAAAAAAAAAAAAAATCCTTACAATATATGACATTTGTCAAATAACATCAGATATCGTGTTCCCAACATCTCGTCTCCACCCGACAACCGATACTTGCCTTTGGAAACAGGTTAAGAGTAATTTAACTACACGAGTAGTGATAACCCTGGACAGGAGTCGATAGCCGACTGCAATTACCTCTGACGGAAGCCGCAGAACAAAGATTATGTAAAGGACAGACAGGTTTTTGCTCTCTTAGAGATGCGCACAAGCTGCCAATCAAGTCGCAATGAAGATGGATGCTTTTAAGGAGAGACAATCTATGTGGATGCAGACTATTCTCATAAGTTTGCGATAATAGTGGAAACATCGTTCATGGGATTTATGAGGCTTGCAACCAACTGTTTATAGATAAATCGGTAGAGGAAGCCTGTGAAATTAATTAAATAGGGTGTACATATAAAAATGATCACAGTCTTATTTTTGTTCTATATTTCGCCTTATTAAAAACCTGGAACACCATAATGTCCTACCAATCCTGTTATAATATCCGTTTTTCAATCCTGTAAATTGACATTTACTAATGTCAACCTGGAAAATAATGTTGTCACATTTTGCCTTAATTTCCGTTAATTTGAATCGTTAAATTTTCATTGAGTATTTTACGTGTTACAAAAAATTAAGAGTTGGCCCATGACAATCGCTATTTTATTGTTCGGCCTTCACCCTCGTAGCGTTCAATGTTTTGTTAGCAATTAACAATAGAACTCTCCCACATTTTTACGGTTAATTTCGTTTGGTGTAAAATCATTACTTTATAATTATTCTTTTTTATTTTTTTTATGTTATAGGGGGCAAACGAACATGTGGGTCACCTGATGGTAAGTGATCACCGCCGTCCATAGACACTAGCAACATCAGGGGAGTCGCAAGTGCGTTGCCGGCCTTTTAAGTAAGTGTACGCTCGTTTCTTGAAGGTTTGTAACTCGTAATGGTTTGGAAACACAGCCGCTGGAAGTCGATTCCACAAGGTCGAAGTTCGAGGCAGAAATGATCTTGAGAACCTCACCGTTGAAGACCTCCACTCATCAAGGTGGTGTGAATGAAATTTCAGTTTCAGGCGGGTTGTACGATAGTGGAATGTATCGGCGGGTATCAGTCCAAACAACTCCTCGGAACACTTTATAAATTTAAGTAACTCGCAAAACATGATATGTTCCTTTATGGAATTAAATAAGCGGACATAGTACTTACATACTAAGTTATTTTTGAGGATTGAGTAACAGAAAAACTCGATTATTACGTTTTGACGGTATAAATTGTGCAGTCGGTTGTGTGAAGCCGATATTTAAGGACGATTTACAAGGTGCAAAACAATGGGGTACATGATTAAGGCTATCCTTGTTTTTGACATTAAAACTACAGGCAAATACATTTCACCAAGAAAAATGTCCGACACAGTCGCTGTGACTATAAAATTTCGTGTATCCCAGTTCGAAACATCATACATACACACGACATCTAAAAACAAAATGTTGTCTACCAATTCCTTTCTTACATGTTTCAAATTGACGGTATGTTTATATACGAAGATTGTTGAGTTCATAAAGGTCGTCTGGCAACACTGTTCCGAACCTTACACAGATTATACCGTTGATAAATATTACCACCTCATGGATTCAAAGCTAACTGGTCAGGTCGGCTATTAACCGATTACGTAACGTGAAGCGAGAGTGAGGGGAAGATCAACAACAATAAGTAACAATTGCAAAAAGATTCATACATTCCTTGGCGCGAGTGTACTACGCCCACCTGACATTTGCGCACCTGCGATTGCGCAATGCGACGCATCACGCAGCGCTTGAGTCGCGTCGTGTCCATCCGAAGTTCGTGACATAATGTTCAAGATGTACAGTTAGCACATTACACACACATATATATATATATATATATATATATATATATATATATATATATATATATATATATATATATATATATGTATATATATATATATATATATATATTACCAAATAGTTACATAACATGTGCCTTATATTAGTTCTCAAGATATCTACATCTTTTTTCAGTAATATATCTTTGTAGAGTACTTTATATTGAGGCATATATATAGGTATAAATATTATATATATATTGCTGAAAACAAGCTGATTATAACAGAACTAACATTGATTTCCTTATTTTTTCATTTAAAATTGGAATTGGTTTTCTTTTAATAAAACAATAATAATAATAATCTGTGTACAATTCTCATCCTAAACAAAAAATTTAATGATTAAAATTTCATATAAAATGTTCCCTAGATTGTGTTGATATTTATAAGTTCACTGTAAACGTATTTTAGAAGAAGGATAATGTTATTTAGATTATGTCTATTTATTGTTACATTCTGTAGTTTAAACAGCTTGTCATACGCTAATATACGAAGTTTCGTTAGAACAGTCTTAATTGTGGTAACTGTAACATTTGTGATTTAATAAAATGAAAAGGTAGTAAGTGTTTTACTTTCCAATACTAATACTTTCCAACTAAACAACTCGTGTATTGCTTTATGAATAAAAAATAATCAACATATTTAAGATATATATATTATTTTGTAGGTTAAAAAACTTAATGAAATGTTCGTATATGAAACATATAGTTTCTACGATTTAGTAAGGAAAAGAATAACCATTATAAGACAGGAGTTAAACTAAATATATCATTATGTATTTTCACTATAATGTACACTTTGTGTAGTAGTACCAAGAAATAAATACGGGACAGCGTTAACTTGCATCACCATGGCCGCATTGATGACTAATAGGCGGTAATTAAGTTTAATAACATGCAGTAATGCCACGTGCATTGTTTTGGCGTAATTACACGGGGTACGGTTAAATTGAACGGCGACGCGCGGTGCGTTTTCGTACGTAATTTTTGATGTGGCCACGGATTAATTCATAATTGAGGGGACGGTAATAAAAGGACCGCTTTGCGTATATTGAATAATAAGGTAATTTTTTAAAGCTGCAGCGTTTGACCAAGCGTCTGATGTTAAGTGGTAAAGTGGACTAAGATACACACATGCTGTCAGGGGTACACAGACAAAGATCAAATTATTCATCACGAAACAATATATTTTTCCAGAGGGATATATCAAATATACATTTGCGAGTATATGCGCCCGTAAAAGTTAGTCAAATAATAATCCACTAACTTATTTCATCTACATGCTTCAGAATTTTCTTTCGAAGTATGCAAATTTTCTACTGTGATTGATTGAAAATCTTTAAAATATTCATATTAATTTGAATAATCTAATGTATTTGTTGAATTTAAACAATTATGTAATTTTGCTAATACACTAATTAATGGATATAACTAAGAAATACAAACATTAAGCTTCGTAACAATAATATTGAAACGTGAATAACTGATGAATATAACTCCGACAGCAGTCGACGGAGTAGCCCATTATCGTTTTACCGTTAACCATAAAATTCCCTTCCTCGTGCACATAGATTACTCCAGAGCAGTCCCGCGGGTCCCGGGAACCGTGGCGCGTCTAATCCCGGGAATGGTTTCCGCGTCGGCGCCTTTGTGATCGACTCACGCGCATCCTAATAGACACGATACGTAATCAAAATCTCGAAATGGTAATGCTTTGTACAGTCGACACGAAAGTCAGGCATAATTTGAACTAAATTATGTATTTTTCTTGATTTTTACTCGTAGGAAAATTTTGGGATTCTGTATACAAAGGGTAATATTCCAGATGCTTTGTTAAGTTCCGCTTTCGACTCCGTGTTTTAAGTGCTCGTTTAAAAGCCCGGTGAATCTGTAAACACCCGTCATTTGAAATTAAAAAATTGCTTTATTAGGTTTTTATAGCTTTATACATAATGAGAATTTAAAAGTAAATTTTGAAGCAATATCTGCTATTGCGACATACATTATACATACAAACTGGATCCAGTCATTAATATGTCGCTAGTTTTAAGGATTGCTTTGTTAAGGTTTTATAAGTTGTACTATTTTGAAGTAATATCTGATATTGCATAACACATTATGAGTGCTAACTGGGAGCAGTCATTAAAATGCCGCTTTTCTGAATATTTGGTTGGAACGGCTCGAGTCAGTTCGTATTATCAATACATCCTTCGGAAGCAAATGCAGTAGCGTAACCACCATTGCTTTACGGCTATAATACAAAGTGTTAACGCCTTCATACTCGAACACTGCAGTTTATACCACTCTTATCTATCCATATAGCAAGTAGAAATACTTCTATTTTTATTATTTATATTTTGTCACTTATAAGTAGAAAATTCAGGACCCAAAAAGATATTAATTAACTCAAACTATTGCTGTCTGTACGTTTAATAAGCAAAATATTCATTTAAAGTCCTTAAAGTCTAGTATTAGCTTAACTCATAAGTTCATTTACAAGTTACGATGTTCGTCAACGTGCTTTGAAATAACCGTTCTAAGCTTTGAGCATTAGCATTAGTGTTGCGGCTAAAAGTTTTTCGTCTTATCGATAAAACTAATTCGGCCGCGTTTGCCGCCTCATGAAATAATGCTATCTCGATAAATTCGAGCTTCTGCGCATTTTGATGCCCTATTTATAAGCTTCCGCTCTGTTCGTTTTATTTTGGAATTTTTAAATAACCCCGTAGTAATGATATCTTTCTAGCATTTTTCTAACCATTTAAGGGAAACTAAATACAAATCTCGAAATTTATTGTATTTTTTGTAAATTTCCTTTATTCTTATTTCTGCCAGTTTTATCTGTTACTTTATATGCGAGATCCATAAAATTATATTAAAAAAATGTCGGAAAATTAAAAGCAAATTATAGTTTTCGAGAAAAAACGACAAAAAATTATAAATACAAAAAAAGTCGAAATGTTAGAGGAGAAGAAATACGAAAAAACATATAATGAAATGTTATATATAAAAGAGTCACTAATGAAAGTCGAACACATCAAATTCAAATACAGCTTAATTGGTTACTACTATCTTTTATATGGAATAATTAACATATTTTAAATATATAATTAACAATAACCTGCCATCTTAAGTAGCTTTGAATAATATACTAGAAATGCTGTATAGTTAATTGTCAAAAAGCGAGAATAATTATTTATTTAATTGTGGAATTGTAGTATACTTTTGTTTATATGGATTTTCAGTAAGAAATATCGCTTATAAATAAATATCGCTTCCTCAGTTCCGGTTAGTGTACCTCGTATATGTTGTGATACGTACAGGTTGGCATGACAGCCAGTGACAGTTGTGGTTTCTATACATACTTACGCGTTGTATAAGAATCAACAATATATTTATTATGTTTCTTCGTATTTAAAATACTATTTTTTACACTTTATAGGTTATAAACTTTTACCACAATCTCACCTAATATTAAATGACGACGTGGTCTAAGATGGTAAGCACGCTAACACTAAAAGGGGTTCTGGTTCTCAATTGCAGCTGCCGGAGCACACCTGTAGCTGCTTGACGATGATGATAGATCTTCAATTTGAAATTAGGGCAGGTAGCGGGCGGCGAGATTAGATACCACTTTGCTATGGTTTCATCACGATATTTTACTTCACCCAAAGCTCTGGCTCATTGGTAAAGATTTGAACCTACGGCAATCGAAGCTCGGGAATACACTAACCACTGACTAATCATTATTATTATTATTTTTGGAACGAAGTTCCTTATCGCACGGTACGGACTTGGCGGATGGGGACTAGGAAGAAAAGTGTAAGATTTTTCCATCACGACCATTTCTATAGTGTAGACGGTTATCCATAGCGCGTATATTATTGCTACAAGGCAGCCAATAAATTCGCACCGGCTGTGCAGGTATAGTGTTTACATGATATACGTGTCAACGGTTTCGTAGCATATTGTGTGTAGTTATTGTAGTTATACTTATGTTTATCTGATGAAATTTATAATGAATTAGATGAATTGAATGATGTTCATTAAAATGTTTATTTTCACAACTCGAAAAAATATTTTAATTACGAAATGTCCTAGCATTCTTTCAATTCATTATTTATTTCGGAGTTTCATTTAATTGTTTTCAGAAATTAGTAGTAATGTATTTAGTTGTGTTTGTTAATCAATAATATAATACGTTTATCGATAATAATATATTACGAAAAGTACTTTACTCCAATCGAGTGTTCCACGTCACTCATTTTAGTTTTTTATATCATTGACAATGTGGCATGTGTGGCAATAGCGTAATTAAAAAGTAGATTTAAAATTTTCAGACCTCTCAGTGAAAAATAACAAAAAAGAATGTATGGCGTATTAAAACACAAATTAAAATCCCGAAACAAATTAATAATTGCGATACACTTTTGTTAAGATTTAAAAAGTTCGGCTGAACATGTCGATAAATATACAATGCCGAATGCAAGTCACAACTCTAAGACAAATAGAGATGCACACAATACGCTAATAGCACTTCTCGCTGAAAATATTTATTCGGTGATATGCCTACATTTCGTCTGGCACTCTAAGAGCCAACTCTCACGGAGCAACAATAAATCTTGTCAACATACGTGATGTTTATGTTGGCAACATGTTTTGTATTTTAATTTTGATGTTTTTTAATGATAGCTCTCTCGCTTCACGTGGTCGTGATCAGTTTCGAATATCAGATTAAATTAATGGTGTAAGACCATTCGCAGTTAAGAGGTGGGGTATGGGTTACGTAAATGGGATATGATGCGGGGTAAATATTTCCTAGTGCCTAAGTGAGGAAATCTTTCGAAGCGATGATAGCTTAACTGTAACAGGATTGTTAGATTGTGGTCGAACGCTGTGTAACAATATCAAAGTTATAATGGTTCAATGGCAGTTAAGTCTTATGCTTTGGTGAAGGAAAACATCGTGGTACAATAGTGGCATGATGATGAGGCATTTTCTGGAACTCGTCTGGTTAATTAAGAATTTAAAATTGATGATTATGTCTCATTTCTACCCTTTGGCTTGAAAGAGAAAATAGAAACGCGTCTTTAATATGTCATTATATAATATGTCTCTGCTTGTAAGATTTATAGAAATATATGATATAGTTAATTAAACTTTCAGACAACGTACAAGATAATAAGTAATAAGAATTATCGACTTTAATCCCTATGTGATTTTAATAGATTATTTTATGGTTTACGTTTATTTCATTCTGAAGGAGAATGCAGTTAACAGTATAAACATTGGTTCGATTAATAAACAATACAGTGCTAAACGCTATAAAGTAGAAAGTGTGAGATTACTGTGTCCGTATGTTGGTGTGTGTGGGGACACGCAATGAATTCTATTTTACACTAGACGCGTTGTTCCGTACTAAAACAATGAATACCAAGCAACGTATCATGGACAAAAACTCAGATAGCGACGCATTTGTAACGAAAATAGATACAATATTAAAATGCAGTAATCAAGAAAACGCCAGCTCATTATAATCTTGGATATATTCATGAATGTGTAGCGTTTCTTGACGAAACATTTTTGTACGTCCGCAACCCCGAAAAGGGACGCCACAAAAGAGGCGTCGCTTGGGGAGAGACAAAGGACAACTACCTGAACGATCTCCGTTAGGAGAAACATATTTAGATATTATTCATTCTGTGTGCGCGACTGAGTAAACTACATAGTATATAACTCACGTGATGATATATTAATCTGTGTGTTTATAACGATTAACTTGTGCAGTCATAATAAACTTTATACATTATATATTTAAACGGTGTTTTCAATCGAAACCCCAAACTGGTGACTCCGACGACTGCGCTACCTAGAGCTAATCACCACGACATTGTTGGGTGATAGTGTTTTGGCGATATAAAAGTTTTTCACCATCGCAACTTTAGTACATCAAGTGGTGTGAATCTGCTTCGGCTTGTTCTGAAGGTCCATAGAAGCAGCTACACCGGGACACACACAAGATTTTTTTTCACGTCTAACAAACTTATACACTGTACCTGGTATTTTAATTTTATTAATTATTAACAACACATTTCTAAGTATTACTAACTCTGTGATCCATGTTTTAATTAATCATTGTGTTGACAATTTATTACATGTCTCAAATGTTGCATCGCACTTAATTGGTAATATTTTTGTTAAATCAGCTGTACAATTACATAATCATATATAGTGTTACAAAATTTAATGGTCTAGTATTAAGGGGTCTATGTGGTTCACCTTACTTTTTATATATTTTTGTATATTACTGTGGTATTAAGGAATTCCTGCATACATTTTAACCTATTGTTCTCATTTTGTTGCGTCATTATCATTGTTCTAACTATCATTAGATTTATGGTTCATGGTTGTGAGACTAATTCCATTAGTATAAAATTTTACTAATACTGATTTATTTTATAGTATAAATTTTGTAATTTAACAATATCATTTTTTTTTGGTGTTCTGTATGTATTAGCGTGTTTTGTCTTTTTGGAATTTTTTGTAACTAATATAATCTAATTAGTTTTAGCAAACTTTACAACCTGCTATTCTATTCTGGTTTGTCCAGTTAGACAAATGGAGACCAATAAGAATTTAATAGAGGAGAATACTTTGTTGCATCAGCAAAATGCAGCTTTACTTGCGGAAATACAAAAATGCAAAAGTCAAAATCCTGAAAACACAAACACACCCCCTGCTGACTCAGTTCCTATTCCTCAATCTCCTTCGGTATGCAAGGTGGCGGTCAAACTCCCACCATTCTGGGCTGACCGTCCTGCTATATGGTTTGCACAGGTGGAGGCACAATTCTCTATACCAGGTATATCTGCTGATTTGACCAAATTTAATTATGTTGTTGCTCAACTGGATACTCGTGTAATAGGTGAAGTCGAAGATATCATTCTTCGACCTCCACTGGAGGATAAATATATTAAACTTAAGTATGAGCTCATTCGCAGATTGTCCACATCTGAGGAGCAACGAGTCCGGCAACTCGTCAGTGATGAAGAGTTAGGTGACCGTCGTCCCTCGCAGTTTTTACGTCACCTGAAATCACTTGCAGGGAATGCTCTTACAGATGTAAATTTGCTCCGTCAGCTGTGGATGCGTCGTCTACCTCAACATATTCAAGCGATATTGGCTGCTCAGTCCGAACTTTCTTTGGACAAAGTTGCTGAGCTAGCGGATAAAATTTTAGAAGTTTCACCAGGCATGAATATTTCTCATCCAGCGGCTGTATTTTCAGCCAGTTCTTCTAAAGTATCGCCTTCATCTCTTGACGATATCATGCGACGCCTTGACGAGCTCACTCATGAGGTTAATTCACTTAAGGCTGAACGATATAGGGAAAGATCTCGAGGTTGTTCACATCAGCGCGAACGTTCACGGACACCCAGTAATCCAAAAATGTGTTTTTATCATAAAAAATTTGGTATTAAAGCAGCAAAGTGCATAAAACCTTGCACCTGGACACCGTCCCTGCCGGCGGGAAATGCGGACAGCAGTCTTTAGCGGCGACGACTGACTGCTTAACGGAGAGTCGCCGATTATTTGTCACCGAAGGCGTATCAAAGCGCCGGTTCCTAATTGACACAGGCTCAGATCTCTCCTGTTACCCATACCAGTGGTTAGCAAATAAGCCAACACGGTCGAACTATACATTAGTTGCTGCTAATGGTAGTGAAATTCGTACCTTTGGTCACATTCAATTAACACTCAATTTAGGGTTGCGACGCGACTTTCAATGGCAATTCATTGTCGCTGATGTTAACGTTGCCATTTTAGGCTCTGACTTCTTGGCACACTATCGACTTATGCCCGATTGTGCCAATAAGAGGCTAGTTGATAGTAATACTGGTTTGAGATGCATCGCGACTATTACAACTTTGGCTGAATCCAGCGTCAAAGTTATTTCTACTCCATCATCAGGATTTGGGGCCATTCTCGCAGAATTTCCATCAATTACTAAGCCGTCCGGTTTGTTTCGTGAACACAAACACAATACAGTGCATCACATATTGACCACTGAGGGCGCCCCCATTTCTTGTCGTCCTAGGCGTTTAGCACCTCAAAAGCTTCAAGAAGCTAAAAAAGTTTTTGACGACATGGTGAAATGTGGGACAGCTAGACCATCGCAAAGCTCTTGGTCTTCACCTCTTCATATGGTCCCTAAACGTGATGGCACTTGGCGACCTTGTGGGGACTACCGCGCATTAAATTCGCGCACAATACCTGATAGATATCCGGTTCGTCATATCGGTGACGTCGGTCACAACATAGCTGGCTGTACCATATTCAGCACAATTGACCTCGTCAAGGCGTACCAACAGATACCAGTTGCACCTGAGGATATTTGTAAAACGGCAATCATAACACCGTTCGGACTTTATGAGTTTAATTATATGACGTTTGGTCTGCGTAACGCAGGTCAAACTTTTCAACGTTTTATAGACGAAGTTGTCCGAGGGTTAGATTTCTGTTTTGCCTATGTCGATGACATTTTAATCTATTCTCGTGATGCTACCCTACATGCTGAGCATCTCCGTGTTGTTTTCAGACGATTTGAAGAATACGGAATAATCATAAATCCAGCAAAATGTGTGTTTGGTGTTCCTGAGGTAACTTTCCTCGGAAATCGAATTTCAGCAACTGGAACTCAACCGCCACCTGAACGCATTCAAGCTCTGCAAGATTTTCCTCTTCCAAAAACCGTACAGGGTCTCCGCCGTTTTCTTGGAATGATTAATTATTATCGCCGATTTTTGCGAAATGCTGCAATGTTGCAAGCACCGCTAATTGAAGCAATTGTTGCTACTCCAGGAAAGGGCTCCACACCTCTCCATTGGACACCTGAACTTGAGGGATGTTTTAAGACCTGTAAAGAAAGTTTGTCATCTGCAACTCTTTTGGCTCATCCTCTGCCTAATACTGAATTAGGGCTTTTTACCGACGCTTCCACTTTCCACGTCGGTGCCTGTCTTCAACAGAAAGTTGGCGATGCTTGGGAACCTCTGGGTTTCTTCAGTAAAAAGCTGAACTCTCGCCAGTCCCAATGGCCAGCCTACTACAGAGAACTGTTTGCAGTATATGAGAGTGTGCAACATTACCGGCATGTCCTGGTTGCACAACACGTAACAATTTATACTGATCATAAACCATTGATTTACGCTTTCTCACAACGTCGTGAGAAGCTTCCACCGGTTCAGTTAAATCAACTTTCTTTTATATCGCAATTTACAACAGACATTGTTTTCATAAAAGGCATAGACAATACAGTAGCGGATACCATGTCCCGAATAGAAGCGGTTAGTTCTCAGTCTGACCATTCTGCTCTTGCTTCTTGCCAAGAACTTGACGACGAGTTGAAAATGCTTCGTAACGATGCAAATTCTTCTCTTAAATTAGAGAACGTTGCAGTTCCTGGCACAAACACCACGTTGGTTTGTGATACCTCTTCAGGTCGACCACGACCATTTGTACCAGAACCAATGCGCAGAAAGTTTTTTAATCAATTGCATAACCTAAGTCACCCTAGTGCTAAATCTACCATCAGGCTTCTTTCCGATCGTTTTATTTGGCCGGGAATGGCCAAAGACTGCCGCCGTTGGTGCCAAACTTGCTTAGCTTGCCAGCGAAGCAAGGTGTCTCGGCATACGCAGTCACCGCCTGGACACATCTCTAGCCCCACAGCTCGGCTCAAGCATGTTCACATTGACATTATTGGTCCTTTGCCAGTCTGTTCTGGTTACCAATACTGCTTAACTGCTGTGGATCGCTACACTCGGTGGCCCGAAGCGTGGCCTATGAGTGGAATAACCGCAGAAGAAGTAGCGAGTACCTTTGTGGCTGGCTGGATTTCTCGTTATGGGGTGCCTGCCGTTATTACAACAGACCAGGGACGGCAGTTTGAATCTGACCTGTTCAGACGCCTTACAGACATGTGCGGTACCAAGCGCATTCGAACTACGAGCTATCATCCTTGCTCCAACGGACTCGTAGAGCGCATGCACAGGCAATTAAAAGCCTCTCTCATGTGCCACGAATGCCCTTGGTTGAGTGCACTACCGTGGGTTCTTTTAGGGATGCGCTCTGCCTTCAAGGAAGATTTGCAAGCTACAGTTGCAGAGTTACTCTATGGAGAAACATTAACTCTTCCAGGGGAATTTTTGTCATCTAGTACATTATCTGGATGTAAGGAACCGTCGGAATACATACTAAAATTAAAACAGCAAATGTCGAATTTGCGTCCCGTTCCGGCTTCTCAACACAGCAAGCCGTCTGTTTTTATATTTAAAAAGTTAAGCGAAACGTCACACGTTATGCTTAGAGACGATGCCATCCGACGATCCTTACAACCACCTTATTCTGGTCCTTATAAAGTTATTTCTAGGGCTGAAGATGGCAAGACATACGTACTAGATGTAAAAGGTAAACGGATTACGGTCAGTGTAGACAGACTCAAGCCTGCCTTTATAGAGGATTGTCCATCGCATCTCAACAAAGTCATCCCACCTGTTCCTTCTGTACCTTCATCGCCTGCTGCACCTGCACACGAAGCTAACTATACAACCAGGTCCGGTCGTCGAGTTCATTTTTCGAAACCTTTCGACCTTTAATTCCTTTTTTTCTCGCTATGTGGTTTTTCCTTCTCCGTAGGGGGGTGGTGTAGCGTTTCTTGACGAAACATTTTTGTACGTCCGCAACCCCGAAAAGGGACGCCACAAAAGAGGCGTCGCTTGGGGAGAGACAAAGGACAACTACCTGAACGATCTCCGTTAGGAGAACCATATTTAGATATTATTCATTCTGTGTGCGCGACTGAGTAAACTACATAGTATATAACTCACGTGATGATATATTAATCTGTGTGTTTATAACGATTAACTTGTGCAGTCATAATAAACTTTATACATTATATATTTAAACGGTGTTTTCAATCGAAACCCCAAAAATGTATGAAGCTGTTATGTTATGTTATGAGCTGATACACGTGACTTCATCTGTGTTGTTTATTATCTTAATAACATATTTTATGTACCTATAGAGAAAAAACGTAAACACCACACCGCTTCCTCGCTTCTCCACGGCAAAAATTTAATATTTGAAAAAGGACTGAGCACAGCAAAACTAAAAAACCCAGTGTGTCGTAAAGACACATGATAGAAGTGAAACTTCTGTATTACAAGGAAATAATAATATTAAAAAATACAACAAAAAGCCAACGTAACGCGATGTTCCCAGGCGGTCACCCGTCCAAGTAATAACCGCGCTGGATGTTGCTTAACTTTGGTGACAGGACGAGAACCAGTGTTTCGAATACCCGACAGTGTTATACACATACCCCCACCACTTTTTGTCACATAAAAAGGATGGCTATTAGAATTTCAATTTTTTGTAACGGGCCCAAAAAGACAGAACTTAATTATTTTACTTATATAGATGTATTTAGTGTAAATTTACAATATGTTTGTGATTGCGTCACAACATTTGTAGGCTTTATGACGTGTACACACAACACACAAATGTGAATTTAGTTATTATGACATCTACTTCCACCGTAAGTTACATATCAAATTGCGCGTCTAGAAAAATAGATGGAAGTAGTTGGGTAGGTACACGCTTTGGCTTCTTAACTATGGGTAATTTCAAATTGGCCGTGTGATCAGCGATGACTTACAAAGAAATATTTCAATCCATTATTACAATTGACTCGTTAACGACCGCGATATTCGTTTGTATCGGGTATTGGTGTCAGTTACTAACTTTTTATAATGAGGCCTCTCTTGAATGTTATTCGACTAAATTTAGAAGGTTCAGTAAATCGTATAATGACTTTCTTTCATGGCGTCAATGTTATTCCGCATGTTTGCTGTTGTATCGGTGTCAGAGTTTAAGCCAACAAGGTGTTTAAAGAAGAAAGTGGTTGGTAATGAATAGGTGAGAATAATGATAAAATCATTGTTTGTTAATTTAAATTGGCTATTAAACAAAATTCACGACTTAAGTTTTTTTTTTTGCACGGACTAATCTTGAGAAATGCAACGTAAATTTGAATTATTTTTTAAAATGTTATAGATTACTTAATGAACAAGGTTATAGATTATCTAACACCACGTTACGGCGATTAAGATCAGAGCAATTATAAAGTGTAGGTCAGGAAGCACGATAAACGAGAACGAAGTAGTGCGGGATGACACGTGATCGTTAACCGCGCAACGTTTAAGGCGTATTGGCAATTTCCAACATTTTCTTACTAGCAGAACATGATTCTCATTTATCAGTAGCCTTTGTTTTGGGCAACCTGAGAACAAAGTTAATAAATGTAGACAAACAATTATTTGTTCTTACAACTGAATGACAATGATGGGTAAACTGAAGGTTTAAACATTTTATCAAATCCATTTAAAGTAAATTTAGATACAATAACGTGATATCTTTATTTCTAAGGTGGCGGAATTTAACACACAGATATGTGGCCATCAATTAATGAAAAAGCAATGTTTTTACTCAGAAATGGCACTGCACGTATGTGTCTATATACATAGTTTTTTTTTCATATTAGGCTAAGTCGCGTTAGTGACCATTTCAATATATTTCAAAGAATTATCAAGAATTAAACTTAAAATAGTTGCGCGGTACGGCTTTGCACCGTAAAACCGCCATCTATTATAATCTTATCGAACTAATAGAGATAATCATTACTCTTTGTAAATAAACAAATAATTTACAATAAAATAATATTGCGATTATAAATTAAGATATAAACTATCTTATCATTCAACTTGGATGAAAGTGCACACAGTGTGTAAAATTTAATTAAAATCGGTTCAGTAATTTAGAAGTCCATTGCGGACAAACAACGTGACACGCAATTTATATATATTAATATTGCATAAACTTAGAAGTGACTAACATGGAATTTTATTTATACACCGACCTGAAACTAACCGAGAACTATCAACTTTTGATATGAAAACGTAAGACACGTAAAATGATTAACATAGAAAAACAAAAACCCGACCACAAAATTACTACAATTTATCTATATCAATGACCGACTTGTTCAATCAAATATACATAAGTTAATAATTTTTTATACGCCTTTTTTATACTCAAACGTAATAATACTTATATATAGACTACTTCACTCCTACGCTTAAGACGAATGAAGCGAAATATCCATATGCTAAAATCTATGAAACTTACTCGGTTATTGAACGTGTGACAAAAATAAACGTACGTAAAAATATATACGAAAAATATTGAAAATTAAAATGACGTGTGCAATCTTCAAAATTAATCCGAACTTTAAATGAAATTTTATTATGGACGTTCGTAAAGTTTTGTAAAATCTATAAAGATTTTCAAGTTGTAAATTGGTCTTTAAAAACACACGTCTGTACCGTTTGACAGCCAATCATCGCTAATGATCAAATACGATAAAAAATTAAAATTTACCGACTATTGCAAGTTTAACGAACATCATCAATTTAACGATCACACTGCAAAATCAAAGGCCAATACTATAATAATCATGAAAAAACGAATAAACAGCAAATATTTAGAAATAAAATAATTTATAATCGGTCATATAATATTGAAATGGCAACGAAGCTAAAGTTGGCGGTGTCTCTGGGGTCAACTGGTCAGTCTGTGGGCGTCCTACTTAGGTTCAACTTACAGGTGAAGGGGAATACATACGGTTTGTAATTCTAACTTACACATGTTTTTTACAGTAAACTTTTTTATTATAACTTTGTTCTTCGAAAGCACAAAGTCTATAGATTTGATAGGGCGATAATTTTAAGTAAAAAAATGTATTAAACAGAGAACAGTTTTCCCAATAGTAGGCACCGGATATTTTTTTTAATGTTCACTAATTCAAATACCGTGGTATTTTCATTTATTTTTTCTTAGAAACCATACAACTATACCAATTTTCTGAACTTCGAGTTTATCGATAGCAATATTTTGCTTTTAGGGTGAATCGATGCAAAAACTTATAAAAATAATAAGTAAAACTTCTCGTCAAACAGGGAACTTTAGTTTACTATGTAGTCTTTTAAAGGATTATGGCAATACTTAACCCTTTTAGCAGTAATAAATTTAGCAGTTAAATCTCATTTCCTATGAATCATACTTCGACCCTTTTAGCACCTGACCACAGAAATATCTCACAGGAAATGAACCGATCTTCTTGTATCGCAGGCATGAAATCTATATTTTAGATATATAAAATAAATACAAGAAATATTATTTGAACGTAGACTTTTATTATTATCATAGTAACGTCTCCGGTCGTAATTTCGCTCCGTGTTTTTCAAGCGATCTGTACGGCCACGGTAAACGGGTCGGCGCGGCGTCGTAACTCTTTCATTACAAGTCGGATGAGCATCTCATTACCGAGAGTGCCGGTGTGACGAGACGTTAAAGGGAAGTCGCTCAAATTCTTCACGACATACGTGTGGATTGTGAATTGTGAAAGGCGAAATTAAGAGGTAGCCTCGGTTCGTAAATTCGATAAAAAGTATTCACGCGAAACGTTCAATGTGAGATCTTATTCGTTTGTTGGCGTTTTTGGAACGTTTATAAATAATTACAGCATCGTAAATTAATTAGATTCGCGTGGGAGGTATTCGGTGAATTAATATCATCTGTCAAATTAAAAATTCATTTTTGTCAGCACAAATTTCATTTCTACATTACAGTTGCTAAGTACGGTTTTTAGAAATCGTTATTTGAAGTTTGTTTTATAAATTTCTACTTGAAAAGTGGCAGACCGTGAGACCGTAACGCGATCAAATGACTGAGTCCGTGAGCATGTGCCAGTGGTAATGAAAGGGAAAACTGCGCAGGAGCTCACCACGTGGGACGAAAGCGTTCACCGCTTACATACATAGCTGTGTTTTATTTAAATCTAATCACAGCCGTAATCATTATCTGTGTTTTTATTCAATACCACTGACAAATGACTAAACTGAAACGAATAAAACTATTATATGTTCGTAGTATAAATCTGTAGACATGAATTTGCGTTACGGTTTTGGATTTGAGATAAATAAATAAATGTTGTTGATAGAAACAATAGCAAAAATAAGATGTGCATGTAAACAGGGCAACCATTTATTAGAATTTAGTATATTACATTTTGATTAAAACTAAGAAGTGTATTGAAAATGAATAACATATGTGTTTCTTTAAGTTTGTAAAAAAAAATCATGTCAAATTAAAAGTTATACGGTCATGTCACCTAATTAATATTCTTCTCATTTAACCACTTCCCCTTAGATACTAAAGCGTGAAGATGAACTACCTATCGTATCTGCTTTCACATATTATGAGCACAAACGAATAAAATGTAAATTATAAACAAAAAAAAAGAAGAATTTGCGAATCTCTCGCGGATATCTTTAAACGTATCTGTTTTCACTCATAAAACAATCATTTCGATAATATCAATAATATATTTTCAATACAGCCCCATTACGGCCCAAAAAGCAATATCACGGTTGGCAAAGTCTTTCCGTATGAATTATTCAAAAACCATTGCCAGCGGCGGTTTTCGTAAATTGTGTACACGCACTGCCCCGGTACGGACGGTATTACGCAATAATACCACCGAAAGGAGTAAAATAATTGAAGTCTATATTAATTAACCGTTCCTTGCAACGCACATCGAATTAGCTAGCTCTGAGATGGCAGGATTCTTTCCAATTTACTTGATATTTATATATTATACCTTTATAAATTATATCCTATATGTTATTGTGATGTATAAGCTACATTACTGTACAGTTTAAACAACATTCGTTCAGTATTTTTTATGCGAAAAAGTACCAAACGTACACCAAACCTTAAAAAGATTCTACTTTATAATATTAATGGGGTTTATTTTCCATCCTTTTTTTTTCGAATTGATTATACGCTCTTGGCCTGATAGACTTTCATGGCTTCACCGGAGTAATAGTTTTCCACCCAGCTACATAATATTATATACCAAGTACGAGTAATGTTTATAAAGTTGTGGACAAAATTGATTTAATACGAAAATAAGATTGCAAAATCTTCATTACTTCGGCGTTATATAAAACAATATGGCGATAAGTAAAGAGCATGTAGGTTTATTTTTATATCAAGCACAAGAGAAGTAATTGTAACCGATACTTCACGTCTTGGGTTACATGCAGCTATGATCTTTGCAACATAACTAGTAAGACGTGTGAGTTCGGAAATTTATTTAGTCACAGACAAGACGTGGTTTGGAATTAAAGTAAATTATGCTGAATAGTGGACTAATAAGCTATCTTTCTGACAATAAGCAATAAACTATGACCATATCACTATACCATTTTATTATAGAATGGAAACAAAATGTTGTATTTATTTTATAAATGATCATTTACTATGGTATAACCCGATCCGTTCCTATAAAAATCACGTCTGATAAAGAGAATCGAATGTGCTGTATACACGAAGCTCATAAAATTTTAAAGCAAACCATTTTCTGTTGATTTATCATAAAAAAAAAACTTCGAGAAACCATTTCATCATTATAACGCATACTTTTTATATTTCCAAAGTAACTAAAAACTACTTTTTTTTATGACAAAACTTCAGATACGTTGAGAAATTATCGATTTATTAATGATATATTGATTTAACCAAAATAAAAATATATAAAATGTATTATTGAATGGTAAAATACGACAAAATAAAACAATCGAATTCCATTACTCGTTGGTAAAGTTTAACAACAAACCTTCAAAGTTGCGATGCTATTTATAATCGATAAAGAATGAATTTTAATTCGATTATATACAATACAGACAGACTGAATCTTTTATCTTACGTTCGCGTTATTGATTAAATTTCTTTATTTTAATACTTACACCAATTAGATAGAAATAGTATACAGTACAGATTAATGTATTCATATGAATTAAGTTGTCGCTTGTCCTGATTTATCAACGAAACCGATGAACGATGAATATGACGAGAAATTTGCTGGCTGATAGAGGACATTTTAGAATATTATCTAGACTACACATCGGTACACTTTTCCATAGGGATAAAGCAAGTAACAGTAAAATATAACAAAGATGAACAACATAATTGATGTAAATAAAATAGGTAGTTTCCTTAAAACAACAAAATCATTTTCCCTAAGCCGTGAACGCGAGCTAGCAAAGAATAAATTTGAATAACTCAAATCATGAGTAAACTTTACCTGTGTTAAATAACAATGGAATGCAAATGGTAGAGTTGACTGTTGCCGTAACAACATACCTAAATGTTACACTTGACCTCGTGTAAAATATATTTATATATATTTTGTTAATTTACCTTCCTCGTGGCGCGATGACACAAAGATAAAAGGCCATCATAAAACAAGATAAAAGTAAGTCATCACCAGAAATAACTGCAAAATCGTGTCGCCATGCGACGACGAACTAGGCGAACCGCTTCGAGCTCGTGCTTGAGTATTATAATATGCCTAAAGCTACATTTTTATATATAACCACAACTTGTATTTATTCAGGTCGTGTAGCAAGGGCATAGTTAACGTTATCATCCCGTAAATAGTATGTGGGTGCCAATAATAATTAAGTATGTAAAAATTAATAACAAAATTCAGCGCGTTGTCACCAACTCCGCCTTAACAGAACGGCATAAAGTGAAAATGTAATTCAAAAAGTAAAAGTGCAAATAGAACGTATGTATGTGGAAAAGCCGCGGGCAGCATATTCTGTGATCAGCATGCGCCCACGCGGCGACCGAGCGCTTTCTACTTACGAAACAGTTCAGGCGTCGTGTTAGGTGACAAATTACCTTCGAACGAGGTCAATGTTAGATAGAACGCTGAGTTTTAGCGTGTGACCTAATCGTGTTATCGTATCGTCTCGGACTCGACGATTATATCGTCAAGCTATATACGGTTTTGTTAACAGCTTTGCCGCAGGTGCTAAAATTTTAGAATTGCACTTCTTTTCGCGGTCAATTACGATAAATACTCCTGGTAATGAAACTGAAACTTGTAATTTACCAATGCATATTGATAAAGTAATAAAATATTTAATAATAATAGATGTAAATGTACTAGACAAGAAATATATTATTTTCCATAATTATAATAAAAACAACCATCGAATTATGCATATATGTTCAATATTGCGTTCGGTACGTCAGGCTTTGAAAACCTATTAAAGAATTAAATAATTAAAGGATATACATGCTCGATATAATTGCAAGAAAATCGAGTAAATGTAGAAAATGGGTACTTCGAGATATAAAATGCTGTGGTATAAAAATTTCTGTGTTGAAGTTTTAATGTCGTAAAACTTTGTAATAATACCTTCAACCAAAAAAATTGCTACAAGTAGTTTCAAAGTAAAATTTAACAATAAAATTTACCGATTAAGTTCATTGTTCTATTCATCCTTTACAAGTAAAATATGCATTTAGATTAACATTATAAAAGAAGTGGTTGGAATGAGATGATAAAATAATAATTGGTGGAGATAGTCAAAAAATAGAAACAACCGCATCCAAAATAAAAACAATTCTGTAACAAAAAACAAAAACCGTTCCAGATAAGTTGAAACCCACGGCCCTGATGCAAAAGATAAAAGAAGAAACCAATCAGAAACAAAATATGTTATTAGGAAAATAATCTTAAGAAGGTGTTACCCACAACAATAACTGTACGGAGCTATTGATTTCGAATTCGATTAACTTTGTAATCATGGTTTTAATTATCAGAGTCGGAAGCTATACGTCTCGTAAATCAATAAACCAACATTATATCGAAAGCAAATAGATTATCTCATAACCAGTAAATATTCGGCGGTTTGAAATTAAAGGCGTTAATTTACTAAGGAGGAGTTAATCGTTAACTAATAAATCTTATTAATCTATAATCCTGTTGTACTAGCGGACATTAATTGGTCTAACAACTTTCGATTTAGCGTTTAAATACACACACATCTGATGTTAAGCTACGTTGCTTGGAGGCAAATTTTCAACTTGAGGTTAGTAACCACCCAAGCCATGGATTAATAAATGACCTACCACCATGCTATATTTTCATTGTTTTATACTTTTTGTTTCAATAAGCATAAGCGTACTGTGGAATTCAAATACCTATGTTGGCTTTTAAAAATTCAATCTAGCTCTATAAACCTAGCTATATAAACCTCTTTCAAAACTATATACCTCACTTAAATCCCATACCATAGCTATTCAACACGCTCAAGTACATTTTATCACATATCAAGGGTGATAATAGAGAAACACCAGACTAGTTAGAGCTTTCAATCCTAAATGTAATTCTGTAACGGAGAAAGATTTGCCAAGTATATTAAGCCTTCATGGTATACGGTGCAAGAGAATGAGAGCTGGCTCGACAAATGAGAAAGATATAAGATAATCAAAAAATTTAAACGGTCGATAAAGTTTTGGGCTACACTAAAACTATGCAAAAATAAAATATATCTTAGACACCAAAATAATTTCTATTATAAATATTACGTTCTATTGATTAGAGGCAAAAGGTCTATAAATCTGAAAAATGTTAATATTAAGCACTCCTGCAGGCAAATGGAACACATATAAAGTTATAAAATAGACCACTATCGGGTTTCTGGTTGTAGGTAGAACGGTTAAAGCACGAGAATTTGCCATTACCTCTGTAGTACTTGTCTCAGATAGTTCATCAAACTTGCCGTTTTCTGTAACGGCCGTAATAGATGCAGCAGATAGCGGTCTAGGCGATGCGTTTAAACGCTCCGTCAACTTTCATGCGCGTGCGCAACTGACGTTTCGCCATTTAACCACTTTCATCGCGGAATTACTCGTGAAAGTTACCTGAAACAAGACATTTTTTTTTATTATTCCCATTTAGATGCACAATTATAATATTGAAGATTGTTGCGGTGAAATTGTGAAAGTATTCAAATTTAATTAGGAGTCGCTTTTGGGATTTCTAAAATTAATTTTCAGAAATTTCAGCTGAGTTTTTGCATGTTTTTTTATACAAAAATAAAAACTACGTAGCATTAATGTATTTATGTAACCGTATGCTAATGTAATATGCACTTTATTTGGTACTTCAAACTGTTAAAACATGAGAGCAAAGTCTATTAGCTAAACTAGCTATTAAACATAATCAGAACTTCATGTAACGGTCGTCATATCTTGTAACATCATACTCCAAATCATGTAACATGTAAGAATGTGGTTTAGCTGCATTATACGTTATTAAACATATTATCTAGTGGTTTATAGAAAAGCAATAAATAATAATAAAGCGGACAAGATCTGGTTGCGTGAGGCACGCTACTGTGTGCCTTTAGGATCGCAAGAGAGCGTGTGTCTCCATAACACAAGGAACGAATTATAGTCTTTATTATCATAAGCTCGAACTTTTTAACGTAAAATATTTTCATTCAATGTGAATATGTTCGAAATGACTTATTTACAGAAATTAAACTAAAATATATATTGGATTGATAGCTTTTTTATAATCTGAGGAGATCCTACAAGGATACGTACACACTCAGGGGAGCAAGAAAGTTATTTCAGACTTCTACTGACTTAAATCCCAATGTCTACCATCAGCCGCCTTAATGGAACGAAACGTGATCGCATAAGAATGCATCGCGTCGCCCCTGTAGCCAGTTCAGCTAATAATGCCGGGTCCAGTTGTTAGAGTGAGGCAGTTTGGAAGAACCTTAGCTGCCTCCCGGATGGCTAAACCATTACTATAGGGAGACTGACCTTCCGACCCTTTCTCCTTAGGTTCAGTTAGAGTGAAAGAAAGAAACGATTAAAACACCTTCTCCAACCACCCGTCTATCTACACCGGAGACAGATGTTTAGAGGGTAGTCATCTAAGTGAACTGATGCGTAAATGCAGGTATAATTAAAACCATTTATTACTAGAAACCAAGAGAGAATGTTTTACACAGAATAAAAATTAAAACTTGTCGTCTAAGTATCATGAAAAGCTGTTAAGAACAAAGTATCTGCATATTAAATGTATGCAAATGAACATTCATCTATTGTCAGTCTACAATGAGGGCAGTCGTGCTCCAAATGACGCGATCTAGTTGACTATGGAGACAGACAAGACTATAGGCTATTAGCATTTAAGTCCACATCTATAGTTCGAAGTACACTTTCGGGGAATGCATGTTGGGCGATATTGTCATACGTACCGTGACGGTAAACAATGGATACAGATCACGAGCCTGTTAAAGATGTAAATCATTCTTGGACGCATCGTATGCGACCTCACGATGTTAGATTATGAGTAACTCGTGAATGACCCTAAAGAAAAATTACAAATGAAAACGAATTGTATAAAAATTTATATCAAATCAAAAACCACATTTACTGTGCATCAAATTACATAAAACACTCTTCAATGTTCGTCGCACCATTGGACAATTATTATGCCAATGTTCGATTTTCATTGATTCTTCATGACATGCACCGGCATTAACTTTAACTGACTTGTATTATGACATATTAGTATTTTAATTAACTTCAGTGCGCTTTTTCAAAAGTGTTTTTTATCATTGCATATTTTAGTATAGAATTAAAGATACATTGTCTCATTTGTTATTCTCTTATAGCATGTGGATAAAAAAAACCCAAAAGTTAGCAAGAACTATCAGTTAAAGAGAAAATGTTGTTTATATGCAAGTTATGATAATAGCTTTGTTTATATACATATTAGAGGATAATCCTTACCAATATAATAAATGTAGAAAATTAGTGTGTTTGTTTGTGACGCATTCACTCCTTAAGCATTGAAACTAATTATTTTGAAATTTTGCATACGTGTCATGTCATACATTGTCACGGCTACAGAAAAAGACACAGCATACCTTTCAGCCAAAACAAGAGTATTGTTCCTGAGGGATACGTTAAATCCACATTATTGCGAACGAAAACGGGGGCAAAAGTTAGTAGTGATAAATTCCTGGTATTATACTACTCCCAACTTAAGATTATCTTTCTACAATTTTCGTGTTTCAGTGATTAATTTGAAACTATTCCCATTTCAAGGCCTCACCGTTTGACTAACTGAAAACAATTTGCATTTTAAACTATTATCAACAACATCTTTACTTAAATCAGCTACTGTGGAACAATTAATTATCTCTAATATATAAAGTAGTATCCTATACACAAACAGGCGAAAGAGATTCAGTATCTTATTTCCTCTGCCTGTTAACCGATTTCTTTTTTATTTTTTTAGCAGCTATTGACGAGTTTTAACGTTACTACGTGATTTAACCTTATTAATGCTTGAAGAAAAGACTTTTTACCACTAGTTATGGTCATATTTACACCATTAGACGACCATTAATCACGATAATAATTTAAATCATTTGGTACAAGGATATTTAATAGTAAAATAATAAATATATATATATATATTTACTTAAACAAAATTAAAATGAATCATCTAAAGATAAACAAAACCTACAAATTATAATTGTAAATAAAAGATAAAATAACAATTTTGGTCGGTATTGTATCACAAGACATTTCGTTGAATTATTATTTTTTTCCCTTGCCCAGGCATAGGAGTCGGAGCTAATTCTGGCGGAGGAGTAGGCGGTAAGCTTCGGTCAGGCCATTTTCTTTTGATGTAATCACCTAACAGAGTTACATCTATAGTCTTCGCGTTATGGATGTGAGGTCCAGCAAATACATTTACTATCTCATCAACTAAATCTTCGTCCAACGGTGCCCCAGAATATTTTATAGCATTTGAAAACTCTTTTGCACCCATTAGATTATTTTTATTTTTAAGAAGTTGTAACACGAATACAGCGATATCTATCGGCTGCTTCTTTCGCTTTTTGCACAAATATTCTGCTCTATTCAGCACTAGTTCTCGTGCATTAGGTCCTTGCAGCATATAGCTAGCAACTACACCGCCATACGTAACAATAATGTTTTTTCTCGATTCCTTAATTTGCTCCAACGTTTTTAGGAATTCCATATTAATGAATACATTTTCCATTAAAAGATTTTGTAATGTCACGGCAGGTATTTTGAATGTTGACAGTATTGCTAGAGCATCACTTGGGATAATAGGGTTGCCCGATAAATTAAGAGTTAATAACCGTACAGCTTTGCTCATTTCTCCAATAAAATTATTAATAGCTTCACCATTAAGTCTATTGTTACTTAAGTTTAAGCAACGTAAATTAGGTGCTTTCATGACGTTTTTAATAGCTTTTCCTATATGCGCTCCAGTTAAAGAATTCCAAGCTAAATTTAGTTCTTTAAGCATGTCATTTAGTCAGCAAATTGTAAGTACTGTTTGGTGTAAAAAGTTCGTTCCAAGAAAATCCAAATGTACAATCTTATTATGGGTTTCAAACGCTTCAGTTAACATATTAGCTCCTTCAGCTCTTATACCATTATAGCTGAGATAAATATGTGTTACATTCATACCTTCAAATATAGCTTTAGCAAGATGTTGCATTCCTGTATCTTTTAATTGATTTTTATTCAAGTTTAGAACTTTTAAAGACCGGTTTACAGATAAGTTCACAAATAATCTTTAGCACCTTCAGGACCAATACGGCATCCTGATAAATTCAGTTCCTGCAAAGTCGTATTGCTTATCAACATATCTCCTAAATGGTAGCAAGCATCATTATTTAAAAAATTACCTGTCAAATCAAGTATTCTGACAAAGTTATTATACCGTAAAGCTATGGACATACAGTGCACTCCGTTTGGATTTACGCAGTAATCCTGCAAATCTATGCACTCTTCAAATAATCCTCGATGAAAGATCCTGACGGGGTACTGCTTCATTTTTCCACATAAAGCTATGTATAAATCATGACCATCATCAGGATATATGATCGGAATTTCTGGTTGTAACAGTGCACTTTTAATTCCAGGATCTATTACTGCAGGGTATTTGTAATAGGGATGCCTTAAAACTGAACTATTTGACATAGTAATGTATTTTGCACATATCTCTTCGCTGCCCGGACGGTAGACACCTTATATGTTATATGTGAAAGCCTCAGTATTAACGACGATCAATCATCCATAGGAGGTTCTTCAGAACTATCCTCAACATCGGCCTCAAAAATCACTGTAGTAGACATCTCCTCCTCTTGAAATTCATCAGAAGACATTTTGTTATAAAAATATAAAAGAAACGTTTATGTACCTGCAATACTTTGTTATAAAAGATGTATTATTTGACATTTAAAATTGACGAGTGTGACATTCATAATATTTAATTATGTTCTCAAAATAGATTTTATTCAAAAGTAATTACGTAGTATTTGACTTTATTGATTATATTCTAAATTTTATAATAGTATTTAATTTTAATAGAATTTGATTTTAAATTTCGTCAGCGGTCTTTGTTTTTAATTTGTTCGACAATACACGAAAATAAGAAAAAACTATATAGGTACTAGTAATAGTATTACTTAGCCTTTTGTAATCAGTGATTATGACTTATAGTATTGTCTCATATCAAGAAGAGTGTAAACATTACCCTCACATTGATGTCCTTACATATTAATGATTCAAATATTTATTTATAAATGTACGAAACCAATTTAACAACGTATTGGAATGTTTCATGCCCAACCAATTTTTTTGGCTGAAGTTGGACTTGAAGAATGAGATGGATTAAATCTGCATTATATTTAGATTTTCTGAAAATTATTGTGATAGAATTTGCCCCTATAAATTAACACAATTTTCCATCTCGTTTATGTTTTGTGACCCATAATATTGACAAATATATAATTCGTTCAGTTTTAAAAACGTATAGGTACAGGTATATAGGTACGTATATGTACAGAATTTTTATAAAATAAATTAAACATAACTCTCATTTAATTTAAATTAAACTCATCTAAATTCAACAGTGGACAAGCATATACAGGCTTAATTACAAAAGCTGGATGCTGCGCGAGCGCATGCAATTTTACGACGGTTTAATTATTGTGGATCTTGTAGCGAGGATAATTAAATACGAGATTAATTGAGTTAATTCGAATGTAGTGCATATTTATATTGACGTGCGTGAAACTTTAATTTCATTAATTGAAGAATATTTAAACACGAATTACCGTGTACTGGTTCTATAAGACGCCATTTATTAATATCAATTTCTACAAATATTACTATTTTGAAAAGACCTTTTCCCAGATGAATGAAGGGTGAACAACTTGAATACCAGGGATCCCGATATTACGTAACCGCTTCCTCATGATGAAACCCTTTCTTTCATTAATGTGAGGAAAACTATCATTGGTACTCTCCTGCCCAGCAGATGACTAAGAGAGCTATGTGATTCTACTACTCATTCAAATACATTTTTGTACTGTTCGTCAGCATAATGAGGCAATATATGATAGCGCTAACATAAAACTGTAACACTTCGGTGATAACTGAAACCACGAAATGTCTCTGCACCTTAAAACCAGTGTTATGGTGAGATAGATTCTCTACCTGTCTTCCATTGGATTCGTCTGGCAGAAGTAGTAGTTAAGGCATCTTTAATTTAGCTGTGATTTTTATGAGGTTCTTGGCCGGTACCGAACCTGACTAACGACGCTTGGAGATCGTTTTGAGTGTTTGGGATTCAAAACCTGGGCCGCAATAATAAGGATTTCTAAAATATAAACATGAAAAGGAAAAGCCTGTTTATAAAGCAGAGAAAAACATAGCCTTTTAAAAAATACAAGACCGGTTCCAAGTATAGACTCCTCGAGACCGGGAGGAAAACATTAAAAATTGAGAAGACCTAAAAATAAAATAGTGTGTTTCATTAAGTTAAAACTGGTGTTAGGAATTAGAATACTAGTTATAAAATTATGTCGTAGGACTGTGGTTGCAGTTGGAGGACACCAAATTAGAGACGTCTATCAAAGGATTGTGCTTGCCGAAGTTGCTATAGAATGTGCAAGCGATTTGAATATGCTTGGCATTAATCGCATTAGAAGTCTAAAAGAGGTTTTTAGCAAATAATAATCTCACATCGCTTAAATACTTAAACTAGAATAGCACTGGTCAATTAACTTCATAGCTGCTATTAAATAAATTAAATCTATAAATAATTTTTATTACAGCATACTACGCATAAAAAAGTTATACAATCAAGGTGCGATCATGGCGGCAAAACCAATGTGGATTAATTACTGATAATTGAGGTCACATTACATATATAAACATATTACGATAGCGGAATATCAAAGTGCGTTTAGAACCATTTGACAGATTTTAGAAATTTAGAGCATATCGGATATTTGCCAGCTCAGCCAAATGACTTGCAATTCTCAGAAAAGAACTACGTCTATAAGGTCAGCCTTCGCGGCTTTATTGATTATTATATTATATTATTATCTAGACCAAGATATTTAACACAATTGCAGGAAGACCTTGACACAAAGTAAGAGATTTGAAATGTAAGAAAATATTAATATGAGAATTAAAAAAAGGTCGAATTAAACATCTTCCGTTTACAATAATTGATAACGTCATGAGAAATCTTGAAATAGTTAATAGTAAAATATACTGTATACGATTTGAAATTGAACCCATTTTCGTCTAACATTACGTTTAATATTTCATACGTATCCAGTTTCACCTTAAAGATTCATATTTTATTCTGTGATTTAGCATCTAAACGAGTCTTTTGTGGGTTTTAAGTGTAATAAGCGCCCACGTTTGCGACATTAACGGTTTTTGCGGAATTTTTGTGAAATTTATCACTAATTCAAATCTTGACCCTCATTCCAATCAAGGTCTGGTTTAGTATAACGAAACTTATGTCCTAACCGGTCCAACCTAAACCGTTAAATTTATGCGAAGGAGTAGTGAAATAAGCGATAAGCATTAGGGGAATCATCATTTCGAGGAAGTAAACCGTACACATAGATAATCAAAACTTGCTACGGCTTTCCATACATACTGGCGGCATGTTTGTCACTGGGAAAAGGTAATTTTGTTTGTAACATTTTTAGATCTTCTTTTATCTTCTATTATTTTCAATTGAAATAAAAGTAGATAGGAACTAAACAGGGATATAGCGAATGACAAGATGTTTAAGGGAATTTGAAAAGGACAAAATAGCGAAATAGAGTGAGACAATAGGCCTTTTCTCAAAGGAAGGTAAAGGCATATTCACCGCGCCAGCCCACGACGTATTGGCGATTTCAAAGTCTGAGAAATCCACAGTTCTATATTTTTACCACATAAGGGTACTACAAGAATATTTCTCAAGTTCAAGTTTCCTCACGATGTTTTCCTTCACCGTCAGCCTATAGTGTTACCATATTAAATTAGTAAGTGTACATAGGCGAAGTCTGAAAAATTCGTTGGTGCATATCGGGGTTCGAACCTACGTACTTCAGATTGATATTCCACCGGTCAAAGCACTAGACCACCACAACACTATAAACTATAAATTAGAATACTTCAATTATTATATACAACATGTATTTCTTTCTTTTAACATTATTTTATTCAGGAACTTATAAGGATATGCTAGTCGGTTCATAACTTATACCTACTTACAAATAAGAAGCACTATTAATAAGAACAAATAATATAATTAGAAAGAAAAAACTACTTCCGAATTCTAGAAGCATCCGATGTCGGTTCTGTCAAAATGCTGCGAACCACACCCACACCCCAGATATTAATTATAAGCTAATTGACAAGTAAAATCCTACCATTTCGATTTCTGGAACAGTTTATCAAAAAATTATGGATATTACCGATTTTACCACAGTTATTGCAAAACAATAACCATATTAATTTGAATAAGTTACAGTATGCAAATTTTCTTGTTAGCATGTGTGCAAATCTTAAAAAATGTTTATTGCGTTAATCACAGTTTCTTTTCAAGTATCATATAGTTGGGTGACAAATTACAATATCAGCACGTCACTTCAATAAAGACTTCACATTCCATACTTTCTTCGTGAAGCATCATTTTTAGGTAACCTTAAATACCCTGTAAGTTAAAACTTACTTAAGATTTTTTTACTTATTTTCCTATTGACCTTGTGCTCTTCACTCGCCGGTTATCCTGTCCCTAAGAGTCAGGCAGGCCGTCGAACCTGAAGTTTAGATATTTCGGAACGCACCTTAATTGGCGCCAACTGGTTTTTAGCCGGGCATTTTTATTCACGGATTCCTGCAGGCATTTGTTAGGAACAGTTCACACTGATAACGTCCGAATTACAAATATTGTATGCTGCAAATATTAACGGTTTCAATTTTTTTGACTATGCGACTCGAATGATCGGAACGGAGCACCAGAGCCAAGAGGGTGCCGAATGTTATTGCTAAATGTGACTCTTATTACTATTAGACAACATTTTAATGTTGTCAATAAATTAGCTCATCTTATTGCTCCACATTTTATGATTACATATGCTTACTTTAATGCTACTACGAATACACCTATGACCCTGGCCTCTGAAAAACGAGGGCAGCTGTACTCAAAATTCGGTAATGGAACTACAAAAGATATTCATACAAGACGTTGGAATAAATAGAGCTTGCACTAGCAGTATACTCGTACACTTTGATAACTAAATACATTGTCAATTATACAAAACCCCTGCCAACGAATCCACATTTTAAATACAAAATAATCCAAAGGTAATTTCCTATCCTCATTTGACACTAAATAACGATGTGATTGAAGGACTTAAAGTCCCTAAAACTGGAGAAGGACTGGCTCTCATCTCAAGTGCAGCTGCCGGAACACTTATAGGTGTTTGTCGACAGATTTTCAACTCAATCTTGGTAGGTAGCTAGGCGAGTACAGAAAAAGGCCATCGGCCAAGTTATAATTTCATCACTATGTTTTCCTTCATAGTATATTCTAGAAATCGACTTCAACGACGTGGTATCCGAGCAGCGAGCCGTTGAGCCATGACAAGCCTTATAGTTAATTCACCATGAGACTCATTGCATATTGGTGTGGATATTCAACCTTGTCAGAGTGCTAAGCGTGACTAATAATTACAGCGGAAATCTACTAGTTAATCAACCTAATAAGGTTGATAACCTAATCATGACTTCTGGCGGTAATCAAACCATTTAATTAAACAAGCAATAAATTACTATTAATTTGCAATCAAACATTTTACACTTTTATACGAATTATTCGAATTTAAAGTATTTTTAGAAACAGCGATTACTTATGGGAATATCTATAATATTATTTTATACATTTCGTTATCGAAGTTACAAAAATGTAACGGATTAAATTGATTGTCCTTGATAATTGTAAATGATCACTCAGGAGTAAGGAGATAGGAGAAATGGCTAAATAATGATTTCAAAATGGCAATTATTGATTATTTTACGGGATAATTTGGTATATCTTTACAAGTGATACAAAAACCTTGCTACTACTAAATCGATAGAGATCTGTTTACAGTATGACTGGCGTTTATCATGAATTTGCCCATGTCAACCCGGATTTCAACCCGAACCCAACTTTTCTTATCGCTCTGATATAGCGAAATAAACAATTAGAGGGCCGAACAAAAAAAATATATTTAGAGATGACTTCGATTGCAAGAAACTGGTGTCGTTGTTTAAAATCAGACAATTTCTTATAACTTTAGAACCTCTAATTATTGGATAGGTAATTAAATTTAACGATTATTTATAGCGACGATAAAATCGCCGCTGACAGTGTGGTGCCGGCAGAGTTGAATATGACGACCCCATATCTTCCCGTGGGTATCGTAAAAGGCGATCAAAGGAGTGCGGAGTATACTGACCCTCTGTAACTTTTTCACCGTGATACTGTACCATCTGTCTGAGTCCTTCTCCAGTCGTAACGGTCCTCATTCCACTGTTTCAGAAGATCAAGGATGAGTATGTGCACCCGTGGCTTGCGCGTACTCTTGCACCTTAATATATCCTGCACATCTGACCGCTTCCCCTCAGACTAGGGGTCAAAGTGGTCGTCACTCAAAATCGTCGGTTGATATGACCGGTGTATAAGCATCCTAAGTTCCGTTTCTGCGATATCGTTTTTGCTGGGAGTGCGCACGCGCCGCTGTGGGGGACGAGTGAGTGATTAACATTTTATTTTTCGGGACCAATCAGGACACTCCGAGAACAGTCAACTCATGTACGGCGTGTACGCATTGCATTTCTTATGTACATATATATATTCTTGCGTCTTTAAGACATTGACAGAATTGACGTTCAGTCGTTCAGTTGGCAGAATTTTATTTAATTATATGGTCGTTTTGTAAAGGGAAGATTTCGTCTCATTTCCTTCATAAACACACGCGTCCGAAACTGAAGCAGGCAGGTAGTATGAAATAAAAATTAGTAACACTGGCGAAATTATTATTTTCGAACTGATTGCACTATAGGTCTGACATGCCTTTACAGCTTCACTGGACTACCATTGAAAGAAAATATCATGAAGAATCTTATAGCATGGTAGCCGTTTGTCAAGCATTTACCAGCGTGCCTCGGAAAACTGCACATGCTGAGCCGATCCTATTTCTAAGATCAATAGTGTTTTTACCTTCCGCTATATATCCACATACATTAGTTGAGATTATCGTAAAATGGTAAGTAATTAATAATGTTCGTTCTTTAACTTACGAAATTATATTTTTTAATTGCAAAAACGTAATATCTCCTACATCTGAGATCCACATCAATGTAGTTAACACAAGGGGAAACATTGTTTATGATATCTGTTTATCTATTTACCTATGTTTATGATAAATTAGAATACTAAAAAGAAACGCCAATGTAGTAACATCGTATCTTTGTTATCCGCTTCGCTTGTGTATAGAAATTATTTGTATGATAATCCAGACAATATTGTATTGTGTGTTTGAACAAGCAATTTGCGCAGCCGCAAATACCTTCAGCAAGCCGCGGTGCATTTCAAACGGCAGCTTTCATTACAAAACCAAATACAGACTAGGGCTCGGTAAATTTTCAAGTGAAAACAATGGCCGACGCCTTTCCATTTCTCTAAATCAAATACGATAGGGCGCGAGAAACTTGTACCCCGTTAATACGAAGTTTTGAATTATTTATGAATATCTTTTACCTATGATGCTGTTTCATCAAATCTCAGTATAAGTAATGAATACTACACATCCTAACTTGCTGACTAATATTATAAAAGTGTATTTGATTTTATTTATTCATTTATTGCGCTTCCACGCTTTAACTACTCAACCGAACCTTATGAAATATTACATTGTTACCAGAGCTATAAAAAAGGACACAGGGTATAATTTCATCCAGAAATAGAACGTTCCCGATTTAGATTAAGTTCACATTAATGCGAGGGAAACTGCGGACAAAAGCTAGTATATTATAAAACTGAATAAATGTTTCTTTGTACACCCTAATCTTAAGCTTCTATACCGATATGTAAAATATTTATTTATTTATGTAACCAAATAAATTGAAGAAGAATATATACTATCTAATCTCATGCTAAAACTCTTAGGAGCGGAACAATTATCATAGTAAACGAGATTAGGATGATACTAAGTTCGCTAAGCGTGAACGTATAGTCCTTACGGAAATATAAGATCCCTTTTGTTTATGTTGTAAATTCGGAATTTAATATTGACCATATATTAAATCTTTCCATGCAATACGTAGACGTTGACAAAAGTTCAAAGATTGTGCATACCAGAAACTTTTTTATTATGTGACTTACGACCACTTACACTAAAAACATAAATGCATGTTTCAACCTTCTTTATCTCTTAAAATGGAAAAATGTACAAGTATGCGCACACGATTTCGCCAATGTCACGTGGATTTACCATAAACGATGGAGGTCGGATCAAACAATTTCCTTTTTTTATGTATTCAGACTGAGCTATCTACAAATAAATAATACAAACTACACATAAAACATATTGTTAAGTTACAAACATACAGAAGAGTATAATACTAAAATCTGAAGGTTAATTTTGTTACTGTTAATAAATTTCTAGGAGCACTCTATAATTAGTTGGTTATACGTAACAAGAGTTAAAAGACACACAATGTTAATACGACGGGGGATAGAAGGAGGTACAATATCATAGAAACAGAAATTTTGGTTGTATTAAAAAGTATGCAATTTCAGTCGTAAATAAAGTTTGAAGATGAAAATCAGATTTAAGATTTTGTTGAAATCAACTGTATAAATTAAAATATATAAGCTAGTTTTCACGTCTCTTTTATAAAGTATTCATCTTAACGCGGTTCATATTATCAAGATCAAAATGTAGAATCAAACCAGGCCGCAGTTATGAGGGGCGCTGTCAGCGTTCAGGCGCGGCCCTGAATTATGGGCATGCGCTCGTGCACCCAAGCAATTTATTGCGATTATAGAGACAGACCCTAGTGGTGATTCTGCTACGGATGAAGCTCTCATTTTATAAATCAAATGATATTAACAAGTCAATCTACTGTTTTTTTTAATTTCAAAATTATGCATACTTTACCAAAAAGCAAGTGTCAAGTTTATTTGATAAAGCTATTAGTAATCACGTAAAATCATGAAATCTAGAATTGTAGTTACTCAGTACTTAGTCTTTAACTGCCGTTTATGGTAAATTCAGTACAGTTTATAACAAATTCGACAGATTGCAATTAGAACGTCTTCGTGAATTTACGGCAAAGTCATGTTTTTCGCTAGTTAAAAATATGTTTAGCCAACATAGTTTCAAAGATTCTGCGTCTTTGCTAGATGTGCTGACTTTTGATGCAACCCTGGATCATACCAAGTCAATCGATATAACAATAATCGGATCCTTAACTTCCATAGCATATAATTACACTCAGTAATAGCTAATCTTTGGCGGCGTTATTTGGTGATGGAAGATATAGGCCATGTTCCAAATAGAGCCAATTAAACCAATCTTCAGTTTTGTTATCCGTTAACCTCATAATATCGAATGGGGAACTAATTAGAAGCCGTGTGACCAATTTTGGTGCGATAATCTACGCGGGCGCACCTAGACGAAAACGATTATGCCGCTCTAATCCGCTATCTTTGATGCTGAATTGCTACATTTTTTTAATACATTATTACACTCATTTCATTGACATCTCTCTACCGGAGGTATGTATAGAGCATGCATTACCACTTTGTTTTACGTACTCCGGTGAAACTGTAGACGTAGTCAGGTGAAACTGTACAGGTAGTCCGGTGAAACTGTAGAGGCCTTGCCAGGTCGACAGTGTAGTCAGTTCGAAACAAAAAAGGTGTGTGTGCGATTCACACACGATAGAAGTGAAACTTCAGTAAATCGACAAAAGAATGAGATGAATATATATAACAAGGGTAGGATAATTACAAAGTTTATTTGTTTAAAAATGAAAGTATTTTGATTAATTTTAAAAGATATTTTATATATTATTTAACGAATGTTATTTATTTAACATAATTTATTGCTCAAGTTCCATATTTTCAGTTTCAACAAGCAAGATATAAAAATAGTCACAAACACTGTTAAATAACACACCACGCTGAATTCTTACTAAAAAGCTGTAATACGCAGCCGCATACAGTGTACAGTAGTACACGTATTTTTCACATATACTAATACACGTTAAATGCTCAAATACAAGCAAGTATTAAGCAGTGTGCAATATACATACACACCGACATTTACTCTCTCGCTCTGGCTCACTATTTCACTTCAAAAATAGTATGTATATTTCTGCCTCATTCTTTGCCGGCTTCATCCTACATATATTTGTATTTGTGTCTCTTACTTGACGTTTTTCCGTTGCATCCGGTTTGAAATCACAACGATTCTAAAGAAGTTTCACTTCAAAAAAACTTTGTTTACATATGTAAATTAAATACTACAGACTCATTGACTTCTTCAGTCATCCACGTCCGAAATGGAATTATTTCTAATGTTTTACTATGTCTATGTCCTAGTAACTCATTTTCATTTGCTCTGTAGCTTTACATAAGAGTGATATGTTTATAGACTGGGCCGTTCCTATCGTTAACCTATACCATTTTTTACGTAAACAAGTCCCGCAAAGTATACCTTCCTACTTGATGGAGCAATAGAATTATGTAAGATCTCTATGCACTAAAACCCCACGGTGTATCGTCTACGATGTACGTAAGCATTTGTGACTACCAAATATTAAACGCCCAAGTGATCCGATATAAGGATAATCGGATTTGTCACACCCATTATCAAAACAAATCTAAGGCCTCCTTGTAAGGATGATGTCTACTTGATTGCGGTTTACCCTACGCCAAGTAATCTTACTCGCGATTAAGTGAAGTACAGTTATCCTCCCAAGCTTACATGAACGCAAAACTAATACAGCATGTTTAAAAAATCAACACATTCAGAGAGCACTTTTATGTCGACGACATATTTAAATTCATCATGTACCAACTACAGAAGATTATTACGTGTAACCTGATCGATAAGTCGATCACAGGTTAAACGGAGTGTATTGTATTGACATACACCAATATGTCTGGATATCACTACTGGTAATTTCAAACTATCGCGTCCAAAGAGAAAATTAATTTAACGAACGCATCATCGGTGTGAATTCGCTTTCTATGTTGTTTATGTTCATAATATGTACATAAAATGTTCGTGTGTTTCCGAGTTGGAAATATACGTGCTTGACAGTACAAAATCTTCAGACGTGCCCTTAACTTTTTCTCAACATTTTCTAACGACCGCGTGGTTAATATAGTCTATCAGTGTTATTTTGTAAATCGGTCGCCAAAAAGCTGTGGACGTAATCCGGCAGCTGCATTACAAAGCCAATTCACTTTCCAGGCTTATCGAATTAGCATATATTACTGCATTGTCAATTATGAAATGAAAGATTGTCGTTAGATTGGCTTCAAGAAAATCTAACGAATTGATTTCTCAATTGCTGCCAATTTTATTTATCGCTAACTAAAAATTAAAAGTGATCCGAGTAACTGTTGGAGTGGCTTCAATACAGTCACGCACATATGGATGTAGAATTACGTTTCCAAGTAATTATTTACGGAGCCCATATCTTCTTTAGTTGATTTCTATATTGGAAATATTGTTTTTGTAAGCTTCCAATTAATCTCTTGTTGGTCTAGTCCAGTGGTCGGCAAACTGCGGCTTGCTAGCGGCATGGGGCTCTTATACTCCAAAAATATTTAATGCCGACGACACGCAATATTATTTATTAATTTGCCTCGTAAGAGGTAAGTTGTTTTTGAAATGCAAGCCCAAGAGGAACGTTTTTAGAAAGCATGTAGCCTAAGAAATAATGTAGCCTAGTTCTTTATAATTTTCTAATTAACATTTTAAAAAAGGCTCCCCTCTGATGTAATAAACGATATGGCAAATGCAAGGTGGTTTTGTCTTTCTTGACTTCTCAGTCCCATAAACGAACATCACAACCACTAGATGTAAGGACTAGATTACTGTAAAAATGTTATGTATATTCTACCTACTTCATTAAAAATAAAGCGTGATGATGGTAAAAAATTATATCAGATATTGCACAACGATTGCTAATGAATAAGAAATGTAATTAAACTTCTAAAACAAATGGTTGCGTTCACACGGGCATTTTTAACACCTGCGAAATAAATCACAATCGAACGAAAGAGCGTACGAACGAATGATTGAATGGATTTATTATTAGCTTTGTTCGCAACGACCTTAATATTATTTGCTCTTTGTGAATGCGAAATGCTTACAATAGGTTTTAATAATTGGTGTAGAACATAATAATAAAAAAGAACGAATTAATTCGCCAGTGATTTTATTTGTAACAATTTTTTAAATGTTTTCAACGGTAATTGATAACAAAACATAAAAATATAATAAATCTATACATAAATTATTACTTATAAGAGTTAGCTGAGGAAAGTATATACACATAACTTGATATAATTAAATAATATGGTAACAGTAAGTAATAAAAGATAAAGATTATTTCTATTACTCGGAATGCCACTTGTTTTATCTATTATTGTACACAATTACAAGGTAGTAACATCACCTTGACGACTAACTAATTATAATTAAGATATACGACATTGTTTTAGAAATAAAAGAATTATAAACTCTTTTGCGGCTTTAATATTAATTATTTCACTTAGTAACTACCACCAGAGATGTCGTTCGTGTTTAATAAAAAAAACGTATATAAAATAATAAATATAGATAGCTTAGAAGCCTTCATCATGAGAAAACTTTTATCAGATATAATAACACCAATATCGATTTATATATAATAAGCTAATAATAATACGTAATTACTTATTATGTCAAATTAGTTATCTTGGCTGCTTATACATAACGTGGTATGGTTTTACAAAAAGTACTTATATATTATAAAAGCGCACGCGTATACTAATGCAAACTATTTCACTATTTTACTTTTATATATTATTTCACTATTGTAAAGTACCTCTACGTAATCGGTGAAGAACTTACGAGAAATTTAAGAATTTGAACAGAAAAAAAAATCATATTTTAATTTACATAGATTATTTATTTAACCACTTATATTTAAAATTATAGAATAAATACTTTGATGAACGTTCGGAAAATATTAAAAAATAAAACAATATCTATTACAGCAACATCATAAATATTACAGAAATAGAAAAAAAACTTTATTGGTAAAACTGAATAAATTGCACAAACGTAAAATATATGAAAGGAAATGACTTTATGACCATATGATTAATGATTTTTATAACCATAAAAATACTTCTGAACCGTGTAGATATTATTTACAAGTAGCTGTATAAATAAATGCACAGAACAGATGTTATGTGGAGCAAGGTGAAAAAAGTAATTATATACCATATCAGTTTTTACATTACAAACATAGTTCTGTAAATGTTTACATTCATATATCAAAGACAAAAAGTCTATTTTGTATTTTACAAAATAAAACAAGCGCGGAGCGGTCGCTGCGCGTGGGACACTCATTTTGAGGTTAGAATCGGGTCCTAATTATCGATTCAATCGAAAGCTCATATCGATATAATATCGCCTACATCGCGCTGTGAATGGTAGGAATTCGTAATAAAATACATTATTAAGACGTTGCGTTACGAGCTACTAATTTTATATGTTATCTTGAGACTTTAATTGTAAAATTAATTTATAGTTTCTATTAAACTAACCGTTGGATATCTGTTTTCGTGTGTATATCCCACGCTGTGTTCCATTTGGTTATGTCAAATTACAAGCTTTAGGAGTTACATTTTTTATGTAACGTAGGTAGTAAATCCAGTATGCAGTATTAAGTATTGTTTAGTTGTCATTCTATCTTATTTAAGTCTCTGTTGATACTGAAAAAGAATATTCATAAGGCTCGGTTATTACAATCCTGTAAGGTGAGAGGAATAGCTGTGGCGAAGGCGACTTATAATTGATTTATTTTGAAATAATGATGTTTTAGTGATACTTTGCTTAGATACTGCGCCTATTGACGTAGTTTCGAATCCTGCTATGAGCCAGACTTTTCGGTGAAGGAAAACATCATGATGAAACCATAGCATGTGCTAGGAATCTTTTTAATAAGTTTCTGGTTAGCTACCAAATTCAAGTTGCAAACTTATAGTTAATCACCTATAGGAGTGTTCCGAAATCTGTACTTGAAAGTCGGGTCCGCTCTATTAATTTAGCGTAATTAATATTTCAGGCCACGTTGTCATTTAACATCAGGTTAGATTACGGTCAAATGTTAAAAACTACAAAGGATTAAAAAATCGCGTTAATTTGTACAGTCGATATCATCGTCGTAATTTTATTTTGTTGCTTAAAGACAACATAAAAAATGCATAAAATGGCCTCACTAAGTACACTCACGTGTTGACAGCTATCATTATTAAAAAAAATCCTATTCAGTATTATTACATTCAAAACACAACCTCTTAAACCAACGAAAATTTTCAGCTAAGGGTATTATTATTAAGATCTCATATCCATTATGTTGAATTGCGATTTGGCAGCTGCGGCGATCTTTATCGCATTTATCGGACGTTTTTTTGAATTCGATAATAGCCCCCTTTATGCGACCCGAATGATTAACAAAGGTAGACTTTGAAACGTACTTTTGTGTTTGAAATATCGGTGCTCTTTGAAATTTATTTCTGTTTATTACATTACCATTATTACATGAATACCAGCCCTGAATGGTCTTCGACGTAAATAGTTCTAGATTTTCAATCTCAGTTTGAGAAAACAAACAGGCAAAATCGTCATGTAATTGTAGTTAATTAAAACAATTTAATTTAAATGATTTATAATTGCGTATTCAATTTGTGTAAACGTTATGCTTGAGCTAACGGTTGACTGAGACTGAACCGTAGGGTTGCCACAATTGTTTGACACCAAAACAATGCAATATGTCGAATCGATTTATGGTTGACACATTGTTTTTTATTTTAATCTAGTTCTGAATGTGTGCAAAGGCTGCCAAGGTTAATGTGAATGTCAATATTATTTAGTACTTTTGGTGTATAATAGGAGCTTAGTTCTAGATTTCTAAATTAAAGATTGAAGCTATAACTCATTAATAGCCATTAGGAAATATGCCTATAGCATATATAGACAATTTTCCTTCATAATCTGAGAAGGATATATTGACTTATATGTACGAGCATAAATTGTTTCTTTTTTACTACTGTACATGGTTAAATATTAAACATGAATGATGACCAGTCACTTGCTCGAATACCAGAGCGGAAACGATGTGCCAGAAACATCATAAATTCTGTTCTACTGTGCCTACATTTAGGTTTTAGCGATTTGAGGATAACCAGTAACTGTAGCAGTATGGTAGCTCACAAACGGTAAATGAGTGTTTATTCCGTTATATGTAGTTTTTAAGTGTTTAGCATTTGTTGCAAACAAATCAATCATTAGAGAAAGTACGACGACCAATTTAACAAATACAGTCCATTATTGAAATAGTGCGGCTTACTGGATATTCACATTACACAATTAGTTATACCCAAGCATTATCAGAGCCACGACAGTGGTGTATTTGTATATATAACATAAAATCTATAGGGGAGCTGCGTATTTTATATTATATTATGGTTCTGTGTTCGGACGCTGCATTGTCGGACGTAGGTTCGAATCCTTCAAAGAAGTCGAAGCTTTCGGTAAAGGAAAATATAGTGATGATACCATGGCATGGTAGTAGAGTTTTTTCTAAGTCCGCCTGGCTAGCTACCACCCTCAAGTTGAAAATCTGCAAGCACCTGATGATGCGTTCCGGAAGCTACACTTGAGAGCCAATTTCTCCTCTATGTTTAGGGTGTTTACCATTTTATATTACATGTCATTTAACATCAAATGAGATTTTGGTTGAACGCTAAAACGTATAGAGTAATAGAAAAAATAATCTGAATTTGCCATATTGCTTTTGGATTATACGTAATTAAAAGGAATCAGTGAGTGTGGACTAACACTAAAATCGCTTGTGTGCTTCATCTTGTTTATACATAGGATGTAAATTTTAATGGCACACCCGTAATAAAAAGAAAATTCCTATATATATTTGTGTACGTTTAACAATTGTAGAAAATAACAGTGGCAACCCTGTATACAGTACACGAACCCACCGACCTTGCGCCGTCGCATCTATACAAATATTATGTCACTACACATACAAATTGTTTGTTGTCTTTGTGAGCGATTAACGTTCATAATCGCTGACAGACCCTGACACTGCGTTCAAGGGTGGGAATCGGATGTGTTCACGCTACCATCTGTGTTCTCGTGGACAGGCAGACTATATAATTATTCTCATTAATATAAATATAATGTTAAAATTAAAATAAATATAATGATGTCTCATTCCCTCATATGGCCTAAAGACGCTTGTTGCAATTTATGTTGCGAGAAACCAATGATGGATAGATTTTTGGAAGGGTTTGTATGACAGTATGTTTTGCTACGATGAACCTTTGGCCTGGAGCATAGAACCCGAGCAATACTCTTTTGCGACAGAAATAGGTGGGTCAGTGATGCTTCCAGAGTCGAACCTTAGCTATATTTATTTTAAAATACCGATAGTATAAAAAATACCACAAGCCACAAGCATTGAGCTCGCCAGTGTACGACCCAAAAAGTGTAATAAACTAATCATTCATCCGAACTTTCCAGTGATTCTAATTAGTTTAGTGGTTTAAACGGACTGTTGTACTATGTTCGACATTACAATGGCCGGATAAATGACGTCGACATTTTCACAATGGTTATCACCATATCACCATGTACAATCGCAAGTATCTCGATGAATGACGCTGGAAAACGCAATCCAACAAGTGTATTGTCATTGCGATCACACCAGTAACACAAAACGTTACGATCTGAAAATTCTTCCTTAGTTCGATAGGGATGACTAAAATGGAAAGATTCTAGCAATAAGTCCTTTGTTTATATTTATATGGGTGGAGTAGCGGGGAAAACTAGTCTAATAATAAGCACGACAACAACATCCGGCCGTGAAGTTATAATGTGTGGGAACTCTCTCCGAGTTACCTCTCTATCGAGATTTGAAAATGTATGCGTTAGCTCTGAACCCGCGACCCGGCGTGACTAATCAAGGTGCCTAAGGTATTACGACACTTAATGGTAATGGATTTTAATTAATCTTGTTGTGACTTGTAATATGTTACCTGGCTTCAGCTTGCCGCTATTCTGTGCTTCAATTAAAGCTAGCATAGCGTTGTTAAGATACACATGAAAATCTTGTGACACAGCGGTTCTAAAGTTATTATTGCTTGTCTCTACTAAATAATAATAATACCTTACTAAATAATAATAAGCAATCTGATATTAATTGACGATTGTAGCCTAAGACGGTAAAAGGCTAAATCAAAAAAATGACTTAAATTATCCTATTAGTACATTCAGACTTAAAATGATCGGTGATGTATCTAATATACCTACAAAAATACTAACATGAAGTCATATAAATAGTAATCAACCTATCGGCCCGAGGGCAGTCTCATTCTATGATTGAGAACCATTGGTCAAACAACACGGAGGGCGGCATTTAAAAATTATATTTCTAGTTTCATGTACCTGTAACTGATATGATGTCCATGAAATTAGACTGCCTTTGACGGTTCTGTTTATTGCTTCCAACGTAAGGCAGTATGCACACACATAGAGAAGAGGTAGCGATTTACTTTATTTTTCATTAAAAAAATGTATTATGCTAATTCGTTTTAACAGAATATTTGTTTTCATTGTCATTTTATTTAGTTGCTTAGTTCGAAGCTATAATTAAACCGATTTTACGCTAAGCGTTTATTACCCTTGACCGCTTTGTCTGTTTGTATGTGCTACTTATTATTCGAAATTACTAGTCTGATTTGAATATTCTTTTTGCATTTTACAGTCTACCAGCAGACGCCTGCGAGTTTGCCGGCATTTGTATCTTTATAAATAATGACACCATGCATTATCTTCGTGTAACTGTAACGGTGTATCCAGGGGTTCGTCTAGATAGCTCTCAGATTGTTTTTAACATACTTTAATATTCCTTTATCGTAATATTTTGGCCAATTTAAATCAAGTTTTTATAAACTACATCTCCTGTGTTATTCTGATATATAAGCTATAATAGTGTAAAGTTTCATCAAAATCCGTTCAGTAGTTTTTGTGTAAAAGAGAAACAAACATACACATACATCCTTAGAAACTTCCTCTTGTATAATTTTAATATGATTTATTAAGGAAGGCTGTAGGCTCTCTAACGTCAATTTACAATTACCACGATAGAAAGAATTACTAAAGTCTAGGTCAGAATCTACGCTATGCGAGGGCAAAATAATAGTGCGGGCGGACCGTCAGTCGCGAGATGGAGTATCGAAAACCGAGGATGGTAAAAAATTAATGCGAGTGAAAAAATCTGCAGTGTACAATTAATTATTTTTATTATTAGAAGTAAATACATCATAAATTAAATAAACAATAGTTAAACATATTTCCGCTACCGCTTATCACTAACGAAAGTTCCGAATAACATGAGTTAATTAAAATATTGTTATTGGTTACATACGAGACAGCCGACTCGGGTGCTGTATATCATTGATCCGCTGTGTGAACAAGTCGTCGGGCTTACCTGGAAACAAAGAAACAGTATTTAAATACACTGACCTAAGATTCCATAAAAAGCTGCCAAGCGTTTAACTAGAAAAACTGACAGACGCGAATAATAGTAGTCCCTAAGTTGCTGGTTGTCTTGATTATCGTTACAAATTACCAAAGTTAACAGGTTCGATTTTTGTGAGAAACAAATTAAATGACATCTTTTTCACTACAGTATATTTAACAATAACTTAACATTTAAAATAAGGGTGACCAACGAATAACTCGCACTGACAGTCACTCCAATTATTCCATTAATCCAACAAGTAAATGTCACGGAGAAAGCAACGCGCATACGTGAGTCACTATGTCGGTTTTTTATGTATACGATCGTCGCTCTTTAGAGTGACACGACTAAATATATATATTAGTTTAATTGACTAAGTAAATAAATACCACTCACTGCACAAGCTTGCTGAATACTTAAGTTTCATCCATCCCGCTCTAACCTCAAGTGAAAGTACTCATGAAGTGAGACAGATGATATCTAATGAGTCGTAGAAATGATGCATTCTCGAAGGCAGGGGACAGTGAAATGAAGAGAAAGTGTCCCTACTCATTACATACCAATCTATTGATCAACAAAGAAAATATACTTTCATCATCGCGTTGAATAACTGTTAAGGTGGTCAGCAGAGGTTTTAGACTTAAATATTATGGTCTATGTTACTCCTACAACGAAGACCAATCTAACAAAACTGGACATGTTAAATTCAATCATGTAATTTAGACTATAGTGTATGACAATGAAAGATATAAACATAAACAATATCAGAAAATCAAATGCTGTTAAATGTTGAAAGAAAAATAATGTTTAATACAATAACATATTAAATTGCATACTATTTTAATATTTTACCAATCTCGTTTGTAATAAGTTGTCTGTCTACCCTATTATCAGTTAAGCGTACATATAAATTCTATTGTTGTCGGATTACAATGCTAATATAATCTCGGACAACATGACGTGACGATCGATTAAACATTGCTATAATCGTTTTACCAAACATTTTTGTTATCCGATTTCATTCGTAATCGATTGGACATGCAACATCCAAATTAAATTGAACCGCGAGTGTAACGTAATCAAACCATACAGTGGCTCTAACGATGTTGGATTTATTACCTCTCACTATTGTCTCATATAATCTGTTATGTTAACGATTATACTTTTAATCGAATTTGTATTATTATTACACTTTACATCGAATGTAATAACTTATGCTAATTAATTATATCATGTGAATATTATTTAACTACCTTAGAGGTAAGATATTACCCATTTAATTTAATATATTATAGGCATGTTTAATCAATGGATAAATTTTCAATAAGTAAATTAGTGTATGTATATCGTATAAAAATCGCGCGTCCGCTTTAATAAGGTCTTTGCCATTTTATAAATCCTATTCATTATTTATGTACTACGTAAATCAATGTCAACTACTGTATTATCTGTCGACGTCACTTTGTCTTTGAAATTACGTTCCAATTTATGTAATTAATATTGAACTTGGTGTCAAAAAAAATACTCTTCAGTTTTGCAGTTTTCATAACTGTTATTATTCAATTGTTAATGTTTCTCATAATCATTTTGGTGTAAATTCTCATTTGAAAATAATCTTGCATACAGTTGTCATCTCCAGATTCGCGATCGTAGAACTTGACAGTTTCAAGTATATATGTTCATTTGATGACAATTATTTTTATACTTATGTACTATATTGCTTAATATCATCATATTTCGTTCATGATAAAGCGGTATCTATACAATAAAAACATTCAAAAACAGAATAAAAGTCTAGTCCATTAATCCCGCAAATAAAAACAAACAGTGAAGGCAAACAATTAGACTGCCGTGCCAACCGCAGCGTCAACCGCGTTGCCGCGCTGTGACGTAACGCGGCGCGCGATCGCCATTTATTTTTGGCGGTAAAGGACGTTGACCTCGCAGCAGATAGTGAAAGTCATCTAAGGCGCCACGCTGACTAGAAGACCCCAGCCCTAATTTTATTATCAAGTACTAACAATACTACGTAGGACTATGTACAAACTAATTAAATACGAAATAACTTTTGTTCATAAGCCTGACTTATATCAGTGAAAAAATTGTAATCATGACATTATTCTACAGAAACCCAAGGTCACAAACTTTACTACTTTTATATATTTTTAGGTTTTTAACCTTTGACCAATATCTCTCACTAACAATAGAAAGGGCTGCTGGAATAATTTTAACGTATACACAAAAAATCTCTGAAAAAGACTATTGTTCATTGACCTCAGACAAGAAAATTTGGAACAACAACAAATTTGAAAGAGGATATTGAAAATTTATACAATTGTTAACAAAATCCGAGTCGCGTCGTTAACAAACGCGAATTTCTCATACAAAGTCTTTTGAAATGAAATGAAAATCCTATTAATCTAACGAACGAACCAGGAAGCCGCCCAGCCCAGCCGTGCAGAGTGGTTCGGCCCGAGGTGTTGCGTCATTGGGAGTCGCGCATCTCTAAAATGGCAGGTCACGCCAGCCTTCCGCGATGTTCGTGTGAACACACCATTATTTTGAAACACTATTTACATACGTCTCAAGTTTGATAGATAACTGAATGCTTATTGTCATGTTATTTAATATTTCAACGTGCTTTGACGACAAAGACCGTAAGCGGTTATCGCTGTTGTACTTTCAATCAACTGGAGCGCAGTAATTTTAACAGAGTTCGTGTAAAGTGTACATTTATACTACTGTACTGTACTGTATGTATACTTTAGTCCGGTGCAACTGTAGAGACCTTGCCAGGGCAAGGGTGTAGGTCAGTTTAAAAAAAAAATGAAGTATGCATACTTGTTGTATAACAGTGGATAGTGTTATTTGCTCGGGTTAGTCTCCGAAATGGCTGAACCGATTATGACGAGATTTTTGCTATAGGGTATCCTAGAACATTAATTAGGCTACATGTAAATAGGCTTTTGAAGTGATAACTTCTTATGGGATGGTAAACCGCTTCGTTACGTAACGCGTTACGGCTCCAGTCTGTCTGGCTTCCCTTTCTCTCGCGCATAGGGCAGCGGTTGATGTACATATTCAAGAATTGTAACTAAGAATAAAATATATTTCATAATAAATAAAAGTTTCATTAATAAATAACCGTTCCTTACATTATCATATTAATAAACATAACATTTAAGAAATACCTAAGTGTGTCTCAACTTAAACAATTTCAATATTAAATAGTTAGATTAGTTAAGTTATCACTTCTGTCGGGCGTCCCGAGACTCACAATTTTTTTATAAGGTACTTTAGAAAATGTAACTTAATATTCTTAAAATGACTATAGGGGTTATGTATTAATGACGCTATTACAATAAAAAAAACGCAATCCACAAATAATCAATCATGCTGAATTAAGTAGTATCCACTAAACGAACGAATTCGAGGGCACCAGATTGTGTAGTTATTGAAATTATTAAAACAACGCGCACAACTTAAACAGTTGTGTCTAACTTAACTCCACACACGTCAGTATATGAGAGATGAGTGTAAAGGCGTGTATGCACAATAAGCAAGAGCGTAATTTGCACAGTAGCAGGTCAGTACACCTTGCACAAGCGTACTGCTATCATTTCTATATGTAAAATAACATGGTTGTAAGTGGTGACTAGATTGTACTACATTTGTTATCTGAAATAAAGGAAGATGGATGTTGTAAATCGCTTACCACTAACCATGTCATAATTAGCAAGTCCACTTTTTACTTCGAAAGCTGTCAATGATTCCAAGATAGAGGAATTTAAAAATTTACTGCAAAGGCAGTCGTCGTCAATACAAAAGTAGCGTGGAAATAACTAGTTAAAACCTTAAATTGAACGAAAATGTATTTACAAATATATCTAAAGTCCCTGTAAAATTTAGTAGCACATAACACGGTTTGGCAGGCAAGCTACTTGTCCAAGTCGGCAGCGAGTGTATCACCGCCTTTACACCAAATGAGGTAACATCACATATTAGTCCGTGAGTAAAAAAAATAACACAATAACTTATGCAATTAAAACAGAAATTAGCACATTTCTCTGTTATTGTATTATTATATTACAGTCGATGTTGTAACGAAACGGCAGTTTGTTGTGGGAATTCATTGTGACCGGTTATTGTTTCCGGTTATTAATCTGTAAACATTTTCATTATTATGCTGTAACCGGGTGGCCTTTTTACGGTTTTGGTTTTTTTTCACAGGTTATTGACAAACTTCATGTGTTTCCTATTCATCTTTTGTTCTTTTATCTATATCCACGTGGGTTCGTCATTTTATCTTTACGGTATGTATCGCTGTATATTTTTGTATTTATGATATGTATTTTTAATACACTTTACTACACTTATTAGTATCACACATAAAATTAAAGTTGGCATCATTCTAAAAAGAAATACAGCTAGAACTTAAATCGTGGAAATGATAGAAATTATAAGAAATGTCCATAAACTGTCAAGGGTCACGAGGTGAAGAACAAATTACTTGTGCAGAAAAGTGTATCTATATCCTTGTTAATTTTTTATTTATTTAAATGAATAATTGATACAAATTACCTACATACCCAAATAATAAATCGGGCATTATTAATCTTCCGTCCGACCTCGAAACACAATCCCAGAGTTCAGATTCCAAAAAAAAAGAAACGCCCCTTTATCAGCCACGTCAATTTGCCCAATTTATAAAGTGTCATAACGTATATTCCTTATCTGTATTCGAAATAAGAATTACCATGACAAATGGCGCAACGATCACGCTCGGCGTGATCACGCATAACGTTGGAGCGAGATGGACATTCCTGTCTAAACTGCCGAGTGAAGGAATAAGAGAACAGATTCAAATTAAGAATATCGGAATCGATCTTGATTTGTCCGCCGCTGACAAGTGATCAGTCAAATGAATGGCTATAGACAATGGCGGGTGGGGCTGTGGAAAGTGCTAGTCCAGAGCCGCGTGCGGTATTCGATATCGAGAGCGTAAATTGACATTGAAATATGCTTTAGTAATGAGATTGATAAATATAAATGCTTTCATTCATGAGTTAACATGATATATTTACGTCCCGCTGTCTTATATTGTGGTGTTTGATTGTCTGTTTACTTTTTTAGACGGCTGATATAATAAATCAAAGTACTGCAACATATTTACTCTCAATTTTATTGAAAATATATTTTAAAACTGCCAGATAATTATACTGAAAGCTTAAAATTGGTTGCTTAATAATAGATGTTTACGATCAGTTATTATTCTATTCGTACTTATTCATAACATGTTTTGATAGATATACTTTTTTTTTGTATTTCAAATATTTCTACACCGTTTTAAAACCTTATCCACTTTATTAAAGTGCAGTTTGATCTTAAAATTTAATCTCCAACCAATCATGAGCAATCACTTCCACACGCACATTACTGATTATGTAAAACAAAGTTATATGCACAGAGTCCAAAAGTCTGTACGTTGCACATTTTTGAACAAATAAAATACAAAAGTTGACTATACATAATAAAATTGACTACACTATGGAATAATTGAAAAAATGAGTGATAAAAGAATTACGTTTGGGTTTACATAAAATTATTTCACAAATATATACTTCATATATATTTATTATGCATATGGAAAACCAATTATATATCAATAGATACCATTTCATACCGTTGCTACGTAAGCGGACCCGACAGCGTAATCTAGTTAAATCATTCATCTGACCTTCACGAGTCAGAGTCGGCGCGTCAATCAAGTTAGGTAATTGTTATCAGTCGTTTTATAAGGCCATCGACTCTACAGCTCATGTATCGCCGATCTTTTGCAATTAAATGTTAATTCCGCGGGGGTTCGTCAGCGTTCGTGCGCGGATGTGAGTCAGGGACGACCTGCTACATTGACGAAGGCAAAACAAAAATTTACTCCGGAATAAGAACATTTTTTATTGTATCTACTCACTCGCCGGTGTTACTGACTTTTTGTTTACCGTATCTAGAGATCTAAACTATGCCACAGATACTAACACCTGCTATATCATGTATTTGACTTACAACACTATTCGCACACAAAATACTTTATTTTTTATCTGCCTACACTGTTGGCTTGTTAGGGCCGCTACAGTTTCACCGGACTACACACGTTTTACGGGACCGTACTATATGAAACAATGCAACGTACAATATTAATTACTGATCGATCTAATAATATCAACAATATTCTTCTCCCAGACACTTTCACCCACAGTGGAAACTAATATATTTAACATTTGAGAGCTTTAACAGAGTTCGCATATTTAACTTTTATCAATCAAGTAAGTATAACGATCTTCGTATATGTCCCTTCGATCTTTTGGCCATGATGGAAGGAGTCTGCGATTAAATCGTTTGATAATTTTGTAAAACATGTAATTATTATCTCAAGGCATTTAACGGACTTTGAAGTTGAACTGGCTTACACCTAAATCATGACTGACTAACTTTGTAACTTTATTATATAATACCTACTCATCCGACATGTCATGGGGAAGGGAAGTGACTCGTATCGAATTGCAATCACATCCCTCTACCAATATATTGGTAAATTTGAATATCTGTATGCGAAAACAACAAAATTAAATAAAATAAAAAACAAGTAAATACTATTTGCTTTTTTGTTTCTCGAGCGATTTACTTTATTATTTTATTGTTTAGTAAACATTATCGAGCTTTATAGTGTTGTTAGAAAATATTGGAGAAAAATAGTTTTTCCTTAATATTGGATCCTGAAAAATTTACGAATGATTATCGAATTTCAGTCACTATACCATCACTTATTATATTTGAATCCAACTTATGGTGTTGGCTTTACGAATAATCCTATTGGCGTGTAGTTTGGATAGTCGCTTCCCTCAAACTCTATTTACATTGTTATATAATAGGTCTAAACACTAGGAACTAGGCTTCCTTGTTTCTTTTACCTTTTCCGAGTTCAGAAAAGTTCTCTTTGCCACCTTTTCTTCGAGTATTGTAAACTTACTCATTAGCATACTAAATAACATATAGCAGGATAACACTATATAAAAGCTACCTACGAACATGTCTCTTTGGATTTAGGGCAAAATTTCTGTATTAGGATTCAAAAGTTTTCTTTTACGACAATCACATTTGTTATAGAGGGATGTACTTTGGTGATTCTAGCCTGATATTTTTTATTTCATGAAGTAACAAACAGACACGTAACTCGACATTGGTAGAGTCGGAGACCGGGCATTTAAAAAAATATATAATTCGTTAACACTTACGTCATCGACAGTACATATTCAGCGTGAGAGGAATGTGTGGGAACCGCGCACGTGCACCCGACGCATATTCATATGTATGTCCTGTTTGTTCCTATGATTTATCTTCACATAATGTATGTACAATGCGCTGGTATAGCATAACTCTGTCGCATCCGGATTCTATTAATTCATGGTTATTGGAATTACTCACCGCAAATTTACGCTATTCTCTTACAAATCGAAATTTACTTAGCGATCAGATTTTATTTATCTGCAATTTTGACAGACAATAAATAATTAATATTAATTTTTTCATATATAATTTCATTTTCGACTAATACATTATAAAATGTACCTATTCTATTTATGAAACTCATAAAACAAGACAAGCAAAGTATTCGTGTTTATATATATATATTTTACATTTCCAAAACTTAAAATCAAAGTCCAAAAAAAAATAGATATCGCTAATACATAATTATTTCTGAGATCTATACAATAATGTTCAACACCGGTTGTCAAATTCTATGAAAATTGGGATATCTATTTAAGCGTACTTTTAACGAAAAAAATAATTGCACTTTTTTATTTTGTTATAAGTTTGATAACTTTTAAAGTTGTAATGTTGAGTTTTAACAAAATGAATATTATGTAAATATATGTCTACATATAGCATTTTTATGATGATCGCTAGAACAGTACAAGTTGGCTTTGTTACTATTGTCAATATTTATTTATCCTGACATATACATCTCAGCGTAGAAATATTCGTAATACTTCATTCTATAAACGACTAGACCGATGTAGATGATTTTTTTATACTTATAGATTAACCTGCATGTTTCTTAGCTAGCGTTAGACCCAGTAGGTGAAGCTGTTGTTGAAACCTGCATTTTTTTAATGTTCCAATATTTTTTCTATTTTATTTTTCATATAAAGAAAGCATCATCCCAAATTTCCAGTCTCTTAACACGTCTAAATATTTTATAATAAAATTAATTTTCCATATTCATGGTTTAAGATCTATGGCTGGACGACGTCTGCCTAAGGGTCCATTAATACCATTATATATTTAATACAATTTATTGTTCTTCAAAAGCCACATTCTAAAATACTAATCATGATTTTCCTGTTTAATATCTACACAAAAAACAACATCACAAAAGTCCGAAAATATCTGTCAACCCTGTGAGCGTTTCAGAAATATTGCCCGGGGAAAAAACTTCAACTTATACCATAATGCAATGACAAAATAATTTTCAATCAATTATATCCCAGAATGGGTAGTCTGCTCTTGTACAATGACATCTGTTTTTTTTTTCGCAACCATTGATTTTTAACCCGAATACGGTGGCTAGGGTTGCTACATATACTTAATAATATTTTACACTATGTCAATACTAGTTTTGGCTCGTGTTAATGTAGATTTGAGCTATGACTTGGGAACAATAATTTTTTTTATTCATCAAATTCATGATGATCGATTGAGTAGTTAAAGCATGAAAGCGTAACAAACCTATAAACAAACTCACAGTCGCTTTTATAATAGTAATAAGGTTTATTGTGATATAACATCATGTGGTTTCGCTTTTTCTAGAATTTTTTTATATCAATAAACACAAAATTGATTGTAATTCTGCATAATACAGGTAATGTTTGGGTAGAGTAAGCAAACAACGCATTGTTTTTTAACGCAACCTAAACTCAAATGTCAATATATTGTCAGTGTCAAATTTTTTCCCGCTTCACAAAGACACGCCGCGCCGGATCAAATACAATGAAATAAAACATAATTCAAATTCACTTTACAATTAATTTTGTAGGAACGTTTAGTTGTTATTTGTGATGTGAATTAACAACTTTCTTTTGATATATATTAATTTAATTAAACATTTGTATATTTACTGTAATTAAATTGGACTTTGGAAGTAATAATCACTAAGTTTCTCGTCGATCTCAATACACCCTTAATTAGTTTAGAGCTAGTATTCGATTATAAATGCACATAATAATCTAATTGCCTTAAGTCATCTTTATAATCAAATCTAGTTTTATATTAATTCCAGTGAAAATAGTGAGTTGACAACCCTAACAGTGACATTAATTTAATAATGATATTAATTTAAAATAAACTTCTGAATATTTTCAGCTTTATTTAAGGCAATAACACAAAAAATAAAGAACATATAAGATAGTTCTAGAAAATTTACATTGATTAAAATTATGTTCCAATAATTTATATAGTACGCTGCCGGAGGGTTCAGAGACGAAACCATCGTTAAAAAAGTAACATGGCGGTCCTTAATCACTGTAAATTGCTTACTTTACAAAACGTAAACTAGATTAAGCCTTATGCCTTAGGACATAAGGTGCAACTAAAGCGTAAAATGACAAGTACGCGTGTGACATTTTTGACATTACCACAGTCGAAGGTAAAATTGTTTTCGTATGAAATAATGATGTACCTTTTGCTCGGTAATTGAAGTAAAATGAGTTAAAAATTTACATAATTGTTATTGCTACGTATTTTTCCGTGTTAATTTTCTTACGGACATTAGCAGACAACTCATTTCTGCACTTATTTAGCAAACCAGATGTATGTATAAATTCACTTTCTTTTTTATATTTTATAGGTTTTTTAACGTTTGACCACAATGACATCTGATGTTAGATAATGATGTGGGGAAAGATGGTAAACACACTAAACTTAGAGGGGGTTGACTTTCGAGTGCAGATTCCGTAACACCTATATGTAGGTGCTTGGGTACAGATTTTCAAAATTAAGAGTGGTAGCTAGTTAAGGTAATGCATAAAGTATTGATGAAACGTGTATGGAAAAAATCAGACAGGAATAGTTCTGTGTCAATCCTTGGGTATTATACATAGTATATTTTCAAAACTTGATGATATCGACAGTGCTGACGCCCTTTGGATATACAACTTAGTCGTTAGTTATTTTATATAAAATTTATGAAATCATCTAAACCGCGATACTTCCCTCAAAATTCCAGGGGGAAAAAAATTAGCTTAAAAGTTTAAGAACCGCTGGCATACACAAGTCTGTCAATAATATAAAAAGGTAACGTAATATCTTTTACGAAACGATTAAAATTTAAACATAATATCAACTTTCTTTAACGTGCTTAAGTTTCATATTTTCTATATATCTCCATACAATTTTAGAATTTTGAACACACGCTTCCATTGTGACCTTAAGAATTAACATCTAACCGGATGAGAACAACAATGTTCGATTTACGAAAGCGTCAATTTAATTTTGAACCTTGTTAACGTCGGATTGTTATAAATTTTGAATTATAGAAATGTAAATTTACATCGGTCGATGAGGCATCGGCAAATGAATGGTATTTATTTGTGATTCGTTGACACTAAACGCGACCTTGACGAGTTAAGCCGATGTGACCCGAACTCGGGTCGAGCAGGTATGGTTCGATATTTGAATATTTAATTAGGAACGGACATTTTTTAAGGATTAAAATTTCTATGACGGCGCTAACGCTTGAACTGTATAAATTAGCAGTTTTCTTCGATTTATTACCTCTTTTTTACGATATTTTGGTAATCATTTTTACAATTATAGTATAAAGTTTTGTATTAATTTTGAACGTTATTTGCTTCTCCTGAATTTTATGTACATTTTTTTTTATTATTACAACATAAGGGAACGACTACTTTTGATTTCTAATTAAAAACCCAAGGATGTGAGAAAATCTTATTATTGAAATTTCTTACCCCTCTGTGAATGGAAGCAGAGACGCACTCAGGTTAGAAGTGAGAGTTCAAACTGATTGATTGTGAAAAGCTGAAGGTTGAGCATAGTCTCGTAGATTGAGAGCATTTTATATCCAACAAAGGATGTATTGTTGATGATTGGAGATTAAATAACCTTGTTTAATGCAATTGCCAATTGTTTGCAAAACATCCTTGACCAGGGAAGATGCAGCAAGAAAATTTACAAGGCAGTCATTTTAATACGGAATATTAATAAAAATGAGATACATTTAATAAACTATTTGAATAAACAATACGTAAATTAAACGATTGGGAATTCATAAAACGTTGTCGTCTATGGAAAACAAAATATCAAATCTCTTTGTCTACTTTTTCTCACACGCAAAACATTAAGTTCTCAAGTAATCGTTTAAAAGGCCACCGTTTAGTTCAGATGTGGGAAACATTTTATTAACCGGAACCAGTAAATAATTAACAAAAGATTTTATAAATAAATGGGAGTAGCTTCAATGTTCGAATTTTTCGTTGACATTATGAACATTTTTTTAAGGACAAGACACTTTTGTTTCTTGTAGCACGTTATAATAAAGTAATGATAAGCATAATGCTTATCAAAAACAAGGGCCCCCACCCTGTGATCTCAGTCCATGGGTGGTTGTTTATTAGAATGCCGGTCTTCAAGGCTCTCTTCAGCTCGACATAAAATGGGCACATCTTTTACTTTTTATAAAGGAGTTTTCACTTCTTTCGTTTCTTTTGTGTGGTCATAGGCACACACGTATTTTTTTAGTACTTTATATGTTTTAGCATTTGACCACAATCACGCTTGACGTTAAATGACAAATATAGTCTAAGATGGTAAACCCTAAACCCTAACCCCTGTATTAATTGATAACGTTAATAACTAATTATGCAATGGATTTTACTAAGTCTACTATATAATGTACTTTCGAAAACTAATTCAAATATGGAACATTGAAATTCACAAGATCTAGATGTGACAACGCATCTTTAAAATTTGCACATGACAAAGAGATGTATGGCTTGTTAAGATGAAGTCTTTTTGTTAGCAAACCGGTGTATGCGTTCGAAATAAACAGAAAAAATGATTGAATAGCCCAAGACATTGATGAGTGCGTATGCAGGATTATTCCATACCGTGGGTTCTGCGCAGCTGGTTCGAACGCATCGCGATGCGGTGCGCGTGCGCACGGCCCAGGTTCAACAAACGCAACGCGCATCGACATTCGCATACTGTGCGAGTCGTGCAGAGCTTTATGCGAAGCGCGTTTACAAAACTGACATTTTTACAGTATATTGTACATCATAATTATCATATCGGTTATATGATAAAGCAACGATAAGAGTAGTAAATGGAATTATTAATAAAAAAAAAACACGGCAGGACCTCCTTCTTTATTCACAGACTGTCATATTCACGTCGAGGCAACAGAGGCAAGGCGACGGTTTAAACTACTGCGTAATCCGTACCTATTTATTACCAATAATTCACACAATTAAAACGAATCGAAAAACACCGTATATGATAAAATATATGAAGCTATTTAAGCTATAAATCGTGTCAATGAAATAGACATGCATACAACATTTCCAAACATAAATCCGGAGAATATTATCCTCCTTCTGTACAGTGCAGTATAAAGAAATATGAAAATAGTTACAGATATATTGTCAAGGGTGACCCTTAGCTGTAAAGACTGTGCTTGTATGATTCGTCTTGTATCAAAACAACACTAATCGTTGAAACTATCTGGATATCAGTAATGAATAATATAAAATAATAAAATAAATGAATGTCAGTTTCTTATTATACAAATATTCATAGTTTGAACGTTCGTATTTCACTTGGATCCCCATTGAAAATCATCGCCGCAGTATTATCTTGTTTTCCAAATCAATCAAAAATACCTTATTCAGTTTAGGCCCTGAGAAGGCGCTTATGAACGTCAAAGTTGCCACCGGTTCGGAAAACAACTCAGTCATCGAAAAGAACCGGATCTGGTTTATCTTTTCATTAAACATATTATAACTCATATTTTTAAAACATAGTTAAAAACATAGATTCATAATATTACATTCGGTTTTAGTGGATGCACAGAGAGGGCGTCATTTCTAAACGTCACCATCGTTCTTTTTATTGCAACATGTGGTTACACTGTCGAACGATTTGTTTAAATAGTGTGATATTCTGTTCCATCATTAGAATTCGTTAGTTTTTTTTTAAATCATTAGGAAATTATAAATTCTTATCAAAGATTTTCTAGCGCCTCCGGGCACCACCAAAAGGAAGAAAATAAAAGGAAATTTCTTGGTTAATTTGTCCAGACTTGCAAAGGTGCGGTCTAACAGCATTTCTAAAGTCGTATGTCGTTTAAAATTACGACCGCCATTTTTAATGGAGAACTCATTAGTACAGCAGAGCGAAATAGTAAGGACACCCGGTATGACGTTGAAGCTGGAATATTATCATAATTATTTTAAGTAATTCCAGTATTCAGTCAAAATGTATGGGTTTTAAATAAATAATTTTACATTAATATTACTAATGTATTTAAATACAAATGTCACGAACATGTACTACGACGCAGAACACTATTTGCAATATGGTGGTATAACGAATTATTATTAAATTTTATATTTAAATGTAACCGGGACAAAGTCGCGAGGCGGAGCTGGTACACCATAAAACCAATAAAGAAAAATATTTCAAATATCAACATTACACATTAACTTCAATTTCGGTTATATTTTAATTACCATACGAGAATCTTGTCACACCTTATGAGACATGGCCATTAGATATCTTTATATATATGTAGGTTATATTAGTTTATCCAAAACTCATCAAAATTGAAATGAAGATGCAGCTTTCTTAAACTATATAACATGCTAAGCTGAGAGAGAACTAGTTTACAAGTGCATCTGCCGGCACATGTCTATAGGTGTTTGACGACGGCATTCTGCCTGATACGTAACTGTAACGCTAACCGGCCAGTTTTAGAAAATGTTCTATTACTATGCTATAATCATCAGCCTGTAAGAGACCCACTACAGGGCCATAGAGAAATCAAGGACATTTCTCAGGTTCAGGTTTCATCATGATGTTTTCCGTCACCTGTCAGCCGATAGTGTTATCAGATTTAAATTAATAAATGTACGCGAATTCTGAAAAATTCGTTGGTACACGCCGGGCTTCTAATCTGGCAACATCGGACTGATATTCCACCGGTCAAACCACTCGACCACCATAACTTCCACCTATATGCTCAGCTATGTTTCCCCTCGAACTCTTTGCAGGATTCGAAGTGGCGACGATTGTACGCGACATTTTAGGTTACGTTACCACTGTACAGTCATCATTTCAAGAATTGAGTCACAAATAAATCTTATTCGAAGACCATCTATACACTATATAAGCGATATGTTTAAATTAGTTGTTATTTCTATGTACAAATTCTTAAATGCAGCTCAATAGAGTATCGGCACTAGAAGGCAGATCTCCAATTTATCAGTAGATATCACTGTCATGGCGGCCTGCTAGTACTTCACAGTTGGAAACTCTACCAACATCTCAAGATATATCACCAGGATAATATAGCCTTACGAGTCTCATGCAAGTTATATCAGGATATAAATACTTACGAAACAACCCAAAACCGGAAATCACAACAGGTATCAACCTAAGAATCATTTAAGGCGATACATGAAGATTGAAAAGAAAGCTGTCTGTAAAGTCGTAGAAAAGGCAGGAAAATACATTTTCCTGATTCATAAAAATACGGTACGACAAGATTTTTCCGACTTTCCCTATCTAATACACTTCCTTTAATAGGTTCGTTCACAGTTTACTACATGTAGTAATAAATGATGTTATTTAAAACTGTTAGATAGACTACAATCACTCACTCGTTTTGATGAGAGACAAGCAAACTATTTGGAAATAACATTCATAGTTTCAAATTTTACAGTAATTTTTTGGGAGCGATAGTCTTCCATGTTGAAATAGATGGGATTGGGAGGTGATAGAGTAGCTAAAATGGCGCGTAACTGTGATCTACTAATCAAATTGGCCCTATTTGAAACGTATAATATTTGTTCCGTTACACATAGTACAAAAACATTTCAAATCTACATCGCTAACATAATTTTTAGTTATGTGTCACGCGGAGCCATTTCAGAACGCGTATTTTGAAGCGATGGTGGCTTGGTTGATAGCATGTTCGGAGTTTCGGACACAGCGTCGAAGGACGTAGATTCGAAACCTAGCAACTGAGTCGGATCTTTCGGTGAACGAAAACATCGTAATGAAACCATAGCATGTTGGTAGGGCTTTTTCTAAATCCGACTGGCTAGCTACCATACTTAAGTTGAAAATCTATCGATAAGCACCTGTTGGTGTGTTCCGGCAGTTGCACTTGAGAGCCAGTCTCCCTCTAGGTTTACCGTGACTACCATCTTAGTCCACATCATCATTTAACATCAGATGAGATTGTGATCAAACGCTAACTTTTAAAGCATATACAAAAAGTATTAATGTAATACCCGATTACCTACTTTCTAGTATACATAAAACTAAGTAATTTTATTAGTTACTGAGCTTTTGTCGCATCTTCGTTGGACGACCTAAGATAAAAATGTATCCTTTCATTCATATCCATCCATACCATAAGCATTGTGCGTATGGTTGGTTGCTAAATTGTTATGGGCAAACATAAAAAATCACATCTATCATAAACATTATTGTAGATTACGCAACAGTTTATTTTGACAGCTGTTAATGACAACTGTTAACAATCAATATTATAAAACTGAGTTTCTTTTCGCACCTGTGCATTCCTTTAGTTTTTCTAAATTACCAATGGATTCTAATACTTTAGAGTATTTTTTTGTTAAGGTTTGTGTTAAAAACCTTCTTGTATTATGTGTGACAAACTTCTTTGTGTTTTAGTATTATAATATTATTTTCTATTTAAAAAAGTATATATAAATTGGGATATATTCGATGTCACAGTTTGGAAAAAAAGGCGAAAGTAAATGCATGTAAAATCTGTAAATATATTATTTTATTATATAGGTGTGTTTCGTCTAGTCGACTGACCACATAAGAACCTGAATTTAACAGTTTGTGTGTATATTATATTCATAGAAAGCAGAGAAAAGTTATTGGACTGTAATCAGACCGCTAGCAATGTTTTTCGGGCGTTTCCATTGATAAACATTGCTAAGCCTTATGAGATTTAACAAAATAATTTATCACGGAATTATATATGTCGGAGAATCGTTATCCTCACGGTCTCTCCTCTTATCCTAACTCTGCCCTCCCAATACATACTTGAAAATCTAATGTACGTCCGCAAAAACTTAGATAAGTTAGATTTCGTAAAGGACCGACATAATCTAAATACAATAAATAATAATAAATTGGTCATTCCATGTTTTAGGCTCGCTAGGACCGGTAACAGTTTTTTAGGTAACAGTATTTTGATTTTGACTCATTGTGGGCATCAACAAGGATTCGGAAGAGAAAATGAAGACTTTGTAGGTTAGAATAAACTATTATCGTGAATCACAATAGGTAGCTACTATTTACTTAGCAGGTATTTTAAATACACAGTACAATTCCTAGGCAAGTATTACTTAGAGTGTTCAGAACGATATGGGAGTCCGATTAAGAAAAACAACTCCTTTTTATAAACGTCATTCCTCTCAATCTAGGCTCTGTACACGTCACTTTGACGTTTGTATGTTGTTGATGTTCATACTCATGACACGGATGCGATATATATTTTTAAAATGCCCATAGAATAATCAAGGACGATATTATAATCTGTCTGATAAATGAAATAGTGATAATATAAATATATATTAAAATAAAAATAAATAGTCTTTACCCAGAGATGAGACATTATATACACTATTTATATAGCATCGTAAAAATGTCGTGTCGTCGGATGTGACAATCTTTAGTAATCATTATTTTCACTCTCATTTAATCTCGATCCAAATCAATACACTTTTATTTTTAAACACACTTTCGACAAGAGTTTATCTCTTGGATATATGTATATTTCAATCCGGCGATACTATCATGCTTGTATCGAGTTTCGAAACATTCGAGATATCGCTAAGTACGTAATGCGGTGCCGATACGATCTGAAGCCAATAATGGGCTATGTAGCCGAGTGTTTTTGCTACAAATGATTCTGAGATTAAACAGAGGAACTAGCTATATATTGACTCAGCAGGATGCTTACGCATACCGGACCTTTACGATTCCTATATGGTTTTATTTTATCTTTATTAAAGAACAGTTTAATTATTGTATAAATTATAAGCGAAAATTAGTTTGTTTATACATCAGAACAGGTAGATTATATTTACCTAAACTTTGAAGTAGGTAATATAGAGATAACTGTTTGTAAAATACAATACACTTCCACAATTGATTATATAAAATACGTAGTATGGAGTAAAATATTTATTCATACAAGTACGATGTCTTCAGGTAGCAGCTAGTTCAGTAAATAAGTGTTATTACTATTACCACTTATTATTATCTTCACTGTCAGTTACGAGATGTAAACATATTTAAAAAACTAGATTTCGGCTGGGGCTTCGCCCGCGTATAGAACATTTCTTTGGGATGACATATGTACCCTATTTCCTTTTCTGTACCCTGCAAAACGTGTAAGCAAAATTTTATGATAATCAGTTGAAAAGTTTTAAGTTTTAGTGAAAGTGTAACAAATACACAAACTACTTTCGCATTTATAATATTAAATATGGATAGTTTAAAAATACAAATTATTAATCTAGAACTGATTTATAACAGCAACATATTAACCCAAGATATTATTTATGGTTACCTTTATAATGAATCAAATACGATGCATTTAAGATTTAAATGCGGGAGCACCATAACACTGGTAACTTATTTCAAGTAGCACTACAATGATAGGGTATTCACTCCGTATTTAAAGATTTCCAAATGTACATCTAATAATCTAGTAAAATTAGCAAAAGATAAGCAAATATTTCATGTAATTTAGAAGAACGGGACCGGTATTAAACTGAGGAAATAATTATTCAATGAGGTTAATGTTAATTACCAAAATTTCAAAGGAAGTTAACAAGGATGGCTTACTTATATTGTAGGTCATGATGATAAGTGAAATGTAACGTTTGAAATCTTTAATACAAGTTTATAGCATTAATGTTTAATATAAAATACATTTGACGCTATGATGCGGAAACATTAGACCGCGGCCGCTCGGAGAGGGTGTTGTGAATTTGTTTTCCTTGATATTCATTTTTCAAGAAGAGTGTTGTATTAAACTATATTATAACAGCACTCATCAAACGTTTTGACCGCTCCTAATATAATGCGCAGTACATAAATTTATGAATAAATATACCTCCTATCTTAATACCACGTACATTTACTAATTTAAATTGGTAACACTAATCTGACGATGAAGGAAAACATCGTGTGCAAAACCTGAAACTGAGAAAATGTTCTTGTAGTAAGATCGAGAGAAGAAAACATTAAATACGAGTGAAACCTTTGAATACAGCTTTATTTTACTAAACGGTAAGTAAGATACAAGACTTACCGTATCTTTATCACATACAATTTAGACCTACAAAAAGAATCGAAGCAAGGACCTCATAACAATGGAGTTAATATAACTAGTATAACTGCACGACGAGGTCTCAGAACTACTTTTCAACAATTAACTCAGAATAAGTAAAAACATAAAGGCAAAGGCAATATAGAGATATTTAGAGCACGCGCTTTAGAGGTCATATAGATAATAAACGATTTTTTTGTTCATTTGACCCACTCTAATTGAGATCAATTGCGACTCGGCTACCGTTTAGAAGTGAAATTGCAATTTATTTACGTGTGTGATAAAATCTGTACGATTTAAAACTTGTCTAACAGGCTAATTAGCTTTAAACGTACCGGGACTGGTACGACGTTACACATGTTAATGTTCAAACGATATGATCGATAATTTGCATCTTTATCGATTATATTCAATGAAAGTTTTACGCTTAATTAATCTTTGATACTTTAGAAACAAACATAAACTCTATTCGATGCATTTATTATGAATAGGTTTTAGTATATCGGGTCCTTCAAACGAGATGTGAATAGGTCTTACGATATCGCGTCCATCAAACGAGGCGTCGAGAGGCAATTTCGCAGGTCCGCATGATGGTGACGGCTGTCGTTGGTATTTAACACCGACAGTCGCCGCTGTTTTTGAACTGTACCGTACTTTCCATCAGGTATTGTCCTCCATATAGTAATTTTGCCGAACTAATATAAAAAAATAGCAAATAGTTAATAACAAATAATTTTAGATATTGATACCGAATAGTATAGAATTTTTAATCGATATTTGAATGGATGAGTGTTGCCGGATTAAATACAAATTAATAAATCTGCGATTATAACCTGGCAGATGCGGCTCCGTGGGTACGCGCAAAATATTGAGTGGGGAACGCAAAACAAAATCCATACTATAATCACAATACGGAAAGAATGTAGGTTTAAATTTCGTCGATCACGATTACGTTAAGTTTAATCGATTTCTTATTTAAATCGTTTATATAGAAAAAGGATTTAATCCGTAAACGAGTTTTTAAACTATTCGATCGACAACTGCAATACACTTAATTCGCTTCAATTTAATACGTCCTCTGCACAGCTACGAACGTGACTAGCATGACGATATAAGCACACGAGAATTGTAAGAGGCTGTCATTATCTTACAAGAGATGTAAAAGCAACCAGCGGATACTTTTACTGTCGACTCGAGCGTAACGAATTCCCCACTTTTACTTTTTAAATACACTAAAAACAATGATTTAGCAAAAATGAAAAAAATGAAGAAAAAAAAACGCTCCGCCGAGTCGCGAATGTCTCGTATTGCACAATATAACGTTTCTCTCTTTAAGCTTACATCTGTCGATTAAGCAGTATATTGTAGGTGCTTAGGGACGAATACTCTGTTCCATATTTGTTTTGTTATCATACATGAGAAAATAATGGGGAATTAAACGAATTTAAATCGCGACAAAATGATTATTACGCAAATCTTTTGTAGGTTTTTGATCATTTTACGAAATATTGTTTGAATATTGCGCACATGTTAAATATATATAAATAATAAAACAGAAATTAATTTAAAATTAGTCTAAAATTCTTCCAAGTTTTGCTAAAGATTTTACTATAATCAAAATTGACTACGCTGGATTAATGGGATTATTCGATTGCATATATCCAATTGAACAAGGTATTCCTTTAATTGTACAGCAATTTGCCACTGGCAAATGCATAGACAGACGACACCAATTGAACAACCGAAAGTGTCAACAAAATTGCTGGTAAATGCGAACGGTCATCAAATATAAAAAAACTAGTAACTTGATTAAATAGTACAATAAAAAAAACCTAAAATACACTTTTGAACGTTCACAAGAATCATAACATGAGTATGCACTGTTAGTATCTCATAACGGCGGACACCATAGTGCTTATTAGGTAAGGTGACCCAACCACCTTTACGTTAAAAAAAACTATCGCCAAGCGCTTATCGCTATGATACGCTTACCACAAATAACGATGTAGACAAAGTGACATTTAAACTTTTTGAGATTATGTAAATATAAAATTGATACTATCAGTAATCTGTCAAAATAAAATACCTTTTCGCTTGTTGTCTCTTTCGCGAAACTTTACCATTGAACTTCATCTGAAGAACCAACACACAAACGTGTTGCTATTTCATCTGTTATTCATAGATGTGACCTGGATTCTTACCTGAAATTAAAAAAAAAAATTATTTCATTTTTATAAAAATTGGAAATTTACCAACATTCTAGATATTTCAATAAAGAGTCAACTTATTATTTTAAGGTGTTTGAAAAAGTTCGACTGTGAAAAAAAAACTGGGAAAGAATATTTCCACAACATAAAAAACTGGGTGAAGGCACCGTCGTCGCGTCGCGTCGCGTCGTGTTGACAAATACGCAACTTTCGCTGCGCAGACGCAGGCAGGTGTGTACGTACACCAGCGGAAGTGGCCGCCATGATTATGATCACCCGCGGCGGTAATAAATTCTATGTCAATGCGAATAAGTTTAAAGGTGGAGTCATATTCAAAGACGTCAAATAACAATTAGCTACCTAATTTTGGATTATTGTATAAGTAAATAATTCAACATCAGAAACGCTTTATTCGAGTTAGTTCTCATTGCCTATGAACAGGCACTTATGAATTTTCAATCTGGTTGATTATTCCGTAAACTTCTTTTCTATAAAATTGTTTGGTATTGGGTTTTGGAATCTTATAACAGAACCTAAGAAGTTTAAAATTTACCAAAATTTTATTTTCCCGCTGAGTCATTAGACTCATAAATACAGATTATTCGTCTCATGTATTAAAATTAGATGACACAATTGATATTTCCATACATCTAGTATTACTATTTTGTTGGTCGCTAAAGTGTACAACAGATTATCTGTAACTGGAACAAGACATGATTTAGTTATACTTGTATATGTTATTGCGAACATACTCGTATATTACATTTTGAAGGAATATATTGGGAGGCAAAAATTATATCCTTGGAACTTCTTCTGTGATTTGAGTTTTTAAATATAAATATGATATTTACAATGATCCTATAGTAAAAGACTGCATGTAATGAGAGTGGAAAGTGCTCAACTGATTTTTGTTCATTTAAAAACTTTCTAAGTAGAGCAATTTATAAAAAAGTATGCATATCCAGACAGGCTGCATGTATGAATATAACCTGATATGTTTACAATATCACAAAAATATATTTCATCCACATATCATTGGCAGAACTTATTAAGATATTTACATTTAATTTACGCCTGTACTCCAATAGTAAAAACCGATATTAAAATAATGCACTTCTTAATGTAAATAAAGTCCGCACGCTTATACGGAGACTGTATATCAGTAGCTGTAGCGGCCTTAACAAGCCAACAGTGTAGTCAATTCGAATAAAAAAAGACTTTTTATATCATTACAATATTATCGAATGAGTGCTGCTACCAATTGTCATTATGCGACAGAAATAAACCTACGTACACAAAGTAATATACAACATTAACTTTACAGTTTACATCTTTGATAACAGAATATAATACGATATCCTTTTAAATGGCGTATTTACATACAGAGATAACATTAACTGATTCTCGACGGAAATAAAAAGTGCATTTGCGAGTTTATTTTATTTTTAAATTATCGCAGCGTTATCGTTGAGATCGCAAAGCGTATACAGTGTAGAAGTAGTCTTAGTACGCGACACATTTGCTTTAAGAAATATTAATGTTTTTACGTACGTGTTAAGTATGTCTCACCAGTAATAACATACTTAGAAGTTATCTATTAAAAACTAGCTCTTGCGCACGACTCTGCCCAGTTTAAAGTAATAATTTACGCTTAACTATATTATTTATAACATCCTGCCCATTAGATAATTTCAACTGTTGTGTAATTTCCTATAATTTTATACATATTTTATTAATAATCATAGCTCCCTAACTAGTATTATAAATGCATATTTAGTTTATTTCTTTGTTACACTTTAAGGGGGAATTACGCACTATGTTACTTGGTACTTTAAACCATATACACGGATAAGTGATCTGGTGGCGGATTTTAAGCTTGACTGCAACGGTCAGCTTTTTGATAAATAATCGAAATCGCATAGAATATCTTCAAATGAATTTTACACCCAACAGTTTAAATATAAAATACACAGTTTTGCAATTCCCATGGAATATATTATCTGTATAAAGAATCGCACAAACTTCTTAACTTTATTAATCAATTTACCGCTTGTATAATCTTATCTCGACCGTTTACCTTCAACTCTATACCATACTTGATAAAGATAATCGTATGCGCATAGATTGAGTAGTATTATTGTAGGTTTTTTTTTTAGTTGTTGTCGTGCGCGGGCGCTTGCGGTCATGAAATGGAAAGTGGCGTTTGCTTTCGAATGACCAGTCAGTTTCATGTATTATAAAATATTGTAACTCGAGATCTCATAATGTTGGTATCAAAATTCCTACTACTGGGCAATGACTCATAGATAAAATGTCCTATCATTGAATGAAAATTCTGCCAGTGTCACGTGGAAAGAATATCCTCAAAGTTCAAACAGCCCTCTAGCAGAATGATGGTACTGTTTCTAGAAACTTCTAGAGAGATTTGTGATAACCCAAAATTCATATTTCCTGTGGATATTTTCTTGCACTTTACTTATACTTAGTACAATATATATTATACAAATGCTATCAATATTATTATTAAAAATGCCAATGTGTGTTTGTTACGCTTTCATGCCTTAACTACTCAACCGATAGTCGATAACCATGATTTTTTTTGCATTTTTGCACAGACGTTGTCAATGGTACAGAAAAAAAACATATATACATACTATCTTTAATCTAAAAGAAGTATTGTTCCCGAAGGATAAGCCAGTAACAAAGATGTCCTTAAATAATAAAGCTTACATGTATAGAAATAAATTTTGACAAGCGTATAATCATAGACACAAATGTTTTTTATTCCTCAAAGCGGAGCCACGGCCACAGTAAGTCTAAGTTTCGATACATTTTTATGGCAATACTCGCCGTGTTAACAGTAGGAGTTGCCATCGACAGTATCTAATAATTATCCGGTATTTTTATTTCCTAATCGACAGTTACACTTCACTATTATTCCATATTCCAATAGTAACTTCATATAAGGAAGGAACTCGTGTGCGAAATTACATGATTCTAAACCCGACCATTTATACCGTGCGTTGAATGTCAGTCAGTATTAACATTTCTGTCGACTACATTTTGACTACAAACAGAATCCCTCTGTTTATTGAAAATACTATAATTTCTTAAAATTAAAAATCAAGTCACTTAATATTACAGTAGGTGAAATTATTATAATTAATCTTGTACGAAAATTTCTATCAATCTTTACTGTCAATTGAAGAATCTGGTAGTTGTCAACGATACGGCAACGTAACGTACACGATCAGATTACATAATGAGTTGAAAGTCACTAAACTTGAATATATGTGATTACTTAATAGAGAAATTATATATTTTATTATAGGAGGAACATCGGCTCCATATTCACTAGACACTTATTGCTTGTTTCTAACTGGTATATACTGATTGGTAATGTCGATTAATAAATCCGACTGAGTTTATTGGCAATTCTTCTCGATGACATAATTGTTTTTCAAACAAGTAATAGTAGTGGTAATTACTCACTTTGTGTGTTTTTTCTCAGGATCTAAATCAAATATAGTAAGTTCAACATTGTTTTAGCCGACTGCGTAAAAATGATAGTGTTTTTCGAGTGTGTGTATTTATTTCTTTGATAGGCATTTTAGTCTAAATGATTTCATAGCTTATAATATATGAGGTATTGTTAGAATCTTCTTGATTGTGTGACTGACTGTATAATATTTAAGTATGACCTATGTGACTAAAAAATGAAGTTTCGTTTTTGATTTTTTAAGTCTTCCTTATTAATAATTCTTCTTGTCGCAAGCCTAGAAAGAGACGATGAGTAACTGTGATTTACAGTGTTTTTATCGTAGTCAGGAGTGGTTAGTAGCTGCAATTTTTATTAGGACGGTGGCTTAAATATAACTTATTAATCAAATTCATTGATAGAAGTTACGCGGAATATTAGATGTTTATGTGGATATATTGTTGATGGTCGATGATAAACATAATATCGTCGCGGCGGCGTGTTAGTCGAAGAAGGCTAGAATATTCTATTATATACGAAGCGTCGCTTTCTTTTTGCCTATTCCATCAACGGTGCTTCCATGATTCATGAATATTGAAGTAAATGCGTATATTATCCGACTTTCTACAGGTTTTGTTGATTGGCCTGATGACGATGGGACCGTAACGCTGCCAACTGGTGCGGATCGTATGCACGAGTGGATGTAGAAAGTAACCGCTTGCTTCATTGTGACGAATGCCATTGATGGTTCATTGATGGTGACATTTATTGAGGTTAAGGGAGAACTAGGCAAACATTTGTAGGTGTTTTTTGTTATTGTTTTTCTTTCGGTTTAATATTTTATTGGATGTGTTAAGTATTGCGCCAACTATAAACCATTCTCCCTCAGAATTGTAGGCAATTTTAAAGATCCATTTAGTTGATCTTAAACTTTCGATAACATAAAATATTGAGATCCTATTTGGTCCAAGTATGCGTCTTTTTTGGTAACATTGAAGTGCACAGATAACAATACGCTTAGATCCCCGAGGCATTCTTTAGGTATGAAAGCACTTCTGCAGTGAACTTCAAATGCTATTATGAACAACACATAGATTCATCGATTTTGTGTTTGTATCCCACGTTGTTGGCACCGCCTTTATATAATTAAACCCCAGGACATTTCTTAAAGTTCTATCCTTGTTTTTTTTTCATTTAAAAGTATTCAGTCTCGAAACTTGATTTCAGACTAGTACAGTAAGAATGTTTGTAAAGTGTAATAAAAAACTTACTTGAAAATAAGTTGACATTCTTGACCTAAGTATCATCGCAGTGTCATGGGTCATCGAACACAATTCACTTTCCATTGACCATTGTCACCGTTTGTGAATAGATTCATAAATATTGCACAACTAGAGCAACTCTGATGTTTTATTGTTAATAACGATTTCTACAGATAGTTTACGCTTACGTAAAAAATATTCTGGCTTCAGTGTTCCAACCTTTGAAAGAATTTTATTTGTTGTACTTGTTATTTGGAGAAATATATCCATTTTATAACTACTAATCGTATACCTGGTCCCTGCGATATGTGGATATGTGAATAATAACAGCAGTTATGCAGTTCCAGTTATACTGAGCCATGCACACGATCTTCAATATATTGGTAGACCGACAAAATACATGAGATCCTTACAGTTATTGATTACGCTAAGACTAGAAACAGAGATTGGATTCTCAATTGTCCGTATACATTGATATACCTTAAAAACAGACTTTCAATTTAGAGATCTAAGCTAGGCCTTAGCTTAATATATGTCCCAAGCAGCAAGCAGGCACTGTATTCCGTCATCGAAAGCTTAAGTATATAGTATATGTAGACACATTAGTCTACTATATATGACCAGATTACCAATCAACATCACTTGAAATTATAATTATTCTTTGATAAAACTTCGCTTCTAATGCGGTCAAAATTAAAGAACGTAAATATGACCATGTTAATGCAATCAAAAGTAATTAACATCGTTGATGTAATATTATTGTGGTTAAGTTAATTATGGTTGTGCTGTACCTTCTTCTCAGATATCGCATCCACAGAACTAATAGCTTTGACAATCGTATGTAATTCCGCTCTTTGCCTAAACTTGTTACTGATGCTGATAATACAATACAGACATTTCTCATCATCAGCTTTGTACACTTGAATTACATTAACCAACCATTCCCAAAATGGATGCATGAATTGAAGAAATATTACAAAGCGGTACGATACTTCTGCATGGAGTCACGACCGGAGGTTTGTGATATTAAAATTTGCTCATTTCCGAACTGCATTGAGTAACTAGGGAGTGGTAACATGGGCTACATAAAACCAGTTGTATATTAAATGCCACATTGATTGTTTTGCATTTCTATGAACTTGACCTAAATGGCATGGCAATGACTGTATGTGTATACCTAGTGCATTTCAATAACGACCTCGATCATAGAACATCCGACTATAGCTATTTCCGTCATACTAGATACTTTTAAAGTGATAGCTAAATAATTCCTACTCATAAGCTTTATATTACAGCGTGGCTGCTTCTAATAAAGTTTATGGTGTCTGTAATCCATAAGGATATAAATAACTAATCTCCTAAGTATTAGGAGTTTTTAAAATTTGTCGTTGACTGACTTGTAAGTAACCCTAATGATAATCCTCTCAGTAATGTTTTCATACCTTTAAGACAATTATGTTTTAGACATATGAGTATTAACATAGCTTCACAATGTCGATGGCTGACAATCTTTGAACTCTCAGGTCATGGAGCCACCGTGTTTGCGTAATTTGCGTTGTTTATAAGGAACGGACGGCGCGGATTCTAACATGATTTGATTTATACAAAACTATTACTGACACGCTATGTTAATTGAATATGTAGCAAGAGACGAAATTTTGAAGGTAAAATTTAAATCGGTTAATGATATAGTATTCGGATCAGTGGTTCGCGTACTGATGTTTTGGGGCTTAGGAAGAATATTATTGACAAGACATCATCTGTAAGTGAAGGTATCTCGGTGTAATAAACCTGTAGTGTATTCTGCTGGAACGAGTTTGCGGGCGGGTCATCGGGAAACATGATGCGGTTTTAATAATGTCCTTTAATGCATATATAATGTTCAGATTAGTTCTTGCGTAGCGTGCGCTTGTGTATCTCATGTAACACTACTAAGCTAGTTCTGTTTTACTGTTACTGATAACTATTTGGTCTAAATAACAATAAACCTGGATTCAATTTTTCTTAGTATATTTAATCTGGGTTATTTGTGTCGGTAAATTTGTAAATTAGTAGCATAACTCTTAATGATACCGAGCACGTGGTTAATGATTCGTGCTGGTAAATGTAAGGATTTCCGACAAATTTCTGATTTCAAAATGACAATACTTTGTGTGACAATGAAAATTTTAATTATAGCGGTTTACAATAGAAGCCGGCTCATGGAAATTGTATTGTACTGGATCGCGACTACCAAACACCAGATGCAGAACTAGACATAGTTCTATGCTTAGACGTTACGTTCTGAGACAAGCTTGTACAGTAAAAATGATCCATATATGTATAGTGCAATAAACAATGATGAGATCACGAATATAAGAAACACTGTATGACTATCTCATTTTCTCGCACGTTAAAACCCTATAGATGTACATGTTTCTCACTTTTTAATGTCACTTTTTCGTTTCATATCAAAACCGGGCAAAAAATGTTTTCACTTCAAAAAACGAAATATTCTGTTTATTTACCCAAATCCATTTATTTGCCAACGTGTCAAAGTGATAACTATTTGATTCAATTTAAGCCCTTTTAAGTACTTATGAACTTTAAAGTTACCGTCTCTTCGGAAATCAACCCAGTCATCGAGAAGAACCAACAAGGAACTCGATCGGGTTGATTCTTTTATGATACATATATTTATAATACATGAACGCTACAATCGTTTTTAGTGGATACACAGTGAGTGTCAATACCAGACCTCACCATCGTTCATATATTGATCCACCTTGTATTTAAAAGCCTTTTGACACCAAAACTCGCATGATATGGGGCTTTAAACTTACAGCGAGCCAAATAGGTAATATGCTTTAGTACTTTGTTGTAAAACCTAACACGTTACCTAAAAAACTGTTACTTGACGAGTTTGTGACAGCTTCTACTATTTAAATCAATGGATCGAGCGATTACAAAATTTTTATCCAACCCTAAGACTCATATTACCCGATACTACTATCACCTACCTTGCAAGTAAGTTACATGAAGTACTTAATATAAAATCAGTTGTGACAACGTCGCGGTGTAGACACCGTTCTGGTCTAATAACACGTCACGGGCCGTCACGGCGCTTGCGCACCTCTCTCAACAATATCACATGTCCACTTGTTACGCGTATACAAAACTAACGTAGTTCAATAAAGACTTCTTAGAGGCCGAATTCATTATACGTATCTTTTAATTATAGTTTACTAGCTTATACCCACGACTTAGCTCGTGTTAATATACATTTAACCTATCCCTCGGAAATGGTACTTTTGTAAGGGATAAAAGGTACCCTATGTTATTTCTTATATCTCTGAAAACGTGTAAGCAAAATTTCATAAGTGGTTAAGGCGTCAAGGTGTGACAAACAAACATACTCGGCTTCGTATTTATATGGATGTCATTTGAACTTACAAAGGGCAAGATTCAATGATTTTTTCTATTACAAATTTTTATGTTCATAAAAAAATATCGAATTAATTTAATTTTATAGATATTTAAATACATTTGTCGGTTTTATTAAATTATAGCGATACAAATTTAACATATACATATCTGAAACAAAGATAATAAGAATAGTATTGATTGATTGGTACACCACGCATTGAAACGTGCCGTTTCTTACTATTTACTACTAAACGTGATAATTTTATCGCCTCGCCTGCACGCATAATAAATACATACTATAAGTAAATATATAATAATCATCTGATCTATAGTATAATAAAACTGAAGAATCTTCGTATCTGTACATTGATAATATTTGTCAAAAAAACTAACTGCTGACGATTTAAAGAGTATATCAATACATATTATAAACCAAAGTCGTTCCGTCGCGTCTGTCTAGATGTTCGGTATAAACTTAAAAACTACTGAACGGAATGTAATGCGGTCTTCTCCAATAGATACAGTAATTTACGGGGAAGGTGTAGGTATATAATTTGTCATGGTGTTTTTTGTAAATTGGTTGAAATATAATGATAAATGTTGAAAGAATCGGAAAAGTCAAGGCGCCTTAAGCGTTTGAAGCACATAAGTATATATTTTGTATTATCAGGGCAGGACAACATCTGCCCGGCCTGCTAGTTATATATAATATAAATAGGTTTATTTTTAAAAACTTTTTCTGTATATAGTATAGTATATCTGTGTATTTGAAGACGCTATTCTCAAACATCCTTTACACAATTTTTTCTGGGGATTTCGAATATATTTAAGCGCAGTTTGCAGTAATATTTAGGCTTTACTTCATTAAAACAGCTCACGGAAAGAAGACGTCTTTAGGACACTGATCAATTTAATACAGTTTCTACACATGTCAAAATATGCCGGTTCGTTAGTTGATTTTTAGATGACCATAGTGACATTCAGATGTCCATGGTCTCACTTGTTTTTCTCATAAAAAATAGCTTTTTGTTAATATTCCTAATCATACTTATTTAAACGTTGTGAACAAAGAAGCTTTATAAATTAAAAAAACATAAGAAGAGCATTGCTAGTCTTAAATACATAATAAAATAATATACTAAATAATAAATTCAATGTGTCTACGGAGCCGGCCCTGCGAATCGCGGAAGCGACCGCGCATCATTCCTTGCTGACGCACGCACTACCCTTTACGACATAAAAGCGGGTTCATTCTTATATACACTAGTTACGCACCCCGGCTTCGCATCAGTGTATTAATGAAAAAAACAACACCAAATTTATCCTTTACGGTACGACCATGTAAGAAAATAAAATGGCAACGAACGACTGTACGTCAATCTATCACTATTTATAAAGATTTTCCTAAAGGCTTCTTCTCACTCAATCGCTTACTTTTATATATGGAGATTTTTAAATCCAAACTTTCACTCTTCAGTACAATTTTTCAAATAATCTCTTTTATACAAACCTTGTGTTAAACGTATTTTAAATTCCGCATCTTTTAATGTCAACTCGCATTTGACAATCCTGGATTTTTCTCTCTACTCTGTGACTTCGTAACGTTTAAGATCTAATAAAAACTGTACTATATCCATTGATATATAAAAAAATTTAGTATGTATATCAATGGCTATATATTAAATAAAGTGAATTAACAGTGAATATAGCCATTTAATTTAACACCTTATCCTGACAATTACATACACAAGAAAAGGTATAATAGGTGCAGCTATTTTGAAGTGATGCGTTTCCATACAATCGGCAAATTAGTTTTATTTATATAGACTGACATTGTAAATGCTAATTTAAGCATATATATATATATATATATATATATTGTACTTGACAACAATCTCATGTGATGTTTAGTCACAATTCGAGTTTAAGTGTAACCAAGTAAACTATCAGAACACACTTAATGTACTTGTAACATATTGAGTAGCTAGTTTAGTAGCATGCTAACACCATGCCATGATTTTGCAGCTCATTGTAGGATTCAAATCTTCATCGATCGACCCTTGGTAATAAAAACTTATTTCATCAACTCTTTTTGTCGTCGTTCTCAGTGGGTTCATTGTATACTGCAAAAAAAGTGAACAAATGATTATTAAACTGCATTATTTTTTTTCTCTTCCCAAATCTTATAAATTTACTGATTCTAATGTGAAATTTATTAAGCGGAAATTTCTTTAAAAGTCGAACAACTTCTAATTCAATCTTCTGTTAGATCCCATTTAAATAGTCTTATTTTTACTCTTATTAATAAAAATATGTATTACAGTTCAATTCAAATCTAAGAATAAATATGTTAAACTAAATTATAGCCCGTAGAGAAATTCATTACAAATACTTTCATTTAAATGAGAATATCGCAAAACAAAAGATCGTGAAAGACGGTTTTTTATATTAAACTGCATAGAGGGGGCGCATGAGTATGAGTGGCATCGAACGGTGTAAATCCATTAGGTTTTTTCCCCCATCGTGCGGACAATGCAACCTGACGGGTTTTGACCCGACGAATCCTATTATGGTAAAGCTAGGAAGTGGCTGATGCACCCTCAATTACCACGAAGAAATGGAGTAGTAGAGTTATAAAATGCGAACATACAGACCGTAAAATCGACGAACTTATTACCGTACATCGTATCCAACACTTTTTTGTAGTAAATTTAATGCTAAATATATGTATTCGGATTACTTTAAAATATGTAGCTTCATATTCCAAATGATAGTATTTTTATAACTTTCTTATCCTAAAGAGAAAAAAAAACTCGATTGCACAATCATTGAAACTTTTACATTAAGTAAGATAAATGAAAACTTGTTTTTCTCCTTCCCTCACTTTTTGGTTACATATTATCCCACAATTAAGACAAATGTAATTAATAAAATCCGTCAAGCCGTGTAGGTTAGAGTGTGCGGACAAAATAGAGAAGTACAATCTAAAAACATTACCTTATTTTTGGAATAGTTGGGTAAAAATACGATATATACGTAATTCTAAAGTAAATAAATATGGTATCTATATACACTAAAATATGTGCACTAAGTTTGTTTTTTTTTTTGTATTAATCCTATATCTTCTCCATACATATGTAATGAAGATACAGTTCCTTCGAGGCTCGATTACATCAACACTACCGAATGTGTCGGGGTAAGACTATACCATTACTTTTTGGATTCCATAGACCCTTCGTTTTTTTTTAACTAATATTCTATTTAACGCACAACGAAGTGAGCGGGTATTATCTAGTTTTGAACAAAAATAATAGATATTTACAATATCACAGCTTTCTGGATTTTTAAAAACCTTTCATTTTACTACCTGAGTTTTAGAAGCACAGTATCAGTACGTACCAAGTCAGGTTTCTGCGTCTCCGCACATAACACTAAATCGGTGTGGCTAAAGCGCGTGCACAACATGCCCAACTTAATTGGTGTCATCCCGGTAGTGAGGGAATGTGCTGTTGCCGGTAATCCACCGACTGTTATGGTGGTTGGTATCTTAAATTACTAAACGGTACTTTCATGAGTAATATCAGTTGCTATAGACTACGTGCAATCACTGAGAATAATTCTTCTGCATTTAAGGTACATTTTTTTTTCATACTGATTTTTTTTTGTGTATGCTTCTATGGTTTTTATTTAGTATGCACATCATTTTTGTAATTTTAGAATGATATTTGGCATGTAAATATCGATGAATGTATAGTACGTTAAATTGATTCGAGTTTTTCAACTGACAGAGAATAAAAACATTTAACAGAGTCTTAACATTTTAAGCAATACAGAAGATTTCTAAGTTGTAGATATCGATAATACGCTATCAGTGGTGTTAGAGGCTCACATTCCCCCCAAGAAGAGGTCTTATCCCAATAGTTATATATTTTAAATCTCATTCGTTGACAAAAGCCAGGAATATATATCTTGCTGAAGCTGTGTGCAAAGAAGTAATGTATTATTTTATTTATTTATTTATTTAAGGTCCACATAACTGAGTTCGATGATATTAACACATGAGGCGAGCATAGTATAGTAGCATATATCGTGGCAGTCAAGTGATTTGACCGGTGGAATTTCAATTCGATGACCACAGGTTAGAACAACATACAAACGAATTTTACAGAATTCATGTAAAGTTATTAATTTAAATTGGTAACACTATGAACTGATGGTGAAGAAAAACATAGTGAAGAAACCTGAACCTGAGACAAGTTGTTGCAGTACCACGGTACGTGGGAAACATATAGAACTGTGGATTTCTCGGAGATTAGGCCCATATCTTCTTTTGGGAGGAGATCTATAGTCCTGCAGTAGGTCTCTTACAAAAAGCATAGCATTCTAAGTAACTTTTAACATTCTATCATTCTAACTAGAAGCCTCTATGAAAACTCCTTAAGACTTAATAAATATTGTAAATCCGATTATCTATACCAAAACACAGAATATTCACTAGAAATATAAACCAACGGTCGTCGCCCTCACTAATTGTTTGTCATTTTTACTCCCCCGACGCAGCGTTGACAGGTACATGACTGTAGATAGGAATTTACTTGTAATAATGACATGCAGCCATACAGTTTGAAGTACAAAATCGTTAGTACACTTTTGATGTGCTCGTACTATTTTAAGCCTTTGCGCTAATTACTGTAACTTTCTTTTGTCTCCTATTAGATAAAGCTACTAGCTATCCCAAAATTTAATAACATTACAATTGATATTCTTTTCTTTAATACTTTATAGAGTTAAAGTTTTATCCCAAATTCCTAATTCCTTTGAACTTAAATAACAATGTTATTTAAGATAGTAACCTGCTAAGACAGTTGAGGAATAAAATTTTCCCGCTTAATAGACCCAAAATATTAGTAGTACAATTCTATATTTTACACATCACAGATCCCTCAATAATGTTCGTACGTTAACAACAGCAAGTTTACTCGGTAAACTTTACGGCTGTGTGTAGCGAGTGTTATTCCGCGTTCTTACCACACCGGTATCATAACCAGTTGTTAGGGCTTAATTTCTAACAGAATTCTTCGTATTACTAAAGGTATAAAGGTATATTAGTCTGCATATTCATTTTATTTGATTATGGACCTTATTTTTTCAGTGGAATCAATTAAATATGCATTAAAAAATTATTACTCTCATGTTACATAAATAACAAATTAATTTATATAATGAGTGCTAATCTAATATATGCATATTCACAATGCACATGTAAAAGAATATAATTCTTAAGGCCGACTACCGGATAACACATAGCCTTAATCGGTGAATCTAGAACATGAATTTTTTTCACAAGAGTACCCTTTATGTCATTGGTGTACAGTACCAAGGATGATGATGAAGATTTTCTGATATTTGTTCTATGAATATGTTAAAAATAGGAGGTATCTGAGATGTTTCTAATTTTCAAAGAGAGAGGAGACGTTAGAGCAATGATTTTCATATTATTATAAAAAGAAAGTCTTAGCGTTGACATCAATTTATTAAGTCCTAAGTGACAATAATATTTAAATTTGTTAGTTTTTCTGTTTGAATTTGAACATTTTTTTTATTAGAAAACATGTCTTTAATTGAATTATGTTACGAAGAAGCAAATCGATGTGCTATCCACTTTATGTGACTACGGCAGTCTATGGCTATAGCTAAACCAACTTCGAAAGGACCACAGTCCTGAAGTCAATTATAATAGACTGATATTCCTGAAGACTAAGGTGAAACACCAAATGTAACAACTGAGAATGCGCAAACACGTTAATAAATACAATAACGGACAATAAGTGTGCCAGCGGTGTTCAGCAGAGATAAATCATTATAAAAATATCCGACTATCATTTATTTAATAAATAACAAAGAAAATATATAATTCCCATTTAGGGTACCGCATTTGACATAAAAATAATCTGCCATAAAAGCATCTCTTGGTCTCAAACGGGTAAAAACGATTGCGTCATAATAAAAATTTCCAAATGTAATATATTCGATAAGAAGTTAAACAATAATCCCCATTTAGGACACCGCATTCGACACCCTAAATACTTTCCCGTTTGAGTAACTTTAACAGTTACACAACAACGGTTAGTCGCGTAACAACGTGCTAACAGATAACTAATTAGTGCCCACTTGGCAGTTCACATATTATTGAGCGGTAACACGTGTTCCCGGGTTCGAGGTACCGTTCCTTAGAATGTTGTGTTTGCTTGTTAACCACGCGATGTTTGCTGAGAGCGTCGATTTTATAATGCTCCTCTGTTATGCTTTTGATGGAGATATTTCACTGTCAAGATTATTGTGTAAAGTGATGACCCAAAAAGGCCTCTCTGTGTACGTTTTGAATGTTTATTTTGAGCACACTCGTGGAGAGTGAAAGAAAATAGTGTATACGATTCAACTTTTGAATATTTTTTCATTTCAATCAAGAACTGTGGTACTAATCGCCACACACGTATTTTTCGGACTTTTTTGCTGTGATAGAATCGCTGTCTTACTTAACGTTGACTCCTTATAGCTTTAAGCTTGGTGGTGGTTGGTGTGGTTTACATTCCATTAGACAGATTGCTTACATATTTGTTGAAATATTTCACATATAAATCAACCTTGGTGAAATATTTTATATAAAATATTAGTTTAGTATGTATTGCATGTATTCAATAGTTAACATATAGTAGTTCTGACCTAAATTGTAGTTGAATACATTAGTTTTTGCTAGGATAGCCTGTCCGTGATGATGATAGAGGCGTGATGCGTAGGCTGAATATTACTTGTAATTTATATCAAGTTTCTACTGTTTCATTTTATTTTACTTACATAACGAGAAAGTCAAGTACCTTAGCATAAATGTATGTATGTAATCTGTTATTATAGCACTCAGCACGGCAACACCAATGCCAGCGTGTACTACTGTAAAAAATTATAATTTGTAACTTATTCCTACTTTTGTGTATCACTTACTGATGGTCTGTGTCAAGACTTGGACCTAAAGAGAGTTTCTGATACATATTATGAATATAAGTTATCACATTTTAGGTGTTTGTTTTAGAATGTTTGAAGAAACATATGCAGACGATGCTAAGTTTCCTTGTGTTGTCTTAGAAATTACAATGGCCTGATATATACATTCGAATGAAAGTATCTAAAATAGGTATTATTCTACACTGTTTCAGTATATTTATTTTTATTGAAAACTCCAAAAGAATAATCATTCGTATATGTAAAATCAACCTTAATTCTAAAAGGTTGGAACCGTTTAACGGAAACCATATAAACCTTGTTCGAAAACAGGGAGAACCAATATAAATAAATTTGCTTCGTATGTTTTCGCTTAATCACAGTACATCATTTCGCTTAATCATAATACTCTATAATTTTTTCAGGTTCTACAAAACATTAAGGACGTAATGTAGCTATGGCAACGTCATTACTGCGAATTCGTCGCTAAGAATAGTAGCGACATTTGCACACGCACCGGCTCACTCCAACAACGCATGTTATCTTTAATTATAACGTATGTATTTGGTCAATTATTTTGAACCGTAAGGGTTGATTGAAATCACTTATTGATACCCGGTGTAGTTGTTTGAAACGAATTTTGTGATAACCTTGTTAATGTGGATATAAAAAAAAAACTATTTAAGAACGAATGATTGAATATAGTACTTTTTAACACTTCTTCTTCCCATGATTGCGTTATTAGTTACGTTTACAAAATCGAATTGTTTGAACAATTATGTTTCGATGTTTCTTATTGTAAAAATACAAACGCTGTATCTTTTGCACGTTAAAGTCGATATAAAACATAAAAACTATAACGTGACCACGATAAATTAAATAAAGTATTCCCAATTAAAACTTAGGAATATTAGAAATAAACTAGTATTTCGTAAAAAAAAACAAAGTTTTTAATTAACAAGGTTTAAAAATTAAAAACCGCTAAAATTTCATATTAACATAAACTTCATCTTATCTAATAAAAGATCGTTTTAATTATCTTTCCAATCTCGGGAATGACAATTCGCGAGGTGAATATTATCAAAAACTGTCCCTTACATCAGACGCAACAAGGTTTAATTTAAAAAAGTCGAGTGCCTTTCTTATAGTGTTTGAATATTATTCGGTTTCGGGTGTCGACACCGAAAATATGGACAAAGTGAAACACCATATTTTACCGCACCCACGAAAATTATTTTATTATGGGATTATTTAAGAAAAAAAAAACAATTTTAACTTAGATTGACTAAATAAGTCACAACCTTTCACAGTAAAGAAGAATACTGATACAGTATTAGTCATATAATAATCAGTCCACAAATGTTAGTACAAAGTCCACAAGTACAAAAATGTTAGTAAGCACATTTTATTTTTAAATACAACTCATACAACAGTGAAGCGATGATGGCTCAGTTGGTAGTGTGTTCGGACATAGCGTCAAAGGATGTAAGTAAAGTAAGTTCGAATCCTAGCAACTGAGTTGAAGCTTTCGGTGAAGGAAAACATCGTGATGAAACCATAGCATGGTGGTAGGCCTTTTTCTAAATCCGCCTGGCTAGCTATCACCCTCAAGTTGAAAATCTGTCGCCAAGCACCTGTTGGAGTGTTCCGGCAGCTGCACTTGAGAGCCAGTCTCCCTCTACGTTTAGCGTGACTAATATCTTAGACCGCATCATCATTTAACATCAGATGAGCTTGTGGTCAAACGCTAACCTATAAAGTATTAAAAAAAATCTCGATCTTGTAGTCTAAAAGCATGAATGCCGAAAAACTTTCGGTTTTAAACGCGAAACTGCAATCACTACAAACCCGAGGTGTTTCATAAGAATAATTAATATTAATCAAGAACCCGTTACAGGGACGTCGGAGACGTTCGTGCTGTCTCACATTTAGTTGACACGGAAGGGTTTAAAATACCGCTACGATATATTATTTGTACGTAACGTCAATCATAAACTTGGAATGATGTCACGGAATTCAATTTTTGTAATGCTGCAGACATAACATCCACAACGGAGATCGATATTTTTAGACCTATATCATTTTATCGAGTTACTACATACGGTAGGCAAATGTTGTCCAGCGCTTTAATTCATGAATATAAAAATAGTACCGAAGGCATAAATACTAAAGGCCCTGAAAGGCTGAAAGTTTGAGTTTATATGTTTTTTATGCAAAAAAAAGTCAAGTTTTATACACATATCATCTTCATACAATGCACCTTACCCTTCTTAGGTATTCCTATTCCTTTTTTTATGTTTTATAGGCACGGCAATGACCTCGATTACACCTGATGGTAGGTAAAAATGAGGCCGACGACGGATCGCACTTATCCACTACATGCTTATTCACTCTTCTCCTAAACACACCCAAGTTATAGTGAGACGGGAAGACAGACGGCGGGAGTGAATTTCAGTCCTTAGCCGTACTATAATAAATGTGGAAGCACAGGAATATCAACCACATAAGGATGGAAACCCTCACAGCTAATCGATCTCTGATGGAATGAGGACGGTGGAGTTATATCATGTAATTCCCATGCACACATTAAAATCCGTCCACCTTCATATTTAACACTCTTAAAATACACAAATATATGGTTCAGTTTTACCTTTAGCCTGCGACTTTGTTTATCTTAATGTAGATTTAACCTTTCCATCGGGAACTCAACTATTATTTCTGTAAGAAAAGTACCCTATGGCCTTAACTTACCTTCAAACAACGTGTATTCGAAATTTTATGATAATCGGTTTAGTAGCTAAGGTGTGAAAGCATAACAAACAAACGAACTGACTATCGCATTTACGTAAAGCAAAGCAAACATTTAAGGGTTAAAGAGATTCTTAATTTCAAAGCACATGTATTTTCAATACGAGAAACGAACCGAATTGCAAATCGATACAGTAGTAGGTCACAATACTTTATTTATCTCAATAAAAATTATTGGTGAAGCGACGCCACGTCCCATTGTTAAATTTTCGACCGCCTCATTACTCAAGGGCCCGCGATAACGTACGAATTATTATTATTATCGGAAAAAAAAACGTCGATTCGAAACGTGAATTTCTCGAGATTACGATAAAACCGCGACGGGGGTCCGAACAGGCGGCGCCAAAAAGTGTCAAAAACAACACGATCTCAGGGGTTGCTAGGTAGTTTGTATCAAAATAAATGGAAAATATTAATTAAATATGAATCCGGGTATCTGTAATTTGATTATTTTTACTGTATTTTCAATATCATTTCAATGCAATTGGTTTTGCAATCAACTTTCAGTAAATTATGTTTAATATTTTGTAATAAGAAATACTATTCGGTTTTTTTTTCGATTACGAGCCCGCAAATTAGTTCGCAACTAAGCAGATCAATGAAATTTATTAATTTATTTATTACGCTTGCAGCAGAGCACTAGTGTCTAAAACTCATATTAATTGGAACAACGTTCATCGTTCTCACAGAAGCCTATAGCTGTTTAATATAATCCAATGTTCTAGATGAAGCTAATAAATTTCTATCCATAAGGAGGGAGTGGTCATACATCGTATTCAAGTGCGTTTTACCAACCGAACTTCGGACCGACACATAGTAACACAGGGGAAACTGTTGCTTTGTGCCAAAAAGAGGTGTGTCAATGGTGCTTGACTATTCAAATATATCACAGTTTCTACCATTACTAAAACAGAGAGCTTCGGTGCAAAATTTAATTTCAAATTATATATAATTTCTATTGTAATAATGAAAGAGATGTTGTAATTAAGAACTCAGACCCGCAAAAAACAATCAGTGTTTCACATATCAGGGAATGAAACCTACACATATTCGATCAAAGCGTGAAGCTAATACTACTGAACCACGAATTATGTTCAACAACTTCATGTAAGTGCTACTTATAAACCGATATTCTAGTAAATTGACTTCGAAGATATTTTAAGGTTTACAGGGAATTTGGACTTCAGAGCTGGTATCCCTATTAATGCAGCTCACGGTGCGAATCTTATATTGCCAGTTTTGAGAAAACCGTCCGCATAATCAATCATTGTATTTGATGATTAGAGGTGATCTAATGAAAGAGTTCCGAAGGTTAATAAAGAGAAATATGCGTCGAACATGAGCCTGGATAAGAGATACTGACTCAAAATTCTGTAACACTTTTGAATTGTAGCATGATTTATTTATATTAGATATATTTATTTTATGTTCAATCGACAAACCAATGCTTTGCTTGCACCTTTCACATTTTCTTGCAAATCAATCTAAAATAAAACAAATTCTCTAATGAAACACGAGACTTCACAGAGTCTATGACTGGTTTTCAATATACGTTCTGTAGTCGCGAAACTACTGTCTAATATCAAAATATAGTTTTATATTTTAATCCGAGCTAGCCCAAGTGATTATTTCATCGAACTGTGTGTAAAGTTCACTCGTAAAATAGCGTTGTCCGTCAAGAGATGAAGATCTCTTAGGACAGTCATTGTTGCTAGGTCAAATTATAAACCTACAAACGCAAATGTAACTACACAGAAGGAAGTAAACAGACCGATTGTGAAATACGACGTGTCAAAGCGAATTACTTTGACCGGTTTTGTTGTCTATAGTTCTAGGGCCCATGAAGACAAATACCGTTCTCTAGTAAATGCCTTGTGTGTTGTCCAGCAATATTGATTACAAACAAATAATTAAAAAAGTCTGACAATAACCCTGGGGTATTCTAAATACTATAATACATACTGTAAACAATAAGACTTAAAGGTCCATTATCGAACAGTAACAAAAACCATTCGCGGAATTGGACACGGACGTACATAGAGAAATGCGTACAGTCATCCAGATATAATTACCACGTGCGTGATAAATAACAAATTTCCATATGTGAAAACAAAGCCTTAATAGATTCATATAACGGTATTTAACGGTGAACAGAAATTACAGAGCGCGATTCATTTGTACCGGTCACAATTGTAGCGTGGTATCGTCATTTGCATGTACGGAGAACAAACTGTATCGCCAGATGTTGAGATTCGAGGGGCATATAATTTATGAATCCTTTCCAATATGTAACACCTTTGTTTACGGCTAATGGGGTCATGTTAAATAGCATTCCTATTCACAGTTCTTCTATGCTCAATTTCAAGAAATGAAAATTTTACTAAAACTTTCATTGCTAACATCATCTTACCCTTATTCCATCTAAGTAGGGTCGGCACAACATGTATGGCTTCATTTTTACGATCGGTCGCCTGCCCGACTACCAACCCTCCTTCGGTTTATTTTATAGTACCACTATATGTGGGAAAAATATGTAACTATTGATTTCTCTTCGTTTACAACAATGATGTGGTTTGAAGAGATGATTATGTTAGTTGATTCCTGCAGGCAGAAAGTTTGGGCCACAGTGGTACACATGCACGCTGATATTATGTAACATTCCCATACAGAGTTATGAAGGTATTTCATGTGATATAAATGGGTAAGGCCGTTGTTACATTCTGGTATTATGTTGGGGCATTCTATCGATGTCTAACTTTGGTAGGCTATTTATAACCTATTTATTTATTTATATGTTTATTTTAAAACTTCAACTGCTATTGTGAAATCTAAATAAACCTTACGTAACCGATCTATTGTATAAACTTTTCTTTGATATATTTGTATATACTGCGTTTTAAAGTTATAGTTCAAAACAGATGTTTGAAATAATATTAGAAAACATTTGCACACTGAATAATAAAATGTTATGAAATGAAATTACGAAAGAAAAACACATTTATGATACGAATCGATCGCTTTGAATGTAACATTTTCAACCTTTTTTGCAAGATACGTTAAACGTAATAGTTGGCGATATGTATTAGTGAACGATTAGGTCCACGGTTTGGCACAGGTTTCCTGTTTTGAGATCAGAATTCACAAGTAAATCTAAACATCATTCTTTTAAAAATCTTTCATTTGACTGCACTAATATAGAACTATGAATATTCAGAAATTTATGATTCGGGGAATACAATTATATTCACATTTGCACCAATATAAAGTGCCAAGACAAAAACTATATGATTTGGTGATGACTTATCTTTCAGCAACATCTATTAAAGAACATGCCTAAATATAAGTAATCTAAAGATTCAAAGCCGAAGAGCACATTACAACGTTACCTTCTTGGTGTAACAAAGTAGACAGGACTGATATTAGTGAAGCTTAGTACTTTTTAAGTACATTATTAGGGCTTAATATGAAATAGCATATTCGATTCTGGTTTGAGGAAGTATTTTTTACTATATTTCGTAAATAATAACGTTGCAAATATTCTGAACTCCTGATAGCTTACCTTTGTTCTGTAGAGCGGATTGGAGAAGTCCCAGCCTGGCGCCACGAATAGATACCCGCATTTCGATATCTTTCGGCTTGCCTGCGAACAAAGAATGAATTACTTTAGTATATTTTTAAACCTATAGTTGCTCAGCGACCTCCCCTTCAACGCATAACCGATAAAGACTTTTAATTTTAAACGGCAATTTGATCTTCAATCAGATATCTATTCCAGAAAATTGTCTGATTCCTTAACTGTAAATGTCGATGCACACCTATCTCATTTCAGGACGGTCATGGTAATGATAGATTACTTAGAAAATACTGATATTTATCCCACAATACTTCGCCAACAGTCTCGTTCAAGTTTTAATCTAGTGCACTCATGCAATTGCTCGCTCAGAGCAGACTTATCTGATCCGTCCATCAATAACCCTTCTTGATTGATCTTATGTTATCCCTAAACATACATATGCTGTACATTCGACATTTACTTAAATATAAATATATATATATTTTGAAGCGATGATGGCTCAGTTGGTAGTGTGTTCGGACACAGCGTCGAAGGACGAAGGTTCGAATCGTAGCAACTGAGTCGGGAGCTTTCGGTGAAGGAAAACATCGTGATGAAACCATAGCCATGGTGGTAGGGCTTTTTCTAATTCTGCCTGGCTAGCTACCACCCTCAAGTTGAAAATCTGTCGCCAAGCAGCTGTTGGTGTGTTCCGACAGCTGTACTTGAGAGCCAGTCTTCCTCTAGGTTTAGCGTGACTACCATCTTAGACCACATCATCATTTAACATCAGATAAGATTGTGGTCAAACGATTACCTATAAAGTATAAAATTTTTTTTTTTTTTTTTTTTTATGTTATAGGGGGCAAACGAACAGGTGGGTCACCTGATGGTAAGTGATCACCACCGTCCATAGACACTAGCAACACCAGGGGAGTCACAAGTGCGTTGCCGGCCTTTTAATGTGTGTGGGCCTCCGGCGCTCTCACTGGCCGAACGAAACGCACCAGTGCAACCACTGTTACTTCACGTCGGTTTTCTGTAAGAGGGTGGTACTACCCCGGGCGAGCCGACCCATTCATGCTGAAACCAGTGATAGCTTCAGCGTAGCTCTACCACCTACAATTATTATACAACAGTTTATGTAAGCATTACAAGTCGCTGATTCATTTTGAACACAATCTATGTAAACATTGTTTGAGCTATTGTTTCTTTTTTTTCGTTCTAATGTTAAATACTTTACATACGTCATTTAATTTATTAATGTTAACAATATTTGAATAACGGTGGTTGTATTATACGCATATATCATCTGTGATATAAGTTTCATAACAATTTTTTTTCTTATTTCATCGGTGTTGTAAACTCTTTTGTTAGTTCCTAACTCAGTGTTTTATTATCACCATAGTAATATATAAGTCACGTTTAAGTATAAATTGTAGCTAGCCAGTAGTTTTCTTGTATGGGTTATTTATCAACGTAGTTATATCGTGTTATAGTAAATTTGTGTGTTTACTTGACTTACGAACATTTTGAAACAGATGCATACTTACTAGAATTAGTAAGCAAAAAGTTGTATATGAATTCAAATAGAAAATTGCCTTGAACACTTCATTTAAGCACTTGGTAATTATATTTTTAACTATAAGATGGTAAATGATGCAAGAGACAATGAAGATGATCAATGAAAAATGTATACACAAAAGTAGTATATAAGATTTTTTAAATAATATTACTTTAGTAGTAGATCATTTTTATGTTAGAAAATAAAAGGTTCCATTAATTTTATTTACTTCACTTTATAATTAACCCAATATGACAACTTAATGTATTTACGCTTTAGGTTGCAAATTAATTTCCATCACTATCTTGGAAATAAAACGACAGATGCGCCATCTATTGTTCAAAACACGAATAAATATAAATTTGATTACATTATTAACCGTACACAAACAATTCGCAAGAAGGCAGCCTTCGTAACAGAAGTAACTTATTTTCTCATTATATTTACCTAGAACGTGTTTTCAATAAATACATCGATTACCCTAGTATTTGATTTGGCAAATCGGAAAGAAGAGTGAAACGTTCGGATAAGTTCGGCTTGGCTCGATATTGTAAAGTGTTCTCTCTATCGCACAACAACTGACTGCGATAAACAAAGATAACATCCGGATATCTGGAAGTTAGCCGACTATTTCGGTTTTCTCTTCGACGTGCTAAATCAGAAGTCAAGTACTGTAACTCTAAATTTTTGCGGGGAAAATAATGATTAGGAGAATGCATTTAGGTAAATCCCTTTTCGTCTGTATTTCTGGTATTGCGGTGACGTCATAACATATCTGTGGATGATATCAACCAGTTCGATCGTCCGCGTGGGCGTCGCCGATTGCAAAGGATTACTTCTGAACCTTATAACATTGCGAGGTTAGAATTTTGTCAATGAATTTAACATTATATTATATTACAATTTTATTAGGAATATAAAATACACAGAAACTTATGATATAATTCATTTCTTCGACTGGCGTCGCAGAAGTATGTGCCAGTGTCAATGTTCCTTCACGCAAACGAATAGTAATATTACCCTTTAAACGCGACATTTAAAAATTATATAACACGACAATAAAATAATATAAACGGAATTGCGTGTTCGAGGTAATTCTTATGAGGCCAGTCATCAAGTTATTGTTATACGGTCAAACCGTGGCCATGTCATTGACCTCGTTACGTCACTGATGGTACTGTTATGCACATCGAGTGATTCCGTGACAATTCATATAAAATTCGTTACGATTTCGTTCTCGGCAGTTTTTGTCGCGGAAGTACGAAGATCTCGGACTCATCTCACATTCGGTAATACTTATTACTTTTATTGAATATTTTTACGTTTGAGAAATTGACTTTATTTATGATGTTTGTTTCCGGATTCGTAATCGCTGTAGAACTGAGCTCGAGATAGGTTAGAATGAATTACAATATAGTTTCAGAACGAAAACAAATTATGAAAATCATAACGTTTATACTGTACTTTTATTCCTAATATTGTGAAACAGTAAACAGGCTGAGTACTTGTATATGTGGTCCGCTCGCGGATAGTCTTGAAGACTATAAAAATATCTAGTTTATACTATGTAATTGGAACGCTATATATTCATGGCGTATTTGCAAGTCTTCAGAACGAAACACAGGAGATGCGAGTACAATTGGAAACTCGCGCAATTTTCACATTTCTTCCAAATAAAGGTCATTGAATTCACATGATTCATGATTGTTTTGAAGTTCTGTCAATATAGCGTAACAACAGTTGGACAAGTAAAATAACTGCAAAATGCCGCTACCTTCTAGATATATGCAATACTGTAAGTGTTGCCAGTTAGCATTGGTTTTACTTAGTGTATAGATGCTCGTTATAGAGATTTTTGTTTTGCAATTAAAAATTAAATAATATATTGATCGATAGATTAAATCAGAACATGATTTTTAAAAGTCTGTAATATATGAAAATATGTCTATAGGAAAATTTTATTTCATTAGAATAAACTATACATATATGTAAATTACTTCAGTAATTCTGATAAAAAAGTCTTTGAAAAGGTTGAAAAAGAAAAGTTAACGAAATACTTGATCACAAATGCATCAACAAAGTAAATGTAACATAGCTTGTGCTCGTATCCGGTCATTTCTTTATTTATGTGTATAATCGACCCACTGTAGTTCTTTAAACTATGGCAACACCGTAATTATATATTGAATTTTAAACAAACTTTCAAGTAAAGACGATAAACAAATCTGAAGTCAAGTAGCGAATGAATGGCACTATTCCACAACAGCTTTTAGGAAGTAGTGACAATTCTCGGTACCTTATGTATGCCAGTTGGCAAACAGAGAGATGTGATTGTCACCGTTATGTGACATTAAAGCGGCATGGCATTACCGATCTATGCGTATCTAATTTCAGCTGCGCGTGTATCGGAATCGCAGACTAGTGATGTCAGTGCTCACGCGTTTCGTTTTTCAAAGCTCTATATTAATAGAATCGACTCCCTAGTGACGAATATCTCGAACTAATTGATTCCCGTCCGCTTCGTTGGACATAAAAATGGCAAAGGGTCTATCAAATCCAAAAATAAAAGTATTGTATTTACATTATATATATATTATGGATTCCTAACGAATATGGACTAAAGAATAATTAATTCAAGTTATTGTTAAAACCTGACTAATTATATCTGTATAAGACAAACAATAACTCTTTTTACTTTTGAAGTGAAAACTTCTTTAGGCGCGTTGAGTACTTTTTTGGGTGAACAAAAATCATGAAATTCGCTTCATCGTCACCGAACGTTTTTCATGAGCTATATGTATACTGTGTATAAATGTACATAGATATACCTCCATGCGCTATTTTTTTCTTTAGCTCACAGATTAAAAACCAGTGTTTTGCTGCCATCCAGTGAATATTCATTGTATCACTTTTAGATGACCTTGTTTCTATCAACATTTTCAACTCTAAGTACAAACAATCATAAATTTAATATTGTAAAAAAAATAGTTAGACCATTATTGTTCTCATGGCCTCAACTGATTTTAAGATACATAAAAGAACGCAATTATTCCATTGTTGTGAATTTTCACTTCTGTCCGTAGAGTCCTTAGACTGCCTCGACATTTTTTTTCACAATTACAAATGACGGAGTAAAACATTTCTGCATGTTCACAAAAATCAACAATTAATGTTTTCAATTCATTTATAGCCGTATGTTTAATTGTCAACTAGCTGCCCACACAGGCTTCGCACGGGTGTACTAATAAAAAAAAAAATGAGACCAAATATATTCTTTCATTTAATGTCAATATATGAAATCTATTAATATATTAGAAGATCTTCTCTTCCTACTGTAATCTGTTTCACTAAGTCAAGCTGATGTTAACAAATAACTGTAGGTAGCATAATACTACCACACCAAGTACTATATTTCGTTAACAGTTATAACTCGGTATATGCCGTAAAGTTATATGTTTTGAAAATTGAACCATTTATTGCGCTACAAATCACGTGAACTACAAATTCATTGCAATCTTGTACTATATTACTCCAAATAATTAACTTGATAACGTGTTTAGGGTTGCCGCTTTTTATTTGAGCAAATACATTAAGGGGGCGATTATAATAAGATCTCAGAGAAATGAAGCAACTAAGGTTTACTTCAACATTACAATCAATTCTTTCGCTTAGTTTATTTACACTTTACATCAATTGAATACTTGAAAAATTTAATTAGCATAAGAAATAAAGTATTTTCACGTACTTCATTGTTCATTTCAATAATAGTCCAATAAATAAACTAACGGTCGACCGCGGTGTCGTTTGCGTTTTTAGTGATCACAATATCTGCTTATAATTTCAACGATTTCTCGGGTTGCAAGCTATTTTCCAAGTTACTTGTCACTTATCTTCATCTTTTTGGCCATTATAAACAATGTCTTAATTATTATTCTTATGTATAAACCCCATTAATGCAAAGTTCACCAAAACCCATCAATCTACTGTTTTTACGTGATATAGTAACTAACATCCATCCATCCTTAAAAACTTTATCGTTTGTAATATTGATAAGATATTGTTCGGTATAAAATACAATTATTTTATTAAATAGGTACCGGTGGCAACCCTACTTAATTGATCCGTGTAGAGAGAGGGCTGTAACATTTTTGAAAAAATATAGCCGCTAATAGTCATAAGGGAAAGCAATGATGGCGATTATGGCTTAGTCGATAGCGTGTTCGGACACAACCGAAGGATGTAGGTTCGAATCCTTGCAACTGAGTCGGAGTTTTCAATGAAGGAGAACATCGTGAAAAAACCATACCATGGTGAAAAGGCTTTTTTTAAGCCCGCCTGTCTAGCTACCACTCACTCAAGCTTGAAAATCAGTCCCCAAACACCTGTTGGTGTGTTCCGGCAGCCTGCAATTGGAAGCCAGTTCTCTCTAGGCTTAGAGCGTGTTACAATCTTAGACCACAGCATCATATGAGATCAAACTGAGGTTGTGGTCAAAGGCTAAAATATTTAAAAGTAAATAAGCTGTTATTCAATAACATACGTTAATATTATTTCTTGAGCAGACAATTATTTTATATATTTTTAAGTAGTTTGTATCTGTTCATATAATTCGCCACAGACCTTTTATTTAATTCGATTTCGATCTTTAACCGATGTTATAGCAACGTAGGTCGAGTATATATTCGATAACGTTCAAATATTTCGTAGCTATAAACAAAGACTTGGATACGATTACCTGCCCACGTGAGACGGAATTAAAAATTAGAAAAACAAAATTGAATTAATCTAAAAATTCTTCGCACGACCCGAGAGTCAAACCCGAGACGTCGCGTAAGCCGACTAATATAAAATAACTGCCTACTTAAAATTAGCCACGGTGACTCCGATAACGCATCGAAATGGTATTAAAAAAAATTAACTTTATGTGGTTTATAATTCGGTTGTCGAGAGAATGTAATAAAGTTAAACAATAAAAAACACTTAAATTCATTTTTATGTTGCAGAAATTAATATTTGAAATTCGAACATAACTCTGGCTTGTTTTTTATGTCACCAAATATAAGAAAATTTATGTTAAAGACATTCATTTTGTTACTAAAATTTAAAGAGTAAATTTGCTGATACAAACGCATAGAAAGAGTCTTATTCGGGGATCTTAAAAACAGTTCAAAACTACATTATCAATTAACGGATTGCATATAACACTTGTGTTGGTACAATGTTAGAATTACAAATGTTTATTTCTGCAACATAAAAATTACAATTCCATTATTGTGTCAATGTGAACACATTTTTTTAACATTTAACAAATCTAATACAATGAACGCATACCAGAAAATACAATGCTTATAAAAACATGGAAATGTATAATAAATTCTCATGGTTTTCTAATATATTTCTAAGCCATATATATATATACGTCGGCCATCACTCCTAAGGGATTTAGTTTCTAATCCCGCAATGCTACCGTATCTGGGACGGCCGTTCAAGCGGAGTAAATAAATTATCCTTGACGTATGTAACGCGCACGTGTAAATCTTTTTACTGGATTTTATTAAGGGTCAATGTTCACTTACCTGGCTATCCTTATTTTTTGTTTAATTAATCTATTTGACAATAGATTTCTTTCTGTTAATATTATTAAATCTTGTTCCGACAGTGTGTTTTTTCACGGACCTCACCAAACGTCAGACGACCGCGGATATTATCGGTCTCCCTGTTTCTTATGACTACATGTCATAGACCGGCTCTATGGCGAAATTGATTATTTCCAAATATTCAGCTTTTTATACTCCTATGTAAAGAGGAAATGAGGATTATAATATCAAGAAAGCTTCTTTATCGTTGAGGAACATTAGCCTACTCTTTGATTTGCGGACCATATCAAACTCTTTGCTACAAACTTGAAAGCCGTGACTAAAAAATATGGATTTAAATCATCATAGCCAATAACTTTACTAATACAGTAACTTTAGAAAGAATGAACGATTGTTGCAAGATGCCTGACGTGTTTCAAAGGGACATAGCCTGAAGTGCAGAGATATCGTACACATCTTCCGTACTTTTACAAGAGGCCAATATTTGGTTGTCCACGCGACAAATCAACTGAAAATTAGAAGCCACCTAAAAAGATATTGAGTGGGACTTTAAGAGTTTCCATCCTAGACGTGATCCCGAAATATAAAGACGAACTAGTCACAGATTACACCACTGACAGCTCTAAGGAAGGTGAAGCAGATAGAGTACGTGCATATGTACTACCAATGGACACATTAGTACTAGAGTGGAGACCCGAAAAATGAAGCGTATGAAGGCTGATGATACAGCGAAGTTGCAGTGAAGATGTTAGACCAAGGTTACCTTAGACAGATCAGAACATTGTATGACGCAAGATGCTTTTTCCAACACTAAGTGGAAACAGACTGAATCAGAAGATATATGAAAAAGTGCTTTCAATCCATCAACAACTTTAATCCTTCAGCTTAATGGGTAAAGTTTAAATAAATGTTAAACTTAATATCGGTGCGATGCCCACTTACATTTATGACTAAACCCCTGCCATAGACCATAAATTTGTTCTGCGACAGTTTAAAAATCCGCTGTGACACCGAATCACTATGGTATTATTATTTACGTTTATCTCTTTTATTCGATGTTCAAGTTATAAACGATTATACGAAACAAATTTCTTTTAAATAAATTACATTTCGCGTGCCGTAATCTATAGGTGTAAATAAAATTGAGACGTCTATTGTTTATCCTGGTCAATATTCGAAACGACTAAACGAAATTTGATCCAGTCTCTGACTGACATAGATGACTTTCAGAGTATTATCTGTAATACATAAAATTACTATTTTCCATAAAAAGTAGTTAGACACTATAGGTAGTTCCAAAGAGATATTTAGTTTCAGGTGCAATAATTGATAATATAATATGATGGCTTAGTTGATAGCTTGTTGGGACACCGCATTGGTGGACGTAGGTTCGAATCCTTACAACTGAGTTGGCGATATCGGTGAAGAAAAAGGTCGTGATAAAATTATAGTATGTTGGGTAGGGCTTTTTCTAATTCCGTCTGTCTAGCTACCTTCAAGATCAAAATCTATAGCAAAGCACCTGTTGGTGTGTTCCAACAGCTGCTGTTGAGCGCCAGTCCCTTCGAGGTTTAGCGCGTTTACCATCTGAGACTACATCGTTGTTTAGCATCAGATGAGATTGTGGACAAATGCCTATAAATTATTAAAAAAAAGTAGATATAAAATGAACGATAGAAAAACCAAAATTGCTGAAATGAAAACGATATTTCCTTTGAAATGGACCGAACAATAAATGAACGCTTTAAAAGCGACATATTATTATTTAAATCAGTAGCTAAGACTAAGGTAGCGTGCACGTTATGGCGATGGACCGTCTCTATCTATCCTAGCTTATCGTATTTTATTGCGTTCTTAATTAGCTACGGTACTTATTGCTATCAAATTTATTCAGTATAATTCAAGTCACAATTCGTCATTCGAGACTATAAAAAATAATACGAGTATAAATTAATCGGGTATATTTAAATTTCTTTGTAAAAAAGATTATAAGTATTTAACTAAGTGATAAGTGTACGGTACTTTATAAGATGTTCTATTCCGTAACTGGGTTTCTTGTTATTTATCTTTTTAGGATTATTTTTTTTCGAATTGACTAACCCTGTTGGCCTGACAGCACTTTACAGCTTCACCGGTCTCATTAAGCGAGCGCTTAAGGCACTCAGCCGTATGGCAACAAGCTTAAGAGCGCCTAAGTGACCGAACCTTTGCTTGGGCTTTTGCCTTGATTGTGACATCACGACTGTTGGATCTAACTGAACTAACCTGAACTATTCATACATATATAAGTTAGTGAGACACACCTGTGTAGCTCATAAAGTCAAACACGTATTTTGTATCTGTTAATTCGGCTAAACCAACCAAGCTCGAAAAAATAAGGGAAAAAAATAAAATCCTTCCACCGTATGTGTACATACTTTTGTGTGTGCACGTATGTGGGGGTGTTCTGTGTTGTTTATGTACTAGATCGATACCTAGTTAATGAAAATGTTCGGTGTAACTGTATCCCGCTAGCATCGTTCTCGAGGGCTCCACTCCGAGGGTTTGGACATAGGCCTGAAATGCTGTCGAGGGTGGTCGTGGCGGATTTTTTGGAAAAAGTGTGGCCGCGTTACGAGAGATGGCGATTTTGTCAGATCGGATGGACAACCATGTACCAAGTTTAACAAACAAACAATCTTATTTTCGTATTTATAACATTAGATATATTGTTCTGGTAAACTCATTTACGCTATTCCATTTAATATAATCGTGTAAATCAAAAGAAAATAATATAGAATATTATTATAATATTTACGAGTATTTTGGAATTAAAAATAATCCATCTACACATTGCAGCGATTGCTCATTTATGTGATCGATCAGACACCTCGTTATCTAAACGGAATCGGACGACTCACTCGGGAACTTTCATAGTGAATATAAATGTTTTCACGCCGATACATTTACCGACCGGAACGTAAACAAATCGTTCAATCGCGCCACGAGGAATTATCGCTCTCTCCAAACATGGCGTTCATTATCGCTCGAACATCATCGCATGCGCACGATTACTTTCCGAAAGTGTAAATAATTCGAATTACAATCGTAGATCGGGTACGCGAATCCGCCGGCAGATGGAGGTACTTAGGGTTGTCAATTTACGTTTTTATTGATTTTATAAGCAGACTGGAATCGGAAGCAATTATATGAATTAAAAAAGTGTGTGGTTATATGAAATCATGATCCAAGTGAATCTCTGTTCGGATCGTAGCATTTTAAAAACTAAACACAATATTATTTAAATAATTAAATTATTTTGAATTGAGCCATTAGCGCCGCCATATACCCCTACTCCATGGCCGGCTGTAATGCGACATGCGATAGATGAACGAAAAAGGTTTCACTTTAATAATTGATATGATAGGAAGGAAAAGGTTACGCTTCATCCTTTCCGTCACTCTACAACTTACTATCGCTCTCTTTCTCTTTTTTGTTTTTTATTTTTTATATTAACATATGAATGATTTAATTCTATATACGTTAAGTGTTTCTATATCGAGAAAAAATAAATTAAGTCCACAGTTATTCAAAACTGAATAATTAAGCCGATAGTGAGTGTTAGCATGTTCGGATACCGCGGCGACGAGAATTGGATTCGAATCACGCTATTAACTGGAGTTTTTGATAAAGGATAACGTAGTAGTAAACTCACAGTATGATGGTAGGGTTGTCTAGGTACTACCCTTTAAATGAAAATCTATTGCCAATAACCTAAGGGTCATGCACTAAAAGCTATATAAAAATTTAAGGCAGTGAACAACGTTAAAATGATAAAATAGTACATATAGATATTAAATTCTAACTCGGAGGCTAGTACATTATACATATATTTGGCTACAGAATTTTGATTAGTTTCGACAAGTACGAGGAAATACACTGCGACCTACAGTCTCACTACATATTCTTTCACTATATGCTTAAACTTGTTATAAGTTTTATTTATTATTATATTTGAAACATTATAATCGATTTCCCTGGAAATGCGATTAATTATACAATGGCTATATTTTTAATTCATAAAATTATGTTGATTGAATCTACCTATCTTGATAGAATTGTACGTCGTACGGTTTTTTATTTTACAAAATTAACACGAGTCCTCGACATTAGTACATACCACGAAATAATGTACAAAAATGTTGTTCTATAATTTAAGTAAGTTATTTATTACTTTTATTCAACGTAATTTGACCACGCTGATACTTTTACACAGTCGCTTAAATTTTGACAAAAACAATATGACAATGAAATGCACCTTCTCTTTTTTTTCACAATTTATGACCATCTCGATCAGGAAAATACTATTATATGCGTGGATTTCGTTTAAAAAAATAACCCTAGAGATTTTTAAAGAAATTATATTAAAACAAAATTTTCAAAACACAACCGATTTTTAATGAAGTTCGTACACAGTGAATATGTCTCGTTCCTAAGAAGATCATTTATAATAATTATAAATAACACGTTTAGAAATCTTAAAATAGGACTATACAATAAATTAACCGAAAATAATTACCCTTGAAAAAACACGGACAAAACCACATGGACAGCTAATTAGATAATATTTTCATGAATATATATTACTTTATTTTTGCTTTATGTTTCATTAAAAGGTTACTATTGCAATCTGAAGGTAAACTAGAGACAGTGATAACCCTAACCGCTTGAGGGTTTAACTGAAGGGTCGTGAGAACTGGGAGACTTGCACTTTCGTCAGCGTGCAGCCTACACGATAGAGTTGCGGCGCGACGCGGCCCGGGCAGGCGCGGCGCCGGGGCGTCTGAGCACGAACGTCTAGCCCGCTTGCTGATCAATCATCCATAATTCCGTAACATAAACTACGGACTACTCGAAGAAAGTTCCTCAGTAATATCGTTAACTATTATCATATAATTATACAATAGCAAAATAATCATAAAAAAACTATGTAGCCAATTTCGCAAGTACAATAATGCTACACGTGTTAATACATACAATTCGTTATGTTACAAGATTGAAGATAACTTTTTTCAACATACAGAAGTTCTGTATAGGTTATTCACTCATACGTCCGTAAATCCGTGGTAAATGGATTTTACCTCACTCTTACTAAATAAAACCCCCACAGTTTTTCTTCAAGTTCTTTAGGCCAGGGAGCGGAGAGTGTTTTATTTGCATTGCATCTAGCAGAGGTCCACTCTGCCTCTTTCTACCAGTCGAAGTACCAATACGATTTATCTCGGACGAGATTGCTGAGAATCACATGTGGAAACTCGTACACCCCGCATCTTGGGGCTGTGCATACACTACGGGCTAACGGACAAGACGTCTTCGTAATTTTGTAGCAGTAAATGTTTTTTAGACACATCGTGATGGCCAATAGTTTTAAATAAGCCTGGGCTATCTAAACTATCATACAGTGGTTTCCAAGTCTCGCCTAGTAGCTATGGATTTTTAAGGTAACTACCGAAGTACAATGATGAGTGTTTGACTACAGATTTACTACTTAGGGTGATAGCTAATCGGATGAGAATTAGGAAATAATTTACTAACATGATGTAATTCTGTTACAATATTTTCCTTTCACCAACACTTCATGCTTTTTATATCATTGAAAGTAACGTAGAGCGTGGCGGTTTTACGCGTGAATATCGAGTGCAGCTCGGCTCTTACTAATTTTATTTTTCTATAATAAAAGTGAAAATTTATAGAACAAAAACTTTAATAGAAATAAATAACAAAATTGAGTTTCTAACCCGCGGCAAACGAGCGACATTAAACGAATACACCCGACGATAAAAACGGACGACAATGAGACGAATTTATCGATAGAATCACGACTTTCGACAAACACGCGACGATGAGATAGAAACAAATAAATGTCGTTACGACTTGTTTTCGCTTTGAAATCGATGGCATTGATTACGAATCGAGATATGAAACTATTTAGCATTTCTTTTTTTGCTGACGACCTGGCGAGATGGAACGGACGATCGATATTAATCAGTACCATCGCATGGATCGGCAAATAATATGATGATATACATTCGTGAGGAAGGAGCATGTACATTATCATGATCTTCTTATCATTTTCTGTTAGGCGTGTGTCCAATAGGATTCTCTATCGACTACATCTCCAGGACCTTGTTATCAATATAAGGTATGTTTTTTTTTATCTTTTCTCAATGCTAACCCTACACTTTATAAGGAACTGAAATGAGTAAAATTTTGATGCTTTTAAATCTACCGGATCAAATCTATTCAATCGGCTTAATGTTTGTCTATACAACCTAATCTAAATTAAAGTGGACACCCTAATCCCAGACAGACTGCCTTTCAAGTACAGCTGGCTAAATCTATAAATGCTTGACGATAGATTTACGCCTTGATATATTAGAAAACGCCATGGCACACTACTGTGATACTCCATGATGATCTTTCACAGAAAGCTCAAGCTCATTTTAAGATTTGAACTTACATCGATTAACCTTGTTGGAAGACATGGTGGTGCACTTATGGTGATTCTTCTCTCCCGATTTTTTCAGCATCAACATCACATAAACACAGATGAAAGAAATTAAAATGTCAAACTGAAAGATATAGAATGCCACATTCTTCAAAATGTAATCCAGCAGTGTAGGCCGTACGGTAATTATTAGTGCAATTAGTTCCAATTTGAGACAAATTTTAGGATGAAGCGAGATCAGATTACAGGATTCCCTCCCATTGCACGCTTTTATATGTTGCAAACATAGAAATTAAATATGTTAGATAGATATGAATGAATTCCTGGAAGTTAATTCCTGCTCGCCTTTACTTTTGCCCTATGGAAGTGCCGGCTCTGAGTACAGTGCTGGTTCGATCACAGCAGTGCAGTTTGGTAGCCTGTTGTCTGACGTAGTAAATACCTTGAAAGTTTTCGATTCTCCTCTATCAAAAGCGTTTTTAAAAACAAGAACACATAAAATTGTTGAGTCAGCGTCTTTAATATTAGTTTTTTTTTTTATATTTCGATTACTTAATCGTTTTATAAGATATTATGAAGCTGATAAATAAAAACTTCCAAATAAATTATATAATAACAATCATAAGGTTTTAAAGTAAAGAACTTTACAATTCAATATTATACAGTCCTACATTGTATTACACATAAAAACTAATTTAATTGCATATTTATAAGGAAATATCACAGTTATTGTAGAAAAATGGTAATCGCGTTGAGTTATATGTGTCGCAGTTAATACAACACCAATTAATTTACATAATTGTTATAAATTCCATTGTATTCCATAGTTATGGATATAAATAAAATGTTATCGGTGTAGTATGTCAAGTATTTGATGAATTTTACTTTACAATGACAAAATTTAAAAATATTTAAAGTGATATTGATATTGAAACGAATTAATGAAATCATTAATAAATGATTTTGATTAGACTTTTATTGGCAGATAAAGGAACTTTCTAGAATATTACACAAATAACATAATCATTACACTTTTTTTAGTATAGATAAAATGTCATAATAAATCTCAACACTGGTAACTTAATATCCGTGATCTGTAAGTAGAAATGATAAAAGTACCACAAAAAATAAGCTATCCACATAAAGTACTTAATTCCCAAGATATAATAAAACCATTTTCAGGAGACTTCGTTCTCGGGAACGAACTAGTTAGTAATGGATAAATCAGATTATACATTTTAACAGATAACATACGCCATTTATATTTATAGATAGTTGATAATACCACATATTTACACAAACTACAGTGATTTATAGTTTGTTCAGAATAATTATGAGTATTACCTTTTAATTAGGTTATATTGATGATTTCACCGGTGTAAATTAGCTTCTGCAATCTGAGTGACTGAATTACTGTTAAGGATTAATTGTTGAACATTTTGTTACTAGTAAAATGACAAATTACAAATTCATAACCTTAAAAATGGCAGTATCAGTGCAGAAATGCCTATTACAAAATTCGTATCTCTAATAGTTACGTATTTCAAAATACTCTGTAAGTTATTACAAGTACCACGAGTTAAATTATCAATGGGAAAGTAATGCTATCTGCCTATTTGATACGTTTTCGAAACTACATCTGTGAGCTGATTACAGAGAAATTTAGTATACAGGTAGCCTGAGAATTGGGTAATGACATAGAACGATTTCATCATAAATACGCTATAGATAAAAAGGCTCACCGCGACTCCTTTCGGCAGCGGCTCAAGCCTAGGTTCAATCACGTACGCTGTTAGTGCGATACAGCGCCACTAAAAATTTTACTCGCTAGCTTAACAACACAACACAAATAACCCCCACATACGTACACACACACACGCACAGAGATAGTGGTACACATATGGTAGTAGGGTTTTATTTTTTTTCCTTATTTTTCGAACTTGATTAGATTAGTTTAGCCAAGTTAACATATACAAGATACATCTTTGAGTTTGTGAGGCACACATGCTGGTACACAAATCTTAGTCAACAGCCCAAGCCGAGGTTCGGCCACTTTGACACCCTTGAGCTTGTTGCCGAGTGATTGAGCGCCATAAGCCCTCGCCCCATTAACCCAGCGAAACTTTGGGAGGTCCGTCAGACCAACAGTTAGTCAGTACGAAAATTAAAAAAAAGCGTAGTCAAAAACGAGGGGAAAAGAGTAGTTTGTAATAAATAATTGTAAAGAATTATACATTTTTCATATCATCTCGCTTAGACTCTTTGTGTTTGTTTGCTAAATTTTTTGAGAATATAACTTGTTATGTAATTTTTAAATATATCCTTAGTTATGCAATTAAAAAAAACTTTTCTATCATTCCACTATCGAAAAATATTAACCATTTTTAATTAGCTATCTGGCATGGTTTTTTTTTTACTTAAATAAATCGCACTACGAGTCCACTACACAAACTCTGTTGTAATGGATCATGACTTAAATAAATATTAATAACTCTCTTTTCGATATGTAAACAGCAAAAAGGTACAAATCGGTTTTACTCCTTAGTGAGTTCTTTACATATATCGTAAGGCATGCAGTAAAAAAATGTTAACAGAGTCGTAAAAGTTACGAGTCGAGAGACGATGGTAGGCGCGACCCCTGGAACGCGTACCGGACACGTCACGGAATCGCTACCGACACAATTATCGAATCTAGACCACTCTCACTGAAGCAAAAAGTATAGCGAGATGTAAAGAAAGCATCGTCAGGTGCGACCCAATTTCACTTTTCAATGACTTATCTGTTCGTATAACTTTTAAACAAAAACCGACCTATGACAATAATAAATAGAGTTCATTGTTAATCAACGTTGAACCATCAATGAGTCGGTAAACATTTAATTATCAAGATTTACGAGGAAACCCTTTAAAAGCATTTAATTGTGAATGCTCATTTCGCTTTCTAACAATTTCTGTAAACGATTCTGTATTAGAGGAAATATGTACGAACGTCGATTATTATCTTCAATCAACTTTAATTTACGATTTAATAGAAAGTTTCAATGGCTACCAATTATTCTTTCTATTATTATGTTTTTTTATCTATGTGGACGTTAGTAAATAATATGGTCATTGAATTATTTATAGCGAAAATAATATCAACGAGTTATGAACGCGACCACGAGTCGTAATTTAAAAAACGTATCTTAATTTTTCATCTATTTTTGACCAAAGAGATCACGAAGAAAAACACCACACGGCAGTTTTTAAACTAATAAATACATATATACGTTAAAAGTTTCAACATTACATGTAATTATTTGTGCAGAATTGCGAAATTAACATTAAGGACGCATTTTGAAAAACGGTCAATTGCCACTGTTTTTCAGTATTCAGGCTATTGAACTTTGGTAAAGATAATGATTAATTACAGATACATTGAACCTTTAATAATTGTATAGGAAAGCTTATTTTTTAAAATTAATAGGTTTCCATTTAAGCAATCCATTCTCCGTAGTCCCTCTCGCAGAAGGCACCCTGAGTTTCGGTACGAAAATCTGAGTAAATTTACAACTTCCTTAATAAACAAAAAATACCTTCTTATGCGATATATAATTAATTTTCAAATAGAGACAATAATATCCAAGTTGTTTTTACCATACCTGAGAAAAAAATAATAGTTTTAAACAACATTTCATCATTTACAATATCTTTTGATAGAGTGAAACCATTTTAATGAAATAAAGACTAAATATTATGCGAGGAATTGCTTTATGATTTCCTTGTTATGCTCGATGTTTCATCATAAGCGATATACTTTAGTAGTGAGGCGTGCACAAACAAACAACTCTTACTATACTTATAAAGTATTAAATTAAAGTAATATATTATATTCACCTAACCTATGAGAAATAAAACCTTGATCTGACACTATTAAAATAAACCTCTAAGCACAAATTCGATGTTTGTAACTATTCTCTATATTTAAATTTAGTTACCAGAAATATCGTCTTTACCTAAATCCTTGAGAAATCACATCTTGATCTGACACTATGACCCAAAACATCTCAGCACAAATACTATATTCCTAGCTATTATCTATACTAACATCAAGTTGTAACAATATTGTTCTCCATCAGATTATTGAGTAATGATGCCTTGATTTAGCACTAAACATCTGAACATAAATTCGATGGTTTCTATCTATTACGCGTCATTATATTCAGTTACCACGACAATGTCCTCCACAGTACCTTGAGAAATCATACTTTGATCCGGTACTATGAGACTAAACATAATAATACATAGTATGCTAATAATACGAATATATTGTTATAGTTTTTTAATAAAAGTATTAACGTCGTTTCAGGTGAGTTGTAAATTTCTCTGCTTATCAGACATCATTGTGTGCGTGAGCCGTCTACGTGTAGTAGTAGTATGACTCGATGCCTAAAACTGAAGTGCGTAAAATTGAATACGCGTCCTTATGCGCGATAAGTTTGCAATGTGTTTTTCAACGAAAGAATTTTACAATACATTCGTTGCAACTAATATAAATCAATAAGTATAAGGGCACTCTTTAAAGGACGGCCAGTTAATTGCAGAATAAGCATGTATTGTATTATCAAAAGTGAATAGTTGATCTATATACATATAACTACAATTATTTAACATATTAATGTAAAACTGATAAATATTCTCATCATGTAAAAATTAATCATTTGCGGAAATCGAAACCGCGTCCTCTCAGCTCAATAGTACTACGCCATAATGTAGAATGCATACTATATAATTGTTCATAACTATTCCAAGTACTCGTTCCCTTGAAAAAGTAGGTGGCTCATAAATGCCTAAGAATTTATACGAATATCATGTTTACGCAAACGATTATAACACAAAACCAAGGAACTCAAAGGAAGGATCAAACAATACATCAGAGGCATTGGCTATTAGGCATTCATCCACAACAATGTAAAAATTAATGTATATAATTTTGTAAAATGAATTTTTATACACATTTTAAACGTTTAGAACCGTGTTAAAAGTTATATTGGCGCGCGAACTTCGGTCTCATGGTAAAATTTCACTCGATGATTTGGGGTAACGAGTATAAATAAAAAAATTTAAGCCACTACTATTACCAAATTTTTTTTTTTTTTTTTTTTTCGAAATGACCACAGTGTCAGCCTGGCAAGGCCTCCACAGCTTCACCGGACCTCCAAGGGGAGCGCTTATGGCACTCACCCGATATTATATGGGCAACCAGCACAAGGGCGCACGGCGCGCCTCGGCTTGGGCTGTCACCGAATATCCCGAGTCTAACTAAGCTTGGGCTAACTACTATTTCATACATATATAAATTCGTGAAACATACACGTGTACCAAGCATGTATATTTCACGAACTCATACATGTACCTTGAATCTGACTACTAAGTTAATCTAAGTTAACTTCGTTCGAAAAAGGGATAAAAATAAATAAATAAATAAACTCAAACACTATGTGTACCTACATGTATGTATGTGCACGTGTGTGGGGTGATCGGTGTTGTGTTGTAAAAACTAATGTTTGAAAATTAATTCAGTGTCACTGTAGTCGCGCAAGCAACGTGCTCGAGGGCTCCATTCCGGAGGATCGGACCTCGGCTTGAGCCGTTGCCGAGGGGGGCCTAGACGAGTGTGCTGGAGCAAAATTCACAGTCAAGCCGCGGCGGCGTGATCTGTGATTACGCGGGCGTGGGCGCGCACACGCTCTGTTGCGAGGGACGGAAGGGTACTGAAAGTTAGCTGCCGTTATTTTGTCGGGAGGATTTGTAAAAATATATCGCGGACGTCTTTTGTAACGCTTATTACCAAATTGAAATTTGAACTATGATACTTAATCTGTCTATAATTAAAATACAACGAAACCACGGGCGAAATGTGTCTTATAGAAAAAGTTATCATATTCTAAAGTGTTAACAGGAAATTAATCGTCCAATTTCGCCGGCATTCAATGTTCAATTGCCTAGCTATATGGGTCCATTGTGAGCGTTTAAGCTCTCACGGTCTTAATGACGGACTGTTTAACACCGATTATCATTGTTAAGATCCGATTGAGTCGTCTCGTCCGAGCGGACTGAGATATATTTATTATTGTGGACTCGTAGACCGTAGTACAGTATTTCGCGGTAAATGCTTGTATCTACAAAAAAATATATTCCTGTAAGAATAGTAACAGTTGGTGGTATATTTGTATGTAGAAATGGATATCCATTCACGTCGTTGCTAGTTGTACGAAATATATTATAACGTAACTCCACATTCCGCAAATCACCACTGTTCTAGATCTAAATGTAGTACAACAATCTTCTGGAATCAATATAAATATTAATCACACTAATAACCTTTTATTTACACCAGACAAATATATTTTGTTCATTTCCTTTGATTTCTACTAATATATGAAATAATTTTATATAAACACTGGATTTTGCGGGCGACTTCAAAGTGAAAATAATATATAACTAATGCTATTCTTTAATATATATAAGTAACGTGTAGCTTTGTATAAGTTAATTATGTTTTTTAAATCGGTTGAATATTTTTTAAATTTATCCATTACAAAAAAAAGAATCAAACTTTACAATAATGTTGCACATGTTAATTTAATAAAAAAAATTACAATCTTGATTACGAAACAAAAGTGTCCTTACGGTTCCCTACATACTACTCCATATATCAACATTAAAATATTTTGTGATTGATAAAAATGACACTCCTGCGTGATCAATAATGATCGTTATGTAATGTACTCTAATACACATTATGAAAAGAGTTATTGTAATGGATAGAAATTGAAAACGTAATTATTCTGCTGTTAAACGTTATTATTATTGACAATGACAGTGACCGGCCATTGTTGTCACAATTTATTTATTTAATTTTTTTAATCTTTATTGTACACCAATACAAATAAACACTTTAAAACTTTACAATTATATGATTAGTACAAAGGGCGGCCTTATTGCTAATAGCAGTCTCTTCGAGGCAACCTTTGGGTGGATATGTTCCATGGAGTGCAACAATGTGCAACAAGCAAGCATTATGCATCCAGTGATAGGTGTAAATGAGAGAATAGATCACACGGTTCACAATCTGTCACGTTACAAACAGAGATTATTCATTTTATTATCGTGACAATACGATACAAACCAGCAAATTACCACGGAGCAGAATAATTGATAACAACTATTTTAAAATAACATAACTGCGTACTACTTTACTTTACATAACAGTTATTGGAATACATAAATGATGTTATTAAATTCGAATAACAGAATTCCGCAAACAAATTCCTCGAAAAATCTACCAATCAGTCACACCGTAATTAAAGCGATGGTTGGTGTATTAAATGAAATAAATAGAACGCCAATTGTATTTTCCGTCTCGTTCTAATCCTTGAGAGACATGTGAAACGGGGCTACAGGAAAACCTAATATAGGTAGATGAAGGTCAGTGACAAACGGTATTCGATAATGTTTAACACTTAACTGAACATTTGTATGACAAACGTAACCGACAGTTGGCTACAAGTAATTCCTCTATAATTAAGCCTACTGACAAAAACGGTACAGGCAGAGATATACTTGAAAGTTACAAGATAATATACCAACTTTATTATTACAAAACTATAAATGAATTATGTACATCAAACAATCACAATCGTATGTACCTTCGCACAATTTAGTTATAAAATCTAGTTGGTTCCTTCTGTTACACTCGCGCTTAATTTTTCCGATAACCAAGTGTCTGGTCTTTAGGATCACCGTACTTCGTTCTTGCTTAGCTTACTTTCGGATCTACTCTCTGTACGTTTATTGGTCTACTATTAAAGGTTGTAGCGTTTTGTAAGGATAGCCGTAACCTTCATCACTAAATTCAATTAATATTATAAATGAGACAGTTTGTAAAGATTGTTTCCTATTAATTTTATGAGTAAATTCGTACCCTCTCACGACTTCATCTTTCTTCAATATATATGTCGACACTATACATTTGTATAACTTTCAACAGTTTATCCAGCGTATGCCGAGATAGCTCTCAGATGGAAATATTTTTTTACAACTTCCTTCAAAGTTATCATTACATTTCGACAAATTTTAACAATACCAATTATAACATATATGTGAATGTGATATATAAGATTTATAACTATTACTGTAGTCTCATCGAAATTTGTTTAGTGGTTTTAAGTAAAAGAGTAACATACATCAATTCATCCTCTTAAACTTTCCCGCTAATATTATTACGAATTAGGATTCTAAAGCGTTGATATGCCTTTTTTTCTATTTTAGAATAACAAACTGACGGCACTGCACTTGACGGCAAGGTACAATGCAGTTCAGAAACAACGGCGACGACCGTGAGATCTACAATTCATCAGCAAATGGTCCTGTCATGCTAGTCTATAACCTTCAAGCTTATATTTAGCTGGATATACACTGGGGGATCTCGGAACACGACAAAGTAAAAAAGAATATACACAAAGGCTTTATCAGCACGTGTATAGAGGCAGTGATTCGACTGTATACGGACACTTTACTACTTTGTTGACTCCGGAACGCGATGTGCCTATTCGTACCACGAGAACGAGGCACGAGAATTAACTAACTCAGTATATTTCAATGTGTAGATCGCAACCCCCTGAGTGGCAAAAACTCTACAAGGGGGTGGCGAGGGGTCACGAAGCCTTAGTAATAAAGAAAAAACATAAGAAAATATGTTTATTAACAAAACGTAAATAAATAAGGTTCATACATGAATACAAATCAATAAAAATAAAAAAGAATATACCAATAACTCATATTCATATTTCACTGATTGAAATATGTATTTAACCGAAAACGAATTATAAAATACGTAAACATATTGTACAGATTTGATATTTAACATATAGATTCAATATATACATTCTTGGTAACTTAATGTATGTTCGCAAACACTTTGAAAAGCTGGATTTCGTAAAATACCGGCATGATCTAAACACTAAAAACTGTGACAAACTGGTCGTCCCATGTTTCCAGTAACAGTTTTTAGGTAATAGTGTTAGGTTTTATAATAAAGTCTCAAAGCATATCATCGATTTGCCGGACTGTAAGTTTAAGCGCCATGTCAAGCGGGTTTTGGTGTCAAAGGGCTATTATAGAGTGGATCAATATGTGAACGATTGTGATGTCTGGAATTGACTCCCCTCTGTGCATCCACTAAAATGATTGTAACGTGATATGTATTTTAAATTACATCTATATATGTCAAAAAATAAATCCGATCGAGTTTCTTGTCGGTTCTTCTCGATGACGGGTTTGTTTTTCGAACTGGTGGTAATTTTGACGTTCATAAACGCCTTTTTAAGGCCTACATTGAATAAAGTATTTTTGATTTTGAACAGATTAGAAAGAGCGGAGGCGACTCCTAGGTCGCGAAATAATGTTATATACTAAGAGAATAGTGTTATAAAAATGGTTGAAAACATAGGAGATATGTTCATACAAAAACATAATCCTGATGTATTATATATAATGTACGTAGGTATTTTTTCTAAACATTTGCATAAGAATTCGTTTAATTGATAGATAGTAATCGCTGTCAAATTCTTTTATACGCACAGACATTAACATCCAAGGTTGGGACTGTCAAAATAAAACGTCCCACCTGCCTCATACATAATAGAAATAAATTAGATATCACAATCATTTTTTTTATTAGCGTCTTAATTTATTTCGTTCAATACGAGTCGCCTGTCCCTTGACATGTCACCTTGAAATCGTCGGCTAAGGTATTTTTAACGGGTCCGAATCACAGTCCTTAGAGTTAAAAAAATTATATTTATATACAAATTCAATTGAACATTCAAATTTCAAATGAATTTTGTAGAAATTAAAGCTTTTAATTTATTACGCTAAATTTATTGTTACATTTAATAATCAACTACATTCTTACTTTAGCTTTGAATTTCTCATAATTATTAGATTTCATGAAAAATTATGTAAAAAAATCACATAAATGTATCACGAACTCGGGTTACCATACTTACTGTTTTCCCAGGACTTATCCTATTTATATTTTGGGACACCTCAGTCAATATTCAAGTAACGTCCAGGTAAATTTTTAAAATATTAACTTCTAATTTCAATTTATTGATCGATTTCACCGCTCGCAAAGGACTACTTTCATAAAAAATTTGATCTTATATTGCGTTTTGTTAATAAACAGAAATGCCCAGGTAACCATGAAATTCTGTTTTTCTCCATTCAAGGAGGGCAACCATACTATACAGCATACTACTTGTCCGCGGGAAATTATAATACTTACACAGAAAGTTTTATCTCAGAGAAAGAAAAATAAAACATTTAAACAATTGTCAAAAAGAATATAAACGTGGACTTCAACACAAAGAAAGTAAAAAAGGAAATAACACAAGTAACAGTCTATTAGGCATGTTTGTACTATACATTATATTAGTGCTATAACTCAAACTTGGACATCATGCTTCGACGTCGAGATTGATCTGAGAAAATTCCGCGGACGTCCTGAGCCGAAGCCTCGAATCATAACGACGCGACGGCTTTATTGATGTGCTGTAATACAAATTTGCATATTCACTAGCAAATTATACAGTAAATAATTGTAGGATGTCGACTATTGGCGAGGGATAGAGGTTATGAATAATATTAACTGTAAATAAAAGGTAGCAGAATTACATATTTAATCTTCTAGAAGTTTCACCGGCTGTGTTATTGAACGTCGTGCGATGATTATAACTATAGGTGGTCATTATTGCAACAAGTAATAATGTAACCCTTACGAATATTATAAATGTGAATTTGTTTATTTGAACGCTTTCACGGCTTACCTACTCAACCGAACGTTATAAAATTTTGCATATACCTATATGATGTACTGACATCAATGACATGCACAATATCTGTACCCCTGGTACGATATGCTTTTATGTACCCTTGAGAAAGTGTATATAAAATTTCACAATGATCGGTTGACTAATTAATGTGTGAAAGCGTACAAACAAACAAAGTCACTTTCGTATTTATAAATCAGTCAGGACATCATTATTCAGCTATTGGTCATCTGTTGTTCGTTATTATTATTGACAATAACAACAGCCGACCAGTGTAATCGCAACGTTCGAATAAGAAAGCATTATATGTGAAAAAGAGAAGCACTTCACGTTGCTCACAATCAAAACCACCATCAACGAATATTAATTACATTGTCATTACATTGTAATGAATTGGAATATAATATAATAAAAGGAACCAACAGCAGAATAATAGACAACATTTAATAACAACGACTATTGCAAAATTTAAACGGATTTAAAAACAATAAAAACTACATATGACCATACAATAATGTATTGATATAGTAACAGCTACTTGAAATTTTTGTGTTGTTATTCTTTGCTTTCTTTATTATTATTATTTTTTAAATAAAACAAGTTTGTTTCTATATAAAACTAAATTTATTTATTTTAACAGTGATCTTATTGAAACAATTTTTGTAAAACTTTTGATTTCACTTTATTTTAAATTAGTTGTAAGAAATAATATTTACATCTTTCCCTGACTAAAATAAAACATAATACAACAGTGTCATTAATTACTGACACATAGCCGAAAACCACGATTAGTGAAGGCATTAACTTAAGTGTAATAAACAACACTTTACTGTTCAATACAATACATGGTAAGATATCCTAAAATTACCAGTAACCGCAGTTTAACAAACTGCATTCTAACAACTACTCGCATGTTATAAATAACAATTTCACTAAATTGCATGTAGGTAATTAATCAATATAAACGCGGACGAGATCAAAAGGTTCGCCCTGAGACACTTTCGCCATTAAACTCAATATATTTTCACGCCCACCGTGTCGCGTCGCATCGCGCGGACGGACGCGTGCGCAGTCAACATTCAATAGATCGCTTTATATTGTCAAATGTAAAAATAGATTCAACGTTTCGTATTATATTAATGTGACATTGGATACAGAGCAGATCTTCGTGTGATTCATCACACGAAGGCCGCTGCACGGCGTATTACGAGTAGATTTTAATGATGTCCTGCCTTACTCAAACTTATGTTCGAATCCAACAATCTAGATTCTAGAGCTTTCGATGTAGTAAAACAACATCTTGATAATGCTGGGGTATTAAAATTATTTTTAGTGATTTGTCCGAATATCTATCGCCTTCAAACTGAATACGTGGCTAGGAATGTATTGGGGATTGTCTTAGTAGTTATTGAGTTACGTTACATTTCCAAGTTTTTTAACGTTCTATTATTATACTAGATTCTCCTACATCGTAAATGTAAAATATGCATCGTAAATGTAAAAAAAAATATAGTCTATCGTATGGAACTATGAAAAACCTGAAAATTCAATTTTTAATGTATGTTGCAAAAACAAATAAAACCGTGAAATAATATCGAGGGACTATTTATTTGAGACACTATACTATACATACGATGTGTCGTTAGATTCGTCATAATCGTGTGTGTCAAATATTGTACAATATTTAAGCAAACAAAAAAGAGAGGGGAAATAAAGATAAGCTTTCTACTATTCAAATACTTAAGTGAATTAAATACTCATTCATTTATTTATTAAAAGTAGCGGCAACTCGCGAATTTCTCTGCGTCTATTTTTGTACATTACAATATACATTGTCTTCGTTTAACTCTTAACAGTTTATTCAACACACACCAAGATAAATCTCAGATCGTAGGATTTCTTCAAACTTACTTGACATCTATTGTTGTATTAGTAGCCAATTTCGAAAATAACTTTATTAACAATGACTTATGATATTATTCTGATGTATAAGGAACATTATCAGTATACAAAAAAGTAACAAACATCCATCACATGCATCCTCACAAACTTTATTTTTAATTCTATTCTCTTCCTCTTTAATAATATTAATAGGATTTAACTAGTTTTTCTTATAATAGTATGTCGGAAAAGAACAGAGTGTGTTTGCGCTAAACGTGGCTTAGTATAACATATAAACAAATGATACAACGCTTTGCTCGATTAGCTGAGAGCGTCGGGGGAAGGATCGAGTGACACACATCCGATGAATTCGTCCTCAGCTATATTAGTAACCGAGGTTAATTGGATAAATGCACATCACCCGCCTTTTGTAGACGCGAATGCAGTCTGACGCATATTCTAAATACGATTCTTGTATTGGGGTCAATTGTTTAATAGTATTTATTCTATATTGAGTAACACTTTTATAGAAACTTGTATAAACCTTATGATATTGGGCCCTTTAAAGGATCATTGGATGTTTTCTATTACATTTGCAATACTTAAATGACATTTTTGCAGCTGAACTTACTGGTGCGTTCTAGCAGCTCTTAACACCTTCCGTGCCACGTGTGCGGTATATGTTAACCTTGTTGACCTTCAGACCATGGACCAACAGGTGGCATAGAACGTTTTAAAACCAAGACTTACCACTTTATACTTCTTAATATTAATTTAGTATATAAGTGACGCCTTACGGCACTGAGATGTGGCCGTTAAGCATGAGCCTCATAAGAAAGCCCAAGGTCGTCCACCGAGCGATGGAAAGAGCTATGCTTGAATTTTCTCTACGTGATCGAATCAGAAGTGAGCAGATCTGTAGGAGAACTAAAGTTGCCCACATAGTTCACCGAATATCACAGCAGAAGTGCACCTAAGAAGGGCACCTAGCTCGAAGAACTGATAAGAAAGCCCTAGAAGGGGAAACCACGTACCGAAAAGCGTAGCGTGGGACGGCTCCCCATCAGATTGTCCGTTGATATTATTAAAGTTGCGGGGAGCCGTTGGTTACAGGATGTGAAGAACGTGTGCTGAGGCCTATGTCCAGCAGTGGAAGTCTATAGGCTGAAATAATGATGTTGAAATCAAGGGTGAATGATGAATAGCCTTAAGAGTATTTCAAGTAATTTTAAAATTACCTAACAGTAATATAATTCCATCTATAATTTGATGGTGACGCATTCTATTAATATTGATTACTTTTATTTTAAAATACATACATATAAATAAAATTGAGGTATCTGGAATGTTCAGCCTGATTTCCCAATACGGTTGGATTGAGCTTAACAAAAAATTTACACATGAAACTTTAGAAATATTGATATAAACAAAACTATAACGAGCAATAATTTAACAAAATTTATTATGACATCGGATTAGTTAGCAACTGTTTTACATATTAAATTAAATATGTCAAACTATGTAAATATATAAATAAATCGTCCGTCCATTCATAATAATATTCAAATTTATCTTATAGTTCTAAATATTACGTAATGTACTAAGAAACAAATCAGGATATGAGATTGAGAAATTTAGATAGAAACGCTATAATAAAAAAGGGAAATGTATTTTATAAAAAAATTTAAAGTAATATCTTTAGTTGTTGACAGTGATGCGATTGTTTCTGCCACATTCAACAATAAATGTTAGAACACAACACTGATAATATAGCTAGTTCATTCTACGAGCGAAACACACATAACGCATTTTGGCAAATATGCTTTTGCGAAAGTTTAATGATTTTTTAAACGTTGGAAATGCTTTATATTTTTATCTAATGGCCATGAGGTAATGAGACAATGAAGAATTAAACAAATAGCAACGTCCAAACATTATGAAATAATTTCTTCACCTCTAATGACCCGAACTATTATTAGCTTAATCTTAGCAATGTCACAAAAATTATAAATCTCCTTGGTAGATGCGGTAAATAAAATTACAACCTTATTTAAATAAACAGAGACCTGAGAATCGATCGGCGTTCCTAATCGTCATGTCATTTAGAATACGAATACCCGAGTAAGTATCTAAATTAATCCTGATCCCAAAACGAAACGCACTAACGAAAGTCTGTATCACGAGCTTTTTGGCTTGAGTATTCATCGGAAACGAGTTTTATATTACACCACTAATGATGAAAGTGAACTAGCTGGCCTTTAATCCGCTACGGTACCGACAAAAGAAAACAAATTGTCGATACAAACACGTCCAATATATAAATCCCTCATCTTGTATCCATAATGGGTATAGACGGCGTGTCAATCTAAAATGGACATGCAGTCGATAATTTTCTAACGCCATAGAAAGCGATATTCCCAACAATTGTGTATGTGGAAAGCGAATAGTTTACGCGGCGCGGAAATATTAGTGAAAACTCTGAGGATAAGTGGCCAATTGTTTACTTGATTGTTTATTATTTGTGGTTGTGGTTTACTGCCAATCGTCAAATAGTGATTGTTTCAGTGTAATGTTTTCGTTTGGGGTGTAAAAAGTATTGAAGTTGTATATACCGTTTTGACAGTGTTAGGTGGTATGAAAGTCAACCACAAATGTACGTAGTATGCCCTATATAACGATAAACTAAGTACGGACTTAGACGGTTGACTTATTGATTGATGACTTATTCCTGACAGCTTCGCGTTAAAATAACAGCCAGTATTTACCTGGTTAATTAGTCTTTCATAGCGTAGTATTTGAATATTATACCTGATAATCTAGTTAGAGTTAGTGTTTCACCAACCATTCTAGATCTTCGCTTATATTCTACTTACCACCACGATATCTAAATATGTATATAATCGATATTTATATAACTGATACTTTTCTCTCTTCTTCTATAGGCAACCCTGTCAGCGGACGAGCGATGGAATTAAAACGATTGATACACAATGAAACAAACACACTGCTGCTTTACAAACCCGATGTAAACACCATTAATTTAAAAAAATTAATCAATAATACACTTCGCAACTAGAAGTGGCAAACAAGTGCCAGATGAAGGTCGAAAAACCGCAGAGCTAACGAGATTCCAGTAAACGTGTCGATTTCTCCTTCACGCAGTTCATTATAAAGCGATATATTTTCATTACATAACTCATTCAAAGTACGATGAATATGTTTCGTCAATGTTTATATCATCTGTACTATATATTGACTAGAACTTCGCAAAAATTGGTTAAGGGAGGGTCGTCGGAGGCAATACATGTCGTAATTCAATTGGCAGAACTATTCACATGTAACGTAACTGTAGTAATAAATAAATAAGATAGATGTTAAATGTTGTTAGAGAAGTCGTAAGAGAATTTACTTGATAAATTTCTCAAGGCTTACCGGCAGATCGCGGATGGCTTAAACCAGTGGGTCTAAAAGAATTTCGGTCAGTAACGTAGGATAGTATTAAGGTACTTTGAATGTTATTCCTTAAAAAAGTAAAAATAGGAGTAATTATTTAATCTTGCCGATGGATGTCTTTCATCAACTCATCGGGCACACGACAAGTAAGAAATAAATTAGATAAATTATAATCAAGTGTAAACTCATGTAAAAAAAAGTTTCTTTTACATTCACTCTTGGGCAAAAATTGCAGATTCTATAAGTCGCACGACAAATGAATTACTTACTATACAAATGACCTTGTGGATGGAAGCACTTGCATACCTGCTTGTACCATTTGCCTTGAGATAACTTCGAAACTCGCAAGCGGTATCGAATCTAAGGATAGAAGTCTGCGGGGAGACTTCACCTTCGGCTATGTATTCTATTGGGAGCATAATGGGTTGCATTCTGGGGAATTATTCGAAACTAATTCAGATGCTACTTCCAGGTTCGCACAACTTATCATCATCAGAGAGTTGATACTCGGATCATCATCTTCTTACCCTTATCCCACCTAAGTAGGGTCGGCACAACATGTTTTCCTTTTCCACTCTCCTCTGTCAGATGTCATCTCAGTATTCACACTTTTTATACACATATCGTTTTTCACACAATCCATCCATACCTTTTTCGGTCTTCCTCTACTCCTATATCCGTCCACTTTCAAACTCAAAACTTTTCTTGTTACATGACTTTCATCTCTTCTCATAATATGCCCGTACCATGCTAACCTACTACTCCTCAACTTCTCTGTCACTGGTGCTATTTTCAAACTTCCTCTGATATACTCATTCTTAATCTTATCCATCCTTGTTACACCACACATCCATCTTAACATTCGCATTTCTGCCACATGTAATCTTTTCTCATCCGCCTCTTTCGTAGCCCAGCACTCGGATCCATATAACACGGCTGGTCTTATTATAGTTTTATACACCTTCCCCTTGAGTTTCAACGGCATTCGTGGGTCACAAACTACCCCAGACACCTTTCGCCAATTCATCCACCCTGCATTTATCCTATTCCTCACGTCCTTGTCTATTCCACCGTCATTTTGGATTAATGAGCCGAGGTACCGAAAATTGGAGCAGGCTGGTAAGAATACACCGTTTAAGGTAATATGACTAAAACTGGATGGACCTCCGAAGTCACAGAACAAATGTTCAGTTTTCATCCCACTAATCTTTAAACCAAAATTCTCCAGTTTCTGTTGCCATTTCTCCAGCCTACTCTGGACCTCGGCAGCATTTTCACCAACAAGAAACAAGTTGATACTCGGATGTTGACATAAAAACGGTCGTGTTTTCACAGGCATTTTGCTCCCGTAAATAAACTAGATGTGGAATTTGCTCCTTGCTGAGGTCTTCACAATCAAATTAAAAAAATATATATTCAATTTAGGGTCTAAGAAGGCGTTTATGAACGTCAAAATTACCACCGTTTCGGAAAACATCCCAGTCATCGAGAAGACCCGGCAAGAAACTCGATCGAGTTTATCTTTTTAACATATATAGATGTGTATTTAAAGTACATTACACTTTACAATCGTTTTAGTGGATGCACAGAGTGGAATCAATTACAGAAATCATCATCGTTCACATATTGATCCACTCTATGATAGCACTTTGACACCAAAACCCGCTTGACATGGCGCTTAAATTTACAGTCTGGCAAATCGGTAATATGCTTTAGGACTTTGTTATAATACCTAACACTATTGCTTAAAAAACTGTTACTGGTTTTACAGAATTGGAAATTACTGCTAATAATTACCTAGTAATACTAACTAACTAACTAACTACTAACAAAGAACTACAATAAACTGTTCTTCAAGAGCTGAATAGGCAACGTGGACAAGATTGACGGCAACGCGTATATGATGCTTATGGTGGTGCAAAAGTTCATAGTCTGAGCTGATCGGACCGACATTTGTTTACTACAATAGTGATATAAAAAATGCCCTAAAGATTTTAATACAGATTTATTGAAACAAGTAGAATTTTCTTGTTCGCGACGTGGGCATTGTCTTAATACGGATTGCATTTTTTGTCGTGTACGTGCGCCGGACACTATTTGAAGTAAATTGTCAATTACTTGGTCAACATTTTTCAATACAGAACTACGATTTTAGAACGTTGTTTGCTTATCTCATTTATTCGTTTTTGCTCTCACTTATAATTTTAACTTTTTAGAAGTAAATGCGAATTAATTTCTTTGTTGTAACAGTCTACAGCTTTTTTTATGTCTCTGATAAAGTAATTTGCCGTGACCTCGACCCACTTAAGTGCAACTCTCAGCACTTACTGATAAATGATCAGCATCAGACTGAAAACCTTAGAGTGGTTGTTAATAACGTGAGTGTACCTTAAAACTAAGCGTTTTATATAACGGCATTTTCCTTCACGTTAAACAGGAGCTTGTAAGAATTTCAACAATCCGGGCAAATTACAGTATCGCTGAATAACCGAGTTATTTTTTTTTTAATTGTACGGTATATTTTTAAACTTTAGCATAAAATGGTTTAAATGTTCCCTAGTTGTTCAATAATTTTTTTTTCACACACCCCGCAACGCAAAGGTCTACAATGCCAAACTTTCTTTCCTACAATCATTCATCAATCAAACTTTTAATTCTGTTAAACCAGTTTTCGAATCATTTATTGCATAATTTCACGATACCGTGTGTCCGACCGAGAGACTTTCGTTTAGGAATCCGTAAAATTAATTGTCATAAAATAACATAATTGGCCGTTCGATAGATTTATGGGTATTTTTTAAAATAGAAAGTTTATCCTTACTTAGCTCAGCTATGAACAAATGAAGATAATTATTCAAATCAATAGGATTTAAGGAATTTCGGTTACAATATGAACTATCAAAAACTACTTACCTAAAAACACGGTTTAAAGTGGTGGCAATGTACATGACGGTGGTAAGCACAGTTCAATTCCAAACACAATAGCGACCATCTCGTAACCTACAATTTGGTAGGCAGTCATAGAGCACAATGTACAGTAGTACACTCTCAATTACTTCAGTATCTTTATTTATGTACATCGGAAAGGTGGACCAATACTGACAAAGGTCTTTTGACGGTTGTTAATTCATTAAATAAATTTATTAATTTAGTCATTCCGCTGATCCATTATCGACTCGGACACCAATTTAACTGCCTAAAAATTACAAAAAGTTTATTGGTTGAACGAGATCAAATTAAGTAATTGTAGCTGATAATTTGCAGAACAATGACGACTGATTTATGTGCGTCGCCTCAGAGAATGTTTTGAATGTCTCCGAGGTTCTTCATCCCGGCTGATTTAATCGGATATTTCGAATGTTTTAAATTGATTTTAATATATGTAAATTATTCAAATTTCGCTTGTAATCGAAATATTCCTTTTATAGATGATCCGAAATGTTTATTTATCATAAAAGAAGTGATTAAATTAATTAATAAGTGACCAAGCGGTGATGGTTTCGAGTCCCAAAACGAATTTATACTTTCGTTGACGGAAAAGTCCTTGATACAATAACGACTTGATGCGGAACCAACACATCATTTTGTAGAACATTTTGCACTACTCTCTAGGTTTAACGTCAACTACCAACGTCAATTTCCACATTGGTCTCTTAAAAATTAAGATTTTCAACCATATCACCAAGAAACATCACATAAGGTTTGTTTATTCAAAATCGTTGGCGTCTGTTGGTATATTATATTTTTATGTTTTCCGATCTAGATATATAAAAGAATTATAATAGAACAAGAAATTTGAAAGGACGCAGTTCAAACTTCAAATCGTTAGGATGAAATCCTGTCGACGCCGAAATAATCTCACGTTAGATCTACCTGAGGTAATTTTAGGTGTGGGATCATTGTTTATAGAGGTGTGACCCGAAACCCTTACATTAACGACCAGACCACGAGGTAAGGTTGATTACATCGTAATAACAGAACAATTTTCTCACCCACTTAATCTTGATTCATGAAAAATGCAATGCGTTTGATTGATGTTACAAAATTATAGGAAATGATACCTGTTGTTTGAAAGGTAATTTTAATTTCATTTCTTTTTTTATATTTCCGGCAACGCTGCACTTTAAATTAGATCAATAATTTATAGATTACATAATTTTTGTAATCACATAAATGTTTTGTGAGCTGAAAAACTGCAACGTTCAGCGCATTGACAGTAAGTAGACAGACGGTCTCTCATACTATCGTGCTATGCGTATAGTCTATAAATCAAAAAACTTGAGGAACCCACGAAGTACGAATAGAAAACAATTAATCTTTACAGTAAAGGCAAACAACTAAAACACAATTTAAACATTTTTAAACAAATCGCTAATTTCAACTCTATTTTTTAACTACTTCTAGGCCTTTATGATTGACTTTTGTAATTGCAATAGATGAAGAGGCATGAAAAGAATACGATTTCATAAAAAACGCTGTCTGAGAAAAATATTTATTTATGCAGTTTTGTTTGGCTACTCCTCATCTATTATTCCTGTAATCTTTACTCATAAATTCCTGAAAGTTTATTCAGCTCGCTGAATGTTAAAAATCTTCTCATAGAAATTTCACAATTATGAAAAACCACATCATCTTTTCAACGGTGATCAAATAGCATGAAATAATTAATAACCTCTGGTCTACGTGCTTTTGTTGAATAATTAACCAATAATTTCTCATTTATAACATGTTCAACATGAGACGACGGGTCGTTGCGCAACAATAAAGAGTTATGCAGCATCGGGCAGACATTTATTTTTTCACTTCGAAACCGGCTCGAATAAAAAGCAAACAGCTCTGTTATGAGGTCTATTATTTCTCTAAATAGACAGAGGTGCGCGCGGGCGACAATTTTAATGGGCAGGCATCTTGTGCGTTATGCGATGCGCGCGCGCCGTTTTTTCTCCCTCGTCCCTAGCGTATAACGCGGCGAGTACAAATTGTCGTGGTACTGCATTTCGTACGTGTTTTTATTAAAACAATTACAGGTCGAAGGCAGCACAAGGTGTTATCTATTATATGAATTGTTCACCTACCTTTGACTATTCCGTGATTCCTTACTTCGCACCTAGGAAATCCGGTTATTTCATTTTCTCACCATGTATATGGAAACCAATCATGCTGATCGTATAGTAAGCTTGTAAAATAATCATAAATGCAATACAGTAGGTATGCAATATACGATACATATATTTTACAAACAGACCGTGAATTTATAGAATTATATGCGCAAACGGAGCCATATTTCAACGGCGCAATCTTCAAATATTGTCGATGTACTCGTACATAATAACATGGTGAATGCTTGTAAATCATGCGAAACGTAAGATTTATGCGTCCGATAAAACTTGAATCGACGCTTTAAAATAACCCGAATGTGTTGATAGAAATATAAAATTTCTCTTAGGGTTATCGCGTATAATATACGCATAATATTTAAAACAAATCAACGACTTATAATCATCAGAATACGATATGAAACGACGTCTGTCAATTCGCATTAATATTATGGCCCTCGTTGAGACTTAATGTCGCGTAACATCGTCGCGGTTTCCTTTAACATTCACCCTGTATAGTTACATAATAAGGAATAGGCAGGTTTTTTAAACTGTTCGTATAAATGTGTGTTGAATATTTATCACTCGCAATTGTTTGATTTCTTTTGGATTCATTGCTTATTATTAAGTCTATGTAAGACATACATAGTAATGTAAAAAACATTGCCGACATTACGATATGTGTGGTAGCTGCTATTTCGTCAAGCATTTAGCGTTTAATCTCCTTTCATTTGATATTAAATGATGATGTGGGCTCTGATTATAGCCTAGAGAGAACTGCTTCTCAAGTATATGTCAGAACACAGAAATAATTGCTAAGCAATGGGTTTTTAAGCATGAGAGTACATCGTCATTTAACATCAGGTGAGATTGTGATTGAGCGTTAAAACCTTTAAAGTGTGCCTGAGCCGTAGCATTCTGATATCACGATGTTTTCTTATATCAAAATCTGAACACGCTGCCCATAATCCACCATCGCTTCACCGAACGCGTTAGTTACACTGCGTATAAAATACATTTATCATACATATGTTTTCCTTTACAGAAATCTGAACACGCTGCCCATAATCCACCATCGCTTCACCGAACGCGTTATACATGGGTATAAAATAAACATTTTTGTAATTATCTTTAAATCTATTCCATAATTGTTAGCCGAATTGTATATATGTGAAATGTCCATAAACCATCCAGTGTAATTATAGTTTTTGCATTCGATATGTACACCGTAGTCAATTATTGTAAAACCACAAGGCATTAGTCTCATGCATCATACCTATAATTAACTCTTTTTTGTTAATTATTACTAGTGTTAACCCTAGCTGAGAGATGTATTGCGTAATATACGTTTTATAACATAGCTTTCTAGTGGCGCAGCTCAGGTGCGAACATCGTATACATCCGTTACGCAAACGTTAATATCTCGTAGATCATTGTCTCAAAATTAGATGTAAAACGTAAATACATTACGATAACATATTTTATTAAATCGTTTATAGGTTTTAATGTTTGACCACAGTCACATCTATTGTTAAATTACGATGTGGTCTAGGATGTTACACATGGTAAGCCTAGAGGGGAATAACAGCTATAAGTGCCTGGCGACAGATTATCAACTAGAGGGTAGTAACTAGGCAGGCAGATCTACAAAATACCTTAGGCATCAAAATGATTTACAATTCCAATATTAATTTATTAAAAACAATAAGCCGTTATCAACTAATTCGTTAGGTGGCATTTGTGATGTCAATTAGTTTAATGTTTATAACTTATGTGGTTTATGTCGAGCGGCCGCAGTATCATTGACTTTTGTATAAACGTACAGTTTAAAAAGTATTTCGATTCTCTAAATATTCTCCTGTTATTTAAAATTCAACACTACATTACATTACTAACATTAATTGTAGTAAAAAATGGTAACGTGAATTCAAATTACCCGACCTTAAGTAATATTTGCAGTGAATGAAACAATTTACTCAAAGTAAGCATTCGATTAAGCAGAGCTCCGTAATAATCGGAAACTCTTCATAGAAACAATGCTATTAACTTACACAATAAAAGCCGTCGGCCCGTGCTGTTACACATTTGAATAATCTACTTTGAATATAATATAGTATCTCATAAAATAACAGAATGATTTATTATTAAGTGTTAATTGAATCGTACGATAACGAAAAGTATCGTCGTAGTAATCGAAAAAAATAAAAAGTTAAATCGCTTTTCACGTAAATTATTGTTAAATTGGATACGTATGCGTCGACGATAAACAGCAACCGTCTTTACAATTCGCGTTTATTACATTTTTATGCGCGAACGCCGTTTAAAAGAAATCGATATTGTACTCGACTCGATTAACCGGACAAGCACCATCGGAAATTGGTCGTATAATCGACAATAGGGTGGCCACATTAACGATGATACAGGCTCATATAAAAACTAAACAAAAGTGCAAACAGTATATATGAAATAATTCCTTGCAAAAGATAACAATTATATGCTTAACTTTTACTTTTTGTTGCATATTAATTTATGGCCTCTCGGTCGGAACGTTATGTTCATCGTAAATCATAACTGGCGTATGTTAAAAATCATTTAGCCGTCTTAAACACATTGTTATTTATGGACGCTGCGACAATGGCCAGAGGTGGGTAGGTCAATGCTGAATTCATAATTGACCGTAACCAATTTAAGTGGACAAGTCAAGATTTCAATGTGCCATAATAAATACCGTCAATACGTGTATACACCGGGATAAACTTTCATTTAGTGCTAGTTGAATTTATATATTAAAAGGCCGGCAACGCACTTGCGACTCCCCTGGTGTTGCTAGTGTCTATGGACGGCGGTGATCACTTATCATCAGGTGACCCACCTGTTCGTTTGCCCCCTATAATATAAAAAAAAAAAAAAAAAATTTAGCTAACAACCAATAACGAAAGAGTTTAAATGTAAACAATTATCATGCAATATAGGACGCCGTCGTGAAATATTTTCTCCTTAGGCTGAGAATATTAAACACGTACTGTGAATAAATATCTGTGAGAATTTTAGTGTTGCCAGCTCTTACTTTTAGTGTACATAGTCTCTTATGAATTTCACCCTGTAAGTAGTCTATTATTAAAGGAACACCACAATTATTTTCACAGTATAGCGGTTTCAAATGCATTTTTTCATTGGTAAATTTCTACAAAATACCTGCGAAAATTGCGCACTGTGAAAAATCACTAGTGATTTCATATTTTTTAAATACTGTTAGAGACATGTTGCACAATGTCCACGTACCTGAGGCTTTACAATAATGACATTAGTTACATTCCGAAACGTATACATTTGGCCCATATAACTCATGTTAAAAAAATGCTATTAATATGTGCGACATCACCGCTACCACACGGGTAGCCACTGATTTCAATGCTGTGCCATACATTCATAATTTTCTTTGGGTCAATAATATTGCCATTATAAATAGAACTCCAATAGACAACTGTTGTTTGTAAAATTATTTCAAATTTCACATTCGGTTGAGGGTCTATAATTTTTGGTTGACTGAAAGCACGTCCGTTGTAAGACGGCGCTGCTTACGTGACGTTCCTAAAGGCGGGAAACAATGGTAGGCCCGTTATGAATATTGAGAGGATAGTCAAAAGGCACGCTTCACCGATTTTTGCTGACGAATAGACGCAGTAAATGAAGTCGTGTAAAATTAATGGTCTACTGTCAATGTCCTTACGTTTCATAGTGGTGGGTTAATTTTAAAATTTACACTAGTTCAATAAAAGTCACCGTTTCCACCTTTCAACGAAAACGGGACGTATCTGTCATTTTTTCCAATATTAAGTTTTACATTTACTATTTGAAATCAAGGAGAAAGCTTCATTAAATCGTTTCTTTTTTGTTTTCCTATAATATTTGTGTTGCACTTAATTTAAATACAAATGAAACGTATTTTGTTGAATATAAAGGCTTACTACAGACTTTTCGATCTTTCTCTAGCTTGTTTGAGATTAATGCGCCCCCTTTCCTTATGGCGGTAGACTTCGACTAGGTATCATTTATAGAACCGTTAGACTATAACAAAAAATACAGTATGTTGAACTTCAAGACGGATTATTAATGTGGTATAGAAAAAAATATGTTTAGAAGTAGAATCAGAACATGTCATTTGAAATGATTTAATAAATATATATGTTTGTACAGACGATGAATATGAAATATTTCAGTTCTCACAGTTAGCGGTTGGATACGAAATATTTCTTTATCTGTGTTTCATTTGTAATCTAAAACGAAGCGATTTGAAGCGCAACATCGCTTAGTTGATAGTTTATTCGAGAACAGCGTCGAATAACGTAGTTTCGAATCCTAGCAACTGAGTCGGAGCTTTCGGTGAAATAAAACATTGTGATGAAACCATAGCATGGTGGTCGGGTTTTTTCTAATTCCACCTGGCTAGCTACCACGCTCAAGTTATAAATCTATCGCCAAGCACCTGTAGCTATGTTCCGGCAGCTGCACTTCAGAGACACTCTCCCTCTAGGTTTAGCGTAACCACCATCTTAAACCACATCATCATTTAACATCAGACAAGCTTGTGGCGAACCGCTAACCTATAAAGTATAAAAGAAATCATGATGTCACAAATATCAAAAACAATTTTTCTTATTAAATTAACCCACTATGATATTGTTATACTATGTCACAAATGAAGTGCGCATCGCCATTATAGGCGCCATGTTTAATTCCAAATTCAAAACGACTTTTACCACCGTTACGTTGTAGAACACGCGTGTGTAGTGGTGACACAACACGCTATTAACAATACGATTAGTCAAACAGAATATTTTCAGACGCTGTCAACGAAAAACAATGACTCAAAACATCGGTCTTATATTCAAATCCGTGTTCACGTGTGGCGCCTGTATTTCTTAGAACTAAGATTAATCCACAACAGTAACATCGATCGGCAAATTTACTGGAATACGTTGAGGAAAATTAAATTATTATTAAACACAAGAATACTAATTTTTTTTTACAAAAACATTGACAATCTTTTGTGTTGTCATAAATTAAGTAATGGTTATTTTAAATACGTGGTAATATTTTACTCAATCTCTTGCAAAAGAAAATTTAATAAGTATAATTAAAACTTAAGCGTCGTTTGTCTGTAATGCTGAAGTAATCTGAAGTAGTGAAGTATCGTGAAAATACGCTTCATGATAACCAAGAAGTAACTTCGATAGTTTATCAGACTGGACTACGAACTGACATACAAGAAACTGATGTCGTTTTGATTGCATATTTAAACTAAATTTGTTTACTCTATCGGATAATACTTATTTATCGGTTCAATATAGACATATCACGTCTGGAAATAATTTGTTTCTGTATTATCCACGAATAAGATATCAGAGCAAAATTCCACGTAGGCACTAGGGATATTACAAAACTACAAACACATTTTATAATAAACTAGATGACCCGTTGAACTTCGTATCAATTACATGTATTTGTGTTAAATGTGTTCAAAACTTAATACAACACTTTTATTTTTTACATTATAAATGTAACACAGTTATGCACTTAATCAATTTGAAGCTTTCTCATGTACTATTTTTATTTCTGAAACAGAACTGTTTTGTATTCCAACAAAACAAACCAATAGATCGGACCTCATACTACAGCTATGAAACAGACAAATTTCTGAACGCACCTATAAATATTTGACGAACGAATGACAATTTTTTATTTTTCTAAAATGCCAAAAGACATCAAATATTTCATAGTTAGGAACATTTTGTATTTGAAAATTAAATTGTCTTTTTTAGCATTTTCCTTTACCAATTCGTCCAAAAATGAAATACTGTTCCCGAGGGTTAAGTTAAATCTCACATTAACGCGAGCGAATCCTTCGGTAAAAGTTAGTATTTCATGTATCTTTAAGTAAAAGTATAGATATTTGTACCCCATAGGTTACTTGGTTGACGAGTTTAGACTATATATAAAATTCAAGGATTGCCAACGCAATAAACAAAGTATTAAATAAAATGTTATTAAAAATGTTAAACCCTCCATGAAAATCCATATAAATTATTGCGGTGTTTACGGCGCGTTTACCGACTCGCCTGATGACCGAGCGCCGCGCCGCGCCGCCTCGGTCTTGCGTACACTCGCAGCCATTACGCGTATGTGCCATTAACCGGCTAGTTTCTGAAATATTCGAGAACGGCGGCACTCTGACGCAATGCTTTAAAATTACTACATAAAGTAATTAAGCTTTTATTTTATATATGTGAGACAATCTCAGACACGACCATTAGACTCGTAAGTACTATTACGTCTTCCGAATGCGATTTTATTTTATACTTTACATATTTAAGTTTGACCACAATCTCAACTGATGTTAAATGACGATGTGGCGTAATGAAGTAAAGTTGTTGGAACATATCTATAGCTGCTTTGATTTATAAATCAGAGTGCCTTGAAATAACTAAGATTTACCTCTTACTATTACCGCAGTCAAGGGACTTTTTTTATATTTTCCATAAATTCACTACAATTTCATATGATGTTAAATGACGATATGGTCTAAGGTGGTAAACACGTTGAGCCAAGATAGGGACTGGCTCTAAAACGCAGTTGCCGGTACACACCAACAGATTCTTAGCGACAGATTTTCAACTTGAGGGTGGTATCCAGGCGGATTTAGAAAAAATCCTACGACCATCAACAAAACAATTGATTAATGTATTGTAACACTGGTGCCTTGTAGTAGAGCAAGTTTACGCAATAAATCCGCATTGAAATATCGTATAATGAGAATGAAATATTTGTCACGGAGAGCGCCAAGTAGGAGTGTCATGTAGTAATGATGTCGAAAAGAAACTGTTTAATAAACATTACGCGAAGACTGAAGCGAAATGTATTGGACGAGGCGCAAAATTTCACACGGCAAAAATATATTTACGACTTAAAAAAGCAAATAAGGCGGCGCGCGACGCATTTCACCCGCCATACTGTGGGACGAGCAGAATTTAAATTATTGAATTATATGGCATCCCCGGTGTTACGGGACCCGACGTTACCGGCGCAGCGACGAGTTAACCGATGCTTACCTGAAACAAAAGCACAAGAGTAATAAATATCATGACCAAATGAAACCAGAGGCTTAAAATATTATCATCGACGTCCCTTAAGCTTACAAATGGACGATTTAAAATGAAACTTTCGGAAACCAAAATCGTTAAGTGTTATTGTTCCTTATTTTTATTTTGTTCTTACCCTTTCTTTAAATATCGAGATACTTTTAATCGATTTAAGCATATTAGAGCATAGTGACACGCTTAGACATGTCGCGCTCCGATGTCTGCGAATATCAAATAATCAAGCAAGGTTTTAGGGTATCTGCACTGGACGGGTTTACTACCACGAAGCTTACGATGACAAAGTTGTCACAGTGATTCCTTTAGTTCATCAAGATTCAGTATCAGTTAGTTTATATCTGGCTGTCCAGAGGCTTGTAGATCTCTCTTTAGTAAGAATTGTGATAACAGTCAGATATAGTGACGTCATTTTGTAGTACCACAATTAAAAAAAACTAAAATGAGAAACGCTCTGAAATGTGACTGTCGGAACACAAAATATCATTGGTATGATAAATAATTAGCATATATTTCTAAGATGAAATAGATAGCAAATGAGACGAATATTTGGAAATGTCCTATCTTTCTCTCCTCGAAATCTCAGGACCAAAGACATTAAATAATTATCGGTACTAAATATTAGACGTTGACGAATCTAAAAGCAAAAAAATTACAGATGTTAGGTTGCATAAACCCTGCTTATCAATCGAATGATATTTCATAACAAAATGTGATTAAACATTGCACTATAATATTTAATACTTGCCATTGTTGACAAACGTACTCTGCGGTTCTGATTACCTTCGTGATATGCTAATGCGAGAGATTCGAAGTGTTAGATTAAGTTAATTCATGTTATTGAAATTCGATCGTGCCGATGATTAGTTATTGTGCTTTTGTGGTCGTATGATATCAAGATTGGTTTTATTGTCTTATTTTGTTAGTAACGTCCTTCATTATGGATGTGACCGTTGTTATCGACCGTGTGAATTTATTGTGGTATGTCGGTTATGAGGAGATATTTAGGGTGTGTCTTAATATTCTATTATGCCTGGTGTAGGAACAGAGTTTGTTTTCATTTTCGTATTTTTAAGAGCTTTTTAGAGTGTTAAAATTTATCTAAACTTAGCCTTTTATCAATAGTACTAGGTTGATTAAAGCTGCTCTTATATAGGAATGTATATGATATATCATGTATAAGAATATATATGTATTTTCATTTGATCTTTTTTTTATGTAGCACGGCAGAGTGTCTCCATTATGGCTGATAGTAAGCCCAGAACAATCCAAAACAACGGCGACTATCTAGAAACAATTCATCGGCAGTAGCCGCTGTCCTGCCAGCCTGCGGAAATGTCGCTTCACGTTTTCTTGAAGCACTCCAGGTCATAGGAATGAGGGAACATACTGCCCCGGTGATTGGAATAATTTACATTAGTCTAAACGTCATGTAAATTTACACATGGTTTTGATAGTTTCTATGTCGGAAGCAAGAACTCTTCAATGGGTTAAAATTTATTTAAATTGCAAAAACCTTCATCATTTATTAATTTAATAAATAATTAATCATCAAATGCACTAGTTCGATCAATACTATTACCAAATGGAAGTTCCTGCTTACTTTAATTGAATAATCCAAGATGATCTAAAGGTTAAAGGAGGTAGGCATGTTCCTAGACAGTCGTTTAAAAATGAGTACTTCTCTATTTCTTTGGATTATATTCACAAATGTTGCTATGTATATGCTTGTGCATGATCTATATAGCAATCCGTCTACGTCGTAAAATAATGAGTAATATTGAGTCACTGATCTTATCCCAAAAATTTTGGCTAACATTTATCAAAGCGACAACTCTCCTAGACTTGTCATTGCAGCAACAGACAACTGTTTCCACTAACACGTTATTGTTGCAGTAGTTGACAGGTACCCAAAGTAATCCACCTGACCGGTCTACCGGGCCTGGAGATTAAATCCTGCTCTGACAGGCACTCGACCTGAATCTTCGGACTTGTTTTGATGTGACAACTTAATATCCACCAGTTAAAATAGATTATATTGTATTGTCATTTACTTTGAAGTGATATGTCTGCTTGGTGCAACGTAATTAAAAATCACTCCACACACACTTTGTCAATATTCTAAAGGAAAATGACTAGCTTACTTAACTAATAGCGTGTTCGCGCACAGAGTCGAAGGACGTAGGTTTGAATCAAAGCAACTGAGTCGGAGCTTTCGGTGAAGGAAAACACTGTGATGAAACTATAGCATGGTGGTAGAGTTTTGTTAAGTACGTCTGGCTAGCTATCACCCTCAGGACGAAAATCTGTCGCCAAGCACCTGTTGGTGTGTTCCGGCAGCTGCACTTGAGAGCCAGTCTCTTTCTAGGTATATCATGACTACCATCTTGGACCACATCATCATTTAACATCAGATAAGATTATAGTCAAACGCTAACCTATAGAGTATTAAAATAATAAATTAATGAAGTAATTTAGTAACCGAGTCTCTTCGTATCCAACATAACATGATAACTAGCGCGAACGACTATACAATTAGATGAAAATCTCGATAAAATACAAATATTCATTCTGAAATCGAGAGTAGATAAATAAAAAACCACAGTCTACGTATCGATCGTTTCGTATAAATCTCGCATAACACCATTAAGGGACAAATGCGCGTGCGCACCGCCGATCTATTTGCATATGAGCCGCGAATATGGGAACAGAGCGACAGCGCAAATTGAGTCTTAAAAAGGTAGAGCCGCTTTCGCAGCAACGGAGACGATTCGACAAATAAACAACTTTGTTTTCTCTCTGTAAGAGATCATTTATCTATATAAAAAATAATGCTTCTTCATTTGTCTTCTTTCTATACGAATCATTACCATTTATTTGGTTGCGATAAAATGTTTGTTAAATGTTACGAACCTGTTGATAAAGCTGCAACAATTAAATATAGATGGCGCGCAAGTCGTTTTATTAGAAATATCTTACGTTCTTGTCATTTATCCGCATTTCTTTATGTTTCTATTATTCAAAAGCACAAACATAGCACAGAGGTTATCTGTCGTACGGAACAACTAACCACGGCTAATACGATCGTACATTATTTTTTAAACACACACTATCGGAACGAGCAAATACTAATAACCGGATTTTCTATGTTTGTAGGATCAGATCGGTTCCCTAAACACGTATTTCGTAAGAGCAATGGCATAGCAGTAAATGAATAAATTTTAGCTTCAAATAGTAAATTAAAAATAATTATCAGTCATAACCGAACCTCGGCAAAAAATCTTTCAATGAGTTAGTATATATGGCAGAGTGCACATTCTAGTTCCCGTTATGAAATAAAATAAACTGTACAATTATTCAAATCTGTTTAATTAATTGATCAATGATGAAAAGACGACATCGATTACCGAAATCAATAAATGGCACATTTTTTATTAAATAAAATAAAACTGAATAAGCATCTAACTAAAAAAGACTCTCTTTTTTGCGTTGTGAGATAGTCAGAAAATGAACTCTTAAACATTTTTACGCGTTCACAAAACATCAACAAACACTTATTCTCGGAGACGATGTTCTTAGCATTCCATGGATTCGCTGTAAGAATTCCGAAGCCATCGTGTTGCAAAGCGTGAAGCCGGAGTAATACTTGGAGCTTGAGAGTCAAGTGTATGTTTGCTATATTGAAAGCAGTATTTACCCATTACTATTACCGCTTTACTCGAACGAAATACGAATTTAGAATGCCGGGTCTAGTGGCAATATGTGACGAAACCCGTTTGGCAGTTGACTGGCTAAAGATAAGAGTTATAAAACTGTATGTTCGATTACTAAAACCTTTAATAAACACTGCCGACAATACGTCAATAGATAATACCATCAATAAAACGGCGAAGACTATGAATCTGCCAAAGAACGAGAGAAGGAAATTAAATACAGAGCGAACACAATATAAACTGCAATTACGAACGATTACAAGTTGAATCACGATGCGCACCGCGTGCTCTTATATCAATAAGCGAATATTATTGAAACCCGATTATTTATAATTAACTAACTTATTATCCGTTTGTTGTGTCCTATTCATGTTATTCTGATCAGTATAAACATCCGTTTGTACGTAGAAGATATCAGCGATAAACAGCAGAAATGTCCATGATTAATTAAAATTATTATTTACTAGATGACCCGGTTAAGTTCGTATCACTTGCATGTATTTGTGTAAATATGGTCCAATACTTAATACAACATATTTTTATTTACATTATAAATGCAACACAGTTACGCACTTAATCAATTAATGTAGTATTTTTTTTTTCTGAAACGCAACTGTTTTGTATTCCAACACAATTAGACTCTAAGGATCGGACCTCATACTACAGCTATGAAATGGGCTGACTAAAATAACAAAAGACATCAAATGTTTCATAGCTACGAACATTTTGTATTTGAAAATTAAATTGTCATTTTAGTATTTTCCTTTACTTATTATTTATGTTTCTCACCGTGTAAACCTTCCTTGAACTACCATAAATATTTCAAGATTAAAATTAGCCAAATCAGTCCAGCCATTCTAGAGTTTTAGCAAGACAAACGAACAGCAATTCATATATATATATATATATATAGATTTGTCAAAATCACTTAAATATAGTCTTATTCCTTGTCAATTACAATATGAGATGTTATTTGCAGTGCTTATGTCGAACGCTAAGAAGAGTGGTGAGTTTGAACGAAATAAAACAAAAGAATGCGACGAGTGAATTGTTGATTTTCGTCAGAGAAATACAACGTTATTAACAAGCAGACAAGTCTTAAACGTATTTTATATTTATCGCTTCTTCAAATAACACTCTTCCAATTTGGTGTCGTCGAGTGTAAATTAAACAAATGAGTAAAGACATCAAATCGACTCCGAGAAAACGTAGTAACTGCTTTTAAAACTTTAAGGCGTATTTCTTCATTACTTTGTTTTAGTGAATTAATTATTGTTTATCTCTCGAATTATTTTCTATTCCTGCTAAAGTAGCTATTTGAAACGTACCACCTAATCAGGTATTGTGCACGAAATAAAGGATAAGAAAAATGAATAAATATAAAGATTTCATAGTGTAGGTACTAGCATTAATGTAGCGATGATGGCTCAGTTGGTAGTTTGTTCGGACATAGCGTTGAAGAACGTAGGTTCGAACTCCAGCAACAGAGTCGGAGCTTTCGGGGAAGGAAAACATCGTGATGAAACCATAGAATGGTGGTACAGCATAATCTAAGTTCGCCTGACTAACTACACCACCCTCAAGTTTAAAGTATGTCGCTAAGCACCTCTTTCTGTGTTCCGGCAGCTGCACTTGATCTAGGTTTAGCGTGACTACCAACTTAACCACATCATTTAATATCACATGAGATTGTGGACAAACGCTAAACTATAATGTATTAAAAAAAATTAAAACTAAATTATACAATTTTTTGTACACATTTACTAGTACGGAGATTTTAATAGTAAGTGTACAAGAAGTATCGCTGTTGTCGGTTTAGGTTTAGGTAAAGGTTGATTATTACCGGCATGTAACCAAAGTTTATTATTTTAAAGAGAAAATTCACCGAAAGTTCACCGACTTCGCTCTATTCTAACACGCAATTATTAAGCGTCAATATTCAATAGGCCTCTTAGTGAATAAAATAAAAAAAAATATAAAATATGAATTATTGTATTTGTAATGTATCGATGTGAAGGATTTTCACTTATTCAAATACGCTATACAACAGTACTATTGTTGGATAAACAGTTAAATTGTTAAAACTATATGTATATATATATCTATATATAGTGATTGAATTATTCTCATAAATATTAATAGTCTTACATCAATACCGCAAAATTAATCTACCGTATAAATTGCAACGCGATAGGCTGGCAATCTAAGCTGGACCGTTAGGTGGCGCACGAGCAGAAGTTATGGACGCGCGAAAATCATAAACTTCGGCTCTCCGTGCGACGGCCCGCGTCCGAAACAACGATAGACCACAAGACATAATCGACTACGGCCAGTTGTACAATCGTAAACATCGATTCGAGCTGTAACCAACAGAATTGACAACGTCTGAAATATACAAGAGTGACATTATTTGAGAGAGTCACGCTTCAAAATTTTATAGTCTCTCGAATCGCGTAGTTCACGATTTATTGCACAACTGTACTATTAAAATTCGCTAGCAATTTTATAACGAGTATGAGAACCGCAAATAGATTTTAAAAAGCTGTAAATATTCAATTACAAGCGATTTATTTCTGGTGTTACTCTTTCCGAACTGATATAAAACGAACCAAACAAAATGTGATTATTGCTTTTCTAGCGTCATTAAAATTTTCGTAATTCGAGACAAGTCAATTATGTATATATATTTTTATAGCGTTTAGCGTTTGACTGCAATCTCATCTGATGTTAAATAACAATGTGGTCTAAAATTGTAAGCACGCTAAACCTATAGATAACTGGCTCTCAAGTGCAGCTGTCGAAACACACGATCACTCAACTGGCGACAGATTTTCAACTTGAAGGTGGTAGTTAACCAGTTGAACTTAGATAGAGCCCTATCAGCATGCTATAAATGTATGTTAATTAAAATAAATGTTTGAAATTCAAAGGTAATAAATACGATTTAACTAGAATTATTCTACATCATGATTCATTAGGCAGAAGGTTGAAGGTTAACAGAACTAGTTTAATTATACTGATTTAGCAAAATTAGCGCCATGTTGAACTTAGACGAATAGGCCAGATATTCGTTGATACTTCATAAGTATCAACCTGATACAGTAATTATATCCTGTAACAATCTATCTACTTATATATATAACTAGCAAATTAAGCGAACGTTGTCCTGCCATTATAATAAAAAAAAACTTATGTGCATGAAACGCTTAAGGCGGCTTGACTTTTTCCGATTCTTTCAACAATTATCATTATATTACAACGAACTTACAAAAAAGCTTAACGAATTATATACCTAAACCTTCTCCGTGAATGACTATATCTATTGGTGAAGACTGCATTACAGTCCGTTCAGTAGTTTTTGAGTTTATCGTGAACATCCAGACAGATAGACAGACGAGGCGGACGACTTTGCTTTATAATATGTAGTGATGAAAATAAAGTTCCTGTAACTTTCCAATTCACATCTAAACTACTGAATGTATCGACATAGGAATAGTCCTAGGACCATACGATATAGATTTTTTCGTAGACTGTTCTAGGCTACTTACTTTTTGGAATCGATTGTGACCTGAAAATATGTAACATTCTCTCAAGTATACAAACGTAATCGTAAAAATGTACAAGAACCTCGCTATTGCAAAGGAAATGTTAAACGCCGCGTCGGTTGTGTGCAACAGAATGATTGAAATTATTGAATTCTAAGAATAACAATTACTCGTTGCTGCACTTGAGTTATATCCAACGAGTATTGGTTTCCGTCGATGATGTAATCCTTCAAAAAATGTAATAAATATGTCATGAAATCAGTATTATAACTTGTAGTAATTGGTAGTTCTCCAAGAGAGATAATGAGATTAAAAAGTCAAAAAATTAAAACGAGCCGTGTCGTGAGACTCCTGGTACATGTAAACATCAGAATTAATTGCTATATGCTATGATTCAAGTTTAATTTGATTGTTGCCTTACCTAGTGCCTGCGCCCTGTATCATATTGATGTAGGTTAGTCTGAGATTTTCTCTAAAAATATATAAAAAACCCTCGTATTCAAATACAAAGTTACATTAATATTTTAAAGCAATCTATAAGAACTATTGGAGACTTCACGATTTTAACCAGCCAATATTGCAATGTTTTATATAGATTTGTCTTTTTTTTAATTAGGTACAGATCCACAATTACATGCCTAAAATCAAGTGACATTAGTCAATCGATTTTATAATTGGACAACACACGACAGTCATAGGATAAAATCGTCTTCAGAATTAACAAATTTTAAATTTTCAAATGAGAACAATCAAAACTCATAACAAAAAATATCAAACATTTAGCAGTTAATATATATTTAACGTTACATATATACTCGTACATGTTGCGGATAGATGGCATTTAAATGAAATCTGACGCTTACGTGAAGTTACGTTTCACATAGAATATAATTAAACTAGCAGGTCCGGCGGACGTTGTCCTGCCCTGATAATAAAAAAAGGCGTTTGTGCTATTCACACACGATAGAAGTGAAACTTCAGTAAATCGACAAAAGAATGAGATGAATATATATAACAAGGGTAGGATAATTACAAAGTTTATTTGTTTACAAATGAAAGTATTTTGATTAATTTTAAAAGATATCTTATATTTTATTTAACATGTGTTACATAATTTATTGCTCAAGTTCCATATTTTCAGTTTCAACAAACAAGATGTAAAAATACTCACAAACACTGTTAAATAATAACACACCACGCTGACTTCTTACTAAAAAGCTGTAATACACAGCCGCATACAGTGTACAGTAGTACACGTACTTTTCACATATACTAACACACGTTAAATGCTCAAATACAAGCAACTATTAAACAGTGTGCAATATACATACACACCGACATTTGCTCTCTCGCTCTGGCTCACTAATTACAGGCTACTATGCTTAGAAGACAGGAGTGGGGATGCTACAAAGCATGACGCAAAGAGGAGACACCAATAATATAAAATAGTATGTATATTTCTGTCTCATTGTTTGCCGCCTTCATCCTACACATTTTTGTATTTGTGTCTCTTACCTGTCGCTTTTTCCGTTGCATCCGGTTTGAAATCACGATTCCAAAGAAGTTTCACTTCAAAAATATATACTTATGTGCATAAAATGCTTAAGGTAACTAATGTATTCAATTTGCATAAGAATTAATACTGTATCCGTCTAAATAGTCTTTTTCCAACACTTCCAAGAATTGTTTTTATATTTCAACCAATTTACATAAAACCTTAACAAATTATATACCTAATCCTTCCTCATGTATTACTCTATCTATTAGTGAAGACCGCATTACAATCCGTTCAATAGTTTTCGAGTTTATTGCGAACAGACAGACAGACAGACACGGCGAACGACATTGTTTTATAATATGTAGTGATAGAAAATGTGATATACATAAAATCAAATTCAAAACCATAGATTATACGGTACAAAACCAAACATTCAAGGGCCTTGTTGACGGGCGCTAAATACGCAAACAACGTTTCAAACCATAACATCGACAAATTGAATGGCATTAAAACTGCTTATTACAAATCGATAGAGTTGGCGCCATAATACAAACAATTTACATATAAAATTACATCCTTTCGTCGGTACCGAGTGAAAATATGATTGGAACGACTTGAACTGAATACGCGTTAACGCAACGTGTATTTGTAGTGTTGCCAGTTTCATTCGGATTATTTTATTCAATTTTGATTGTTTTTTTTTTTGTTACTGCAATTTTTAAACAATCATAGTTGTGTTAAGTGTGAAAATGGAATAACAAAATAGAATATAAATGTATTTACTACCAATAAAATTAAAGTTCTTTTTGTCGGCAAATAATATTGTTACGCATAGGCACATTAAATAATTATGTATGTAATTTATTGTTTTAACGTCTGACTATAATTTCACATTACTTTAAACCACGACGTGAATGAAGATGGTAGCATATTACGTTCAAATAAAGACTGACCGTCAAGGGTCGCTGCCAGAATTCACCTAATGATAGCTGGCTGCAGTTTAACTTAAATGTAGTTGCTGGCCAAATAGAAAAATAAAAAACAGTTTTATTACGATGCCTGATAGTTTTATCACGATGTGTCCCCCATTAAAAGCTAGGACCTGTTTAAGAATTCAAACCGATATCAATTGATACTTTGTTCAAACAGTCTACGATTGAGTTATTAATTGCTTTGCGAAAAGTAATAAAAATTACCCAAATTGCAGTTGGTTTGTGTATTTTATATTGGTATATATATCATACTATCCGTTTAAAGTTGAATATGTTTATTACTTAATTTTAATTTACATATATTATGGGCATTACTACATACACTGTGCAAGAAATAAATGGTCTATAACGCTCTTACGAATAGTGGTACGATGGAGGCAAAATAAAGTGAATTTTCTAGATTCACACTATAGATAATACAATACGGAAAGCATTAAAATAAATTTTATAGGTTCTTGCCAAGAAGTTAAACAGCCAGTTATATAGATATGTTGTCTTAATTGAGTCTAGTTTAAGTTAGATGAATTAATACATAAAAAACAGGAAACTTTAAAATGTGTGGCAACACTTCCTGCGCCGGCGCATTGCTAACCGTGTTAGCGGGATCGTGGTAATTGCGCTTCTACGCACACCGTAGGTCTACCGGCGAGTGACGTAAACGAACGGGCTGACAAGAGCTAGGTGTCGCAAACATCGTGTTGCACAAGTGACAACCATTCGCGAATGATTTTAATGTCGCAAATATCCAACATAACCAAACAAGGTTCGGTTCTAGTCGACATGAGACGCGGTGTTTTTTACTTCAGATATACATTTATAAGATACGAGATATATGTAATCGTTTATACTCTATTCACTCGACTAATAAACCACTTTCTACTAACTAGTATCAAATACAAGGCGTGTTGGGTTCTGGGATCAATAGATGTATGTTATATCGAGTACCCAAGCGGGATGGGCTGTACTTGACAGGTTGCTATGTCTACTACCAGGCACAGTGCAGTGCCTACTCCGTACTACAATAGAAAATATCCTGATGAAACTACAGTATCGATAATAAGGCCTATAGATGTGTCTCGGGAGTTGCATTCGAGAGCCCAGTCCCTTTCTATAGCTCGAGTCAATTGGATAAATAATGTTTACTAACAAAGCGTTGCCTAGCAACCGATAACAGATTTGTCAAACATTACTTAGGTCCTCGGCAGTCTTTTTGACCGCTCCGAATATAGCTGTAAGTTCGAGCTTATGCGTAATGTAGTAAACGAGTTTAATACAAAACAAAGTTAAAATATTACTATAGAATTCTACAATTGGCATGTATTTATCCTGAAAGTGTCTCAATGTTATACATATAATATAAAACGTATTTATACCTAAATTTGTGTTCTACGCAACTGCGAAGACTATACATTTTTTTATTCCAGATCAAATAATTAGTTCCCAAGAAACGAAAAAACTATTTTACGATAATAAAGTAGCCGACACCAAAAAGTTTATTAACTAAGTATAAGACTGTTATCTTTCCATTTTATATATTGACACTGCCCGATTCAGCTCGCAGCTTTCAACGTATTTATTTTGTCTAATAATTTCATCATCTGGAAATTCTGGAATACCGTTGGCAAATTGCTAACCGTATATAAAATGAAAATGTCATATCCAGACGGCCAATAACATAAACGGTGTGAGCGTTTCGCACTGGTTCACTACAGGATTTTATTACCTATACATTGTTGTCGACCGGTCGCCTGTTCAGCTTTATTTACTGTTATGTGACGTCATTTGACGGAAGCCGGGTGTAAGAACAAGTGGAGCGTGGATAAAGTGATTTGAACATATGGAATACTATATTGGAACTTACAAGGTACGTAAGTCGATATCATAACTAACGTTCAGTTGCCAATTGTCAACTGTTCATACGATATATTGATTGTGTGTAAGCGAAACTCATATTAGTTTTTGAAACAAAATATTTAAATCACGAATTATATAGCAACATTAATATTAATTAATTTCAAGATTAGTCTCTATATATTTATGAATCTAAATAGTTGATATTTCTATCGGAAAAAAAAAATATTATGACATTTATGTTCATTGTAATTATTACAGAGATATGAACGTTTAGTGTTTGTGGTAAAAGAAGGTAATAATTGAGAATAATGATGTAGAGGATCATTGACAAATTTTCATTGCCCAAAAGTTCCAACATTCGAGCATCGTGTGAAGCGGAACGCGTACTTAAAACGAAATTAAACAAAAAGGAACAATACAAACGCACCGTGAACAGTTCAAAGAGCGTACAAATATACTTTGTCAGGGAATGTCGAAAAGTCGTAAAGTGGCATGCGAACGCCGCCGACGCACTCGTTCAACCGAGATGACCTGCAACTGTGACCTGTCACGTACAAGTTATCGCTTCCCTCAAGGGCTGTCACTGAGCTCCTGATTTTTAAACATTGAACATTCCTTGGAGGATTGCTATAAGTACCCAAAATAACACAATACAGTGCTATTATCTCTGTATATAGTAAGTAATACCAAGATTTTTCTATGAGTTTACAGATATACATATTTTAATTTACATTATTGCGGATAAATGATCTGTATTAACAATTTTAATACCATCTTTAGCCATTTCTACTATTAGTTTGATTCTTGCGAAATACATGATCAGAAGAATTACATTCCTTAAATGTTATTAAAAGATTAACGTACAGTTCAGGCCAAACTTTTTTGACCGTTCTGAATATAGTTGAGCAGAACAAATTCAGGTATAAATACGTCATTATATGTATAAGATCGAGACCACTTAAGGATAAATAAATGTCCATTTTAGACTCCTACAATAATATTTTAATTTAAACTGTTGACTATATTATACACTAGCAGGCCCAGTGGACGTTGTCCTGCCCTGCTAATAAAAAATACATATACTTATGTTCATGAAACGCTTAAGGCGGCTTGACTTTTTCCGATTCTTTCAACAATTATCATTATATTTCAACCAATTTACAAAAAAAAAACGTTGATAAATTATATACTTAAACCTTCCCCGTGAATTACTCTATTAGACAGACAGACGCCGTGGACGACTTTGTTTTATAATATGTATACGCAAATCCTAACTTAGGGCTATTCAAAGCGGTCAAAAAGATTATAGAGGGCAGTAAGTATATGAACTAGCGGTCGCGCAGTGATCAAATTAATTATTTTGTAAGGTTTCAAAGCTACTGAAGTTCTTAAGTAAAAGAGAGTGGTATCCTATACAATTTAATTAAGAGTATAAACATTGTATAAATTCAATTTTGTTTCATAACGTCAGCTGGGAGTGTGTACAAATACGTTATTATGCATTAACTTTTTAATAATAGTCTCTAGTCACAACGTATAGGTGACCACAAACTAATTTATATTCGATTGACTTTTATGTGTTTGACTTTCAGTATGAAAGTACATAGTAATGTTTTATTTTATTTTATTAAATGTATTTTTACACATAGTCATGTATAAATTGTATCTACCTGCGTTCTTTCCTATGGATTTCTAGAAACAAAATCTCACGCTCCTACGGGTGCGCAATGTGTTTAGAAAGGGGTAAAAAAATTTCTTCACGCATTCATATTTAGATTATATTTTTAAGATCAAACTAAAAAAGTAAGGAAACACTCAAATACCAGAAATCAAAATTCGACGTTCAAGATTTATCATTTCAACACTTCATACGATGTTGAGAGACGACGTGACCCAAGATGATAATAAGTCACCAATCCAAAAGGGAAACTTCTTGCTCTTAAGTGTAACTACCGGGACAGATGCTTGTCAATGTATTTTCACCTCGAGAGTGGTATTTAAACAGTTGAGCACAGAAAATTACCTATAATTATAAGATGATTTCTTGACGTTTCGACATTTCCTTCATCGAAAACTCAGGCTCGTCGCAAATTTGGAAACCAAGACACGGGGTCCTAGCACTCTACCATTGAACCATCATTGCTTAAAGATTTAATTACAATACTCTGACATAACAAGGTAATATAATGTACATATTATAAGTTGTTACTAATTCCTTTACAAATTTATAAAATTGGATTAACAAAAGATTAAGTTAGGCGAACCCTAACCGAGGATAACGGTGGCATTCGTCGAGGCAAATGATAAAGAACTGTGTACATTGTTGAAATTTATGTCAAACACCGACATGAACGTGTAATTGGCGATGAAATAATTGCCTTCCAACGGCATACTTAGATAAACCCTTGTTCTTGTTCTAGAAACAGTTTTTTAGGGCCACTGACATATTTTGGTGCAACAAAAAAATAGTAAACTTTTTTTGTAACATTGATTAGCAAAGAGGCATGTAGTTCTAATGTTATTAATTGGTCACCTATCTCAGGTTACAACTGTTCTGAGGGTATTAATAAGGTAAACAAGAGCGCGAATACGGTTTTTTTTAAGCAGTTGTAGTGGAAGAAATACCTATTGATGATCCCTTCTGCAGTCGAACCAAATATTGATTACACCACTCTTCAGTGCTTTTAAGCGTCCTCTTCGTATTTCTATATTGTGACAGATTAACAAAACAACGTAAAACGAAAGAGACGCCACATGTCTGGGTACTTAGTTTTGTATCTTTTGAGAGAGTTTAGTTGTTGTAAAGGTCGTTTTTCTTTATTATTGTAGAACAATAAAATGACAGCGTCCTAACATGAGGCAGGCATAAGGCATAATGCAGTTAAAAAATAACAACGAAAATCCATCGGCAGTCCCTAGCTACGTGATCGTATCGTCCTAGACACGTGAAGTAGTAGTGATTCAATCGAATATCCTTTAACAGACTTACATTATTCGATACTTCAAATTGCAAAACATAATGACATAGGCTTAATTCAATAGAATCTTTAATTTATTTACACCATTATTGAAGCAAAAAACGCATACTGCTTAATGTTCCAAAGATTTTTTTTTCAGTTAGTATCACAAAAACATCTGCCAGTATGAATGTTTTATTACCGTAAAAACATTAATGATAAAGAATCGCATGTCAACAAAATGCTTAGTCACTGCGTCTCACAAACAAAACTTCGTGTCATGCACAGTGCATGAGTGGCTCTGAAGTGTGGAGATGCGTGGCCAAACGTCGCGGTGGTCTCTGAACTAAGGTTTCGTGTCAGACAAACAGGTGCTTGCAAAATGAATCCAACTTACACACTTATCCTCTGCTACGAAATGATCGAATACATTCCATGTAGAGAATAAATAATGCTTTATAAAACGTTATAAACATGGCAATCAGAAATGAACTGATGTTATAGAGATGAATAAAATCTCATTTACCTCTTACCTCATCAAGATACTGTTTGAACGGACTATTCTTTAGAATTACTAGTCAGGTTTCTTTTCTAAAATTCTTTTGAGCTTTCTTAGCCTATTTGTTGAGGAAAGTTACAGGGTATTCACCATTCACACTACGACCCATATGAACTGAGCTATTACCACACAGAATATAAGTTAGAAAATACGTTAAACGTGAACAAATTAGTTATGTGAACGGGGAGTGTGATGCGTGGTAACGGATGCATAAGACTGTTTTGCCGCAACGTGGGAACTAACTATAAACGAGAAGAACCGAACTGTGAATGCCTATGTTAGCGAGGTTTTATAAAGCGCGACTCAATCAGCGAGGTGGTTGTCTCGACAACAGCCTACTTTATAGAGAATATCTTTAAGGTAAATTGTGTTGACAGTAATTTAAAATAAAAATAATATATATATTACACGAGAGTGAAAATGTGGGCACCGCTTGTAATTAATATTGCATTAAACATACGTTTTAATAACAGCATTACGTTTATACACGCGTTAACTAGTATGTATGTTTTTATATACGCGTTAACTAGTATATATGTTTTTCTAGCGGGTTGCGTCATGCGCTCGTGTTATGTAGGAAAGTTGCTTGTCCGAGATCGGATTTCCCGGGTTTTAAAAGGAAAAAAGAACATTAGGTGTATGGTATAAATAAATCGGTACCATAATTATTTTATAAACTAACTGTTTTTTTGTCGAACTGTCTACACTGTTGACCTGGCAAGGCATCTACAGTTTCACCGGACTACGTTTTTCGTTACCTCGTTCACGTGAACATACTTTTTATATTTTATAGGAACTGTCCGTGTTATTACCTAAAAAGTTAAATACGCGTCGAATACTTGTTTCACAAAAGTGGGTCTTGCCCTTGTTTAGAAATAGACACTATTTAAATTTAAACATTGTATAACACTTGTCTAAATTCACAGTTCTTAATTTATTGTTGTGTTTTATTTTATTTCTATTTGCCGGTAAAAGACATTTCGTAGTAAATTATGGATTTCGGGTGTATACAATTAATTTGGAATATGTAGATAAATTATACAATGTTGGAGATTCACAAGTAATGACAACTGCTATAATATGACATTTCACAATGTATTTATTCTGAGATTATGCTGTGGTTCCACTTTACGCACTTTGGCGTAATATTTTAAACTTATATATTGATTACTTTAATAATGACATAATATTCTTTAAGCCAAATGTCACAATAATAATAACCAATTTTTTCTTAAAATAAATAAATATTCTGAATGAAGATCCGAACAAAAATACTATATATAAATTGGAACGTTTTTGAATTGAATGATGAGATTTAATTGAATGAATGCTATTCAGAGTTGATTGCATAAAAAGCTTAAACCAAATGTTTAGCTAGAAGTCCGCTTGGACACTCTTTTGTAATAAAGTATTGTAAACATGCGTTTAACATGGTTTAAAATTGTAGACATTGTTTAGTAAAACTCGTGTTCATTTTTATTTTTGTAATAAGACTGTCTAAATCTTTTTAAATAATATATTTTTTAATATAACTTAGCCTCTAAAGAAATACGTAATTATATTAATTTCCATCCTTTTCGAATTCAATAAAATAATATTCTGAAGTATATATTAACATTTGTTCAATAATATTCAAGTTTTATGACTTCGTTATTCAAATATACACAGTTACAGATTATATATGTATGTTTGATATACATTAATTAACTTATGGTGGTACTATTATGGTGTTAATTAATATGCTGATATATTCTACAACACAATTTATTTCCCAAATTTTTATTTAATAATATTATTGGAAGGTGTCATGATTCTTTTAAATATTGTTATTGCAAAAGTAAATCATGATTTTTTAATACAATTATTTCTTGAAAGAAAAAATACTTGCTGGTAAGTCGGTTTACAGGACGATAATTTTACGTCATAATGTCATAAGAAAACATTAATGAAAAATTGCATAATTTTGTCGCAATTGTTGTTGTAATAATTTAATTAACAGTGGAAACTGCATTAACTTTCACTTTACTTTATAAACAGTTGACAAAACAGTTCACAGTGTAGGTTGTGTGGTGCCGCTATCTCTCTTCTACTCGGACGCATCTACCGATGGAGTGGAAGAGAGATAGATGCGTCACAAGCTGAACCCTTAGGCCGATTGTGCCACGCTTGTTCCGCGTTCTCGCTTGCACGCTCGGCTCAAGCGGAACGTGACAAGGAGTCAAGCTTTTCCGTGCGTGCTACCGGCGTTCATCGATTTATAAGACGTTATCACGTTAAAAATACTTTGAATTTTATATATATGACTAGAGACTAAGCTCCGTTACGAGGGGAATATTACAAACATTGACATTTGTGAATCACAATTCGCATTCAAGTTCAGCACTCTGCGTACTCTTAAACCACTGAGCCATCTGTGCATAGTATTATCTAGTTATATAAAAAGATAGAGGTGTTACGGTTGTGCGCGCATGACTCAAAACCTACTGGATAGATTTCGACAAACTAAAATTGTTTTAGTTCTTAGACACTTCGGTCCTTATTAAAAATATATCACGATATTTTCATTTAATATGAAATTAATAAAGTTTACATAAATTACGATTTTTATAAGCACTGATCATGCAATGATTTGTTTTCTTGCAGTGGAGAAGTGGGACAAACGGTGTGGTGGTTATGTTTTTCCTCCGTAAAACTAATTGTTGAGACAGTAAGCAACGCAGATGAAGTCACAGGTATGAGCTAGTGTGAATATAATACAATTCGAAATTTTAAAACGCCATACCTTACAATTTAGGGCAGCGTTCTCGAGCGATTCGTCTAGATATGCGTGCGCACAGTAATTATTGTGTGGACAGAGATGGATGCGGCATAATGACAGTGTTGTAAATATGACGTGTGATTTGTACATGTGAGTATCCTTTAATATTGTGTTTACGTAATGACGTCAATGTATAAAACCCATGCGTAAAAATCACAGCCATTGCTTTTGTAAAACATATGTTTCTTTTTTTTTCGAACTCACTAACGCTATTGGCCTGACAGGCAGGCGTCTACAGCTTCACCTGACTACAAGTAAAATAAATAGGTAAGCTACTTGGTATTCGATTTCACACGTCGGGAACAAGAGTGAGACGCCCGGCTACGATCGACTTGTTTCGAATTTGTAAAGAGTTCTCTCTATGGCACGGCGAAATAACTGCGATGGACAAAGATAATCGTGATGTCTTTCTTTATAAATGATAGCATGTGTGTTATTCTGATGTATACGCTATATTACGTAAAGGTCTATCAAAATTTCTTCGACAGTGTTTACGTGTAAAAGGTAACTTTGTTTTTCCCTGCGAAAAATCTAATGATTGTACCGATTTTGTGTATGTTTGAGTGGGTCTTTGGATGGTTTAGATTCATAATTGGGAGCGGTAGGTGGCGCTACGATGAGTTTTCAAGATTTTTATATTGTATTTCAGACCAGCACAACATCTGTTGGGACTAATTCGTATCTTATAAAATGTAATATAGGTATATATCTAAGAGTGACCAATTGCGACAGTCTTTGATCTATTACCGTGTGAGTATTCGCACCTAATTGTTATTTCATAGAGAAGATTTTCTTGATATCCATTTAACTATAATTCGCCATTAGGTCGCGTGTTAACACGTCAATTTCTGTACCGTTCAGTCCATCGTAACTAAAATCGGTACACATGTGAACATGGAGAATATTTACATATCATCCATCTATTTTTAATCAACTGCTTTTGCTCGAGACTTTGTTCACGTTAATATAATTCTAACCTATTCCTAGGTAATAGCACTCTTCTAGATGAAAAGTGCTCCTATGACCTTTCTGTACCCTTGATAATATATTGTATGCAATTTCAAGATGATCGGTTTAATAGTTAAGGTGCGAAAGCGTCACAAAAAAATTTACAACAAATACAATAATATTAGTAAAGATTATTGATTGCAATAAATGATAACAGATATATTTTTTATTTGAACGTTTGGAAGTATAGAAATACACATAGCTGGAAAATTCAGATAGTACCGACATTTGCTTATATACTTTTTTTTGTTAAGTAATTCTGATTTAATAATATAACAGAAACTTCGAAAATTACACGCAGAAGAAAAAATAATTACCGTACATTTAGTCTCAGAAATCGAACCAATGAAATTGCTAAGAGAATTAACGAAAATATATATACACAATAAATTAAGCATATAATTACAACTAATGGCTTTAATTTATTATATATATATATACATTAATAAACGAGATTAGAAAACAAAATTAAGACATATCTTGTTCGAAATCAAAAAGAAACCGTATCAGGCATAAATTTAAATCAAACTCTTTTGAATATTCAACACCGCATTTCTCTAATAATTTCCGATCGAAAAATAATACAATGTCTTGATATCGGGAAACTTATCGCTTATCTGTCGACGGGGACATATAATTAACGTTTATAAAATATATTGAATTATTCTAGATAATATTAAATCTTACATCCTTGTCGATTTTTAAAATTAAAAATTTATTTTTGAAGTGAAAATTTTTGAGGGATAGCTCATGCGATCACTGAAATTAAGCTATATCGGGCCCGATCAGTACTTGGATGGGTGACCGGTTGAGAACACCGTATGACTTAGGCTTTTGTTGTATCTTTTTAATTAAAATGTTTCCCTGTAATACAAAAATTTCACTTCTATCATGTGTATTTAACGACATATCCTGTTTTTTTTTAAATATAGGATCAGGGAAATATAGTAATAGAAATGGCTTTAAGTTTCTCTCAAACATATCCCATAGTTTTATTTATATTTCTTTTGTAGATCGACAATACAATGGAATAGCTACGGGTCGGTTCAAGTATTACTGAAAAATAATTTTAGTAATTTCTTATACGCCTCAATCCCTTGTCGACAAAAGCAGTATTAGCATATTTATCACAAAATGTCTCACAAGTTTCTTTACAAGTTTCTCAAAGAATATGATAAATAAAATGTAAACATTGCTGAAGTAATAGACATTCAGGCTCCCGGACTACACCTCATCTTCCTTCGATGCTTACGTAATAACTCAACGACCCCTGATTGCAAATAAATCCAGCAATAAGCGGGAAAGTAAGAATCATAATCATAGGATCGTTACTTCAGGGACATGGTTGTCATTTTGTCATGATACAAAAAGAGAACAAATTAAAAATATTTTATTCGATTTAGGTCCAGAGAAGGCGCTTATGAACGTTAAAACTATCACGGATTCGGAAAACAACCCAGTCATCAAAATAATCAGAAAAAACACGATGGGGTTTATCTTTTTAAAGTTACAATCGTTTTAGTGGATGCACAGATAGAGATGTCTATTGCAGACATTCACCATCGTTCAAATACGCGTTTAAACTTACAGTCCGCCAAATCAATGATGATATGGTTGGCAACCCTAACACAGCTAACGTGTTGTTGCTCTTCCCGTGGTATTCATAAATCAGCAAAATTCTAATATTATTAATATTGATTTATGACAGCGTATTCAGTGTTGAACCGAGTGTTTTACACTGTCAATTATATACAAGTAGCTGTTTTTTTTGCCATAATTAGTACATTGGCACCTTGATACTGTACACTATTTGCAGCACCAGCGCGGCGCGTTCATATCAGTGTGTAAAACATTTAACATTAAATTGATATATTTTAGTGTTAAATCTCGTAAGTGTGTGCTTATCGCGATATCTCCAATATGTTTGAAATGTTAATCCGATTATTAATAAATTTAATCTATAACTAAGATAAGGAAATGAAAATTTACAGTGTTACGTAAAATCGTTCGTGTTTCGGGAATAAAAAAAATAAACACGTTAATTGGACAGATTCTATCTACATCACTCGTAATATCGGCTATATACATTTATTACAGGTTAAACCAGTTTAGACTTTATTTCATAAGAAATAAAAAACATAATCGTAAGTTTAAATTGAAGTTAAAACTAGTATTTTAGTAAATTATGTAGGTTTTTTCAGAGCAATTCGACTTCACACTCTGAATGTTACTAAGGTATGAGCCATAGAGAAAGCGATAAACTAAGTCTGCTAACGCTTTCTTGATCTGCTAGACTTTTCATGACTATTTGTGTCTATAAGTAACTATACTTTAACAAAATTATTGCATTGTGATAGTACTGCACAATTAGCCTAAGAAATTGCATGTGAGTGGAGAATTCACGAAGGCGAACCAAATACGACTCTTAGATCATTAGCACCTAATACGTGGTTTGGTTACTGTTGAAAGATGCTTTTGGTTTGCCTTTTTTAATCCTCAATAATGAAGAGGTAATTCTAAAGTCAATTTCATTTTTGTACGATTTCTTTTTAAATACCACTATTGAGCAATATTTTTGCGGGAGACAAGGTGCGTGTTAAAACGCTATCTATATAAACGTGCGATGTGTTGCCTATTTCAAACGTTGGAAACATTTTAGTCTGTATACTATAGATGTATGGTAATATGAAAAAATATAAAAAAAATTATCGAGCGTTGATTTTGGACAGTTTAATTTTCATGTAAATCTTTGATAAAGATATATTTTTGATAAAGTCCTTTATGATAACATTTTTTGTTTGATTTCATATCTTTGAGCGTTCGTATTTTATATGTGTATTTCAATTAACATGACTAGGTTTTATATACTCTGACGCAACAAGTTACTAAAGTGATCATCAAAAGCGGAAACCTATTTCGGTCTGTAATAACAGGAAGCTGAGAATGAAGAGCTTATGTGGCAATTTGAGTGCAAAGTTACGAAGAACATCGACGTGCTGTACTCGATATTAGACGCAATGAATGAAAGCCCAACCACCAGCGGAATCAATTATACCAACGAGAATGGTGTTCTCACTTGTGCACAACTGAGCGTGCACCTTTCAGAAAAAAATTGGCTATATTAGCCAGCACACGAACGTCAGAGTTGTAGCAGTCGCTGAGACCGAAAACAGGCGGGAGCACATATACAAGAAACCGATGTAAAAAAATGTTATTCCTGATTCTATTATTGCAGGTTGTGAACTGAACTGTGCCACGTAACAGGAAATACCTCACGTGTACGAATTTATAAAATAGAAAATTGTTCGCATAGCATTCGTTTTGAAGTGTACGACAAACCTAACGTAGCTTATACGGTCTAATACGTTTAATCCGCTATCGTGTAACACGCAAGCCAATTTCTGTACTAATAGATATACATATATTTATTCACATACCAGACTTTCAATCATTGCAACTAACGGTGACTCCGTATCACCGTATTATCTTATTTGTAATCATGTTTCGTTATCGATAACATTAAGGAAATACACATCTTTCTAATCATTACACTATATTCTTACCGGTGTAGGTAGAGAATATGTAACATCTTTTCTTTCGTTTCAGTAATAAGTTAAATGATAATTTAATAATTAAATAGATAATTATTGGCTTATATTTTGTTTGTATTAGTTAAAACTCCTAAAGCACCGTGACTCATTTAGGGTTCCTCATGAAAATCAGTGCTATATACCTCGTGGGACACTTCAGCATATTCTAAGTCGGACACTTTTGATAATGACGGAACCCGTAAATGGATCAGTAATAATTATTCTAAGTAATACCATAAATGAGAAATTGACTATGATTGTTTGTTTATTAATTTATTTACAATTGTGAATAATACAACAGTCAACAGTGCAATGGATAATAGAATAATAATAAGAAGGAGTATACTATCATCATCAGCCTATAAGAGACCCACTACTGGGCCATTGGCTTCTGCCTGTAACAGGGTATGGGTATAATCACCATGCCAACCCACGACGTATTGCGACTTCAAACTCTGAGAAATCCACAGTTCTATATTATTCCCACATACGGGGTGGTACTGCAAGAACATTTATCAAGTTCAGTTTTCCTGACGATGGTTTTCTTCTCCGTCAGTCGATACTGTTAAATTAGTAAATGTACGCGAACTCCGAAAAATCCATCGGATTGATATACGAGTACATACCACCGGTCACCACCACGACTTATACAAGAAATAAAAATTTACTTGCAAATATATAAATAAAAATTGTAATTCGTTAAAATTTATAGGAATTAAATACTAATAATAACATTATATGTAGAAATATAAAAAATAGACCAACAACGCAATGAAACAGATAGTTTCCCTGAAATAGAAAAAAGCGTTTTCACGCAACCGACTGTGTTACACCTTGTTTTTCAATTATGATATAAATTACTTACTTCTACTAAAAGCGAGAAAATTTGTATATAACCAGTTACTGTACGTTTTCCTTCAAGCAATCATTGTTAGTGTTACAACTGAAGAGGTGCTATAAATCCGATATTGATGTTTAAGTAAAACGGCTATTACCTCAGTCGTAACACACTCAAAGCGCTCCGTCGGTCGAACACCCTACACTTATTGAAATTTATTACACGTAATACGAGAATCATTTAGTAATGACAACGCGGAAGTGAACGTGTGATAGAGACTATAAATCAGACTTGTATAGTCTGCTTCAGGCACTTAGTGGACTCCCAGATCGTAGGGACGTGCACATCTCGCAACAGATTAATATGGGACTATTTAGATAACGCCACCTGCTGGCCTCGGGGAGACTTTAAAATGGTATAAGAACAGAAAAGAAACAATAATTTCAAAATGTATTGTAACGTCAAATATGTTGTAAAAATATTCAAAATTTCTAATCATTAAAACAGAAATTACGAGACAAATTTATTTATATCAAGAATATTAACATTCTAAAGTGGGATTTACTAGACAGTGTAAAGGTGCATTAGGTTTAGAATTAATTTTACACATATACAATAGAAGTTATATTTCAACCAATTTACACAAAACCATGACAAATTATATACCTAAATCATCCTTATGTATTAATTTATGTATCGGTGAAGACTATATTATAATTCGTTCAGTGGTTTTTGAGTTTACTGCGAACAGACAAACAGACACCCAGACGCGGCGGACGACTTTGTTGTAGTGATATTACATAATGAACAGAAATAATAACTATGATGTGCTCAAGTAATTTGACATAGACTTGAGTCTCTCCCATCATTCGTCGAATACAGATAAGGTAAATTTTAAACTAGGACCCCATAATTGCAATTTAATAGTGCCTAGACACATTAAAGGACACGGAGAGATTACAATGTAGTGAAATAACTATAATTATAAAGAGGTTATTGATAAAAACAAGTTTCTGATTGGCCGGCATCGTTACCTCTTAATTGTACACTGCGCTAGCGTAGTTCTACTCTATCTGAAAGAGATAGCGATAGATAAAACTTACGTAATAATACGGTGCTCCGAGGATAATTCTGTCAACGACTCCATGCATTTATATTTACTTTTGTATGCAATTTATTTGATATACAGCGTGCTCGCGACTTTCGGATACTCATTTCAAACATAAGCGAACATGGTGTCACGTTACAAAAAAAATGGTGTACATAAATATTTAAAAAATAAACAATATTCTCCTATATTTCGAATGCATGGATGCAGTCGCACTACATGAGTTCGAATCCCAGAGAGGACAATTAATTTTGTGATTTGCAACTTATTCTACTTATATAGGGTTGTACTTTGTGTACGTTAGATCGTATCTTTTTAAGTCTACGATGGACACATTTCAGAACAACGCAGTCATAAAAATGTCAACGAAAATGTTCATCACAAAATTCATTCCCGCACAAGGACCAAAGTCAAATACGACCTTTCGACTCGAAAAGACCTACTTTACTACTGCGCATGATGCTCCTCTACCAAAAATGCACACTCTAGCAATGTTAATTTATAAACAGCTGTAAAACAGAATGACAATATAAACAAATAAATACGGTGTAACTTTCGAAAACGATAAATTGTTCAATAAACCAACCGACTGAGTCTCCGGTACGTATTAAAAATCGATAAAAATGTCAATAATAGAACGTTCATTCTAAGTTGTCGGCCACCCACGCTTTGATACTGCCCTGGAACTAAGCGTGCGATACTACGTCGCCAAAACACCAGACGCCTGTCGTAAAACGTGGGTTTTCGGCACCAAGCCATTACCCCAGTGACACTAATCCCCAATAGTATTAAATATATATGATAAATAAATACAAAATATAATGATTACTAGATATTTTTCAAATAAAATTCTGCCAACAGATTAGATCTGTGTTATAAAACAAATTCGTTTATGTATATTACAATTTACATTTATTTAATGCAAGAATCATTACAATTTACATCTACGTACATATAATTAGATTGATATAAAAAAAAAATTACAAGATTTTACTCATACGCACTAAAAAGTTTTATCCGATTATTTTTTTCGATGTTTGCATGGCTGGCCATTTTGAAATACGCCATTTTGTTTTTATTTATTGTCTTCATGACTCTAAACGAACACACAAAATTACAAAGTCGTAGGTCTAAAGGAACTAGTTCTATTTCAGCTTACAAGACTGGACCTAAACAAGCTAGCAAACAATCTTTGAATGATTAAATCCAACAAACACCGTTAGATGAAGTAAGTAACATAAGTGTTTTTACAAGACAAAGCCTTCTTTTTCTCTATTATATTATAAACCAATACTAATAATAATAATAGTAGATGGTGCTCCAGGCGGAGCACAACATTTTTTATTCTAACATCAACCTTCATTATATTTAAATTTTTAATATTCAAAGAAAATCCATTTTGCTAACACTCAACTAGTTACTACAAAACATAAATGGGTATTTCTGCCAGTACAACTGGTAAATATATAGAAAAAAAACCAAATACTTCAAATTATTATTTGACCCCTGTCCCTGTCAGAATGGATACCGCATAGATATAATAAACATTCAGGTGTACAGACAACCGTTATGAAATAATTGCATGTTTATTAAATATATTTGAAGGAGAATAAAAATATAATAAAACACAGATCTTAGCCCCGTTGTTCGGCCCTTTTTTTGTTTTGTATTATATTTATATCGAAATCTATATCAAAAGAGTTCACATGATCTTCTTTAGAAATTAAATTCAACCAAGAAGATTGAATTTTTATATAACAGTATTTTCATTACACTAGAAAAACTATAAATAAAATTAACTGTACATTTTTAGCGATCTTCAATTGTCCAAGTGAAAGGAAAAACTAATAATAAAACTGTATCAAAATGTGATAGACTTATAAACGATATTATTCATGTAATAATCTAGAAAGGACATTTACGTGGCCGTATATAATAATATTTATTACATATAAATTGAATATTTCCGCTAACCCGATGGAGTGACGCGCAAATGGAATATAAAACATAAATTCAAACGGCCATAATAAAACATCGCTATGCACGCATAAGATCACGAACGGGGCAGTTTTCTATCCGTCAATCGAGCGTAATGATTTATTCTATTCACGACCAACATAGTTTTACCGCTGGCAAGTGTGAAGATGTAGTATGTATGACACGTTATATTCTATAATACCCAAGTAATAAACAGTTCGTCATTTTTTATTTATTTATAGGTTATTATAGCATTTGACCATTACCTCACTTGATGTTAAATCACGGTGTGGTCTAAGGTAGTAATTACGCTAAACCTAGACGGGACTGGATTTCAAGTGCAGCTGCCGGAACACACCAACAGATGCTTGGCGACAGATTTTCCACTTAAGAGTGGTAGCTAGTCAGACGGGCTTAGATAAAGTCCTACCACCATGCGAAAGAAAGTCTTAGAAGAGTAATTCAATGTCAAAATACGTAAATTAACCGAGAAAAGTGCAGTAAAGTCACTCTATCACTATCTAGTCACCGATAATTATGAAGTTTTAATAAAGCAACGATTTTGCCAATTATAAACCGATATTTTAACATTTATTCCATAGATTTGTTCTCTCAAGATACATAACTGGTACACCGCGTTATTCTCAAATATATTACCATCAAATATGTGTTTAAAATGTTTTAATATTTCCGATGGACATCGCGTCATCGGTAACCAGCCAACGAGTTCAATTCAAACTCGTGGATGCCGCAAAATTAAACGACTTTATTGTAAAACGATCTGTACTATCGTCGGCTGATAGAAGACGATTTAGTGATATGGCGATGCTCTCGATAACAAGGTTTCGACGGGAGATACGAACGAAATGCCGTATGAATGTAAATACAGTTTCACAAAGACATTTAATAGTATTTGGTTCCCGTATTTCCACAGTTAATATATTTAGATTGCAATTTTAACATAAAGTACTCTGAACATATTTTTATTGTGAAGTAATAAACTTCAGTGATCACTGTAGCTTATGGCTATGTACAAACAATTTCAAAAGAACCACAGTTCTGAGGCTCTTTATAATAGGTTGCTACTCCTGAACACTGAATAGGCGCTAATGCAAGTCGGTGATCAAATCGTCCATAACAGAACCTAGCACTGGAAAAACTGAAGCTTTGCGGCCGAACACGTGTTGCGGAGATGCTTCCACCATCGAATCTTTGATAGGCTCGTATCATTTTTTAACTTTTAATTTAAGCTCGACATTACCTTATTTACTGTAAAATTGATTTATCACTGCCCAGATGGCTATCTTAATATCTCGTTTTATATAAAACAGATTATAGTATAAATATATTACAATTAATCAACAAGTAATTATACTTTCCACGTACCGATTAAATTTAAGGTCACATAAAGGTAATTTATCATGTTGTGTTACAAACCCGTAGGTTGTGCTGACCGCAGAACGGTTTGGCGTAAGATTGCGTCAACCGGCCGCACATTCTGACCATAAGCTTATTATGAACTATATTCAATTTTATTCCTAGTAAATTAATTATAGACCTCGTGGAAATGTTATGATAAACGTATTGTTCCAATTTGTATCTCGAGTTTGTTTGTTTCATTTATGAAATTGTCGGAATTGGTGATACAGTACATAACCCTTTTAAATTTGAACGTAAAAAATACCAGAATATTTATGCAAGTCGAAGTAATCACTCAAGTCTTGAAAGTTTATCCGCTTATTCTAATAGAAACAGTACAAATTTATTGATCATTGTAATTATCTAAGGTTGTACAGTTACAGATGGGTCCCTAGCCTTGTTCAGTATATTTTAAATTCTTCCAAACCGATTCCGGTTTTCTGTTTGCGTTGCAATTTGTATATTGACAATGAATTAATAAGATGTTTTGTATACTCTACATATTTAAGCGTCCCTTATCACAATCTCACCTGCTATAAAATAACTATGTGATATAAAATGGTAAACAAGATACATCTAGACTGGGACTTAATTGCAGCTACCAGAATACACCTATAGGCGCGCTATAGCGTTAGACTCCCATCTTGAGCGTGGTAACTAGAAAGCGATGGGCTTAAAAAGAGCCCCACCACCATGCTACGGATTCATTACGATGTTTTCCTTCAACGAAATGTGAAAGGTTGCTCTCATATCGTCTGTTTTAGGTCATTATGAACACCATCCTGTCTTCTAAATTTAGCCTGTCTCAGTCCTGCATCAGGTATCATAGTCTCAGCCATCCTCTTCACAGTGGTTGTACAGTACATTAAGTTTAAAAATAGATACAGTATACTTTTATTTCATTATAGGTTAACTAACACAGACATTAATATAAAAAAGTATGTGCATTAAAGCAAGTAAGTTCTTTTTTAATAGTCGATTTAACCATAAAAGAATACAAAGTTGCATCCACTCCACTTCACAGGTGAAGTAAATGCTCAGAAAAATCTTGTTTATATTTTGTATTAATTTTAAACCGTGGGTACTGAGCGAGTTAAAGAAAAAAATAGAAGCTTCAAAATAAATAAAACTACGACGCACTTCCCGCCGAACGCAAAGTGACGGTGTTAGCAAATTATCTTGTACTTTGTACCGCAGATGAAAATAAAAGAAAGACTGCGAGTCCCGTTAAATTTGCTCTAACAGAACCTGTCCGCTTTGGGTTCATTCACAAAAAGCCGCAACTAAATTTAGGCGCGCGCGCAACTCGCTACGGTAACCATGCTATTGTCACGTACTTTAATATAAATTAGTTTTGCTCCTTTTAAGGCTGACCGATATTTTTATTTCATTAACTCTATTTAATTCGCTGTTAGGTTTCAAAATTACTGTGTATGAGATTCAAGGTTCGTTGGCTTATTTCAATATAATATTTATACTGTAGTACTTTTTGTTTTATAAAATCGAGGATACCACGATATAGTTCCAGTGAGTGTTCAATTTTTTTTCGGGGTGCTTGTAAACGACTGTTCACGTTTTAGCTTTATGTGTAACTTAATTTTGTATTTTCTGTACTACGAATAGAATTTATAGCAATTACTCTTACCATAATAGTAACATTGCGTAAAGTGCCATCACCATTTTGCCAAAGTTGAGGGTGCATCGACGATGTTCACCATATCTTGGCAGAATGCGTTCGAAGTGAGAGTATAAGATCTGGGCTAAATACTTCTGGTTCATTCCATATTAGTTTGTATAACTCCATACTGTCTGATGCTATTTCTAAAGATGCTAGAGAACTGTATAAACTTAATTTTAATCAGTGCTAATTTTAAATGTGTATAATGTTACTTAGGCGATATAGTCGCCCAGGCGACTAAGCCTTCAATAAATAAATAAAAAAATTAATTAGATTTACATGAAATCTATCTTATAATGTTTACGATTTGTATGCAAAAGATAAGAGGCAAGAATTAAATGTTGCAAATACTCAACTCTTATTAAACAACACTATAGCATCAGGTTTTTGTCCATAATTATTTTTTAGCATCAACAAAAATTCAATTTAAATCACTTGCTTGGCAGAAAAGACGCATTCAGTAAGTTGAGTGTATTATATAATTAAAATATATGTATATTTGAACGGATTTAACTTAAAAATTAAGGGTTAATTTAAAGTGCTTGAACATTTTCAAAGTACATTTAGAGATGCAACCGAAAATTATCTAGTATGTATTATATCCGCTAAAATGTTGAATGTTTCACATGCATGAATTACTGTATGGGTTCTATACCTTGACATATTAATTGTTTTAGACCAAATAGTTATAATTAAACAAAGTTGTATAATTTTACTCATAGACGTTGCTATAAATCGACTGCATCGCGTTGTCAAGATGACAGCCAAAATAGGTCTTGATTTTAATTTGTAATGCTAACACATTTGGAAAAGAGCAAGTGACCGTTATATTTATATACTACCTGCATTCGCAAAGTGAAAAAGTAAAAGTGAGCTATCAAAGAAGTTTGGAATTCTACACATTAATGAATTATGTTTTGAAGTACGCCATGAGTGCTTTTTCTAGATTAATTTACACCGAAACTGATGTCTAATAGTCAATAAATACAAAACTAAAAAATATCTAAATAATATTTAAGTAAACTGAGTCAAACTTAACACTACGAAGGAAAACATTTAAGTAAATTTACCACTAATCGAAATGAAACTAAAATATATTGTCGCCCTAATAATGATAGTTTAAAAGATCGCACTTAGTGTATCAAAATCGTTCACGCAAAAAACATATCACATTGTGACACATGCTACTTAAAATATCAGACAACTGGACCGTGAACTGGACGCATGTGATAGCAAAAAATTCATTAATTGCCAAGTAGCAATTTCTTATGTGATATCGCTAACTTTGATGGTATCTTAAAGCTGTATTTATTTATAACCATACAAGCAATGGTAATAGAATGATGTTTGAATATTCTCTTATGAACAGTTTTAATTAAAATTTATTTATCAAGAACCAGAACTATAACAAAAGAAAAATTATTAGAAGTGTTTTTGCTTTTCTCTGTAATGAATAATTGAATATAGTTACAATAGAATAGGTGGCTCTCTCGACTTTGTTCTACTGAAAATAGTTTTGTTGTTGTTGTTGGAACAACCTGTTTTATCTCAATTAACTCTTTTGTTTTTTTTTTAATTGTAATTTTCTCATTAGTACTAAAACATTTACCGATTCCAAGTTACCTCCATTAGTTAATATTCTGCATTACCGCTTACCTTTAAGAAAAACATACTGATATGTAGCCTTGATAATACTTCAAAAAGTCCTTATATGCCGGTAAAAGACTTGACATAATCGGTTCGGTAATTCCGAAGATCAATTCGGGCAAACAACAGACACTTCAATTTTATTTTTACGTGTGTGTATATCGATCTCTCGCAATAATATCTAAATCTAAAGTTAATTGAAATAAGTACTTTAAGGCTATATAGATAAAAACCGATTACTGAATATATGTACGCTCCTCTGTTCGGAAGGGCTACATTTATTTGGTTAATTGTTCTGTTGATGAATGGTCGTAAATGTCAAGACAAGATCGCTATGAGAGAAAATGTTTGAAAAATCATAGGGAAAAGTGTAGTTTCTGATTAAAAAATCTCCATTTAAAAAGCGAGTGAGTCAATGACACAAAAGACAATAAGGAGATCTTCAAAAATATTTAGAGAATTCACGGATTGACGTACATTTGTAATTTTATTTCACATGGTTGTACTGTAAAGGGAAGATTTTGTACCTTTTTCTTCGCTAATACACATATGCGAAGACGGAGCGAAAGACTAACTCAAATAAGTTAATTGTAATACACGTCCCGACAGTCGCGTAATTAATAGGAAAACTCTCATGACACCGCACTGCAAAACCAATGTTGGACAATACTCTCCTCTTTATCTTATGATTCCGAAAGCAACGGCATAGACCAATTTGTTGATATATTTAGTTACTCCTTGAGTCTAGTTAAATTAAAACTAGAAACTTGTTTGTTAGCATACTTTGCTAAAATTTGTGATGTAATTATTGATTAATAAGCAAATTGTGTTCCATTTTTTAAGACACACATCCTCAGTTGTTTTTAACATTCGCTAATGTGAGGTGTATTATTCTTGATGTGACGTCTGGCTTGTGAATCGATTAAGAAAATATTTTAAAAGAGATAAAATGAAGGACTTCGTATGCTAGTGTGTATTGTCAACTTACACTATTGAAATAGCAAGCACTGTGCCTTATGGCAGAACTAGTTGAGTTGTGATGCTACCGTAATAATTTACTATATTCAAAGGTAGGCTTTAAGATCTTCAAAGCTGTTTTATTGTGTGAGTAATATAAACCGATAAAAAAAGGTTGGAACAAACACTACGTTGCGATGTGGTGACTCTACTGACCTCTTCACCTATGCTAAAATATTTGTGTCCCGCGGACTTATAACCTAACTTGGGCAAAATATAGTCATTGTGGTTAATATATTGTTTCCAAAAACTCCTATACTTATGGCAGTGTCAACGAAACCGGACACTTTATGAACGGCATTGAATTATGAAGAGTAATGGTTTCCGTTATCTGGTTTTTGAGGTTCATGGAAATCCGTAGGTCACGGGAATTACCGAACGTCTAATATATAGGGAAATCATTATTAACCCTTAAATGAATAGTTTCTCAAAAATTACACACTGTCTTTAACTCATAATTAAAGTATTAGACATAGTAAATATTTTAGATTTGTTTGTTTGCTATAGGAGTAATCAATACATTCGGACGATGTATATATGTGTGTATATATATATACTAACATACTACTACATAAATTCCCGCATTTCTTTATAATTCAATATAATAATCCAGATATTTTATTTTACTTGCATGGTGGTAGGGCTTTTTCTAAGTCCGCCTGGCTTTCTTACCAAGTTGAAAATCTGTCGCCAAGCACCTGTTGGTGTGTTCCGGCAGCTGTACTTGAGAGCCAGTCTCCCTCTAGGCTTAGCGTGACTACCATCTTAGACCACATCATCATTAAACATCAGATAATATTGTGGCCAAACGCTAACTTCTAAAGAATTTTAAAAAAGATTATATATATAAAGTTTTGATAAAAAGATAAAGCCGATCGAATTTCTTGTCGGTTCTTCTCGGCGACTGGGGTTGTTTTCCGAACTAGTGGTAATTTCGACGTTCATAAGTGCCTTTTCAGGGCCTAAACTGAATAAATTATTTTTGATTCTGATTATTTACTAGAGGTTTCGCTCGCGATAATGTATATTTGACCAATACGGAAACTCGCGAGAAGTATTTTTCTTCTAGATGTCTTAATGCTACTCTATGTTATTTTCTGTACCAATGACCACGTGTATGAAAAAACAACCAAATATCATCAATAAATGGTAAGTTCAGATTATGTATCTATGTCCGTGTATAAAATAAATACATATTTTATAGGCGAATTACGGTCACTCTTAGATTTTAATCAAATACCGCAACTGTTATGTATGTTAGACAACGCAATAAATAACAGCCTCACACTCTCACGCCAAACGTGTAATTTAAAAAAAAAGTCGAGACATAAATCTATACATGAATTGTCGCCGTTATGAACGTCTACCTTGCGTAATAGATGCGAACCAGATTACTTAACGACATACGTATTTATATAGAAATAATTCCGCCATATATTTATCCGTCTGTTCAATTACTTAAATTTAATATTAGTCTAATTTTTGTAAGGAATACACATTTGTAAGAAAATTACGTACACCACGAAAATAACATAATGTATTGGTGTTTTTTATTAACAGATTTCATGCTATATACTAATCAATTACGGACTATAATTCTTTATTGTAAATTATCTAAATTGTCATACAAAACTATTAATTGTTTTTCTTACATGTTTTGCTTAAGTTATCGTCATTGCTTACTCTAAATTATTTATACCGTAATGATATACATATGCATATTGACCTAGAACTTTAAGAGATCTTCTTAATTTTCTATGGTTATGGACAAGGATCTTCTTATTATACGTGTTTTTGTTGTAAATATAAATCATTTGCATAAACTTTTCACCGTGTATGTCTGTATTATTATCAACATATTCTCTACTTATTCCAATACTGACATAGCGTCTTCATAGATAAACTACACATACGCGTATCTAGATTTTGCATATTAAGTTAGTAAACTCAAATTCTTTACTAGCTTTTTGCCGCGATTACTTTTTCGTGTTACCAGCGTCCTTCTCCAAATTCACCGTTACCTTTATGACAGTTTCCATTGCAATCGGTCCGAAGACTTAGTCGTGAAAAATAAACAAACAGAAAGAGTTACTTTCGCATTTATATTATCGCATATATTATAATAATATACGATTTAATCAAGAGCATATCCGCACACGTAAGCTAGTTGACGACAACCGACAATTTTGTATAATAAATCAAACGTTCGCAATCATAATGTAATAAAAAAAAACTAGTTTGTAACACGTGAAATGTAAAATTTTTACCTACTGGCCTATTTAAACTAATACGAGCCGTTGTGGATAGTCCAATAATGTATTTAATATCAATGTAACAGTTCGCATTACACGTACATTTTGCTATAGATGAGTGATAATATAAATCGTAAGACCATTATATACGTTCATTTTTTGCGATGACGACGTATAAATATTCGTTTAGATTTAGTCACGTAAGTTTAAAAAAAATAGACCATTTCTAAGGTATGTTTTTCTTTTTACAATTATTACCGTCTGACCCAGTTGAAATTCGGTTTGATTTTTTTTTACCCTCGATTCTATTTCGATCTTTCGTTTCATAATTATTGGCTATCATCGGTGATTGTAATATCATACCTATTTACATGTTTTTGTACACAGATTGTAATATACATATATATGTTACATATTACAATATAATTTCGATTAATTGTACCTACCTACTTGAATAATTTCTCTATTGCTTAATTTTTTTTTAAGTGGAATCTCAGAATTATCTAAGGGTAAAAGTAAGAAAGTAAGTAATGTTAAGAACTACACGATATTTATTGAATATTTTATCCACATACGCTGATACAAGGACATTTGATTGGTTCAGTTTTCCTCAACGATGTTTTCCTTCACCGTCAGCCAACTAGTATTACCAATTTGAATTAGTTAATATACACGAATTTAGTAAAATTATTTGATGCATGTCGGAGTTGGAACCTGTGAACATCGCATTATTGATATTCCGACGGTCAAACTACTCGACACCAGGAGTTGATAATGTTCTCCAAATATAAACGTTAATGAGAAAACAATATCTTATAAGGCTAAATAAATATGTAGAATAAATTTAATTGAATTTAAAACCCAACCGAAGCTATCAACATTATTAACATCAGAAGCGTTACGAGAGTTCCCAGAACATTCGACAACTCCAAAAGAAATTATAAACATAACGTCAACTTAACCTTACAAGATATATTACGTCAAAATAAACTGCCAGCATCAAAAAAACAATCGATGTTTAATACCAATGTCATGACCACAGCGACGCGTCGTCGTCAGCTTGTTCACTGCTTTCGTGACACTCAAATAGATAGTACATTTTTCTTATAGTTATTTATAAGTGTCTGAGCACAATCTTATCAAACTGACGATATAGTTGATGATTTAACATGTCAAGCCTAAAAAGGACCTACTATACATACAGCCATGATAAACATGATGATTGAGCTGTATTAAAAGACATTGAAAATTTTTACCCTACAGGTATACGTAGACATTATATACATTTGTATACACAGTTGACAAGTATATGTCAACTTCATATATTTAGTAATTTATTTTATAAGGAAACAAAAATAAAACGGACGTGGGCTTATACTGCGCAATAGGGAAAACATTTAAAAAAGCATGATTAGGTAAATAACATATCCTAAATACATTTTAAGTAAACAACATCTAAATGACGAGCCATGAATGACGTTCCCACTGATAGATATTGATTGATGATTACTTTTCAGATTATCAGTTATTACTGTTTATATGTAGGCATATAAAAAGACTATTCTGTTAAAACGTGAAGCCATACCATAATGACACGAAATTCTGGTAACATCGTATTACTATTTTTATTTTTATATATAGATATATTCATACAAGACCGTAGGTGACTATTGCTAGGACTCTATTAGCTAAAAAAAATCGTTTTACCGAACTAGTAAATCTTAATTATCGAAATGTTTAACTTTTCTTGTGTGAAGGAAAAGCTACTGAAGGTATGGCCTGATTAAAGTATTTTCTAATGCTTGTCTATATAGTCCAGCCGGTCTCTTGTTTGATTACAGTCCACAGCATATGTGTTCCGTTAGCTACAATTATAACTAACCTTTTTCCTAGACTACCATATAATTGTCACTTAATAGGTAAGATAAGGCAATAAAAAGTGGTTCATTTCAAACGCTAGTGTCAAATGAACGAGCTGCAACAACTTTTCTTTGTCATAACCTCATGTCACACGTTTTTCACCGAAGTGTCACTTACAGGTAATTAAATAATGACTCAGAATACATGATACCCTCGGATAAAGAAACCGTTTCCGCTGATCGATACCAACACCATACAGAGATCGGGTTACCTTCGGTTGGGACATCAACTTATAGGGAACTCGACCTTACGTTCGGCAAAAAACGAAAATGATCGCTGTATGTTTTATAATTTATTGTAAATAATGATATGTATTTATACACACTAGCAGTGGTTCGATGGTCGAAATTCAAGCATGACTAATTAATTTTCTAAATTTCAATATTGCCACGTTTTTTTTATTACCAAAGAATGTACAAATATTGTAGGTAAGTAGAAGTAAGGATCGCAGAGTATGGCGAATAGAAACTTCAAAAGGCTTCGACTGGCCGATGGTGAAAAAAAGCTATTTTTTTTTTACTGATAACATTAAAGTAAAAATAAAATACAAAATATAGAAAATCGGTTGACAAATAAAAGAGAAAATTATACGGAACGATTCTACTTCGACTATTTAATTAGCAATTTTATTCTAATAATTCCAATAACCAAGTATATATAATAAATAAATCTTATAATAATAATTTCATATGTAGTGAAAAAAACTCAAAAAATTGTTAATTGATTTTAAAAATTCATTCAACCTTTGAAAAGCTACATTATCAGTGAGTAATATGCGTTGTATTTATTTTCAAAATTTATTTGAATACGAGCGAAACCGCTAGCAAAGACATATAAATAGATAAATAAATTCTGACGCTAGTTGACCGTTATAGCGAAGAAGTGATTATATCACAGATTAGCATATGTAAAGATTATAAATTAAAGTCTATAATTAGTTGTTTAGCTAATAAACGCTTTATCTTAGGTAATTATCGAACGGAAGCGACGACGGGTCGCGACACGTTGCGTCGGTGCATTGATCACTTACATATATTCTACCGAATTTGCATCTTAAAGCGAGTACTTTTAATTTTTCATTAACAAAATTAAATTGTTCCTGGTAAAGTTATTGAACTATGGATAAACTTCTCCAAACATTTAGTAATTAGTATAATTACAAACTGAAAGAGATTTAAATAATAGAGAGGACGTTACTTCGTACTTCCGTTTGTAATTCCAGGCGGAAGTGCGAAGTAACGCCCACCCTAATATTTAATTATGGATTTTCACAATATAGCGCTTTCATCAATCAAATAACGAAAGGGATTTGCAACGACATATTATAAATATTAAATTAGTGACATTAACGATATCTAACAATCATGACGCTGTGTTCACCCAGGAGTGAGAAGTAACAATGAGGCACCGTTTCCCTCCACTCTCGAAAATATTCTTATTCCCTTCAGATTAAATAACTCCTTTATACATTTGCGCACTTTTGAAGTACCGTTTACTTTTCCTACAGTCGCTTTATTAATCCGATCCATATATATTCTTGATCATCAATTAATAGCAACTTAAAATAATAATGTATATAAGTTGAATTACAATTGTAGTAAAACAAAACACCTCATTCACAAAGTACGATTATAAAAATAATGAAATAATTTTTATTTACCTATTACTTATTTAACGTAAATTAATAAACGAGTTACTCTCATCTTTCTCACTGATTTTACCTAATTGTAACCTAATTATACCTAAATATAACCTGAAATTTTACTAACTAAACATTAGTCATAACCATAGTAAACGTAAATCTAACGACGTCTCATATGATAAAATCCTCCAAGCTGTATTGTCTACAGTGTGTCAAATAATTGAATATATATACTTACAGAGCAGATGGATAAAAAAAATGTAACCTTTATTCTCACAGACACCATACGAGACCGAGAAAGTTTTCCACAACGCAGTACATACCTGAAAGAGAAATAAACACTAATTACTATTTGTTATATAAATATATGGCTTACAGGACACTACTTACCATAATATTGCTTGAAATTACAATGTTAATAATATATTAGCGTAGAATGACGATTGGTTTCTAAGCTTCCAGTCAAACATAAATTGTTTGTAGTCAAGGAGCTGATACCTGAGACATTGGCTACGTCGTTAATTATATTAACAATATATGTTATGTACAGAGGAAAAAAAAGTAAGCACCACACCCGTTGTCCCACTCCTTCAGGGCAAGAAAACAAAGCGATGAACGCGTAGTGCTTATAAAATTCGTTGTTTTATTATGACTTTAATAATGTTATATTAAATGAAGCTATCGTAATAATTCTTTCTTTAGATAATGACCACGTATCAAAAAAATAAAACTAAAAGAAAAGTATCAAAATATATCAGTAAATTTTGAGTGATGAGCGCAGAACGGCAGACCTGTATCATTCTAATTATACTAGCGGTCGTCCAATGGTCTAAATTCAACCGCAGTAAGGGGTACAAACTTTTTCTTCACAATATTGTAGACCGTGAAGTGTGACGAATAGAGAAACAGAGAGAAAAATACTATTTCCAAATGTTTTATTCTTGATAATACTAGAAGCTCGTCAATATCTACCTAACAATAAATATATAAAAAAATGCTTATTTATATATTATTTTTATATAAAATATACCTTATAAAATATAATAGATGTAATAATAAATTAACATTTCGTTTCACGTACGTCCAATTAATATACAATCCCCGTTACATCAATAAAATATTTATCAATTACGAATATTGATTTAAATCGTGACGAATTCACAATAATAATTAAAATAACAAATCGATGCAATTATCACACCATATATAACACATAAACAGTAATACAATGAGAACTGTAAAAATAGTGTCGTAACACGAACCGCGTCGATAGAAAAAACATCGATAAACATCGCGAAATAACGTACCGGGAGATTAAGACAACGGTGCTGACGGCGCGCGCGGCGTCCGCGGCGGCGTCGGCGTTGCGCGGTGTTTTTTAATAATCATCACTATCGAAAACCTGTCGCACGCAAAAACGGATTGACCCACATATCGCGGACACAAATAAAGAGGAATTTTTACACGGTTCGCCATAGCTAGAACTGGTTACAACCGTTAACACGCTATTGTGTACAGGAATTCCGAACGAACGCGACAATCTAACGCTTTTTTTAATTTTTCCTATAATTTTCGACTAATCAATCTCGCATTCATTATGTATTGATGCTTATGGGGCGGTTCGATAATTAACATTCTGATTAGAAACTGTATTATTAAACCGAAACTAGCTTTCGTTAGTGGTTCTACCTGAATATAACATTAGTATTCTAATGATTAATATAATCAGATGAGATTAAATTACTTTTGAAGTATAAAAGATTATTTATGTTCCAACATTATCGTCTTGATAATCATCATTTTGCGTTATGCCACTGCTAAATTCGATTACTGTTTTATAACGATTATTTTTTAATTAATATTTATCATTAATGAGATTTTTAGCTAATTTTAAAGAGAAATTCATATAAATTTATTTTTGGCTAATAAATTAAAAATTCGAATAAAGTTCCTGATTTTTGTGTACACAAAAATGTACAGTATAATAAAATAAATTCATTGATAATTAACAAGTTGAATTATAAAGAAATTTGATTGTAGAAGCCTCTTTTTAAATCACAGACTTCATAATTAAAAATTATAATACGAAATCTAATGATACCTCATATGTTGAAAGACATATACATTTATACACTCGAAAAACGATACGTTATTTTTGCAAAAATAGTAGTATTTTTGTAAAAATACAAAATTAAAATGGACAAAGCAGACGACAGACGTTTATTATCAATTTAAAGAAAAGGCATTTCGGTTTTGTTCCCAAACAGTAAATCAACTATAAATGTGACTTAACGAACGCATCTTCTAACAGTTTTATCATATTTTCAAATCGTATATTTTACATGAATTAATATGTGATCGTTAACTGATGAAGTTTTTACATTCGTTATTAATTTATGGTAATGACTTGACCCTTTGACGTGACGTGCTAGGTTAATAAGTAATTAAGTCATTTAATTTATATTCTTTCGTACCGACACCATTTTAAATACAAATTTTATTGAAGTAATAATTAGTGAACTGTGTGTCAATGATTTAATATCGTTCCGTAGCTATAGTTACCTGACAGAAACCACCGTTTACGATTTAGCTATGAAATCGTTCCGGTCTGATGTAGGATAGATTACGGTATTTACATTTCCTATACTAACCACAAATGGTTATGTGGTCATATTATATGTAGTAGAAGTGGGAACGAGAAGTATACCACCAAAACCTCTATATAACTTACTAAAATATGGCTTATCATAAGCAATTATGAGCTCTTTTTTGGAGAGACTCTCTGGACCACCTTTAGTAGACTTTTTGCCTTTAAGCTCGTAAATTTGGCAAAGTAGAAAGAAGAATACGGGCAGCAATGATGAGCATTGAGTGCGTACTACTCGAGATAACCTTACAGCTTACACGCAAATCTTTAGCACTACTCCGGACTTATCACCTTGCAACAGGAAGAACTTAGCAACCTCATAATAATCAGCAAAATCCCTAAGAATTTATAATATCATTTATAATACCATATTTTGTAACAAATATAGTACAGATTTAAGCTAAATGAAAAATTGTAATGCAAGATTCCCATAAAAAAAGCGAAACAAAGTACACTCAATTATTTACCACAATTACAATGGATTGCAATAAAATTATAACAGTGGGTAATAAATATATCAGATCAAAAAGGACAACCTTACAGAGATCATTTTAGTTTTTATGAATTAACTTATTTAAATATTAGTATTATGCTCTTTGATGTATACAATGCACATATTATTTGAAATTATTCTTGAGGTAATTGCAAAAAATTGCGTTAGATGCTACCGATAATTAAAATGTTTATTTCGGAAAGCATAAAGATTTAACAAACTTCAAAGAGGAATGTTCATCAAACATTTTAATCTTTTTTTCTAAACATTTATTATACCTAAACCTGTTCAAAGCTTGTCTATAAAGTTTTAGAATTGAGAGAGATGGCGAAACATCGTCACAGATAAGGTTTTACGAGTTTCACAAGCAAGGTCATGACCGACGCCGTAAGGAAATTATGGAGATGTGCTTAATAACAAATGATTATTTACTTGACTTAAATAATGATGACTTATTTAATGTTTCTTTTCTGCTTATTATTTACTTCCCTAATAGAGAACATAATTAACCCTATTTGGGCTGAGAGGTTGTATTATCAATTACTACTCATTACGGACATCTGTATGATAAACAGATAGTCAGTTATAGTGCCTGAGTGTGAAATATCTATATTCGTATGAATATAAGCTGTTTATTTAACATAATACAAAGTACGCTTCGATAGAAATGAAATAGGCATGTATGAAAATGCGCCCTCATTTATAGAAAATACTGTTAAATATTTGGCTTAACATCATTTAATGTTGGTGTTTACTAGACCGCTTTAAGCTTTAACGTTACTATAAAAAACAGGTTTTCTTTTTGATAATTCTGCTTGCGCTGAAGGTAAATGGTGCAATTAAACTTATTTGATTCGCTTATATGTGAAAGGTCATTGACATAATATCGACGATTCAATGGTAGCGTATCCAGACACCGTGTTGATTCAAGTGCGTTCTAACACTATAATGAGCCATAGCGGTTAATGAATAAATGCCAATAAAGTTCGCCAATTGATTAGACATATCCCTCAAGAATCTATACCAAGCACATATTATAGGCCTTATGGCATCCGTACGAAGAATGCAATTATTCTAGACTTATCGTAATTAAGTATTCTACACTTAAAGGCCATTAACCAAATATATTAAGTAAAATTGTATATTTTCATACTTTCCACCCCCCCCCCCTACTTCGTCACGCTATGCTACTTTTTCTGCAACACCTCTATCAATATTGCGTTATAAATTATAGATCCCGCCTACATGTACAGATATATACATAAAAATATGTATTTACAAATATGGAACGTATGAGTATCTGTAGTTAAAAAAAAATATTAAAAAGATCAAGGAAAAAATTATATAATTGATTGATTAGTTGCGAACGTCACGTTTCCCTAGGCCCATCGAATACTCTTATTTCAGAAAGCGACACTCTTCCCCCATAAGTGCAAACTTATTTTATGAACGGCCCCTTAAAATAAAATAATTTCATTGAAAATAAAAAATCAATAATATCGAATTTAGTTAGTACATTTAGTACAATAACATTTCTTGGTAATTTATCATTGATTAATTCGCGACATGTTGTTCCACGATGCCTTTGCCTATTACCCTAATAATCGCCCCAGTTTTTATAGGCCCTTCTTACACAGTGTAAGATGAAAGGAAAGGATATGTGGAAATCTATGTTTATATAGACGTCAATGACCGGAGAACGAACGTTGTCAGCCGGTATTAATCTGCGGTCAGGTGTACCACACGAACTTAAAATTTATTAACATAGGTGTTTATTTAAAACAAAAAACATTTCCAGCCTTTAGTAAGACATGTTTTTAAATATTTTTTTATTAGTATAGATTTATAGTTTAGCCACAATCTCATCTAATGTTAAGTGATATTACAAGATAGTAAGCACGCTAAGCTAAGCCTAAAGATTGACACTCCCAATTGCACTTATCCAAACACAATTAAATTGAAGAATGGTTATCAACTTGAGGGTGGTAGCTACCATGACGACTAATAACAAATGCGATCCCACAATATTGTTAATTCATCACAAATAATGATGTGTATACTTTTTATGGATAAGGTTTTTATTTATATTACTATAACTAGCGAAGTGGCGATGTACTGTATTTAATTTTTATTGAATTTTATATTATAATTTAACACGGAAAAAATTACAAAAGTTAATAACAGGACAATTAAACGTATATCACAAACATATTCACACGTATATTAAAATTACAAACGTTTTATTGCGAGCAATAAAAATTCCGTTGTCCACACCACTAGCAATAAATTCCGAGAAAAATAATATCGCGGTCCGCATAAAGAGAATACCAATAGCGGAAACATCGACATAGTTGTCGCAACACTAGTCACGTCGGCAATCACAATTGTCGACATTAACTATTGTGAGATTTTTAGCACCGTCCATTGATACTTGCTTCTAGGTGATGTGAATTTTGTTCATAAAGCTATAAGGAAAAGGGGTGTAACTAACGGAATATAAATCAGAGTAAAGTCAAAAATTCTGCAGCCTGCGCCTTTAGCAACTAGTTTTTTCATTAAGTGTAATTTCAGAACAGAAGTAGAACTGATAGTACAACAAAATAATCCTTTTAGATGTAATTTTTTTTCCTGATTCCATATCTATATATCAGTTCAGTAGCTTTTCCTCTTCTGCTTTTCAACCAATTTTCTTTATTTTCCGTTTAGCATTTATGGACGACTTAGTGTCGTCAGCTTAAAAAATATAATGGGAAAAGCTTTTTTCCCTAACCATCGAGGTATCAAAGCCTTTATGAGTCTCTATTTGTCATACTTCATGCGTCTATAATTTCCAATATATTTACAACATTCAGTATAGATAATCATTGTATATATTAACACGTGAAATTAAAGGTTATGCCTCTTTTCATGGTTGAATTTCAACTATTGCACATCTACTAGGTACTCTATATAAAACTTAATACTGCAAAAACTGATCCTTATTAATACTTATTGGTAACAAATCCCTGGTCGTATATATTGGGTGGAATACGATCGAGACAAAGTAAATAAAGAACTGTGTTATTTATATCTTATGACCACACGAAGAAGTCAAAACTTTTTTTAAAGCGTTCAACAAAAAGCCAATGTCACACACCGGTGTTCCCAGGCGGTCACCCAACCAAGTAATGACCGCGCCCGACGTTGGTTAACTTCGGTGATCAGATGAGAATCGGTATTGTCAACACTCTACCCCAACGCCCACCACCAAATTTTGTCACACAAAAAGGTTGCGAATCAAAATTTCAAAGCCATTTCATAAGAAGTTTCATTAAAAAAAGACTTATTTATGTGATGGGTGTAAATTCCAAGGACCTCGTTTTGTCGGATGTTAAATGTTTTTTTTTTCGAACTGACTACACTGTTGACCTGGCAAGGCCTCTACAGTTTCACCGGACTACTAAGGAGAGCGCTTAAGACACTCATCCGATTTAATATAGGCAACCAGGACAAGGGTGCACGGCGTGCCTCGGCTTGGACTGTCACCAAATATCTCGAGTCTAACTAAGCTAAGCCACACTTTTTTTTTTATTCACATGGGGAGATCCATCATGGACACACCACCCTCTCGGGGGAGAGAGTGGGTAGTGTGAGACTCCTACTCACTAAAACCCCACGGTGTACCCACCGCCGCTATGGTTGGGGCGATACGGGACCGTGCAAAGCTATCACCATGTCGCCCCAGCGGTGAGCCCGGCGGAAGGTGTCCTCCGGGCTCCGTCCTTATAGGGAGATAGACTGAGTACACGACCAGCTACCTCCCCTCGTCAGCCGAACCTGTGCAATGAGGAGATGGGGCCCCCGACCCACCCCCTCAGGTCCGGCAACGGAGGTGGGAGGACGCGGGCAAAACGCCGCCTCCTTCCACCGGCCCTCCTTTGGCGGAGAGGGCCACTAAGAGGGTCCGCTAAGCTAAGCTACACTAAGCTAACTATTATTTAATATATATATGAATTCGTGAAACATACACGTGTACCAAACATGCATGTTTCATCAATTTATACATGTATCTTGAATCTGACTACTAAGTAAATCTAAATAAAATATATTAAGTGTCACTGTATTCGCACAAGCAACGCGCAAGATAGTTCCATTCCGGAGGATCGGACCTCCGGTGTTACATGTCGTGTATGTTGGTGGGTGTCTACCATCCACCTACGAAACAATTGCAGTCCGTTTGATGATTAGTTATTAAAAATCAATCGTAAACACCAAAATCATACCGAAAGCTATTGATCAAAATAAACTAATTAGAATCACACGTTCATTGAATTCTTTACCACTGCTATAATCATAGTTACAACTGAAAAATACTCAGAGCTCTCAAAGTCATTATTAGTTTCCACAAGTTCGTGATCCGACACGTATAGTATTTTTTTAGGAATTCGTGTATATCTATTTACTAATTTACCATGACGGTTAAGCGAAGCATTGTGAGGAATACTAAACTTGAGAAATACTCTTGTAGTACCACTGTATAGGTAAAACATAGATAGCTGGATTTTTGGAAGTTTGATATCGCCGAAATTTCGTGGGTTGGCGTGGTAATTATGCCCATAGTTTCCGTTAAAAAGAGGCCTATGACCCAACAATGAGACTCTTACAAGCTGATGTTATGATTCAATACCAAAACTCGTAGAATAATCTTCAAGTCGTGTGAAACCACAGAGTGAGCGAGCTGCTCTCACTTATTTGTGGTGAATAATATCGCTTAATTATACAAAACTTCAACACAATATAAACATCGATCCCGTTCGTCAATGGAAATATTGTGTCGGACAGACAGTTTACATTTAACGGACCAATTGATGTATATTTTTTTGAAATCAAAATAGTATATGAATATTTATAACTATTAACAAGTTCTAAATTTGTGATAACTGTTTGTGTTTTGTTAAACGTTATTCAGATTTGGTCGAGTCGCCTTTAGGGTTCCCTCATTCGAAACACGTTTGGAGATAAATTATCTGGTTATCTAATAAAAATGAATGATATTAATGGTTATAGATAATATATTAATTTATTAAATACATTATTATAACGCTTTAAATAAATATTACGTTTTTTATATAACAATACTATACGGTAAACAAAGGATTGGCAAAATAATTGTCGTAATATTTTTTTAAGGTAACCAATATACGATACGCTGCCTTTTCGGCCTTTCTGATGTAGAAATTTAAATAAAAAAAACATTTTAGCAGTGGAAAAATAAGCAATGAAGAAAAGTACACAAATATTTTAAATAGATAATTTTACTTGAAGGAAAAAATTCTTCGTGCATTGAAATAATAATAAGTGTATACAAAGTTACTGAGGTGAAAACTTTATCAGCCGCATTGAACGATTTTTGGTAGGGGAAAAATTTATGAGTTCACGTGACAGATGACCTCGACTTGTTCAAGACGTATTGCGCTTGCGCCAGACTAGCGACGCATAGTACATGTAATGTTGATATTTTGTATTGAGCTTGTGCAGCCCATCATATGTCTGATTAAGTAATAAACTGTGTAAAGTTATTGTCTGAATCCCGATAGATGTGAAAACCAAATTAGCGTCAATAATTTCAATTTACAAATCATGTAATTTAAATAATTTAGACTATAAACAATTTAAAAATTCGAAAAAGAACACAATTATTCCATTGTTTTCACTTCTGTCCTTCTGAGTGCCTCGACGTTTTTTAAAAAGCTTACCTGAGAAAGAAATCGAATCAACTTGTATTATAACAACCGAGAGGTCCTATGTCAAGAATAAACTCTTTGCAATAAATATTGTAGCTTATGATTAAAGAAAACTATAAAATATATGCTATGTATTCGAAGCCGCACCCTTTAAAAGCGGATAAATACACGTTTGAAAATATATAAGCTGTTAAATATTTACATAAATCTTAAACATAATACGGAACCAAAGAAGCACACATAAAACTCTCGCTATTTATTCCGACATCGGGGCACTCATCGCGACCCAAATGCCAACAATAGAGCTCTCGGAGCCTCAGTCGATATCTCGAACCCTATCTCTATTATCGATACAGTTTACAAATATTTCGACATACCGATAACGATCGATGCATACATTAACAACATTTTTCAAACACAATTACTTGTTTTAACAGAGTAAACTTCTTATTATTATTCTCGATGAGTTTATTATCGACGAACTGATGACCGCGAATCCGTTCTCGCTTGCTTTTGACAACAATTACATGAGAATTATCGGAAAGATATGTGGACTGTTTATTTTTTTAGTGTAACCATTTTAACCGATTACCAATTTTAAGTAAATATAAATTAAAAGTTAATTTAAATAAGCTTCAGCAGTTATAGAAATTAGCTCGGAGACAGACGCTTATATTTTATATACTTGTAAAGATTTCATAAATATTACAAAAGTGTTGGTTTAGAAGTTTCAGTGATTAGGAATAGTGAACTGTTTACGATTATTTCAGGATTTCGTGACCCATTACATTAAAACTCAACTGTCTTATAATACTTTTCTTTGAACGTTGTAAGGACCATATTCAATTAATCCATACGTTCCGCAATCAATATATAACATTACCATAAACTGCAGTAAATTTTAAATCGAAACTAAGATTTTTCATATCAGTTGCGTAATTTTTGCATAGCAAATAGACATTTAAATAATGTTCTACGCTTTCCATTCTACTGTAACAAATTTTAATTCATCTAATGTTTATAGCAAATTTAACTTTTTTTTTTTAATTTTGGCAACCATTATTCTTGATTATTACTGCCATTGTCGAGTAAATAATAATATTACAAGTGTCTTGTGATAATTTCAATGTTCTGATAAAATGGAGGCGATCTTGCTAGAACTTTCCAGGGTGCTTTTAGGGCATCTCAGAATTCATGCCACTTCACTTGTGCATGATAACAACTAATGAAATAATACAACGAATGCCACCAATATAACTTAATATAGAGTCAAATAACAGAAGATTCTGAACAAGATATAAAAGCCATTACATGACAAATTAAGGTCCCGCCAAAAACTCCAAAATGTAATTGCTATAACGTCATTTAGTAATCAACATGGCCGCTTAGGGTGACCAAATAATGTATTGAATCCCTAAAGTGTAGATAATTGCGTTTACTCATCGTAGCTTCAGTTCGCATGAACGCGCAGATGACTCACCGATACCCATGTCGCAATATTTTGCAAATTATCATCGCTACATAAAGATTTGGAGATACTAATATTTCACCTGTCAAAACACCATCACAATATGTCTCATTTTCGTGTTTACTGCGAGACATGCGTATCTTTTACCAGACCGCGCAAAAGTAGGGCAACGTTTTTCGACTTTATGTGTGTATGTATTATATATAAGTACATTTATGTTTTATATGTGTTAATAGTTATTTGTGTAGATTTATGTATTATATGTATTAATAGTTATATTTTAATGTTATGTTAATTTTATTATTATATTTTATTCATTTATTCCTTTTCCTTCGTTTATATTTGTGCTATCTACAACAATTTTTATTTTTGATAACAATACCACTGACTAGCTTGAAAATGATACCTTGTGAAATTAAATTCACCCGTGTATAAAAAGTAAAAAGTGCAATAAGTATTATTATTGCATTTATGTATATTTCTTAAGAGGCTTTATGGATTTTAACATGTAAGACACAATTTTAATATATATAGATGGTTCTATCGAAGGTTTAGTAATGTATAATCCATTAAATAATTTAAATGGTATGTAAATAATAAAGACAAGTACAACTCACAAGTATAACTAACAAGATAACATCTTAACCTTTAAGTAAAGATTTAAAACAAATCATAAACAAGCAGAAGACGCTACGTGCCGCATGCAAGAAGTCCGATAGCTGCCCAAACAATGCTACGGTAAACAATAACTCCAGTGTATGCTCGATTCGCACTGTAAACGCGGTGCATGTCTATGGGTGTGCGAAATTCGGCGTAAGTAATAAGCTTTACGCGAAGAAACAAAAAAATATATATTATTCTGGACTGTAAAGGAAAGTATTTCGTAAAAATTGATAGATGAATAAGTGATCTGTTCTGTAGTGAAACTATTTGATTACAATAATTGTATAGGAAGTGAATGTATCCACCACTCACCTTTACACGGAGATCCACTTCTTCGGGGTACCCCGATTGTGTTTGTGGCTTAGGTCGCTGATCTTGTTAATAAGGCACTCTAGTCTAATTGAATATTAGCGATATTCAATTGTTTTAATTGCAGTTATGCTCAGAGCGGTTAAGACGTTGCGAGATTCAAAACGTACTCTCGTTGTTTGTTAGAGGGCAGCACTTGTCCGGTTAAAGTGCGTTCACGAAGATAAGTGAATAGATACATTCCATTTCACGTAAAATTAGTATATAAAAAATGATTTGTGCTAACATATAAGAAATAAAAATATGGAACAGTAATTAATTTAAACAGAAAAAAAATTAATTAAATTTAAGCATACAGTGTTCGTCAATCTTTTTGGCCGCTCTAAAGTCCGGGCTTGCGCATAATACAGTCGAGAGTTTAATACAAAACAAAGTTAAAATTTGTTAAGGGAATCTAAAATTGGCATTTATTTATCCTTGAGAAGTGTCGGTGTTATATACATATAATATAATATGTATTTACACTTAAATTTGTGTCCTGCGTATCTATACTCAGAGTGGACAAAAAGTTTGGCACGAACTGTACTAGCTATATAATAAGGTAGCATGACAGTTCAAGCGGATCCACGTGTATCTCATGCGTTGCTACTGTACAATTTTCCTAAGTTAACATCAGTGTTGTAACTTGCACCAAACGGACAAACAACTAAAGATAAATATACACTCTCGCATACAGACAGAAGTTCCGAGTGCTAAACAAATTGTGGAACAAAACCTATGCGTTTGTCTACCGCATGCAGATGAGTCGTTTTCAAACTATATTTGTTTAGGTACCATCAGACTATAGTAGAAACCGGGATGGAAACATGCGAAGAGCCGCTTCGCAGAATATAGCAAATGGTAATAAACATAATATTGTTGAGAAGATTCTATCAATCTAAGGAATGATGCAGATCTATACCAATATATTAAAGTGCAAGAGATTGTTTGTTAGCTTTCGCTTATTTCTGGCACTTTCAGTCAGCTTTTAATAATATAAATCACATTTTATTGCTTATTTGTTGAGCAACGTTACATGCTATCTAACGTCACGCTACGACTCTTACGAGTGGATCAATTAACATACAAAGTTTAGGTCAGTAAGTACACTAAACAAGAACGAAGATATAATTCAAACGGGTCGTATTGGCGCAAGGTATCGGTGACCAATGATAGGTTGGGCTCAAAATAAGAACCAAGCAGTATCGAACAGACCTGACTTTAAATTCTTATGTAAGCAGGCTCAGTGGGATAATCGACTCAGTATGCAAGAATTTTGCTATATATGTAAGCTAGTAGATAATAAAAACTCCAATGCGTTATGATTTTCATATGAATATAGGACAGGAGAAGGAACACATCAGAATCACACACACTAGCAATAATTCCGAATAAGCACTAAAACTAATTGCGTCAGGTATGATTCTGTAAAACTAAATGAGACCGATATTTCTACGTTCTCTCTAGTAGTAGTTATTCCAGAATGTAGCTATCAGACAAGTATGTATACATTAAAGTAATCAAATTATAAATAAGCCGCAATCGCCGAGCTCACGTAAAAAAATGCCTTTCACAAGATTGATTGGTTTCAGGGTCACGAACTTCGATAAAATAGAATACAAAGGTTTAATGTATGATTAATTTTATTATTACAAACTATTAAAATATTTATGAGATAAAAATATTTTTATAAATAAATTATAGAGTATATATTATTCTGATATATATAAGCTATATTACAATAAAGTATAGTCAAAATCCGTTCAATAGTTTTTCCTTGATAGTCTAACAAACATCCATACATCCTCACAAACTTTCTAATATATAATATTAAAATAGTATTAACCTCAAATTGAAAGGAGAACGCAAATCTACCGTTTTTTTAATTTCACAAAAGGTGGCTAAACGAGATAAATAGCAAATTCGAATTTTTTAAATATGTCTGAATATTTACAAATTAAGTGCTGAAACAACACTTTATAATGACTATAAAAAAAATAATATGCATACGGGAGAATGCACGAATGCAGAGTGGTAAAATAAACATGCATGATGCATCATAACGAAGTGTTTACATACGCCGAGACATATATTTAACACATCCTTACGCGTAATCAAGTGTTTTCTTTCCTCCGACCACCACATAGTGACTGCACTGTGTCTTATGGTAAGAATATATTTATAACTAGATGATACCTCCGACTTTTTATGTGTCGCTTTTTGTCTTAATAATATATTTCATGTGAAGCAGAAAAAACATAAGCACCACATCGATTGCCCCACTTCTGGAAGGCAGGAAACCACATATCGGTTTATAAAGATACAAACGCAAATGAAGTCGGGACGACTACTAGTAATCCATAAATATACCTAAATTAATGTACCATCTAAAAATAAAACTAGTTTCCTTTTGACATTATATTCATGATAATATTATAACATAAAGTAATTGCACTAATTAAATAAATCATTAAAAGTCCATTTGTTTGCCACAATTTGGTGTCGTAGAAATCTACTTTTATAATATGTATTAATTAACATTCTTATTTTCAATCATAATGCAATAACGCATAACTAATTTCTTACGGATAGCCGAAGCCAAGTGTGTACAAAAGCAATGTGATTGTAAACATTGTTAAGACCTGTACAATAAACATCCGAACCTTGAAGAAATCTGGACCATTCTAGCATACTCTTGAGGTATACCGAACAAATTTGTTGAAAAGTAAATCATCATGATGACTCATCGAGACGTGGGAAAAACACACACATTGAAATTATATCGCACCGACTATAGAATAAATCGTTCTTCGCTGCTAAGGCTTAACTGCGAGTTAAATACCAATCGAATCATGACAATCTTTTATGTTTTTAAAACGAACTCTCAGAAAAATAACTTATGATCAAAATTCTAAGCCATCGCTGGTTATATCAATGTATTTCCCTCACTAGTATACATTTGTGCTTAATGTGAGAAATTCAGTGAATCATGATGGAATAGCTTAGTCTTGTTGGAAACAGATCGCCATCTACTAACAAGTGGGACGGTGAGGCTGTGACACGACCCCACACGACGGCCAGTGTCGAAGTTCAGTACTTGGAAAGCGCATTTCACCTGCGATTGCGCACGCGCCGACCAAGGCTACGAACATTCATATAATCGTTAAGATTTATCGTACAAATTATTGTACGTAATTTTCTAGGAAAATGCGTTTAAAGATAAGATTGTAAAACATGTTGCATTGTTATAAAAAGTTCGTTCAATCGAACTATCTCGTACAACTAATATTACAACGAATCGTTATGTAACTATAATTGGACACATTGCATCAAAAAAGTTCGCCTTCTAGTGAATTATTTTCCGAAAGGTGCAGGCTTAATTCTTCTGGTTTCTTTCACATTAGTGTATCCATGTGATTCCATGTTGTTCGACCTACCCTATTTCTGATTCTACTAAGGTGTCATATAAAGTAATATAGCTTATTAGGTTATACGTATAACTCATAAAGATTTTGCCGAAATTGGTTAAAATACAACGATTAATGTTATGTAACTTGGTATAAATTTTGCCACCTGAGAGCTATTACGACGTGCGCTAGATAAACCGTCCGAGTTAAGTCGTGGACGTCTGCTATTTACTAAGAAGCATTTTTACTACATAATCGCTACTGCTAATTGTATGATAAGCTCAAAGTAAAGAAAAAACTACTCGCTAAGGATCATTCGACAAATATTTTGCTACCAGATTTATACCTGGTAGTGCGAATAGGCAATAGTAGTACAAAAGATCTACTAATAAGTTTGTCAAATGGAAACCGAAGTATATTTACGTGGGTCTAATAAGTTACCCATGTCAATGGTTCGCCGGATGAGTCGTTCGATTCTCAAAAGAAACAATATTACCAATATATGCGATTAGGTATCTTGAAATGAGTAAAGTTTTTTTTTAAACTAGCTGATGCAGAGAACATCGTCTACGTTGTTTATTATCGTAAGAATATATTTTACGTACGGACGAAAAACGTAAAAAAAATACTTTGTTAAATACATTTCTTTATATTTGTAGTATTTATAGTCGTAGTTTTAAAAAAAAATTAGCTGTCGTGATAATCTTTTTTTTAGACATGGACAAAGTCTCTAAAAAGTAAAACATAAAAATAAAATTAAATCTACCGCTTACTTTACTCGTGAAGCGCATATAACGGTAGAACTCTCTATTACATTATTTACATAAGATGAAACGGAAAGAATTTCGATTGTATACACATTGCGCTGACGCCTATAATGAAGGTAACTAAAATTCCAAAATTATAAATTCCCATTAGTTAGTAGGTAATAATAGAAGTTTCTAGAATCAACCTTCCGACCGCAATCGCGAATAGATTGAACGAGACAGGATCCCGAGACCAGTTAACATGCAATATTTACTCGTCGGGTCATACAAACTACCTACCAAGCAGCGTTTGTTAACGACCAGTTAAAATTCCTCGACCACCGGTACTGGCTATCCGAGTTGTCACCCGATGGTTAAGGGAAGGGTCGTATTTCGTGTTATCATAGCCACCACTGATGGGTCGCTATTACGGTAGCCTACTATAAGGATTTTACGAGAAGGATTTTATGCTACTAGATGACGCTGCAACACAAAAACTTCTGTAACGTGCAGCCAATCATCATGTATTGGTATGTATATTGTGTAAATATTTTTAAACAGAAAACATAATTATGAGTCAATTATTTATTACAGAAAGTAATAATGGAAACAAACAACAACAAAGCGTGCACAGCCTCGAATAAAGAATATATAATAAATCTAATAATATTGTAAATGTGAATGTGCGTTTGTTTGTTACGCTTTCAATCTTAAATACAATCTTTATCAACATTCTTGACCGCTCTAAATATAGTTGCACAGAATAAGAATTTAGGTATAAATAGGCATTACATTATACGCATATAATCGAGATAACTTAAGGATAAATAAATCCCCAATTTTAGATTCCTATAATAGTGTTTTAACGTTGTGTAATACTAAACTTTTTTCTATACGGCTATATACAGAGTGGCTAAATAGATCCACGAGGACTGTCCTCAACCTATCATCATGAAATTTAGCATACACAGTGTCAAGGGTACAGAAAAGGACGTAGGGTACTGTTCCCGAGGGATCGGCTAAATTTACATTAGCACAAACAAAGCCACGAGCAAAAACTACTCGCATAAAAAAAAAAAAAATTATACATCAAAAACTTGACCGATATTGACAAGAGTTAAAAAGAAAAATAAGATAATCTTAAGATAGATATGGAATTCTAATGAAAAAAAACCATTACAAAAAAAGACAATTAATGAATGGTTCGTTCACAAACTTGATTACATCCGCGAGTGATCGCCACTTTCTACTGGAACACGCAATGATAAATTATGCGCTTTCATCGTCAATAGATATTTTATCAGCAATGGTGACACGTAACTTAACTAATTAGCGGTCGACGTAATAGACACCTATCCTGTTAGATAGGGGATATCGGTGAGGCCCCGCGACCTGCGACTCAACCTCCGTAGAAATGTAGATAACTGTCCTTTTGCCTTTACGCACCTGAGTTTATCCTGATTGCCCTTAAAGCGTAGAATAATAGCTTGTTTATTCACAGTATTTCAATGCATATATTACTTCATATGCGTTTGTTATTATTTTTTTAATAAATAGAGATGCAGATAAAGTATAAAATAGTTTGCTTTTACCTTACCTTACTTTGCACATACATTATTACATACTCAGAGGTATAACATATGGTACCGTAAACCGTTTAATAAATTAGCATAACTGATAATAGCGAAAATAGGCAAAATATCAGTTGTGTAAGGTGTTCTTTTTTTCGAACTGTCTACACTGTCGGCCGGACAGGCCTCTACAGCTTCGCCGAACTAATAAGGGGAGCGCTTAAGACACTCGCCTAATTTTATATTCGCAACAAGCTCAAAAGAGTACGATGCGCCTCGGCTTGGACTGTTGCCTCTTATCCCGCATCTAAATAAGCTAAACTGTTGACATTCACATTAATATTAAACTGTATCACCGATGCCAACGTCTTCTGTCAAATGCCGAATGTATTCAAGCATATTACTGCACAACGCCTCCATATACTACACGAATTATTTTTTTGTTGTATTTGTAATTGTTAGGAGAAGGTTGAAAGACAAAGTAAAAAAAAGTCGTGGTCGGAAAGAGAAAGATTTGGATTAAAATATTTCGATATAAAAAAGTGAATAAGACAGAAAACAATTTAGAGATGTTCAAAAGTATTGAGAGTATAGACAGATTGACGTCCAGTTCGCACTTTATTTCATTACATTTTATCATTGTTAGTTCCCTCGTGCGAAGCTGGAGTGGGCAGCTAGTATTGTACATCAATTGAACGGTTCAGAAGTCGACGTGCTGTACCGCTATCTAGTAATAAGCTATTGTAGAACGGATGTTATAAAAACCGTTCTCGGTGAAGAGGCGATTTTTATCGTTTAGAAGCGATGATGGCTTAGTTGATAGCGTGTTCGGACACACCGTCAATGGATGTCGGTTCAAATCCTGGCAATTGAGTCGGAGTTTCAGGTGAGGGAAAACATTGTGATGAAAGCAGAGCATAGTGGTATGGGTTTTTCTAAGTCTGCCTGGCTAGCTACCACCCTCAAGTTGAAAATCTGCCGCCAAGCAGCTCTTGGTGTGTTCCGGCAACTACACTTGAGAGCCAGTCTAGCATGACTACCATCTTAGACCACATCATAATTTAACATCAGACGATATTGTGGCCAATCGCTAACCTATGAAATATATAAAAAAAAGAAACAGGTGCGCCAACTTTCGTGGAGATCGAACCAACAGTGTTAGACTTTATTAATCTCAGATATATATATCGATAATTTTTTTTTCTACATTTATGTATATGGATAGTAAATTCAACTGATTATCAGATCTCATATCTTGTTTCGAACTGGAGTCTATATTAACGAAATATGGAACGTTCGCCTCATAACCGTAACTTTGAAACTAATGAAATTAAAATTCAAATAGTTTAATAAAAAAAACTAAGATATGATAATTAAGTTAATTATGAACAGAAAACGTGAAGAAACCTGAACATTCTACACGTATTTAGGTGGTTCCGGCGGTTCGTCCAATGTTTGAAATGGCCGCGCGTACGTCTTAGTCTGATTTGGTTATAATAAATTAGTGCCTTCCGTTGGGAAAAACTTTTGCCAATTAGCTAGATATTTTCAAACTCGTACAAGCTATTCCAATTAACAAATGAGTGTGCATAGAATTAGATAAATTATCTTAGACTGTGGATATGAGAACAACCTTGTTAATCTTGTAGGAATAAAATTTAATTGTGATGTTTCTCTCTTGTAATAGTTTCTATAAAAAAAGTGTGTGTGTGTCTGTGTGTGCTTATGACCGCATGAAACAAGTGAAAATTTAATTTCTTCATAAAAAGCATAACAAAAAGCCCAACGTCATGCGGTGTTTCCGAACGATCGACCACCCATCGAAGTACTGACCGCGCCCGACGTTGCTTACCTTCGAAGGTCGAATACTTTTCAACACTGCCCCACAAAGTGTTTAATCATTACCACTTTAAAAAAATCGCATATCAGAATTTCTAAGCCCTCTCATAACAAGTTTCACTTCAACACTTTAAATATACAATTTCTTTTGCTAGTTAATGGTCGTCCAGTCGTCTCGATAAACAAAAATTCTTTAATTTTTCTTAATTTCAACAATGTCCAGTTTTTCTTTTGACAAAGAATAAACAAATATTGTAGATTAACGATCGTTAGGATCGTGAAGTATGACGAATAGAGAATTATAAATAAAGACTTCGATTCGTCAATGGTATGAAAAAATTATTGTACCGATTTATTATTAATAATTATAATAAATTACATTAAAGCTAAGAAAAGAATAGTATGAAAATCGGTTGAGAAACAGAGGAGAGAAAGACGTAGAACAGTTTTGTCCTCGCCTATTTAAATAGAAGACTAGTTTGTGCCGCACTTCACATCGCTTCGCTCACGTTAAGAACATCTATGATCTATCCCTCGGGAACAGTATATTCTTTCTGTGTGGAAGGTACTCTTATGTCCTTTTCTTTACACCTGACAACGTGTATTTAAAAAATTCTTGATAATCGGTAAGTAGTTATAATGTGAAAACGTAACGAACTAATTCACTTTCGCATTTATAATATTTTATAGCATTATGAATGATTCAGTTAACACATATTTAAGGGAATAACAACGGCGTTATATAAGGAAAATTCAATATAAAAGTTTGGGCTTGAACCACAAATTGACAGACTCAAAAGGATAACAGTTTCGTTAGCCTACATAAATATTTACTATAAAAATGTCATCGAATAAGATCTTGGACGTGGCTCAGCATGGCATCCAAGTAGGAAGAAATACCATGTCCACATGAAGAGAACGGTAATTAATAGAAAAGGTCGGGTGTGTAGCGGTTACCCGCGCGCATCTCCACCGAGCCGCGCGAGTCCGCGTCCGGCAACGCTTTATATAGCAAACGCCCGTTTTAGATGTCCACGCGTTTGTTGCGTCTGCGACCGATAGGTTTTTATAGCTTTCATTACTGTTAGTTATCGCATGAACGAGACTACTTTGTCAGTTCGAATTCACGTCTAGTCTAATAAAATCTTTGGTTTATTAGGGGGACATTTAACTCTTCATAAGTTCCAGAAATCTGAATTGAAAACGGTTTTATTAAATTAATTTCGACGACTGAAACAATTGGATCATCTAATAATAATACTAGTAAGATAGTTATGCAATCCGGTGTAGTCCTCAAGACGATGGGTATAATACGTCTTTAAGTTGTGCCTGTAACTTTATGTCTGGACAGTTGGGTGGTCGTCATGCGGGTGGCAAGATACGATTGAAAATCATATTAGATTTTAAGTTCAGTCTTGTAAGATCTGTCAGTTATATCGAATAATAAATTTAGCTTTTTAGAAATAGCAATCAAGTACACCCAGTTTTGACTAGCTCAAGAAATTATTTGTATTTTCATTGCTTTAAACGTTCTGGGATCTCTGGGATTAGCAATTAGATTTGCAAATTTGTATTTTATAGTCGATTAACTGAGGAAAGTTATGAACTGTCAGACATCACGCCGTGAGTCTTAGGAGCGGAATAGTTACCATACAAATTGTAAGTTGGAAAGTAATCTAAGAGGGAATGTAGTATTTGGCGCGATAGGTAACGACACGAGATAAAGTTACCGCGTATAAAACCGCAGGGCACAGCTAGTAAGAATAATAGTAATAATTAAAATAACAAATTGAAGTAAAACATAGTATTAGAAGGCTGTGAAATTCTTATCGGCAACCTTTTTGTGCGATAAAAAGTATTGGGGGTAAACATTGTCGAGTAGAATATTGAAAACATAGATTCCTCGTCCGATAATCGAAGATAAGCAGCAACGTCGGGTGGTGGTGGCAATACACGACACACTCTATCGGCCCTGTATAAATGAAGGATAACAGAAATACAGCACAAATTTAATCGACCGTTCTAGCGAAATAGAGCTTTACAGAACATCTGGTTCACAGTCTTAAACAAGCGTAACGTACGCATCGAACGCAAACGAATTATTTAACTGACAATATAACGAGTTATTTGTAATTATAGCACGTCAGCTGAATTATTTATTGCTTAAAGCATCGTTATGCTATTAAATATTCCTCATCATAAATAAACAATAATTATAGACAATAATCTTACACAAATATTGTAACGGTTCGTTTTGATGGCAAATTTACAACTAAAAACACCTGGTGAAAGCTATACTCGTATGGCTCAATACTTTAAGTTTAAGACAGCATACCTTTACCATAAAACCTTTTAAAAAGCAAATCATTTGATTATTATAATACCTTAGGTTTGATTCTGGAACATGTTCAAAATTACCATGTTATTATTATAGAATAATAATCTTTAAACGTCTACAGGTTTTACTTAGACTCAGACTTCAATTAGAGCACTGTTCATATCATTAATAAATTAAGGCCTTAAAACAGTAATTTGGGAAATATAATGCCCGATTATAATTCCTATCATAAGAGGAAGAGAGACCTCATCCCATCCACTGCTTTCCACTACAGAACTACGTGGACGGGTACACGTCTTCACAGCTACACAGTAGCTAGCAACCATCTCGGCAAGAAGAATGAAGTTCGAAAATTCTTATTTCTGCTGTACTGTGAAGACGAGGAATCGCTTCCAGGTCAGCGTGTTCCTTTCTTATCACGATGTCGGAGACTTGAAATGAGGCGTGACGAAACACTTTAGCAGATTTGCATGATGTAGACGATTGCCGTTGGTATTTCGGAGCTGATTTTGAACTGAACTGTCAGGTATGTTCGGTCATTTGAAGAAGATGAATATTATGTCCTTTTTGTTGTATGCGATAACTTGATAATCGGTTAGCTGAGTTTAGCACCAATTTTGGTTCTTAAAATTTATGTAATATATTAGGTATCTTCGAATCACTTAGATCACGTCAACTTATTATCAAGAAGGGTTCATATAACTCAGGGAGTGGGGCTTCCTGACGTTTAGACTGGTGCAGGTGCTGACCGGGCACGGGTGTTTCGGTTGGTACCTACACCAGATCGCACGCAGGGAGCCGACCGCCGCATGCCATGAGTGCGGCGCTGGGACGGACACCGCGCAGCATACTCTATCTGAGTGTGGCCCATCTCCCCATTGCACAGGTTCGGATTGACGAGAAGGGGGCGGCTGGTGTGTACCCAGCTTGCCCTCCTTATTAGGACGACGCCCGGCAGAAACTTTCTGCTGGGCTGGCCGCTGGGGTGGCATGGTGATAGCACTGCACGATCGCATGCCGCCCCAACCTAGCGGTGGTCGGTACACCGTGGGGTTTTAGTGTGTGAGACACACTACCCACTCTCTCCCCCGAGAGGGTGGTGTGTCCATGATGGATTTCCCTACGTTAATAAAAAAAACAAAAAAAAGGGTTCGTATAACTGTTTCTATTTTTCAAATTTACTGGGTTATACTATTCTTCTACATTTTAGCTTCATTTATGGCAAATAACATCGTTTAAAACAAAAATATCAAAATCACACTGTAAGACCGAAATGAAATACTATTGTAAACTTGATTCGATTATAAAAACGACGGTGGCGAGCGTCGTAAGCTGCCATAACTTAGTAGACCTTAGTCTATCGAGGTCAACAAGCCCACGACGCGGTTGCTTTCGATCGGAATCGTTGTTCCCGCCGCTGAAACAATGGCCGCCAATTAGACTCCCTTACGGCCTAATGTACAGCCCGGTTTTCACTTGTGCATAGAAGAACAGTTAAGTGCTTTTTCACGTTGCCGAGTCGCATCCGTCGCCGACTTCCAGACACTAGTTAAGTATCTATTATATATTGTAAAAAATGAAAAAAATATATACCTAAAATAAAAACAGTCCATATCCCAAACATGATTACTATCTCATTTTTTTTTAATAATACAATACTAAGATCATATCTATTAAAATATTCAATCAAATGTCCATGTACATTTGTCACTAATTAAATAATAAATATGCATATTTAAAAAATATAATAATAATATATCAAAAATGGCATCATGGTAATATATAACCTCTTTAATTTATATATATATAAAAAAAATAGATGTACCTAGTGAGATAAATGTTGGCAACCCTACGCGTTTTTTCACGAAGAAGTTTTTTATACTATCCATTTTAATATAACTCGCCATTAGATAGCGCTAAAGTATTTAATATTCTTATTAAGTTTTATATGATAATTTAACGCGGACAAAGTCGCGAGCGGTCGTTAGCCTGTTGTTTGAGACAAATGAAACATGATGTCAAATTACGATGCAATTGAAGATGGTAGGTCGTTAAGGATGGAAAATAATTGTATTCGACAGATTTACAAGCAATGGTCCGTAGCCAGACAAACGAACAATAGAAAATATCCTACTGCGTTACATTTATCAGTGTTAGTCGCAGAGAACATATGTGAATACATAATATTTCCCACGTCAACAAACCTGTCAGTAAGCAGTCGTTGCAGACGGTAAAATAAACAGTCTGAATCAACGTTAGCGATTGACAAGAAGCAATCGCGTCCCGTTGACAAATGGCTTGCATCAGACACGTTACATGCTCTCGAGGTGACTGCGTTATCATCGCACCATATGGCCGCGTAATAAACAACTATACCGCGAAGCCAGACGCCACGATTTTACCAAGAAATGTCATAAAAAAATCTAGCACACTCTAATGTAATCGCAGTTTATTTCTACATTTATATTGAAACGCAATATACGTACACATGCAGTATACTTACATGATATTTTCATATTTAAATATATTTTTTTGAGGTTTCTACGCGTAAAATGTTACGGAAGAGAATTACAAAAAAAAAGACAGAATAACTAAAAAAAGTTAAACGTACAAGGGATTCCGCCAGAAAGCTACTTAACGTAAATAAAGAATCAAATCAAAAAGTTTTATTTGGTATTTTAGGAAATATATTAATCTTTACATAGTATAAAATGAATTCGCTTCCGCTGGGTGTTCGCATAAATCTTTTAAACTATTCAACGAATTTTAATACAATTTTCAGTAATAGATGGAGTGATTCAAGAGGAAAGTTTATACGTACAATACATATATATTATAGTACAGAAAAGTCGAAAAATTCAAAGATTTGTGACGTGATATCGCAACAAACGTATTTTTGTGTGCTTAAATCGCAAACGCTGGCTAAACCTTAGGAGATATATCTTAAAAAGATCGATCGAAATGGTAGGTATATTATTATCTCTGAAGGATAATCCACAGTAACCATTTTTATCCTGTAATATTAATATTTACCAAATTTTGTACAATACAGTATTATTCCTTATCCAATTAAATACATTACATACGTAGTATATGACATGTAGTTCAAAACTGCCCTTAACAACATTTCATTAAAATGGATATATTAGAAGATATCAGAGATTTAAAACGCAGAAGCACAGCGGCTGGCGGGCCGTTACCCTTTCAATTTAAGCGTCTGCAATTTGAGGTAAAGCTATATTTTGCAATGACCATTAATAAGTCACAGGGTCACACATTCAACGTTGCAGGCTTAGTTTGAGTGTTGAGTGTTTCTCACACGGCCTGTTATATGTCGTGATTTTAAGATTAACCTACAAAGAAAACATGTAAAATCTGCTGTAAATATTGTATACAAAGACATTCTGTAGTATACATAATATTATTAGTCACTCCACACTGCCCCATATTAGTATCTACATTGCATCTGTGCGAAGCCGGGGTGGGTCGCTAGTTTATTATAAAATATAATGAAAATAGTGAATTATAAAGTATATTGAACAAAATAAATAGTTGTTATGAAATTTCCACCCGTTCAGTATTGATATTATAAAACCGGTAGCACGACGCTCGTCTGCTCGAATATTGATACTCGCTACGCACAAGATAGAATTACACATGGAAGGAGCATAACACTTCTTCCTTACGTGACGAATTCTACGAGTTCGCTCATTCAGAAAAAAAAACTGACTACATAACATCTTTTTTAACCCTTAATTTCATTCTTATTTTTTTGTTTATCTCACTTCCCACAATTAAGACTGTGTAGACTGTTTCTCTTAAATCAAAGATGACATTGAATACAATAAATTCCATGAAATAAAAAATATTTGGTATTATGATTTTACATTTAACTTTGAATTTAAATCTTTATTAACTGAAAAGTTATGAACATAAAATTTGTGACTATGAATTTATAATATATTTCTTTTAATATTGGAATATCTCGGACGATGCAGAATTGTGCCTGCAATTGTGCAAATTAAACAAAATGACTGATCTTCTTCTTCTTCTTGTTTTGGCACCGCAGAAGCACTTGCCAGTGTCAATGTTTTGTTTCAAGTAAGTGTCTTGTGATAATTATAATGTTCTAACAAGATGGTGGTTTCCTTGTTAGAACTTTCCATGGAGTTTTGGTGGCATCTCAGAATGCATGCTCTGTGGTATTATTTCCCATCCACTTCACTTGTGCATAATAACCGAACTATATTACGTAAAACACCACCAATATTACAAAATATAGAGTCTAATAACACAAGATTATGACTAAAATATAAAAACCACTACATGACAGACTAAGATCCCGCCAAAAACTCCCAAAATGACTGATAGTAATAATACCGAAATGTCTAATAAAGGTTTAACGTTTAGCGCTGTCACATATTTATTTATTGTTCAATAAGAGCGACGTGCAATGAATAAGATCCGATTTAGCTTAAAGTAGCGTAAGCATTCTAAACTGGTACGTTGGAATGATCATATTGGTTTAAGTGTCCTAACACTGTCATTTAGGACAGTAGTCGAAAATAGTCGCCCACTAAGCTGAACTTAAGCAAATAATGATTTCAGTATTCTTCGATTATAAAAAATTGAATAACATTTCTAAAACGCATTCCGCACGGCCTGATTTATTACCCCCAATTTATTTGTAATGTCCGAGCTATGCTTAGAACAGACGTACAAGAGAAACAAAACCTCACGTCTGGCTCGTATCGACCCGACAAAATCCATACTGCACCCAGACGTTTCTACAGGCAAACGTTATTCCTAGAATCGTTTAACTATACCTACGCATAGTAACATGCGCAATGAGCACGCCCTCGATGCATGTGAGCGGTTAATCACATCTAAAAACGGATTAAGTCCTCTCCCTCTCTACCGCCAGTAATTTCGCAGGATATAGATGCCAAATCGGTTAGATTCGAGTTAGCTTTGTCAATTGTCAGAATATTATTATTCACGATATAAATCATTACCTTTATTTAAAACAAATTCATAACATGCCTTTTAAAACGAAAAAGACTTATTGTTAAAGCACATGTAATAATTTAACATAATTTATAAGCATAGGAAAATAAATTAAGTTCGTTATTAATTTTTAAAATACAACTTCATAGTAAAAAACGAAACAAAATAATATTAAAAAATAAGGGCAAAATAATCTTATGTCTGGAAATAAAAGTTGACTCACAAAGTTTCTCGATAATTTCTTCGCTTAAAATGGTACGCGGAAAATTTTTAGTGTTTGGTTCGTTTTGTGAAACCAAAGATCAAAAGTGAGGTAATTAATTGAACCTGTTGTATACGTACGGGAATTGATTACAATTCTCAAAGAATGTCGGATGATCCATTCTTACACATTTCTGCGGGCTGGAAAAATAGTGATGACTGCTAATGGAATTTTTCCCCCAATTTTCGTTATTGTTTTTCAACTACGTCATACTTTCCGTCATGTACTATGCAGTCATTTTGCCCGAGAAAACGCACCATTAGTATGTAAATATGCAATACATTAACTGTCATAAACCATCGTAGTTTAGCTAATAAAAATTACTGCATTTCAACAGATACGAGGAAATAATGTTCAAGAATAGTACTTAATTGCTCTAAGTATAATTACACACACTGAATAATTCTTAAACGCGACACATTGAGACGATTCACGGTACAGATTTTTTCATTTCCTGTATGAACTATAGTCGTTACCAGTCAGATATTATGTTTGATTTCTATAAGATAGTTCTCGTATTTTCTCGATTCTTTTTCAACTAGGTTGTGCATAAATTAAATAAATGTTAACAATTAACTCCCTTCCCGCGGCTTCGCACGCTTTAAAATGGATGGACATTGAACCGCAAGAATAGTACTTTTTCCTATATGAATGATACCCTCCTTCCACGTCTTTTTATACACTTCTAACAACGTATATAGCAAATTCCATAATCGTCGGTTGAGTAGTTAACGCGTGAAAGCGTAACGAACAAATTCATATTCGCATGTATTATACTAGTATAATTCCGCCAAAATTCCCACTTTAACATAAACAATATATAGTAACTTTTTATGTTACGATAATATCAATGTAACACAAAAGTAACCTATTTTTTTGTACATCTTGTTCCATATAAAAATATATAAAATTCCGTTACACAACAATTAATAACAAAAAATATGGTGTATTTGTAAAACTTGTAATATTTAATATTTTCGCAATATAATTACTTATAATTGGGAGTTAATTATCTTATATTGAATTTGGTTTTAACGTTAGATTTATCAAAATAAATAAAAAAGAAGCCTCAATTATAACATTTTATGTGAATAAACGTCGCTATATTTTTACCTAATGTTGGGAAGAAATTTTTATTAAATAAACTTGTTAAGTACAGTTTATGATTTGAAGAAGTTAGCGAATTAATCACTTCGCAGATTCCAGCCATCAGGAGAGTTGTAATGTTGGAGTTTCACTTGAAATTGATGTTGACATTTTGATATTATTTATACTACAGGAATATTATATTTTTGGGGCCTTACCCATAAACGAATGAGAGCTATAAAAAAAGTGAGAGCATTCTTTCGATTACAGAAAAATTAGGTGTATGGTGGTGATAACCATTATTATATGCATTTGTGTAGCGGCGTTTGCGATAGTACGCTACATATTAATGTGGGCTTAAGTTCATTTGTGGATTTTTGCATTTTATTAAAATTTAGTTCCGTTTAACAATTTAACGTGTATGCGCGAATCAGGTCTCGCTCCTGAGTGACGTCACTTGTCATTACACGTTTCGTTCCGTAACACCTTGACTCTTTTTCCACTTTAGGCGAGGGTCTATTTCAGGCCTACCACCGTTAGACAATTCAATATATTACTTCTAACTTACCGCCAGTCTTTCCTATTCTGTAATCGGATAATTTAACAGATTTTTTAATTGATACATGAATTTTTTAACTTTCTTTTTTTCAATTGAATCTTTATGATTAAATAATAAATAAATTAATTATTAATACATTATAACCGGGACAGAGTCGAGTCTTTCTACAGATAAATTAAAATTTTAGCTATACTAATCCCCCTTCCCACAATACGGGCACTCTGTATCGTGACGGTAGATGAAAATCGGCTTGACAAACCGCGCTCTGGCACGTGCGCACGATTTATTTCGGTAAGCAGGTCGCGGGGGTCAACGGCCGGCGCGTCGCGACGTCTAATAATAAAGATGCGCAGGCGCAGGTGCACCGAGCACCGGTCGGGGAAGGAGATGCGCACTGACAGATCGACGGTAAAGATCGAAATAGATCTAAGAGGAAAACCTTTTAATCGAATTTACAAATGTTAACAAACTTATAATACTTAACAGACATCCTGACTGTTTAAATTTTATCAAAGTCTTATATGGGTAAGTAATGTGAAAATTAAAATAAAAACTGATTTTGACGAAACTATTACTAATCAATAGAACACTTTTCAAAGTATTAGAAGACATATTATTACGCTTTATTTAATATATGTAAGTATCGAGGGCAAGTAGTAAAAGCCATGTATTGCCCATGGTCAGCCATCTATTGATAGTGTTAATAAAAAAAATGCGTCATAGAAATAATACATTTACCACAATAAAGAACATCAAGATTGGCGAAGAAATATTCGTAGGAATTTTAAAAAATAATGTTAAATTTCGCATTAGTTTCGTTTAAATACTGTAGTTAAAAACAGTTTATTCCAGAATAGTTTGCAGTACATATGGATACATTTAATTTATATCTACTATTGATAGCCCAGTGGCTCAAATTGGACAATAATAAAGAAAACAAAGTTTCTTCTTAACATGTCGTAAATACAGATCACGCCGCCGCGGCTTGGTTGTGAATTTTGCCTCGCATACTTGCCTAGGCCTCCCTCGGCAACAGCTCAAGCCTAGTTCCAATCCCCTAGAGTGGAGTCTTCGAGCACGTTGCTTGCACGGAAACAGTGATACTGAATTTTTCAATCACTAGTGTTACGTCATAACACAGATCACCCCCACACACGTGCACATACATACAAGTAGGTACACATAGTGGAAGGGTTTTATTTTTTTCCCTTATTCGAACTGAGTTAGTTTAGTTTAACTTAGCTGTTAGATCCGAAATACAATATACATGTTTAAGCATGCTTGGTACACATATTGTATATCTCACGACTTCCTATATGTATGAATAAGTTAGCTTAGTTAGATTCCGGATACACAGCAACAGTCCAAGCATCGTGCGCCCTTGAGCTAGTCGTCCATATAAAATCGGGTAAGTGCCTTAAGCGCTCCCCTTAGTATTCGGGTGAAACTGTATAGTTTTATTAAGGCCAATAGCGTAGTCAGTTCAGTTCGGGAAAAAAAGAGAGTGACATAGTCTCACGCGGAACGCTGGCCCGTATACATCTCTGAGTATATACGTAGCTATGTTCAGTGGTGGATACCTTCTATTTAAGTTTCAGTACTTTCAATCCTGTGTATTTCCTAGGTTGATTAGTGCTTTGTTTGTAATTGTTTTTAATACTAACCCCTTCTGATCCCTAAAAATACATATAATAATATAATATTGGTTTATATCTAAATTTGTGGTCTGCGCATCTACATTCAAAGCAGTCAAAACTGTAGGGCGGATTGTACGTATTTACATTGCCAACTGTACTTTTCAACTATGTAAACAAATGGTATATTTTACTCCTTCCAATCTATCGTATAACTTGAATAATTAAAGTACGTTAATCGCTGTATTTACTAGCTATGCAAAGTCATTTTAAATGAGTCTGGTTATATTTTTCAACAGCTTTATCGCTGTATATCGTATAGCGTAAATGGGAACATATGTTCATTCGATTTACCCATGAGAAAATGAGGAGTTAATATCGAAATGGTACACGTTATCTTTTCGGTATCATATTACTTTGTTAAGAAATACAAATTACGTGAAGCTAAAATATTGTTTGTAATTGAAACGTGCATAAATTTATTTATTAGCCTCATTTTATGCCAAAGGGCAGCAAAGATGCTGACGGCCCATCTGATGTTAAATGGTTACCGTCGCCTTTGGAAAACTGCAACACCAGAGACATCACTGTTGTGTTGCTGACCTTATGTGTTTCAATCCCTTTTTGAAGAGCCCCATGTCATAACCCATTCCACAACGCTAGCGCGCGCATATATAAAGCTTCTAGAAACTTTATAGTTGTCGCTATTCTGCTGGACTTTAGAGTATGAGATATATAACGATTCAAATTATCCATTGAGTTTACAATCGACAGCAAATTATTTTTTATCGTTTTGTTTAGAGTGAATGAAATAAAGAGTTTTTCTTTATTGCATCAGCCAACTCCGTGAGATATACAATCCGTCGACAGTCGTTACTGTATTAATAGATAATAAACTGTCTTCGCTTCAACATAAAAATATTATTCCACGATAAATATTAATTACTACTACGAATACGACATACATATTCTGTATCTAAGATAATAAAACAACTTAGTCAAAATATCGTCAAAGCCCTATGGCATTCGAGAAACATGACCGAATTATTAATTACGACTAGGAATAAATTGCCATCGCCGCAAATCACAACCTTAATATAACGTACCATTGCGATTTAATTACAAAAAAAAAACACAAACTTAAATCAAGAGAATCGTTAATGAAACAATTACGACTTTCTAAAGACGTAAACGAAGATCCAGCAATAAATTCGTCGATTTCATAATCAATTATTAAAATTATAGTCTAGTTCTTAGGAAAGAGAGTAGTGACTGTTAATGGCCCTGTCAGCTTCATTTTAGATATCCTTTTGACATAAAATCATATGATATTATTTATGTAATCAACATTATAATACAAAAATGTATGAAAGAGGAAATAATGACAAAACAAATTCAAATGACTACAGTTTATCCAAGATAATCTCCGAAACAGCTGAATGGAATTGAACGGGCTTTTACTAAACTTTTCAAATTATTATGTAGGCTATATATCGCCACACTGTAAGTAGTGACGAAAACGTGTAACAAAGATAACATAAACTCATTAAAACAATTATGTAAGTTAAGAAGAAATGAAGATTAAAAAAAAACAGGCAAAGAAATTAACTTGGATAGAAAAGGTGTTCCCATGAAACATCAAAACCATTTTGACAAGAACGACCTTGCCAGCACCAGTTGGTATAGAATAAAAATTAATATGAAAGGACATTTCGATTACCGCATCGAGTTAAGCAAATCAGACAGAAACGTGCTAAGAATAAGATAATAAATATTTACATGGAACCGGTGTAGAAGTACATGAGTTTAATGAATCTACAAGAAGCGAAACAGATTGGCAAAGACTAAATGATGCTAGTGGAAGCGGTTAAGGAATAAAAAGGTTGTGTGCATTTGGGTTAAACGGGAGACAGAATTCTTCTTTTTTTTTTTTTTTTTTATATAAGTTCGGCAAAATGACTGTACGATACCTGATGGTAAGTACGGTACAGTCCAAAAACAACGGCGACTGTCGGTGTTAAATACCAACGGCAGTCGTCGTCATCATGCCGACCTGCAAAAGTGCCTCTTCACGCCTCTTATATGTTTTTCTATGTCATTCTGGGTTGGAAATCACCGACAGCGGCACGAATTAGAAAATCATAACAAAGTGCACTGCGTCTGGCGTAGAGACGAGAATGCTCACAAAAATATGATATGATGAGAAGTGAATTAAAATATATAAATATATATAGAAATTAATTCTTCTAATCTTTGTCATGTATTCAATTAGAATTTTACCGAAGTTTTTTGCCGAAATACCTTTTTAGCAGGTGGTCAGAGTCTTTGGTAATACTTTCTCTTATTCAGCCATGATTTTTGTTGTTTATTTACCTTTTAAGTAATTGTGTTTTATCATACAGGTTAATAATGGGTTTCTTTTATTTTTCTTTTTACTGTTTCTATCCTGCTCTTCGTATATTTCTTTCTCTGTATTTTCCATATTTTCTATACCATAATGCATACCCACTGCTGTTCAACGAACCCTCCCCTTCTTCCCCCGAGTTTGAAAATGTTGTTGTGCCTACTGCTATTCCTTTTCTTTACTTCTCTTCTTTATTTTGCTGTTATAGTTTGAAACCTTCCTATATTGGCACATCTTTTGGTTTCCCTATCGCATTTGGTTGCAGTTGCACTTCTGAGGTCGATAAATACCAAAAGCGAAGCCCATCTCTAGTTTCTTGCAATCAAGGAGTAACTGAATAGATGTCACAGTGAATCAAGATCCTTAATAAGCATGAAGGATGCCAAATAAGGTATCGACCCGCTCAGCTTGATTATAAGGCTGTATTTATTTACCTTAAACGCACGCCTCAGATTTTACTATACAAGCAACAGTATTATTTTTGGACGTTGAAAAATATATGATAGTAAGTAGTAGATATTAAGTAAAGGTCATTTCATTTATTTCAATTTGAACATTTTTTATTTGCAATTTATTTACTGTTTATTAATTGACCGAACATTCACACCTATATATACATATTAAATTATTGTGCATTTTTGTACTATTACTCAGTACTTTAAAAAGGGTAAAATGAGTATTAATATGACGCGCTTCAAGATTTCTTTGTTTATTGTAGTAAGCCAGTATCTTTAAAATGAAAATAATACACTAAAGACATATAAAAGGTTGAAGCCACCTTCATCATCATCTTACCCTTATCCCACCTAAGTAGGGTCGGCACAACATGTTTTCCTTTTCCACTCTCCTCTGTCAGATGTCATCTCAGTATTCACACTTTTTATACACATATCGTTTTTCACACAATCCATCCATACCTTTTTCGGTCTTCCTCTACTCCTATATCCGTCCACTTTCAAACTCAAAACTTTTCTTGTTACATGACTTTCATCTCTTCTCATAATATGCCCGTACCATGCTAACCTACTACTCCTCAACTTCTCTGTCACTGGTGATATTTTCAAACTTCCTCTGATATACTCATTCTTAATCTTATCCATCCTTGTTACACCACACATCCATCTTAACATTCGCATTTCTGCCACATGTAATCTTTTCTCATCCGTCTCTTTCGTAGCCCAGCACTCGGATCCATATAACACGGCTGGTCTTATTATAGTTTTATACACCTTCCCCTTGAGTTTCAACGGCATTCGTGGGTCACAAACCAACCCAGACACCTTTCGCCAATTCATCCACCCTGCATTTATCCTATTCCTCACGTCCTTGTCTATTCCACCGTCATTTTGGATTAATGAGCCGAGGTACCGAAAATTGGAGCAGGCTGGTAAGAATACACCGTTTAAGGTAATATGACAAAAACTGGATGGACCTCCGAAGTCACAGAACAAATGTTCAGTTTTCATCCCACTAATCTTTAAACCAAAATTCTCCAGTTTCTGTTGCCATTTCTCCAGCCTACTCTGGACCTCGGCAGCATTTTCACCAACAAGAACAATATCATCAGCGAATAGCATACACCAAGGGGCTTCCTCCTGTATGTCTGATGTTATTGCATCCATGACAAGAAGGAATAGATAAGGACTTAAAGCTGATCCCTGATGCAAACCTACAGCCACATGGAAATTGTCGGTAATTCCAGCCTCGGACCTAACATGTGTTTGAGCTTGACTATACATACAACGGACAAGTTGTAAGTACTTCCCAGGCACTCTTTTCTCTTTCAGCGCCCACCACAGAACATCCCGAGGTACTCGATCATATGCCTTTTCCAGATCAACAAACACCATATGTAAGTTTTTATGTACACGTCTGTATTTTTCGCACAGCTGGCGAAGTGCGAAAATGGCATCTGTTGTCGAACGCCCAGGCATAAACCCGAATTGATTCTCAGTAACTTCAGTTTCATCTCTTATTCGTCTCGCTATCACTCTTTCCCAGACTTTCATACTATGTGACATAAGCTTTATCCCTCGATAGTTATTACAGTCCTGTACATCACCCTTATTCTTAAAGATAGGCACTATTATACTATTGTACCATTCATTTGGGATCTCCTCCTCTTGCAATATCTTATTAAAAAATAAAGTCAGCCACATCCATCCATCTATCTTTAGAAACTTCCATACTTCAATAGGTATACCATCTGGCCCTACTGCTTTTCCGTTCTTCATACCATTCACAGCTTCTCTTACTTCTTCCTCTTTTATCTCCTGTACAACACCTAAATTTAACGGTACAGCCTCTAGCTCTCTGGGCCAATCATTTTCTTCATTCATCAGTTTTTCAAAATATCCCTTCCAACGACTCTTTATATCCTCATCATTCGTCAAAATTTTTCCTCCACCGTCTTTTATACATTTAACGTGTATAATATCCCTTGTATTCTTTTCTCTTGCTTTTGCTAATCGATACAAATATTTTTGTGTTTGTGAGCTCTCCAGTGATTGGTACAAAACATTTTGTACTTTAGCTCTAGCAATAGCAACCTCTTTTTTTGCTTTTTTCTTACATTCTGCATACATGTTTCTCTTATTTTCTTTAATCGTGCTATCCCTGTCATCAACACTCTTCCACTCCTTAAAAGCTGTTTTCTTTTCTTTCAAAGCCTCTTGTACCTCTTTGTTCCACCACCAAGTGTCCTTATCTATGTTTCCTCTTCCTTTCGTTTCACCAAATACATTCCTTGCCACGTTCTTTATACATGTCGCCATTTCATTCCAACATTCATTCACTGTTTTCGATTCCATATCTTTCATTTCTATCATTTTGTTAACAACTTTTGTCCTAAATTCATTCGCATGTTCATCTTTTTCTAACAAACACCATTTAATTCTGGTTGGGGGTCTGGACTTACTTCTGTCCAGATGTAATTTTATTTTTAAATCTAACACTAACAAATTATGTTGAGTAGTTAATACCTCTCCAGGCAAAACCTTGCAATCTTTCACTATTTTAATGTTATTTCTTCGTAGTAGAAAGTAATCAATTTGGGTGGTGTGATTACCACTGTTATATGTGATTAGGTGCTGATCTCTTTTTTGGAAAAAAGTGTTAACTATTGCAAGATCAAAAGCAATTGCAGCTTCTAAGATACTTTCCCCTTCTTTGTTTTTATTCCCAAAACCCCACCCTCCATGCACTCTCTCATAACCTCCATTCTCTTTTCCCACATGCCCATTAAAATCGCCTCCGATATATACATCCTCATCTTGTGTAATATCCATCATCACCCCATCAAAGTCTTCCCAAAACTTCTCTTTTAAAACTTCACTACATCCAGCTTGAGGTGCATATACACTCATTATATTTACCGTTATCTTTCCTATCAATAACTTCACCAATATTAATCTATCATTCACTCTTTTTACATCCGTTACGCATTTCTTAAACTCACTGTCTAAAACAATCCCTACACCATTTCTCTTACCGTTACTCCCACAGTAGTAAAATTTATATCCAGCACCAATCTCTCTCGCTTTCGTCCCTTTCCATCTCGTCTCTTGCAAACAAGCCACATTTATGCGTCTTTTTTGTAATACATCCGCTAATTCTCTTCCCTTCCCAGTCATTGTCCCGACATTCCAACTTGCAAATCTCAATCTTACATCACGAATTCGTTTCTTACTTAGCACCCTATCCTGAGGTAACCCTAATCCACTTCGCATACTTATCATGTTGTGAAGTATGCTTTGGCTTAATTTTTACGATCGGCCGCCTGCCTGTCATCAACCCTCTTTGGGATCAACACGTAATATTCTAAATATAATTAATCATAATCCTAACAAAATACATATTGAAATAAAAACTAATAATAATCACTAGATACGAATACAATTTTAGAGCTAGAAACTAAAATAAATAAAATGAAACTTCCTTTCCACTATTACTTCGGATTACTTCTGAGCAGTGCAAACGTATGGCATCAACAATCCTTGCTCAATATTACGGTGTGTGCACTTCGTACTGCTCCTTATAATCTCCAGTCAACAGTATGTCGGTATAAAAGTGAAACTATTACGAAATATTCCAATATTTTAGATATTTACTGCCAAAATCAATTTTTAATGAATTTATAAATTATTTTACATGTTTGAAGCCACCTTCATGCTTCTTAAATGGAGCAAAATTTCATTCAATATATATATATGTATCATTCATTCATTTATCATATGTATTCATTTTATTTTGCAACGCTAAATTTGTATACCCTTTATAGAGACTCATTTGGTTCATTCGTTTGTTTTTGTAGATATACTGCCGCAAATTATCCCTTCTAAAAATGGGATTCCTTTTTTGAATGCTAATCTGCTATGTATAATTTAATTTAAAATGACCCAGCTAGTTGGAGCAGAAGAGCTTTGGATCATCAGAACATAAATTACAAGGGTATATAATATAAGAAAACAAACGGCAACATCAATCGAAAGTGAAGGCAAGGCGCACCTGCAATTTATCCGTGACCGGTCGGCGGCTAGGTTTAGCCGGGTCACTGTGACGATTTATACCGTTAGACACCTTCACAAGGAACGTTTTTTTTTTAGTCGCAAACCGCAAAACGTGAGATCGTACCCCAAAAAGTTAATGTTCGTTTTCATTTTCATTTTAGTAGTCTATTTCTGTTGAATGGCCTAATCTACTGTTCATTTCGATATTCTTGTAACATTGATCTTGGGCCATATATTTTATGTTGCATGGAAAAGACGATTTACTTACCTTGAGAATGTAACAGCGAACAAGTATGCTGTCCATTTTTTAAGCTCAGCCACTATTAGTAGCTAATTAAACTTGGGGAATGCTTGATACTCCTCGTATCTCTGTGCGCATTGGAATCCATATCTTTCAGATAGAAATACAACAGCGTGGACACTGCTACATTGTGATAGAAATAATGAAAGCTATGGCATTACTCTAAACCTTACCCTTACAAAATTTAGGGATTTTTTTAGTAATAAATGCACGTAAAAATATTATTTTGATGATATGTCAGTTCTAATTAAGCATAGAAATTACAGTAATTATAATATAGTTTTACTAAAACTACCTTTTTTCACGACCGCTATTACACAGGTGAAAAAAAACATGCTATAGATACTGAATGTTTCCGCGAACAACTCTTTTATACAAGCATAAAAATAATTAAATACGTAAAGAACTCCGACTCAAGTACTTTTTCATTCTACATAAAAACGTAGCAATTCTGCGAATCATAATTGACAGCCATTATAAACTAATAATACTAAATCATCATACGATAAATTATTTCATATATAAAATAGCAGTGATGCATGAAATGTTCCAAGCCTAGTTAGTATAATAACTCGCTCGGAATCCGCGTTAAAAGAGTTTTACTCCAAAACCTGAAAGCCTCAGTTTTAGGCCTGGAATCATGTAATAATGTTGGGTCTCTATTTGAACTCAGCTGCTCAGCTACCAGTCACTGTCACTTAACGTGGTAACCCGGCTATTGTCTAGTTCGTGAGAAAGTAAAAAAAGGTGTTAATTTTATATAAAAGGCCAAGCGCATTGCTTACACCCATAATACTCTCCTGCCTACGTCCAAACAATACAGAGTCAAGTTCGCCAAATAAACAACCTATCCAAATGAACCTGATCGAAATATTAAAGTAAACGCGTGAGTCACTGCCGCCTGTCATACCGGACACCACAATGAGATGAGAAAAACGCTAGCAAACGTGGTACGGAAAAAACTCGGCCCACTGAAACTAACCGTTGCAGACTCGATTGAGTAATAATGCATGAATTATTTACGATGTGGTAATGTCGCGGCAGGCCTTTTTAGGCGATCTCAGCGGGCCGGGTTACACTCGGTGTTGCCCAACTTTATCGGTCTATGTCGAAATTAACGATTTTTGGAGCGAAATGTTATTGAGCATGGTCGTCAAAAGTAAGTTACAACCACGTTCTCGATGTATGAATAATATACTAGTCTATGTGTGCGCATACATTTATCTATAATAAAATAACATAACTTTTATATAAGATTATATATTTTGCATCTCCTATTGGTTTTATACGTCAAACTAAATTCACTTCTTGCGATTATACAGACTGATCAATAGCCTGTAAGAGACCCACTGCAGGGCCATAGGCATCTTCCCGAAGGAAGGTATGGGCATAATCACCACGCTAGCCAACAACGTATTGGCCATTTCAAACTCTGAAAAATCCACAGTTCTGCGTTTATCTCTCACACGATGGTACTACAAGAACTATTTCTCAGGTTCGAGTTTAAATTAGCTAGTGCACGCGAATTTCGAACAATCTTTGGCGCATTTATTTATTTCTATTTTAAGTGATCTTCGCATAATAGATAAGCATTGAAGTATAATATAACGACATAATCGGATAGTTATTCCAAAATATGTCATAGTATTATAAGGTCAAGAAAAGTGAAAAGTAAACTGTATAATAATGTTAATATAATTAATTAATTAAATTAAATATTAAAATGAAAATAAAGTATGTTAAACTGTCTTCAAAGAGATAAAAATAAAGCCAGTGTGTTATTTCTCGCGTCTATTATACTTCACCATTAAAACTTTACGATATTACCTATAGACACTATATACAAACGACTACAGCTCATGCAAAATAAAATAATATAAGGTCATTTGCTAAGGCTATTTTTTTATTTTATTCCGCTAAGGAATCGATTAATAGGTGTTAAGATTAATTGAAATTACCTATTTAACTATATATCTTGATAATTACAGTAAATTCACACTGATAAAGCTGGTAACACCGAGTCGAGAAATTCTACGAAAGTGTATTTTACGTTCTCAGCTGTTACAATACGTTTACGAAAAGATTTATTGACGCAACGTGTTTCCATTGAGTGTTTTTTTTTTTCGTACGCATAGCAAAGGTTTAGCATTTCATGAACTGTGTATATCTAAATTGTTTTTTTTTTGCTCGTCGTATGATTGTTGCATGTTTGTGACTATAGTAATAACCTAGATGTTGCTTGCGATGCTGCTCTTTTTATTGTAGCGGGACAAGGTGACTAAACTACACCTGATGGTAAGCTGAAGGCAGTCAGCACTTTCGTGCCGGCCTGCCAACCTCACGACAGTTGAATGTTAGTGGACTGAGGCAGAGATGAGCAAACAAAAAGAGTCACTGGAACTGTTTTATCACTATGTACCTGGTGGCAGCGGTCCAATCGGGTGCAGGCATTATACCACCGCGATTCACTATTGGATATTAGCAAAGAACAAAGAAAATGAGACCTTCTTCTCTTTACAGTAAGACTATTTTATGAAATAAAATGACAACTGAACGTCAATCTGTCAATTCTGTCAATTTTTTTGAAGATCCTCGTACCGGCTTCTGTCTCACTCACTCTTCTATATGGAAAGTATTTAATCCAAAATTGTCACTTTTCCACACAATTTTTTAAATATATTTTTTTATGCAAACTTTGTCGTAGCAATTTCAAACACAACAAAAAAATATTAGCCTCGTAGATGCAGCCTTTCTGAAAAGTGAAACTCTTATATGTATTTGGCAATTGATTTTTTTTATATACATATAATACAACATACAACACACCTTATTATAACATGAATAGGTTAGGTTATACATCAATCAATATCGGAACGCGACACGCGTAAGCTTACATGTATAAGACACCTTGAGGTTGCGATCCAACCGGAGTACTGCAAAGCCCTACCACCCTGAAAACCTCATTCAATTGATGACTGAGGATTGTAATAGCGACACCAACCTAAGACCCATTGGCAAATTGGCATTTCGATGAAATTTATCCGAGTTTCCAGAAATGAAAAAATGACTCGATTTAGGCGAGGTTACTCAAACCTCGTTTTCCACATAACTCACAATTTCTATTCGTTCAGGTTGTGAGTTACACAACGTTCCTTTAAAGGTACTGAGATATAGGGTTACCAAAAATACATTTTTTTTATGTTGCTAATAATATTTTCAGTTCCTAATCAATGTTACCAGAAATGAAAAACATGACTCGTTATTAACGAGGTTACTCAAATCTTGTATTACACATAGCTCACAATTTTCATTCGCTCAGGTTGTTGTAAGTTACAGAACGGTCCTTTAAAGGTTACCAAAAAAAAAATACAATTTTGTTAATGTTGGTAATAATATTTTCAGTGCTCTACTTAGAAGACTGAATACACTTAGGTCATGAACCTGCACAGGGAAAGTATCTAGCAGGTGGATGGCAGACGTTAACATGTGAATGCCCTACATCACTCTGCTGCTACATATATGGAATCAGTCTACAAAAACATATTTAATAAATATTACAAAGTTACTTGAACAATTAATTAAACTGCATCTGCTACCTCATTGTTATACAATATTTAACTTATAAATTTACTAATTACAATTAAACTATAGTATGCTTATAATAGGAAAAGCCTGCGGTTTCGTTCTTGTTGATATGCAGTGTAACATTTTATAACAATAAAATGCAGTTGAACTTCACCTAGTACTTATAGTAAACAGATAGCATAAAAATCTTCTCCATGCAAATGCACTCAGATGTAATAATTTACATGAACACAAGCCAAACGGTATTGGACTTTACGCGTTTCGGATATACGGACACTCACTTTTATATATTTAGATCACAATTTAAATTAACGAATTTATTTATACTAGCCACCGCACCTGACTACCTCTGCGTTTGTATCTTTACAAATAATGGCATCATGCATAATATTCGCGTAACTTTTAACTTTTTTGCAGCGCACACCGGAATGGCACTCTGGTGGTAGTATTTTTCCACTTTACTTGACATCTATCTTTGAATTTTGGCCAAGTTAAACAATTTATATCGAAATTATAGCCTATGTGTTATTCTGAGATGTAAACTACATTACTGTCAAATTTCATCAAAAACCGTCGAGCAGTTTTTGCATAATAGGGTGACAAATATTCATTCATACTCACAAACTTAATAATAATCACTATACATATTTTATTGCACACCTTGGAAATAAAAAAAATTAAACGACAATTAACTGAGGCGGTCTTATCGCTTAGAACGATCTCTTACAAGGAAACCTTGGGATAGATTTCATTTTTTGAATATATCACCCGGTGGTAAAATGAAACTACACATCAAAATATAAAGACAATAGAGACATAAATATAGAAAAAAAAAACTCCTAACATATAAACCCATGATTAATTATGTATATTGAAAACACAAGCAGTACATAATAAAATAAAATATCGTGCTTTCATTACCTTGGAAACACAATATTTCATCCTGGTTTCGGTATTAGGTACAGTAAAAACAACTTCAAAGCAGCGAGCGGTAATACGGATGAAGACATATTTTAAATACTGTCACAGATATAGCTTGCCTAATATGAGATGGAAGTGAGCTCTAAAGGCCTATTTCAAAGTGCAAGCGGTTGCAGGTGTAAACGCGGGTGTGTGTAGTTCAAATGTACGTAGACGCTGCTAGCATTCACAGTGATGGTAGTGGTGTCTACGTACATTTGAAGTACACGCGCCCGCGCCCTTATCCGCACCCGCCTGCGCTCTGAACCAGACCATAGCCGTACAGCTTGGACCGTAAATCATTTATTATAAAATTCAGCGGGACAGACAGGAAATTTGAGTAAATTCAAAGCCTCATCGTTTATAATCATCAATAGAGAGAAACTAATCACGATAGACGATTTGGTTAAGACCAGAATACGTATTTGATGATCGCTGACGATGGAAAAGAGATTGCGATGTAATCCAATCAGTTGTGAAATAAAATTGAGTTGGAAAACCAAAAACATAAAAGGAAAAAAGCCTTTCTAAAATCGACAGTATTAATACCACCAATTCTTGGGCTGGGGTGAATAGGGATTTTTTATACTTTATAAATCTTAACGTTTGAACACGATCTCATCTGATATTAAATGACGATGTGGACTAAGATTGTAAATACGCTAAACCTATAGGAAGACTGGCTCACAAATACAGCTGCCAGAACACACCAACAGGTGCTTGACGACTGATTTCCAACCTGTAGATAATAGCTAGTGAGGCGGACTTAGAAAAGCCCTAACACCACGCTATAGTTTTATGACGATGTTTACGTATATATGTAACTCAGTTGCAAGGATTCGAAGCTACGTCGAACGATGCAATGTCCGACCACAAGCCATCATTATCGCTTGAACTTTACCCAACGGAGAAACAAACTGATTATTATTATAGTCTATAGTAAAGGGTACCAACCCTAACGTGACCCAATAGTTGGTTAATGTCCATGTCGTCTTGGTCAACATATGGACGATCCGTTCTCTTCACATAAATATACTTACGCGATATCTATACAAAAATTATTTTAGGAAATCGTATTACTTACCTCATTACCGAACCGGTTCGTTAAATGATAGTCGCGGAATCGAATTTTGTTGTTATGAGCACGGAAACGATCGATCATTACGAGTATACCTACTTCCTAACAACGTACTATCTAAACATGTCGACGAAACAAATGGAAAATATTGAAATTGATATACATCTTATTGAATATTAATATATATACTCGAGGAAAAAAGTTTTTAAGTTACCAAAAAATTAAACTAAATAAATTATAACCACATATGTCATTCCCGTGGAAGAACGAAAGCTTTTGGCAAGTGAATGAAGTCGCGGACAACTACTAGGAGTACATAAATATATAATATGTAAATCCATTTTATATTACGGTGGTAAAGATTTGGCAGCGCACAGTCGTTCTTTACTACAACAAACAGACAACCGTCTATATCTTAAATAATCATCGGCACAGAAATACTTAACATGTTTTATGACGTCACTATTAAGGTTAATCGAAAATAGCATAAAAAGTTACACTACTCCAGTCGTAGTGATTTTGGAGATTACAATTATTTTAAGATGAATAAGGATGGCCAAATTGTAATTCTAGCTTTTTGCAGTGCTCAGTTGGCTAGCTATCGGCATCAAACCCAGTTCATATTAGACGTAATGCATTGACATACTGTTCCTCTACAAAGCAATCTGGATCGCCCTACTGTTTAACCATCCTTTGGAATACTTTTTACTATTGCATAATTTTTATTACATTGTAATATTAAAGCATAGTAATGTTACATCTTAAATACAGTTACATTATTTTGATTTCATAGATATATTTTAAATAGATTATTAGGCAACGAGACAGCGAGAATACCCGAAGACCTCGGGTAAGACAGTGCTTTTCCTTTTAACTTTCGTGATACTTATGTGAGAGTCGGTTTTATACGTGGTCATGATGAGAACGACATACAGATATCGACTTAATGCTGAATCAAAATAAATATGAAAATTGAACAACATCGATTGTAAAATCGACTTAATTCGCGACCAGAAAACAAGCTCATTCGTGACACCAATCAATTAATAACACAATAACCTTTCTGCCTGTATTAATGAGATTTCCTTTTTTGAACGCAGTCCTCTGGATAACTTAATAGGGTATGTGGAACTATAAGTGTATAGTGCAGGAGAAATGTAAACCTGGGATATACGATTATTGACTACAGTTATTCCATTCGACGCGCTGCGACCGTCAATAAACAAGGAGAATTTACTAACCACAGTTTAAGCTGTCATTTGAGTTTTACGAAAGCGTGCCATATTGAATCGGATAGTGTTCTCTTTAATAATAACGATATCAACATTGTAGCTGCTACCAATTTCAGAACAAGATATTATAATAAACTTTATGTGCTACTTAACGGGCTATTTTAAGTATAGGTACGGTAATAAAAAACGGTAACTCGTAAATGCATGAAATTAACTGGAAGCAATATGCAGTCATTATTTTCATAAATAACTATTTATCACCTTTTTAAAATCTTCAATGTAAAAAAGAAATGAAGAGTGAATTTCCTCCTCCAAACGGACTGATCTCCAACTGAGATTTTTTTTGTACTTAAAGGAACAACTGGATAGCTCTTAGCTACGGTTAGATCCGATAGGTAGCGTTGTTGTCGAGTTCTAGTATTTTTATATTTTCTTATCCAATTTATTTTTGATATACTTTTTGTGTCAGTACTTACACTAGAATAACATATAATCTCATACTTTAAGCCTTCCAACATTACGGGATTAAGAGTGACATTTCTGATTTCTGGCAATACATTATAATCTTTTCAGGAGATTTTAAAATCAAATTGAGATATGAGCCTCTTTCAAAGATTTTCATGACTTCATCACAGCGTCTGCGTCTATTTAGATAGAGAAATATTTGAAGAAGGCAAAACGTGACTGTACCACGTTAAAAAATGAATTTAGACACGAATAACCCAGTCATAAATATTAAAAAAATAATCACTAATTACAAAAATGTATTACGACATATCGACGGCAATTATTTTGGGATAATTAATACCATAATTCAACCTGTGCTTTATCGACCCAATTTGAACCAATTCTGCAATAGTTATGACATAAGGAACACGCAACTAAGGTTGGTTCGGATGCCTCCCACATATAATTTTGTGGATAGGGAGAGATTACATTAAAAAATCAACGAAATGTTAGCATATGTTACTATAATGACACATACTCAGGATCCTTCGTAGAGCAAATATCTTTAAACCAGTGAATAAAAAATAGCCGTTTTATTATAGTGACAGGTTTCTTAGAAGAACAGTAGTAAGTTACTACTGAGCCAAGAGGACGAGTGACGATAGTTATCGATTCTGTGTCCAAGTATTAAATACTCGTTATATGTATTTCAGATATTTATCTAACATAATAGAAGTCATGCTCCCTTCCAAATAAAACGGCAGTGTCTAAGTGTGCGCTGATAAAAAAATATATTATGAAAACCATATGTGACCATAAAAAAATCAGTTTTATTTCAAATAAGTCGTCAGAGAAATGTTTACCGATCCTATAATGGTACATCCGTTAGACGAAAATGAATTAGAATATCGCACTAAAACTAACAGTCCGAAAACGGTTCCAAAGCGTCTGATAACCGTTATTTTTAGGGTTGTCACCTTTTATTTGATTAATTAAAGTATATTGGTTACTAAAGCTGGTAAAAAGAGTATACTAATATCAAAATAAATTGTGTTATAAGACATCAGTGGAAATGAGTCTACTTACTAGCTAAGTAGCTAGATCTATCTTAAAATTAACTGTGAAGATTATTGATATTTTATTGAAATACTTAAATTAATATTTAAAATTTACCTCTAAGATTATAAGTATTTTCATTTACTATACTATTTTCATAAAGCATAGTAAATTATTGCTGGAAATAACGTAGAACATTTTCTTTTGACAGTGTATATATGACATAACGATTATGAAATATATATTGTGATATATAGATTTGAGTGCTGGGCTACGAAAGAGACGGATGATAGAAGCTCACATGTTGCTGAGTCGCGAATACGAAGATAGGTGTATGATGAGACAAAAATGTAATAAGATAACGAATGAGATTATTAGAAAAAGTATTAAAAAAGCACTAGGTATAGAGAAATTGGTGAGTAACAGGTTAGCGTGGTACAGGCATATCATGAGTTAGGATGAAAGGCATATAACTAGAATGTTAAGCATGAAAATGGATGAATGTATGAATGGAGATAGTCCGAAGAAGGCATGTATATTTAAATTGGTGAATACTGAGATGACAACTTATAGAAGGAAGTGGAAGAATTAACCATGTTGTGCCGACCCTAATGAGGTAGGATAAAGTAAGATTATCAAGATTTTATGTATAATGTACAGGTGTCAACCCTAGCTAAAAGGTATATTGGAACGGTAGCGTAGTCCCGCCCGCGCGTTGCTCGGATTACGTCTGCGCGGGCGCATAGTTAAGTATTCAATGTCAGATAGCGAGAATCGCGAAATGATTCTGCATTGTATCTACCTATGTTAGCTAATAAGGTGTTGCCACACGTTTTGATGTTAGGATTCATTATTATAAGGCCATTGGCATTCCACAGATATTTGTATATCAATGATATTTTGATTCACTTCTAATTCATATCTCGATCTAGTAGCATATGATTCGGAAAAATATAGTTTTGTTTTTTTTTTTAATATTTTTGCCGGAACACATGTTTCTATGTGTTTATTGATACTCTTTGAACTTGAGATATAACTAACCGGGTGGATATTAAAATACCACAATGTTTTTATTTACCGAAAGCTCAGATTCATTCTAAGATTCAAAACCTATATCAATGAATACGGTGTCCTAATATAATTACTTAAAAAATTATGTTATATATTTAATGAGATGTCGCGGTGGTCAAGTGGTTTGACTAGTGGAATGTCGATTCAGCATGTACCAATGAATTTGTCGGAATTCACATAAATTTACTAATTTAAATTGGTAACACTATCGACTGACGGTGAAGGATAACATCGTCAGGAAACCAGAACCTGAGAAATGTTCTTTAAGTACCTTTGTATGTGGCGAAAAATACTAGAATTATGGATGTCTTGGAATTCGAAATCGCTAGTAAACTGGCGTGGAGATAGTGCTCATATCTTCCTTCGCGAAGAGGCCTACGGTCTTGCAGTGGCTTTCTTACAGGCCGATGTGACGATTTAATGAAATGATTAAAAACCACTACCTACTAAAATACAAAATTAACGACGTTAAAAACAGCCAATATTTTATAATACTTAAACAGAAAAGGTTATACCAAAATTATCTGAGTAATTATACATAAATTATTGAACACACTTTTGAGAGATAATATTACCTCGAACAGGACACGTTTCTAAATTGGACGGCTTACCTGAAAACAAGAAAAAAGCATTAATTAAATAAAACTGGGTGTTAAATACACGTTACAAAGTGTACTATACTATATGCGCTGTTTAAAGTTTATTTTGCGCGAGTTACAATTTAAATTAAGTGCCAACTAAAATATATAGGTCCATAATTTTAAGGTATATGAAGGACTTTTTAACTCTGTACTACTTATTCTTTACAGTTTTAGGGTTCTTTGACCATCTTAGATGAATTTATCCACGTTTTCATTGTTAAGTCTCCATTCTGAAACTACATTACATTGATTTCATAACCTTTGAAGACTACATCACAACTCAGATAGTCACTTTTGTGTGAACTGTGAACCCCTAATGTGGCGTTAAATATTTTGCTATATTACATTTAGAACCACGCATTATGAAAATTATTTGGAAATTCTTGTATTTCAAATCTGTTTCATAAAATCGGTAGTAAATTACACGGTTTAGATTTTACGTAGTTACATTTTTTTATCTACCCCACCAGCGTTATATGTGTGTGCAATGTCTGAATTACCCTAAATAATAAGAATCGCTTTTGAAATCGTTCTCGGCGGGTGGTTGAGTTACTTAAAAATAAGTTCTAAATATTTTTAATAATATCTAAGCTGTATGTAAGCCCTTTCCAAATTAGGACTTCCTCCAAACACTCCTCCACCAAAAACGATAAAATATGTACGAAAGGATAAACCAGATCGAGTTGCATGCCGCTTCTTCTTGATAACTGAGTTGTGTTCCGAACTGGTAGTGGTTTTGACTTTCATAAGCACCTTTTCAGGTCCTAAATCGAATAAGAATTTTTGAATTTCAAAAAATTATCCTAAACTAAAAACTATACTTGAAAAGATATTTGGTTTTGTCTTTTCAACGCTTCTTTTGATAAATCAATATCGCCCTAATGGCTTTTAAACATTGTCGAAGTATATTTACGCGTGGCCATTTTATATTATAGTAAAATATTAGTTATCTTAATAAATCCTGTTTTGTAGAACATTTAGTAGCAACTGGAAATTAAGCCTTCTGGCGTACAAAAAATTGACTTCACAACTCGGACCTTTCGAGCTTTCGCACTTTTTTATCAACATGAATAGGGCTCACTTTTATTACATAATTTATATTTCAACAGACAACTGACGAAATTACAATTTCTATCAACCATGTCGTTTGTTAGTGGAGTTGGTTAGCGTTAGATTGCGTGTAGGCGTCGTGGCCGCGCCCCAGTACCGCTCTATGCAAACAATCAATGAACGACAAATTAAATATTTATAAATCGTGACGACATTTCGACCACCATTGTTGGCAAGTAATGAGTATTGGCCAACACCTTAATGCAGAATTAAATATATTTAACGGGTGTGAAGATTTTGTGAAGGTGCGGCAATTGCTCAAACGCTGTTTGAGCAAATATACAATTGACGGTGTACGACCCGTTGGCAAAAACACAATTGCGAATTTGAAAGTAACGTAATTGTTTATTTTTCAGAATATTATGGAATTTATTAATTACAATTTATTTTGAAAACAGAACCTTTTTTCTAAATATATCTGCTACATAAAAGCCTTTCACGTTTTGAAGGCGCAGGTTAACCCCGTGTACTAGCCTTCAAACAACACCGTACTCTATGTTTATCTTATTACCGCGATATTTGTTCACATCCGTCATTAAATATCAAAAACGAGATTGTAAACAATCGCTATTAGCTCAATGGTTTTTTTATATTTCAACAGTACATTTGTAATTTTAGGAAAACTCTGTGAATTTTAATTCTCCTTAATAAACGTAACCTTAAAATAAAGGTAACCTTAAAATCAGTAAAGTATTATAATAGTTAAGAAATAATGATAAACCTATTTAAGCTCTAATTAATATTATAAATAGGAATGCGAGTTTTTGATATTAAAAGTTTTTTGTAACTACTTCACTAATTATCATGCATTTTGCATACACGTTGTCATGAAACAAAAAAGGAACATAAGGTACTCTTCATCTAAAAAAATTACCGTGCCTAGGTCAAATCTACATTACCGCGAGCGAAACTGCGGTCAAAAACTAGTACAAAATAATAGCCAACAATCTATCTAGACAAAACAGGTAGTTCCCAAGAAACAACAAAACCATACGAAAACCAAGCCGCAGGCACCAGCTAGTTACATAATTCAGACGGCATCAAAATAAATTACGTCATCGAATAAATTTGTCAAACGGAAGATATATATGAACTAGAAGTGAACAAGATCGTAAACTTGTCTTATTCATTAGAAAAACACGAGCTAATGTTGTAATTACTTAGGGAGAAACAGAATCGAAGTACGCCCTCCGGAAGTAGTTAATAGCCGATCTAGTATTATATCCGCAATACGTAATTATCGGTACACCTGTGTTGGTTTACGATTGTTAATTGTCGTGTAATCAGACGGTGTTTTAAAATGTATTAATATAATTCTATGTTGATTCTGAAACATGTTTATGTGTGGGAACCTTGATATAATATCTCATGCATTTAATAAACGTCGCAATGGAGAACAAAAGTATACGAGACAAAACATTTAAAATAATAAAAGAAAATGAAAGACTTTTTACACACAACATATGCGATGTAACATACTGTGTGTATTATTTAGTTAGTATTTTGAAAAATATATATATATTACTAGCAGACCCGGCGGACTTTGTACTGGCCTAACAATAAAAAACATATACTTATGTGCATGAAATGCTTAAGGTAACAAATGTATCCAATTTGATAAGGATTAATACTGTATCCGTCTAAATAGCCTTCCAATTACCTCATTGTATGTGATCATGTTTGTAAAAGACTAGATGGGTATAGTAAGCTATCCTTACAAGATAGGTATATGCCACCACCTCACACTTTCTTGTAAATCTACAAAAGCGAAATATCTCGCTATGCATTGTTTTATTATATCTCGCAAGAATCAGACAGCGTTTTCGATGAAAGCTTCGAAGTGGCTTGATATTTTCCAACACTTCCAACAATTATCGTTATATTTCAACCAATTTACACAAAACCTTGACAAATGATATACCGAAACCTTCCTCATGTATTACTCTATCTATCGGTGATTACAATCCGTTCAGTCGTTTTACAGTTTATCGCGAACATACAGACAGAAAGACAGACGTGGCTGACGACTTTGTTTTATAATATGTAGTGATTAAAAGTTGAGGTTACGGTGTTCCGACACATTTTACCTTGCATAGATTTCATATATTTAGCATGTAATAATCGCAATTGGACGAAAGCTTAATGTCAATTGGTTCGCTAATTCGTACACTTACGAAGAAGGGGTCAAGAGAGTACCGTAAGATTTGCTTGAATCAGATACGGCAGGAACGAATTTCGAAGGCCTGGTCTGCGGGAAGTGTACCAAGAAAAACTGTGTATCTCATCTCGGAAACTACTACTTTGGGTACGACCGTTGAGATAGTCACATAAGTTTTTTTTTTCCTCGGATATATTACTGCCAATAGTGATTAAATAAAATTGGTTAGTAGAAATTTAACAGCTCTGTATCTTCGTTCTCATAATAGCCTTCATGGTTTTCATCATACTAGTCTGTAAGAAACTCACTGCAGGGTCAAAGGCTTCTTCCCGAAGGAAGGTAGGGACATAATCACTACTCTGGCCCACAACGTATTACTGATGCTACAACGTGGTATGTACTGCAAGAACATTTCTCATGTTCAGGTTTCCTTATGATGTTCTCCTCCGCCGTAAGCCGATAGTATTTCCATTGTAAATGACTCAATATACAAATTTCCCGAAAAAAAAAATCCTTAACATATCTCGGGGTTCAAACCTGCGCACATCAGATTGACATTCCACCAGTCAAACCGCTCAAACACCACGACCTTGTCGTATTAAATCGTAGACTAATATTATATAGAGGAAGCATTACCAGTGATCAGCAAAGAAAAACCTGAGTAATTATTATACTTAATCAACTTTATAATTAGTGCGGATTATTGGAATAAATTAAAAAATACCAATTGTTGAGCAGTTAATCAGACATCAATATTGGTGTGAAACAGACTTGATGCATTGTACGTATACCGAAAGGGAAAAAACATTTTGATTTTGTCCTCTTTTCTCTTATCGTTATCAGTATAAGGATTATACAATTCAATTGGTCGTAGTGTTAGTATGACCTCTGGAGAAGGACACTTTCCGTCTTTAATGTGCCAAAAAACAAGAAGAAGGCGAGGGAAAACCCTAATCTACATGGAATATGGGAAAATTATTATGAAAAAGTCATTCGCCTTCACCAATACAACTCCATAGTGTGATCAGGAGCGAACAGAAATATTTATTACGTTAGACAAATTAAGACAGGAAAAACATACATTTTAGCTCGCATTAAATACATTTCATATAAAAAATCCTGTTATTGTCAATAATACTTGACCATTTAATTAGATTATTTTTAATCATGTACCAATTTAATAATGACATCATAATGAGGTATCGTCATATCACAAAATAAACTGATAAAATTCAGAATTATCTATTCGTTTTTACAAAACAACATCAGTTTATAGTGGTAACTTTTTAATTTTAGTTCCCACTGTGAACAATTCTCTAGAGTTTAGTACAACAAAAGAGGCAAACTTAACGCCATTATTCTCGTTTTGCAAAGAAAACACGACTGACTAGCAACTGTGGGAATCTAATAATATCTGCAAACATAATCCCAAACAGCGATCCGAAAAGATTTAAAATTGAGATCGTTACGAAAAAAAACGTTTCAAACACCGCAAATTTTGCTCGGTTTGGACCAAAATGGCTGCGTTTACGCGCATACCGGTTGTATTAGTGTTGCCACGTTTAATATAAAAATTAAAAAGATAGAAAAAATTATTTGAGACATAAGTCTAAACACACATTTTAATGATGTAAATGGAGTTTTTAGGCCGGATCTTAGTTTCTCGTAAAGTGGAATTTATATTTTATTCATAATCTTGTGTTATTTGACTCTATATTTTGTAATATTATTGGCATTTTACATAATATAATTCGGTTGTTGTGTACAAGTGAAGTTGATAGAAAATAATACCACGATGCATGAAATGCCACAAAAACCAGCCATGCCATTGAAAAGTTCTCACAAGGGAGCTACTATCTTATTAGAACATGTAAATTATCACAAGACACTTGTAATATTATTACCTACTGGACAATAGCAGTAATAATCTAGAAAATTAAATAATAAATAAGCCGAAAAATAAATGAATGATGTAAGTGTAAAATACCCTCTTAAATATATTTTAAAAACTTGTGATATTAGAGTATAAAAAAATTACAGTTCATATTTTGTACTATCTGATACCCCCGACTTCGTATTCGTCATTTTGTGTAGAGTAAAAAACATAAGCACAACACCGCTTGCCCCTCTTCTCACGGCCAAAAACACATCGCTGAACGTATAGAATATACTTATAAAAGTCGTAATTTCTTAAACCTTTATATTAATGAAGCTATCGTCATATTTTTTTAGATAACAATCAAGTATAAAAAATAAAGTAATAAAATAATCTGTTCGAAATCTACGAATCGAAATCTTTGAGTGATACCGTGCACAACAGCACACCACTATAATTTTATTTATATAGATTTCTAGCTGTAACTACAGCGGAGCTAGTAATCTGAAGTCAAGTTATGGTACCGACTGCACCTGGCAACATAGTTTATGATGGATTGGCCCCGGGTGAGCGTGGGCATGGGGTTTAGCGAGTATGCTAATACCTTGCATGCTACACGGCTGAGCCATGAGGTTACATTAGTACACGGAGGAACATTTGATTGTTCACTGTACTTTATACATACCGTTGCGCCATATCTGTGTACTTTTACAACCTACTCAGTTATTTTGCGGTTAGTGGCTGAAGCTTGTACTTAGTTGTATAAACTGCGACTGTTTCGTGTCTTATTTGAATACAATTAATATTCATATCATAGTGTAGTTTTTATTATTATAGCAAGACAAAATTAGAAGTACCTATTAAAAAAAAAAACAGTTGTAAGACGGGACGCGATTATACAATATGTCAGGTTTATTATACAAGTCTGTATAATTTTCTTTGTATGTTAAAACACTCTTCTTCGAATGTAGCCAACAACTATAATAGTACCAAAAAAATCAACTTTGTAAAATATCATTTAAATGTATATAGTGTTCGAAAATAATACTAATCATATTGATGCACATCGCAAAGCGAGCCATTGAAAGTTCATACATATTTATAACATCTGAAAACATACTGTTGATGCTACTTTTAAATATCGTATCATTGTCATAGAATTTCGAATTATTACAGATAATTTTAATCAATCGATAGCATTAAATCTGTCATATCAAATAACGCTACCATAAAACAAAATCGTTTAATAAACGATTTCCTTTCATTTTTGCTTATGCATATCAAGTTCAATTCACCAAATTGTTTACAAATTCCAGTTATGAATAATATTGTTTCATCAACACGAGACATCAAACGCGCAAAACAAACCTTTCGGGAAACAATACGCAATAACGAAAACAAACATGTTGACATTATTCGTCTGGAAACCGATGCAACAATGGCCCGGTGACAGGCTACGCGGCTACGTGACGAAACCCGATCCCGGGCTCATCCAAACATTTCGGAACGGAACAATGGCGCCGTCTTCAGTTCCCGCGCGAAATTGACAGCGCGCGAACAATAAACAAATGGCCGCTATGTTTTGCAATAACAGAGATTTCGATCACGCGCGACGACTTAGAATTTCAATGTTTATTTTTCAAAATCTCTCATTTCAATCTCAATCGTATTACTAATTCAATGTACATAAGCATTAAGATGGTGAAAGAGTTAGACGATATTATGCAAACTATCAAATAGTGATCATAAAAGATATTATTCAATATGATATATATAAACATATGAAACTAGTTTAAAAAAAAATATCGGTATAGCGTAATAAGACGTTTCCTGTTCGTAAATTTTGATCTCATTTTACTTATAATATTAACATTGATTAATGACTCGATAATAACGACAAGTGTCGTCACTTACTGACCTAATGAACATTTTTTTATATATATATAAATATTTTTTCACTAACAATAATTTCTATATCAACTATCGTAACTCCGTACTAACACAACGTTTTGATTTCAGATTTTAAAAGTAGAAACTGCATAACATTTACAGACAAAAACTTTCATCAACTATGTTTGTGGTAAAATTTTGAGGTTAATTATTAACAGCCATATACAGTTGTACGTGTTAAGACTGTAGAAATTATTAAACGTTATGTTAACTACAATCCATAAAAAGAAGACGTATTACAATATTGACGATATAATATAAAATAATTCGCCAAAAATCGTATTTAAAACCCAAATACCAATAAAACTATATCCTCAGGAATTTTCTCAGAAATCTCTCGATATCTACTCAAATAGAATCAATCAGTTAACATCATATCACATGTGCATATCATAAACGAGAACGTTACCCAATTGCGTAGAAAATAGCATTTGTTTACGACCGTTTCGAGTAATCGTTATGTAGCAATATAAAATCAAATATAACGTTTTCAGAATATTGTAAACAAATCTAACCTAATTTTTAATGTTTACATTAACTATCAATAATGGAAGTATATTACGAACTGCAATAAAAGCTTTTATAATGTTTACATTTCTATGTAACTCTCAGATTTGGTTAATATATACAAGAAATGTTTTTGATCTTTTTTCCGATTCGTATATCGACTGAATTGGATACTACCGACAGTGAAATATAAAGTATTAACAAGAGCTATGTTTAAACTTTAGAATCGTAGCCTGGTGAAACTGTAGAGGCGTGGCCAGGTCAACATTGTAGTCAGTTCGAAAAAAAAAACTCTAGACGCGACGTACTAAATCAGTCACTGTGACTTTTTCCTGTATATTAATTATACGCAATCTTGTGCTATTCCTTTACCAGCGTGAGTAAGATTCGACTATTTGTCGAGCAAAATGAAACGGCAACAGCAGAGATTAAACGTTTTGACACCTATGCCTTTCTAATAAGATAAAATAAAACCGCCGATCTGATTATCGAATTGCGTATATAGTCCACGCAGACCGATATCTCGGAATGTATGATGTTAATGCCTTCCCATAACTGTATTTTTTACGACCACAGAGAAAACTTCAGGTATGGGAATAGCATAAGTGTTCGAATTAAGTTGGTGAGAAAGAGAATATTTTCAGTGCCATAACTATGTATTTTGTAAGAGCAAATCAATAACAGAAATGGGCAGATGCAGTTTGCAAGTAGCTAATTAAATTTATGATAAAATAATAGAGTTCTGTCGTTGTGTGCGCATCACTTAAAAAGTATTGCATAGATAACGATAATTTTATTCAGTTTCTCTTCCCAGACATTTGGCCCTTATCTAAAAAAAAATATCAAAATACTTCACCGTATCTCAGTACGAGCTCTGCGATGTATGTTTTCTTGCCATTGGAGAAATGGGACAAGAGGCGCGGTGTGATGTTCATGATTTTTACTTAGTACATAAAATTTATTGTTAAAATAATAACCGACGCAGACAAATTCGCGGATATCGGCACTCTTTTCTATAGAATTGTAATTATAAGATGACATAGACATTACGTTTGTACGAAACTTCTGCGATTGCTTTACCAATAAGGGAACCGAATTTCAAGCGCTTCGAACGTTTTGTATCTCATAGATTATTTTTTAACGAACAGATGCGAACTCTTCTTTTGTCAAACAAATCTAAAATAAACACTTTGTACATTTACGTATTGAAGCATTGATTCGAGTTGATACTCTATAAACCTTAAGCAGTATATGAAATACGAATGATTTTAACAACATTGTAACACATACTTAAATGATAAGTAATTTGCAATAATATTGCGATAATCAACCGTTTTATAAGCATTCTATAAGGTTAGTAAAGATGTTCGATCGAGACAAATTGCGTAAAATGTTATTTTTATACGGGAGCTGCTTTGGCGCCGTATAACATTGTCTGCTAACAACATATATAGCACTTTGTATTTAAATTGTTAATGAATTGTAAATTTTCTGTATATATTTACTTTATAGTTCACACATACATTATAACCTTGATTAGATTCTTTCAAATTCGTACGTTTACGTAAATAAGCCCATATCCATTTTAATAGAAACTGAATAATAAAAAAACATGAATTGTCGCCTTAAATCCTATCTCAACTAATATAAAAAAAGCAAATGTCAGTTTGTTTGTTATATAGTCAGGCCTTAACCAAAACCATGTCCATTGTCCAAAACCATAAAGGTTTAAACTCCATACAAACTAATGTAGACATCATGAGTCAACAGACTGTTGGCAGCATCAATTGAAAATATACCTGCTTTACAAAACTTTCAAAATTAACAAATGATGTATCGTAAAATTACATTTTTATGTAAAATATATTTTTAAATTATTTTTTCATTTTTACGAACTTATTTTGACTAAATCATGAAATTTACAATGTATCGTCCATCGTCTAATGAAAACCATAATCCATAATTGTAAGAATGTGTCTTAAAAAATCAACCGAGAGGGGGGTAGGCACTCAACCGACCATCATGGAATATACAATACAAGTTGAATGGTGCACAGAAAAGGAGATCCTTAAATTCAGAAAAAACTACTATCCTGAGGTAAAATCTATATAAACACGAGCGAAACCACGAACAAAAGGTAGTTATTATTACGAAACAACAAAGTTTTTGAGTATAGATGGACTTATATTACTCTTTCCCGAGACAATTTAATGAACCAAGTTTGATGAAACTTTACATTAATATGGCTTCTAAATCATCCTCTTACCCTTATCCCATCTGAGAAGGGTCGGCACAACGTAGTTTCTTATTCCATTCTGCCCTATCAGAAGTCATCTCAGTATTCACACTTTATGCACAATATCATTTTACAACCTATTATTCCTACTTTTTTCGGTCTTCGTCTACTCCTATATCCGTCCACCTTCATACTTAAAACGTTTCTAATTACATTGCTTTCAATTATATGTATGTATGTATACATATATATTTTTAATAAAGCTATACATCAGAATAAAATAGGCCATAATTTATAAAAATATTGTTTAAACTGGCCGTATAATTATAAAGTTAAGTAAATTTGAAAAAAAAAAGAAACTATCCGGGCGCTATCTACGTGCGCTGCATACACCGTTACGAATTACACACAGATAATATATGGTGCCATAATTTTAAAAAGTAGGCACGCGGACGTAGTCATTTTATCCATAAACTAAAAACCTCATCAACCTTCTTGGTCGCTCTAAATATAGCCGTAAATTCAGACTTGCGCGTAATATAGCAAATATAGCGCGCATAATATATATTAAAATATTATTATAGGAATCTAAAATTGGCATTTATTATATTATCCTTAAGTTGTCTCGATCTTATACATATGATATAATACATAATTAAACATAAATTTGTTTTCTGCGCAACTAAATTCAGAGCGGTCAAAAAGTTTGACGACGCTGTATGTAACTAATGCCTAACAAAAGTTCATCAAATCATCTACCGACGTATATGCGTCATGATTATCATAACCATCAAATAGCTATAGTGTAATCTACACATATGAATTAAATTGAAGGGTCAGATGTTATTATGGGGATATTATCCGATACGCTTAAACCGATTTTAAGGACACCCATTTCTCTGGGCTTACCAGTAACGATAAAATTTAACAGAGGTAACCTAAGATCAGTTAAGAGACTACAGGGGTTAAAATTAAAATGGTTCAGTACTAAAAAAATACAATAAAAATAAGACGGTCCTCAATTAAGCCGGACAAAATACATAGTTCCCGTACAAACCGTTATAACGAAGTCGTGATGATCTCATGGTTTGACCGGTGGAATATCAAACAGATGACCGCAGGTTCGAACCCCGGCATCTAGCAACGAATTTTTCGGATATCGCTTACATTTATTAATTAAATTTAGTATCACTATCGGCTGACGATGAAGGAAAATATCGTGAGGAACTTGAACTTCAGAAATGTTCTTGTAGTACCACCGATGCAGGAAAATTATAGAATTGTGGTTTTCTCAGAGTTTTAAATCGCTAATACGTCGTGGGCTGGCGTGGTGATTATGCCCGCCCGTACCTTCCTTCGAGAAGAGGTTTATGGCCCTGCAGTGGGTCCTTATAGGTTGATAATGACGTGAACATAGTCGCAGGCACCATCTAGTTTTAAATTATTCTCACATATCGTAAGTATTCATTATAAACTGCCTACCATTAGTCGATTTATCAGTATATAAGCTTCGACAACACCGACTGTTAATTTATTTGGTATTAAATTAACAAAAAAATAGAACAGCGAGAAAGTGAATGCTGCAATTTATAACCAAAAATCTTCTGCCAATTCGACTGCACGTACACACCTATTAGAACACTATATTATGCTCCGATAGACTTAAACGAGTGTGATGATGTACACGTAACAGTATTAACCAATCACGTAGTAAATTTAACTTCCCATAAATAATTTTCGGTTATGAGAACGGAATCGAGCTCGTAATATCTATGAACAAGTTTCCCTCTATGTAACATGTGTTACAAGCGAGGCGGTTGTGTAATTTTTTCATCAATATAATCAAACTCCTCGTTGATTATAACAGCCTGGTAATTATTTTATGTTCACTGTTTAAACGGGGAACGAAATTTTGTGCTTTTCATCATCTATTTACCCTTATGATTATGATTTCGCTTAATTTTTACGACCGGTCGCGATCGCCTGCCTGACAGTGTGTGCGTTTAGTTTTTTAGTGTGATTAAAATGAAAAATTACGAAATACTCTTATGAACGTGCCAAGCAACGAATCGCATTGTATCTAAACATCTGCAATACCTATTTTCTTTTATTATTTAGTAGCTACTGACAACCTCTAATGTTATCAATAAAGGGTTTGAAAATAGTTTTAATTTCTTACCAATGACAAGTCAGTCTTTATTTAGAAGTCTATTCGTCATACTGCACTCCCCTTACGTCTACGTAAATTTATACAATACATATAACAATATATATATAGAATATTAACACGAAGAAAGAAGTTTGTTCACCTTATTATGATCCAATTTCGACTACAGGGCGACGACTAGTAAGTCTAAAATCGGTTGAACACTTGTGACGTCACTTAAGCATTTTAATTAATCTATTCCAATTTCCAATATAAAATATACAAGTTCGTAATCTATGGTAATAGACAACACGGCGATCTCTAGCAAAATATATCGCACGATTTTTCTACTTCCCAAGGTTATTACACAAAAAGTTTTGCGATGCTCTTTGAATACGACGTAATTTGAAGGGTCTATGTAATGATCGCTTCAGATGTAATCGATATTCTGTAATTGCTACCGCAGACGTTGTTTCTCCACGGATATATCACCGTTTGTAAATGCACGTTCCCGCCACCTGGCGATTAACGACGAAGAGAGCCGGTGTATTTGATACGTAATTAACGACTGGTTCGATGCTGTAAATAATTGTTAATTGAGGACTTCTTAGCTACACTTTACACTGGAAAGTAACGTTTACCGCAAACATGGAAATAAATGTTTATACTGGAATAGAAATTCTGGACGAATATTAGACGTGTCACGTGAAAGTTGAATTTTCTTGCGGTCTCTATTTGACACGTCTCATTTGGTAACTGGAAAGACCGGGATAGATGGCATGATAAAGATATTCAACCGAATAATCTTAAGAGACATAATAAATTAATATTCATTTCAATAAATTACATGTGTTGTTACTAATAAAAAATATTTAAAAATAAATGTAATCCTTACTAATTTTATAATGCGAATGCGAGTTTGTCTATTTGTTTGTTACGCTTTTAGTCTTCAACAACGAAATCGATCTTTACGAAACTTTGGATACACGATGTCAGGGATACAGAAAAAAACATAGGGCGCCTATTATTCAGAAAAAAGTAGTGTTCTTGAAGCTAGTTATTAAGAAAAATTTAATACTAAGCTGTAAAATACTAAAACTCTTAGTTGAAGCGATGACGTTGAAGGACGTGGGTTCGAATCCTAGCATTTGAGTCGGAGCTTTCGGTGAAGGAAAACATTGTGATGAAACCATAGCATGGTGATAGGGATTTTTCTAAGTCCGCCTGGTTACCTACCACCCTCAAGTTAAAAATCTGTCGCCAATCACCTGTTGGTATGTTCCGGCAGCTGCACTCGAGAGCCAGTCTCCCTCTAGGTTTAGCGTGACTACCATCTTAGACCACATCACCATTTAACATCAGGTGCAATTGTGGTCAAACACTAACACTACACTCGGAAAACTTTACCCTACTTCCGAGAAAGTCAGATAATAAGTCAATAATAATAAGTTGCGTCTTGAAATAGATACGTCTTTATTAAAATTAGTTAAGTTACGTGAGGTTCGAGATCTACACAATGTTCGCTCCGGATGCCAAATCTAGTATTATAGTAAATTAACAACAATAGTCTATGAAGAGTTATTTTTAGTTTAGTGTAGGTGATAACGTATTTAAATAAAATATACAATCGGCTTTTAGTAAGGTAGTATAAGCGGACCGTTAGTGAACGTGCTTCCCTACCAGTCCATCCAATATGGTAAATAAGATATATGCTTCTTAAAATTAAATATGGCGTTTTGTTCGACTTTCAAATAAGAAATTATAAAAGAAAATTGAAGATATTTTTTTCTTTCTAGGAGTGGGTTTTCAATTTTACATTTATTTTGAATGTCTCGTCTCTTAAATATATAGAAATATATTATCAAGATAATACATTCACATTTTGAGAGTTCGCTGCGAAAACCTGATAAGTGCAGTAATGACAGTTTTGAGAGTTTGATCAATGAAACCACTTTATTACACTTGTCTTATTTTTCCGTGAAATAGTTTCGAAATGCTTGAACGGTTCAAAAAATTAAATACCTTTATATGTAACACATTTTTTGATAAAATTTAATTTAACAGGTTTTCGCCGTATGCCGCTCGAATTTGATAGAATTACTGACGGAACGGCAGACTAGATTTTGACAAGACTACCATACGGCAGTGAGAGAAATTTTCATAGTATTTATTGCCTAGGATATATATCAATTGTGCTTTTCTAAATGGATTAAGTACTAGTGATAAAATAACAATGAAATAGATAAAAGACATCCCGCAATTAATTCAGATAGAAATCCTGGTTCCTGTTAAATAACACAACCTTTTTATGAAAAGGAAGTCGTGAGCACTATCTTATTATATTTCAAATTCTCTTTGTTCCATTATTTTCTAAAAGAAATAAAATAATATAATTAATCTCCGTTCTCTATATCGATAGAGTTATTTGTGAATTATTAAAGATTTACCGCAATAAAATCTCTCGCATATCGATTCCACAACTTTCTACTTAATATAAACACGACAGCAAATATCTAAACACATTGTCAGCAATTAAAGACACACGCGCGGCACGAAGCTGAGACGAGACGCGACGCGACGCGGCGTCACCCCGCGAGTGTTAATTTATGTATGCAAATATCATGTTTTTAAAACCGTAATCCGAGGAGAAACGATATAAATTGTACTCTTAATGTTTTAATTACATTTTTAACAGTCACACCGTTATCTCCAGTTTAGATTGTGTCTTTATCTACGTCTTCACTTCGAGTGAGACGTTAAATTGCTGTAAATATTTTTATTTAATTACCTTGTGACGTTTCGTTACGCTGTATAAGAGAAAATTGCTTTACACGCTCTAATATTTTATTTTCTACATAACATCAACATTTGCAATCTTTTTTTTTTAGTAAATTCTGTATATTGTTGCATAAAGTACTAACTAATAAAGAAACTCTTTATAAATCATAGACAAAAATCAAATAGACTCCGTTAGATACGTAACTGAACGCAAATGTCATGTCTTTTTGGCGTTTAAGATGTCATATAAAACTTCTGCATTGTCTTTGAATTCACACTCACACTTTATAATGCTGTATTCGCTTGAAGATTTCTTACTTTTGTTTCTCTGCATATTCGCTCGGATGGCCCGTCTAGAAATTTACTTACGCATCGCGGCACGCTTCTTATATACTTTTTACTAATAAACAAGGGTGGAGAACTCTGGAAGTTTGACGCGACTATTTGAACGATTCTACAAAATTCGAGACGGACTATATTTAGAGCCTCACCATTTCGGGTTCCCACCTTGGATGAGTATACTCAGAATGTACAACAAACCTTTTAAAGGTTGCAGTCCTGAGATTAGTTACAGAAGCTCGCTACCTCGAGGGATCGAATTAGGACGCGTTATGTACTCCTGTCTATGTGCCCATATCCTTCGGACCAGAACACCCAATTATTTTAAACGTTTTATAGGTTTTAGCATTTGACCAAATTCTCACTTGATTTAAATGACTATGTGGTGTAAGATGGTAGATACGCTAAGCCTAGAACGACTGTCTCTCGACTGCAGTTACCGGAAAACACGTATAGTTGGTTGACAACTGATTTCCAACTTGGGATACCTAGCCAAATTGGGCTTAGAAAGAGCCGTAACACCATTAAAACAGCACTACCTCCTACTAATACAGTAACATTTATTGTTGCGTTTCGGATGTGTCGATAAAACTGCCTGCATTTTATTGGAATTTTCTAACTTACTGTAACATAAACAATCACGCATTCGATGAAACGTCAGTAAAAATCTTCCAGAAAAATTGTCGCTGTTATATGATGTGATACATGTGATGTGATACATGTGATGCGGTACATGACACGTTCCCTGTTCACTAAAAGCTTTAACTAAATAAAGGTAGACATTAAAAAAAATAATGAATATTCACCTGTATAATTTACCCACGTAACCACAAACAAGTATCCAGATTTAATCTGACAGGTGCAACGTTGATAACCGGTTTATAATATAATTTGATATGTGACATCTCCCGGTCGTAGACAGAGTGGCTCGTAAACTTTAATTCGATGCATAAATAACATTTATAGAGATTTACCATCTTGTAACGCAATACGATGCGACGCGACGCGACTTGACTCAGATGAAAGGGAATAAAGCGTGAATAAAGGATAGTCATTAGCCCGTACGACCGTGGCCTTTGATGCGTATAGACGCGTGCAATTTAACGTAAGTACATTCTAGAATGTTTCACGAACAACCAATCTCTTTTTCTTTACTCATGTAAGAATCATTCGTTTATGCCTTAGTTATTAAAACGGGATTTTTATAGACCGTTTTTCATTTACTTGTAACGTTTATACCTTATGTGGATAGCCGGAAACAACTCTTTCATTCTCACCCATAAATCCCATGCATTATACATCCCTACTCGTTGAGAATACTCCATTGACTTAGGTTTTTAAATATAAAATTTTCTTTTTTAATGAAGAATACATACATTTAATCGAAGTCCATAAAAATTTTACATACGCAATACATTTATTTGTTTACGCCTGCCGCGTGCACTGAACCAATGGACGTTGATTAGTTGTGTGCACAGATGATATATCCCGAACTCCAGTTATTCCAGAAGTGGCATTTGATAGATTAAAACGTGTTACAGGATTAAAAAATAAATTTATGAATGGATATAAAATGTTATCATGAGAAGGTCTTGCACTATCAGAAGATTATGAGAGTCAATATTTATTTAGTTTAGCACGACGACATAACTTGATCAAACAATGGATTTTTACGTGCAGATATAATAAACTCTGGTTAAACGGAATGACTAATCCACTGACTTTTGCACTAAGTGTTTAAGATAAATCGCAAAATTATATATATATATAAATTTATTTGTAATTCCTAGCAATCGCCCGCAACTTCATCTACTTATTTCCTTTATTAATTATGGTATCAAGCATTATTTTCGTGTAACTGTTTAATACGCACGCAGATATTACGCTCAGATGGCAGATTTTACTCAAACTTACTTGACTTTTATAACATCTTCTGCAATGTGTATATCTTCATAAAGCCTGTGTTATTCTGAAGTATTAGCTATATTATTGTAAAGTTATATCAAAACCGTTCAGATTTTTGCGTGAAACAGTAACAACATCCATCCATGATTATAAACTTTCACGGTAATATTAATAGAATTTAAAATGATCATTTTTGTTTATCTATAATATAAAAATGAATCGCTGAATGTGTTGCTAAGCGCAAATCTCGACAGCAGCTGAACCGATTTCGCTAATTCCTTATTTAGAATACTCCTTGAGGTACGAGGACGATTCTTACGGAGAGAAAATTTTTAAAAATTGACTGAAAAAGTCCAAATGTAACACTTTTCTATACTCCCATATAAACGATTCGTAATAATACCTAAAAGTTAATTTGAACTTTAATACCATACCATAAAGTATAAGTGTTAGTGGAGAGGTTCCGGGAAGGCAAAACAATTGAGTGACGTTAGTATCGTATAAATATTAATGTCAATATTTTTCAATATTTACACGATGATAACATTTAACATTATGTAGCGTCCCGAATAGCAGAAAAAGATTAAAAAATATAAAAAAAACGACTGTTAGGCGGTACGAAGTTCACTAGGTCAGCTAGTATTGTATAAAATATATATAAAATTATTTCTTACACTTAATTGTTAAATAAATGTATTATCGAAGGTCAAAAGAATCTATAAAAAAGAACAAATAAAAACATTGCACCACCAGACGTAACAGAACATATAGATTAAACAGAAACCGGTGTATCGACACTAATAAACGCGGCAATAACGTTAATACGAACACAAAACCATTTATCCATCACCGTCTGAACAATGTAGACTAAATAACATTCGGTTTGCAACCTACATAGATAAAACACCTCATCGGTTGTGGCAACACATTCCGACGCGATCAAATTACGTAGCACCGGTCCCGCTTCCAATGGCGTATGTCTAACGTACATTTTTAATTACATCTCTTTACAAATAGAGACGTTATGGTGATACCCTATAGATTACCGTCGTACTCTCGCCAAGTATTGTCGGATGGGTGTCAATGTTTATTTTTAATTGTCCGCCTTATCCGGTGTCGTGTTAGCACGGCGCGCCGACCCACATAATATTATTTAGCACTGGCAACCCATTGTGTTGTTAACGGTTCATAGATAACGTTGTAACTCGAATAATATCTTCCGATGAGATTTTCACTAGTGGAATACAGATATTGTTTATGTATTATAGTTCTCTTATACGATGGCGTAATTTATTATACATTTACTCTTTATTTATGATTATCATTTTATATAAATTTATATAACTAATAAAGGTACGAAGTAATAAAAGTCAGTCATATTCACATAATTACGTTAGTTACTAGGATTTACCACTGCAATTTACGCAATGAAACTGTCTAATAATTGCATTGCATACTGTTCAGACCATTCTCTTCTATATTATTGTCACCCTTTATTGGCCCAGTATTGAAAAGAGGTTCCTCCGAACTTGAGCAGCTTTAATCTTTAGCCTAAAGTTACAAATCGCTTCGAGCTGCCTTCTTTAAATTTTCGTCTCGTTTAACCAGGGAGAAGTGTTTTGCTGTTTTTGGGTTGTATTTGGAAACAACCATCAAGTAATATCTGGTTTACACAGTCATTGTACAAATAAATATTTATAGGTAGCATTTATTGAATTAGCACGGTAACATATAGTTAAATGAAAATAATGATAATTTGAATTAGGCTACTCTCAACGGTAGATTGTAGCGATTCCTAAAGCAAATTATTAACTTTATATGTTGTAATTCCTTTGATCACAATCTCTATTGCAGTGGCGACGTAGAGGAGGATGGCGGCATACCTAGAATGGGAGCTGTCTCTGCAATACCAATAAAGCTTCCGAAAAGCGATGAGACGTGCTTGGTGACAAAATTGCATTCGAAGATAGTTAGGCGAGTGTAAACAAGTAAAAGCTAAGCCACGATCCTGTTCTTGCATGATAATACTTTAAGTGCCCTTAGATTCCAAAATTCTAACTAAATACTAAACATGAAACTCCCAGTGAGAGCGGAACGCGTGGACATTGCACTTGGCTAAAGCGAAGACAAATTCCTCTCTCACTCAACTTTATGCTGCAAGTCTAGCTAATCCAATGTAACCTTAACCACTTTTCCCATAGCTTTGGACAGAAAATCGAACATTAACTAAAGAAATGAATTACTCTAACATGGAAAGAAGGTCTCATTTAAATGGACTCCGGTGTATGGGACGGAACGTAGAAACACCCATTTTTTTATACTATTCAATCTTAACGTCTTTGTGATACGCTGTTTGGGATGAAAAAAAAACATATTTTTGGGAGCCACGACCCGAGATAACAATTAATTTGTAGCAGTTTTAACACAGAACAAATAAGGACTATGTTGTTTGGTGGATTTATTACATTTTAGTACAGATACTTTTGTTGGCAGAGATGCTTATCGTCTTAAGCTACCTATGTCTCTGAATTATTTAAGAACTATTAGAAATAATAAAATAATACCTTAGAAATATAAATACTGGAGATGACTGGAAAAGAGGGTGAGAGTAACATAACATTATAATTTTTATTCTTTTAGAATATTTATGGACATAAATTCACCTGCAATACTTTTGCAATACTTTTATTTTTGTCCGATTGGATTTTTACCATATTTTATAAGCCTATCACAGTAACACTCATCTGGGTTGCATTTTGACATTAGCCAATCTTATATGATTATTTCAAACTACCGATTTGGAAACAGGCCGGTATGACAGCGAAGAATGTCAATGGATTGCCGGCCGCCCTTGTTTTTAGATTTCACTATGCTTACTATGCTATACTGTACGCTGTACTGTATTATATAATGCTACAATAAAAAATCTCATTTTACAAGAAGAGAAATAGTCGATCTATTTTCTAATAAAATTAATTAACTTGCCCACGTTCCCATATTACCAGAATTTAATTTTAATATTACTATTGAGATTTTTTTTATGAAAAATTAAAAACACGAATTATTGTATTTTAATAAACACATATTTGATTACATACGTTACGATTAGTTCCGTAAATATTTAAAGCCGTCCACCATAGAATGACACATTCCCTCATTGAAAATACTGACCACATATATCCTTAAATCGCAAGGTACCTACCTAAATGCGTTAGTATGATGTCAGAAATTATCCCTGGACTTCAATACACAGATATATCAGTTATAGAGTATTAACATTAACACATCTAGTTAGAATTAAGAGAGACTTATAGTGGGCAATACTACATCGGCGATTTGTATATAGTAGTTTGTAGTCCATTAACTTTCATGTATATCAACGTGGCTTTTCGTCTGTCCGAAAAACAACTTTGTACGACCAACGAAGATGACGTAATCTTTCCTTGAACAGAAGATAGTACAGCTTTATTGCTCCAAAAGCGCATACATACAACATACGTTCTAAATCATAAAATCACATATTGTAAGAGTTTCTTTTAATAGTCCTATACAAAACCGAAGGATTAATAATAGCAAATACTGCACGAGAGTTAGCTAAACTGGTGTTAGCGGACAAACACGAAACCATGAGAATGTATAATTGGAAGCGGCGAACGGGACAAATATATGAATTGGTCTACAAGAATTTTAATTGAAAAATTACTATCGAAGGTCAACTTAACCACTATATGTTCGTTTAACTTGTGTTTTTAGCGACACAAGTACATAATAAGTGTGTCAAAGTACTAAACGAGCATTTGAGAACATACACATTTACGCATTAACCGCGAAAGCGCGGTAGCACCGACGCGACCCCAACCACGTAAACGTAAAAACCTGTTCGAGCAAAACGTTAATTTTGGTTATACAAATACACGTGTGAGTGGAGTGACCCACAAACCAGCGTGAACCCGCATAACGAGAAAGCAGGAAAAGCTAAATTATTTTCACTTCAACCTGTATTATTAAACACGAGTCCAACGGTACACGGGAACGGTAGCTGCTAATGAGAATATCGTTATCGTTTATCCTTCCCGATCTACGAGAACATTCCATTTAATGCGATATGAATATGTTAACGTTATCTAAATATAAGAATTTACTAAAGCATTGTCCATTTTTAGTTGTAATTGTTATTTTTGATTTCTTATTTTTAGTGTTATACATAAATCGTGGCCGATTGTCATTGGTAGAATATCCGAATTTTGTGTATAGACAATATGGCGCCTATACTTATAATATACTTTTTTTTTAGTTAATAATAGTTTTTTGTACTTTAATTTTTAGAAAAGTATTTTTTTGTTGGCTTTTTATTGTATTTTTTTAATTAAAATGTCTCCTGTAATACAAAAGTGTCATTTACATCGTATGTCTTTACGGCACAACCTGTTTTTTTTTTAATATTTATTAACCTACGGTGTAAGTAAAATTTTTATTTAAGTTCGTATTTTGCTTTACTCATACATAATTTCAACAAATAATCTAAGCTTTTCTTTCTCTTCAATTAAAAGACAAATAATTTAACCATAAATAGTAAAAACAAAACAGGCGTATTCATTCATTCGTTCGTTCATATTAGTTAATGTGTTCAGAAACTTTGAATACATTACGAAAACCAAATATAAATAGAGAATGTTTACTTTATTACTCATGTACGAGTTCCGCGATAAACTCCTTATCGATCGTTAAGTATTCATAACGATAACTCGTTCAACTCTGTAATCAATTATTATCTAGGATAATAAAATTATATTTATCCAGGCATGTCCTTATTTTATTAATATCGCTTGATAACAAAATTACATGGACAAAAGTATAGTGTGTACCATAGAACCACATTTCTCATAAGGCGAGGAGAGGTAAGTATTTGAATAAAATCCGACTTACTATGTAATAGTAAGAACAATATTATATTTATATTAAATGTAATTGATCGACAGAAACCACGTAAATAAAATATGTGTATATTTCTTGTCTTTGATAGAAGGCAATATTCTACTACATATAATCCATTTGTACGTCGGATAATTCGATGACAGGCGTCTTAAAGAACATTGAAATTATTTAACACAATCTTTTCTGAAATACGAGACTCGAGTCACATATGAGAAAAAAAATAAACCATCTAACGTTTAAGCCAAAGACGTTTATTGTATCGATCGTTAACTTCCTATTCGTGGCGCGTCACCTTGCGCACGCGCATCTAACATGGCGCGCGTTAGGTCGCTTCGTTAGCGGAGCATTTGTCAAGATAATTGCGCAGACCGTGCCATTTATGAGACTGACATTTCCTCATTATTATGCTCTGTACAATATTTGTAATAATAGATCTTTATTTACACGGAAAGGAGGTGGTACATGTTTATGTTTAAAATAGCATAACGATTTGTTGCTTTTTGTACGGGTCAGTCTTGGCTATGACATAGCGTCACGTGCCGACAACATGATCCGTTTTATGTACAATAATCGTTAAAGATGAGCAGCATCTGTTTATATAATTATTTTGTAAAGAATCATTATACACGCGCTACGCCGCGTGTGACGACGCCTTGTTTAAAACACGAGTTTCATACTTCATAACGCTTGACGTATAGTCTCCTTACTGATCAAACACACATTTATACACTCAATAGAAATACGAACAATATTTACTTGTTCTGTATATGTGTATTTATTTTTCTTTAATAATATACAATTTAGAATTGATTAAAAGGTCAATTTCTCTCAACAAAAAATAGTATAATTAGTCAAGAGTTCGCAACAATAGCGCACAGGAGTATACACTATCGATAATCATAATGTCAAAACTTAAAGTTTTCTACACTACATAATAACAGAAATATCTTCTACAGATATTTCCATCGACATGCGTGGTACATTTGTGGACGATTTCATCGCAATACCCATATACAAGCGAAAAGCACATGAAAGTAACATTAGTTATATTTCTGACGCGTTACAAAATTAGGCAGTCAGAATAATATATCCAGTTAACGAGCCTCAGTAAAATACACTGACTGTCACAACGGCAGTAGATGGTCACAGTATTTCTCATATTTGATCCATACCATCACTTGTATTGCAATTCTTTACAAAGTATATTAAAATCTATAAAGCCGTTTTTAAGATAATATACGACATTAATAACTAAATAAAAAGTGGTTACGCCAACTTTTTCCTTACAATAAGTGATGTAACCATTCTATACGAATCGTAATATTAAGGCACTACAGAAACACTATTCTTTCCGCGACTTCACCTGCAAGTTTTTCCGGTGTATTCCTTCTTTAGATTTCGGACTACCACTACTCTAGATTTGATAGCTAACTTTAATTATCAAAAGGCAACAAACCGACACTTTTGCTTACATTTATACTCTTTCAGCAAAGGCCAGCAACATTGACGGCCCTCGTGTCGCATATATCCATTGGTGGCAGTGATTACTTACCATCAGGTAACCAGTCTGTTCATTTGCCTCCAATCGCATAAAAAAAGGGCTATAATATGAAAATTCCAGTACTGTACTTTAAATATAAATACAAAGACATTGATATATAGTTCACGCTTGATTAAATGTCCATTGTTATAATTATATTTCATATCATTGTGTAAACAACATGACCTGATAAGAGTTCATTTAAATGACAGACATACGTCTAACACACCTATCAAAAACTTGTCAAAATAGTGTTATTTATAAAAATTGACGATGTATTATACAACATAATTTTCATTATGACCGGTTCCAACGATAGTGAAAATTACCAAATATGTGTCTCCTTCCAAAACCTTCCTTCTCTACAGAGTTACTTGCAGGAATATTTCGATAATATGTAACTATGGTTCTTATACTAAGGCATGATTATAATTGGTATATAATATGAATATACTATTTTGAAGTCTATGTAAATAGGAGACAGATCCCTGGTTTAGTTCTGGTCTGTTCTCATCTTTCAATAGGAATCATGTTTTTTTTTAATAATAATTTACGGAATGTTTACTTCATTTTAATTATATTTACTGCAAGGTTTTAAAACAGCGTAACATCTTAAATCGATTTTATAAAGCCGTCTGCATGTCCTAAACATTCGATTGAAGTAATAAGTGCAAAAATACCTCGCTCAATAACCCTTGAAATATATGACTGAAAAGTCTAAAAATAAAATAGACGATTATACCATAATTAATATATTCAAAAAAATAAAGAAAGTACTCTATCGACTTTATAGACGTCTAGGGATGTCTTCAATTTAGAAATTATCGATAGAGTACATTAGGTTCGGTACGGGCCTCAACGGGGTTATTTATCGTGCGCATTGTTGTCACAGGTGCCCCGACGACGTAAGTGAGTTATATTTGTTTAAACCGAAATTATCGACGTCTACAGCGAACTTATTATCTGATTAAAGACCCGGTTTTGTCTGACAGGTGATGTGCCGTCTCTTTCCTGGTTCAGTCATCCGTAACGTGCCGTCTCTCTCGATGTCTTCCGAGTTGAATCTTCGCGTTTATTTCGGACGAACGTTTATTTCATTTATTCTAATGAGTTTAATGGTGAATGCACTGTCTTGAATTGAGAATTCTTATTAACAGACGGGAGGAATACTACGGGTATTTATTAAGTTTTTGTATGGTGGATACTTTTTAAAAGGTTTATTTTATTGTTAAATATCAAATGATTATTTTACAGATTAGACAAAGACATTATATCCGAAAAATGTAAAGCAGAATAGATAATTAAAATATAAAGATGGACGCGGGTGGGAAACCTGGCAAATGGAGACTGCAATGGTGAATTTTTGTACATATGAATAGGCTAGAATACGTCTAAGCTAAGCTAAGCTAAATGCATCCCTTTGTTTATATGCCTTCCATTTTTCTCTGCCCAAACCTACTTCTTCGTCGTTTCATGTTTGAACAGTAAATTGGTTAATAAATATTAAAAAAAAAATTCAACGGGTGATAATTGCATAGTGCGTACTACACTAGCTGTGAAATACGAGTAGGCTTCATAATTTCCGAAAGATAACTCATTATCATCATGTATTAATTACAATTTACTTGGAAAGGTGGCCCGAACAATAGTCCAACTTTTTTTACAATAAACGACCAGCTCTAATCTATAGCTACGGTAAAAAAGTAAATGTTGTGGGTTTGAATGTAGATTAATAATTTCCCGAATAACTGAGCCTATAGTGAAAATCGTTTACCAATTACCAATTTTTTGAATTACAAATTTACCAATGTAATATAATTAAATTGTATTTGTAATTAAAATCTACGAAACCGCAGACGATTGCCAACTTGTTTATAGTTAAACATAATCGAAGCACGTTTAATTTTTTCTATTCGCCGCATCGTGTTCATGTGTATCTTTCTAGGAAAGGTATTCAACGCATTTTTTGGTACGTTGACCTAATTCGGAAGAAGTGAAACGTCACAAACGGAAGTTGCAAATGTAACGGAAATGCAACTGTCACAAGTAGCGGAGTATGAAGAACTACTTAACCTCGATTTTTGTTATGTATTATTATTATTAATTTACTACCCGCTATTGTAATTGAATTATATTAATTTATCATAGAATAGTAAATAATTTGAATGTCTACTTCCTAATACGGTTCGTACACTAAACGGTTTTAATGATTTTAACGTATGAAATATCGTTATATTCCTGTTAAGCATAAGTAATATAAGTAAACATTAACCCCCATTAACAACTCTACTTATATCATAAGGAAAGCAAAATTATTGAGGTACGCACATAACGTACACAAAGAGAGAAGAATCTACTGAAAACCATTTGGCAAAGTCTGGCTCGCTTTGTTATCTTTTACACCAAACACGTTTATTATTTGTTCTTACATCGAAATATGCTTTCCAAATTCTTATGACATTTGTTCCATTCCTTTACAAGTTTAGGAACCGGTGGAATTATGGGAGACACAAAATATTTTTGGTGCGAATGCTTTTCTAACTTTAATAACATTTATCTACATAATACCAGTAACCAGTAACCCGAAGTATTATGGTGGACCGAAATCCGAGTATGACGCCTCTCTTGCTTGCCCATAACATTTACCAATTATCCGTAGAAGTATAAAGCTTTGAGTCCAATTACACGTATCTCAACAGATGAAATTACTCCTATGTTAACCTGCCTTTAGCAAATAATGTTGAAAAGTGAATAAAAAAAAATCCTTATCTATCTTTAACACTGGGGCCTGACTTGGTAGCTTGTGTAATCGCTCCATAAACCCTATGATAGAGCCGACTCTGCCTAACACTGATGGAGTAATTACTTAATTAACCCTTATGTGGTCTTATCCAAACACCGAGACGGCAAGACGACGAAGGAGGTGTGTATTGTTGGTGAATACCAAAAAGTACTAAAACTAAATACTATGTTAAACTGACAGAAGTGTGAACCACTTACCGTTAGTGTATCAACATAAGTAGTAACTGACAAATAGATATCAATGAAACCATCAAGTAAGTTGCGTCGAACTTACACTTCTGTCACTGAATGGCGACCATAAAAATGTCCAACACCTCGATTTAAATATGGAACACGGTTTATGACATTACTAACTGATGCCCGCTGATCCGTCCGAGTGATTAACCTGGATTTATTCAGGGTAACAACTGACTGTGCGATTTACACCGAAACAGGTAGATTTCAGCGCGACTTCGTAATATAAACACACATAATATTTGTTACGCTAAAGCCGGCTATACATATAATTGCATATTCGACGAATTTATCCAAATACTTTACAAATATGTATATACAGATAAGGGTTCTTTTTATAGTAATACGCCGTAGTGACGGTACTGTGTCAGATGAGAAGCAGAGAACAAAACCACCACAACGAGACTAACTAACGAGAAACATACGGTAGCTGCATAATCGCATCCCTCATTACTTTTTTTTTTCGTGGGGAAATCCATCATGGACACGACATCCTCCCGAGGGAGAGGGTGGGTTGTGTGAGACTCCTACTCACTAAAACCCTACGGTGTACATCCGCCGCTTTTGTTAGGGCGGTATGAGTTCTCTTGAGCACTCATCGTACCGCACCAGCGGTTGGTCCGGTGTCAAAGAGCGCCACCGGGCCCCGACCTTGAAGACGACCGTGTACACAACACTAGTCTCCTCCGTCCGCCGGACCTGTGCAATGGGAAGATGGCCCCCCCGACCCACCCTCCCAGGTCCGGCTAAGACGGTGGAAGGAGGCGAGCAAAAGGCCCCCTCCTCTCACCGGCCCTCCGTTGGCGGAGACGGCCACTCCGATGGGTTCAGCTCGCGGGCACTCTCCGCCGCCTCCTTCTGCGAGACGACTTCCTCGCAGAAGTTATTGGATCAACCCGATTCAATATTACAATACATGTATACCTTTACTACCTTATTAACAGGTAAATCAAACATAAAGGCATACATCGTACCGCTTGCCGTCAGCGGAGAATTCCTCCTCACACCTTGGAAGAAGAATTTTCTGTATCCTGAAGTTCTCAGGCGACTACCGATTCAAGTGAGTGAGAAGGTTATTAAAGAGCCCGAAAAGTTATGAGATAGCACGCTTGTCTGCCAACATCAGTATACAAAAATGATATATCATTGCAATGTAACAAATCACTGCAAATGTCAAACTGTATGTCTAATTCAAAATGAAAGAATGTGTAAATGCTCTCCAATAAAAAAAATCACCTGGCACTTATTTCTCAAATTATTCAACTATTTTAATCTGCGTTTTTACAAAACTGACATATTCATATTTTCCATTAGACTCTATAGCCGTATTTTATAACAACCTAGCTTAGACTAATATTGGCCTTGTGTAAAACGGATTCCTTAGAATTTGTTTCAGACTGACGTAAATTAAAAAACTAAACACGTCGAAAACAACTTGCACGAATATTATCATTATATACAAAACTACCAGGAATTTATGCTAATTCTTGTCTCGTATGTACATCGTTTAATGTATATTACATTGTTTTATATTTTTATAATGTTAACTTGATCATTGCCCGTTTCCCGCCAGAATTGATGTTCTATTTCTTGATACGAATCAAATATTGATCGTTGTCCGATTTACTTTGTTTATCAGTAAATAGTACTATTTGTAACTAGGTCAACATTTATTAATTATTCCTAATTATAAAACCTATATTTATCTCTTATACGTAACAACGGGTAACACATCAATAATACGTAATAAATTTAGTAATTAAAAATCCTTGGTCTTGAAATTTAATTTTTAAAAAACACGAGCATTGTGATTTTGCCGCAAATGCCCAACAGACGGATGACACATCACGTTACTTGACAGTGGCAAAACTGTGTAAAATAGATACGACACATAAAAACGACATATGATAATCGCATACGAGTAGAGGCAATACATAAATAGCAAATTACTAAGGACCTAGTTACAACAGTTACAAATGTTATTAAAATGATTCACGTGCACGCATGCGTAAAAATGACCCCGATTTTGTTTAGTTATTGTTTCACCGCGCCACACATTTTTTATTTTGTGAAATGTTTGTGCAACTTTCTAATACATTGCGACTATTTTCTTATGAATGTTTTTTTTTTTGTTAATTATTGATTAATTTTATTTAGACATGATCACCTACTTTTCATTTTTCTATATAAATCTTCAAAAACAATTAAGATTAAGACATGTTCAAAAAAGAAGGTCCACAGAGTAACTTAGGTCATACATTACAAAAGTTATCTTTAGGTATATACAAATTATTACGAACTTATTTATGTATCAAAAATTATTTCAAAAAACACTAATTAAAAAAATTATTAACTTAACGTTCCTATAATCACGTAATGCCCTTATTGACGTAAACATTTACAAAATTCAAAATTCTTCGATCACGATGTCTTCCATCCTGGAAAGCTTAAGCTTATTTTAGATTTTTTATATCAAAATAGCATGTATTAAATAAACGCATTGCCTGTTGCAAATAACTCAATTGTTATTTTTTAATATTTGTTATGTACTGTTAGATAACATATATATTTGACGTTAATTAAATTGTAATAACATTTTAAAGAAATAGTAAGCTAAGCCAACTTAGCTTAGTATGATTTATTTTAATTGGTACAAATAATTTATACAATATTTAGTATCAAATTAAAAGCTCTGCTTAAAAGAATAGCCATTATCAAGTAATAATTTTCAAATTTTAAAAATAATTGGTAATTATATCATTAGCACTAATATAAACGTAATTCCAAATCATAATTTGTTTCCTATGATTGAATTTGAATAGTTAAATAATATTTTGACTTTTTAACTGATTATATATTATACATAGTAATTAGTCACACATTGAGCCTCAGTTTTGTTCCCGTTTGTCAAGCGCTTTATTTTCCTGTTCAGGAAATTAATCACGAAAACTTTAAATATGAGTACACTTACTATGACTTGATTACTGTGATTTCTTTTACCGAAACCTATGACTATTTGCTGTGTTTGAATCACAAGTTATTGGACACGACTTCGAAATAATATTTTGTTTAGATAATTATGAATGATTTTTTTTCTTATAAACGTAGGATAACGATTGATCTGCGTCACCTAATATTGATGTAGTCAAATATGGTTACACACTAAACTAAATGTTATAGGGGTATTTGTACCGAAAATATATTTGTTCCGGATCTTATTCGTCCAGGATTTATTTCATAAATTTTTATACGGCGGGTATTTTGTAAGTGCCTACCATCAACTTTTTAATAGGTACGTATTGAAATCCGTTAGATCAACACCTGAAATCAACGAGCAATACTCGCTTCCACACACATATACAAATCCTAAAAGAAACACCCACACGCGAATAATTCATGTCGTTGATTAGAAATACGACATTCCAAAATTGAGTTTTGAAATAAATGTGTAACGAACCCGATTAGATTCCAAAGCCTCGGCGCTGTGCTCCTCCTTCTGTCGGAAGCAATTAGTGCATTTGCTCTTATTGAAGATGTTCGGTGCGAATTTCCTGCAATCCGATCGCCCAGACATGATTGTCAGAGGTCAGGGTCAATTCAACGTTCACTATGTCACCGTGCACAGCATGATGGTACTGTGAAACACAAGCACTAGACGAGATTATTCGCCTGTTTTCCAAAAAAAACCGAACACGTAGTTTATCACGCGCTCACCCACCGGTGAGTGAGCTACCTATCAGCGAAATCACTGCAAGTGAAGTGAACGCTAACGGCTAACGTCATATAAAAACACATACACTAAACCACAATCTCCTTCGGTAACCGAACACCGAAGCAGTCGTCGATCGCGTAAACAATATTCGTATTCACGTCAAAATATCAAATAATAAACATCGATTTTACAACAAACACGCGGAGATCGCGAGCGCGCAACGACACAACCGCCCGTCCATTTTACATCTGATAGAAAACCAGCGAACAGTTTGTTGTTTTACAACTTCTCTTTTCTTGTTTATACATTTGTAACTTAATTTTATCTGTGTTTGTGCAGCGTCTATGTAGTTGTGACTATCGCGTGCCTTTTTTATTTCGTTCCGTATAAGTCGTGCTATCCTTTTCTAGACTTACTTAGGGTTGTGCTGCCATCTATTAAAAGATTTCTATTATTTTACTGTCCTGCCACACAAGAAGTAAGCCGAATTCGAAGTATTGAAATGCTTTATATAATATCGGAGAGATGGCATTGCCAAATATCTGTAGGATTTTTTTAATAATTAATATTTTAATCATTTTAGGTTAATGTAAATATAGTTGAGAAGTCGTAGTAATGGATTGGTTTGTAACGAATAAGCGTTATTATGTTTTATAATTATCTATTTGAAACCAAATCACTTTTATAAGTTAATTACAAAACATTTATTAGGTTTGTTATAATAATGTACGTAAAATAAGATATTTTTGCTAATTTTTTTTATTGATTTTGTAGGTAATTTTTTTCTCCACAAGCCTAAGTGGTATTAAAACTAATGATATTTCTGAAATTCATTCGTCTTTAATATTACGTAAGAAAATTATATTAATCGTATTATATTCTATTGGAATCAAACATTTTTTTAATGAGAAGTATATTTAAATCAGATGAAGTACTGGCCATTATTGTAGATGCACTTGTAAAGTGCTTTGATACTTATAAAAAATATTTATGATATAGAAATTGTGGGTGATGGGAATATATATACTCGTTAAAAAATGTTAAGATGACATGCATCGAATTTAAAATGTATGCCAGTAAAAAGTTATTCAACTTTAGAAAAAAATGGAAGTCAATTGAATTGCGGTCCGATGAGTATAACGGGTGAGAGATAGTTTGTAATCGTAACTACTATAATTTTGAGACCGTCCGTTATGTAATGCGTGAAAGCACGGTGGTTTGACATCGAGAATTTCTGTCTTCATTTACAATTCTTCATATCAAACTTCAGTAGTAATTATTGTGCCAGGTCTAAAAAGCTGTAATGAACAATACAGGCACAGTTCTTTTGCTCATTTCACAAGTCGTTTTTCTTGCTTGAAAATAACGTACAAATTTGAATTTTTCTGTGGTTATAGAAACTTGGATATGAAAGAAAAACCCAATGAGTGGAAAAGAAATGATCAATTGATTTTTTTAAAGAAATGTGATAGTAATTTTATAAAATGAATTTAAATTTGGAATTGTATAAAGAAAATATAGATGTTCACATTAGTCAGTAAGAAAAATTGTCAACATGTTAGGATTGAAAATATTCCTTTTAACATTAATATTTTAAACTTTTACTGTTTAGTACAGTTTACTAAATACCACGAAATACATATAGAAATAGATTATTAAGACTTATTAGCTGTGTTCGTGACAGATGATAAGGCTTGACAGTGACATTGACAGCTCTCATCCGATGTGACGTTATGAGACAGCCGCCCAATAAAATAGCGCGTGCTGTATTCGTCTTATCACACATATTACCGCTACAAATCCTCTGAAATTATCAGTCTTGCACACGTCGTTACCGACACAGCCGGCTTTAGTTTCTCAGTTTTCTCTATTACTTAATTTAATACCAAGGTGAGATATCAGAAATCGTGTCTAGTGTTTCATAGTCGGCTGTTGCTTGAAGAATTAGGCCGAGTGTCGATTCGAAATTCGAATTTTTCTTCAATAGGTTTTATCATCCGGTGTAATAAAATAGCGCGCTCCCATAATTGTGTATAGAGGTTACAATTAAATAGATTTTAATGTGTGCCTTTTTTAGCATGGAGGATTTAAGTTTCATTCCTGATCTTCCGAGTGGGCCTCTGGACGTATATAGAAGCAGTGCCTCATTCGACTGGAAACGTCTCAAACTGGCTTTGGAAGGGGACATCGAGCTGTTAAAATTAAAGGTAAGGTCTTTAATGTTACTTTGGGATTTGAGTTAAATTTTAACAACAAACGAAAACAGGCTGTATGTTTTATTCATACAGAAGATTAAATTTTATAGTATATTTTCATATCTATTATGTAGTGTATATTTTTATGTTACAATTATTTTTTTATGTATTATTGTAAGTAATTATTTTAGAATTCCTTCTATATTATTTATGTATTCTTACTGAAAATAGTGAATTCCATAATTTACAGTTACTTATTCAGCTACAGTCTACACCAAATTTTTTGACTGCTCTGTATATAGATGTGCAGAACACAAACACAACTTCACGATAAATAAATGCCAATTTTAGATTCTGATAATAATATTTTATCCTTTTGTTTGTGTTAAACGCTTGACTATATTATGTGCAAGTCCGAATTTACGGCTTTGTTCAGAGAGACCAAAAAGATTGAAGAGGACTGTACTTGGGTAATAATATAATCTATATTTCTTGGTTGGTTTAATCTGTAGTCATAAAAATTATATCTAGTATTCATCATCTTATTATCCTTATTACACCTACATAGGGTCGAAACAACATTTTTTCCTTTTCCACTCTCCTCTGTCAAACATCATTTTAGTATTTACACCTTTTATACCCATACCATTTTTCACACAATCTATCCATACATTACTTAGTCTTCCTCTACTCTTATATTCATCCACCTTCATACTTAAAACTTAAAAAGTATATATTAGCTTATGAAAATTATGTGTAGTATTACTTAGATATAAGTTAATGTAAGCCAATTTATAGCGACAATTCATCCACATTAAAAGGAATATAAAGTAATGATAAATTGTAATATTTTATATTACCCTTTTTCATGTTAAATGCCAATGTAACATTTTAATACTCTTTGTAGAATACCAGAATCAAAATAACAGACCGATTTAAGTATTCAATAAGGAAGTAATTAAAAAACAACAAATAAAAACAAAAATTACAATAATGCTACAGCTATTTAGAACATTACATATAAACCATAAATTACCATATAACAACACTAAAGAAACTAATAGTATAACTCATTTAAATATTCTCCACCTGCTTCATTAAACTAATTGATTAGAAAAAAATAACTGTTTTATCAGCACTTTAATGTTACTTTTTCACAAGTCACCAAGCTTAGTGGATGGCTTCCAGCAAGTGCCACAATATAATTTTATTTGTTCAATATTCCTTCTTTGCTGTCCATTCGTCATTAAATTATAAGTAAAAGACAAACATTCATACTATATATATATTTATACATTAGCCTAGAGATAACATATATATGAGGGAAGCAGAGATGAACGAGATGGCGTATAGACCCCTAGTCAACATTACGGTTGTCATTCTAATGTTGAGCTTCTCTGATTCAATAATAGTTAGAGCTCTCACCTACATTATATGATACATTCCTGTGAGAAATTGTATGCTATTGGAATATATCCGCTATCTACTCATCAAAGCTGCTATTATTTGTCTGTCAGTCAGTCTTGAGAATTTTATTGAAAAGAGAATTTTAAATAATATGAAATGTTGGTACAATTTTTACACAGTTTAACTTGTTCATTGTTCAGTACAGACAATTATAATTCATATATTATATTTATAATTTTTGCTTATTCTCTTAGTTGAGCTTTGACTTCTTAATTAATTTTAGTGATACCTTATATAGAACAACCCACTCATTTGTAGAAGAGAAAAGTTGTGTATGAAAAAGTGCTGTATATAAAAGTATTGCACAGCATAATTGGTTTGATTGTGTATTTTAGAGTCAGTACTAAAAATGGAATCTTATTGCTGCTTTCTTTTTGTTCCCTTAAACATTATAATAATTAAATCATTTTTTTTTATGGTTTTACATTTCATATAACAGTTCATTAAAAATAACTATATAAATATACTATATGAAATGTTCTGTTTTCATTAGTTAGTGTATGTATTTATTTCTGTATGATATATTAGCATTAATGTATGGTAAGAAAATGCTTTAATGAGTAATAATTTAGGATATTCAGTTTAAAGCTGAATGTTCATAAACTATTTGTTTTTGTTTTTATATTAAAAAAAACTTAGTAATTGAACATAAAAAAAGTATTGCAAAAAAGGTAATACTTCATTTAAACACATTCTGAAATTGATGACATTGGTTTAAAAAAAAACAAATTATAAGAAATTGTATGACTCAGAAACAATTAGACTGTTTGTAGATTGAATTACTCATACAGTCGCATTATTGTATTTTGAATGGATGACGAGCCTAGCATTTATACAATACAAAATATTGTCAGTTATGCCGTGTGGCCCTAAAACGCAATTTCGTAAACTATAGTAATCTTTACTTTCTAACTAATATTTTAAATGTGTATTTGAGTTTGTTTATTACGCTTTCACGGCTCTACTACATTCTTCTCTCATTTTACCATGGAATGGGTAGGGGGATACAGAAAAGGCCATACCTTTTATTTTGGAATAAGTACTGTTCCCGAGGGATATAATTAATAAACATTAACACAAGCAAAACTGCAGAGAAAACTCTAGTGATTATTAATTTAAATGCATTATTTAAAGAAACAAGTATTATAGAACAAATTTCTGTATAACGTAAAGTTAACTTTACGTTTACTTTCCATTACTTTGGGGCATACCTTTCACTCTGAAATAAATACTGTTCGTGACGGATAGAACAAATCTATATTGGCACGTGCAAAGCCGCGGGCGAACGCTAGTTATTAATAATTTTTTGTGTTATTTAAAAATTAAAAATATTTAGATAAAATTTCTGCGTGAAGTACTGTTAACTTGTATGTTTATTTTCAATTTCTCTGCCGTGCTATGAGGGAGTGGAACAGTTGTCCGATACTTCCTCTTTCATACGACATTGGCTCCCTATTTACTTAAGAGCAAAGCGATAAAAGTGATTAAATGCAATGTAAATAACATAATTATGCACTCGTTTCTTTAAACTTAATCCTAGGAAGATTTTAGTGTTACGTATTGTTTATAACTTATGCTCGCGGTTTAGCTCACGTATATACCTATAGATTTTTTCAGGACAGTACTTTTTTCTTGATACGAAGGTACAACGAGTATGCGAAATTCTATGATGCTTGATTCAGTATTTAAGGTGCGATGAAAGTTTAACAAACAAATCGGCATTCGCTTTTATAAATATTAATCAGGACTAGATGATACTTGCAACTTCGTCTGCGTTGTTTATTATGTTAACAATATATTTTGTATACAGAGGAAAAAGCATAAGCACCATACCCTAGCCTCATTTCTTCACGGCAAGAAAATACACACATCGCTAAATGCGTAGTGCTTAGAAAGATCGTAGTACCGTAAAAATTGAATAACGTTATATTAAATTATTATTGTGATATTTTAGATAGACACTAAATGTCTAAGAAGTATAACTAAATCTTGAACGAAATATATCTAGTAGTTTTTGAGTGATGCACGCACAGCCGTTGGACACTGCGCGCAACAGGAAAGTTGCGTCACTTTGTTCCGAAGAGTTGTTCGGATTGATACCTGTTGCTGAGTTTATTACCGAACTACTCGCCACAAATTGAAATTCCATCCATGTCATCTTGACGGTTGGAGGTTGTCTACTGTGCGTATTTCGCGAGCGTTTTTTCCCACGTATGTTGGTTATTTACAATTAATTCCCAGCGTCTCGTCTCGTCCCAATATATCTTACAAATCCTCAAGAAACGAGCCTACTCCTTCGTCAAAGGCCGGCAACGCATATGTGATGTTCTTAGTGTTGCAGGTGTCCATGGGCGGCGGTGATTACGTACCATCAGGCTTTATTTCATTTATATAGATTAGGATGTTAGGATAGGACTGTCACCACTTTTAGAAGGGTTCGTTATAGTTAGTACAAAATTGATAATATCCTTTTAATGCAGGGCGCCATCACAACGACTATGGTATACGAGATGGTGCTTACGATCAGGTACAAGGGCACTTTGTATGGTTCCTGTAAAAGGAAACTTGACAATCGAATTTTCAACAATTGTCACGCTGTGTAACTCTGCACCTCGTTTAAATTTCACGAAAATACAGATAACCGGAGTATTTTTAGCAATAGTTTTCGGCGTTATCAGTTTTTACTTCACTCGTAACGCTTCAGTTGACGAATATATAAACCGGTTTAGAATTTAGGTATTGTTAAGGTAAATTTTATTGTATGTTGGATAATTTGGCGAATTGTCCTTCTAGTTCAAAACAATACTCGGAATTTGGACCTGATTAGTCGTTCTTTCCATTCAACAATATCTTAAATTTAGTCTAGTATCAATTAAACTACTAACATATCGCCATAGAACTATGCATTTATGCCGATTCGATGAGGAATTTTTGTTGATGATTGTATGATATTTATTTTTGGATCTGCCTCGTACATTTAAAAAATTGATTGTACCGAATATACATCAGCAATAATAGCTGATAAGTTTGGTAATTTATGGTATTCTTTATTCAGTGTTCGACACTGTCAAAATTACTTCAATTGGATGTCAAGTGTGTGAGCTTTCGAGAGCCGCGTATGAGTCTATGGCTAAGGTATTACCTTCAAAATCATTGCAAATTTTTAAGAGGCAACTGCAGCATAAGCCGAGGCAGTTCGAAAAAAAAAAATCACTTGTTCTGTGTTATCAATAAAAATCTAAGTAATTTTGTTCTGATTTCAAATTAGATTCTATAAAATTACTATCAATGAAATCTTGTTAAATGTAACGCACACCTACATAGTTGTTAAATGTTAATTATTAATTTAATTAATATTATAATAATAATTATTATTATTACGCTTATTTTCGTATTTGAGTAATTTAAAGAACATCTTTATAAATTATAGCCGATGTGTTGTTTTGTTGTATAAGTTACATTACTGCAGTTTCATCAAAATCCGTTCAGTAGTTTTAGCGTGGAACAGCAATAAATACCCCTCTGTCCTCACAAACTTTCTCTTTTGTAACATGAATCTTCTATATAAATAACATAGAGGTTTGCAGTAGTCCGTATAGTCCGAGACTAGTGCATAGATTTTGAAGTGAAACATCTTATAAGAAGCTTTGAAATTCTAATCTGCAACCTTTTTGTGCGACGAAAAGTGGTTGGGGTAAACACTGTGTCCGTATAACTATAATGCTATAAGTATAACTCAGTATAACTTCTTAGACTCTTTTTCGTTGATAAAAAAAAATATAGCGATAGCTTTATGTAATATAAAGTTGTTACAGTTGTAAGAAACTACGACTATTATAAAAGTACTACGAATTCAGCGATCTGTATTTTTCGACGTGGAGATTTGGGTAAGCGGTGTGGTGCTTTGGTTTTTGCATGTATACCTAAAATATATTGTTAGGGTAATAAAAAGTTCCATGCGGGGAACAAATGGCTATCGGAAGCAAAAGACCGCTGGAGTAATTTGGAGAAGGTCTTTACCCTCGTATGAGGGGTTCGTGCTTTAATTATTGCACAACTATTCTTAACTAGCTGTTGCCCGCAGTTCCACATGCGGTTTTTTATAATTGTAAATTACTTCTTATAAGATCAGCTATCTGTTAGTGAAAGTCCCATGAAAATAGGTCCAATCGTTTTGGAGATAGTACTACAGACTAAGCCACGGATGAGAGCTAGTTTAAAATAAAGTAGCCTATGTCACCCGCTATAATTTTAACTATCCGTCCGTGAAATTTCTGTCAAAATCGGTCGAGTCGTTTCGGAGATTACACGGAACAAACAGACAGACAAACAGAAAATTTTTTTAAAATTATATTTTTGTTATCAGTATCATGTATGTATACATTCAAATCCAATTAGTAAAAAGACGATATTTTGATATTACGTACAGAGACTTCATTTTTATTATATGTATAGATTATTTTATAGTACATAAATTAAAGAACACAATATGTAAAATGTAAACATTGTAATGCATGAAATAAACGGATTTTTTATTTGATTTATTATATTGTAATAACGACGCAGACGAAGTCACGGATATCAGCTAGTACGATATAGAATATGAATAGAGATTGTCACTTAGTTAAAATGATTTTTAAATTTACTGTTATTCAGTTTAGACCTTGATTTTGGTAGTTTGCACGCTATAGAATAAAATTAGACCGTGAAGTAATGTTTTTATTAATCAGATATAAATACCGGCTATTGTTTATACTATTTCATTATGGCCCCTCGTGAAGATCACTGAAACGGTCAATTTAAACGTTCACGTGTGCATAACGGAACGGCATTGAAGGAATCGATATGCATTCACGAGACATCTATTGCACTTGACGTTTATCATTGTCAATCTACGTCAATACGTGGTTGATAACATTGGCTGTAAAAATAATGATCAGTTCGGTTGGTCGTGTGTCGGAAATTTTCAGTTTATTGATTTAACGTGTAGGAGATTCATTACAAGCTCCAAATAGCTTTAGCAATATTGCCAGAATACTTTAATCTATTGCTATATAAACAGAGCCTATTATGTATATTTTACGTTACGACGCCTTGACTGTATTTAATGGTTTTACAAAAATATAAACAAATGCTGCTGCTATGTTTTGCATTAAACATTGACGCGAGTTTGCCGAAGGTGGTAGTTGTGCTGGTCGGCGATCTATATAATCATTTATATCGTATAAATATACTATTTCTAATTTTTCAAAATAAAAATGCCGAGTTGTGTTGTAAATAAGTATTCTAATAATAATAATCCATTAAAGATTCTGCTGAAACGTTGTTTTACTAAACGTAAAAACGCGAAAAGATTTGTTCGTTGGACCATATTATATAGTAAATAGTAGTAATTAGACATATATATATATATTCTATGAACTATAGTATATAATTATCTATCTTTATATATAAATAAATGAATTGCTGTTCGTTTGTCTCGCTTAAACTCGAGAATGGCTGGACCGATTTGGCTAATTTTGATCTTGAAATGTATGTGGAAGTTCAGGAAAGGTTTAAACGGTGAGAAACATATATAGTAAATAAAGGAAATCCTTAAAAAGACAATTTAATTTTCAAATACAATATGTTCGTAGCTATGAAACTTTTAATTTCTTTTGTCATTTTAGAAATAAAAAATTGTTAGTCGTTTGTCAAATATTGATAGGTGCGTTCAGAAATTTGTCTGTTTCATAGCTGTAGTATGAGGTACGATCTCTTTGATCTGTTTTGTTGGAATACAAAACAGTTCTGATTCAGAAATAAAAATAGTACATGAGACAGCTTTAAATTGATTAAGTGCATAACTGTGTTGTATTTATAGTATAAATTAAAAAATTGTATTAAGTTTTGACCAAATTTTAAACAAAAATATGTAAGTGATACGAAGTTGACCGGGCCATCTAGTACATATATATAATTTAGAAATCAGTGTACTAAAACGACAAACGTCAAAACGGCTATCATAGCGTGCGTATATAGTACGTGAATAAAAAAAAACTAGGTACTTATTTAAATCATTAATATGCTAATCTATCTTTTAGTATTCGTGGACGTATTTAGATCGAGAAATGTATACCATATGGTGACGTCATTAGCAAAGGATCGTATCAAACGATTTTACCAAATGTTATTCTGTTGCAGTATAGAATATGGCAGACGTTAGAGAAAGACCCGCTCTTCGCCCACAAACCGATTACTCCGAATGTGGAGGAACAAAAGAGGATCGCCCAGTTGCAATTGAAGAAGATTAATCAAATTAATTTCCACCCAAAAGATTTGGCTAACTCCAGTTATAGCAAAAGGGTAAGTTAATTGTTATCAACACTTAAACGAGCCTTCCGATTCTAATGTCCGATTGCAATAGGCCGCGAGGTTGACAGTTGAGGTAGTTTGTAAAGAAAATACACGTGGGCTCATGACTATATGATAGAATTGAAAACATATAAATAAATACATATTTATTTACTTTAATTATAATACTTTACTTACTTATACTATACTATATACTTACTTATATGCTTACTTATTACTTATAATAAATACATGCACATTAAACTTTATACAGATTTATCAATGTTTATATGGTAATAAATAAAAATACTATTTAAATAGACATAATATATACAATTTGATATTACATTGATTGTGTACAACATATACATATACAATGTTGTATACAAAGTAAACATTGTAATGTTATTTTATTATTATTATATGTAATTATAAAAACGTAATTATTGGAGCGATGCACTCGTTTTCATACACTATATATGGTCGATGACAATTAGAGCCGAGTATACACGATTTAGCGTGACAGACCTGATCGTGATGATCATTTTCGTTCTCTGTTAAACACGCCTAAAAAGTTTTCATTTAATAGGAACAGAAATCTTTCGGAACAATTATCATTCTGCACCAAACTTTTTGACCGCCCTGAATATAGATGCGCAGAATACAAATTTTGTTATAAACACGTATTACACTATTTTTATATTATCGAGACAACTAAAGGATAAATAAATGTTAATTTTAGATTCCTCTAATAACATTTTAACTTTATTTTGTATTAAATTGTTGACTGTAGTATGCGCAAGCCCGCACTTACGGCTATATTCAGTGCGGTCACAAAGCTTGATTAGGACTGTAAACGTAGTTTAAGAGGTAACGCGAATATTATGAAAGTACTCAAGCAAATTTGCAGTATATTATACAATTTTTTTAATACTTTATAGGTTAGCGTTTAACCACAATCTCATCTGATTGAAATGATGTGGTCTAAGATGGTAGTCACACTAAACCTAGAGGGAGACTGGTTCTCAAGTGCAGCTGCGGGACCACACCGATAGGTGCTTGGCGACAGATTTTCAACTTGAGGGTGGTAGCTAGCCAGGCGGGCTTAGAAAAAACCTCTACCACCACGCTATGGTTTCATCATGATGTTTTCCTTCATCGAAAGCTTCGACTTAGTTGTTAGGATTTGAACCTACGTCCTTCGACGCTATGTCCGAACACACTACCGACTGAGCCATCTTCGCTACATTAAATGTATTGTATATATTATAAGATCCTTCTATTTCAACAGACACGAATAGTGATGACAATCAATGAAGCCATCCAATCCTTTAATCCTAGTGTGTCAGTCAAAATGGCGATCGGGATGTATTTATTCGCAAACGCACTCCTGTCTCTCGGCACGGAGCGACATTTGAAGTTCTACGATGCGATATTCGTGAGAAGAGAGGTAAGTAACTTATAATAAAAATACTTGGATCAAAATCATATATAAAGCATTATGCCTCTTTTTATAGGATTATTACTGCCATTACTAAGTGGTAAATATTATCACAAAGTATCTTATAACTACTCCAGTGTTGCAAGAATATGATAGCTGCTATTATAGAACTTTTTAAGGAGTTTTTATGACATATCGTCCCTTAGCAAACAACACAGCGCAAGTCAATTTGACTCATTTTACAATGCAGTGAAAAACTGTTTGTTTTATTGCATTATTCTCATACAGTAATTAGTCATATGAATACTAGTCTCTTATTGGTTGAAACGTTTAAAATGTGATATGTATTTTGACGTTTCATGAGGATATTTATCCGATGACATTTTAAAGTATACACCGCCAATTTTCAACTTAACTCTAGACTGTCCAAAACCATAAAGGTTTAAGTGCTATACAAACGAATGTAGAGAGCTCATGTGGACTACAACTATTCAACAGACTATTGGCAGCATACGCTTAAAGAAATATTACAGTACTTAGAAAAATAACAAATGATGTATTGTAAAATCATATATTTTATATAAAATGTATTTTCAAAGTTTCTTTTTTCATATGTAGTACAAACTTTTTTTTTCTAAACCATGAAATTTACGATGTACGATATCATGAAATTATAAAACAAAATTAAACATAATCCACTATTTTGAAATCTGGGTCTTAAGAAGTCAGCCGAGGGGTTTTATGTGGTTTTGTTTGTTTAAACTACGATATTATAATTTAGATTTCGTGTTATTATTTTCAATCTATTTGCACACAATAACCGACTTAAGCGATGATCGCTTAGTTTCTTTCGTTGTTCGGACACCGTGTCAATCGACATAGGTTCGAATTTTTGCAACTGATGTGGTGCTGCTTTTGATGAAGGAAAACATCGTGATGAAAACATAAAATGGTAGTAGGGTTTTTTCTAAGTCCAGCTGGCTAGCTATCATCCTTATGTTAAAAATCTGTAGCCAACTATCTGTTGGTGTGTTTCGGTAGCTGCATTTGAGAGCCAGTCTCCCTCCAGGTTTGCCGTGTTTATCATCTCAGACCATATCGTCATTTAACATCAAATGAGATTGTGGTCAAACGCTTAAAGCCTATAAAGCAAAGCTGTATTACGCTACCATATGACAGATTACATTTTCGCCAAAAACTCATGTCTTTTAAGCTTCTACGTAACTTATGACAGTGGAATTGTAGTGAAAATAATAACGTTTTGTATTTTTTCTATTGCTTATAATGAATAAAAACTGAAAACCATATCATTTTTATTTACACGCACAAAATTTATTTGTAATGTTTGAATAATAAAACGCAACTTGAAATATCGTCATCACGTGAACAGAAACACTAATCATAGCGTGTGACGTCATACCTTCCAAAACATTATTTTTGACCTTTTCTATATTTATCACCTCGCTTCGTTACTAGATGTCCATTCGTGAATTCCGGAACGCGTACCACTATCCCAAGTTTTATACTAAGTGTGTTGTGATCGTGATAAAATCGATGTTCTAATTTTATTTTCTGTCTTCAATACTATAATAAAACTGTAGAACCGTCGTGTCTGTACATTGAAAATATTTGTTTAAGATCGATTGTGGGTAATGTAGGGAGTGTAACATGATACAATGAGTTTATTTTCAAAGAAACTTCATCTGTGTGTCTGGCTGTACGTGGAGTTTAGTGTCTCTATACTTTTCACATGACCAGCTCCACGTACATCTATGTACGGTTATTATAGCCAAAGTGCTATTATAGGGTGTATCAACATGTGATGTCTGGAAATAACACTCTTTTCTAAAACTATTGCAACTATAATGTATTGAAAGTATCTTACCGGTTCTTTTTGATGACTGGTTATTCTAAACCGGTGGTAGTTTTAACGTACATTAGCACTTTCTCAGGTCCTAAATGGAATGAAGTATTTTCGACGTTTTCGATATCGGGTCCTTCAAATGAGGTGTGAAGAGGCATTTTTGCAGGTCGCTATGATACCGAAGACTGTCGTTGGTATTTAACACCGACAGTCGTCGTCGATTTTAGACTATATAATACTCCCTATTAGGTATTATGTAGTCATTTTGCCGAGCTGGTATAGAAAATGAATTGATTTAAAGTTATTTTATTTTGTAGTTTTATGAATTCGGCTGGGATTCGGTATTATCGGATTATGATTTTCCGCAGATATTAGCAAGTTTCGCGTTGACAGAGATCGCGCACGGGTCCGACGCACGACTCATGCGCACGACGGCGACGTACGATCCTGTGCACAAGCAGTTCGTGATCCACACGCCGGACTTCGAGGCAGCTAAATGCTGGGTTGGTAATCTAGGTAAAATTCCGTGTGACAATTTTAATTTTGTGATATCCGTCTTTCATTTATTGGCACAGATTAAATATGCACTTAATGAATATAGAAATGTTTGTTTACTACTGGCCGGCTGTACTGACGAAGAAATGGGACAAAATCTTCCTTGTACAATACAACCAGATAAAAATAATGGTAACTGAACAACTCCTATGTCAATCTGTCAATATTTTTGAAGATCTATCTACTGCCTTCTCTCTCACTCACTTATTCATATTAAATGAAAAATATATAACCCTAAATTTTCACTTTTCTGTACGATTTTTCAAACATTCTCCTTCATACAAACTTTGTCCACACAATTACAAACACAACAAATAAAAATAGCGAAATAGGTACAGCTACTCTCAAGAGGTGCGCTTACATATTGATTTTTATTTGTAGATAGATTTTATATTTATCTTCCTTACGTATTATAAAATGGTACATTTCTCTGTTTGTCTATTAGTGTGCTTATATCTCAAAAATCATCTAACAAATTTACGTTTCTCTTCTTCGTTCCTTCGTGTACTGTCTTGGTCAGGATTAAGTATATATTTTGTTTGATTCGTGAAATCGGTACTTGTCGGAAATCGGTCATTAAATATTAGTATGGACTTTGCTTCGCACTTCCGTTTGGAATTGATTGGCCGCTGTAACGTCTTGTTGCAGTAAAACGTGACAGCGGCCAAACAATTCCAAGCGGAAGTGCGAAGTAACGTCAACCCTAATTTTACATAATTTGTAACATTAGGCAATATATAGAATATAGCATGCGGTTAAAAGGAAATTAAACAGTTACAAAACTAGGTTGTAGTGTAGTTGTAGGTGGTAGAGCTACGCTGAAGCTATTACTGGTTTCAGCATGAATGGGTCGGCTCGCCCGGGGTAGTACCACCCTCTCACAGAAAACCGATGTGAAGTATCAGTGGTTGCACTGTTGCGTTTCGTTCGGTCGGTAAAAAAATAGCAATAAACTTCATATTTATACCACAATACGTCTTTTTTATGCCAAATCGAACAAAATACATTAAACGTGATATGCGCAAAACATAACTTTAGTTGAATTAATATACCTTTGTTATTATATTGGTTTATTTATTGTATGGTACTCTACACCACATTTAACATATTACAAAATGTAATAATTTCCAAACATGTCGTGCCAGCTACAAAATAATTATTATTACATTTTATTTATTTATATAATAAATATTATATAAAATAAAAATAAATATTTGCATGAGTTATGTCGTTTTACCCTTGGTTTGTAAATAACAATTATTGTAAAGAACATACTGTCAAAACTGTTAGGGTAAGATCCGGACACATTCCATTTAACAAATATTTAAGTATTTAATAAAAAAAATCTCCTACACAATTTTACTAGATTAAGTTATTAAAGTTGCCGAGCTGAAGTTAGTTTCGATTCGAAAGAGCCACGTGTATTGCTAGTTATAATTATGTTAGAGACTGAAATAATATGTCGAATCCCAATTCGCTGGGCAACCAGATGCGTTCGGATTTTCTTTTCGTTTATAGTTTTTAGCGTTTGAACACAATCTCTAGTGATGTTAAAAAACGTTAAACCTAGAGGGGCACTTTACAAGAGTCTCATGTGCAGCTGCTGGAACACACCAACTGCTGTTTGGCGACAGATTTTCAACTTGATGGTGATAGCTGAATAGGTGGTCTAAGGAAAAGCCCTACCACCAGTCTATAGGTTCATCACAATGTTTTTTTCTTTTCACTGAAAGAATTTATAGTTATACAAAAGTTCGTCGATCGACACAACCTCCGTATTCGTTAACATAGAACTACCATTGGTTCCTGCTATTGACAAAATTACAATAATAAAAAAATGTAGCTCACAATAAATACATACGAAATACACACTTACCCTTGAAATTATAAAACTATTTTCGTGAATATGAAATAATGAGCACAATTTCAATATAACAGGATCACGAAAGACGAGATCGTGGTCATACATTTAAAATAAACGATCAAGTGTAAAAGTCATCACACTCTAAGAACTACTAGTACTAGTAGTAGTTTGTTCTGGAATCACCTTACCAAATGATTACTGCCATGACGCGATATCTTGCACACTTTTTACTTTGAAACGATGCTTTCTCAGTGGTTAGCGTGTTCGGACACTGTGCCGATCGATGTAGGTACTCGAATGCCTTGAAAGAGGAAAGGAAAACATCGTGATGAAACCATAGCATGGTGGTAGGTAGGTACCACCCTGAAGTTAAAAATTTAGTTGAAAATTCTATAAGTGTGTTTTGGCAGTTCCTTGAAAGCTATTCTTCCTCAAGATTTAGCGTGCTTATCATGTCAGACTACATCGCCATTTTATATCGGATGAGATTGAGTTCGAACACTAAATTAAATTATTAAAACAAAATGTCGTGTGATACTGTTGATGTCGTGTATTTACCAATATCGTGTTAATATAGACGGTTTTGTAGCTGCGTGACGTCATGTATAAAGTGATTTAATAAAATGACCATGAGGTTTCGGTGAAGGAAAAAAAATTGATGAAATCCTAGTATACTGGCAGGACTTCTATAGTCAGCAAATTACCACGGGCGTCTGCATTTAAAAGCTAGTTTCTTCTGAGTACTACCATTTTGGATCCCATGCTGAAATACATATGTATCATGAAAAGGTAAAGCAGATTGAGTTTCTTGCCGGTTCTTCTCGATGACTGGGCTATTTTCCGAACCGGTGGTAGTTTTGACGTTCATAAGCACCTTCTCAGGTTCTTGGAGATTGTGTCCAAACGTGCCAATCTATAAAACAAGAGGCAAAGAAACTTCGTGCTATAGTAAATGTATTAAAATATTTATCATGATAAAGTTTATTAGAACGGATACGGTAACAATTATTTAAAGGTTCTTATGCCTTTGAAAAAAAAACTACTAAAATACTAGTTTTATAGTTAATCACAGTATTATATTCTGAGATCTAAATTTCTTATCTATATTTTTTTTGAAATATGTTAAATAATAAAAAAAACATATTTTTGTTTATATTACAAACTATGCTACATCGCCATCTGTTATATTTTTTACGAAGTATTTATATAGTCAATATTGTCCTTATTGCACAGGAATAATTATACTATATTGTAATGCGCATATCTGTGTTCGTTCAGATTAGTTTTATATATATATTTTAATGTTGTTCTATTACGTTAGCTGTGAACGTGTACAAATATATCGCTATGCATTCATTTAGCATTAAGACAAGAAAAAACAATATTTTGAAAATAGATATACACCTATATAAATAAAAATGAATTGCTGAATAAGAAGGACATTACACCAGAACGGTTGCACCTATTTTAGTTGTTTGTATTCATCAGGATAAGGTCTATATGAAATAAAATAGTCTGAAAAATCGTACGAGAAAGCTGATAACTTTGGGTTAAAAAATCTCCATGTAAAAATGTGAGAGTGTGAATGAAACAGAAGACAAAAGTAAGATTTTCAAAAATATTGTCAGAATTCACATTGAACGATTCAATTGCCTATTTTATTTCATTACATTGTCGTCCTGTAAAGGGAAGGTTCTTTTCTTCTTTAGTTCACCCGTGCATAGTCGAGGCGGGCAGCTAGTATTATAATATATGTATCTCTAGTGCTGATAATCTTTGAGCAACTGTTTGGCCATCGAATAATAACTTTGATTTTGTTTTTCTTTCACACTATTGTACAAATTGCTATCTCTTTAAGCTTATTCTCTATATAAACTTTAACAGCTAAATCTCACACTCCTCCGTGTATAAAGTTTTTTCTTCATGTGATAATATATACATTTTATTTACATATGTAGATTAAGTTATGACTGTAGTTTTCGACCCAACAAATTAATATAGCGTCTTCTCGAGTCCCCACAAAGTCAATGAGTTAATAATAATAATTATTAAAGTAAAACGTTTTTAAGTTCGCCTTAATTTTTTCCTCCATCTATCGCATGTCGCATTACAGCCGGTCGCGAAGTAGAGGTTAAGTGAAAGACGCTCGGCAGAGCAGCCAAGGTCAATATGGCGGCGGCCATGCCTCAATTCAAAATGATTTAAATAAATATTGTGCTCAGTTTTTAAAACGCTATGATCTGAAAAAAGTTTCACTTGCATCGTGGTTTCATGAAACCACAGAAATTTTTGAATTAATATTATGAACATTATTTGGTAGTTTAATTGAATTAATCGCTCTCCGTTTCGGCCACTATTCTTTAAATAAAATCACGTGCAAACATATGAATCTTTTACATAAATCCATCTGAGCAAATAACGAATACATTTTCTTATTTTATTGCCAGTGAAGTATTTGAGTTTATCGTATGGACGTGTGTCATTTAGCGAAACAATCGTTAATTATTTATCCATAAATATGCAGAAACAAAACATTTAAGTACATCTTCCTTCTCTGTTTTTCTTTATTTTTTTTGTTTAACATTCGTGTTATCAGAAACAATAAATGGAAATAGTTCGTTGTTTCTCCTTAATATGATTATGGTTTAATTTCAACCAATAAACCATCACTAGTAGTATAAAATATGTAGGAACTTAATCTGTGATGATATCTGTTGTATACATGTGGTAGTGTATAATTACATCCTGGATGATTACTGCGATTACATCCGCGCTGGTATTCTTTTTTTTGTCTATGATTCAATTTCTTTTTGGATTTCGACAAATGTAAGATATTCAAATCTCACTAAATCTTACGTGAAGGAGAGAGGAGTTTCGGCAAATATCACGTAATTTTTTTCATGCAAAAAATAGCGTAAAAATGTTAATAAATTGGAGTAATTTCAATTAAAACATGTTTCTATACTAAAATATTAAGAAATCAGACACAATTCTTCTACGTATTTTGGTAGTTTCCGTTTAAGTATTATTTGATGTTATTTATCACTATGATTTTATTAATGATCTAAACAATTTCAAATACTAGTCTTAAAAAAAATTATAATGTAAATGGTGTTTTTATGAATAAATCCAACGCATTTATACAGTAAAATACAGATTTTGAAAGATCTCACGCGAGATTAGGGAAGGGGGAGGGGTCGACACAAATCTCACGACATCTCACTGGGGGAGGAAGGGTGTCAAAAAATTCTCAATAATGCCTCATGTAAGTAATGGTTGCCCCCTTACGGTGCCCAAATATGTGAACCAATATACATATAACGTGTTTCCATAGGGGGCTAAGTAGCAATTATAACAATTAATAAAGATAACTTAAAACCGGCAAAAATTTTATAGTTCTTTTAATAGTGTAATGTTTGTATGAAATAACAAAAGAATTTTCAAGAGAACGAAGTCGCAGACACCAGCTAGTGTAATATAAAAAAATACATACAGAGCCAAAATTGTAAAAGTATATGAATTGTGTACATTTTAATGCCAGACGCAAATGTTTAATCAACTTTCATATATGCACTCTATTAGTGGCCATGTTTTTTCGATAATTAACCCCCGAGTTCTGATTTATTTGAACTTTTTTAATATATTGCACAAATTTAATTTTACTGTAATATCACGACGAATAAACATAATTAAGAACAGAAAACAAGAAAATAAAACAAAATTGATTAAGATAAACAAACGTAAGTTAAATTTTAATAATCCCGAACCGTGTGAAACTTTTCAAAGCAGCTTGATAGATGCAAACGCACTGTTCATTGTTTGCGTTGCCAGGTAGTCTCTTTTTTATTTTATGGTGATACACGGCATCTTTACGTAAGATGCTGCTTTGAGTTGATTGGAGGAATAGTTTCCGAAAAATGTTTCCAATTTTTCGCCTGTACATGAAGTGGCGTATCGCTGGTTGAGTGGCGCCCACGATGGTTATAATTCAGCAAAGTCACTTGCTCCAATAATTGCTCAACGATTGCCATACGATAAGGCAGTATCCCTATTCTATTTGAGGAATTGATTGTCGTTAGGAGAACGTAAATTTTGGTTATTCATATCGATGACGAGTCGTACTTCTTAAATGTACCTAAAGGTTTAACGCTGTTGAATAGTTATATATGTAAAATATATATATATATATAAAGATATATATATATATACTTTATCTTTTGTCAAATCAGTTAGATCTTCAATTAGATTCATTAATTTATTACTCACGACGAATAAGGAAGTTAGACAAAAACACTTTTTATTAGGAATCAGAATATCCAACGCCACGTCTTATAATTTTTTTACAAAAATAGTTTTAAAGTTAACAAAACAGTTGAAAAAGTGCAATTCATACACAAATAATTTAAAAAGAATACAAGTCATTATTATTTGCAATTGTAATGTAAAATGTATTTTTTGTTTCATATTAATTCTGTACTCGCTTATAACTTTATTCTTCGTAAATATATTGCAACAGATATGAATAATGAAATATAACATTTGTTTGAAGTTAGTGTTGTTTTGTAAATATATGTTCAAATATATACAAACATGCGTCTTAAGCATACTCTTGTACGGAGGAGAAAGCTGGACAACACGTACAAAACAAGAACGCCAGCTAAACGCTTTCCATATGCGGTGTATTCGCAAAATTCTGGAAATAACCTGGGTGGACAAGATCACAAACGAGAAAGTTTTGGAGATTGCTCAATTGCCTAGCATAGCTGCTGGTCTGAAACAGAGGCGTCTTGGCAGGTTAGGACATGCATACCTGCATGGATGTGGCGCTATAGCATATGCAAAAAGGAATATTGGAAGACCATTGCTACGTTTTAAAGATTGCGCCAAGCGAGATATATGCTCTTTTGGCATTGACTGTGAAGGCTGGCAGGAACTCGCTCAGGATAGAAACAAGTGGAAGCGGTGGATTCAGGAAGGCGTCGCGACCCATGATAAAATCTGGTTCAATATGCTACGAAATAAACGTACAATACTCGTATGTCACTTGTCATCACGAAATGACCAATCGGCCCCAGACTCGACATTGACTTGCCGATCCTGTGGACGAGGCTGTCGGTCCCAAATTGGGTTATATAGCCATGAAAAAAATGTCTTAACGCTGTGTAAATCGTTTTTCGTAGACGTATTATATAGGCCATTAATAATAATAATATTTTATTTGTGTATTCCTGTAATTTGAGATTTTATATCAAAATGTGATATCAGTCTGTTTTAAACAAGCACTGGTGCTTATTGTCTAATAATGTACGGTATAATATCATAAAATGTTCAAATATTGTTGTCATAACTCACGGTCACGTTTAAGTAACCCGTTCATTTTCGGTGTATAAAGTTGCAAAAACAGGAAAACGCTAAAATCTATGACGTATTTAGTAAGTCTTTGTAAAATATCTAAATTTATAAGAAACTGCCGGGCTCGGTGGGTAGATTTAAAAGTTATGCATTAAAATATACTATGACGTGTTGTATGGGCGAAAAAATTTTTTGTTGGAAATTAAAAAAAAAAACGTCTTCAAAATAGCGTTAACTATCGGGTTCAACGATATCCTAAAACGTTCTCAGATCTTTCCATAAGTACAAAAAAGTCAACAAAATCGGTCATACTCTTCAGCGCAGAAGAACTATGAACAAACGCACACTATCACTTTATATATAAAGATTCTTACATTACAACACACATCGTTACGATTTTTTTTATGGGAAATGTAATGCCAATATATATAATTTCGGCTAATATGACCCATTTCTCCAGGCAGAACATGCACCCATACGTTACTATTCGCTCAGCTGATCACCCCGGACGGTACGAATCATGGTCTTCACGGGTTCGTAGTGCCTATAAGAGACCAGGCCACTCTGGAGACGTACCCTGGATTGATAGTCGGCGATATGGGCGAGAAGATCGGCGTGAACGGCATTGACAATGGGTGAGTGATTTATTCTTTATTTGACTCTCATTCGTTTGCTTTTTAACAGATCAACGGTCGCTGCGGGATTTTCTTTGTGTTAGCTCTCAAATAAATGGTATCAATAACACAGCTGGTTCACTAAATATATGAAACCATCATAAATAGATAGTTATAGGAGTGAACGTTAGTGTTAAAATATGTCTCAAATTATTCATGTTGAAAATGTATCAAGCATTTGCAGAAGTGTTCCGGCAGCGGCACTCGAGAGTCAGTTGTGGGTTTAGCGTGTTACCATTGTAAACCAAAATGTCACTAAACATTAGGTGAGATTATGGTTTAAAGTGCCGTGTAAATGGGTGTAGGTGAGGTATTTTTGAAGTGATAACTTCTTATGGGAGGGTAAACCGCTTCGTTACGTAACGCGTTACGGCGCCAGTCTGTCTGGCTTCATCAATAAGAGATACAATAAATAACCTTACATTATCATATTAATATATGTAAAATTTAAATAATAAGAAAAGCTTCTCAAGTTAAAAATTTTCAATATTAAATAGTTCAACTTAGATTAGTTAAGTTATCACTTCTGTCGGGCGTCCCGAGTCCCACACGTGTTTTTTTTTAAATATATAAATCACATTTTCTTCACGTATAACTAAATCCTCATAAAATTAATCTATACCTTCTTCAATCGATTTATATTCATCGGTGAATATTGTATATTAAACAAATGTTCGAAACAGTAAATCGAATAATGAACAATTGTCTATTGTTTTAATTTCGCTTATTGAGTCAATATTAAATATGATATGCAAACGATTGCTTGCTCTCTATCTTCTTTCTATAATCAGTATGGTAGAATACACATGCCTGTAAATGGCGTACCAGGTGCTGGTAAACCGGCATATCGGTTACTGGCATTCCGTGAAGCCGCGATATAGATACCTGTGGGTGGCATACTAGTTTCTAGAATCAAGCTTCTTCATGCTAGTGACGTATTCCCCACTTCCCCGCGAGGAAAAAATGAAAAGAAGCTGCGATCTCCTGGTATGCTTTGTTCTTACCTGTAATTGGCTTGCTTTTGTGCGAGTAACAAGCATATGTATTCTGGGCTTATTCCGAAGAAACTGTCTCGATATCTAATTACGCCGATATAACTCTAGTAGCTTTTGATCACAGCTTCTCTCGCGTTAATGTACATTTGATATGTCTCTCTGGAACAGTACTTTCCTTTTGGACGAATAGATACTCTGTCTTTTCATATAGCCCTAATAATATTTGTGTAAAATTTCGTGATATTCGGTTTAGTGGTTAAGGGGTAAAAGCGGAACCCGAACAAACTAACAAATTCACTTTTGCATTTATAATATAAATTAGGATTCTTCTTCGTAGTTGATATATTCTATCATTGAATGTCGTACTCGTTTTTTCGCAATTTCATGTCATTATACGCGGTTTCCAACGTCTGTTAATACGGTTAATACAGGGATATTCGTGAGTACTTAAATTTCGGTATACTATTTTAATTGTTCGGCTAATATATAATCTTATGAAATAGGTCAAAATAAAAATAATACTTTATTCAATTTACGCCCTAAGAAGGCACTTTGAACGTCAAAATTACCGCCGGTTCGGAAAACAACCCAGTCATCGAGAAGAACCGACAAGACTCTCGATCGGGTTTATCTTTTTAACATATATAGATGTATGTATTTAAAATATATTACATGTGTTACAATCGTTTTAATGGATGCATAGAGAGGAGTCAATTCGAGACATCACTATCGTTTAAATATTGATCTACTGTATAATAACCATTTCACACGAAAACCCGCTTGAAATGGCGTTTAAACTTACAGTCCGGCAAATCGGTAACGTAGTCCGGTGAAACTGTAGCGGCCTTAACAAGCCAACAGTGTAGTCAGTTCGAAAAAAAAAATATTTTAGGACTTTTTTATAAAACCTAACACCTAATTATTACCTATTACCTAAAAAACTGTTACTGGTTTTACCGAGTCTGAAACATGGGACGACCAGTTTGCCATAGTTACTAGTATTTAGATCATGCCGGTCTTTTACGAAATCCAGAAGGGTGAAAATGTGTATGACGTGAAAAGTCAGTTTAGTTAGAAGCTAGAGAAAGTTGGCAAAAAATGAATTGGAAATCAAATTATGCCTGAAATAAAAATATAATGGACTTTTTGTCAACGTAAAATGAAGTGAAACTTATCAGTAGGTATCAGGTGTTATCTAATATTTATTTGCGATTTATTGACAATTTCAATTGAATGTCGATTTATTACTTTTTTATCTTTAAACCGATTGCATTATCGCCGCCATTGTCTTCCTGGGATGAGTTAGTTGATTGGTTGGTTGGCAGTTTAAGTGATTCAATAACCGGCCAAAAGTTAGATATACATAAATTAATTTTATTATTATCAAATGTACCGCAAACGACGGAATTAAAAAAGGTTTGACACTGAAATTAGAGTTACTACGAATTATTCTAAGACATATGCAACCACTGAGGTATATTTATTTAAGAAGGAAGATTTTAACTTCGTGGTAGCTTTAAATAGTTTGTGTAATTGATACGGTAATGATGGATAAATTGGATTTTTTTAGAAGAAATGGAAAGGGTATCATTAAATTTCGTAACAAAATATTGTATTTTTTGCGTTATAATTAAAAAAAATAGATTGAATATACATTTTTGAATCCAGTACCGACGAAACTACAATGTCTGAAAATCCCTAGCGCGTGTTACGTCACTGTATTTATTTTTACTCATTATCACATGCAGTCTTTAGTCATAATTATACGCGAGGAAATCGTTGACACTACCGTCATAAAGTTGTTTTAACATAAAGATGTCACAGACAAGACGACGAATGGTGTCGCGTTTCTAGTCACTTTATTCTTTTTATAAATTTATCAATTTTAAATAGTTATTATTTTCGAAATAAATTTTATTATATTTCCCGTCTACTATTAATTTAATTAAATATAAAATTTACATTACATTAAAATATTTTTTAACCCAATTTACCCCAACCCAACTTTCCTTTTTATATAAAATACATTCATGATTAAGTATCACACACAGGAAAAAAAAAACAACTATTGTTTCTATTTACATATTCGTGAATTCCAGTAAACTGTTTTAGGAATCCAATGAACTTGTATACCTTCGGTCTAGCGATATTTGATGTAATTCAGTTGGCAACACCTAATAGGAATATTTCCCACTACCTTCCTACTTTTCTTTGTAATACTGATAAGATTATCGTAAACTGTTTTCGGTACATACCAGGTCTACCTATTAATTTTATCACTTATATTTTATGACGCTCTATTAGTAAAATACTGTGTATATCTATTTAAAAATGTGACTGTTTGTGTGTCTTACTTAACTTATTACTCTGAAACTGTTATTATATCAAGTAGAAGATATTAAAATGTCTGGTTTTTTACTTTGGAATATGTTTATTCGAAGGTTGTCTGCAAAAGATTGCTATCAGCAGTATTAACCACATAATCTGAAATGTCTGTGCGTATGTATAACGGTGTACGTATAATAAATATTAAATTAAAAAAAAAGTTTTGAAATGTCGTAAATCTAATAATATGTCATATCTAACAATATATTATCAAAATCATAAATTTACAAAGGCATGCAGGCAGACACATTGTTAAATAGATGTACTTAGTTTTTCAATAGTAGGTAATCATAAAATATGAGTAATAAAATTATTAGTAGAATTTGTATGTACTTGAAAAACAGTTTTCGATAATCTTATCAGAATTACAAAGAAATAACTGTATCCATTCATTACGTAGGAAGTAATCTCATTCAGTGTTGCGAACCGGATCACAGCAAATGTTACATTCAGCGAACAGATACAATCATGTTGCAGATGTAGTCTTGAAAATTATAGACTTATTTCTATAATTTCGTCGTTAAGTAACATTTCTGAAAAGATTATGCTTAAACAATTAGTAGAATAGTTCAAAGTGCAAAAAATTTTGGATGTTCAACTTTTTGATTTCACGAAATCTAAATTTACTACTGACGCTGGTGCAACGCTTATAAGTCATATAAGGGGGGGGTCGGGAGGAGTCGCAGGATGCAATTGGTGTTTTCTGTGATCCAACTATAGCCTTTGACTGTGTTGATCATACGCGAATTGGTTGTCCCGCAGGGCTCTATTTTAGGGTCGTTTTGTTCTTGATATATATAAATAATCTGCCGATAATGGTTAATAACTGTGCTGACTGTGTGGTACTTTTTGCAGACAATACTTAATTTATATTTAAAGTCAAAAGAATAGATTCAGAGGCTGGGCATCTCACTGAATGATACTTTGAACGAAATTTTTTATTGCGTTAGATAACTTATGCTAAATGCAGAATACACGAATTATATGAGATTTACTTTGCCTAATTTTCCACGGGTAGTGGATTGTAGAATCAAGATCGAAAGGAATTTAGTAGGGTTCGTTGACAATTATGTATTTTTGGGTATCCCATTTAATTGTAGATTACAATGTCTCAATTTTCCACGGGTAGTGGATTGTAGAACCAAAAAGCATATACCGATTTACCGGACTGTGGATTTAAGCGCCATGCCAAACTGGCTTTGGTGTCAAAAGGGTATTTTACTGGATGGATCAATATGTGAACGATGGTGATGTCTGGAATTTATACTTCTCTCTGTGCATCCCCTAAGAACGGTTATACCGTTAATGTATAACTCGATTTTCTTGATGACCGGATTGTATTCCGAGCTGGTGGTATTTCAACGTTCATAAGCGCTTTCAAAAATCAATTATGTCCTAAAGATATAGGTTACTTTTTTATAACTCAAGGATGGACGCGTTAAATGGCTATATAAAAATACTAGTGGTGTTTCAGTAGTTGAATCCAATCATAATAAGGGTTATATAACTTTTTTATTATCTGTATTCGTTGATTTTTTTTTTCTAAATGGTATAATCCTTTATTGAATATATATATTTATTGAATTGAGCGCGAAGTATGACGAATCCAACCTTATAAATAAAGGCTTTTGGGCTCGATGTCGGTAAAAATAACTACTTCAAAATTTTTTTTATAGCACTAAGTCTCATTTATAATTATTAACCGAGAAAAAAATAAAGAAAATCGGTTGACAAACAGAGGAGAAAAATCTACTGAAATGTCTTGTCTTCGCTTATTTTTATATATGTTAACAATAAACAATCAAGCTCCCGCCGAATTTTATTAAACTTAATTCATTGTAGGTACCTAGACTAACGAAGGTCAAGGAATTTAATATCAATTCCTTTGAGTTAATTTGTATATAAAGTTAGACGTAAACCGTGCCTCGGCATGTAAATGATGTGAACATCCGAATTATTAAATTTTGTGCTACCATCAAGAAATAAAATTGATATGTCTCTTTGTAATGACAAAACAACAGCTTTTTTCTAATTACGGTGCTTATAATAAAAAACAAATTTTCGTCTGTCTGTTTGTTTGTTCCGGCTAATCTCCGAAATGATTGGACCTATTTTGACAGGACTTCCACTGGTAGATAGCTAATGTTGTAAGGAATAAGGAGGGCTATATAGGGAGGGATTATATTAGAAAAACAAATATAAGAGTTCGGCGTAAATATAACTATTTCTAAAGATACAAACACAGAGAAAGTCCTGGGCGGGTACTAGTAACAGATATAATACAAACGTTCACGATCCTTGAATAAATAAATGCCTATTCTATTTTATATTTAGCTGGTTTTTATAGCAAATATACAATACATTTATCATGGTTTTTTTTCATAATATGAATCTATGTAAATATTCTCAGGTTATACATTTCATAAGTAATATTTCATGACAAGATTGTAATCGTTTCTGGTATTATTATCACCATTTCAAATAGCAATATATAAAAATAAAATAACTTCAATGAATAATGAATCCCATATTATATGGAACAAACTGCTTTTATCAATTAACAGACAATGTTCTCGAATTCAAATGTATATTGTACGAAATGCATGGGAGATTTTCTATGTTAAGATTTTATCTTAAATTTACTCTGTCTATTACTGTATTTAGTAGCGCTTTATCACGCTTGGTTCCAGATTTATCATGTTCAACCAGTACAGGATACCAAGGGAGAACCTTCTGAATAGAACAGCGGACGTCACAGAAGATGGGACGTATGAGAGCTCGTTTTCGGATCCGTCCAGGATATTGGGGGCGGCGTTGGAGAATTTGTCTGCAGGTAAATATTACAAAGTAGCGTTATGTGAGATGTCACAGGTTACGTTTTAAACGTTAAGCGCAATTTTGGTGTAAGGATTACAAGCAATTTTTCTCCGAGCATTAGGTTTTTTTGGTAAAAGGGTAGAGAGTTATCGATACGTCATTACTTTTTTTATGGTTACAGAAAATCAATGTAATATTTTAGGCTCTGATTGTGAACTTTTTGAATGTTCAAATCAAAAGTATCAATCAATAAAAAAAAAAAATTCATTACGTACGTTCAAACAGTACAATTACATAATGTCAACGACGGTAAAGCTAATTGGATAACGTGGAGAGACTATCAATGGGTCGTTGATCAATTAGACATTCCACCGTCGATATATTTTATTATTTAACTAGGTTAAAAAAACTGCGTACGTATATTTCAGTGGCATGAATCCATAGACTTATATGAACACTATTATTATATTTTAAAAAATGTAAATTATTGAAGAATTGCAAAGAAAAAATATATTTTTAATAATAATAAGTATATTACAACAATATATTTATTTTTACTTTGTTTTTCATAAAATACTATAGTATTATAGATTATTTAAAAAAATAATACAATAAGCAGAAAAGACTGTACAACCCTATCAAGTATCATAAACATGGTGAAGAATCATGAGAGCAAATAACTTTGAAGCGGATAGCTTATTACAGTAATATAAGAATGTATCGCAAGCGTTAATAATAAATTTAACATACCCATAAACAAATCAAGAACTATTTAACTTGTAAAGTATTTATTTATTCACTCATGTTGCACGATATTGGCTAACAATGTTAATCATTATGAAATTATTCTTGGCCCTACATACAAAGTGTAACCTTATGATCGATATTATTTGTGACTCTCAGTGAAAGAACGATACAACTAATTTTTGAGGTGAAACTTCTTATGGAATAGTTTTGAAATTCCGATCGGCAACCTCTTTGTGTGACGATAACTGGTGACACTGTGTCAGGTAGAGTGTTGAAAACACCGGTTCTGGCTCGATCACCGAAGTTAGGCAAAGTCGTGCACGGTCAGGACTTAGATGAATGGACCGTCTGGGAACACCGCGTTAAAATGTTTCCCTGTAATACAACATTTTCACTTCTGTCGTGTGTCTTTGCAACACACCTTGTTTTTTTATCTATAACAAACTATATCAATGAAATTATTCTAACTAATATTGTTAGTGCGATTGTGCTGAATTGATAGGTCAAATCAAATGTATCGCGAGCGATACCGCGGATAGAAAACAGTAAAAATATATTACTTGACGAGTCGTGTATTTAAATCTTTATCGTCTGTTTTTATGTAAGTTATGAAGGGTTCACATAATTGTATGAATATGGGATGGCTATTTCACTGTTTAAAATTTCACCTTTGTAATATTTGTTTATATAGTTGTCAGGGCATCATTCATTCATTAGCAATTCTATTGTTATTGTAAACGAAAGAGTTAGTGAGCATGAACAGATGTCTGTTACTCTCGTACGCAAAAACTATTATACCAATTATTACGAAACAGTACTATAATATAGCTTATACATCAGAATAACATATAGACTATAATCTATAAAGGTATTATTGTTTAAACTTTTCAAATTATAAGTGTCAAGTAGAATGGAAAAAGCTTATTTTTTTTATTTGTATTAATGTCATTTAATTACATTTTCTTAACAAAAATATTTTTTCTGTAATACTCTAACGCTTCGCGGCCACCCGCCACCTTCTTATAGAGACTTAGTGCCACCCCTCCAGGTGGTCGCGACCTACACTTTGAAAGACACTGATATATGGTGTCTTCATTCACAAAGACACAGACGCAGACGAAGCCGCTATCGGCCGTTAGTCATATAATAAATTCCTATTAGATGATGAAATATGTGTTTTAAAATTTCACTTAATTAACTTAGAATAAATAAAAGATTATCCAATATAAATTAAAAAAATAATCCAAGTTAACATTTTAACGTGAACAAAGTTGCGGGAATTAAAAAAACAATATACGCAGGTTATATGACTCGTCTTGTGGGTATCTCATTTGTAAACCGGATTTTTGTTTTCAAAATATTCCACCTTATGAGTTTAATACAAATATACGTTTTGACAAACTTGATTCCATATAAAATGACCCGTCGGGGCCGCACTGTTGTCGAGAGTCCAATATCTGTGTAACTATATATCTACACTAGTTGTGTCGGTGGCTTTGCACGCGTTTATTAAGCAAATTTAATGATTTCTAACTATTATGGTGATAATTATTATTTTATATTAACTTTGAAATGAAACGTACTGTATATGAATTCCATTAAAATCAATTGGTAATTAATACAAAATTAAGCATGTATTTACTTGTCTATTATTTCTAAAAACTTCATTGGTAATTTTAATGGGTTATTGATTTGGAATAAGATTTTTCTGTATATCATTAAAATCGGTTGAGAACAAGAAAAAATATTTTTTTGGATTTTTAAAAGTACCTTATTAGTGGGGGATTATCGTATACTTTTCATTATACAAAATTTCATAGGCATCGGTCAAGCCGTTTTTGAGTTACATTAAATATACAAACAGATATTTTTATGTCCTATACGTGATCGGTGTCATGAATATTAAATGTTTATCACATTTGGAATAGATTACATGTTCAGAATTAATTACAGATTTATGTAATATATATTTACATATATATAACTGCTTTATGTGATTTGAGTTTAGATGACTATCTGTTTAAGTTATATCAGCCATTTTTATACACGTCATTTTTCCGATATTATCTCTAAAGTGCGCATCGACGACGCATCGATTTATGTGAACTTTAAGAAATCAACAGTGTGATAATATTGTCGTTGAATTTTTTTTAATGCAAATATACCTTATAGATATTCAGAGCGAAAACAGTTAAAAACATCTTCCTTGTCTATTTGTCTCGCGATTCTCCTTAGTTTTTGTTTATTTAGTAGATATTGACAAGCTTTAATGTTAGTGTTGTCAAGGAAGACAAATTTAGTATTGATTTTTCTTCTCATGTTTACGATCTACAATATTTGTACAATACAATGAGAAAAAATAAATAAGAAAAGGCTTAACGCTTAAAGCTTAAAGGCGAACTGACTACACTGTTGACCTGGCAAAGCCTCTACAGTGTCACCGGATTACCAAATTATTCGAAATCGACATCCTATAATAGTTTATATCGAATTAGTTAGTACCACATTACAGAATGCGCGTCACTATTTCCTCCATAGACAAGACTGACCTAAAAAATCATGAAAAACTTTAATTCAATGCTAGTAATAGGTAAATAAAATATGGTTTTAAAGTGATTTCAAAGTAATTGAGTGAGATTGCGTAGTTTTGTGTTTATTTACGATTTCGTTAAGGTTGGTTGAAGCGATCTCTTTAATTAACTGTACTTTAATTTGTTCCGATAGATGTCACTGAAAAGAATGTGTCGCGCTTTTAGTTCGTTTTAATAATTACGTGGCACGACTGTATTACATTAAAATAAATGCCTATCCGTTTTGGGATTCAACGTATACATTTACCCGGGCTTCGGAAAGCTGTATTGTTACCAAACTTTTTGACCGCTCTGTATACAGATGCGCAGAACACAAATTTACTTATAAATACGTATTACATTATATTTATAACATCGAGACAACTTAAGGATAAAGAAATGCCAATTTTAGATGCCTTTAATAATATTTTAACTTTATTTTCTATCAAATTCATGGCGATATTGTGGGCAAGCTCGAATTTACAGCTGTATTCTGAGCGGCCAAAAAGATTTACGAGGAATGTACACGAAGTATATATGTATTACAGGTCGGATAGGAATAATGCAGGAGAGCTGCCACTCGATATCGAGCGCGGTAGCCATCGCGGTGCGGTACGCGGCGACGCGCACGCAATTCGGCGAGCGCGACAACGAGATACCGCTGCTCGAGTACGAGTTGCATGTCAGTTGCTTTGTTCACGGCTTATCCACCCCACCATCCCTCTCTTATCGATATATTTATCGTGCAGTGTCACGTTTTATAATATTAGAAAACCCGGCATTAAAATAACAATTTAATTTTTTAACGTACTACCTAACTCTTCAATATAGGGCGATGATTACAAAAAATAATCGGTAAATTAACCGATTGTATTTTTATTCGTTTACTTAAAAATATCAATGTAATCGATCATTTTACGATAATTTACTTGAATTACTTTAAAATTGTATAGTTATCGATTAAAAATACAATAGTCAATTGATCGTTGTTTTTTTGTAAACTTTACAGCTGAATTTAAGAATTTTGTGTGGTACATTTAGTTCATATTTTAAGGTGGGTTTTGTCATATTATCGACTATGTAAAAGGTTGTAGATTTTCTTTATCTCTACATTAAATTATTATGTTTTCGTTTCCTTTGCTTTTTTCGTTTATTCTTTGAATTCCCACAATGTATTTTGTTTTTTTTTTCTTGTACCTTATTATATGAATTACAATTGTAAGCTTATATTTTCGCTCGACAGCAATGGCGATTGTTCGGCTACGTGGCAGCTGCGGTCGTGTTTCGCATGTACATAGAGAGTTTTACACATGTCTATTTGAATATTGTTGAAAAATCAAACGGCGGTATCAAAGTCGATAACTTGGTAAGTGTTTGAATATCTCTTACTTGTATGCTGAATAAAGAGGAAACATAATTGTATCGGGCAATCGAATTTACTTTATGGTCTGATGTAGAGAAGCTTTTATCGATTATAGAATATTGTATATATTTTTATTCGATATATAGGCTAAGAAAGATTAATTGAATTAACCTAAACATTTCAAATTACCACTACTATTTTTTTTTTCTCGTAAGTGGGACGTTTCCTGTAACTGTGTGTTATTTTTTGAGCTTAATTTCATGGGATGTTGAGTTACGTTGTTGCCAAATTTAGTGATACTTTTCATAGATAACTGATAAAGGCTTATTTCCACGTTGAGTTAGAAATTAAGTACTCGTATTATATTATATTTGTACAACGAGCCGTTTAGTGGAACATATTTCACTATGGGGAACAATATCTGTCGTAGATACAATATTTTTATCACAAATACGGGTATTCTGAACAGTTACAATATATTCAATCTAGAGCAATCATGCTGAATCTCGCGTAGGTTAAAGGGGGGATTACGGTAAATACCACGTATATTTTTTGCGGGTCTAAAATGTTTTTAGACGAAAATAAGCCAAAATCGGACACAATTCTTCTACATATTAAAACTTATGTAGTAAAGTTATTTATTATTGATATATCTAAACGCGGAGGGGGAAGGGGTCCAGACAAATCCTCACGACATTCAGCAGGGGGTGGGGATGTGGGATCAAAAAGTCCTCAAAACACCTTACGTAATTAATGGATTCGTATTTAGTCTTGGATTGTCATAAAGTTACCAATATATCAATCTCTATACATTATTTATTCGATTTTGATAAGCTCACTTGGTGTATCCTCGAAGTCCAAGGTCCAGTGCTAATGAAATTAGAATTGAATCCCCCTTTCCAATAAAAAAATAATCTTTCCAAATCCGTTTATAAATGAAGACGTTCTGTGATGTTATTTTTTTTAATATAGCTTAACCGAGAATCTCTTCCTTTTTGAAGTCGGTTAAAAAACTCGATCGAGTTTATCGTCGGTTTTTCTCGATGACTGCATTGTTTCTTCGAACACATGGTACGGGTTTGACGTTCATAAGCGCCTTCAGGATCAAAGTAGAATATAATGTGTTTGTATTTGACCTCAAAATCTTAAATCACAGTCTTCAAAATACCACGCTTGGTCATAGAGAGGAGGGATAAACCGTATTTATAAGTTACTACTTGAAAACTAGAGGGAAGAGAGTTTTGTCATACACTACAGATGGTCACCAAGGGGAGTGAGGGGGCTAAAAAGTTATCAAACATGAGTCACGTACCACGGGTACGTTCCCTAAGATGATAGTTTATAAATAGTAACTACTATTGACTTTGGGTGCGTTTGGTGGTAGAGTGAGGCGGTTTCAGAGATCCACGCGATGGTGTCGTGCAGCAAGCCTTTACTCACGTGGACGGTGCTGTCCGCGGCGCAGCAATGCCGCGAAGCGTGCGGCGGACACGGATACCTCAAGGTCTGTACACCGATAACCTATTTATTACACTGACTTAATATAATCAAATCAATTTCATTTCACATGCTGGTAGGGCTATTTCTAAGCCCATCTAGCTAAATACCACCCTTATGTTGGAAACCTGTTGGTGTTTTCCGGCAACAGTACTTGAGACCTGGTCCCTCTCGGCTCAGCGTGTTTTTTAGACTACAACATCATTTAGTTTTATGACTTTGTGGTCAATCGCAAATTTTTTTAAAGTTAAAAAAAATGGAATCTTCTTTATCCATAATGGATATAAAATTTATATTAAAAAAATATTAGTTAGGCTAACGTGCGTGTACGTAATCACGTATACGTATAATATATTAACAACAAAATTATTATCTACGGTTTCTTTTCTACCTTTTCCAATGTTGGGAACCAATTCTCGCTATTAAAGACTGTTATTGACATTATAAAGTTGTTTATTATTTAATTTTAGAAACTGTTCTAACAGAATGGTAACCTCGTAAAACTTTCCAGAGAGTTTTATGACATTTTAGAATCTCTGTTTCATGTTATTATTATCAATCCACTCGTACGCCAGAATGCTACTTAGATTTCGCAATATAGGGTCAAATAATGCAAGTTTATGAAAGAACACCATTTTAAACGACTTAGTGACAGTTTAAATCAATTTGTTTTTTTTTTCTGCGAAATTACTCCACCTGATTGAATGGCAGGAATAAAGCTTATGTCACATAGTATGAAAGTCTGGGAAAGAGTGATAGCGAGACGAATAAGAGATGAAACTGTAGTTACTGAGAATCAATTCGGGTTTATGCCTGGGCGTTCGACAACAGATGCCATTTTCGCACTTCGCCAGCTGTACGAAAAATACAGACGTGTACATAAAAACTTGCATATGGTGTTTGTTGATCTGGAAAAGGCATATGATCGAGTACCTCGGGATGTTCTGTGGTGGGCGCTGAAAGAGAAAAGAGTGCCTGGGAAGGACTTACAACTTGTCCGTTGTATGTATAGTCAAGCTCAAACACATGTTAGGTCCGAGGCTGGAATTACCGACGATTTCCATGTAGCTGTAGGTTTGCATCAGGGATCAGCTTTAAGTCCTTATCTATTCCTTCTTGTCATGGATGCAATAACATCAGACATACAGGAGGAAGCACCTTGGTGTATGCTATTCGCTGATGATATTGTTCTTGTTGGTGAAAATGCTGCCGAGGTCCAGAGTAGGTTGGAGAAATGGCAACAGAAACTGGAGAATTTTGGTTTAAAGATTAGTGGGATGAAAACTGAACATTTGTTCTGTGACTTCGGAGGTCCATCCAGTTTTTGTCATATTACCTTAAACGGTGTATTCTTACCAGCCTGCTCCAATTTTCGGTACCTCGGCTCATTAATCCAAAATGACGGTGGAATAGACAAGGACGTGAGGAATAGGATAAATGCAGGGTGGATGAATTGGCGAAAGGTGTCTGGGGTAGTTTGTGACCCACGAATGCCGTTGAAACTCAAGGGGAAGGTGTATAAAACTATAATAAGACCAGCCGTGTTATATGGATCCGAGTGCTGGGCTACGAAAGAGACGGATGAGAAAAGATTACATGTGGCAGAAATGCGAATGTTAAGATGGATGTGTGGTGTAACAAGGATGGATAAGATTAAGAATGAGTATATCAGAGGAAGTTTGAAAATAGCACCAGTGACAGAGAAGTTGAGGAGTAGTAGGTTAGCATGGTACGGGCATATTATGAGAAGAGATGAAAGTCATGTAACAAGAAAAGTTTTGAGTTTGAAAGTGGACGGATATAGGAGTAGAGGAAGACCGAAAAAGGTATGGATGGATTGTGTGAAAAACGATATGTGTATAAAAAGTGTGAATACTGAGATGACATCTGACAGAGGAGAGTGGAAAAGGAAAACATGTTGTGCCGACCCTACTTAGGTGGGATAAGGGTAAGATGATGATGATGATTGAATGGCAGGAATGGCAACAGGCTTAAGGTTCCGAAGTGGCTAAACCTCAGTTTGAGTTGTTGCCTTAAAGCCTTGTGTTGCCTTGTCGACACAACACGAGTCGAATTTATATTTAAAAAAAAAATGTTTTATTATAGTGTGCAAACTTAGGCGACATACGTAGTAATCACGAACCGACAGTGACGTACGAGGGCGATAACAATGTGTTATCACAACAAACCGGAAACTGGCTCTTGAGACAGTATGAGAGCGCAAGAAATAACAACGCGGTGGATTCCCCTCTCGGTACTGTGCTGTTCCTCACGCGGCACCACGAGATACTCAGAGAACGCTTCCGATGTACAGACACGAGTCAACTGAAAACCAAACAGTGTGAGTGGAACACTTAAAATGAAGACGCATTTGTCGATAATACACAGACACACACTCCCAAACAGGTACATACCTACACATAAATACATCCCCATACAAATACACATACATACATCCCCATACATATACACATACGCGAACGTACACAAAATACAAATATTGCTGTATGTTTTGAATTGTATTACCATAGCCAGTTAATTTTTTTTTGATACGTTTCATTATAATGGATATCCTACTACTACCTACAAATGATAAACAAAAATTAGTATGGGCTTACTAAAATAGGTTTCCATACAAGACTCGTGTTTTTCAAGTCTTTCTACACTCTATAGTAGAAACTGATTACAGTTTACTACATATATACCTCAAACTCTTTGTGAGCATAGTGCGAGCTCTTAACTACAATGACAAATAACAAAAACCGGTGAATCGTGAATCGTACTCGCGTTAAGAGTCCTGATAGAATTTTTTTTGCTATTTTCATGATTTCATTTCATTTTGTTGGGATATTGTGTAGGAAATAGAAACGTCGGTAACATATATTTTATCGGGGAATAAAAGCGTCGGTAACATACACTTTGTGGGCAAATGGAACCGTCGGTAATATATATTTTGTTGGGGAACAGAGCCGTCGTTAACATGTGTTTTGTGGGGATAGGTACCCTCGAAGTACGAATAGGGCTAGTGGCCAATTTTTTAAATTTGTTAGGATTTGAATTTAGACTTTAACGACTTACTAAATAACATTCAATATATTATTCAAATTGCAGTCATAATATCGACGTACAAATGGCTCATATGTTACGTACTAAAGCAGACACATGAAAAGTACGAGTCGGAACTGGCCAAAGGCCTCACGAAATTCGAAGCGAGGGCCAAATCGCAAGTGTACAGGTGGAAGACTCTCACGAAAGCGTACGCGGAGTACCTCGCGATAACTTTCTACGTGGAATCGATAGAAAAAAAAGAGAAGAAACTGCAGCCGGTGTTGGGGAAACTGTTCTGTTTGTACGGACTCTGGTCACTGGACGGTCACCTCGTGGAGTTGTACCAGGGCGGGTTCGCGCAAGGGGATGCTCTCGCAAGGCTGCTGAGGGATGCTGTACTGGAACTCTGTGCGGATTTGAAGGGGGAAATCGTCAGTGTTGTGGATGCTCTGGCACCTACCGATTTTGTTCTCAATTCTGTATTAGGGAAGAGCGATGGAAACGTGAGTTTAATTTTTTTTAGTTCTTCCTGTCAATCATTAATGTCATCATTCGATATACTGATTATGCCTTTGAATAGATTATGGATGAATCTATTCTCCTACCAAAAAATAAATTGTATTTCATTACTACTTTTTTCTTATACAGAAATGATGTTGGGCATTAATTTCCCCTTTTATCGGTTAAAAGGAGACTAGTTTCGTACTAGAATTATCTTAAATAATGTTACTATTAATATCGCTGCATTACCATATTATGGGAGTCCAAGAATTGAGGATTATCATTTTGTATAGTGAGATTCTATTTATTTATCGATTGGTATTCAGCGAACAAGTTCTGTATGACCCGACTGAAGGTCAAAAGTACCAAGGAATTTTAATTAGTAGAAGTCTCACAACTATCCCCACTTGTCCAACAATATATAGGATTTTTGTATATAAAAAGGTGCCAAATATTTCTCGAAAATAAACAACCCCATGGTCGCACGATTTTAATCCAAATGAGAAACAAGAAGAAAAAATAATACGTTAATAATAACATTAGTGATAGGGACCACGATAATTACCATTTCTGTTGATGTCAAAAAATTAAAATAAAACGAAATTTTTTTTTCTTCCGCAGTTATATCAGAATTTACAAAAATCGTTCTTCAATCAACCTGGCGCGTTCGAGCGCGCCCCTGGTGGCAGGAAGTGGTGAATATACCCTCTTCCAAACTATAATATTAGAGTAATATTGTATACGATACTTGTATTTTTATCACTAATCAAATTATTTGATATTATTGTGAAAGTTAGATCGTTGAATAAATAATGTTATTAGCGTTATGTTGTTAGCGTTAACTCGGATACCTGAAATATATTATTTACTAATGTTTTATAATAGTTGTCGTCTGTTCAAATATCGATATTAATAATGTATGTCTAAAATCAGATTTTAATATAAAAGTCTGTTTACTTGTAGGTATTTGGTAACCGAATTTTCTAAAACTGGTTACCCCAAGTTGGTAATTTTGCTATTCGTGTGTCATCATTATTAATTAAACTAGTGATGGTTTTATTAAAAACTTTGATGCACTTATTTTCAGGGACTCTTAAAGAATAATCGAATATGATTGGTATTACTATAATTTACTTGTCTTTAGCGTTCGAATTATTTTGTGAATCAAGTCAATGAATGTCCTAGAAAAATCGATAAAGCACGGGTTGTCAAAAATTAATCAGAAATGACCTTTAATCCTGTATTTCCTAGAGCAGATCGATAACCGAAATGGATGGCGAAGAAAATCGATGAAACCCTGAATGCTTATACCGTTTTTTTAATATCATTTTTATTTTTTCCAGTTTTTTTTTATAATCATCATGATCATGTATTGTTTTGGTATTTTTAAGAACCTGTATTTTTTAACAGTTGTTTTATATATTATTAGAGTTTTTGAAGTGAAACTTCTTATGTGAGGGCTCTGAATTTCTGATCCGCAAACTTTTTGTATGATTTAATGCTGGTCATTCGATTGTGTCATGTTGGCAAGGAAATTCAGATATAATATAATTTGTTATTTTGAAGTTGATATTAAGCCATTTCTGCTATCGTTTTGCTTTTCTTTCCCCCTTCTTTTCCCTTTATTCGTCGTACATTTAAAGAATATTACATAATGTCTTTAAATTTTGTGAAGATTTCTAGAATATTTATTTTCATATAATGTAAATTATTTATTTTTATTTGATCTTTACTAAAAAAACGTATCTTCGTATCACATCTTTGAAACATACATTTTTAAAGAATTTTGCGTGTAATTTATTGGTAATTAATTATCACATTTGTCGTGCATAAAACCTGTTAAGTTTACGATATCGATATTTTAAGCTGCGGGTAACAACACTGTATTAGTAAACCAATAGATGTTAGTTAACGGACATTTTTTTTTTTCATTATCCTTACGGATATGTATTGTAAAATATTTATTCTCCATTACTAACGAGATTCCATGAAATAGTTAATTCATAACCAAATATAGACTCTGTATTTTCAGCCCGAAATCGTTCGAAATTTTTGGGATTTTTTTTCTAACATTGAACAATTTTTGCTATTTTAATTTCACGATACACTATTTTTGTCTTTTATAACATAAAAACACATTTAAAAAAATGCCATTTTTTATTTATAGATTAACTGTAATTATTTTATTATATTTCGCTCTGAATATATTTTTTATAATTGAGTATTGTTTCTATTATTTTTAAGAACATGTATTATTTAACTGTTGATTATGTATTTTTTAAGTATTTTTTTTTAATGCTGGTTCTTAAATTTTGCCGGGATTTACCATAATTAATATAAAAAGCTCAAAATTATATCTAATTATTTACAGCTTGCGATTTGTTTATATTTTATTGTATAGAAATTATATCTATTATGACGTATTATATTTGTAGCTGTATAAGAAGGTTGCATATATTAATTCTGTGAATTTTAACTATCCACATTTTTGTAGTTATTTTTTATGGTATGAAGTTGAACGGACAAACCGTCAATGTATTGTTAAGGTACCGTACAGCCTCTAGTGGTGTACGATTCAATCACAAAAGGACCTGAATCCCAACTGAGGGTAGACTCCCGATGAGTCTGTTGAAACTAGGCATGTAACATATACGAGTACTTAGATATTTTACTTTAATAACAGTAACAGTTTAAGATTATATACCAGTGATGTTATTTTTACCGCTGCTTTTTACTAGTAATAGCATGCTATGTTTGAAAGAGAAAGAAAATCTTGCTATTCCTATCAGAACGACTTTTTTTGTATCCGCGGCTATAGTATAATATAAAAGAGGAATTCCGCAAGGGGAGCCGAGTGATCTTTTCTAAACTCCTCAATATAGTATGCAAAACCAAAGAAGCATATGATAAACAAGCAACGTCATAAATGCATACCTGCTACATGAAAATAGCAACGAATCACATTTCTTCATATCGTAGGAGCGTAACAATTATACAAGTTTATTTGCACCAAAAATAACAGTGATGCAAATTCATTCACATCATATGAAAAATAACATTGTTACAAATTCATTCTCATATGAAAAATAACAGTGTTATAAATTAATGTTATACTGTGACACAAATACATTCTCGCCATATGAGAAATAACACTGATATAAATTCAGTCCCACCGTATGAAATATAACTGTGACATAAAATATAATTATTATTCATTTCAAATAAAAATAGCTGGGATCTATGAGATGCTACGTGCCTAGTTTCCATCCATGTCACTGTTTATTTTACAAAGCGTAATTTTGATTTCGAAATACAACAGTACAAGTACTGTTGCTTTGCTGCAGAATTAGGAGTAATGTACTACTGTATATACCGTTCATAATTTTCACTATTTTACTACCTATTCTGATAATGAATTTAAAAAAAACGAATGAACTAATCATGAACTTTTTTCTATTACGACATCGATATAATTATCATTATGGTAATACGGTATTCATATACAAAATCTCTGTGAATTTGGTTTATCTATCTATCTAAGCTATAATGTTATATTTATTTTTTATATACTTTTCCATTGATTGTGCATTTTATTTTTTTAACGATAATGATTAATTAGCATTTATCTAATTATTTTTATTAAGATTTTAGCCGATTTGTGATATTAATAATTTTTTAACAGTAGCGTGCGTATGAGTGATTATTTTAACTATTGATTCACGTTGTTGTACATAAAATAATCTACTGTCGGTTGAAAAATGGTTTAGAGTTGTTGATTATAAACGGTGCTCAGGGCCTTATTCACCCGGCCACCGAGTCCCGAGAGCGCTGCGATACCGACAAAACGATCGACATTCGATCATAGAAAGTTTTATTAAATGTTATTAGACATTAAAACGGTTAAAGTATTTTACTTTCATATTAAGCACGGAAGCCATAGTATTTGCTATTTCTATAATAGGGCAAATTCGGTCCTGTTCGGCACTTCCATTATTAAAAGAGGCTTAGTGTGGCGGTACATCTGATATATTTTACTGGGTCCACCCTAAAATATTGGTTCTCAATCGTTCCAAGTTATAAAACACTTCCAGCAACTATTACGGTTTGGGAAAGAGGCTTGAATAAAAAAAAAACTGATTTAACAGCGTGGCCTTTTAGTTATTAAATGCATTTCATGTCGTGTGATAAAGAGATGCATTTTGATTTTGATGTAGTCACTTTATGATTGTTATCTATATGATATATTTAGTTGAGACGCATAGAATCATACCGGCAAAGTAGTAAGAAATGAGATAAATATGTGGAAATAGAATTTTATTATCTTATCCACTTCAATTGGTTTAAATTCACCCAAAAAATGATAGTTTATAACTGAATTTCATGTCGTGTGATAAAAGATGCATTTTGTTTTTGAAGATGTCACTTTATAAATGTTGTGGTGTATCGAATGTTTATTTAAGTCGTAGATAATCAAATGTAGCAGAGTATGGAGGTCGATACAAAATGAGATAAATGTGTGAATACATTTTTTTTATTAATTAAGTCGACTTAAAACTCAATCAAAAAATAGTAGGAACAATATTGAACCTGTTTATCTAAGAGTATCATTAAAAATTATCAGTTTTTTTCCAATTGTCAATTTGTATGTCAAACCTACTTTGGCGCTTTTAATTTTAAACGACTCATTTCTCTTGTACAATATAACATTTTACCTCATTTTAACTTATAAATATTATTATTAACTAAAACCTGAAAATATAAACTGTTTAATTCATTTTTTTTACATTTTGAGGACATTTATAGATAATATTTCATAACGCTTTCACAAATGATAGTGTTGCCATGTATTAATATATATAGTTAGTCGATTGTAAATAAATCGTAGTCGATTTTATTAATGTATATTTTATATATTAATAATTTCAGCTACCGCAAAGATTTTGTACATTTAATTTTGTATAAATGTGGGCTTAAATTTATATTAAATCACTCCTTGAAGTGCCTTCCCTTGTTAAATGTGTGGATGTGATGTGTAAGTCTAAATGGTGGCAAATCCATGGTATCTTTGTGTCCAAAAAAATTATATCCTTTACAAATTTGATATTTTTTTGTTTTAAGTAACAACGATTCAAAGGTTTTCTTGAATGTACAAAAATATTATTTCATTACGAGAATTGAAATTGATTACACGAAACTTTATTTAATTTGTGTTTAAACATTTTGAACTAAAAAAATCATTTGAATTATGTGTCTGTATGTAATACAATAATTACTGTGGAAAAAGCGCCAATAAAATTTAAATTGGATAAGTAGATATAACTGTTTATATGCTAGTTTTTGACGTCTGTGAAATATGAAAAATAAATTATATGTATTAATTTTATTCGATTATTATTTTAATTTAAATCCTTTAACTAAAGTCAAGATGTTTATGGATGTCGGAAAATGTTACTGACACTGTCATGGGTTGTGTAAATTAGATATAAGTATGAAAGCTGATAATAAGGGTGGAGGGACAAAAATGAGATTTTTTGTTTACCAAGATCAAAGAAGCATCACATTTTTTGTATTTATTAAACATTCTGCTAGTTATTTACATTTGTTTCACGCTGCACAGTCTTTAGTATCCAGAATCCCACCCGAACTGAAGCAGTTGTAGGTTCAACGATAATGTAGAACTACGGACTACAGTTGTAATGTGTCTAGGATGATAAGGGAACCCATGTAATATATTACATTTAATAGTACTTGCTACTCACCTCGATAGGAAATACCAGATACTAGCACGGCCCAAATGGAAATTAGACTAACAACGGGTTCTAACATAGTCGCCAGGCCTAAGCAATTGTTTCGAGTGCTCATCTAATTATTATTATCATACATTAATATATTTGGCACCTAAACTCATCATTATCTTGATGGTTGTTCAATTGAATGTACCGCGTAAAGGTTTTGTTGAGCTAGGTAATTCGAGTTATTATGAACCTCAGTGTTGACATTTTCGTCAATGCTAATAATATATGGGAAGCGGCAAAATACCTATGTGTAGATTTTTGTATCAAACTGACTGTACCCGCGATTACGTCCAGTGTAGACGCTTAAGTTCAAATAGGGGTTAATAAAGTCATACATAAATAAGTGTATTAAAATTCGACATCTACGATATAACCGGCCTCACCATTGTGAACGAATCTGTTCTCCGAGACACAACGTAGGATAACAGTATTAAGTCGTTACTCACACTGTGCATGTATAATTCTAGTTCTCAGGACACGGCGTGGTACTAAAACCAATAGTTAGCTGTGCCTCAGACACGTGCTTATTTTTATTTTAACTTTTTTAAGCTACTGCCATACCAAATTTCATCGAAACGGGTTGAGCCATTTTTGTGTGATACATACAAACGGGCTATCAATTGTAATGCTCCCCATAGTACTTTTTCTCAAATATCTTTAATGTACTGACTTCGCCTCTTTAGTGTTTTGTTGTACGTAAGACATACATACGTAGGAATGTAACATTTGTGTTACATTGGTCTATAAACCATACCAAATTTCATCAGAATCCGTCGAGTAGTTATTGCCTGAATTTCTATATATATATATTATAAGTAAAATATGACATATATATGTATATTATACCGGTGTATAAACTACTAACATTTCTAATTTCGTCAAAATCCGTCATGTAGTTTTTACCTGATGCCCGTACAAACGACAGAGCAGACCGGAATTCTAAAAACCATGGAAATGTATTCTGTATTGATTCTAAGACTCTCCAGAGCATTTTTTCATAAATATATTTAAAATTACAGATTCTTCGTCTCTTTACCCTTTTATTATATTGTACAGATTTAAGTAGACAAACACAAATATTCATACATATCGGGTTATAATGAAATAAGTTTATCAGTGGTAAGAAATTTTTTATTTATTTGTTCGATAATTTTTCAGACAAAGTGAAGACAATATTATGGATTTAACTGTGAGTTTGGTGCATATAAAATGCTGTAACATTGTTTACATATAATTTTACAGTGTTAGATTAATCATCGCTTTACAACAATAAAATACAGAGAACACAAGGAGGGTTAACACTTTTATTAGTCATCGAAATGGAAACATTTTTAACATATATATTTATTTTAGGTCTAATAAGTACACTACATTATTTTTTACGTTAGTACAATGATTAGCTAGCACAGGCAGACGCTTCTTATTTTTTCTATTGTTAGGATATGTCATTTTAATAAAAGAATAAAAAACAATTTTCTACCATCTTTCTTTTTAATAAATGCATGACTGTGTCATACGAATTTCTACAATAAAGTTAATCACAATAGCCTAATTCATATTTTTCGAATAGGACAAGAATATTCTAGGGTTACCTGTAATTTTAATGTGTTTATGAGATTTAAAATAATGATATCAAGTGCCTTTTTTACAATTATTAACTATATGCTATGTATCGATTCTCGCTGTTATGTTTTATAAAAAACAAACTAATCGTACTGTTGCCGCTTCAGCTGTTCATATGATTAAAGTAAAAAAAATAACTGAACAAGATTTTAAAAATTTCATCACACTGCAGGAGTGGCTACAGATTAGTTAATTTAATTTGTCTAAATATCACACTTTTTTAATTAATGCTCGTTTCTAATTTAACTGAAGTATTTTTATGTAGACGATTTATTGTATTAACAGTATAATATATTTCTAATTACTATTATAAATATTTGTGATTTCAGTCGGAATTATCTACATTGTTTATATTATTAGACAAGTATCAAACAAATTTAAGACCTATGAACTAATTACTTGAAATGGCAACATTTTTTTTTATTGCCTTTGACAATAATCCCTTTTATTGAAGATTATTAGTGTCATTATCAAGTGGGTAATTATTACAGAGCATGTGTACAGTGATTCAACGAGATGGTGGTTTATCCTTTGTTAAAACTTTCAAGGGGGGTTTTGTGTTATGTTTGTCATCCATTTGTAAAAAAATAACGAATTATATTCCACAAAATGCCATCAACAATACAGTGACACAGAGTAAATAACACAATATTACGAATCAAAAATAAAAATTACTATATTTTACATCAGTTCAAAAACACTCCAAAATGGCGACATTACCTCATCGTATTAGTGAAACACAGACCTACCACAAATTTTATTCATTGTTATACTTTTTTTAAAGTGATTATACTACTTAACATCTTAGTTGTTAAATAAAATAGGCAATTCAAAAGTTTTTTTTTGTTGTAATATTATTATTAAAACCAATAAAGTTTTTCTTTTTGGTCTGCGGTATAAATGTACATTGCCATAGATTATACAATTATATAAACTGTCGAAAACGATATATATGCATTTTAATTTATGTAAATATACAACCTTGTATGTTTGAATCAATAAACAGTCTTCGAAGTTATGTTTTATCGAATTATTGGAAAAAATAAGGCACTAAAACATATGTACAAATTAATTCGCAAGTTAAGTTCTTTGTCTGCGTATTCCGACCCACGAGTTTTTATTTGTAAATATATTTGTTTTCATTTGTAATAAATACTTGTATATCGTTGAGAATAATTACTCAGTTACAATAAAAATCCAGATTTTGTATGAGAAAAAAAAATTGTGATATGTGACTTGTGAATGCGGCTACAATAATATGTACACCAGCAAAGAACACAAACGGCAATTTTAGATAATTATTTGTTTTCTCATAACATTTCTTTTGTCTTTATTTCAAATTTTTTACCAATGAACTAAATAATATTTTTTTTTATAAAAATGTAGCTATATAGCTTTTTATTATGTTGATGACTGCAGCTTTGCATTCGATAAGTTCTCCTGTAAAATTTAATTTTTTTAGTTAACCGTCTTTTGTTTTTCGAACTGACTATACGCTGTTAGCATGATGGGTCCTTCACAGCTTCATCGGAACTAAAAGTTAACCGTCTTCTTTATTGATAGTACGTACTTTGCATTTTTGTAAAACTCAGTTGAGAATGGAAACCAATAATAGTGGCACAAAATGTCAACGCAATAACTACGCTTTGCGGCTGTTAAACTAAAAAAAAAATAACCTACTCTATGAAAATCGGAAATAATCCTAAAATTGAATATGTATCGTAACTTAAGCGTTTTAAATCGATCACCATACATAACCATCAAATATTACTTGTAATTTTAGTATTTAATTTGTGAACTACCATCGGTGGAGAGGTATATGGCTTAGGAGCGAAATGTATCTATTGGATTGCCGAATTGATCATTTGAAATTGTCAATTACTTTACTTTGTTTGTGACAGGTATAAAAAATAAACATTTTGTTTAAATATATAAATCAGTTGCTAGCGATTAAGTAATATTTGTATTTAATTGTATATATGGTATAATATATGTTATGTAATTGGAACATCTGATTCTTTATATATTTATTGTTTTACTATGGATTACCTATAAAGTGTATATTTACGTTATGTAACCTAATTTCACACGATTTTTTGTTATTCGTATGAACATTCGTATATTTATACCAGATTTATTGGAAAATTAGGAGGTTTTAATAAAAAATAAATTACTAATTCGTCCATCAAACAAAAGACAATATTCTGCTAAAACACCATGTACGTATTTTTATTAAACTATTACTTTATACTAAACATTTTTTTTTTAAGAAAATTCTGCAGAAAATCTCACAAATGTTTAAAATTTGACTCGAGTAAAAAAAGTTAAATGGCCAGCCTGCCCGTTTATAGACATTTTTTTTGCATCTGACAAGTTTCAACCTTAACAAAAACATTATCTTTAGAATTAATTACTATAATTTTGGAGCCAACACAACTGACAACTGACAATTGACATAGGTGCAAGTAAACACATCAGCAACGATTGAAAATTTAAAATGATTATTCGGCGACTACAATAATATTGGAAATTCGGAAATACATACAGCTATTCGAATTGAAAGTTTATACCTGTCGAGTTCCATTAGAGAAAAATTTGCATAATCTTTACTAACCTTTTACAAAACATCCCTCATAAAAAAAATAATAAAAAAATTTAAAAAATCTAATAATATCTACTAGGTATTAAAAATTGCAACGTGTGAGGTTAATAGAATAAAAAAAGGATTAATTTTAAAAGAGCGGAAATTATACAAAATTTACATAATTAAAAAGTAAACATGATCCGTGTAACTATACAAAATTGAAGTTTAAAATGTATATAAAAATATTACAATTAAACAAGATTTATCTTTAAAAAACTAAATAAACTGTATTTTATTTTCAACAAAAATATTTTAAGCACGTCACAGTTAATTTTTTTTTTTTGACATTTCACAAACCGACTTCATCTGTCACATGTGTCATCAGTGTCAAATTTAACTGACATCGCTGTCGGAAACCGTCGAACTCGTCATTCTGATGACGGGATTCTGAGTTGAATCACTGGAATCGCATTCGACGGTCAATATCTCGTCGGGACTCTCATTTCTATCAGAATTACTCTCGGTGTACGTGCCCGTAGGAGATTTGTCCTCGATCACCGCCTTCAGATACGACTCCCGGTCCATGATATTCGTATCCCGGGCTAAAGCAAGCACGTCCAACGACATCATGCTCTTCGATTTCTCGGTTCTACCGATAGGAGGATTGACCTGCTCGTAAACCACTTCCCTACTTATCGATTTCGTTCTTGACAAATTAGTCTCAAATTTCCACATATCGCTTGGCGGCTGGTTCTGTATGTACCCCACGTTTGTATTGGCCGAAGGGGAACCAGCGGTAAATTTGGACCTTTTCTGCTGGTTGCTCTCCTTCATCATCAAAAGCTGGTCTAGTTTATTGATGGTCTCATTTAACTCCACAGCCCAAGCTTCGTCTGTTTCTATGGCCTTGTCGATTGGTTTTAAGGCCTAGTTCTCGGACGCGCAGTCTCAACTCCTGCAGCCCGGAATCATCATCTCTTTCTTCTGCTTTCTGTTCGTCGTGTATTGGATCTCTCTCGGCCCCGACACCAGGCTCCCTGGGGCCGACAGGGATGCTGTCTTTTCCGGGCGGGTATTCACCTCGTCTCCTGTGTATCTCCTCGGATATCTCCTCGAGCGCTTTGAGCGATTTCGAGTAACGAAACTTTGCGTCGGCTATTGAACGTTGCAGTTTGTCGATCTTAACATTTTGCATTTGTAACTGTTCGTCGCAGAGCTTCTTTTCTTCGAAATAGAAGCGGGATTTCACTATGTTCCGTTTTAAATCATCTTCTAATTGAGTCACCTAAAATTATAATATGAAGAGAGTTAATAATACCTATAATACTGGTTGAGCAAGCTTTAGACAGTTGTATATCAAACTTTTTATACTTTATAGGTTAGCGTTTGACCACAATCTCATCTGATTGTTAAATGATGATGTGGTCTAAGATAGTAGCCATGGTAAACCTAGAGAGAAACTGGCTCTCAAGTGCAGCTACCGGAACAGACCAACAGATGCTTCGGTGACATATTTTCCACTTGAGGATGGTAGCTAGCCAGGCAAAAAGCCCTACCACTATCAAAAACATAATAATAAAAAAATGCTTTATCCATTTATTAAGTGAAATAGTAAAGATATACGAATCAGAATAAAACCGTTAATGAGAAGTTTATGCTTGAAATAGAGAAGCAAGTAATCGTTGTTAGGATTAATTCCAATCAAAACTACCATCGGTAAGCCTGGCTCGACACTTTAACTTATTAGTTGTCATCACAGAGTTACCACATTATTATATTATTCACATTTATCACAATTATTACATGCATATTAATTGCAAACGCACAAAATATTTTGTTAGGTGCACGATTTTAAAGGTTTCGCAGGTCAGCTGTTCGCATGTATCCTATAATGTAATTCCTATAACTTCTATAATCATTATAAGTTTTACTGGAGTACGTGACCCCATTAAAAATCTGCAACCTATGTAAAGATAAACTCTCGTACAGTATTAAAAAAATGATACACGGCATAAGCTTCAAGAATATAGCAAAAGTAACTCGGCACCTTCACGTCGAAGCCGTACAACTCTAATCCATATTAGTGTTACGTTTCAGGATTTTAAACTTTATTTAATTTGAGTACAATTTAAAAAACGTGACAAATAAACTCACTCTTATTATACAATTTAGTTCAACGTAATTACATTACACAGTATTATATAGTTTTGGAATGTAAATTACATTAATTTCTTATGAATATTAAAAAAAAACAATTATCATCTCACTTATATCGTAAAGTTAATAAAGCTGTAACAACATTAATTACAGATCTATTAAATTAGTTATATTTTTTTATAAATGCAATTATATTGATTACAGTGGTAATAAATACATTGAAGACATGAGTGGAAGAATGAACTAGTGACTGAAGTGGAATGTCACATATTTGTAATTTAACATTTTAGCACATAACACTTTCATTTGGGTTATATAGTTGAAAATTAAAAAAAAAACTTATCACTTTCTTCCACTCATGTCTAAAATTATTCTTTAATATATAGATAGTAGTTTGTAAAGTTATTATTGAGTTACCTTTTTTTCCGCTGCAATATAAGCTGTGGCTTTCTTCTGATGTTCTCGACCGCTCTCTGCCTTTCTTTTCTCAGCGTCCATGACCTGTGCCGTACAAAAGTCATCAACATCATCAGCCTATAAGAGACGCACTGCTGGACTATAGGGGTCTACCCGAAGAAGGGTATGGTCATAATCGCCACGCTACACCACGACGTATTGGCCATTTCAAACTTCAATAAATCCATAGTTTATATTTTCTCACATACGATATGGTACTATAAAAACATTTCTCAGGGTCAGTTTTCCTAGCGATATTTTCTTTCACCGTCAGCCGATAGTGTTACCAATGTCAATTAATAATTGTACGCGAATTCCGAAAACATCGTTGGTACATATCGGGGTTCGAGCCCTGCGAACATCGGATTGATATTCCACCGGACAAACCGCTACACTACCACGACGTACAAAAGTGCCACATTATTTCGTTATGTTTTAATAACTAGATTTGCATAATCAGTCTTTCCAATCTAGTCTTTGATATTGCTCCAGAATGCGCAAAAGAAGTGCACTGTTTTTTAAGTGTATGTTCACGCATCTTCTTATTTGTCATGTACATGTCATAGTGTTAAACGGCTTGACATATCTTAACATATGAGACATTTCTAGATTCGTCTTATTAATAATTGTGGGTATGATAATATATAAATATGACATTTGTAAATAAAAAATAATGGTTTCACAGTCGGGATTTTGGTTTCTCCTTTTGTAATAATAATTCCGCTTTTATATTGAAAATTTCAACACAGAAACGGTTAGATGTTATTTGCTTCTTAAATAGTTTGTTAACGTCAGTACAACTTATTTTAGAACCTAAAATACATATTTTAGTAAAAAAAAAAACAACCAATCCGAAGGAGACGGTTCCAGGATCACCTAAATGTTTTAAATAATTACACAATCTCATATCTTCTTGGCAGATAAGAATATAACTAACCTTGATGATGGCATGGTTGAGCACCTCCTGCCAGTTATTATCGAACTGCCATTCATCTTGTTTGCTAACGAAACGCTGTTCGGCGAGTGTCACTGTCTCCTTAGCAGCCGCGTGGAGTTCTGTAAATAAAAGTTACCTGACTAAATCGGGAACTAAAAATTTCACACGTGGCGTATATAGTTTTTGTTGGACGGAACCCAAACTTTTATCTCCGAAGACCATATAATGCAAGATAAATAAATATTATCTAACAAATACTGTCTTATGTGTTTAATTATGACGCATTATAGTTGAATGCCAAGAGTGATTTGCAGCAAAATCCCTATGTAAACTTGTAAAAGATTTTGGTCTCTAAAGTGCCACTACGAGATCCTTAATTGGGGCGAATACTGTAAGCGGTCCATGCCAGGATTCTTAACAAATCTAACATAGGCAGGGAGAGGAGTGCGAAGTGGAAGTGAGCACTGATGCGTATCGATAAGAACTGCTTAAGCCTACATCTGTCCAAGTCTTAAACAGGGCCCCAGATTATTAGCCTTGTAATACTTTTGACCCACATGGTGACTCCATGGAGTGTAAACAATTTCAGGTCTTTGATCTTAGAATACAGTCTAACCAGATATACATATGTCTGGCTGTTCATTATTCAATAAAATCCTAAAATCAACTGATACATAAGAGATATAAAAACCGCTTCTTTTATTACATAAGCGAGTATACTTCCTAACGAAACAACATTTTTTTTTATTGTTTAATTACACAGTTATCTATTTTTATAAAACACGAAATAGACGCAGCAAGGTCGTAGAATAATGTTATGATATTTTAACGACAAGCGACATGTGTAAGGCTCTTTACACATGTCCACAAAGTTTGTTGACTTTTGTATTATAAAGGTAGCACTGCCTTTCCTTTTTAAGGCTTGGTCATAATTTACAAATAATCTTAGTTTACTATAATTACGATATAATGACCGATTTACCGAGAGACCATTGCTGAACTCCTATGACTAAAAAACACGGTCGTACGATTGACATTTTATATATTAATTATCTATATCAATATATTCAAATATCACGGCACAGTTTATACGTAAAGGCTATGTATGTAGAAACGTCCGAACAGATAAAAACATACAAAGCCTTCAGACATCTTCATGTTAGGGTTGAATGTGGTTAAAATTAATGACAAATATAATTATAACAAAATATTCCATAATATTGTTACAACTAAACATACGTATGTTAAGTTGTAGTATACAATAGCTACTTCAATTCAACTTTAACCGATCAAATCACACTCTTTAAAGTTTAAACCAGAAAGTTTAAATTAGGAACAACCTTGCACTATACCAGAGTGGATATTCCGTGGATCCGTTCCGTTCCGTGGATATTCAAACGATTCTTTTTTTTTACACGAAAGCTTAACGCTGCTCTATAGCAGAAATCGCTGTTATTTTTTAGGCGTCCCGTTCCGTGGATATTACAACGATTTTTTTTCTAAATACGATGGCGTCGATACAAATACACGCATCCAATTGAACCTTACAATATTATACTCAATACTACAAGTTATGTTACAATAAAAAACCAACCAAGCGTGAGTCGGACGTCGCTACTATGGTTATATTCCTCCATACAATTTACTCGTGTATTGTTGTATTTAAATTGTACGCCTATCAAGCAAAAACTACGGGACAGATTTCGATCAGCTTTTTAGTTTTACGTCACAGACACTTGGTCCTTATTTAAAAAAATATCACAATGATTTCCTTTACCATGAAGTTATCAAAGTTTTAAAAAACTACTATTTTCATAAATATTGTGTAATATGTGAATTGGGGCCAGTAGTGTGGTGTGCAAGCGCAGGGGAAGGGAAGTAATGTTACTCATTGTTTACAAAAATAATTGTTAAGCATAGTACATTTTTACTTTCATTTTTTGTGTTTTCTAAATTATATTGTTAAATTAAGATACAATGCAATAGAAGTCGCGGATATCGGTTCGTTTACGAATACAATGTTGTGTTCTTTGATTACATTGATTACCATAAACGCGACTCATGTCTGGCATATTTTATTATTTGTTATACTACAGAATTTGTACAATCGCAGAAATTTGATGTCTGTATAATCTTTAAGCTAAAGCAAAACAAAAGAAAAGGGGGCTGAAAAAGTTTATTACGTGAGTTTCCCTCTTGATATTTAACTTTTTAGTATTTTTACCATATTGTTATTAACCAGGTTTTTTATTTCGTGTAGTTTCTGGTAGAGTTTTGTCATTGGTCTTTAGTTAACTTTCTGAAACTAAGTGAAAAGAAACAAGACGGAGAATATTCTATATCAAATATGATTCCATAAAAAAGCGAGTGAAAAAATGCGGCTTTTTTTATTTGAAAAAAAAAACGAGGATTTTTTTATAAATACTATCCTTAACGGGTTACCTATTACGTTTTAAAATATATCTACAGCTTTTTAAAAGACGGTCGAGAAAAGTAAGTTTATCAATAGGGTTTCTCACATGGAAATAGAACCCTAAAATACGAAAGCAAAGTATTAATGAAAAACATACTTTCACAGTTTTGTAAGAGCCATACTAAAAATGTGTAGGAATTTACGATGTTTCATATTCCATATTTATTATATTTACTCGTGTGATGCGATAAGCGATTTCCTGTTGTCTCACTGATAGTGGATCATGCAAAAGTTTGTTTTACAACTGCTGAAATGTAAGTACCTAATTGCTTTTTTTATTCACAACTAGCCAATGCCTGCGACTTCGTTTACATCACTACACTTTCGATTACACACGAAAACTAATTACATGGTTTGAATAGGGGCGTTTTTATATTGCATTGTAATCTTTATTGTATATTGCTAAATCACTTTAGATAAGTATAAAGATGTGTCATAATCAAAAATAGAAAAATTATTCTATTGTTTTTAAGCTCTGAAATGGCGGTCATAAACATCAAAAAATATCGCCGCACCCATTCGTAAAACAACCCAGTTATCAAGAAAAGCCGGCAATAAACTCAGGCTGGTTTACGTTTTTTTTAAATTTAAGTCATCATCGTCATAGTCGTTTTTAGCGAATATAAAGAGAGGGGCGTTATTTCCAGACATCACTATCGTTCACGTATTGATCCACTCTATAATGGTCTAGGCCAGTGTTTCTCAACCTATTTTAGGCCATGCCCCACCTTAACATTTCTAAATTTTTTATGCCCAATACATAATTTTTAACCTTTAAAAATTGTTTTGTTCCCTTAAGAAATATGAATGATAAGTTTTAGGAAAAAATAACTAAGAAAATATTATCGAAACATCGTCAATAAAATTTCAAAACATATAATGATAAACTGAAAATCAAAATAATTCTAATATTGATTTTTCTATATTCATTTAGTGCGATCTTTGCGCTTGATGCTTGCTGCACACAGAATGATGTGAAACACTAAAGAAGTTGAATTGGGCCAATTAAGTGTGAACAGTAATTTGTTTACCGAGTTTTAAAACGTCCGGGGTTCCCCGCAACAGGCGGCATACTTCGCGGTGAATCCCCGACGAAGTTTACTTGACGACAATAATTATCAAGTTGATATTTTGGTAACGTCAAACGACATTATACCAAATAATTATTTAAAGTATTATTTTAAGAATTTGATTTTTTGTTAAATTTGTTACCGATATCTAGCATTGCATTTAAATAACCCAAAGCAAAAGAGTTAAAGTCGTATCAAGTCCACTTTTAAATTGCCCCCTTAACTATCAAATTGCCCCCCTGTGGAGCGTGGGCCCCATGTTGGGAAACATTGGTCTAGCCCATTAAAACTCACTTCACATGGTGCTTGAGCCTATCGTCCAAAAAATTAGTAGTGTTCTTTGGGACCTTATTTTATAACCTAACACTATTACTTGAAAGAACTGTTACTGGTCTCACTGTGCCTGAAACATAAGAGGGCCAATTTGTAATTATTTCTAGTATTAAAATCACGCTTGCCTTTTAATAAATCTAGGTTTTCTAAGATTTGCGATAACTTATTGTATTATCTTAAATTATCATAAATGTATTAGAAGAGTAGAGTTCAGATACTTAGTTACTGAAACTTTGTACTTAATGATTCGCAAAGTTCGATATTCTTAATTAATCTGGTCATCAGGTCAGATTTACATAAATCTGGTAATAATATATCCAAATTGGTTTAGTAGTTTTTAACACGTATTGTAATACGAAAAATGAAGATTTTAAAATATACACAGAACTATGAAGATAATAAATATTTAGTGCCTTACATATGGTTGGCTTACTGTGCTTAAGGGCAATCAAGCGCAACACCCCGAATATGGAAATCACTGACATCTGCTCACTCCCCTTATATTGGACAACGAGCTGGTACCCGCGGCCAATGAAAATCGACTCTTTTATTAAAATAAATACACCCGTCAAACTTGATCCAAGGGGTTGTTTATAACGAATTTTATTATAAGCTTATCACTACATTCATATATTTAAATAATGCAACTTTCGGACCAAATTTGTAACGATGTTAAAGATCTCCCTTTATTCCCTTTAATATTAAAATTGGTTAGTGGTAGCAATTCTTTTTGTGAAAATGGTTTTGGACGAATTGTGAAGTATCTTTATTCTATAGTCCTATTTTTGCCATTACTACTCAATTTTCATAAGTATTTAAAAGATTTAAGTTATCATCATCATCAGCCTGTTGAGTCCCACCGCAGGGCCATAGGCCTTTTCCCGAAGGAAGGCATGGAAATAATCACCACACCAGCCCACGACATATTGACTATTTTAAGCTCTGAGAAATCCACAGTTCTATATGTTTCCCATAATGGTGGTACTACAAGAACATTTCTCAAGCTTAGGTTTCCGCACAATGTTTTTCCTTCACCGTCGGCCGATAGTGTTACCAATTAAAATTAATAAATGTACGCGAATTCCGGGGTTCGAACCTGCGAACATCGGGTCGATATTCCAATGGTCAAACCGTTACACCACCACGATTTAAGTTAGCACCCTTTAATTTAACCATCGCTGCTTAACAACTACGCGAAAGCGTATTGACATGTACTAGATAATACTGTGAAAAGTCTTCTATCTTCCAGTTGTCTCTTACAAATTGGTTCAGTCATGGGCTACGTGAAATAGTGAGTGTTTGCTCGACCCCATGTCGTTCTGTTATGACGGTAAATATTTCTCCGAGCTAAAAGGTACACATGACATGTTACCCAACGTAAAAAAAGGACAAACATATTTTAATTGTTGTAAATATCTACTGTTTTATTTTTCAGTGTAATGTTGTCCACTCTTTTTTATAGCATTAAAAAAAATACTTTGTGTATTCTGAATTCGGATTCAGGTAATACAAGTCGTGGCGTGTTGAAAGTAGATGTGTTTAGTTCGCCCGGTCAACTATTTAAACTTTGAAGATATATATTATATGATATAACATCTATAGGTATTTCGATAGTAACGTTCGAAAACCAATTGCATTTCTAACTTTTGAGTCTTACCCGCCCACCAATTACGTATTACCTAAGAGAAAAGACATAGGTGAAATTATTGTACCGCCTACATAGTGGCAAATTTGAATTTTCACTGTTCTATAGACTTATCCGCAGGATAATTCTAGTATTAAAAATACAGAGACAGGGTGTTATCGTCAGTTTTCGAAATAAATAGATAAAAAAAACTTTTTAGAAAACATATTTTACCTAACTGTAATACGTAACTGCCCAAAGTCGCCAGTTCGACACACAGATGTACGTGAATTAGAACAAATTAGCGTATCAAATAACAGAATCATTTGATCCGTTTCAAGTTACAACACAGAACATCGCACCGTGCGAGATAATTTACATTTGTATGTTAAAATCATTGCTAACAGACGAATTTGCTCAACCTTTTGACTTCTACGAGTCACTCTGATCTCTTGAGATCATTGTCTCTGTCGATACGTCGAAAGCAAAAAACGACCAATTAGCCCCGAATACATTAAATCATTAAATTGATTTTTGATCTGAGTAAGGTAGGGTGAAGTGGTGACCACAAGTCTGTGAATTGTGGAGAGGAACATGAAGAATCAGTTAAATAATTGGTACAAATACGTGATTTTTATTTGTTGTTATAACTCTATTTGGTCTTCTCTCGTAGCCACAGTAATAAATAAAATATGCGTACAACTTCTACTTAAATTGAATGTACATAACGTCGTTGTATTTTAACTAACTATAAATCGACCTTGACCTTGGCCGTCCTTCGCTGACCTCACCCGACTGGCATTTAAATAAAATGACATGAGTTAATAGTTTTACACAATAGTGAATTGATAATTTCTTCACACACGTCGGTATACTGGATATTTAACATTTGCACCCATAGCCATTTTATGTATTTTATCAAATTTTGATATATTCAACAATGAATACTCGAAAAGATACCAACTTTAATAATTCAAGTCAATATACACCATTCAATATACAAAATTCTGGAGCCGCGCAGCCGAATTATGTTATAACAGTCGCCAACGTTGAACAAAAACTATGGTACTAATCCCAACGAGCGTTGATATCAAGGTGGCAATTTACCAATAAGATTTTTTATATTTTAAACAACACATTTAATAAATAATAATCAAAGCGACAATGAATTCAAATTAATTCATCAAAAATACCACTTTAATAAATTAGAAATTAATTCACTCAAAAAGTTACAACAGCTCGTCTGAAACGACATTGAACGTGCTAGCAGTTGTTATAGGAAACCTTTTTTCTAACTAACAAGTAATAGGAATATTAAAATTATTCTACAATCATTTATAATTAAAGCATTAAATGAGTAAAAAAAAAAGAATTAAGTCTTATTTGTCAATAATTGGTATAGATGTTATCCTACCTAGTAAATAATATTACAACAACCACCAGTTAAAAGAATGATATAAACGTAATAGGCGACACTGAAACGCGAAGTCTCGAAAATGATCATGACAACCAGAAGTTCTCCGTATTTGCAAGTGTTGTGATCAGTCGCAATTAATTATCGGTCTATTTGAGCACGATAATCCCTAAGATCTCGTTAAATTCTGCTAAATGGCCTAACATCAACAGGAACTTCCGAACAATGGGTACATTACACTTTCAAAACGATAAAGATACGTCGAAAAAAGAATAAAAGGAAACTTAAAACTTCAGACATTTTAAGATTTGTTTTAACTAATCAAAACAAATAAAGATCTATTATGTTAACATTATATAATGCAATTTCTTGTACCACATATGATATGGGATCCATCAAAGAGATTTGTGAGAACATTACAACCTTTATTAATGTATGCGACATATGCCCACAAAACCTTTTGGCAGATGTTTTATATGGTTCAGTTTAAAGTAAATACATTATTCCTTTTAAAATAGCAAGAAAATGAACAAGATAAAACAAAGATAAAAAGCCAAACATACCACTGGCTCTCTGGAATTGCACAGCGGCCCGCTGGCACTCAGACCTGGCATTAGCGGCGACTCCTACCGCTTCGTAATAAGGTCTAGATTTCTCGACGCATGTACCGAGTCGTTTGGACAATGCTTGAAGACGTCGCGATGTCTCTTTTAGGAGTAGATGGAATGTTTTCATGGACTCCTGCAAGATTAAATTTTAAACATGATTTAAAAGTGTGAATAACCTTTACCTATAAAAAAGATACAGGTTTTATTAATCAAACATCTAGTATTCTCTATCCATAGTTATGTTTTGAAGTGAAACCTTTTATGAGAGGACTTTGAAATTTTGATCGACAACCTATTTTTGTGACGAAAAGTGGTAGGAGTAAACATTGTGTTGGCTAGTGTTGAAACCACCGGTTCTCGTCCAATCACATCAATTAAGTTAAGCAACGTTGTGCGCGGTGAGTACTTGGATGGGTATTCTATCTGGGAACACCGGCGTGACGTTGGCTTTTTTTTACTTAAAATGTTTCTCTGTAATACAAAAGCTTTACTTCTATCGTGTGTCGTCACGACACCCTGTTTTTTTTAGAACGAGAATATTCTATTATTTTTTATATATTTATTATATTTCTCTAGGCGTTTAGTCTTTGATTAAACGCACTGTCGTCACATAATTTGTATTATTGAGAAGGAAATATCTCACATTCTTCTAGACTGATCTTCAATTAAATAGCTCCGTTTGGCGTTAGAATTTTAGTTCAGAAAATGTTACCTAGATAGACAGTTGCTTCAAAATGACTCGTAACATGTTTTTTACAGTGATATTAGTTTTTTTAAGTTTATTTTGTAATTCGTACACTCTGTCTATTTGTTTATAGATCTAATGTTGATGTAAAACAAATGAATAAATTGTGAAGTATCTCTACTGTGATATACATGATATTAATCAGAGATGTGTTACAGGCGGCGGGGTCCATTGCAATTGACCTAATCTATTCCACTTGCGTCTGCGCAGTGTTGACCTCGAACCGCACTTTTGTCGCCAAACACACTTCTTCACCGCTAAACGTTCAAATAACGTATCTCTACTCGACGAGAACAGAATTTGGCAACGAGATCAATGTTTTAATTAAACTTTCGCTTTATTACTCTAATTTTCATTGCAACGTATTTTAGACATACGCAGAGAAATATGTGAGGCGCATAATATCCATATTGGTAATTTTCTCTTCTAGGTCATAAAATGAGCTAGGTTTAACGCAGATACCATCAAACTCGGCAGTCTCGTTTTTTTCGAACTGACTATACGCTGTTGGTCTGATGAGCCTTTGCAGCTTCACTGGATTAAACCGGCAGTCTGCAATATGACCTAACAGAGACTGCAATCATTTAATATTAATCGCTTAAAACTATTGAGGAAAATAACTATCAAGAATATAAAATAATTCAGTAGTTTGCCCTAAATAATATTTAAAACATAGATTTGTTCTTTACTGCCAAATTTTAGTCAAACAGAGAATGAATGCCTTTTGTTAATTGATAAATATATATGGCACTAGTGGGCCCGACGGAAGTTGTCCTACCCTGATAATAAAAAATATATACTTATGTGCGTGAAAAGCTTAAGGTAACAAATGTAATTTAATTTCATAAAGATTAGTACTGTATCCGTCTAAATAGCCTTCCAATTACCTCATTATATGTGACCATTTTAAGAAGATAGATGGGTATAGTAAGCTATCCTGAAAATATAGGTATATGCCATCGTAGACTTTTTTGTAGATCTATAAAAGAGGAATATCTCAGTATGCATTGTTTTGTTATATATCAAAGGGATTAGGCAACATTTTCGCCGAAAGCTACCAGGGGGCTTTACTTTTTCCGATTCTTTCAACAAATATTATATTTCAAATAATTTACAAGAAAACCTTGACAAATCATATATCTAAACCTTCCCCGTGACTTTATCTATTGTTGAAGATCGCATTACAATCCATTCAGTAGTTTTTGAGTTTATCGCGAACATCCAGACAGACAGACGCGGCGGACGACTTTGTTTTATAATATTTAGTGATATGGTATGGCAGACATACATATATTGTATCTACATAAAATACAGAATACAGTTACCGATATGTTCTAAATACGATTAAAAATTTCGTTATCAACGTTGCAAGATCTAGTTTCTTGGTGCCTCTGCTAGGGTCGCTGGTTACTAATATATAATTGGGAAAGAAGAAACGAAAGTAACATATTCGTATAGGTACTTTTAAATACTACCTAGTGTAGTACTGGAGACTAATAGTATTTAAGCGATGATGGCTTAGTTGATAGTGTCTTCGGTACAGCGAAACCTCCCTCTAGGTTTACCGTGACTACCCATCCTAGACCACATCATCATTTAACATCAGACGATATTGTGGTCAAACGCTAACCTATAAAGTATTAAAACAAATGTAATTGTTAACAATTAAAACTTATTTGATTAATAAATACTATCTGTCAGCCCTGGCATCGCACAAGTGTGCATGAAGAAATTAAGACCAAATATTCCTTTTACATTACGACTATGTAATTAAATAAAATACCATCGAAACACCAATCTATCAATTTTGAAAATATCTTTGAAGATCTCCTTATTGTTTCCTGTCTAACCCACTTTATGAAGAGCCTTCTGTCTCACTCACTGTATGGCGATTATTTAACACAAATTTTTCACTATTCACTATGATTTTTCAAATTATTCCTTTATAATATAGAATTAGCCATATAGTTCTGAAGTGACGCGCTTACATACATTCAACAGTTATTTTTTATTTATATAGATTTTTTTTTAATAGTAATACCATTTCAAATTTTTTTGGACGTAAGATTGTTAACCTTCAAGCTTCAATGGACGACACGACCGTATTGTTTAACGTACTAAAGAAATAAATAGTTTGCATAGTAAAAATAAGTATTTTTAAATCTTTGCATTAGCCCAAACGTAAGCTAAAACACGGGAGTTATACGTACTAGAATATTTATGTACATATATGTTTTTGTATATAAATGAAAGGATAGGATATATTTCGATCAGTTTTTTTTAGTTGTAAGTCTTAAACACTTGATCCTTATATTAAAAAAAAACAATAACCACTATTTTATATAGATTTATTACAGTTTCAAGAAATTACGATGTTTATAAGCGTATTCAGCAATGTGTGAAATGGGGCATGCGATGTGGAACGCATGCGCACGAGCGGGGAAGTAAACAGATAACATTGTTCAGAAAAAAGTTTACTTTTGTTATCTTTGTTTTTTCCTCTGGTTATAAAATATGTTGTTGAGATAAAAAACAACGAAGGCGAAGTCACGGGTATACAGCTAGTATATATTTAAAGTATGTTGGTAAGGCAGGCGTGTAAATAGCCGTGCTCACTAAGCGGCTTGAGAACTAATATGACTGAACACAGGAAGCGTGTTAGCCTAACTGTGTCTAGTATTTGGGAATGTGAAATTATGTAACGATAGAGGGTGTATAATAAGCACTTAATCGTTATAGAGTCGCCCTTGGGTGCGGTTGCCAACTCTCGACTGTTCCATGGGTGTCTTGATGTTAGTGGCCAGGAGATCGTTCATATACACATAGGTAATCATAAAGTTTATTCTGCGACGAAAGACGGGGTGATGGTTTCTTAATGAATCCAAAAGCGGGTTTATTATATAATATGTATAACGGATATGTTCTTTTGCAAAGAAAAAGTGCACATAAGTCAAAAGTGACAGGCGTCACCCCGTATTGACACATGAACTATGGTTTACAAACTACATGGCGGGGCATCTGCCTTACCATATGTGTATTTGAGATACATAAACTCCAATAGAATTTGACGGATCACCTGACTGTTGCCTTATCAATTTTTTTTTCATGGAGAATGTTTATATGACATTAATTTTACCATAAGTCGCTTCCAAAATTCGCTACACTATATTATATTGTGTTGTATGTTATACTATACTAAATTATATTGTATATTATATTATTATTAAGCTTATTATTATTATTATTGCATAATTATCGGAATGATGCACTCCTTGTCAGACAGTAGACGTGGTTGATGTCGAGTGGAGCCGAATTTACCCGATTCGACGTCACTGACCACCACTGACCAGAGCGCGACAGTTCACTTTCGTCTACTGCAAGGAGTGTAAAGAAGTTGACATTTAAAAATCCTGGCTTGTATCTATATATTTATATTTCATTAAATATTGCTACCAAGTTATTCTTATGCAATATAGATAAGACTATAAGAACGTTATGTTTGGTGAATAAAAAATACGTTTTATTTATATATCACGCTGCGAAATACATAATTTATGAGGCTTTTAGCGTTCGACTTGTCTGGGAGTGTTCACGTTTCATTCGAAGGCTGTTTACTTTTCATCATTAGTGTTGAATCATAAAATATACTGCTGATATATAGTAAAGGCACTTAACACCTATATTAGGAAATAAACAATTATTCATCTAAATATCATAATACATTACATTTTCTTTATTTAATTACTTATAAACTACAAAGTGAGCACGTCCAGACGTATAAATTAATTACAAAAACGATACGCTCAATACCTAACGCAAGCGTCTGAGCATTTGAGTGGTTCATTTGCCTGAGCGTGAGCATGCTCCAATCTTGTAAAGTTAAGTTTAATAAAAACGTACTTGAATTACATAATTTCATTTACAAATGCAACTACATTGTTTCAATTCAATTCAATTAAAATAATATTCCTTGCACTGTTTATTGTTTTGGTTTATGGTAATCAACACATTTATCGGTCATGTTTATTAAGATTTTAGTTAAGTCTTTATAACACGTTACAATAGTCTGTCTGCCTGTTTGTTTACCTTTTAAAACTTGTCTTTTTTTTTTTACATACATTTTAATTCATTTGTATAATTGTTTTTCATAATCTTTAGAGTTGCATAAAAAAACATAAAAATGGAATCCATTTTATATTCATTGTTTTTTTTTTATCACAGAATAAAAATAATAAAATCTTAAAAAAAAAATCATAATCTATACTAATCGATATATCTCATATATGGGTTTATTAAATTAAGCTAAGACACGTGCGGCGACACGTTTGTCGCGTCTATCGTTGTCCATTTATAACAAACAAATAAATCACAAAGACGTTCGTATTTTATTCCAAAATTAAAAAGTTAACAATGTCTAGTAAAAACTGGAAAATTCTCTCTTATTATATGTTTAATCCGTGAGTATAACTGAATACCAAAAAAATTATGAGACGTCAATAAAAATGAACGAAACGGGTTTAACTACGAATCTAGCATGTACGTATATGTAAACACACCGAGCTACGTAAAGATCAGTGACTGGCAAAGACGCTAAACAAGCTAGTGGAACGCATATAATAGGATTTCTTTCGTGTTGTTTGTTACGCAAGGGAGACGACACTTGACGGGCAGCGTTCGCACGAGCTGTGCCGATGACTTTATCGTAGGCTTGGCATATAATTTTTTAATAACACAAAATTATAGATACATTTTTCTATAGATTAATTTTAGATATTGTAGTAGATATGGGAAATGTTGAAGATAGTCCCGAACATAAATATGTATAGAAATAAAAATAACACTCTTTCAGACCGAAATATTTATTTTACATTTCCTTTATAAATATATTTTTCAGACGAAATCATTAATATCTTAATAATTATATGCGTTACTTATCCCTAAAACATCCCTCCCTCTCGCACTTTTCTGCGAAACGGTTCATACGTTATTAAACTGACCAATTATTTATATGTAATTGTTTATTCTTGATGAGTATTTATTTGTAAATCTTTTCTAAGTAACAGCTCTAACGATTAGCATTCAATTTTATATTTAAATATTTTTCTGCATGGTGGTAGGGCTTTTTCAAAGTCCGCTTGACTAGCTACCACCCAAAGTTGAAAATCTGTCGCCAAGCAGCTGTCGGTGTGTTCCGGTAGCTGCACTTGAGCGCCAGTCTCCCTCTAGGTTTAGTATGACTACCATCTTAGACCACATCAACATTTAACATCAGATGAGATTGTGGTCAAACGCTAACCTATAAACTATATTTAAAAGAAGTTTATTAAGATGGTGTATTTTTTACGAAACGTCGATTAAAATCGGAACGCTTTGACATGCAAAATTAATACAAAATTGGAACCAAACCTTTATAAAATAGACATAGTAACTTGAAATGCTTTATCAATCCGTTTCAAATTAATAACCTGTAACCCGATACGAAAGAGAACGTACATTGGGGCTTAAATAAATATATAGTATTTATATAGAACGTCTGTTATCAACTCTCATAAACACAAACATGTGAAACTTGTTTTATATTTTGAGGTATTTTATCTAGTCTTTTCATTATTGTGGTTCACATATTAAATTACAATTTACATTTTCTACTCCTTAGTTACGAATTTCGCAAAAACGAAGTAATAGCAGAACTGGTAAATTCAAAACATTTATTATATACCAGCTTTAATACATACAAATAAAATACAGTGCCTGTCGCAAAGACACGACAGAAGTGCAAGTTTTGTACTACAGGGAAACGTTTTAATTAAAAACCGCGGCCGGCTGTAATGTGACATGCGATAGATGGACGATAAAATATGAGGCGATATTGTTAAGTCATTGTAAATTTAGAGTTGTCTATGACATATGTGTAGTTCTTTCCTTCACCGTTTGGGTGCTCTTTCTTGTGTGTTTCAATGTGTTGAAAGTGTACTGTAATATACAATAAAAGGTTTCAATTGAATTCTTACTCATTTTAATAATATAAACCCTAATAAAAAAAAATCACATTAAAAAAATACAACCGAATAGAGAAATCGTTCTTTTTGAAGCCTGTTAATAAAATACGTACACACATAAAAAATCCATATGTTATACACACCATGAAACAAGAGAACGGTGGTAAAATGTTCATTTCTCTACAGATTTACTGCCTATAAGATTCTTAGTAATACATATATAAAAGCGGCACTGTCGTTGCTCAGCCTAGGCTTAGTTATGAAATTTGGATTTTATACTTGGGACTTCCATCTTTAAGCCGATATTATACCATCTCTGCTATCGCCTTGCTATTACGAAATAAATAATTATGGTGTCGGACTACACTTCACGGTAACATATAATCATCGAAATCAATTGTATTTTCAACAAGTTCAATTACAAAAGCTCTTTTCGAAGTTCCCGTATACACTATTTAGCACACTTGCTTCCAAGACGGGTATCTAAAGACGGCATGTTCACATTACTCACACTAATGCATTTCTATAATACAGCATGTTACGAAGATCGTTTTGTTTTAAATCCGTATTACAATATACGTGTCAAGTGGCTGGATAGTTGGCTTAACTAATACAAAGGACACCTTGTATCTCTAGCATTTTCTAAACACAAAACAGTATCGATCTATGTCACGTTCGTGTATTTCGTCGTGTGTGAAAGAGACTAGAGGCATTTTTAATGTTGCGTGTGCAGGGAGACGTCATGTCCTAAGTGTGATGTGTGTTTGTTGTATGTACCAGTTTTAGTTAGTCGATCTGTATAACGAGTTACGTTATAGAATTACGAACTTTTGATCGCGGTTTTGCTCGCCTTAATATAGATTTGATCTATCACTCGGGAAGAGTAATAAACAAAGAAATAATGTCGCATTTATAATATTATTAGTAAGGCTCGGTTGGCATCGTATTTTTTTTAAACTTATTCTTTATACAAAAGGAGCGTAAATGTCCTCTATAAAACTGATTCATTTCAATCATTTTTTTATGTAGCACAAGAAAGTGAAGGTATTATATATCTAACGGTAAAGATACTGCGACGTAAAAATAACGGCTACTACCTACAGCTTTACAATCTATCGTCAGTTCTGGCTATCATGCCGACCTGCAAGCCTCATGGTGGCTAGATATACACTGGTTGATTCCGAGATACATCAAAATAATAACTATATATATATACTGTGGCTGATCTTGAAACTTTACACCGCTAAGTGTTTAAATATGGACTATTATATTGTACAATACATTGTGTATGGTGGCTACGAACCATACGAACACAATGGAAACATAAATCGTAAAAATATCATCGGCATTATTTTTCAGCAAAAATACTTCACTACATATTATAAAACAAAGTCGTCCGCCACGGCTGTCTGGATCTTCGCGATAAACTCAGAAACTACTAAATGGAATAAAGAGTTGAAAACAATTACTGCATAGAAAACGTCTGCAAAGACGCGGGATTTTTCTTGTGCCTCATATAGAAGAAAAAAAAAATTTGCGACCGGATCTTATTGTTGCGCTTGCCAGACAGTCTATCATGTGTATTTGGCTCCAAAACTCTGGGAAATCTAGTAAATTTAGGTTACAGTGTTTATGTGTATATTCCAGTTTATGATTTGCCAGAATTCTACTTAAACTAGAACACCGCTAATCTTTTATAAATATTTGAAGAATAGCCAAAACCTAGCAAAAGAAAGCAGTATAGACCTTGATATTCTCACTATGATTAATCTCTTTATATAGGTCGGTAGGTATTTTACTTTTTGCGATATAAAAATGAGATAGCATTTTATCGACACTCGAAAAACGTACCGGCTTTGCTTTTATAGTTTATTGGAGATTTAAGATTGTATACAATAGATGCGAAGAAAACCTAAGAATTGGATTATCATGGTGATAATTACAGTTGAGTGATTGAACGTATTCATATTTTATCAACAGATAAAGCTCAAAATCCATTTAGTATAATGGAGAAATTTAATTTACCCGAGTACGTACTACTTAGTGCATTTCTGTGTACATAAATTGATAAGTCATTGATATGGAGTAGTCATAGATATATTCTCTATGGAGTTACATTTACTAATAATATAATCAATTCGTTTGTTTGTGATAGATATTTTTTTGTTTTATTTTGCAAGCGTTTATTGAAATTTAAACATTTAATTATTTGTAATAAAAAAAACATAAAACTAAAGGCGGCACAATTTCACCGTTTTCTAAACACATCGTCTAGTTAACGGCCAATTGTGACTCAGTTTACGGCAATCAAACTTGTTGCTGTAGACTAGACGTTACTAAGGTATACATACATTTTATATTGCAATAGAATATATTAATTAGGTCATAAAATACGATTTACCTATTTATATCTTATTATTCTTTCAATAGAATACAATATCATAAATTTCTGGAAAATCGTAATAAATGCATCAGTATTATTTTTGAGCGAGCACTGGAAACTTTAAATTATTTTACGGTTGGCTAAACACTAGTGACCGCAATCTGAATTAATTGAACCTAGATCTCGGCCACCAGTTTTAATTAGTGGTCGCGGCCTAGTTTACTAAATTCCTTTTACCGACCACCTGGAGAAGTAGTGGCCGTAAACTGAGAACTAGCTGTCGAATTTTACTATATTTTTCCTACTATAAACAATTTCGTGTACTAATACTAAATATGAAAGTTCAAGCAAACAATTTGAAAAGACACCACGTTAAAATTGCTCACACGAAAGCGATATATCAAATATGAATATTATTAGCAATCACAATTACAAAACTAGATTACGACTACGTGGGTCGTGTTTTAGATAATGAATCCCTAATTATAACCTAACCAATTGTTTACTTAAAAATCTGTTGATCACAGATATATCTTATATTTTTCATTTAGTACCACTATGCAGTAAGTAAATGAGCTAAAAGTTACATTTTCAAATTTGACATTGTAGCAATTTTTGTAAATAAAACTAACATGAATCTAAACTTTTCCACATATTATAATATCTACCGTACGGTGTTCATTGGAGTTTGTAAAAATGGAATGATGCAATTATTTGAATATTAATTACTTTTTCTATCACTATATGTGGGAATGTTCGCAAATTGGTGGTGGCCGGCGATCCGGCATGTTGCCAGGATCGATTTGTTTAAAACCGACGAACTATGACAAGCGACGTGGACTCGAATCTTCGAATAAAACTGAACATCTTGATAAAACCATTCCATTGTGGTGTATAACCTTCGATTTGAAAATCTGTCGCCACCATCTATAGACATGTTCCGTGGGCTGAACTGGAGAGTGAGTCCACATGTACGCTTACCTACATCGTCACTTAGCATCAGGCGACATTGTGATCAAAGTTATAACCTGTAAACTATTTAAAAAATGATATACATAGATAATATACAACTTTAATTGATCTAAAGTTATTAAATATTGGAAAATTAATGAAACCTAATGAAAAACATTTACGTAAAGGCATCTTAACGCTTAAACACTACCAGATCTCTCGTTTACATTGTTATCAACAGTTCCTAATGTAGGTTGTAAATATATCTACAAAAAAAATGCAATACCAAACAACTTACATCGAGTTCCAACTCCAGCTTATTTATCTCATCAGTAGCCGCGTTCAGTTTCTCCAGTTCAACCTGAAAATTGGTAAAAAGCTTTAGACAATCGCACGGCACCACGACATCGTACTCCCAAACGTATGGCAACAACAAGCAACATGTAGAGACTGGAAACATCCGAGCCATAACTGAAGACTCGTATCACAAAAACGTACATTTATCTCTTAACATAGATAAGCAGACGTATCAAGTTTTTATCTAACCGTACCTTACAAGGATTGTTTCCTGCCCCTACGAATGCATAAGCATACTAATAAACCACAATATTACTTACATTTACTTAGCCCGTGAGGTATAATAGGGTTCACGATATAAATAAACTTCCATAAATGCTAAAAATTACAATTTTTTATTTTAAATTAACAGTAGTAGTTGTTACAGTATATTATATAGAATTACATGCAATAAATTTTTTTAATACAAAAATATTTGCATTCATTTTTTGTTTATAATTTTTCGTTATCGGATCACATTGTTGTGCATAGAAGGGATGATTATACAATATTCTTCTTCGTATTTAAATTACGAAAATAACTAATAAGTTAAAGTAAAATGTGATATTCAAAACACATATTGTTAACATAAAAATAACTTTATATTGCATGAATTGAACGAAAAATACACAATATTTGTAATAATTACCAAATTTAAAAGAAAGGTCCAAATAATAAAATTAAAAATATGTAATCATGCAGACTATTAAAAACCAATTATACACTATGAAAGAAATGTTACAGAATATATCGCACCCTTAGTAAAGTAAAGGCTTAACTTAAAAAAGTAGTTTTTTTGGGAAACCGCAAAAGCAAATCGATGATCACATTTTTTTTTTACAAAATTAGCCCTAACTGAAAATTTACTCTTTCTGTGAGTTATACCTTGTAGAACTATTTATAATGAGCCCTTCTATTACAAAAACTAAAATACCTAAAAATTCGATATGTGCTCTTTACTTTATTAAGGGTGCGATATATTTTGTGCTATTAAATATTAAGTAGTTAAATCTGCTTGTAAAATATCATTTAAAAAGTTAATAACGAACTTGTGATATAAATTATAGAAATTAACTAATTTAACAACAATTGAATAGACAAATGGAATGATTCAGTTGTACATACTAGTAATGGCTTCAACTTTGATAATCAATAAAAACATTTTACTATGAACACTAAATGTTTTGGTAAAAAAATAAAAATAATACACTCATTCAGTTGTATAAGAAATGTTATATTCTCAGATACTTTAAAGAAACTATTTCCCCTGAAGTGTAATTTTTAAACATATGTATAGTCGTAACATTTCGTGAGTAGATAGATATTGTATTTAACAAAAAAAGTTATTAATCGCAAAATGGGTTTTACTAAAAATATCTAATACTGAACAAAAACTAACATAAGTGTTGATGTATATTTAGTGTTTTAAATAAGTGAAAATTAAACCGCTGGGATGATATTTAATTATAAAATAAAAGAATATAAATTATGAGATTACAAAAGTATCAATTAAAACTAATAAAAAAAAATTGAGTTACATTTTGTACTATCAAAACTTATTGGTAAGTAATTATTTCCAAAAAAATCCAATATTGTAATATAATTGATATATAAATGCCAAGAATTTTTAATCACCTTTCTTTCTTTATTTTGTGAGAATGTTAAAACAAAAATTAATATAAACTTTGAGAAGTTTGTGTACATAAAATAAGAGATTCTAAGAATCCTCAGCAAATATGTTAGTTGTATGTCACACATTGGAATAAAATTAAATAATAAAATAGGTGGTTAAAATAAAAATAGTTTCAGTGTATATCATAAATAAAGACATAGATGTGTTTTTTCTTTTAAACTTTCCTATGCATAGACATATATTTGTAGTATCTTCTTGTTTATACAATTTTACATTTAAAATAATGTAATAATGTAACTTCACTTAGTTTTGGTGAAAACTATGAATAATTGTATACATTACCATAAAATATTCAAATTAATATAGTGAACATTTGGGGAAAACAAGGGGAGATAATGCAACAAGTCAGGGCATAGAACACTTTAATTATCATTAATTTTATAATGTAATCAAGTTATTCTCTTAAAGCTTTTATTTCGTCTTTGATTAATATACATACTATTAATCATTTCACAATTACATAGTGTGTATACCATCTTAATAAAGTCAAACGTTATAAAACCGTTAGTGATGCATTCATAATTACCTGTTTTTCTGTACACTGTTTGCAGTATGTGCAAGATACATGTTAAATACTTAAATACAGTGTAAAATGGCACAATCTCTAAATGAAGATAAAGTTTATCTGCTGAGTAACAGCATCATGCATGAATACAATTTCCAAATTATAAACTAACAATTTACATCGAAAATTGACAAATCATGATAAAAATTATAATCTATTTTCTCTCATGGACAGGAAACAAGTCCTAATAAGGTACCCATCATACATCACAATTTACAAAACTATCGCGTACGCATTTTGGAATATAAAGAGATATTTATTAATAGCGGGTTTATATAGGAATTGGACCAATCAGTGTACTTCACTATCACATATGTATTTGCCAGAAACGAAGCGTCGCTTCACAAGCGACAACCGGTACCCGCTTCCTATTAGCTCGAATTCAATACCCGAGAGGGTCGCGCCTTCGCAGTTGAACTGCGCCGAGATCGTCGCCTTGCTCGACGGGCCATTGTTCAACTCGAAACGCGCTCTTAACGATCCGACGCCTCTGTCTTCCGAATGCTGTGATAGCTCCGTGAAACGCCACAATGCCTGTTCGTTTTCAGCATTCCATGTATTCTTCGGCATCGCGATCACGTTTGTCACGGCCCCGTTCATAGGTATAAAGACAGACACATTAAGGAGTGGTGACGGTGGGCTCATAGCATGTAAATTGTATTTATAATCCACCTTTAGATCCGTGTGATCTCTCTCGCATTTCCAGTGTGCCACCAGTTGGAATGGGCATGAAGCTGCTCCAGTTTTTGGGCGTATCTGATACTTAAGAATATCGACGTTGAAGTACTGGGCGGTGGGGTTCTTATCCGACTGCCGCTTCAACAGTGAAGTCAATGCAGACATATTGAATTCAACGACCGTACTGTCGCGAGTCGACATCATTGTATTTATGCTTATCAATTGTTTATTAGGTAAAACATTATCTAAACGGTGAATATTTTTCAGTCTGAAACAAAGTTTAGCCGGGTTTGGGTTGTTGGCGAGAACGCCCACAATTCCAGTTGGAAAAGACAGCATCATGTCTCCCGACATACGAACTTGGCATTTCGATTCTTCAGTGCCACGGAAATATGAATGAATAATTTCATGGAAAGCGACAGCTAAAGGTATAGTATCCGCCATGCCGATGGTGAGGGGCGACGGTCCCCGTGACCCTGTAGAACCGGCAGTTCGGAAGTCACCCTCGGATCGCCTTGATGGTGGCCGTGGTAGTGATATAGTTGAAATCGTAGGAGTTGAAGTACGAATGTTTGAATTGCTCATTTCGCCTACCTCCGAGAAAAGATCGCCTACCTCTGAGTTAGATATTGGAGTTGGGCTTTCGACTAAATGTGATTGGTTGCCTTGCAATGGAGCATAAGGATTAGAGACGTTTGCATGGGGTGATGTGGGATTACTAACAGTCGGGCTTTGAAAGAAATTTAAATCCAATAAGTCACTGCTTGCTTTACTAGTATTAGCATTTGAACCACGCCTTGTTGTTCCTATTTTATATAAAGAAATATTTTCAACTGTAGCCCTAAGTTCATCAACACTAGCTGACATGGGGCCACTACCATTACTTATTGGCTTAATTTCAACATGGATTTTTTGTTCCCTTTCCTCTTCAGATTCAGAATCTGATGAAGAGTAAACACTACCCTTTTCATCTTTCGGTCTTATACAGTAACCATCCTCATCTACCTCAGGAGAGTTCATCAAATCGTCTTTTGTTGGAGCATCTTCCTCTTTTTCTTCTAAATCAGACTTGTCTCCCATATTCGAGTTTTCAGATATCTCATCCTTTTTCTTTTTCGATTTTTTTGGTTTAGGTTTTGTTCTGCGGCTACGTAAAAACCATTTAGACTCACGTAAAGTTGTACGACCCATATTATCATCTTTATCTGGAGCCACAGGTGTAGCTGGTGTCCCGCTAGGACTTGACGGTGCAGAACAGGGAGCAGCACCTTCAATACTACCACTCGGTTCATCTTTACTTTGAAAATTTGGTGTAAAAAGATTCAATAGAGATGTAGTTCGTCTCGAAGTCTTACTAGCAAATGATGGTTCTTTCTTGGGTGCTTTGGAAGGCTGAGTTGGTTTGTGAGAGCCATTGGAAACTGTAGATATCTGATCAGCTTCTGATATAGAGTTGTTAGCAGAGCCTGGCTTAGGTAATGAAGGAGGTAGTTCAACTAAAACAGCTTTTTCTATTGATGTGTATTTCTCAATAAGAAATTGTTCAAGGAGTTTTTCAACTGTTAATTCTAAACATTGGTGTTTGAAGTCTCTGTGTACCTGACCCATCAAATCATGGTTATTTTGTATAATATCTGTATACATATTCACAAACTGTTTCATTTGTTTTAAATGTGCCTCTTCAACATCTTGGAAATGTTTACAGGATTGTGTCATTTTCTTTTCAAAATCCTGTTTTACAAGATTATACTTTTCCGCTAGCTGTCTATAATCTTCATGTAGCTTCTTCAGCTTGATTTCAGCCTTTTCAATATCTTTGGCTGATGCATTATCCTTACGTAGTTTCTCTAATTCTGCTGTTTTGCTTGTGTATACATCTTTAGCTTTCTGCAGTGCTTGTTTAGTGTTTTGTATCAATAAAACAACCTCCAGAGTGTTTGATTCAGAATCTTTTACAGCTTTATGCTTTTTATGCAGTTCATCTGCATATCTAGTTACATCTTTGACTAATTCACTAAATTTCTGAAAAGTGTGCTGGTGTAAATTAGACAACTTCTCAGCTGAACACTTCAGGACGCACCAAAACGGCGCGAACGTGCCTTGTGCACAGTTACTGTTCGCTTGTTTAGCTAATTTAGCCAATGATTTAGAATTAGTCTCCTCTATATTTGATCTCTCTCTAAAGTACTCCGAGAGTTCTTTGCTAGCTATCAGACCGTATTTCATATTTTGATATAATATATCATATCCATTGTGCTCGTTGGCGAAGTAATCTACAAAGTTAATACTCATTTTTGCTGTTAGAAATCTACTTGTTCATAAAATTCAGTACATTATTTCACTCACTGACCTGTATTCTAGGGTCGAGCTCAGTATCACCATTGTCGTCAGCTGGAATAGTAAATGAAGATTCTTCCATTGTACTGCTAAGGAATAAAACCACCCAATCACCTAAATTACATCACCGTTTTTTAGCATAAAGCGTCCCATTACACACTATGAACACAACAAACAATTATAGTTCAAATTCATCAGAAAGTTATTTTAACTTTAACCTTATACTTTAGAATGCACTTGATAATAGTTCACGTAACGTTTAAATTTTAACAAAATAAATATACAATAAAAATTTCTCATTCAAGATGACGTCCACTTTCGTGACGTCAAATCATAACAATAAAGCAGTTTTTTTTCTATCCACAGACTAAATATTTATTTACTTTGTGATTGAACATCTATTACCACTTCATGAATATGTTTTTGGTAAAGTATTTATTATTATATGAATATTAACTTGATATTTTTCTTCTAAATCGTTACCAAATAATATTTATAAAAAATGTAATTATTATATAAAAGTCATAGTTATAAAAGTGGTGGTACCAATAACATTCAAATGTTGTTCAAATTGACAATATATTTGAAAGCTAATTTAAACTACCAAGTTTAGTTTAGTGGTAGTAATATTTTTGTTTTGTGATAAAGAAAATTGAAAAACTCTTTAGGATAATACTTTATTTATTTATGATATTAAAATGCTATAAACCAATTGTTGCATTTACTGGCGATTAAAATTTTAATTAATTGCTAAGCAAAATTTAATTGCATTACGAGTAAAATGTTATTTACCAACAAAAATTTATCGTGACACCAAGTACATACATGCATCGTGTATACAAATGATATTACACTGTGGTACAATTTCAAATTCAATTAAATAATTAGAGATCGATTGCATTAATAGGTCTATATTGTCTATGCCAATAATACCCGGTTTTGTATAGAAGACGGCAGAAATATGTAATTAATCGAACCTCTCTTTCAATCTTGTTAGAAACCACGCTTCACTAGCTCCACCCAATACAGACAATCGAAAGATTTATTTTCGTTATGCATTATGATGCTTTTTGTCCAGTTTGACGTAAAACAGCTTCAACTTGCTCTAATTTAGTTTTTTCATCAAAGTGGAATTTAAACGAATTTCTTTATATGAGTGACATAAGTGGCACCTGCCATTTGTTGCTTGTGTCTCGGTCCGCGTATTTCGTGTACAGATTTCGTTTCTGAGGCGGTGATCTCATACAATCTGTATGCAACTATTACGCGTTGCCTCGACTATGTCTTACCAGGGATCACCATATTCGGGCCAGGGGGATGACTATGATTTCGAAGACGATGGGTACGACGATCTGGAGGAGTATAGGATCCAGGAAGAGCCTTTGCCGCCCCCTTCGCTTATGGACGATAGCGATGAAGGTATTGTTTACGATCTTTGTTCTCCACCTGTTTTGATAAGTTTCATGACATTTATCCCTCCAAAACTCAACATAACCTGTTTATTTATACGTATCTGAGAAGTAAACAGTGATTATGTAATAACAACAAGTTTGAATGAGTTCGTAATTGTCAGATGTATTGTTCTTCCCGCGTATTTCACGATCAGTCTTTTGATGACGTAATTCGTGGTGTTCAATAATACTTTCACCATGAAAAATTAAGTAATAATTTAGATAATTGTTGTCTGATAGAAAAAAAAACTGGTATTGTGAAATTGATATACAATAAATATTATTATAAATTGTCAACTAAGGATGCTATATCAAAACATGTACATCTCTTTTCTGTAGATTGAGTTTCATATTTTTTAGGGTTATGTCATTATCATCAAAATAAATATATCAATAATTTACTCATTAGTAAAAAATATTTGTAATCAAAATAACAGTTATTAAAAATTATGAACAAATATTCCTTAATGTTATTTTACATGTTTGAAGACCTATACCAGAATTCTAAAGTCTCAATAATGATGGATCACATTGTAATCTATTTTTTCGTAATTAAATTATATATTAGAAGTAATTTTGTATCTAAATTATTCCATCTTGTTATATACACATATTTCTGTGATAGAAAAATGACATAAATAATAACATTTGAATCTTTATTTTACAAAAGTAATTTAATACATTGCTATAATTTTATATATGCGAGTATAATTCACAACATTTCATAAATATAGGCCAGTATTGGACATTTTTCATGGGTAAAATATTATTCAAAAATTGGTAAAAATATACCAGACATGTTAAGTCAACATCACATATAGATAAATAAACATTGAAATACATTGTCATATGTTAAAATTTACTGCGTTGTTGCATTTTGGAATCATCTAAAAATTATATAAAATAGTTATTTCAATAAAAAATAATGAATAAGTAATGATAAATGCTGTAGATAATTGATTCATTAATACTCAAGTCTTTAGTACTTTTTACATAAAGAAAATTGTAAGTTATTAATAATTTTGTTGTTCATCCAAAGATCAGAACTTTTGTGTGAGTATTCTCATGAAAGCTACTGCCTAAACTTTTTACTATTCATCTATTGAATGTACACCATGTTTTTAATTATCTTATAATTAAATTATTGTATACTTTTATAAAATGGTATATTGAATGACCTATTTTAGTTATGTAAATTTATTTTGAAATATACAGGTCATGTAAAATTGAAGATAAAACTGAGCAAAATTAAGGAGAGGTGGTCAAATATGAGTTCAATATGTGTAAACATTTTTTTTTTAATATTTCAGATTACAACTAATTTAAAATTCACCCTAAATATGATAGTAAAATTATGAGCATAATTATCTATGTATATAATACAAAATAATCATGTGTACTTTGTCATTTTTGATTTTATGCAACTCATGTATGGCATATAACAGAAAGTTTTACAAAATATAATGATAATTAAATTTTACTCTACTAATGTTCATCAAAGCTTTCATTAGTAATATAATAAAAACTTTAAAATGTATGTAATTGAATGTAAAAATTATACTGGAATAAATGAAGGAATGATAAGAAATAATAAAAAGAAAGAAAAGGAACAATAGAATCTAAAATCAAACTGATACCATGTGAAAGATTTTTTTTATTGTTATTGACAATCTTTGTACATAATTTATTTAGCCACACCCTTTGTCAATATAATAGTCTAAGTCATAAATAAGTGGGGTGAGGTTACATGTTTGAAGAGACTAATAATATAATTTTAATAAAAATATAAGTATTGAAGGAGGTCCTCAATAGATTTGTAATGCAGACTTTTCTGAGTTAGTTTAGGTTAACTTAGTAGTCATATTCAAGTTGTCGGACATAACCCACTCCTTCCCCCGAGAGTGTGGGTATCCATAATGGATTTCCCCACGTAAATAAAAAAAAAAAAAAAATAGTAGTCATATTCAAGATACATGTATAAGTTCGTGAAACATTCATGCTTGCTACACATGTATATTTCACAAATTCATATATATGTATGAATAGAATTAGTTTAGTTTAGCTAGACAGATTCAGGATTTGCGGCAACAATCCAAGCCGAGGCGCATTGTGCGCCCTTGTACAGGTTGCTTATATAAAATCGGGTGAGTACTTTAAGAGCTCCCCTTAGTAGTCCAGTGCAACTGAAGAGGCCTGTCAAGCCATCAAGCCAAGAGTGAAATCAGTGCGAAAAAAAAATGTAATGCAGACTGACATAACAGGATTAAAATATGTTTATAATTTTGTCATTAAATCACAAATACTGGGATATCAATGTCTATTGGTCACTGTTACTTTTGGTCCAATAAACTTAGAGTAATTTCTCTTAGACTCAATTTAGACAAATTGTTAAAGAGATAACTAATTATTTAAGATTAGTAACTAGTTATTTAAGATTAGTAACTAGTTATTTAAGATTAGTAACGAATTATTTAAGATTAGTATGAATTGAATGGTGACTCTGCACTTTTTACTGTTGTACTCTGTATGTAAAAATCTGAATTGTTTGTATAGCATCTTCTAATATTGGAACTTCCTATGTTTACTGCCACTATTTCCGGAAGAGTATAAGTTGCATCATGACCTTACAATTTAGGGACAGTTTTAGCATTCTTTTAACAAGCTATCATAAACAACCTTATTTATATCATTTTATTATTAACTAGCCAATATCCATCTGCATTGCTGTGCATTACATAGACATTTAATAAAAAAAGTATGGCAAAGTGTCAATGGAATAAAAAAAAGTAGTCTATACTAATACATTCAGTAGTTTTGTTGTAACTGGGCCTCAAAGGCACTGTGTTTTCATTTATATGTAGTCTTAATCGTAATATAACACTTCTGTGTTGAAATTTACTCAACCTTCATATATCTTCTCTATTTCCTGGTGCATAGGTTATAATTAATAAACAATCTGTGATTTATTGGTAATTAGAAGTTTACTTCATTTTTCACTTACTAATTATTTTTCTACAGACACAGAAGAAGCCAGTGAAACTGACATACCAAATGATAATGAACCCTTGGAAGTCAAAGAACAGTAAGTATATTTTTTTATCTATTTACTATTCCTTCCCTGTATCTATACTATTAAAAGTAAACGCATATGATTTTTTGGAATGGAACAATCAATGTTTATTTTATAATCAAGCAACTAATAGCAAAAGTTAAAGGCGATTTTAATATACTATTCTACTTGCAGAATGTATCAGGACAAATTGGCGAATCTAAAGAAGCAGTTACAACAGATAGAGGACGGCATTCATCCAGAGTATTTGCGGAGAGTGAAAAGGTTAGAACATCAGCTACACGAGAGGCTCAGATTGAATAGGATACACAAGTGAGTTAAATATATTGTAATTCGAAAAATTTTTTTAGTAATTATTCAGTAAAACTGTATAGTTTCAATTATTAGAATAAAGTTAAATATTGCTATAAGTATTTGAAGAGAAATAATTTGAAATGGAGTAAGATATCAAAATTTAAAGATCATTCACAGACCATGTCAACGGGATTGCTTACCTCAATAGATATATTTTTTTATTAGATAGTGTAGTATAGATTTAGAATGTATAGAAGTTTGCAAAAGTCTGTCTTCAGAGTGTTTATTTTTTAATATTAACATGTAGAGGAAGTAAGTATGACAGATATCTATACAAAGAACTTATTGTCTACATGTGTTTAATATATCTATGTTTGTACATATCCTACTAACTATGTATGTTGTCTGTAAGTTACTTTTTGTTTTAAATGTAGTTATTTGTCAAATGTGTATTTTTTTAGCTACTCATCAAAGTTTTCTTTATTAATACATTTATTACTTTGATTACCACACTTATGTGCTAAATAAAAAAATAATAAAAAGTAGATAGATTGTTTATTGTCGTCACATAATAAAAAAACAAAACTAAGAGTCCTAGGGTCAGCATTTGAATGGTGGAGAGGTCACAAACCAGAGCTGTTTTCGTCCAGCCTTCTGTATCATATCATATGAAAACAACTCATTTCTAGTTTGTCTGGTAATTTTGGCTGTGGCCATTTGTTTTGTTGCAAACTTTCTATTAATTAATATACATTATTATTTGTGCATTACAAAGATAATTTGTATAGGCTAGTTAAAATATCACTTCTTAGACTACATATATTATTAACATATTTTGATTTGTCACAGAGATCACATGTACGATGTGGTTGAGAGAGAATATATATCAGAAAAAAAGGCGGCGGCTAAAGAATTTGAAGAGAAGAAAGTGGAGTTACGGGAAAACTTGCTCAATGATTTTGAAGATAAGAGAAAAATGATAGAGAGTGAAAGGCACAGTATGGAACTCAATGGGGATTGTACGGAGGTCAGTTTTTTTATTTTTTATTTATCTTAAAGAATATTATCTACATTAAATTTATATTATGTTTATCATTTACATTATGTTTTTCTCCTTCTTTATTATTTTTTTATTACTTTTCATGAATTTTGAAAATGGAACAAAACTAGTTTAATTCTGTATACTATACCGTATAAACTTTTTTCTAAATGACAAAGTATTCAAGCTAATAATTGCGAAATTAAATATCCCTAGAAAAAAGAAGTACATCTATTAATATAATAATTATGAATATGTATGTGACTATTAATATATGAATAACAAAGAAAATTAATAATACTATTAATAATAAATAAGAGATATTAAAGCAGTGTTCTATTAGCCACAATGGTTCGTTTGACCGAAACACTTATTTTGTGATATCTACAAATAAATATTAGAGTTGACGGAACTTCACACTTCTACCTTGAATTGATAGACTGCCTTCTTGTCTTGAAGCCTGGCACTTCTCACTGCAACAGCAGGTTTTAATGACAACATTGATCCTTATATGATGATAATAAAGTTTATTATTACCATGCCTGGCGGGGACATTCATCTATAAGTCCATTAAAAAAAGAAGAACCCCATCAAGTTTATTAATAGTTTTTCTCTATTATTAGGTTGTTTTCTGAATTGCCGATAGTGTTTAACCCCTTTTTCTTGGGTTTTAATTAAATATTTATGATTTGATTTCAACCCGTCGTCAATAACGAGGCCCTCATCAATTGTATGTTGCAGGTGAAGCCGGTGATGAAACGAATACTAAGACGGAGGGCGAACGAGCCGGCGCCAGCTCCCGAGAAGAGGCGGAAGCCGCTGACGACGACGCTCACCTTCCAACTGGAAGAGAGGGAGATCGAAGCGGACCTGCGCGCCATCTCCCGGAGTTCACCGCCACCACCGCCCCCTCCTCCGCCTGCGCCGCCTGCACCTGTTCACCCGCCGCGGCATCACACTACGCACAACTCGACACATCCCAGAAAGCATTTAAATTCAGCTAGTAATTGTAAGTTTCTTTTTTAATGTCGTCCACTACTATACTAGGGACAAAATCTTGCTGTAGGTAAGTTCACAAATCATGTTTTGCATAGTAGTGAGCATGTGCAAGAGGTATACTATCGATAAAAACCCAGTTGGGGAGAGAAAGTTTACGAGTAGTGGTGAAATGCCTAGGGTCAAAAAGTACTGTCCTGAAATTGACTACCTATCTAACCAAACCCTATGTATAACCCCTATAAAAAACGACACCTATTTTTGACTATTGTGATTTTATGCGTGCTTGGAACAGAGTCTGGATCTGTCATGTCTGAAAAGCTGCTGATTAGTCTTATTCCAGAAAGAAGTTGAGTCTGGTGCTGCTGGACAAGGGACTTTGAAATAATGATTACAAATCGCCTCATTAGCCACATAGTCCACAGTGATAAACAATAAAGTGGGTGTTTAATTAAATTATTCAATAAAACTGTCAGCAGTCTTTTTGACCACATGATAGAAGTGAAAAAATTTCAAAAAAGTATTAAGTAGGAACTATATACGGACACTATATTACACTTATATACAACTTATATAGAAAACATATATTATATATTATTATAATACGCAATAAAGCCGAGTAAACGCAATTCAGCGTCACCGTACAAAGAAAGGGTGACGGTTTACTTTAGTTCATAAATGACTTAATTAATTTGACTGATATATGATTATCGACAACTATAATTTTGATACACCCATTAAAATGTAACATTGAAACATGATGTACAGTCCTTTAACCTTTTATGGTTTAATAATATAAATAAATTTCCTTAAAAGCTAGCCGAGACTTAAGACTTCGTCTGCATTGTCCTGTACATACGCAATATACCTCTTGTCCCCACTTGATACTCTAAACTTATTAACTAACTCTATATTGAACGAAGGTATAATGTAATTTTTGGATAAGGACCAAATATCTAACAAGTAAGGCAAAAAAAAGAATGGTTTACCCCAGTAGTTTTTGTGTGATGCGCTTACAATGCAGATATTTTATTTATATTGGATATAGTAAATGTATTGATGTTGTCGTAGGTGATTCGCCAGTACGAGAGAGCAGCGAGGTGACGGACACGCGGGTGGAGGACGGCAAGCTGTTGTACGACAGGCGGTGGTACCACCGCGGCCAAAGCGTCTACGTCGAGGGCAGGGAGCTGGCGAGGTTCCCCGGGCAGATACATGCCATCACGGACGAGGCGGTACGTTACAGCTTTCAGCTTTTGCTAATTACGAATCCCCAGAAAGCATCCCTTATTAAGCACCCATTCGTGTTTTTTGGCAAATACACTTCATAATTAGATCCCATATTTAGCCTAATCTTGTTTTTCCTCCGGACATCCATTATAGGTACACACTTGATAAACAGGTTATGTAAGACTGGACCAACTAAAAACCTGGGCATGCCTCTTCGTCTTATTAGATTTATCGCTTGGGTTGCGGGATTTGCTCTCGCTTTCTTTTGCAACCCTGAAAAGCGTAGCCTCCAGCGAGGTCGCCCAACCGAAGTATTTCGCCCCTTTTCTTAAATTATTAGGATTTCTTCTTTACCGATTTTTACCAGGTTTTCTTATTCGATAATTTTTACGGGCGGTTTTCTTTCTCGGTAATTTTTGAACGTGGTTTTATTTATTGGTAATTTTTCACGAGGTTTTCTCTTGGGTACTTTTAGTGAGAGTTTATTCCTCAGTATTAATTAATTAGTTTATATTTCTCGGTAATTTCATTATCAAGGTTTTCTTCATCGGTAATCTTTAAGGAGGATTTCTTCCTCGGTAATTTTTTAGAGAGGTTTTCTTCCTCGCCGCCCAGATGAAGGAGCCCATGCCCTCGGTCCCAGTTGTCGGAGCAGTCGTTCGCACTCCTGCACTGGGATTACGAGTTTCGACGGGGGAAAGGAGAACGAGTTCCTCCCCGCTTGCTCGGTGGCAGGGTGAGTGCGCGCCGAGCTCGCCTTTGCTCCATCCCCCGTTCCATTTCATAATAAAAGGGATGTCAGAAGGAACGCGTTTAGACGAAAATTTTATTAGGCACTAATGCGTATATTAATACAATAATAATGTAATAAAACGTCAGATATAGCAAATTAAATTTACAACAATATAGAAATTTGATATAAAATCGATATTTTATTAGTGGAATTTCCTAATTAAAGTTTGAAAAACAGTTTATTTGTGACAAAGGGGCTGTCGTGTAAATGATCTTCGTGTTCAAATATCTACACATCTATGTCTATCGCGATCGGTGGAACGGTACATAAATTGAGGTACTACTGCGCCATCTAGTGGCGAGGTATAAGCTGGGTGGGATAAAACCATCTCCATGAAAAATAACTCGATTGTGCGAACTCTCATGGTAATCTGGTTAATCTGTGTTATGCCAATATCCATTTTAAGTATGAGGTTCATTAAGGCGGCTGGCGGTAAAAGTTAATTAGTAGAAATCGTCACGTAAGGAAAAAGTGTTATGCTTTTTTGTCACTCTTCCTTCACGTGACTTTGTTTCTTTGTGTATTGTATAGTGTTTAGTGTGTATGTGCGAGTTTTCTGTCAACGATTTCTGTGTCTAACTGACTTAACTAACACTGTACCATTAAATAGAATAAAGAGGAGCGGTGGAAAGGATATAATTATTCAATGTATGCGCCTAGGTGAACAAAATTTGGTATCACTTATATACTCAAGTTCATAGATTGAGTTCATAAATTTTGCCACACTGTGAAAACAGTAAGGTAAATCGACATATACACTAAAAAGGAGACAGCGCCATCTATCCCGTTGTGGTGCAAACCGTTGCATAACCTCATTACTAGACACATAGACATTTCATAAAAACTTATTTATTACTTATTTTGCATTTTTTATGTGATTATAATTCACTATTTTAAGTCTATTTTTTATGAATAAGTATTGTCTCTAATATATTAAATCGAACATTTTTGATGAATTCCTTATTTTATGTTATTTGTAATGAAAAAATGACACATAGCACACACCCACGCACGCATTCCCGCACACACGCACGTACGCACGCACGCACACGTGAAAACACTTATACAGACCTCCATCTCTGGGAGAGTCGCATAGAGTAGCATAACTATTTTTCCATTTCCGTGACGAAAATATACTAATTATATTAGTAGTCTAATACTCCATATCTATTTACTTTCGGGATTGAAGAGAAAGCGTAAAGAACTTCGTTCCTGTGGAGGTCATCTGACCGCATCATTTTTTTTAATTTATGTATACAGTTTCATTAAAAGTATTAAATTTAATTTCAGATATGGGTGAAGAAGACAAATCTCGACAGGATCAAGATCTACATATCGCAGTTAGCGCGGGGTAAAATGACATTAAAGAGGCGCGCCTCGTAATTATCGATGACTCTTTGTTTGTAAATAGTTGAAATTATTTTTGTTACTGTGGACAGTACGAGTGAAGACGCGTGTACGGGCTAGTGCCGTCGCTAGATTATTATGTATATTTGTTATGCATTTTTTTTACATATTCCCGTGATCGAGTGGACCGGGGGATTGTCGTGAAATTTGAATGAATGAATTTTTAATCAGCGATTTTATTTTCGGACTTATTAATAAATTTATTAGACATGATTTTTTTCTTCACTTACGAGAAACTTAAGCTGTTCTTATTCTTTTTTCATAAGTTAGATATAACAAGTAGGCGACTTCCAAACTGAAATCGCTAAATTATATTGCAGTTTTCAAACACCCAATAAACACATTTGAAAAAGAAAAACATAGGACAAAGTCATTCTTATGTTATTTTTGCAAAAGAAATGTCAGTTCAGTTTTAAAGGCGACACAGGGAAAAAATATAATTTCATATATTTTATACATACATATACAGTCTGAGCTGCAGTTGTCTCTCACTCGTATTCTATTCCGTTGTTCAGGGAGAGGGCGACAACAATAGATAATAGATACAACAATTAATAGATAACAGAACAATAGAATTCCCTCTCGTAAACCCGTAAATGTGAGCGAGATAGCGTTATCGATGTTTTATTCTATTGCTAAGAATGGATAGTATAATGCGTTTATATTTTAAAGCTGTATAATAGTTTAAGGATGGTAGGATATCTATATACACACGATTGTGTGGACACCACATGCATGAGAAACAAGTCACAGTGACTGTTATTTTGTCGCGTTCTGGCACCAGCCAGTTTATATACAGCTACTTAGTCTTGCGGGCTGTCATGACAGCGGGAACCACTAATGGATTATAACTTTGTTAATGGTCGCCATTGTTATTTACAGTCTTCGTTGACCTTTTTCTCCGCTCAGTATATACCCTTAAGTTCGGGTTTGAGTTGAGTTTGAGTATACAGTAAAATGTTTGAAACGATTTAACCATTAAATGCATGATTTTTGTCTTGAATTTTGCAACTAATTGTAAAACAACAACAAAAATATAACTTACCCGTCTAAAGTAATGTTAATTTTTTTTTCACATGTAAGGTCTATTCTAAGGTTTTAACATTCTTTCGGAAACGTATACTACACTCAGGTTGTTGAATAAAATTAAGTGGAAATGAAATGTAAACGATTGGCGACAATGTGCATTTATGGGTTAAATACAAAACAAAGTTAAAATATTATTATAAGATTGTAAAATTGGTAATTATTTGTCCTTAAGTTGGCTCGATGTTATACATATAATATAATACTTATTTATACCTAGATTTGTGTTCTGCGCATTTATATTTAGAGGAGCCAAAAATATTTACTAGGGCTGTACTTTATGAGCTACAATAAAAAACAAGATGCGTTATTATTATGTACTACAGTATTAAGTTCATACTAAAACCTAATACTTTGTAGAGTTTTTGCTATATTTCACAGATGATTGTTTTTTTCTTAATGTATTTCCTTTCATTATTGCCGGCACTGTTATTTATTAAATTTGTAAATAACAGAAGACATGAGTGTATAAATGTAATTTGTCATAGATTTGTAATTTTACAGCAGTTCTCTCCAAAGTTTCGTTTATCTCTGATTACATAATATATATATATAGTTTGGGTGCTTTGATTATTTTAATTTCTAAGCTAATTTTCGCTAACCATGTAAGAACAGATAACATATATGGATATAAAACATTATCGTTTAGGTCATAATATGAAAAAAATGACATGTCAATTTCATACACCCCATGTCTAATTAATAACTGAATTTGGTAAATACCTCGCGCTGGTTTGATCCTATAAAGCCAAAGCCCAATTTTTGGTCAATAGCCCAACATCCTGGGACGAGCATCAGACACTTCATAACGTGAGCAATCTACCAGCCCTATCTCCTATAATTAAAATTAATACAATTTAGAGATCTATGATATATAATATGATTTTATCGACTATTGACATGTACTAATAACTACGTGTTAACAATCTATAATATAACATGACATCCTGCCGGTCCACGACATCGGTTCATCTCGAAATGCAGTATTTTTATTGTAAATATAATGTATAATACTGATCAAATGTGTTAATGATGTTTTGAAAGTTGTTTTTATTAAAGGAATATTGTGATTATTTTGTAAATGTTTGAGAATTGTGACAATTTGTAAATATTATTGCGAAGTTTATACGAATGTAAATAATCTTGAGACGAGATCTTGAATTATATAAATATTATAATAGATTTTTTGTGGTTTCATTTATTGAAGTGAAGATATTTTTAGTCTCGTTGGGATTTGAAATTTGATAAAAAGAAAATGCTACATTAGAAAGAGACGTCGGGCTTAACGTGAGAGTAAATGGGTATAGAAAACATTATACAGTGTTTCTTATATTCAGAGTTTCCTCATTGTATATTACACTACCTAATGGTTGCTCTGATCCAAATGTTGAATGTATGTAAGTTTGTACGTGTTTTGTGTATTAAGCCTTGAGATAAAAAGTTAACCTGTGTAATTTATATGTACGTTATATTATTTTTTGAAGATTTCATTTTTAACACATGTGAATACATATTTTTTATAGAATTGTTAAAGTATGGTTTGTGGATATTCATGAAGATGCTTTATTTTCAAAGTTTTTTTTTAAAATTAATTTTATAAGTTTTAACGTTTGGCCACAATCTCCTCTAATTTTAAGTGACGATGTTTTCTAAGATGCTAAAAACACGCTAAACCTAGAAGGGGACTGGTTCTCTATTACAACTGAATCTCAACGGAATACACCTGTTAATGCTTGGTGCCAGATTTACATCTTGAGGGTGGTAGCTGGTTAGCCGGGCATAAAAAATCCCTACCACCATGCGATGGTTTAATTACAATATTTCCTTCACCTTAAGCTTCTAGTGATTCGTACCTAACTCGACAGACGCGGTGTCCAAACTGGTTTCCAACTGAGCCTTCACCGCTACAAAAATTTAGTAAATGATTAATTTGAAATAATCTTAATTCTTCTATTCTAGTAAGAAATAAAGTAGGAAAAGCTAATATTCATTCTTTAAAACAAATCATTACTAAGTACGTACAGTCACAAAAATGTAACAATTATTTATGAATGATATTACTAATATTACCTGTAAAATATTTCACTACAGATTTAATAGATGGCGTTAGTGCATAGTTCGTCGGTATTTTGCATACAAATATATTAACATTCTTTATAAAAATTCAATTTGGATATTTCTTGAAAAAAACAGTAACTAGACGTAAATAATTGTTAGTAATTAGGATACAGTTCGTTTCATCCTAATTATATATTTATGTCAACCCTCACTTGATTCTAAGTTAATATTTGAGCGGTTAAGTAAACAAGATAAGCCTAAAAATCTGAAGTCAGAAAATACAAGAAAGAATCCTTTAACGTTGCTTCAGTTGCTATTTTATTTAGTAGAATGTCTCGTGTGGAGCTAAGCTCGATTTAGATCATAGATGTATGTTATAAACCATCTCGACATTTTTGATATTCTAGGATAAGCATTAGAGGGCGTTCAAGTATTACTTAAACAATCTCCCATTGATTTTAAAACCCAAGGTCGTTTTGTCTATAGTCCCGTGGTCGTCAAACTGCGGCCCGCGCAACCGGTATGTGTGCGGCCCGCGTCATACCAAAATATTATTAGATGACTACTATCAAAACTAATTTTGCATATGACTTAAATAAATGCGAGTATGTGGGACGGAAAGACAAAGTAAAATGAGTAAGCGGGAGGTTGTTTGTGTATATAGAATAAAACGATTAATATACCATCCCTTTTTAATACACATTGTGTATTAAATTCCATAATAACTCATTCCATAATATTTCCTGTGCTGCCTATATAATAATATTGAATTGTGTAGTCGACATATTTAACCAATAATTCGAGGACACTGTTTCTCTAAGTTAATCTTTATTTTAGCCCTGAAACCAACCCCCAAATTAGATTTTAACTTGGATAGAAATCGATGAATAGTTTAGTCAATTGACCTGGCATATAAATGACTGCTAACTGCCATACAACATTTCTAGGGCAATTATATTATGAAGGCTCATAAAAAATATGCCAATTGTTTGGTGGTGTTAACTACCCATTCCATGAATGTGTAAAATAAAAACCAGCTTTTTCAGTGTCTGACTAATCGAAACAGCCTGCAACCGAAGCCTTAGCTGAGCTATCTCCTCCAGACCCATCTCAGGAGTCTGGGTTTTCAACTGCGGATATCATCTCCCCTAACTGGCGACCTAATAATGCAACACGACCCGGTCGTCGTGTAAAATTCCGGACAACTGAGGATTACTTATATTTTTAGATACTTATCCTTCTCCGTGGCGGGGTGATGTGGCGTTGTAGCGTTCGGCCTCTTTTTATTTTTATGTACTCTCTGGTCGAACGCGCATTGTAACGAGAAAGAAGAATAACGATATAAAAATTAAACAGCATATATATTATTACGCAGGACGACTAAATAAATGATGTTCGACAGTTTTTCTTCGTATTATTCTTATTTGTATACCGTATATTTGCATTACTTCTGTGTATTGTTCGGAAATGGTAAAGGACCAATTACTAACGTGCTCATAACGACGTAAGCCTCGAGGCTACAAAATCGTCAAAGTGGAGGTTATGTATTTTGGTTTTGCAGTTATACCACACTATGGTTCTATGTTTTATGTGCAAAAAAATATGATGATCCAGTGTCTACACTGATTTTTTTTCTTTAGTAGCAAAACTACATTATCCTTGATTACTATTTTATCGATGCTAAATTTTACAATGAAATTAACGCGTTCGAAGATTTAGACAGTTTTTCCAAATGAACGTATGATTATTTTTGAAACTTTTACTAAAATATCTGAATAAAAATTTCAACATGTTATAATTAAAATACGATTTTTTTTTATAAATTCAAATAATTAATCATCTTTCTGAAGTTTCTTATTTTGATACTATTATTATCGGTAAAGTAACAAAAAAACGTGGAACCCCGTCCACCCTTGGCCTGCTTTCGTAATTCTTGAATGCCTCCTATTCCAGTTTAAACAAATTAATATGAAGTGGTGACTTGTCTAATAGTGATATTTAAAAAAAATCTTATATGTGTTTAAGCACAACCTCAAGATTGTAATTAAGTCTAGAGACAAGTTGCAAAACGCACTACCTCGATGTTATGACTCGATCACAATGTTTTTTTTCCATCCAAATTTCGTTGAATTAGTAATCTAGAGATTTCTTACAACTCTAATAACTTTATATTAGATAAAGTTATCATGATATTATGTATTTTTAAATAAGGATCATGTGTCCAAGGAGAAAAATAAAACAATCTTTATCGCAATCTATCCAATAGTTTATTAGTGATGCGCTCACCACGACAGGCCTCTATAATTTTATTTTTGTCGTCATCATCTTACTCTTATTCCACTTAAGTAGGGTGTCGGCGCATCATGTTTTCTTTTTCCACTCTCCCCTGTCAGATGACATCACACTATTCACACCGTCCATATACACTTCATCCTTCACGCAATCCATTCACATATTTTTCGGTTCAAAAGAAGTTATTAACAAACGTTGTAGTTGTACATGTACGTTTCGAACCTACGTTAATTTACGTGGTAACCGATCATGTTGTAACCGAACTGTCATCATTTGAAATGAAGAATAAAGTGGATAGGGAACGAGAATAGTATTTGACTGGATTCAAACTACCATACATATATATGTAACACCCAGTATGCATAGCCGTGTCATGTTTCAAGATTATCCGGTTTATATTTACTAATGACGCGATGTGATGAAGACTGTATCTGATTGGATTATTAACACCATACACAAGGCGATAGACTCCGCACAACGGCTTTTTTTATTACAAGTTTCGGAATCAAGCTGTTTATATCTTTGCAGTTGTTTTTGGCAATGGGTGTGTTCTTATGACCACACGAAAGAAGTGAAAGCGTCTTTATAGGAAAGTACAACGAAAAACCAACGTCACGTGGTGTTCCCAAGCGGTCACCCATCCAAGGACTGGCTGCGCCTGATGGTGGTTAACTTCGGTGATCAGACGAGAACCGTTGTTTTCAACATTATACCCGACACAGTGTTTACTTCCATCACCTTTCGTCACGCAAAAAGGTTGCCGATCAGAATTTCAAAGCCCTTCCCATAAGAAGTTTCACTTTAAAAATCTTATATCGATAATATTCTGAGTTTTTAATTTTTGTTGTTTTCTTAGATAAATACTACATCGGTCGTTACGAATAGCGTATTTGAATAGGTACATAAGAATCTTCGGTTCAAGGTAAGAGAGGTGATTGATATAGCTTTTTTATAGGACTTCGTTTTTTGCTTAGCGACATAATAATAATTCGAGTTGTTTATCACGTTGTATTGAAACTGATGTCGAGTAGGTAGCGTCTGTATATTTTTTTTCTAAAATCGCTCTCCTATGTAATTTGTAGGTAACATTTAATTTGATCTCACTTTGAGGATGTATCATTTATATTTGACTAAAGTTCAATTAATGCTTGAAGCGATGATGGCTCAGTTGGTAGTGTGTTCGGACACAGCGTCGAAGGACGTAGGTTTCAATCTTAGTAACTGAGTCGGAGCTTTCGGTGAAGGAAAACATCGTGCTGAAACCATAGCATGGTGGTAGGGCTTTGCGTATGCAAAATAATGGTCGATTAAACAGATACACTCACATTTTTCATTTATAAAATATTGGTTAGACTGTATGTGTATATCTATAAGTATATACCTATATATATAATACCGTAATACAGGTTAAGTTTGGCAAATAAAGTGGCTGAAAACAATATTGATTCTTTATATTTATTTTTAACTAGCTGCAGCTCGCGACTTCGTCTATGTTTCTAATAAATAAAGTAACGTTATATCTGCGCAGAGAGCCCTGGTTTTTTTTTCCAAACTAAAAGTAGCTTAAGTTCTTCCTTATAACATCAGCTATCGGCGTGTGAAAGTTACGTCAGATACTTGAACTTTTTTTATTTGAATACACTAGTAATGTCAGGTGGTGTCACTCGTAACTATTTTTAAAATATTGAATTACTGTCAACGAACAACGAACGTAAGCATAATCAAGCTATCGTATGAAACATGACAGTTGTGTACATATAGAGGCGGTCACTCGAGTTGAGTGGTATCATACCTAGCTGACATGGGCATTCACAGCTTCGACACATTTCGCCAATGCTCGGTTCTCGACACCTGGCCAATCTACCCTCGTATCCTCGATACGAGGTACGTTCGCGTTATTACATCGTTCTAGCTTAGCCTATTTTCTGACTAATAAGTTTGTGTGGTAACTGCTCCGCTTCCAAGGGTCCGTAACATTACGTTAGATAACTTTTATCAAAGATAGAACCATCCCAGAAATTAAAGGGTTAAAGAAATACATTAAATAAACCAATTGCTACTATAAAATGTTTGTACTAATCCAGACATGTTCTCGGGTATGCGTACAACAAATCAGCGATTTTTTATCGCAGTCGTTTGAATGGTAAAAGTATATTAATTTTTGTGTACATATATATAACCAGTATATACATTTTAGTTAAAGATACCCTTGTCCTTCTTTTTGGTTCCTCATGTAATACATTTTATTGCTTGATAGAATCGTACTGTTCCGAAAGAGTTACAGCGCGAGGATGAACTATTATTAAAAAAATAATAAAATATAAGGAGATCTGTCCTAGATTATAATAAGCTAATTTGTACAATAACCGTATCACATATTGTCGTGGGTTACGTAAGCGTTTGAGCGTGATCCATGTTGCACTTGTGCCAACATGGAGCTGTTGGGTCAGTAGGCTGTATACACATGATCTAAATGCATAATCGACTCGGGGTTTTAATTTCTTGTAAACAATATTGTCTTTTTTCTTTACCTGTGAAATACAACTTGTTAAAGAAAACAGCTTACCGTATATTGTTACCTCTATTCTTTGAAAGGTTGCAAAAAATATAAAGACTTTACGCAAGCAATAGAAAATTAAAAGTACCTATAAATAAATTCGCAGTTGTTCTTTATAGTTTCATAATATAGACTACTAAATTAATGAGAACTATGTTTTATATTTTGTTTTATTATACAATTTAAAATTACATAAGTTCTTCGTGATTATAACTCTGAATAGAGTTGTTATCTGTATTCATAATAATATCAAAGCCAAAAGTGACCCATGTAACTGAAAGAAGTGCAGGCTAAGAAGAATGTAGATAAGAATAAATATTCTCAGTAAGAGAACAAGAAATTGCGTCTAATGTAAATATAACCTCAAAATCAATCACTTTAATTTTCATACACTAGGCCACACAACATTGTACAGTATCAACTTTGTGAATGGTTTTTTTTATATTTTATAAACCAAGTTGGCGAACGTTTCGTTTAGTGTTATCGCCACCATTTGGTATTTGTACTTACGAAATTGATTTATTAAGATATGGAAAGAGGCAATCGTTAAAAATGAGAGTTAGAAACGATATCGTTTCGAAGTAATTAATGGTTATTGTTTTGGAAAAAATTGTACTTTTTTATATATGTACTCACTTTCTGTTTTACTCTGTTTTATATAATTCAAGAAATTAATTTTAATATTCTTCTATTCCTAATTTGTTTGACTTTATTCGTAATGTCTGGAGAGAGTTCTAGAATGGTTCTGACATTTCCTCAGTTTTCTGCTGTAATATATTTTTACGGTCTAGTAAATTATATAAAATTGACAAAAAGGTTTTATTATGCTTTGAACTATAACCTAATTTATAAATATCGCATAAACAAAGAACAATCTTCTGAGTACATAAATAATTCTAATGAAATGGATTTTCGTTACGATATACAAGTTCTAGAGGTGACGTCATACCCGATATTATTAGTACCAGACTTTATGGTTCACAGACTACAAATGAAAAACGGAAAAAAGTACACAATTCGCATCTGACTGCTGAAAACTAAAACGCTGAAAATGATTAATTTACCAATGTATACTCCGAATATTTATTATATTTTTATTTTCGGTCACGTGTTTTTAATAGTTGTAAAAACATGGCCGTCTTTTAATATTTTAGTAATTTGCAAAGAAAGATAAACAAATGTGTGTAAGTGTCTACTATTAAGTATGTACATGTATTACTGGTTCTGAGTGTTTGTAGTTTACAAACAGCATGAGTAAAGCGATGAGCCTTCGCTAAGTAAAGCTATGGACAACAAATGCAAATATATTGTAGTCTTTCCGTTCGTCAGTTAAGTAAATAGATCGAGTTCAATGAACCGACGTGACTGCAGCATATTATGCTGTAACTTTGCATATTTTAGCGAGTGACTTTTAAACGGTACTGATTTCTATGTTTCTTTTATTATTATTATCCATTTACAGTATAATATAGTAATATTGTATTACTATTTATGACGTGGAGAAAACGAACGTTATTTAATTTAGTAATTTGATAATAACTACTAAACAAACAGAATAAGTAGGGAAAATCGGTTGACAAATATAGGAGAAAAATATTTTATTATAATTTACTAGTGCTTATTAGGATAGATACCACTTTGCAAAAATTAATACGTTGTAATTTTTTTATTTGTTCACTTCATAGACTTCTACAGTTATGCATTCTCTTTAAAAAAATACTAATAATGTTAGATTTGTCAACGACAGTTTCAGTACATATATATTTATAAAAAAATATTATACAGGTAGCTAATCCGAACGTTTGTATATACAAAAAATTAAAATGTAATTTCTTGGAGTTATAATAAAAATAATTAAGTTGATTGATGAAAGCATTGTGGAAATCCATCATTAAAATTACGGTGGACGTTACTTCGCACATACGCTTGGAATTGTTTGACCACTGTTACGTCTCTACTACAACCAGAAACTGGTTGTTAAACAAACTAAAAGTAATTAAAAGGCATCGTCCAGCGTTGAACCTGTCGTCGATAAACACTATTGGCATCTATCTGTAAAATATAAAAAATGTGATGAATGATGAAGAAAATATAAGAGATTGAAAAAATATATACTTTTATACTTTATAGGTTAGCGCTTGACCACAATCACATCTGATGTTAAATGATGATGTGGTCTAAGATGGTAGTCACGCTAAATATAGAAAGAGATAGGCTCTCAAATGCAGCTGCCAGAACACACAAACAGGTGCTTGGCTACAGATTTTCAACTTAAGTAGTCTTACCACCATGCTAAGATGTTTTTCCATCACCGAAAACTCCGATTCAGTTACTAGGATTTGAACCTATGTCCTTCAACGCTGTGTCCTAACACACTAACAATGACCCATCATCGCTTCAAATATAAAAAAGAAGTGTATAAATAAATTTAAAATGTGTTTGAGGCAGATTGACATGTAATGACTAGAATCGATTACACGTGTTTCGCTCATTTACGGAGCATCTTCAGACCCGCGATGTTCACTGTTCTCGGAAGTGCGAAGTAACGTCTACCGTAAATTTTTGAAATTAAGTAACATGCGAATGTAAAATCTGGAATAAGAATGTAAAACAAAAGCAATTACCAGTAATAATAATCATAATACATGTATTACTGGGGTACCAAAAACAAATGAAATGTATTAACTGTTTATATTACCTATAAGTCACATAATGAATAATAACAAATTTACAAAGAACCCAACAGTAATGGAAAACCCAAACGCCGGTTTATATGGATATTACCTGTGTAAGTTCTACGAAACTCTGATGGATTCGCGATTCGTTTGATAAAGTACAAAATACGTACACACTCAATTATGTTTGAAACTTAAAACTACGTACTCGTATATTATGTATTAGTTAGCTGCGCCCGCGATTTCGTTAGTTCCGATTCCAATATAAAAAGTAATATGAAATTATAGCCTTCCTTACTTCCCTAAGTTCTCTCTAGAACCTGATGATAGTATTATATAGATAATATCAAAATCAAATCAAATGAGATTTTCAAATAGTTTTATAGAAAGCTCCTGTTTTAGTTTTATGGTTTCTTGCTATAAAATGACAAACTCAATAATTCACTATACGAGTATATGGATCACCATCTAATTTTTAACCACCAATATTGGTACTGAATCGTAGACGTGACGTAACGTTTACAGCTTATGTCGAAAGAGATTTTTTTTATCTTTTCTTGTTAAGGGTTTTTTGTCATATTAAAATATTTTTTGATATGTTTGTAATTTTCATAACAAGATTTATATGAAAGTATATCTTTGAAAGTAAAAATGTGACTGAGTGAGTGAGACAGAAGACGCTGCTCCCCAGTGTCTTCAGGAATATTGATAGGATCGACAGATTGTCCTTTAGTTACCATTATATTCCATTTTTGGAGTGTAGAGATAAAGTGAACCATCTGTGTGTATGAAAATGTGTCCGTCAAAATGTGAATAATTATGGTGGCAGGGTTTATTATTGTTCAATTATTTAAAAATTATGTGACGTTGAGAAAAAATCTATCACTTTCCAAGTTTTCTCCCAGCAGTTATTTTAGGTTATATTTACAAAAGCCCATTTTGAACCGTTTTGGAACTATTAAGATGGACATTTTTCATCATGTTCCCCATATGGATGGTTCGCCTTATCTCTATACTCTATAATTTCATTACATAATCTTATTGTAAAGGGAAATTACTATCATTTTCTTAATTAGTCCAATCGTATGAACCGGCAGGCAGACAGGCAGTTAGTTATAATAAAATGTATTTGCATAATGCAGTCCTTTATTTACCTTACAAAGGACAAACTCAGGCCGGTTTTGATATCTTTACAACCGCCCAAATAAACATTTTTGTGAAGTGTTAAAATCGTAAATTTCGTTTGCAAAATAATTAATTTTAGCCATATATTTAATTAAATGAGTCTAAGTGTTATATACAGAAATAGCTTGCTCCCGCTATTTCACTCTGATGAAAATAATTCTGTTATTCCATGGCAACTATGTCCTTCGTGAGGATTGATTTTGGACTGTCATGTATTTCATTACGATTTAACTAAGTTATCTCTGTTAATTTTTATTATTACTGTTTAGTCATAGCGTCTATTAGATATAACTTAGATAGTACTATGAAAGTCTTTTATTAGTTATTAAAAGTATCATCAAAATCGCTTCAGTCGTTTTAAAGATTAATTTGAATAAACAACAAACATTTCAATGTTATTTAAACAGTCGAGTATGTATATTTAAATAGAGATTTAAATTTATGTAATAGAATAGATCCAAGTATAACAAAATAATATAACTGGTAATTGCTGAGATACAAATTGAGATGTAAAATAATACCAAAGAACTATCATTCTGTTATATTTTTAACTAAAATTTAACAACTTCCGAACTGTCTTCCGAATTTTGGCGTGAAGAGGTAGTAAGCGAAAATAAAGCGCTTAAGGTTCGGTGGAGTTATATTAAAACTTTTTATTTCCTTTACTATTTTAAAAGAAATGTTATTTACTTTATTAGAAGCAAGATGTTTCTTTTGTTCTTTTAACAGCATAGGGGTTGATAATAGCGATTTAGGTCCGAGAGGCATCAAAATTGGAAGGGCGCCATTTTTACAGTCAGGCCGTAGAAAGTTATATGTTTATCAATTTTATATTACACGCTTTTATTAAAATTTAAATGTTATAATTTTGTATGTAAATATTAAATATTTGTTAAAAGGAGGCCGTCTTTTTGTCTGGGACTACTTACAAGACGAGCTCCAATTTTGTTCTTCAACACTAAAAACTTTGTAAAAAGTTTCGGAACTTGTTATGTTCAATTAAGGTATAGGTAGCCGCTTAATTAATCGAAAAACTTTTAATTTACCACTAGCAATAAGTAACATAGGCCAACATTGCCCTTTATACCGCATGCTTTCTTTTTGTAATAGCTTACGTTTTAAATTCGATATTTTCTTTTGTGACTCTTTGGCCTCAACTAGAAATAGAATTTTACATGTTTAATTTATTTTAATTTTCCTTTTTCTTAGTTTTAATACTGTGAAACAGCTTCTTATTGTCTTATTTTGTGCATGTTGTATTTATATTTAGCAGAGTTCATGTCAACTTTTGATCATTGAACTTAGTTATGTGGACCTTAAATAAATAAATAAATAAATTCTAAATATATATAAACAGATTTCAATGTATGTAATTGTTTATAGATCTTTGGCCGTATAAAGTAAGTACTCAATATTTTGTCGGAGTTATCTTGCTCAAGTCTCTAATTAAATTTAACAAATAATATTTTTAAGGTTTACTTTGATGAGTAATAAGGAACTCTAAATCATTATGTTATAAGCATGTCACCGCATCATATAGTCGAATAACAGTTACAACAAATTCGATTTATAAAGTTGATGTCCTGCCGCCTTGCTGGTCAGTCTCGCAGGCGCTCCGCGGGCTCTTCATTCAGATCCTTGCCTCCGTTGTGGTATAACCGCTCCTTAAAAAAAATTGAAAAATTCAATTTCGGTTAGTCTGCCATCAGTATTCGGAGCACGTTAAGTGCCTAGGCCGTCCGCCGCTCCGCGCCACTGACACATTTGTGGGTTTTCGCGCGCTGTTCGAATTTAGAATAGTTTTTAGTTTGTTTTTTTTTTTCGGATCGGTGCTCTCTAAAACCTTAGTGCAATTAACACGTGCACTCCGCTCGGAAGTGGATTTTTAAGTCTGTTAGGCTTTATTCTCTTGGATTTTTGATAGGGTAAGTTAAAAAATGTTGTCCTATTTAAAAATAATAACATTTAAAATGATTACACATGTCTAGTTAATTAAATTCATTTCTTTTACAATTTCGAAATAATAAATATATTGGCAATATATTTGACTATAATATAATCTGTAATTGTAATGTGTAAAATGTAATTGTAATAATATAGTCTGTATTACTAGTATAAAGAAAAATATTTTATTGTTTGTTTGTATTGTCTAAACTCAAAAAATATTTAACTGATTAAACAGCACTCATAGAACTATACATTATCAGTGAGTAGCACTTATAATTTTAATGACATTCCATTCATAGAAATATACCTGTGTGTTTTGAAAGATGTTGACTGATATTTTGAAATATTAAGACTTTTACGTGTCGTTGTGTAAACTTATTAGAGTAAAAAACAGCCAGTGTTCTTGTATAAATAACAAATAACTTATTTGCAATGATATCCGAAAAAACCCATCGAGATAATATGAATACAAAAACAATAACGATATGTTAATTTGCAGTTTTTATTTTGAAGGCGTTGTTCATATAAACACTGCTTTACCGAGAGAATGTCAACATTTATTTTTCTTGGTCCTCACTAGGAAAAATAAAAAAACAAATAAATTGTAAATCGATTTATTTATATACATTATATGTCTGTATACCAAACTTTATGACCAAGATACGTTTTTTTTCCTTTATGTCATTATGATTATTCACTTTCAATATTAATATATTTTTATTGACAATCGATATCTTCGAGTTTTTATTATTTTTTATAGCCATTAGCGTTCATCTTTGACTTTTTAGAGGTAAATGGGACGATGTTCTTTTGTTTCTGTTTTATTTTCGTAAACATATTTTCTTTCATATCTGAGTTATTTTACACATATTTTACTAAAGAAAACGGATTGTAGGATATGGGAATAATGTAAGACTAGATCGCGACCATCTTACACGTGGTGGCACGCCTAGGCTTATTGTATTCTGGAACCAGCCGGTATATATGTACAAACCAAGTGAGGTAACCTGACTGGGTTGCGCTCACTATACACATTACGTTAAACCAGCCACAGTGACTCAGTTCATTATCGGTTGACAAACAGAAAAGAAAAAGCTAACCTGATTAATGTACATAATGTGTCATATGAAAATAATACTTGAGAAAATAAAGTAGAAGTGAGAGTTTTGGTAAGATATTTTTGATCTTATATCACTACATATTATAAACGTTATATTATTACGTGTCTATCTGTCTGTCTGTGTGTTCGCGATTAACTCGAAAACTACTGAACAGATTGTAATCGGGTTTTCACCAATAGTTAAAGTATTACATGAGGAAGATTTAGATATATAATTTGACAGTACAACGTCCGCCGGCCCTGCTAGTACAATATATAAACAAAATTATATTGGTCTGCCGTTGTGCGCACATCACGCAAAGACTACTGGATAATACAATTCGATTCTTTTATTTTTATTTACATGTAGAGACATGTACACCTTTATTTATAAAGTCATTTAATTTTTAAGAAACTACGATTCTCTTAAGGGGGCGTTCATTAATTATGTATGGGAATCAGGGGAGAGGGGAGTCGGTCAAGCCGAATCTCACTATAAATCTCAAGTAATATGTTTGTAGACTAAAGTATACCGAAACTTGAGACTATTTTTCTATATATTTTAGTAATTCCCATTTAAGTATTATTTAATGTTATCACTATGATTTTAGATTACGATCTAAACAACCTCAAGTACTAGTCTTACTAATACTTATAAAGCTAATTGTGCTTAATTTAATAAATCTAACGCATTTATATTCAAGACACAAATTTTGAAAGATCTCACATGAGATTAGGGGATGAGAGAGGGGTCGACATAAACCTAACGACATCACACCCTGGAGGGAGGAGGGACCTAAAAATCCTCAACAAAGCCTTACGTAATTACTGTAATCCCCCTTAAGCATTACGCGGTCAGCGATGTAAAAATTATGCAAGGGGTGTGCATACACGAATAAATAAATAACACTGAATACAAATAAATTTTGCAGGCAAAGTATATTCTTGCTTTCAATTATTTTTGTTTTTCCTCTATTCACAAAACATATTATCAACATAATAAACAGTGTTGATGAATCGCGGGTATCAACTAGTTATGTAATATTTCTGGTATTTTGCAATATAATTTAAGTTATTAGTAATAATAATAAGAAACATGAATTCTGAGATGTCACAAGAACTCTCTGGAATGTCTCTTTATACCTTTGAGGCGGCCGTCTTGTTCAGACATCGAAATCATCACAAGACCCTTTCTAATAATATTACCTAGTGGACAATAATAGTAATGACCTTGAATAAAAATAATTGGTTGCTAAAGTAGGCTAAAGAAGAAGTCGAATTGTGGGAATATATTATTAAGTGCTTGACTATAGTATTTCAACTCGAGCGTAAATGCCATGATTTGTCTTGAAGTTTTCCTTCGATGCAAAAATTGGTTTATTGCAGGATTCGAATTTACGTCCCAACACGATACTTCTGAAGCTTCATCGCATGAAATAAGAAAACAACAATTTAAAAAATAATTAGAAGCAATAAATGAGATATGACTAGAGTTATTGAAATTACTTATGGGAGGGATTTGAAATTCTGACCGGCAACTTTTTTACGTGATGAAAAGTGGTGGGGACAAACACTGAGTCAGGCCACTGCCTGTATACACTTGTTGAAAACACACTGGTTCTTGTTCGGCCACAGAAGTTAAGCAACGTCGGGCGTTTGGATGGGTAATTGCCTAGGAACAACGCGTGACGATGGCTTTTGGTTGTATTTTTTAATTAAACTCAAAAATGTTATTCTGTAATACAATAGTTTCACTTCTGTCGTGTCTCTTTACGACACACTTTGTTTTTTTTTTGCTTTATTTATACTTTAGTAGTTACTTAGTTTTGATCGAGAGCTTTTTAATCTGAACATTATTAATTCCGGTTCGGTTTATTGATATGTCTTATTGAACATAACAACGCGCAATAATACTTTGGCGATTTAAAAGTCAAGAACCTATTAAGCGCTGCCTACTCGACCGCGACGGCTAACGAACAAAAGGCACCGTTGAATCGACAAACAGATTCGAACCGGTAATAATATCGAAACAACTTATACCGGCTGACATTTTCGTGCTTAATAAAAAAAAAAGATGATATGTCGCTCAGCTCTTACTTGCCGTCACTCATCAAATAGGGCTGGCGATTTGATCAGTCTCATTAATATTACAAACGATAAAGTTTGTAAGAACGGACCAATGTTTGTTACTCTTTCACACAAAATCTATGCGACGTATTTGTACAAAATTTTACAATAATATAGCTTGTATAATAGAATAACACATAAACTATAAATTATACCGATATTGATTAAATTGACCAAAATATACATATATACGTGTCAAGTGAATTAGAGAAAATCCAGCGTCTGAGAGCTACCTAAATATACACTCATATGTATGACGTCATCTATCTATATTAAAATCAATGCCGAATGCACATAATCGTACCTATTTGGCTAATTACTTCTTTGTTGCCTTTGAAATTGTCAACACAAGGTTTGTATGAGAGAAAACGCTTGAAAAATCGTATGGAATACTGAAAAATTTGGGTTAAATAATCCCACATAGAATGTGAGCGAGATAAAAGTCAATGAGAAGCTCTTTTAAAATAACGACAGATGATTTTAATTATTGACAAGTTGTTTAGTTGTCATATCATTGAAATATGGATTGGAATATCAGTCTGATATCCGCAAATTCGAATCCCGGCATGTAGGTACCAAAAGATTTTTCAGAATTCGCATACATTTACAAATTCAAATTGGTAACACTATAGCCTATCGGTGATTGAAAACATCGTGAGGATACCTTTACCTGAGAAATATTCCTATAGTATCATAATATGTGGATTTCTCCGAGTTTGGAATCGCCAATTCGGCTGATGATAATGATTACTGTAGGGGCATGATTTTGTCTCATTTTCTTAATTAACACTCGAGCGAAGCCAGAGCGGGCAGCTAGTCAATTATAAAGATACAAATGCAGACAAAGTCGCGGACTGCTATTAGTGTGTATATAAAAATTAATGTTTGACTCTGTGATCGATAAACTCGAATACCGTTTAACGGATCACCATGGAATTTGATACTCATTTCATTTTTCATAGCGAAGGTTTTTATGCTATCTGTTTTGCAATAATTTATCACTAGATATCGCTGCAGCGAATCGACTTATATATAACGTTCAAACCATCATCATAATCAGTTAATATAAGCTTGCCAACTATATACGTAAAATCTATAAGCTTTATATGTATTTTTGCACGAGTCCGATGTTACATTCGTTTTTAGTGTCAGCGAACTTGTTTTTTTTTTTAATTTATATTTAGAGATAAAATTATACATTGTTCACGGGTATTATAAATGCCGTAATTTATTTATTTAAAGAGAAATCCACAGCGCTAAATTACATATGAAAAGTATTACTATCAATGGTTTTGTAATTCATTAACCACTATGTTACACGTGTATGTTTCACGAATTGTTACACGTGTATGTTTCACGAATTCATGTATGTATGACATAAGAGTTAGTTTAGTTTAGCTTAACCTAGTTAGACCCGGATATTCGGTGACTAGTCCAAGCCGAGGCGCGCCGTGCGCCCTTGTGCTGGTTGCCTATATAAAATCGGGCGAGTGCCATAAGCGCTCCCCTTAGTAGTCCGGTGAAATTGTAAAGGTCTTGCCAGGTCAACAATGTAGTCAGTTCGAAAAAAAAAAACCTTTGCCATTAGCTACTAACAGCCCGCGACTTCATATGTGTTATTTATGATATAATAAAACTAAATATAATATTTAACCATCAGTGTATAAGAAGTTTAGGTCCAGCAACAAACTAACACACGGCCTGTTTACAAAATTTTTGAATTAGGGAAGTTAAATATATTTATATATAAAACTACAGTGTACGTAATTCCCTTCCCAAGCCGCTAGGCTGATCGTGATGAATATTTTTGTAGTTATAAGATCATCTGGACGGTTTCCAGGTATACTCAGACCTGGTAGGTGAAGGTGTCGTGGAGTTTTTGATGATATTTCCTTCCTAGCTAGCTATATATTTAGCTTCCTAGGCTAAATTTATCTAACGCTAACCAAACCACGAGTAAAAGTGAGTTCGTGATAACCTCGAAATATATGTTATTTGAGCATTTTTTAATATTATTGCCTTATTATGGTCTCAGGACAACTTTTGCTTATCGGGGCTGCCGTTCATCTTTATAAAAAAGTCTGTGATAATGTTGGTGTTTCATTATTTTTCCATACGTTTTAAAAAATATATATTTTATCAAAAGTCATTGTAAATTTAACCTTTAAATTGTTTTTATCTGTATATGTACGTGTCTTAAAACTTTATTAAATTCTATGCCTCTGAAGTTCACGTCATTTCTCAATTGCTAAGTTATACAAATTCTTGATAATACTTTTAGATATCATAAATGATGTAAAATAAAAAAAATATACGAGGCGGGAAATATTGCAGTGTAATAAACCCGAAGTCGTGGCCATCAGTATTATATTAAGATACATACAGTCCACAAGCACCACTTACTGTCGTCTCAATGACTTATTCCGTCGATAGCCGTTACTTTGTATGTCTCACTTATAGAGTCCGATGTCATATATGAGGTCAGATGTCATATCGAGAGATGGTCTCATAACTTCATGATACGTCAAAGATGAGTATTGGCGATTTATTGTACTCATGTCGAGATTGTCTCTCGACTGTAAACTAATAGGGGGATTATGAAAAACATACGAAAGGTAGTTAAACGCGTATGGGTTAAGCCTACTAAAGCATTCTCTAATTCTCATCTTATATGTTACACATGGTCGCTTACCTGACGTCAACCCTTTTTTTTTTATTAACGTGGGGAAATCCATCATGGACACCCCACCCTCTCGGGGGAGAGAGTGGGTAGTGTGAGACTCTGACTCACTAAAACCCCACGGTGTACCGACCGCCGCTTTGGTTGACGCGACATGGGATCGTGCAGTGCTATCACCATGTCGCCTCAGCGGCCAGCCCAGCAGAAGGTGTCCGCCGGGCGTCGTCTTAATAATGGGGGGTAAACTGGGTACACACCAGCCGCCCCCTCCTGATCAGCCGAACCTGTGCAATGGGGAGATGGGCTCCCCGACCCATTCCCCCAGGTTTGGCTACGGAGGTGGAAGGAGACGGACAAAACGCCACCCACTCCCTCCAACTCTGCGTTGGCGGAGAGGGTCACTCAGAGGATTCTCCTCACGGACCCTCTCAGCCGCCTCTTTCTGCGAGATGACCTCCTCGCAGAAGGAGGTCACTGCATTCAATATGGCTTCGCTGCCGAGCATCGCAAATCGCACAAATCGCACCCCACCGCCGCAGCCAGAGCACGACGCTGAGACTCCCACGCAACACACTCAGAAAGAGTATGCTGCGCAGTTTCCGTCTCAGCGCCACACTCATGGCATGCGGCGGTCGGCTCCCTGTGTGCTATCCGGTGCAGATACCAACCGAAGAACCCGGTCAGCAACACGACAACTGTCACTGTTATCGCCTTTAAGTCCTTCCATTACTCCCTTTAGCTAGTCCCATACGGTATAACTGTATGTATTATTACGAAGTTTTCGCAATTAATGCATGTATGGAAAGACATTATCGTCGCGTGTGACGTACTATTGGGTTGCGTGACGATCGATACACGCAGCATGATATCTGGTACAACGGTCTTTACCTACATCAAAGAGACTTAGAAACGCTAATTTTGAGCTATTATTGGAGTGACAAAGGTGTACAAACGTTTTTCCCGCGCCTTTATCGGAATTAATTTTGAGGTTAGATTTTATCGCGACTAGTAACCGAAGGGTATGGGAGTAGCATTAGGAATATAGGAATATACAAACTCTTGTGTTCTAAATTTTATTGTCAATCGGGGTACTCATCATATCTCCGTAACGGGATAATAAATAAATATTAAATTTACGAAAATTGTATTTACACTATAGCCATATACTTTTTATCTTAGTATAGTAATTAGCATGTTATATAAATTTCAAAGACTTTATTGCGTATCTGTACTAATATACTAAAAAAAAAAAAAATGTTGGCTTGTAATATATATACTTAAAAAAATACTCTTACATGTAGTAAGTTACATTCTCAGTGAGTAACAAGACCTGTATTTTTATTTTCTAAATTGACATTACCGCGAACGAAACTACAAGCAGAAGTTAGCTACTGAGGCTAATAGTTCTATTGTTGATTTGAAATGTCACAAGTTCTATTAATTCCTGACTGGATTTCGTACGATAAAAATGTTTGTTAGTTTTTAATGTTTGAATGTCAAATAACCATACTCTATAGGTTTACATATGTTATAAGATATACTTACTTGAGATTTTTGTTTAATTATACCGTTATTTTAACCAAATTTGAGTTATTGCTAATTTGTAAGTTTCGATTTAATGACGTTATAATTAATATTTGTTTAGTAAAATTTTAAACAATTGCCATTATTGACAGACTTTTTAGCGATATGAATAATTATTACAGAAATATTTATTTTAAAACTTAATTTTTTGAAAATGGGGTTTTTTTAACTATCTACACTGTTAACCTGGCAAGGCCTCTACAGTTTCACCGGACTACACAATTGTAAATGTGTAAACAGATACATCAATAAATAACGTCGACTGTCAAAATATAAGCATGTAAATTTTTATTGCATTCGACTATATCTTTAAATTTAAAAAATATTCAATAACATAATCGACTGAAAATGGTGGATAGGATTATTTAAAAAATCAATTTTATGGGTAAAGTTCCGATTTAATTTGTATGTACAAAGACTAACACTGACCGATTACTTATTTCTCTTTGTTATCTATGACACAAAATCTATGAATTTTATTTCGTTGATTGTTGTTCGTCAATATGCGAACTATGAGTATCCCTTCTCAACTCTTGCGTACAATAGTTTTTCAAACTGACTATAAACTGTTGACTTGAGGGACCTTCACAATTTCACCGGACTAATAGGGCGAGCGCTTAAACCGCTCGGCCGCTTGGCAATAAGCACAAGGGTGCCAAAGTGGCCGAACCTCGGCTTGGGCTGTTGCGTCGGATAAGCTAACCTAGCTAAGTTAATCATACATATACAAATTAGCGAAGCACACATGTGTACCAGCATGTGTGCCTGACGACGCGTGCAATGGTATACATTACAGTAGTATAAAGCTAAAGAGTTTGCTTGCTTGTCTTATTTGTTTAAAAGTGCTTATCTCTTACTACTAGTAAGATGTGATAGAATCTTATTACATTTTATAGCCTATGTATTAAGGAAGGTTATGGACTATTTAACATTATGTGCCGACCTTTAGGAGCGAAGAAATGTCTATACAAAATTTAGCTCAGAAAGTATATGAGAAAGGAATGGAAAACAAAGTAATAGTACTGGCGAGCCGTGGCAGCGTTTGTATAAAATAGTAATTGTGATCGTTTTTATTGTGATAGGTTTTATTCTTATTGTTAGATTTTGCTTCCAAACAGGCACGATGCTTCGGGCCCGGTAGGAGGATGATTCATTTCTTCTCGTTTATTTAAAACTGGTGAACTCGGAAAAGATAAGTTCCAATTCGCACATCGTTAAACAAACTTGTTTTAAAAAATAAATAATCAAAACGTATTCGCTAATTTATCCCGTTTTTTTTATGCCAGTTGTCCAATATTTCTTAGTGATTTGTTTTTGGTTTATTAGCACTAATTTCTTCGTTTAAAACCTCTGCGTTTTAATTTATACACGACTACCTATACTCGCGGTTCCGAACAAGTTTTATTATTATTTGTAATGACTTGCGCCATCTAGTTACGCGTAAATATTGTTTAATTACCTTGTATTATTTTTCATGACGTATTGATTCAATGGTACACTGATGTTTTTTTTTTCGAACTGACTACACTGTTGACCTGGCAAGGCCTCTACAGTTTCACCGGACAACAAAGACACTGATGTACTAGCGTTATCTAATACTGAGATATATCAAAATGAATAGCTTCAAATCTTTTTCCATGAAAAATCACTCGGGTGTGCGTACTATCATGATAACAGGACGAACAGGGTTGGGGTTTATCAAACTCAGATATTTTATATTCATTTTTATATGAACTAGCTGGTCGCCCGGGCTTCGCACGGACATTCTAATGAAATCAAATTTTCTCTTTACAATACGATCATGTAATGAAATAAAATAGCACCAGAACAACTGAACGTCGACAATTTGTCAATATTTTTGGAGAACTCCCCACTGTATTCTGTCACTCCTTTTTTTTTGAACTGACTACGCTATTGCCCTTACCGGCTATTACAGCATCACCGGACTACTAAGACGAGCGCTTAAGGTACTCAGCCGACTTTTAAGCAACCAGCTCAAGGGCGCACGCCGCGCCTCGGCTTCAACTGTTGCGTCGGATGCAACATCGCGAATCATGACTATGTTACCCTGACTCATTCACTTTTTATTTGAAGATTCTTTAACACACATTTTTCACTTTTTCAAATATTTTCTTTCATATATAACGTGCCCTGATAGTTATAGATACAACGAAAATTTAATTTAGTCAAATAAATGCAGCCGTTCTGATGTAATGCTTTACATACATACGGTAATTTATTTTTATTTATGTAGACACAGACATAACGTCAAGGTTTACTATGTGAACATACATAATCTTAACATCTTCTTGGGTCAATTGGCATCATTTTTTCCATCAAGAAATTAATTCGGTTAATAAAATTACTTTTGTTTATTGACGAAATAAAAATTCAAAATTTATATTTGTTTTAAAAATTTGAATTCGAAAAACTTAATTTAAACCTTTACATCCAAGTCGAACATTCCGGAACGTATTCGTTTATGCGCTCCCTGATTGTTATCTTCTTGAATAAAAGTGGTCTGCATAAAAAAGGAGCGAACATCAGCTCGCGTGGCAGCCCTGCCGGCGAAATACAGCGTAAATAATAAAACATGGTAATTTTGTGCTTTGTAATCTGTATATTTTATTCGCCATCGCCAAACGAACGAGAAGTTTCTCTACACCGTATATTTTAGTGAGAAGTTGTTTACTTTTATTTGCTGCCTGCTCTTACTGTTACTAATCTTACTGTACAATTATATATCATACTTGATTAGAAGATGTATTTTTGCTTTCATTTTTTTTCTTTTGACATAAAATATATTAAATAAAGAATCCACACGAAGTCGCAGGTATCGGCTAGTATTCTATGCAAATTCATTAGAGATAATCTCTACTGAGTGCAGCCGTTTGACCACAAACTTATGAGCTTAAAATTTAGTATGAACCTAAACAAAAACTATTTTATTTTATTTAATTAAGCGTGTCTGTAATACATATGATGTGTGAATTAAATTTTATACACTCCTCCTTTGTATGAATTTTAAGTTTGTCAAATCTAACATTTCCCCTTTGCGCGCCGATGGCTTAACTATTTAAAAAGTGCAAAGTTTTTCTTCACGTGTTAACATACAGGCGAACATACAGAGTTTACAAAAGATGCAGTTACATCAATTAAACACTAAAAACATTTCAAACCACGTTTCTTTATCAACGTATGTTCAGATACAACTCACTACGTGATTTATTACGCGAAAACATTAATTATTATTAAAACAGATAATCGATTTGCTTTAAGAATCGATTATGTTGCTCAACAGTCGTATAATTCGCAAACGTATTTTAGTCATAATTTACATATATTACAATATGCTAAACATAATTTACTACAACCTAATCAAATATATTATAATACATCTAAGATCTATATTAATAAAGGTTTTGTATTGTTTGTACATGCGTTTTTATTTTCAAAATTTGTATTTGGTACCATCAGGTAATATAATAATTCTTATCCCAACTAATATTATAAATGAGAATTTCTTTATACTACCAGTACGGCAAAATTATTTCTCAATACCTGATGGAAATTACGGTACAGTTCTAAATCAGCGGCGCCTGTCGGTGTTAAAAACCAACGGCAGTCGTACCCATTATGTAGTCTTTTTTCACGCCTCGTTTGAAGGGCCCGATATCGTAATAGGGAGGGTACACACTGGCCGGGAGGTGATTCCACATCTTCACAATATGACAGAGATAAGAATTTTCGAACTTCTTCGTTCTTGCCAGGATGATTGCTACTTTGAATTTGTGGAGACGGGTACCCGCCGGCGTAGTTCTGTAGTGGAAAGGAGAAAATGGGATAACGTTAACAACCCTTCAAAACACTCGCCATGATACATAATACATGATCACTCATAATGCGGATAGTCTATTGCTGCAATCTGTCTATGACATCAAGGAGGCATTGGGCGGAATCATTCCAAAGATGAGAACAGTAAACACTTTTATTCGTTTGTTAGGCTTTTATGTTTTAATTACTCTCAACCAATTATCATTAAATTTTGTATACAAGTTCCTAGGGTATAGGGTATCTTTTATCAAACAAAAGCTAAGCTAAGTTAAGCAAAAACAAAAGCTTCTGTTCCAGAAGGAAATGAACATTACTGTAAGCGGAGCTGCTAGCAAATACTTTCAATAATAATAAAGGACATTGATCAATAACGTCGCCAGGTATTAGTAATAATGGATGATATTCCTGGAGACTCAAAATCAAATTAAAAATACTTTTGAACTTTAGGCTCTAAGAAGGCGCTGATGAACGCCAAAACTACCACCGGTTCGGAAAACAACCTGGCCATCGAGAAGAACCGGCAAGAAACTCGATCGGGTTTAAGTTTTTAACATACACTTATATATTTAAAATACATTACACGTTACAATTATTTTTAATGGATGCACAGAGAGGAGTCAATTCCAGACATCACGATCGTTCACATATTGATCCACTCTATAATAGCACTGTGACACCCACCACTGAATAGGAATGTTTCGTGCATCAGTATGTTAGCAACTCTACTTTTTGTACCATAACATGGCAGAGCGAGAACTGCTACTTAGCAACAGAAATAGTAGTGACAGAAACAGAAATAGAGCAACAGAAAGTGTAGTAATTTTGCTGTCGAACCTTAATGAAACATTAATGAAATTCTCGTTGATAACATAAACATATATTTATTTTTATAAATTGCTTTCAACGAACCGGGCGTCTAGTAGACGAATGTATGTAAACTCATCACATCAGAACCACTGCATCTAATTCGTCAATTATTTTTTTGTTGTGCTTGTAATTGACAGGGCAAAGGTTGTATATTTGTTTGGTTGTATATGTAAAAATGTTCAGGTGCCATTTTAATTCCTTACATGGTGTAATTGGGCACATTTGGTCTCGCGGTCTTGTACACCCGTGCAAAGCCGGACGGGCAGCTAATGTATAATAAATAAAAAAGTACGTCTGTTTGAATATTTATCTGCAACTCACGCTTAAATGTATAAAACATTTATAATTAAATTTATCCCAACAATGGATTATGTAGTGGTATTAGGAACATACCAATCATTTATTATTAAACTTTTAATACTTCAACTAAGATTATAAAACTGGAAATTAATAGTTATTTTAGACGTATAATAAAGCTAAGATACAACTGTGGCAGAATTAAAATGATACGAATCCTGATAATTTTGAGGTTCATAAATTGGTACATAGCTTCTCTGTTATAATTAAAAAAGACGCTATTCCTAGAGGGACTGGCTCTGAAGTGCAGCTGCTGGAACACATCTATAGGTGCCTGGCGACAATAATATATAATTGGCGACTAAGGACATTAAAACAATAAATAAAGGAATAGTCTTTAAAATCATGGAAATAGTAATTCCAAACGAACGAAGCCATAAGTACGATATAGTATCTTAATAACAGATGTAAAATAAATTTGAAATCTCGTTCGATATAATGATAATATCTAGAAAATACAGTTAGCAATTCCACTAAATAGTGGCGATTTACCGTTTTAATGATCCATAGGAAATATTTGCCTACATATAGCACTATGATTTATAATATTGTATAGAGTGGTAGAATTTGTGCAAGTTCCTTTACTACGGTAGTACTAAAGGAATATGTATTTCTGCACTTGCAGTAAAGCAAATTATGGTTGCCATCACACATGACGCATGACAAGAGATGTATCCGAACTATTATAGAATTTGAAGCGTTGATAGCGCGTTGGGGGACAGCGTCGGTCGATGAAGGTTCGAATCCTTGTAATTGAGTTGAAGCTTCCAGTAAAGGACAAAATTGTAATGAAACCATAACAATGTGGTGGGGTTTTTTCTAAATCCAACTGGTTAGCTATCACCCTGTCCAATATGGCGCCAAGCACCTATAGGTGTGTTCCAGCAGCTGCACTGCAGAGCCAGTCCCTCGAGGTTTAGCGTCTTTAACTCAGATTCTGGTCAATTGGTTAAAACTTATAAATTAATAAAAATAATATTCTAAATTAGCAATTTATTTCGGTCGTTGTCGTTAGTCGTACATAGTTATAGGCCGTAGTAAAAACAGGTAATACGCAATCAAGTCTATTTGCGACTTCATACCAAAATAATCTGATGTTTTATTTACTTCAAAATAAGTAAGGTATTAGTTTTATACTTGTAAGGATGTAGTGGAAGGCTCTAAAGGTGATGACAATGACTGTACAGCTATCGGCAGCTAGGCACAAAATGAAGTGATCGTTACACAGTGATAAGTATATTTCAACGTCGTGTCAATTGAGGGAGCTTACGATGCTTGTGAATGAGTTGCAGTTTTCGGTGAAGGAAAACATCGTGATGAAATCATAACATGGCAGTAGGGGTTTTACTACAACCGCCTGGCTAGCTACCTCTCTCAAGTTGAAAATCTATCACCAAGCGCCTATACGTGTGTTCCGGTAGCTGCATTTCAGAGCAAGTCTCTAGGTGTAATTTGCTTACCATCTTAGATTACATCGTCATTTAACATCACGTGAGATTGTGGTCAAACCTATAAGATATAAAAAAAATCTTAAGTAGAGTGCAATAAAGAGCCTTCCTAAAGAGCAAGGAGCCAGCCGTAATAAAAACAATATGAACTCGGTCAACTCAGTTTACAAGTATGAAGGAAGACGTGTTGCGTGTTGCGATGACACAACCTATAAGTATACAGATATATTAGAAAATTTATTTTAAAGCCTGTTATAGTTTTTTTTTTATAAAATACTATCAATTGCCTTTAACGACTTTTTTAAGCTAAACAAGTCGAACTTCTTACGTGCGTACATAAGTACACACATGTTTCTTTGATTAAATGTAATTAGAGTATAGAAGCTCATCAGTGAACAAAAAATGCCATTAGATGCACATTTTTTCTTAATTCCGTGTATATATCAAACTCGGTCTTCAAAAAAACACAACATGTGACCCTCTTTAAGTGGACGACATTATACTTATTGCTATTTGTTCGTAAGAAAAAAATACAACTAAAGAATTCCAACTGGATTGCAAAAATGTATAAATACGGTAATATGCAATCTTGGTCGATGTCGTTATGATTGTAAAAACAAATAAAATTATCATTATATTTATGTCGCACAATTATGAAAGAGCGCGAACGTGATATCTTTACAATTCACTGTTAACAGTGGGTCCGTATGAATGGTCGACTTTTTTATAACAACAAGCTCAGGATCTTATCATTTTACTGATTCTCATGTCTGACTTCGAGCAAAGTGTATATTGACGTAAAAAAAAAACAATGCTCTCAATAAACAAATGATAGTTTCATGCTTAATGACGTCATAAAAGTCAAGATGGACGTTTCGTCGCCACGCTGTGAATTCCATGACACTAACGGAAAAATCTTTCCGTGATGAAATCGTAGCCCATATTCAAGACTTTTTGTAACGTACACTATTTTAATAACATTTATACAGATACAAAACACGTTGAACTAAATAATAAAAATCATTATTTTAACACTGTTATTTGATGTTAAGTGACGATATAGTTTAAGATAACACACCAAGCCTTTAAGAAACAAGCGTACACTTATTTAAAAGGCCGGCAGCGCACGTGTGACTCCCCTGGTGTTGCTAGTGTCTATGGACGGTGGTGATCACTTACCATCGTGTGACCCACCTGTTCGTTTGCCCCCTATAATATAAGAAAAAGTCCTAGAATCTTTTATACCAATGAGACGCATAATTACAAAGTCTGCACGAGACTGCCTTCTAGAGTGAGAGCATTTGGCTATTAAGGCCACACGGGCCAATCGACCTTGAAAAATCTTTTGTTGATTTTTTGTATACATTTGTGGGCTTTGGAACTGTACATGATTTATGATGAAAATTCATGCAAACACCGAACCTTATATTAAAATAATAAATTATAATACTACAATGTATAATAAAATGTTATATGTATGCCGTCACAGACATTTAAAATATTTGTTTTGTCATGTGTTTTAATGTTTGAGATGGAATTTTGGTTGCAGGTATGTAATTATTTTATCTCCTTCCATTATAATATGAAACACAAATATTTATATATCAATTTGATACTATTTAAAATAAACTAAAACATATACATATTTTTTACATGACAAAATCCAAAGAAACAATCCCACCCATTACACGGCGCCGTGTATATGGCCGCGGGCTTTAGCAACGACGTATGCTTTTTTATATTTTAAAATATGTTTTTGTACCAATATACAATGTAAAATAAGTTTGTTCGTCTAGAAATATATTTTATGTAAAGTTGCAATATTATTTGAACGTGTAAGGGCATTCTAATTTAGCGTTCTTTATGTCCTTTAGGATCTATATATTGTATGGTAATTGCTTTGTTTTTCACGGGTCCATAGTATGACGCTAAATATCTAGAAGCTTTCTCAATAAATAAAGTATAAATTGTAATACTATTTTTTTTCTTCAAAAGTGACTGATGGTACTAAAGATAAGCACATTCAAACAAACAAACAAAAAATATCTTTAAGTTTAATGTATTAATATTGATTTATATTTTTCAATAGATAATAACGTATAAGCAATTAACATCGTAATTCTTTATGTCATTAAAACAAAAATCTAAATTGCCTATCATATTCCTCGAACTAATAGTTGGTAATGTGTTATAAATTTTATTACATCGGTTGTTTCTTTTGATCGATTGCCATCAATATTTACTATTGGTTGTAGAATATCAATAAAAGTCGAAATAGTCATAAAATGATTATAATAAACGTATATAATTAATAAGACAAAATTGTCAAGACAAAGTTTTGTATAATAGAAAATGTTTAAAAAATCCTAAGGAAAAGAGAAAAAAATAGGTTAAAAAATCTCACTTGAGCGAGACAAAAGACAGTAGGGGCTACTTAAAAATATTGACAGATTGACGTTCAGTTGTTCCAATTCTCATTTTATTTAATGACATAGTCGTACTGTAATGGGAAGATGATGAGCAGCTAGATTATAATAAAACTCAAGACATAAGACACGGAGCCGAATAACAACATAACAATATAACAACATAAACTATTAAAGCTTGGGAACCGTTAATATGCACATTGCCTAGTTAATTTGCAGATTATCTTATTTGTTCCGTTACTGGGCGGAATCAAGAATTCTCCGCAGTCCTGTTAGGTCACATACATAATTACACATTAACAGCTTCCGTATTGTAAAAGTTTAAAAATTTGTTTCTTTCATTCTAGATTGTACTTATAACTCTTAAATTATTTGTTTTAATTTTGTTTTTTATTATTTGATTCCTTTCTTTCAATTATACATTAATATTATATTTAAATTATCTATTTGTTGGCGTAAAATATTTAAATTTTAAATATTACATTTTTGATTATATATTATTATTAGGTTAATCAATCAAATATTCGGAAACAGTTCGTTGTTTTTCTTTGACGAGTCAAAGGCTTTGTTTTTAAGTCTCTATTTGTAATACTTTACTTTCCTTACATCTACATATCTTTGGATAATTGTGATAATATGTAGTATCTACACATAAATTTGAATGTGAAGAAAAATGTTTGTACTCTTATTTTGGTACAACTCCGATCCGTATCAGATGAATAGTAGTAGAAATAAACCTACTAAAAACGAATAAGGCAAAAAACAAAATCACTGGGCATAATAACTCCATCTCTGATATATGTATAGGTATGTGTCTAGTTTATTAAATTAGATCTTACAGAAAAAAACCAGGAAGAATCTATGGTAGTCATTAGGTACAATTAAAAATTATCCAGCTTTAATTATGTGCAATGTATTTACATACTCGTACTTAATACAGAGCAAGTTTTTTTTCAAATAAATTATTTTCGGCAAAGGTCAAACTAGATTTGGGATTGAAATAGAGCGTGTTTCTAAGTAGCAAAAAAAATATTTGTATAGAGTCCAGTGACATTTGATGGAATAAAAATTTGTTTATAATATAATATATTTTAAAAATATCAACGTTCGATATCTACGTACAATTACTGAAGAGATAGATATATTGAAATATGAAAGGAGAAGTTAAAAAATTAAATTTAGACTTGATACTTCAATTTTTTTAATGTAAAATGAAGTTTTACATTTGTATACACGCCATTTTATATTTAATTATCTGTGCACGCGGCTCATGTTCAATATTTTTGTCTTGAAATTTATTAAAAATATAATTAATAATTATTAAAACCTATTAAATTTGTAAGAAAACATACTATAACACAATAAAATGATGGAGCTTTTTGGCGTAGTTTTAATCTGATAAATGATATATTTTTATTTGAATTATTAATTTTTACGTTATTTGACCCTATGAATGTTAATGTCATTTCACTTGATATAATTTGATTATTATTCGTAACTGATGGTAGATATAAATAATAACAACGAACATGCATTTTTAGTTACTATAATAACCCCTTGGACTGTTCTATCAATGAAATCACCATGTTGTTAGGCTTAAAAGACGTGTATCCAGCAGTCATGTCCATAAAAATAATAAATATTATATGAATAAAAACTCGGAATCAATTTCAATCTGTGGAATAATTATTTTTTGCTTGAATACTTTGATACACGGCCAAGTTATACAAATATGGTATCGGATCCCATAAATTTAACATAATGGTTTCCTTTATTGATTGCAGTCGTGGCTATACAGCTAAATGCGCTATTGAAATAAAATATCGGTTCTTGCCATAAACAGTATATAGGTTGAAAGGCAAAATAACGATTCATCTTTTTGATAAATTCTTGATATTCATTGATATTTGTCTCTGATATCTCAGTGAATCGTAAAACAGTATTCTCTGCTTCCAAATAAAAATACATGAAAAAAAAAATGATCTAATGTTTTACAAGAAACAAATACTACTTTCAGAACTATCGAGCATATTTAAATTAATCATCTTCTTATCTCTTACCCATCTAAGTAGAGTCGCCACAAAATATTTTCCTTTTCACATCCCCCAGCCAGATATCATTTCAGTATTCACACCTTGTACACCCATATCGATTTTTACACAATCTATCCACCTTTTTAGATCTTCCTCTACTCCTATATCCGTCCTCCTTCATGTAACTTTTCTAGTTACATAGCTTACATTTCTCCATATAACATACCTATACCATGCTCACCTGTCATTTCTCGACTTCTCTGTCACTGGTGCTATTCTCAAATTTCCTCTAAAATACTAATTTTTAATCTTATCTTTTCTGGTTACATCACATATCCATCATAATATTCGCAAGTAAACTTCTCTAACCCGTTTCATCCTTAGCCCAGCATTCTGATGTTAGTGCATCCATAACAAAAATTAATAAATAAGGGCTTAAAGCTGATTCCAGATGCAAGCCTAAAATTACAATCAAAGTTGTCGGTAACAACATTCTTGGACCTAACATGTATTTTTGCTTGACTGTACATACAACGGATAAGTTGTAAGTACTTCCCAGGCGCTCTTTTCTTTTTCAGAGCCTACCATAGAACATTTCAGAGTGCTCGATCATATGCCTTCTCCAGATGAACAAACACCTTATGCAAGTTCTTATGTATACGTCTGTATTTTTCGCACAGTTGGTGAAGTGCGAAAATGGCATCTGTTGTCGCAAGTCCACACATACACCCAAATTGATTCTGAGTCACTTCAGGCTTATATCTTATTCATTATCTCCCTTTCCCGGCTTTATTAATACATTCTGAGTCTTTCATCATCTCACATCTATGTGAGAACGGAATTTACTGGTATTACTAATAGTCATATGTCAATTTAATTTAGTTTAAAGCTGATAACTAGTTCCTAGAGAATATATTAAAGATTTTAACAAGAATCATATAATCGACTCAGTCGTTTTCGAGTTACAAATACATTAATAGACAGACAGAAAGATTTTATTTTTTGTAATACGTAGGGTTTACTGGAATATTTTGGTTGTCAAAATCGCAAAATAAATTGCTACTTAATGGACTACGTCTCTTGGTAGAAGTTCTTCATTATATAATCAACAGCAAAATATATTCACTTTCCGAAGTTATTTACGCAAGAAGTGGACATCTCATTCTGTACATATTATTAGCAATGACAAGATTAATTATATCGAAAATCGTAAATTTACTTTAATGGAGTGTACACTGGAAATGGATTGTTTCCGTCGCGCCGTGTGACAGCCGCGGGGTCGGGGCCGCTACGACTCGTATAATGACCATGTTTTACTTAATACTGATTGCTTAATTATACACAATCCTTTATAATATTCACAATCGCTTATCAATTTTCAAATTCATGGAAGTTGAAATTATTCACATTAGTGCATATTTGAAACTGCATAAATTGAAGGTATGCTTCTTTGCGGTTATTATGTAATAGTTTTTGCTCGGATATTCGGTTGTCATAATGAAGATTTAACTTACCTACTCCTCGAGAACAGTTTTTCTTTCTGAAATGAAAAGTACTCTATGTCCTTTTTTTGTACCCCTGGCAGTGTGTTTGCAAAATTTAACACGTTAGTTAACTCGTGAAAGCGAAAAACCAACTCACAGTCGCATTTATAATATACCTCTTAGTTAGGACTAACTTATGTCAGTGGCCTTGTTCCCGTGAAAGTTTTCTTAATGTTCCCCGGAATTATTTGTCGTATCTAGATTGAACTATGTATATAAAGAGTTAACCCTGTATTTATGAACAATTGGCAGTTACCTTAAATTAAACTTGAAAGCTTAAATAGAGAATATATTACCTTCTTCACATGTTAAAATAATGAATTATATATTCAACGATGCAAATAAAAAGCAATATGATTTAATAATATCAAGCATATGTTAGAAATATTTTATATATAGAACTTTATTCTCAAGGCCGGCGACATCCTATCAACAATTTTTATAATTTCCAGTCCACAATTATCGTTTACGAATAGGATTATGGGCGCAATCAAATTCTGCTGTCAGATTGATTTGATGAGTGGCGTTTATAAATATGAGATGTTATAAAAATGTAAAATTAATGATGTAGAAACAATGACATAATAATATTTAGGACAACTCACATATTCATTAACTGTTTAAAATATTCCAACTCTAAATTTTAAATTTATTAGATAAATATTTCAAGATTTATATTTGTTGTCCTAATCTTGACTATAATATTATAAATGCTAATGTGAGTTTCTTTGTTACGCTATAACGATTATTTGCATACATACACGTTGTTTTTTTTCCGACCTGACCTACACTGTTAGCCTGGCAAGGCCACTACAGTTCCACTGAACTACAACCTACACGTTGTCAGAAGTACAAAAAATTACATAAGGTACCTTTGATCCAGAAAAGTAGTACTTATCCCGAGGGACAGTATAATATGTTTTACTATATTTGCTATATTGATTAATTATTTTTTTTGTGTATTTAGCTAATACTCGCGTATTCGTCTGCGTTGTTTATTATCCTAATGCTACTCCCATACCGGCGTGACGATACTTCGACTACTTATTGGGCAGAAAAACGTTCTCACACTTTTGTTATTTCAATAATAACTTAACATAGAGAAACAAAGCTGCGAGCTAGTGTAAGCCGTTTCATAATTCTATGTAACTTAGTTATCGTGCTGTATCTATCGTAACGCATGACGATAATGTGTGCCCACAGTTCTATTTATTGCGATTATATTCAATACTTTTTGGCTATACACGCAAGTATGGGAATAGCATAATAAGATATTTTATGTACAAAGAAAAAATCCTTAAACACCACACAGCGTATCCACTTCATAGATGGAAAAATTAAAATTTGTGCTATATATTTTTAATTATTAATTAAAATGTGTTCCAGAGCTCTCAAAAGGTCGTGCTTTTAGTTAACATAATATTATTAATTAAAGTAACCGAATTGTATTATAGGAATACGTTGATTTAGGATTAAAAAAAATGCATTCCGAATGTTTACTTTTGTACTCTAATAATCTATAGCCCATTTTTATGATACAGGTATAGGAATACATGTCTTTTAGATTTTTACAATGTTTCTCTTCACAATCAATTGTTTTTTCAAGGGATAAAGTTGCTTAACTATTGGTTAATCACAAACTATATCTGTTTCCATATTTACAACACTGGTCTAAATTATGAAAGCGGTAACGGTTAATATACAAAAATATGGTAAAGATTGTGTTTACCGTAATCCATTTGTTCAAAAATAAATAATATAATTTTACTGTGATAATTATTATCGAAGGGCGCACGTTGTACAGAAAGAGAGAAGAAATAAAGAATTAATTTTTATGTTGGAACATAAATGGTATATAAATAGATAACTATTTTAGAGATGGAAATGGTCAACAACTGGCATCTCCATTAGCTATATGCTGTAATATAAGGCAGTACGGCAGTGCTGATTTTCAATGGGGGGTCAGAACGACACACGGACGTTAGTCGGACGGACGTGTATCTGCTCAGATTAACAGGGAAATTGGCGAATACATTTCGTTTATCAAAATAAAACATTATAATTATTATTACTTTCGATTGTCCGTTATTTTATTTGAACGCGTTTATCTCTAGAACTAGAAGAAACAAAGAAAATGTATTTTTTTGAATCTTATAGTGTATTTTTGAGGAAGATTATAAATTATCTAACACTACGCTGTGACCGTTAGGAACGGAGCGATTACCATGCAAATTGTAAGTAAGAAAGTATGCTAAGTCAGAACAAAGCAAAGCGCCGAGGTCGGGAAAAGTAGAACACGAATGGCACAGCTAACTATTCATAATTCATAAAGAGGTTAAAGTTAATGCGTATGAAGTTGATAGCGGGTGTTAGTTGTATATGAAAATAATATCATAAGGGATGCATTAAAAATATTTTGAATCATAATTTTATTTATTATTTAAGATGTACCTAATATAAATATTAAAACTAGAGAGATATTCCAACCATCAAGAGAGTTATAATGTTTGAGTTTCTCTTGAAATTGATGTCGACTAATAATTTTGGCGGCGTTACCCATTTTTATCACATGAAATATTCATTCATAACTCTATATAGAAATGTTACATAATGTCAGGCTGCATGTGTACCACTGTTGGGCAAAACTTTCTGCTTGGAGGAATCGACTAACATAATCATTTCTTCAGCCCACGCCATTGTAGTAAATGAAGAGAAATCAATAGTTACATACTTTTCCACATATAGTGGTACTACAAAATAATCATAATGAGGGTTCATGTCAGGCGCGCGCGGGCGATCGTAAAAATTAAGCCAAATCAAAACACCACAATATGACGAACATGATGTACCGACGATACTCAGGTGGAATAAGGGTAAGAAGGAGAAGAATTTTATTTATTATTTCCGTCCCAAACCGATTTCGTACGGGTCTACTATTAACGAAAACAAATAGGACCAAATATTTCCTTTAGAGTATGAGCATGTATTAAAAAATAAAATGGCAACTGAACACTAATTTGTCTAATCTATTAGTATATTGAAAGCTCTCCATATTCTCTTCTGTCTCATTAATTTTATTATATCAGATTCTTTTCAACTAAATTTTAACACTTTTCCGTACAACTTATAAACATTTTTTTTCACATAAACCTTATTCTGACAATTATAAGGCTAAGAAAAAAGCATTAGCTACAAAGCCGCAGTCGTTCTGAAGTCGTTACATGTATACATTCGGCTTTGTTTTCTGTTGATATAGATAATATTCGTATAGCACGAAATCGCATTTAAGCTTTACACAACTCAGAACAATTACATAGTTTTGAATTTTGTTAAATATTTACCATGCTACAAGTGACACCGTGTTACCCCCTACTTGTCTAATAATTTAAACATTTTTATCGCCTTATAAATATTCATGAACGGTCTGTATGAATATTTAAAATGTCAAGAATGAGGTTAACGTACTGTAAAACTGTGTAGATACGCTATTATTATTGATATATCGGATTGTGACCGTCAACTTGACCTTCGAATTTAGTTGAAGAGTAAATGTAAAGAGTAATACTTAGCATTAGTCATTAGGAAATTAGTATAAACACTTAATGAAGTAATTATAAACACGAAATAGCTTATAATTATCTGTCAAATTACGAATCGCTTGACATGTACGAGTATGTTGTCCCCTTTTCACGCTCTAAAATAAAACAGATTGGTAATTTGAAGAAATGTACTGCACTTTTTTTTAAATAATTGTTTTTTAATTGCTAACATTGGATCGTTATTTTACCTGGACATTATTGTATATTAGAGGAACACAGAACACAAATATATAAACGACTAGCAGTCTCCTGCTACTTCGTTTGCGTTTGTATCTTTATAATTAATTTACAATTATAATGTACACTATATTATTGTAGAGTATCATCGAAAACCGTTTAGAACATTTTGAACAACAAAGATCTGAAATTTACAAACATTCATCCACCCTTACAAACTATTTTGTGTATAATATTAATAGGAATATACTTAACAACCCCTTGGCTGATTTTATAAGGCCCTGATCTCAAAAGGGCGGATTGCGTTTTTAACTTTTTTTTAATTTCACGACATTGTACATCAAACATTTCATGGTTTAGAAAAAAAATAGGATAGGTGAAAAATTAATTAAAAAATATATTTTACATAAAAATTATGATTTTACAGTATATCAATTGTAATTTTTCAAAGTTTTCTAATAAATCAGGTATTTTTTAAGCTTATGCTGCCAACAGTCTGTTGACCTGTGCCTCATGAAGTATATATTCGTTTGTATAGAACTTTTATGGTTTTCGTTAGTACAGGGGTTAATATAATATACGGAAATTGTAATGTATTTTCTTTTTTGGAACTGACTACACTATTGACCTGGCAAGGCCTTTACAGTTTCACCGGACTACTAAGGGGAGCGATTAAGCACTCACCAGAGTTGTAATATCAGTAATTAACATGTAATACATTAGTACTTATCTACGAGTGTATCACTTGAAACTATTTATCGCAGCGTGTATTCAATTAAAAATAAAATCAGTCAGTTTTCAATCTTTCGTCTGATCTAAATATACTCATGTTTAACCTTAATCCAATATTTGGACACAATAACTTAATAAAATATTTTAGTTTTTATTTCAAAACATAGCTTAAATTACACTTAAAATACACTATAACTTGTAAGAATAGAATTGAATTAGTCTGGGATATATGTCAATTAATGTATATACAATTCACATTGAGTTAACGTCTGACGCTGGCTTAGATCTGTTGGGTTGCCAGATATTAAAAGATAATTACCCCAGTCGAGACTCGACAAGGCTGATGTTTTATTGTGTATATTTATATACAAAATAACTATAGTTATTTATCAACGATGTCATCTGTTTTTCATATCACTTTAGCGTGTCTTGAGAAATGTAGTGTTTAAAACGTTTTACAAATTATGAATATTAATCTTCTCATATTATCTTCAATTCGCGAAACAGAAGTCGCGTATTAAGAGCTCTGTTCGCTTAAGTTGTCGTGATAAGTTTCTGCAAGATAAATCGTACTCATTATATCCATTACCCTTTTGTGAACTTTATTTATTAACATACACGCGACAATCGCAAAATATGACTGAAATTAATTTGGATTGGAAAAAGTCAGTGTTGTTTGTTATGGCGAGAAGGACATACTCGTATATTAAATAACCTCACAGTCATTTTTTCTTTTTATTCGCGATTCGGTTCAAAGGAAAATGTTGTGCTATTTCTTAGTCATTTAATTATTGGCCGTTACTGTTTTGTTTATTTCAAATTATCTCTGTTAATTTAACATTACTATGTAACTCCTATGGAGAAGCGTGCTGATACTTATTCAAGATAATATTCTTAAGAACCCCTCTACCTGAAAGCGTCATGAAAATGTTATTGTCACGTTTACTGTTTTAAAAATTGGTCATGCTGAAATTATTTCAAAAGTTTCTTAAATTGTAGATGAATAAATTTAGATGACTATAAAAACAGGTTTTTAATCTATCGCTTTCCATGTTTCAATCGACAAGTTGTTAATCCAGTAATCATGTTTCCGTCAACGAGCATCACTTTGTTCAACGGTTTCCATGGCAATTGTTTGTTGATCTATTATTGTTTAATTAATTATCTATTTTGTATTGAATTAATGATTTAAAAACTGGAATTTTTAATATATAAAAACGCTCTTTAAGTACAGTCTTCGACTAATTTTTCATCCACTCTGATTATAGCTACGCAGAACACAAATTTGGGTATAAATACTAATTGAAAGTTTTATTTATTATATATTTTATATACATAACATCGATACATAAGTTAACGATAAATAAATACCAATTTTAGATTCCTATAATAATATTTTAACTTTGTTGTATAGTAAGCTCTTAGCGCTATTATGCGTTAATTCCAACTTACCGCTATCTTCAGAGCGGCCAAATAATTTACACGCTCTATAATTATGATTATTAATCAATAACGTGGCCTATGTTAGTATGCATTGAATGGTGATTTACTCTGGTGTACATATATTCACACCAAATGACCAATAGAAATATCTATAAAAGCTATACTAAAAAGACTTCTTTCATCGAAGTTTTTGGGGCAATATAGTTGAACACGTACAAACTGCCTTTCATGAAACGTTTGACATGGACAAAGGAATCTACTGTAACTTCAAATCAGTTAATATATTAAATTGAATGACAATGACATAAATAAACTGACATACATAATTATATTCTGATTAATCTAGTATTATTAAGTATTCATTTGAATGTTGTTTTGTATTACAAGATTTCTTTAATTTTCAAGTTTATTTTGCTACACATCTGTCTATCTACCGTCGATTTTCGGCCACCTGGCCGTAATATATTTCATAACCTAAATTATGAATACTTTCTAATACATAAATATTATTATGTTAATATAAACATTATAATAAAGCTACGAATAAAAATTAACTTGAGGATTTATGTGACAAATTATAATAATATTGATATGAACATTTGTATAATAATACTATATCAGTTTGAAAACGACTTTTTCTGTCATTGGAAATATGAACTTGTAGGTCATATATTGCGATGAAGGTTCAAATAGTGGGAGGACCCGTACAAGATTCGGTTGCATACCTTTTCCTGACCCAAAGCAGTAGTGCTCGCACTCTAAGCTCCGGAAGGTGTGCTTGGCACCATGTACTGATACAAAAAGTGCTAAATTAGTCCCCAGAAGTAGCAATCTATTAGGACCGACTCCAAGACGGTCCTATCGCGGCTGAATGCACTCTATGAGCTATAGAATTTATTGACGATTTAACATTAAAAAAACGAAAATCTATTGTTGTTCAACTTTTATGACCAACTTTTATTTAACTTCAATTTGAAAATAAAAGTTCACTTGGGAGTTAACAAAGTGATTGATTGAAATATTGATTGCAACATAAATATAGTTAGGTAGACTTGCCTAGAAAATTAAACACCTAATCTGTGTACAAATATCACATTTTTTATAGGTACGCGCCGATGTAACATACCACGAAGTTAATTGATAAACAGTTTCTTTTGAAATATCATGTAAGAAAATCTTTTTAAATACGAATATTATTCTAACTTTCTAATACTATAGGGTCTTTCATTACCAGTTTCCTATCTTGATGTGTCTGTGAGTTATTATCGAAATTTTATATTAATTTAAAAGACCCTTCGATGTCATTTTGTATGGAAAATAACATCTTGCAAAATGTCCGCCCCGGTTTTGCTGGGTGGCGCGCATCAGAAATATCCAATTTTCCATGACAAATTAGGCTCTATTTGACCGAAGGCATAGGTTATGTTGGTTTTGGGAGCCACTGTGGTTTGTGAGAAAAGAAATAACTTTAGTATATACATGATTTAAATGTTAGTTATGTTGAGTATCTAAATATTTCACAGGTTTCCTTTTAAAATAATACTTTTTAAAAGAAGATGTGGAATTATTACGGAAACATCCTAATATATCTATCTCGTTTACACTTTAGTAGAGTTATACGAGAGCAAGTAATGCCGTCAGAATTTTATATTATGACCTTCACGGTTAGATCGTTCCTATAGGCCAAGCTCAAATTTACTACAGAGCTTTTGTTCAAAACCACAATTCTAATAGAATACATATTTGTAACTAATTACTTCCTTGTTCATGCACAATTAAATGGGTGTGAAATTAAACAATGATATCATACAGATCATAGTTCTGATCAGATTAGTAAATACATTAATGTATACAGTAATGATTGACCTTGAATACACAAGTCAATATCATCTCAGTCATCTTTTGTCTCACTTCATCACCCTCACCAGCAAACGTGCCTGGCAAATTGATACAAAATGATTCTGTGTTCACATTAACGTAAGCTCAAATACTTACAATCACTTGAAATGCAATTATTTAGCCTCATTCGTATACAATTTTAAAAGTCTAGGTGTAGTATTCATTGTGATCGACTATTGGATACGATATGGTCCCCTATTAATGATGGCCTATTCTACAGACGTTGGTCAATGACGACCTTCAGCATACCCTTATTCATAGTTAATTGCAATTGAAAAGTTAATTTTGTTTCATATACGAAAATCTGAGTTTTCAATTCGAATATCAAGTTTATCCTTGTTTACGTATGCAAAAAATTATTCGTTAAATACCATATTACGCTCTGAATGAAAGCGTTCGTAGTTCGTGTTTCAGTACGATGAGTATTAGTCATATTCTGGCCCGATAACATTTTTCACGCAAGACTTATCTACAATGCGTATTGGAAATATTCTGGCCACGTACTATTTCTAACATAGGACTGTGGAGGTTGCCTAACCAAAAGAAATTTCTCTAAGAAAACGGTGATGAATTGGATATGTTTTGCATGCAAACTAATGAATATATGGCCAATCAAGGTCTCATATTGCAATTTACTAGCAAAAGGAGTCCTGGTCTCCTTCGAATTACCTAAGGGTGTTCTCTTTAAGTCTGCTTCAATCTTTCTCAGTTGGAAGCAGCTGACAGATGCAAGACGGAATTACATAGAGAACTATTCGTAATCTCTATGTCCTTGATCAGAGACCGCAGAATTATATCTTTATATGAATCTTTATCTTTATATCAATCTTTATATGTACATGAATTTAATGCGATTTTTGTAAATCGATATATTCGGTTTAAGACGTAGTTTTCATAATTTCCTATTGGATTTCATAAAGCTGAACAAAAAACCTCAGAAGAAATAGTTGATCTACTATCGACTACTTCGTTAAAAAGGTAATAATATAGAGATCTATAGATAAATTAATTTCTAATTCGAAGTTGACATTGAACATAAAGCGCCTTTCCCTTAGAGGACATTTCGATGGCCTAAAAACATTGTAACAGCTCTGGCAGCGAGAGTAATGTCAGGGTCGCGAGCCCGCTCTAACTGGTCCCGGCTGACATTTCTGCCCGGCCAATCGTAGGTGTTGTAAATATTGAAGTATATAAAACATGCAGGAATGTTGTCATGATTAGAGGGCTTCTGGAATGAAGTTCCTTTGTATCGGTCTGATCTTGAATTTGAACCGATTCAATGATATAACAAGACATTGGTAATTCATCTTTTATGGTATAATAATACTGAGGGTTTAGTTACGAACATTAGTTTATTACAGATCGCTTACAAAAAATAAGTAGTCTAGAATCATTTACGAAAAATTATGCATCAAATTGTCCTAGATCTATGCTGATATATTCAGTAGTTTTGACATGATTTCAAAGAAACCTTACTTTCAATATGTACATGTATATATAGATTGATTTATTGATTGCCTATTTTAATACAATTTAACCAAAGTTCGTGAAAAAGGTATTGTTTAGTACCAAAATTAAATTAATTTCAAAGAATTCTTAGACCATAAGGTTACACTGATGATTTAGGGTTATTTTTATGTCTAGGCAGCATGGGAATAGGTAGTGGTGTCGTTTACCTGTAACCATGTGATGATCTGATAACAATGGTGATGGTAACATACACTAGCTGAATACAGATTTTTTCTAATTCCTCATGGATAGTATTTTATCTGTCAATGAAGTCAGTACAATACTGTTTGAAACCTTTAATAATTTTATATAGTCTATAGTAGATATGTAAAAGATCTATAATTTAAGAATATTTTAGGGAGGAATTTGGTACTTTTGCTTTTCATTCTTGCGTTATTTTACATTATGCTTTGTGTTTAACTTTGGTGGAATTTTTCGCAACGTATTTAAAATGTTGTACAAAGGAAATGAATTCAAATTAATTGCACAGAACATTAATATTTGAGCTACTTTAGAATATGACAAAAATATTTAGTAACATAGCCTCCATTTTACCATGTGATTAATTATGTTAATTTAATTAGATAGTAAATTTTAAACGATTTACTACTTCCTTTAAAATAAAAATTTGACATTGGCAGATGCTTCTATGGAGCATCAACTAAGGAATATTACCATGTAAATATAAAACTGAATTTTTTTTTAACTGGCCAAATAAAAAAAAATGATTGCGGTGGTATCGGCGGAATTTTATTATCTACTAATGTTTGTTTTTTAATGTCAAATCTGTATTATTTAATATCGATGACATTTCGTGTAATATAGTTTGGCTTTTATGCAGAAGTGAAGTAGATGGGAAATAATAACACGAATCACGAATTGTATGATGTCACACAAAACTTCTTGGAAAATTCTAACAGAGGGTCATCATTTTTTTGAAACATTGAGATCATAATGGGGCACTTTGTAATATTACCTACTTGATAATGATTGCAATAAAGATTAGTGGCTAAAGTAGTAAAAAGAGATTTTTGCTTATATATTGAAAATATTGTAGAAAAACGTCTCCTAAAAGTATAATGCCTTCTTCTGGCTTTTCTACAACGCTCTAAAGCTTTACAAGATTTAATTTGTGGAAAAAAATAGGAAAATAAAGTTCCTTTGCCACGTAACATTGCAAAGATCGATAACACCTAGCGATCTTACATAATAAGTGTTGTAACACACATTGTTAAACGAGGGTGATGCGACAGCCGCTCGAACGCGGACCGTGCGCGTACGAACTGCAAATTACTGGCACGTTACATCGTTGAATTGATTGTGTGATACACTTCTACAACTTTTTATGAAGTTGTGTAACGGTCTATTAACTATTCAAGTTTATATTTTAACATTACAAGTAGTAATATTTGATCTAAATATTTAAACAGAATATTAAATAAATCTATAGTCCGAAGTAAAAACTGTCACAAATTGGATTGACTTCGTTTGTAAACCAACTCTTTAATTACCTTTTCTGTAGAGCGTTAGAAGAAATGTCGTTTCTTCTTTATGTACTTAACCATGAAGGTATTTTGTTGTTCTGTATGTTAGAGACATTACAGATGTTGCTTTATTAAGGCTTGTTCATGGCGGGTGAATGCATTCCCCATTTTGAAACTGATATTCATTTCCATATTGTACAATTTACTATTCGTACTATTAGCACATATATAATTCTAGTAAAGGGTAAGCTGGATGGGTATACTAAGATGTCTCCGTGCTGCTATTTTCAATGAAGAATAAGTACCTTCATTATACTAAAATTCGAAACAATAAGGTTCCAATAAAGTATTTTTTTAATTGTATCAGTGATTAGAGGAGGAGGAGTCAGTGACAGTGACTGGTAATGTGACCCCCACAGGTATTATGGCCCCCTTTGATATCTCTAGTTTATAATCACGTCAGGTAGCGAAACTTTTTTGTAACGGGGAGCATAGATGACAATTTTGATTTAATGCACAAAAAAATAAGACAGGGCAGCACATGCGTTTGTTATTCGAGCCAGTTCGAACTGGCACCCGCAAAATCTTTGTTATTGTGTTGCTTTTAATTGCATAATTCTGGAAATATCGAGACTGCGCAGCTCAGATTTGAATATTGTGTTCGATTAACGTTTTCCTGTTGGATTTTGAAGGTACGTACACAAAATATTTGACGTTACAAATTTTTAGAGGTTGGTTTGTAGATTCCATAATACTGTTAATTTAGCCCCCTCATATTGGTTGTATTGTGGTCCCGGGGGCCATATAACATACATGAGTGATTTTTTTCTTATTTACTTACAGATGAAAGACTAAAACTTCTAACCGTGGAAGAAAAACGACAGCAGAGAAGGTGTTCACATATATTGTTCACATACATTACGTCACCTTACAAAAATCAATTGTATGAATATTTGCGCCCAGCAGGCACTCGTTGACGTGGACGTGGACGCGAACGTGGACGTGGACGCAGTTGGAATGATAGAGAGGATATCTCCAGCGGTTTAATTGGCACCAAAGAGAAGTAACATCCAGCAGTAGAGCCGATAATGAAGAAATAATAGAAAGCGACTCATCGGGATGTGTTGAAAATGTCTCTCCACCTGTAGTACCTGAAGACTCAGATACGATTTGTATATTTTGTGACAATAATTACTCTAGCGATAGACATGGTGAAGAGTGGATTCAGTGCCAAAGCGGCAACTCATAGGCTCATATTGACTGCGCGGGCCCTGAAGGCGAATATTATATTTGTGATTTTTGTCGTTAAGTATAATACATTCACTCACTTGATCTCAAATTGTCAAATTTCCATTTTTTTGAAATAAATATATTTTAGAATTATCTGTTGCATTTTTATTTGTTCCATGTAGTGTCGTGTATTGGCAAATAAATAAGAAAACGAATAATGTATTCATTACATATGTTTTCCTTTTATATTTTACATGAGACCTCAAAAACAAAGTGGGGGCCACAATACCACCTTCTCCTTTACTAATTTAGTATATTAGGTTGAAAGAAATTAGTAGGTATACTATCTTTATTGGCTCTTTTGATAGTGTTGTAACACGAGCCACCTTCCTTACTACATGGGTACCACCAGTAACTATTTAAATTTATGACATTTATTGACTACTTAAAAATGTATTTCCTGTGCCAGTGCAATTTACTTGAAGCTAAGTTAAGAGTTTAAGAAACCAAGAATTAGATATTCCAATTCTAAGGGCACAGGTAGTTGCTGTTACAAGTTCATCATCAGCCTGTAAGAGACCCACTGTAGGGTCACAGGCCTCATCCCAAAGGAAGGTATAGGGCATAATCACCACGCCAGCCCACAAAGTATTGGCGATTTCAAACACTAAGAAATCCACAGTTCTATATTTTTCCCACACACGGTGGTACTACAAGAACATTTCTCAGGTTCAGGTTTCCTCACGATGTTTTCCTTCACCGTCAGCCGATAGTGTTACCAATGTAAATTAGTAAATGTACGCGAATTCGAAAAATTCGTTGCTACGTGCCGGGGTTCGAACCTACGGACATCGGATTAATTGATTCCACCGGACAAACCACTGGACCACCACGAAAAAAAAAAGAACTAATTCGAGATCATATTTATGTATCAGGATGGAGCATATTTTAATACCTGTTTGGCTAAGTGTAGGTACGTTCAGGCGGTTGCATCTAGAGCCAGTCTCTCTAGACTTAGCGTGTTACGACCTTAAGCTGCTCAAAGGCTAGCAACGCATCTGTGATGTCCTTCGTGTCACAGGTGTCCATGGGCGGCATTGATAACTTACCATTAGGTAACCCGTCAGTTCGTTTGCCTCCAATTTCATTAAAAAAAAAGTCATCTAATATCAGTTGAGATTGTGATCAAAGTAAAAAAATCAAACGAATCTTGGACCGTCTTACCTAATATTGTATTGAATGCAAATATCATTGTCATTAAAGATAAAACCAATTTGAGCATCGACGATTTTATTTTTATTATAGTGCTATTACCTATTATTAATTGTAATATGTATGTTCTTACATTTTTGGTAAAGTTCAAGAGTAAATGTCGATTATACCTATACCATACTCGTGATTGTTATTGGAATTATAAGCCAAGGTTGATTATTATGTGGCTATTGTGTTTAATTGAAGAGAAGATTAGCCTTTTTATAAACCAAATTCCCAATTTTATTTCTGCTCCAACTCTTATATATTATTTAATTAAATACAGCACGATATAAATAACTCCACATACATTTTAACTATGCAACTATGAAAATAAAACTTTATGACTAGGCAAAAACTTTACACTACATTTACTTCTCGCTTTGTCTCATTCTGTTATCTCGTTTCGTCTCGCTCTAAACTCGGAAGAGCGCCACATCTAACGTACACATCATTAGTCAATAGAAACACCTATTGTTATACTATGTAATTTTTTAGGACACAGCCTTTTAAAGAAGAAAGCTACATTCTGGAAAATAAAATCCATTAATTCAAACCCCCAAAATATACAACCGTAATTATTATTTATTAAAAAAATATATACATGTTCAAATAATACAATTAATATCAACGTCGAGTGTGTTTATCCGAGCATAAGTCCTCTAATGTGACAACTGATTCGATTTAATTAGTGCAACTGCACTTGCCACACTCAATAGTAGCATTAAATCAGTACTTGTTACTTACCTAGGACGACGTTGCGACGTAATTTGGTAAACTCTGTTATAGACTTATGTCTTATAATACTCTCGCTTCGTTTTAATTGACGGCGTAACTAAATGTACACGCTAATGCCACAAAGACTATCTGTCAAGCATAGCTGTCAAAATACAGCGAAAATAGTAGGCACTATTGTTAACGACCTCAGACAGAATTCTAATGTTTGGAAGTATTATATTGACTATTCTGACAATGTGCAGTCACCATTTCATATCGGGTTGATTCTACGGATATACATTATAGGCCAATGATTAAACAATAGTTTTAAACATAAATTAATAAAAACGTCCTTTAAAAGTAATGTTTTTTTTTTATTTGTAGTTGATAAATAATTAGTAAATAAAACGTAATTGTTTAATTAAAAGAAAACTTAAGTTAATTTATAAGAATTTTAATGTTTTCACAAAAATGCGTCGTCGAAACTTGTTAAATGGCGCGCGCGGAACAAATTTATGGACGTTATTCTCTACGGTTGTTAAAGCGAAGCCTGATATGTCATTTGGTCTTCTGTGTAATTGTCGCAATTTTATTCAATATCTTGGTAATTCGTTAAATATTTGGCTTCGTGTTAATATTCTGATTATTTAAAAACAATCGTTTTTATTTCACATTATTCTCCTTTAACGTTGTTAGTTATTAATTAAATTAGTCAACTTATGTTTAGGTATATGCGTCTAAGGTACTAGAAGACTAAGCCGAACGCGGATCGTACATCAAGCGAGAAGTATACTGAACCCCCTCGCCCCGCATCATACCTCAGAATTAATTATTTGTCGTGTCAAAACTTCAGAAGTAACAATTGATATTTGCAGTTTTTTCCTTTATAAGAATATACAAAACGCGGTGAAATCATTTCAAGTAGTTTGTATACATTATTTATTTGAGTTTAAATAAAAATATGATTGGTAATCTAAATAAAATAGCTAAAAGTCACATCTGACTACCAACTTAATGAATGTGCATGGTTGCCGCCTAACACGATTAGCAGGGATTAAATTGACAAATTTAAATTATTTTATGCGTATTTTATGTAACATTTAATAAACTTGCCTATTTTACTTTACATGTCGATAGAACGAGATTACTATTTAAATTTCCACCAACACGTGTGTCAACGCGGTGAACACCTGGTTCAGACTGAAGCGTGAGTGAGTCAGATGACTTCACTCTAACGTATAAATTTTTAGTTTGATTTGTCAACTCTAGTTATACAATGCTAGGCTCGAACTATAGGAGTATCTGTGAAAAGTTTCACTATTCAAATACTATCGCAATACCTATTTTTACCTTAATCATGTGGAGCAAACGCCTATTGCAACAGGGTTCAGGATTCTCGTCTGCAGATTAGTTATAAATAGTTAAAGGCTACACTGATCTTCTGACGTCAAGTGAACTGCCAAATTGCTAGTTCATAGTGTACAAAAATAAACCATTCCAACTCCCAAGGCCTTTTTAAAAGTAAATACAATATAACGATAAATGTATAAGTTTTAATAATTTATTGGTCAACGGAGGCGAGAATGTTAATGGAGTCGTTATTCGCGAATTGTTATGAGGTAAGGTTTCAAGATATGCTCTTTTGCTTATATCTTCATGACCATTTAAGCCATTAATGTTATAAATTTGTCAATGTTATTGAAATATTATCTTCGTTTCGTTTTTTATACGTAAATTTGACTTGCAATATATGAGAGTGATAAACTTTAACACTGTCTGACTGATCGCCACAAAACTTGAGCCACCTACGTATTTTTTCATTGAGCAGGTTTTTATTCTATCTATTTTACTCATCATTACGTGAATTAATTATTATATTGCAATTTAACACAAGCGGAGTCATGTGAGGGTGCTAGAGTATTATACATTGGATTTTAAATGACAAGAGTCCGTTCCTCTTGGTTTATATTTCAGCCAAATGGGTAATTTAAAAATTAGATAAATAAGTTAACTTCTATTTCATTAAAGTAGATATCATACCTAAATCGTAATATTCTGAAAAGTTCTCCATCTGACAATAAAAGTTTCATTAAAATAAATTCAGATCTTGCGAAGATTCACCCGGAAAGACATTTCAATTTTATTTATATGTATAGATTAATAAAACGAAAATATTTTGTATTCAAACACAGCTTAAAATCTATATACATATATGAATATTATAAAGAGATAAAATTGGTAAATAATAAAGCAGGATAGTTAAATAAAGATATCATTTAACAACCACCTCGGCTCACGACCACGCCAGAACTGTACTGTAAAATCCTACTCTCTTCTCCACGTCTCTATCTAACGCCTCGCCTCGTCTCGCTCTACACGCAAAACAGCGCCACGCACCCACCATTAGTCAATACAAATATTTCTGTTATACATATTTGTAACATCTAATCTTTAAAACTACTGAAAATGCTCTGGAAACTGTTTCATTAATTTACTTTACTTTATTTTTTATTTACTTTATATTATATTAAACTGTAATTAACACGTAGAAACTTATCGGTTGCTAAAAGTGAATAAAATAGTAAATTCACTCCTTTCCTTTCACTTCCTTTTTTATATTCATTTCTCGAAATTCACAGCAATATTACACTACATTCATCTAGATATAAAACCACTTATTACAATTGAACCTGGCTAATTCGAAATCTCGATAATTCAAAAGATAGCCTTATCCCTTGACATTAACCCCTAATGCCTCCAGTACACGGAATCTAAATCTCTCGACATGTCTAAATAATCAATCAGTATTTCCCTAAAAGCATCACGGTGTATATTTGTCTTTTGTGTCTCGAACAAATGGATCAAATTCTTTTTCTTATCTTCTTTTTGCGTCTTACTTGAAGTTCGAATTATATTGTAGCTATTCAAAAAAGATATAATAAAATCATTATGCTTTACACCATTTTTAAAATGTACACATGCACATGTTCAATGAAAAGTCAGTGTCATACAAAAAAATTCAAGATTTCTTCAGCGTACACCAAACGGACCTTTTGACGCATTCCGCGGTGCCATTGTCTCGTACTTATAGATCTTAAGATAACCGATCTCTTCACGTTGCATACTGAACGTGAAGCAATCGTGAATGCATCAAAGTAAGGACATAAATGATTATAATTATACTACAAAATTACCTTTAAACTTTTAAATTACTTTTCACGATTTTTATAGTAATAAGCCTAAAATTATTTTGCTTACAATTATTTTGCATTTGTTCTCGCAATTTCAATTAATATTGGGTCAGATAACCCTTGCATGTTATAAAATGTTGTATAAGTACGCTTATAGCTGGAAAATCATAGAACCGATTTTAAAGATTCTTTTTTGAACCATATATAATTATCACTGGCAGTCTTTAAATATGTTTTGTTATATAAGCTAATATGTAGGAAAATATATGAGGTTAAAATTAAATTGGGCACAAAATGATTACCAGTATAGTCTGTCGCTAATAAATTTATCGAAACCCTTATAATTAACCAATATGCAGCAATACACCCGTTTAAATCACAATGCCCGTTTTTAGATAACAAAGAAAACTTGAAATGTTACATTTAATAATTATTTCGTTTAAACATTTACAATAAAGAATTCCCTCATCATCAGTAAATATATTACACCTTTAGTGCATTTGTTTGGGTAATATTATGCACGAACAAGCCTTGCAATAAATATTTACATACAAAGGGAAGTAATGTAATTGTAGTTCACACGAGAGGACCCACGCGAACAGGTTGTTGATTTAATTATTAGAAGGAAGTCCTCTCTATGCATTTTATTATAAATCTGCTTCATAAGACTATGGCCGACAATATGCACAGACAGCGTCAAGAATTTTCCTTCAATAGTTGCAACTATTTAGTGACGGGGTATCCAATGACTGTGTAGGTGGTAGAGCTACGCTGAAGCTATTACTGGTTTCAGCATGAATGGGTCGACTCGCCCGGGGTAGTACCATCCTCTCACAGAAAACCGACGTGAAGTAACAGTGCTTGCACTGTTGCGTTTCGTTCGGTCAGTGAGAGCGCCAGGAGGCCCACATATATGAAAAGGCCGGCAACGCACTTGCGACTCCCCTGGTGTTGCTAGTGTCTATGGACGGCGGTGATCACTTATCATCTTGTGACCCACCTATTCGTTTGTCCCCTATAATACGATAAAAAAAATGACTAGTTATCTATTTCTGTATGAAAACAAATAAAATCAAAAATATTCAACTCAATTTAAGCCCTAAGAAGGTACTTATGATAGGCAAAACTACCACCGGTTCGGTAAATAACCCAGTCATCGAGAAGAATCGGCAAGAAATTCGATCGGGTGTACCTTTGTAACGTGCTATGTGCATATTTTTACAATATATTAAAGTTACAATCATTTCAGCAGATGCCGGAGAGAAGTGCTAATTCCAGAAATCACAATCATTCCATATTGATCCACAGTATAATAATAACATTGTGACATCAAAACCCGCTTGACCTAATTCTAGAACTTTCAATCCGGCAAATCAGTAATGTGCTTTGTAACTTTGTATAAAACCTATCACTACCACCTAATTATAAAGGGTGTAAAGCCTATTTATAAGTGGTCATAACTTGTAGTGATGGTTTGTATTGCAACTTCAATTACTTTTATACCCACCGACCTCATTTACTCAGTAGTTTATGATGTGACAGGGGCAGTATATCAATCGGGGTGACGTATCTGGCACTGTTAGTATGAAAACACGTATCCGTTCACCGCGATGTACCGCTTTACGGATCTGTGACGTATTTTAGGTACATTATGCCGAAATTAATGGAACCGACAGCAACCGCATGTAAACGAAACATACTGACACGATATGAATACCAGGAAGAGAGTGGCTTCGTGACCAGTCGTCATGATTCACCTTTCAAAACAGTATCGAAGTTCTTTTGAAAGGTGATGAGATTTCCTATATTGTTATTACGTTGAGTATTTGGTGCGTTAGGTGACTAATACACTAACCGTATCCTAGGCTCCGCCCGTGTTTGTTAGTACATATTTTTAAACCATATCTTCACTTTACAGTACGGCTATGTAATTAAATAAAATTGCAATCAACAACTGAATGTCAATCTGCTGTCTTATATCTCACTCACTTCCGTACATGGATATTTTTTGACCCTTATCACTTATCCGTACGATTTTGAAAACATTTATTTTTCATTCAAACCTTGTGCTGACAATTAGAAACAACAAAAAGAGAAATAGCGAAAAAGGTGCAGCTGTTCTGAAGTGATGTGCTTGCAGGAATTCGCCAATTGATTTTTATTTACATAGATTTACAATAAGCGAAATTGAAACAGTATATGTATAAAAGTTATACGTCGTTTTCCCTTCCTCGCTACATCACCCGCTCCTGTTAACATCTAGAGTACCTCGTCCCCTCCAACGTCTGATGACCCGTAGGACAGTCGCACACGAACTTGTTGGACTATAATATACATATATATAGACAAACGTGATGTAATGTATTTGGGAGACTTGGATTCGAGCCGCGGTCGGGGACGCACGTGCGCTCTCTCGCAGCTCTGACGGTCCGTTCGGTTCGCCGCGCTCGGCTTTCTTCGGTCATTTCCGGCTCGCCGCGCTCGCCTACCTGCGCTACCTGCGCACCAGGTGTTGGCATTTCTACGAATTCGTCGCTGCCCGACCCGCATTGTTGCCGAGTGAATCATCGTCCGGTACTATTGTGTTCGAGCCTGAGAATTTCGAAGAGAGAAAACATCTGCTGCGAAGCCGCACTTTTAGTGCAAATATAAAACCGCACTTTTCGGTGCGACATCCCGCGCTGTCAATCGAAGACCACGCTTAGTGGCTACTCACGGGAATACGTGTCACGGTGCCAACGAGTGAGTAGAGCGCCCTGTCCGCTCGCCGGTTGCCCCGAGGCAAACGGTAAAGGCAGTTGGGCCTGGGTTGTCTGGCCTTGGCGAGTGCGCCTAGTCAGGTCCAGGTATCGCCCTCCCACCCTCCTATTCCCTCATTCCATCCCCGGGTGTCTGTTTGGGCGTAGCCCGGTTTACCGGTCTGCGTTCTCTGCCCTGGGCTTGATAGGGCCTCCCCCTAGGCTTTGTAGGTTCTTCTCTGTGTGGCATTGCACTTCGCCCACAGCTCTTTTGGTCCGGACTCGGGATAGTCCCGTAAATTTAATTTTGGCGTGCCCCCCTGCCCTTCAGGCAGGGAGGTTTAATTATGTCCTCCCCCGCCCCCCTCGCAGGCCCCGGGATGGCCAATATAGAAGACAGAGTTTATTGGTTAGAAGCAATAATCAGGCGCGTCCAACGTAGTGCCCCGCAGCTATTAGTTGAGCCGGTTAGTATAGACGAATTATCGCCCCGCGTAGCGACCGCGAACTCTTTCGCCGCGCTAGACTCGCCTAGTTCGCCGGAAAACCCACTAGATAGAATTAGTTTAGTAGCACCTATTCCATGCTCGGAGGCCGGCTCTGACATGGAACTAGATAATATTAGTTCCGCGCCAGCTAACGACGGCTTCACCGTCGTAAATAGAAAACGCGTTCGCACGCCACCCATTGCCGCCGCGTCGCGCGCCTCCGATTCTGAGTCAGGCTCCGGACGCCCGGCTCAGAAAACATTAAAAGTAGATGGCGCCCGGGTGCCCGCGAAATCGGCCGCGGTCGCAGCCAATCGAACGCCTCGCTCGGGCAACGCTAGCCCCGCCCCCTCCCAAGCCGACGCTACGGGTCCCATAGCCGAGGCTAAGAAGCCCCGCCCCCCGCCCCCCGTTACCATTCAGGACAAGGCCTCCTGGCTCGCGATTTCGACCTATATGAATGGGTCGGGTATCCGTTACACCTCAGCCCTGAATACCGCTCAAGGTATTCAGGTCAAAGTCCCCACCTCCATCGACCATCGCAAGCTGACCTCTCACCTCCGAGAGAGGAAGCTTAATTATTTCACTTACGCGCTCGAAGAAGAGCGCCTTCTCCGAGCCGTACTCAGGCGCGTCCCGGTGGAGTTGTCCACCGAGGAAATCTCAGACTCCCTTAAGGAGCAAAATTTCCCAGTGCGGGAGGTACACCGGATGTACCACCCCCGCACCAAAGCTCCCTACCCTATGGCTCTGGTCATCCTTGACCGTTCCGTAGAAGGCAAGGCCATTTTCGGCCTCACCACGGTCTGCGGCCTCACCGGTATCACCGCCGAACCGCCGCGCAAGACTCATACCCCGTCTCAGTGTCATAACTGTCAGAGTTATGGCCACACAGCCAGAGGCTGTCATCTCCGTCCCAGGTGCGTCAAGTGCCTCGGTGACCATCCCACGAAGGAGTGCGCTCGCACTCCCGACACTCCCGAGCCTCCCAGCTGCGTTCTGTGCGGTAACGCGGGCCACCCTGCGAGTTATCGCGGGTGTCCCCGCGCGCCCCGCCCGCAACGCCCACGCCAGGCGAGACAAGCCCGTAGGGCTCCTGCTGTCTCTGCCCGCCCTCCGCCTCCACCTCTTATGTCCGTTGAGACCTTCCCGGGCCTCCCGGGCTCCTCCCGTACCCCGGTAACTCCGGCCCCGATGCCGTGCGTGGCACCTTCTGTGCCGCAAGCCCCCCAGTCCTGGCGGGCCCCTGTCGCCCCCTGGGCTCCTAGGCCTCAACCTCAGGCTTCCAAGCCTCAGGCGCAGCCCCAGCCTCAGCCTCAAAGAGCGTTGCCCGCTCAGCCCTCTCAGCCCTCTCATGCTTTTTCATTCTCTCTCTCGGGCATCGATTGGCTGTCTCAAGTCTTACTCGAGCACGACATTAGCGAAATAGTCGCATTCAATAAAATTTTAAATAGTAATAGGGACATCGGTCTTTTGAATGCGGTCTCTGCATTCCCAAACGTTGCCGCGACGATACAACGCCTCGCCCGCGCCGCAGTAAATAACAATAAATAGTATTCACACCGCCGAGTAAAATTAAACCGCGCGCTCTTTGTCTTTCGTTTTTTAACGCGAGAAATCTCCGTACGCAACGCGACTTAGTAGCCGACTACTTACACGATAGGCAGATAGATATATTGTTAGTACAGGAAACGCTCCTTAAGCCGAAAATGAATAATCCGCGTATCGCGAATTATGATATTATCAGAAACGACCGTGTCGCCCGCGGGGGCGGCACTTTGATTTATTTTAAACGTTCGTTATATTGTATGTCAGTAGAGCCACCCGTTCTTACAAATATGGAAGTGTCAGTGTGCAGGTTAGGAATGACCGGTCATGCGAACATAACGATAGTTTCTGCTTATCTTAAACCGAGTAAAGAGCTTCTCAAGTCTGACTTGGAGGCGCTGTTCGCGTTAAGTAACAGTGTTATCATAGCAGGGGACCTCAACAGTGGGAGCGTCATTTGGAATAGTTCGAGTACTTCCCGCAACGGGGTGACACTCGACAAACTAAGTGGCGATCTCGCTTTTGACGTCATAGCCCCGCCGGAACCCACTCACTATCAGGATCGCTGTCGCCCGACAGTGTTAGACGTAGCTCTTTTAAAAAACGTCCAGCTTTCTGTGCGACTCATACAAGTCGTACACGAACTAGACTCAGATCACCGCCCCGTTATCTTGCAACTAGGTTCAGATTTCGATATCGACTGTCAGTCCGTGCGCGCAGCTGACTACGCGAAACTCCGCAGTCACTTGAAAGACAATCCGTCCTCGGAGAGTCTAAATAGAATTCCGGACGTGTTGGTGTCTAAAGCCGACGCGGATCTGGCTATCGATTCCCTGGTCGACCACCTCCAGACCGCCGTCAGGGTGACCTCGAGAGAGGTACAAGCGGTGAACGATCGCCGCTTTATACTCCCTGACGACGTTAAGGCGTTGATCACGGAAAAGAACGCCGCGACCCGAGCCTACGACACTTACCCGACCGAAGACAATCGCGTTCGATTACGTTCATTACAAAAGTTAGTTAAAACTAGTATCGCAGAAATCCGAGCCGCCAGGTGGGACAAACTCCTGGAGGATATCCAGCCGTCCCACGTGGCGTTTTGGACGTTCACGCGTAAGTTCAAATCAGAGCAGAGTGCATCGATGCCCCCGTTAGACAGAGGTCATGGGTTGCCTCCCGCGTTCGAAAGTATAGACAAAGCGGAGTGTCTCGCCGCGAGTTTAGAGGAGCAATGTTCTCCAAACACTGCTAACACTGACCCTGTCCATATCGAATCGATAAAATCCGCGGTAGATAGCTTTCTCGCGTCTCCTCGCGCGGATACCCTAACCCCGGTTACTTTTGACGAAGTGACGGCCGCTATCAAGCGTCTGAAGCTTAGGAAGTCCCCAGGTCCCGATGGAATCAGGAACGAGGTACTGAAGCTCCTTCCTGACTTCATCATTGCTCTGCTGGTATGCATCTTCAATGCTGCCATGTCCCAGGGTCACTTTCCAGCCGTCTGGAAAAAGGCCATAGTGATAGGCATACACAAACCCGGCAAAAAAGCTACGCTTCCCGCTAGCTATCGCCCTATTAGTTTATTAGATACACTAGGCAAGCTATACGAGCGGCTCCTTTTGAACCGCCTACAGACCACGATAACAAGGTTGAATCTGCTGCCGCCTGAGCAGTTCGGTTTCCGTGCACAACACTCGTGCACGAACCAAGTACACCGCCTCACGGAGTACATATTCTCGAAATTTAATGAAGACCCCCAGCCCCAGGTCAGTCCGGCCAAGCCTAAACCGAAACGTACAATAGCGGTCTTCTTTGACGTCGCCAATGCCTTCGACAAGGTCTGGCACGACGGGCTAGTCTATAAACTGTTTAAGTCTAGTATTCCGGATAGTTTAGTACACATCATCCGCGAATTTCTCACAGATAGGACCTTCCGCTATAGAGTGGAAGGTGAGTTATCCCAGCCCCACCCGATACGTTCAGGAGTGCCCCAGGGGTCCATCCTCGCGCCCTTCCTCTTCAACCTGTTCATCAGTGACCTACCTCGGTCCCCGGGGTTCGAGGTAGGTTGTTACGCTGACGATACAGTAATCTACGCTTCCGATTGGCGGCCGTCGCATTTAGCTATCCGTATGAATAGGGCCATCGAGGAACTCGGCGAATGGTTTCTTCGATGGCGTATAGAGGTTAATCCCGAGAAAAGCGCTGCGATCTTTTTCGATCCGGTTCAGCGTCCGCGTCCGAGCAATATAGAGTCCCTTAAATTGTATGACACCGAGATTCCTTGGGCCCTTACGGTCAAATATCTCGGTGTCACGTTAGATAGACGCCTCACGTTTAAGCAGCATGCAGTGAGAGTACGAAACAAAGCCGCTATGGTTTTGGGTCGTCTGCATCCGTTATTATGTGCTAAGAGCAAAATGTCCGTCAGACATAAGCTCACACTTTACAAAATGTGTATTCGTCCGATTTTGACGTATAGCTGTCCCGTTTTCGCGCATATGTCAAAAGCGAACTTCAAGATTTTACAAAAAATACAGAACCGTTTTCTACGAAAGGCGATCGGTGCCCCGTGGTATATCCGGAGAGTCGACCTCCATAGGGACCTGGAAATGCCGTCTATCTGGGAGTACGTAAAAACTCTCACGACTAGTTATTTCGACAGAGCCATGAATCATCCCAATCCGTTAGTGGTATCCGCCGCGACTTACGATACCGTGCCAGGCGCGCCGCGTTACAAAAGACGTCCGCGTTACATTTTCACCGACCCTCCCGAAGAAATTTCGCTAGGTAATCAAGACTACCCTTCCGTCCCTCGAAACACAGCGTGTGCGCGCCCACGCCCGCGTAATCACAGATCACGCCGCCGCGGTTTGGCTGTGAATTTTGCCCCAGCACACATTCTTAGGCCTCCCTCGGCAACTGCTCTAGCCGAGGTCCGATCCCCCGGAATGGAGCCCTCGAGCAGCTTGCATGCGCGAACAGAGTACCACTGATTCGATCAAACACTCGTCTACAACACAACACCGATCACCCCACACACGTGCACACACACTCACTCGTAGGTACACATAGTGGTGGGCTGTTTTTGTTTGTTTTTTTGCCCTTCGAACTGTAATAGTTTAGAACACAGATAGATAGATACAAAATACATGTACGGGATCGTAAAACATACATGCTTGGTAACCATGTATATTTCACGAACCCATACAGGTATGATACGGATAGGCTTAGCTTAGTTTAGCTTAGCTAGTTAGATTCGGGTTTTCGACGACAGCCCAAGCCGAGGCGTGCCGTGCGCCCTTGTGCTAGTCGTCCATATAAAATCGGGTGAGTGCCTTAAGCGCTCCCCTTAGTAGTCCGGTGGAACTGTAGAGCCTTGCCAGGCTAACAGTGTAGGTCAGTTCGAAAAAAAAAAAAAAAAAAAAAAAAAATAATGTATTTGGTTTTCTAACAGACCTACGCTGGTGACACCCTTTGGTGGATTCACAGTTTCACCGAACTACTAAGGTGAGTGCTTAGGACACTCACCTGAATGATGTAATGTATCTTCATCTATCCAAATATATAATGTGAGAGGTAATCATTGTCCCGTCAAAGACCTTAATAAGTCATGAATTTTCGAAGTTATACTTCTTTTGGCGCATTTAAGAAAAATTATGGGAGTGAATTTTTACGATGCGCGACCGACACTTAAAAGCAACACCGTGACGTTAGTTTGTAATTGTCTGTCAAGTTTTCGTGAGACCTGATAACTATATTGAAGGTAGTTACTCCAATATATATGAATATACAACACGTATTTTACATCAGTGGAGATAAAAAAATATATTCGTACATAAATATACATCAGTGGAGATAAAAAAATATATTCGTACATAAATATATATGTGTATTTGTGTGTGATTTTAAATTATATACTCGTATGGTCGTGAATGATAATTTATTGTGAATATTCGTAATAAAAGTGACTTTTTATATTATACAATTTTTAAGTGGGTTTATAGATTCGACATTAATTGTCAGTATGTATCTTTTTATTTGTTTACACTATAAATTATAATTATTACATTATTGTTTGAGAAATAGCGTATTTTACTTCTTTTTGATTGATATCTTACTTGATTCTGTATACAAGTATGTATAAAACGAATTTAAATGCTTTTAAAATTAATTATGTTATTAATTGCATTTAATTTCTTTCTTAACTTCTTACGTGCGTGCATAATACACATATACGTTTTTTTTACCAAATGGTGTTACAATTTAGGGATGTGTGGGATAGTGATATTGCATATAGTAATTTTTCAACAAACACTTTTTAAATAATACGAGTACATATATTGTTTACAATCGTATTTTAGTTCTAAAAAATGTCTTCCAAGTATAAATGTCATTGCCCTCGCTTTTTAAATAAAACAATGACTAGATACAAGTCTTTTAAGCCGCTTTTACGTACATAATGTAGCAACAATATTATTTCTAATTAAAAATTTGTTTTAAGTTAAACACGCCATATATAAATACTAAAGTCCATTATTATTATATATATAGATAGATAGGTACGTAAAATATTCAAGAAACTTGATAAGAATTCGTTTGTTTTTTAAAAAACCTTCGCTCGAATGAGATCATCGTTTAAATAAATTGAATAAAAAATATCTTGTAAAAAAGTCACGTGTGCTTAAAAGAATTTTGGAAATAAAATCAACCGACAATTAGATACGTACGTATTTGGATTGCAAATATTAGTAGATGCATATTAAACGGTTATGTAAATAAGTTTAAGACAATATTGTTTTGATCTTATCTTTGGTTTGATGACCTCTGATTTTAATGTGTTTTTGTGTACATTTGTCACGCTTTGCATACAAAAGCAGATGAGTGTTAATGAGATTTTAATAACGGCTTATGAACGATTTTTAAAGTTTTATACAATCAACGCAAGATTATTCCACATTTTATGTAAACAATCCGATTAAATATTCTTATATACACATTTATCAATAATTATTAATAACTTCATCATAGATTAAATATATATATATGAAGTTCATTGACAGTTTTGAAAATGTTATAAATATATTAGCGACCGTCCACGACTTTGTCTGCATTTGTATCTTTATAAATGACTAGCTTTTGTCCTCGGCTTCGATCTCATCAATGTAAATTTAAGCTATCCCTCGGTAATAGTAAGTATTTTTTTATGAAAGTGGAACAAACAAACAAACTCTCTTTTTTATTTATAATATACTAGTTAAGATGAAATGGTTTATTATGTAACTTAGCGATATGAATTAAAATAAAAAATACATTATTCAGTTCATTCTACATATATCGCAGTCTTCTCAGCCTACCTCCTATGAGGTCTGGCGATGATACAGTTCCGGGACTGAACCCTCTTCTGTGATTTTCATCGGCCACTCGTTAATGCGAGCCGGTCATTGGATTATGGCCACAGTGAAGTAGTTGGCCCTCTAATTAGATGTGCCTTCTTAATTGTTGTAAGGTTTTAAATCCACTTGTCACTCTATTCTGCGGGCGTAGGCTAGGTTGCGTGGCGATGGCATACTCCGTCTGTTCGGTGCTCTTGTGTGTAGCGGAAGCTATACCATTGATTAGGCCCGTCCGAAAAGTGCGGTGGCTAGTTTGGGGGATATTTTATAGCTATACCAAAATACCCTGAAAAGATCATTATAAACGTTATAACTCTACCACCGGTTTGGTAAACAACTCACTCATCGAATAGAGTCGGCAACAAAATCAGATCTTGTTTATCTTTATTTTTGTATGTTTTTTCTATTAAAACTATAGAAAGTCGTATCATTTATTCAGAAAAAAGTACTGTTACCGAGGGATAGGCTATATATACATATATATATATTAACGAGAGCGAAGAAGCGGGCAAAAGCTTGTGATTTAACTGAAATGGATTGCTATAAAGACCATATTCATCTCATTTCGGTAAATCGCCTAAGATTAAATCAGAAGGGAATGGCGTAGTGAAGCGGTAAGGAAATTCCATTAGCGCCTGATAAGTAATTTTTTCGTTTAAGCATTTTATCAGCGCGAATTGAAATGAGGTTAATTAAGAAACGAATAGTGTCACTTTATAGAGTTGAGTTTGTTTAATTACGCATGGCATTAGTTATCTTCTGATGATAATATCGTGTCCCTTATTAAATGACAGTCTTCCATATTTAAATATGCGAAGATAAATGAGTTGAGTCAATTTTTCTTCTTTGTTTATCATCCGATTGTCTTTAGTGCCAAGTTTAGTGCTATCAATAACAAATTTGAAAATACTTTTAATTCGTCATGCTTCACTCTGCTTACGTCTACAAACCGTAATATTTGTAAAATACTCAATACAATTTAGTAACAAATAGAAAGAAAGTACAGATAATAATATATATGAATTACCACGTGAAGAAAGTATCTTTGTCCTTGTTATTATGGTCGAAGTACGACCACTGGACGACCATTAATTAGTAGAGGTAAAAAAGCTGTAAAATTTGTTTGTTTTTGTAGTATGTAATCTTCGGTATTATGATCAGATTTTTCACTGATAGAAAAGTATGAACATGAAAGAAGTCGTGGATGTTAGGTGATAAAAGACAAAAATACATGTTTTAACATATAACTTTAACTGAAGCTAACGCAGTTATTCTATTGCCAAGCCTCTGGCTTCTCTAAATCAACGAACTATTGTACATTGGTACTGCACTTTGAAATTATTTGTGATTGTGATGATCATTTGCTTCCGATCGCTTTTGTAAATTGTTTAAGTATCGTGGTGGAAGCAATTTTTTGGTAACACTAAACTGATACAATTCCTACATTTAAGCAAGTCATTTTCGGTCCAAGATTTGAGGGAATTTAACCCTTAAGTAATCTCAAGCAATGACTTTTTATGCCTGATTAATTTGGACATGAGCATCAAGATTTACTGCCAAAGTTTCCAACAACGGTACTCTGTATAAAACTTATTCATGTCACATCTTTGAATGCCAAGTAAAATCTGTCAATAGTTTTTTTTTTATAAATCGCTATAGTATTCAAAATACATTGGAACTCTGATGTAAATAAATACGTGGTTACGATGACGTCATAAAACAACACACTGGCCTCTAATAAGAACAAAACTGAGAGAAACATTCTTTCCGGAGTTCAATCACCACAACATAATAACCTTCCAAATATTAGCGATACCAATTAGGATGGTAATACAACTAAACCTTTATTTAAATATACGTGCGCATTCCGCTGTGTCGTTAGGGCGTGCTGCTATTCTGAAACAAGTCGATATCGCTTCGACATTCCATTCGATTTATCCAGTTCGGCAACACTGTTATATGGTTTCCTTACAAATCATGCGCCCATCGATTAATATTAAAATATAAAGCTGAACAAGGCTGCCCGGTCTCGCGGAATCCGTGTAAATTCAATGTATAAAACATATAATGAATGGAAATAATGCACACCTTGTGGTATCCGACCGGTCGGTTTACATTCACGATACAATCGAGTACATTTTTAGAAACGATCATGTGTTTGTAACATTCTTATAGCAAGCAAGTTTCCTTTTATCAAAATACGGAAGTGAGATCAATATATTTCAAAAGTATGCATTTCGTTTAAAAAGCAATAGTTAGACGGCTTGGCAATAAAACCTTTGACGGAATAGAAATAGCTCTTGAAACAGTGTAGTAAACAAAGATAGTAACAAAAATCCTTCTAAAGTGCTTGCGACACTCAACCTTTATGTACACACACAGTCCCACATATTCATAATCACAAACGCTCACAAACTTGACATTCGCATACAAACTTTCTCAAGAACACACTCCTAGCTGATGGTTTTGTATTTGTTAATTTATATTATTTTGTTTCTCCTTTTCAAATCTTATTAATGAAGGGAACGACTATTTTTTTCATATATAAATCAAAATACTGGGAAATCTCATTTGGCAGTTAGGGGATTTCTAAAGAGTGTGCTATGTTTTCGTATTATATATAATTTAAACGTAAGTAAGTGTATGAATATGTTGTATGAATAAACTATTTTTTTTTGTTTAAGCGAATTCGTCCACGCGCTACATATGATGATATTCCAAACCTCTTTTTACCCCTCAAAAAATCGTTAAGGTAGCACTAGCAACATGTCCCGCCTTCGCATAACTGCAATATGTGGCGTTATAAACGATTTAGTGCAATCTCTGTACTCTTTAACATTTACTCTTGACCAAAGTCACAGAAGCTCCGTTACCTTCCGTTCTTCCGCTGGTCTGACCGCTGGGGCGTCATGGTGATAGCTTTGCACGGTCCCAGTGTCGCCCCAACGAAAGCGGCGTGGGGTTTTAGTCCATGCGAGTCGGACATAACCCACTCTTTCCCCCGAGAGGGTGGGTATCCATAAGGAACTTCCCTACGTAAATAAAAAAAAGCTCTGTTACAATGCCACACGTAATTTAAGATTTCATTGAATAAGGGTTCATAAGATAAGAGAGGATTATATGTGGCAGAAATGAGAATGTTAAGATGAATCTGTGGTGTAACTAGAATGAATAAGATTAATAATGAGTACATCAGAGGAAGTATGAAAACAGCGCCAGTGACACAGAAGTTGAGGAGTGATAGCTGAGAGAGACGAAAGGTATGTAACTGAGAAAAGTTTTATGTATGATGACGGATGGATGGATAGGAGTAGAGGAAGATCGCAAATGGTATGGAAAGATTGGGTGAAAAATTATATGTGTATAGACGATATCAATACTTGAAATGGCAAGATGGGATAAGGGTAAGGAGATAATGATGAAGGACTAATATTCGTCAAAATAATGTCACAAATTACCGATTATTTTCTAAATTTTACGTTAACGATAATATTTATTCCTATGTGTTATCCCGAGAAGATAGGCAAAATGACTTTTCTGTAGACATTTTAATTCCGTAGTAACAACTACACACAAACAGATGAAAAAGCGAATTTGTTGTATTATACGTATACATTTATAGATGTACACTTGACTAGAATTAGGTACACAATTACTCTTTGACTCTGAAACTGAAGAGACTTCCAGACTATTATGCTTTATAGATTTTAGCGTTTGATCACAATCTTATTTGATGTTAAAGAATGACGTGGTTTGTGGTGTCCAAACAAATTATTAACTAAGTCATCATCCCTTCGCAATATTTTCACCCTAAACAATTATAAAAGGAACATACGGTTCATATTTATTGGTGTACGGTTTTGCTACAATGAACTTGGGCTTTAATTTAAGGGTCTCATCGTTTTCAAATCTTAGCGCGGTGTTAGATTTTTTTTCTAATGTGAATCTGGTTAGCTACCACTCTCAGGTGTAAAATATGTCGCTTCGTATATATAGCTGTGTTCCGACAGTTGTTATTGAGAACCAGTCCCTCTTGGCTTAGCGAGTTACTATTACAAATCACATCAGATGAGATTGTATCAAACGTTTAAATGTAAGTTACCTATTTCAAAAATATTTTATTTTGTTTTATCATTCTTTACCTACTTTTTGGCTACGGTTTAGCTCCAGGTTAATATATTTAGACCTGTCCTTCGGAAATAGTACTATTTCTCTGCACGAGAGGTACCTTTTAGTTATCTTTACCTTAGACAACGTGTATGTAATCATGATAATCGGTAGTGATAGAGCAACAAACAGACATACTCATATTTACATTTATAATACTAATTAGGATGTTTTATCTTAATTCGATCAAGAACTCACAAAAGATTACCTTGGTGAAGTAGGATTAAAACAGCCTCTTAGTTCAATTACACAGTCCAAACATAGTTTTAGTTGGCTTAATCCTAAGCTATCATCTATTTAAAAGTTTTATATAACATTTTTGGACCACAACATCTTCCTCCATCGAAAGTCAAGATGCGATTTATTTACTAGATTCTGTTGTTGATATTGTCTTAGACAGATCATCAGTCAATTTCGGTAACTACGCTTAAGAGCCAGTTTTTAGTCAGAGTATTGCTATATTTAGACGCACCAATTCGTATGTTCGATCAGGCTGTTAATTAGACAGTAAAAGCAATGTGTGGTTTTATGAAACCACGATGCAAGTGAAACTTTTTCCGATCGTAGGTATTTAACTGAAAAATTTTTGGAAATTATTCGATTTAGTGTATTAAAACCGCGTTTTCCAATTGAGTATTTTAAAAATTCAGCACAATATTTATTTTCATCATTGCATCATTTTCAAATGAGCCATGTGTGCCGCCATATTGGCCTTGGCTGCTCTGCAGAGCGTCTTTCACTTTATCCCTAGTTCGCTATCGGCAGTAATGCGACAATGCGATAGATGTACGAATACATTTGTGGCGATGTAAAAAAGTTATACTTTAATAAAATTAAAAAATCAAATTACTTTCTGTTAATATAATGCCAGTAAACAACAAAGTTTGTGAAGATGCACAGTTTGTTACTCTTTCACACAAAAAGTATTCAACGAATTTTCATAGTGATAATAATAGCTTATACATTAGAATAACATATACACTAATAATATATAACGATATTTGTATAACTATAAAAAGTATCGTGTAAGCTTGAAACAATCTGTTAAAGTTACAGAAAAATATGTAACTACAAAAGCAAAGGAAATCACTATTACATTATATATTTTGTTTTCTTTTGAACTGAATTGCTACCACCGATGAATTTTAATAAAGCCTTAATACAGTAACAATAGAATCTAAAGTGAGTAATCAACATTTAGGATCTATTCCTAACGCATGTTAAAACGATTACGCGAGATTCCGATCAGACGGGTCACAAACGTAATGCTATATGTCGCGCGTGGGAGACCGCAGTGCTATCGATTATAATGAATACGGATTTAACATCCATTAACATTTGTATAGGTTGTTTTTTTAACGGTATTAATGTCTTCGCTCATCTCAACATAAATATAAATTAGATTTAAATAAATACCTTATCAAATTAACATCTTACGAATAGTAATAAAGTCAAAATTAAATCTAATCTACTTGCTTTTTATGGAGTGCACTGTAGAATATTGTTGTATCTTTATTAAACGGAATAGAGAAACTAAAATAGTTTATATAACATATCGAGGAATACTAATTTCATCGCCACAGGATTTATGTGTATTTCTCGGCATTTGAAATCGCCTGATACATCGTGTTTTTCGTGGTGATTTTGGTTGTTACGTTCTTTCGGGAAGACGTCTTCTATCCGGCAGCCGGACTTTTACAGGCTGGCGTTATAATTTATAAATTAAGGTAGTACATGTATTGCAAAATGAAAGATTGAATTATTAGATTTAAAAATTCATCATATGTTTTTGTTTTCAACTGGTGATCACAGCCCGATCTATCATAGCTTCACCGGGCTTTGACATATACAGATGAGTCGACGATACTAACATTGCAATGTACTAGTTGGTAACAATTCACATTTAAATAACTAACATTACGCCTTCCAGTGCTTATTGACTGAATGTAATAATCGAAGTCCGGTAAGGAAATCTCAGACATATTTTTGAATTAATTTCTTAGCGTTGCAAGGGCAGAAATTGTTAAACATTTATATAAGGTAGCAATCAGGACAAACAGTAAAAGTAAAACGAATAAACAAAATACACACGTATTATTGCAATATATATTTTATATTATTTCATCACAATTAATCATTGTAGGCTTTAATCAAGCGAATAATCTAGAAAAAGTTGTACAAGGAAGAAATCGCTCGTACGGAGCGTTCAGAACCTGTATACATAGTTATATTATAAATGTGAAAGTAGCTTTGCCTGTCTGTCTGTTAGCTTTCCACGCTTAAACCGATGAACCGAATTAGATGACATTTAGAATGGAGATTGTTTGATTAGAACGATATGGGATAGTAGACTATCATGAAAATCATCCCATAAGTGGTGGAGGTTTGTAGGAGGTATTAATCATTTCTCAAATAAAGGATATACCACCATCATCATCCGCCTGTAAGAGACCCACTGCATGGCCACAGGCCTCTTCCAAAAGGAAGGTATGGGTATAATCACCACGCCGGTGCACGCGCAGTGGCGATTTCAAACTCTGATAAATCCATATTTTACATTTTCTCCATATACGGTGGTACTACAAGAATATTTCTTAGGTTCGGCTTTCCTCACGATATTTTTAATCACAGCCAGTGTTACCAATTAAAATTAGCAATGTACGTGAATTCCTTAAAAGTCGTTGGTACATGCCGGGGTAAGAACCTGTTGGCATGGGATTGATATTCCACCGGTCCACTAGACTACCACCACTACCACCACAAGAATATATAACTGATCATAATTTTACTTTTGGTAAGAACTAAATAATGTTTAAATAATATTTTTGTTCAATCAAGTTATTTCGGGTATGATTTCAAGTTTATTTTAAGTAATTATTTACCTATACATGTATATCATAGGTATATACGCTTCAGAACATGTTTACAAAAAGGTAAATTAGTAAATATTACCCCAGTAATTATTATGCATTGTGCGTAGTGGGAGGAGTGTAGATCACAAACTACGCGCTCACCACGTTTTCTTAATTATTTAATTAGTATCGAGATTGATGACAGCACGGAAAACAGACTAATCGAATTATTAATTCTACGCAGACGAAGTCGAGAATAAAAGCTTGTATGCATTTAAAAAATAATGTCGGTATGTTAAATTAAATCGATACCGCTATATAATATATATTATGTTGTAATTTAACATAGCCAGATTCGCTGGCGGTTCGTAGTCTATAGGAACGGTAGGTTAACGAGTTTTGACAATGTCTTAATTATATTTATTGCCTGTTTGCTATTATCTTGTCAATTTATAAATCCGGGTTATTGTTGTTGTTTTTCTTTTAGTGTTTTGTATATTTGTGTAGGTAATAGTATTTATGGTTATCATATATTTTTGAAGCTTCAAGTCCCAATGTAAAAATTATTGATGGTCTTATATTGACAAACCTTGCGCAGATTACGTCTGAGAAAGCATCACACCTTTTCCGTTGAAGCTGTTGTTTTCGTTTAATTGTATTCCAGTGTGTGATTTAGGCTGAGTTGCACCAAAATCGTGGTTATTGTAATTGTTAAAGTTAACTTTAACAATGACAAGACTTGCTAACAATTACATTTGCCAAAACGAGTTGCACCATCAAACATTTTGTAATTGTTAAAGTTATTAGGGTTGCTACTTCAATTAACCAATTAGTCCCTAAAATCAAAAAGGGTAACATATTTTACTTGGCTTTGTTATAAGTGTCACTATTGTTGTTCTGTGACTGTCAACAGATGTTCATTGCGCGCAAACATCACATTGCTACAATTATTTTCCTCTGTTATTTACTTTATGTCTATTTCTGTGAAGTTGTATATTGGAATTTTTGATATCAACATATTTTTATCAATGGCTAATACCGAGAAAATTAATACCACATTTGTTACCGCATTCGAGAACAGTATAATGTAAGTAGTATTGAATTTATTCAAATCTACAACAACATTTGAAAATTTCATATAAAATGTTTTTGTTTTCTTTTTCTTTGTGTGTTGTTAGTGTGTGTGTGTTCTTAGAAACAATGTTGTCTTTCTAAGACGCAAATTATCTTCAAATATACTGATTTCGTCATCGGAAGAACTATTTTCAGTTTCCAATAGGATTTCTCTTAGTAACGACATGACATTATAAAGTTTTTTCTAGTGAACTTGACAACCGATTCAAAAATTGACATTAACAATAACGCTAACCGGCCAACATGGAGCGGTAATAGTTAACGTTAAATCGTGACGTCATTTTAACCATTGTCAATTGGTGCAACCAATTTTTTGCCTAACAATAACTTTAACCGAATTTTTAACTTTAACATTGACTGGTGCAACTCAGCCTTACAGTACATATCAGCAAACGAACACTTCTAAGTTAATCTCCAGAACTAGCTGACTCCGTTTAACCATATTTTTTTTTAGAAAATTAAGGATCGTCAATAGCTACTAAACAAAAAAAAATAAGAAAAAAATCGTTCGAGGAATAGAGGAGAGAAATGTAATTAACTATCTTGTCTCTGCCTATCACTACATATTATAAAACAAAGTCGTCCGCCGCGTCTGTCTGTCTGTCTGGATGTATGCGAAAAACTTAAAAACTACTGAACGCATTGTAATGCGCTCTTCAACAATAGATAGAGTAATTACACGAGGAAGGTGTAGGTGTATAATTTGTTAAGGTTTTGTGTAAATTGGTTGAAATATAACGATAATTGTTGAAAGAATCAGAAAAAGTCAAGTCACCTGGGAGCTTCCGTCGAAAATGGTGCCTTAATTAATTATCCATTTGAGATATAACAAAACAATGCATACTGAGATATTCCTCTTTTATAGATCTACAAAAATGTCTACGATGGCATATATCTATCTAACTATACCCATCTATCTTCTAAAAATGGTCACTTATAAAGAGGTAATTTGTAAGGCTATTTAGACAGTATTAATCCTTATCAAATAAAAAACATTCGTTACCTTTAAAATTACCCAAAGCATTACGTTACCTAAAGAATTTTATGCACATATTTTTTATTATCAGGGCAGGAGAATGTCCGCTGGGCCTGCTAGTTTACATATAAAAGAAGATATAATTCTTTTAGGCATTAAAACTAGTCCAAGTCGAAGAAGAATTAAACGAAAAAATCTTTTTTTTTTTTAAATCGCTGTTATTACCGTAATATGAAATATATCAAAAAAATATAAATAATGAGTATTGTAACTGTATGTAAGGATATTACCGTTTTCTTAGCGGTTCCGCAGATCTCCTGATTGTTATGTTAGTTTAACACAATTTTTTGGTAAATAAAATATAACTTGTCAGTTGACAAGTGAGATTAGTTCAAAGGTATATATGAGTATTATAATAGTACACAGGAGCTGTTTTATACAAAAAAGGAAAAAAAAAACAAATTTAAAAATAAAAATCTAAGTTTATAGAACTCTAATTTGAGCTCAGCGTGCGACGCCGTAATTAAGCATTTTGTACACCAACACTTAGACTCGTTGAGTTAAAGATAATCCATTTTACGTAATTAATATTACATCGCTCATTTCCGACAAGTTTGACATAATTTATAAAGCCTACATTTTGAATACAAACGAGGTTAACATTGAAACAGGCCAGTCTCAATATCTCACTTTCAAAAAACGTTCACTCTGCCAGTTTTCAAGTTGGAATTTTGTCGTTTTTACAAAAAATTAATTATGATTTCGCTATTCTTTTACTAAATTCGTTTCAGAAATTTAATTCTTAAGAAGTATCGTCTTGGTCGTAAAAGCAAATATTAAAAAAATCCAAACAGGGCTGCAATTTATTCATATCCAGTAACTGACACGTTACTGATAGCTGACTAGCATTGTCTGTCTTTTTTTCTGTTTTGTGTACTAATAATTTTAGTTCCATCGCGTTTACGCTCGGAGCGCTACTAGTACATGTCGGAAGAAAAAGAAAACATTTGAACTTATTCCACAATTTTTGATAGCCATAATAGACATATCGTCTCTGATTACGTATTTCACAAGAACGATGCGATAGTAGAAATGGTAAATACAAATTATTTTGTAGTAATCTCTATTTATAAAAGAATAACTGACTGATCGTCTGATATATCATTTCACAGCTCAAATTACTGGGGTTAGGGCAGTGAAAATTTGTATGTTCCTTTTACACTGTAGGTCATAATTAAGTAAAGAGTTTTAGAAATGCAACCCCTGAGGTGGTGAAAAAGTGGGTGAAAATTTGTATGAAAATTCGCCACTGTTCCGTCAGTCAGTTATTGTGCAGATATTCCATATGTATATGGATATAAAATAATAATGAGTGCGAGGGGTCCACGATGTAAAATGCTCATATATCAAACTTCATTAAAATCTCTCTAGTAGCACGAACGTGTTTGGAGTACAACAAATATTCAGACAAACATATTTTAAATTTATAATATACCATTTTATATTACATTACTTTTCAATTGAACCCCATTTTTCATATTACATGTTTAATGTTTACTAGAGTGATAAAAAAAAACAAGAAGGCGTTGACACTGTCCCATTGTGAAATTATTTTGAGACTAACTGTTGCCCGCAGCTCCGCATGCGTTTTTTTTATAATTGTAAATTACTTCTTATAAGATCAGCTTGTTAGTGAAACTTCCGTGAAAATTGGTTCAAACGTTTTGGAGATAGTACTGCAAACAAAACCATGGATAAAAGTTAGTCCAAAATAAAAAAGCTTTAATTAATTTTTATAACGTTAGCTATTTGTCAATGAAAGTCCCATGAAAATAGGTCTAATCGTTTTGGAGATAGTACTACAGATGAAGTCACGGATGACAGCTAGTCTAAAATAAAGTAGCCTATGTCAGCCGCTGTCATTTTAACTATCCGTCAGTGAAATTTCTGTCACAATCGATCCAGCCGTTTCGGAGGTTACCCGGAGCATACAGACAGACAGAGAAAAAATTTAAAAATTGTATTTTCGTTATCAGTATCGTGTATACGTTCATATTCAATCAGTAAAAAGTCGTTATTTTGATATTACATACAGACACTTCATTTTTATTATATGTATAGATAGATTATGATGTCACAAACAATACAATTACGGATGCTTGTAGTCACATTTACGTATTTATAAAATTGTATAATTTTTATATTGTTCACAATTTTTTTTATTGTGTTTTGTCTAAACCCCCTAATTATATCAGTAAGTTCATCCCCACATATTGTACCTAAATATCTTATATACATGTCTCGCTTTTCAATGAAAACCGATTCTCTGTTACAGTTGTGGGCATAATAAAAACATACATAAATAGGTCAGCAGAAAAAAAAGCGCTATACAAAACCGAACTCGACTTTACTAATTTACTCATTTATTTTGATAACATTCTTTCTATTCAATTATTAAACCTAATGCAGTATACGTTTTTAAATTCATTCAATTATAAAAAACTAAAAGGAACTTTGTATGAATGGTTTAGTCACGTAACTGTTGTGAGTCATATTGTTTTGATATTTTGTAATCTCGTTTGGTATAATTATGAAAAACTTGTTTACATGTTTCGACTTTTTTAGTACACGCTAGCCTTTAGCCCTTGGGTATAGTACTTTTTTCTGGACGAAAAAAAGAGTGTTTGTATTTTTATATGCACGTGAGACTTTGTACTTCTTTGACGTGAATAAAAGACACAATCGTTTCACACATTTGAATTAAGAAAATAATACGTAGCATAAAACGAAACGAAAGAGATGAATAAAGGCTAAAAAAATATTTAAAGGAATTGTTTTATATACTATTCCAAATTAAAATGTTTATCAATTAATTTCATGACGTGTTACATCGGCGGATGGAATTTCTGTTTCGTGCAAAAACTCACTCTAAACAATCTCTCATGACATTCCAACAAGAAGTTTAACTTCAAAAACAATCAAAACACAGGCCATGTTACATTATTGTAATAAAGTATTATAAATTATACCTCATTGTTCTATGTTCATTTAAGCTTGTTTCTACATAATTCATGATACATTTAATCTACAATGTAATCTTAATTTTTTATATTTCAAAATAAGATACAGCTAATTTTATTGATGATTTCATCTGTCATTAGTTTGTAGGAAATAATTCGTTGACAAAAACAAAAATGCATTTGATAAAGATGCGTAGATTATATAGAAATACTTGTCATACAATAAATTACGATAATCCATAGGTAATACGTTAATTATTCTTTATTCGGTGACCTTTTAAGGTGTACGTAAAAAATGTGACTAAAATTCAAAAGAATTTAAAAGGAATAAAATACTTTTAAACTCTAAATTAAATATTGTAATATCTCCACCATCACATATAGATATGGTTGAAGTGATAAGCATTATTGATATTTTTTACATGGAAATATCTAGAATGGAATCTGGACAAAAAATATAAGCGCGTGTTTTTGTATTTCACAGTATCGGTGTACGATACGACGCCGACAAGTTGCTCTACAAAACATTTTTTTTCTTTATCTTGTTTTATTTAAATTACCTCAGTTTTTAAATTTCAATTAGATACCTGTAGACGGGAGGCAAAAAACTATGAGCCCGTCGCGTCGGGTCCGTTCGCGACACATGGAATATGCCCTTGGCATTCATGTTCATAACTATATGGCGATCATTTACTTCCGTATATGGGTGTTTTGATTTGATCTCTTGTTCCTTATTCTAAAAACGTACTATGCCCGTGATTTCTCTCGAGTCAAGTATTGAACTAGGTTCGTTTCTCGGAGTGGAACTCTCGAGGACGCTGCTAGCGCGATACAGTGACACTAAAAATGTGCACTTACTAGCTTAACACACACAACACAGATCACCCTCTCATACGTGCACATACACAGGTAGGTACACATATGGTGGCAAGATTTATTTTTTCCTCTTGTTTTTCAAACACCTTTATTTTAAGTTTAGCCGAGTACAAAATACATGGTTTGAGTTCCTTATTAACTCATATATGTATGATTAGTTTACCTAGTTGAGCTTAGTAATATACGCGTTGTTGCCTCGAAGGCAACAGCTCAAGCACAGGTTCATCCACTTTGGTACCCTTGAGCTTGTGATGTCCACTAGAGACTTATAAATTAAGGCTTCGACTATTGATTATAGAATCAAAAAAATAAAGAAAAAAATATTTCCATTTTTTTTCTTAATTACACTGAAGCACGTCGATAGTTACTAACCAAGAAAAATTATAAAGAAAATCGATTGACGAATGGAGACAAAAGGTACCGTAATTATATTTTTGAGCCTATATATGTGTCAATATTTTTTAAAGTGGTTAAACATAACGATAGGTGTTAAGTAAGTTAAAAGAATCCTACAATGTGGAAGTTATCTCGTCGGACCTTTCATAAATCAATATTATCATTTATAAAGGCAAAAATAGAGGTCATGTCGCAGGCAGTAATAGTAGGTAATTTAAATTGTAAACAATTATCTACTGCATTATATTTCTTAATATTTGATGGCTAGAATATACTATTGCATCTGAATTTACTGTCTAGTAAAATTGTATGGGTTTAATGACTTATAACTTTTTTTTTACATGTATAACCTAGTGCAAAAACAGCAAAGCAAAAAGCAATATAACCATAACAAAAACCAACCCAGATAAAAACATAAAAAAGAAGACTCATGTGAATCTGTTCGTTAGTTTTCAAGTTACTAACGGACTACAGATAGAGAGATGTTTCCTTTATAATGGGCAAGGATATATTAAAAATAGTGTAATTTAACTAATCCCCTTTTTGCATTCGGGTCGACGATCGCGAATAAATGATATGGACGCGTTAAAGAATTGACCTTCTGAGCTTAGGAACCTTTTTGGTACGTGATCTATGATCACTGCAGTTTGAATTCTTTGGCGTTAAGATTCTTCAAGAATTTTAATGAGAAACATAAATAGTGATAACATTCGAAGATTAGACAATGATGTCACTTTAAGATTTGATTATAAAACTAGCAAGCGCCTATAACTTTATCTGAGACTGTATCAAATTATATTTATAAAAACATTTATTCTCGTAAGTACTCCTTATAACATCAGTTATCTACCAGTGAAAGTCCCGTCAAAATCGGTCCAACTATTGTCTTTCTTTTGTAATAAGAGAGTTCATATCCATTCTGTAAAAACTGTTATTTTGGCATTACCTACAGACACTTCATTTTTATTATATGTATAATTAATTAATGGAAAAAAGAAAGTTATGTTTTTAGTAGTATGTTTCTACGTGCACAATTTTCTCAGAAGACACATAACTTATTTTTATAGTTATTTTACTGAGACACTCTATATCCACTTATGAAAATATTTAATTATATCAAATACTAGCAAGTCCGGCGGACGTTGTCTTGCCCTGATAATAAAAAATAGCATGAAACGCTTAAGGTAACTAATATATTTAAACTGATTTTTGTTAATACAATTTCCATCTAAATAACCTTCCAATTACCTCATTTTATATGACCATTTCTTAGAAGATAGATGGGTGTAGTAAGCTATCCTTATAAGATATGTATATGCCATCGGAGACTTTTTTGTAGATCTATAAATGAGGAATATCTCACTATGCATTGTTTTGCTATATCTCAAAAGAATTAGGCAGCGTTTTCGATGAAAGATCCCAGACGGCTTGGCTTTTTCCAACACTTTCAACAATTATCGTTATATTTCAACCAGTTTACACAGAACCTTTACAAATTGTATACATAAACCTACCTAATGTATTACTCTATCTAGTGATGAAGACCGTATTATAATCCGTCACATAGTTTTTGAGTTTATCGCGAACATACAGACAGACAGCCAGACGCGTCGGACGACTTTGTTTTATAATATGTAGTGATTACAATATCATGAATTCTTATAATAATAATAGTAGTTATTTGGTGTTGATTTTTAACGAGTTAATATTTACGTGTTCTCGTAATCCTACATCTTGTTTTATTAATTGAATGAGCAAATTGGTAAAAAGGTAATCATTGATTCCTACCTACTATTTAAGCAATTTATTTAAGTTAATTTAATTTAAATTTTTCTCGTTATCTACGCCTTGTTTAATTATAATTCTTTTACAAAATTAATTATGCATTTATTTAAAGGTTAAGAACATTCTAGAACTTATTATTGCACTTTGCGCGCGGGTGTATTTATTATGCTACAATTAATTAACCTGAAAGGATAACTGTACAAAATTAGTAAGTGTTTTAATCAGCTTGGTAAACTGTGACGACCTACATTCGAGTGAAGCGGTTAAATAAATGGAGAAAATAAAACACCTTATAAGTCTTTTACTAAAGTTTAACAATAAAGAACGAGCGTCGATATTGTCGGTATAAATAATGTGATAAAATCAATACGAATTGCATCGACACGGGCGACTTTATTGTCGTATCTTATTCCGTTATCTGAAACGGAATATGTCACATAATGCTCCACAACTGATATTAAATGTTAATTCCTTTTGTAACATATTTTCTATATTTGAAAGTAATATGTTATGTTATTAAAGTTATTCTTCTTTTGACGCGTTTGGGAAAAAAGTATGAGGCTGAATTTATACGATACGTGTGCATACCACCAACACCTAAAAGCTACACCATGAAGTTGGTTGGTACTTTTATCTGTCAAGTTTTTGTGAGAACTGATATCTATATTCAAGGCAGTTATTTAAATATATATTGTTCTACAAGACGTACTTTATATCAGGGGAAATAAATATTGTATTTATGCGTAAACACAATATTATAAATATACATGTGATTTTATATTAAATATGGTGATGAATGATAATTTATTGTGATTATTCCTGATAATATTTTTTTTATATTACAAACTTTTTTAAGTGAGCCTATAAATTTAAGGTTAACTGTCTGCATGTATTGTTTTTGTTTTGTTTACATTATATATTACTAGCGGCCCGCTCCGGCTTCGCACGGGTATAAAATATATAACCTATGTCATTCACTGAAAAAATGATTAAAATCGATCCAGTTTTGATTTATTCATTACTGCCCGTGGCCCGCACGCGTTAAATTTGGAGTAACCGCAAAAATAACAGTATTTCTCCACTATTTAATTTATGTTATTATACATATAAACCTTCCTCTTTAATCACTCTATCTAATAAAATAAACCGCATCAAAATCCGTTGCGTAGTTTTAAAGATTTAAGCATACATAGGGATATAGGGACGGAGAAAGCGACTTTGTTTTATACTATGTAGTGATTATTTGACAAATAGTTTATTCTACTTCTTTTCGCTTACTTGATTTTCTATACAGATATGTAGAAATTTAATTTCAAAGCCTTTTAAAGTTAATTATAATGTTCTAATTAAAACGTTATCAATTGCATTGAATGTCTTTTTTAAGCCAACGAAATAAAACTCTTACATGTGTACACAAGTGCACACATACGTATTTTTTAATCGACGCATTTAAATATAATCTGAAAAAATAGATCTAGATCTAGTCTATATCTAAATACTTATATTAATAAATATTCAATTCTGTTTGTACATTTTTTCGCCATATTGTATGATATATGTTTATTATTTATTACTCGTCCGTCTGTTTGTATGTCCGAATTAACACAAAACGGTTTTACCGATTCATGTATCTTCGTACGTGGGAAGCTGTTATTTCTCAATTGGTAGGGTTAAAGTATTATGAAAATACTTTTAGAAATCTTCAAAAATGGTTTCTTTTCACTCAATCGACTTTATTTATGTTGTATATAAGTCCTTCAAATGTCGAATACTACTTTTAGAAATAGTGAAATAAATATATAATTCAACTTCAACTAAATTTTGTACTCGGAAGTATATATCATTTCGTGATTTAAAACCTATAGGAATTATCAATGATAATGTTAGAAATTGGAAAAAATTAAATTCCAGTAATAAAAGCCTAAGAAAACTATAGATAATCATTTTTAAAATTGTAAAATACACCTATATTCATTTTAAAAGAGACTATTTTTATACGTACGCTCGTGATAACTTACATTTATTTAATGAGAATGTAAAAAAAAATCTTACACATTTTAACAACGTTGAACCGATTCTAGAGATCAAGAAAAGACAAAGTTAAATATTGCAAATAAAAGTTTGAATAAATATCATATATTAATTACATGCGTAATAGTATTATAGCATATTTAAAATGTTTTTGATATTGTATGTTAAACTAAACTTTTTATCAATTAACTAAATTTATATTATTTTCCATCAGCGCGCTCAACTTCTGTTTCTAGTAAAATTATAGAGGTATGTCGTTCTGTGTGCATCACGCAAAAACTACTCTATAGATTTTGATTCTTTTTTAGTTTTACTTCTTAGACTTAGGTCTTTATCTAAAAAAGATATCTTTAATTAATATACAGTTACTAATGTTTCATAATTTACGGCTTGTATAGATAGGTATTAATCGTTCAGTTTTGTGTATTATCTTGCTCTGGAGAAGTATGCAAGCGGTAGTGCGTATGCGCAGGAGTGGGTAAATAAACGAATAATTTTTGCTTTCAATTTCATTTGTGTTTTATTTCTGTACATAATATATATTATTAGTATAATAAACAACGCAGACGAAGTCACGGGTATAAACCAGTTGTAAATAAGTATTACAAAAAGAGGGTACAACCTCGAGAAAAAATGTACAGTCGAGAACATAAGATATTTGGTTTATGCCCCACCTGTGAACAATTCCATATAAATATGCAAGCGAAAAAACTTAAACGAATATATGTACTCGTAAACGTTTTAAACATTACCATAAATTGAAACCGATAATTTATTAACATAAATTAAAGTAGCCGTTGAGATAAGGGAAACGATTCCCAACATGTTCGGGAATTAATAACTATTTCATAATATGTATTGATAAAGTGCTTATTTATACGAAATATAAAGTATACGTAGTTATTACCAACTGATGTAAATAAATATAAAATGAAGCGTAAATAGTAATTTAAAATTAATTATCTTTGTATTTTGCAGACAGACTGTTAATGACTAGACATTTTGATACATACGACGAGAAAAGACGTTCTGATACTTACGATGAGAAAAAGGTACTGAACTATATTCGCTTGCTTATATATAGATTTGGAATCAGGAAAAAAGTATAACTAACGGTATTTTTTGTTCATCTATGATCCTCTTTCATCAAATTACACTTAATCGAAATGATTTAGACGTCGTTCGCTAAAGGCGTAGACTTTTCGAGGTTTACCCTACTCCCGATTTCCTGAAAATTGTTATAGAATAACATAACAGCGTAATTTATTATTGCTATATATAGACGCTATTCCAGTCTATATTTAAGGACGTCTAGAAATAAGTGGTCTGTGTATTTTAATAAATTCTTGTTTACGGTCATTTTTCACATTATTAACCAATGGCTATTTTTCTTTAATTACTACTTTAAGTTAATAAGTACATCATAGTCCAATTGGTGACTGTCACTGGAAACTTGATGCCCTGATACACAGGCTTTGTGATATACAGCGTGGTAATACGTCTAGGTAAATGCTTAGGGATACACTTGTCATTATTTTGGATTTACAACCTGTGGCGAAGGCTTGTCAGGTTCTTTCACTGTGTATAATTATCTTCTTCTTGTATACGTCTTTACCTATTCAGCAGAATATATCATATACCACGAAAAAGCTAACTCGATCTTGAAACATCTCGAGGTGTTATCATACTATTGGAAAACTCTACAATTAGCAACCAACGGTAGTGTACAAATTAATAGGAAGAGGTAAGGTGCTGTAATGACATGTAGGTTCGCAGAACACGCACGCCTTAAAATCATATCGGTCTGAGCAACGTAAATAAAAAAACAGTTTTTAAGTATGGCCTGCCTCGAAATTTCCTCCTTCCTTTAAAGGTTCTCGGTTTGTCTTGAGTCAATTCTAAAATATTCTCGAAATTTCAATTCCTGGTTTTTATTGGATAAACACCTATGTTTATACGTCCTAACGTATTAAAACTTTTCGGAACTCTTTGGCTTTAAAATACAGTTTGTTTCATTTATTTCTGACTTTTTTTTACAATTCGGTTCCCTGTTAAATATAGCATATACACATTACCATGGATTTAACACGTGAAATTTTCTTAGTATAATATACTACAATTTTAAGTGTACATTGACACCTCAACAGAGTGTCACTCGCCTTTAAACTACTTATGCCAATGAAGCATTATTCTGCACTATTTTAGAATTCCAACATGGTCGTGATAACCTTAGTGACAAGCTACGCTGATGGTTCTCCATCTACTACTGTGAATAACGCAAATATTGATGCTGTACGCTGTATGATCGAAACACACGGGCCTGTGCACTACCATGAGATTTGGGCATCCTTAGGCATAGGTATTAGTCAGATACAATAAATTCTACTAATACATTGGGGTGTGAAAAAACTGGGTTACCGATGAATCTTTCACAATTTAACTGAGGCTCAAATAGCTCTCTTGGTGCAATGTCACGCTTACCAGACTCAACGAAGGAATGTCGAATTTCTTGGACATGGAATTACTACTAAGATCCGAAAACAAAGCCACAATCGACTGTTTGGGTCTTTCCAGGTGAGCGGAAATCAACCAAAATGGCGACTGTTCAGTCTACTGCTATGCGAATGATCGATACGTTTTTTTAAATAATACTGGACACGTGTCTACTATCGTTTGAAGGATCGTCGTTAAGTAGATAGCGATTGGCACACGACCATTTGTTTACTGGAAGCTATTGCCAAACATTTTAATCGTGCACCATGACAATGCCAACTCTAAAATGGCCAGGCAGACAAACGATATTTTGAAAGGAAAAATTAGAGACCCTTCATAGACATGACACCATGCGATTATTTATGTTTTTTTTTAAAAATCAAGAATTATTTACGTGGTCAGCAATTTTTAATACCAGAAGAGGCTTTTGAGGAGTATATAAAAAACATGTTTCCGATGTCATTACGCAGAAATGGCATAAATGTTTTACAAAATTAGTTTATTTGTATGAAAAAGTGCATTGATGCTAAGGGAGAATAATTTGACAAACAATAAATTGCTTTTGACCAGTCAAAGTATTTTTTTCATATTCATTCCGAACGAAAACTTTCAATGCGCCCCACGTATTAGCAAGCTTTAGTCCGACGCGACGATGTACAATTTTATCCTGGCCGGAAAAAAGTTTTACAGACTATTCTATAACTGATGAACTTTTATGAAGAGTAGTGTTACAAAAATTAATAAAAATTGACTCTGTAATAAGACATAATAACAAGAGTGCGCATTATTACTCAAACAATAATGCAGTAGGTTCCATAATTATCACTCCCATGATACTCAAAGTTATTTCTATGATTTTCTTATCAAGTTTCTCGAAGCGATAATGGATAGGCGATTGAGGGTCGCAACGATGTAATTAACTGCAGCTGCGGAACAAAAATAATAAAAGTATTAAGTTAGATACACGAGCCAATTCGACTTTTCTCAAACTTTCTTTGAAACGAGTGTGTAAATGGACTACAGATGACTAATCACAATCAAGATCTAATTTTAGCGAATAAGAATCAATGACCGAAAATCATACAAGAGATTACTACGACCATGATATTGTGCGATCTCTAAACAGTGTCGGAGTGTATACAAGTGCGTATACATTGATATCACATTTATGTTTGAAGAAGTACACGACATTTTACTTACCCACGGGCGTAAAAATGCATGTACAATTTTTCAATCATTTCCTGTACCTGCCAATTATCGTATGAAATCGATGGACAACGATTATGTTTATTTGTGAACGAATCCTATAAAACCCGGTCGTAATAAATTGTCGGAGCGTGCTCTTCATTAATCATCTCGTCGTGCCGTTCGTTTGTATAGTGAAATCATAAGTGGAAGTCGTTGCCCAAAAGTGCATCCGCTGTGACGGATAAAAACTGAATTTTAATGAGCGCAATAACGAAAATATGTCGCCGGTTCATTTATTCTGTTATTCGTGAAATATTACATACACGGTGTTCGGAACGTGTTCGAAGTTATTAATTTCTTTGTATGGCGTGGTTGTACTTTATTAATTCAGAGCATAATAGTAATTTCACTTAGTAATATGTTTAACTACATCATAACTAAAGATATGGAAAATTCCAGTTTGTCTGTACGCGTAAACATTTTGTCCGATTTTGAAGGAATTTTTTGTTTGGACTTACGAGGACACCTCGTTAATTTTTAACTATAGTTGATCCCTGTAGGTGGCTTTGTTGTCGAGATCGAGAACTCTCTGTTTTAATTTTCGATCAATTTTTTCATTATATAATTTTTTTTACAAATAATATTTTTATAAAATAATGTAAACTATAGAATTTCAAATCTTTCACAATTAATCAATATTTTTTCATTGACAAGACAACTTCTGCATAACGGTTTTGTTATTTATCATTATAGATAGATACGAAATTAAATTTGTCTGCCTGTCTATTTATTGCATTTCTACGACTAAGCTTTGAAATGATCACAATAAGAGTTTGTAGATAGTTATACGAACCTAGAGAAGAATATAGAGTAATCTTCGTGTCGCGGAACTCGCGGAGTTGCGGCGAAATCTAGTTTCTAATATAACCGTATTAGCAATACATCCACTTTTGCTTTTAATTAGAAGTAGGTACCTATTATATTTTCAGTAGGTCAATTCACATATTACGTTCTTTTATGTCAGCGATTCCCAAATTTTAACAGCTACAAAACAACATTTTGTTTTTAATTAAAACTCTATTGAATAATAACACTGGAATCTGAATTATGAATAAAATATCTTTATCAATATTATTGCAATAAGCTAAATTAATACATGTAGCGGTGAAAGTGTTAACCCCTGGACTGTCTAAAGTCATAAGGGTTTAAACTCCATACAAACGAATGTAGACATTATGATGCACTGGTCAACAGGCTGCTGGCAGCATAAGTTTAAAAAATAGCATATTTATTACAAAATTAGAAAAACTTGAACAATAACAAATTTTGTAATGTAAAATTATAATTTAAAAAATATGGCTAAATATATAAAAATATCATCAACTATTTTGAGATCGGAGTCTTACAAAATCAGCCGATGACTCAAAAAGGAAACGCGGGCATCGTTTATTCCATACAAACGAATTCCTCCACCTTTCCCTTTGATAAAGGAACTACAGCAAATATCTTATACCATGCAATTTATATCTATCACTGCCACGTTCTTATGTTTTGAATTTTCCTATAAATTAAGTATTAGAAGAACTAGGAGCCTTCTAAAAGTTCTACAATTGTCCATTTATGACACCTTCAGACATTCAGCAAACAAATGTGTCGAATATAATAAATCAAATAAAATATGCAGATACAGACAAATTCCCTCTTATTTTAATTTTTAAAAGGGAACTAAAATGTCTTCTGTTTTAGCAGAGGAAACAAGAGAATACATGATTTTACCTTTTTTACATAGGTGTATTCCATCCGAGACGTAGTTAAATTACAATATAAAACTTGATAAGAGTAAAACACAGCCTAGCGCCACCTAGTGACGAGTTATAGAAACATTGATAGCATACAAGTTTTATTTCGTGAAACGACAATAATGTCAACTTTAATACTGACCGGTCAAGTTTATTGGCCCCAGATATGTTAAGATATATTTATAATTCAAGATAGATAGTTTGCTCTTGAGCGTTAAAGTTATATGATCTAAGCGACCTGTCAAGGCCGCTAGTGTTTTGACCTAAACGCCTACAAACAATATATGGCAGTCAACGCCCCTAATTCTCCATCTTGGTTTATTTGAAAGGCGCGAGCGTTTTATTCTCTGGTTGTTAGAAGATCGTCCCATTAATATCTCTGTTGGTAATATATGTAACTGTAAAATAATTCATACTTGTGAACCTCGAAGTTGAAATTGGACTATAATTCAATGGTTTTTAAAAAAATATGGGCTTTTTCAAGCACAATAGCTTATCAATGTTCACTCAACAAAAAATATGTAAAGAAAATCAGTTGAGAAACAAAGAAGAAAGATGTACTTATCTGTTTTATATCTGCTTATTTATATATAAAAACTAGTGGTCGTCTAGGACAAATTAAACTTAAATAAATGTTGTTTTCATGTTTCACGTCACTATTTGGATGGGTGACCGCCTGGGAATCCCGTGTGACCTTGGATTTTTGTTATATTTTTATACAGAAGTTTTCTTTTCTTTCGTGTGGTCATAAGTACACGATTTTTTTAAATTAATGATAATTATTAATATTGCTATTAATTCTACTACTATAATAAACTTCAAACCGTTTTAAAACTTGAAAAATATATAAAGCGCGTTTCGATTAACATTCATATGTAGTGAAAAACAATTGAGATCGTTAAAACATAAATATCCCGTTGGTTTTAATACTGAAGTGATCTTTAAACAGAAATTGACTAATCGTTAATAATTAAACAAAATAGCCTGTACTCCGGTGAATCTGTAGAGGCCAAAGTGGCAACAGCGTATGTCAGTTCGAAAAATAAATAAATTAAAAACGAATAAAAATATGTAACATTAAATCATTGTATTATATACGGAAAGCAGCGCATTATCCATATAAGTAAAATATTATATTATATATATGTTTAAAGGAAAAAAGCAAACATACAGTCCTATTCAAACTTTTTGACCGCTCTGAACATACATGTGCACACACATATTTAAGTATAAAACATATTATATATCATCGAGAACATTTCAGGATAAATAAATACAAATATTAGATTCTTTAAATAATATTTTACCTTTGTTCTGTATTAAAATATTGACTACATTATACACAAGCCCGAACTTACGTCTATATTCAGAACGGCCAAAAGATTAACGGGAAGTGTACCTGTAGTCGTATACACAATTTTGTTTGATCGCCGTTACAATCATTTTTCCCGCTACCTTTTATGAATCGAACTCATAGTAAATATGGAAATAATTGTCATTATGTTAAATAAAATTCAACGTTATTATTAGCACATTTAGAGCTAATTTGAAGCGATGTCATAAATGATATTGAATTGTTCGGGTTAAAATTCAGTCATCCATTATATGCAAATGATTCTCCTTAATGGTGTCGTCAGTTTAAGCTTTTAAAGTGAAAAACGTGTGTACAATAGTGATTTAGTAATACACACTTGAGTCACGCGTGATTGGTTTTTTGCCCTTTGTCTAGTGTTGATTTATATTTGACTTTTACATTTAACAAATTTCGCACCGCGGGTTCACCTTCATTAACACATTCAACGTAACGAGTGGAGGGAGAAAACCTCCTTAAAAAGTTGCCGTGGGAGAAAACCACGTAAAAAAGTTACGGGTGTTGAGGAGACAACCTCGTTAAAAAACAGACGGGAGGCCTTCGTGCGGAGGGAGGTAGAAACCCTCGTTAAAAAGTTACCGTGGGAGGAAACCATGTTAAAAAGTGACAGAGGGACGGCCTTTGGGCGGAGGGAGAGGGAGAAAACCTCAAGAAAAAGTTACCGTGGGAGGAAACCACGTTAAAAAGTGACAGAGGGGAGGCCTACGGGCGGAGGGAGAGAGAGAGAAACCTCGTTAAAAAGTTCTTGTGGGAGGAAACCACATTAAAAAGTGACAGAGGGGTGGCCTTCGCGCGGAGGGAGAAAGAGAAAACCTCGTTAAAAAATCACCGTGGTAGAAAACCACGTAAAAAAGTTACAGGTGGTGGTGGTTAAAGGGGGTGACTCCTTGACTGCCAAACCGGACCAAGGAGGGAAGGGGCTGGGGACCTGACTTTCCATTGCACATTGGTTCGGTAGACGGATAGGCAGCTTAACCGGGCTGTCGTCGCGGTCAGGGCGTTCGCGCTGGGCCTTGTCGCTGGGGTGGCATGGTGCTTGCTTGTTCGATCCTGTGCCACTCCATAGCGCGGCAGACGGTATCTTGTGGGTTTTTTTAGTCAGTAAAAGTCTGACACCCCACAGCTCCCCAGGGCTGTGGGTGTCCAATGAAGGATTTCTTCCCACATAAAAAAAAAAATTAACGTAACGAAGAAATCATAAATTAGGCTTGAAACTATTTAATTCTGAAAATTTGTTTTTTTGTCAGAAATCTACATGGGCCCTGAATTTTTGTATAGTAAATAACACGAACAAGAGAGCTATTTAATTAATTCCATTCCTACCTTTCCACCACCAAACAACACGCGCTGGGCTTTGGAGCCACAGTTTTACGGTAAATTATATCTGGGCCGGAATTAAAAAGTCGGCATCGTCTTACTTTTGTCGTAACGTGAAGTTGGGGAACAATATCCCGGCTATAAGATGGAATTCTTCACGTGCAACGTGACGAGACATTTATGCAGTTCGGCATGACAACGGCGACTGGTGATGGATGGTCTGTCTCTCGGTGGACGCCGTTATTTTTGACTTGTACTGTACTTACATCAAGCATAGAGCAGGGACTTTGTCATGTTACAATAGAAAAAATAACACAAGCGAATCCGCGAAGAAAAGCTCGTCAACTGTATATAAGATTTCAGTTACCAATTAAATTTATGTTAACTGTTAAAATACTATAATACAGTGTCGAGCAGCATTTTGATAACCTGTTATGAATTTTATTTCCATATGGTCTCATTGCTATTTTTAATCGTAATTAAATCGTGGAACCATTGTTCTACCGAAGATATAAAAACTATTGAACCCATCGATTAAAGTTAATTTACCGGTTAAAATAATTGGGGAAGTAAATGTCGTTGCATACGTAACGTGCTTTGGCCCTTATGCGACTTGGACGTGAGTAAATGTTGTCCCGTCCGAATCACGTGGTCGTGTCCCGTGGTCGTGTCCCGTGGTCCCTCCTTCGTCGCAATTGCGCCTATGCGACAGTCACGTATGTGTGTTCTATTTATTGAAGAGTCACCGATAGCAGTGAAAAGTGAGGTACCGGGCTACGTACTATTTTTTGGAAACTTTGAAATAATTTACTTATATAGACAAAACTATATTTTGAGAGTAAACTAGAGTTATATTTATTTTGCCAAATATTGACTTGTAAATAACATGCATATATTTATTAATAAGTGAATAGACAACTTTGTACGCATATTTTTAAGCACGCCGCGTATGAATTGGTCTAAAATTTGGCATAGTTAACGTTCATATAGAGAAGGACTGGAAAAAGATAAAATGTATATATGCGTTACAAATACATTCTATAAAATTAAACATTAATTGTTTATATTCTATAATGAATATCAGTCACATGAGAGTGAAACACATATTCATCTGCGTTGAAACAATCGCTCTGATTAGATATTATCACTAAATTTCATGCATAAATATGTATTAGTACACGCTCGTAGCCGACGTAATAAAAGAAAATTAAAAAAAAAATGTGTACATAGATTTTTCTGACAAAAGCATCTTGATACCGCCAAACTTATATAATCAATGACTTATGGACGAAAGTTACAAATAGAAAAAAAATTGTGATCATTTTATTCGCAGTAGGAGTGAAACTTTCAAAGAGTGATGAAATATTTTTACGAATTCATATAATACGTAGATGTACACACACGTACTAATTACATGTAAACTTACGCCCGTACAATGCTCGTTCCAGAGTAAGTATTAGTTAGTGTAAAATACAATGAAGAGACCGCGAATAAAATAAACGCTGTATAATGTATTACATCTCATACGGGGCTAATGAAGTTTACAGTTCAAAGTTCATTTCAAGTTGAAAATATTTGATTAATTAAAGTTTACCTTCAAGAATTAATGAAAGATTTCGATTCCGTTCTTGTCCTTTCCTGATACGGGGGTACAACATGTTACATGTACGTCGACCTTTATTTTCAATCTCTCTGATTGTTAATGGTAAAGCCATTAATTTAATATTAAGTTAAAACATCTGTAGACATCAATCAAGATTACTTATATCCTTGTTATTGTGTGTTGAGTGACAGTGTAAGTGAGTGGGAGCGAGATTAACGAACGTCATGTTGCGGCGTCTGGATTATGTCATTCGATATGTCATACGAAAAGTTTTCCTCAATTCTCTTCTTATTAATTCGATATGAGTGGTTTATAATCATGGTCGGTTTGGGATAATCTGATAGGTGCTTACTGAAAGCTAATTGAATGATTTTATAGTTTAAAGGTTTTAGTGTTAACCACATTCTCACCTGATGTCGAGTGAGGATGTGGTCCATGATGGTATCATGCTAAACTCTAAGCTCTAAGCTCTCAAGCGCATATAACTCCCGGAACACACCTACATGTACTTAGCGACAGATTTTCAACTTAAGGATGATAACTAACCAGACGGGTGTTCGAAAAAATCCACGCTACAATGGACACTATGGGATGGCATGGTATTGCACTGTGATTTAAGTTAAGCTCTAGATCATTACAAGGATTCGTACTTACGTCGTTCGACAGCATATCTGAATACCTTACCACTAGAACATCATGACTTCAAAATTAAAATTTTTCGTACTTGTTACACTCAAGTTATTATTATTTTAATAACTTATTATACTTACATAAATAGAAAAATAGTGATTCATTGGAAAGAACAATATTCTGGAAGGCGTAGTAACATAAAGGTTGGAAAATACTGATTTATTTGTAATCAGTTCAAGCTTTGAATGTTAAAATTTCAAATCGTATCACCACTTGATTTAATAATCAACATTATTGTTTTAAAAGTTAATAAAGAAGTATATAAATTATTAAAGAAAAATGAAATAACCAAACAGTTATTCAATTTATATACTAATGCTAGTTTTAACCACGGCTCCTAACACTTTTTATACATTTGTAACTTTCGAAGATACATAAGGGAAATCCTCAAAATCGAATAGGAAATGTACAGTGATTGAAATATTGGTAGATTTATGACAATCCAAGACTAGCTAGATACCTACCTAACTATGGTTAAAAGCCTGATAGATTTATTAGATGAAAAAATTTGTAGTCGGTTTTCTTTTTTGTTAACATTTTTTGTTGGACTGAAATATACTTTCTGTATACAATGTTTTATTGAAAACTGTTGAGATTAAAGAATCACGATGCAAGTGATTTCTTTTTTATCGCGCTCCCATGTTGGCCTTAGCTGCTCTGGCGAGCGCCTTTCACTTTACCTCTACTCCGTGGCCGGCTGTAATACGACATACGATAGCTGGACGACAAAATATGATGCGATGTAAAAAAGTTTCACTACAAAAAATATTTATTTTAATTTGTTTCTATTTCTAAATGCATTTTATATAATAAATGAATACATAAATAAATACGAGGATACAAATTCACACGCTGCCAAAGCCTAATATTATGGTAACTAAACTATTGGTAACTGTATATATAAATAGAATATAACCGGCCGCCAGCGACTTCGTCTATGATTATTTCTTTAAAAATGATAATTCCATATATTATTTTAGTCTAACTCTAACGTTATATGCAGCAAAAGTCGAGATAATTGTCAGATGACAAGATTTTTTTCAAACTTACTCGCCACTTAGCGTTACATTTTGACCAATTGAAATCAGTATCTTTGTAATCTTTAAAACTAAACCTAACTAGTATTATAAAAGCGAATGAATGTTTGTTATACTTTCACAACTTAACTATTCAATTGGCCATCATTAAATTTGCGTACATACACGTTGTTGGGAACTGTGATCTTTTTCTTTTAAAAGGAAATAGGAAGCCATTCATCCACAAAAAAATGCCGTTTCCAATGGCTTGAAAAATATGTTTTACTACATTAATGCGAGCGAAGCTGCTGGAAAATCCTAGTGTATACAATTATAGTATATGAGTGCACGTATAAGGAAGGGTTAAACAATACCTCATAATAAATCTTACAAACTTTTTTTAAAATATTTATTATTTTAATTATTTTTTTTTAAACCAGAATAAGATTCCAATAATAAATACTCGTGAAATATTCACAATAATTATTTACATGATTTCTTTACAGATGGAAATGAGAAGATATAAGTCGTGGCGGACGTCTTTCCTCACGTACTGGATTTTTCTATTACAAGTGAGTTTGATTACAGTACACAATAACAACTAAGGCAGATAAATACGATTCCTTTTATTAAGAAGTTTATATAAAACATAATATATGTTCTATTTTATATGCAAGGCAAAATGATAACACGGTACCTGATCTCACCATCAGCCATCACCATCACCGAGAGATTAGTATTTCATCTCCGAGAGTAGCTGTAATTATTGCCAGATATACACTAGTTGATACCGAAACACGATAACTTAATAAAACACTGTAATGCATTTATCATCATGTCGCAACCAAGACGAAAACTCTGCCATCCAGCTTGATTCTGTATATAAGCGATGTTTTGTACCGATAATGGCTCTTTAGTTTGATTCGCATTGTATTCAAGGCTAATTCGATTCAAGCTTCGGGCACTTTGGCAACCTATAAAAATATATATACATATATATAGGTCGATTGCTAATATTTGTTATATCAATCTCCAGAAATTAATGATATAAAATTATAAGGTACTGAATGTATAAAATCCAACGATAATTGTTTTAATAACGATAATTTTAAAAGGCTTCTTAGTTTGTTCTTCATTCATCAATCACATTATTCTTGTAATGATATTTATTTTCTTTATACTTTCTAGGTCACCGTTTGACCACAATCTCATCTGATGTTAAATGTTGATGTGGTCTAAGATGGTAGTCACGATAAACCTAGAGGGAAACTGGCTCTTGAGTGCAGCTGCCGGAACACACCAACAGGTGCTTAGCTACAGATTTTCAACTTGTGAGGTGTTCTATGCTTATCTCCATGTTTATTTATTATTTTGATTTGTTCACTTTGATTTGTTCACTTTTTTTACAGATGCTAGGCAGCGCTCGTCGCGGTGCCGAAGGACACGGAAGGTTGATGGACCCGCCAGCAAGAAACTCCATGTGGCGTTTCGGTTTCCCGAATCCTGTTAATTACAACGACAACGAGCTGTTCTGCGGAGGTTATGCTGGTGAGGAATTTACCATACTTTAATAAATGCAACTTTATTTATTTATATCATCGCATGATTTATTCTATGGTTGAGCTTATAATCGCAATTAGTTTCTTTCTAGATTATCATAGCATAGCATAGCACAGCATAACATTTAAACCCAATCGCATTTGATATTTAGTGACGTTGGGTCGTAAGGTTGCTGCTCCTTAAATCTAGGGTGATTGGCTTTTAAGTACACCTTTCCGAATACGCTTATAAATGCTTGGCGATAGATTTTAAACATGAGAATGGAACCCAGCCCGGCGTGAAATAAAAAAAGCCTACCATCATGCTATGGTTTCATCACGATGGTTTTCTTCATCGAAAACTCCGGCTCATTGCAAGGATTCGTATTTACGTCGATCCACACGACACCCTGAGTAATTTTAAACGTTGTTGTCAAGGACCTAGGCACAACATGTTTCAAAAACTTTGTTTGAGAAATATTTCTTAGTTCACACTTAGCGTGTTGGCCACTAGGCACAGAAGCACAAGAAAAACGAATGCCATGATTCTGCTACGGTTGACACCGTAACCTAAGTTGTGATGGGTCTTCAAATTAAGTTGTGATGTCTGAACACGTTACAGCCGAGACATCATCGCTTGAAATAGAAAGGACAAAGTTAATTGATGTTGCTAATAATTTTATTAACCTGCCAAAACGACAGCCAATACACGAACTCAGTTGTTTATGAAAAAACAACAAATCAAAGTTCACAAATTAGATGTTTTTGTTAAGTAAGTTCACGTATACATTAATCTTAACATACTCTAGCAATGTAAGTAAAATAGTTTTACTGATTTATTGCGATAATAGAACGCGAATCACAGACCTAATACTAATAAGTTCATTGATCTCAGAGTACCGACAAAAAAAAAACAAGTGTATAATTGCAATATCTTTGTTCTGTGGAACGTATTGTAATTCTGTTGATTGCGCATCTCTAAAATCGTTGCATATTTATGTTAGCCAATGAATAATGTTCTAATAGGAAGTATTTGTGGGGATCTTAGTCTGTCATGTCATAGTTTTTATATTTTATTCATTATGTTGTGTTATTTGCCTCTATATTTTGTAATATTGGTGACATTTTACGTAATATAGGTCGGTTATTGTGAACAAGTGGGAAATAATACCACGGAGCATGAATTCTAAGATGTCATAAAAACTCCTTGGACAGTATTAAGAAGGACGCCACCATCTTGTCAGAACATTGAAATTATCACAAGCTACTTCTTATATACCTACTCGATAATGGCAATAATAATCCAGAAGAATGGTTACCAGAAAAAATGTTCTAATAGGGTGATAATTAAAAAAAGACAATATTACCTACTTGAAACCAATATATTTTACATTAAACAATGAATAATATTCTAATAGGATTGGTATTTAAAAAAAAACATATTATTATTCGGAACTGAGAGAGAAGCGTTCCATCTTCATGCAGATTAACTTATGCAAAATATGCTTTAAAATACATCTTTAACTCGCTTTCTCATCTCTATGTTTGTTTTTTCGATATAATTGTAATTTAAGGTACAATTTAAGGAAATAATCGACTATAAAAAGACTTGCCAAATACCTCTGTCACAATATTATGTAACTAAAATGCAAAAAATAAGCACCTAAATACAAAAGATAATAATGAGGAGTATACACTATACACTCCAAGAATAACTATCGTTCAGAAAACTTACAGAAAGGGACACATACCAATTGCAATGCAATACAATTATTGATGACTAACGTGGTATGTTACATACAAGTCATTTTTTAATTAAAATATTCTATAGTTTTATTCTCTTTTACAAATGTGATCAATTAAAAATTTTACCCAGTTATATCCTTTATTTTTTTTTCTTGCGATTTATTACATCAGTCTTTCTTAGCAACCTTAACAATATTTAACTTCTTCTAAATTTGTTAATGGTGCTATACGACTCTATCGTAATATTGTAGGTTGAATTCTAAATATGAAATAAATTCTTAATGCAGTTCAATGGGAGCAGAATGAAGGTAAATGCGGTGTCTGTGGGGACGCGCACCATTTGTCGGAACCGAGACCCCACGAGATCGGCGGCATGTACGGGAAGGGTATCGTGACGAGGCATTATAGTGTGGGACAGGTAGGTCACTAAATGTCATTATTAATTTCTGAATAGATTTAGTGATGTTAAAAATTAGGTGTTTTATACCCAAGACGATGGAGTTAATTTATATTCTATGGTCTTTTCATTTTCAGGAAATTGAAGTAGAAATAGAGTTAACCGCAAATCATCTTGGTACTTTTATTATGAAGCTTTGTCCCAATAACAACGCCAAACAGGAAGCCAGCCAGGAGTGTTTTGACAGGTAATAGAACTATACCTTAACAAATTAAAAATTCAGTTACATTAATGATAATATTAATTATGATTATAGTTGTAGTCTGTACCATGGTCTTCTGTCTGAAGGTCTGACAATCATTCATTTTTTTTTCGAAATTATCTGTCAACTTGTCTAAACGAAACTAGCGAAGTTCGAAAAATAAGGGGGAAAAAAATAAAACCCATCCACTATATATGTACCTACTTGTATTAATGAATCATCGTAGTTATAACTTAGGAATATAGAGGACTGTGTAAGAGCGAAAATGTTAATGTTTTTTTTTCGAACTGACATACTCTGTTCGCTCTTTTGGCCTCTACAGATTCACCGGACTACAAAAATGTTATTCAATAACTGTACTCTGTGGTTAAGTAGTAATCAAATTTATTTTGTTACCAAGAAGTCGTAAAAAGTAATGGTCAGCAGCAAAAATTAGAATTATCAGAAATAACATTATGGATTTTAATAGATTATAGGAATATAGATATAAATAGAAGAAATAGATATAGTTCAAATGCATAGTAAACTCATAAGTTATGTTTAAAAAAAAATATAATTTTAGCGTCGTTACCTATTCTCAGAACCACTTACTTATATTTCCAGATATCCGTTATATATCTCTGAATCGAGGGAGGACCGATTTCTGATACCTTTGGATACTGCTAAGAAAGAGGTTTTCCGATACAGAGTGCGTTTACCTCCCTATGTGACTTGTACGCAATGCGTTTTGCAATGGACTTATCATACTGGTAAGTTTTATGTTTTGACAACTGACTGTGATTATCAACATTTCTAAGAAGCCAGTAAGTCAAATAGTATAGACCTTCTCGGCAAGAACGAAGAAGTTCGAAAATTCTTATCTTTGTCGTACTGTGAAGATGTGGAATCGCCTCCCGACTAGTGTGTTCCCTCCCTCTTATGATATGGGGTCCTTCAAACGAGGCGTGAAGAGGCACTTTTGCAGGTTGGCATGATGACGACGACTGCCGTTGGTATTTAACACCGACAGTCGCCGTTGTTTTTGGACTGTACCGTACTTATCATCAGGTATTGTACAGTCATTTTGCCGAACTTATTTAAAAAAAAAAAGACTAATGTTGTAATTGCTGTATATGTCATTTTTAAAGACGTTGAATCCATATTATTATTCCCCACATAATAAATATTATTGTTAGAATAACGACCGAAGTCTATTATAATTCTGTTCAGTAAATAATTCTCGAAAGCTGATTTTATGAAAAAAATTATTAATTAATACGCAAATATTTTCTTTACACATTTATTAAACTTAAATTGAAATTTGCGAATTTGATGTAATCGGTAACTGGTATGCGGTTTTGTGAATAGCATATTTAAATTTCCGTCCCAAATTTTTAAAGGTCGTTGAAGGTTTTTACTAATTCTTATACGCTATTTTTTTTGGCTGTTAAAATCTATTATCTAGTCTCTGACCTCTAATACTAGTTTCGTTAAAAGTCGGTACTGATTTTACATCTTTCGCTATAAATATGGTATCGTTATGTGCTTTATTTTGTGGCATAATATACACATTTGTGACCTGTTTTATATCTTCTAGATTTCCGACGTAATATAAATTATCAAGTGTTAAATAAAGACAGTTATGATAAATAATGAACATTGCATATTCACTATTTTTTTAGGAAATATGTGGGGAATCTGCCCTAATGGCACTGAGGCAGTTGGTTGCGGTCGTTCGGAAACTTTTCGCAATTGCGCTGATGTAAGCGTCATCACCAGCACCGGTGGTCTTCCGCCAGCGTTTGCCGCCGATCTACGAAGGGACTATCCGTTCTTGCTCTTCTATCGCGACTTTCATATGCCTAGGAATGTATATCCTCTTGTTGTCAGGTGAGGAAGCTTTTAGTCTATCTGTTTATTTACTTCATTACATCTATCATCTAGTGTCTTGTTCACAAGATTATGTATAAATTCAAAATATGGGCATTATTAAGTATTCAAGGCAATGAGTCCTCATTTTAGAACTAATAGATTTTCTTGCATTCATCCATTAATTCAGATAAAAAACGTCCAATGTTGCACATAGGATTTCGTCAAAGATCGGATGATATTTTCTAAAAAGACATAATCATTTTCAAAGCCATAAAACCGGTTTAAACGAAATCATTGTAACTAATTGTGTCTGGAATCTATGAATGACCTGGATTACACGTAATCGAAAGTCTATGTAAAGTCGATCAAGGAATGTTACCAGTTGAAAAAATAACTAAATTTGAATAAAACTCCTCGATCTAAATATTAATGTCATCATCGGTCAAATCTGGTTAAGATTCAAAGGAAACCGAGAAGACCGAAGGGAGCTAGGAACATCAAAACGTGCAGAGTTAGATTTTGAGGAAAATTTAGGAGGGTAATTTTATACTTTCTTTTCAGATAATTATACTATAAATGACAAAATTAGCTGTTAATTTTTTTTTGTATAGGAATTGAGAATGTAATACAAATGTAATGGTATATTTTTATATTGCATATTCCTATGTTTATGAGAATGTTTATTGTAAATTATTTTTGTAAGTATTTGGAAATTGGACATATTACAGTTACATGTTTACTGTGTTGTTATATATTACTGTCTTGCACGATTAATATTTTGTTGTGTTTGTATTTTTTCATTTTCACCCATTTAATATTTCAGAGAACCAAAAGACAGACAAAAGGAATCGTACGTGCTTAGGTAAAACGAGGAATTTGCAAAATATTGTTATATGTTATTGTGATAACGTGCACTTGTATTTTTATATTGACTTTTCTTTACAGCAATGATATAAGCGATACAGAGTCTGTGGAGGAATTCGTTCCACCGATAATTAGGTATATTCTTTGTCACTTGCCTACGGGTACTGGCGTACTGGTGGATTCGATACGGGCTCCTTTTGTGAATAAATACTATTCTTTCCGTCTATGTATTAGTCTAGTTGTAAAATAATTCGTAATAACGTGACTAACAGTGCAATTATCCTATAACCTATTGTAAAATATTGTATAAAGTGACTAACATTCTTATGCAAGTTTTTGTACATATATATATGTTTGTATTTAGAAATAATTCTTCTTATGTACAATACTTTCACTGAGTATGCTCTAGTAAATCAGTCTACATAAATCAAGTACGATTCTATATACAGCTACATATATACACTATAGTGTATATTATTAAAAGAAGGGACACTGTCTAAGTTTCAACTGTGGAAATACCACCGCCACACGTATTGTTAACGTAAAGAGTATAATGGTCACGTTGTTGTGTTAAGATTTGAAAGGTGTGGTTGGCAACATGTACTGTTATAATAAAAGTACCAAATTAGCCGTCAAGAAGAACTAGTCTTTTTGTAGTCAGTTACATAATGCTATATAGACTACAATAGCCAATTAACATCAAGCCGACTATAAACGTGTTTGCTAGTACCATACCAAAATGTATCTTTTGTTTGGTGTAAGAAGTTATGTATGCTACTTCAGTATTTCATACAAAAAAGCCTATGAGTGTGTGGTACTCTGTTTCCATCATTGTAACTTTACGCCTGTTAATCTTCGACTTTCACTTAGACAACATTGTCTAAATTTCGGTGTACACTACACGTTTTTTACTTATGTTTTTTTTTCAAGTTATAAAGATTTTTATTAATTTATTTTCATTAATTTGAAGTATTTAGAATATTGTGCTTATAGTCTGTATTCACACATCTCATCTCGATAAATATTAGTTGAGAGAAATACAATATTTTATACAGGGGAGTGCTCAGATACCAGAAGTCGTTATAACTTCGTGTCTTTAAATGGAGTAAGAATAGTTGAACACGGTTTATTTCTTATACCTTCTTCTCTATTATCTTTTGGGGCAATAATGGCTTATACAAATCGAATCTTTTACCGGTTCTCGGACTGGGTTGGTTTCTAAACCAATGATAGTTCATAAGCGATTTCTCATTACTTAAATTGAATAAAGTTATTTTTTAATATTTACTTTCACGTCAACTTAAGTCTGGAGTTCAATAACCGGTAAAAATACGTGCTTCAAAGTTTACATAACTTGCAGGAAATTAGAGTCCCTAACATATTTTGGGGCTCCATGCGGTTCCTTTCTGTTTGTACACACAGTTTCATTATTCGTTTTATAGAAAGAATTTCTATTATTGGATTTCTTAGTGTAACCACTTTTATCAAATTACTAGTTGCTCTCTCCAGCTTCGCTTGAGTGTACTAAGGGAGAGAATAAGAACAAATCTTCCCTTTTCACTACGACCATGTTATTAAATGAAAAGGCAATTGAACATATAACCTTAAATCTGTCATTCTGTCAATATTTTTGAAGGTCTCCGTACTGTCTTCTGTCTCACTCACATTTTTATGTGAAAATTTTTTACCCAAAGTTATCACTTTTACGGTTGATTTATCAAATAATTTCTTTCATACAAACTTTGTCCTAACAATTACAAGCACGACAAAAACAGAATTAGGCAAATATGTGCAGCCGTTCTATAGTGATGAGTTCGGAAATTCGATCGGCAATTGTATTTTTATTTATATTGACAGATTATGCTACAGTCGTACACACTATTATTACTAATAACTAGCCTTTGAAAATAGCGATATGATTCTAAAAATTATTTTACAAATATTATGTTTTCGTAATCTAATTAATATTCAATTTAACGTAAACAAAGTCGCGGATTGTCTCTAGCTTAGAATAACTCAGATCTAAAAGTTATAATAAATACGAGTATGTGCTATAATAATTATTATATAGGTACCTATGATCCGTACGTATATAGTTGTTAATATTTTAATGTACGTGTTCCAGGGACCAGGTGTGCGTGCCTACAGATGCCTTCCGTCGGATTCCGGGTATGCTGAGCTGGTGCCAGACCAACTGTCTGCGGTACCCACCCAACTGTCCTGAAGCCCTCTGTGGTTGCCCGTAAGTTAGATTTTTTTTATAAAATAACGTAACAAATGTACCTATGTTAAAAATATTATAAATGCGATAGTCAGCTTGTTTGTTTGTTACACTTTTACGTTATAAATATTCAACCGATTATTATAAAATTAGCTGTTCTCGAGGGACAAATCAAATCTACATCAATGAGCGAAGCCACAAGCAGAAGTTAGTTATGTATGTATACAAAGAGGGATGTGAATATATGAGGTTAACACTTCTAACTCTAACTACTTTTCTAGTAACTTCGCAGAGACATCTTATGTCTGTGTATATTCTATCGCATGTACAAGGAGGAGTGTTCGAATGAACCCTTTATATAATGCCGTCAACACCCATACAGGTCTTACTCTTTCTGCCGTTGGTAGGTCACTCGTTCCCACACCCTACAACATGGAAGAAATTACAACATCAAAGGTTTTGCCGAAAAATCCTGAGGCGCATATTAGAACTGTGAAATCGGTTACCCAGTGCAGTTAACCCTAGGGATGTGACATGACGTTCTTCAAAAATGGACTGAAACTCATTCTTCAATGCTAGTAATATAAGAGTAATATGCCTCTGGTGTTGCAGTTGTCCAAAGGCGACGGTAACCATTTGCTATTACATGGACGGTCTGTCTGTCTCTTTACTGTACTTTGACATAAAAATAGCACCACTGAGTCACAAAGTTTAGGGAAAAAGTGTGCTTTTAATGTCAGCCCACACATCCATGGGCACCATTTATCTATAGTAATTTTATCATTTCAGCCAAGTGTGCGAAGGTATAGGTGAATATGAAGGTCGCGAAGGATCCGATGTATACTGCATGGACCTCTGCATTGTCTACCCGCCTAAATGCCCAACGGACAGGTGTCGCTGCTACTAAGGACAAGCGACGCAACTTTGAAAAATCCTGACGACCTAAACACAATACTAGTTTCAAATTAAACCGGTATTTAAAAACAAACAATTTAAAAAATAAAATTAAAGAGCTCTGTTCATCTTTATTTTGGCACACGTTCTCGTTGAACGGTTAAATCAAAATTATTACTATCGTTGTTAAGTGACAAATTTCGTTTTGAGAAAATGGGGATATTACTATGAACGCGGTCGATAGACTTTGTTGTGTCACATTGAAAAATATATAACACATCTTTATTAAATTTCATTGCAAAGTGTTCCTACTAAAAACAACAAAATAACTAAAAAACGTAAATATGCAATACGTAAAATTGAAAGAAAAGGCTTCCCCTTTTTATTTTTTTTGCAAATTGCTATTAAAAATCTAATATATAATATATTGTATCACGAGTTCAATGTTCTTCTTCTTTCTGCCTTGGCAACTAATCTCCTTAATTGAAAATTATTACACCCATTAGTAAGAGGGTAAAGGTATTACAAAGTGTCTTGCAATGACTTCAATATTTCAGCAATACGGCGGCGTTCTTTTTGGATCTTTCCATGGAGTTTTTGTGACACCGTAAAATGTATGCTCTATGGAATTATTTTCTATTCACTTAACTTGTTCACATTATCCGAAATATATTTCGTTAGATGTGACCAATATTAGGTAAAAAAAGGTTAGATAACACAAGAGTATGAATAAAAAATAAGAACATAACAGACTAAGGTCCCGCCAAAACCGTCTGCGTTCAAGCTTCCTACTGATATTAATCGGAGCAAAGGAATTATTGATTATCAGCCGTAAATATATAATATATTAGCAACTGCCCGCGATTTAGGATGCGATAATTACAAAATAAAACTAAAACGAGTAACTAACTTATTAAAGATTAATAGATATACAACAACAAAATAGTGATATCTTCAATTGGTTTTTTTTTCGAACTGACTACTCTGTTGACCTGGCAAGGCCTCTACAATTTTACCGGACTACAAAGGGGAGCGCTTAAGGCACTCACTCGATTGTATATAGACGTCTTCAATTGTGTGTTACATTGCGTAGGAATAATACATTACCTACATTACAATCAGTTGTTGTAGTAAAACGTAATATAGATATTTGCTTAAAAACTCACTGCAGTTTGTCATATGTTTATTGTTTTTAGTAACGGTTTAAATTGAAACAGTTGACGATAAAATAAAAATAAACAAAACCGAACGTTGAAATCGTTTTTTTGTATAAAGTATATAAATATTGTTTATATTTTAATATAAATAAGCACTGTACAGTCATAGGTTATTGATCATGTTCAATTGTATTATCGTATATTGTGAAATTCGGTACTACATTGTTGATACATTTATTTTTGTAATGCCATATTAGTTTTTATTATTTTATTAATCAGGTGCCAGATATTATGATATTAATTATTAAGTAAATGTGTTTAGGTCATTATTTTCTGTAAATTACATTCATAAATAAATTATTTAAACTGTGTTTTATTTAAGAAAATATATTTAAAAGGCTTTTATAAATATATTGATATTAGTAATGTTTGACCTTGAGTTACATCTCTTCTTTTTCTTCTGTGAGTTATGTGTAGGAGGCGAATAATCGGAACAGTATTAAAAGCATAATATCATAATTATTCAATAAACTAAGATTAATATATTAATTCTATAAGCAGATAACTTATACGGTAGACAAGTTCTCGGTTGCCTCTCAAAAGCGCTCAGTCAATAGTACGGCCGAGAATGGATTATTATGAACACTGAGTCATTAGTACAGTTTCAAATACACCAATATAATTAAAATAATACATAATTTAAATATTTAAATTTAATAAATACATTCCTTTATAATTTGAATTAAATAATTTTATAAATACGACCCTTTGGTATGAAATATGACGACAAAGTCGTAGCATAGTGGCAGGGCATTCTGTAGTTTAGCGCCTACTTTTCAGCAACCGCATTTCTGGCGTCTGGCATCAAGAGAGACCTTAAGAGCTTTCATCCTCATATCATATTTCTCATATATATTTAATCATCATAACATTAGTCTAAAATAAAGTCAAATACTACGATACGAACGTTAAATAACTTTCGAATAGAGCAGTCCTTAACTTCCATTGTGCAAGATTTGTTTAGAGAAAATATCTCTAAGACTTTAACATTGATAAAGATGTCGTAAAATCATTAGAGTTTTTTCTTACGCCTCAATTATCTGTAAAAATATATATTATGTTAGTAAATAAAAGAGTGCTAATCAAATAGAACGCTATATTCGCTTGCGTTCGTGTAGTCATTGAGTTATTTACACGGTAGATATAGTAAAATGGCTGTTCAATTGTCCCAAAAATGTTGTAATTATGTTGTAAGAACATTTGAGGAGTTTTTTTTTTTTTTTTTTTTTTTTTTTTTTTTTTTTATGAGAATGGAGGCAAACGAACAGACGGGTTACCTGATGGTAAGTAATCACCGCCGCCCATGGACACCTACGACACCAGAGGTATCACAGATGCGTTGCCGGCCTTTGAGGAAGGAGTAGGCTCGTTTCTTGAAGGTCTGTGGGTTGTATTGGTCCGGAAACGCTGCCGCTGGGAGTTCATTCCAGAGTGCCGACGTACGTGGGAAGAACGCACGTGAGAACCGCACAGTAGACGACATCCAACCATCGAGATGACATTGATGGAATTTCGTTTTATGGCGAGTCGTTCGGTAATGGAACTCAGCAGCAGGTATCAATCCGAATAGTTCTTCAGAACACTCTCCGTGGTAGATCTTGTAAAGGACGCAAAGTGACGCAACATCCCTACGAAGCTCCAAAGTGTCGAGCCCTAAGGAAAGCACCCGGTCGTCAACGATTCTAGCCGCTCTCCGTTGGATTCGGTCAAAAGGAAGTAGATGGCATTGCGGCGCTCCGGCCCAGAGATGAGAACAGTATTCCATGTGTGGCCGGACTTGCGCCTTATAAAGCTGAAGGCGGTGAACCGGTGTGAAATATCGTCCCGCTCTGTTAAGGATACCTAACTTTTTTGAGGCCAGTTTTGCTCTACCTTCCAAATGACCACCAAACTGAACGTCGCTAGATATGTCGATACCAAGGATACTAAAATTAGGCTCAGCAGCTAGAGGAACTCCTTGAAAATTAGGGAGTGCGTCAAAAGAAGTTTTTTTGGCGGTGAAGGCGCATACCTGTGTTTTTGTGGGGTTAAAATCGACTAGGTTTTTTCTTCCCCAATCCAAGACACGCTCCAATGAGGTCTCTATCTCGGACACAAGTTTGTTCCGGCACTCGTTAACGCGTTCCCGAGAAACACCTGCACGACTGGTATATAGAGCATCCACAGTACTGTCGTCTGCATAGCAGTGAATGTTACAGATGTTCAACATATCATTAATATGCAGAAGAAATAAGGTAGGGGATAGCACACAGCCTTGTGGGACTCCAGCGTTCACGGGCTTGAGATCCGAGCATGCACCGTCAACAACGACTTTTATGCTCCGCTCCGTGAGGAAACTGGATACCCAATTGCGTAGTTTCTCGGGAAGTCCATATGAAGTAAGCTTCGAGAGAAGCGCTTTGTGCCAGACCCGATCAAAAGCCTTAGCGATATCCAAGCTAACGGCCAGAGCCTCCCCCTTTTTTTCGACTGCTTCCGCCCATCTGTGTGTCAAAAAGGCTAGAAGGTCACCAGCTGAGCGGCCTTGACGGAAACCGTATTGGCGATCATTAATAAGCTGGTTCTCTTCTAGATACTTTAGATGTGGAGGAATGTCCGAATTGAAACCTTCTTATACATTTCAAAATAGAATGAGAAAGATTTGTATATATTGTTTTGCATTATGACTTCAGTTGTCTTTTAAAAAAATGTTTTATTTCAGAAAACGTACATATTTATTTACACAAAAAATGGGAAAATATTATTACTTTTACAAAAAAAAAATACCGACTTCAATATCAAGAAAAACTAAGGAAACAAGAAGGCATTAAAAATAAAAAAATAACTAAACTATTACATTAATCAAATAAAAAAATATTAGTATATCAAATAAAAAAATATTAGTATATGCACTACCTAATAATATATCTGAAGTCGGCGCCAACCCGAATACATTGCATATACGTAGGAAGTTTAGGTCCACTCTCGCGTCAGGTATATATATTTTTCTACCTACTACAAATTTGCATTGGCGCCGACACTTCAGATATATTATTAGGTAGCGCATATACTAATATTTTTTATTTAATTTGATTAATCTAATACTGTAGTTATTTTTTATTTTTAGTGCCTTCTTGTTTCCTTAGTGTTTCTTGATATTGAAGTCGGTTTTTTTTTGTAAAAGTAATTTTATTATATATTTGACCCCGAAATATGAAACCAAACGTAAAATATTTTGACATTTAAGATCTTATAAATGGTATTTGCTGGGTTGCAAACATAATACATATGTACCTACTTGTGTACCTTTAGTTAGATTTTTGATCACAACAGTCCTTTTCCTCTATATTCTACATTTATCTAAATAAATGAGATGATATCAGAAAGGTGAAGTACCTATTCAGAACAATACCTTTTTGAAATTAGTGGATTGCCCTCGTCACCTTTGAAATGAAACGTATTTTTGTGAATCATATTGGAGTTTTGTGGATCACGTCGATGAATCTTTGGATCGTTTTTCCAGCATTGCGTAAACCGAATATCGTAAAGGGAACCTCGAAGAGGTCAAATGGTGTAAAATACTGCATCGTGCATTTTAAATACAATTCTGAAATTTCCAAGTTATGTTGTAGAACTTTTACGTCTTATTGCTTGTAACACTGAGCGTTTGTTAGTTTGGTGTCGGTCGATTTACGATATCAGTTTTCTGCGTAGCAAAAAGAATAACAAATGGAATAAGTATCTCCATTTATTTAAAAATTCGCAATCAACGATGAGTGATTTAAATGACGAGGATGTCGAGTTTCGCGGTGGCACATTACAACTTTCCACCGATAATGTTCCCGGAGATAACATTGAAAATAACAGCAACAATACGACTCGAAATGTTTCCAGGAAGAAGTCACAAACAAATATAAACCCTTCAGTGCTGTCTGGTGCGAACTCCCTTACCTCCTCTACGTCTTCGTTTGCTGGTAATACTTACTACTGAGCTGTGTAATAATCATTTTCTATTCACACAAATAATTTTTATAACACTCGACATTGTCATGTTTAGTATAATTTATAAATTTGGTGTACGGCTGTGTCTCCGTTAGAGACAGTAATTTCTAGTATCTATCTTCAATTGTTCATTGTCGCTGGAGTTATTCTGACATGTTACATTCACTGTATGCACTCATAACATTAATTGATCGTATTCGAGTTTTGATCTTTTAAATTTCTATTGCCTTTATCATTATCCTAGGCTAGTAGATGCGACGGATAGAGAGGTCTTCTAGGTCATTCTAAATCTGGTGATCCTGTTTTGGGTGTTCTGTGATGGCCAAGTTCTTGTAAATTTTTTACTTCGACACATTTTGTTATTATAAGCAGCGACTTGGTGTACGTAATAACAAATTTCAACACATAACTTATCATTTTAATTTAGTAGGAGCACTCAGTTAGTTGAATGTATTTAGGGAATCAGTTTGAGTCCATGTCATATATTATGTGTAATATTTTATTGTGCAAGATTTAAGTAAACTAGTGAATATAATATATAGCTTTTCACAGATTAACTTTGATGGATTTTATTTATTATGTTGTAAAGTAACAAAAAGGCATGCAGTCCATATGAGTTGTTAAGTTGTCACTGCAGCCTATAGTTTCATAGAACAAATCTTAAAAAGATTGTAGTCCAATCAAAAATAATTGTTTTGCTTATGTGGAATGAGTTCAATTGTCATGTGTGTTTCTGCCTAACTACCTGTAATATTGCCCACCATGTCTGTGGAAACAGGGTATAGTTTTATGTATCATTGGTGCATCTGCAGTCATACTTTGCACATAGTAGTTCTACTATTCTGCAAGCAATTGAAAAGATAGAAATCAAAAAGAAACATTTATACCCCTTTTTGAAATGTAGAGATTATACAGTTACATTTGTTACAAGAAAAATATGTTTACAGCTTTTAATTATTATTCCCCTGTGAAGTCTAAATGGATGAATTAATTTATTGAAATCTTCATCTTCAAGTATTTGATAAAGTTTGCTGTACGGCTATATGAAAAATTATATATAGATATGTGATGGTTCTGAAGTGAAAAAAAGAAATATAATCACTTAAAATGACTAAAAGACTATAAAATATCATTGTAATTTTGGACTACTATATTCAGTTTATTTGGAATTTGATTTTGGCTGTACTTATGTAAACTTTGTGCAAAACAATTATTGTATTATTGTTGTGTATGTAGAATGAGTAAGGTCGGGGCGTCTATGTAGTTAATTAAAGAAATACCAATACGGTGATATAACAGGTCTTTTATATTTCAAGTAATCTAACCAAAACTGAATAATAATTAATTATTATTAATTCAGTCTATTTAAGACTGTGGGTAACTTATTAATTAATTGTGACAACACAAATTAATTATCAAGAGTACTAGCACAATACAACAATTGTACCACACAACGCCAGAGCTAAGACTGCCTGAACTACGGTCGCTCCATTCCTTTTTATACCGAAATGATGAGTAGTAGGGTAGTAGGGAGAGTGAGGGTATTTGAATAATGCGATCTGTGGGGTTGGAGGTGCAGATTCATTACTAGGTGCATATGACGGCACAGGTGAGACGAACATATACCTACGGGTCAAATACAGAATCTCCCTTTTTTTGAAGTCTGTTAAAAAAATATTATTTCTAATTCTTGTAAGATAGGTGTATTACTTCTATTCTAAAACACAGCAAATTTGAAACAACTATACATTTTGGTATTCCAGATGCCAGAATAGAACAGCCCAATACAGCAGAAACTCCTACAGAGTCCGTGAAGACTGTTTACCCACGTTATGATGTACCATTCAATAAGGAGAATATCAAAGACTTCTTCACATTCAGAAAAGGAGTTACAGAGAATGCAATACAAGAGTGTATCACTGCTTTACTGTTTCCTGAAGATGGAGAGTACTTAGGTTCTTGGCTATTAACAGAGTTTGTATATTTGTCTTTTGATCCAATGATATTGTTTATTAATTGCAAATAAATTTGTAGCTGTGCATGCATAATGTGCTGTGATGTAAATACCAAAGTAAAATTTGTGGTATCACAATTTTTTTTGTGATTTCTGTTCCACACAATTGTCTATTGCTTTATATTGCTTCATATTTTAAGGTTCAGGCAAAATATTACATTAGAATGTACTTATTGGTAGTTGTTTTGAGGCAATTTGTTTATTTTTAATCTCTTAAGTTATTCCATATAATATCAAGTACCTATATATGTATATACCTCATGTAATAAGAGATAGAGGAAAACCTGGTCATGGAATAGTACATACGATAAAAAAATAGAATAATGTAAATAGATTCAGTGTGTTTGGAGTTTAAGTACAGGGTAGGTGGATAGGCATATAGAGAATGAATGAAAATTAATGAAATACCTATTATAGTTATTAAATCTTGCCCCATTATATTCTAAATCCAGAATACAATAGATTATATAAAGTTTATGACAAGTTAATGCCATTACTATTATCACATAGATATATATTTTATGTTTCATGTCAAGAAATCAGTTATTTTTATAAGCGGTTGTTACAAAATAATCATTGTTCAGTCTATAGCAAGCTACGTACACAGTTTAAAGACATTAGTGGTGGTCTCAGAAGTGGGGTTAGATCAGTAAATCAAAAATAAAATTCCTTTATCTTTATAGCATTGACTGATTTTAATTTCAGAATAACTTTGTGGGATAATGAAAAGGAGAGGATTGTATTGCTTACCTCAAGGCTAGTGATGACCATAAAGTATGATTTCATAGCCATGAAGCAGTTAGATTTCAAGAAGACTTATTTAGATGATCTGGATACTATCGTAATTGGAGAACTCGTTTACCCACCTTCTTCATTAGTGCCGTAAGTAAAAAATGTATATATCTAGTAGTTTTAATATACACACTGGTGTATTGAACATTTTTTCATAACAACAATATTTATAATGAAGTTCTATATTGAAAAATGTAATCAAAGTGATATTGTTTTCCCATACATAGATAATACATATCATACAAACTCATACACATACAAAAGAAAAACATTATGTCATCAATAAGGCTACAATTAACATTTCAGCCTTTAAGGAAAGTATGGGTATAATAACAGTGTCTGCCCATCATCTATTGATGATTTCAAACTCTGACTCCGAGAAATCAACAGTTCTACATTTTCCCGGATGTGATTGTACTACAAGAACATTTCTCAGATTCAGGTTTCCTGACTATGTTTCCCTTCACCATCAGCCAATATAGTTACCAATTTAAATTAGTATATGTATGCTTATTCTGGAAATATTCCTTGGTACAATTAACACAATTATAATGCAAATGCAGTCGCATAAATGGCATAGCAACTGGAGTGACTGCTGTGGTGAAGGACTGTGTGGTAGACAGGCTCTGCCGGCGGCCCAGCACTGAAGGAGAGGGTGACGGCACAGACAGTAGACTGTTCGATCCCAAGTATTTTGAACCTAGGTACATTTTAAGTTGCTGTAGTTGATCGCTCGACGTCGTCATGCTCTATCGTTGCTAGCTTCTTATGTCAGCTTTTTAATTTATATTATAGCTATGTATCTAATGACTTAATTATATTATACTTGTAACTTTGAACAAAATTTAGTTATAAATTTAAACGACTTAACTCTAGTCTGGTTATTGTTATGATTATCATCTACTTACCCTTTTCACTAATAAATAGGGTCCGCATAACATGTTTTCTTTTTTCAATCTCCCCTGTCAGCTGTCATCTCAGTATTCAAACCTTTTATATACATAATTTTTCACACAATCCATCCATACCCTTCGTGGTCTTTCTGTACCTTTAAATCGGCCCACCTTCATATAATTATAGTCTGGTTCTTGATATGTGGAAATAGTAATGTAAAGTTTTGATGGCACCATTCATTTTAACATAATACAACTTATGACTAAAGAGATAGGTATAGTGAGTTGTCCGTATAGTAATTTTACATTTTCATTTATAATAAATGTTATATTGAAAGAAAATGTTCTAATTAGTTATATTGAATTCGTTTTAAATCCTATAACATTTTTTTGTTCTAATTATGACTAGCAGCCACCCGTGACTTTGTATGCTTTGATTATAATAAAATAATAACTATACATTATAATCTGTGTCACCTGAGGATAATGTAGTATTTTTATAAGTGAAAAAATTTGTAGAAATAAATTAGAACTTCCAGAGAATACATTCTGCAAACAAACATACTTTACGTTTTTATAATAATTATTTGAATTAGATATATGAGATTTATTGAAATGATTAATAGTTTTTTGATTACAACATGGTCTAAAAGTATCTTTTGTGTCACATAAAGAAGTTGTAATTAAGAAGTCTGTTATTTGGTGACTACTTTTATTAATTACAACATTAGACATATAGTAATATATAAGTTACAATGTATAGTGTAATATTTGTTAAGTCATATTTAGTTCCAAAAACTCCTTTATATTGTAACTAGTTCCATCTCACATTATTACTCAGTATGTTTATTATTGTATGTATTAAATCATATAATAAAGTTATTTTAACATTTAAATCATTTTTATTACATTTTATGTTCCTTCAATGTTCCTCATTATTTATAAGACTTTAGTTAAATTAGTTTATTAAACTTACAGACACATTACACACTACTACACTACACAATACACTTTTTAACCAATATTTATAATTATTTCTTTGCCTAGAATATAGTAAAAAAAATAATATACTGCAGATGCGTCTTTGCTTATTTAATTAGTCTGCAATTGTTATTAAATCTAAGTTATGTGTAAAATTACTTGACGTTTATGTGTAAATAAAACTTAAAAGCTTTTGATGTTAATAATATAGGTTACGTCACAAATATATTGCTGACTTGAGATATTTTTTTACAGACTGCGTAGAACTTTTAAATCTGTGTACTAAGTTCATCGTAGTTATTTTATTCATAGCACCAATACGCCAATTACACATGTGCCAGTGTCTTATTCATTGGGCTAATATTATATAAATCGATTTCAGGGAACGTAACCTCCGTGGAGTTCGTTTGATGTGGAATAAAGGAGAACCATTACCGCTAAAAACTGCATGGAATCCATTTAGTCATGACGTTCCTTTTCTTACTTTCGCTTCTCATCCTATATACTGGCATAAAGGTAAAAATAATGTTACATTTTGTTTGTAGAAAATATTTAATGTTATTTTTATTACAAACTAACTCGTGCCTGTGACTTTGTTCTCATGTATATTATGTGAATTAATTGTGGAGTAACTTTTCATTTTCAATTGTGTAGTTGCCATTACTACTTTACCTATAAAACCTATACCGACTTTAAGTTACCTTTGGTAAATTTTGACATAACTGCTAATTGTTTGCTTTCACAGAAAAGCGTGATTGATGATATGAGGGCAATATAATACTGTGTAACGTTCTCTATGTATTCGTAAAAGTCTCGTCAAACTGTTCATTTCACAGAGATTTATCCACAAAAATAATACACATTCCAGTTCACTGTGCTGAGTGTTGCCAATTATACCACATTTTATACATTATTTTTGTGATCCAATAATTTTTGTTCCGAGTCTGTGTATACTTTGTGCCCGTTAATTAAATATTTGGAAATATCCTGCAAAATAGAGATTGATACTAAGCCCCCGGGAAGTGTCATTAAAAAAATATATTTTTTATACTAGAAGGTGGTGTAGAAGAAAGAGCTGTATTCGACATGGAGACCTTCGCTCAAAAATTACAAAGGGCTATAGAAGCGATGTCCTCTTCCGGTTGCTGCATACATCATTCACCGATCATCATACAGAGCTATGTCGGTCTCACATCCTTACTCCATAATAAAACTAGCATGGGATTCTTCAAGGTCAGAGGAAAGTTTAGTTTTTAGAGGTATTTGCCGGTTGATATGCGTATAGTCTATTCATTTTACCATGAGGCAAAATGTAAACAAAAAAATTATAATTAAAGCTTAAAGCTTTTTAAGTGTCAGTAATATATAAAACAGTTATGAATTTATATGAGATATGAATCAAAGTACATTTAGCTTCATTTATTATTGTGTTAAATAAACAATATACAAGTAATTTATTTTGTGAACAAATGTATTGCAGTAAATTGCAATTTACATTTTTTACAAACTATTTCAGACTTTTTGTTATAATATTCGACTGCCATGTAATAATTTTATTTCTATTCATAAACTTGCGCTATTACATCTGACATTGAGTAATATTAGTGCCATTTGTGTAAATAAAATCTGGAATGTTCTAACAAGGAGGGCGCCATTTTGTTTTAACGTTGAGCTTGTTACAAGGCAGTTTTGTAATAATTACCAAGTTAATAATGGGAATAATAATCATTAATAGAGTGGTTTAATTGCGAAAGAAATAAAATGAGGAGTTATTTCGAGAGATATTAATATACGTGCTAATCAAAATAATTCTTTTGTATTCTGTTTATATTTTGTCTCGGGGTTCGATGAAAGAACAAACTATACATTGTTATCTGTTGCAATTGAATCGTTATCGATATTAGAGATCGTGATTAATAATGGATTTAAAGGTTAATTGAAAACTCAATGCTTTCCTTAATTAAAGTGTTTTTAAAGCAGCATGTTCTGAAAATATTAATATTTGACATAATCAATGGTATTGCATTGCATTTTAATCGGTGACTATTATTATGTTAATTCCTATGTAAAAGTTAATTAATATTGCAAGTGTTGTAGAACTTGCTATTTTGTGTGTATTTTAATTTCGTGTGTAATCATTGTTTATTATTTTTAATTGAAATGAAGATAGTAACTGAGTTCTCATTTTCTCTTAGATATATAAAAAAAAAAACAAATGTGTGATTTTCTGCAATTATTAGCTTATCACAATATTGTTTTTTAAAGTAAATAAGCACATCAAACATGAACGGTGCAAATATTGCTGATTTTTTTTTCAATATTTCACTCTCAAGGAACAAATATTATGTAGTATGTAATTGTAGTTAATTGATTTTTTTTTGTATATTAAACGCAAATTGCTTGCTTCCTGAAATAAGGGTATATGTGACGTAGAGTAAAGAAATACCTAAATTTACTGCAACGGCTCATTTGTGATGATACACTAAACATGTATTCTAGTATATTTAGGAATACAGATTTTCTTCGTTAACATTTATTTGAAATGATTTATTACATTAATTTTTATTTGTACAATTACTTTCTTCATTATTAAAACACTTTACTAGATTTTAAATATGTAATATATAAAATGCGGATAATTGTTTTATTTTTTTAAGGCAAATTTTGTATTCATTTTAGTTATAGAGTATTTAGTATTCGATAAATTATATACTACAAGGTTTTTTGTATTATTGTACTATTAAATAAATGTAATGGGCTCAATTTATTTATAGCGACCAAATGGTTTTGGTACTTGAATTATGTTTTTCAATTTATTATTTAACTTGCAATTTTTTTAACTTAAAAAATAAAACCTTAACATAAATTTAATTACATTAATGATGAATAAAATTACATCTCGTATAAGAAAATGTATTCGAATTTAAAAAGTACCTGTGTACCTTTGTATTTAAACTTTACTCTTTATTGTGTTTATATAAAATCGCATTTGCCATGTAGTTGTTTGTTATATTATATAATATTTGTAATACATAGCTAATTATTTGTTAAATTTTTGTAACAAACGATATAATGCTGTTAGATCTTAGTATGAATTGTAATTAATATTTGTGATATGGTTAATTCTATAGTTAATTATTAGTAACATTACATATATATATATATATATACTGTATGCTTTATAAGAATAATATTTTGAAATTAGCGCTTTTACTTTAAATGGTGGCATACTAGTGTCTTTTAACAGACGATGCGCATTGGTTACTAAATGGGTATTTATATCAGTAACACTATTTAGGAGATTTAAATGTTTTTAATGCGAATACTGTAAAATTGCCTCAATTGTGGCAAAATAAAAACTTCTTTCATATCATTTATGTCAAGTATCAAGAATGTCGACGTAATGTAACGATATATTACAAGAGAGATTTAAAGCTTAGTGTGGCTTTTTTCGTAATCCAAGAGAGTTACCAGTAATTCCCGTAGCAAAAGTATTACATTCTTGTCTTTTTTCATTTAATGAAGTTTCCGTAAATAAAAGGAATTTGTTGATCGGTTTGTAAAAGCTTAGGAACCGCTGTATTATAGATAATAATTAAAAAAATATAGCAAAAGGTTATCAAGATATCGAATTCTGATATTATATGAGCAGAAGTAACCGTCTATGTGTTTATACTTCCAACTAATAGAACTCTGAAACGATTGCAATGAAATTTGATACAGAGTTATGATGGGGCTTGGAGAAGGACACGCAGACGAAGTCTAGTGTTTTAGATGAGAAAAGTCTAGGACTCTATACAATAACGAGAATTGTTAAGATAACTATTATATACCTAACGTTATTTGTTCTCATATGTAATATTTTATAATTTAAATTGTTTTAACAAAATTTAATCATAGACTATTAAAAAATGATTTAAGGGAATAGGTTCTTCCATTGCAAGTAGACTGTAATAATGTGAATATAGTATTGATGGGTTAGGGTTTGGCTGTTGTAAATATGTAGGTTTTACAGACGTTTTATATTAATATTTGTATATTAATAGTTATGTCAAAATGAAAATGACGAGATTTTATTCATAATTGTTGAAGAAAACTTCAAACGTTACAATGTTATAAATATGCTAAAATTATTAATGCTTTTCAAATGAAATAATGCATTTTTTATATCTACTTAAGTCTAAGGTTAATTCGGCCTATAATTAATATTGAAAAAAATCAAATTATTCCATAGAATAAATATATAGTATTCTAATAGTAATTCCAAGATATCGCACTCTTTATATAGTAAGGGCACATATCTAATTTTTAGTTATTTTAGTTTTTGCAGTAGAAGGACTCATTATAAATAATTCTACAAGGTGTATCTCACAGAAAGAGTAAATTTTCATGGCAATGACGTTGTAGATCAGGGAATTTGGGGTAATTTTGTAAAAAAACTGTGATCGTCGATTTGTTTTTTTTCATTTTCCAAAAAACTACCTTTCTTAGTTAAGCCTTTACTTTACTAAGGGTGCGATTTGTAATAATTATGTATGTATAAGATATAATATGAATTTAGATTTTTTTAACTTATATTATGAAAAAGCTACAATATAATATACGTTCCATGGAGAACAAATTAAATATTGATAACACGAAAACTGATATAATCTATATATATAAGTTACTTGTGCCCGTTTCTTTTAATGTATACGATAGTTTATTATCAGCAAATGGTAAAGAAGTACTAAAACCGCCAATATTGAACTTTTAAAATATCTTCCATATACTTTAATTTCAAAATATTGTTGGTGGGGCGTCTATTAATTACGTGTGGGGAGCAGAGGGGAGAGGATCAAGCCGAATCTCACAAAATCGCACGTGGGGTTGAGAGTAGGCTTTCACAAATATCACGTATCTCTTTCGGGCAAAAAATGGAGTAAGCATGTGAGAAAATCAGATTAATTTAGAAAAACACATATTTCTAGACTAAAATATGCTGAAACGTGACGCAATGCTTCTATGTATTGTAGTAGTTCCCATTTAAGTATTATTCAAAATCTCAAATACTAGCCTTAATAAAAGTAATTAAGTACTTTGTGTTTATTATATTAGGTAAATCCAACGCATTTATATTTGAAATACCAATTTTGAAAGATCTCACGTGAGATTAGGGAAGGGGGAGTGGGTCGAATCAAATCTCACGACACCACACCGGGGGCGAGGAGGGGTCAAAAACACCTAACGCAATTAATGGATCCCTCTAAGACTGTATCACTATGTTACCTATTCGTCGTCTTTATCATATCCAGGAAAAATCTAGAGTTAATAAAGCTTAATACAGTTTTAAAACAACAAATATTTATAACCTAAAAGTTGCTCCAACATATTTATGTTTCCCGACGTGAATTACAATTACATTACTGGGATCTTCTACGACAGAACATTTACATAGAAACATGTTTCGATCTCCCTATACTTATGATGCAATGAAAATTTAACAGCGTAACCAATTATTCGATACGTTATTTGTCATACGTGTTGCATTGCTACATGTTGGTTGTCATTGTCATACATTGTCAGAACTAATAGTTTCAAACATGTTTCATATGTGTTCCGTACCGGCTGGAAGTTTTATATGCATATATTATATGAATGTAATCATTTATTTTATAGGTGTGGTTTAGGAGTGTCGATGTTGAACATTTGCTTGATGTTCTAAAGTGGACAAAATCTTTACAAAATTTAATGCCTCAAATAAAGAATAATGAAAACGATTTTTGAATTCAATTCAATCCTTGTACAGGTACAATATACGTTGTATGGGAATGTATGAGGTTTGATTACATAAGGTTTTTGCAAAATTTGGAATAGATAATATATTTATTGTATAATGTTATTGAAGTTGCCTTTAAATACTACAATAGCTAATCTATGTTTGTTGCTTTAAATGTTAATGAATAAACCATATTTTCTCTGTTATCACATAAATGTCTTATCTACATCTTAATAAATGTTTTAAAGTCGTGAACTTTGTTTTATTTACCTATGTTTTGTCTCTCGAGAATCTCTGAATAACAGATTATTTATATATGTGAAGATTACATAGTTCAGTAGCATTTTGTCCTTTGTGTGTTGTTAAATGTTAGCATGCCGTGGTTATCTGTAAATGTGACTACATTTAAATTTAATGGCTATATGACTACTATTAGCATATTAACAAATGTATTGTCGTCATGTTGATGACCCATTATAAATATATAAATAAATGAGTTTTTTTGGTTTAGTAACTATTGCTACTTTTAGTGTTATCATTAAAATAATTCGGAAATAGCTTTTTTTTCCATACCATCGATGAGTTTTTATTTATAAGTCTATATTCGTCATAATTCATATTCTCCACGTCTACAAAGTACAATATTTGTACAGTACTCAACAGATTTTACTATCATCATCATTTTACCCTTATCCCACCTAAGTAGGTAATTGCTATCAAGATTAATTTGATATATTAACTAAATGGGAGTACGCGGCATTAGAATACGAAGTAAAGCGAGTAGGCGGGAACATGATGTGTGTGTATGTAGAAACAAAACGATTAAAATATACTATAATTTTTATGATGTACATAATATATCCAAAGTGATTTCCATAATGCTTTTTATGTTGCTAATATAATAATGTGTAATTAGGTCGTTGACACATTTAAACAATAATTAAAGGACACAGTCTCTCTAAGGTAGACTTTATTTTAGCCCTGAAACTAACTGTAATTGGATTTTTAGTTGCATAGAAATCAATGAATAATGATTCAGTCGAGTTGTCACATAAATTACTTCACAGGCTGCTACTGGCATGCAACATTTATAGGTCAATCGCATTTTAACAGGTCATAAAAAAAACGCTAATAGATTGGTGGTCTCAACTACCCAGTCTATGAATATGCGGCCTGCATTTATACTAGACATGGTTCTATGTTGCCCTCGGCCAGAAAAGTATGATGATCACTGGCTTAGCATTTTAAGTACTGGCTCTGAAATGTCGGTGCGAGAAAACACGTGTAGGCGCTTGCTTTTATAAGTGTAAGTGTAAGTGTAACTATAGCAATGGAATTTCGTGTTTTGTGTAAGATTTTCAAATTGAATTGTCACCATCACTGTATTAGTTTATTATTACGTTAATTTAAATGTAAAATTTGAACAATCTTTGTCTTGGTGTTCTAACACGCAACTACAGAGTTTTAAAGAAGATCGTGATAATATTTGAATATACAATAAATAAGTATACGAATTGTTCTGTTTTGGTTACACTTTATTACTTCGATACGTAGATCAAATTAAAGCTTTCAAGAAAATGATATAAACAACAAACGGATTATACTGCATACACAAATTCTTGTTCGTTCCAATCCTCGGGCATTTTATAGTTCTCCCAAAAAGATTTATCAGAAATAACCAAAGTCGAGCCATATTCTGAAGTACACGCGTTTCTAATGTGAGTAATTTTTGCCACCCAAGAAAGGTTTTCTGAACATTGTTTCAACTTCCGCTCATCGGCTTTCACAGGTGTTACGTTATCAATATGGTTGTCGTTACGGATATTAGATTTTTTTTTAACTTTCTTTTTAGCTTTAACTATCGATATATTTTGACTATTTTCTACATGTTCAGTTTGTTTATTTATTATCTTAGCTATGCTATCTTTATTGTTAATTTTCGTTTTCATTTTCTTTTGTATTTTTTGTCTTATTTTGGTCTGTGTAAAATTACTATTTATAAGTAAATTTGATTTATTGGTTTCGTTACGGGTATGATCAGTGCCAATATTAGATGTTACAGCTTCACAAACTTCAAAGTCATTATTATTTATTGAATTATTATTTATTGGATTAATCATGTCCACTTTATTTTGATGTTTATCTATAGGTATTTCTGTAACTTGTTTACCATTAAACATAGCTGCATTATTTAATTCAGTTTGTTTATCAAAACTTTCATAATTGTCTAAGATAGTTTGAGAACAGTTTTCAACTAATGTATTTGATAATGGTATATCGTTGTCTGTTTGTAGAGGGAATTTTGGTTCTACTCTTTGTATTTCTATGTCTACAGATAATAATGGACGCGGTAATTTAACAAGTGCTGCGTCATCTTCATGAATATCGGTATCTTCACACAAATCTATTATAGGAATTTCGTTCTTTGATGTTTCTTTCTGATCATATTTTTCGTTTTTATGACTATCTGTATGATATACCCTATCTGTATCAGGAAGGGAGTATACTGGAGACGTATCGTTTCTAATATCTAAATGCGTTTGCTCCTCTAATGGTGAATAGCTTTCTGTATGTTTATTGTCTGTAATCATGTTTTCCATTCCACGTTGTTCGGTAATTACACCTTTCATGCATCTAGTCAGTTTTTCAATAACCTAACGTGAACAAAGTGATTTTATTGACATGTATATAGGCATTACAATTAATAAGTATTGCTGAGGAAAAATGGGTTGTAAGAAAATGTAAAATATATTTTATACAGCCTTTAGCGTTTGACCACATGATGTTAAATGATGGAGTGATCTAAGATGGTAGCCACGCTAAATCTGACGTGACTGGCTTTCAAATATCGCTACCGGAACATATGTGCGTGGTAACAGATTTGCTACTTGAAGGTGGCAGCTAATCAGACGGGCTTAGTAAAAGTCATACCACTATGCTATGGAATCATCACAATGTTTTCTTTCACCGAAAATCCGGCTCATTCGCAAGGATTCAAACCTACACTTAGCTACCTATTTTCAAACGATTTATTTTTAATCAAATCCTATTATTACAAAGGATTCGATGATATAAATAAACTTCGACATTGATTATATAGGGCATCCGGGTGCATTATCACAGAGGAAAAATTATTTATTTGTATTTAGTATTCCGAGAAGAATATATCCGCTGATATATCTGTATCCGTCGACCAATAAAAGGATAGACAGCAACATCCTGCGGTTGTTGCGATTCCAGGATTTAGGTATAACTAATATGATTATCGATAAATAGTTGTTTCTTAGTAATAACTAACAGGCCCGACGGACGTTGTCCTGCCCTGATAATAAAAAAATATATACTTATGTGCATGAAATGCTTAAGGTAACTAATGTATTTAATTTGATAAGGATTAATACTGTATCCGTCTAAATAGCCTTCTGCTTATCTCATTATATGTGACCATTTTTAAAAGATAGATAGATGGGTATAGTAAGCTATCCTAAAAAGATAGGTATATCCCATCGTAGACTAAAGAGGAATATCTCAGTATGTATTGTTTTGTTATATTTCAAAGGAATTAGGCAATTAGGCAGCGTTTTCGACGAAAGCTCCTAGGCGGCTTGACTTTCCCGATTTTTTCAACAATTATGTATCCCATGGCCTTTCTATTCTATGATATAATCGATTTCTTTACAAAATCTCATTACAATCGTTCAGCCGTTGAACCGTGATTGATGGATGCATACACACATACTTTTACATTTATAATACAAAGATTTTCTTATAACGGAAGGTTTCACAAATGTTAAATTTAACGTTTAATAATTTACGAGTAAATTATATGCGCCTAAACACTTTCAGTTTAAGTAAAACTAGTAACAGTCTACGAGTTCATTTACGTTATAATTTAATGAGAATAAAATATAAACTATGCTAATCAAAAAGCATGTACCTTTGTATTAGTTAAAGCTAAGTCAGTAGCCATAGCAATTACCTCCAATAAAAAAAAGGTTTATTTTTTGTGATTAGAAATAATTTAGTTATATATTTATTCTAAATCGGTCTAAATATTATATTTTTTTCTGTTTCACAATATAAATATCATTTTTATCGAATATCATTAGTATCCATCAAGTCGTTCGTGCGTAAATGAAGGATAAACATTCAGAACTTTCTCATTTATCATAGAAGTAGCCGGTACTAGCGATTGCGTTCTCGTAATAATCGTTTTTAGTCCGGCGAAGCTGTAAAAGCTCGTTAGGCCTTTAGTGTTCGACGGTTTGAAGAAAAAATGGTTTTACTAATAAAACTACGCGCTATATCTGGAGAAATTGGAAAGTGATTGAAGCGACGATGGCTCTATTGGTAATGTGTTCGGACACAGCTTTGAAGGACGTAGGATCGAGTCCTGGTAACTGAGTTAGAGCTTTCGGTGAAGAAAAACATCGTGATGAAACCATATCATGGTGGTAGGGATTTTTCTAAGTCCGTCTGACTACCACCTTCAAGTTGAAAATTTGTCGCCAAGCACTTGTTGATGTGTGCCGGCAGCTGCACTTCAGAGCCAGCCTCCATTTAGGCTAAGCGTGACTTACCATCTTAGACCACATCATCATTTAACACCAGATGAGATTGTGGTCAAACGATAACCTATAAAGTATAAAAAAAAAAAAATTATATACATATAATAATTCCGTCATTATGTGCTATTTAAACCCTACAACAATTTTATTAATTTTAAGTAACTCCCGTTAAAATTTGTCATTACTGTTTAGCCCTCTTAAAAACTTAATGATAAGCCTAGATAATACTCTGAAAAGTGCTGTATTCGCCAATGAAATACTCGGTGAAATTGATTCAGCCGTTTCTGAGTTTAATACGGGGAAATAACAGACTCCCCAATTTAAATTATATGTGTAAAAATATTATTAGATCAGATGCTTAATGTGGAATTCAAAACTGTTTAGGCCTAAATTAAATGTTCATTTGTATGCATTCCATGTTGAAAAAAGAAATTGTGTAGTATTATGGAACCATGATGAAAGTGAAACTTTTTTTCGGTTCGTAGGCATTTCATTGGAAATTATCCGATTTAGGGTATTATAATCACGTTTTTAATCTTAACTTAATAATTGGAACATGGGATAATTTTGAATTGAACCCTAGATACCGCCATATTGGCCTTGACTGCTCTGCCGAGCTCCTTTCACTTTACAGCTACTCTGCGGTCGGCTGTAATGCGACATGCGATAGATGGATGAAAAAAATCAGGCGATGTATAAAAAATGTGAGTACATATTATATGAGTCACTTGTGCCATTAAATATTATAAATACTAATGCGAGTGTGTTTGTTACGCTTTCTTGCTTAAACGACTCAACAGATCAACATCAAATCTGGTATACACGTTGTCAGGGGTACAGTAGAGGACATGGGGTACATTTCATCCAGAGAAAAGTTTATGTGTCCGAGGAATATAAAAAATATATTTCACTAGATTAACATGAGTGAAGCCGTGGATAAAAGTTAGTTACTTATAATTGGAGATATCAAAATATAGTAATACAATTTTCTTTTCTTTACAAACAATTTACCTGAAGCGATCTCTCATCGTGGATGCAGTGTTTCCGGTATGAATTAATTTCCCGCATATACGATTTCGCTTTTTCTGCTGACATCGGCTTCTGATTATAAATGTGGTCGTCTAACTTCAAATTGAACAGCATTAATCTCGATGTAATATTTTTCTACATAAAAACACAAATGTTTCGTTAGTGACGTTCGGAAGTCGAATGAAGTGTAAAAGTCTACAACGTGTAGCGACACACATACCTACATCAAACGTGGTATGTGTGTACTACAACAATGCAGGCGAAAACCAGCGGCACTACAAAGTCCGAAATTAGTTGGCTTACAACGCGGCTAATTAAGACTTGCCGTCCAGGTGGCGACCACATGTTCTTGCCGACAAACTCTAAGCACAATTGTTATAACCCTAACTTTAAATCTTTATTATTTTATTGCCCAGATGTGTATTATTAATTTTTGGTTTTAATTTTGCTTTATGACCGCAGTACTGTTTGTATTTTTACGTTAACATTTTGACCGCCTGTAATCCTTTACACGTGTTCTGTTTTTATACCATTTAAATATACTTGCTCGGTTCAATAAAGGAGGATTCTAGTCAACACAATCGGAGTCAGATCATTCGTTTCCTCCGCAAGCCTTCTGACAATAGCAAAGTGGTAACCATCCTACCACTACCGCTAAAGTAGTGACCCCAAAGAACGCGCAAAACGCTGAAACAACTTCCGAAGAACGCGCAAAACGCTGAAACAACTCCCAAGGAACGCGCAATATCACGTAATGAGATGCTGAAATACACCCACAAGAACACGCTCAAGCAAACATCGAAGTTTTTCTGCACACATCAAGTAACTCAAGAGGAGTTCCTTAGCTACACAAGCAACGAAGCTATACTTGCGGTTCAATAACAAAAGAAACGCTGCACACCGAAGCCACATATCATCAACATGACGATCGAAACAGCCCAAATCACAGAAGACACACACAAACCACACTACAAAGAACTCTCTATGGCACTCTCCATGCGCATTCCACCATTCTGGCGTGACCAACCACAACTATGGTTTTCCTCGTTCGAGGCAGCAACCAGCGAACTTGGAGGAGACGAAGCACGACTTGCACAAAAGTTAATAACGCGACTTGAAAAACAGGAGATTGAACAAATCGAAGGCCTACTCCACAACAAACTGAATGCAAATCAATACACCGTCCTCAAAAAACGACACATCGCTACTTACGAAGAATCTGACGGTCGTCGAATTCACAAGCTCCTGACAGAAACTAAACTTGGCAACCAACGACCATCACACTTACTTCGCCGAATGCGAACACTAGCCCGAAATCTGGTTCCCTATTCAACGCTCAAACTCATGTGGATGAGTCATTTGCCAAACTACTTACTCGGACACACAGCTAGATGAACTCGCAGTGCTAGCTGATAAAATTCTTGAGCAAACACAAGGAGTATCTATGTTAGACGAGCCACCAGCGATAGCTGCTGTATCAACTAACCGTAAAACGTGTGGATTCAACTGCATACACCTTTCACAACGTATAAAAGAGTCAGCCCAAGAGATCTCAGAACACAACGAGAGATCAGATGTATATAACCATCGTCGCATACGTTCGTATTCAAACCAACGAACACTCTACAATAAACCGTCAAATGGTTATTGTTACTATCACCGGCGTTTCGGCATAAACGCACGTAACTGCAAATCACCGTGCATTTATAAAAAACCAATTATCTGCAACGATACACCTGTATCATCACCGCCACAAGATCAGACACTCGCATCAGCAGATTCAAACATCAGCGAATCATATCGCCTCTTTGTTCACGACGTCAAGAACCGACTCACTTTCTTGGTAGACACGGGGGCTAAAATATCTGTCATACCTCGAAGGAAACGTGACATTTCGCAACCGCTACCATTTCAATTGTACGCTGCGTACAATGCCATAATTCCGACATATGGTGAGAAAACGCTCGAACTTGATCTCAGCTTACGTCGTGCGTTCAAATGGAAGTTTATCATTGCGAACGTAACACAACCAATATTGGGCGCCGATTTGCTGAAATATCATCAATTAATCGTCGATACCAAGAATCGCAAGCTAATCCACGGAAAAACCAACATTGCGTCAATTGCAATCTACCGGCCATACAAAATGCCTACAATACGTGCTATCGACATGCAACAGTCATACCACGTTTAATCTATGTACTCGTATGTGTGTCGCTACAAACGCTTTTGTTGTATTAAAATAAGCAGTAATTATTTTGGACTGTTTATTTTCACTTAAATTACGAATAATTATGATTATTGATTTCTAGAGTTGTTGGTGTTCATTGTTTTTAATGAAATACTTTCCGTGTATTAAATATCATGAAAATCGGTTAAGATATTTTTTGAACAATTTACAAAAAATGTTTCTGATAATTTTCATTGCCTATAAATTTTGGGACAAGGTTGCTGTGTACAAAATTTCATTAACAACGTTATGATTAAGATGACTTTATTTTTTAACATTTTTTTAAAATGTATAAATAGTTTTTTACTATTCTAGTACCTTATCAAGCGAGTATAACATTGTATTTAAACTGGTTTATCCGTTTTTTCGATAAATCCGGTCACACAAACATACAGGCAAAAGACATGATATATTCGTGTTTAGATGCCATAATACACATACATCACAAAATTTCGAAAAATAATAACTGTACAGATAGGACTATACTTTTAATGATATAGATTGAACATTAGAATAATTCCATGCTGGGCACGACTATTATATCGGACTGGACATAATTAGCCAATAACCATTCGCCAGCGAATGATGAAACGATGATGGCTGTGTTCGGACGCACCTTGATGCAGCCATAGCACGGCGGTAGGACTATTTCTAAGCCAGCTTAGCTAGTTACCACCCTCAAATCGACAATTTGTTGTCAAGCACCTATGGGTGTGGGTTCCTGCAGCCAAATAAATAAAACACTTTATTCAATTTAGGCTCTAAGAAGGCGCTTATGAACGTAAAAATTACCACGCTACAATTGATAACCTGCCTATCTCGGTTAAGCGTGCTTACTATCTTGAATCACATTGTCATTTAACAGCAGGTGAGATTGTGGGCAAAGACTATGCAGTTGAAAGAAAGAATGTATAAAAAGCATCCGCCATAGTATTACGCTTAGGTTTATCGTGTTTTTTAACTAAACACCAGATTCTGGTGCTAGAGCTTGAAGTACTTGGCCGAATTGGCATCTAACGTAAGGGCGTCAAAGTGGCTGAACCGCGGCTTGAGCTGTTGTCTTGTATGCAATCTCGGATCAGCCGATATATATCCAGTAATTAAGGGGAATGGTAGATATCTGTACCAGCCTGGGTCTCGACCAACTTTACACATTGTGAATAAAACCATCACGGTGATTGTTATGTACTTTGTTTTTCAAGAAAAAACCAATGACCAGTAACCAGCAACTGAGAGGTATGTAAGTCACGAGCTTCTAAATATAGTGTGCTTAGGTGTAACTAAATATTTAGCTCTTTCTATAACTAGTTTCGATTGAACTTTTTCGCAAAGTAATGCCTTCATCAATCAACTGGACGTTGCAAAGCTGTACAACTGTACAAAGTTGCCTTGCACAACTGTACAACGTTGCCTTGTACAACTGTACAGCTACATGCACACAGCGTCAAGCGATGACAGGTTCAACCATTCAACAACGTCCGGCTCAACCGTCAACGAATATTTTGCTACTTCTATCACTAGTTAAGATTGAACTTTGTCATGTAACACGTCGTACAAATAAAATCAAACATTTTTTGTTACAGTGAGACGTGACAGCGACCAATCACTCTCAGACGGAAGTACAACGCAGCGTTCACTTTTTTCAATAAAATTCCTTTTTTAATTTATTGTTGAATCTTAAAAATAATGTTTTTAATCGATACATAATCATAATCGATTCAAAACGAACTGTACTATCAATTTTACTATAATTCGCCACTAGGCACTAGGCATGTCGCCTTCTATGCCGTAAAACCGAGCGCCATGAAAATTGTTGTAAGCACTAGAACTATATGAACACGCAGAATATTTACACAGTATCCATTTTGCTCTAACTCAACTATTTTATTATAGTAAATAACACCAGACGTATGCAAAGCCGCAGGTACAGTTAATAACACTAAATTGGGTAAAATCGTCAAATATTTTTAGCTTGTGACAAGAAAATCCACCGGTATAAGTTGCAAATAAGAATAAGACCTAAATTGCTAAATCTATATACTTATGTTACATTTTACCTGTCTATCCAAAAAAATATTTCTGTTAACCCTCCTGCGAGGCATTTTATAATATCCTAATATGTATCTACTCTTATAGCACATATGTGTTAGTCTGTTTTCGCGCCATATTTTTTTACTGACACGGGGCGAGCCTGTTCTTGCAAAGGTAATCAAATTATTCGGCCTATAAATTCCTTTCTCACTATAACAATGCGTTTTACATTACAATTGTTTCATTTAAATTCATATATATCTATAATGTTCTTGCTAAAAAACAACATAGAAAAAATTATTAAGCAGGTGTATATTCTTTACTGATACAAATGTAATGGAAAATCCTTACGTGACCTCTCGTTTAACCTATAAAAATAGTGGAGTAACTTAACTTAGGCCTAGTTTCAAACGTTCTTGTTAGGAGACGTGGTCGTTATTTTTATATTTAAATTTGTAGTTCATTATTGATAAGATTTCGAGGTTAAATGTTACCCTCATTTAACGAATTTTTCCTTTACACAGCCGGAGCACCTGTAATTCGGAGTCCTCTTGTCATTGATAAGGCTGGAATGGCGGTAGCTACGCCCCTACATTTAAATCAAATGTTGTAAAGTATAGATAATTCAAATGATATAAATTTAACATTCCTATTTATAATAATATTTATACTGCATAACATCCTGAATTATGCTGATAAGTTTTCAGTTATCGGAAGGATATATTATATGAATTAACATTTTATAAAATGACAGAAACTTAATAAATAATATCCCCTGGCGCTTGAGGATTCAGTTCGGTTCTGCCATCGAAGGCATCAACCCGTACTATATTTTTATAAATCATAGTAAATGGCTATACATCATAGATAAGCAAAATGAATTTAATTATACAAGCGTTTATATTAATTTACGTAGTATTTACCTGCGACGCTGGCTACGGAATTGGGGAACCTGTCAGTGCTCAAAATGCGTGAGTATATTTTCAAATAATGGCAATTTAAATTTTTACCTTTGCATTTATTAAAAGAAAATATTTATTTGAAAGTTTTCTCCTAAACGATTCGACCGATTTTAATGATCTTTTTTGGTTTATATGGAGTCATTTGAAAAGATTCGGCGATTTCTGGGAAATTTTGCAACCAAGTATTTTTGTTTATTTGCCACATAAAAATATATTTTCAGTATCTCAGCTCCTCATTATTATTTTTTAGTTTGACTCCTGTGCTGTGCAAAACCATAAAAGCTTAAATTCCATACAAACGAACGTAGACCTCATGAGGCATAGGTTAAAAGACTGTTGGCAACATAAGTTATAAAAATACCTGCTTTACTACAAAACTTTGAAAAACAACAAATGATGAATTGTAGAATTATAATTTTTATGTAAAATGTATTTTTCAATTATTTTTTCATTCGTACGAACTTTTTTTCCTAAACCATGATATTTACAATGTACAATGTCATGAAATTAAAAAAAAATTAAAATATAATCCGTCATTTTGAGATTGTGTCTTAAACAATAAGCCGAGGGGTTAATACTTCTTTTATATTCATGATCTTTATAGATCTTGTACATTACATATAATAATAAAATATATTGCAATCATAACTACTACATTGAAGATAAATGCAAATAAGATGGGACGAAGATGCAAGTAGGTATACCTACCTCTGCAAGGATTGCGATCTTGTATATGTAGGTGTGGATTGCAGGGACCATTTAACATCATGTGGACTCGTTGTCTTGTTCTCTAATTAATTTTTTACTAACTTGTGCTCACTCCTTCGCTCGCGTTAATAAAAAAAATCCAGATGATAAGTACCTAAGTCTTTTTCTATACCTCTAACAATATATATACAAAATTTCATAGTGAACGATTGAGTAGTTTAGACGTGAAAATGTAACAAACTTTCAGTCGCTTTTAAAATGTTATCCAGGGCTAAAATATTAATTAAAAAAGAACACAGTCATACTGTCAGTGAATTTATTTTAAATCGAATCAGGTGTTCCAGAGTTTACTGCCTACAAACATAACCACAGCGACTATCTTCTTATTAGTACAGATATAAAATCATATAATTTTATAAATATTCTTTCAGCCAATCGGATGTCGAAGCCCCTGCTTATGTACCTGCTTATTTGAGAAACCACAGATACCCGCCAGCCTACCCCGGCACTAAAACAGGATATAGCGGTACCAAAACTAGATACACCGGCACTAAAACCCATTATATGGGCACCAAAACCGGTTACGGTGGCACCAAAACCGGCTACGGTTATTCTCGGGCCCCACCACCGATGTACTCTGAGACAAGATCCTGGAACTCTAACTCTGGTGAAGTGTAAGTAAAAGGAGCTCATGTAGTAATGTTATTTAGTAATTTCAGTGTACAAGTGTCATAGATGAGAAGAGAATTATTGCTATTTTTACTTAGTACGCTATATAATACCAATTTTATTTCGCGAGCGATAAATGTTGCTATAATTATTACGACCTACAAAATCGTGACTTTAATTTTAAGAGGACGAAGCGAAATAATAAACTTGTTAAAATGTGAATAAATGACATTTATCGTAATTACCGGGTAAACGAAATATAATGATCTATTATTGCTATAACTAAAATCGCATTTCACAATAATCGCTGAAATATAAGGATCTCTTTATAAAAACCAATTATTTAACCAATTTCAATCCTTAATTATTAATATTTCACCATATTTGGCAAACATATTTAACCAGTGTATAGCAAAAGGAACCTTCCCCAATTTAATGAAAATAAGTAAAGTGGTTCCTTTATTTAAATCAGGTTGTAGGAGTAGTCTTGGAAACTATAGACCAATTTCTGTATTTCCGTCTTTAAGCAAGATTTATGAGAAGATTATGCTTAAGCAATTGTTAGAATATTTTAAAACGCAAGAGATTCTAGATGGTCGACAGTTTGGTTTCACAAAATTAAAATCAACTACTGACGCTGGTGCAACGCTATTAAGTCATATATTACAGGCCTGGGAGGGATCGCAGGATGCAATTGGTGTGTTTTGTGATCTGTCTAAGGCCTTTGATTGCGTTGACCATAGTACACTTATTTTGAAATTAAAACACTATGGTGTTTGTGGAGCTTCTCTCGGCCTTCTGGTCTCCTATTTAAAAGATCGCTGTCTCAAAGTTAGTATAGACGAGGTAACGTCTGTGGGATCGTCGACTCAAATTGGCGTTCCACAGGGTTCCATTTTAGGGCCGTTTCTGTTCTTGGTATATATAAATGATCTGCCGCTAGTGGTTGAAAACTGTGCAGACATTGTTCTTTTCGCGGATGACACTTCGCTTATATTTAAAGTAAAAAGAATAGACTCCGAGTCTAGACATCTAAATAATACCTTAAATAAAATTTCAAATTGGTTTGCATTAAATAATTTATTGCTAAATGCAGACAAAACAAAATGCATAAGGTTTACCTTACCTAATGTTTCATGTATTGATACTAGAATAGAAATCGAAGGAAATCTAGTTGGGTTGGTAGACAGTACCGTGTTCTTGGGTATCACAATTGATTCTAAATTACAATGGGGTCCTCATATTAAAAAATTGGCAGGAAGATTAAGTTCTGCTGCATTTGCAGTTCGAAAGATTCGCCAACTAACAGATATTGCCACTGCTAGGTTGGTCTACTTCGCTTACTTTCATAGCTTAATGTCTTATGGTATTTTGCTGTGGGGGACAGCAGCTGAGGTAGACACCATATTTTTACTACAAAAACGGGCAGTTCGAGCAATTTATGATATGGGACCTCGCGAATCATTAAAAGATAAGTTCCAGGAGTTCGGTATCCTAACTCTGCCCTCCCAATACATACTTGAAAATCTAATGTACGTCCGCAAAAACTTAGATAAGCTAGATTTCGTAAAGGACCAACATAATCTAAATACAAGAAATAAGAACAAATTGGTCATTCCATGTTTTAGGCTCACTAGGACCGGTAACAGTTTTTTAGGTAATAGTGTTAGGTTTTATAATAAAATTCCAAAGCACGTTACCGATCTGCCGGATACTAATTTCAAGCACCATGTCAAGCAGGTTTTAATATCTAAAGGCTATTACAGGGTGGATCAATATGTGAACGATGGTGACGTCTGGAAATGACGCCCTCTCTGTGCATCCACCAAAACCCAATGTAATTATTTATAACTATGTTTTAAAAATGTGAGTTATAATATGTTAATGAAAAGATAAACCAGATCGAGTTTCTTGCCGGTTCTTCTCGATGACTGGGTTGTTTTCCGAACCGGTGGTAACTTTGACGTTCATAAGCGCCTTCGCAGGGCCTAAACTGAATAAAATATTTTTGATTTTGATTTTGATTTTGAATGAAATACACTCAACGTAGTTAGTTTTCGTTTAAGAATTTGACAGATCATTATTTTCAAACAATCATAGTAAATGGAAACAAATGCCATTTACAAAAGATTCTATACCATTAAAACAACAAATGCCATTTACAACGCTGTGAAAATATTATTTAGTTTATAAACTTCATAAAGTGACATCTATGCAGAATACAAGTTTATTAAGCTTATTCTCTTTTAGGTGTTTCTTTTACGTTTGTTGGTTAGATGATTCTTACTTGAACTATTTATTTTTATAAAATCGATATTTTATCCTTTTGTTTTTAATACGTTATAATTAAAGTAGATTGTTTATAGAATTTTTACGAATAAAATTATTTCCAGAATTCATGTTAATATTTTCTATTAAATATTTGCTTTCAATATTTGCTATTAAATGTATTAACCACCACTAGTCATAGGCATGACTTTAACACATTTAGTATCCTCTTATTAGCTGCCTTTACACGAAACGCTCTTTCACTCGTGATTAAAGTGTGCAGGATTGAAAGTTGGACAGCGCATACGAAGATTTACAAGTGATTGTTACTTTTATTTTTCTTTAGGCACACTATCATGCCACCTGAGAGCAATGTTGCCGAAAATTGCATAAATCCTTACAATTACACAAGATAATGTAGATTGTCATTATTTATAAAGATACATACAAAAGCAAATTCGTGGAATAAAAATATTGCCCTCCTTCGAATAATGTACCTATATTTCAACATTGAAACATCGAACCGAGTAATGAATAAATATCGTTATACGTTTACAGCTGTTGTTTCTTAAGTTAATGTTGAACAGAGATCGTTTATTTTCTTCATGTTGGCAATTCTAACTTGCCGCCAAATTCTTTTATTTATTATGTGGTACTAAAACCTTGTTATAATTGATTCCCAGAATTTTTGGCGGGATCTTAGTCTGTCGTGTAGCGGTTTTTATATTTTAATCATGAACTTGTGTTATATGACTATGTATTTTGTAATATTGGTGACATTTTACGTAATATAGTTCGGTTATTGTGCGAAAGTGAAGTCGATGGTAAATAATACTACGGAGCATGAATTCTGAGATGTCATAAAAACTCCCAGGAAAATTCTAATGAGTGCTTGCCACAGAGTAACAAAGTTGCGAGCGGTCTGAAGCCGTTTCATAATTCTATGGTGCTTACACTGTCTTGTTGGAGCATTGAAATAATTGCAAGACATTGTAGTATTACGTATTACTTACTCGACAATGGTAGTAATAATCCAGAATATTGGTTACTACAAATGAAATAAAACAATTACTCCCATTTTCATATAATAATTTGAATTTTATATGGATAGGACAAAAAGTACTTTTTCAATGTATTACTGTTTAAAGACTAATTCTTGATTTTGAGGTCATTTTAATCTACTGAAAGTTATGCAATGGATTTTGTGAGTAGGTCGTTCGAGTTACTACCGAACCAAAAATAAAAATTGTTGATATTTTTAGTAGATTTTTATAAAGGATAGGTCTTACCTAACGTGTATTGGAAGTTTGATCGAAGGCTTAAACTGACTTAAGCCACTGCTCATACCAAAACTAATTGATGTTAATCGTATCTATAAATATACCAGAATAATATGTGACATTCACGAAAAAAAATAGAGAAGTTAATTTCTGAACGAATACTTCTGAGACTTTTCTATTTCTGAGTATAGAGCTTAGATTAAGAGATTTGTTTTCTATTTTAAATTTATTATTATGGTTCGATAAAAGTTTTTTTATTTATTTCAGACCCAGCTATGGTGAGTTCTACAATAACGCGAACCGGCCTTTTACACGTAAGTTTTTTTTTAATATAAATCTTTTGTTTTGTTGACTAAATGTAATCAAAAGTCTATTTCGAATATTTCTGATTACTGATTCTGGTACTTTCACGGTTCTTGGATAATTTACTAGTTCATGGACATCAGAAACGGTTTTACAAGTAACAACGACATGGTGTTCTTATCTTCTTACATACATCGATAACACCGATTCTCGATTAAGTGACACGAAATTAAATATTTAAATATGTTCAGATTCAAGTGAAAATAAAAAAGTACATACAGATATACAAGAGTTATACAAAGGTACACATCTTAGTATGAAGTTTAGTGGTTTTAATTTTACATTCATAAACTTGCGATATTAGACACTACTACATTATATAATATTCCTAGCATATTTGGTAAATCGATGATTGTGTACGATTGAAGTGGATGCGGAAGTGATAACAATAAACATGAATTTTTAGATGTGACAAAAACTCACAGGAAAGGTCAGGAATAAGGGCAGTACTATTAAACATTGAAGTCATCACAAGTCAAAATTTTGTTAGCGCAATTACACAGTTGATAAAGACAGTAATAATCTATATCGAGTATCTTATATTTATATAGTGTAGAGAAAAGTCGATGTAATCTAATGGAGTCGTAAGATTTTCTGCCGCTTTCTCTGGAAACGCTGGTTAAAGTTTATGAGACACTTAAAAATAATTTAGTACAGAATTATACATTTAAAAATGCGTACAAAATAGTACTTATTTTTTTCTTTTACATATTGTAACATTGAATTTGATTTATTGGACTGAAGCGATGATGGCTCGATTTATATATAGCATGTTCGAACTCCGCTTCGATCAACATAGTTTCGAGTCCTTACGACCGAGTCAGAGCTGTTGGTGAAGGAAAACATCGTGATGAAAATATAGCATGGGGATAACACTTCTTTCTAAGTCCTCCTGGCTGCCTAGTACACACTTGAAACTCTGTCGCCAAGCACCTCCTCGTCGTCATCGATTTCGATGACTGCGAATCCAAAACGTTTCATTTCTTTCGAGCGTGGGCCCTAATATGATTCGCAAACCCAAACTTGCTTTTAAAGACCCAATCGCACGCAAAGCAGTAGAGCTGGTCATTCTGATTGTATATATACGTATAAAAAGGCTTCGGTCTATCTTTTAATATTTAACGTTTTTCGTCAATTATTTGCGATCTGTCGTCCTCAAACCTTGCAACACTTTTAAATATTGCAGAGCACCAAGTCGACCGTTTTAAAGTGAGATCATCGCAACACGTATAATCAACATTGCAAGCGTTCAAACCTATATCTAGCCATGTTTGGCAACAGCACTTGAAAGGAAGTCTTCCTCTTTCTTCTAGATTTAGCGTGTTTGCCATCTTAGACGACATCATCCTTTAACATCAGATAAGATTGTAGTCAAACACTAAAATAATATAGTTATGTACAACGCTATATCGACAAATATAATATTAGTTCTTACCCAATTGAATACTTTCATTCGGTTGGTCACTTAATGTAAACAAAAATTCCTACTTACTGCATATAACTTTAATAAGCATCACAGAAGATAGCAAAGTTACGCGTAATAATAAATATCAGTTGTGTGACGAGACCGCACTTTTGACTATAATGACCTGTAAATATAAGACAGCAGAAAAAAAATCAAATAATCCATGTCTCTAAATAACGAATGTTATATATACATTGTGTCCGTGCAAAACCACGGCGGGCCGCTAATCTTCAATAATAACAACTGATTGCTAAAGCGGTAAGAAGAACAAAATATACATTGAATAACAAAACGCCGCTTGGTAACAGTTTTATAAATTTAGCGTTTTATCAATAGTTAACTGAAAGCATAAAAAACAACGATTATCACACTGCGTGGGTGCTATCTGTTTGGACGGAAACTCTGCAAATCTAGGCAACCCGACACGACGTCCGTCCGATTATTTCAATTACGTAAATCGCGACCTAAATCATCAATGTCATTGGTAACAGTTTAAACTTACAAAGGTAATAAGATTCACTTTCCTGGTACTCGTAAGTACACTGTTGATTCGCTTTTTGGTTAATTTTAAGGGAGCATTCGTACGGCTTTGCGAACGTTATTTTAAAGCGAAGCAGAAATCTTCCTTGACACATGACGCTAAGGCCGCGGTATTTTTTTCTTCGAACTGACTACACTGTTGTCCTTGCAAGGCCTCTACAGTTTCACACTACTACCGCTAGTGTCGCGTGTGTTACTAGGATCGTGCGTTTTGTTTCACGCGGACATTTTAAAATGGAGGGAAAGGACTGAGGTAGTCCAGTAACTTTAAATTCGAACGGTTTAAACATGACCTAACAATGCCCGCGGCTCCGATCGCTTGAACCACAAAATTACTTTAAATGATTTATTTTATATCTAAATACTAAATACATATTTTAGAGTTTTTGTAAACAATATTTTTAAACAAGTTTTATTCGAAACGATCTTCTAGTCAGTATTACATTACTTACTCATATTTTGTCATTTCTTAAAATATCATTTATAATTCCTACAACCTTTCGATTAACCTGTGCTTCCTCATATACATAAAGTTTTATCAAAGCCAGTCAAGCCCTTTTCCAGTTATATCCAGGTATAAAAACGAAAGGAAGATGAAATATTTTTAAATTAATAATTTATAGACATTCAGACAAAACTAAAAAGATACAAGTATGTATGGTTAAATAATGAAGTACTATATAAAAAAAATTACTCTAATATAGTTTGTGAAGATTGGATACTATCTGGAATGGATTGAGCATTAAAAGATGGTTTTTGGAACTAGCTTTCAGAAGCCTAGATGGCCTTCGATTTTATATAATTATAAATTAGGCAATTTTATGAAAACACTAACAAATAGGTCGTCGTTCAGAGAGACCTTGTATGCTTCACATTTCTAGGCGCCGGGCCTAGAAAGGCGCGAGGCTATGTAATACAGCCTAGTAGGTAAGGAACTAAGCAACCGCCATATGATAAATATTATTCAACATATATTCAACAATATACGAGTATGTCTGAGAAGGCGCTTATGGATGTCAAACTAATAAGGTATAATAAGTATTAGTTTAGAGATTTTCACGAAGAAATAGATTATGTAACACCCTTCATGATTTATCAACTCTCGTGTGATCACGGTTAGGGTGGGGCCTTTTCTACAACAATTTATTATACCCGGTCCATTTAGTTAAAATATATCCAATAGTAGAAATAGGTCACCCCGAAAGAACACCGAACGACTGGACTTGGGTTGGTTGAGTTACTCGGCTATCCACCTTTAATCCCTCCATAATTTATACAAAGATCAACTTATACAACATATACAATATTTCATTTAATAGTATCGTCCTGATAAAAGTAAATGTCTATTCTATTCTAATCAAATACGTCTATGACCATCGCGATATTAAAGTGAAAGAAAGGCCAAAGCGTATCCATGTCACGAATTTTCACGTTATGGTTAGAACCGAGGCAAGTAATAGCGCAAATGTCAGAATAGCACGTTACCAAAATATGTAGAACAAGTTCGCTATACTTTAATAAAACGATTGTATAAAGATTAAAAAGACCATTGTCGATATTTTGATTCGAAAAAACAAACGAGAGTAAAGTAGAGCTTTCTATTATTATTTAACAGCAAAATGCGATCAAGAGTGCAAACACAACGGTATATGCGTGGACACCAACACCTGCCTTTGCCCAGCGAACTATTACGGCAAATATTGTGAGTTTGAGAAGAAACCCTGCCTTACGTATCCGCCACTCCCCATGAACTCTATGAGGAAATGTACTTCCGAGTAAGTATTATTTATTCACATTACATTACACAATTTTCAAAACGACTCTCTCACTCTGTTAAATGAGTATCTAAAATTAGTCGTGGTGCTAAAACGAAGGATCGTTCTGTCTATAAATTTTTATCTCGAATCTTTGCGTTATCACAAAGTAACCCGATAGTAATTAATATTTAGATAACAATAAGCAACATCCCTGCTTATATTTTTTTAAGAATATTTGCATCAATACGTTGAAATTGGTTATGTCACATTTTTAAATCTTATTAAGGTTTAATTAACATCGCTCTTTATAAAACGTTAACATTAGTTAACTATAACGTACAGTTCAAGTCAGTGGGTCTAGCAGCAAGAAGTTTTGCATAGAATTTCGTAAGTCGGATGACGACTACAAACGGATTTCTGTAAAATTATCTCTTTAGCAGTTTGAAAATATTTAACCTCTCGCTGCAATCAAAGTATAAACAAGAGTAATGGGCAAAGAAGGATGCCAAAAAACAATTTGAGAAACAGAAAGATACCTTAATTATTGACAATAGGAAATCCTATTGGCCATAGGACAGTATTTAAAAAGAAATTGGATTTCTAAATTAGAGGGGAATATTTTCCGCTAGGTTATGCGCAATATCTTGCATGGCCGGCTACAAGTTTACTGATGGGTCCACGGTGGCGAACATGCGATGCGTCGATGGTCAGTGGCAGCCTACACGTTCTGACTTCACCACGATTCCCGACTGCCAACCGGAGTGCAACCCGCCCTGCCTGAACGGAGGAGTCTGCCTTGCTCTGAACACTTGCCAATGCCCTGCCGAATATCGAGGACCTCAGTGCCAATACTGTAAGTGAATTTTTACAGATAACATTACATCTTGTACATTCCTTAGTTACCACTATATTATAATCTGTAGTACGTCTAATGCGTCTGAATTGATTTAATGTTTTGGTATGTAATAGTCAACAAGTTGGACATAAATGTTGCGATACAGTAATTGTATCATTGTATGTATATATATTTAATTCTTTGGTATGCTTTCTAGCTAATGTTACTGTTGAGATGATGAAGGTTCAGTGGTTAGTGTGTTCAGACACTACATTAATCGACATAGGTTCGAATCGTTACGAATAAGCCGTAGTTTTCAGTGAAGGAAAACATCGTGATGATACCATAGTATGGTCGTAGGGTTTTTTCTAAGCCCGCCTTACTAGCGTCCATCCTCAAGCACCTAACATGTTCTGGCAGCTACACTTGAGAACCAGACCCCCTCTAGGCTTAGCGCGTTTAGCAACTTGGACCACATTGTCATTTAACATTAGATGAAATTGTGGGAAACCGTTAAACCCTTAAATTATCATGAAAATTTAAAACTGTACTATTTGATTGGATTTTACAAAATGAGGTTTTATTCGTGGAAATGTCGTAGGTTATAGGCATAACATTTAGGTGAATCAAAAAATGGATAAGGCATGAATATGGAATGTGCCTGGTGGTAAGCGAAGTAGAATAAGGAACACTGAAAATCTAGAGATCTGTATTCAATTATCGGAAGTCGGTGTTATGATGGCTTGCAGGCCTGCTGGGCATACACCGGCTGATTTTGAAATGCGATAAACTTCCCTTTAGCAGAGATACTCCCTTTACCGGGCTTATGGTTACAAGCCCATTAAGTACATCCCTAAATAATCACAATTACTCGCCAGTTTGATGACGTGCAAGTTTTGAATTTTTATTTGAATTAATCGTTGGTAATAGCGACTGTGTAGGTGATGTGCGACAGAGTGTAGATTGATGGTAGGAAGGGGTCGAGAGGTCATAGTGCTACCAAAATGGCTGGCAATTGCGACTCTTCCAGTAAATTGGTCTATTTTTAATGCACCTTGCGTTTCTTAATACGCATACATTTACTTAATAGTGCCTAGTATATAATAGTGCTTAATAGGGGTCATGATTCAGTCGGACATAATTTTCTTATTGTACCTCCCAACAAAGATTAATCTTATTCTGAAAGTATATTATAGAAGAGATCTGTTAAAATAACATTGTTGCAGCAACAAGCGTCTGTGACATTCGAAAGTTGTCTTTTAATGGTGGTTATAAGTGCTTCGGTAATGCGGATAGCTTCAGCTGTGCGCTGAACTGTCCCATTGGGTCCACGTACAGCTCTCCACCGGCTGGTATATACACCTGTACCTACGCTACTGGAGTGTTCGAGCCACAACCGATCCCGCACTGCGTTTTCAGTAAGTAACTTTAATTATACTATATTATATTTATCGATTTTATTACTTTGTTGTTAAATACCATTTCAACGTAGCCAAGTCTAACATCTATAACATTTCATTGTTGAAGTAAAAATTCTTATGGAAGGGCTTTGGAATTCTGATCGGCTTCCTACATGTGTTACAAAAAGTGGTAGGGGTAAACACTGTGTTGGGTAGTGTTGAAATCACCGCTTCTCGTTTGATCACCGAAGTTAAGTAAAATCCGGCGCCGTCAGTATTTGGATAGATATTTTATTGTATTATTTTAATTAACATGTTTCCTTGTTAACACAAACTTCACTTCTGTCGTGTGTCTTTACGACTTTTTTCTACTACTTTAACCATTTTATTATCACTTGTCATCTTATATTATACTAGTTTTACCCGCGACTCTACACGTGATTATTATTATTTTTTGTTATCACTATTTATGTATACACAAATAAACGAAGTTAAAATAGTTTAGTATCTTTTTCTCCTCTGTTTGCCTACCGACTTTTCTTTTTATTTTCTTTAGCGACTATTGACGGACTTTAATGGTATAAAAAAAATTGGGAAACAGTTTTTTTCCTTACCATGCTATGCCTATGCTAAATTTATATTTGTCATACTTCACGATCTTCACGTTTACTAATCTACAATATATCGGGTTCCAAATGCAAAGAGGATGTATATATTTTTAAATTGCAATTTAGTGTTTTTAGTGCAAATTTTCACAGTTATAACTCCAGTAGTTTTGGATAATGCGTTGATTAGTCAGTCATAAAAACCCTCGTGAGAGAGCGAGAGAGCTGTGTCCACTTTCATAATTATTGATCAAATGGTGCTGGAGAATATCCATCTCAAATATATATACCAACATCTATTGTTATACATTTATATCTAAAAGAATATTCTACACTTTCAATGAAATTTAATATTCAATAATAAACCAGGAGTTATTACTCAATTGATTAATTACCAGAATAAAGTCACGTTAGAAGAATGTTCATAAATCTAATGTTATTATCTTTCTACTTGCAGATGATGTCGTTGTTATAACTCCAAGCAACTATGGACAAAATACAGTCAGTATTGTATTTATTAATAACTAGTTTTTGCTCGCGGACTTTCGCTCACCTTAATCTAAATTTTGGAAATAAAATACGGCCCATGTTATTCCTTGATAATCTAGCATTTTCTATACGTAATAGAATCAGTTTAGTATTCTTCTTTGGTTTATCCAATACAAAACAGAAAAATGAAACCTTTAGACTAGTGAATTCGATCGGCAGACGTTGTCCCTCGGCGGCTGAAACTGTTGTGCCATATTCTTCTATGCGACAAATGTAGAACAAAAGAAATTGTTTGGAAAATTAAAAATAAATGGATTTCAACAACAGCTCTATCTACCGGGCCCGAGCATAGCTAAGAATCATCCAGATGACCCCATAAATACAAATCTAAAAACTTCACGAAAATCAGTTCAACCGTTTGGGATGAGAAGAGTTGCGTATGCGCACGAACATGGGAATTCTATACATAAATAAAGTTTACAGAAAAACAAACCGCTTTCAAAAAATACTAACTCAAAATTGTGATATAATATTCTATTCACTTAATTTTACATTAAACTTTGTCTTAGTATAAACAAGTAATTTAAAATCCAATTACAAATTACAATTTTTTTTAAATCATCACTAAGTCCCTATTTCCTTACGTAAATGATAAAGGACATTTAAAGAGGTATTTCAGATTTTCACTTTTCGGCTGATATATAATTCAATTTGGCGCCGACTGCTAAATAAATATATAATTATAACACTTATTTTGAAATTTGTAATTGGATCTTACTTGTTTTAATTAACGCAAAGTATCATGTAAAAAGAAGTGAATAAAATAATATTTTACATTTTTGAGTTCGTGTTTTTTGGAGGCGGTTCGTTATTCTTTGAAAAATTTCGGTTTTAGCATTTGACCACAATCTTGTCTGATGTTAAATGAGGATGTGATCTAAGATGGTAAACACAATAAACCTAGAGTACAACTGGCTCTCAAAGACAGCTGCTGGAATATACCTATAAGAGTTCAGCAACAGATTTCTAATTCATTACGATGTTTTTCTTATCCGAAACCCCTACCTACATTATTCGTAGGATTTCGAACTCATGTTCGTCGATCCGGTATACTAACACGTTAACAACTGAGTCATCATCATTTAATCGCATCCATCCGTCAATTCATCTGTAGTATCTATATACCTGACATACAATACTATGTTCCCTGCGGCTTGACTTGATCCAACTAAATATACATATTTTTAATAAATGTAACTTTTAACGAAGAGGTGCTCATTAACATGATTTCTAATAGTCTAAAAATTTAAAGCTCTTTGCTTAACGGTTGATATAACTATCAAACCCATTTCTCACACGTTTCCCATTTATTGAGGTTATCCGTGTAGGAAAAGATACATGTTGAAATATGACCCATTTCCAGACTCACTACACCCACACTGATCCGACAAGCGAAGATCACACCGTTAGAGAGGACACGATACCGAACACCCGCATCGTGGAGAGTCACAGTAAATACGGTCCCCCACCCGGCAGCCCTTACGGTGTAAAAGATAAACCTGTGCAAATCGTCGTCCAGGACTTTTCACCCAAAGGCGGTACCTGTTTGAGCTGGGCCGGAGTACATTATAAAACTTTTGACGGCAAGATTTACAGGTACGCTTCCGAAATGATCGAAGTAATATTGGAAAATGTATAGATACGATAAGATAAGATAGATCAATAGCGCATTATTGTTTTGTAGTATTTTAAAGTTTCTCATACAACACTTTAAATGGAATTTCATAAATATCTAGGTTTCATGAACCTATATTTCGTTTTATATCAATTTACTCTACGTAGTTACAAAACGAAGAAATTTCTTTGTACGTTGTAATTGTATTCTTAGATTTGTATATTGAACAGTAAAGTATAGGATATGGCTTCCAGAGTTTTATCAAAATTTTAATGGATTCCGTCCCCTAATAGCAAGTGAAAGTGGAATGTTGTTATTACATTCCTATACTTTATTGGAAGACATTTAGAATGTCAGGTCTAAGGTTCTAGGCAAAAGTTGAGATTTTAATTGCATTAATTTACATTTTGTTACTATACCCAAGATTTCATATTTTTAGAAGAACGAAATTAATGTATATAACACGGTCCTTAAATAGACAACCTTAAATAACTCCATCTAAGAATCATACAATAGATATTACCTAAAATGTATAAAGTAAATCTTCGAAATATATCATAACCGACAATGTTGGAGGGATTGTCTAATTCTAGTGCTTCCATTTGTAGATTTCTATGTATGGAATTTACGTATTTACTATGTACGCTTACAGTTTCCAATCGCCATGCCAGCACATTCTCGTGCGTGACGCTAAGGAGCACAAATACACTGTCGCAGTCCGACAAGGTGTCTGCAAAAGACAAAACTACTGCCCCAGTGAACTCACCGTCTACTTGGAAGATAAACCTTATGTCTTGGGAATTGGAGGTGAGAGATACTTTTGATAATTCGAAAAAGTTGGAGTCTAGAGCACTATTAATGCTAAGTTTTTTTTTCGATCTTTGTTCATTACAGTGATCATTGCTATGCAGCTAAATTAGAGTGCAGGTAAGAAAATTGGATATTGGCGTCAGTTTATCAAAATTTTGTTAGTTATAATTTATAACTCAGCGTAACGTAAGAAAGCATCATTTCTTCATATCTAAAGTTGTTGTTATTTTACGATATTGTAAGATGGTTTATAACAATTGGAATGCCCGTTCATAATATTCATCAACGTTGAGCGAGGCTTCATGGAGCTGTTTATTTGATAATTCACAGAGGAAGGTACAGTGGTATTCCGAACAACTCGCCGTTTGATCCCCATCCCTGCATCGTTACCCGGCATCCGCGTCTCAATGCCTAGCGACTACGTCCAGGTCAACTTGGATGCTGTCGGAGTGACCATTAAATGGGACACCAATGTAAGTTTTGTAAACGAAATTGATAATAGTAATTCTTTTACAAAAATTGTAACTACTGCATGAATCGAAAGTGTTGTGATAAATTTTGTATAGTTAAAATATATTCCCAGTTTTGTAATGTCAAATCCGTCTAGTTTCTTTAACACCTTCTGTTCGGTGACGGAGCTATCTTAGTTTGAACACAACTAAGAAGATTTAGTTTGTTGTTTATAGATGGCACCACAGAATAGATAGCTCGCGCTTTCATGTGGTCTCTGTCCTTGAATGACATGCGGCTGATGGTCCAACATAATTCAATTAGTCAGGTGTCCCAAATAATCAATTGTCCTCTTGTCTATCCGTTGTCTTGTTGTCGTTTCGTCATATTAGTCGTGTTGGTCAATAATATAATTAATTTTGGGAATCGACAAAATTTCCGTCATTCCCCTTCTTTACATTGTTAGTTTCTTTATCCAGAACATGATTTTGATCGAAGGCACTGTACTTTTATGGAACAATACTGAAGGCCTTTGTGGACGTCTGGACGGTAACATTGAAAACGAATTAACAAACAAAGACGGCAGCCTAGCCAAGACCAAGACAGTGTTTGCTTCCTCGTGGCAGATTAATAAGATCGGAGGTGAGAAATCTAATGTTCGCAAGATATACTGAAATTTGAAGAGTCTTATTATCTAGTAAATATGAAGTAGGCTAATTTTACTATTCTCATGATTTTATGTCTTGACAAGTACGAACCATAAATTCATCTGCCTTTTGAAGAACTAGTATCGCTCTCTGGTTTTTGTAAAAATAATTTTACTTAATTAGTAGTCAAAAGATTGGAAATTACATGTTGATTTGGACATTTGTCACATGTTATTTTATAATACTTTAATTTCAGATGTATGTGATAGCAGTCCTACAGAGAATAGTGCGTGTGCTTCAAAATCTGATGAGGATATGAAAAAGGCATTACAATTCTGTACCAAGATATTCAGCAAAGATAAATTCCGCAAGTGTTCGAAGGTATGCTGTTTTTGTTATATAGATCTGGAAACTTCTTTCACTATCGTCAGATTTATTAATGTTTTCGTTAATGTCTATGAAGTTTTTGAATACTTCTTCCTTACGGGCAATACTTTTTCTACTTGATCTGTTTTAATTATGGGCACATATATTCTCATTTCCATCTACTTTTTCATTCTTTCCTCATCATGTATTATTTTTAATAAAATAGTTGTTTCTTAGGTAATGGATGTCTCTTTTCTATTGGAGACCTGTCAATGGGACTACTGTGCTTGCACACAAAATCTCAGTGAGTATTACTATAGTTATGCTTCTAAATTCAATAAATTTATTTTTCTCCAATTCATGACCAATATACCCATGTCGATTAACCATATTACAATTCAATTTCGGCGAGTTGTGTTTTGGGATCCAATAAATAGGTCTTGTTACGTAGATGGCTTACATCAATGCATCTTGCACACTTGTCAATATATATTTTATCATTTTTATTGTAGTATTGACGGCATTGGATAGTGAGTACAATGCAATCCAAAAACCAGGAATACTACGGGAAGGTTTAAATTTGATCGCCAGTCAATGTTATCATATCGGTTTGCAAGCCTCTCAATAGCTGATTTTATTCTGGCTGATCTCGCAATACGACAAACTAGAATCAATATTATGGGCTTATTATCATAAGCATGGTGATAGTGACTCAGTCGAATGCAGATACCGTATCACTTCATCCATCAGATGGTGTCCCGGAACGTGATAGGTCTAAGCATGCTACTATAGGGTAAGCTATATCTGTTGTGTGGTGGTCGCGATCCAATCAGGCATAGTAGTCGTGCCCTTCCATCCTAAATATCCCTTGGATTCTTCGATTGTGATGTGGGTTTTATGTGCAGTGGAATCTTTAGATGATTCCATATATATCACAGATTTAATTTAATTAGCGGTTGAAATTCGATTATAATTAATTAATTTTTAAAATTATTACATTAAAATGTATTTATTTATATATTTTTTAAATTATTATTAATTATATTAAGGGAAAAAATGCAACTTTTTTATTTTTACAAATAAATTGGTAAATTTTGTTATTCCATACACATTTTCAGGTCTAATACTTCTTACTAAATATCAATTAGACCGAAACATAACTTGCTTTTACAGCTCATTTGCAATAGAATTACATGTGACAGTAGTGTGACTCAAAACAAATCTTGCATAGTCTTCATCACCTTGAGGATCATTAGCAAGAATTATATCTACCTGGTATATCTTTATAGGTGCAGAGGAATGCGCTTGCAGCACAGTATCGGTGTATGCGAAGGAATGTCTTCGACACGGTATTGAGGAAATTAAATACTGGCGTGATCCTGAAACCTGCCGTAAGTTAAAAAATAAATGTTTGTGTGAACCTTGAAAATTATTTCAAAGGCTTTAACTCCAATGTCGAAAAGATTCACACAAGGCATCATTGACACAAGAGCCAATCATTACCAATGCACATAAAGTTTTCATAGATTATGAAAAATAACAATTAAAAGTTGCTAATTTCCATGTCAGTTACTAATGTAATAAATCATATTTCAGTTTCTGAATTCGCATACGTCACAAGTTTTAATAACAGTGAAATGATATGGCCTATGCTCTATCTGTATCTCAAAAGTTTTGGATCTATAGTGTCCGTAGTATTTAAAATTAGTAATACCTTGTAAACTGATTTGATTACTTCTATCATTTTTTCATTTACAATAATATGGAGAATATTTACAGCTGATATATAATTTATAATGTTATTTGTATAGCAATGAAATGTCCCGATGGTAAGATATACCAGGCGTGTGGTTCAGAAACTCAACCGAGCTGCGCATTCCCGTTAGTACCGGCGCGTTCTGATAACGCAACTTGCGTAGAAGGGTGTTATTGCCCCGAAGGATTGTTATTAGAAGGAGGCCGATGTGTTCCCAAGACCGAGTGTCCGTGCAGACTGAGGAACAAGGTCTTCCAACCTGGAACCGTTCTGCCAAAAGACTGCAATACTTGGTGAGCTCTACTAAAATATTGATAATGCTTGTCAAATTTACCAATGCCATTAGGAAACAACGGCCAAGGATTACGTACATACGTAATCTGATCTACAATATTTAGTTTCTAATACAGTCTTTTAACTGGATTTGATGTTACATTATATTCATGTTTTTAAGGGCGAAGAAGTCATGGATACTATAAAAAAATAATTATTAAATACTTTGAATATAATGTTGACATTAAAAATATATATTACTAGCTATTTAAGAACTTCCATGAAAGTAATGATAAATTAGTTTTAATAAATTTCTTTGCCTAATAAACTAACTGCTGAGAAAATATCTCTTTTATTATCGGTGTCCCGACTTAGAGTCGTTCAGATGTAAAGAACCATTTCATACTAGAATCGATTTTTAATTGATCATATCTTAAATAAAATGAATAATATCGTAGCACATGCCAAGCCGGTGAGTGGACATGCACTCAGATCCCTTGCGGGGCTCGGTGTGGAGCTATTGGAGACCCTCACTACACTACATTTGATGGATTGCGATACGATTTCATGGGACACTGCACCTACACAATGCTCAGTGCTGAAAACGTCACTGTAGAGGTCGAGAATGTCGCCTGTTCTGGAGCTATTACAGAGGTCTGTTTTACATACTAATCCACTATAATAAATTACTTTAGACAATCTCATCTGATATTAATGACGCTGTAATCTAACATAGTAATATGCTAAACCTAAAGGAGGAGTGGCTTTCAAGATACCAAAACATATCTGTTGTTGCTTGGCAATAACCTTTGCACTCATGGGTGGTAACTAATAAAGCGTTTCACCAGGTTGTTGTCCTTCACTGAAAGCTCCAGCTCTTTACAGGGTTCTAACTTACATCGTTCACCGCGTATTTGAATTCACTACTGCTTCGTCGTGGCTTCTTTAGATTTTGACAAAGTTATAGAATTAAGTTTTGTTTTTTGACTTACTTGTCATTAGTTTTCGTTCTATTTCTGGATTCTCTTCTGTACAAGATTTGTCAATATAAGTTATATTTATTCAACAAGCTAACACATCACTGTAGGATGATTATGGATATCATTGTTATTGTTGTATAATGATAAATGATTCATTCAGGCAATGAACTTAAGTCCATACAAAGGCGAAGGCAAACCATCGTGTACGAAAGCCGTTAGACTAATATACGGACCGACAAGCATCGATCTCAAACAAGGTGGCTTCATACTGGTTAACGGGAAGGAGGTCACCACGCTGCCTCTTCTTGTTGGAGACGTGAAGATACGGGCAGTCTCTTCGCTCTTCGTTATTGGTAATTATATAACATTGTAAGCCCATGAACTGATGCGAGGTCTTAAGTTCCTTGATAATCTATAACTAATTTATATCGAGTGCTGGTGGTTATTAACTTTATGTCAATGACCGCTCTTTTCCTGGTGTACTGTATATATCAGGGATAGTTTGATTAGAGAAATTTAGAAAGTGGTATAATTGTACATTTTTCGGCTATGAAAAAGCTTAGTGCCACAACTTTTTCTATAGTATGTTTTTGGGGTTTAGAAAACTGGCACAGGAAGTTCCCAATGAGGATTAAAAAAAAGCGAAGTGACGAAAAGCATATTTAACTTTCTCGAGACCAAAACACATAATATTACACCGCATTTCAGTGCAACTCCCGAACAAAGTAGATCTGTGGTGGGATGGCAATACTCGAGTCTTCATTGATGTACCTCCAGAATTCCACGAGAAAACCAAGGTATGTAGAAAAATTAGTCTCTCTTGTAGCAGCTACTTGAAACTGGATGCTTACTTTCATGTTTGTTGATTGAATACCAGTACTACTATATTATGTATTGAGTTAATATTTCATAAATGAAAATCATAAAAAAATGCGTAACGTTTACTATAAGTACCATAAAAGCCTAAAAAGTGCTAATGAAATACTGCATCTACCTAAAAGTCTTCTAAAACATTGTCATCTTTATATTTCAAATTATCATATCAATATACAATATACAATATCAAGAGTATTATAATATAGAAATACCTCTTTTCTCATATTGTTTTTTTTTCAAATTTAACAAATTCTCCTCTTTCCTTAGGGTCTCTGCGGTACGTTCAATTTAAACCAAAAAGACGACTTTCTAACACCTGAGAACGATATCGAACAGTCCGCTTTAGCCTTCGCTAATAAGTGGAAAACAAGAGAATTCTGCGCGGACGTAGACACCAAGGAACCGGAGCACCCGTGCAAAGCGAACGTGGAGAACAAGGAAGCTGCTGAGAAGTACTGTAGCATGTTGAAGAGTAAACTTTTCGAAGGTCATTCTCAATTTATTTAGTAATTGTCTTATGTTAGCTCATTTTGCACATTTTTTAAACGTATAGTAGCACTGCACTGTAGAATGCAAACACATATTTGGTGTTGTTTAGTTGTCAGCAATTCTTTTGACTGCTGTATATACAAGTAACTAATCATGAACGGTGATAGACTAAATAGAGCTGCTAGATGGTTTTATCACAGTATACGTCATGAGGGTTGCAATCTAGTTAGGTACAGATCCCTAACATCCTTCTTGGATACACAGTTTGATCTCAGAATGTTACACGCCTAAGAATGCCATAATGGTTTTGCCTTTTGTTTTTACGTGAAAAAAGGGTTATATAAATAAAATCATAGAGTTTAGCAGTTATGCGTGCAACCCTCAGAAACTTATATTATTATGTTAGTGTTTCGAGAATTATGCTTTTAACAGGCACTAAGCGTTCAAGAATTTGTGTTTTCTTGTTGGGGAAAAGTGGAACAAGCGGTCCTGTATTGTGTTTTCTTCTGTGTATATAAAATATATTGTTAGAACAATAAACGACTTAGTCGAAGTCGCGAGTATCATCTAGTCTTACATAAGATCCCCACCTCAACAGCACCCTGGGCGTCCGAGGTGGGGTACATCAGATTGTCACTAGTTAAAAACTCCACGGTGTTTTTCTCTCACCTTTTTGGTGGGAAGAAGATAATAGCCTATTTATTACTTCTGCCTGGATATTTTACTTGCCTTCTGGTACTTGCGGTCTTACAGATATCCATACTACTAGATTGTTAGCAATAGATAGTAGCTTATTTAATACAGTTTAAAAAAAGGAAAATATTGTTTGTTCTATTTAGATTGTCATTGGCACGTGGACGTAGAAGCTTACTACGAATGGTGCGTGTACGATATGTGCGCGTGCGCCGGAGACATCTCGCGCTGCCTGTGCCCGATCCTCGGCGACTACGGCATGGCGTGTGCCAAGGCCGGGGTCATCCTGCAGTGGCGCTACAACGTCAAGGAGTGTGGTAACTACTTAGACATCTTCTACTACACGAATTAGGAAATTTCATTTAAAGCATGGTCTCTTTGTTCTCATATGGTGTCTGTAGTGATATTTTGTAATTTAATTGAATTAAAATGATAACCGTCCCCATAATAAGTTATCACTTGAATAAAATAATTGTTATGTTAATTAATTGGAGTAATGTGTATGTAGAGTTATCGTGTACCGGTGGACAAGAGTATACGGTGTGCGCGGACAGCTGCCTGCGCAAGTGCTCGGACACCGCGCTGGTCGCGCGCGGCGGCTGTAAGCCCGTCTGCGTCGAGGGCTGTGCTTGCCCTCCTGGACAGGTTGCTATATTATATCCTTCTGCCTCATTCTCATCATCTCACCCCCAATTCCTACTAATACTGACTAAATCTCTATACTCACTGCCAACGCAGTATAATCATTTGTATATATAATGGAAAAATTCTAAACCTCATGCGTAACACGTTCCGTGCCAAGCCAATTTAGCCTGACATCGACAGCGACATCGTTCTCATACAATATTAGTACATAAGTAAGTCTTTCATTTTCAGTAGTTATTACATCGTGTAAATGTAAGTAAGTAGGTAGTGTATCACATTGCAAGTGTGTGGTACACGTGACACGGAACGTGTTAACTTTCATTAGGACAATCTATAAATTGATACACAGATAAGTTTGGTCCAATCATGAGTTACTTTTTGGAGCCTCCCCTACTAGTTTCCCTTGTTGTTAACGGATTACTTTAATGGAGTTAAACTGAATGAATGAATGACTTTATTGCCTTTTTAGTTATTGCTCCGGTGAGCGTAATGCTGCAAGACATTATATGCCAGCTAACCAGCAGTATTGTTATCGAACATAAAATTTTTGTAGGTGGTGCAAATATAGAAGAAGCAAAAAAAAACCGTATATAATAATGAAATGAATACACAATATAGCCTAAATGTACTCATATACACCCACATATTTTCCTTCCTTAGATTCTTCCTTAATTAGACTCGATATTTACGAAATTTTGATGTAATCCACTGCGGTAACAGTATCTCTATGTCTGCTTATGATGCTTTTGTCTTTCAAAAATTTCCCTTCTTTCACGAATGGTTTTTAACATTAATTTAACTTTTAGGCCTCGAAAGTGCAATTTCTATAGTATAATATGTAATTCTATTAAAAAAAAAATTTTTTTCAGCTCTTAGACGACAATGGCGTGTGTGTGCCAGTGGGGTTATGCCCTTGCTACCACAAAGGACTGCAAGTTTAATCCTGGATATAAGGAAGTAAGGACCCGGGAGACGCGAAAGGGAACTATGGTAAAATATTAACGTTATTTTTTTAACGAGTTATAATGATTTACTCGTATGGTGATAAGTAATAGAAAACCGTGAAATCGGCTTAGAGCACAACCTAGCCATTATAATCAATCTAGTCATGCAAATCAACGATAGATAACTTATTGGATTTTTTTTTCAGATTTTACTGAACCTAGATTCTATGTAATATATATTGGCAATTTTCTACATTATTTTAAATCTCCATTGTCCACAGTCATCGTGGATATTTTAGAATATTTTAGAACGAAGCCAACATTTATAACAGTCTAAATATGGTATTAAAGACTCTGCATCTCTAGTTCCAGCCTCAGCTTTAAGCTTATGCTTTGTTACTAATATTATAAATGCGAATGAGAGTGCGTTTGTTACGCTTTCAAGCTCTAACTACTCAATCGAAGATCATGTAATTATATATACACATTGTCAGCGGTGTATTATCAATAATAACGTATACCTTTCAATCAAGAGTAAGTACTGTTCCACAGGGATAGGTCAAACTTGCTTTAACGTGAGTGAAGCTTCGGGCAAAAAGTAGTAATAAGTATTGTAAAATGATTGGAGTATAGCAATGATAATATTTCAGCACGTGCGTCGGTGCCAGTTGGGATTGTAAACCAGCGACACCAGAAGAGATCCAGAACTATCCGCCAGCCGAGGACTTGAGAAGCAATTGCAGTGCGATTAACAATATGGAGTTTACCACGTGTGAGATTGCCGAACCGCTTACATGCAAGGTAGGTGTGTGAAATAAAAAAAAAACGTTGCCCGTCACAGGACGCCGGGCAGATGTGAAACATTTAAGTTAATATTAAAATTTATGATTGAAAACGTGTCAAGTATACTATACTACGATAAAAATTGTAAGCACATACAGCCCACATAGAGTGAGAAGTGACGGTATAAGTGAGCATCATGCCGTTTACCGTGACGGCATAGGAGTGGACTTTGCTGCCATAATGCACCAATCGATGTTTGACATCCTAATAAGATTATTTATCGTAACTAAAGTTAGATTATTTTTTACAATGTTAGAAGATTAACGGTTAATGATTCAAGTTACCGAAGTGTCAGGTTTTGATGCGATGATGGACAAATGGTTAGTGTATTAGGAGAATGCGTCGGTCGAAGTGGGATTCGAATCCTTGCGAGAGACTAGAGCATTAGATGAAGGGAAATATCGTGATAAAACTATATAACTGTTGATATGATGGTGGGTATTTTTCTAAGCCCTCCTAGGTATCTACCACCATCAAATTAAGAATCTGTCGCTAAGCACTTATAACTATGTTCTGATCGGTTTAACGGTACAGAACTTGACATGCTTTAGTAATAGGAGAATGTATAGTATAAAACCTTCTCCATGAAAAATTACGTTTGTAAACATCCACAATGATGGTTTTTTTATACTTTTTAGCGTTTGATCACAGTCTCATCTGATGTTAAATGACGATGTGGTCTGACATAGGGAACACGCTAAACTAAGACGGGGCTAAAATACACTAACACACGGCGGTTCTTTCTATTTTGCAAAGCTAGGGGGATGAGAAAACCTTATTGAAAAAAATTAAAAAGTTGTATATTTCTTTCTTTTCGAACAGAACATGCATCTCCCCCAGACGGCAACTACAGCAGAATGCCGTCCGGGATGCCAGTGCAAGAAGGATTACGTTTTAGATATGGTAGCTAAGAAATGCGTGAAGAGGACGGAGTGTCCTTGCCATCACGGCGGCCGCAGCTACTCCGACGGACACGTCATGCAGGAGGAATGTAATAAATGGTAAGTTCACATTTGTTACAATTCCACGCGATATATCACTGAATCGGTAAAGAACCTGCACATGTATCATCTGCTTTTTTAATATTGTTTTTATCAACCAATCTTCAAGATTATTACTCTCATTCTTGAGCAAATAATAATATTACAAGTGTCTTGTGATAATTTCAATTTTCTAACAAGATGGTGGCCTCCTTGTAAGAACTTTCCAGGGAGTTTCTGTGCCATCTCAGGATCCATGCTCCGTGGTATTATTTTCCATCCACTGCAGTAGTGCACAATAACGAACTATATTACGTAAAATACCACTAATATAACAAAATATAGAGTCGAATAACACAAGATTATGAATAAAATATAAAAGCCACTAACTACTTGACAGACTAAGATCCCGCCAAAAATCTCCTGCAGTTATTGATAACTGACTTCAAAATGGAGCATTCCGTTGTATTTGTTTTAATGTTTGTTACATCAGAACTCCGTCATTTACAAATCAATTTGGATTTAGAAGGAATACTGTGTATTTTACACGAGGGAATTCGTCAAAATTTAATAGTCAATGTATTGTTATAGACATTGGGATATCAATAGATTTATGACAATTGAAGACCAATTCTAGATTTTGTTGAAGTCAGTTTTAATGTTTGTTAAAGTTTTCTCTTATTATTGTCTTAGCTACTCGTCCCGGAACTACTTGGATGAATGTACTAATATGATGCCATAAGGTTGAGATCCATTTTTGACGCTTTGATAATTACAGTTCATCCAAATCATAGAAAAATACATAAATTAGGGTACTTTAGAGGCGCCGGGTATCGATCCCGGTACCTCTCGCATGCTAAGCGAGCGCTCTACCATCTGAGCTACGCCCCCGTTGTCTTTATTCAACGTAATAACTTTATTCAAAGCACCGATTGAAAATAAATGCAAAAGTATAAATAATTTAAAAAAAACATAAGTTAGGGTAGTTTGGAGGCGCCGGGTATCGATCCCGGTACCTCTCGCATGCTAAGCGAGCGCTCTACCATCTGAGCTACGCCCCCGTTGTCTTTATTCAACGTAATAACTTTATTCAAAGCACCGATTGAAAATAAATGCAAAAGTATAAATAAAAAAAAACATAAGTTAGGGTAGTTTGGAGGCGCCGGGTATCGATCCCGGTACCTCTCGCATGCTAAGCGAGCGCTCTACCATCTGACCTACGCCCCCGTTGTCTTTATTCAACGTAATAACTTTATTCAAAGCACCGATTGAAAATAAATGCAAAAGTATAAATAATTTAAAAAAAACATAAGTTAGGGTAGTTTGGAGGCGCCGGGTATCGATCCCGGTACCTCTCGCATGCTAAGCGAGCGCTCTACCATCTGAGCTACGCCCCCATTGTCTTTATTCAACGTAATAACTTTATCCAAAATACAGATTGAAAATAAATGCAAAAGTATAAATAATTTAAAAAAAACATAAGTTAGGGTAGTTTGGAGGCGCCGGGTATCGATCCCGGTACCTCTCGCATGCTAAGCGAGCGCTCTACCATCTGAGCTACGCCCCCGTTGTCTTTATTCAACGTAATAACTTTATTCATAGCACCGATTGAAAATAAATACAAAAGTATAAATAAATAAAAAAGAACATAAGTTAGGGTAGTTTGGAGGCGCCGGGTATCGATCCCGGTACCTCTCGCATGCTAAGCGAGCGCTCTACCATCTGAGCTACGCCCCCGTTGTGTTAATCAACGAAATAAATAAACAACATTACCATTCAAGTGCACGTTGATATGCGTATTGCGTACATTCGCTTACCTTTCACTTTATATAGAGCAGTCAAAACACGCAATTGCCTCGAAGGTTTTCTGTCAGCAAAAATTCTTTAGCCATATCGTAATCAGTAGCGCGAATACCAAAAATCTAAAGTGTCGAATAGTTTTGATATAGCGTAATGTCCTGGGGGTTTAATGAATTTCTATTACATTTTTACATACTTGAGAAATTAGCCTGTTAGTTTTTACAATAATTATTTGTGCACGCGTTGTCGCTCGTCTATACTTTAAAATTATTATTGAGCCGTTGTACATTTGGACAGTATAATCAGATGTAATACAATACGGTAAAGGCTTAATATATTTAAAAGTAATTACAGTATTATTTTATTCGATTTAGCTCAATGTTATGCATGACGTGTTTAACAACTATTTTAGTTTGCTTTGTCGCGTAAAAGACGCCGCTGTGATTTCAATATAAAGCTTAGATTTATCGACTACCAATACTTTATTGTTCACATCCATAACCCACAATCTCATATTGGTATCATATCATATCGGTTCAGTGATTTTAGAATTATAAGCAAAATAAGTGACTTATAAGATACATTCTCAGTACCATTCGCTCAATTCTAATTATGATTTCACTAATAGTAATTTACATTGTGCTTGATTACTATGCATTATATTTTATACTTATTAAGGTTTATATTTTACTAGCTGCCTGCCTCGGCTTCACACGGGTACCTATACTACTAAATGGTTAAGAGTAAACCTTCCCTTTATAGTAATACTATGTAATGAAATAAAATGCCAACTGTACCACTAGCCACCGTCAGGCTGTCAATTCTATCTCCTTATTGACTTCTGTCTCACTCAGTCATTCACTTTTATCTGTAGAGGTTTTAATCTAAATTTTCCATACAATTTTTCAAACATTTTCTTATTTAACAACCTCGTCCTGACAATTTCGAATATAATACAAAAAGAATTATTCAAATAAATGCATCCATTCGAAAATCATGCGATATTTATTAGTATACATTTAACGCATACGTAATCATTTACAAGTCATTAAATGTATCATGAAAAAACATTCTATCTTACAAAGAACTTATAACCACTAAGGGAAATTGAACATGGTTTTGGAGTTATATGACTAAATTCAAGAAAGATTTGGTGCATGGTGGTAGGGCTTTTTCTAAGTCCGTCTGGCTTGTTGAAAATCTGTCGCCAAACACCTTTAGCGTGACTACCGTCTTAGACCACATCATCGTTTAACATCAGATGAGATTGTAGTCAAACTCTAACCTATGCAGTATTAAAAAAAAACGACTTAGTGTGCATTTTTATGAAGACTGAGCCTTAATGATATAATATAAAACAGTTCACCGGTAATTTTGACACGGAATGCAAATATCATGGGGTATTAAAACACTTTTGATGTAAACAAAATTAGGGATTCCAATTAATCTGTTAATAATTTCTATTTATGTGAGGAATTAGATATTTTTAACGTTATTAAAAGTATATATTTATATATATATATATTAATTATCTAAACACATTAATGTTTTTATATTTTCATTAGCGAGTGTAAGAGCGGCAACTGGACGTGCAGCCAACGGAAATGCGCCGGCATCTGCACCGCCTGGGGAGACTCGCACGTCATCACTTTCGACGGGTCCGATTACGACTTCGAAGGTGTCTGCACGTACCTGCTCGCTAAAGGCGTGATGGACAGCAGCGACGGATTCGATGTCGAGATTCAGGTTTGTGAAATAAAATAAATTAATAATTACTTTGTTGAACGTTTTTAATCCTCCACTGTAGAGTTTAAAATACCGTAACACATTTTCTTCTAGTTAAGAAAAAAAAAGCTTGCAGATTAAAAAAATAAATATACATACAACAATGTATACATATTTACTTATATACATAGTTATGAATATAAAAAATATAGTCGCCCTGTCTTCTAGTTATTGAACAAATATCGGTAATTTATATATTTACAAATTTTGACGTAAACAATAAAGTCTAATTTAAAATATTTATTATTAGTTTAAAATAATTAAATACTACCAATATCAATTTATATACGACACAAATAAAAATATATTTACAATTAAAATATTACAACTGAAAATGTTTGAAATAATATATGTAGATAAATGATACAAAACTATTCTTTTTTTTATCTAACTACACTGTTGGCTTGTTAAAACCGCTACAGTTTCACCGGACTACGGTATATAAAACTAATTAAATATTAGTCTTGGTACTTTATGCTTTCGTATATCCAAGAATATTATGATATTTATTATGAAGCAATCAATGTAAATAATAGATGGTACTCTACGAGCACGTCTATATACTTTCACCTTGTTTCTAGAACGTTCCATGTGGTACAACAGGAGCGACATGCTCCAAGTCTGTCACTCTGAAGGTCGGCGGCAACGGTAACGAGGAGATTGTATCTCTCACCAAAAATGCACCTATACCTGACATCTCCAAGCTAAAGAGGTAGGCTCTATCTTTATATCATTTTTATGTGTTTATAGAAATTTCGTCGATCAGACACTTTGTTTTTGACCAACATGATGAAACAACAACAAACAGATAAGAGGACAATAGATTATTTGCTACACCTGATTAATTAAATTACGTCGGCCTTTTTTTTTTCGAACTGACTACACTGTTGACCCGGAGGCTTCTAGAGTTTCACCGGACTACTATGTCGGGCCAAAAGCCGCATGTCATTTAAATACAGCAATCTCATGAAAGCGCGAGCTATTTGTGCTGTGGCGCCATCTTTTAACGATAAACATATACATTATAAGTGAAATTCAGTTTTGTCTAGATTGTTGTTATTAATATCGGTCAGCAATTTATTTGAAAATTATTACCAGTGTATTGTTAATAAATTTTCATTATTTGGGGTATGAGTTCGAAATGATCAAACTTTTGGAGATTTTTTAGACTACAAGTAGTGATTGCCGAATAACAAACGTCCACCAACAGCTATCCTCAAACACTGCTGGAGAATCTAATAGGTATCTTGTTTGAGATAGGCTACTTAGAAGATTCGCTAGTAATTACAACTTATTAAAAACACTTCAATCATTAAATTTACATCATACACTTTTACGCATTCGTTTTGGGATCAATTACCTATAATTGCAGGCACGTTTCATTATTACAGTAATATGTTGAAAATATATATGTAGGGGAAGATTGTACAAAATGATTCTTTAAAGTAAAATTATCATCCTGTTTGGTTTTTATATACGTTACCAATGCCATCTATTAATTTAAGTATAAATTGCGTTCTCTGTCACTGCCAGCATTTAAACACCCGGTTGTATAAAGTGATCCTTTGTGTTTCCTGGCACTGCCAACATTATATTTACTCTCGGGTGTATAAACTGATCCTTTGTGTTTGCTGCTACTGCCAATAATTTAGAGATCCAGGTGTATATAGTAATCCTTTGTGCTATCTGCTACTCCCAACATTTTAGTTACCTCGATATATGTAGTAATTTTTGTGTTCCCTGCTACTGTCTACATTTTAGAAATCGGGTGTATAAAATGAGCCTTTGTTTTCCCTGTCATGGCCAGTACTTTAGACATTTTAAAATGATTACCTAACAAAAACGATAATACATTTGTTTTATAAATAATTATATTTTACGCTCACTAAATTATTACTGGGCTACCATGAGAATTATCAATTTTACGAAATTTGTAGGCTATGAGATTTTTATATTTGTTTTCTCTTAGGGGATCATTTTGTACAACTTTCCCTTATATATTTACCTAACAACAAAATGTATGTAACAATCTCCTCTTGAATGATTATGGTATTTATTTGAAATATGAATGATGCTTAAATAGGATAAAGATGCGTGTAGCGGGCGCGTACGTATTCTTGGATGTGCCTTCCCTCGGCATGAGCCTGCAGTGGGACCGAGGCTTGAGGGTCTACGTCAAGACGGATTCCATGTGGCAAGGAAGGGTTAGTCGTTTTCCATAATGAAATAAATACATCATAAAGTATACTTATGATGTATATAGATTTAACGCGAATACGCGTTATAATTTCGCATCGCTTCTAATTAACAGTATAAGTACCAGTAGGAGCTTGTGAAACGTGTTGGATTTGTACACACATAGCATGGATAATATAATATTTGTTCTTAATTAAGGTTTATATAGAAGTACATTATAATGTGAGCGAAAAAAAACTTCGATCGTGCGTGAACTTTACCTCCCAAATCTTCGCGTTGCGATTTCGCTTCGCATTATATCTGAGAAATTAATTTGGCTTTGGGAAAAGTAAATAGGCTATTATTTCTTAACATATTCTTATAGGATGATTTCTAAATATTAATGGAAAATAAATGGTCTTTTGAAACTTTATTCTCATTGACTCAAATAAATCGCGTGTAATCGTTTTTAGGTAAAAGGTCTGTGTGGTAATTACAATGGAGACATGCGGGATGACTTCCAAACACCGTCCTGGAGGCGGTATGGCGGAGTCTTCGGCTCTCATCTTCGCCGACTCTTGGAAACTGAAACCCACCTGCCCCAAACCATCGCCACTTACTGTAAGTTACCAGTTTGAAATAATTGTAACTTGGGCTTTTGAGTGTAATTGCCAGAACGGGCTATGTGCTTCAAAATGGATTTTCAATCTGAGGATACTAGTCAGGATAGAAATAAGAAATAGCATTCGTCTGGTGCTTCTACCACGTTGGTTTTATTAACTTAAAATGACTATAATGTAATATAAGTAATGTGTCAAAACTAACAAATATGATCGTACACACTAAAGGAATTTATTGATATATTTTGTTTCTATACTTTATAATACACAAACCCTGATTATCATATAATTATTATTTACACATTCAATATATATTCTGAAATAGATTAGAAAATCACATTTTTTTGTTCTTGTTATCATGTGAACTGAAACACCAATCACAGCGTATGACGTCATAGCTTCCAAAATATTGTTCTGAGATTTACAATGTGGTATGTTCATACCGAAGAAAATCAATGTTGTTTGTGACGTGCTCCAATACCATGACAGGCGTGAACGCTTTAGCGGGAATATTTAACAATACTAATGGAATATAACATATTCTCGAAATGAAAATACGGAAATAAAAGTATTTTCAAAAAAGTATCTGCATCTCTATTATAGAAGATGAACTTTGTAGGTGGGCGTGACTACTCAAAGGAGTCTCGGCCCCGATTTTAATGAAAACTAAAACTATCATTATTTCCCAGAATTTGATCATTATTAGTCACATACTATCGGGCGGCATAATAATGTAGTTTATATTATTTTTTTTATCAGCGAGCGTAATACTTGACAAGGAATATTGTTCTTTTAAAAATTCAATTATGAAGTTTTATTTTTCCTCAAAATCGGGCCCCCGAGACCTTTTTGAGTAGTTATCCCAATTACTTATAGTTCAGAATCTAGCTATCCACGACCACTTAAATGATTCGCTTGTATACCAATATGGCCCTGAAGATGCGATTTCATCGCTACTTTACCATGCTACCTGTCTTAGCCGTATATTTTAAAAACCAAAACACTTAACTCAATTTAGGCCCTAAGAAGGCGCTTATAAATGTCAAAAATACCACCGTTTCAGTAAAAAACCTTTTTTTTTTTTTTTTTTTTTTTTTTCGAACTGACTACACTGTCAACCCGGCAAGGCATCCACAGTTTCACCGGACCACTAAGGGGAGCGCTTAAGGCACTCACCCGATTTTATGTAGGCAACCAGCACAAGGGCGCACGGCGCGCCTCGGCTTGGACTGTTACCGATTATCCCGAGTCTAACTAAGCTTAGGCTAACTATTATTTCATACATATATAAATTCGTGAAACATGCACGTGTACCAAGCATGTATGTTTCAGGAACTTATACATGTATCTTGAATCTGACTACTAAGTTAGTATAAGCTAACTCCGTTCGAGAAAGGGGTTCAAAATAAAAATAAAAAAACAACCCGACCACTATGTGTACCTACATGTGTGTATGTGCACGTGTGTGGGGTGATCGGTGTTGTGTGTCAAAAACTAGTGTTTGAAAATTAATTCAGTGTCACTGTTGTCGCGCAAGCAACGTGCTCGAGGGCTCCATTCCGGAGGATCGGACCTCGGCTTGAGCCGCTGCCGAGGGGGGCCTAGACGAGTGTGCTGGAGCAAAATTCACAGTCAAGCCGCGGCGGCATGATCTGTGATTACGCGGACGTGGGCGCGCACACGCTCTGTTTCGAGGGACGGAAGGGTACTGGAAGTTAGCTGCCGTTATTTTGTCGGGAGGATCTGTAAAAATATATCGCGGACGTCTTTTGTAACGCGGCGCATCGGGTACGGTGTCGTAAGTCGCGGCTGATACCACTAACGGACTGGGATGATTCGCGGCTTTCTCAAAATAGCTACTAGTGAGTGTCCTAACGTACTCCCAGATAGACGGCATCTCCAGGTCCCTGTGGAGGTCGACTCTCCGGATATACCAAGGGGCACCTACTGCCCTACGAAGAAAACGATTCTGTAGTTTTTGCAACTTTTCGAAGTTATAACTTGACATATGTGCGAAAACGGGACAACTATATGTCATAATAGGACGGATACACGTCTTATACAAAGTAAGCTTATGTCTGAAGGACATTTTACTTTTAGGACAAACTAATGGGTGCAAGCGACCCAAGACCATAGCGGCCTTGTTTCGAACTCTATCAGTATGCGCTTTGAAAGTGAGGCGCCTATCTAATGTAACTCCTAGGTATTTGACCTCACGTACCCAAGGAATCTCGGTTTCGTACAGCCTGAGGGGCTTTAGATACTTGGGTTGCGGACGATTTACGGGGTCGAAAAATATCGCGGCGCTTTTTTCGGGATTAACCTCTATTCGCCATTGACGATACCATTCACCGAGTGTGACGATGGCTCGATTGATGCGATTTCTAAGAAAGTCCGGCCGCCAACCGGAAGCGTAGATAACTGTATCGTCAGCATAGCAACCTACCTCGATCCCCGGGGACCGAGGTAGGTCACTGATGAACAGGTTGAAGAGAGAGGGCGCAAGAATAGACCCTTGGGGCACACCTGAGCGTATCGGGTGGGGCGGGGATAGCTCACCTTCCACTCTATAGCGGAAAGTCCTATCAGTGAGATAATCGCGGATTATATGTACTAAGGTATCGGGTATGCGGGACTGAAAAAGTTTATAAACGAGCCCGGCATGCCAGACCTTATCGAAGGCCTTGGCAACATCGAAAAAGACTGCTATCGTGCGTTTCGGTTTAGGTTTGTCCGGGTTGACCTTCTTTTGGGGATCTTCGTTAAATTTAGAAAAAATGTACTCCGTGAGGCGGTGTACTTGATTCGTACATGAGTGTTTACCTCGAAATCCAAACTGCTCAGGTGGTAACAAATCTAACCCTGAAATAGAGGTCTGGAGACGGTTCAGAAGGAGCCGCTCGTATAGTTTGCCTAATGTATCGAGGAGACTGATAGGGCGATAACTTGTGGGAAGCGTAGCTTTTTTGCCCGGTTTGTGAATTCCTATCACTACGGCCTTTTTCCAGGCGGCTGGAAAGTGACCCTGGGACATGGCCGCATTGAAGATGCAGACCAGGAGAGCTATAATGTGGTCAGGAAGGAGCTTCAGTACCTCGTTCCTGATCCCATCGGGACCTGGAGACTTTCTAAGCTTGAGACGCTTGATGGCGGCCGATACTTCATCGAAACTAACCGGGGTTAAGGTATCTGCGCGAGGAGATGCGAGAGAACGCTCTACCGAGGATTCGATCGATCCAATATGGATAGGGTCAGTGTTGGCAGTGTTCGGAGAGCATTGCTCCTCTAAATTCGCGGCGAGACATTCCGCTTTGTCTATACTATCGAACGCGGGAGGCAACCCAGGACCTCTGTCTAATGGGGGCATCGATGTACTGAGATCTGATTTGAACTTTCGCGCGAGTGTCCAATACGCCACGTGGGATGGCTGGATCTCCTCCAAAAGCTTGTCCCACCTGGCGCCTCGGATTTCCGAAATACGTTTTTTAACTAATTTACGTAACAAACGTAACCGATTGCGATTATCTACGGACGGGTAAGTGTCGTAGGCTCGAGTTGCGGCGTTCTTTTCCGTGATCAACGCTCTTACGTCGTTGGGGAGTATAAAGCGGCGATCATTCACCGCTTGTACTTCTTTCGAGGTCTCCCTAACGGCTGTCCGAAGAAAGTCGACCAGGGAATCGATAGCCTGATCCGCGTCGGTTTTAGACACCAACACGTCCGGGATTCTATTTAAACTAACCGAGGAAAGATTATCTTTAAAATATTTACTAAGCTTCGTGTAGTCAGCTACGCGCGCGGGCTGAAAATCGATGTCGAAACTAGAACCTAACTGTAATACCACAGGACGGTGATCAGAGTCGAGTTCGTGTACGACTTGTATGAGTCGTACCTCAAGCGCGACGTTCTTTAACAGAGCTACATCTAACACTGTCGGCCGACAGCGATCCTGATAGTGAGTGGGTTCCGGTGGGGCTTGACATCAAAAGCGAGATCATTACCTAGCTTGTCGAGAATCACCCCGTTACGAGAAGTACTCGAACTATTCCATATAACGTTCCCGCTGTTGAGGTCCCCGGCTATAATGACCGAATTCCCTAAAGCGAACAACGCCTCTAAGTCGGACTTGAGAAGCTTTTTATTTGGTGAAAGGTACGCGGATACTATTGTAATCGTCTGATGACCGGTCATGCCTAACCTGCACACTGACACTTCCATATTGGAAAGAACGGGCGGCTCTACCGGCATGCAATACAACGAACGTTTATAATAAATCAAAGTGCCGCCCCCGCGGGTGACACGGTCGTTTCTAATTATACTATAATTCGCGATCGCGGGATTGCTCATCTTCGGTTTTAAAAGCGTTTCTTGAACTAAAAATATGTCTATCTGTCTATCACGTAGGAAGGCGGCTACTAACTCTCGTTGTGTTTGAAGATTTCTCGCGTTAAAGAACGAAAGACAAAGACCACGTGGTTTAATTCTATTTAACGACGCGAAATCTATTTATTACTATTTACTGAGACGCGGGCAAGGCGTTGTATCGTCGCAGCAACGCCTGGGAATGAAGAGACCGCATTAAGGAGGCCGATGTCCCTATTGCTGTTAACTATTTTATTGAACGCGACGATCTCCTGAATATCGTGTTCGAGCAGTACCTGTGTCAGCCAATCAATACCAGACTGGGAGAACGAGAAAGCGTGGGTAGCCTGAACAGGCATCGCTCCCTGTGGCTGGGGCTGGGCCTGAGGCTTGAGAGCCTGAGGCTGTGGTTTAGAAGCCCAGGGCGCTACGGGCGCACGCCAGGACTGGGGCACGCGCGGCACAGAGGGTGCCTCACGTGGTGTGGGAACCGGCGCTACCGGGACACGGGAGGTACCTGGCAGGTCAGGGAAGGCCTCCACGGACATGAGAGGTGGAGGCGGGGGACGTACGGAGACAACAGGCGCCCTACGGGCTTGTCTCGCTTGGCGGGGACGTTGTGTGCGTGGCGCGCGAGGACACCCGCGATAGTTCGCGGGGTGACCTGCGTTACCGCAGAGAACGCAGCTCGGGGGCTCGGGAGTGTCGGGAGTGCGTGCGCACTCCTTCGTAGGGTGGTCCCCTAGGCACTTAACGCACCTGGGACGAAGATGGCAATTGCGGGCTGAGTGACCATAACTCTGGCAGTTATGGCACTGCGAAGGAGTATGGGACTTGCGAGGGGCCTCAACAGTGATGCCGGTGAGGCCACAAACAGAGGTGAGGCCGAAAATAGCCTTACCCTCTTGTGATCGGTCGAGGACGACCAGGACCATCTGGTAGGGGGCTTTGGTACGGGGGTGGTACATCCTATGTACCTCTCGGACAGGGAAGTCTTGCTCCTTAAGGGAGCCTGAGACGTCATCGGTCGATAACTCGACTGGGACACGCCTAACTACGACGCGAAGGAGGCGTTCTTCTTCGAGCGCGAAAGTAAAATAAGCGAGCTTCCTCTCACGGAGAAGAGAGGTAAGTTTGCGGTGATCGGTGGCGGATGAAACTTTTACTTGAATACCTGCAGGCGTATTCAAGGCGGACGTGTACCGGATGTTCTTCTCGTTTAACCGAGTGGATATCATCATCCAGGATGCCTTGTCTTGTATAGTAACTGGGGGCGGGGTGCGGGGTTTCTTAGACTCGGCTACAGAACCCGTAGCTCGGGCTTGAGATGAAAGAGCGGGACTGGACCTACCTGAATCAGTCGGCTTGTGATTGGCTGAGACGGATGCACCCTCTACTTGCGGCTTCTTATTTACCGGGTATTCCGTACCCGATTCGGAATCCGAGGCGTGCGAGATAACGGGAACGGGCCGTTGCCGCTTTCGGTTTACGGTTGTGAAACCGTCGTTCGTAATTACGGGAGTCGCGCCGGTATCGAGCTCCATGTCGGAATCAGAGCTACAGCTTGGGATGGGAGCTTTGAGTACTCCACTGTCTTCCGGGATTTCCTGAGGCAGAGATGACGCCAATGACGCGAAAGAATTCGCGGTTGCCACACGGGACACTAATACAACATTCTCGGAGGACGCGGTAGGGGCATCGTTGACGAATTCCGTGAATAACGATGGGGCGCGAGTAGCGACAAGATGTCGCAGCCTATCGAACTGTTCCTGTATTGATGCCATTCCTTGGCTTGACGGACAAGGTGCGATACAAAATAGCCTCCCTGCCTGAGGGGCAGGGGGGTGCGCGTAAACAAATTATCGGAACACTCCAATCACTTAAAACTTAAACACTTAAAAAACCTGATATTGATATATTTATATAGATATTGTTATTGCTGTTAAGCGTTCTAATGGAGTCAATTTAGTGATTATATGACAAGTGATTATTTTCATCAGCTTGTAAGAGACCCACTGCAAAGCTATAAACGTCTTCCCGAAGAAAGGTATGAGCATAATCACCACGATAGCACACGACGTAATGGCTATATCTAACTCTGAGAAATCCACAATTATATATTTGTCCCCCAAACGGTGCTACTACAAGAACATTTCTCAGGTTTAGGTTTTATCACGATGTTTTTCCTTTACCGTCGGCCGATAGTGTCACTAGTTTAAATTAGTAAATGTACGCTAATTTCGAAAAATTCGTTGGTACATGCCAAGGTTCAAACTTGCGGATATCGGATCAATAATTCACCATGACTTTTTATGTGACAAATGATGTCCTGTAATACGACAGGATCACTGCAGACAGCGCCCCGAGCGCGCGGACTGGGCGGTAGGCACGTGCGGCGCGCTGAAGCGATTCCCGTTCTCGATGTGCCATGCGGAGGTACCGCCCGGCGCTTTCGTGTCGCGGTGCGAGCGCGACGCTTGCGCGTGCGATGCGGGAGACGACTGCCATTGCGCATGCGCCGCGCTCGCTGCGTACGCATACGCGTGCGCCTCGCGCGGTGTCACCTTCAGCTGGAGATCTCAGGAACTCTGCCGTTAGTATTCTTTTCAAATTTTATTAATACTTATAAATTTAATATTTCTGTCCTTACAACTATCATATGACTAGCTAAGCAGCCGTCAAATTAAGACTTTTCCCACACCTTTTCAGGTCCCATGCTAGGGTTTTTTTTATAATACACATATAACTTTATGACTAGTATTGTTCAAATTATAACACATAACACTGACTTCAATACTTTATTTTATAAGATACAAGGACAACATATATAATCCAGCAAATGACCTAATGTTTTAACGAGATACAAATCATACCTTGTTCTAAAAATGAGAAGCGCCATCTATCGGCGTCAAAATTAATTACTTTAATAAACATTCCGCCCACCAAGGACTTGTTCCTTTAACAAACTAAATAATTATATAATTGTAAAGAAATCAAGTTTGATATGAGTTACATATGCGCAAATTTTTAAATAATCACTGAAATAACCAAAAAATTTAATTCTGTAATCAAGAAAGACAAAACTTAAATATTAAGAATAATTAAAAGTAAACATGAGTTTAATGTAGGTAATTACCGCCCACCGTAACAATATCTCTTAAGGAAAATAATTTCCTATTTGGTAAGTACACAAATTTTATCTACAGAACGTTTGAGCAAACCACTTTTACATTTAACTGTTACAACTCTGGTTACATTGTCGGGCCCAGGATGTTTGTACACTATAATACCTAACATCCATTTGGCAGGTGGCATATTATCATCCTTAATTACTACTACATCGTTAATTTCTGGTTCACATATTGTCTTATTCCATTTATATCTTTTACTTAATACAATTAAATATTCTTTTGACCATCGTTTCCAAAAATTATTTACAATCTTTTGAATTAAGTTCCATCTATCTAAACCTGTTACCTTTTCATCTGAAAATTCTCTATCTACAACATTAATCAACGGTTCCCCAACCAAAAAATGACCGGGTGTCAGTGGAAGAGGATCATCGGGATTATCACTTAAAACTGAAATGGGCCGTGAATTTAAACAAGCTTCCACTTGCGTCAATGCTGTTGTAAACTCTTCATATGTTAAGGTGACATCTCCGATAACCTTTTTCAAATGCGTCTTAACTGACCGCACACCAGCTTCCCATAAACCGCCAAAATTTGGAGCATGTGGTGGGATAAAATGCCATGTCGTAGATTCTAAGGTAAGTAATTTTGCAATATCATTAGGTAGCTCAGATTTAGCCGCGTTAAACATGTCGTGCAGCATTTTATCTGCACCAACAAAATTTGTGCCATTGTCACTATACAAATCTCGGCAATGGCCACGCCTCGATGTAAATCGTCTAAAAGCTGAAATAAATCCTCTTGCTGTCATATCCGTGACTGCCTCTATATGAACTGCACGTGTGACCATACAGACGAATAAGCAGATGTATCCTTTATACGATTTTGCTCCTCTACCTGGAGAAAATCTTATATTAATGGGTCCCGCGTAGTCAACTCCAGTTGATAAAAATGGCTTACTCGGTTTAAGCCTGACTGCTGGAATCTGACCCATTAACTGTCTATTTGTCGATTTTGAGTGTCTTAAACATATAACACATTCTCTGTAATACTTCTTCACTTGATCCCGTACTCTGACTATCCAATATTTTCCTCTTAAATAATTTAACATTAATTGTGGGCCACCATGGAAGGTTTTTTGATGAGCATCTGCTATTAAAAGCTTGGTAAGATGAGTCTTAGCAGGCATAATAATCGGATGTTTATTATCGTAACTCACATTAGCCAAATTAATACGTCCTCCAACTCTTAGCAAGCCACTTTTATCTAAAAACGGGCAAAGTGTATGTAGTATGCTCTTCTTTTGTACATAACCGTTAGTTTTTAAATGATATATTTCATTACCATAATCTATTGCTTGTACTTTCTTAATACAAATGTGCAAAGTTTCTTTCATCTCTTTATGTGACACAAAATTTAACTTGACTGTTTCGCTCTCTGGAAACTTATAAATAATCACCCACCTTCTACAGTATGATAACACTTTTAACATGTTAGTTAATGATGAAAATCTTTCCCATGGCAGTTCTTGTGATATTTGGGGTACAGCACTTAAAGATTTAACTATTCTCTCTTCTTCGTACGTTTCCTCTATATTAGGTAGATCTCTATTTATAGTTGTTTCCCTCAACCAAGTAGGACCATTCCACCATAAATCATTTACTATTAAATTTCCTGGCTTTAATCCACGCGACGCACAGTCTGCTGGATTAAGGTCGGTAGTAACATGCCCCCACTGTTCGTAATTCATTATTGTTAGGATTTCTGAAACACGATTACTCACAAATGTAGTCCAACGACTCGCAGGTCCCTTTAACCAAGCTAACACCACAGTTGAATCGGTATATGCATATAAATTATCCTTGGGTACGCCCATCACTTGTGATATTTCAGACAAAAGCTTTGCAGCAAGAGCTGCCCCTGAAAGTTCTAATCTTGGAATGGAAATTTCCTTTTCAATTGGTGCTACTTTGGTTTTAGCGGATATCAAACTCACTGTAACATTTTTGTGTTTATCAATCGCTCGAAGATATACCACAGCTGCATAAGCTGATCTAGATGCATCTGAAAACGCATGCAGTTCTATTTGGCACTCGGATGAAGTATGTAGCCATCTTGGCACGAGTATATTTTTGAGTTGAAGCAATTCTCCTCTAAATCTTATCCACTGAGTTAATAGTTCGTCTTTGATTTCATCATCCCATCCAAGTCCGGATTTCCATAACTTTTGGATGAACAATTTAGCAACTATTACTACTGGCGCAATCCAGCCTAGAGGATCGTACAGTCTTGCGATGTCAGATAATACTTGTCTCTTAGTAATTATTTTTTTAGTTTCTGGTAAATTGATTGTGTATTCGAAATTGTCTGTCTCTCTATTCCAACGTATGCCTATAACCTTTGTCATGTGATCTGATTTAATAATTATTGAACTATCTAATCTATGGTTTCTTTTACTAATGTAGTTTAATAAAGTGTTATTATTGCTGCTCCATTTCTGAAGTTCAAAGCCTCCTAATTTCATTAAACAATTCATTTCTTCGAAAATTTGTATCGCTTCATTTTCTGTTTCACAACCAGTCATCAGATCGTCTACGTAATAATCTTTTTTTGTTATTTCTGCGGCTATAGGATATTTATCTTGTTCTTCTTCGGCTAGCTTCTGTAAAGTTTTAACTGCTAGATAAGGTGCACAAGCCGTCCCAAATGTTAACGTTAATAGTTTGTAATGTTGAATCGATCCATCTCTATGATTTCTCCATAAAATCCTTTGAAAATCAGTATCTTCGTCAACTATTCGAATCTGACGATACATTTTAACTAAGTCAGCTATGATGCAGATTTTGTGAGTTCGCCATCTCATTAATAAATATCTTAAATCTTGCTGTGTTAGGTCCAACTAAAAGATTGTCGTTAAGTGAAACGTGATTACTACCCTTGCACGAAGCATCGAACACAACTCGTAGCTTCGTTGTTTGTTTTTCCTCTTTAACGACAGCATGATGCGGCAAGTAAACGGCCTTAGGATTATCAATCTCTTCTCGATCTACTAGTTTCATGTGATTAAGTGTTATATATTCTTCTATAACCTTTCTATATTGTGCATGGAACTTTGGATCTTTATTTAACTTCTTCTCTAAGTAATTAAATCTCATTGTAGCTGCTTCTAGAGAGTTTCCGTATTGACATTCTGGATCTTCCGTAGTAAAGGGTAACTTCACTATGAATCTTCCTTCTTCATTCCTCATTGTAGTTGATTCGTAGAGTTCTTCGCATCTTATTTCATCTTGAGTAAGCTTCTTTTGAATGCTATTTGGTTCATTCTCTAATTCCCAAAATCTCTTTAATATTTCATCTTCTTGTCTAATGTGTACATGCATACTGGAAAAACGTTCCTTTATTGATGAATCTTTGGCTACCTTTCCTGATATTACCCAACCAAAAATCGTGTTTTGAGCAATCAAATTACCTTGAGGATGTTTTATAACTTCACTAAGCAAAATTTCACTATAGACCTCAGCTCCAAGCAAAAGGTCTATTTTACCTGATGTGGTGAAATGTGGATCAGCTAGTGACTTAGATTGTAGTTCTGCCCATTGTGGTGAATAAAGATTACAAGTCGGAAGCATTGAAGTAAGTGAGCCTAAAACATATGCATTTACCTGGAGTGAATGATAAGGAGTATGACGTGATTGTATTTGTAACGATACCATGTGTTTGATCCTAGTATGACCATCTCCCAAACCTGACACCCAACCATTGATAGGTACTCGTTTTAGTCCAAGTAATTGTACAGTAGCTTCGGTCACAAATGAAGCTTGCGATCCTTGATCTAGTAACGCCCTAATTATATAATTAAAACCGTTATGTGATCTTGCATTGATAACTGCGGTAGCTAATAAAACGTTGTAGCTTTGAATGTCGTCTCTGGAAAAGTTCGCTACAACATGCGTTGGCTGTGATCCTTGTTCTTCTTGATGTCCTCGTGTTATGTGCTGTTGTGTATCATTACTTTTATTCATAATATCTTGATTTACTACATTGCTATCGCTCTCCCTTTTATAAACAGTGTGTATTAATGAGTGATGTCGTTTCCCACATTTGCGACAGGTCGTAGATTGTCGGCATTTCTTAACCGAGTGATTAGAGGCGAGACAATTAATTACTTTAATAAACAAGTATGCCATCTTGACGCAGACTGGCTGAATCGTTTAATTTTGTTATAAATTGAATATCTCATAAAAATTATTGAAATATTCCTTATAAACTGTAAATACCATTAGTGGAGTCAAAATAAATAGTCTCTTTTATACTCGCAGATTCACTATTACGGTCTCCGAACTAGACTAGTCTACACTAACTAGATACTAACTAGACTCCTACAGACAAAAGGAAATGTACAACGTATTATAAGTTGATTCAATTACTTAACAACTACAAACGGAGATTGAATTGTAAAGGCAAAATCAAAATGACTAGAGAATTATAATCATTACAAGCGTTGTCTTGTACGATTTCTCTGTCCATTGTACAGGAATGCTTCTCACATTAATTACAGTTTGTGTTTACACGATCGGTTACTGTTTCCTCGTGGATACATTGTATTGGGGATCTTCAGGTTGAAGGAAAGAAACGGCGTTATGGCGGCCATAGTGTTTCACATACCCTTATACAATTCTTATCCTTACATCTAGTAAATGGCGCGCTTCTTATGTGCAGCACAAATTTACCCAGATATTTCGTTTGTTACAATTTATCATTTTACATTTATTAAGTAACAACAGTAACTGTACATCTTTAAATCATTAATAATAGTTACGATTTCCGTAATTGAACATAACATATGATTGATGATGAATGATTTATAAAAATATATAATAAAAAGACATAGATATGGTGAGACTCATTTATTCTCAACCCATTGTATTTTATCTATTCCAATAGCAATGCAATGTGACGAAGAGTGTTCGAATTACCAGCCGTGCGTCTCCGCGTGTCCGCCGGAGACTTGTGACAACACGCTTTACTACACCGAGGTCAAAGCAAACTGCGAACACGAAACCTGCGTCGAAGGTTTGTTAAATATTTCTTACTTCCTTATCTTCTTGTTCTTTCTTTCTCATATTCTCTCTACTAAAATATATCGAGTTAATTAAAATGATTAGATATTTAGAATACCACTGATAACCACAGCGATATTTACACAGATCGCTGGGTTAGAGGTTCAGCTTTTAAAATATATAAGTAAATCACTAAGACATACAGTGTAAATAGCTTTTCCTGCGACTTCGTCTGAGTGCATTACCACGTGTTTTTTGGATACCAAAGGAATGTAATAGGATATCATAAATATTCAGTATCAGAAGTAGCTTATACCCATTTCCGAATTCCACATAACCTCTATGCTAAAGGTCATTGCGATCAGTTCAAATGCTTAGTTGTGGAAACAATCAAGTAACAAACAACAAGTCTGATACAGTTACTTTGTATATACTTGTAGATAAATATGATCCAAAATGACATACATCTTTTTAATAGGTGATACCTGCAACTTTGTTTGTTTCTTTTATAATTTTAACGATGTTTTGACTTTATACTTTTTAGAGACGAAAATCATAAAACAAAATTAAAATTAAAAATATACTTGGCTCACAATTTTTTTTGGAAACAACGTTATCTATTTACTTTTTCTATACGTGCACATGCGCACCATACCGCTTGCCCCATTTCTCCACAGCTAGAAAATACACATCGATGACCACTTAATGGTTATAAAGATCGTAGTTTCTGAAAACTGTATAAACTCTATATTAAATGAAGCCATTGTGATCTTTATTTAGATAAGGACCAAATATCTAAGCAGTAAAATTAAAAATAAAAACTTAATCGACATCTGGCGAGTAGCTTTTGCTTGATGCGCGCACCACCGCAAACTGCTATCATATTCTATATAGATAATTTAATAAATAATTTCCCTCAGGTTGTAAACCGAAGAAATCCTGTCCAGACGGCACGGTCTATAAAACAGCTCTCTGGCTGATTGCGTTCCGCGCGCAAAGTGTAAACCAGTATGCATGACCCTGGACGACGGTCGGGAAGTACTGGAAGGAGAGATCATCGAGGAAGACGCCTGTCACACTTGTAGGTGTTCAAAGAAACACAGAGTCTGTACCGGTCAGCCTTGTTCTACTGAAGCGGTAAGTTAAACTTTATATCTATTACTGATTGATTAAGGGCATTTCGTCGATCCCGAAAAATACGTTATTTTTGACCAACACTGCCGAAGCGACATCAAGACAATGAACAGACAATAGATCAATTGATTATTTGGGAACACCTGACTAGTTGAACGAAAGTCGGACCAAAAGCCGCATGTGATTCAAGGACAGTGACCACATGAAAGCGCGAGCTATCTATACTGTGGTGCCATCTATGAACAACATACTAAATCTTCTTAGTTGTATTCAAACTAAGCTGATTCTGTCGCGTACACTAACAAATGAAGTAGTGAGATTATATTTCGCATTCAAAATAATAAAAATATAATACAATAATGACAAGTTGTTAATAATTTATATGCCCTTCGAAGTACATATTTAGTGGATGAAATATAGAGTTATTTTATGCTAAATTTTAAATAGTATACTTTCATATATTTACAAGTCAATTAAGTTACATTAAATCACGGTGGTCCGTGGTTTGATGTGGGATATCAATTCGATGTCGGCAGTTTCGAATAACGGCATGTACCAACGTATATTTCGGAATTAGGGCGATATTTATTCATTAAAATTTGTAACACTATCGGGTGACGGTGAAGGAAAATATGAGGAAACCTAATCCTGAGAAATGTTCTTGTAGTACCACCGTATGTGGGAACAATACAGAACTGTCGATTACTCTGGCTGGCATGGCGTGGTGTTCTCCTATACGGTGATATGATGAAGATGATGAATGTTAGATGCGAGTTCAAATGGCACGCCGATCAACGTACGATCGAACATGATGGAGGAAAATATCGTGAAGAAATATATATATATAAATGAATGGTAATGTACTGTAATACGCCGTATTAATAATTTTAGATGTAAGGACTAATTGATTAGTTTAGTAGTTAATTGAAGAATGTACTGTATAGCCACACATCGGATCTACGGAACCGTCGACCGAGAGACCTCACGACGAGGAGCCGTTGGGATGTGTAACTGGTTGGACTGAATGGATTAACAGAGGACCTCCGGAGGTCGGACCCGAAGGCGAGTCCATCGACAAGGAACCGCTGCCTAAACCTCAAGAACTCGTGAGTTTCATTTCACTGACTATGTTTGTTTCTTACTTAAAATTAAGTGTTTTCAAACACCTTCATTATTTATTTACTTGTGCAAAGAAAACTAGCAGCTGTTAATTTTAATACAGTCTAATTAGATTAGAAACTTTCAGTCATTTACAAATAGTAATGGTCGTTTAATGATCGAAATACAACCATAATAAAAGGTAGACAGTTTTTCTTCACAGATTACAGATATTATTGTCCTGTATTTCGTTTATTTTTAGTCCAATACTGTACAAATATAGTAGACTAGTTTTTGCTCGCGGTTTCGCCCGTTTTAATGTATATTTGACCTATTCCTCGGGAACAGTACTATAAGTTATTAACTAAATTAAGTATTAAGTATATCAAGTAAATAACGATTATTCTAATATTTCTAGCAAATGGGTACACCCATGTGCAAACCAGATATGATGACAAAGGTGGAATGCCGAACTGTGGATGGGCACAAGACCCCGAAGGAAACTGGTTTGAACGTTGAATGTAGTTTGGAGAAAGGTCTAGTCTGCAAAGAAGTAGGAAAAACCTGTCCAGATTTCGAGATCCGTGTTTACTGCGAGTGCACAGGTAAATTCTATTGATATGCGAATGACAAAAGTATATATTTCCTGCACAGGTTTTTGATTTTACAATAAAATATAACATCAACAGTAGAATCAAGTACTGCAATGTAAGTTCAAGTACAATATCAAGCAAGTTTTTATATTAGAGGCCTATTAAGGACGATGTGAACAAAATAAATATCTGGAAATAACACTCGTCTTTGTACGTCTGCTAAGGAGGGATATAATCTAAAAATAGATACAAAAGAAACATTATCGAGATCGAGTCTCTTGCTGGTTCTTCTAGATGAGTGGGTTGTTTTCCCAACCGGTGCTACATTTTTTACGTTAATAAGCGCCTCACGACCTAATTTAAATAAAGGTATTCTTAATTTGATTTGATGTGATGAAAGAATGTATTGTTACACTCAAATAAAATATATACATACCATTTAAAATGTACAAGTTCTTTAACGCACTGGTGTAATAATTAATATAGACTATGCGTTTGCTCATAGTACTCTCGTAGGTCGCTTTCTGTTGATGTCGCTAATAGCGGTCTGTGTATATATTCACTTTAAAGTAGTGTTCAAGAGAAGGCTTCTACTAGTCCTAAGGCTCATTTATTTGATTAGTATGTCTCGTTCAACTTAATCACTTCATTATACCTCTTATCGGTCTGTCCTTTACTGCTGAAACTCCGAGAAGGAAAAATTTGTGTCAACGACATCTGATGGAATTTTTTTGCTTGAACACTTACATTTTTTAAACTGATAGGTCATAACTGTATCGTATTACAGCTACCTAGTGCATACTTTATTTTCGAAATTGGTGTAGTTTTTTGATGCACACCGCACAATTGGTGGGGCCTTCTGTGTGGTGATAAGGATTTTTCTAAGCCTGTCTGCTGCCTGTCTAGCTACCACCCTCTGTGTGAAAATCTATCGCCAAGCACCTTTGGGTGTATTCGGGCGGGTGTACTTGAGAGCCAGTCCCCTTCTAAGTTTAGCTTGTTCACCCATCTTAGACCTAATGGGCATTCAACATAAGATGGAATTGTGGTCAAACGCTAAATCCTATAAAGTATTAAAGGCTAGGGAGGTTTTACAATTGTGTATTTTCACAGACATTCTTATGTTCTTCGTATATTCTATTCAGAATCGGACGTTTGCAAGAATTCGACGCGTCCTAATGAACCTCATCCGACGGACTGCAGGAAGTTTTACTGAATGCTCTGCAAACGGGTCCGCAGTGAAGGACTGTGGCCCTGGTACTCTGTATAATCCGGTGTCGATGGTATGCGACTGGCCGGCGTCGGTGCTCGCCGTCAGACCCGAGTGTCTCGTCTCCACTACTACTACTACAGTAGCTGCAGGTATTCTACACTACACACTATATATCCCATGGCTCTATATATGGCATTCGCCTCCTTCTTTTCACCAGTTTGCAAGTAATTTTTAATACGCCCTTCGTTTGGTTTTTTTTTTCACCTATGTCGCTTTCATTTCAAAATATGCCAAGTCCATTCACATTCTTATATGCATAAAATTTGAAGATCTATAACAAATAAATAATTTAGACTTTATTCAGAGCGAATGAAATCCGAAAATCTTAAAAAACTCGAAGAGAACCTATATGAAAGATTAAAATTGTACTCAGTTTATTTTAAAAGGTAAAAAGAAACCTGTTCGTTTGGTTAATCTTACAAAGTTTAAACCCAATCGAGGTTTTTTTATCGGTTCTTCTAGATGACAGGGTTGTTTTCGGAACTGATGGTAGTTGTGACGTTCTTAAGCGCCTTCTTAAGGCCTAAGCTCAACATTAAAGTATTTTGTTTTTTATTTTAGTCGCAAATTTCATATTTTGTAATTCAGGGTGTAGGAGATAATTTCTAAAGTGTTATTTATTTATATTACATTATTTAGTAACTAAACTGTCTTTTATATTCCTTCGTCAAGAGGCTAGATGTTCCGGTTAATTGAAATCTTACACAATGTAATTCAATTTTTTAAATAATTGTAGCCTAACTATTATTTTTAATACTTTATAGGTTTTAGCGTTTGATCCTTCTCAGCTGATTTTAAGTGACTATGTGATGTAAGATGATAAATACGCTAAAACTAGACTTATTAGAAAAATCCTACCATCATGCTATGGTTTCATCACAATGTTTTCCTACACGGAAATTTCCAAGACATTCGCAAGAATTCGAACTTAGGTTTTTCAACGCGGTGGTCCCCATTATTTTAACCCTAAATAGTTCAAAAACTGTTGACAGCTTAAGCTTAAAAAAGGACCTGATTTATTATAAAACTTTGAGAAAAACCAATTATGTCTTGTAAAATTATAATTAAACAATTAAAAACATAAACCGCCATTTTGAGATCTGGGTTTTGAAAAATCAGCCGAGGGATTAAAATATAAACAATTAATATGCAGCTCTAATAAAACATTAAAAAAGCATAGCTGGGAAATCGCGTTGATATGAAATAAAATCTATTTTTGTATAAATTAAAGGCACAGGAACAACAGCGACGACCACAGCAGCAACAACAGCAGCTGTGACGACAACAGAGGCGGCTTGTGCACCGGGCTTGGTGTTCTCGGAATGCGCATACCCGTGTGATAAGTTGTGCGACTCCTTCAAAAGAATTCTTCAAGAGAAAGGAAGATGTTTGTTCGAGGTACTTTACCAATTATGTCTTCAAGCACCGTCTTAAGAGAAGATAAACCTGATCTCGTTATATAATAGTTTTTTCTCGTAGCGTCGTTAGCGTTAATAGTACTTTTTTTCTGAATGAATAGTAACCCTCTTCTATAAACCCTATCAATGCCAAATGTCATGAGTAAAAGGTAGTTAAATCGTGAAAACGTAATAAACAAACAAACTCACATTGGGATTTACAATATTAGTTAGTTTAAATTAGATAGTTAGTTAAATCTAGCAACTTAAAAAAAAACCATCCTCTCATAAATCTTAGCCGTAAACTTGGATACACAAAACTGTAATGGATAGTGAACGAGTGAAATTTTTATTGAGCAGTTCAAGATGGGAAGATAAATTGATAAAATCATTTATTTCTAGAAATGCATGGAAGGATGCGTGGAACCATCGGTTGCTAACATTAAATGTGACTACGGATCGTATTGGCGCGATACGAAAACATGCGTACCGCTTAAAGACTGCACTTGTTCCAGCAATGGAAATATTATTAAGGTAAGTTACTAACATGATTTCCTTCATCAAATGATCGTAGCAATCTGACAGTGTATCCAAAATTGAACTCTCTTAACACTTAAACAGACATGGTGTAATAAATATTCTATTCATTTCTAGAACTTCATTAGTATCAAAAGCTGTTAATTAGGGTTTGCGTTTATTGAAATGAACACATATAATACCATTAAATATAGGTTTCAAGTCATATTTGGTTCTGTTAAAGGTTTATTCAGACACAAGTTGATTGGAAAAATGTTAAGGCCTAAACTAAGAGTCGTAGGGGGTTTAAGCATAGTGAATCGGCCACAGAAAGATATTTAAACGATACTTAGGGGATATGTAGGGACTAGTAAGATATTGAGATCCTAGAACTTTCAGATCTCTAATTTAATTGGTTTTCGAGAAAAAGCAAAATATGCGAAAAACAGGAAAAAACTTCTTACGATTGACTGAACCGATTAATTTAATTTTCAATATATTTTGGGGGGTACTAATAGCTTCTAGATAAAAAGTTAAGAGCTATATTAAGATCAGTAAGAAGAAAATCATTGGAAATTTTTATTTATGTTTAAATTTTATTTTTAAACATGATGCAATTTTCGTACAATTACGAAAGTTTTTGTTTCCAAATCCTACATATTCACCTGTAATACTATGATTTTTTTGTGAGCATGCAATAATATAAAAAAAAACGCAATTTATCAATTTGCTTATATGCGCATAAACTATGTTTATTTTTACTCACGATGTTTTCCTTCAACGCCAGCAGATAGTGTTTACTAATTTAGATTAGTAAATGTACGCGTATTTCGGAAAATTCGTTGGTACCGGTATTCGACCTCGCGGATATTTACTACTCAGTTACCACGACTTGATTGAACTTATCGTATAATGCCACCATTACTCGTGGTAAAGTCGAACAACTAAAGAGAATAATCTATTTTCGTTTCTATTCCAAAAATTAACTGAATCGCTGCATAAATTAACTAAATGAGACGTATAATCTTACAGCCAGGTGGCTTAGTTGTGGAAGGATGCCTCAAATGCCAGTGTATCGATAACAGTTTTCACTGCGATAACACGGAATGTGTCTCCATTGACGTACCTACGAAGGGTTCTACACATTCCGCATATATATTCACTTCACCGAGTGCAATATATACTACAAGTACAACCGTTTCCACGACTAATGCAACTACTACAACTACTACGCCTGCTACACCACCTACACCATTTACTGCAACAACTCCCGCGGCTACTTCAACTGAAGAGAAAACTGTTCCAAGTACCACTACATCAACTACAACATCTGCGCCGCTCACAACTCTTACAACTTCAACACCTCTTATAATAAAAACAACGGTATCACCACCGCCAGAATGCGCTCCTGAAAAGTAAGGATTATTGTTTCTTTTGACTAATCTTTTTTTTGTTAGCGTAATAAGGACTATAAGAGTATACAGTACAATTCTATGGGCTATAAGATTATTGTTATTCACAGATATTTTATCAATTACAGTATCATTGTTGTCGCTTTGTTTTTGAGCTGTGTAAATTGTAACATTTTTATGAACAGCTACATCGACCTGATGTGGGGAGATCAGCCGCTCCTGATTCCGCGTTCAGCGCCAGCTCGTCTGCCAGCGAACTCTTTGCACCTCAAAATGCTGTCCTCAACGGTCGCCCTAAGGATAATTCGGGTAATGTAGTCAATGCGATTTATCGAAGAAGTTCTTAGCGGGATCTTACACTGTTGTGTGATGGCTTTTATACTTTACTCATAATGTTGTGTTATTAGACTCTATATTTTGTAATATTGGTGACCTACAATAAGGTCCCGGAAAGTTTTAACAAGGGAGCCACCATCTTGTCAGAATATTGAAATTATCACAAGACACTAGTAATATTATTACCTACGCGACAATGGCAGCAATAACCGAGAAGTATGGTTGCCAAAAAAAATGTCTTGAATTTCAACATTATGATAATTTTTAACAAAATATGCACCTATCTATTTATTTTCAGGTCAGTATATGTATGTATGTGTCTATTTATTATTACATTATTTATTTATTACATTTAACGGATTATTATTATTATTTTATTTTTTTCTATTTATTCCAACAGACATATAATTCCACACACAATGTACTTAATTGAAAATTTTTATTTGTAAGTTTCTTTTTTTTTTTTTTTTTTTATATTTATTTGTTTAGATTAATCTATGTATTCATTGTAGTAATAATTGAATTGTGTGAGGTAAATAAATATGTTTCTTTATTTCTTTTCTTACTATTTATTTTTTATTTTAATGGTGTGAAAAAAAATAATTCCCTAATGATTTATTGATAACACTACAGGTTAGTCAATAGTTACTATACAAAAAAATAACAGAATCGGTTGATTAACAAAGAATAAAAGGTACTAAGTGTTTTATCCTCGCCTATTTATATGAGGTATTTAATTTAATTTTTGCGCGTTCAGTGTTATGAAATGTATACATAGAGTTCTGAAGCTTGTGACTGTACTGCTAAATAAATGTATCTTTAATTATAAATTACTGGTAAATCTTAAAACGCCCATGATTTTTTTGATCACACAAGCAATTAGAGCCGCTTTTTGTAGCAATCGCATTCAGCTTAGCGTCACAAATAATATAGTTCCTATAATAGAACCGTGTCTTACTAAACATAGATTGATCATTTTCCCCTTATTGTAAATGTTTATTTAATATTTATATGCATTAAGTCTTAATTTAAAAGAAAATGGAAAAGGCTCAATGTAACCCAAAAAATAAGTAGCCCAGAACTATTTGTCAAAAATTCCGCATTAAATGGTCATAGTTCTATGCCGATACGTTCAGTAGTTTTGAAGTTATTAAGCTTCAAAAGCAATGTATTTTCATTATGTATATACATAGAACAATACAATTCTTCTGTTCGTATGTACGTGACTGAATTCCTCTTACATCGTTAGACAGATTTTAATGAATTTTTTGGTTAGTTAGTACATCTTTTTGTTACTAGGACAGGACAATAAGGTCTTAATTGGCAGAAAATAAGCACGGTAAAGAATATGCTATCTTTAATTTGTCCCTTAGTTGATCCCACTACACTCTATAGCTGTATCTTCCTTGTAGATACATTTCTGTGAGATAGAGATCATTAAACTAAATGAGTTTAATGTTATTTTTACCAGCTGGTAGCTGGAATCCAAGTACAACGGACAAGAACAAGTACATTCAAGTGGAATTACCTCGACGGGAGCCCATATATGGTGTTATCGTGCAAGGCAGTCCGCTATACGAGGAGTACGTCACTAGTTATCAGGTTTTATATGGTGACGATGGTAACACCTTCTCTACTGTTGATGGGCCTGATGACCAACCTAAGGTAAATTGATAATGTTTTGAAAGACCTATACAGTTCCATAAGTATGAACTCCCTTTAACATATATGAAGAGTGCAAGTGCCAAATAATTTACGGTATATAAAACATGAGGGAAAATTCACAATAATACTACTAAACGCTTTTTGATGAAATTTTACAATTAGCTTCTAAATCGTAATAACTCATAGGCTGTCTATAAACATGCTGTTTAAATTGGTCACAATATCAGGTGTGTTGGAAAAAATCTACCATTTGAGGCGTTCGTTGCATAAACCGTTAGACTTATACGATGCTAATATACGGTGTCATCATTTATAAAGCTATTATTACAGATAAAGTCACAGGCTGCTGCTAGTATTAACAAATATCAATGTTTCATTGCAAAGTTACATACGTTATAATTTTTACTATCTTCTTGTGAAAGAAAAATCGCGGTCCATCTATTATGGTGCGTCTTTGATCTTTTTTTACACTTTATAGGTTTTAGCATTTGACTACAATCTTATCTGATATTAAATAACGATAGGACCTGAGATGATAAGCGCGCTAAATTTAGAGAGTCTGGTTCTCAAGTGCAACTGCCGGAACACATCAACAGGTGTTTGGCGATAGATAATCATTTTAACCTACTCTTCATCACAAATAACGACAACTGTGATGTCCCTCGTATCATAGGAGCGGCGGTGATTACTTACCATTAGGTGACCCGCAAGAAAAAAACTTGAGGCTGGTAGCTGGATGGGATTTAGACAAAGCCCTATACCACCATTATGTTTAATTATCTCAGGTATTCCGTGGACCGGTCGACAGCGACACGCCATTGAAACAAATGATAGAGCCTCCGATCGAAGCCAAATTTGTCCGCATCAAGCCTTTAACTTGGCATGACAACGCCGCAATACGCTTCGAACTGATCGGTTGCCAAGAGCCCAGCGCAGAGACTCATAAAACAACAGTTGGTGTACCCGTGAGTATTTATCCATACTCTTTATGCTGTCGTCAGTGTGTTTAATTTAATTAATCTTTTTATCTTTACAACTATGGAATATACAACAATCAATAGTCAAACAAAAAAGAAAAAGGAAGCCCAAATATGTATTAACGCATTGTCAAAGCTTACACTACTAACTAGTACTACTATATTGAATAGTTAATTTATGAAATTATATTGAAATTTAAAAGTAAACAAGAACAAATAAGAAAGTGAAAATGAGTTCAACTATAAAATTTAAAATGAAAAAACTTTGGAATACAAAACCAAATACAAGCGTAATCCAGAATTCTAAAAAACATAATAGAATATTACAATATAATTTACTGTATGTATTTGAAGAAGCTTTCGATTTAATTATTGTGTTTAATTATCCTCTTGTATTCAAAAGTATAATGGTCAGATATGTCAGATATTACTGAACTTTTTTCAGAGCCAAAATTATTAGCACTGTTCTGTAAACCCATCATAGGGTATCAAAAATCATCAGGTTTATTAGTAGGTTTCGCCGTTTCGTAATTTTAACGTTAACCTAAAGATGTATATCTTCTGATAGGAATATCAAATATTAAAAGGTTTATAACTGCATTAATTACTTAGTATTCAATACAGATCAGAATAAAGTCATATGATTTCACTTTATACATTGTAATAGTTAAATCACAATATCGCCTAATGTTAGATAATGATGTGGCCTAAAATGACAAATGCTTAGAATGAAAGTAACTCTCAAGAGCAATTGTCCTAATACACCTTTAGATGCTGGGCAACGGATTTTCAACTTGTTAGTGGTATTAGAACTAGCCAAAGAAAGGTTAAAAAATGCCCGAACACAAAGTTTTATTACAATGTTTTCCTTAACCGAAAGCTCCATAAACCAAGAGTTTTTCCAAAAAATTGGAAAGTGGTCTTAAATTTTCTATCCCCAAAAATTGTGATATCTAATGTCGATCAAATTTGACAGAGTAACAGTGTTTCAGCCACTATATGATTATCCACTATATACTCGTATCTGTAAATAATGTGAAATAATATACCTGATGCAGCCCGAACCTATGGTGTGTACGGAACCACTTGGCCTAGCGGCCGACATACCGCTGGACAGCATCCAAGTCAGTTCCAACAACGAAGCCCGTCAACATCTGAACATAAATGGAGATAAGGGTTGGAAACCCTTATACAGCACACCTGGAGAATGGGTTATGGTAAGTGCACATTCTGTTTCTATTTTACTGTACCTTAACGTTTCATTCAAGTAATATTTTTCTTTGTTTGTTTTCTTTTTTTTTTAATATTTTCAAATTTAAACAATCTATTATAAAGTGCAAGTTGTGGAAGCTTTGAAAGGACAATGTACCTTTAGCTGTTCGAACATTCTTAAACTAATATTTAATGTATGGTGCATCGGTAGTGGCTGCCATAAATAATTAAATATAAATTATGTTTAACTTAATTGCGATCACCATCCACTAAGTGCGTTAATCGCTGTTGTAGCTAGCTTAAACGTATCGTGTTGCGGGTTGAATTGTCATATATCCTCTGAATAAGTTGAGTGATAGCAACTAGAACTCAACTGAATCCCAACTAACAAACACATGGTGATTAACTTGTTACAGTGACTCTTTTATGTATCGCGTTTCTAGGTCGACAAGTGTACACCCAACTGTTGAAATACTTGTTGGTTGACATTATGTCTTTAATTTTGATTACATTGTGATTACTATCAAGTCCTATACAACAAAAAATCCTTTAGTGCAGTATTATTTGGATTTGCTCGAGCTAATCCCAGTGATGTAACTCGAATTGTTTACTAGGCATCCCAATAAACGCAGTTCAGGGTCGTGACCAACCGTAGTGAAACTGCGATGCATATTACACTCCCATAAAATATCTTACATCAGCATCGGCGTTCTTGTTGCACAACCAGTAGTCCATGTGTAATAATGTATGTGAAATTTATGTACAAAATGGAAGTTAGGAAGGCTGTAGTTGCCGTCCCTTAAATGTAACGCAATGAAATAACGTCATAAAAGCTACTAAAAATATCACCTTTAACTAGTCCTCAACAGTCAATTGCAAAACACATATCGAACAAAGAGTTTTTTAAATTGTAACTTCTCATATGGAAGGACTTTGAAATTCTGATCCGCAACGTTCTTGCGTGACGAAAAGAGGTGGGGGTACACACCGTGCCAGTTAGAGTGTTGAAAATACCAGTCGTCGGATAGTATCAATTCATGTGCCTGCGTGCTAACTAGTAACAGGCACATATGTTTATATAATACTAGCAATTTTTCACGGTTTCGCAAGCGTTTTCTATGTAGCCATTATGTTTTATCCATATTGTATTGATATCCATATATATTTAAAAGATTAATAAAACAAACACAAGCCCCTTTTTCATCACACAGGGGAACAAATTTTCAAAAATCCTTCCTCAGTGTTCATCTACTGTGTAAAAAGAACCAGTATGCAAATTTTCAAGACCCTAGTGCTAATAGTTTGAACTTGTGCGTGGATACGTCAGCCAGTCAGCCTGTTCTTCTTTTGTATATATACTTTGATTCCCACCTGCTTAACAATTCACATTACTCAATAAGCTATTATGCATAATATTTGCGAAGTCTCATTTACCATTATTGTTACCAGTTCGACTTCCAATCACCGAGAAACTTAACGGGCATCAAGACCAAAGGCGGTGTGAACGGCTGGGTGACCACTTACAAGATACAATATACGTCTGATTTATCCACGTTCAACCCCGTCGTTGATCTCGATGGAAAGGACAAGGTGTTCCCTGCGAATTTCGATAAAGATACGCCTGTTACAACAGAATTCAATCCACCTATACATGCCCAGTACATTAAAGTGTTACCAATAACATGGAAAGACAGCATCGAGATGAGGGTCGAACCGATCGGCTGCTATGAACCTTACGGTAAGTTCAGAAGCTTATCAGCCGATATTATTGGACCTGTACTTTTCATTATAGAAAGGAGAGTTCTCAGTTCAAGTTTAATTGGAACTCTGAATGAGAATGATGAGCGATTCTCAGATTCAGCTTCAAAAAAGAAAACTCCTCTGTTTTTATGTTAGTGGTTCCTTCAGAAACTACACGAGTGATTTTTATGATACTTTTACTGGGGTAATCTATATACTTTTATAAGAAGACTTTATAGTACAAAATTTTAAAGAGAGTTTTTGCTTTGTACATATTTATAGATGTGATAATTGTGTTTATTGTCGATCTTTGACTACGACTTTTGCTTAGTAATAAATATATTGTTAAAGGTTTGTGACAAAAATGTAACAAAATTTAAACACATATTTATTTATGCATTTATAACGTTTATCGTGTTATACAGAATAATGTTCCGTACATATTCTGGTAATAAATGGCGATGTTCTCTCTACAGTCATCGTACAATAATACAATAACGCAGTAAACCATTAATTTACTTTAATTTTCTTTTACATAAATTTGGGCGGCAGCCTTCAAAATTATATAATTCCTAGTGTCTTTAAAATTGTGATCTCTAATTTCAATGAAATTTAGCAAAATAGTTTTGGGTTCGATACTAATCGATATTAGTTATTGACTTTAATGAGCAGTGCTGGAATACCCCGATGTTTGCTTGTTTTGCTTGGATTTTAAAATTTGGTAGCCATGCTACTATTAAAATTTACTTACATGGTGGATTTATCTAGTGCCCATCTCGTTAGCTATCGCCTTCAAGTTGAAAATTTATTGCATAACACCAATAGGTGTGTTGCATCAATTCCACTTGAGAACCAGTCCTTAAGCTACAACTCTACATAATACCAAATTATAAAACCATCAAGTATAGAAAAACTCACATCGTATCACGATATGCTTGTTTACTAAATTATGTTCATAACTCAACCATATTTACCGTATAAGATAATAAATCTTAGAGAAGGAGGAATTAAGAGAGAGTGTATAGGACTAGCTGTCTTTACATGGCACTCTGTTTCACTCGCGATTGTAGTGTGCAGGATTGAAGGCGGGAAAGTGCGTACGCGAATTCACTAGTGATTGTATTTGTATGTCTTTATACTCGCAGTCTTTTGCGAAGACCTTTTCGCAAGGGAAAGAGCGTGTCGTATAAAGGCAATTAACACGTTCCGTGCCACGCGTTGGCCCGTCCCTGAAGATTCAGTATAACGTGTACCACTGATGATACACGTGGCACGGAACCTAGACTGTCCAAAACCATAACGGTTTAAGTTCCATAGAAACAAATGTATACCTCATAAAACACAAGTCAACAAAATGTTGGCAGCATAATCTAAAATAATACTGGATTTATTACAAAACATTAAAAAATAACAAATGATGATGATAACCATATTTTTGTGTATAATGTATTTTTGAACTATTTTCTCATTTGTGCGTAGTTTTTTTTATTAAACCACGAAATTTACAATGTACGGTGTCGTAAAATATAAAAAAAATTAAAAACATTATTCGCTATCCTGAGATTTGGGTCTTAAAAAATCAGCCGAGAGGTTAAATACAATTGTCCCTGATGTCACAGAACCTGTGGAAAGGACCACTGTGCCAATCACTACACCGGGAGCGTGCCTCCTGTGCCCGGGCGTGGAGGATGGCATTTGCGCGTGCTCCGCTCCCACCAACTACTTCGACGGAGAGAACTGCGTGTCGCGCGAACAGTGCCCTTGCGTCGAGTCCTTCATGACGTGAGTGTTTTCTTTACTTATATTCTAAATATTACATAACTCTTTGTATAAAAAAGGCTATTTATGTACTTATTTCATTCGTCTATACTTGTTTCTAACAGCAACAGCACGGGCCTACAAATATTCTAAATTACAATATAATATCAATAACATTTAACCTCGCATCATGTAGGAATGAGTTATATTAAAATAGGTTGTATAAAAACCTGTGATAAATGGTATAAAACAAAGTCGTTGAAGAAAAAAGTTGATGTACTTATTTACCTTATTAAAATAATGTTTTACAGAATTGTATACCTTGAAAAGGTTAAGGCTTTTTGTATAATTAACCATTATTAAATCTTATCCATTTATATATAATTTACTACATTGATTGTTATATTAATAGCGGTAATATAAAGAAGAATTTTTCCTTCCTGTATGTCGGAAAACTTATATATGAGTAGACAGAAACCAACCAGTTGATGATATCTTCCTCCTCTATTTCCCAACCGATATTCTTCATTATATCTTTGTTTACTACACTCTCCTACCAACTATAAGCTTGTAAAAATTACATGTACATTAGGTATGCTGGGAATCCCGATATTCCTGTCGTTTCACCCGCCGATATTAAATGAAAACCTTGATAGTCCATTGACTGTTTAAATTCATCCATCACAAACGAAAAATCAAATCTTTTTTCTTTTATAATAGTGATAGATATTAAATACAGATATTAAAATGTGATCTTAATTCCTGACTAAGATTATAAGTGTATTTTTGTATATTAGTTTCTAACGCTTTCACGCCTTTACCACTCAACTGATCATCACAAAATTTAGCTCAAGTACACGTTGTCAGGGGTACGAAAAGGGACATGCGGGTATCTTGCAAAAAATACTCTTCGCAAAGGAAAGATCAAATCTATATTAAAGCGAGAGAAGGCGCGGTCTAAAGCCCCAAGCCGAGGCGTGCCGTGCGCCCTTGTGCTAGTCGTCTATATAAAATCGGGTGAGTGCCTTAAGCGCTCCCCTTAGTAGTCCGGTGAAACTGTGAAAGCAATGTTGCTGGCAGTGTAGGTCAGTTCGAAAAAAAAAAAAAAAAAAAAGCGGTCTAAAGCTGAAACTGTGATAACCTTAATAAAAATATTTCTTTTTTTTGCAAAAAGAACAAGTTTGGTTTAGTTACCTGTGTCAATGTATCCTCCTGACGCAAACGATAACCTTTATTCTTTATAGCTACACATAAATGAGTGATTGCCAATTTATCAAGAATTATATAAAATATTTTATAGATAAACTAAGTTTTACCCGCGCCTGTGATTGTGGTTTACATTTTGTTGTTATTATTCTACGTTGCTTTTAGGAGTTATTAGTTAGATGTTTTAATATTTACGCTTGAGAATTTTTATGACAATCTATTGGATATAACAGAAATTGATGTTGTACAGCGCCACCTATTGATGAGTTATGATATAATGGACAGAATCAAATACCACGACTATACACTTAGGTTTGCAAATTTTCATGGTAATCGGTTAAACGATATAAGATTTATACGTCTTTTTCCTTTCCCGACAATCGTTTATTTATAGAAAACGCCTGTAAAATTATATATCACTACATATTACAAAACAAAGTCGTCCGCCGCGTATGTCTGTCTGTATGTTCGTGATAAACTCGAAAAGTAATGACCGATTGTAATGTGGTTATAACCAATAGATAGAGTAATACATAAGGAAGAGTTAGGTATATAATTTGTTACGCTTATGTGTAAATTGGTTGAAATATAACGATAATTGTTGGAAGTGTTGGAAAAAATCAAGCCCTTTGGAAGCTTTCAACGAAGACGCTGCCTGATGCTTTTGAGATATAACAAAATAATGCATAGTGAGATATTCCTCTTTTATAGCTCTACCAAAATGTGTGCGATGGCATATACTTATCTTATAAGGATAGCTTACTATACCCATCTATCTTTTAAAAATGCTCTCATATAATAAGGTAATTGGAAGGTTATTTACACGGATACAGTATTAATCCTTATCAAATTGAATATATTAGTTACCTTAAGTATTTCATGTTGATAAGTATATATTTTTTATTATCAGGGCAGGACAACGTCCGCCGTGCCTGCTAGTATATGACAAACTAAATAATGTATTGTTCATAATCACTTCGTATAACATCTGGTGACAGTGGTAGGAACCACAGTCTGAGACACAGACGCTCATACAGAGCGAGAATTAGTCATAATACTTTTGTTTTAACATGGTAAATTGCTTTTCTACTTCAGAATAACCATAAATATTGCAGTTATTATACTCCTTTGTACTAAGTCAGAAGCGTCGTCTTTCATTTCAAATCCGTATGAGAATATGTACTGTTCTTATTTGTAGAAAATATTAACGCTTTCTTACGGTCTCTTTACAAGGAAAACTACGAAGTAATGTTCGCTCTTATTGACAGCAATATTTTTGCTAGACATGGTATAATGCAACTCGTTTGCTTGCCGGCGTAATTAGAATATCTACGATCCTAATGGGGTACCTCTTGTATCTGGACTATGAATACTCTATTTACCATTTACCATTTACCTAAGTACAGATCGATACGAGTTTTTTACCTATTTCAAAAAGGAGGAGATTCTCAATTCGGCTGTATTTTTTTTAATGTTCGTTATCTCAGAACTTCGTCATTTATAAGCTGAGCGGGCTGATATGACGTAGTTTGTTTATATGCATTCGTTTTTATTGTGTAATTATTGGGTCACCGTTCTTTATCAGACCATATAACAAATAGATCTAACCTGTATATGTGTACTGAATCAAGGTCAATACAATTTATTTCATGGCCGACGACTAAATTACAACCATGACCAACGCAATTCTTAGATTCTCGTAATGTCATTTACGAGTGCAATTATTATTTCAAGGGAAAATCCTGTTTGTCGTATATTTATTTATCATTTTATGTTCGTTTCATTTATCGTAATTAGAAATAATGATATCTGCTTCTTATTTTATATAGATAAAATGTTAAATGCCTGCCGGTGTACGCTCTTCACGTAAAAATTAGTTGATAGATTTCGATGATATTTTTTACGTTTTACTTCTTAGATTCGTGGTGCTAATAAAAAAACAAATATTATAATAGCTTCATTTAATACGAAGTTATTACAATTTTAAGAAACTACATTTTTTTCTTGCCACGGAGAAGTGGGGCAAAGGGTATGACGCTTATGTTTCTTTCTTTGTGCATAAAATACATTGTTAACCCCTCGGCCGATGTTGTAAGACCCAGATCTAAAAATGGCGGATAATTTGCTTTTATTTATTTTTTATTTTATGACATCGTACATTGTAAATTTCATGGTTTAGTAAAAAAACATTTCATATAAATAAAAATAAAATATTTATGCATTATACATAAAAATTACAATTTTCTAATACATAATTTGTTTATTTTTCACAATGTTGTAATGAATCGGATATTTTCTTAAGCTTGTGCTGCCAACAGTCTGTAGACCTGTGTGTCATGAGATCTACATTCGTTTGTATACAATTAAACCTTTACGCTTTTGGACAGTCCAAGGGTTAAGATAGTGAACGACGCAGACAAAGTCATAAATGCGAATATGAGTTTATTGTTTGTCGCCTTTGACTACCTAACCGATCATCATAAAATATTGCAACCACGTTGTCAATGCTACAAAAAAGAACATAGGGTAAGTTTCATCCAGAAAAAAAAAACGGTTATTCCCGAGGAATATGTCGAACCTACATTGACGCGAGCGAAGCAGTTGGCATTAGCTAGTTTACAGATAAATTAGTATTAGTATGAGGCTTAAAAACTCCAATACTGTGTGACCGATCACGTTCACGATCACGAGTTTGCACACAGAAGTATGTTTTCCATAGAAGAAGTTCTTATTTTATCCATCTTTTTATAACCCGCTAAATTATATTACATTGATAGTAAGCTTTGTATTGTAATAACCTAATAAAATAGATAAATAAAGGAGTGATATATCCCTTGCTTACGTAATTATTATTTACTAGCTGTGCCCGCGACTTTGTCCGCGTGGAACGGAATACAAAACACAGTGATTAATGAAACAATCTGAATTTATATCTGTATATCTTGTATATTTGTAATGTGTCAGGTTAAAAACTAATAATGGTCGTACCCCTTTGTCACTTCAATAATAACTCAAAATTAGGGCTGCAAAGTTCCTTTGATGTGTGTAAAAACCGTGGCCCTAGCTATAGTGCTGCATTTATCGTCATACAATGAGATAGTTCGTAGCACACGACGGTGATGTGTGCCCACATCTAAATTTATTGCGAATATGGAGAAAACTTCGTGACGATACACTTTGGTATAGGAGTAACATAACACTAATATTCTAATTTAACAACTGTAAAAACAATATTAACCGTTGGACTGTCCAAAAACATAAAGATTTAACTTCTATACAAACGAATATAGACCTCATGAGGCATAGGTCAATAGACTGTTGGCAGCATATGCTTAAAAAATACCTGATTTATTACAAAACTTTGAAAAATAACAAATGATGAATTGTAAAATAATAATTTTCACGTAAAGTGTATTTTTAAATTATTTTTTCATTTGTACGAACTTTTTTCACTAAACCATGAAATTTACAATGTACAATGTAGTGAAGTTAAAAAATAATTAATAACATAATCTGCCATTTTAGGATTTGAGTCTTAAAATATCAGCCGAGGGCTTATAATATTCATTAATATATATACTTCACATAGCTCATTCTTATTATTATTTTTATGTTATCTTTTCTTTTATTTGCACTGCCTGCATTCTTTTTTCTCCACGGTACCGCTGGAAGAAAATGCGAACTCCCTAATTAATATTTTTTTATACTTTATAGATAAACGTTTTGGCCACAATCTCATCTGATTTTAAATGATGATGTGGTCTAAAGATGGTAAGTCACGCTTAACCTAGAGGGAGGCTGGCTCTCAAGTGCAGCTACCGGAACACACCAACAGGTGCTTGGTGACAGATTTTCAACTTGAGGGTGGTAGCTAGCCAGACGGACTTATAAAAAGCCCTACCACCATGCTAAGGTTTCATCACGATGTTTTCTTTCACCGAAAGCTCCAACTCAGTTGCTTGGATTCGAACCTACGTCCTTCGACGCTGTGTCCGAACAAACTACCAACTGAGCCATCATTGCATCATAAACCCTAATGCATAAACCAAAAGGTATTCATTAATTCAAATAGTAATTAGGACATTAGAATCAAGGTAAATTTATGAAAATTATAATTCGAAATAAACCTAACAAACACAGAAATAATCTCATTGTTATCTTGTACTCTTGCTTGCAATAATATTCTTACGACAGTAAACCAATAAAAATTATAAGTTTAGCGCCATCTGTTTTTGTCAAAAATGTAGTCTGCTATTGCTTCTAAAGACGATTTTTTCTTACATTTGTTCAATAAATAATTTTAGTCTCTTTATTTTTTTATTATAATAAAAAATTGACATAAAAGTAATAAGGTTCAATAACTTGTAATACTTAAAATTTAAAACTTGTAAAATTAATTAGAAATTTACAAATTCAATCATAAACCTTATGCAATCGATGCAAATAGATGCACCAATTTTATCTTTACTAATATTATAGATGACAATATCAGCCTACTCTACCAGTTATCATGAAATTTTGTTTACACGTTATTAGCGGAACAGGCAAGGGCATATCATATCTTTCATCCAGAATAAATTACTGCTCCCAAAGAAACAGTCAAATCTATATTAACACAAGCACACAAAAGCTAGTACCATAAATTTCAAATATAAGGTTTGAGATCTTTGCTTTTTTAATAAATAAAAAAAAATACAAATAATAGTGAACAGATATTCAGGAAATGCGTCTCTTTCCCTAATGCTGTGTCATTTGCAATAACAAGTTCGGTTTAGTTCCGTGTGTCAAATTGTCAATGTATCCTTCTGACGCAAAAGGTAAACTCTATTCGTAGTACATTTTATTATACAATATGTATTATTCTTGCTACACATAAATAAGTTATTGCCTTGGATGTTATCAAGAATTGTTATTATGTTTTATAAATTCACTAAGTTTTACCAGCGCCTCTGATTGCGATACACATTGTTGTTTTTATTATTCGTTGGGAATCATTTTAATAAACAATTAAGATATATTAAAAACAATAGCGCTATAATATTATAAACGTTTAAATATCTACCTATAGGAATTTTTACGACGTTCGGCTAAATAGTACGATAATTTCGGTGAGTTACAGAGACCGTCGCCATGAGAAAACACTTAAGTTTCATGGTAATCGGTTAAATGGTACAGTGGCTATTTACTAACATTAATTTATTTATAGAAAAGGCCTGTGAAATTACATATATGATCATGATCATTCATATAAACTCAGGGTGTGCGAATGATGCTTGAATCGAAATCGTCAGTCGAATTTGGAAGCGAATATTCGAGATATCCGAATAGTTCGAACTGCTCCAATATTTTTATAATAAGGAAGATATATTGAACTAATAGTTATAAGAAAAGATAAGTTGTTCACTATTTTAATCATTCAAATAAAAAAAATTTGTTACCGTCGAAAAAGCAATTATTATAAAAAAAAATCCGTTAAATCTAAATAATTTTATAGCTTTTTAGTTTTAAGAAAATGTTGATAGAAATAGCTGAATTATTTCCGAGAAATTTCAATATTTTAGTATAGCTTAATAATTTAACAGGTTTAAGATTATTAACCAATTAATTAATGAAAATTAATTATAGTTCGTTAATGAAAATAATGCAAAACAAGTGAAAAATAATAGTCCAGTTTGGGATCATTTTAAACTATATACTGTTAACAAAGATAAATGTGTAATATTTTTTCAGTAAGTTTTAAATTACAGTCGTGTAAGTATCTATGCCTACTCGCTAAATGTGAATTAATGAATATTTCGCGGCTATAAGTATGCCACCGTAGTATACTCATTGTTAATTTTAATAGTTATTATTATTTTTATTCTAAGAACGTTTGATAAAAACATGTCAAATACGGTTATTACACAGTCCTAACGAGAAACGTAAAATAGAAATTATACCAATATTTTTTTCACGTCTCTACATCAATTTAGAAAAAAAAGTCAGTGGACACAAAAAATCAACAAAAAAATTACGGTTCTCTCCAGGGATTGTAAAATAAAGGTATCCAAAAAAAGTTGTTTGGATAATATATTTAAAAAATGTTATATATGATTTTTTTTCTATGAGTAGAAGGTTCACACTCGTGGTATTTCTGCACAACCTTGCGTCCTTTATTTCAACCTAGATACTAATGTTTATTTTTTAACATAGACCAATTTATTCAATTTACAAACAAGAAAAATATATCGTTTGTGATAATTATAAAGCAACAGATGGACGATGTCATATTTCTGATAAATGTATTATTGTTCATTAATTATAATATGTTACAATTATATATGTTAGGTATTCTGATCTATCAGGTTTTCTATAATCATTTGAAAACAGGGTAATGTGTGTTACCGATACGAATTAATATAAATATGCGCGAACATAGGAATTCATTTGATATCGCAATCTCCTTGCCGTCAGTTGTTTGTAGCTATGTTACCTCTATTCCTTTTAATTTCGTCTTTAGTCCTTTTTTACCTGTATTCGATAAGGAACCACGATTACTGGAAAAAAAGGAATGTCAAATACGAAAAACCACTTCCTTTCTTCGGTAACCATCTACCAGTTTTGATGTTCAAAAAGAACATTGTAGAAACGAGCACTGAATTATACAATAAATACAGCAATGACAATTATGTTGGCATTTACAGAGGTAATACACCTGAACTACTTATTAAAGATCCTGAGATAATAAAACATATGCTTCATACAGAATTCAGCAGTTTTTTTGCTCGAGGTTTAAATTTAAACCCGAAAAAGGATTCACTCTTTCGTAATCTGTTCTTCGTAAACGGAGATCATTGGAGGTTACTACGAAAGAGATTTCCGGCAGCTTTTTCTACCAGTAAGCTGCGTGGTATGTTCCCATTGGTGGTTAAGTGTGCTGACAAATTGCAAGATATGACTGAAAAGGAGATGACCCAAAATAATATAATTTATACATGGAAGCTAATGGCGCGTTTCACCATCCAATTTATTGGGTCCTGCGGCTTTGGTGTCGACCTCGACACTATAGCAAAAGAAAATATGTACTTTCTAAAAATGGCAACATCATTCTTTGACAAAACCCGACTCGAAATGTTCGCAGTTCATTTTAATGACATTATCCCAGTTTTTAAGTTTTATGCCAGGATCATTTGGTATCAGAAGAGATTTCGTCACAATGATAAACAATGTATCGAAAAAAGTTAGTGAGCAAAGAAACTTTAAGCCTTCTGGTCGGAATGACTTCATGGATATACTGTTGGAAATGTTAGGTATGGGGAAAGTGTATGCGGAATCATTCTTTCTGAAGAATCCTGACGGTTCTCCTGTTCAGGTTGACCATGAAATGGATGAACACGGTATTGCGGCTAATGTTTTCTTATTTTTCGTTGGTGGATTTGAAACATCTGCTTTGGTAACCAGTAGTCTTTTACATCATTTAGCTTACCACCAGGAAATACAGAGTAAAGTTCAACAAGAGATTGATTATGTGTTAAAACAGTATAACAACCAATTGTGTTACGATGCAATAAAAGAGTTTACATTGCTAGACATGTGTTTCAAGGAAGCAATGAGGATTCTACCTCCAGCAGGATTCCTCCGACGTACATGCACAAAAGAGTATACTATTCCCGACACCAATATCACCATTGATCCTGGAGTGAAGATCTTAATTCCAGTTCAAGCGTTACACATGGATCCTAAGTACTTTAAGAATCCGCATGAGTTTTGTCCAGAACGGTTTTTACCCGAAGCTTGTAAGGAACGACCTGGATACATATACATGCCTTTCGGAGAAGGCCCAAGGAAATGTCCTGGTAAGAAACAGTTAATATTGATTTCATTCATATAAACTTGAACTGTTGAGTGCTTACTACATACACTACATATTAAATAAAAAAAGTGAATCGAGTTAAAGTTATTTGAACATTGTGACCTCTATCTAAATAATTACAACATTTGTATGTATTTTTAATAATTTTAGTTTAATATTATGATTTCCATCTTTCTGATTTCAAGGGATTTGACTTCTCATGTATTTCCTTTAATTTCTACAGTCTTTTCACGCTAATAGATTATAATTATCTTCCCAAAAAAGAAGGCGTTACTTTCGCGAAAATCCATCACTAAAAATTAGGGGGACCTTACTTCGCGCTTCCGCTAAGAATTGTTTGGTTGTATTAAGAGGTGACAGCGAAGTGCGAAGTAACGTCCACCCCAATTAGTTACAATGTAATTTTCTGTCGATTTAAAACTGACGAACTGTCATCCTCACACTTTTTCCAGTTCAATTTTCTTATGATCTAACTAATTTTCTTAGTACCGATCTTTTGGAAACAACTTCGAAAATTTTAAAACGATTAAAAACTTCTAATGATCTAGTTAAGAAATAAATAAAAAAACACTGCATTGTACGACGCTCCTGTTATCTCTAATGAAAAATCTAAGTACAATTTCTAAAACCTGAAATTGTGATAGTCTTTCCTCTACACACTTTATTTTCCCGTTGAATAAATTTTAGTTCAAATTTAGCTAGGTCGTATCTTAATCCCTCTGAAATCATGTTTGATAAAGATTTCCGCTTGCTATCTAAGTTACGAGCTCACGTCAACAGTTTTACACTTTACAAATTTTAAAAACTTGATTTTAATACAGACTACATAATGTTTCATAAAACAGGTGATCGTTTGGCTCACATGCAGTCACTAGTCGGGATAGTTACCTTACTTGAACGGTTCACTGTAGAGCCTGCACCGATGTCACGACGCCAATTCAAGCTCAAACGAAGTTCCTTCCTCGTACAAGTCCCAGAGGATGGTCTGCCTTTGCTTTTTAAACTTAGAAAAGATAAATAATAAATATGCTAAAAGTTCATGGTGTATTATTCTATGAATTGTACATAGCGCACAGTAATAAGATACTTATGCAATGTATTGGACCTTTTTGTCTGTCGTGCCTTCGAATTTGCATTTGTAATTCCGGACGTGGGGTTTTTGGCAGGATCTTAGTCTGTCATGTAGTGGTTTTCTATTTTATTTATAATCTTGTGTTATTAGACTCTATATTTTGTAATATTGGTGGTGTTTTACGTAATATAGTTCGATTATTATGCACAAGTGAAGTGGATGGAAAATATTACCACGGAGCATGTATTCTGAAATGCCACCAAAATTCCATGGAAAGTGTTTGGCTCCCTAACAAGGGAGCCACCGTCTTGTTTCATTCTAATTTTTTTCAACTTCATAGGTTTTACGATTTTGACCACAATTTCATCTGATGTTCAATGACATTGTGGTCCTAAATGTTAAATACGTTAAACTTAGCGAGTTACAATGTTTTTATCGGGAGAATTTATATAAACAATAAATGTATTTTATATTTACATATAGTATAGAAAAATCCACGTATTCGAATGAAGAAGATTTCGGACGCCTATACCGGCAACGTTGGCGAAACCTTATGGGATACGCCAAAATAATGTACTACGGCGTTGCACATTTTAAAGATGCCTATGGAAAAGTCTTGATGGTATTTTTCTATCTCATAGAGTTAACTCAAAATAATCATTTTTATCTTTTATAAATTATAAAAAAATACTCGGTTAGTTTTGTTGCTATTTCCATCGTTATATCTAATACTTATACGGCATTTTATTATCCTATTGGCGTAATGAGAAAATTTATAATTAACTTCATGACATGAAAGACAAAGTGCATACTTCGACTACGCATTACAAGTGTATCTATGCGTATAATTATACAATTCAACATCTTCATTGTCCAAAAGATAGACAGCCTGCTAATAAAATATGTCCCTGTAGAGACAACGCCTTTACTTCTACCGAGATGTTCCTATCGTCTATTTTTTTTTTAAATCCTAAGCTAACATTTGGCTATAGCATTGAAAATATGACTCGCTTTCGAGTGTAACTTCTGGAACGTTCACTTGAGAGCAGCTTTTTGTTAAGCCACCTTTAAAAATATTCTAGCAGTAATTTGCTGCGTTACCTCACGATAAACTCCTTCACTTGGAGCAGTGGTCGGCAAAGTCGTCATCAAAAAGATCTAAATGTAAATAATATAAAATTGAAGTTTATTCTAAGCGCCTTTTTTAAAACTTAAGCTTCGCTTTTGTAGAGAGATTATCATACAGATAATTAGGATTAAATGTACTCTCTCGAGCTTGTCTTGGCTAATTATATTACTTATCTATTGTTTTGCGAGGGACTGTCCGTGTTTCTGTTCCTGCAACTTTTTTTTAGGCTTGCATTTCAAAAACAATTTGTCGCTTAGATGGCAAATTAATAAACAATACTCCGTCTCTGTGTTAAATATTTTTGGAAGCGCCACAATGAAGGAGTGAAACAGCCGCATACAGCTTGCGAGCCGCGGTATGCCGATCACTGACCTAGAGGAGTGTTTTCTCCAGGATTATAGTACATTTATTACACGTTTATGTTAATTACTAGTAGTCGAAATTCGACCACAATAAGACGTATAAAGTTTTTTTTCACGTGTTAATATGCAGATATTATTATATGTATTTTTATGTTTTTGTAAATAATTAATACTGTATGAGTACTGTACAAATATTGCAGAGTGAAGATGTTAAAATGTGAAGTATGACGAATAGAGACTTATAGATTAAGGCTTCGTCTCATTAAAGATAGAGAAAAAATGTACTATTTCCAAATCTTTTTATTGACAACATTAAAGCTCGGCAATTACTAATGAAACAAAAATTATAAAGAAAATCAAGTGAAAATAGGGAAGAAAGAGATACTGAACTGTTTTATTTTCGTCTTATTATATACAAATGTAAATGAATGTAATTTTAGGTTGTAAATGGCTGTACTCGCAGATATTCCCACGATTTTTTTTTTAAATGCGTATTATCAATGTTGAAAGACCTTTACATGCCAATTGGCATACCGATTGACTGAGTGGTACAGAATACGACCTGCTATAGTGCTACGTAGTGGCTAATTATAGTAAAATAAATTGTTAAGCCTTGTAAAGACGGAACGTGTATGCAGAATTTCATATATGATCGGTTGAGTAATAAAGACGTGAAGCGTTACAAACAAACAAACTGGCAGTTATAATATTAATTGGGACTGTATTTATTTGTAAAGATGTGTATTTAAATTAGGTAAAGAAAAAAAGTATGTTCATTGAGTAATGTAAATATGTAAATAAAGTCCATTAATGGCTCACTCGCGTGCGTCAGTGAAATTTTATGAGTAATAAATTACTGTTAGGGTCCATGTGCATAATTAGGAGAATATAATAAAAAAATGACAATTAGCCAAATGATTTTGGTTATACATATGTGTTTGTTACGAACTAGCAAAAAAAACATGTCCTTCTTAAGGTATGTATTCACAAGAGCTATTACAACCAATCTAAATAGGACTGTACTCCAAAGATTAGTCACAGTAGGCTGCTAATCCCGAGGGCTGAGTTGGAAAGTCTTATTCATCAGTACGTGTTGCCACACTATATCCTTTGGACCTGGACATGTTCCATGAAAGGTATAATAAAGCTCGGAAATTCTCTGTGTGATCGAATTAGAAATAAAGAGATCCACAAAAGAATCTAAAGCTGTCCTCATAACTCTGAAGTGTTAGACTCTAGTATAGTGGGAGGAGTACATTGCTTGTAGAGCGAAGGACCCATGCGTTGCAGGGTTCTCGATGAAGGAGGGAAAATAATCACAAAATCCAATTAATAAGTAATAAATAAAATAATTAATCGATTTGAAAACGATATTTTGATTACATAAATTAAAAGGAATTTTGTAAATAAATACAAACTATTTATTTATTTCATTTTTTATAAATCAACAGATACCCCGTAGGATCCACGTTCAGAGGGGCCAACTGCGACGAATGCCTATGTAAACTTGGAGGAGTGACAGTCTGCAAGCCCGTCAAGCAATGCATATGTGAAGATGCTGTAAGTTTTTATAATATATCGTCTCTGTTTACCCTGTTGTCAGAGCTCATATCTGTTAGAGACAATAAATTCAAAGTGCAATCGAATCATTATATTAAATGGACAGATTGATGTAAACCTAGTAGATTAGATAATTGGAGACATTAAAAACTACTCGCTAATATTGAGTAAAGCCCAACAGATGAAAGAATGGTTATTGTGGTACAATCAGGCTCGCCATATACATAAGAGTCGTTACATTGAACAAAATAAGCAGTTTATATACAGTTATTTATGTGAAATTTTGTAAAATTAACATTATAACACATGTCCCTAATTTTGATGGGCTGTAGAAATAATTACCCAATATGATATAGAATTTGAGATATTAAATTCAATCTCAGTAACCGGTTCTGAAAAAAAAAAAGTTAAATTCACAACGCAGAATTGATTAACAAATCCGCTTACGGTAGATACGTCTACATAAATAATTTTGCAGAACCTAGTTCCTAAACTGGAGCCATCGACATGCGAGTGCATTTGCGAACCATGCGCAAATGGTACGAAGATATGCAAGACCAGCAAATTCTGCCTACCCCTCGAGTCGTGGTGCGACGGACTCCAGGACTGTCCCGACGATGAGCTCGAGTGTACCACGACAAAATTGACAACTATCACGGAAGCTAAGATAGTGACAACCGTTGCTCCAACAGCAGCTGCGACTAAACCTACCACTCCTGCTACCACCACAACGACTATAGCCGTTTCGACAACTCCAAAACGTAAGTTTTACACAATCAACGATATTAATGCACCACGTTCTAAATTTACCAATTTCAGAGATAGTTTAATCTTAAATAATGAAGTAATGAATCAACACTTTCCGTACGTATCTGCCGATGACGTCATTCTATCAATATCAAAATTTCACATTTTGCTAGAATATGAGCGAATGTGTAAATTTTAAAATCCCGTCGCATTTAAGACAATGGAGCAATCCGCCTCGATTAGTTATATACGTAAAAGAGCTTGGGTCGAGTTTTCCACAATAAGTATTTACCCAGACGCCTTGAATATTAATGTGCGTGTTTAGGAACAACTATTTCTACTTTTTAAATCATTATATTTCATTGAGATTAAAATAAAAAATATTTTCTTCTTTAATTGTAAACAAAACCTTTTTACTTTTACTTTACTTTATTATCTTCTGTCACTATTGAAAATTTGCTTGGCGTGTAATGCCTGGCTTTAGTTCTAATTTCTGATTCTAGTGCATAATCAATTCTCTATATATGCAAATTATTTACAAATATTAGTGTTAGTTAATTTTGTATCAATAATTTCACGTTTAGTAAAAGCTAAGAATGTGCAGTTGCCTCGTGGTAAAACACGACAATCGTTTCTGATTTGTTCATGAACACCAGGTATTAGGTGAGCACTTGTAAAAGTTACAATCATTATCGGTCATTATGAAGCAGTCAAGTGGGTTGATTGGATGTAGTAATCCGGTGAACTGTAGAGGCGTGTCAATTCGAAAAAAAAATACAAAATTGATAGAATGTAGTTCGGTGAATCTGTCAAGGCCTTGTGGGTTAACAGCATAGGTCAGTTAGTAAGAAAAAAATGATAAGGTATTTGTGTGTGACTCGATTGCTACTACGATGATAATGTTAAACCCGTCCCGGCAACTTTCATTCGTTTTATCAAGTGTTGGGATCATTCTGTATATATCCAGCTCAAGTAAATCTTAGAGACTCACGAAACAGTGACAACCGCCAATGGATTGATTGTCTCTTGGTAGTCTCTGCTACATTTGGATTACATTATACGAACTGAAAGGCACAGTGCAGTCACTTTGTAATGTTACGAGAAAATAATTCAAAAGGATTTCAGTAGAAATTTCGTTCACTTTTCGTAGTGCCTTTTACTATTACCTTTTTATTTATGTATACTGTTATAGGTATAATAACTTTCAGATATAAAACACGGGACGTTCCACAAGTTACGTATCAAAAAACGAAAAAAATCATCGTCACCACGTAAAAGTACATCTGATCAAAATTTTATTCACAAAATTTTCAAATAATGTGCGATCTGCACACAATTGCATAGAGCTTTATGCACAATTTCAAACATGAGCATGAAATGTACGAAATTGTTACGTCATTCATTCCCGTGCTATGAAAATGAGCTACATACTGCTATAGCAATTTTTGGAAAATATTGGCTATTTGCGCGCAGCGTAATTTATGGAACTTCGTGCAAGCAAGTTGTAATTTATTTTAAAGCTTATATTAATTCTATGCATGAAAATCGGTAACAACGTAAGCGTGAACTAAATGTCACAATATTTATTCTAACGTGTACTATATTTCTATCGTAATTTAACAATTTCCAACTCATATTATTACTAGTGGAATAATATAACATTTGATGAACTTATATATTTTGACGCGTTATAAAGAATCGTTGAGATCAAAGATTTAGCTTCAAAGTTGCGCGCGCCTATGTAACACACCATGATAAACAGTTTATTTTGAAATACTACATAAACAAGTTCTTTTAAAAAGAAATATAATTTTATATCAATTGTGTATATCATATCATTTATTCATAGTATGTAATTTTGACGTTAGAACTTTTGGCTAGATTCGAAGCGGTTTTAACATGTAAAAAGATTATTTTTAGATTCACGCCTAAGAAGAATAACTCCTTACATAAGTAAATACAAACTTTTTTATTTATTTGTTTTATTACTTCTATGTTTAGTCAAAGATAAAATTTAAAAATGCGTGTCTATTATTATAAAAGACATTTATAAAATGTAGGAATCATTACGTTATCACCGATTTATACAATTAAAAGCTTATATCTTTTAGTTATATTGAGAGCATTTAATAGGTCTTTGTTAAAAGTTGTCATATTGGGAAATTTATGATAGAATTAAAGAATCAGTTATATTTGAACGATTAGTTAGAATAGGTATTATTTTTAGTTGGAAGATTTAAAGGGGTCTTCTACATTTAATACTGATACAAACTCCTTTAGTAAGTTCGGTTATTCCTAATTCAGAAATTAAAACACATAAAACACAACCTTTTCTTTCAAACTCCTGATTTGAATTTTTATTACTAGGGATCGTTCAGCGGTCCAAATTCAATTATAGGGCTACAAAATTTTCTTCACTTGTTAATCAGTAGATATAATTAGCTGTACTGAACTAATATTGTTCATAGTAAAGTATAAATATAAGGAAACAAAACTATTTCCAAAATTATTATCTTCATAACACCTTAGCTCGTCAGTATCTATTAAGCAAATAAAGATGCAAAGAAAATCTGTTGAGAGCTGTTTTTTTTTTCGTCTATTTATATATAGATTGCACTGAGTTGTGTTTTAATTTTTTTTAATGTACATTAAAATATGCCTAATATGACAATTACGATTAAATACAAAATAACTGGAAAACTAAAAAGAAGATATTTGTAAATCATTTTGTATTTTGTTTGCAGCGGTCGAATGCCCAAAAGTTAAATGTCCGCCTGGATATTTCGTCAAGTACATATCATCTACGTCATCAAGCTACTCCAGATCTTTTACCACTGACTTACCACCGCCGAGGCCGAGAGCCTCGTACCTTCGATACTACAAAGGAACTAAAGGAGGCTATTCTAAGGGAGGCTTTTCGAAATCAGGCTATTCTAAAGGAGGATTATCGAAGAGCGGCTACGGTAAGAGATCTACAAAACCAAATTCATATTTAAATACTTAATACTGAACCGATTTTTGGCAAAACATTTATTGATAGATAAAGAGTATTTTTATCTTGCATTATGTAAGTTATATATAATTGCACTTATCCGTTGGGATTCAGCAGTAATTATAAGATATAACAGAGGTAATTTTAAATCGGTAAAAGGGTCGTGGGGGTTATGTAGTTATAAGAACATTGCAGTTTGCGCCTAATAAAAGACAGCCTACAGTTAATTTAGATTAATCACTTTACTTCACCATAAAACAGCGAAACCCTTTTCACAATAATAAAGCCTTAGTCACCAAGTAATATAAAATAAACAACGTGTGCAGTCGGGGCTGTCATCAACGAATTCCTTAGCATACAATGAGGAATCAACTTAAAAAAAAAATTGAATGTTTTAGGAATAATATTCATATATTAAAAATTACGTACAAAAAATGCTAAATAAAAATAACTTTTAATGAAATTTCCACGCGTCCAATATTAAAGTTATACAATGGGAAGCGCACGATGCTCATTTGTTCAGATTTCGATACTCACGGGCACATAAATACACAGCCATTCAAATATAAAATAGAAAGAGAGAGAAAGTGCTATGGAAGGTACGCTTTTTCCTTACGTAACGATTTGTACAAGTCAACTCCCACACAACGAGTTACGGTAACTGCGTTTCAATTAAATAATAAAAATGAATGGTCCAAAATGTATCCCAATAAAATAGTAGTTCTAACAAAAACTAGTTCTGGTTCTTAATATGATCCAACATCATACAAGGATTTTGTATAATTGTTCAACATTGCAGGTTAAACTAGTTATGTTCTTTTTACAGGATTCCCGTCCCTACCGCAACAGAATCAAGCATTCTCACTGGAAAAACCGACAATAGAGACCCCTAAAGAAAACAAGAGTCAAGAATGTCCGCAGTTCAAATGTATTCCTCGACTACCGCCGCCTTTCAAACCGGGATCGACTCCGAAGCCCGTCGTTTGTTCAGTAACCACTTGCCCGGAAGGGTATACCTTGAAACTGGATAAAGTCCCTATTGGAGCCAACAAATGCCCTCAGTAAGATCCTATCCCACTTCTGTTTTTTTATTTATTTCCTTGATACATTTTCTATGCTTCCAGACAAAGTAACTTTTATATGCCACTGACATATAAAACATTTTTGATACTGGTCAATCTTCGAAAGGTAATTTTGATATTGTTTGTTAAGTTATAAATTGTGACTGTATATCAATATTATTTAGAACCTCCATTCCCACGAGAAATTAGAGCATTGGTTATACTTTTATTTGTGTTGAATCTTCTTTTTTATTTGTTATAGTACAACCAAGTTACAACACCCTACTTGATGGTACGTGCAGTAGAATTGAAATACAAAGGTCACCACCTAAAATGGTTTCCATCATACCAACTCACAAAACTTCCCTATTTTTTTTTTACAAATTAGATGAGACTCGCTATTACAACCTTACTACTATGCTAGTTGTTGCCACCGATATGTAGTGGTCGCAGTCCAGTTGGGCATTGTTGTCATGTCCTACCACCACACAATTACCAGAAGTTGCAAATAAATTACTTTGTTTCAGGTACGAATGCGTCCCACCTCCAGAAAGACCGGCATTCTGTAACGTCACCGGAAGAACTTTCAATACATTTGACGGCACCGAGTACAAATACGATGCTTGCTACCACATACTTGCCAGGGAGAACAAATTTGATGCTTGGACCGTCATCCGTGAGTCACTTATTGCTTCTACCACTTGCATGTTCTTATTTTGTACAAATTAATTGAAATAAATCATAACCATGTAATTTGCCCTGACAACCCGCAACAAAGAACTTAAGAAATGTATACTACGTGACCCATGTGTAACAATTTGTACCTTCAGAAAAAACGCATTGTAGAGTCGATCGCACAACGTATCGGCACAAACTCTAGTCGATTTGCTTGGCAAATGCACTGCACAACAAACTGTTAGTTTTCAATCAGCTGATGTCCCGTGTGTATACGTGCGCCAGTGTTGCCACTTGTAAATTATAAAAGTCTTACACACTGCTCGCCACATTTGAATATAGCTCGAAAAAGCACGAGATTTTCTTTAAAGGATATTGACTACGTTACGAAAAACTTAGCTCCACCCCCTCCTTTCTATAACCAAGCGTGGTACTTTACGTGGTACAAGGGGTTACGACCGACGTTGTCTTGCCCTGATAATAAACATCCTAGAATCATACTCAGCACCACCTACCGGGACCAATTGTGAATCTAAACTATTCTTGAATCCACTTGAACACACATACCAAATTTCATATTATTCTGTCCAACCGTTTAGAAGGAGTTCAGTCACATACACACGCATAGAAGATTCATATATATAAACATAGTTTATGAACTTAGTCAATTTGCAGAATATTTTGAATTCTGATAACACGAAGATTAAAAGATTTGTAAACAGTTAAAACTGGGTCTAATATATAAGTATATATGCCATTTTTAGTACAATATTATGTAAAATAGATATTTGTGTCAACTTGGTCTTTTACCAATAAAATATAGAACGTTGACCGGTAGCATAAAGTCTCCAGGAAACAAAGATATGTCTTCTAGCTATCTAGTCTTCTATACCAATAAAGCTTTATTGGCCTGCAAAACGAATTATTTACATACAATCTAACAATTTGTAACCGTTGTACTACCAGTCCGCAAGAACTGTCAAGAAAACAGCTGTCGAAATGAGCTGCTCGTTATCCAAGACGATCAACGGATATTAGTAAAACCGGATTTAATGATAGAATACAACAATTACAAATACACGATCGAGCAGACGAGGAAGATTTGCTTCGAAAAGAACAGCTTCGACGTGGACAGGCTCGGGAATGGCGTCGCAATCAAGTCAAGGAAGTACAGATTCATGCTGCTCTTCACAAAGGACGGAGACGTTAAGATAGCGGTAAAATATAGAAATCCTAATTTAGATTATGTTTTTATTACAAATTGGAGACTTACTTCATTCGTACTAAAACTTAATAATTAACTTTGCTTTCTATGAGTTAAAGAATTATTGGACATAAATTAGTAGCTTCAGAGATCAATTCTACAAATAAATAAACGTAGTCCGATGAAACTGTAGAAGCCTTGCCAGGTCAACAAGTGTAGTCAACTCAAAAAAAATAAACAATAAATCGTATCTCTTTATAAGTGTAAGAAAGAATGCTATCCATAAATTACAGTAACATTCCGAAGAATGATATCGTTTAATCAACAACCATGACGCCTAAAGCATCCATTGTTTCTTCTGTTACTATAAATTACCAGGAACTTCTGTTCCGACATATATTTGAACTAATATTACAACTTTCCACTGTGATACCATTAATTAGAAGAGTCCGTTACTATATAAGTACTGGATACAACGATATGTTAACCAGGTCGCGAAGAGTTATATGGGCGCAGTGGACGGTATGTGTGGCGCTTTCGACGGAGAGCCCCGTAATGACCGCCGTCTGCCAGACGGCTCTCTCGCCTAGGAGTATCGACGAGTTTGGACGTGCCTGGTCCAAGCCTGGGCTACCAGCTGATGCGTGCGCACCCAAGGTCGTACCACCTGCTGAACAGAAGAAAGTGTGGAACCTTTGTTCTGCGATAACGTAAGTGGTTTCTTCTTATTTTAACTTGATTTCTTTCAATTCTTTATAAGTTTTGGTGACTGGCCACAATCTCACCTTATGTTAAATGACGATGTGGTTAAAGAGGAGAAGCTTTCTAATATTGCTTACCATTAAGTAAAGACGCTTACTTATTTTGATTTAACTGTCGATGGACAGTCGTCACAAATCTACGTATTTTCGGTGGTTCTATACCTCATGTATGAGTTATATATAACTTTTAAGTTTGTAGAAATCTTTTACTATAAAGATGTTTTTTTAATTATTATTTTTTTGCCATAGGCAAGAACCTTTGTCTGAATGCGGTAAAGTGTTGAACTTGAACAAATGGCGTCACATTTGCCTGGAGAAGATTTGTGAATGCACTGACCTGGTAGTGAATGGCACCAAGCGTACGGAGGAAGAGTGCCGTTGCCTGCTGCTCGAGCAGCTCGTAGCCGAGTGCCTCGCCGCTGATAAGGATATAAATATTGACACTTGGAGAATGAAGATGAACTGCCGTGAGCATAATTTTTCTCTGGATTTGTTAGCCGTTATTTATTGCATCCTTCTCATATTGTATATGTATTCTTAATATTCTAAGTAATTATATGAGTGATTTATTCTGTTAATGCTGCATTGCCAGTAAAGTTATCTACCAGAAAATACCACGCGATCGACGCTGTATTAAAATACTTATGTTCATTTTAATCCTGAAGCGGAATATTTCTTAGATATATCTTTAAAAATCAACGCTGTAGTATCACTTACTAGAACTGCAGCATATTTATGTTTTTTTTATTATATCTCTAGTAAACGTGATGTGTTCCAACAATAAAACATATTCTTCTTCATGTATCTAAGTTATGAAATTTAATTTAGTGGTGGTTTTCTCTTAGCGGCGGATTGTCCACCACCATTGGTGCACTACGATTGCTACCGCAAACGTTGTGAGCCAACATGCTCGACGTACAGTACTGGCCAACGTGTGTGCCCGATAGAGGACGGGCAGTGCTTCCCGGGCTGCTACTGTCCCGAGGGCAAGCTCAGGAAGGGAGACCAGTGCGTGGTACCGGCTGACTGTTTGGACTGTGAGTTATTCTGAACAAACCTAATTATATTTGAGAGAATTATATACAAATATTTATTTACAGTAATAATAACGTAGTATTTCAATATATTGAATCCAAGATGACGTACGACCTGCTCCTTGTTAATAGGAATGTTTATCATAAAGTAAAGTACTAATCGCCTTTTTACTTTTGCCTCACCTAAATACTTTATGTCCACTACAAGTCCACTCTCGTCTGTTAGATGTCATCTCAATACTCACACCTTTAGACACTAATTCTTCACACATTCCATTCATACCGTCTTCGGTCTTCTTCTACTTCTATATCCGTCCACCTTCATACTTAATGCTTTTGCATTTATATAACTTTCATCTCACCTCGTGACCTACCCATTATCCATACCATTACAATCTCTTATTCCTCAAATTCTCTGTCACTGATGATATTTTCAAAGTTCCTCTGATATTTATATCCATTTGAAAAATCGCATACCTACCATATGTAATCTTCCTTCAAGCATCCTGCTTCATATTGGATTACTGAGATCCATATATCACAACTGCTAATCTCTAAATATATTCTTTTCTACATTGAATATACAGTATTACATTGTAAATAAATAACTAAAATAAGAATACCATGCATTATAGCAATTATTTCAATTAAATAGATTTGAAATGTTGCAAAGAATTAATCTGGAATCGATAAAAAAACCTAGATTTGGTATTTTCTATTTTATTTGGTAATTTTTTTTTTTTAATAATGATACTACCCAAAAAGTCTTTATAAGGGCTATCGGTTCAGATCCAAAAATGATAAACAGTTTAATCATGTGGTCTTTCTGACATATGATAATATGGGAAACAAATTGAAGGTAGTTGCACCGGAGTCGGAACGCCGGGCAAGTACGTGACGTTCGAGGGCGACGACTTGCCTTACCTTAGCAACTGCACGTACGTCGCCTCCAGGGACAGGAACGCTACCGGGGAACATCTTTACCAGGTCAGGTTCTTCTATATCCAACTTTCACAAATTAGAAATCATCATCATTAGTCTGTAAGCAACCCACTGTAGGGTCATAGGCAAGGCAAGAAAATTACAGACATGATATATTCCACACTTTTAATTTCTACGATTTACGATTTAAATATTTCGGTTCTCCATTTTCTATCACAAGCTTGTAAACGATTTGACAAAAAACGGTTGTTATATATACGCCGTAGAAATGGGAGCGAGAGGTATACCAGCAAAATCTATCTATGACCTGTTGAAAGGCTTTAGCCTGTCCAGAACTGCAGTAAGTTCTATACTAGAACGAATATCTAAAGCTGCACTAGCATGTAGCATGACTGGGCAGGGACAGAAGCACGAGTACTGAAAGTGAGTGTTGATGTACGTCCGAGAGGGGTCCCTTACTTTTATTATTTTTTTCGAGCTGACTATACGCTGTTGGGTCTTCACAGCTTCACCGGTCTAATAAGGCTAGCGCTTATGGCGTTCAACCGTATGGCAACGAGCTCAAGATGCCAAAATGGCCGAACCTCGGCTTGGGCTGCATGCAACAACGCGAATCTCTCCAAGCTAACGTAGCTAAGCTAATTATACAAATACGAATTAGTGAAGCACACATGTGTACCAGTACGTGTGACTCACGAACTCAAACCTATATTTTGTATTTGTCAATGGTCCCTTAAACCTACACCCGTGTCACAAGTCTCGGGATCTGCTCGGAGTTTCTCTCTCTGCCGCACGACGTCTGCACACCCGCACGGTGAATCCATGGAATGCTAAGAAGTTCGTTTCTATAATGATGACAAATTTAATTTAGAATAGCTTTTGACAAAAACTATACCGCATATTAGGAAAATATATGATCAAAAATGATCACACGCCGTGTAATGCTTAATAACAAATTTTCTTATTCTTACCATATCCTTCACTGAATATATAAAATGTCCGAGGCTTAATAATAATAAAATTTTAAAATCACATACAATAAAACAATGATTAACAGAATTAATCTAAATTATCTATAAAGTGATCTTAAGCTAGAATGAACTCTGAAAATGTATTTTTTGGAACGAGGTTTATTAACACAGTTTACAGTGAGAATTAACTGATTGGTAGAAAACGTCACGTGAGTTAATAGCGTTATGACCAATCGATGCGACTTTCTCTTTCTGTCTGTCTCTTTCTATAGTATGCGAATGTGTGTTTGTGTGGGCGCGAGTTTCCAAATTCGAGCAGACGCGCATTGTACCCTGTCGGTAGTATAACTTCAATACTGAACGCATGCAAATTTTAATTGCAAGAACTTATTTTAATTTAGCCTTTTTATGTAATTTATAATCATAATTATTAGAAATAATTAACATAATCGTCACACTTGATAGGTATTCGCAACAAACGGTCCCTGCGAAGACAACGTTGAAGCGACGTGCACGAAAGGTATCCATCTTATGTATGAAAAGAAGATAATCTACATTACGAAGGACCCCAACACAAAGAAGGTAAATTTTTTATAACTCCATGCAGCATACGCGTTTATTTGGAAAGAGGTAACAACAGAGGAGAACTTACAATAAATTGTAAAATGTTCTTTATCTTTTTTCTTAAATGCCATTTTTTTTAAGAAGTGGCTATATAATGAATGCCATTAGCAACGTTTTAGAAAAGGTATGTCAAATAGAAATTTATTTAAAGTTTTAAAATAAAATAAAAAAGAAAGTGTATGTAAGTATATATGCAATTTCATAAATTGCGTAAAAATGTGTTTTTAATTTTTTTATATTATAGGCGTACCCATTTAAAAAAAAATTAATACTCATAGTGTTGTATATAAATAAAAAAGTTTGGAAAAAAAGATTCATCATTGTACGAAAATTATTACACCATGGTTTAAAATATAATTTAAAAGAAAAAAATTATTTTTCGCTGATGTTATAAAGCCATATAGCTGTTAATTTGTTATCTAGAAAATATTAGTAACCCTCCAAGTATATTAAAAATTTAGATCAATCGGTTCATTCAATCGTAAGATTTTTTTTCCTGTTTTGTATATATTTTACTTTTTCTAAAAATCCGATTAAATTAGAAATCTGAAACTTCCAGAATCTCAATATCTTACTAGTCTCTACATATCCCCTAATATTTTGCTGGGGCTGATTCACTTATGCTTTAGGGCGTATGACCTTTAAGACTAAAATAGTATGCACGTGAATATAGCCTTTATGCAGTTTTCTTCAGTTCATAAATATTTAATTACCATAGTGGCCGATGAAAGTATATAGAAAATGCAGAGAGAATTTAATTAAATACAGTGTATATTCCACAGTTGATCACGACTGTCGGTGATATTGCAGTTTACAGTTACCCATATAAGAAGGATTGGGGAACTATCAGTTTACTCAACGGTCAGGATATTTCCGTGTCGCTTCCGGACATACATGTCGAGGTTCGTAGTCTTTTTTATGAATCTTTAAATGTTTTGTTTCATTGGTTAATATTTCAAACTAAGGGGAAACAATCGTCCGTACCAAATGATTTACCTAAAACAAATAAAAAAAAATTGCGTATATCAGTGTGTACTCTCGGAGGAAATGGAACTTCTTTGACTTGTATGTATTAAAGTATATGTACATATGAGAACGCCCGTGGTATAAATGCTTTACTATACATTTACTTCATTTCGATACTACTATAAGACCCAGACACACACTTATACATACTAACACATACACACAAATATATACATACCTTATGTTTAACACGTAACGCGTAACGAAAAATTTTCCTTACTATGCCATAAGAAGTTTCACATTAAAAACGTTACTTCTGACAGTTGTTGTCAAGGTGTACTTTTTTGTTATTTTTTTAGCTCATAATAAACGTTAGAGTCAAATAGCAGCGCATTTCCAGATCTGAGGCTTAAAGGGTATTAAATAGTGTCCAGTACTATATAAGCCATACTTAAATATTTTGATTTCCTTGTAAAATGACTTGTATCTTAAGTTATATCCAATATTGCGATTTCCAAAAATACAGTTTATCTTAAGTTTACAACCACAAGAGAAAAAGTAGTGTTCATTGGGGCATGTCGAACCTTTATTCTATCAATAGAAATTGGCATGGAGATAATTGTAACCCAGGAATTAAATGAGAGGAAGAAGTTGGTAAATGACAAGTATAAAATAATAAAACACATCGTTCCATAGCTGACAGTGATACAATCGAAGATGGAATTCAATGTGCGCGTTCCCTCTTTCCTCTACGGCAATAAAACCGAGGGTCTGTGTGGAGTGTGTGCCGGATACCAGGACTACCTCATCGCCAGCAACGGAACTCCCACCGATGATTTCGACATGGTTAGTATACATATTTCCTAATTGATTATTTTTTACCGAAAATTATAGAAATATTATAGATCCGTAGACTTAAGGGGTATGAAGTATGTAGAATGAGTACTTATGAATAAAAGCTTTCACTCGGCAATGATAAAGATAAAAAAACTAAGATTTTGCTACATTTTTTTTAATTGTAACACTAAGTGAGGATGGTACAAACGGCGAAAAGTATCTGGGGTGACTTGTTACCCACGAATGCCCTTAAAACTCAAAGGGAAGGTGTGTAAAACTATTACAAGATCAAGTATGCTGTATAGATTCTGAATGCTAAGCTACGAAAGACACGACTAAGATAAAAGTACATGTGGCAGAGATGCGAATGTTAAGATAGATATATGTCATAACTATAATGGATAAGATTAAGAATGAGTATATCAGAGGATATTTGAAAATAGAAACATTACAGAGAAGTTGAGGAGTGATATGTTAGCATTGTGTGGGCATATCAGGAGGAGTAATGAAACTCATGAAAGTAGAAAAGATTTAAGTATGAAGGTGAACGGAAATACGGAGGTTGAGGAAGACCAAAAAAGGGGTGGATAGATTGTGTGAAAAATGAAATGATATCTGACAGAGGAGAGTGGAAAAGGAAAACTTGTTGTGTCTACTCTACTTAGGTAGGACAAGGGTAAGACGATAATGATGATGATGATAACACTAAAGTTCATCAACAGATAGTAAACAAAAAAATAAATAAAAAATATCGGTTGAGAAACAGAGAAGCAAGATGTAGTTAACTGTTTTATCTCCACCTATTTATGTATAGATATTTCTTCAATGGATAATTTCAATAATTCCTTGAACTATTTCATTGATGGAATGTTACTTTCGAGACGGAAGTGTAAAGTAACATCCATTGAAGTTCCTTAAAATACTTCAAACTGATCCACAATAATTGTTATTAGTTTTGGTCATATAAATAAAGTCTGACTGACTGTTCTTTGTTTTTTTTCTTTGTTTTTCGTCCAATTTCCGAAATGACTTTTCATCTCATTACACAATTCCATAGGTGCTAAGCAGTCATCAAAATCCAGAGATGTAATTTAAACTGGTGGAAATGTTATAGAGATTTATAAAAGGATAAATAAGTTAAATATATTTAAATAAAATACGTAATTCCCTTGAAATAATTTAACCATTTCCACGGGAAAAAAGGTCACAGGCACTTACTACACTTACTTAAATGAAATATCTAATTTTAAACACTTTAAATACAGTACGGCAAGAGTTGGCAGGCGAGTCCAGAAGCATTGGAAGCTCTCCACATACCACCGGAGGAGCAATGCATTGAACCCCCGCCTCCTGAGGAGTGTATTCTCCCTCCACCAGAATCCAATCCCTGCTACAACCTGTTCAACGCTGACAAATTTGGTCCAGTAAGTCCATTGTTTCTACATAATTCATAATTTATATTTCCACATAATAACCTTTTCAGAAGTTATCCATACGAATAGCACTGCAATTCCCATCTTATAGCGTTTAGGGTAATTAAATGGCCATTAAGAAACAGTAAAGCAATCTATTTTATTATCAGTAGAAAGATATTTGGACCTCCTTGAAAAGTAGTATACAGGGTATGGCAATATACCTACTATCCACAATTATTAATCCATAAATTATAGTAAGCTACAAAGTACAAATACAAGTAGATACAAATTTCTATCAGTGGTATTAAAATGTTTATCTACTTTAATTTAGTTCAGTTCATGATATCTTACAATGTGTCTCAGCTTTCGTTGACCTTCAAATTGAAAATCTATCGTCGTATACCTTATATCTGCTTCGCATTTGAAAGTCAGATCTCCTAACCTTATCGTGATTACTATGTTGGGCTAAATCATCATTTAATATCAGATTAAATTGTGTTCATAAAACTAAAGCCTTAGAATATATTGCATTAAAAAGAAATCGTATAAGAAATTAAACCAATAAAATTAGAATAAAATATCTATTAATTGTAAAGTATTGTATGAATAGAACATGAGATCTTTTTTTAAACTTTTAGCGTTTGATCATAACTACACCTGATTTTACATAAGGATGTAGTTTAAGATACTAAACACGCTAAACCTAATTTGGCTTTAAAATGCAGCTGCCGGAGCATATTTATAGGAGCTTGGTGAAAGATTTCAACAAATTTTAAAATTACTGGTGGTAGCTTATCAGACGGACTTAGGAAAACCGTGCTATTATTTCATCACGATGTTTCCCTTCATCGAAAGCTCATAAGGTTTCGAACAATAGAAACTACGTCGTAAAACGCAAATCATTGAACCATCATCTCTTCACTGATACCCAGGAATTTTAGTAAATGAAGTTCCAGAAGTGTCATTGTTTATATCATAAACTAGCATGTTCAACCCGACTTCGCACGGATGTATGATGGTATGAAACTAAATCTTCAGTTTATAGTACGTAATAGTATAAAATAGCAACACAATCACTGAACGTCAAGCTATCAATTCTGTCAAACTAACTGAGAAACTTTTTTACATAGCCTTAATTTTTTCTTTTACCTATTGCGTGTCGCATTACAGCTGGCCATGAAGTAGGGGTTAAGTAATACGCGCTCGGCAGGATAGTCAAGAGGAATTTAACAGCGCCCATGGCTCAATTCAAAATGTTTAAATGATTCAAATAAACATTATGCTTTTAAAATGGGCCCATCATCTGAATGATTGTATTTGTTAAGTATTCCGTATTCTAATACACAGATTAAAAGCGCAATTTTAATACCCTGAATCGGAAAATTTTCACTTAAATGCCTACGATCTGAAGAAAACTTTCAGCCTGCATAGTGGTTTCATAAAACCACGCATATTTTCTATAGAAACCTTATCTTGGCCATTACAAACTCGGTAAAGAAGTATTATTCAAGTAGCAGCATTTATTCTGAAGTGATGTAATTACATACATTCGGCAATTGATATTTTATTTACATAGATAGCGTTACTTTTGTAGTGCCACGCGTTAGTAGACCCGCAAACGTTTGTGGAGTCGTGCGAAGTGGAGCTGTGCGCGAACGCAACCGACGTGTGCCCCACGCTCGAGCGCTACGCGTCCGCGTGCCGCGCGCTCGGACTCTGCCTCGACCATTGGAGGGAAGGCCTCTGCCCCTATCCATGGTAACAATCACTTCTAACTTCTCTATCATTACCGTTATGCTTTTGCTAAACTATTAATACCAATCTCCTCGGTTATTATTCCCAGCATTTCGATGTAAAAAGGGGACTGAAAAAATTTTTACTCTTTGAAATTTCAAGTAAATCTGAAATTATTTAGAGGTTTAGATCTACCGTATCAGTAACTACATATGTTATATGGATATAAAATGATTACTAAATGAACACAAAAATATTTAGATATGTCTTGCTAAATGTAACTGAGCTTAGCTCCTTTTGTCTGTCCTATTAATCTATACACACAAATAAAATTCAAACGTCTGTTGTTTGGCCATGTTAATCTTCGAAATAGACCAAGGGTTGGATGGATGAACCCACAAGGTTTTTACAAGGAGATAGGTGATTTTTCATAGCATTGTCAAACTACACATCAGTGCGCTCTTCATAATGATATAATTTAAAATGACTAACATAAAATCCGCAAAAGGGTTAAGTAGTAGTTGCAATATTATAAGCCCATAACGAATCTAAACAAAACACTTATTACTCAATGAAACAATAAGAACAATTTTACGAGAACCAAGTCATAGGCACTGGTCTTCTATAAAATTTATGGCAAATATCGTTTTACATTATAAATCTAACTAGCATGAAGTAGAATGATCAAATTTTAGCGTTGTACGAAACCGAAACTTATAAACTGTTAATATTAAGGTAGTTTTCCGTTATAATACAGTGAAGCGCCACTAATTTACCGATCATGCGTTGATTGCGAACGAACTTGCGAAAACAACGAAGAGCTGACCGCTCAACCCGAGAAATGCACCAACAAACCTGTCGAAGGCTGCTTCTGCCCTGAAGGAAAGGTAAAAATAGATCTTATATACCGAACTATGCGATTCATTTATAAAAAAATATAAAATATCCGTGTGGTGAGGACCATCAGATAAAAGTGAAAATACATGATTAATGATGACTGGAGCTGAGTGTACACCATTCAACGTCGCCGATTCGAGTCTGATCATATTTGTTAAGCGTTCAACGCACTGAAAAAAAATTTCACTCCAAAGTTAATAAATGAATGCGCCTCATCCTCAGCCTCGTTTCCACTTTTTACCAGATTTAACTGAGGTCAAGTGTCAACCACTAGATTTAAAAACAATAATTAACGTTGGGAACGACCACAGCTAAACGCAAACTTTCTTATGTTATACTTAAAAATGACCAAGATTACGAAATAACCCAAATTATGTATGTACCTCATCCAAAGGTCACCACTAATTTGAAGTATAGAACCTTGGTATTAGGGATTTGATTATTAAGTCCTGAAGGCAAATTTAAGAATAATGTAACATTTTTAACAATATTTGCAGGTCCGCGTCAACAACACGTGCATAGAACCTTCGAAATGCTTCCCGTGCGATACGAACAACGAACACTTCGCTGGAGATGAATGGAAGGTAGTTAGAAATATTAATTAGAAATCAGACAATTTTCAAATTGATCAGAAGTAGATTACAGCATTGCAATTGTCAATAATATATTGATTCGTTAACAGTCTAAGACTAAAAAATAGGATGTTTCGTAAAGACATACGACAGAAGTGAAACTTTTGTATTACATGGTAATATTTCAATTTAAAAAGTACAACAAAAAGCCAACGTCACGCGGTGTTCTTTGGCGGTGACCCATCGAAGTACTGACCGCGCCCGACATTGCTCAACTTTGATTATTTGACGAGAATGTGTTTGAACGAGAACCGGTGTTTTCAAGACTCTACCCGACACAGTGTTTCCCTCATTACGTTTCGTCATACAAAAAGGTTGTTGATCAGAATTTCAAAGTGGGAAAATAAGAAGTTTCTCTTGACCACGTTCCAGTGCCAAGCCAGTTTTGCCTGACGTGGTGTGAATATGTGCTCATTGCTACAATAATCGGATTTTGAGATATAATTTATTTTGCGCACCAACATACACTGTTAAATGAATAGCTGACATAATTTGTATTCCTGCTGCACATCAGTATTTCAGGGAACGCATTTGATCAATTTCAGTTAATGTTTTATGAATTTTTGAAGTTATACTACTTTCCACCTGTTTGGGAAAAATGATGAGAGTGAATGTATTATTATGCTCGCGCATCGACACCTAAACGCAACACAAAGAAGGTGGTTGGGCACAATATTACAGGGGAGAATATTAACATCTCTCATAGATACCGTTGGTGACTTAAATAGAAAAAAAAATGAGCCATCGCGAGACACGTGACAGATGTGAAACATCGAAATTATTTTGTACAAGTAATATATATAAAAGAACAGATTACGACAGGAACTAAATATGGCAAAATGAAAATTTTCGAATTTTTTTCCCGAAAATGATGACTGTTTATTTAATAAATATTTATTTTCATTAATACAATAATCAAAAATTCAACAATTTATTCCAAATTGTTGTCGCCAACCCAATTCTTGTCGCCACACCGTGCACGCTACTACATATATATTGTATATAGGGTGACGCGTCGCCACGCCAGCAATTAGTTTTACGTGGGACTATAGATGTTTCACATGAATAAAAATGATATGAGAGTGGTGAAAGCTATTGTCGTGGAATGTAAGAAGGGTTAGCATATGATTGCGTGCGACAGGAGGACGCGTGTACGTCGTGCTCGTGCAGCAAGGCGGCGGGACAGGAGGTGGCGCGCGTCTCCTGCACGACGCAGCACTGCGCCGCGCCGCTCTGCTCAGACCTCGAGAACCTGGTGACGGAGCCCGCGCCGCCCGGACGCTGCTGCCCGGACTATTCCTGCGGTACATACTATACTTAACTTTTCATCCGGATAACCGACCCCAAGAAACTTCACCTCATTCCATGTAATAATATTATCTTTGCGCCTAATTATCGATTACGTGTTTGTGAATCGACGTGCTAATGTCCCATTCCTAAATCCACACTACCTTCTCCTTCCCTCCCTCTGCCTCCCTAGATTATGAAAATGAACGAATCAATACATTATAATATATATTTTCAGTACCGAAGCCTCAGGTGAATTGCGAAGAACCAAAGAAAATGAAGTGTGGATTCGGGCAAGTGTTAAAACAGAAAAGCACTCCGAACGGATGTAAGGAGTATGCTTGCGGTGAGAAATCGAAGACAATTAATTATTTTTATTAACTATAGAATTAACGTTCTTTTATTGAACTTGTTTTATTGTGATAATTGCAATATTGTGAGATAAACTGAACTGCATTAAATTTGCCATTTTGCAAATACTAGGAAAACTATATTTACTATTGATACAGCTAACAGTTTCAATTTTATAATAGGATGCAGATATTATATGTAAATTATCATATTTTAAGTTTTTCGTCGACTGTCTGTTATTAAATAAATTTTAACTTGTTAATTTTATTAACAAGTTCGAAATATTTCGATAATAAGTTAAAATTAAAATATCATTCATTAATTCTTGTTATCGTACGAATAGAAAGTCGAATCATAGCGCGTGACGTCGCAGCTTCCGAAACAATGTTCTGACGTTTACACTTTGACATATTTATACCGCAGTAAAATTGTATTGCTTGGAATGTTGTGACGTCACTGCAACGGCATTTCAGTGGGAATTATTTATTTTAGTATAATTATATGATTTCTTATTATAAAAATATAAAGTAAATTGTAATAGTAATGCAATAAACGAAATAATAATGCAGAATGCATGCCACCGAGCGATTGCGAGCCGATACCGAGCGATAATGAAGTTGAAATCATTGAGCCCGGTATGGAGCGTGTAATCGACAATAGCGGATGTTGTACGCGCGTCGAGTTCGTCTGCCGCGTGGAGACATGCCCGCGCGCGCCGGTTTGTCCGCAGTTCCACGACCTCAAGACCAATAACATCTCCGGAAAGTGCTGCCCCGAGTTCTCCTGCGGTAAGATCCCCACCATCTCTAGAGACTCTTCAAATGGGAGTGAGCAGTTGTATCCATTGTTTTACATTTGAACGGACGGAGATCTATTTTTCGGTCAGAGCGTTTATGTCTTAACTTCGAGGTTCAGACTCTTAGAGACTCTTCAAATGAGAATGATCAGTTGTGTCAATTGTTCTATATTTGAACAGACGGAGATCTGCTTTTCAGACAGAGTGTTTATGTCTTAACTCTAGATACTGAGACATAATCATAAAAAGTAATATTTGAATTGCCTATAATTAAAATAGCTTTGTAGAGTGCCTTGGTCTCAATTCTCGATTCTTTGGATCAAGATACCGTTCTTGCTATATTGTCAAAAGCAGACATTGTTGAAGCTCTTTTACTAGCCTACTCGATTGCTTATGCAATAATCATTAATTTTTATAAAATCACAAAAACATATAGGCCGATGTAATTATAAGAAAAATAATAATAATAATAATCAACTTAAACTACGTTTTAAATAAACCTTAGTAGTTATATGATGAACAAATATTTTCTAATGTTAACTCGGTTGATCGTTCACAGAACTACCTAAAGACAAGTGCGTTGTTAAACTGGAATGGGAAGCAGCTGCTAAAGGAGGCGAAAAGGCGCGTCCGTCAGCTCAAGTTTCACTCAAAGATGTACGTATAATCAGGCTTAATCCTTGAGTATAAGAAATGATCAGTGATAAAGCAGTAGCAACATCTTTATTAGTGGTGTCCATAAACGAAGACAATTGAACAAGATTTTTCAATCCCTTGCTGTATCTTATTACCATGGCTAGTTTAGTAAACTATTTATATTTTAACAAAATGAGAGGGTATCCTCAAAATAAGAACATCTGATTAAAATGGCACAGATTGTGAATCGTTATTAAAAGTTAGAAGGTGCCCTTAAAATAAGCACATCTGAATAAAGTGGCTCAGATCGTGAATCGTTTTAAAATAATGAGAAGAAGGTGCCCTTAAAATAAGAACCTCTGCTGAAAATGGCACAGATCATGAATCGCTAAAACAAATTAGTAAGTACTCTTAAAATAAGAACATCTGATTAAAATGGCAGAGATAGTGAATTCGGAAGAAATATAAATAAACACACATATTAATGATCGGTTTTGATTAGGGCTTGGAAAAAAATTCTTGAATATGGCCTAGCAAAAATAAAATTATCCAACAGTCTACTGGAGTGCGTGTACCAACGTTTACGCGGTAACAGACAAGATGTATTAGTTTCGCAACACTTGCTTTTATACATATGTATGTATATATGATCCCTGATTTCGATTTTAAGTAAACTTAAACAAATGCCGTATGAAGTACGAATGTTATGTATAGATTTGACCATTCAACTCGTTACATAGGCATTCACAATTCGCCCCTTCGCGGTAAAACTTGGTTTTCGTCGCGCAACCAAACCACCCTCCGCTTAGCGTAACGTACGGTCTGACTTACATTTTATATGGCAATTACTCTACTTCTAAATGGTAGTATGATGTTAGATATATAACCTTTCTAAATAATTAAACTATAAAAATCAAAAATACATTACATACGAGTACATCTAATCAAGCATGTAGTTCGAAAGATTAGACGTGTTCTATGGAACAAGAGCCAATATTTTGACCTTTATAATATTATTGTATATACTTTATACATTTACCCTTTGACCATAATAAGTTACGACTGTACGAAGAACTAGCTAGAAGACTCTTATTTGTGCTTGACAAATTTTCAACCTGTAGGTAGTACAGCCAAGGCGGGTTTCACAAAAAGGTCTTCACTGAAAGGTCAGGCTAATTTTAGGTTCCAAACGTATTTACGACACGCAGTCTTTCAATTATCAGCTCTTACCTCTTAGTGGAATATAAAAGCAGTTGAAAAGAACCATCGTTTGATATAGATTGGATCAGTATGGTTGGACGGTCCTTGTCGGTCGTGCAAATGTGAGTCGGCAGCGGGAGGAGCGTCTCCGAGCTTGCTCGGTGACGGAGTGTACACCGATCCTCAGTACCGAGCAGTTCGTAGTGGAACCGCGGCCGGTGCCGTTCACCTGTTGTCCTCAGCCCGTGCAGGTCGCCTGCAGAGATGGAGACAACATCTATAAGGTCAGTTGGATTTTTACCTTTATGAAAAGCGATGAGAGATAGCAAATCAATATAGAGACAGCGGTTGTCACTATTGAAAAAAATAAGCATACCAAATTCCGCTTGTGATTTGTACCCTTTAACGTTATCTTATAGTGGCTTTGAGAATTAAACAATGTGATAGGTTTTTACGATATGTATAGTTGTTGCGATCCAGTTTATCTCGTTTTTAGACGTTTCAGTTTAAAACATAATAAAAATAAAGTTTCATAACACAATATTTGTAGATCTCACCCTAAAAATATGTACTATCATATTTAACTTTTTAATACATATGAAAGCGTTCAACCTCCAAACATATTTTGCTAAACTGTATTAAACGAATTTAATATCAAGGTTGGAGAAAACTGGACGTCCCCTACGGATGCGTGTGAGAAGTACCGGTGCGTGCAGGGAGATGACGATAAGCTCGAGAGGGTCACCACAGTGGAACATTGCGATGCCGACTGTCAACCTGTTAGTAAAAGTGTTGCTAACTCTTTAATTCTCTTTTCTAGGAATATCATTACGTTTATCTATGTCTCTAATCACTCTAACCCTACTTTGCACTTTTTCTTTAAAACGTTAATTCACTTTAATTGAAAGTAAAAAGAAAGGTTATTATTTCTGTACTCATGTCGGCCCTAGTTTAATTCAAAATTTGTTTTTGTCATGTTTAGTATCAAAGCTTTAACTATAACTCCAATGACAGGAGTTAACATTATTTTATCAGAGTTAAAGTAAACTTCAGCTGGAAATGAAGAAGCATTTTTAATATTGTCAGTGTTATTATTTCCATGATAAGATTTATCCCAGTTCGATTTTTCTTGATTTTTTTCATTTTTTGTGTTAAAGCTCCAACTATAACTTCAAGGACAAGAATTAATCTTATATAATTAGGGTTGGAGTAAACTTTAATTAGAGATACAAAACCATTTTTGTTTGAGTGCAATTGAGTTATTATTTCTGTAATAATATTCACCTTAATTTAATTCGAAATTTGTTGTTATAATTTCCAATATCAAAGTTCCGACTATAATTACTGTCATATGAATTAATATTACCATGTTATAAATGGGTTAAGCTTCAATTGGACACATAGGAGTGTTTTTAATAATGTTAAAAATATGTGCTTATTATTTCTGTAGCAATATTGACCCTTCCTAGTTTCATTCGAAATTTGTTCTTATTATTTCAAATATAAAAGCTTTAACTATAAGTTCAATGACAGGAGTTAATATTATCTTATCAGGGTTGGAAATACTTCCCGGCGACGCCAGAATCTGGTGAATGTTGTGGAAAATGCCAACCGGTGGCCTGCATTATCGATGGCGAGGAACGGCCCATCGGGGAGAAATGGACTTCGACGGACTTCTGCGCGAACTACACTTGCGTTAACCTCAACGGCACGGTATGTTCGCTTAACTGATTCTTTTGTAATACCCTCTAATTATATATCTTTAGTATGAAATATCTAATCTCGATCATTATGATCTGAGCTATCTTTTTCACACGTTTATTGATAGATCTACTTAATTTGGTGGTAGATATATTTATACTTACTGCACACATATGAAGAAAATTTAAGTTTCTCTTATCTGTACGAGCTATTCTCGGAAATAGTTGAACTGATTTTAAACAGACTTTTGCTGCATAATCCAAAAGTTGCCATAGTATTGTCGGTATTACATATATGTATCGTTATGATTTACTAAAACGAGCAAAGTAATAATGGTTAAATTTAACAAAAGTAACCTAAATTCGCTAATAGCGCTGTGGATGATAATTGACCAATTTTAAATTAATTAAATTAAATACTACGCACTCGTAGTACACATAAAACATGACCATTTTCACGAGCACTAAGTCGCAGGAATCAGTTGGTAATTGACTGGAATGAATGACAGGTGTATATTACTTAGATACAAAACATCACATGCTAGGAAATCCCATCGGCAAAATCTTAGGAAGTATCATATTATAAACCCCATTTATTCTCTTTGAAAGATAAGAATCAATACAAAAAAATTCTGTGCAAAATTTATGCTCCTACACTAGCTTGTTTAAGCTGAATGTTATACAGCACTAACCTTACAAAGTCTTACAAATTTAAATTAAGCGTATTTTTGCCAACCAGTTTTGCGCCAAAAATTATTTTAACAAAGACGTTTTGACTTTAAAAAATGTATTCGTAATACAAGATATAACTTTCTTAAATGACTTTGAACTTCTTCAGTTACAAGTGCAAAGCTCCAACGAAACCTGCCCCGAAGTATCGGAGAGTCTTAAGAAGCAGTTCGTGGTGAAGGAGGAGAAGGTGCCTGGCAAATGTTGTTCCAAGCAAGTGCTTACCGCCTGTCGCGTCGGAGATAAAGTTTACAAGGTAACTTATGTTATGGCTAAGCTGTGAATAGCACAATCTTGATATGCGTGCATATTTGGCAGTATGAGTTGAGGTGTGAAGGAAATTTAGAAGTAAATCGTACTACAGTTGATGTTATTATCAGTCAACTAAGCCCCAGGATCACAGTTTTACGTTCATGGCTCTTACTTACTCCCCCATTTATAAATCTTTTGGAGTTATTATTTTGTGTCATAAAGTACCATACGAGTACGGAATCCACCTGTTAAATGGTTACTGCAGGTTTTAGCTATGAATAACCAACCTCAGTAGAACCGCAGTACTGTGACTAGTTAAAATAAATTACTGTACCTAGAAACTAAGCTGGAACGGCTCATTTGTCCATATGTTACCAACTACGCCCTTTGTTCTAGAACACTGGAGCTGCCGTTTTGCAGTAGATATAAGTGTAACATTGGTGTTCCTGTATTCAAATATTGTACAGGTTTTTACACTTTTAAAATATCATTTAAATGTACTATCAATAACTTCAATATGAATATGAAACTGAATGTGCAGATAAAAGTAACAATTTTATAGTTACTGTCAAAAACATTGCCCATAAGCCGGAGTTTTCCGTGAAAAAATCATATTGCAGTGGTAGTGCTTCAACTGAATTGGTGGGTCAGGTGTGTTAGCTATGGGTCTCAAGTCGAAAATCTGTCACCAAGTACAGGTATATTCTGGCAGCTGCATTTGAGAACTAGCCCTTTCTCTTGATTTAACATGTTATCATCTTGAACTATATCGTCAATTAACATAAGGTGAGATGGTGATCAGACATTAAAACCCATTGAAAAAAAATCTAAAATACTCGTCATAGCCATCGCAGATATCATTTCAATATTTAAAATGCATAATCTAATAGAAAGGTTATATTGTTAAATTTGATAAATGGTATATCGATAGGTGGGAGAAAAATGGACGTCTCCAACGAACCCTTGCGAGAACTACCAGTGTGTTTACACGGAGGAAGAGAAACTGGAGAAGATCACAACAGTTCAACATTGCGACACGGAATGCCAACAGGTAGGCAGATAGATATCTAATCTTAATCAATGCTAGCGTTTTATGTCTTCCTTCTTTCTGCAATGTTGTTTTAATGTTAGACGTGTGTATGACATATATGTAATCATATTTCCTTTGAATACTCGAGGATGAACTGGTGAATCATATAAAATAAACGAATTTGAAGAGCTTACTATTTTTTTTAGTTACTTTCTGACAGCGCTAAACCGATTTACATAATACTTTTACTTTGCGGAAGTCCAAAGTGTATCCTCATCTAGTAATTTCTCTATCATAATGAAAAATTGTTGTGTTTGATAGGGCTGGAAGTACTTGGAAGCGGAGGCCGGCAGCGGGGAGTGCTGCGGCAAGTGCAAGCCGGTCGCCTGCATTGTCGACGGGAATGAACGACCTATTGGAGAGAAGTGGACTTCGTCCGACTTCTGCACCAACTTTACCTGTGTCGACTTGAATGGAACGGTAATTTGATTTATAACATTTGTATAAATATCAAATGTATGGATTTATTTTCTTATGTTAATACCGCTTTAAAAAGGCCTTTAATATTATTGTAGTTTCTAATTAAATTTGAAACAGATTGCTAATATCAGGTCTGCCATAAATTACGTTACATATTAAGGAGCGGGAGATAGTAGTCAAAAAGTGTCATGAGAGAGGACGTATTGTAAGCGTCGTGATGTCATATGTATCTTAAATTATAAAAGTTGAATGATAACGTAAAGTGTTTGTGTAGAAACGGACACGAAATTTTAACTAATTCGGTCGCTATGACGTATAATAGGGTAGCCAACAAACTACCGGTGGCATACAGGCTTACACCGTTGGATCTACCAATAATGTGCAAAGAACAGTTTCACTTACCTGATGGTGGTCTAAGGCCCAGACCATGAGGCTGGAGCACGAACTCGTCGCAGCGCTGTCCATAAAGACACATCTAAACGTATCAACTGTTGTAAATAGTATTAAGCTAAACGTCGCCATATACGTAATTTGTAGCTCAAAGCGCCGAGCACAATGTTCAGTTTTATGTATATTTAGAGTTTTAGAAAAGAGGATGTATGAGAGCAACAATCTTTTAACGTAGCGACAGGCGAGTGCGTTATATGTGTCGTATCAACATAGTGCAAACGGTACATCGTAGGGCGATTTGTTGAAGTACAATTTGTTATTGCATCGCAACGCATATAATTAGCGTGGGTCGATTGGTGAATAGACCCAAACAGTTTAATCTATTGTTGACATGTGAAAAGAGATTTTAAGCATAAACACTGTTTTAAAGTGCTGCTTTAATTAAGAAATTTAACACGTCACACCAAGATAGGAACACAAATGTAATCAACTGGGAGACTGAAGTAGGGAGCAAAAATCGTGAAATCTTGTGATATCATTTATGGATGCATCTATCTCATAGGCTAACAATTTATTTTTATTAAATTGCTCAAATTTTGGTACTAAATAAAATTCAAAGGAACAGATACAATTCTAATTCTAACTAATATTATAAATATTGATGTATGTTTGTTGCGCTTTCGTGCTTTAAATAGTCAAGCGATCGTTATGACATATCGCATACACATTGGAAGGACTACAGAAAAGTACGTACAGTATATTTCACGTAGAGCTAAGTACTGTGCCTGAGGGATAGCTCAAATCTACGTTAACACGAGCACAGCCATGAGCTAAAATTAGTATTTAGTAATAATATAATGAAGAGTCTGGTTTTAAATGCAGCTCCAAGTGCAAAGTTCTAACGAGACGTGCCCCGAAGTGTCGGCGGCTATGAAGAAAGAGTTCGTCCTGAGCGAGGAGAAGGTGCCCGGGAAGTGCTGCCCGAAGGAGGAGCCGATCGCCTGTCGTGTCGAGAACAAAATTTACCAGGTAATGTTGGATGAATCATTGATCTATTTGGCTCCATAAATATGTCTCGGGATGAGATCAGACACACACATACATATAAGTGACTTTAAATAGGACGATAGTCCTATTTATAGTTGGCTATAGACATATACTACTCTGTATGCGATATAAGGAAACAAAGAATGATTGAAAGCAATATAATAATATTCTAAATATAGCCGATCTTAAACTTTATCTAATTGTTCAAGTAATGATGTCCGGTTTCCAGTGTTGTCCACTCTTCCTTATTGAAGAGTATATAAAGCACGCCGCGGTGCATATAAACACAATCTCTTCCGATTTTTCCGGTAAAATAACGGCAGCAAACGATCTGTACCCCTCCGATTTCCAAATAGAACTCGTATGCGCCCACGGTTGTGTAATCATAGGTCACTCCGCCGTACTGGTAGCGACTCTCCTCGGCAGTGGCTCAAACATAGGTACGATTTCTCAGAGTGAAAACTTCAAGCACGCTGCTAGTGCTATACAGATACTGAGAATATTTGTTCACTAGCTCAACACACATTACACATTTGATCCAATATACGTTTCTAAGTTCGCTTGGGTTGGGTGGCTTAGGTTGAAAATCCGCCACCAAGTACCTGTTGGTGTGTTCCGGTAGCTGCACTTGAAACTCAGTCCCCCTCGAGGTTTAGCGTGTTTAGTATCTTAGACCACATAGTCATTTAACATCAAGTGAGATTGTGGTTAAACGCAATACAGTATACAAGAAAAAAAGAGATGTCGATGTGGTGGTGTGTTTGTATCCAGGAGGGACAGACATGGCAGACGTCGGATCCGTGCAAGAACGTAACATGCGCGCGCGACCGCACGGGCCGCCTCGCGCATGCCGACAGCGTCGAGAAATGCGTGCGCGAGTGCAAGCGCGGCTGGAGCTACGTGGAACCCGCGCCTGGTGTGTGCTGCGGCCGCTGTGTACAAACCGCCTGCCTCATCGGAGACCAGGAGAACAAACCTGGTCAGTACATCAAACTAATACATATATATAATAATCACACGTAACACACATCAGAGTACAAAACTTTCATTATAATAATTTAAAGAAAATTAATCGTCATTCAACGGTTGATGTCTGACATAATTGACAGATGTCAGAAGTCAATTTGGATTGTTATTAAGAAATACATACGTTTTATTTATTTAAATGCATTTGAAATAAATTTTGTATTTGAAGTGTCATTCTTTTTTGTATATTTTTGTAATTTCGTTGTGTATATTTGTAACCTAATAATTTGTTTTATCTGTCGTTTACATGTAATGTCTTTTTACAAATAGTCAGATCTATTTAATGGATATAATTTATTTAAAAAAATCTGTTTGATGGTTTCCGTTGATTATGGTTATATCCATGTGACAATGGCAAGATTGTGTGCGTAAACGTGTTGCTATTTTAAAAGAAGATTCGAATAATAGAGTTTTCATTTTAAGATGAAATCCATAACTGATTGAATTCTTCTCAGAATTAACATAAAGAAATTTTCAATATTAAAAAATTATGTAGAAGGCTTTAAAACAATTCTGGTCATAGTCCATAGAAAATGTTAACTTTTTAAATATTAATAAATGACAATATAGTACGAGAAATGAAAAGGCAGATGGCGTTAAAATAAATTATACTCTAACCAAGAAATTCTGCTGAATTTTATGATGTTTTTTAATTAAACTTTTTTTATAGCTTTAAAACAATCATAGACACATATGTTATTTTCTTTGGGTTGCTTATACATACAGGCTCGACATGGACGTCCGCGGACAACTGCACAACGTTCTCGTGCGACAGCGCCGGCGAGGAGGTGTTCGTGACGTCATCGCGCCAGCTCTGCCCTGACGTGTCCGCCTTGCAGCCCTGAGGACATCCTCAACGACACCTGCTGCCTCGTCTGCAAGGAGAAACCCCAGGCGCTCAGTCAGTTGCCTATTCTTATATAAACCCAATCTTCATACAAACTTCTTCCAATCAATCAAATGTCCACAATCATTGTACGCATATTTACATTTAACCATCATCATCATGAGCTTGTAAGAGATCTACTGCAGGGCCATAGTCCTCTTCCCGAAGAAATGTATGGGTATAATCACAACTGCCAACCCACGACATATTGGCGATTTCAAACGCTGAAGAAATCCACAGTCGATATCTTTCCACAATCAGTGGTACTACAGGAACATTTCCTCACAGTGTTGTTCTTCACCGTCAGCCGATAGAGTTACCAATTTCAATTAATTGAAATTAGTAAATGAGCGCAGATTCACAAAAATACGTTCGTTTATGCCGGCCGGAGTTCTACTTTACATAAGAAGAAATTGACATGCCACCGGATAAATCACACGACCACCTACGATTACTTAGCATATTTAAGGGTCTTCTCTATTTCTACTAATAGTGGTATACAAAAACGAGAAGAAAATGAGAATATGAGAGCTTAATCATTTAGTCTGATTTAAAGGTAAATGCGTCCCGAAGAGTATCCCGAGCGCGGAGACAGTGGGTTTGGTGCGCGTGCATTTGGGCCCGCACGGTCTCTGCATCAACAAACGCCCCATCAAAGGATTCAAAGAGTGCCGCGGATCCTGCGAGTCCGGCACTCTTTATAACAACCGTGAGTATATGCACAAACGGTCGTATTAGAAAAATAAAAATGAACACGTGTTTAATATGAATTTTACTAAGCAGTATCTAAAATTGTAAACCTAGTCGAACACACGCTTAAAATAATTTATTACAAAAGCGTGACTAAGCGGTCTTCAGCGAAACATGTTTCAGATGTGGTTAAAGTTTGTTATGCAAGCAACTCTGAATAACATTCATTCAATTCAATCTCCTCATTAAAAACGTTCCATTACATATAGATAATTTTGCAAACACTGTTAATTTACGAATAGTATTTTGGTTCATATCATCAACAAGAAAATTTATTTATTTTAAATAAAGTTGGTTATTATTATTGGACATTCTGGTTAAAAAATATGATGTCGTTGTTAAATCAATCAATCAATTAAAAATACTTTATTCAGTTTAGGCCCTTGAAAAGGCGCTTATGAACGTCAAAGTTACCACCGGTTCGGAAAACAACCCAGTCATCGAGAAGAATCGGCAAGAAACTCGATCTGGTTTATCTTTTCATTAACATATTATAACTCATATTTTAAACATAGTTAAAACAATCAATATATAAGCTTAATATAATGCCTCAAAGTGCATAAACTGCAACGACATTATAACCTCAGACTTTTAAAGTTTATTTGTGAATCTCTAAAATTATTTTAATTCATTTACATTTTCCAAATTTTTTATACCGATGAAATCCGTAATTTACTACGAAACATTTTTTGCTGGCAAATAGAAATACACAACATCACTATAATAAAATAAGAGCTGTCAATTTTGACGTGGTAGACAATGCTTAAAATTTAAACATTGTCTATCTCTAAACAAGGATAAAACAATTTTTATGATCATTTTTTTAGAGAAGTGTTTTGTGCGTATTTAACTTTTTTTGTAATAAAACGGAAAATGTTTAGTTTTCTTTTTTAAATTACGACAATCGACTTAACGGTAATCAGAAGCGATTCAGGGGAATATAAGCCAACCTGTTTTCTACTCTACGGACCTGAAATCAACATTGTTTGACCATATTATAATGGCTACTTTACGAACCTGACATGAACATTATTTGACCATATTAAAAAGTGTACTATTATTGTGTGTCGGTGCGTGCAGAGACGGGCAGCCACGACTCCCGGTGCGAGTGCTGCACGGCGACGCGGTACGGCGGCGTGAGCGCGCAACTCACGTGCGAGGACCGCTCCGTGTTGCCGTACCGCGTCACGTCGCCCGTCGCCTGCGCCTGCCAGCTCTGCGGCACTCCGCCCGCCGAGCCCGTACTACCGGCGCCCACCAAAACAGGTAACTATAACCACGGTTTCTTCACTTGCTACGCAGCGATATCGACGTAATTCTATTTTTAATTTTCGAAGTAAAACGAATTTTTACATTCGCGTCAAATTTTTTCATACATCTTATCGGCAGTCTCATTACAGCCGATTGCGAAATGGGGGTAAAGTGAAAAGCGCTCGTTAGAGAAGCCAAGGCCAATATGTCGGCGCTCATGGCTCAATTCATAATGATTCATTGATTTAAATAAATATTGTAATCAGTTTTTAAAATGATTGAAAACGTGATTTTAATGGCCTAAAACGAAAACTAAACCGAAAATTTTCAGTTAAATACGTACGATCCGAAAAAAAACTTTCACTTACATCGTGGTTTCATAAAAGCACAAAAGTATTTTATTTTTCATAGGTTTTAGCCTGTGTGCAAACTCACCTGATGTTAATAAACACTCTATACCTAGAGAGACTGGCTCTAAGTGTACCAGCCGGACACCAACAGGTGCTCGGTGACAGATTTTCAACTCTAATGTGGTACCTAGCCAGGTGGACTTAGAAAAGTCTTACAATAAACTACATAATTCCGCCACCAGTCGAAATTTGCCAACTTATGGTTTCATCTTTCCGTCACTACCTCTTCAGTTCGTCAACGGTTGTTATTCACTTACTGATTTTGAATATACAGTTTAAGTCCTGTAGTCCTCTTAGTTTAGGTCCTGTATACACGGACAATGTACCAACTCACAAAAATATATATTATTCTTACTATATCTTGCATGGTGCACGATGAAAAGGCTCTTACTAAGCCTTCCCGCCTAAGTACCACTCTCAAGCTAAAAAACTGTAGCCAAGCACCTGTTAGTGTGTTCCGGCAGCTGCACTTTTTTATACTTTATAGGTTATCGTTTGACCACAATCTCATCTGATGTTAAAATGATGATGTGGTCTAAGATGGTAAGTCCCGCTTAACCTAAATGGAGACTGGCTCTGAAGTGCAGTTGCCGGAACACACCAACAGGTGCTTGGACCTCGTTAGGCGAACATTAAAAAATGCCTTATAGTCATGCTACAATTTCATCTTTATGTATTGTTTTTCATCACTTGAAACTCGTAAAGTGAAAATAATTTTACAGGATACTATGGAAGGAAGACGGCACCTGTTCGAGACCGAGAGGAATTAGATATTCCGGACATATTCGCGCGTTTCGGTGAACACTCGGAGAAACCGAGGCTTCGATAAATCATATAATCATTGATTTCTGTAACAAAATAAACGAATTATGCTTAATCGGAAATAACTTTTCTTATTGAACACATTTATTTTTTAATTTATTTTATTATTTTGCCGTAGTTATACTGTAAACAGAGTCCTGATTTTATATAATTTTTAATTTGTATAATTTAATTTTTTCATAACTCCTGTTATTAATGTTGCTAATTATGGCAAGACTGACCATTAACAGTCATTAATTTTAAAAGTAATAGTTTTAAGAACATGAGGCTATGTAACTTTTTATATTATTAAATAATTGATTAAAAATCAAGAAAACATTTGAAATTTTAATTTTTATTTTCTTAATAAATACAATATGATAAAAAATATGTTTTTTGATTTGTCCAATGACAACACTATACAAACAAACGTAGGTTTTGGCGCATTTACAAACTTACACGTGGTGTTTATTTTAATTTATAAACTTTCGTTTAGTTCATTAAGCATTGTGTTCTATTGGTGGTGTTTTACATAATATAGTTTAGCTATTGTGTACAAGTGAAATGGATATTAAATAATCACTAAAGTCATTTATTTTACTTTATTACAAAAATTCACTTGACAGTGCTAACACGGGAGCCATCATAACAGAACGCTGTCTGAAGATGAACAAAAGTAGTATTTTCTGGCCTGAGAACCAAAATTCCTGTGGCTATAATAAGTCATAAAATAATAAAAAAAAAAAGCTTAGCAAAGATTAAAGAGACATTTATATTGTCTCAAAACGTTTCTAGTCCATCGGGGTGACTTTTTGAAGTGAAACTTTTTCGACCTGACTTCACTATTCACTTGACAGATTTTACAGCTTCACCGAACTACTACGTCACTCAACCGAAGCTTTGAAATTCTGTTCTTAGTGTGACGATAATTAGTGGGAATAAACACTGTGCCGGGCAGAGTGTTGTAAACACCGGTTCTCGTCCGATCACCGAAGTTAAGCCACGTCAGGCGCGGTCAGTTCTAGATGGATTACAGCCTGGTAACACGAAGTGACTTTAACTGTAATACAAAAGTTTCACTTCCATCGTGTGGCTTTACGATACACCCAGTTTTATTAGTCCTTCTTTGGCAACTAAAACCTTTTTAATGAAGATTATTACTCAATATTTATTATTTATTTACACAGTTGAAGTTAAATATAATATAAAAACAAGTTATTAAGTTATGAACTTAATATTACTAAACAAATAATAACAAAAATATGACTAAACAGACATTATAGCTTCTCAGAAACCATTTGAAAAATTGTTGCACATTTCTTTACGATTATCAGCAAACAAGTCGACATGCGGGAACAACATAATATTAAGATGTCGAAGCATTCGAATGCGGGGTGAATTGAGATGAGACACAGTACGACATGCCGATATACTAAGTAATTGATGCTGACCTGCAGCTACATAATTAATACATAAATAAAACCGACATAATCTAGACACAAATTCTATGCAATTAAATTTACCTCTTATGTTTATGGCATCTCTATCTAATTATACTTTCATAATTACGTCTGCAAGCAAGCGAGTTAAGTTCTAACATACCCAGAAAATTTTTTGATGGGTTTATACCAAATATTACTCGTTTTTTTCTTATAAAGAAAGCGTAAGAAGGCCTTTTATATGTTCTCCAACTGAAAACAGTACAGATTCTCCTAAGGAGTCCATATCAGTGACTATGTTTCTAATTTATTACGAAGGATAGCTGTATAGAATAACTACAAAGTTTTTGGTTCATGAAATTCCTTTACATTCCGAAGTACGAAACCAGCCTGCGATAACATTATACTGAGAGGATCTTAATGTGTTCGATAAAAGTAAGCCTGGCAACAAACACAACTCCAAGGTCTTTAATCTTAGTAACTCGGGCTTAGTACCTGGCTCTAATGAATACGCATTGTAAATGGGTTGTAAGGAGCGTGAATAAGTCAGAATCGAACATTTATCGATATTAAGTTGAAGCTTGTTTTTGGTAGCTCATTTATATACTGGATATATCTGTTTGCAGTAAACTGTAATCACTTGCTTTACGTATCACGTGACAAATCTTTAAATGGTCAGCATGTAAAAGGCACGTGGAGTGATTTATAAACCTTGTCTAAATCATTGATCATAATTAAAAATAACAATAAATCCAACACTGTACTCTGAATGACCCACATTACGATATGCCACTGTTCGGTCACTAACGAGCCGTGTCTCACATGCTGATGTCTGCCCCAGATATAATTAGCAAAAAATGCTACTACTATAGACTTGGTAAAAAACCGAAAGCAAATATTGTTGATATTAATAAATCATTATCTACGGTATCAAATGCCTTCTGCATATAAAAAGAAAATGCCATCTACTTGCAATCCCCTGTCCATGTTCGAGGACACGATATCTACTACGATAAGAAGGTAAGTATTGACCGATCGATACCTTCTGAATGCATATTGTAATTCACATAAATAAGAGGTAACATGTTTGACTATATTTTGGTGGAAATTGGTTTCAATTATCTTAGGAAGAGCCGATAATATGACTATAGGTTTATGATTTACAACAGAAATCTTTTAACTTTAATACAGATGTTAGTCTTGAAACCTTTCAGCTAGTAGGATAGGTTTCATTCTCCAAACATATATTACAAATATGTGTTATTGGGACAAAAATTACCTGCAAGTTTTTAATATATAAGAGAGTATTTTATCTGGACCAACAGCAGCACAGGGTTTAAGCAAATTTAAGTGCGCCTAAACTTCAGATTTTGTTATATAATTTATCTATGCGTATGGAACAGAACAACAACTATCATTCCCAGCTGAGTCAAGACACAACTTAAAGACAGACAGTATCTTTGTATCTAACTCTAGCCTCGTAACGTTAAAGAGTTAATGTGCTACTAAAAACAATAGGATTGTCTAGTATTCTCCCTTCAAATTTATCGATATAAGCATCATAAACTTGATAAAGGAATATTTTAACATTTCCTCTGTGCTTACTATACTCTTAGTAGACGTCCCAATTTGCAGTTACTGTCCACAAACGGTGCAAAGTGGGCGTTTGTTTAATATGATTAATTAGTTCTGAAGTGAAACTAGTAATCTTATTACATTGTTTAATAACGACCTAACAAGACGGTGATCTCCTTGTTAGAACATCTCAGAATTCATAATATTATGGTATTACGTTCACTTCACTTATTTAAATATTAATTTATATTTACATAAGCTGCCATCAACAATACAGAATAGAAGATCAGTTAATTCAAGATTATGAGTAAAGAAAAACAATACATGACAACTTAGGATCCGACAAAACACTATTAGTCCTTCCGCATGGTTATTCCATATTCTCATATTATATCGATATTTCTATTATTTTAGTAATCGACACATTAATTGATATTTCGTAAGAAAAAACACACAGAAACATTTAAAAACATTTATTACATACTTTTTTTAAAATTGGAATACATCAAATTGATAATCACTCCGTTTATTTAAAGGATAACTTTCCTATAATAATAAATCAATACTACATATAAAAAAGGTGATGTATAAAAAAAATGAGGAGATAAATCGTGTGCAGTCAGATGACACTTGTTAGGAACGAAGTTCCTTAACGTAGAGTCAGCAATCAAATTGAAGTGTTTCATTTCATATTTTGGGAACAATATTAATGTATAAAATATGAAATATAAATTGAGTTGTAGAAATTATGAAAAATATTGTGACAGTTCAGTTTCATAGTACAATTGTAGTTAAAAAATAAAATCCCCTATACCGCAATTGATTTGTTTGAATTTTTATTGATGATTTTAAATACATAAGCCAATGATGTTCTTTAATAACTTGAACTAGGGTCAAATACTGTAACAACGGTACTGTACAAGTAATATCAGAAATCTATGTGAAATAATAAAAACACTCTTCAAGTGGTAACATGATATGAAAATGACATGAAGATATTTTTCAGCATATTTATTGTTCAAAACAAATATCTGTATAGTTTTCCTGAGAACCATTTATCACACAACACTATATCACAACTCATATTTATTAAGAATCGTTTTCTTCTACTACATCTTCATTTTTCTCATTCTCTTCTACATCTTTCGATACACTATCCTCTCCTTCCCGCTGTGATTCCTCCTCTTCCTTCTGCTTCTGTTTTCTCACTATATCTGACAGGTATTTATATCTTTGCATACATTCCTCCTGAAAATTGTATATCAATTATACATTGTTATATATTGAATAAGCTACAGTAATATTGATCTGATATCAGAATGGAAAGGCCATGTACAATTTTTTTCTGAATTGGCTTACATTACTCCCTTATCTACACTCATCAAAAAACTCTAAGCAACATGTACTAATTTAAATTTTAGGATGGTTCTTCACATTATAACGTTGTATTTTATTTTTAAAATAATATCTTTAGGGTTCTATGATGTAAAAATAACAGCTGTTGTATTTATAAGTTCTTTTAATAACAGAAATGAACAAATATACTGTAGAAACTAAGATACATAAGAAACTAAACTTTTTTTTTACAAAATGAAATTTCTAAAGAAAATGTATTTATTGTGAAAGAATAGAACAATTTAATACAAAGTATGGTCTCCTCTGCTATTCAGAACTTGTCGGCAACGATTATTCATTGAATTAATGAGACTGTTTATGTCATCTTGCGGTATTCGCTCCCAATGGAATTGTAGCAAATCCTTCAGCTGTTGGGTTGTTGTCACTCCGTCCAAGTCCTTCAAAACATGTCTCTGGAGCATGTCCCATGTGTGCTCGATGGGGTTGAGATCTGGCGATTGTGCAGCCCAGGGCAATACCCGAATATTCTCCGTTGCAAAGTATTCACTGGTTCGCCGAGCTGTATGTGAACGCGCATTGTCATGCATTAACCTAAAATCGGAGCCAAAGGTTTATGCAAATGGATAGACATAAGGTCTGAGAATATCCTCAATGTAATTTTCAGCATTCATGTTTCCATTTACAAAAACGAGCTCAGTTCGCCTGTTCTTCATAATACCCGCCTATAACATAACTGTTGAGCCGCTGTATGGATGAACTTCCTGAACGCACCTGAGCCTTTCAGTATTTCCGGGCCGACGATACACTCGCACCCTTCTTGTATCAGGCTTAAACCCGAATCGCGACTCATAGGAAAACATAATTTGGCTCAGTTTTCCATTAGCGTCCGTCGAGTTAGGAGTTGATATTTTTTTTATAGATAGATTACATTAATATAGGAACACACACAAAGTTTCACAATGCGGAGACGCGTAGTTTTTGAGAAAAAAATTATTGAAAACCAATTATTTTTGCAATATTTACGTAATTTTTACTACAGATTATAGCGAAATATCGCCATCGAACGTTTCGTTTTACTTACGGTTATGTTGTCATAAGTTACGTGAAATTTTATTTTTTATAAATTTTCATAAATATTTATTTTTTATACTTGTTTCAATAGTTTTCATACATACATATATTTTACAGTTAATGTATATTCAATTACAGCATTATTTTCATTACGAACTATTCAAATTAAAATGTGTAGAGTTTATGACTCGTAAAGACGTTCAACCGGCTTATGAAACGAAACGTAAAACTGACGCCATTTTTGTTGTTATTGAGATAACAAATAAAATAGGTTAGGTTCGACTTATGTTAAAGAACCTGTTTGAATGACCCCGACTCCACCTGGGACGAGTTTGTCCTACCCCTAGAGTGTTTTTAAATAGCCGGAGGCGCGTAGGGAGAGCAGCCTCCGCCCGCTGTAACAAATCGTAGGCATTGGACGAGCCGGAGCGGCCGAGGCTGGTCGCCGAAGGCGACCAACAAGCCGAGGCTGCTTAGGCGAGGATGGATGCCTGGGATATGTTACGCAAGGGCGTCGAGGCTGCTCTTCCCGCAGCGCCGGAGACGTTGCAGAGTCAAAATAGATACAGAAATACGGAAATTTTCCTCGGAATTAAAAGTTTAAAAACTCGAAAAGGTAGGGGCTCCGCAACTTTTCCTTTTAAGGGGTGTTAGTACTGATCATCCCCTTCCCTCCCATCCCCGTCGCTACCGTCAATTTGACGGACGCTAATGGAAAGTCGTACCCATAATTTTATCCCATTGTTCCTGGGTCCATGTTATGCGTTCTCTACACCATTCATATCGACGAGCGCGATTCCCGTGACGTGTGAGTGGGCACCTGATTGGGCGTCGAGCTCGTAGGCCGTACTCATACAGTCGATTTCGCACAGTTTGAGGACTTACATCAACACCACTTGAAATTTGTAGCCTCAAACTTATCTCTCGAGCGGTTAACATCGGCTGGCGTCTTGCAGTCAGTTGTATGTACCGGTCTTGCCGAGTGGTTGTACTCCTTTTACGGCCTGGATGCTGTTCAGCGGGTTCTCCTGTAATATTGTAGCGCTGCCAAAGACGACAAATAACACTTCTATGAATGCCAAAATGTCGAGATACCTGAGATTGATTACTTCGCGCTTGCAACATCCCTACAGCTCTTTGCATTTCATCTACCATCAAATGACGTCGCTTCATGACGTAAAGAATATCTAACAATTCAATTTTGTCGCTAACTTTATTTAAATGGTTGGTAAAATTATAAAATCAAGACTAAACGTAACAATTAAAACGCACTTAAATTCAAACAAATTCGCAGTCATTTGAATTTTATGAAAAAACAAAACATAATCGATTTTTTTTTTACAACCAGCCAGCTCAATCATCAGCAGCAGCAGTCATCAATAACAAAAAAGTTTACTTACCTACGCACTTTGTTTGAGTAAATACTTAGAAATTAATTAATATAAATGGTAAAAATTGTAATATCACGCATGTTGCTTAGACTTTTTTGATGTGTGTATTAAATATTCCATCAAGAAATAACTTCATGAACTACGACAGTATGCTTCAGCTCGTGAAAGAGAAAGAGAGATAGCATGATTCATAGCAATTCTTCTTATAATTAACAATTACAATTAGGTGTCCATTTGAATATATTTTTTACTTTTGTCTTGCCGGGAACAGCACCGGCGATCTTCTGCCAACGATCACCAGCACCTCCTTTAGGATACTTGGCAAGAGCAGTTTCCAAGGCCTTCTGCTGGGTCTGCGACCACACTCCACCGCCTGACGTCTCCTCTACCTTACGAGTCTTCACCTGTAAAATATTAAAATTTGTATGACATCATAAATGACACATATTTTAATAGGTTTATATATTTTTTCTTGTCATAACAATGAGTACAGCTATTTTTTACATTTTTTCGGTTCAAAAGATTATATAATTTTTTTTAGGTCTTACGTACTTGTTTGTTCTGTTCGAAGAACCGTTTTAGTATTTCTCTTGGTTATATACAAAGTTCCACATTTTCACACATTTAAGTTTGACATAGCAATCTCGTCATAATAAAATTTGGTTACAGTAGCTTTCAAAAGCTCTTTAAGGAACTCTTTCTTTCTGTCTTTCTCAATATTTCTCTCTCTCTCTTTCAAAATCAACACTCTTTCTCCCCGAGTACATATAATGAAAATATGAGCAAACCTCAACCATGTATGTCACTCGCTCCTTTGTTATTTGGCTTAGAAATAGTAAGAGTGGAAGACTAAATAGCCCTCCAATAAAATCTAACAATATTAGATCCTCTTAATCAACTAAAGTAAGAAATAAAATTTGTTCTTTCATTGCTCCTTAGCCTGCTCGGCAACATGGTGTTCAACTTGTGGAAAATCACCCAACTTCTTCAATGTATTCATGTTCTCTAAGTACTGCCCCTATTATATTTAACCTCCACAAGGAAAAATGAAAATTGAAAAAAAAAACTGTGTAGTTTTATGAAACCACAATGCAAGTGAAACTTTTGAATTGGTACATGGGAGCCGTCATACTAGCCTCGACTGCCCTGCCGAGCGTCTTTCACTTTACCATTACTCCGCAGCCGGCTGTAATGAGACATTCGATATATGGGCGAAAAAATTTAGGCGATGTAAAAAAACCTTTCATTAAAAATAAACTGTTATTTTCTCTCTTACAAAATTTGTTAATATTGTAGAAATCGCTCTCTTTCCCTATCTCACACTATCTCTCTATATTTAATATTATTTAATCCGACTCCTCTTGCAAAATCAAAAATAAACCTTTTTTGGTAGCTCTGGCTGTAATTGTTCCTGCTCCTCATGCCCGGGCAGCCGATAACAGTTGTCCTTCAATTTGTGAGCCATGTGGGTGACTTCAGGCACGGGCCGGTGCATGGCGTCCGCGATGCGCTCCCACCGCTCCGTGGTGCCTCCGGGGTACTTCTTGACCAGCCTGGCAAGCTCTGCCAGGTCATCATCCGTCCACAGACCGCCTGATATTACCGGTGGTGACTACAAACGGAGACAACTATGTTCATTTTTATCTATTTTTGTTGTAGCTACCACATGATACAAAGTCCTTACTTTAACTATTCTGAAAGATGGTTACAGTGGTGAGGTGAGGGAATTGCATAATCAACCGACCTATCTGTAGGTTGTGTCATCCATAGTTAACAAGTTTGGAAGTGCAATGGACATATTGTTTCGAGGAGGAGTAAAAAATAACCAGAAAAATTGTGTTGAAAGGGAGGTTACTAATTTGTTTGGGGGAATGAATGACATTTTTGAGCATTACCTACATTCATTTCTAAGGATCGTGACCGTTTTTTTACGTTCGATTGTCACGTCATTATTATTAACTAGTGTTTACCCGTGGGGTCGCTTGAGTTAATGGCTATTTGATGTATACCTCGGGACCAGGTCATTTTATGTGGATAACTATGTCCCTTTTTGTATCCATAACAAAACGTATGCAAAATTTCAGGATAACGGGTCGAGTACTTAAGCTGTAAAACCGTAAACTTATAAAATCACCGAAACGATTCTGAATATACTTTCAAAGGCAGAAAGTTACATTCTCGTGAGTAATATTAACTGTCATTAAATACGAATTAACTTATACGAAGTACCAGGCGATGGCTAGTATCAACTGTACTAAATACAAAGTTTGTAAAGTAAATTGAATCCATGAACCAAGAGCGACTATAAAAATCGATACCAATATTCAATATATATAGAAACGAAATTTCTTACTGATGGTTTAGGCGTAGGTCTCGGGACATCGGGTTCGTCTGCGGGGTCCAAGAAGCATTCCCCGTCCCTCGCGGGCGGCACCCACCCCTTGCGTTTCCGCGCCCCCGCCCCCGCAGCTTTCGCTGCTTCAGCGGCTGCGGCTTCCCGTTCCAACCGCTTGCGATCCTCCTCTTCCCTATAAAAACCCTTGCATACAGTTCGAGCAAATATCATAAGATAATGGGAACCATCCATAAACTACGTCACATGAAATTCAAAAGTTTTGAACACAACCCTCTTCCTTATCCCAGATAATCACATTTGCATGACTCACTCTCAACATGGTGTGACGTCATATATTTTGCAATTTCAAATGGTACAGTGGTACAATTTCAAACAATGGTTCATACCTAACCAGTAACCTATTAAGCTGATCAGTGGCTTAGAATTGCAATTATTTTGAGATCAGTTATAAACAGCTAGAGGCTGCAGTGACTAACAACACCCACACATCTCATTCACATTCACATTAACCTGTGAAAATAAAGATGGTGACTGTTCACTGATATTATCGTTTGGATTGTGGCTATTGCTTTCAATTCGCTCTCCAATTACCTTCAGAGACAGTACTTTATTTACTTAATAAGATTTTCAATAGTTTTACGAGTTAATCTTATCAACATTTAAGCGATATATATTATCATAATATAAATAGATTAATTCATTACTCATTTATCATTGGTAATCAAAATGTCAAAAAGCATTAATTCATTAATTATAAGAAAAACCTGTGTACTTATTAATCAACTTAATAATTTATACAATCCTTACCAAACCTTCGGGCCGCTGTAAATATACCTAGTTGCACTGAACGCATATTTAGGTATAACTACATATATATTATTCTATGTACAAAATCGAGACAACTTATCCCAGATATCAGCTAGTGTTAAATAAACTTAACATGGAACTTTGATAACAGTGTACCTTATTTGTATACAGATATCTTCACTAAAGATCATTTAAAAAAGACATTCTTAGGAGTATACTTGCTCTCTTATTTTTACTTGATACACATCTGTACTCAATTAGGTCACAGCCACCATGAACTTTGTGATAAAAACCCATCATAGAGACTGTTGCATTTCAAAATTGAACCAACTATTATGTATGACATATTATACATGACGGCGACTTGGTTTTGAATTATACTGTGTTTAGCGTCAGGTCCTATTGTCAACATTATGCTGTGGCACTACAAAAATGATATAAAAGATTTAACATCATAAGTGACAACAAGATATACATACTTCTTTTTCTGTCTCTTAGCTTCGTCTTCTTTTTCTTTCATAATTCTTCTAATTTCTATGATGCCTCGTGGCAAGGCCATAATGCTCCACCATATGAACCTTGGTATTTGAAATGGTAGCGTATCTTTTATACTAGGTCTGGGCAACTTTTCCAATATCTCCGCAAGACCTGATTCAAAACCAGACCTCTTTGTGTGTTTTTTACCTCTGGTATTCAATATTTGTTCCTGTCAAGAAAAACTGATATTAAAATTTATTTTGAGTTGGTGATAATCCAATAAATGTACAATTTAATTAACTCAAAATTCTATGTAAATATGGTATTTTTTAGAAATTTAACAGTTTTAAAATAAACATAAAAAGTGTATACATTTTAAATTAATATTGCTTCCTACTGAAATTCTATTCAATAAATTGTTACTATGCATAATGGTTTTGTTGAATAATGATTTAATTTTATTTATCCTCAAAAGCAGTAATGTAACATAATGTATATAGCTAATAGAAACCATACTAAGCGAATTCAGACATTACACATTTCCTCAAACAGAGAAAACACAGGCACAAAGACACAAAATCTATGAACATTAAGAAAAATAAAGTTGATTGTCATGACTGTCTCTGTGTTACTGTTATTTAAACCACGAAACACCTTTTGATACAGCTGTCACTATCATTTAGAAAATTTCTTCAGAAAGGTTTATGTATGTTAAAATTTATATAATATAAAGAAAAACTTATGTATTCTAATGAAGTACTAAGAAAAGTTCGTTATTTGCTACATTATTTTGATGGAATCTTTATCCACTTTAATACATTATGTTAGGCATTTAATGTAGTTACAGCATAAAAATAATGTGTAACAAAAAAAATTGGTTGTCTATAAAGTCGTTTACAGACGATAATTTTACGTGATAACGTAATAAGAAAAAATTGATGAAATATTGCATACTTTTTGCCTCAATTGTTGTTGTAATAAACAATAGAAACCACATTAACTCTTCACTTTACTTTATAAACAGTTGACAAAACAGTTCACGTGTAGATTGTGTGCTGCCGCTCTCTCTCTCTTCTACTCGGACTCAAACGGCCGAGGGAGTGGAAGAGAAATGGATGCGTCAGAAGCCGAACGCTTAGACCGATCGCACCTCATTATCGCTTGTTCTGCGCTCTCGCTTGCACCCTTGGCTCAGGCGGAACGTGAGTCATGCTTTTTTTGTGCATGCAGCGGCGTTCATCGATTTATAAGTCGTTTTCACGTCAATAAACAACAAGGTGTGTCTAAAGACACAGGATAGAAGTGAAATTTTTATATTGCTGGGAAACATTTTACAAACACAATAAAAAGACAATGTTACACGGTGATCCCAGACTGTCACTCATCCAAGTATTGACCGAGCCCAACATTACTAAACTTTGATCATCAGACGAGAACCAGTGACTTAAATATAATGTAAGTTTTAGATAAGATACTTGTTACATTCAAATTAGGCATTCTGTCTATACATTATTTTAACCACTGATACATGCCTTAATGCCTTTCCTTATACACTTATAGGTAAACTTAACTGAATTTATGATAAGAAGTCTGGATATAATCTTTGTTTTATTTACTCAAAATCAAGTTAGACTGGCTATTTTATATCTTTCATTATGTTAGAAAGTGGAAATGTATATATATATAGTCTTCATAATGAAATACTAAAAAAAAATATTTGAAAATACTACAAGAAACTTTTTCAGATGCATTTGATATTAGGTATATATATTATAGTAAGGGTTCCACATTTATGAAGCTATTTTTAATATATATTCATTTTATATAACAAATGAAACCTTAAATATAAATGTCGTATTAATTTTATGTTGAAATATATTTTAGGCCCGTGTCGGGGTGCAGGCAGAAGCAGGGTGCTTACACGGGTGTATGTAGTTAAAATATATGTAGATGCCTCTAACAATGCTACGCTATGCTTAGAGCTCTTTAACTAATTAACATATTAATAACTTACATTTTAAATATGCTTAAGCTTCATAAAAAAATAGAAAATAAAAGAATTTACTTACCGCAGTATATCTTTTCTCAACATATGCTGCCCATCCCACAGCATACTGTCCAAATGTTATTATAATAAATAATATGATAGAACCTTCAGCAAGACCCATTTTTCTTACATGCCTATAGTAATAAACAGCTGAACGCCAATTAGGCAGACCATTTTTGAGCACTTCATTATATCTGTGAATGAAAGATCTCCATTAGATAAAGCTTATTAGAACATACAAGAATATTCTTGATTTTATATCAAGTAATATAAATTTAATAATAAATAATACAACAATAACAAGTAATAATTTATGGTATAGTGTCATTACTAATAAAGAAGGAAAAGTGTAAATTACAATTAAAATAAGTACTAAACAATGTGGGATTTAACCCTTAATAACCTAGAGTTTCAATTTTGATACCAATCTTTTAAACCGAATGTTCACATTATTTTTTTTATAAGCTATATATATAAATTATATAGCTATATAGCTATTTTTATATAGCTATTTTTATATAGCTATATTATATTTATATAGCTATATTTATAAAGCTATTTTTCCCTTCATCTAGACCCTCAAGCAAACACAGTAATATTAAAAATAAATCACTTTCGTAAATCAGGCTACTAAGGGTTAAAATTAATATGTGATTAATTATTGAGTATCATCAAAGCACAGAACTAAATACATATACTAAATATATAGTTTACTTCTCTCTCTTTCCAGGATCCTTAAGTATATTATGCACGGAGACCAAGTTCCTAAACTGCACATCTGCATCAGGTGAATCATTTTTATCTGGATGCAATTTCAGTGTCAATTTTTTGAATGCAGACTTAATTTCTGATTGTGTGGCTTCCTACAACATAAGACATTATTTTCTATTATTAGATATTCATATCTACTCTTCTACCCGAGAAGAGTATAAAGCATAGTCCAGAAGGAGTAGGGAGTGCAAGCCCAGTCAAAGCTTTTTCAGCCTATAGGATTAGTAAGTTAGTTCGAAAAAAAGATGAGACCATCCTTTCTTGGATCTCCAGAACATTTCCATTGCCAATATTGATAACCCATGAACTACATGAAGGATGGCAAAAAGGATGTTAGAGTAGAGGATGTCCTGTCAGATATCAATATTATCACTTAAATATTTGAAGATGAAGGTGTGACTTTACAGAAATTCATAATTAAATATTAAAGTGGACATCACTTTGCACTATCAACTGAAAACAATTGTCAGTTGAACTTTTTATTACAGTAAGACCTGGAAACAGGCAATCAATTCTAGGCAGAAGTATAAAGTAATATCCACTCTAATACTGTCATTTACATTACCATCTCTCAAATAAATAAAACCAGTGGTTCTCAACCCTACTACTTCAGCAATGCACTAATATACTCTACACAAATTTTGCAACATCTGTACATACTTACATACATAATTTTTAGTATAAAATAATAAGTAATAATATAGTATTTGTAAATTTTAATACACTTGATAGGTAGGTTGAAATAAGATGGCCATATAGAAACTATATATTCTATTGAGAAATATTTATATGATTATAGTGCTCTCATCAAGATTTCAGATTCGAAGATTTCAAGTGATTCATTTAAAGTTATTATCGTAAGTTACAATTAATATAAAACCATTTATAAAAGAAATAAAACTAAAATATTTTTATCTAATGCCTATAGAACTCTAGTATTAAGAAAGTAACATAAAATATGTAACCGTATAGCGGCTGTAACATTGAAAATTATATTATGGTTTACATATCAGGTTGTAAATACAAGATTCATGTAAAAAAAAAGCTTTCACCTGTGAAATTCCCATAAGTTCGTAAAAGTTCTGGTTAACTTCTTCGACCACGTCAAACACTTCCAAATCATTGTCATCCCACGCTAATGTGCTGTGCACTACAGCACATAAAATTAATAGCATCCAACGCATTTTATATACAATTTTTTTTACATTAGTCAATTTATAAAACTGTAATAACTATAAAATAATTAAAACGTTGGACTCCGGTTCTACACTTGATTAGGACGTTTTCTCCATGACATTTGACGGCTTTTGACAATTTGCCAACCTCATATACAAGGGAGCTACTAAGCTTAGCGTCCACTAGCCTACTTAAATCAACTCGACACAGATTTTTTTTTTATTTACATTTTTTAAATACCACATTTAGTCGCAGCCATTCTGCGACGTACTAAATTAGATGGTTGTAATTATAAGGTACCATCACATATAGTACGAGAAAAAATATAATTCAGTATCATACTTCTCTCTTCTCTTAGTGTACAGTACCCTTTATACCAGCGCTTATAGAGTAGGACCAAAAATCAATAACAAAGTGGTAGGTGATTCTTTGTTTATTGATTTCTAGTGGAGGACATATTGATTTCTCATAGAGACTACAGTTATGATCCACAGAACAAAAAAGTAAGCTTTCTTCCGTTGCTATGCTCTATCAATTATTAAAAAAAAATCTAAACATTTACCTACAAAATCTAAAGTCAGTTTTTATATTCTTAAAACAATTTCTACTTGGTCCTCGTCAAATATGAATTATAGCAATATGGTTATATTATCAACACAAGCTTTAAATACATAATTATAACAATTATTCCAAAATTAAGTTGTAGTTTAAGTTATTCTAGTTTGACAAAAGTATAATTTAATGTAAATTACTTCCGTTTCTGCAACCATGGTTTTTTAGTTCATGCTTTAGCAGTTCTCACAGTCTTGTGCCATATTGTGTTGGCTTCCCTATCTGTGAAACATGCTGTCTCGGATAGGAAAAAGCTAAATGATAGCACATATATTGGTGTCAATGTTAGATGAAAGGACGGTTTGACTCATTATTAAATAATATCTGACTTGGTCGTATGATTTAGGTTCCTTTGCCTATTCCTTTCAGTATATATATGTATTATCTATGCCTATTCCTTAGATAGGAAAAATAAAAATGCCGTTTGACGGGCTCTGTTGCTACGAACTACGACGTAGCTGCTGGCGAGGCTCCATGCTATGACGTATTCTATAGTCTTCACTGAATACTACGCTGCCAATTAGGTCTGGGTCGTTCGTATGAAAAATCAAACATTAGTCAACTTTCACATAAAATTTGACCTATTTTTAATGAAATAACATAACGTGATACGCAATAAAATATTATAATTATTTCATTTATTTCTGAATATGAAAGTATCCGTACCAATACAATAAATTTCCGCCATAATTATTTTCTCTATTGATATTTCTTAGGTTATAGTTACGAACTAGTAAATGTGTTATAACAAGTAAATATAGATTATATATTGATTTCGAAAATTTAATCAATTAATATAGGATTTAATTTAACAACAATAATTTGCAAGTTTCACAACCTATTAAGTTTAAATTTATTACATATTTTTCACTGTTGTTATAGTACCTAAGTACTCATTATAAGAAATTGTGATATATGCGATACGGTCTATAACCAGTACAGACACCAATATTACTGTAAAGAATGTACACAATTGACATGGAATATTATTATCTAAAAAAATACCGATTCTTTTTTTTAATTTTTAGTTTAATACAATGATTTAAAACATACTCGTGTATCTATAACATTATATAAACATAGTATAATAATCAAAATAGTAACTCGAATTAATGTATAATTTTAAAATTTTCAATTAATGTACATTTTTTTTAAATAATAATCATTTATTTCTTCGATGTACACGTTTTATTCCCCTGCAATGGAATAAAATAGAGAATACGGATCTTTAACTATACAACCGATAAAGTTATATAACAAAAATGAGTCATATAATATGCAAAGGTTCATCGAAGCGAACATTGCTGTTATATCGGTCTAATATACTGTTAATATGTAACTTAATATATAAATATATATTTTGGTCGTCATAATGTGGGCAACGCATTGGTTAACTTTTTTTTATTCTTCACTATTATATTAGAGCTCCTTGACTTATCAAATAGTAGAAAGTACTGATATTTAAAAGATAATATTCGAAAAAAGATAATAATCTAAAACTTATCTTTTTTCTTCTTCTCTTCTCTCCCAATTTCCGATACCGTTTTATCTATCACCATGAGAGTTGGCACACTTAAGTATTTGTTTTTATCATGGAGAAGGTCTTTATGTGTACATTAGATGGAGCTAGGCAATATTCCAAATCTAGTTTACCACGGACGAAGTCGCGTTCTGTTACTAATTATTTACAAATGCATTAGACTGTGACCAATTCAGCTATGGACGAGCGTCTAGAGTCTCTTTCTGAAGCCGTTTCTACTTTGAACGTATTAACTATGAGAAATATTTTCAAGGCATCCCGATTTTGTCGCGATCTTTTAATCCCATCATACCTTCTTTAATTTCAAACAGATGGACATCTTCTAATTAAAAAATATTTTTATATAGAGAAAGCGAGCGAAGCATGAAAATTTACGTTGTTCAGAACGTTACGGATAGCACACACATTTTACTACCCTTTATATATTTTTTTTCTAACGGTCCCATAAGCTAAAATGGGCTAAAATACTGTGCGATGCGGTGCGCCGGACTTAAACCCAATTTACTGCAGACATATAACTGTCTTACTGTCAACACAAATATACATTTGCGCCTTGAAAAACTTTTTACTACGCTTTCGTTTCCAGAAACGTTCCAAGGTTCAATAATTTAGCAGAAAATATATGTTGGCCAAAAGATACAGGCCAGTTCGAAACGATCCCTTTGGGGTTAGAATGAATTCTCTTTGACAGAGTTTACACACGAATATGGATAATGTATAATTTTTCGTAACTAAAATTAACTTATACGAAGACCTTGGAAAAGTACGATCAGTGTTAAATGAAATGTTTGTAACGATTTCGATTTGATACGTTTTTTATTTTTAAAATATGAACATTTAACTGGTTTTAAATTGCTGCTAAAAGTTTAAGCATTGAATTATATAATATCTCATACGAATTATTATTGTACTCTAAGGCATACTTCTGTTAGAATAAAAAAAAATCACTTGATATATGAACACTGACAATAGATTCTTCGAAATCAAGGCATCGGGCTCTTCGATATAATTCAAACAGAAGTTAACTATTAAAATTTAATAACGCGGACGAAACGGCGCACAAAAGTTAGTACGTTATAATTTCAAAAACTATTATTTTTACTGTTGCAGGTTATAAATTTTGAAAGGAAATGTTGTCCTCCCATTTAGAAATATAATTAATCGATTGAGAACAAAAAAATATCCTTAATTCATTTTTATTGGATTTGTGAAAGTATTCTTGAAAATTTGTATAACCTCTTAATATAGGGATTATATGTAATTCGTCTGAATAGGGTTTATACAATATGGCAAAATTGTTTCTGAGTTAAGTATCGTTTATTATCATTATCGCAATCACAATGATTTATACTAGATACATATAACGAAATTAAAAATAAATACATGTACAGAATTAGTTACAGATTTATTAGTACAAATGGCCGTCCAGTGATCGAAACTTGACTATAATTAATTAATTCTTTAAGTTTCAATATATTGAGATCGTTTTATTAGACATTGTAAAAATTACAGGATAGCTTATGCTTGCATTAACCCCTGGATTGTCCAAAACCATAACCATGTTATTACAAAAAAGTTAAACACGCGTCGAACACTTATTTAAAAAAAGTTTGATCACTAAAGAGTGTCTTACCCCTGTTTAGAAATAGATACTATTTAAATTTAAACACTGTATAACACTTGTCTAAGTTCACAGTTCTTATTGAAGTGAAATTTCTTTAGAATCGTTGTGATTTCAAACCGGATGCAACGGAAAAACGACAGGTAAGAGAAACAAATACAAAAATGTGTAGGATGAAGCCAACAAAGAATGAGACAGAAATATACATACTATTTTTGAAGTGAACTAGTGAGCCAGAGCGAGAGAGCAAATGTCGGTGTGTATGTATATTGCACACTGTTTAATACTTACTTGTATTTGAGCATTTAACGTGTGTTAGTATATGTGAAAAGTACGTGTACTACTGTACACTGTATGCGGCTGCGTATTACAGTTTTTTAATAAGAAGTCAGCATGGTGTGTTTGTGTTTGTGAGTATTATTATATCTTGTTTGTTGAAACTGAAAATATGGAACTTGAGCAATAAATTATGTAACATACGTTAAATAAAATAAAAAATATCTTTTAAAATTAAACAAAATACTTTCATTTTTAAACAAATAAACTTTGTAACTATCCTACCCTTGTTATATATATTCATCTCATTCTTTTGTCGATTTACTGAAGTTTCACTTCTATCGTGTGTAAATCGCACACACACCTTTTTTTTAATGTTGTGATTCATTGTATTTCTATTTGCCGGCAAAAGACGTATCATAGTAAATTATGGATTTCGTGTGTATAATTAATTTGGAAGATGTAGCTAAATTAAACAATTTTGGAGATTCACAAGTAAATGACAACTACTACAATATAACATTATTGACATTTCACAATGTATTTATATTTAGATTATACTGTTGTTCCACTTTACGCATTTTGGCGTAATATTTTATACTTACATATTTACTATTTTAATAATTACATAATTTCTTTGAACCAAATGTCACAAGAATAATAACCAATTTTTCCTAAAATAAATAAACATTCTTAAAGAAGATATGAACAAATCTATTATTTGTAAATTGATACGTCTTTGAATTATGAGATTGAATGAATGAATGCTATTCAGAGTTGCTTACATAAACAACTTGCACCAGAAATTTAGCTAGAGATCGCTTGCACACTCTTTTGTAATAAAATAATTTTAAACACGTGTTTAAAAAGGTATAAAATTTTAGACACTGTTTAGTAAAACTCGTGTTAAATGCGAGTTCATTTTTGTTTTTGTAATAAGGCCGTTTAATTAATGTTTAAGTTCCATACGAACAAATGTAGACCTCATGAAGTACAGGTCTATTAATAGACTATTAACTGAATAAACTTAAAAAATAGCTGATTCATTATAAAACTTTGAAAAATAACAAATGATGTATTATAAAATTATAATTTCTATGTCAAATGTATTTTTAAATTATTTTTTCATCTGTACGAACTTTTTTATACTAAACCATCAAATTTACAATGTGTGATGTCGTGAAATTGAAAACACAATTCGCCATTTTGAGATCTGGGTCTTACAAAATCAGCCGAGCGGTTAATATAGATTTGGCTATCCCTCGGATACAGTAGTTTTTGTCTGGATGACTATGTCCTTTTCCTCTTACACCTAGCAACGTGTATCCAAAATTGAATGACACTACTGCTCAACCGACCAACATGAAATGTTGCATACACGTTATCAGCGGTACAGGACCCGAGGGATAGGTGACATCTATATTAATACGAGCGAAACAGCGTGCAAAAACGAATGTAAAATAAAATACCCAAATATATTTTTTGATAACACTAAACTTTATTAATATTAATTAAACGAAAAAAAAATTGGTTGGCAGACAGTAAAGTTTGAAGTTTATTTTCTTTGCCTATTTATGTTTGGAACTCTCTGAAATATCAGAGTATAGTCCTCTAAGGTTGAACAATTATTGATTCCAACATATGAGGAGCCAAACTGAGTCGTTATGATGGGTTGAAAACTATATTAATAGCGATTCCAATCAAGTAAATTATCAATGCCCTGTCAACTCACTAATAGGTTTTTATTATTTTTCTGTAATTTACCGCAATTTGAGATGACAACGTGAAACTTATTTGCAAGTCTATTATTTAAAATCTTTGTACGTTCCTTAAATTTCCTTACGTGCGACGAATATTGTTGCATATAAGTCAATAATAGCTACTGAATGAATACTCTAACCCCGAGGCTACCGCAAGGGAGGCAGGGGTTGTTTTTCGAGCGATGGTCGCGTCCAATACGGCAGTCGGTTGCTCGCTGTCTCGCGGAAAGCAAATGGCGGTGTAAAATGGCGAGAGTCAGGAGTAAATTGACTAAGTCGCGATTGGAACGTGCATTGCACACAATATCTTTATTCGGCAAATGATGTATAATAATAACGAGGTGCCAAATTAAGCTGCTGGCCGCCAAAATGAATTTCGCCTACCACGCTCTGTGTATTTCAGCATTTATAATAATACAAATGCCTGTTCCTGTAAGTAATTAATATTCAAATTTCATATTTAATTCCGCGGTAAGATACGTTTTAACTGTATAAATAGATTTGAATTTTTCTGTGAAAATTCATTGATAAAAATATATAGGGATATCATTTTATATGGACGTAGTAAACTTTGTGATAAAATCCAATATCACGTGCTTGTTACAAATGTAATATTTAAATACGCGTACAAGTTTATATTAAGAATTTCTTATAAATTAATAATGAGAATTATTAAATCAGGAAACGAATCTAGGTAATCAGGTTGAATGTTAGGATTTGTGGCATCGCGCGCCTCGATATGTTTGACACAAAGATCGATTACCGGGAAAACATGCGCGCTGCTATACGATGCTTTTCCCGCGCGAAATTGTGTTTTATTTAAAAAATAATGTAAAATTATCATTACTACTTTCTCTTTATTGTTCGCATCATTAATGCGAAAATAATGATTAATTAGCTCTTTAAAGAAACATAAATATATCTTTTGTAAGCTTCTAGAATCGCAATCACTCTTTTAAATCTCGTCTGAATCTAATTATTTTATGTGATGCAGGTTCAAATAAATGATTATATCTTGAAAAATAATATTGTGCCATTACGTACTTATATATCTGTGAATGAGAACGTTCGCAAGATTAGGAATGTTCAGAAGTTCTGGCGTATATAGACATACACACGAGTAGACATACTGTTCCTATTAAAGTAAATACATACTCAAAAGATAAAAAAAATAGCTATGACCTCATTTTATGAATAGATTCCACTAGGGAACGTGGATTCATAGCCGTTAGTTTATATGAAAGGAGACCCACAAAGTGACTATGAATATCCGATGAGGATTATTTCTGAAGCAAAAGGTGCCCTTAGAGGCTATTGAAGCTTCCAACTAAGACAACGTTACAATCTAAATAACTACAATTTCCTTTTAAAGGCCTTGATATCTGATTGTCGGAAAATAATGTCTGCAAGATCAAATAAACAAATAATATTCAGGCATCGAGCAGATATTGTATGTTGTAAGTAGGTAGATGAGAAGATGACGTGAAAATATATGGTTAGCAAATTGGCTTACGACTATGATACAGATGATAAAAAAGCAATTGATTTCACTTTAGAGCGTCGTCAAATATATATCACAACTATAGAACCCGAGCTAAGGCACAGCAAGAATAGTATGCCAAGATTTTAATTTTCTCCCATTCCTGGCCAGTTATGTACAAATCAATAAAAAAAATTAATCCTTAATGCGTCAAGAGAAGAATCCAACTCTAGTAATATTTTCCCGAGTGTAAACTTAGTTCAGTTGAAATAATTATACAAATATAAAAAAGACTAGTTGCCCGCTCCGACTTCGCACGAGTGTACTACTACCCCCATGTATCATGTAATCTATGTACGATTTAATTAAATAAAATACTAAATAAACACCTCTATGTTAATTATGTCGCCATTTTCGAAGATCTCCGTACTATCTTCTGTCTCACTCACTCGCATCTTATTTAGAGATTTTTAACTCATTTTTTTCACTTTTTAGAGAAAATTTTCAAACTTTTTCTTTCATACAAACCTTATCCAGACAAATACCAACACAACAACAAAAGAATTAGTGTGGAATTGGTAACAGTCATCTGGACCTCATGCTCGACTTCCAAGCTGTATTAATTTCATGTATTGTAATATTACAGCATTTAACCGAGATCGTATGTATAGAGGAGCAGTGCTCAGTTCCATGCTGCCCTCCGACCACTACTACATCGCATCAGGACGAAGAGCTATTCAAGGAATACGGATATCCTTGGTACTCGCAATGGTAAATACTACTAATTTGTAATTGTATTAGTAAGTGCATTTGTACATACCGCTAGAGTAGTTGGTAACTGTCGATCATAATAAAGCTAAATTTGGACAAAAGACTACTAGTACAGTGCTGAAACATATCATCATCTTCGTACGCTTATCCCACTTGAGGAAGGTCGGCACAACGTGTTTGTCATGTTGTGATGTATGATTTGGCTTAACTTATCAGCACTCTTTGGGATTATTTTGTATTACCAATATATATGGGGAAAAATATATAACTGTTGAGTTCTCTTTATTTCCAACAATGACGTGGGCTGAAAAATTATTATATTAGTTAATTCCTTCAGACAGTAAATTTTGCCCATCAGTTGTAGACATACAGGCTGACATTGTGTAACATTTCTATTATAGAGTTAAGAAGGTATTTCATTCGATATAATTGGTTAGGCCGCCAAAATTATCATTTTTGCTTACAGCAAATAATATCAAAATGTCAATATGAATCTCAAGAGAAACTCAAAATTTTCACACTCCTGGTGGTTGAAATATCACTCTTAATTGCTGAGACATATCTAACCTCGATTTTTGTTCATACATTTTCAACTTAAATTTTCGATTAATGGATCACTTATTTTGTTGTGTGTTGCTATCAAAGAGAACCACGAAAACTCGTTTCGAAATTAAGGTATCCTTTATGGAGATTAAGATATCTCTTTATAGTTTAGGAAACAAGTCTCAATTTAGAGGTATGGCAGGTAATGTTTAAAATTTTCGCAGGCCGGTTCTTTTTCTCCTAGCGACACTTATAGGTATCCTGTTCTGCTGCATCTGGTGTCTGCTCTACAAACGACCTGGGTCTGAAATTTGCATGTGCTCGTTCTCATGCTGCTTCCGAAGACCTATATCAGAGAGAGATTCAGCCGGCTCCGTATACCCCCCACCACATTATAGCCGCTGTGGTTCCTTCCATCAGGCTCCACCGCCTTATTCTGAGGTAAGATTTTAACAACTTATGTTACTCGCCCTAATAAATAGAAATTATATAAGATACTTTCAGTTTATCAGTTTTTTTTTCAATTTATCAGTTTAAAAAGTAAGGTAATTTTAAACCAAGAAGAACCGTTCGTGATACTTTGAAACTTTATTTATACTAAGCTACTCTATTTTGCTTCAAAAGATACGGTATCCTATTTCAGCAGATTAGAATTTCTGCAGAGATATACTAAAAATAAATATAATCTATAAAAGCAGTACCTACTACCATTGTAAATTGATTCTTTTTTGTTTTTTTTTTTCGAACTGACTGTTAGCCTGGTAAGGCCTTCCCAGTTTCACCGGACTACTGTAAATTGATTCTTGCTTTTCATAGCATTTAGCACTAATAAACATATATTTGAGATGACCCTTTGAATAGACAGTTTAGCCATTTAAATATTTTGTTTTCAAAGCTTAAAAGGAAGTAATAATATACAGAGTTGTTGGTAATTCGACGTAACCCCGTTAGGAGGTGATAGGCGTGAATAATTTCACTACTTACTACACACTATTACTACTAAAGAGAATGCGACTTTGCGTACATGATAAGGGAAGTCACTTCGAGCAAGAACTTTAATTAGGCTGAATTACAAAAATGTCTTCATTGTTACTTATTATTAATCATTATTACTGCTAAACTGTTACTGGTTCAAAATGCTATTTTTTAAATATTTATATTTTGTTTTATTTACATTGGGCATTGTTTTTAATTAATTTTATGGAAATTTTAAAGAACGACCTTTAGTTTAGTTCGAACTCGAATTTCCGCCTGCTTCCTTTGTGAACTTTTTTTCAGTTTCTTTGTAATAAGTGCCTAGTTGTTTGAGAGCAAATAAAACGGTTGCTTTTAAAATAATCTGCAAGCCAACTTTCATAACGTTTTTTTAATACGTTAGTAGAAAAAGGTTTAAAAAAAAAATTGAGAAAAATATCGTTCTTCATCTCCCATTTTATATTTGGACCTGTCAATTATTGTTTTAATATTAATAAAAATAATCGGTGCTTAATCGGTTTTAAAAATCAGAAGAAAAATGAGATTTAAATTAATCCTTTTTTTGTAATAAATGTTTGATGTTGCATTTTTGACTTATTTTGAAAAAAAACTAAATATATGATAACTCGAAAATGGTTCACTTTTGAATATAAACAAAAATTATATAGACTCACTATTTCGCTTACAATATAGGGCCACACTTGCACCTTATAGTGCTGCGGTCATAGTGTACTAGATGATTTCTTCATTTTATTTCTCTTCGCATTAGCTGCGATTTCTACAACAGGATTTTGTTCGACAGCATTGCGGCGGGTTTATATTCCTTAAAATAGCTGGGATAAAAGTCTCTGGAAAGCTGATAGCATTATTCTATAGATTTAACAAGATACGAGTCGTGATATGTTAAGAACCTTACAGTTCCTGATTCCCACGATCGATGATGCATCCTTTGCTTATTTAATTTAATAATAACGAATTTACTTATGGGATGTAACAACACATTTTAATATTTCTAATTAGGTTACATCGAAACCGGATCTATACCCTCTGGTCATAACGTACGGAGAGAATGATGCGAAAGCAGGTGGGAACTACTTAATGGTGCAATACTTCCGAAATTATGTGATTCGTGCTCCAGGTAAATCTGTTCTGAAAATATGTAAACGTTGTTTTTCTTAATAAGCTAAGAATAAGTCATTCAACATTAAAGTTTTACAGCGACAGAATTGATAGTTCTAATATTGCTACTAAAAAAATATGAATTCATTCCTCGCATGCAGGGAACAATTGCTGGTATGAGGTTGTTAACCATATCATATATTTGAAGCTAGTCTGGCTTTATGCTGTACTTTTGTAGTGTAGGAAATCATTATGAGTGAAGTGTGAGTATGACCACACGAAAGAAATGAAAACTTCCTTACAAAAAGTGCAACAAATAGCGGCATGCACCCATCCAAGTATTGACCGCGCCCGACGTTTCTTAACTTTCCGTGATCAGACGAAACTCGATGTGTTTACCTCCACCACTATGTCGTCACACAAAAAGGCTGCAGATCAGAATTTCAAAGCCCTGCTATAAGAAGTTTCACTTGACAAATCCTATTTTCTGTACTTATAATTATGAGAATTGATATTTAGCAATTCAATTAGATAGTTTTTTTTTTCGAATCTGACATACCCTGTTGACTCTAAGGCCTCTACAGATTCAGCGGACTACTATTCAATTAGATAGAAAAAAATGAGACTCATAGCTTTTCCACATTATTTTTTTTTTATATGGCCCTTAATAAAATTACAAACACAGTCTCAGACGGCTACTAATAGTAGATATCTATCAACATTAGTTGCTATTGGGTCTTTTAGTAAAGATATTGTTTGTTCTATACGTATTTTTGCAATACGTTTGCTCGTTCTAATTTCAGTCCAATGCGCATTATTACTCGAGAACATAGTATAGTTCGAAGGCGATTCGATCAATATTCATAGAGTAAGGCTTGAAAGATTATAAACTTAGACGGATGCTAATTCAATTATCTACGTCGATTTGCGAGTAAACAATCGTTTTCCAACTCCACGATCGTGTGAACACTTTAAAATTTAAAAATCTTTTCATTAAAGTAGATCCAATGAAATGGTAGATCCGCTTAAAGAAGTATTGAAGAAACATTCAGGCGTTTTGAAATTCGCAAAACTGAACATAACTACTGTTAGTTACAACAATTCAAGAAATTACATATAACGATAATTTGAAAAATGCAATAAAGTCTAAGCTGTTTCTTGTCATTTATTATTTACAGGTTCTCTATCAGCGACGAGTACTGCAGAATCTCTCAATTCTAGTTTCATCTGTAACGCAGCAAATGAGGTCAGTACCACAGAGTACATTAAAATAAAAAGGAACAAGTCATTTTTTTAAACCCGCGCCTCTAGCCGTACGGGTTAAAATTAATACTTGCGATCTCTAGATGTACTCGTATATATGTATGTATTGAAAGTTACTTTGTAAATTGTATACAAGCTTTTAATCATTTATGTTTATAATGAAAATATGTTAATCTAGTTCTAAATTTAACAGTTTTATTATAGGAAAAAATAAACATTTAATTAAAAATAAAAGTAGGAGTATAAAAACAACACAAAAAACCGATCAATCGATAATAATAGCAAAGGATACCTAATTGTCTTATAGCGCCATCTTGTGATATATGTTACAATAAACCTGCATAATAAATTACTTCGAAATAGATATCAAAGAAGTGAAAATTTTGATGTGCGTTCTTTAGCTGCGTTGAACCGTGAACGAAACTAAACCAGCACGATCAGATCGGTGACGCGGTATCTGATTTACACCGCTCGAGTCATCATCAACCACGTTCACTGTTTAACAAGGAGTGCATCATTCCAATAATTACGTTTGTCTATATTATCTATATATTTATTCCAATAATTATCTATATGTAGGTTTTGTATAAAAAGTGTAGATTAATAGGTTGTGAAAATATTTATACTGTGGATATTTAAATATTACTATTATATATCTACATATAACCTTTAATGTGCATGTATGTATAAGTATTCACTTCTATTGTGTGGTCACAAGCATATACCCCTTTCTTTTCTTGATAATAAATCAACGTCCCAAATATAAATGAATGACGTGTATGGATTCGTATTTCCTGGAATTATGACAGTCTCAGTCAGAAAGGAAACGGGTCTACTATGGAAGAAAACGAAACCAAAATTTTAAAACAACGACCATGTAATTAAATAACGGTGTCAACTGAACGTTAAACTGTCAATTCTATCATTATTTTTTAAGGTCTCTGTACTGTATTCTATTTTACTCTCTCACTCACTTGTCATGCATAGATTCTTTAAGCCCAAATTTTTCATTTTCTATAAGATTTTTCAAATATTTTCTTTCCTACAAACCATGTCCTCACATTTACAAATATAACAGACAAAGAATTAATCAAATCGATCCAGCCGTTCTGAAGTGAAGCGCTTACTTACATACATTCGGCAAAAAAAACATTTATATGGACTACAATTATTTTCTTATATTGACGTTGCTGGGATTCGGTAAATCAAGTAACTCCTACCATCCATAGACGCTTGATGGGCATATTTTTTAGGCGAATACAATCATCCCGCCTCCATACTCGTGCGCGAGCAACTATGAAGAGTGTGGTGCGGTGGGTTGCGGACGGTCGCTCCTACGATCGCTGTCCTCTCTGACGGAACCGCGGGAGACACGCATCATGCCTCCGCCCCCACAGGCACGCGCTCTCCACACGCCCGAGTCAACAGCACCACCGCAGCCTCGTCGCCGAGACCCACCACATGCGTTCCGAGAAAACCTTATCACTTCGCCAGTACACTCCATAGTACGTAATTTATTCTATCGCAGAACGGAAAAGATCTTCGATTCTCAAGTCAGATTGAACTAGTTGTTTCTTGGTTGCCAGTTGATATTCAAATACCTCTAAAAATTTACAACCGAATTACAACGGTGTTTAGCGTGTACGAGCATCTCGTACCCCACGCATGAGCCTCAGTATTTGGTGATGGATAACATCACGATGAAACCATAGCATATTGATAAGACTTTTTGTAAGCCTATCTGGGTAGCTACCCACCTCAAGTTGAAAGTCTGTCGCCAAGCATCTAAAAGTATGTACCGGCAGCTGCAATTGAGAGCCACCTTTACGATTAGCGCGTTTACTATCTTAGCCCATATCGTCATTGAACGTCAGGTGATGACACTATATGTGGAGGCATATATAGTACAATACATATATACACTGGCTGACGCCGCAACGCGACAACAGAAACTGAGTCACTAAGACTACTTTCAGATACTAAGTCACTGTGTGCATAGCGATCACGACACCGTTAGGTACAGCTTCTTTCCACCCCTCTTAGTTACTGAACATATACCAGAATATATGATTCCGAAACGCAGCTTGCCTAAGCCTACCACTATAGCAGGTGTTATATCTGATGTATGGTGGCCGCAACTCAATCATTGTGTCTGAAAATGTAATTGAGACCTGATCACCCAGCAAATTAGTATCGTATAGATAAGTTCTTTTTCAGGACCCTTCATTCGATCTTGACATGGAGCTGATAGACTGTGAAATGTATGGTGAAAGTGGTTGCAAGCCAAGATTAGGGTCATCGCCTCCGGTGCACCGATCACCTTCATACCCAGAGGAAGGAAGCTTGGAACACGAACCCTACTGTCTGAGACACCTCTTCGCCTGTCCCTCACCAGAAATAGCGGGTGCATGTGAATCACCCCCGCAACCGACAAGCCCCACACAAACATCTCGGGAATCAACTCTTAGAAGACCAAGTGACGAAAAACGACACCGTCGCTTGGATACAGTAAAGAAAACCCTTAAAATGAGAAAATCGAGCTTATATGTACCACTTTCTGTAGCCTATCCTATTGTCAGAACGTCTAGGATATCCCCTGGATCTAAAATGTCGTCCCGGTCCGCACCGGCGACACCTTGCTCCTCTCTTGTACCTAATCTCTTAACCTTCACGCAGAGAGTTTCTGCGTCGAAACTTAGTTCAAAATCATCAAGACTGGAAGAGGAAAAGGACCCATTAATAGATTCGGAAACACGTGGTGATCATAAATTTTAATTTTTTTGGTATTCGGTTTATTTCTTAAATAGATCAATTTAAAAAATAGAGTGTAAACTCTTTATGACGGAACTTAAGAAACCCAACTTTTTTATAACTAAAAAGAGATTCGTTACGAAGTGTTTCCAAAATCTCTTTTTGTTGCACGTATCAAACAAACTTCTTCCTCAGCCTATAACGATTTTCTTTTACTAGTAACAGTTTAACAGGTAATATTAACAGTTTCAAAGTTAGTTTATAAATTATAAGTTCCTGGAGTTATTGACACTAAAATTTTCCAAAGACACTGCGATCCAAAAGTAGTGGCACTCATGTTCTTGGCAATTAACCAAAACAAAGGCAACCGTTTACTATTTCAGGTGATCTTTTAAGAAATTTTGCTTATTATTGTGATTGTAAGAATGGGTTTTATAGTAAAGCAACCAAATTGAAGAAAATGCCTACAATTTAAAATGCTATTTGTTACAACGAACGAAGTTATAAGGAGTATAAACCTGATTTTATTTTAGATAAATATATTGATATATGTTTTTATTTCGTGGTCTAAAAGTATTACTAAACGCATCATATTTTGGTTCATTGGGTTTATGAAATACTGAGAAACAAGCACATTTATAGATTATTCCCTTCTACATTCAAAGCTTAAACTATTGGTGTCAGAGAAGAGTCTCTTATGAACCTAATATAATGTTAATGGCTTAACTTATTTAATACAAACAAATTAATTAAATAAACGGCGATAAAATGTTGTGATTATTTGTGCCCATTATAAATTATGGCAAGAAACTTTAGTATAAATGACAATTAATTATATTGCATGTATAAAGGAGCTTGTTGGACCATTGTTCACTTGCCATTTTAATAAGAATAAAGATAGAATTGATTAGTTATATGTTTTATTTAACTTTAGTCCTCCTTTCCCTACAAAATAAATAATACGCTTCTATTTTCCGACAGCATAATGGATTTTTACTATTACAATTATATTTTTTTTAGAAATTTTATTTATGGGGACGAAATTCCTGAATGATGAACTTGCACAAATGTTAATTGTGAACATGGCATAAAATTTAAATCTTTGAATAATAATACCTGCAAACAAAAGTTGTCTTTTTAAAGTTCGAGCGTAAACCCTTATCAGCTTGATGTGACTTCACCTCATAATACATCAACTCTTTATGGCATTTGAATATTATTTACCTGCTTACCTACCTAAAATATGCTTTCTATTTTACTTGATCAATTAAATTATGTGGTAAATGATTATTAACCATGCCCAAAATCATAAACACGAAATAGGAAGAAAGTATTTACAAGACGATTTGTATCAACTGTAAAATCTGTTTTGCGATGTTTTGAGAATTATTTGTAGAAATAATTACCTAAAACCAAAAATGTAGAAAATCAACAAAAAACTTAAGTATCACAGGTCTACCTAATATAGCCTTAGCCATTTTATAAATACTATTCAATGTTTACAATTCTCGTTAATCCTTTTGGCCGCTCTGAAAATAGATGCGCAGATCACAAATTTTGTTATAAATTTTGGTATATACTTAACACAAGCGATTTTTTTTTACTTTTTTGACTATATTATGCGGTAGCTCGAATTTAAGGCTCTACAGAGCGGCCAAAAGGATTAACGAGAACTGTATATACAATTTTCAATAACAACTATTAACTACTGGAGATTCGTCACTTGATGTTTAAAATTAAGTTACAATTGACGTAATTTATAACAGAATGAAAAAAAATAGTTTTAGAATATATATATCTTTCAGTAATACACTTTCATAACTATTATTATTGAGTTATTAACAAGTTTTCCATAACGATTTTGGTGCAAGTTGTATGGGGTGTTAAAAAACTGTAAAAAAGTTGGTTCAGTGACTTATTCATTGGCGACTAGGTGATTATAAATGCAGCTATTGCTAACGTTTTGTATGAAGAGAGATAACTGGAGTGAAAAACATATGAAACCATGGAAAATGAATTCTAAGATATCATAAAGATTCCTTAGAAATATTTAACATGCTATATTATTGCTGCTATTATTATACACCAGATCAATTGAAAAATTAAAAAAAGAAAAATGTGAAACCTAAAAGGTACGTTTCCATTAACTGAATACTTAATATAAAGAAAAGAGAATTGCTGTCAAAGTGACAGCTTATCAAAATACAATTGTTTGTTTTTGTTGTACAAAAGAAAATACTAAAATCAGCCAAACTGTCGTCCAAAATAGATTTGGATATGAGTATGCCCACTGATTTTGGGCCGGATTCCGGTGGCAGAATCAAGGTAAGGTATAACCGTCCACTAAGTGAGTTTCTGAATTATCAACACTAATAATGGACCAAAAATTCAAACTAATAATTTTGAAGAGTTTTAAAAACACAAAAATAGTTTAAAATTACGGAACGGAACTCAATGATGTTCCTTAAAGGTATCTTTACAATACATTGTTATAAAACATTTAAAATGACTAATGAAATATTTACCTATCTGTTAATAATAATGTTGTTAAAATACATTACGATACTTTTGGTAACCATTTCAAAGTAAATGAACAAAACTTTTAGTTAATAATCAGTATAAATTCTTATAGAATTATTTTATTCCTGTTAGTCTTATTTCAAGATGAACAAATTTTTTAGGGTCTGGTTATAGTGAAGCCAATAGTTTACGGCAACATAGCCCGTTATTTTGGTAAAAAACGTGAAGAAGATGGTCATACTCACCAATGGACTGTGTATGTCAAGCCATATGCCAATGAAGACATGTCAGCTTATATTAAGAAGGTTCACTTTAAGCTACATGAGAGTTATGCAAATCCGAATAGAATTGTCACAAAACCACCGTATGAGCTGATGGAGACTGGTTGGGGAGAGTTTGAGATCGTCATAAAAATATACTTCCATGATCCTAATGAAAGACCAGTGAGCACATCATTTATATACTATATTAGATGTATTGACCTATTAGCTTTAAAATATATTGCTAATATTTGATGTTAGTTTTTTAAGAAATTTCAAATGTATGTTAAAGTAATACATATTTCTTGAGTTATAAGAACAATAATCTGCCATATTTACTCTCTGTACCTACTGTATTCTACATACCGTCTGATGTAGCATTGTCATTTTTTCAACCTAAAAAGGAATTGTTTTATAATGTGCTAATTTAAAGCTTTTATTCATTCTGCAGGTAACACTATACCACATATTAAAACTGTTCCAATCACCGGTAACAGAGGGAGCTCCACCTACCATAGGGCGTGCACTTGTTAGTGAGTCATATGAGGAGATAGTCTTCCAGGAACCAACACAGCTCATGCAACATCTTCTAAATAATGTGAAACCCATCACTAATGGTCCTTGGGCACATGACACAGATTGTAAGTGCTTTTGACGTCTTTTTTAAAATGGTTTATTAAAATTAACCTTAAACATCTATAGGTTAATTGTTTTAATCTGTTTAGAATACACTGATGTTGCATATTGTTTTATTCATCCCTTCTTACTCTCTTAATATTTGTTAAAATGCGTTATAATTTTATTTTTTATTTTTAATAAATAATCAAAACTATACCTGTTATGGTAAGTAGAATGTAATCCAAAAAAAGGTAAGCCATATGTATTCATCACCGTCTTGTCGGCCTGCAAGCCTCTAAGCAACTGTATACAGGTTTATCATAAAAGGCAAGTGATAGAAATGCTCTGTCACTAGACTTAATTAGTGGATATATATTGAAAAGCTACAAAGATAATTCTGGCTTCACACTATTAAGGATTAAATTTGGTAACTTATTACAATAATAATAGAATATAAACACTGGACATCAAAAGAAATATTACAGTGCAATAAAGAATTTCTATATTGTTTCCAGTCGAAGAGAAGAAAGACAAGACATTAGACAAGATAATATCAGCACAAACTAAAGTACGATCGGAAATATCTGACCTTAAGGAAAAACTTAGCCTCGCTAAGGAAACCATATCTAGGTTTAAAGAAGAGATAGCCAAATTACAGAGTAGTTCTGGTACTAGTCTAATGACTGGTGTATAATTTTTTTTACCATATACAGACTTGTGCCCTATGAAATTTAAGTTAATGAAAGTCATTCATTCGACTACATTTGTGTAAATAAAGTTGTGAATAATCAATTACATCTCATTAACAATATGTAAAAGATAAAAATGATTTCTGTGGGTTTTTACTGTAAAATAGACATATATACAATCAGGGACTTTTCTGTTACAAGATTTTCTTTAGCTTTCAATATTTGCTAGTTTATTTAGGTCAAATTTGCAAGCTTAATTAGAACCAGTTCTGTTAGATCTACGTCTTGGCTATTTTGCATGTTTGTTCATTCCTGATGACAATATACGAAAATGAAATAAAAACAATATGGCGAATTTCAAAACGGCCGCCATACACATTGAAGACACAAATCCATAATCATTGAAAAAAAAACTAAATCTGTAATTTTTCCGTCACTCATTTAGTCTTTTATGAATATGGATATAAAATAAGGAGTTAATAATAATTACTGCATAGAAAATACGTACGAAGCCGTGGGAAAATGTATGTATTATATCTCGGATCTGAATACTAAGTTGAAGAAATATATACTATGCAAAAAACTATATTCCAATTTTGTATAATAAATTGTCAAAAGTTACAAAAATACTAACATTAACTTAAAAAAAATTGTAACAAACATACCATTGTGTTTTTATTAATATCATTAATTACCTTTTTTTGGAGTGTAAAATATTGCTATAAATTACTTTAAGAATATTAGAAAACCATATCGCAGATGCTTTTTCTTCATAAGGAAATGTAATTCTAAAAAAAAGTGAGCGAGATGGATACATTAAGACTTCTGTGTAAAGTTATTATAACTTACTAGTTTTGCCCGTGGCTTCGCTCGTGTTAGTGTAGGTTTGACGGATCCCTAGGGAACTACTGTTCTGTAAACCCAGACGACATGTATGCAAAATGTCAAGATGATCAGTTAAGTAGTTAAAGGGTGAAAGTGTAACAAAAAAAAAAGCTCCATTCGCATTTATAATATTAGATTAATTATTATGACTACTGATTAGGTGATTTTTTAAAATCAAATCGCAACCCTTGAGCTGTTTACGTAAACGAAAATTTTAAATTTCAGTTCAAATATATTTAGATGACATGAATAATAATTCAGATTAAAATGCAAACAATGTTTTTTTTTTGCGTTGATATTGCTGTTAGGTAATTAAATAAACTGTAAATAGTGTGTTTTAGTACTCAGTGTTAATATAACCACACAAGAATAACTATGATCATTTGTGAGATTGAGTAAACAATTAAATATGACATGAAAGTTCTGTGTATTTCAGCGTTTTGTGTTCAAGGTTACGTTTTGCAATGTTCTTCTGGTATATTTAACAAAATATTGTTAGGGCAATTATATTATTCTGTAAGTACAATGTAGTAAGTAATAAATACAATAGGTTTTTGTTTTATATTTACTTGAAAATAAAACATTGGTAATACAACTACAACATTGTTTTAATTTTACCATTTCATTTTGATGATTAAACACTTTATTTTTGTAAAATTATGTATTTCACATCTTTGTTGGAGCGACTACAATTAACCATACATTACAAAAAATATATCACACAGTAAAGTATAAAATAATGGCGGGATTTTTTATCTATCCTTACCTGCGTTTATGCGACACGTTCCTTCACTCGCGATTGGATTGTGTAAGATTGAACACGGGAAAGCGCGTAAGTGAATTCACGAGTGATTATTACTGATTTATCTACAGTCGCGCACTCTTTCCCGCGTGAATACGTTTTCACACATTACGTTTCCGCAAAAATGGCTGGTTTTAGTGCCTGTATCACACAATACACTATTTAAGTAATTCAAAGCACTTATTTCAACTGTGCAAAAACCTTTTCTTACTTTTATTTTCATATTATTATCAAAAAGGTTAGCCAACTTTTAAACTAGGTTAATCAAAGTGCAGGTGACTGTTTGAGTAGGAAATCGGTGCACCGGGTGATCGCGTGCCCTGTACACTCCGTCAATAGGATTTCAATATTTAATTCAGTACGCTATAAGTTATATACAATAAAAATTATGGAAGGATAGGAGGCAATCATTTTTCCGATGAAATTGTCATCAACGATATATGAAACTACATTAGGGAAATATTTATTTAGTTTTATGGCTGGTGGTAGGTTAGGGCAAAGTAATATTTCTACCCTTACATATGGGAAAGTCCCCCACTGCACTCCAATTCTGTTTACGATAAGGGAAATCCCCAAGTTAAAAAAATGCAAAGATCAGATTGTCGATTTGTTAGTCGAGTGAAAATGGTCGATTTCGGCATGCTTGTATGTATTTTAATTTGTTTCATGTATACTTGCATACTTGCCGGGAAGGTTTGAGAATTGACTGAAAACCAGCGCCGCCTTGTTGGTTACGTTACAAAAGGCAGTACGATGACGCCAGGTCTTTTGTCATGGATTTACTTTTATTTTTAAGGTGATGTTATACACCTTTATCTCTATGGTAATAAATATATTTTTCTTTCTTTCATAATAAACGCAAAATAACGATAATTCTCCCGAACTCCTGTCGAAATGATGTATTTGTGTCCCGACCAAGCAGTCACGTACAAACCGCTCTCAATCGTTGCCCATCGTTTCTATCAGTTACCACCAACATTTGTGGTCCGGTGAAACGGTGAAGGCCCGGCAGGCCAATAGTGTAGTCAGTTCGGAAAATAAAAATCTTTGTTATGGCGAGCAAGTCATTCCTGCAATAGAAGGAGCGAGGTTAGTGATTTTTATCATTTGAATAACGATAACATTTTTAAGGTTCTTAATATTTTTAAAGTGTATCTTTTTTTACATCTCGTAAAATTTTTTCGTTCGTCTGCCGCATATTGCATTAAAGCCAGCGACGGTTAGGGCTAAAGTGAATGGCGCTCGACAGAGCAGCCAAAGCCAATATGGCGGCGCCCATGGCTCAACTCAAATGATTCAATGATTTAAATCAATATTCTGCTCAGTTTGAAAAATGCTATAATCCGAAAAAAGTTTCACATCGTCATGGTTTCATAAAATCATACAATTTTTGTATTTATGATTAATACGTTCTCCTAGTACACAACAATGCTGGTGGTGACTTTGTTACGTATCGGCGTGGACCAGCAAATGGTTGGATATTTCTAGTATAATTATTAATTACCTATTAGTCTTCCAATAAATTAAAAAAATATATATTTTAACAAATGACACACATAAAAATAGTAAAAAAGTATGTTTTATATATGCAATATCAGTCAATAGACACTGTTTACCAACTCGCTTCATTGTTACAAGCTAAAAATACACTCTCAAAGACTTCTTGCAACTCGCCGTGCTTATGATCATACGAAAGAAGTGAAAACTTCTTTATAAATAGTACAAGAAGCTAACTCCGTCGCTGTGTTCTCAGACGGTCACCACCGTCCAAGGGTTAACCGCGCCCGACGTTGCTTAAATTCAGTGATCGGACGAGCACCGGTGTTTTAACACACTACCCGGCACAGTGTTTACCCCCACCACTTTTCGTCACGCAATAAGGTTGCGGATCAGAATTTATAAACTCTCCCATAAGAAGTTACACTGCAAAAAGGAAACCTAATCGAGTTTGTTCTTAAGTGTTCTCAATAACTGGGTAATTTTTTCTCCTTCTCAGATTCTAAACTGAATAAAGTAATTACGTTTTACAATTTACGACTATACCTACTAAGTACATGACAAACAATGTTTTAAATTGAAACAGTACAAAGTGCTTTTTAATAAATAAGTTTATTTTTTTATTGCTGCCAAAACATTTTCCAGTCCTTTCATAGTTGACCTGATTACATTTGCCGTAGTTTCACGACATCGGAACTAACATTTAACTATTCAATAACCATTGTTTCTTCACCGATTGTAGTTCATTTGTAAGATTATAATAAAAATAAAATCCATGGTACTGTTATAATTAATTATTTGAAAGTTTAATAATACACTAGTTAGATAGAAAACAAAATCGTTATTCTAATTCACCGCCATTCAGAGATGTTTTTCATAAGATGTATACATATAAGACATGCTTATTATATTTATAGAAAGAAAAAAAGGTTTACTAATTGTAGTAAACAAATCGATAAGAATATTTTTCGTGCATGTACTACCAAAGTGTGTTATCTAAAATTGTGCTATGTTGATCTCTTAATGATAACTCACAGTAATGAGTTTTATGCAAAAATGTATTTGTTACTTTGGGCATTCAATGTAGGTTAAAATTGGCCTTTACAGCATACAATTTCAAAGAATATATTAGAAGCTAACACAGATTTAAAATTACACGCACCAAACGACGTATAAAGAGAAATAGGAAACGTTTTTGATTTGAAAAACGAAATAGGGTATGTCTTAAAGACACACGACAGAAGTGAAACTTTTGTATTACGGAGAAGCATTTTAATGAATAAAAAGTTGTTATAAAAAGCCAACGTCACGCAGTGTTCCCAGGCGATCACCCATCCAAGTACTAACCGCATCAGACGTTGCTTCGGTGATCGGACCAGAACCAGTGTACTCAACACTCTACCCGACACAGTATTTCCTCCCACGACCTTTCGGGCACACAAAAAGGTTGCCAATCAGAATTTCAAAACCTTCCCAAAGGTTTACTTCAAACCAAATCAAATGCTATATCTATCTAAACTACTAGAATAATTATGACACTACATGTACATTGCATTCCTGCGAAACCGCGGCGACTTACTAATTGTAATATATTTTCATAGCATACTAAATTCCACAGGAGGAAAATTTTAATCAACGGTTCGTTGAAAAACCTTGTTCCACTTATATTATCCTGCATCCTCACTAATATCGTAAATCATCTTCATCATATCAGCCTTTAAGAGACCCACTGCATGGCCATAAGCCTCTACCCGAAGGAAGGTATAGACATAATCAGCATGCCATCTCGCGAAGTAATGGCGATTACAAACTCCGAGAATGCACAGTTCTATATTTTTCCCACATACAAGTTATACTAAGGACAAAAGCTAGTACGCTATAAGTGTATGGGACTTTGTTTCCATTATTTAGATCTTACGTCTGACGATCTACGTTTGCATCGACAAAATGATGTGTACGTTTTGGTGTGTGCTCTATCTACACGTTCTTTTTTGAAGCGATGAGATTTTTTTTACTTTTATCCATAAAAAAGTACCGATCCCGCGGAATAGGTGGAATCTACGTTAAGGCGAGGGAAACCGCGTTAAAAACTAGTATTCGATAAGGAAGAATGTTCATTCGTTTTTTTTGTAATTGTAAAGTCACTGGATACTATAAATTTATAACGTTTTCTTTTTCTAATATTCAAACATAATGGAAAATGTTCCCAACATTAAATAATATAGTTTTTTTTTTCCAACTGACTACGTTATTGGCCTGACGGGTCTTCACAGTTTCACCGGACTACTAAGGCTAACGCTTAAGGCACTTCGGCGCTTGGCACCAAACTCAAGGGTGCCAAATTGACTGAACCTCGGTTTGGGCTGTTGCCTTCAATGCAACACTGCGGATCTGTCTAAGCTAATTATTCATATACGAGTATATAAGAGTTCGTGTGGTACATGTGTACCATCATGTGTGTCTCACGAATTCAAACATGTATTTCGTATCTGACAAATAGGCTAATCTAGACTTCAAGGTTAAGCCAATTCGAAAATAAGGGGAAAAAAATAAAACCCTCCAGCATATGTGGGGAATTAGTATACCTATGAATTAGTATAGACTAAAATACTACAAGTTTATGATGTAATGTATAAAATACTACTTGACCGAAATCCCGCCAAAACCTTAATTAACCCATTTGTAATGTTACCACACAATGAAAGTAAATGTTGAATATATATTTTTTCAAATACAGAAATAATAAGCAGCCCATTATTTTCTCCCCGAATCAAAGTCCGGAAGCACGCGCGCCTACTTGTTGACAAAGTCGTGCAAGTCCAACAAGGTCGCTCCGGCCTTTTACTAACTAACACCCGTCGAATTCACATGATTATGTTCAATTCTTTAGTAAAGAAAATTGTTCGCGCATTGTAATGCTTTAATTTCAAAATCACTACCTATATTGTATAATTCTACAAAGTTAATGGAATTTGATACGAATTTATTGTTCTTTCTTGTACAGTAATAGTATAATCGACTTTTAACTACTTCATTACTGGATGGAGATCCTCTTTCAAGAAAAACCACGATTTTATTACAACGTCAGCCCACAACTTATTTGATAATTTTAAACTCCGAGAAATCTATTCTGAATTTACCTATGACATTATGATATTTTGAGCCAACCTTTCTAAAGCGTTTCGATTGCTTGATTACATATCTAGCTAAAGCATGTGCAAAGTCTGACCGAGGGCAACACCATCACCCAATTTATTTATGCAGCAAAGCACTCGAATCTCTGTGGTCTGTTCGAAGAGTTTAGCTTTGCAATCGTATATTAGTGTTCCAGGATAACCCTTAGGACTAATAACTATTATGCTTGACCTCAGACTTGTCGTCTTCTTGAAGTCGGTTATACCTATGTATATAGGGTACAGTAAACACTTACCTCAAGTAAACTACATGCCTATTTGATACTTCATAAACTAAATAGCAAAATGTGGCCTTTTCTATATAGACTTACCCATAGGAAAATATAATTTCGTATACAAAAATAGCACAGTTTTTTTTGCGGAATACGTAATAAGGAAACTAGTTTTTATTACATTGCTTTTCTTCATTAGCAGTGAGTCTTTATAATTCGTTTCAAAATAGTAAATGTAAGCGAATTTTAAAGAAATTCTACGTTACACACTAAGGTTTCAAGCCGCGTGCATATGGGTACAATTAATTTTTAACATTCATCAGTTGACTGAAATATTACCTTTATAACTAATATGTTATTTATTAACCACTACATAAATACGTAGTAAGAATGAAATGATGAATCTTATAAACAGTAGACACGCTTTATTATCAAAATATCAAAACACAAATCAATCAATCTCATACAATACAAACTTTGAGCAACACGAGTAGAGTAATCAACAAAATGAATTCTTAAGTTCAAACATCACTTAGTATTTTTTACACAAATATAATATAGACAACTCTTAATCTAATCCTGCCTAAAACCAACTGTTCTCCTTTTTCAACCTGTGCCGATACTGGCCGTTTACCTCTAAATTCTGAAATATCTCTGACAACTTGTTCAACTTCTGGGACGGTGTTTCTGGTAAATTATCAAATTTACATGACATTTTCTCGTCCTCATTATGGCATATTTCATAAGTTTGCCTCTCTCTAAGACACAACAGCTTGCCCGTTTCGGGCATCGATGATAACTTCACCACTTGTCGAGCTGCATTTTTGAACCTCGTCTTTGGTGAATACTTCAGTCCGTCGTCATTCGGTTTCTGCTCTGAGTTACATTCTTCAAATCTTTGAATCACTTTCGGTGTATCGCTTCTCTTGACATTCGCAGCAGTTACATAGATCGGCTCAAGAACTTCATATGTATTTTCACGGAGCAACTGCTGCGGTTTCTGCAACTCGAAATTTTCCACAGAGCCCTTTCGTAAATAACCGTTTATTCTTAGCGGAGTCAGTGGTTTCATCACATTTTGTAATTTAACTGTTTGGTCTAAATCTTCCTTGTCATTAAAATTAAAGACTATGAGCTTCGTTGTAGACCTTTCGAGTTTCTGCCCGATGGCCGGTAAAGGATCGAAAGGGGATAAAGAGGGTTTGACAGCAATATCGTTATCAAGCATCCTTGATTGTGCTGTTTTATTTTTTCTCGTTTTGAACTTCCGCGGCGCGTATATAGTCGTTAACGCGCGCGTTTTACGCGGATCGAGGGGAGCGAGTGGTGCCGGTAGCATGTGGCGTGCGGAGGCGTGTGACGGCACTGGCCGACAGTGGCCGGCGGCCTTGGGAGCCGTCGTGCCCCGCCTATCGAACAGAGCACGTGCGCCGCCCGCCCTGACCGACGTCCACGTAACGGTGGTGCATCGGCGCAGAATGACACGGAATCACTTATCGCGTCACAAACATCGACAAATATTAATAATAAATGCGTTACATAGATAGACCTTTCAAATTTATATGATATGTAATTATTTCTTTGTCATAAAATTGTCAAGTGTCCTAAAATTTGATTTAAAAAAAAACAACAGAAATATTTATGATTTCATTGTACCTACTCTATAAAAACTGTATAGTAACCTTTTTTGTATGAAAGGTTCTTTGTATAACTAATTCAGTTATTTATTTAGCGTACCACAATAATAAGTTATAGTGAAGAAATTGTAATAACATCTCATATCTGTCATTGTTTTATACAATTTTTTATATTATGGAATATTTCATGTCATTTTTTATATTTAAGTACGGCATAATTATGGCGCTGTACCTAATGGGAGAAGCACAGTGAAATTAAAAAAAAACGCCAACCACCGAGACCTGTAATCTATCAGCGATTGTATACGTAAACTGTCTCTACAAGTTATGTTTGTGGTACTGATATAGTAGAACTATATACAGTACATCAGAAATATAACATAACGAACTTTATTGTTCGTACAAACATGAAGTCTACTAAAAAGGATGGCTTTGAAGCTCAGCTGTGTGTGGTTGCTTTATGGAAAGAAGAACAAGGAATTGGATTGAACATCTCGTTAAAATTTACATCATGGTACAGACAATGGAATAAACTCAGCGAGGCAATGTCTCTACATACGAGTATATGAAGCGGAGAGTGCGCCTCTGCAACCTTTCCTGATCATCTAGGATGTATTTTACAGATATATTCTAGAGAGTCGAAATTCTATGTACGGGCGAATTCTCTCTTTCCCTTAAGATCGTATATTCTCTAACTGTCGGGGCAGAGACTAGACACGATGCTTCTCCATCGCGTTCTGTCGATGGCGTCACACTTCACCTCACTCCATGTAAGTTCAATCTTAGAAAACTCTAGCGAGCATAGATCTTCTCCGAGTCTGTCTAGGTCGACCACGTATCAGCCTATCCTGGGGATACCAGTCCAAAGCCGAATTAGAGTCGTATTTATAAAATGTAATATTTGCAGTAATAACATCTAATTAATTTATAGGAATTTTGACATTCTTAACCCCAAATTTAGTTGTACTTAAGCTATTCCTACACCTGCGTGTATTGCCACAAAAATTATTTATGATTGCAATAAATGCAGGTTTGTGAAGATATTATCGTCTTGCGTTACGAATTATCAGATCGCTTGACGCTAGACGCAAATAGATAACTGGACCCCTGTACGCACATCAAAGGAATTTATCGAATGTTAATTTAGAGTTTCATTGTGACAAGTAGTACTCACAAAACTCCGTCACGCAGGTATGAGAGAAGCATTAGTGGTAATCGAAGTAGATACATTTTTGGCTTGAACAATAACTCAACGCTATGGAAGAGATAAGTCTTAACCCAGTAGTCTTTATTACAAAAAAAGAAAACGAATACAAAAAATAAAAAGAAGTACTGATTTACTTAAATTTATTCAAAATATTTTTTTCTCAAAGAAATCAGAACCGTCTTCAAAGAAAGACGAACTCAAAAGTGTAAAACAATATTTCATTCATTTAATTTTACATAACGCCTTGTCTTAATTTTCAAACAATAATTTAGAATCCAATTACAGAACCCATATTATACACTAATATCGTATCTAAAAAATGAATATCCAATAACTCCGACCAAATCGGATCAGTAGTTTTTGAGAAAATTGCTGGCATACAAATATATACACATTGTATGGGTCGAATACAAACCCCCTATTTTTAAAGGCGATTAAAAAAGGTATACCAAAGGTTGAAAGGTGAATCAAACATTACAGGAATAACTTGCTACCGATGACGTCACTGATCGTTCGGGTATCGGACAAGTGTAATGACCATTATGAACATTAAATCGATACAATGACCTTCAAAGCTTCTATTCGTCACAACGATTGTTGCTTTATGTAAATTATCTATCCTACCATGTACCTATCCTGTATTTTAAATATTGTCGTATTTGCTTTCAAAATAGAGATAACAGTAGCATAGATAACAATGTTCACATATGAATTAAGAACATACACAGAAACTGAATATCATACAATGTTTATTTACATGTTCAACATGTCCTAACAATCATTAAAACATTAAAAAAAAAAACAATAATCCATACTTCTATCACATGAACAGAGACACCATAGCGCGTGACGTCACCGGTTCCGAAACATTGTTCTGACATTAAGATTTTGGCATATCTATACCTACCGAAAGAAACTAATGTTGTTTATAAAGGTATGACGTCCTCTAACGCTATGACAGGCATGAGTGTTTTAACGAAAATATTTAATGATTATAATGAAAAAAATTATATAAGATACGTACAAATTAATATTATTTTCTAACAGTATGTATCCATATCCCTGTTTAGAGACCAAGAAAGCCGAATTACAATGTGTTGTGTGAAATTAAATTACCTGATAGAAAATTTCAATGACATTATTAAATAAACAAGTTATTCGAATTACATTGTGTTGTATAGATTTTTTTTTCCAACTGATTACACTGTTGACCTGGCAAGGCCTCTGCAGGTTCACCGGACTACTTGTATATAATTACACAACAGCCTCTAGTACATTTCAATGGCAAAATTAAATACCGTGAGAACTAACATAATATCATTGAGATAGTATATTTATTACTTAGAAAATGAAGCCTTCACTTCACAGCAAAGTCAGACGTTTAATCATAAATTCTCATCGACCAATGTCAGGGTTAAAAAACCATTCGTGGGGCATTTAATATTGATTTTATTAATAATTAATATGTCCTTCAAAGTACATTTTCAATGGATGAAATATGTTTATATTTATGCTTAGTTTCAAATAGAAATTTCTCTTATAAATAAAATGTTGGCGATGCACGTCTTCTAAACGGATTGATCGATTTTCATGATTTTTTTTATTTGTGTAATGGTTCTTAGTACAGTCGGACCTGTAAATAGAAGTTTTTTTTTTTCAATGTATGTTACTAATTTCTTTAGTTTTCTTTTAATACGATGATGTATCAGCAAAAATTCGTAAAATTATAGCCACGACCTTAAAAGAGGAATAACCAAGTGATTAGAGCTACACCAACAAGTGATTAGATCGAATTGAAGACGAGTACCAAGAAATTTTGATACACTATGACTCTGATAAGCGTATTACATAAGATATCCTTAAATAGCGTGAGATCACTTCTCAAAATAAAACTAGATGACATTTGAAACAAAAAATATAATATGGCTATGCGATTCATAATTACTTTTAGGTCACTAGTTACAAAAAAGACCAAATTGGTGTTACCGTGTCCATGACATTGACATTCGACCTTGGTATGAATGACCTTTGCGTGCTAAAGTCACTCGAGTTTTATAAGAATCGGCTTTGAGGAAATATGCCCCACTCAGTATAAATTTATGCTCAGCAGGCTTTACTTTAAAACGAAATAAGAATATATTTTTGCTTTTGTAGGACACCAATCTACGGACCCATAAAATAAAATATCAAAAGACGTATCAGTTAGGAAAATAAAAATATTTTGATTTTTAGCATAAAAACATTGTTTTTGCTGAAATACAGAAAATAAACTATCTGCAAATCTGAAGTATGTATCAATTGAAGAAATGAATAATAAAAGACTAACTAAATATATATATTTAAAAACAGTCGCTAGGTTGAAAAGAAACAAAAATATAATTTTGTTATTGCCGGGGTGCAGAGAACAATATATCTAAAGACCGTATTGAATGAGGAAAACTAATAAGAAAGATTTATTCATAAGATATTTCTTGGTTACTGGTTATTTCTTGGTTAATTACTGACTGTTTATTACAATAAATATACATAAAAGTAAATATTCAATCAAAATTTTCCGTGTTTAAATGTCTATAACAATTTTCACGACGATTAGTCGAACTACACAGAAGTTGATGTGATGCAATGCGGTCTAGTTGCGGATTATAGTAAAATTGCTAGAAGAAACGTTTCCTCCGTGAGTGACGAAACAGTGTCAAAATTTATCAATTTTCTATAATTAGTAATAATAAAATAATATTTTTAGGTACGTACAATTTTACCTAATCGAGTTTTTGTAAAAATCACCGACTGTTCGTAAGAATTTGGTTGTCATGCAAATACTGTTTGCAGGACGCATCTAGACAGATCTGACGGACAGATTAGATAGCAAATTTAAATAAAAATATGCCAAATAATTTGCTATAATATTTCATTGTTAAATTTTAAACGTAATTTCTTATTTATTATTTGAAGCATGATGGCGCCGAGGTGGCGTGTTGGGGAAATAAACCGGAGTTTTATTTGATTTAAAAATATTGTGATGGAACCATGACATGGTAAGAGAATTTTTTTAATGTCCTTCTAGTTAGTTAATTTACACCTTTAATGTGACGGTATGCTATTATAGGTGTGTTCTCATAGCTACATTAATGAGTGTCTAGGTTTAGCATGTTGCTTAGACCACATCGTCAATTAACATCCAATTAGATTAGACCACACACACACACACCGCAGAACGCACATCAATATAAAAAAACACTAGAATGGACTACACATCAGGCATAGGAAATGTAGTGAAAGGAATCGGGTACTTTTTAATTTGTAGTGTTTCGGTGTCCATTAGTGTATATATACAGAAATGGATTGCCAGATTCTGATCCCACAGCACAAATGACAGAATATTTATTATTCAATTAATACGGATTCCTTACTTTCGTTCGTCATTTGTTTAGTTGGTCGTCAGTCGAGATATATTAATTGCACTAAAATTATCAATGATTAGTTATCGCTTCCACCTATACCGAGTTAGATAAATACGTCAAAAACTACGAATTCCACGTCACATACAGCACGCGTGTTCTCTACGTAATCTCAGTTCAATGTCACGAAACTGATTTGTAGTGTAATTATTTGTTTTAAGTCATATTACAATTTCCTTACAGACGAATGTTTATATATGTATTTAATTGTTATTAAAAATTATTTGTTGATCAATGTTTAAAATGGCTTAGAGAGTAACAGTTGAAAATCGCGTCGTGATTCGACGAAATGTGTTCGAGTTATTCGCAACAATTCCGTTGATACCGAACGCCGCGCCGCACCGCGCCTTTCTGCCTGAGGTAAGAATGTTTTTTTTTTTTTATGTTACGCTATTTATTTGATGAGTGATTTTATGTAATAAACAATATTTATACTTTAATAATGATATCGATCTAATTTTATTTAATAGAAGATCACTGCAGCCAATTTTAATTTGATTCATTTAATTACCTACGTTACATAATTGTCTCTTTTACTTGTCTTGGACTTGCGTTAGTATATTAATATAATACGTAGAAAAATAATCCGTCTGTACCAACTGAGCAAATATGGTAACCAATTTATCATATACATTGTTATAAATTATAAAATTCTCTATATATAAAATATATTTGAATCCTTATTATTTTAACGTAATTTTGATTCCATTCTACATGTATAAATAAAATAGAAATGTCTATTTATTTATCCGCGCGAATCATTGAGATTGCTAAACAGATATTGAAGAAATTTGTACTAAGCAGTAGTGAAAATTAAAACATTAAATATATTAAAAAATTAAAATATTCATGAAAACACTTCGCCCCCATAATAAAATAACGCTACCATTTTACAAAGATAAAGTATCTAATTAGATAATAATTAGGTTATCCTTTAAGTTTATATCGATAATTTGTAAAATAGTACTTGAAGCCATTTTATAAAAGTCAATTTTAAATAAAATTCATATATTCTAGATTTTTATATATGTTGTAATGAATGCGAAAACCCCAAACTAGTTAACATTAATCTTCTACAAAATATAATGATTGCATTAGAGATGAATATTCTATACCATGCAAAAATAATAATCACCACGATATGCCTTTTAGTACAGTTACAGTTGTAATAAACGTGTGGAAATAGCATAGCCATCAAGTTACTACTCGGATATAGTAACAGGTAACTTTAACAGTGAATATACAGTGGTATAGTTATTCTAGAAGCTTCGATATGCGAAACCCCGAAATATTATGTGACAATATACAATATTTTACTTACAAAAATTAATCTAGCAATCGAGCAGAACAAATATTGATTTAATCTCATTTTGCGTAGTTATCACAAGAAATTTATCATTCTTGTGTTATATATCATTTATAAGCGATAACAGTAACGTAAGTAGTCTAAAATGTATGTGGAAAGGTGTTATAAGTCCACATTAAATAAGCTATGAAAAAACAATCAGCTTTTCACATCAAAACAGTGTCAACCTAAGTAGTGTGAGAACAATTTTTATTTTCTGCTAGTCCTCAAAAGTAACACATTATTTTTTTTATTTTGGTTAATGGCCATTATAGAGAATTTCACAATTATGCCAGTGCCATAAGACGACTTAGCGATAAAGGGAAAGTAAAAGTAAGACAACTGTTTATTATAGATTATAACACACTAGTAATTAAATAGACTATTTTGAAACGGATGATTTCAAAAAATTTTAAAAGAATAATTTTATTGTAATTTTATAAGGATTAAAGCAGAAAAATATTCGTATAGATTCTAATTAAAGACACATAAGCATAAATTTAGCGAAAGTTACAATTGTAAAAATGTCTATGGAATCTTATAATAATTATATTATGCAGCAAATAAAACGAACTCCAAAAAATTTACTCTGAAAATATTCATCAAAAGATCCTTGATCATAGTTAGGTACTTACCTTGTTTTAGATTGTCATAAACCTATCAATATCGTAATGGCAGGGGGGCCCATCTCCCCATTGCACTGGTTGACGAGGGGAGGCAGCTAGTTGTGTATCCAGCTTGCCTCCCTATAAAGACGACGCCCGGCAAACACCTTTCGCTGGGCTGACTGCTGGGGCGGTATGGTGATAGTACTGCACGATCCCTTGCTACCATTGCGGCGACTGGTACACCGTTTAAAAAAAAATATATGTTGTAGTTACCATCAGGTATAATAATGTGACCTTGCTATTACTGTAGAAAAGGTATATATTACTTTTCATAATGAATATATTGAAAACCACGCAGGAAAACTAATACAGTATATTATATAAAGTATAGTACAAAAAAAAATTTAACTAATTACCATTCGAGTAGCTCACTCAGCCACGTTCAGTCAATCTCGTAAAAACAACATTTCATTCCTCACTTGTTTATTTTTCCATTACTGAGCTATTAATTTTAGAAATAAGATGGACTTCATCATTGGCGGTCTGGCGGGTGCGGGTGCCACTATAATCACCAACCCGATGGACGTAGTTAAAACTAGGCTGCAGCTCCAAGGCGAACTGCGAAGTCGCGTTGAGCAAACAACCAGATACAGAGGAATTTTCCACGCCTTGTATGTCATAGCGAAGACCGATGGCGCATTCGCATTGCAGAAGGGTCTAGCACCGGCCATGGTATTTGGTTTCACAATGAATTCCGTAAGGTTTGTCTGAAAATTCATACTTGTTATTCAATTGTCACTTACATCATGAAACGATGATGGCTAAATGGTTAACGTGTTCGAATACCACGTCGATAGACGTAGCTTCGAATGTCTGCTAATGAGCCGGATCTTACGGTGAAAGAAAACATCGTGCTGAAACCACAGTATGGTGAACTCTTTATAAACAAGCCTGACTAACCACTACCCACAAGTTGAAAATCTGTCGCCAAGCAGCTATGGGTGTGTTCCGGCAGTTGCATTAAACAGTTTTTCCTTTTAGATTTAGCGAATTTACTATCTTGGACCACATCAAAGTTTAATATCAGTTGGGATCATGATCAAACGCTATAAAGTATAAAACTTATTATATAATCCAGATTAGGATCGTACCACGTAGCAGAAGCTCAGGGTTGGACTAAAACCAAAGACGGTGAAATTAGCGTTAACAAAGCTATAATCTGGGCGGGCGCCAGCGGTGTTATAAGCGGGGTTGCTGCAAATCCTCCCTCCGTCGTAAAGACCAGAATACAGGCAGCAGCCCACCCAAGCATAGCTGTTGGGAGACAATACGATTATAAAGGTTAGATATTGTTCAGTATTTCTATTCATTCAGATGAGCGGATAGTAAGTACCTTCAACCTAACGTGGATAATGGTAAATAAAACATAGTAGTTTCGAAAACTGCAAAAATCAAAGTAATCGAATACCCTCGAGAATTGAAATAACCATTTATTTCTTTGCTGAGCAGATATCTCTTCGATTACCACTGTAAGGTATATAAACATTCCTTTTTCATTTAGTATAATGTGTTTCATTATAACTATTAAAGTCCATTCACTCTTTGAACTGCCTTTTGTTGGACTTAAATTGGCAAAGCGATGAAGAATTGAAGCGATGATGGCTCAGTTGGTAGTGTGTTCGGACACAGCGTCGATGGACGTAGGTTCGAATCCTAGCCAGTTGCTCAGTTAGTCGGAGCTTTCTCTGAATGAAAATATCGTGATGAAACCATAGCATGGTCGTAGAGCTTTTTTTAAATCCGCCTGGCTAGCTATCACCTTCAAGTTGAAAATCTGTCGTCATGCACCTATTGGTGTGTTCCGGCAGCTGCACTTGAGAGCCAATCTCCCTCTAGGCTTAACGTGACTATCACCTTAGACCACATCATTATTTAACATCAGGTGAGGATGTGGTCAAGCGCTAACCTACAAAGTATAAAAAATCTGATCATATTAATTTTGCTAATACTCAGTAAACTGGTAATCATACTAATTTCTTGGGAAGAATATGACTTTTATAGAATTGCAATTTATTACAAAATTGATTATTGTCTAATATTGAATTTACAGATAAATGTGCATATGGAAGAGAAATGAGTATTAGTAGTTTCAATCTAAGATATATATAAATATATATATATGATCAGCGTATAGTGTTAACCTCTTACTTTCAGGAATGCTCGACGGTTGTGCCACGATCTATAGAACTGAGGGTATGCGAGGATTCTTCGCAGGCGTTACAGCCACATGCACTAGATTATCTATTGGTAGCGCAGCACAACTCACCACTTTTTCTACGTAAGATACTTCTAGATATATAAAAATATACCAATGCTATGTAGAGTTCTACTCCCCTATGGCATCCAGATATTGCACCACACGGGCTACATAAGGTATTGCAGGCCTCCACGATAAAACTTACGGATGAACACATATATATACTTTAAATCTGATACTGCTCGTCGTCAAGATAAAAAAAGTTTATAATGTATATGTATAATCAACGAGAATATACTGAGCTGCCAGCTATTTGCAATGAATGCTTTTCGCACGGACAATTATTATCAGGTAAACGTGGTTTGTCGTGGTGGTCGAATGGTTTGACCGGTGGAGTATCAATCCAATCACCGCAGTTTCGAACCCCGGCATGTACCAACGAGTTTTTAGCAATTCGTATACATTTACTAATTTAAATTATCGGTTGACGATGAACGAAATATCATATGGAAACTTGAACCCGCGAAATATTCTTGTAGTACCACCCTATCTGGGATAATATAGAATTGTGAATTTCTCAGAATTGTAAATGGCCAATACGTCGTGGGCTTGCGTGGTGATTATGGCTATGCCTTCTTCTAAGAAGAAGCCTATAGCTGTAAAGTGGGTATTTTACAGACTGATGATGATGATATAACGTATTGAGGAACTGGAACGAAGCATAATACTAATTTATTCATAATTTCAGCACCAAAGAAGCACTTCTTGCACACGGTGTTTGTACCAATTCGCAACTGGGCCTAGCGTTTTGCGCGAGTGCACTAAGCGGTATCTCCGTGGCATTAGTCATATGCCCGTTGGACGTCACCACCATACGCCTATACAACCAGGGTAACTGTCTTGTCGAATATTCAGAACAAAAGCGGAGCTGCGTGCACGTGGCTTCTGCGAGAATTCGCCAGTCATGCTCGCGTTCGTCTCGAGTTTATTCTGCAGCGTATTAGGAATTTTAATCGAAACGCCACTGGATTTAGTTAATACACGCCTTTACAATCAGGGTAACAATGTTACTTGACAATCGATTTCACTAACCGTGGCTGGGTCGTGATTGGATGTATAAATGTTTTTCTTACTAATTCAGCTGTAAAAATACACTTGTGTGGTGTTATTTGATATGAAACTCTAACAACTGTACTTACTACGTTGTATTATTTATATACATCTTTACAATTAAGTTAATTGGGTTATGGAGTGGGTTATTTGTTTTAATTATGTTACTAACAAGTTTTATTATTATAGCTTCTTCTACTTTGGTGTATATTACGACAAAGCTATTGAAATGGGAATAATATAGAGTTTTAGATATTTTTTGCAATATACTACAAGTAAAATCTTGTAAAACAATTGTTGTTTAACTATAGTGTAAATAAAAGCCGTTTATAAAATTAAGGATGCATAAATGGGATCAAACTAATAAAGAATTTTAGGGCAAAAAATTACTAGGAGTCTGATTTTATTTACTATTATATATATCATCGTTTCTCAACCTAAAGGGTAACGTTTAGGAATATGAGGGGAATAAATGTTTTTAAGAAGATACCCTAAGAAAATCCTTATTAAAGCATTTTCAATTAATATGCAAATGTTATAAAACGTAATACAAAGAATGTTTAGTGACAGGCAAGTATAAAGAGTTTACAGATTGTTTAAAAAAAAACAGGGTGTGTCGTAAAGACACACGATGGAAGTGAAGCTTGAAACTTTTGTATTACACAGAAAAGTTTTAATTAAAAAAAGATAACAAAAAGCCGACGTACTAGCCGCGCCCCATCTTACTTAACTTTGGTGCTCGGACGAGAACCGGTGTTGCAACACTCTACCGGACAGTGTTTATCCCCACCATTTTTCGTCACACAAAACGATTACCGAACAGATTTTCAAAGCCCTCTTATAAGAAGTTTCACTTCAATAAAATTTCCTCAAAAGTCACGGCACTGAACAAGTACGATAATTATTACTAAACAAAAATAGAACTTACCTGTAAAATCTCTTTTTGATTCATATGCGTAATATTTCAATACTATGTAGGCTTGTTATATAGCATATTCATTTATACAATTAAGATTAATTTAAGAGCATTTCATAAAAATCCATGAAACAGATTAAGCTACTGTGTCAAAGAAATGAACCACCCTCGTTTTGTGCAGTCGTCGTAAGAAGGTTTTATTTGTCGCCGTGCAAAAACTGTAATAAACGTATAATTGGCGTTACTTTTTCTTATTAAACTTTTCGGCTGAGTAGTGGAATAATAGGTTGAGAAGCGATAATCACTAGGTACATATTATAAAATAAAGTCGTTCGCTACGCCTGTCTGTCTGTCTGTATATCTGTATGTTCGCGGTAAACTCAAAAACTACTGAAAGGATTGTAATGCAGTCTTCACCAATAGATACAGTAATACATGAGCAAGGTTTAGGTATATAATTTGTCACGGATTTGTGTACATTGGTTGAAATATAACGATAATTGTTGAAAGAATTGAAATAAAAACAAGCCGCCTTCCCAGGCTCCCGCTTTCGTCGAAAACGCTGCCAACTGAATCCCTTTGAGATATAACAAAACAATTGAGATAATAAACGACGCAGACGAAGTCGCGGGAATCAGCTAGTATTTCATAAAGTTGCTTAATACTTGTGCCTGAAACTTTTATACGTGTATACGAAATTATGACTTCAAATAGAAGTCATATAATTCACTACCACATCATCAATGTTTCAGGTTCTGCAGTTAAAGGCAGTCTTCTTTACACAGGGGTACTAGACTGTCTCACGAAAATATACCGAACAGAGGGTCTATACGGCTTGTACAAAGGAATCGGGCCTTTGTATTTAAGGCTAGCTCCACACACAACACTTTCATTGGTCATATGGGATATGTTAAATCATTTATTGTTACATAAAAGTAACTGAATTTGACTATTTGTTTTATTAACTACATACATTAAACTCTTCATTAAACTTAGTTACCCAAATGTTAAACGTAACGTTTTGCCTAAAATAAAAACAGAGATAAAAGATTTACTTATTAATTTCGCAAATAAAATAGAATCTAATGTGCTACCCTATACTTTTGAGAACAGGCATCATCATCATAATTGGCTTGTAAAAGACCCACTGCAGGATCATAGGCCTCTTCCCAAAATAAGGTATGGGCATAATCACCATGCCAGGCGATGACATATTGACGATTTCAAACTTCGAGCGTTTCACAGTTCTCTTTTTATGCTGACGTTACTCGCGGGTACTCGCGTCCTTAAAAAGTGTACCTCTTATTCCGCTGCACGTACTCCCCGATTGGTGATAAAGATTAACAAATTTTTGGCCGCTGCACTGTTCCACATAAGTTGAACCTCGCAGCGACAAATACAGTTATCAGTCAATCGACGATAATAAAAAATGGATATACTATTCATACCACACCATTAAAAAAATCCCATATACGGTGGTACTATAGGAACATTTCTCAAGTTCACGTTACCTTACGATGTTTTTATTCACTGTCAGCCCAGTGTTAGCAATATAAATTACTAAATGTACTCTAATTCTGAAAAATTCATTGGTACATGCCAGGGTTTTAACAGTTTCTCAGTACTATAGCGTTACTCATTCGATTAAACTTGATAATTACTATTTGATTGATAAAAGCGTTATACGAAAATCCCTCATTAAAAATTAGGGTGGACGTTACTTCTCACTGCCAGTCGGAACTGTTTGATCGTTGTCACGTCTTACTACAACAGAAAACTTTAGTGAAACAACAAAAAGTAATATAATAGATAAAAGTAAATAAGGAGTGTTATAAAGAAGACACACGACATAAGTGAAACATTTGTATTGCAAGAAAACATTTTAATTAAAAAAATACAACAAAAAGTCAACGTCACGCTGTGTTCCCAGGCGATTACCCATCCCAGTACTTGGATGGGTGACCGCACCCAACGATCAGACGAGAACCGAGGTTTTCAACACTCTACCTGGTACAGTGTTTCCCTCACCACCTTCCGTCACACAAAAAGGTTACCGATCATAATTTCAAAGCCAACCCATACAAAGATATACTTAAAGAAGAAGAAGATATTTTTTGTCTGTCTCTCTGTCACTTTGATCCGGTTAATCTCCGTAGCGGTTGGACCGAATTTGACAGGACTTTTTTGGCAGATAGCTTATGTTATACCTAAGGAATAACTTACTACTTTTATTTTAGAAATAATAAAATAAAAGTATATACAGAATATAATAAGCTGAAAACGTAATACCCAAACCGAATGCGCTTAATTACACAGAACAAAAATATTTTTCTAAATATCACGCAATTGATGTGCGGTTAACCGTGGGTAACAGCTACTATATAAAAATAATGTTATATATTACAACATGCATATTCCAGTCTACTAATTTGTGTAAATAAACTCGTCGCAACACACACTATAGTGAATTCTGCGAACACGTTCGAATATTATGAAAGTTTAATCAGAATCGCCAGTCGTCGACAGGCCTTACACTGAGATACACTATTACATCATCCGCTCATTATTACTTCCGTGATACACGAACGCGTCACAAACTACAATTTTCGCGTCACAACACACGCGCTCTGTACCGTAGTTATCTTAGTTCAATGTCACGAGACAGACTCGCCGTGCAATTATTTGTTTAAATGTATTTTATCTTTCATGCAGTCGAGTGTCAAAACAAGCTATTTAAACACTTCAGTAAGGACATTTTCTTTTAAAAGTTTATTGAATTGTGTTCTAAGTGTATTTTACAATCGGTAGGTAATCATAGGTACGGTGATATGAAAAAACTGTGTTGTTATTAGCGAATTATCGCGTGATCACTCCGACTGCGTTTTATTCAAGGTATGTTTATTTATTATTTACCTGTTTCAACGGTCATTAATTCATTGATCATGTATTATGACGTTTGCTTAGTCAATCCATACAAGAATATCACTATCGTTCACATATTGTAACTATCTCGAAGGTCATTGAGGCACTGTCATTTTTCGTTGAATGAATTCTCAACCAAATATTTTGTTGTTCTATATTACTGTAACATTTAAATTAATTGTTGTGTTTTTTTCAATATAAAAAGTATAATACCTTTCAATATGTTTCTGTTCAATGTTTCTGAATATTTAAAAGACATTTCTTATTTTTACCAAACTCTACATTTAAATACATATATTGGAAATGAATATAAATGTACACAACTAAATAATATAGATTACTTTGAAACGTGTACATTTAACAAGCAATTCACCTCTATCATACATTAAATCCCTGTCAGGGTTAACAGATTAACAGACAAGATGTAATAGTGACGTGTCCCGCCGAAGCTCGGGATTGCCCCTAATAACGTTTTACTTGTGTAAAGTACAAATGCTATTAGAATTATTGTATAAATTGTTTGTTGGACTGAAATATTATTATTTATTAGAATACATTTTCGTAGACATTCTGATCAGCTAAAGTATTAAAAACAATATTATACTTTAAAATTCCAGGAATGGATGTTTCGTGGACGAATGGATAAGTTGCCCGACCTTTCTTGTTACATATTATTTCTGAAATACATTTTTGTTTTAGTTATTACAAAACAAAGAAATCGTATGCATATGTTAGGATCTCGCAACCCGGTAACGTCGGAAGCCCCAGGTATTTTGCCCGGCCTTGCATTCTCTTGTCGCGTCGCTGGATTGAAGCTTCCTTTATATTCAATAAAGATCTCAAGAATGTTTTAGTGCATACAAACGCAGAAAAACTAAAAACAATAATGTATTTGGAATCTATCAAGCCATATTAATCTCTCTTGACGAAACCATGTCATGATACTATCTTTTTGACGTGATAACGTCTTATAAATCTATGAAAGCCGGTCGCACACACGAAAAAGCATGACTCATTGTCACGTTCCATCTGAGCCGCGCGTGCAAGCGAGAGCGCGGAACAAGCGATAGAGAAGCGCGATCGGCCTAAGCGTTCGGCCTGTGACGCATCACAACCTACACTACACGTTTACTGTTTTGTCAACTGTTCATAAAGCGAAGTGAAAAGTTTATGTGGTTTTTATTGTTTATTACAACAACAATTGCAGCAAAGAGTATGCAATTTTTCATCAATGTTTTCTTATAACGTTATCACGTAAAATTATCATCCGTAGAGCGACTTTACAGACAACCAACTTTTTTTTAATTATACTGAAACTAGAATTTTTTAACAATAAAATAATTTTAGTTTTACTATGTTACTATGTATTTTAAATATGTTATTACGACGTACAATAGATAACGCTAAAGTATATAGATTAGATGGTTGTAAAGTTGTCAACCATAATACAACTTTGATGACTTCCAAGATAATAGCTTGGTTTAAAAATCATTTTAAAGCCTGAGGACTTAATTGCAATATAATACACAGCTTACAAGAAAAATGAGATAGCGGAATTCTTTTTAATATATGTGTCATTAAATTCCAGATAAATTAAACCAATATGTGTATCTGTTGCGTGACGTCTTAACCCGAATATACAAATAGTATTAAGAAATAAATATCTAATAAATATTTGACAAATTTAAAAATATAAATAAATGGTTTTGTAAAAGACCTATTTCTAATATAAAATATTCTAGTGTAAAACTATATCTTGTAGGTAAATTAATACCGTTGATTTTCGTACACCGATGTAGTCGCTGCGCTTAGAAAACTTGGCTACTTTTTCTTTTAACACAATCCTCAAATTTACAATTATCTGAATGAAATATACCGACTTCAGATATTATTACAATATCGCTTTCATCACTAAACAAATCCATTACTTTTTATTATAATAGAAATTTAAGAGTACTTCAATAACAGATTTCCTCCAAAATCTGGCGATAAACAAAATTATAACAAAAGATAAAACTGATGAACAACTAACAGTAGTTAACTGTACGACTGGAATTGAAACGCTTTCCTTTTTTCCTACATGAACTTATATAACTAGGGTAACCGATAGTCCCTCTATTTAAGTGTGACGAAAATTGGTCGGGGTAAACACGGTGTCAAGTAGAGTGTTAAAAAACGTTGGCCGTGGTCAGTTCTTGGATGGGTGACCGCCATGGAAAACCGCGTGACGTTGGCTTTTTGTACTTTTTATGAAAAAGTTTTCACTTCTTCGTGTGGTCATAGGCATACGTACACTTTTTTATCTACTTGTGATCTGTGTTTATTAAAACAAGTAAACAAGCCGATAGATACCACTAGTAATTATTTTAACTGACACTTATAGATAGATAGATTATTAGAACTGGTTGTAAGTGCATAAAACGATACGAAAGGTAAACGATATCTAAGAGAAACAATTGAATGTAAAAATATCTTTCAAAAGTAGTATAAGATATTTTGTATGAAACTTTGTTTGCATTTAAACACGTTTTGTACGTATATAGACTCGGTTTCTTATCGGTACTGAAAAATTAGTTATATTTATTTGTCAGTTTTTACAGACACGATAGCTATACAATGAAACGTGTACGTAAAATCGATCTGTTCCAATAACTGGAACGATTTGCTGAAAACAGCATTCTGGATTTTACGTAACTTCAGATACGTCGTAGCTTAACATCAATGACCAACAATAGAATAGAATTGAAATAACGTTTAAAGAAATAAGGAGTACAATATCGACCAGCCCAATATATACATATTTTAAACTAGCAAAGCGATTGCAGGAATAGTAGGTGAATATCGGTTTTAAGACTATGATTTTGTACCATAATTGATGTAAGCCAAAACATGCACCGTTTTCTAATACTCGTATCAATATTTTGGTATAACGCAACAGAGGCAGCTTTATCACTAGTTTCTAAGTCTTAATTATTGAATAGTACATAATCTGCATTTTTCATTTGGAAACGGACACTTATCCTATTGCAAAATATGTAATTAAGAGTCTGGGTTTCAACAACGATATATTATTTTAGATTAAATATGGACTTTATTATTGGCGGCCTGGCGGGTGCGGGCGCCACTATTATCACCAACCCGATGGACGTCGTTAAAACTAGGCTGCAGCTCCAAGGCGAACTGCGGAGTCGAAGTGAACAGACTACCAGATATAGAGGCATCTTCCATGCTTTGTATGTCATAGCAAGGACCGATGGAGCACTAGCATTGCAGAAGGGGCTAGCCCCAGCTGTGGTTTTGGGATTCACAATGAATTCTGTAAGGTTCGTCTAATATTATAACTGCTTATATTTTACACTACTGGTCTCTCGAAGTTTCGTTCATATTGGTTACGACATGGCAATTAATAATGCTGTGTTGTGGTTTTATTACGATGTTTTCCTTTACCCATAACCTTTCAATCATAGGATTAGAAATGATGTCAATAGATGCCGTGTCGGAACAGGCAACCTCTTGGTCATCATCGCTTCAAACCGTCAATCTCAGTTCAATATACAATGCAAATATCCTCACTATTGCTATTGCTTCACATGTTAATTGACAGGATTAAAGGATCGCTGATAATTTAGAATATCAAGTAGTATAAATCAGCTCACATTTGCAGCTAATTAAGATTACTAATTTGGATTTGTTTCTAAAGCTAACGGTTAAAGTAAGTAAGAAGTAAGTGAAGGAAAACATCATGAAATTAGGACATACTTAAACATATAGAAGAATAAATTCATCTGTGTTTGAAATAGTAAGCAAATAAAGATATGGCATTGTATTAAGAACCCTTCAAACAAGGAAAGACATCTTTGTCAAGACCTACAATGTACATGTATATTCTAGATTAGGAACATATCACATAGCTGAAGTACAGGGTTGGACTAAGAACAAAAATGGTGATATCAGCATCAATAAGGCGATATTTTGGGCGAGCGCCAGTGGTGTTATAAGTGGAATCGCTGCGAACCCTACCTCCGTATTAAAAACTAGGATACAGGCAGCCGCTCACCCAAGTATTGCAGTCGGAAGACAGTACGAATACAAAGGTTTGATAATTGATTTATTCTGTTTTAATTATGAGTTCACAGTGGAGAATCCAAGAGCTTTACAAGGTTTTTGATTAGAAGAAAAGAGATAAATTAATAATATGCATGTTATAAAAGTTACTTGATTTTTTAACGTATTCTGACTTGGTAGCAATGCAATGTGAATAGGAACCGCCTTTCCTAGCTCGATCATTTCCCATAAATTACTAGACTTGCCATTCTCTTTCAAATGTGTTTTCAAAATATGAACACTTATAATTTCGCAACCACCATGCCTCATATAATACTTAAGTATTTGCGCTGCGTGGCAGTCGAATCATCCAGCCATAAACAAAATGTATAGGTCCTCTAGGTCCTATAGGACTGTAAAACCACTCTACGTTAAACCCCTTGTTACCCGCGAAACCCACAGGCATTAGTAACGAGAGAATGTAAAGTGCACGAACAGAATTAATTTAATTGATTACTAGCTGATGCACGCGACTTCGCCTGCGGTGTTTATCTTAACAATGTTTTTTATGTGCAAAGGAAACATATGAAAGTATAAGAAAGTAAAAATATAGTTTACTTTAGTTATAAATTTTTTATGTAAACAATATTATCCATTTTCTACTTTATTTTTTCGCTCCTGAGCATCCTCAACACACCGCTCGCCCTACTTTAGACATTGCTAAACGCGTAGTTCTTACATTCTATATTATATTAAGATACCGTATATTTTTTAGATTATAATCAAGAGTCTAAAAAATGAAACAAAAAATTTGAACGATCTCTATCCTGTAGATTTTGCCTGATGCGCGCACAACAGCCAACCTCTATAATTTTATTGATATATAGAAGAAATGAGATATACTACAAAATACCCAGCTTATTAAATGAGACATAAATGTATATACTTACCTACTTTTCTCTCGTACTTTGCTCGCATCGTCATTCGACTTACAATATCTTTTGATGGGTTAATTAATTTTATTGAAACAAAAACTAAATGTTACGCGAGGATATACTTTATAATTATTATGATGACAGTTTATCATAAGTATAAACTTTAGCAGTTATGCGTGCACAAACAAACAAACAGACAGACATATAGATAGACAATCATTTCTATAAATTATTGCAATGTTAAATACATTACCTATTTTTGGTCACTTGCAATCATTTTTACACAAAAGTTTGAAAAGTATAAACACGTAAAATGTAGAATCTTATTATATGTATAGCATAGATATTGCAATATTTTATAAATTATTTAGTACTCTTGTCACACGTAGTAGTACGTCACGGCTAGTAATAATTTACGTCAACAACGATTTAGTTTATTTCCTTGATTTTTTATCTTACTCATTTCAGGGATGTTTGACGGATGTGCAACTATCTATAAAACTGAGGGCATTAAAGGATTTTTCGCCGGCGTCACAGCAACATGCACGAGATTAGCTATAGGTAGCGCTGCTCAGCTCACCACTTTTTCTGCGTAAGATATTTGTATTCAAAAATGGTATTTAAGAGTACCTACTACTTATGAATAGTCACTTATTATTTTATGAAATTCAAATACTATTCCATTCAAGTGTATTGTATATTAATTACAGGATAAATTAAATAAATGGAGAAAATGTAAATAGTAGATACATAAATGTATATACTATTTTTGATATGATTTGAATCTTTTTTAGACTTGCGGTATATAATTGATACCTCTGCTCTATTTGTATATCACATAATCGCAATTGTAACTTTCTTGATGAGAGAGGCAATTGGTTAGGAACAAGCTACATAGTTATTTAATATTTTCAGCACTAAAGAAGCACTTCTGGCCAACGGCGTTTGCATGAATTCACCATTTGGCTTAGCATTCTGCGCGAGTGCATTAAGCGGTGTTGCCGTGGCTTTAATGATATGCCCAATTGACGTCACGACTGTTCGCCTTTACAACCAGGGTAATTGTCTTTTGGAATATTCCAGAATGAAAGGAGAACTGCGTGCGCGTGGCTTCTACGAGAATTCGCCCGTCACGCTCGCGTTCATCGCGAGCTTGTTCTCCAGTGTGTTGTGTGTGATTGTTGAAACGCCGCTGGACGTAGTCAATAAGATATTTGTATTCAAATGTATAAGTACCTAATACTTATTAATAGTCACTTATTATTCTATGAAATTCAAATACCATTCCATTCAAGTGTATTGTATATTAATTACAGGATAAAATAAATAAATGGAGAAAATGTAAATGGATGACATAAATGTATATACTATTTTATATACAGAAAAGAAAAGAGGGTGTTTACGGCTTGTACAAAGGAATCGGACCTTTGTATTTAAGGATAGCGCCACACACAACGCTTTCGTTAGTCATATGGGATATGTTAAATAATTTATTGCTGCATAAAAATAGTTCAATATAGAAACTCGTATTACTGTTTATTCCAGCACCTCATCAGCGATGCCAGTTTCCCCTTTTTTTCCAATGTATTCTTTTTTAATAACATTAAAATAGTGAAAGATGGCAAGGTTTAACCTGGAGAGGTATTAACTACTCAACATCATTTGTTAGTGTTAGATTAAAAAATAAAATTACAACTGGACGGAAGTAAGTCCAGACCCTCAACCGGAATTAAATGGTGTTTGTTAGAAAAAGATGAATATGAGAATGAATTTAGGACAAAAGTTGTTAACAAAATGATAGAAATGAAAGATATGGAATCGAAAACAGTAAATGAATGTAGGAATGAAATGGCGACATTTATAAAAAACATGCCAAGGAATGTCTTTGTCGAAACGAAAAGATGAGGAAACATAGATAACGATACTTGGTGGTTGAAAATAAGAGAAAGAAGTATATGGAATGTAAGAGAAATGCAAAAATAGCGGTTAATATCTAGAGCATAAGTATAAAACGATTTGTACCAATTACTGGAGAGCTCACAAACACAAAAATATTTGTATCTATTAGCAAACGCAAGAGAAAAGAATACAGGGGATATTATACACGGTAAAAGACGGTGGAGGATAAATTTTGACGAATGATGAGGAATATAAAGAGTCGCGAAAGGGATATTTTGAAAAACTGATGAATGAAAAAATGATTGGTTCAGAGAGCTAGACGCTAAAGCTACATTTAAAAATTAGTAAGGTGAAAACTGAACATTTGTTCTGTGACTTCGGGGGTCTATCCAGTTTTTGACATATTACCTTAAACGGTGTATTCTTACCAGCCTACTCCAATTTTCGGTACCTCGACTCATTGATCCAATACGATGGTGGAATAGGGAGGAATAGGGAAGACGTGAGGAATAGGATAAATGAATTGGGGAAAGGTGTCTGGAATCGTTTGTGACCCACTAATGCCATTGAAACTCAAGGGGAAGGTGTATAAAACTATAATAAGACCAGCCATGTTAATTGGATCCGAGTGCTGGGAAAGAGACGAATGAGAAAAGATTATATGTGGCAGAAATGCAAATGTTAAGATGGATGTGTGGTGTAACAAGAATGGATAAGGTTAATAATAAGTATATCAGAGGAAGTTAGAAAATAGCACCAGTGACAGAGAAGTTGAGGAGTAATAGGTTAGCATGGTACGGGCATATTATGAGAAGAGATGAAAGTCATGTAACAAGAAAAGTTTTGAGTTTGAAAGTGGACGGATATAGGAGTGCAGGAAGACCGAAAAAGGTGTGAATGGATTCAGTGAAAAATGATATGTGTATAAAAAATGTGATTACTGAGATGACATCTGACAGGGGAGAGTGGAAAAGGATAACATGTTGTGCCGAGTAAGTAGAGACTTAGGTGGTATAAAGGTAAGTTGATAATGATGATGATGACTGTGATTTTTGGAGTCCATGAGTTATATACTTTCTAATTAGATACCGCAAAAGCAACACTGCTAACTAGCCCGTTATTTCGTTAATTTCCAAGCACATACCAAAATTTATTCAATCTTTATGTATACAAAAATAAATTGCTGTTCGTTTGTCTCGGTAAAACTCAAGAATAGCTGGACCGATTTGGCTAATTTTGATCTTGAAATGTTTGTGGTAATTTAGGGAAGGTTTAAACGGTGAGAAACATAAATAATAAGTTAAGGAAAATACAATTTAATTTTCAAATACAGAATGTTCCTATCTATGAAACATTTGATGTCTTTTGTCATTTTAGAAATCAAAAATTGTCACTCGGTTGTCAAAAATTTATGTGTGTTCAGAAATTTGACTTTTTCATAGCTGTAGTATGAGATTCAATCTCTTTAGTCTGTTTTGTTGGAATACAAACTAGTTCTGTTTCAGAAATTTAAATAGTACATGACAAAGCTTTAAATTGATTAGGTGCGTAACTGTGTTGCGTTTATAATGTAAATAACAGTTTTGTGTTAAGTTTTGACCACATTTACACAAATATGTGCAAGTGATACGAAGTTCACCGGATCATCTAGTACCTATATAATAATAATAAGAGCCTATCACTACGTCCACGTAAAACACACATACACTATTATAGTAATACTATACACTAGTATGCTAATAATATATACACTAATATCCATTTTTATGTACACAGACCTGAAGCCGCGACTCATAGCACATTTACTATTATTTGTTGTAATAAGATTCATCAACTTTAACAATAAAGACAGATAATCGCGATAGTCTAGAAGGTTTGACCGGTAGAATGTCAACTCGATGTCTGCAGGTCCGAACTCTGGCATGTACCAAACGAAATTTTTCGAATTTCACGTATATCTACTTATTAGCTTAAATTACTAATACTATCGACTGACGGTGACGGAAAACACCGTGAGGAATCTTGAACCTGAGAAATGTTCTTTTAGTGCCACCGCACGTGAGAAAAATATAGAACTGTGGATTTCTCGTAGCTTGAAATCGCTAATACTTCGTGGGTTGTCGTGACGATTACGCTCATACCTTCCATCGCCCATGGTCCTGCAGTGAGTCTCTTACAGTCTGATGTGATGATTAATAGAGATAAAGCAACAAACGTATTTTCCTAACGATTGATTGAACACTACAACGCCATCTACTGGCGAATGATAACAATTTCCTCTATGAAACACGTTGCCAACTTTCTTGGTGATTGACGAAACGGTTTACTTGTTTACCAATATCATGAATATATATGTACGAACATCCATGGTGGATGGGTTTAATTTTTTATCCCTCATTTTTCCAACTTGGTTTGTTTAGTTAAACCGAGTGGACAGATACAAAATACATGTTTGAGTTCGTGAGGCACCCATGCTGGTACATATGTGTGCCTTACTAATTCTTATATGTATGATTAGCTTAGCAAGTTAGTTTAGTAATATTCGCCTTGGTGCCATCCTTGGCTTTGTTTCCAAGCGGTTGAGCGCCATAAACGCTCGCCCCAATAGTCCAGTGAAGCTGTGAAGGTCCATCAGACCAACAGCAATTGACAGTTCGAAAAAAAAAATTAAAACATCAATTTCAAAATTTGTGTGAAGAAATTAACAGGTAATATTTCATACTATTGACATCAACCAAACATATAATCAAAAACCAACAACACTTTTTATATGCAGAAGATTCGTACGTTTGCAATTATTCCCATAATCATACAATAATGTCTACGACACTCCAGTAGTAGATTTATGAAACTTTAGCAATGGGAGGTGAAAACCGGATCTCCCAGTCATTTTCAAGTGAACTGCATTCAGAGCTTATTTCTTCGTCATCATAAGAACAACTGTTAACAATATCCACAGCTTTTCCTTCCGGACTTGTACATTCGGGGTTGTTGGGTATTATTCCAATTGCCTGTTTGTACGCTTTTAAACAGATCTCCTCACAAACATCAGGATGATAAGGATCCGACCATACTTCTCTTAGAGCCTCTCTTATAAACCGTGTCGTCTGCCTTTCCCTCTTTTGAATTCTATCGACGTTGTCCTCTCTCGTAATTGTATACACGAACGGAGTCAGTTCACGATTTTCCAACTCTGATGCGACTCGCATTTCGATGCGGTATTCACCATTTTTTTTACTAACGGTTAGAGTAGGTTTATCTTCGACTTGCTTCTTTTGCTTTTTGACCAGTTTTATCTCTTCAGCTGGCCTCTGATTTTGTTTCACTTTTTTCAATATTCTCAGAAGACGTTTGGATATAGCTCCTGGCTTCCAACCGCATGGCACCTGAATATCAAATTACATTATTGAGTTAGAATATTATTCATATGTATCTATATATATAAATAAAATGATAGAGGTCTTCCGTGGTGCGCGCATCACGAAGAACTACAGAACAGATTTCGTTCAATTCTTTTAGTATATACATCGCTTAGTCCTTTTCTAAAATACTACATCACGATATATTTATTTACAAACAATTTTTAAAAACTACGACTTTTATAAGCACTGTGCGTTCAGCGGTGTCTGTTCTGTTGTCGTGAAGTAGTGGGACAAGCGATGCGCATATTTATCTTCTATGAATAAAATATATTGTTAAGGTAATAACCGACGCAGACAAAGTCGTGGGTATCAGATAGTCTTAATAAAATGGAAGAGTTGTATGTTGTTTTATTTTGATACTAAAACGATTTCAACGAAACTTACCAAATAAATACTTCAAAGACTTTTTAGATTATCATATACTACACAAAGCTTAACAGAATTAACTAAAAATTAATCATTTCTGATAAGAGTAAGTTATATTGAGAAAATAATAAATAACAATTACTTCTCATATATGTTAGGAACAGAAATAAATGCGTTAAGATTAGATAATCTTAAATGGTAAATCTCTAAAAAGTTGAAACCCATTTAGAATACATTTCTAAGCCTTGTACGGCAGCCATTATCAATGGAACCCTTTGATGAAAAGCGCATAATCTAGTTGTTAGCTGCAAAATATGGCAAACATATTTCTGCAATTACGACCTTGTATATACGTAGTAAGTAACTCTCTATTATTCTTTAATAACTACAATTCGTACATAAAAACATAAGTAAAGGGCTTATTGTTCGTTCGGATTAATCTTTGAAACAGCTGAAACGAATTAGACAAGACTAATAAATATAAAACTTTTCCAAGGAAATTAGAAAACTTTAACAGAGGTAAATTTAATTAGGTAAAAGAGCCATACGGGTTAAGTGCTTACGACAGAATTACAAGTTTTTGTTTTTTAAGTGAAACTTCTTATGAGAGGGTTTTGAAATTTTTATCAGCAACCTTTTTGTGTGACGAAAAGTGGTAGGGGTATACACTGTATCAGGTAGAGTGTTGAAAACACCGGTTCATTGTAAAAACTCGTCATAATATATATACTTAACGAGGCAACGCGGTAACATCGAAATGCAGTTGAGGTGGTGTAATTTTATACCATACATGATTAATTCAGACAAAATACTTTTATTTTAATACTTGTCAGTTATTAGCGTTTGACCATAATATCATCTGATCTTTATTGACGATAAGCATACTAAACCTAGAGAGAACTGGTTTTTAAGTGCAACACGTCAACAATTTCTTGTCGATATATTTTCAATTTAAGTAAGTGCTAATCAGACAGGACTTAGAAAAAGTCTAACCAACATGCTATGGGTTCATCACGATGTTTCCCTTCACCGAAATCTCCGAACGGGTGGTAAGAATTTAAACGACTCGGTGTCCGAACACGCTATAAACCTAGCCATTGTCGTTACAATATTATATAATTCCTATGAGACAACAAATCCATTTTCACGGGATCGAAGTTGCGGGCACCTGCACGTATTGTAACAAAATTAAAATGCCGTTACATATACGAAGTGATCACGGTATGATTCTGGCAATAAACTTAATAAATAAATTAACATATAAATTCTAAAACTGTTAATGCTATAAAACATGTTGGTTCAGGTGTCATAAATATACCAGAAACAAAAATAATAAAATAAATTAAAAGCTTACTTAACAAACAAGGAGCCATTTTATATTCCCATATTGTATGAATTCGCTGCTGATTGGTCGTCTTGATATTCACTACCATGAAACGAAAACCAGGCTAGAAACTATAACTAAGACTAAAACAGGCTTAGTAGTAACGCTCCAGAATTATGTTAGAATAGAAAATGAATTAATACTAAATAATATAGGAATAAATTATTTTATCTTACAGTAATAACGTTACAAAATTTAACTTAGCACGTTACCAAATAGACTTGCACTTACGTCCAATCGATTAACTTACTACGAATTCTTACATCGAATAGAATAAGTTGGACACAGAACTCAAGACAACACTCAACAGATCTGCGTGGAAACACATTTTGTGTTCTTGGCGGACAACGCCAATAGCCTCTCCATTTGTTCTTGTTTCATTATTTCCCTACTAAGGAATGAGTGGAAACATGGAACGTGGAACGCGCTCAGACTGATACCCTTCTGTTTCAAATCACTTAGCCTCTCTGTCGGCCTTTCATTTTTAAAATCTTTCAATTTAAAGTATATCTTGTTTCCATGTGTGTCAACAGCCACAATACCTTTCTCGGACGGTACCGGGTGCCTACATTTTGATCTCTGGAAAAAATAGGTACGAGGGTCATATATCTCTGATTTTTTTCCATCAACTCCTTCTGACCTATTTTTCTTCGTATGTTGATAGCGTGGTATAGACGATTGCTGTGGAAGCCTCACATCTTCCCCTTGTGCCAGTAAATCTTTTAATGTGGACAACAATAGTTTTTTATCTTGCCCGTGCCCCACAATACCCATTTTGGACAATTGTTTCGGTGTCACATCTCCAAAGCAACTCCATGTTGCTTCGGAAGTATGTTTATAAACCGACCTATCATAAGCAATTCCTTTCTTTGCAGTTTCGACGCGATGTTTCTTCTGTAGTGACCTACCTCTTGGTTTTGGGTAAAACTTCCATTTTCCTTGAGCGTCAATGTATCCATCTATTCCTACTATCAACCATTTACCATTAGTTGACTGAAATTTACCCGTATCTGCGTCTACTTGTTCACCGTTAGGACCTATGAAACTATTAGGTGCCCATCGATCGTCAGAAGCTACATATCCATCAACATTGATTTCCAACCATTCATGGTCTGGACCCCAAAACCCTCCTAAATCACTGCACTGTTGTTTTCCATCAGGTCCTTTAAAGAATCTTGGTACTGGGTTACCGTATCTATCCAGTAACTTTACTCTATAATCTAAATATGTATACTGACTACTACTGTCTGTTTTCATCACTTTTCTGCCTTTATATGTAGGGTCATAAAAAGCATTTGGAGGTGTAAACTCTAATATCCATTCATCGAAATCGGTATCGGAACCAATAGATGACTTTCCTTCGGAGCACGAACATGAAACATCCTGGTTAACTTTTGTTTCATCGGGATTAGCAGGATAGCATGAACAATTAGGATCTTCTGCACCAGGTAACAAGCCAAGTGCTTGTTCATAAGTTTTCAAACAAATTTCTCGACAAACATCTCTAAAGGCGCTCTGAATAAATTGGCCGTTGCGCTCTCTCAAGTCGCCTGAGTTGTCGTTCTTTACGCCTTTGTCGTTGGTGATTCTCCTCTTCAGTTCTTCCTATAGTGTAAGTTAATAAAGGTTTGTCATCGAAAGGAGGATGATTTACAGCTCTAGGCTTCGAGTAAGATTTCATAGTCTCCATGGTAACGGTAAATTCACCATCTCTTTTATGAACAATAAGTAATGGTCTCTTAAATGGCTTTTTGTTCTTCCCTGTATCCTTCTTTTTCTTTTTTGCTGCGGCTTCATCAGGATTCTTAGCAATTCTGAGCAATCTTACCACGTGTTTATTTGTTGCCCCTGGTTTCCACATTGGACGAAACTAAAAAAAAAATATAAAAAAATAAATAAAATAAAATAATATTAAAAAAAAAAACTAATGTGATTATGTTAAATGGAAATAAGATATAATCAACCTACCTATATTAATAAAATATTATACCTTTATGCCAGGTACATTTTCAGCGGTCCATAACCAACCCATGTGTTTTGGTACTGCTCCCAGTGTTCCAGTACATGGGAGTGCGCATCGGCTGTGCCCAATTTGTGGAGCTGTAATATTATCATGAATAATATTAATTAGGTATTTTACATGAGATATCATAGTTATGAAATTATTTTAAAAATACGTACGTATACCTTGATATCCATAGTTAAATTTGAAGCGGTCATCTTTCTTTTTGCCTTTCTTGGCATCTTTTTCGGATTCAGCGCCCTTGTCCACGGTTGTTGATCGTTTAACTGATGTAACTGACTTAGTCCTAGGGTTTAAGCCTCTTTGGCTATCGTCAGCCCTCTTTTTGCTAAAAGCAGAACTACCTGAAGTACTCCAAGTTTTTAGTTTATTTTTATCCATCAACTTATGAAAGACTGGACACGGAAAAGGTATATCGACACGTTGTCGACGATCAAGATCTTCACCAGTTTTTTCATATCCACCGCACACAGAACAATAAGTAGTTTTTTTAGTAAAGCCAAAGGTACATTCACAAGAACAATAACATGGATCTCCTTCGAAATTCATTTTTGCTTTCATTTCTCCAACTATTTCTTCAACTTTCTCAGAAATATCGAAGTGATCTCTTTTTATATTGGATATATCTAAAAGAATACGATCATCTGGTGGTGGTAGAGCCTTACTATGATCTCTATTATCACAATCTACTTGCTCACATTTTGTGATATTAATCAAGTTACTGGCTTGTTTAGTAAAATCCAAAGAGCACACATTTTTAGAACATACATTTTCATCAGCCTTTCTATTAGGACATTCGTTTTTATATATTTGAAAATCAAATTTGACTTTAGAATCTGTTGTGGATGTATCAGAATTCTGACCTTTCAATAATGATTTAGATGATCCTTCACTTTTGTTAAAATTATTTTCAATGGTAAAGTAACCCACACAATAGACTTTATTTGCAAAACACCTACTATCACCGCCGAAGATGTAGTCTGACATTTTATAACCGTCATGGCTAATAGATGAGCATGATTTATAGTTCGAAACTGTAAACTTATTATTTTTATCAATATCTGTTAAAAGAAGATTCCCAATGCTTTTGTTTAAATCACACAATTCTTCCATAGCTGTAAGTTTTGGCCTTCCATAAGAACTTCGAAATTCTTTATCAGTTAAGGTATCGATTTTCTTCGGTATTTGTTCAGACTTATTGATATTTTTTAGTATGCATTTAGATCCTGATTGATTTCGTTGACAAATATCCATTTTATAAATAGCTTTCTTTAGCTCAATATATTCTACTACATTCGTCGGATTGTGTTTGACTGTGCTCAGAATCATAGCGGGTTTGGAGTGAAATCCAGTATATATAAAAGTGTTCTGGATGTTTTCAGACAATGATCGAAATTGAGTAGTAATTCTATCTTTAAAACATGTTAATTTAATATTTAATTTAATGGTAGTGATACGTTTTGACGCGACTTCGTTAAATACATTATATTCTCCAATTATCGCTGATGGTGTAGTTTCACGGTTACAGTTTATCTTATTTAAATAATCTATATGCAAAGGGCTCCAAGATATAGTTGTATAACCAATTCTATCGTCTGAATTATCTTTACTACACAAATATAATTCCATAGGATACGTTTTCATATTTGAAATAAGTGAATTTATATTGCTCGTGAATAAAATTGATTGACCTTTTTTAACTTTAATGTTATCTTGAGGTGTTTCAGCGATAGTTCTTATATTCTTGACTTGTATTCTTTTCTTAAATTTCTTCGTTTTTGATATTCTAGTGAAAGCTAGTTGAACTTCATTGGGATCCTTTATATTAAGTGAAAATATATTAATAAATTGAATCCTTATATAGAATTCTTTACAGCGAATGTAACTATTTAGTTCCTCGACTATGATCTCAATCAAGAACATTGAATCCGGAAAAGTCATTTCGTTTAATTTATATTATTTGTACGGCAAATAAACTAATAAAATCCATAAAAATGCACATTAAAAATATTTAAATTTAATTTGAAAAAAAAAAAACAAAATACAGAACTTGTAATTTATTAATTTGCCAAAACAGTGTGACTTTTATTTTAATTCAGGCACTGTCATTTAGACTTTTACATAAGAAACATGGCAGTTATTTTAAAAACCATAATAACTACCTATATAACCTTTGCAGAGAGCGAAATTTGAAACATATTATTATGGAAAAACGAGAACATATAGTAATTATTTTCCGTTAATGTTATATATCTTTGTAATACAAAGTTTGATTTGCAATATTATAAAAAAATATAGATAACAAAAAAATTACAGACAACGAATACGAGCAAAAGTGTTGTTAAATGGCCATATATAATGTATATATCATACATAACCTATAGTATCACGAAGATAACAAGGGACGTTGTTAAATTATATTACAATAATATACGTTACGAATGAGAATCATCGCCCTCACAAAGGAGTTGTTTAAAACTGCGCTAAAAAGACTTGCAGCAATAAGCCGCGCAAATAACACAGGTTTAATTAAAAACCTATAAATTCAGATATTGAACGTAGCATTAACAAATAAGGATTTCTTTTCTTAAATTTTGTTCGTAACTAGGTTTGTTTATCTGAATCATGGACTTAGTATATACTAAGTCCATGATCTGAATACACTTTATTCCACGGGAACTGGGTATCTTATGTGTATTACATTTTGATTATTATTTTCCATAGAATTATGAAACAGCATACGACTGCTCGCAGCTTTGTTATTCTATGTTATTTTCTCACATAACAATAGTAGTGGCACGCTATGATGGCAGTTTTGACAGATTATATTAGTGACTTGAAAAGTCGATTTATCTTCGAAAAAAATATAATTAAATACGACTTTGTTTTGCATTAAGCATTGGCACGAATTTTCTGGTGGCAATTAATTGTGCTGATGGTTTGTATAAATATATATCGAAGTTTTGAAAAATATTAATACCGAATTGTGTTGTGGTCATCTACACTAATAATTATAATCCATGAAAGATTTTGTCCAACATTCTTTCGTTAGTAAAAACGTGAAAAGATTTGCTTGCGGGACTCTATTATATAGCTAGATATAGCAGTAGTTAGATAAATACATAACAATATGTATAATTTACAAATCTGTATGAAATTATTTTGTATCTTAAAATTATATATTCAATAAATTTTAAGAGTAATTAAATGCACGTCACTATTGACAATAAAAAATTGCAATTTGGTCCTTCAAACGTAGTTATTGAGTTTATACGAAACTTCATGAGCGGACAAACGTCAAAACGGTCATCAATGTGCCGTTACAATACTTAATCCCTGTAAGAAAGATGAAAGATCATTAGCCTCGTGTCTTTAGCCTCGTTCCTCGTGTATATTCTACGTTAAAGTATAAAGCTAAATTTCTACCAAGAAAAATATGGGGTTTATTATAGGTTATATACTTTTTAATTTTTACCTAAATTGAGGTAAACTAAGGGTATTATTAGCATTTTATCCTTTATAATACATTAATCATATGTGAGAATACAACTAGAATAGGTTTATTTCAAATACTGGTCATATATAGATTCATATATAAATTCAGCTAAATAAAAAAAATAGAAAATTACGGAACTCTGTACCCAGAATTTGAAGAATTTGTTTTTTTATCGGCAAATGAGCAGATAGTGGGGAAATTTTGCTTATTTCTCTGATTGTCATACGTAGTAAAATTACATATTTCATTTCTTAGAGTATTGGAAGCTCTATTAGCCTTCAGTGGCGGTTTTATATCTCCCAAATCATCGTACATTTGCAGTCCCTGCATAATTTCTTGATATTTCATTAATTTTTTGGGATCCATATATTTCAAACCATGAAACACTTGCGGCGTTCTACTTCTTTTGTAGTTGATTGAGAAATTCATGACTAATGGATTCTTATTTCCTTTAGAAGAGTATGATACAGTCTTTTTTAACATATCTTCGTTGGCACCCTTTGCTGAAACTACTGCTGGCGCCTTTTTGTCTCCTTTGTCTTTAGGTAGGGTTGCAGGCACAGTAGGTTGTTTTATATCAAGCTTTCCCTTTAACGTCGGTTCGGGTTTTCCAGTATTTACGTTTTTCTTAGTATCCGCTGTAGAACACGTAAAAGTCGATTTTGCACCTCTCTTCTTTGAGTACCAAGCCCATTTAGCATCTTTATCTATATAGCCATCGACGCCAATCTTTAATAATTGCCCGTTACTGTGAGTAAACACACCATCCTCTGCCGAATAAAGCATACCATCGGGGACCTGTGAAATTCATCGGGACCCATCGGCTATCAGGTCCTATATATCCATCTTTATTTATCTCCATCCATACGTGATCAGGGCCCCAGAAACCTCCCAAATCGCTACATTCCTGTTTCCCGTCTGGACCTTTAAAGAATCTCGGTACTGGATTACCTTGTTTATCTAACAATTTCACTTTGTAATCCAAGTAATTGTACTGACTTTCGTTGTCACAGAACACTGGTGGGTGTTTAGCTTTCGCATCCCACTTAGATACAGGTGGGCTGAATTCGATAACCCATTCATCACCATCAGTGTCACTACTTGAAATACTGTCTTCATCAGAACACGAACACGAGTCAATTGGTGGAGAGACATTTTGATCAGGCGCCGTGGAACAAGGACATTCGGGATCATTAGCATTTGGTAACGGAAGCAACCCTATAGCCTGATTATAAGCTTTTACGCAAATTTCTTGACATTTATCTCTAAATGTAGATTGTATTAACCTGCTTTTTCTTCTAGTTTCTCTACGCTCCTTTCTCTCGCGTTGTTTTTGAATTTTTAACTTTTCTTCATCTGTTTTACCAATTTGATATATTATAGGTGGTTTCTCTTCATATGGATATTGAAACAGTAACCGTTCTTTGGAATATTTTTTGAAAACTTCCATTTGCACCGAATATTCACCATCCTGTTTTTTTACTACAAGCGTTGGTTTCCATTCCAGCTTTTTCTTTTTTTGCATCATTGCTCGTTTTTTCTTTGCCAGTGTATCGTTGCCTTCTCTCATAGCTTTATACCGTCTGACTAAAATTTTATTCGCAGCACCAGGTTTCCATTTTGGACGGGGCTGAAACAGAATAATTTGTGAAGTCAAGGCATTGCTTTAATATTTATTTCAAAATTTTTATTGAACAAATAAAAGTTCATTAAAGATTATCCGTACCTAGTCAATAGTATATGCAATATGGAATTATAATATTGTTTTAAACAAATATCTCAATAATTAATATTATAAATATTTGAATGTTCTAAAGTAAATCATACCTTCAATCCTGGAATATCTTCAGCAATCCAATTCCATCCCATATTTTTGGGTACTGGTGGATAAGGATACTTAACTGCTGGTTTTTTTTCTGCAGGCATCAGTACTGAAAACATACCAACAATTAATTATAAGATTGATTTTTTGATTGACGTTACTGCTATGGAGAAATTAAGTGGTTACGCACATTTAGATTGTACATTGACAGTGAATTTTCCAATCGTCTTCTTCATCTGTTTAACTTTTTTAACCTTTTCTTCTACTTCTTTCTTTTCGCTTTTTCTATCAGATAAGGACTTCATAGATCGAATTGCAGTCAATCTTTTCTCTGTAGTAGCTCCCGCTTTAGCTGTGGACTTTGAACTCTTGGCGCTCATATTGTCAGGTTGTTTTTTGGACTCATCTTCAGGCCAAGGGCTTGGAACCTTAATGTACTTCTTATCATATAATTTATGATAAACGGGACAAGGATGAGGCTTCGCGTATTCGGGCTGATCCTTCATATCATCGCCTAAACATTCATAACCACGACAAACAGCACAATAAGTGGTCTTTTTTGAAAATTTAAAGGTACATACACAGTCACAGTAGCATGAATCTTCACTGTCAGCTTTATTTTTATTTCCCGTGCTCATAACTCCATCTACTATGAAGTCCTTTACTTTTTCGGCAACATCGCAAGATTTTACAGAACAAGGGTTGTGTATGTCACCAAAATTTATAATAATGTCACTATCGGCAGGACTACAGGTATATTCGCTTTGTTTATCAGGACATGTCGACTTTTGGCAGTTTGGATCTATTATTTCTTTTTTATCAGTAAGCGAAGAGCAAACGCTCTTAGAGCATGATGTTTTTAGAGAAGTTATCATACTTGGACAATCACTAGAACAATACTTATATTTAGAAGACTTTGAAACCGAAGACGGATCTTCATTCGTTTCTTGGTTAAAATCGTATTCGACTGTAAAATAGTAAACATTATAAGTTTGGGTCGGATTCTTCTTAAAAGGGCATCCTTCTCCATCACACAGCGTGATACTACTGCCACTCTCATCACAATCCTTTTCACATACTGAATCGCAAGATTTCTTTTTAGTAAAAGCCTCTTGCATTTGTTTTATGCAAGCACATTGAGTAGAAAGTCCTTCTAAATTAGTGCCCTCACTAAAAATACCAGCATGACGTAAGAACTGTTGAATATTTTCGGCTACAGTACAAGATTTACTTCCACATGGCCCAATGATCTCATTAATGTCTAATACTTTATTATCTTCTTCAACAAGATTTTCTATGTAAGCTTTCATATCTCTAGCTATTCTGCAATCTGGTTTGCCACAAGGTCCTCTTATATTGGCTAAATCAAACATTGCTCCATGACATTCTTCAGTTTTTTCAATAGCGCCAATACAAATCGGACACGGTCCCTGCTGAACTTCATCTTTGAACCGTTCCGCCAGCTTCCCTATTGGCCAAGATGTCTCCTTACAATAACAAAGCCTATCTATGTCTGTGGCTTTGACTCTTGGTCTTATTCGGGGATGTGGTGTCAACATTCTCATATTATCATTACAGGATACTATAATCTTTCTTACGTAATCAATAATAAAGTCAACATCTGGGCAGGTTTCGGGTGCTTTGTAAATAGATTCAGGTGGTTTATCGGCATGATTCATACAACAGAAATCACCTTCATTGAAGAATGTTAAATTGGCCCCGGGGGCGTTTTTATAATCAGCAAATACTACTTTTGCAGCTTTTGGTTTATCTACAATGTAATTATTTTCTATTTTGTTACAATTCTCCTCGAAATCTTCATCGGTTGTTTTATAATTACAAATATAAGATGTTGTTTTAGAATTAATGCCAGTATACAAATATTTTTTTACAGTGGGATCTTCGGAAAGGGATCTGAAAGCTACTGTAACTTTATCATTCAAATATGATAATTTTATTTGAATACCTAACTTAGCCATAAGTTTAGCGGTACCTTCCTCAAATATATTATACTCTTCTTTAAGAGTAATCGGTAAAGGTTTCTCATTGTTGCAAATCTTTTCCAAGTAGAATAAAAATACAGGATCCCAAGGTACGTATGTCATCCCAATGTATACCATATCATCCTCTTTACTCCAAAGTGATACTTCCATTGGAAACTTTTTCATGCTTTGTATTAAAAACTCAGCGTTACTAGAAAATAAAACAGACTGTCCAGACTGAATGCAAGGTTCTGGAGGAGGTTCCACTATTTTTCCTTTCTTTCCTTTTTTTCCTTTCTTTGGCTTGGGTTTTTTCTTTCCTTTTTTACCAGGTGGCTGAGGTGGTAAAGGGGGTGGTTCAGGCATAACAATGTGCATCATCTTTGGATCTTTCAATTCAAGGGAAAATATATCTGCAAAGTCACTCCGAATGACTAGATGACGACTCTCAACTAAACTTTTTACGCTATCGACAACAACTTCGAAAAGAAACATAGCGTTTGCTACAGCCATTTTTTTGTTTGTTTTAAAGTGCAATTTAAACTACTGAATAATTCACATAATTTGTTTTTAATTTATCACATATATTTTTTTAATTTCTCCTAAATTATAATGGCTTGGATTCTTTATAATTACAAATGATATGTCAAAAAAAACAGACTGTCATAAGTTATGAATAAAATTTATAAATACTTTCGGAAGTTCTACCTACTTGTTATATTATAGCAATTTCTTGATTCAATAATTTCGGTACACTAGCTTTTGCTTAGAAGTTCGCCCGTCGTATTTATAAGAAAATGATTCCTACGCCGTTTTAAAAATTGTTACACAAAATCATAAACTCTCTCGAATATGCCCAAACAACTAGAGTAAAGTTTAATTGCAATCTTGTGAATGGTATAGGAACATATAAGTAGGTACCAAACACAAAAACATTCATTTTATATACATAGACTTTTACTTGGTTGTCTAACATGTATATCAATAAATACTGCTCTCTTATCTTCTTTTACTACTCTTATCTTTTTATCTTATCTATACATATAATAAGAATGTAAATCCAACGAGTCTGTACTTTTTTGATTTTTGAGAAAAAAATTGTTGCAGGTGTCTAGGAATAATTAATAGAATCCATTTCGATCATTTTTAGAAATGTCTGTCTGTCTGTCTATCTGTCTGTTTGTTTGAACAGGCATCAATGGTAAAGTACTAGGTTTCTGATACAACACCAAGATCGCATAAGGTTTATGATTAAATTTGTAAATTTCTAATTAGTTTCGTGTTATAATATTACGAGTTATTGTACCTTATCACATTTCAGGACAATTTTTTATTATAATAAAAAAAGAGACTAAAATTGTTCATTGAACATAAATGTAAGAAAAAATCATCTTTAGAAGCAATAACAGACTACATTTTTGATGACAACAGATTGCGATAAACTTATAATTTTATTGGTATACTGCCGTAAGAATATTATTGCAGGGAAGAGTATAGATAACAATGAGATAATTTCTGTGTTGTTAGGTTTATTTCGAATTATAATTTTCATAAATTTACCTTGATTCTAATGTCTTAATTACGTTTTGTATTAACGAATACTTTTTGGTTTATGCATTAGGGAGCTTGCATTTTCTTCCAGCGGTACCGTGGAGAGAAAAGACTGCAGGCAGTTCAAATGAAAGGAAGGATAACATAAAATTAATGATCCAATTTGAATGAGATTATTAAAGTTGCCACCTTTTTTTTGCAGATACAGTTTTTTTTTTTTTTTTCGAACTGACCTACACTGTTGACCCGGAGGCCGCAACAGATTTACCGGACTACGGAGATAAGGAACATTGATCATTATAGGTAGAAAGAAAAGTACATAGTATTAAAATAAAGTACAAATTATTTTTTAATATTTTTAATGAAGTGAAACTTCTTTACAATCGTTGTGATTTAAAACCGGATGCAACGGAAAAACGACAGGTAAGAGACACAAATACGGCAAAGAATGAGACAGAAATATATATACTATTTTTGAAGTGAAATAGTGAGCCAGAGCGAGAGAGCAAATGTCGGTGTGTATGTATATTGCACACTGTTTAATACTTGCTTGTATTTGAGCATGTAACGTGTGTTAGTATATGTGAAAAGTACGTGTACTACTGTACACTATATGCGGCTGCGTATTACGGCTTTTTAGTAAGAAGTCAGCGTGGTGTCTCATTATTTATCAGTGTTTGTGAGTATTTTTATATCTTGTTTGTTGAAACCAAAAAAATGGAGCTTGAACAATAAATTATGCAACATATGTTAAAGAAAATATAAAATATCTTTTAAAATTAATCAAATTACTTTCATTTTTAAACAAATAAACTTTGTAATTATCCTGCCCTTGTTATATATATTCATCTCATTCTTTTGTCGATTTACTGAAGTTTCACTTCTATCGTGTGTGAATCGCACACACAATTTTTTTTTAAATTATTATTAAGCATAAATCTATTCAACTTAAAATCTTATTATTATTGCATTTAAAACGCTTCGCACGAAATGAACAAGAAATTATGACAATTAATGACAGTGACTGTCAACATTAGAGGTTAAATTGCGTTCAGAAATATTTGTTAGAGAAACGAGTGCTTAGGTGATGTGGCGTTAGCGAATGGCAACATCGATAAGCAATCAATGTATTTTAAATTGATTGATTTTAAATCGATTAAAATTTATTTTAATCGATTATAATAAACTTTTCAAACCCCCAAAGAAACAAAATCATGCCAAATAAAATATTTTCGTGTACTTTATTGTTCACATAAAGTAAAAAGTACAATTACCTGAAATAACATATAATACTTTATTGTAAAGTACGGGTGGCAACCTTAGAGATTATCGTCATTTAATCTTTATTTTTCCAAGAAAATTCGCATAGTGGGCATGTGTTTGTAGTTCGTCTTTGTTTTCAGCGTTTTCAAAACGCTATAAAGGTAACTCAAGGATAGTGTGGCAATAGTTGCTTCGATACAAACATCCTTGTTTTATAGTTAGCACATCTTTTGCACCGTGTACATAAAATATATAGATGTATGTCACTACAAGCCTTTGGTTTCTCTTACAGAAACATAAACTATTGGAAGTATAGTAATTATTCAGAATAGCTTTTCTATACCTCTGAAATTTTTTTTTGTTATCGCAAATAATATTAAACGCTTCTTTTTAACACATATTTTATAATTTTCTTATTGAAAGCACTGAAATATTTTTGAAACCTAACCAGAGACAAAAATTATTTGGTAATTATGGAACACTGCTTATCAGCTGATCAGTGATGTTGTCATTAACGTCTCATTGACATATAATGAGGAATTCCGCATTACGAAATCATAGAAAAATATGATAAAATAACTTTTCCACGATGAGACTCCAGTTTCACTCAGCACATCATGTGTGCGCACGAATATATGATGAAACAACCAAGATGACTTCGGCGTTTATTCTGTGATATATTATAAATTAGTAGGTAAGTATTGCTATCAATACAATTGAATCATATAAAGATCTGTTTCATAACAATGATTGTTACAATTAAATCATGAGCTATTAAAGAACCTTACTCGTATTAAGGCGTACTAAAAAAAAATTCCTGTGTGTTACTTTTATAAATTAGTCACATTTTATTATTGTATATACATATTAATAAAAACCTTTATTTATTTTATTGAAATATATTTATGGATTTTACTAAATTAAAAAATCATGATCATGTTGCATAGTTTATTACAAAATTATTTACAAAAGCGAAGTTTTACATGCATAAGGTAATCTGTCTGCATAAAGAATTTTTCAAAATTATGCTGAACATATGTTTTTACTTTATAACAAAAAAAGGGAAGTGTAAAATTAACTTATTGAAAATAGAAGATTAAAATGTGTGTGTAAAAAAGTGTGTGTGTTTTAGTGTTATTGTTCGTGCGAGTGTGAAATATTAACTGTAGTTTATTTTATTATTGTAAAATCAGTGTCAATTCTTTAGTACAATGGACTTCCTTGTTGGTGGTGCTGCTGGGGTTGGAGCTGGCTTCTTCAGCAACCCCTTTGATGTGGTTAAAACCAGGATGCAATTGCAAGGGGAGCTCAGAGCTAGGGGTCAGCATGCAATATATTATAAAAATATACCTCATGCAATGTTCACGATAGTGAAACATGATGGAATCGTTGCTTTGCAGCGAGGATTAGTACCAGCTCTTTGGTTCCAATTAGTTGTAAATGGAGTAAGGTAAGCTGATACATTTTATTAATTATATAATACTTAAATATTAATAATAGAACTTAAGTTAGAAAATGCTTGTGTATAGTATGCATGTCAGAAGTGACACTTTGGCAGCTTGTTTTTCTTGATATTGACCATGAGTACACTTGTATTATTGTATCACTGCCTGCCTATCTCAGTTTATGGCATAGTAATTTATTTTTCTCTCTCTAGCTAAAAACCTATTTCCATCTGGTGTGAAAAATAATGTGTTTTCCTTGTATTTTATTCCCATGAGCCTCGAAGAAGTTTTACTTTATCTTGTTTTGATTTAAAAGTAAAATAATTGATTATGAATATTATGAAACTAATATATTATAATAAATCATTTTTTTAGGTTAGGTATCTATCAACAAGCTGATAACTTTGGTCTTTTAAGAGATGAGAAAGGCAATACAAAATTTATTAACAGCTTATTCTTTGGTTCAATATCGGGAATGTGTGGAGCATTCTTTGGCAGTCCGTTACAAATGATAAAGACTCAATTAATGTCATGTTCATCTAAAGCAATTGCTGTTGGAACCCAACATGAGCATTCTGGAATGTTATATGCTGTGAGAAAGATTTATGTTAAGAACGGTTTGTCCGGGCTCTGGAGGGGTGCTCATGGAATGATGATCAGAAACTCTATCGGATCTGCTAGTCAAATTGCCTCCTATTCTGTGTAAGTAAAAGATTTTGCATGTTACTGGTTGGAGCAGTGACCCTTTCAATCAAAACTTTCTCTTTTAGTCCGAAAGAATTGATAACCTCTTTTTGTTGATTACCACAGTTTCTGATTTCACCAACTGGACTCTCATGCATAACACTTTATATACATATCTCATTTGGTTTGCTACATCTAAGGAAACAAGTCATATAAATAAAACTATTATTATTATTAGTCCCTTTTTGGTTTATGTGATTAACTAACCTCGTTATTACTTATCAATAATACTTTTACTTATAGATGGCAATAATGGGTATATATCATTAATGAACAACTTGCTTGTGTTTTAACTGTTGTCAATTATTCTGCTGTTGAGAAATTTATTATAACTTGTAACAATGAGATTAATATTTGTTATTTGTATCATGACTCTGAGTATAATCAATTTGAAGTGCTCCCTCTTTACAGCTATTGGATATTATTGCATAAAGCTTGCTGGTTCTCAATTTAATATAACACCAACAGAATAGTGATATTTTCAATAACTCCCAATTGTTTGCATTGAAATAATAACTAATATTTTGTAATAATTTCTACAATCTAATCATACTGTAATACATGCTCCCTCAGAGCAAAGTTACAAACAAACCTATTAAATTCAAATAATTTGTTAAATTATCATAATATGGAACACTTTGAACAAAGAAATCTTCAGTTCTTACAATGGTGTTATGACCAGGAGTAAGAATGCGATGCCTTGTGCCCACTGCCATTAATAAATGGACTGTTGGTAGAAATATCACCAATGTTATATATATATATATCCGTTTGCTTGAAGCAAATAAATTAAGTAAACTAGTGTGGGGCAAGATTGCAAGACCTTATAAGGTCAGCCAAAACTACATGTGAATACAACTGTTGAAGAGAATGAATCCTCTAGACAGCTCGAGAACCTAAAATCAAAATCCTGACTATCGAATTGTGTATATCATAATACAATTATTGATAGACACACAGTTTGAACAAGAATTATTTCCTTTTGCAGTTCTAAAGAGTGGATGAATGAAAACAATATGTTCCAACAATCGAAATATTTGTCTGCGTTTGTAGCCAGTAATATTGGAGCTTTGGTTAAAACAGTATGGCTTACACCAATGGACGTCATAATGACGCGGTTATATAATCAAGGTGCGTAAATACTACTATAGATAAAGTAAAATAACAGTACAAATTTTATATGACATCAAATTATGTATATTCCTAGATATTATCTCGCTCATCTGTATCTAAATTATACTATGCCATGATTTATTTGACTCCTGTGCCAAATTTAAGACACGATTGGACAAATATTCAAACATATTTTCACATTCATAATATTACCAAGATCAAAAGATAGAATATTAAATTAATATAAAGGTAATTAAAGACAAAGTAATAGTGGGTATATTTTAAATGTTTATAAATGTATTTTTTTAGATACTTAAACAAACTTTAAGGAAAATAGACACTCTGTATAGTCTAAAAAAGTGTAATTTACGTTGAAAAGGCAACGTCGCGCGCATTTTCATTATCTTTTATTCTAATTTACGTGATTTAGTGTCTTACATAATTTAAAGACTCATTTTTTTGTTCGTAGTTGCCAAATTTCGTAATTTTACCAACGTATTGATATTCTGTCTATAAATAAAATATTTTCTAGTAATAATGTAATAAAAGTCATGGATGCCGAACAGTTCGATCATTTGGAATATTGCTTATATGTCCACAAGTTCAAACCCCACTGTGTGTTACGAATTTCCAGAATGGCCATACATTCACTATTTTAAATTAGCAATGCTATTAACTGACGGTAAAGGAAAACATCGTGAGGAAACCTGAATCTTTGAAACGTTCATCGTATGTAGGAACAATATCGAACTATGGATTTTTCTGTATTTAAAACCGCCAATACATCATGGACTGGTGCTATAACTATTTCTCCTCGGAAAGAAGGAATGGGGGTTAAGGCTGACATATTATTATGTATAATAAGAAAAACTCCAAAGGTGTTTTTTTTTTTCTTCAGCCGTGGATGTCGACGGCCGTGGATTATTTTACAATGGCATAATCGACTGCGCTCAGAAAATTACCAAGACTGAGGGTCTACTTGCTTTCTACAAAGGTTTTGGGCCGTCATATTTACGACAAGCGCCTCACACAGTTCTCCTATTCGTTTTTTGGGATATACTTAAAGATCTACAGAAGAATATCGGAGCACAGTCTCACAATATTTAGGAGGGTAACTTTGTAAATAATAGCAAACGATGATGTATTGGAAGTACTCTAATCTTATTCTGTCCTAAAGCATGCATTTCGAGTTCCTACAGAAACTCCGTAGACAGTTTTAATAAGACAGCCACCATTTTGTTAGAGTGATGTTTGAAGACTAGAAACAGTACGAAGTTAGGCTTAAAAAATGTATATCCCATGGCCTTAACCATAAAAAATATGATTTGTATTTTATTTTGACTAATGTTCTTATATTTCTTTGTATTTGATCATCGTCGTCTTGAATTTTTGTTATCGTGACCGACCAAGTGAACGAAAAAGTTAAGTGAAAAAAGTTTACACCCCATTATTACGATACGATTGACGTTTCTCAAAGTGATATATTGGCTCATAAACATGATGAAGCTTCGTCCTTTTTCAGTGTAGTGGTTGTCGAAGAAACTTTTATTTTTTTAAACTATTACGAGAACGACACAATTACGAATAATGAAAAAAGAAATATTTATTTGCCTTTGGTTATTCTATAATTTCGCCATGTTCCTGATTTACTTAGTAAAATTTAATTTTCTAACGCTCATTTAAAAAAAAACTTCAGTAAATGGATATATCTTCTACCCCTTCCCCAATATATCTGAATGCTAACTGATAAATAGCTATTAATCTGTATCCGCGTGTCAATAGAGTATTTGTAAAGCAAATTAAAAAAGGAAACATTTAATAATCTATATGTTTATATAATCTTCATAATATATAGAATTTATTCTTTTATTTAACAATTTATTTTTTACGATTTCACTCGATTTAAACCTAATAATAAAACTGAATTAATACATGATTGATAAAAGATAACAAATATCCCTCTACTTAAAACTTATCCAAAATTATGATATTTCATAAAATTGCATCGTTAATAAGAAGTTATATAAAATTAATATCATTCCCCTAAAATATATAAGCTTATATAAACAGCAAGTGACGTTGTATGATAACCCTTAACATTAACATTTTGTAAACACCATAGAAAAATGTTTTTAATGACGTTCATCAGATATGTAAAATATCCGATATTGAATAGTAAAATGTAGAGATATCTACTTAAATTTCATTTATACTAGCTATTGTCCGTGACTTCGATCTCTTAGAAAAGGCTTTTTTGCTTACATTTTTTTCATCCTATTCCCCGAAGTCGTTTTTCTGACGTTAAGGTACCGATGTTGAGTCCTAATGTTACTGCTTAATCCCGTTATTAAAACGTAATGATATATATCCTAAGATTGCCTCTATCGGACAATAAAAGTCATGTCACAATCAGTTCATTTATTTCCAACATAAGCCCAGACAAACACACTAGACACATTCATTTCATTTTTAACTATACTATTTATTTGATGAAATTGTATTCGAAGATTAGACAGTCCTATCTCTGTACACACTTTTCGAAAAGTCAAATAATTTCTAGGAAAAAGACCTTGAAAATTATACGCTTATCATCAAAAAGTACGGTGTATCTATTTGTCTTTTCTTACATTACTATTTGAGGAAGAATTCAGCTTCCTCAATGTGTTTACTCAGAACGCCCCTCGTATTTACATATTTACGAATACTACTGAAATAATTATAAAACAAATAACTCATTTAACACTATTGAATCTCTTCAAATATGCAATTCATTTTGGTTTAAACCTATGATAAGGTTAATGCTGTTATCATTTTTGATAATCATTTCCCTTCCTATGCATATAGAGATATTGAATGTTAAATAATCATAAATATATTATTTAAACGATATTTTTAATGTCGCGATATGTTAACTCTATAACAGTTTTATAAGAAATTGCTTTAAAAAATAACGTTATAAATATTAGATTGTGATAAAGTTACGGGCGTTAAAATATCACGGTTACTTAGCTGAAGTAAAAATCACCATAAAATATATGTTATTATAGTGTAACTATTTGTTATAAAAAATAATTGTGTTATATCAAAATTGATATTTTGTAAATGATTCGTTAATTTAAAAAATAAACGAAGTCCCAATTTGAATCGTTCATATAAGATCTTTATTTATTTTCTTTGTAGTTTTTTTATGATCTTCAAATTTTACATGTATTATTTTTTTAAAGATTATAAAAAAAAAAGTTGATATTTTATGAACAGCTGAAATTGGACTTGGCTGATTTTGAAATGTAACGACTTATATATTCTCAGTGTTTTAATATCTACCAATTATCATGGCGATCGGTTATAACAGTATATAGATATAAGCTACAGCGTTACCTAGCGACAAGTTAAAATGTATAGCGTCTTATGAATTAAAAAACACTTATATGTGCCTCCTTTCGTGATGATATTAATACATGATAACTTTAAACGTGAGTTAGAAACTTTCTAAATAATTGTTTTAATGCCACGAAAAAAAATGCGCAAGACTAATTGTTACGATGCTGCGGTACTTAATAACATAAAATAGTCATTTTACCACAAGAAAATTTTTCCTATACATAAAAAAAATGGCCGACATTTTTTTACTAAGTAATATCGTAGGAAACATTATAAAGCGCAGTAGTTTGCTCCACCTTAAGGTTAATTGAGCAAAATCTCATTCAGGGGACTGTATTTACATATATTATGATTTAATTTAATAATGTTAGATATATCCTTATATGATTAGTTGTTGTATGTAAAACTTCCAATTTAATAAACCTTCTTTGGGTTCCAGTTTTATCAATATAATAAAAGAGATAACAATTAGCTTTCCGGATATGTATTTATATCATTCCTACACATTTCTTTAGTTCAATTCTACTTATATGTAAAGTGAGAAAGATCTTATTTATTTATCCGTATATCTTAAGTACCTGAAGGACGGAACCTCCCGTAAGCCCAGTATTATTAGTTTAGTATATTTGTACAAGCATTAGTAAATAGTTACCTGTAATGATTTATTTATATTGTTAATGCTAGATTGAAACAGAATTATATTTCATATTTTATTTTTTGTGTGTTCAAAAATATCTAATTGTAAATGTAAGTACCTTTTTTTTTAACAGTTACTATAATTTACAAAAACAATTGAATATAGCATTAATGACGTAAAAAGGTTACAATCTTTTTATAGAATATTTTAGTGACAATTTTTATTATCGCATAAGCATTCTTTGTAGCAGAAACGTTTATAGGCGTAAATCCACCCGGAGTATCTAAGCACGTTAGAAATTAATTGGTAACATAATTGGATCAACGACAAAATATATTTACTTTAAAGTACCAACACATTTTATTATTGAAAAAGTTGTTTCATATTCCTATGGATTTTACATATTTGACTAGCATAAATACCCGACTTTGTTCGGGTTACAATGTGTTCTTTATAAATCTCTTCATAGCCTAACATTTCGAACGGTGTAGTTTATATAGAAAATAAATAATGTTCGTTGTAAAGGTCATGATCGATGTTACTATTAGAGTGATCATAAGAAATGAATTAATTAAAAATTATATTACGAAAACTACATGTGTCTATAGTATTTCAGATAGTATTGTAAATAGTCTCAGGAGATTACGTCAAATATATTTTAGGTTAAATCCATTCAAACATACATGTGAATGAATGAACAACAAATGAATACATTCTATACATTATTTAATGTGGATAGGTTTCATTAGGTACGTATACAAAAGTTGAAGTTACCTACTTGAAAATTTGGTTCTATTGAAAAATTAAAAAAAAATTATAAATAATAGTCACGTAATAAATTAAATGAGGTAAAAACGGTAGATATTGAAAGTTACATTATTACATTTATGTATTTGGTTCCAATTTCGTTTTCTAGTTCGTTTCACTCATAGTAGAGTGGTGGTTGTGGCCGTTAAATCAGTAAAAAGTTGTAGACACTTCGCCTTAAATATTTCGCCATCCGCTTTTTTTTTCTTTTCAAACTTTTTACACTGTTGACTTGCAAGGCCTCTACAGTTTCACCGGACTACACGCCTTCTGCTTTCGTTCTGAGATTCATACTTAATACGATCAGCGGTGCAACGCACGTGTGCTGTTCCGTAATTTATTGTACCTTTTAAAATTCCTTTCGTTTCAATTTAATGTCATGAAAAGGTCTAAATTTAAAAGAAGTTCTAAAAACCAAAAATTTATTTCATACATCTTATATATAGTTATGCTTTTAATTTAGATTTGAGAGTACAAAAAATAGATTCAATTCAGAATTTCTGTTCCTATTAAACTGTAACCAAGTATAATTAGCTTTACTTAGATATTATAATTTGTTATCTCAAAGATTTATTGTTGATCTTGTTATAGTTTTGTATGTTTTTTTTTATACGTTTAGAAAAAATATTTTCATGAAGAAAAAATCAGGTTCCTTGTAACAATTTTAAAATAAGAATAATATCTAAATGATAAAATAAAATTGTACGATACCCGTCTTTTGATTTCGCACGTCGGGGTTATGAACGAGATAGTCTACTAACATCGGTTTCGTATAGCGGTATCTTTGTCTATCGAAGTCTCTTCTCTCCAGCAAATCCAATACAAGATACAGTAAAGCAGTGATTTACTTGAAGCTTGTTATTCTATTCAGTGCTGAATGAATTGTAAGTAGAAAGATAAGATTTTATTGTATTCAAATGATAAAACGAAAAATGTAGTAAATATAGAAAATGTTATTATATTGTTGATTTTAATGATGTTGTTTTATTTTATCCTACTAGGTATTTCGAATCTTGAGAACGATTATATTGCTAATTGAAAGTAAATTACTGAGATAATATTCTTGGTATCTATAAAATATGTACCACAGATTCTTAAGACATATTTTAAAGCATTTTCGAAATTATTGATGTGTTTAATTCCGCTAAAGTAATACAGAATATTGCCCGCTCGCTAGATATAAATGACTCCTATTTTTTCAACTTTGTTGTTCTTCAAGAATAACATACTTTACTAGTACATCATATTGCATATCACAATGATATGCACGTGCAGATGTTATACTATCAATAAGATACCGGTCGGAGAGGGTGACATACGCACAACGTAAAATGCGCTTCTTCATTAGTAAGTCTAGCAACACGGAATTTCTGTTCATTACATATTTAGATACTTAACGAGTTATAGGCTTATCTATATCAGCGGTGTACACATCACTTTAGGTCGCCTATAGTACAGTTATCTTAAATCTTTTTGGCCGCTCTGAATGTAACCGTAAGCTCGGGCTTCCGTATAATAAAACCAAGAGTTTAATAAAAATATATATATTATAGGTATTTAAAATTGTCATTTATATATAATTATGTTGTCTCGATGGTATAACATATAATAGAATACATATTATACATAAAGTATTGTTCTGCGCAACGGCATATGTAGAGCAGGTAAAAAAGTTTGGAGAGAACTATACATAGAAACAAGGGAACATGTGATGTACTCCTCTGCTTATACGGTTTATTGTCGCAACTGCAGCAAAATTGTATCCCTATAATACCTACATAAGTATACAAAGAAATGTCAATTTTTAAAATTAGCACGAATAAAATATAAAATAAGAAATTGATCTGTATATGCAACTAATAATGTTATAATAACATTACAAACCTTCCGTATATATAGTAATAGTTAACGCTAGTATTAAAAGTGTGTTTTATTTAACACAGACTATATTCTTATTAAGGAAACTTAAATAAAACAACACCATTTTTTTCATTCGATACCAGCTGAAGAACATGCACATCATAACTCAGAAACGAGTGTGTCCCCTTGTAACAGTTCTCTCTACAAATCTCCCGATTTCCTGCAAGCTTTATTTTATTCTATTTATTTACCTGTATTAATCTTTCTTAGAGATAATTCCTCAAAATGGCTGCTAAAATGAATGATGACGGCGTCGGGCGTGACGTCACGGATCTTTTGATGGGAGGCGTATCGGCCATGTTTGCAACATTATTCACAAATCCTATAGAAGTGGTTAAAACTAGACTCCAACTGCAGGGAGAATTGAAAGCCAAGGGGCATCATACAGTGTTCTACAAAAGTGTACCGCATGGATTATATGTTATAGCTAAGACGGAGGGTTTCGTTGCGTTGCAAAACGGGCTACCTGCAATGCTTGGATTTCAGTTTTTTTTAAACACCTTTAGGTAAGTATAATCAATAGGCACGGTTACCATAAAATACAGTATCAATAACATTCCAAGGTAATTAAATGATATATTATTTTAATAAAATGAGATTGAGATTCCTCAACAAGTTTTACCAATTTTATATATTTTTTAAAGAATGTCTATCTGAAAACGGTCTACTAGCCTTAACTGTTCAACCACCATGACTACACTAATATTTTCTCACTAAGAGCTGGCAACCCGGGTATTTTTTGTACTGGGCGTCAAAATTTGAGAACAACACTTTGTCTATCGGATCGTATCAAGTTATAGAAATTTGTGGTTGAGTTAAAATACATTTGATTATACGTGTAATGTTCTTACATATTTCTTTCTAACGTTGTAATGAATATATATCTATGTTTTATGAAATAAAATGATTTAATATTTAATTAATCTTCAAAATGAATAAATGGTCTTATTTAAAATATAAAGGGGTGATGTAACCGCTAGAGCGGACGCTGAAGCTAGATTATGCTTAGCTTACATTGTAAGTGAAATGTTGCAGATTAGGTGTATACCGTATAACAGAACGTCGTGGACTAACTAAAGACGGGAATGGACGCACGTCCATAATTAAAGGTGCCGCGGCGGCCGGTGTAGGGGGTGCGCTCGGGTCTATCGCTGGAACTCCATTTTTCCTCGTGAAGACCAGACTACAAGCGCAAGCTGCTAGAGCTATCGCTGTTGGACATCAACACCACCATACGGGGACTTTTGGAGCGTTGACTGATATTTACAAAAGAGAGGGAGTCAAAGGTGTATTGTTAATGGTCAAAATAAATAACCAATTCAGTACACATATCACAATTATATTCAAGGAAACCACACAATAACCTTGAAGATGAAAGAAAAAATATTTACTGTCATAGATATAAAGGTGTACAAAAAAACTTTTATTATTCTGACAATCAAAAATCAACCAATACAACCTTTTTGCATGTTCACAAAAATCAACAAACACATATTTAATCAATAATTTGTTCCGTGTGTCTTATCGTCTGTATGATTTCTTTTAAATTTTGTAATTTGGGGCATTAACCGAAAAGTTCATGTCCGCTGTCAAACAATTTTTAAACTTGTCGGTGTGAAATTATATAACAACCCTTTAAAATTATCTCGGGTTTCTGTATACTTGAATATAACTAATGTTTTAGGTTTGTTCCGTGGTGTATATCCGCAAATACCGCGCGGCGCAGTCGGTAGCGGATCCCAGATGGTGAGCTTTGCGTACGCAAAAGAATGGCTGAGTGATAATAATAAATTTTCTAACTCACCGTTAGTGCTGTCGTTCGCGGGCGCCAACCTCGGCGGACTCGTTATGACATTTTGCCTGAACCCTTTCGACGTTGTAGCCACCAGGCTCTCAAATCAACGTAAGATTTATTTTATTAATTTTGGGCGTATTTTTTCCTATTATCGTATTTACTTGACAGAGTAGTGATTTATAGATTCATGATACTATCATTTAAAGCCTCACATTTGTGTACGTTAGCGTTTTGGACTTAATAGGATTATACAAATAACGCATTACTCCTAAAGTACATTAATTTGCACATCGCCGTAAGTATTTTCTAATATGCTATAGTTTGTGAAAACTAAGAAAAAAGTAAAATTACTAACTAAACAAGCCTATACATATATTTTAAAAACGTTTTGTTTACATTAAAAAATACAGCGAAGCGTGAAATTTCATTTATTTGAATGTGTTATTTGTTCGTATGCTTGTCAGTAAAATCTAAAGCCTGATTAAAACAACACCGTTCTGGAATTTTCGTCACCAGTAACAATACGCTGATACTAAGTTTCTATGTCCAATATCTCTTTTTTTTCTTTTTTTTTATATGCTATTTTGTTTATTTAAGTTTTTAATTTCATTAATTTAACTATATTTATTCACCAAAATTTATAACTTGAATGCCTTACAAATTCAAAAGATGCAAAATCAAGAATATGAAGTAGCAGCATTGAGTTATCCACTTTGCATAGGATCGAATCGAATTAATAAATGTCAATGAAATCATTAAATATGATTTATAATGTATACTGGAAAGTTGCGAAATAAAGTTCACTTAAATTTCACAGCTGTGGACGAGCGAAACCGTGGTAAATTATACAGGGGCATGATCGATTGCTTCATTAAGATGGTCCGCTCTGAAGGTTTCGCCGCTTTATATAAAGGTGTAGGCGCCAACTACCTGAGGCTCGGACCACATACTGTCCTCTTACTGGTCTGCTGGGACCAGCTCAAGCTACTTGAAGATTATTTACGTAGATGAGATAAATATTTGAAAGAACGAAGCTGTAATATTTATTTTCCACCTACAGAGTTGATTGTTTTCCGTCTTGCAAAAGATCTGTTTGACGATTGGTCTACAGACCATTGTTTTTTTTTTTTCGATTTTTTTATACTATCACTATGTTATCCATATGCTTTTCTGGAAACATTTGGATTTACATAATGCTATTTTTTCCAATTAGTCAATTAAATAATAATAATAAAAATGAATTGGAAAATACGCCAAGCCCCTGTTGGTGTGTTTCAGCAGCTGCACTCGAGGAGCCAATCGACTACCATCTTAGACCACATCGTCATATAACATCAGGTTATATTGTGGTTAAACTCTAACCTATAAAGTATAAAAAAAACTCCTAATTAAGAATTCATGGATACCCTGAAACACAACAGATTAATGAAAAAAAGTGTGCGTCACATTTTATGTCACTTATGTTGGCATGTTTGCAAAAAATGTTTGGCATAGTAATATTCAGTCTTCGTTACGCAGATCATTTATTTTAAGTATTTTCTCCCTTATGTTAAGATTATGTATATTACTTTATACTATTTTGTTTTATCTGTTATTATTCAACTAATTTGACTAAAATGTTTATGATTTTACGATCGAATTTGTTATTTATTTATGTTATTAATTAAATATTTTATTGGAATATACATGTCTCTTTTCACTGGTTCCTAAGGTAACAAATAAAAAATCGATTTTATTCATACAAAGTTTACTAAAAAAAATGTATAAAACGACGTTAATTTTACATACCATACAAGTAACACAACCATTCGTAAATGTTTGGTACTAAATCATTGATTACAACAACTACAATACTACTCACTAGATGGCGCTAAAAAGGTATGTCAACAAGTTGCATCGCGGTGTCAAGACTCTCGTGTGTATATACACTACGTCGAAGCACTCGTTTCCTAGTTACCTCAGGTTTCCCTTCAATACGAATAAATCTTTCGCCTTTTACTAAAGATTTCCGTGGAGGGGAACACTCAAATGAGTCTATAACTATTTTTTGATGCTCTGCTCACGCGGGGTTATAAATATCTAAGCTGTAGGGAATTCCGAACGTCTATATAAAGTCGGGTGAGTGCCTTAAGCGCTCCCCTTAGTAGTCCGGTGAAACTGTGAAGACATTATTGCTTGCAGTGTAGGTCAGTTCGAAAAAAAAGAATTCCGAACGATATAAAAATAGTGACACAATAATCGAAAGAATATACAAAAAACAGTAACTCAAAGTTTACAATGAGAGTTCTCTTTTTGATTTCAACGTGTAAAACCTTTTGATTTCAACGTGTAAAACCTTAGTACACGGTATATTGATGGAGTTTAAAGATGCAACGATTTTTCTTCAGGTAAAATCTCTAAAGGTAGGTAATAAAGTGAAGTATAATAAGTCGTTATTTAATAAATATTTCAAAAAATACACGTAGGTTTTTTCAGTGACATTGCTACTTATTTGGGCATATGCTAATTATCGTATCGTATTATGATGTCATTTTAGTCAATTTTAATATAAATCTACAAAATTTGCTGATAATCTGTTTATATTCAAATAATTGTATAACATATTTTATAAAAAAGGGAATTGACTACGATTTTTTTTAATATGACAATTCATTTTTATAAACGTTTTACTGTGCAAATGATGATAATTTCTAAAACGACCAAATAGCAAAATAATTACACTACTTATCTCTAGTTGCGAAATTAACTTAAAACGCTTCATTTATTTTTAATATAAATTTAAGTCGAACGTGTAAACATGGACAATCTTAAAATGCATATTACCACAACACGGAATTTTTAATTGCTTCTTTTTTTAATAAAGATGCAATATAACCCCGTCCTTTTTTTATTGTCTAATAATGGTCTCAAGACATAGTGTATTAAAATACAATCAAATTTAAAATAATCCACGCCTTACACTTTTTTGGTATAGTTACGATACTGGTGGGACGGTTTCGCTTATTGTGACAATATGCAACAAGAGGAATCGTGGAGTTCTAAGGAAACGTGACATTCGCAGCTCGTTTTTTTTGTTATAGTTACGCTACTGGTGGGACGGTTCCGCTTATTGGGTATAGTTACGATACTGATGGGACGGTTTCGCTTATTGTGACAATATACAACAAGAGGAATCGTGGAGTTCTAAGGAAACGTGACATTCGCAGCTCGTTAAACAATTTTGTATATTGTTGTCATGGTTTTTTTTTATTATTTTTGTTACGATAAAAAAAAAATTCGTTTCATATTTGTAAACATAAAAATATTATTTATGGTTAAATAAAATTATATACAACTACAAAAGATAGAGTTTAACCACCGTTGGATCATGTTTTGCAAATAAGACACAAATAGAAACCCATCCATTTTATTTATTTATTATAAAAAAGCATAACAATATAACTACTACCCAATTATAATAGTCTCCATATTTTACAATAATATTGGACATCCTTAACAAACAAATATATCGTTGGCATGTCTAATTAAAACAAATCAAAAGTGCTTATACGTACTATGCGTTTCAAATGAGAAGATAAATCCATCCGCAAATACAAAATTATTGAATATAAAAAACATGAATTATTTGAATTACTATAATTAAACAATGTACTTAGATATTTATATAGATAACTACGTTTAACTTAAGCAATATTTATTCGATTATTTTAGATTAAGATGGCGCAGACTCTTCGATGTTCACAAAACTAGTAAATTATGTATATTTTGGTATACAATTACAAAAACGTTGTTGTAAATATAAATTGCAACATTCACTTATTTCTCTTTGTTAATGATTTACAAAATAAAAATATATACATTTCATAAATTTATATCCATAAATTCATATGACATGTGAAATAATATATCGGATTGACAATTATATACTTATTTGAAACGCACAATACATATACAACACGTAATTCCTTACAATTATTTTTTTTTTTTCGTCATAAGTTGAAAATATGTCGATATAAGTATATATATTACACAAATAAATATTAATGAACAATATTTAAGTTTGAGATCGGATTTTTGAGCAAACGAGATAACGATTAGTAGTTATGTCATATAATTCATATGTTATGAGAGGTACTTATATTTTTTTCAACGTCGAGTGTCTTTTTTTATGCTATAATATTATGATAGAAAAAAAGTCATATTTTAGAAAAAATATATTAATGACACTTTTATAAATTTCAAAATGTTGTTCTCTTAGGGCTTTTCGAGCACGTGTTATTGCTTTATTGGCATACATATCCATCTTAGACCACGGATATATGGGAAATGCCGCCAAAATTTTAATTTATGACATAACAGTAACACAGTAACTTTTCTGTTGCGTTAATACCAATGCAACAGACCCTAGTTTTTTTGTGAATCTCGCTTCATACAAAATTATAAGAGATTCGTAACATAAAAATTAATAACACAAAAGCAAAACCTATGGCATATTCTCTGAAGATCATAAAACTTGTAACATTTAACATTTTCGCAAGTTAATTATCTTATATATCATGTGGGTTCTAATGTTACATTTATTAAACATTAAAAAAAAGCAATCTTATTTGTTTTAAATTAATGAACGAGGCAGTATTTTTGTTCAAAATAGAGAATCCTAGGTAGATTTTAAGTTTTTATTGTTATTAAATCAAATTGTTAAGTACAGTTTATTATTTCGAAAAGCGAACGAATTAATTATTTCCGAATTCCAATCATCAGGAGAGTTATAATGTCTCAAGTTTCTCTTCAAATTGATGTTGACATTTTGATATTATTTGCTCCACTATGCAAAAATAGTAATTTTGGCGGCCTGACCCATATGCATTTATAAAATGCCAATTTAGTAACAACACCATCATATTCAAAACAAATATATATGTTATTGTATCCATAAGCTTTCCAGTCAACAATTACACACGACAATTGATTATGTAATTGAAGGTGGCAACACTAGGGCTGGCCTAAGATATTCAGCACAAGTGGGCTACAAATAATGCGCTCATTTTTACGCATATCAAATTTTGTACTTAAATAAGAAAAAAAGACCAATAATTCTCTAATGTCCACAAGCTCATACCTAGACATGCGGCAATGAATTCTTTTCGGAATCCAATTAAGTTTGTCAATCTACGTAGAGCTAATTATTATAAACGTAAAAACGCATAAATGAAAAATGTACCCAGACTATATCACAGAGGGAAATTTACAGAACTAGTTGGCTTTCGTCGGTGTTTAAAATCGCCAATATTTCGAGAAGCCATTAAGTTCCTGCTTCGGATTTTGCCCAGCTATAGAATATTTTCAATAATGTATTTTTTACATTAATCGTGATGCGAAATGACTTTAATAAAATATCATTTATATCAAAATTATATACATTCCAAAACTTAAGACGGATCACCACATTATTAACATTTATAGAATTAAAAATATATATAGAAATCATGTTTAAATATACAGCACTTCCATAAGTTACATCTAGGGGACGTTCAAGTATTACATAAACCATATTTTTGTGTTTTAAACTCTGTATAAGAGGAAAACATTAACACTCTCCCTCAAAACGATGACACGAAATATTTATTTTTCTTGATCACCAAAATTAAATTTAAAATCAAAACCAGCAAATAAAAGTACCATTATGCTAATAATTTATATTGTTTTTTGTACAGAATACAAACCTAAGGTTCTATGACATTAATGATTTGATATATAAAGAAATTGATAAACAGATTTTACACATTGTGTATTATTTAAAAATTTTACGTTCCCCAAAGTACAGGTGTCCCCTCTTTCCCTCTTTCCTCTTTCTTTCTGGAAGAAAACATTTAATCCCTCTCTAATACTTACATAAGCAGTTACGTAATACTTGAATGATCACCCTCCCTCCCCGCCCTCATACAATAAGTAGTAATATATAATATTACCTAATTCTATTTTGTGCAACTTCTAAATATTTCCACATTTAATCCATTGAAGTGTTCCGTAGAAGAAACAACATAATTTGCGTTTAATATAACTTTCTCCCCTTCCCCTCTCCTACATAACTTTCCCCCCTTCCCCTCATCATACCGATTTTATCTGTATAAGCCTTATATATATAATAACACAAGAAACGACAACAGTTTCATAATTTTTCTATAATTAGCTATAGCCTTTTCCTATTTATACCATATTTTGTACTTTATATTGTTAACATTTAGTTTAGTATATCTTATTATCTTGTCTGTATTCATCGATTATATCGAAAGATCAAAATCATCGATATATATATAAATAATAAATAACCGCTTAGTTCAAAAAGTCATGAGATTTGAGACATGTTACATTTTATTATTAAATGATTTACTTTGTTGTTTCAAGCGACTAGAAAAAGCAATTACTATATTGATGAAAAATATGATTTATAACTTTTTTTATTAATATCATTATAGCGACAAGTATACTCAGAGCGGGCTTTCAGAGGTACGGTGGGGGTTAATACCGCACTTCATGTTTATAATTTGACCCCTTATTACAACGATCAAGCCACAGACGAATAGTTTAAAATATGAACAACTTTATGTAGCTGATTTCAACTCCTCATTGTTTTCTTCCATACTAAAACAATTCAGGTATTTTAAATCTTTCAAGGCAATCAAAAGGTGTTATAAAATATTTGGCCCGGATGGTATCCCTAAAGCCAGAGCCGAGTATACTTTTAATTACATTTCTTACGAATTATCGATATATTAAAAATTGTATCGATAATTTTCATTGACTTCCGCCACGAGTCGTGAGCACAGAACTGTTATAATGGAAACTAGTTCCCGTGTAAATACGCTATTATTTACAAACATTTTCACACAAGACCATTTAATTTCAAACCAAAATATAGGCACAGGATTCACAATTATGATCATCACACAAAGGTCGAACTTATACTAAAGTTTTTCATTTTATATGACTCAAATATTAAAAGATTGTTGTATTAAATTAATCGATTTCGTATATGAAGGCTGTGCTCATGGCTCTTAACGGGAATAGATTTCATTACATTATTACTAGAACAGATTCTCATAAGTACGTTAATTCATAATTGAGCATACGTTATACCAGTTTAAAGCGTGGACGTGCATAATTCGGCGCTGTAATTGTGGTAAGAGAGTGACGTCACACGTCACCCGCCTCGGGCCGGCGAAGCGGCCGTGACCGGAACCCTCGACTGCAGAGATGCGTCAATTGCGCCGGGGTTTTCCCCCGAGTCTCAGGGAAGTACATCCTGTAATTATATCAATTAGCTTAATTAACAATTGTAACGTGAGGAAGCGGCATACGAAAGAAAACAAATGTTACGAGAGATATTTCCATTTACCCGAGAGAACAAGAGAAGATATGTCAACAGTGGTGAAATGAACCCTAGAAAATAAGCATGTACAATCTTGATATAATTGTTGAGTTATAAATTTACATCAAGTAAACAAAAGCGCCATCTAGTGAGAATTGTGATCAAAATGTATTAATTGTTTCGGAATAAAATAAAATATAGTACTGACTTTTGGAAGACAAAGAGCGCAGCCGTGATCGCGGAGAAGATGAGGAAGGAATAAGGTCCTATGGCTTCACGCATCGAAGGGAACGACATGCCCACGAGGAAGTTCCCGCCCCAGTTCGCCAACGAACCCCACGCCATGCCCGCGGGACGTGGTCCCACCTCGAATATCTCTGTAACGACCAAAATTAAAATTAATCTGGAACAATCTAAATTAAATAATAAATTAAAAAACAATAAAAAATCGACCTAAAAAATTCTACTTGCTTTTTTTTATATATATTATAGGGGGCAAACGAACAGGTGGGTCACCTGAAGGTAAGTGACCACCGCCGTCCATAGACACTAGCAACACCAGGGGAGTCGCAAGTGCGTTGCCGGCCTTTTAATATATGTGGCCCTCCGGCGCTCTCACTGACCGAACAAACGCAACAGTGCAAGCACTGTTACTTCACGACGGTTTTCTGTGAGAGGGTGGTACTACCCCGCGCGAGCCGACCCATTCATTTTGAAACCAGTAATAGCTTCAGCGTAGCTCTACCACCTAGTAAAAAGTAGTACTTAGTCTAGGATTTTCATATTACCTAACAATATTTCAAATAATTATATCCTATTCTATTTTGAGGATTTCCCTGATGTATGTTCGAAATCCAATGTTCAATGCTAATGAAATTAAAATGGGACCCTCTTTACAATACCTAAAGTCTTTCCAATGATAATTAAAAAAAAATCTCGTTTTTGAAGCCGGTTAAAAAGAGTAGTATAAAATAAATATTTAATAGACAAACCTGATGCAATGAAATATGGTATCGGCCCTAAACCGAAACCATAGACTAGAACGTAGGATAAAACGGCCACCATGCACACGTAAGGCATCCAAGACACAACACTCTGGGGAAAAAAATATTAAATAAAAACAAGTGTAAATACAGTAAAATTATACACACCCATGTCGAAATAGTTTTGGAGAATTATATTCTTATATTCTTATGATATATTATTGCTTATTTTAAGACTCGTCTGGCGATTAATATTTTTGAATGAAGAAATTGTTTCGCACATTAAAATATTAATATGCTTATTAGGACATAGAACATTACTTTTTGAAGATAACCACAAAAACCAACACAACACGCTTTCATTCAATTCAATATACATACTTGTATAATTTCTTTGCAATCTATTTTGATTAAAATATCACTTCCCAGAAAACAAAACTCGCAAAGGACTTAGATTTAACGTTAATAAAACAAATGAAGAAAATAATTATTAATACTAAAGTTGCTTTACTAATTATCGCCAAGAAATGCAAAATGGCTGTCGAGTAATATCATCAAGAGAATATAAAATCAAAAGATTATTTATAGAATTATTTAATAAAAAAAATGTGCATGTAATCTTAACGCACAACCACACTGAAACTCCTCGTGTGTCATACTAAGAAATACTACAATTAAATCAAAATATAATATTCACTATAAAATGTCCGTCTAATATAAAAACAAATACTAATTAATCGACAACACATTTTTGTATTTCCTAATACTTTTACTCGTTACACAATTTGAAGTCGCATGTCTATAGTTATGTCTCATTCTATTAAGCACAACTATCTCACTCGGTTCAAAGAATATTTCTATCTTTTTTCGCTCTCTAAATAATGACATATTTTCTGTCCTTTTTTACGTCAGAAAAGTTACGCTAAAATTCAACCTTTGAATGAAATCCTAAACTTCTTCAATTATTAATCTTTCTTACTTAACACTAGATTTATTAAAAAAAGATATATTATTTAAGATATATTATTTATACGAGGAATTTATATAACAAAACCCTTGCCAAATGCGAAAAGGCCGAATCACAGTAATTAAATTGGGATTTATGCCAAAAGGGCGATTTTTTTTTAAATTGACAATCGTGTTGTGGACAGTTCTAAGCTTGAAATAAAAAAAATATTTAATACGTCATATTTTGATATTTGGAAAGCGATATGTTAATTTAACAAAAAACTATGGTGTAGTCGTTAGCATCCACCACAGAAGTGACACTTAAATATTAAAGGGAAACTTTTAAATTAAAAAAATATGTAATAAAAAATCAACGTCACGCTGTGTTCCCAAGGAGGTCACCCATCTAAGTACTGACCGCAACCGGCGTTGCTTAACTTCAGTGATCGTACCTAGAACCGGTGTTTCAACACTTTACCCGATATAGTATTTACCCACACCACATTTCGTCACAAAAAGTTGCGGATCACAATTTCAAGAACCTCCCATAAATAAGAAGTTTCACTTGAAAATTGATATTATATGATTATTTTTTCAAGTTTTCCTGAAAATAGACACACGTCCATAAATATAATGAAGTTCCGAAAACTCACAATAGATTTAAGCGCCACTGCTAAAGCTGCTAGGATGATAGTGGCGCTCAGCACCGAACCCAATAGCAAAGGGCGACGGCCTCGCGTCGGCAACAACTTGACCATCAGCACCGCAGTGCACACGTTGATGAAACCGCACCCGATTGTCGCGTACTGCGAGTTCGCATCCGACAAACCGGCTTGCTTGAATATTGTTTGCGAGTAATAAAACACCTGTGGCAAGTATACATTACATTTTATACCCTCATATTTAGACAAACATGACTATTTTTTATCAGCATATTGTAGAGACTTCGTTCGAATTTTCCAAAAACTTTATGGGAAAATGTTCATTCTACACAAGACCCTTAATGTAAAGTTATACTCTAGCACTTCATATTTTTAAATAGTTATAAATTTTTAAGAATAATTATGACAATAAAAAAAGAAACAAAAACTCCATATGTATTTTGGTAAAAAAATAAAATTACGAAATTAAAATAATTTTTAATTTTCGATATTTTTACATGTTCATTCCATTTAAGCATTCGTAAAACGGAACGTCGAACTGTCCTTCAAAGTATTCAGGGTTTTTATTATATTTTTAGAAAAAAAATCAACCTCTTAATCCGCGCTTTTTTTATTTATTTATGAAAGAAAAAGGTAATAATTTAAACGCTGATAAAATATCTTAAACTAAGTGATTTTTATATATTACCAACAGACCCGGCAGACGTTGTCCTGCCCTGATGATAAAAAAATATATACATAAAAAATATGTACATGAAACGCTTAAGGCGGTTAACTTCTCCGATTCTTTCGACAATTATCATTATATTTCAACAGATTTACAAAAAAAACCTTGACAAATTATATACCTAAAGCTTCCCCGTGAATTACTCTATCTATTGGTGAATACGGCATTACAATCCCTTCAGTAGTTTTTGAGTTTATCGTGAACATCCAGGCAGACAGACAAACGCGGCGGACGACTTTGTTTTATAATATGTTATTAGTAATTTTATTTTAATTTTATCTTTCCTCAACTCCGTAATTAGTAACACGATTATAGAAATTATTTCCGTAAGAGCAAAGCTGCATTTTCCCTGGGTGTTAAATGATATTTTATATCATAATTAACTCGCGCAAAGTCGCCGGTTATTCCTAGTATACCAAAATATAGGTGTCTCGCAATAAATTTTAAAGGTAAGGACACTTACAGCGTTGATACCGCTAGTTTGTTGACCAGCCTGCATCGAGCAAGCAAGTAGAAGCGGAAGCCTCAGCTTTGGATCCCGCAGGACCCTCATCATACTCCAGTGCTGGTCGCCGCTCACCGCTGCTGCTGAGGAGGCGGCCACTTCTTCACGCAACACCTCCACTTCCTCGCTCAACAGACTCACCGACACCCCCCGGAGCCGACTAAGCTCTATAAAACATAGACATGTCCCTTAATATGTATTTATAAAGTACTAACGTCCCCTCGAGGCACTACTCGCGTTAGTTTAGGTTTGCCTTATACTACGGGAACAGTATTTTTCTATAGATAAAAATACTGCATGTCCTTTTCTGTACCGATGAAGTGTATACAAAATTGCATGATGGTCTGTTGAGCAGTAAAAGCGTGAAAGCGTAACAAACAAACAAACTCACATTCCAAATGATACTATTAGTAAGAATGATAAAGCAATAAAATCAATATTTAATTAGAATCGTAGCGAAAAAAGAAACGCGTACAAAACGCGAATAAGAAGCCGCTACCGAAAATCATCCTCGAGAATACTGCGACCGAGTGCATTATGCGATCTCTAAACAACCGTAACGGTTGCTCCTTTGCTGTGTTCACGTATAAAAAAATCATATCAATACACTCCATTTTTGGTTACACACGAATATAATTCTACTCTATAATACCATAACGATTTCGCCCCTGCGACACGAAATACAAACTTACTATCATTTTACGAAAGAGTTGAACATATATATATTAATTTAATTGGCTATTATTTAAAGCTTATTTATGAGTTAGCACATTCGTTTCCGGCCTGCATGCTCACTATCACAGAATAATATTACTCCTAGCGGAGCTCACTATTGACACTGATTAACACTGACTTCCGGTCGAGTACCTCACGTATCTCACCCTACCATGGCAAAATAGCGTGTTCTGAGCGACGCCATCTTTTTGTTTCATTGGCGTTTAGTTCTTCGCCGAGAACAGACGTGCAATTGATGTGTACTTGCACAAAATTTTGTGAGAATATATTTATTTTCCCTTTTTAATTGTATGAAAGAGTTCATAATTTCTTTAAGGATTGGTATTTTCTTTTTCTTTATAAAAATTGTATTTAATAGTCTACCTGACGTGCAGCTACCTAAAAGACTTCGACTCATATAGAGGAGTATGAACGATAATTAAAAATTTATCCGATAAATTAATTATTAAACTGTACTTTTCCTTTCATCAGTTGAAAGAACTCTCTTACCTTTTAAAGCTCTTTCTTCATTCCTCTTCACGACGTACAAATATTTCGGGCTTTCAGGTAAAATAAATAATATAGGTAGACATATAACGACTAGTAACGCATAGAAGGATAGGAGATAGGGCCAGTCGTCGACTCCGCCTGTGGATTATTGTCCAATTAGTCTTATAGAACCGAAGGAGACGATTGTCATTTTTGCGTGGAACGACTTATTGATGTATAAACACTGTAAATTCTAATATATCGGGGGTGTACAATAAGTATTTTGATATCACTATAACAAGAGAATTATTTTGCATTTATTTAAATTGTGTAGTAATAAATCATTTCTAATAAAAATAATAAGTTTTATTTATTACCTACTCTGAAATTGTTTTCCTAGAACATGACTGGTTTTGATTCAATACCCCTAACATATAGAAAAAAATCGTCTTTCTCTAACAATAGTGGCTTTAAAATTAAAGATTACTTTTAAATTTGATTATATGAGACTTGTCATTTAAAAAAGATCACGTTTTCAGCCATTTACCGCGATCTATTTTATATAAACAACACGATATATAAATATATGACCTCTGCGTGATATCAAATGAATATCATACACTGAGATATTTGTAAGATATTTTCTTGAGTCCGTTTCGCTACAATCAAAGTCGACATAGTCTTACAAGCTACACCTTAGAATGAATCTCCTTCTGAAATTTATGGATGATGGTTACCGTTAGATGGTTGTGAATAAGCCGGAGCTTTTCGTGAAGGAAAACATCGTAATGACACCAAAGCCACGTTAGATTGTTGCGAATAAGCCGGAGATTTTGGTGAAAGAAAACATCGTAACGAAACCAAAATTGCGTTAGATGGTTGCGAATGAGCTGGGGCTTTTGGTGAAGGCAAAGAACGTAATTAAACCATAGCTCTGACTCAGTCGCAAAGATTCGCTATGCAGAGCCAAAAGGGCACCATATTTTTTTAAATTGTCAATTGTGTTGTATACATCTTTTTTATGTTAAAATAAAAAACAAAACATAAAAGAATTAAGGAATCTTTTGGTGAAGGTTTTTCTAAACGCGTCGTCAAACAAGCCCAAAGCTGAAAATATTTTGCCGAATACCTGCAGATGTGTTCCGTCAGCTGCACTTAATAGCCAATCCTCCAGTAGATTCGCCAAGTTTAGCATCTTAGACCACATCGTCATTTAACTAAAATGATTTCTAGCATAGATGACATAAAAACAACTCATCCACTCTCTCTGTCCTTCGCAATTCGGTCTTACTCCTTCCTAATGTCTTACCCAGTATAAAATTGAGGCCCATGACTTGCCCAACGAGTACTCCCACATTGACACCCATAGGGCATGCCACTCCCAATGCCCCGGTGAGACTCGATGGTGCAAGTTCAGTTAAGTACATAGGCACTATACTTGTTGTCAAACCTGTAAAGGAAAGAATACATCAGACTTCTTATGGAGATTTCAATATGACTATTATCGAGACAGCAACTCACGTAAATAACGTTCTTATATTAATTTAAAATAAAATATTATTTCGAGCAATTTACAATACAAAAGTATACAGGTATACAAAGTGCAATACACAATAGGAAATCTCCCGAAACAAGGGAAGAGAAGAAAATTAACCAGTATTCTTAATAAAATGTAAACTTAATTTATTAAGAAAAGTGGTAATTTTTACATACCACTAGCCAAACCGACAATCAATCGGCCGAGTATGAGCATTTCGACCGAATTGGCTTCGCGACAGAGAACGAAAAATAACGCGCCAACAAACCACAAGACACTGATAGCAATCGTCGCCATCTTTCTGAAAAAGAAAGAACAAAGTGAAATTTCAATTATATCCAGTCAACACCTGACCATCATTTGACATCACACAATCTAATCCTATATAAATAAAATAATAGATGTCTGCCGTTTGCGCGCAACACGCAAAAACTACTGGATAAATCCGATTAACTTTTTTACTTATAGGTCTTCATTTAATATAAAGTTATCAAAGCTTTAAGAAATTACGATCCCAAAACGTGACAAACTAAAAATTGTAGTGAGGTTAGCGATGCAGTTGAGTAAGGACACCCACCACGCCGCTTGATTACTGGAAATAATGTTAGAAAGCTTATAAATCTCTTTCAATAAATAAGCCATTAAATGTGTAAAAGAGTTTACGACATTTGATTAATAGTTCCAGATATTAGCACGACGAAATAGATGATACAATATACAACATTACAATATATTAACAATATATCTTATGTACAGAGGAAAAAACATAAGCACCACATCGCTTGCTTCAACTCTCCGCGACGAGGAAACACGTCGTTGAACATGAAGTTCTTATAAAAAGAGCAGTTCCTTTAGACAACCATCATCGTCAGCCTGTAAGAGACCCTCTGCAGGAACATAGAGCTCTTTGTGAAGGAAGTTATGGGCATAATCACCACGCCAGCCCACGACGTATTAGCGATGTAAAACTCTGACAAATCTACAGTTCTATATTTTCCCTACATACGTTGGTACAACTAGAAGTTGGTTCTCAGGTTCAGGTTTCCTCACGATGTTTTCCTTCATCGTCAGCCTTACCAATTTAAATTAGTCAGTGTACGCGAATTCCGAAAAATTCGTTGGTACAAGCCGTGATTCGAACCTGCAGACATCGTATTAATATTCCACCGATGAAATCACTAGACCACCACGATTTATATGAAATAAACTTATCGTGATAATTCTTTTTTTTAATAAGGATTCTGTATCGTAAGAAGTGTATCAAAAGAAATTGATCAAATTATATCCAATAGTTTTAGAGTGATGCGCGTATAACGGCATTAACCTCCATTTTTTTAAAGTATAAATAACTCGTATGACAAATTTGTGGCTTGACGCCACACATGTTTTACAAACATACCTTCCAAGGTTATCTGCAAGATAAGCGCCAAGTATGGAACCGGTGCATCCGCCCACTATGAATATCGACACAACGGATGACCACAGCACATTCATCCATTTCTCGTTTAGTTCTATATCGTAACGGCTGATGAAACTTTCGTTGCAGAATTGTTTGATAATCTGTTAAGAATTTAATGCTTTAAGGAACTGAAACGTTCATCTGGTGCAATATTATAACTTGACGTGGTTATTTTACGTCATAAAATGTAGTGACTTCAAAATAACACTACGTGTTGTATCGAATTTATATAAAATACATTATAGGTTTTGAAAGTTTCACCACAAACTCACCTGATATTAAATGACAATGTGGTCTAAGATGGTAAACACTCTAAACCTAGAGGGACACTGGCTCTCAAGTGCAACTGCCGGAACACGCCAACAGGCGCTTAGCGACATTTTTTCAACTTGAGGGCGGCAGTTAGCCAGACGGACTTAGAAAAAGCCCTCTACCACCATGCTATGGTTTCATTACGATGTTTTCCTTCACCGAAAACTTCTACTCAGTTGCTAGGTTTCGACGCTGTGTCCGAACACACTACCAACTAAGCCATCATCATAACTTTGTTTTTATAATATGTAGTGATGTAAATGTATATAAATTATGTGTATGTAAATTTAAGAAGCGTCTGAAAATCAAGTAATGAACCGCCATCTCTTGACTATTCTACATTTTTGACTGACTTTTAATACAGTGTTTTAAGCTAGGTAGGTTCCTTAAAATTATAAATAAGAAGTATTTATTGGTGAGCAGAATGAAATATAATACTTCGAGCTGGGCTCAAGTCGCCTGTGAAAAAACGATCTAAATTCGTCTAGTAATTTTGGAGATCAGCGTGTTCAAACATAAAAACAGACAGACACCCATGTAGACATCGTTTTAAAATATATACTTATCGTACTCTATATCACACTCAATTAGTTTTTGCCAAATATACACATACAACGGTTCAACAGTTTAATTATAATATAGAAAAATAAAATATCAATTAGGACCAAGATTAAACACTAAAATTACATAAATAAATTCTTATCATTTGTTTTAATAAGCATAGAAATATTTTTTTACAACTACTTATATACTCTATGTATTTGTCCTTCTACCATATCAGTATTGATAATTAAAATAAATACAGATAAAAAATAGCATATTGATTCAACAAAAAATAATATATTTACTGTCTTTATCGAACGGACATTAAAATTAAATGTCAGAAATAAATTTTATGCGTATATCGTGAACATTTATCGAAAAATGATGTTATATAATACAATTTTGTCCAATTTCACCAAAGCTCTCTTAACATACCCCTAACTCGGGCATCCCTGAACAAAGGTGTCTCCTAAATCAGCTGCCTAACTTATTCGTTTTCACCATGCTAAGGGCTACTTACTAAGGAAGTGCTTAGTTAAGCGTCAGTTTTTTCATCAAGCCAATTTAATTGCAATAGTTTCATGTATTTGTTATAAAAATTATAGAAATATAATTTTATAATAAAATAAACGACCAAAATATAAACAATAAGCTAATAATTATAATAAGTAAGCCACTTACGGCACTGATACTAGGTAAATAAATTTTATAACCGTGTTTTGGTTGATTACCCGCGACACAGGATTTGGTTCCTAGTTCGGGGATCTACTATTTCTATATTTATTTTTGTGTCCGGCAATATTATTTTGTTAAAATAGATTTTCTTTTTTAAATATGTGAATTAAAAAAGTATTGTTAATTGTTATGTTGACGCAGGGAACACCATTTAGTTTTATTGGGGTCCGTTTTAAATATATACTGACCTGATTTTTGCGATCCGGTCCGTGGTTGTCTAGTAAATTTTGATATGATGAAAAATTAATAATTAGATAACTCATTGTATAGCACCTATTTTTCTACTTTTTGCTGTTTCTAGCAGAAAAGTTAATCAAAAACATTAAAACGTGCACGGTTTATTTTCTTTTCTTTGATTTTATGTTCCAAAACAAAAACAATACGTCGATAAACGTAACGGTCGAATACAAATGCATCGTCACGATATGAAACTTCAACTTTTTGTTAATTTCCCAGTTTATTTAGCTACCAAAGTTACGAAAAATTCAATTTTTTTTTCAATTTACAATGTGTAAAGGAATTAACTACAAATTGAAATTGACATGTCCGTAAAATAAAAATCATTTAGTACTAAGGGATGGTATTTCCGTCCCGTAAAATTTATGTAACCTTTAAGGTCTTAGATGGCTCTTAAATGTTGGTGAAAACGAAATCTCACAATATAGGGAAAAAAGATTCCCGATTACACGCATTAGAAAGAAACAACTGGACTCGCACGCGACGTTGCCGTTTTGTACTTACGCGATTTTTTATTATATAGATACGGCATGTCATCAAGTTGCTATGAAATATTCTTTTCTACAATATTTCAAGCACTTTACACCCACCATATTTGATTGATGGATGCGTCAGTTTACTAAAATCAGTTTCAAAAATATTGATTAATATTAAATTGCTATTTTCGCATGAAAATATATTAGAACGAATAGATACGGTGCATGTTTTTCGTACTAAAAACCTGATGCGAGATTTTGCCTCAATAGTAAAAAATAAAATAAAAGAAGTTACTGTTACATATCATTATAGAAATGTAAAGTACTCTATATTCTTATTTGGACCCCAAGCTTCTTCAATGTCAGATTTAATTTCAATCGACCCAAAGATTTAGTCACTGAGTTATTATGTACTACGTACACACAAGGCTACGTACATACGTCCCTCACTGTAAATAATTATTGATATTTTGTGAACATATAGAAATGTTTAAGCGGTATATTTATAAAATAACTAGCTAATGTATACATTTTTCATAAATGATTCTAGAATACTTGTTTTTTAGGTTCCATTGACCCTTTGCCAATTTTTTTTCTTTTGTATAAATTTTATACTGCAAATAAAAACGAATGACGGCCATAACAAAGCGAGAGGGTATCAGCTGGTTTTTAATAGATTGATTTTTAGTACCTTTAGCTTACACCTAGCTACATAGCATAGCCAACCTTGGTTAATACAATAATTGCATTGTTGCTATTGGATATAAGCCACACGCATTCATGTTCGGATAAAGACATATACCGTCATCTAACAAAATTTTGAAGTATCAGTTTGTTATCATCCATCGGCAATAATGTTTTATAAAAATGTACAAAATGGCGCTATACGACATAGTTTCTAATAATTCGTTATGCAGAATTTTCTTTTTAAATGTAAATTCGCGTTTAATCAAGGAACGCATTTTTGTAAATAAACTTACAAAGTAATCTCCTATTTAAATACAAAAATTGATCAAAAACGTTAGAGCCTTTTTCGAGATACAAGTAATAAATTTATATATATATACCAGAATTACTCGTTTACGGCCATAATATATTAAAGTCATTTTGTGTTTTTTTTTTATTTAAACCTCAAACTTATTTTACATAAAGCATCGACACTTATTATAACGCATTTTTATATCATTATTATTGAGAGTTGTCATTAAATGAAGAGAAGAAAAATCAATGTTAACTTATAATCAATGAAAAATAAAGGAAACCAACAAAACTGCAGTAAATTACGACGTTTTAGGAGGGAGTCTCTCGTTAAATGCAGTTTATACTGTATTACCTAATCTAACAAAACTCTACTAAAACCTCTCAAGAGAATAAAGCTAGGATTTGAATCTAGAATTGTGTAAATCGGTTCAGTGGATTTCGAGTTATAAACACACCGACAGACAGACGGACAGAGTGCGAATGTAGATACATATTAAGTCCAAGGTGATTTAAAGATTAACTGTTTACCTCAGCTGGTGTGTTCACGACTCCAATATTATAGCCGACCGGCAGAGACGATCCGAAGGTGGTGACGATTCCAGCGAGCACCAAGTAAAACGACCAACCGCCCTTGTACTCGTTCGATTGCGTCAGGTGTTGGAGTTCGTTCGTTATCTGGAACATTCGATACCTACATTGTTATTACGATTACTTCCATAAAACATGTTATGAAGAATGTTGTTAATTTTTTAAAGACTTTCGCTATTACATCTTTATATATAAAATTCTTATGTGACTGAATTCCTTCTAAGCGGCTGGACAGATTTGAATGAATTTATTGTGCGTGGGGTGGATGGAGGTGGATTCAAGAATGGTTAATAATTACAATTGGACCCGGTAGGTGGCCTGATACCGAGCTGCTAGTTGATTTAGAATTAATTAGATACCACCAGCTTACTTTGTGTGCATCTGACCATACATTACCTTCATGTAGCTCTAACAATTTACGCAGCATACGTTAAGATATCTCTTAGATGGTAGGGTTTTTTTTTTATCACTGACTAACTGGCGGATTTTCATACAAACAACTACTACTTTACTAGGTGGTAGAGCTACGCTGAAACTATTACTGGTTTCAGAATGAATGGGTCGGCTCGCCCGGGGTAGTACCACCCTCTCACAGAAAGCCGTCGTGAATAACAGTGCTTGCACTCTTGCACTGTTGCGTTTCGTTCGGTCAGTGAGAGCGCCGGAGGCCCCCACATACTCATATATTAAAAGGCCGGCAACGCACTTGCGACTCCCCTGGTGTTGCTAGTGTCTATGGACGGCGGTGATCACTTACCATCAGGTGACCCACCTGTTCGTTTGCCCCCTATACTATAAAAAAAAGTAGTTTGAGCGGGACGGATTGATATATCAGTCCAATATGAAACATGAAATGTATATACTATTGCACTGCCGAGCGCCTTACTATTTTACCCCTACACCACGGCCGGTTGTAATGCGACATGTGATAGATGGAGTAAAAAAGAAATGAGTCGACTTAAAAAAAATCACTTTAATAAAAACCTTCAATGAAAATGCTCTAATATTTGCCAATTCTCACGATGATCGGTCAAACAGCGTTAAAGTTTAATATATATAGCTGTATATAGATAAAATTTCATGGTTTTAACATATAATTCAACAAATTATCACAAGTTTATACCTTGACACAATCAGTATCCTTAAAAGTAATTAACATTTGACAACTGAACGTTTATTATTAGTCTATCTAATAGCTAGTATTCAAACCATTCCTTATCCTTTTAAGTTAATTGGTGTTAGTAGTACTACAAGGTTAGTACTAAGACCAGCCCACAACTTCGTCTGTGTTTGTATCTCTATAACTCATGAAACATTCATATCTTCGTGTGACTCGTGCGGTTTATGCAGGCCATGGCAAAATAACTCTCAGATAGCAGGATTTTTTCAAATTTCATCATCATCATCAGCCTGTAAAAGACCCCCTACAGAGTCATAGGCCTTTTCTCGAAAGAAGATATGGGCATAATCACCACGCCAACACGCGACGTATTAGCGATTTCAAACTCCGAGAAATACACAGTTGTATATTTTCCCACACGTGGAGGGACTGCAAGAACACTTCTCATGTTCAGGTTTCCTCGCGATGTTTTCCTTCGCCTTCAGCCGACAGTGTTACCAATTTAAATTAGTAAATGTACGCGAATTAAAAATTCGTTGGTACATGCGTTGAGTTCGAAAATGTGGATATAGGATTAATGTACCACCGGTCGCACCACTCGTTCACCACAACCAATATCGACCATCAACGACTAATTTCAAATTTACTTGACGCTTATCGTCATACTCTGAGCAATGTATAAAATATCTATATAAACTATCGCATGTATATTCTACTGAAGTATAAGCAATATTACTGTATTCATCAAAAAAAGATTCTGTAATATATAGCTACTATCTGTATATAGCTACTCGTTCGAAGATTTTGGATATTATTACCCTTTTAAAGCTTGGTTATGAGTGATACATAACCTGAATTTGCTAAAGCCGATACTCAACCATTGCTACGAGATTATACAATTGGAAAGCCGAATACGTCTTTCTATAGGAGCATGAGATGGTGACTACAACGTACTCGATGATAGATACAATACTATCCAAACACAAATGAGCCAAGAGATCTACAAGACACTGGCAGTCGTCAATGCCACGTAAGAGTGCAAGTCATATTCTTGTAATATATTACCCACAGTTATATTTGTTGATCCAAGACTGACTAATCGTTAATGTAATGTTATAAAGGTAATAAACAGCAGTAACTTTCCCTCCATTTAAAAACGTTCCCATCTTTGGCGATAGGATATTATATCACAGCTCTGCAGATAATGCAGCAATATGTATCAACGTACTTTCTCTTTAAACATCGAGAACATTGAAATTGCAATCAAGGTCATTACAATACTTGATAATCATTTAAATAAATAAGGATACTTACATTTTATATTTATATTATAATTGATATAATTAAAAGCAAATATCATTACATTTCCTTTGAAAATAAAACTGTCGAAAAAGAAATAGCTAACTTTATTACATCAATAACGAAAGCGTAAACTTACAAATTTTATTATACGATTAAAGAGATGCATTATCACTTAACACTATAGACTATTGTTGGACGGCAATTCAGACACTATCACCACTTATTACAGCACAAAGTAAGAAGCGCCACAGAGAGATCGGCGCACGACGGCACCACGGAAAATACGATGAAAGTGAGCCAAAACCAATCGCACAACCAACCACCCAGAACCGCGTACGTCAACACGATCGACGCAGTCCCGTGAGCACAGATAGCTGATACAGTGATTTAAGGGATTCCTTCAACAAATATTATTCTCATTGTTTATTTCTCAGATCTAGAGATACATCTGTTGTCATTAACATCACTAAACAAAGAATCTATATATAAACGAGCAAATCTAAAACATTTAAATACATGTTCCTCCTCAGTTTGTCCTTACATTGTCTCAAACTTATCACGTGGAAAACGAGTTAAAAAATAACGCGGTAGAACTACCAGAATGTGCCAAAACTATCGGGTTACTTTAAAAACCTTGATTCAAAATAATAACCAGACTTACGAATTCCATATAACACAATTATGATTTAAATTTTTTATAAATAAATAATAGGCCGTTCACAAAATACGTTTGCACTTATGGGGGGAGGAAGTGTTGCTTACTGCGACAAAATGTGATAAAGGGGGATCTGGAGGCGGGGGGCTAAAAACGTAACCTTCGCAGCACGTCAAACAATTTTTCAAATCTTCTCTCCATTTTTTTTATTTTTTTTTTATACGATAGAATGTCATGCTTGTAAATATATACATGTGTAAAATTATAAAACAAAAAATATTTATATGTACATATTTTCGTCCTAGAAATCGAATTGTTTCATTTAATTTGTATTGTGTATTGATAATTACATACGATTCTTCTTTCAAATTAGAAGGGGGAGTAGGAATCAAAATGGCAATCCCAGAAAATATGACAGCGTGACGAAATTTTCTGTTACGTATTTTATGGAGGGTCCCTAATGTCATAGGAAGATAATATTTGAACTGTTCCTATAAAGATAGATTTCAGATACGATATCGCTAATATTAGAGGTCGAGACAAATATTTGCGCCTGTTTGAGGAAGCTGTAAAACTAAGTTACGCAATCAATTAGAGAAGGCCCATAAATGAAAAATAATGAGTCTTAAAAAGACAGTAGCTGTTTAAAAATGAGGTTCGTGGTATTTAGGCATAAATATCCTTGAGTAAATTTATTTACCGACCGAGTTGAACGCACTAATGTTCGTATTAATATGCATAGAGGAGAAATGGTGTTTATATTTGCAGACTTATTATCAAAGCAAAAATATAAAACAGTTAATTGGTTTGTGCCAGTGAGTTACAAAAAAAATATAAACTAAGTATTTACATTTAATGGTTCGCTGAAAGAAAATGCCGTGTGGCATTAAGCTCGCCAGTGTACAAATTGAAAGTGCAATAAATAATTCATTCGCTCGTTCGTTCATTCATTCAAAGATATGATTATATAAAAAAATAAAAAACTCTCGGCTAATTGGTTAGGTTTATAAACTTACGAGTATAAGTAAGAGAAACAAACATTTTTATTTTGTATATGAAAGGAATGATATATGAATCTGTGTTAATATTAAAAAGCTACAAGATTTTTTTTTTAGAAGGCGACAATAATTTTACATTACCGGTCGGATTTGAATTGTTCTTTTTCTACGACTAAATGTAGACAAACATAATAGGCTAAGTAAAAATGAACCCGTGTACCAATGAACTTAGCCGCCCGACCTGAATCTGGCATCACGGAGATGGGCCGAACTATAAATGTCTTCGTACTACACATGTTGCCACACGATTCATTCCAATGATTGGCTCTCTAAGCATCAGTCGTGCTTTAAATATACGTAATTCGTTTAAGATAAACAAACTGCATGAAGCAATTCAACATTTATAAATTTAACGCAATTGAAACCGAGGCCTTATCTAGTAATCGTAACAGATCAAGTATCTTTAAAATACCATCGACTATAACCCTATATATATAAATTAAAACCATAAGTTGCTTAGAAAACGGATCACTTGAAATTACTGAACAAACGTGAATGTCATTTTCTAATTAATATAAGGCTGAATCCGAAGATAGGTCTAGATTAACATATCCTTAAGTTTTTCTAAAAAAGTAAAGCAATAATTTTCAAAGACAAAGGAGGAGGAGTACATGGATACAACGTACACAAGCGCGTCATTTTAACCCTTACCATCTGTTATCGAAATATCAAATATCCGCGTTTGACATCCATACGAAGTTAGGAGGTTGAAGTTATAGTGGTACTAAAAAACATTCCCAAGGATGGTTCACGTCAGGCACGTAAGCCAAATCATACACCACAACATGATAAACATATTGTACCGACCATACTTAGATGGGATAAGGGTAAGAAGGTGATGATGACCATCAAAATGAACAGCATGCATTAGCAGTAGCCAGATATAAATATAAGCGTTAATAAAAGGATACATATAAGGGAGACAGAAGGAGAAAACATGGTTAGTCCAGACATGAAGATGATCAGCTCGATGATTATTAAAGCTATTGCTGTCGCGAAACCAGCCACCAACCTGGAACATGCATTTATTAAAAACATTGGCAACAGGCAGCAGGGTGATTAAGTATATATGGACAAAATTTGAATAACTTAACACGATTAAAATGTATTTAATAAAGCCTAGCCTTTTTCTAAATTTAAGAAAAATTTAAAACTGAAAACTGAATAATTATCATAGTAACGTCAGAAGAATGCCTATAAAAGCTTGATAAATATGTCATTTGGAATCGAGACCGGATCACAGTCAAACCCGAGTAAGTGAGGACTGGATAAATAAGAAAGTTTTAAGTTATAGTAATTACCAGATCCTGTTATTTAACCCCCTTAAAAGCTCTATAAGTGAGAAACAGTAATCTCTATAACAGAAAGTCGTTTTTCCCCTCGTGGACCTCTATATCTGAGACCGTTAATTGGCTGACCTCTGTTAACGACAGGAGAATGTGTTTAACTCTGCTATTTATGATTCATTCTTAAATTTCGTGGAACTAACATAAAAAAAGAAGCGTAACAAAAATTAAAGGATTTTTAAAATTAAATATTTGTGTAAGATTTTTTGCTTTTTTTTTTGTCAGCATGTAAGTCAAATAATTATGAACAATACATATAATATTCGTACATATATATCGCTTCATATTCACTGTATTTTGTAAGCCCCTATAATCGAGAAAATCCACTCCTTTATAAAGGGAAAAGTTAGTTTAGTGATAAACCTAAGCGAAAGGAAATTGCGGTCTCTTGTACTTTTGCTTATTCAGTTTTGACTGTATATGCTTCTGTCTAAATCATCGCAAATGAAACCCATTCTCAGCGTTTATTCCATAATTGACTTAGAATCTACCTAGAAACTAACCAGTCTAAAAGAGACCTGTGTTGAAATAACTTTATATCTTCATACGATTACGAGTAAATTATATTGTGATTTCCACGACATTGTGAGCTGCGAGTCAATAGGACTTAGAAACAATATCTATATTTTGATTATTAATTCATTATAACACCATAATTAATAATAATTTGAGGTTCTGGGTAACATTTTACGAATTAGTGTTCATATACATTGCGTTAGAACGACCCCTCTATCCCTTCCCGCCCCCCATTCACCCCTAGTAATTCGAGGGCCTCGTATTACTGATGCGATGGATAGGATGCTAGCTACACCCCTGCCTTTACGAAACCTTGAAATTATATTGGCCTTTAGCCCACGCTTTGAATATTTGTTTAAAATTAATAAATGTTATTAATGGGACTAACAAACTTTTTAAGAAAATAATAAGTCGTAACATATCATTAGATATCCAATAGCAACCGTAGTCGATTCAATATTACTAAGGAAAATTTTGGTATACTTAGTAATTAATTCTTTATGATACAAACGTAAAAAAGGTTATCATTATTAAACATGGAATTTATTAATATGTGTTTTAAGCGAATTTCATAATCTTCCGTTATTTGACCCTATATTTTGTTATATTGGCAAATGTCAAATATATTATAAGTTCAAAAAGTTATCGAAGTGTTAACGAATATTATTCAACAAAGAACTAAAGTTTTTTTTTAAATAATAATTATATTAATTAAAATAACAATTCTTAACGACTTCTGTTTGAAATTATTTCAGAGTTTATTTTGAACGTTTTAATGTGTAATCCTCTTATCTTATGTACTCGTATACATATAATAAGACTACATTTTAGATTTTTCTGTAAACAATAATTGCAAATGTCTAAAAATAAGTAGTTACATATATTTCAGTAACTCTTAGAAACGTTTGTCCGTCTGTTCGTTTGTGCACGCATTGATAATAAAGTATAACGCTTATGATAAAACGGCACCAACAAAATAATAAAGTATATTCCTCGAATAACAATTAGTTTCTGCTTTATTAAAATCGGTTCGCTGTATAAAAAGATATTGTAATTCGAAATGACGACGCGTGTTAAGTACGAAAGAACAATAGAAGCACAATTTTGTAATATATCTCATATCTTCTATGTATATATAAAAAGATTGATAGAGATCTGCCTTTGTGCGGACATCACGTAAAAACTACTTGATAGATTTCGAAGATTATTTTTTGTTTAAAATAGTAGGTCTTTATCTAAAAAATATATCTTGATATGTTAATCTAATATAAAGATGCACTTGAGTGCCAGTTGGCCCGCTAGGTTTAGCTTGTATACCATCATAGATCACATTGACATTTAACCTCACATGTGATCGTGATGGTGAAAACACTAGAAAACCTATGAAATATAAAAAATTATCGTATGTATCTTTTGAAGAAATAAATACAACACGTGGGTTTTCCGATTCAGTCGTCAACCGAGTGGTCTAAGGGGACTAAAATTATTTCTGAGTTAGAGTTTAACTGCAGTCACTACTCAACAGTACATAACGCTCATACCTGTTCGCTATTTTTCTTTATAATAAAGATACAGTCAGAGACCGGACATCTATATAACGAAATGATAGTGGTCTTTTCGTTTTACTTCTTAGATACTTGGTCTTACTAAAAAAAACAATATCACGATAACTGTTAAAAAAATCTACGATTTTATATGCACTACGCGTTCAATGACGTCTTTTCTTACCGTGGAGACGTGTACTCTCTACTCTCTACATAAAATAAAATGTTAAGATAATAAACGCCGCAGACGAAAACGTCCGTATCACACAGTATAACGTAATTCATGTCCAGTTGCCACCTGTCAACTATTCACACTTACCCTTACTGATATCTTTGTTCATAAATTGAAATGCTAAAGTCATGAAAGATAGATTATTTTGTCAACCATATGGATAAAGCTGACGTGACTGTTTACGAACGCATCGAAAAAAAAACACAAAATCTATTAATGCTCCTTTTATATACATAGTTAGTAGTCGCCTGTCTTTACGTACCTTTGTATCTTTTAATGGCGTTATACAGAACCTTCGTGCAACGCCTTATCCAGCGCATGCCAAGATAGCTCTCAGATAGCAGGATATTAACCAATTTATAATACACGATATTTATATAATGGACAATTTAAGCGATATCTTTATCACTTATTATTATGTTGTTGTATGTCTTATTCTGATGTATAAACTATATTAAACACTTTAAAGTCTCATCAAAATCCGTTCGGTACTCTTTGCATGAAAGAATGCCAAACATTTATCCATCTAACAAACTCTCTTGTTTTATTATTAATAGGATTTGCTCCCGAGTAACGTATTTTTCAGCAACAATTTGGTAAAAGATTTCCAACGCATTTAAACAATGGACGGCACAAAGTAAAGATTTAATGAGCCACGATTACACTTTCATAATTTTATATGACCATAAATTTTATTGATAATAATGACTTGATAATGTAAATACTTATGTCAATAATAAATATATTTCGTTATTTATTTTATAGTGTTTATATTACAATTCACCTATTTCCTAAGATATAACACGTAGGCTTTTAATTTATGGTAACATTACACAATCTTTATTCTTCAGTTACGCGTGACCGTTTCAAACTCGCATCACCCGCCGTTGGCTAGTTGCTCATTCACATACCCTAAAGCCTAGTAGAATGGCGACAAGGTAAGGTAAGGTTCTCTAGCGTCTCAGGGGAGACGCCGTCGAGAGGTGGAGGCAGGACCTGGCGGACGCGCGGTTCGGGCGCTACACTGTGGACGCCGTCCGCCCGGTCCTGCCGGAATGGGTTAATCGAAGATGGGGCTCCCTGACGTTCCGACTGGTGCAGGTACTCACCGGTCACGGATGTTTCGGGTGGTACCTGCACCAGATCGCTCGCAGGGAGCCGACCGCCGTATGTCACGAGTGCGGCGCTACGGCGGATACCGCGCAGCACACTCTCTCCGAGTGTGCTGCGTGGGAGGGACGGCGCCGCACTCTGGCTGCGGCGGTAGGAAGTGACCTTTCGCTGCCGAGTGTGGTTTCGGCCATGCTCGGCAGCGAAGAAGCATGGAGGGCGATGGCCTCCTTCTGCGAGGAGGTCATCTCGCAGAAGGAGGCGGCGGAGAGGGCCCGCGAGGAGGATCCTCTTAGCGGCCCTCTCCGCCAGCGAAGAACTGGAAGGAGGAGGCGGACATTCGCCCGCCTCCTCCCACCACCGTAGCTGGACCTGAGGGGATGGACCGGGGGGCCTATCTCCTCATTGCACAGGTCCGGCGGACGAGGGGAGGCAGCTGGTGTGTACCCAGTCTGCCTCCCTATTAGGACGGAGCCCGGCGGCCATCTTCCGCCGGGCTATCCGCTGGGGCGGCATGGTGGATGCTTCGTTCGATCCCATGCCGCCCCAACCAAAGCGGAGGACGGTACACCGTGGGGTTTTAGTCCGTGCGAGTCGGACATAACTCTCTCCCCCCCGGGAGGGTGGTGTATCCATAATGGATTTCCCCACGTTAAAAAAAAAAAAAAAAAAAAGGTAAGGTTCTCTAGAAGCTTCATTATGCGCACGCTAACGTTGTGGAATGGGTTACCAAGCAAGGTGTTCCCCCAGAGTTATGACATAGGGCTCTTCAAAAAAGGATTGAAACACGTTCTTCAGGGTCGGCAACACAACAGTGATGCCCCTGGTGTTGCAGTTGTCCATAGGCGGCGGTAACCATTAAACATCAATAGACCGACTGCCAGTTTGTTGCCCTTTGGCATAAAAAAAAAGACCTAATTTCACAGTTTACTAAAATATTAACCGTGAGTTCAATAAGATTTCCCTTTAATCTTTTTAAGGGGTTAAAGGGGATAAATGCCTTTACTTACCTTATACATGGAACAGGTCAGTTGGTTTATTTATTGCATTATAAATATATGAATTTATGCATCAGATTAACTAAAACTTGATATGTAAGACTTGAACATTTTTCTTTATTAGCATAAGTAGTTATCACGCGAAATTTCTCCAAAAATTTATAATATCTAATGCTATTCTTTAAAAAAATCCAATTCATTATTTACTTAAAAACATTGGCATAATTTAAACACTAGAAATAGTAAAAAAATCGTCATCCCTTGTTTCAGGCCCAGTAAGACCAGCAACAGTTTTTAGGTAACAGTGTTAGGTTTTACAACACCAAAGCATATCACAGATTTGCCGCACAGTAACTTCAAGCATCATGTCAAGCGGGTTTTACTGTTTAAAAGTTATTATAGAGGTGATCAATATGTGAACAATAGTGATATCTGGAAATGATGTCCCTCTGTGAGTACCCGCCAAAAAAGAATGTCACTATCTGTTTGTAAAAATGTGTATGATGCAAAGATATTACTACCTAGGCCCCTTCTCATGGCCTAAATTGAATAAACTATTATTGATTATTTTATTAAAAATACACCTGGATTTTGTTTAAATAAATAAAGTTAAATATTGAGGCCTCGATATGACATGCACGAAGTTATTTTTAACACAAATAACAATTCTTCTACATATTATTTCAATAAACTGAACAAATGACTATGATAATTGATTAGATACAAATAGAGAACGAACCTTTTTTTCATCGGATACTTTGGTCATAGTGAAAATATTTATAAAAAAGCACGAGAAGAAAATAACCGTTCCAACACAAGTTACGTGTAGGAGGTACAACGAACCTATATCAACTAAGTAATATATTCTACATGGCTACTACTGACCTTGAACTATGGTAGTGACGCGAGACATGCGTTAAAAATTTCGTATTTGCTAAGAAAAAAAAATTATCTTTAGTGACACACAGCAATCAAATGGATACCGTTATATAATATTGGTATGCTATTTAAAACTAGCTGATAGCCCGTGACTTCCTCTGCGTTATTTATTCTCTTAACAATATATTTAATGAACAGAAAAAAAAGGAAACCAAAAGATATTTTCCTCTCAAAAATTCTTGCTATTATGTAGTTCTAACAAAAAACGCGAGTTACTTGAAATTTTAATAAGTTTATGTATTCAATGAAGATTTTATTATTTTAGATAAGGATCAAATGTCTGAGGAGTAAAACTAAAAAATAACTGATCGAAATCTATTCTGTAGTTTTTGCATTACGCGCGCACAACGATATTGGTCTGAAAGGCCTTCACAGCTTCACCGAACTACTAAGGCGAGCGCTTAAGGCACTCAACCGATTGGCAACAGGCTCAAAAGTGGAAAAGTGGCCGAACCTCGGCTTGGGCTGTTGCTTTGAATGCAATATCGCAAATCTGTCGAAGCTAATCTAAGCCAACTATAATACATATAAAAGTTTGTGAGACACACATATATACCAGCATATGTGTCGCACCAACTTAAACCCGTATTTTGTGTCTGCAAACTAAGCTAAACTAAATTAACTCAATTCCAATAAGGAGAAAAAAATAAAACACACCATACTCGTATATACACATTCGTGTGTGCGTGTGTGTGTGTGTGTGTGTATGTATGTAGGGATGGTCTGTGTTGTGTTGTTGAACTAGTGAGTGACATATTTTCAGTGTCACTGTATCGCGTTAGCAGCGTGATCGAGGGCTCCAATCTGGGGGGATCAAACCTAGGCTTGAACGGGTGCCGAGGGGGTGACGGCTTGCTTACGGGAGCGAAATTTACCACCAAACCACGGTAGCGTGATCTGTGGATACGTCGGGAGGAACGTTAAAAATGTTTCGCGGCCATGTTATATATTCGGTACTGTCTCGTAGTTCGCAGCGGATACAACTAAACGGATGGGGTAAATCGCGGCTTTATCAAAGTAAGCGGTGATGGGGGACTTTAGGGGATTTTATTAGGGGATGCTGTGATTGCCTCTGTCAAATATTTTGATTACCGCTTAACTCCTACGTATACGCGTAACGATATGTAGGCATAATAAAACCCCACAAAGTCCTCTATCAGCTTGTAAACATTATCTATATTATGGATATTGTATAAGATTATCCTCGATAAATAACATAAATTTAAATTTTATAATATTAATCTATTTATATGCTGTAATTGATAACGAAGAATAGTGTAAATTGACACTCCTTGAAGGTGTGGCAGTCACTATATTGTGGATTGTTTAAAAAAAAATATTAAGCATTAGTATTAAGCAATATTGTATTATATTTCTCAACATACTTTTCTGTTTAGATATATACATTCTCTGTCTCTTTTTTTCTTCCTCTCGTGTCCAGTGCATGAAATATACATTAAAAATTAAAACATTATTAAAAATTTGCCAAAACATACCGACTCAACGCTTGAAGCTGATAAACCCATATGTTTAAGCAGCTTTTCTCGATTACACTAAAATTATTTTTGAAAACGATATTATGTTATAGAATAACGGTTAATATTAAAATTTAAATTATTCTGAACGTTCTGTTTAACGTACCGGAGCGTCGCATATGCACTACGGATTTACGACGGGACGAACGAAGATATGATTGCTCCGTATTTTGTAAACCAGGTATTGTCTATTCAATTCCAACCGATTATATCTGCATATTGCGGCAGGTCAGTGGCCATAGGGTTGCCGTTACTAAAAAAAATGTTTTAATCTGTAGCTGGCGGGAGTTTCGATCGTTTTCGAATACGTGTAAACGAACGGTTTTATTATTTTATACACTACAACACAAATACTATAAACGCCTCTAGTAGAAATGTGGGAACACTAAAATTCAATGTACAGAAAGCGAAAAAATTAAAACCTATTAATTAGATTCTCAATAGCGTTGTCTAAATAAAGCGCATTTTAATTCCATTTTCAAAAATTCGATTCTTGTCAGTTTACTAATAAGAAGGCCATTCACCGGTATCAGCAAGATTGCATTTTATGATTGCTAAATCACACTGTTACTACTTTTTATTACACACCTAATGTAACAATATAGCCAACATAACGATACACTAAGCATACAATTGTGTATTTCCGGATTGACTTAAATGTTTTCCATTGTTAACAGAATATTTTGTTTTTTAAAAAGATTCAACCTAAGTTTTGTCATGTGAAATATACCAGTTTTCATAATTATTAGCAATGTATATGTTTTAAAGGACAATGGAGCCAGAGTAGATCAATTATCAAACCTATGTTCATACTAAATAATGACTGATCCTAAAATAAAGTGTCCATATGATCAGAGTACTTCACTACATGTAGTTAGATTGCCAATAATCAAATATCAGTGCCTAACAATTGCCCACCCAAAAAACATTTCATTGCTCGTTCTCCAACAGCATGAAGAAACACTTCATACACTAATGTATGTGGGGGGAGATGGCATTGACACCTGACTGTATTATTAAGATTAGCTATAATTATTAAATATGACACTCTCCATACAAGCACACATGAGAAGAGCAGATAAGAAACTAAACTGAGCTTCCTTGTATTAAACTTTTATTTCAGAAATCTCCAAAGTAACAACCCTATAAATAGAGGAAATTAAACAAAACCACACACATAAATCATATCGGCACACTAAACTCAAACATCTGTAGTAAACACTGGCACTCAATTAAACTGGTTATAGCCAACTTTGACCACATTGGTGCCTTACTATAATAATACTGTCAACTTGACATCTACTGTTGAATAACCCATACATTATGCTCTTGTAACTTTGTTGCTGTAATGATAAAGTTTCAAAGCTTTTTAAGTCACGTTAAATGCTAGCATTTGCCTACAATATTATCTATACAAAAATAGTAATAATAAGAGATCTGCCCTTGTGCGTCACACAAAAACTACTGCATAGACTTTCAATAATTACTACTTAGACAAGTAAAATAATAAAGTTGCTAGTCCTTATCTAAGACAAAAATTAACATGTCCCATGGCATATTTAGCAATGGTCATACATGTTATGCTTGATCTTCAGGCCACATAGAACGAAACATGTTAGCATAAACTTATCAAAATTTTAAGAGACTACAATTTTTTATAAGTACTACAAAAGACTAAGACACTTTCTAAGAAAAGTATATGGTTCATTTCAATTGTTTTTAACAATATAGACAAAGTCACATGTATCAGCTAGTATGTAAATAATGATAGCTGATGATGATCACAGTAGAATGAGTACTGATGTTCAAGTGGAGTATAATTCAATATGTGCATTGGTGACATATTCAATTTAGCAAGCAAAGAGCTGAATGAGATTCATATATATTTCCCTTTTATAATATTATACGGAATGTTACATATACACATACAAATTTTAATAATTTTTTTTACTTGTATTAAGTTGCATTTTTTGGTGATCATTATTATTATAAAAATTAATAACAGTTAAATGTTTTTAACTATTCTTTGTTCAACAAATACATATATAACATTTGATTCTTTGTTTATCATGTTTTCATTGTGATGTTTTCCCCCACAGGAAATTGTGACTCATTCCTGATATATAGAGTTACTGGAATTATTATGAAATAAATTGGAACCCAGTATTAATATCAGAATACTAGGTTTTGCTCACAGCTTCATTTGCATTAACATAGATTTGTCTTATCCCTCAGAAATAGTACATTTTTGAAGTGAAACTCCTTGTGGGAAGTCCTTTAAATTTTTGATCAACAACCTTATCTTGTGACAAAAATTTGGGACTAAACATTGCCACGTAGAGTGTTGCAAACAACACCTATTCTCATCCCATAACCGAAATTAAGCAACATAAGCCTAGGAACTCCATAAAAATATATCATAAAAACCTGTTTTCCTGTAATACTAAAGTTTCACTTTTGTTGTGTGTCTTTACAGCACCCCCTGTTTTTGTTTCTAGATTAAAGGTACCCAATATCCTTTTCTATACCCCAGAAAATGTTTTGTAAAATTTTACAATGATTATTTGAGGTGGATTTAAAATGTGAAAAGGTAACAAACAAACAATAAATTCACTTTCACATTTATAATATTAGTTAGGATTAGTCATTTAAAACTCTATTTAACTAAAATCATAACTACATGAAGTTTTAGTAGTGGTTACTAAACAATTTAACATAAAACATGTTTGAATTTAAACTATCAACCAAGAATTAAGCCATTGTTTTTATAAATAGCAACTTACTTCTTAGATATGAGATTGCTGGTATTATTTCAGCACAAGATGCGTGAAGATGCCTGATTTATAGTATCATCTTACTTAGTTATTAACTCCTCGGCTAATTATGTAAGACCTAGGTCTCAAAATGGCAGATTATGTTTTTATTTCCTTTTTTAATTTCACTACATCGCAAATTGTAAATTTCAAGGTTTAGTAAAAATAAAGTCGTACAAATGAAAAAAATATTTAAAAATACATTTTACATAATAATTATAATTTTACCATACATCATTCGTTATTATACAAAGTATTTTTAAGCTTATGCTACCAACAGTTTATTGATCTGTGTGTGTGAAACTTAATCCTTTTATGGTTTTGGTCAGTCCAAAAGTTAAATATTTAAATGTACATTTAATATTTTATTAAATTATCAAGATATTCTTAGTTTGAAATGACAACAAAATGTGGATATATAAAAGTTATAAAGGCTCAGTTTTCCATTAGCGTCCATCGAGTTGGGAGTTGATATTTTTTTTATAGATAGATTACATTGTACCGTTATAAATGTTTATAACAAAGTATTAAACAGTACAGATGTTTACAACTGTAACACTTTATAAAATGAATGTCACACAATAAGACTAATATTAGAAATCTAGCACGCGTATAAATTTAAAAATAGTTTACCGGCGACATGAAATATACGGGACGAAAAATCGTACGATTACAGATCGAACATATAACGGTGTAGCGAATGACGCAAGTAATTGGGCATCATGTAGAGAATACAAAAATTTTAAGGAATAATTGAAATATTTTTCCTTATACGAACTTTTAGTAAAAACGTACGTTTTTCTATATTTTTATATGTATAAAAAATCGTATGTACTTAATAGTATAGCATTTTAATAAAAGCATGATAATTTTCACTCACCGGCTGTGATATATCTGGAAAAGAGTGCCGTGGTGCTGTTTGGGTAAACAGTAATTTGTTGTTTGTCGGCTCTCCCATAGCAATGTTATCACAACACACAGGTGACCGACTAGAGTAAGGAATCGAGACGGAATAATTGTGTCGGCTGCCCTCATGCCTTAAATAAAATCACATTCATACATAAATACCAAACACGCATAGAATACAACTTTCGGTTCCCCTTCAGACTTTCATTTTTTAAATTTGTAAGTCCAATGACAATTTTGACAATTGGCAACCTGAACAGCGTTTAGAACTAAAAACTAGATAACTTGTAAGAATTCGCCACAATAGCACAGATGGCGCTAATATCATTTACTTTGTATTATTTGTACATCAAGAATTTACGTTGTGTAATTAAAATGTCTATATTGGAAGTAGGAATGTTGTATTCTTTTGGATTTTAGAAAACTTTATTTCGTTATATTAGTTTTACCTGTACTGTAAATATGTTTAAATTATCTATCAAAAGTAATAATTTGCAAGTGCTACTAATGCAAGAAAACCATAAGTTAACTATTCAATACATAGATGGCGGTCAAGTTCAACACTCCAAACTTTATCTATAGAATCAAAAGCGGCCAGCTTTTGGAATGTATTCTCAAAAATGGCTATCTTAATCTCTCGACCAATCACAGGCGCGTATTTGTCAGTTGGTTCCATGGCAAATTCAAACGATCTTACTGACTTGTGTACTCATGTTTTAAGTGATTTTTATGTGTTAAAGTTATCAAAACGACATAATTTTATCTAAATTTATAAAATGGATACTCAACTTACGCCAATAAGTGATCGACATGCGAGGAAACAACGGAGAAATCCAGAAAACTGGAAATGAAATATAGCTAAGAGAATGAAGTAAGTACTTAGTTAGGGTTGACTACTCTTTTGTTATTAAATATTTTATTATATATTTATTATATTTTGAGTATGAAATAATTAAATAGTTTACCTACAATTTTCATTAAATGGTACTATACAATATTATATTTTTTAGGTATTCAGCAAAAAGTGTACCCGAAAGAGTATGTGATCATTCCACTAAATCTTTTCAATGCAATTCTCTTACCATGGCAAACATAATAGCTTTACACACAACATTTTACCGTTATAAAAACAAAAAAGATTTTGGGGCTGTTTAGAGTGAATTACCTACTTATTCATTTTATAAAGAGTTGATACTTCTACAAGAACAACTAACAGCAACATCCAGTCCAGAAGAAATTTATTGCGAAGAGAGACTCGATAAAGTGAATGATTTATGAATTTAGAATAAAAGAATAATGCATACTAGAAATAATGTATAATCGAAAGTTAATATTAATGTTATGACACGTGAGAGTTTGTTTTAAAATTATTTTGAGTTGTAGATTTATTACATAGATACATTTTTCCTAATAAGTTATTCGCGACTAAACTTGAAATGTGTGAATTTATACTATTATAATAAAATATTGTTATTTCTTTTGATTATATTATAATATTCTATTATTATGCATTACTTTAGAACATTGTAATCATCATCATCATCATACCTTAGAGTTTAACATTATGTATAGTAAATACCGCTTTCTTTAATATTCATCAGATTGTGATAACTTTTATAACTTACATCTCTAATACCTTAGAAAAAGTTCCTATAATTTTAATACTAATGTATTAATGATTAAATTCAACTGAATTTAATAAAACATAAAATGCTCTTATAGTTTTTTTTTTGGCAGCCCTAAGATTAATCGTTATTTTTTTCGTAAATCAACATCAAATATGGCTATCTGTGAAGAAGTTTAGTATCAAATATGGCCATTTTTTAAGGTTAGCATCAAATGCGGCTATCGCCAACATAAAAACGTTAATATTGGTTTATTTTTAAACTTTGTCATACTAACTTTATGGTGGCATATAAGTGAACTATCTATAGATTAAAATAAAGTTCATACATTCATCATCACTGCTATACTTTAGAAAAAAAACGTTTTTTCCATTTTGCCAAAAATGTGTTGAAGTGTAGATAGCCACTTTTGATTATATACGACTCATATATCGTACTTTGTGATGCCAGTGTCATTGACATTTATTTTGGTCATTAACCCCTACCACAGATTCAATTCCTAAAAATATTTTTTCTATAAACATTTTTTGATTAAAAAAGTTACAAAACATACAGTACAACTTAAAATTCTTTCTTAAAACTAAATAACACACGTATGTCAATCAAACTGAACATTTAAATATTAATGTTAGAAAATTAAAAGCAAAATAAGAATATACGAAACAGATGTGCATTCGAATATTGAAAAACTTATGTATGAAGAAAGTTACAATTGTACAAAAATAAATATATTTTTTAGTACATTCGGTTTATATGTATATATGGGTTATGCTTAGTAACTTTGGAACTGAAACTAAAATAATAATACTCCAGGTATTTTTTTTTAGCAAAAACTATATCAGTGACTTCTAAGAGCTCTGAGTAAAAGAAATAGACGGATAGAAAATAACCTTTACTTTGAACGTTCCTGATTAATTGCCGGGCGGCATTGTTGATGTCACTGTCATTTTGTTATACATAAAATCAGTTCGCTTTATTTTTATTTATCTAATTGAATTTTCTGATATAAATATTAAAGTATATAAATGAAGCTGCTAAAACCCAGCTGGGTCAATCACGATGGTAAGCGCTTATGTTTTGTGATGAAATAATCAATTACTAATTAAATGTTTTCATATCGTATTTTATTTTAGACAAACCTATATTTTGTGTTGATATACATCCGGCGGGAAAGCGTTTTGCAACCGGTGGCCAAGGAGGAGACTCTGGTCGAGTGGTTGTGTGGAACCTGAACTCTGTTCTTTACGAAACTGTTGAGGTAGACCCAAATGTTCCTAAGATGCTTTGTCAAATGGATAACCATTTAGGTTTGTATTATAAATTCAGGTTATATAAATTTACAGATCATAATAATAATTCTGCTATCAAGTAAAGGTTCGTATAACCTATATTTAGTTGTATTCATTCTTAAATTATTCTGGTGTATGATATTAAAGCAGCCTTTAGTAATATATTGGTTAGTTACTTCCCTTAAGGTCAAAATGTGTTCGAAGCTATTTGCGGACGTGAGACCTAATTAATGTTTACTCAGTAAAAACTCTAGTGGTGGACAAACATGGAACCGATTGGATGGAATTGCTATTTTGTCTCTGCCTATACAGTTCCAACAGGTATGGCAGGCCGGCATACCACACTGCACCGTACTGAGACTACTCTTGACTAAGATTTTTGTTCGGTTTAAATAATTTCATGAATGGTATTTGAGAGCATGTTTTTTCTGCTTTGACAACACTCAATCAAGGCATACCATTTTAATTCTGTACTTAGCTATGTTTATTTATGTGGAAGTGGTATAGAAACCTAAATGGATTAAGGCGAGAGACAGTTCCATACAATCCTAAGTGTGGATGTAAAAAAATAAAAATCATATCAATGGATAGCTAAAATTTTATTCAAACATTATAGAAATTTTGTGAATTTTAGCAATCTGAGAGAAAAGTTTTAAGTCATGCCTTAAGTGAGGTTATGTTTTAAGCTATATAGGTTTTGATGTGTGAATAATATTTTTATATAAATAAATATGTTTATTATATTTGTGACTAGAAGTATTTTAAGAAACAATATAAAATAAATCAATGTCATAGTCACACTCTTGTAGGAGTATTCTGCTGTCCAAAGGAAGAGGAGTGGTATGTATATACTGTTTTTTGCAATATTGAGTTTTATATAAATGCAGAATCAGAAAAGAAGGAGCAACTGTCTAACAGTATGTTTTTCACCTAATTAAATATAAGAATCCTATGTAATAAAATTTTCACTTAATAATCTCTATCTCTATTGTTTTATTTGTACGTAATAGGAAAGTTGTTTCTATGTGCTATTATGTTACATATTTCTTCATCACAGTTCTGGTTTCATTTAAGGTTGTTTTAACATGTTCGACAACAGTTTTTCTAATTTCCAATGCTCTCTGTTGATTCCATCTTCTACATTACAACACATTAGTTATTATAAGATGTAATTATAAATTTCAGCTTGTGTGAATTGCGTAAGATGGAGCAATGGTGGTAAATACCTTGCCTCGGGTGGTGATGACAGACTTGTAATGGTTTGGGGCCTCAGTGTGACAGCCGGTGTAACGGGCAAGCATAAAGCAGAGACATGGAGATGTTTATCCACTTTACGGGGTCATGCAGGTTCGTTAGTCTCTGTAATAATATACTATGGCATGATTTGATATAACTAGTTTGTGTCCAATGGTCGAAATTTGACCTTAATTAACTTTTTATGTCTCAACATTATTGTGGTTTTATTTATTAAAAAGTGTTAATAATTACAGTTACAGTACATTGACGATGACAATAATTGTTACTATAATACTGTATATGAGTAAGGTCGCCAAAAAGAAACAATTTTGTCTGGAGCAAATAATATCAACATCAATTTCAAAAGACACTCACACATTATAATACTCCTGACACTAAAGTTATAATGAAGATTTTTTTTTAATTCGATGGAATTAAAAGAACTATCATTAGAACCACAATCAATATAAGATATTTAACTTCAATTAAAATTAAATTTGCTGCAAAAATATTAAATATTACAGGTTTTATGTTCTGTACAAAATTATATCATCATTTATTAATTTATATGTTTATCAATTTTGTGTGTTACGAAATTCAAACATTTTATATGGAACAAACTTTACATAAAAATTCCTTACTTTTGTGTTTCATTGATAGTATCGTAAAATAAAAAGTTGCTATGTAATTTTTGTGTTGAAAGTGAGAATTTTGAAGCTTAACCATATATTTTATTTTATTCGATAGAGCTAAAAAAAATCTTTTTCTAATTTTTTTTATTTATAACACCATAGCTCATCAATATTTATCAAATAAAAAAATAAAGAAAATTGATTGAGTAACAGAGAACAAAGATGTATTTAAACTTTTGTCTCTGCTTATTTGCATATACATATTAGAATAAATTAATTACAAAAGGTCATGTCTATTAATTTGAATACCCTTTCAATACTTGAATACTCCTTTAATGAAATTTAGTAAAATATTTTGGAAGCCCATACTCCATGTATCATTTAACCCTCCATATTGAACACCTCCTTGATTTAACTGCTCTCTGTGCATCCATTAAAAAGCGATTGTAACGTATTTTAAATATACATTTAAATATATATGTTAAAAAGATAAAATAGATGGAGTTTCTTGCTGGTTCTTCTCGACGACTAGGTTGTTTTCCGAACTGGTGGTAATTTTGACATTTATAATTTAGGGCCTAAATTTAATAAAGTAATTTTTATTTTGAATTGATTTTAAACATAATGAATATATTAAAATGTTAACAAAATGTTTTTGGCAATTTCCTCATTTATAGCTTCCATTGAGATTTTGTGTGATTATGCTTGACTTCTATCCGATTTTAAGTTCACCAAACGATGAGAATTCCCTAATGCAATATTCACAGGTGATGTACTAGACTTGGCTTGGTCACCACTGGACAAATGGCTTGCAAGTTGCAGTGTGGACAACACCATCATAATATGGAATGCTGAGAAGTTTCCTGAAATGGTTTCGGTCCTTAATGGTCACACTGGACTTGTTAAAGGAGTTACTTGGGATCCAGTGAGTATTAGAAACGATAATCTACCTTTTGTTATTGTGTAAATTGAATTAAGGTAAACATTTAATGGTACAATTTTAGTCTATACATATGCAGGCATAACAAAAACTACTGAATATATTCTGATATATTTTTTTTTAGTTCTATTTCTTAGATATGTGGCCCTTATCTAAAAATACCATAATATCTTCGATTAATATAAGATAATTTAAGTTTTAGTAAAGTACGATTTTTTGAGCACTATACATTTAGCCATGTGTTTTATTGCCGTGGAGAAGTAGGGTAAGTGTTGTGATGTACATCTGTAGGAGAGGAGAAGTAAACGGATAATATTGTTCTCAAATAAATATTGTAAGCAAAGTTTATTTTTGTTTTCAATTTTTTTGTTTTTCTCTGTACCTAAAATATAGTGGTAAGATAATAGACAACATAATCGATGTCATGGGTCTCAGCTAGTTATCTCATAAAAGTATATTGAAGAAGATACACTTGTTATCAAAGGGTTTACTAATGTTTTTCAGGTTGGTAAATATCTAGCTTCGCAATCAGATGACAAGTCACTGAGAGTCTGGAAAACATCAGACTGGTCATTGGAAACTGTTATTACTGAACCTTTTTTTGAATGCGGAGGTGAGTTTGTCTATATTTTTTATGAATGGATCTATTTAATGTTTTTCTTTATGTAATGGGTAGTAATTACATTCTGTCTGTTATTCGTTTCATCTGCAAGACATAGTTCTCTATAATCTATCTTAATCAGAATTACGTTGTTAGCCAGTCAGTTCTGTTACCAGTGATTATTAATATTCGCTATATATTAATTATGAAGTAAGCGTTATGTTATTTTAGACCAGTTATTGTTACATACTGTTGTAATTTAGTCAGCTGGAGACCACAACTCCTGTATCGTGACTGAAATGTGAAGCAATTAAAGTGTAAAGGCGCCCTAGGTTAATAAAATGCTGCTTGCGTTTAAAGAAATTTATTTTATACAAACTGAGACAAAAATGAAAATCGTTCATTATAATACAATCGCACTACAGTCATACTTTTATCTTATAACGCCGTATACGCAGACCCTGTATATAATTACAATGGAACAACAAAAGAAAATATTTTTACAAGAACGCTATCATGGGCATCATCTAGTGTACATTAAAATAAGGGTGATATCTTTAAAAACTAATTCAAATTTAATTAACTACAGTAATAACATTCAAGGGAAGGGTAAAGTTTCATGACAGGATATTTTTAAATCTGTTTGCTTGTAATATGTACGTGTTCCCGCGCATGGTTTAGTCACCACACTGTCATATCTGTTACTAATTTACCTATTTGTAATTTTAGATTATTCGAGATAATTCTTCAGTTCTTCGTTTTGTAAATGTTTTATCAGTGTAAGAAATAGTCCACTTTATAATGGCATGAATAATCTTTAGTTTGGGAGTTTAGTTAATAAAAAAGAAAAGCATGGTGGTAGGGCTTCTTTTTAAGGTTGAAATCTTTTTAAAAATCTGTCGCCAAGTAACTTTTGGTGTGTTCCGGCAGCTGCATTTGAGAGCCAGTCTCCCTCTAGGATTTCCGTGTTTACCATCTTAGACCATCTCGTTATTTTATACCCTATGAGATTGTGGTGAAACGCTAAAACCTAAGTAACGCTAAGTATATAAAAAATTAGAAAATTGTTAAATAAACGAATTAAAAACATCTATTCTAAAACGCACCAGAACATTTTTGACCATACTTAATTAGGTGTTTAGATTAGTTTTAGATGGTCTTAGATTATCATAATTCAGCCAAAATTTGAAACACTATATATATTTCCTATTAGGTTTTAAGGAGTTCCCTAGTGTATCTACGAAATCCAAGGTTCAGTGTTAATGAAATCAAAACTGAGAATCGCTTGTAAATATATTCTTCAATAAAAAAATAATTTTCCTTAACAGTTTATAAATCATTTAACAGTACAACCGAGTTAAGAACGTTAAATCGTGATGTTCAAGCGGTTTGACCGGCCAACCGGCATGTACTAAGGAATTGTTCAAAATTCGCGTATATTTACTCATTTAAATTGGTAACATTATGACGGTGAAGGAAAACATCTTGAGGAACCCCGAAACTGAGGTGTATTTTGGTAGTACCACCGTATGTGAGAAAATATAAAACTGTAGATTTCTTGGAGCTTGAAATAATCAATGCGTCTTGGGCTGGCGTGGTGATTATGCCTATACTTTTCTTCGGGAAGAGTCCTACGGCGCTACAGTGAATTTCTTATAAGCTGACGTGATAGTGATAAGTTGAGATACTTCTTCTTTATGAAGTCGGTTGATAAGGGAAATGCTTTTGTTTCCCGTTGTAGGCACGACTCACGTGCTAAGATTGTCATGGTCCCCGGACGGGCAGTACGTGCTGTCGGCGCACGCGATGAACGGCGGCGGTCCGACCGCACAAGTTGTCGAACGAGACGGTTGGCGATGCGACAAAGACTTCGTCGGACACAGGAAGGCTGTCTCATGCGCTGTTAGTCTTTATTACATAGTTGTTAAATCTGAACTAATGAAATAAAATCTTCAAAAAGTGTTTATACATAGTACTCGTCAATCTTGTTGTGCGATCTGAATGTAGCCGTAAATTTGGGCTGACACATAATACAGTCAAGAGCTTAATACAAAACAAAGTTAAAATGTTATTGTAACTAAAATTAGCTTTTATTTATCCTTAAATTGTCTCGATGTTATAAATGTGATTAATATGTATTAATATTTATAATTATGTTCTGCGCAACTATATTCAGAGCGGTCAAAAATATTGGCCAGGACTGTACTACTTGTGTTTGCACGTGAAAGATTACACTTCGTTGGTGGAAATACAAGAAGTAATTCTTTTTACATATTTTAACTAGTTTTGACAATTGTAGGAATTCAGATGATGAAATTAAATTCTTACTATTATTACAACTATGAAAGTGTGTTTGTTCGTTACACTTTCACATCTTAATTACTTAACCGGTCATCATGAAATTTTATATACATGTTATCAGGGACACAGAAAAAGACATAGGTTAAATTATATTATATTATTTCAAAGAAACTATTTATCAACTAATTTCATGGTGTGTTAGATTAGCGCGTGTAACTTCAATCTGAAGCTGAAATTAACTTCATGGTGTGTTACATCGGTGAGTGCAACTTCCGCTTCGAGTTAAAAATCCACTCTGAACGATTTGTCGTAACGTGCCAAAAGAAGTGTAATCTTACTATACATTTACAATACTTCCATAATACCGATTCGTGAATTCATTTTAAAAGAAGCGAATTAACACTGAGTTCACGTTCGAACATAGCGTCAATAGACATAGAAGTCTTCAGTGAACCTGAGTGTTCGGTGTAAGAAAATGTCGTGATGGAAGAGTTTTTTCTAAGCTCGCCTATATAATTATAAGTGGAAAATCTTTGACCTATCATCTGTTGGTGTGTTGGTGCAGCTGCACTTCAGAGTCAGTACCTCTCTAGATTTATCAAACATCAGATGAGTTTGCGCTGAAATTCTTTAAAATCTATGACGTATAGAAAAAGGCATGGTGCTAAGTAAGGTTTATGGTCTCCTGGCTACTGCCGTTAAGTGCGAAACCTGTCGCCAAGACCCTACTAGGTTAAACGTGTTTGCCATCTCATGTCATATTGTGGTAGAAATAGTGGTCGAACAATATATGCTATTAAAGTTATACTGGCGTGCTTAGTAAAAATGATGAGATTTAATATTTACGAAGCGTGCGCACACCGTTGCCTAAACGCGACACCATGAAGTTGATCAATAATAGTCTGTCAAGTTTTTGTGAAAAGTGATAACTACATTGAGGGTAGTTATTCAAATGTATATGAATCTACAACACGTGTCTTATATCAGTGGAGACAAAAAATATATTCATACATCAATGTACAAGTGTATTTGTGTGTGATTTTAAATTATATATGGTAGCGAACGATAATTTATTATGAGTATTCGTGATAAAAGTGTTTTTTTTTTATATCATAAACTTTTTATGTGAAAATAAGTACCTGGGACTATATACATAGGGAATCAACCCTGGAAAGATATATAAATGATACTTAGGGCCTATATGTATACTAAAATCCTGAAAGTCTTAGAACTCTAACTCGATTGGTTTTCGAGAAAAAAAAGGTATATGTGAAAAATAGTAATCGATTGTTTTTCTCGGGATTGATTAATTGATTTATAATTAAATCTATTTTCGTAGCTTATAATAAGACCAGTTGTGATATACGGGCCCGACTGCGGGGCTACGAAAGAGACAGACGAGAGAAGACTACATGTGTCAGAAATGCGAATGTTAAGATACATGTGCGGTGTAACTAGAATCGATAAGATTAAGAATGAGTATATATCAGAGGAAGTTTGAAAATAGCGCCAGTGGCAGAGAAGTAGAGGAGTAATAGGTTAGCATGGTGCGGGATTATTATGAGAAGAGATGAAAGTCATGTTACTAGAAAAGTTTTGAGTATGAAGGTGGACGGATATAGGAATAGAAGAAGACTGAAAAGGATATGGATGGATTGTGTGAAAAATGATTGTGTATAAAAAGTATGAATACTGAGATGACATCTGACAGGGGAGAGTGGAAAATAGTATGAGAGTGCCTGACCATACTTAGGTGGGATGAGGGTAAAAAAGATAAAGATAAAAACCTTCAAAAATGTTCGAATCGATGGTTGTAGCACTAGAGCGTTCATTAATATAATAATATTTGACCCACAGCGATTTAACAGTAATATATTCGTGAAAGAGGGCAAGAAGTGCTGCTGCGCAGCTGTAGGGTCCCGGGACAGGGCTCTCAGCATTTGGCTGACGTCACTGAAAAGACCTCTCGTTGTCATACACGACTTGTTCACGGACAGCGTCCTGGATATCTCCTGGAGCTCAGATGGTGAGGCTGTATATTATTATTATATTTTTGGACATCTAAAAGTTTCGTCGAAGTCGTTTGAGAAAAAAAGAAAGGATTTTTTTTTAGATTTTTTAACAGTTTTTGTGTCCTACCAACCGGGGATTAACATAGGCTTGATGTATACAATCTTCTATATTCAAATAATCTAATGGAGGACTACCGATGTGCGCGCAACACTCAAAAACGAATCGGTGCTTATGTATTTATTATTATGTATATATATGCTTATGTTTTTCTCTGTACATAAAATATATTGTTGAGATAAAAAATCGGTCTAAACATTTTTCGGTTATATCGGAATCTACAAATGGCTGAGATAATTTTTTTTACCTAATATTGGTGACCGGTGATCCTTATGACATTCGTCTATCATAAAATGTGTAAAAAAATGTACAAATGAATTTATAGATTTTTTAAATGTATATAGTGCGATTTTTTTTCTAGGTTTGAACCTCCTCGCCTGCAGTTCAGATGGTACAGTCGCGTGCATACAGTTTACTAATAAGGAGATCGGAACCCCACTCACATTAGACGAAAAGGTAAACACTACTACTGAACCACTATTATTTAAACGTGAAATTATCGATACCCCTCTATTTCTCCAATATTTTTTGTTATTTCTAAAATATATTTCAAACATTCCAAAATTCCTAATAATATTCTGTTTTAGCTTATATAGTTATTTATTAAGTACAAGTATAAAAGAGTAACAAAATATTAAAAAACATTGATAGCACCTATGCGACATGTATTTATTGTTGGTATTTGATAATGCACAATGTCTGTGAGAGGACGTTGTAAACTTCCGTTTGTTTTTCACCAATCACAGCGCTCCTAACCGATGACATAGTAGCTGTGCAGAACCACCTATTTAGTTAAGGGTTATTAGGCCGGAAGTAGTAGAAATAGTTCCGTTTATCTTCCACTAATCACAACGCTTCTAAACGATGACGTATTAACTATACAGCGCCATCTATTGATTTAAGTTCGAGAGGCTGGTGCATTTAATTCGTCACAACTCACAGCGTCTTCACTACCCGGACGAGTGACACGTCGTTTCAAAGTTTAAAACGTTTTGGGCTTTAGTATAAATATTAATTACATTATTGTTGTTCTTATAATATAGTGGCAGTGTTAGTAAAATAATCTGATATTGTAATACAATAATATATAATAACAATAGTAATATACAGTTTGAATATTTTTAAATGGCAAACGGTGTATCCCGATTGCATTACACGCTTTTAACGTAGCTTTGAGACATTCCTTGAGAGCACTACTTTCTCTGGATTATAGATACCCTATGTCCTTTTCTGTACCCATGATAATATATATGTCAAATATCATGATTACCAATTGAGTAGTTAAGACGTGAAAACGTGACAAACCAACTCATATTCGCGTTTTTAATATTAATAACAATAAGGATAGACATGCACATATCAAATTATTAGTTTCGTTAACTAGACTGGCTATATTTGAAACGGTATTTTTTCGTTAAAAAGTAAGTGTAACTTTTTTATTACATCGCCTGAAATGTTTTCCTCTATATATCGCATATCGCATTATATCCGGCCGCGGAGTAGTGATAAAATAAAGGCGCTCGGTAGAACAGCCAAAGCCAATATCGCGGCACCCAAGGCTCAATTTAAAATAATTTAAATAAATATTGTGCTCTGTTTTTTAAATGCGTCTATCATCTGAATGACTTATTATATATTCCGTACTCTAAATACGCAGAGAGAAATTAAAATTTATAGTTCGATATCTTGTGTACTATTGGTTTCCCATTATCATTCCTATTTTCCAATTATTAAGTTATGATTGAAAACGCGATTTTCATACCCTAAATCCAATAATTTTCCGAAAAATTCCAGTTAAATGGTTATGATCGCGAAAAAAAGATTCACTTGCATCGTGGTTTTATAAAACCACACAATTACTTTTTTAATTAATGATTCTTTAATCATCCACAGAATGCGTTTTACGAGAAAATATACGGTAAATGTTTAGCCAACGAGTCGGGTGGTGACCTGTCTTCGAATCTGTTGGTGGAATGTCCGGAGATACTGCTCGCGAGGGAAAAGCAAGAGGTCAAGAAAGATGTACCGAAGGATGAGTCTACACCGAAAAGTGAGAAATCACAGGTAACTTGTCACTTCGCTCCTGTTACATTGTAATGCTATTTTTCAGACTGTAATCTTTTGATCATTAATGCAAGTGTCTATTTTATTGTAAAACAGGATCTATATGTAGAAAGTGGATGTCGGATTTACAAACTTTAATCGAGTAAACTCGTTCCGTGCCAAGCCAATTTTGCCTAACATGTCGTTCAGGCCATTTGATATTTTGACTAAGAATTAATATATTATCGTACAATATTACATTACATAAGTAATATTTTCGTTTCCAGTAGTTATCACATCGTGTAAGTGTAAGTAAGTAGTGTAAATATCACATCACAAGTGTGTGGTACAGGTAACCGACAGATTAAGTTTTACGTGTACAACCAACCGGTGGTATACGTAACACAGAACGTGTTAACTCGTTATCATAAAATTTTGTACGGCAGAGTGTTTTTAAAAGCAATACTTTTGTTGCTATCCATAATATAATCTTGCGACTAGATATAGCTGGAGCACATCAACTACTGTAAGATTCAATAAATCCTAATGAAAATTGATTTTTAATAATGTCTGATGATTTAATAACAAAGAATATACGTAGTGGTCGAGCGATTTGACCGGTGGAATATCAATGTGACGTACGCAGGTTCGAACCCTGTGTATCTATGATTTTTTTGGAATTCACGCAAATTTTATAATTTACCTATTACCAACTTGAACCTGAGAAATGTTCTTATAGTATCACCGTATGTGGGGAAAATATGTGACTGTGATTTTTCGGAGTTTGAAATCGCCAATACGTCGTGGGCTGGCGTGGTGGTTTAGCCCACACCTTCGTTCAGGAAGACGCCTATAGCCCTCCAGTGGGCCTCTTACAGGCTGATGATGATGAATTTACGCAGCTAGTTTAAACACAACACAACGAAAAACATATGGCGGATTGTTCATGGAAATCACAAATAGACAAGAAACTTAGTTATTGGCGATTCGTCATTTAGTGCCCAGATACATTTGTTCAAATCTTTAGAATTCAAGGGAAAGTTAGTTTATAATTAGTTACATCATTTGTATTTAACAAATAGACAAGTTACAAATAATATATATGAACATAACTTATTAGGTCTTAAATGTTGTACCAGTGTACTCTGATTTCCGGTACCCTCTGTTGATTGTTCCGAAAGGACGGTAATATTGATAGAGATTTGAGGAAATAAGAAGGTAAATGAAATTATGCCGGTTTCATAGATTAGTTATGATACACGAGAACCCATACATCTTAAAGAAAACTCTTGTGAAACGTGACGTGATCTGAAAGAAAGAGACAGATGAAAGAAAATATATGTGGCAGAGTTATTAATGTTACGATTAGAATTAATAAGATTACAATGAGCATTGGAAATTATGACAATTACACTAGTGGCAGAGAAATTGAATAAAAATATGTTAGGGTGTATAAGGAGAAGTATGAAAATTACGCTAGTGACACATTTTGAAAAATAATGTATTAGGGTGTATAAGGAGAAGTATGAAAATTGAATGAGGGGAAGTACGAAAATTACACTAGTGACAGAGAATTTGAAGGATAGTATGTTAAAGTGGTAGTGTATATATATAGGGTAGGCATGAGGAGGAATTTAAGTCATATAACTAGAAGATATTTAATTATGAAGGTGATCGGATACGCGAGTAGAGGAAGACCGGAGAGGTGTGAGGAATGTTTTGTATGAAGGACGTGAATATTTAAATGCCAGTTTATAAAGGAGGGTGGAGAACTTATTTAGCTATGATAAAGGCAAGAAGAAGAAGTAACATGAGCATTTGCTTCAGTCGAAGCCGGTACAAATCGTGTCGCCCGCGTCATCCCAGTGGGGAGTGTCGCGCGCCCCACTTCGTCCCATGGACCGGCAGATTGAAACCCGTACCTCTGACGGCAAGAGGCGGATTACGCCTGTCTTCATACCTCACACGCAAGCGGATGCCAAGTCAGTATATTTTTTTAAATCGTCAAACCCACTGGATACCCGTCCTTTAAGGCCGACTTCGTATTACTTTAAACTGTCAAACCCATTAGTTATACGTCCTTTAAGCCTCACTCTGTATTATTTCTCTATGTAAACAAGACACTTGCTACCTTTTTATAAATATTCGGTATTTTCAGACCTTACACAGGCATGTAGTAGTGTTTTTTTTAACTTTCATATATCCATTCGTTATTCATGCACAATAATTAAATTATATCACAAAAAATGCTATATATAATGTAGAGTCAAATAATTTATTATTAATTTAGGATGATAGTATAGACATCGCATTGCGGAAAAAGAGTTATCATTTGTCCAATTACCCATCAATTCCTCATGGTAGTACCGCTCTCAGAATATCAATTACGGGGTGTAAAGCCTATTTAAACAGAAATACTGCGGTGTAGTCTTTATAGAAAGAATTGTGGAGCGTTAAAACGAGTAAGAACCAACCTGTGTTTAGAAAATAATAGGGATCTTTCTAAAATCTGCCTGGCTAGCTATCACTCTCAAGTTGATAATCTGTCGCTAAGTATCTAACACTGTGTTTAACCCTTGGGTGCCAGTCTCCCCTTACAGCATGGTACAATGTTAGATGATATTATAATTTACCATCATACGAACTTGTGATCAAAGATCAAAACCCATGTAGTATAAGAATAATCGTTCTTTTAGTGCGCTCTTCCGTTACTGTACGGATTGCGAAACTTAAAAAAAACACTGATATTCTCCCTCGATAACTTATAGGGTCCTGTAAGTATTTTTTTCGATATTTAGTATTGATATTTTCGTTTCTCCCAGTGAATCTCTAGGCTCGCAGCCCGGGGGATCTGAGAACTGCTTCAGTACGTCTTCACAGAGCAAGTCCCGGATACGAGTCGAAGTCCGCGACGACATCATAATACACCCGAACGTGAGCAATCACGCTATCTCGACGCTTCAGAACACTTCCAGAATCTCCGACAAGTTAGTCGCTGCCTACTTATTTCAAATGTTCTCTAATGTGTCATCGAAAGCAATGAAACTTTAATTTGTACTACATTTCCGCTATATTTAAATGTATTAAAGTATCAGGTGTAGTAAGTTTTATAAGACAGGTCAAACATATTATAAGAATGTCTGACGAATCCTAACTTAAGTATTTCTCCCCCTAAAATTTGTACATGTATTTGAAATACAAATATATTTCTCTTTGTTTCCAATTATAAATATCACTTTCTCCATTTTAAACGTCTTAAATAATCTTCTAAACTATGCATATTTTGTATTTTTAAATTGGTATTTTTATTTATAGTTAACTTTATAAGTTAGTTTTCATGAACTGAATTACATTTCATACAATATATCACGAGCGTAGTTATAAAAGTCCTTTAATTAAACGGACACACGTCGCCCAACTACCAATTTTGTAGTCGAACATTAAATCTAATAGTGTTGGTGCCGACATTTGATACAAAACATCTGCAAAACCCGGTTACAGTTTCTAATTTAATAAATATTTTTATTCGCATTTTGTCTAACTGCCGTACACTGATATAAGGTAAAATGAACTAAGCCACAAATATTATGCTTGGGTAGTTGTTTATGAATGAACGCACGCGAGCAGAAAAAATCTTTCTATCTCTTTCACGCACGACCAAACTCATGAACGTGATGAAGACTGATATTGTTTTGTGTTTACAAAATGGTAAAAATCTTGCGTTAATTACGAAAGTGATAGTCGGAGTATCCAAAGAAAACCAAATTACTTTAAACTTAATTTATTTTAACTTACAAAAGAATCTAAAACTAATAATATGTAAATGCCACCGATACTAGGCTAACACTGATAAATGCACACCTGGTCCAATAATTTGTACTAAAAGAACGCGGGAACGGAGGAATCGGGTTGCCGAACGTTTCCACTGACATTGCTGACTCGATGCCTTGTGCACCTGCAGCGCCGTGGGACTCCACTCTTGGTCAGCAATCATATTTTGCGACAGCGTGACTCGTGTTCTTTGTATTTGTTTAAACTGATCAACTAATCAACCGATATGTGTAACGATTAGTCTAAAATGCTTTAGTAAAACGACATATAACTATGATCCTTGTCAATTTTGTTGGTCGCTCTGAATATTCGCCTTACAGTCAGTTGTCTCGATATTATGCATATAATATAATATGTATTTATACGCGTATTTGTGTGTGCCCATCCATATTGAGACCGGTAGCAAAGATTGGCAAGGACTACACATGTAAAGGGTTGGGAAAGAAAATGTTTGTTTCAAAAGTGTTACATATATTTCGATAGTGGCCTTGACAATAGACTACGCAAGCGCACGGGCGCATCTCTACCGGGACCGAGACCGGACGAGCTGCAGGGGAAACGTGGCTGCCCCTCTCCAGGGGGCTCGCCCAATAAAGGCAGTGGGGCTGCGGGACCCGCGGGGGTATACTCAATACAGCCCTCGCTGCCCGTTCCGGCGCTGGGGGTCGCGGGCCCCGTGGTTCGCGCTGCAGGCTCGCTCCGATTACAGGTATGTTGCATACTGTTACACCAATGGATAAATAAAATGCTTCTTGCATCGAAGGAATTTATTTTCGACTTGTACAAACAAGAAGTAAACAGACACACTATCATACATTACACTATAGTTGTAGCCCGTTTGAAGGGTTCTTCATTTTGTTCCTTTTCGTATTCGTATTCGCTCTGACGTCTAAAATAGAAGTAACATTGGGCCCGCTTTGTATAGTATGATTTTCAATAAAAGATGGTGAAAAACTCTGTCATGCTGGCGTCATTATCGAAACGATTCAACAACGTTAGAAACGGTCTACTTTTAGAACCCCATTATATGTTGTTCCCACGGTCGATGACTCATTCTTTGTATACTTCTATCGAGTTCGCCTGTAGGGTGTAAGCATAAACTATTTACATTCAGGTGTTAACTGATTCTTGCCCACTTCATTGGATATTATAAAAATGGCAAAAAGTCAAATGAGTTCAAAAAATAAGTAGCCTATAAGTATCTTAAAAAAAATCTGCAACGAATGTGATTGAGCCTTAAAGAGATTTTATTTATATTATCCTAAGTGATATTATGAATACGATTGTGAATTTGTTTGTTACGCATTCACACCTTACTATTGCACCGATCTTCATGTAATTTTGCATACACTTTGTCGGGGATACAGATCTACATTAACGCGAGCGAAACCGCAAGCAAAAACTAGTATGCTTATAAGCGAATGATTTACAGGTCGTGAACAAAGCTTGCAACACGAACTACGGAACTCTATCCCGATTGCAACTCATCCCGAACAATTCTGTTTCGAACGATCCCGTTTGGGAAACATATTTGGGTGAGTGAAATGATTTTGTGTCCACTATACGGGTATATCTAAATTTTGAATGAGATCAAAAGATTCGTTTCGTACACTTGTCAAATTTAGTTCCTTAGGATTTACATTAGAGGCGCTGCGGGTATATAAGAAAATTATAAAAATTGTATTACATTTAAATATTTACAATTTAATAGATGATAATAACCGTGATAAATATACAACAAAAGGACTAACTCCGAATATCAGTTGACAGAACATACCAATGTATATAAATAAAATGATGTCATTGTGTGCGCAATACGTGAAAAGTACACGATAGATTTTGATCAATTTTATTTGCCCTTATTTAAAAAAAAGTCACAAAATCTCATTTAATTTAATGTTTGTTATGTATATATACATGTATATATACATGTATATATGTACAGTGACTGCGCTCACTGTTGCTTGTCACAATAAAGTCAGTGCGTATTCAACTAGCTGCTGTTTCACTCGTGTGTCACGTATATAACAATGTTTTAAAAAACTACGCTTTTTATAAGTACTATACGCGTTCAGCGAGGTCTTTTTTCATACTATGCAGAAGTGCCGCAAGCATTTTTATGCGCATGCGCAGGAGAGGAGAAGTAAACGAGTAACGTTTTTTACAAAGAAATTTTTTTAGGAAAGTATATTTTTGCATTCTATTTTTTTTACGTTTTATGTACCTATGTACATACAATATATTTTTAAGATAATAAACCTACCAGATGAAGTCGAGAGTATCATCTAGTAGAAAATATTTCAATATATTCATAATTATGCTAATAAATATATTATGGTATTTTAATAATGCCTACCTATACATTTTCTCATTATTTGACAAAGAGATGCTCAACATGTTGGTGATTTTGGGCGTCAAGAAATCCACATTTCTTATTTTTTTCCCATTAAACTGTCTTACTTGGAGAAAATTCTTCAAAACATTTAGGATTTATTCGAAATGTTTTCCTTCACCACCAATTAATAAAATTAATAATAGTGTTATAAATTAAATACAAAATGGTAAATGCTAATGAATTTTATTTTTTATATATATAATTTATAGGTTAGCGTTTGACCACAATCTCATCTGATGTTAAATGATGATGTGGTGTAAGATGGTAGTCAAGCTAAACCTAGAGGAAGACTGGCTCTTAAGTGCAGCTACCGGAACACACCAACAACTGGTGCTTGTCGACAGATTTTCATCTTGAGGGTGGTAGCTATCCAGGCGAACTTAGAAAAAGCCTACCACCATACTATGGTTTCATCACGATGTTTTCCTTCAACGCTGTGTCCGAACACACTACCAACTGAACCAACATCGCTTCTATTCATTATATTTACTAGTAGGACACCGTTAATATAAGCTATCAATTAACGCCATCTATTTATTCATTCTTCATACTACAATGTTAGCTCTACACGTTCGATATTGTTAGGTTATAATGAAATTTTATTTTTAACGCCATCTGTATTCTCATTCCTGGAAAAGTTTAAATTTATTTTCGTTAATTTTGAGAAATTTTGAATGCTACTTTTTTTGCTAAAATCAATTAACCATTGATTAATTTGTGGATCGATTGCAATGTTATTAATATTCTCATCATATTATCGATACTAATGTTTTTGAGTAATAACCAATTTTACATCGATGGATCACTAAAAGAAATGTAACTTTGCGTGTATCGGTGTTTACACGCGGAGGAAGTGAAATTTCTTTGGATTATATGTGATATATTCTTTAATACAGTTTTTTTTTGCAATTAATCGTGTATATAAGTAAATTCCTTTACTATTATAATTATTATTTAGAGTAAAATGAAATCTGACTCGAAATAGAACAAACATAATTATTCCTTAAGTGCAAACAACTTTTATTTGTACTTTTCGCTCAGTGTATATATAAGAAATATATTATTATAATTATTTACAAATACTTACTGTAGATGAACGGATTAAAATAACATGTAATTAAAAATATCATCCACATGTTTTCTTTTCACTATAGTTTTTTTATTACCTATTAATTAATAACTTACACTTGCCATGTTTATAGTTTACAAATGTGCATCGAATATGATTAAATAATTTTAAATGTTATCATGGCGACGGTTAGTATACTAATGGTTTCTATAGCAACGTTAACGCGTAACGAAAATTGTTCCCTACCGTGCCATAAGAAGTTTTACTTGGTTACAGGGAGTGCGGTGACGTGCATAGCGTGCGATGCGCGCTGGGTGTGCGTCGCCTGCGCCGAGGGGTCTCTGCACGCTTGGACCCTACTCCCCGCCCGCGCACCCGCACCCGCCACCCCTTGCAGGGCGGTCAGGGCCCTACCCCCCATAGGTAATCTCCTTTATTACACATGACGTCACAACCTATCACTATCGTCAATAAAAAAATCTATGCTGTCAGTTTGCCCCCCATCGGGAACAAGGATTCCAAGAACAAAAAATAATGAATCTAGATTAAAATACTCTATAAGTGATTTATAATAAAAAGATGCCAAATAAAAATAATTTTTAATGCAATTTCCACACACACCTTTCTATATAAGAGAAAGAGACAGTGAAAGTCGCATAGAGGGCTATAAGACTTTTTTCCTTAGAGTTCGTTTCACGAACTAGTATTAATTTGTAAAAAAAATACATGCTTTGATTAGAGAAACATTCGTTAAGACAAATTCTATTTCAATTTTCATTAAATTGCATTTTACAGGTTCAATTGTTAGCGAATCAAAGCTTGTTTTATATAAATTTACTACTAAATGAATAATTTTAAAATATACAACATGCGAGAGTTAAGCTTGTTTAAGAAAAAAAACACAAAATCAACGTTTCAAAAAGAACATAGAACAAGCTCATTTTTTCTTTTTCTAAAATATTAAATATAATTTAACCACATAAACGTCATCTATCCTCTCGTACTCAGTACTACAGCTGTAGCTGCAAAATTGTTTTTAACGCTATCTACGTTTTGATTCTTCGAGAATTTAAAACTTTGTTGATTCCGACATTTCCGTTTATTCAATCGATTTTGATATTTTAATCATTTATATATTTTTATCCAGATGTTCCATGATTGTTCGTTTTGTTTTTTTTTCTCTAGCTCTGACGTCACAAGCGTCTAAACTGACCTTGTCTGGAGATACCCTCGCGGCCGTCACGAGTACGGCAGAGCTCGTGATGTGGGACCTCGCCACCGCCACCTGCCTCATCGGGCCTCTCTGCTTCCGGTCACTACTATCTCCATCCGGTAAGCGTCTTAAATCTGTTTTTTAAAGCCATATCTTTTTAGATGTTTTGAACAGTAATTGAAAGTGAACCTTCACGTTGGGGACTGTGACGCCGAATTGGGCTTACTCGGTATCAAGCGCGCTCGGTTCGGATGACGTAGTAAATCGTGTATACTCGGCTCCAGTTATCATCAATCACGTTTATTGCTTGACAAGGAGTACATTGTTCCAATAATTACGTTTTTACGATACTTTTTATAATAATAAAATAATTTTATGTATAATTAGTATTTCAGTGTGTATATTATGCGTATTTAAATATTATTGTAACGAGGTTCCTTATACGCGTTCAGTGGTGTGTATATTCTTGCCGTGGAAAAGGGGGGGTAAACGGTGTGGTGCGCATACGCAGGAGAGGGAAAGTAAACGGACCGTTATCGGCTAGTCTTCAATATTACAGTTAATTTTGTTCTGTAACGTTACAGTGACCGTCACAAACTGCACGCTACTGGAGGACGGTAGCCCTATGATCTCGCTCAGTAATGGGAAAAGTTATATTTACTCCAAGAAATTATGCGCTTGGTGAGTTATGCTAATATTGTATATTTATTTAAAATAATGACAGTGTAAAAATAAGACCGAGTATTTATTTACCATTAAGTGCATAAATCGGGTCAGAACGCCAAAGTTATCATTTTTGCCTGAAGCAAATGATATCAAAATGTCAACATTAATTTCAAGAGAAACTCAAACAAACAGTACAATTCTTCTGATAGCTATGGAATTTGAGAAGTGATTAACTTAGCTTTTTCCAAATTATAAACTGTACTTAATAAGCTTATTTCATAAAAATATAAACTGAAATGCTACTTAGGCTTACCAATTTTAGGAAGAAATACAGCGTCGTTCATTGACATAAAATGTTATAATTATGATTTTTTTTTAGGTTTGATCAATCGAACCTCAAAAACACATTTAATATAAGACAATACGTCAATAATATTTACTTTGCTCTTTATTTTTTTTCGTGACAAAGGAAAGATTTTATAAAAATTGCTAACATTTACATAAGCATAGAAGGGAGGGGTAGACACTTTGCTTATTTTTGCTGACAAGGGGAACAATAACTATAATTTCGATGAGGTAAGACCTGGTAAAACTCCATTCGAACTATTGGAATATTCAATATGAAATTCATAAAGTTGTCAGTGCCGATTATCGATATCGAGAGTGTGGTCGAAATGGGTAATGAGTGTCGGTCGTGTGGTATGGGTGCCGGCAGGGTGGTGTGGGCGAACCCATGCGACCCGGTGTGGCGCGCATCGGGCGCGTCGGGTGCGACGGCTGTGTCGGCGTCGCGACCGCCCGGCGCCTCCCGCGCGCTCTACCAGCACTCGCGGCTCACTCGGCCCGCGCCTCCGCACCTCCCGCGAACCAACAGGTGTCTGTTTACCTCGAAAAAGTCATGTTTCTTATTAAACTATTTTTTAAGTACATTATAGGAGATTACTAAAGTATTGTCGGACCTGACAATTTGTTTTTTACCAACATGACCTACACTATGAAACGACAGTAAGACAATGAACAGACATGAGGACAATTTGTTATTTGGGACACCTGACTGATTGAATTATGTCGGAACTTTCTTTTTCGAACTGACTTCATTGTTGGCCAGACACGCCTCTACAGTTTTACTGGACCACTTAAGTCAGAACATCAGCCGCATGTCATTTAAGGACAGTGATCATATGAAAGCGCGAAACTATTATTGCTGTGGCCCCTACTCTCAACGAACGAAATTCAGTTTTGTCTCGAAGAATAGGTTTTAGCGTTTGACCACAAGTGTTTGTTAAGTGCTCCAATTTATTTTACATATTCAAATTAATTCTGATCAATTTGACAAAAACTATATTAGATTGGCCGTTTACATATGACAATATTTTTTAGAAACTACAGCTCAGATGCGGCTCGGAGTTGGTTAGAAGCACAAGTAGCGTCCTGTCTCCATTTGGAACTGGCGAAGGACTACAGGCATTGGATAACGACGTTATTCGGACATCTGGTTAACTATGGTATGTATAAAGCTGTAAAATTTACATCTACCGTCAAAAAATATAAACCCCATCTACATAGATAGCGTTATTTACAAAAAAAATGTAATTGCCCTTTCGTATAGTTTTTTTTAAATTATTTTTTTATACTTTATAGGTTAGCGTTTGACCACAATCTCATCTGATGTTAAAAAATGTGGTCTAAGATGGTGGTCCCGCTAAAGCTAGAGGGAGACTTGCTCTCACGTGCAGCTGCCAGAACACATCAACAGGTGGTTGGCGACAGATTTTTACTTGAGGGTAGTAGCTAGCCAGATGGACTTAGAAAAAGCCCTACCACCATAGTCCCTGTGTCATATATTTAATAATATAATAATAACAATAACACGACATTCAAAGTATGACGCCATCTTTATTATTAAGTGATTTTGTAATGCTAAGTACCAGTCGATAAGAAATAACCAATAGTAATGAAATATTAGTAGTATTGGTTACATACGCGAAGTCGTTTAGTACTAGTCAATATAACTAGTCTTAGTACGATTGCCTGGTCAATAATACGATATCAATAATCACACTCGTGTATTTTATATATCTTTTGCTCGTTTCTTCGCTCGTGTTAGTGTAGATTATGAATATAAAACACATCCCATGTTACTCGCTGTTCAATTATTCCTATTTGAATATAATGATACTCTTTTTGGTTATATGATTATAATAATAAGACAATAAAAATGTCATAGAACTGTGGATCGTGGATGCGCATACGAGCGCACACCAGTAACGAAATATTATTAGCCACAGATTCATCAATATTATATTTATTAGGAATCTTGTTTACCTAGACAAATATATGACTTATTTCAGTATCCATACAACAAAATAACTTTTTACTTTATAATAATTATTGCCACAGAGTCAATAATATGTCTTGTTTACCATAGACAATATATACTTATTTCATAGAGCATCACAGATATATATCAATATTATATTTATTAAGGAGATAATGTGGTTTTAGGTGAGAGAGTTTTAATAATGGTGAAGTATTTTTTGAGTTTATCCATTACAAACAAAAAATAAAACCTATTTTACTTTATAATAGTAATTTAGGAAAGGGTATTATAATCAAAATTACTCCTTCCTGGAATTAATTTATTCTTTAAAGGAAAATAATTGGTTTTTGTGATTCTAAGCAACGTTTATGCGTGTCGTTTGAGTTTTAGTGAAAATTGAAAATATAAATTATGGGAGTGCGAATAATGCTAGAATCGAATTTAATATTCATTCGAACATTTTTAAAATAGGAAAGAATAATTAAAGTAATAGTTTTTTTCAGTGTTTTAATAATTCAATAAATAAAGTAGTATTTGATAAATATCTAATTCGTTAAAATCACGAAAATAGTTTGAATTATTCGCAAAATTAAAATGATTTAAATAATCCGAATAATTGGAATGATACGAACTATTCGAATAAATCCGAATGTGCGAGTCCAATATCGAATCGAATTATTCGAATCGATACGCTACCGAATTATTCGATAATTCGAAGATTCACACACCCCTAATATAAATGTATTTAAAAAAAATATATAATACACGTAACGTAAATTAAATAAACCACGTCGGAGTAATTCAACGGATCTGTTTAAAAATATCTGAGAATCGAATGAGAATATTAAATAGAAATTTAATTCAAATAACCATATTGTAAATATTTCAGGTAGTGAGGAGCAACTGCGTGTGATACTGAACGACATGCTCGGGCCGAGTCACTGCACCTCCATACCCAAGAAGTGGCAGCCGACAGTATTAGTGAGTTTTTTGTTGATTATTTCAAATTAAATGCTAAATTAAATTTTAATCTTTATACTTGAAACTGTGACAAACTAACTGGTCGTCCCATGTTTTAGACTCAGTAGAACCAGTAACAGTTTTTTTTTGTAGGTAATAGTGTTAGGTTTTATAACAAAGTCCCAAGCATGTTATCGATTTGCCGGACTGTATGTTTAAACGCCATGTCAAGCGGATTTTAGTGTGAAAGGGGCTATTATAGAGTGGATCAGTATGTGAACGATGTGATGTCTGGAATTGACTCCTCTCCTGTGTGCATCCTCAATAAATGATTGTAACTTGAAATATATTTTAAATATTTATGTTAAAAAGATAAACCGCAATCGAATTTCTTGCCGATTCTTCTCGATGACTGGGGTATTTTCCGAACCGGTGATAATTCTGACGTTCATAAGCGCCTTTTTAGGGTCTAAACTGAATAAAGTATGTTTCATTTTGATTTTTCAATTAATTGCCACGTGAACCTACCGTAACGAACGACTAAGGGATAGCTAAAACATTGACTGGGTTCTTTTTTAATGTAACTTCGTACGTGACGGCTTTGAAACACTGATCGGCAACCTTTTTGTGTGATGAGAAGTGGTGGTGATGGTGAACATTTAGTGGGGTTCATTGTTCAAAACACCGGTTCTCGTAAGATCACCGAAGTGAATCAACGTCGGACGCAGTCAGTACCTGATGGATGACCGCTTGAGAACACCGCGTGACGTTGGCTTTCTGTTTAGTCGTACATTTTATAAAGAAGTTTTCACTTCTTTAGTGTGGTCATAAGCACACTCTCACTTTTATTTTCTTTTAGTATGTTATAATTTTGTAATTCAGTTTTATATAAATTAATTCGATTTAATAAAGAAATTAAATGATTTTATCGTCGAAGAGTAAGCTTAAGAGAATACGCATATGCGTTTCAATAGTTTATCGGTTTTCCGCGACGGTTGATCGTTGATCTGTTTTTATTTTCCTTTTTTTTATAGGTTTTACCGTTTTACCACATGCTTGGCGACAGATTTTCAACTTGAAGGTGTGGTAGCTAGTCCAGGCGAGAATTAATTAGTTTTAGTCCAACCACCTTGTTATGGTTTCGTCACGATGTTTTTCTTCACCGAAAACTGACTTCAGACTCATTTCACAAGGATTCAAACCTACGTCGATAGACGAGTTTTTTTCGGAACACGCTATCAATTGAGCCAGCATCGCTTGGGTTCAGTTGAGTTATTTATATTATATAAGTTATTTTAGTTCCAAACGTGTGCCAATTTTTTTTAAATTTTATATATAGAAAAATCGATTTCGTCTTATGAAATAAAATTAAGACGATGTCTATCTTAGCTAACTTTGTTCCGTTGCGAAAAAAATAATTTCAAATAAAGTACATATTGCAAAAAAACATAGAGCAAGTAATCAGATGTGGAATATTTTTCCGTTTTGTAACTGCGATCTTTTATGCAATTACATATAACTAAAATAATATGCGGCTTATACTGCATGTACGTATAAATTCAAACCAATCGATGGTTATTATTATTATTATATGAGACCGATTTCTCGTTCGCAGGGTATAAGTAAGCATGATATACTAGAGGAAATGCTGGCGCTGCTCGTGCGACAACTGCGCTGGCAGCGAATCTACGCGGAGTACTCGGAACAGTTGAACGAGTTGAAAGCGGCCACCGGCGCGCTCCTCAACGGACACTGACGTACGTGAATACGCACGCACATGTCCGTGAACACGCACGCGCACGCACGTGTATACGTACGCGCACGCATGCGAACGCGTACTAGTACTTGTACGGAGGCGACCGGATCTCCATCGAGTGGGTACGGAAACAAAACACTGCCCTATATATAGAGTACGTTTTAGTCTCATTTTACAAATAAATCTAAGATATTTGTGTTCGATAATTGTAACGACCTCTTATGCAGATAGACGCATAATTGTTGACAGCTGCTAAAATATCTAAATACATTGTATAATTTATGGTGAAATAAAAGAACTATTACTTTCTTATGATTAATTCGTTTATGGTTTTGAAAGATAACATTAAAAAAAAACTATTGATGTGTTTTGGCAGCTATATTCCTATTACCTTTTAGGTTACTTGTTAAAGTCACTAGTTACACGTGTTTTGAGCACAACTTTCTACTAAGTTTCTTGTTTTCAAATATATTCTGTTGTTAGAATTGTTTAAAAAGTTTTAATGGCGACTAGAAAAGTACTTTGCTAATTATTAAATTTATACATTTTAAAATGACAATTAATAACTTAATAATACAAGTTCATCAATGAAATAATAAATTCGTCCTATAATAGAACGTCTCTTCCAGTAATTCTAACCTCGTTACTCTTAGATTGTTGTTTTACCATCAGAAACCTCTTGTGGGATATATTAGGCGTCTACCTGAATAAGATGCGAACGGTTTCCAGAATATAATTTAGAATATTCTGGAGGCTCTTGTTATTTGTAAAAGTTTTAAAAATGCTAGAAATTGTGCACTGAATGCGTTTGAATATGTTACGTTTTGAAGGGTTAATTGTATGTTTTGGGTAACCAAAATACAAATATACATTTGGGACGGTTTACTCGGACGCATTTGACAGCTATCAAAACGTAATTGACACGTGTCAAACCGTGTTGAACAGCTGTCAAAATACACTATGGAGGGATGTAACAAAACCAAAAAAAAATAGTTTCTACGTTAACTGATTGTAGAGATATATTTATATAGTATTATTAAGGATATGAAGTATTCTAGTTTAGGTTATACTTTAACTAATTAGATGTTACAATCAATGAAACGGAATCATTGTAATACGTTATAAATTATATCAGGAATATATAAAAGATATAAAGGAGACAGAAATTCTAACTAATATGCATATATGAGTTTGTTTCTTACTGCGCGTTATCTACGTAAGCGGAGCGAAGCCACGAGCGAAAGCTAGTTTTTAATAAATTTACGAACTAAATTGATCTCAATTTTACAAAGCAATGTCACGTTTTGTAATTAAACTTAGTTATAATTTACAGGAAATAAAAAATTACAATATTATATCGATGCACATACGATTACCAGTTGTTGGTTTATATGTGACAGTTCCAACACTATAGACGCATAACAGAGACAACGTCCATACTCAAATTTACACGATCGTCGACTGCATACATTAATATTAAAAGATCATGTCGTTTTTGGTAGTGTATTACGAAAATAAATTAAAATAAAATAAGTAGCTTTCATGCTGTAGCGAAGCGTGTCGTATCATTTATTTATTCGATTGTTTTGTAAACGTGTTATCAAAGTTATCGCGTTGCGAAATATCAAAGTCGTTGAAAATCTATTAAATTATGTCTACTATAATAGAAAAAGAAAACTGTTTAATTTTATTGAACTGTGTCAGCGAGACAAAGCTAAATAATACAATGAAATTGTTTAATCTTATCGAACTGTGTAAGCGAGATAGAGCTAATGTAAATAATAAGACGAAATTGTTTAATCTTATCAAACTGTGTAAGCGAGAACAAAGCTAATATAAATAATACGACGAAATTGTTTAATCTTATCTAAATGTGAAAGCGAGAGAGAGTTAATAAATACGATGTAATGCATTTAAACATTGAGCTACTGGGATGGAAAATTGTCTACAATTTTACTGGTAATACAGTCTAAACTCATTTACAGATTTATATCTCAAAATATACTGAAAGCATCACACAATTTTCTTTGAATAAAGCCTTATGTGGAATAACCCAATTTTACAGAAATATGAAAAAAAACTTTCTCTTATATTAACTTGAAGTTCTAAACATAAGTTAAAAGGAAACTACGAACAACGTATGTATTATTTGTTCTAGAAAATACTACTAGAAAATCTTACAAAAAATACATAATTAAGTACTAAAATAGAGTTATGCGAAGTGTCCTACATAAATTCTGTGGAAAATAAACAAGTACTGCATTTTGTTGTGACAGTCCTTTGATAATGAATTCCTTATACATATATTCAAGGTTAATTTGAATAGTTTTTTTGGGATTGGGATTTGTTTTGTTCTTCTTTTTGCGATGGTTTTTATCGTTTAGTCGGTTTAATCGTACTGGTCGATGTTCGCAGGCTCGAACCCCCCGACATGTCTCAACGAATTTATAGTAATTCGTATACATTTACTAATTCAAATTGGTAACGATATCGACCGACGATGTAAAAAAAGATCGTGAGGAAACCTAAACTTGAGAAATGTTCTCGTAACATCACGATAAGTGGCAAAATATTGAATTGAGGATTTTAGTTTGAGAGCCTATAGCCCTTCAGTAGTTGGGGTGGGTCTTTTACGAGCTTTACGAGAAATCAGGACAAATTGTAGTTTTTAATGTATTTTACAAAGGGAATAGAATACATTGCATCTATATGTCACTTACGTCTTTATTCCAGGAAGAGCGCGACCGAAAATTGTCTACTAAATAAAGACAATTTATATCACTCTAATTTCATAGGGGGAGAATACAAAATTTATCGAATTATCCTATATAAAATCACCAAATTGTCCATGTTGTGAACGTTGTGATTTAACCTTCGGGTGAGATTCCCTGCCCAATATGAAGGCTCTCTTATAAACTCGTTGAGAATTTTAACGCGTTAAATATCAGTATTGTGAAACATATATATTTTAAATCTTAATGGTGCAGTTTATACAATCCCTGTCTTCCAAATCGTGGTTCGATGGTCGATTCTCGGCTGGTGTAATCATTGATACGTAGTGGAATTAGTAGTTGAGTAATGGATTTCGTGTATGAAGCTCGATAGACGTAAGTTCGAGTCGGAACTTTTGGTAAAGGTAATCTGCTTGTTAACCATCATTAAAAATATTAATGAATTATAATAATGAATAATAGAAATATTTGTATTATGCAAATATTAAAAAAAAAATACGGAAAAAAATATTTATCGATATTTATTTATAACAAATAAAATCTATTATCGACTCTACAATCGTAAAATTACGAATAAATGTAATAGACAAGTGGAACTGTTAGTTTTATCTTTTACAATAAATAATATTAGAGCTGGTGTTCGTATCGATACGGAATCGATTTAAGCTAACGCAGTGTGGGTTCGATTTATCGATAATCGTGTTCATATCAATTCTTATGATAAATTTATTATGTTGCGTATGTGAATATTATATTTGTATAAATAAGATTGTAGTGCGAGTGAATTGTGAATAAGAATTATATATCGTATGAATATATTTCTATTTTTATTTTAGAGTTGGAAATCCTTGTACTAATCCTTTTATTAATATTACTTTTGTTATACTGGGCGGCCAAAATTCTCACTATTAACACAAAAATTAAATTTTTATATATATATTCAAATAGCAGTAATGATTCTTGTCTTGCTTACTTTAATTATGTATTCAAGGAGCCCTCGATTTAAACTATTTAAGAGAAAAGGGGCAGACCAAGAAAGCAGAAAATTAAATACTACAAAAAAATGTCAATGTAAGATAAACGTTACCCAATTTTTTTTAAAGTCTACATGATATAAACATTTATGAAATTCGTAACAAAAGAACCTAGTAACGTAAAAGCAAAAATTATGGTATATTCTGCAAAGAACGCAAAACCTGTAATATTTTTGCAACATAATTAGTTATAATTGGAGTTAATTATCTTATATTGAATGTGGTTTTATCAAACTTAAAAAATAAAATCTTAATCGTAACATTCTATGTCAATTAACGACGGCTGTATTTTTGCCTCAAGTTGGGAATCATAAGTAGCATTTCAGTTTATATTTTTATTAATTCAACTTGTTAAGTAAAGTTTATGATTTGAAAAAGTTAGCCAATTGTCGACCCCCAGATTTCGTTTTCGCTGCCGTGGACCCCTTAATGTTCGAAATCGATCCGCAGGGGTTCAAGTGGACCGCTTTGGATACCGACGGCCTATAATATGGAATTTTTATAATATCAATAACAAAACTTGATTACAAGTAACAAATTCAATTGAATAATTAATTACCGGGTTTATTACGATGAGTACGGTGCATTCTAACCCGCCTGGCTATATACCTTCAGTTTGAAAATCTGTCGCCAAGCACCTGTTGGTATGTTCCGGCAGCCTGCATTACAGAGCCAGTCACAGTCTTAGTTTATCGTGTTTACCACATCAGAGTTTGGGGTCAAACACTAAAACCTATAAAACAAGAAAGAAAAACATTTTTTTTTCCATACGTTCGGGTATCCTGTCTTGTCTCATCTATTTCTTCCACGACTACTTGCCATCTTCACACCTATCGTCAGTAGATAATCAGGTTTTAGGATAGTTTTATCTGCTGAAACCACTCGGGAGTTCTCCGAGTAGGTATCGAACCGATTTTTGTAAAGCCATAAATTACGGTGACCGTTTACGATGATGCGGATAGTACGCTTATACAAAAATAAATTGTACCCCTCAAGCAGTTAAGCATACTACAAAAAATAGCAATAAAACAAATAGTTAAATTTAAGTAACTGAATATTTTATATCTATATATATAATATATATTTTTTTCGAACTGTCTACACTGTTGACCTGGCTAGGCCTCTACAGGTTCACCGGACTACGAACTAAATATGTTTTAGTATACACTTCGGCAACTTAAGCGGAACATTGAAAGAGAAGTTTCTATTGACGAAAAAAACTAGATTTTCTCACAAAAATACCGCAAGGCATCGTTTGGTAACTATGATGCCTTGTTAATAAAAGTATATAAAAGTTTTGAAAATAATTGTTGGGTATGATCAGCTTCTCGCGTCAATAGTTCTGACAGTCTTTTGGAGGCCCAGCGTGATGACATAATGTGACTTCGTTGACGCAATTATGTTAATCGCCATTTTTATGTAATAACGGTTTTTTAAAACTGTGTGGATTATGTATAATTGAGTTTCAAATTCTAAGACTGTTTCGAAGATTATTCTAAATAGTCGTTTGTTTACAGCAAATAGTATTTTTTAACTACACAGTATTTCATCGTGCCCAGTGATATAGTTACAGCGTTGAAGATTTTGTTCATTTTATGGGACGATACCCTCAAGGTGTAAATGTTACTTTAATACCCTAGCTGCAAGTTGCGAAGACTTTAATACTACGTAACGAATGTTTTCTAAAACTAGGCTTTATCATCATCGTCCACCTAAGTAGGGTCGGCAAAATATCTCCATCTTTTCCACTCTCCCCTGTCAGATGTCATCTCAGTATTCACACATTTTATACACATATCATTTTTTCACACAATCTATCCATAGCTTCTTACTTGTTTTTTATAACTAAGCTTATATATTGTATATAGTATTACTTTTACAATAAACCGACTTCAATATCAAGAACCACTAAGGAAACAAGAAGGCACTAAAAATTAAAAAGAAATAACTAAACTATTACATTAATCAAATTAAATAAAAAATATTAGTATATGCGCTACCTAATCATATATCTGAAGTCGGCGCCAACCCGAATACATTGCATATACGTAGAAAGGTTAGGTCGATTCTCGCGCCAGGTATATATATTTTTCTACCTACTATAAATTATTATAGATATACAAATTAATACAGATTAAAATGAAACAAAGAACAATATTTTATATCACAATAATTTATTTGTTTTTACAAATGAGTTACATCTCAACATACTTGTCACAAGATAATCTTCGAGTTTAGTTCAATAGACGACGGTTAAAAACGAAACACAACGGACAGTTTATACAAATGTATACAAAAAACAAATATTTCCGATCCAGACTCTGCGAATTTCCTACGCACATGACCAATGACGTATATATCGAAAAGAAAATCGCACAATTTACGTGTTCTTGGACACGAAACTATGCTGCAATTATTTATTCTATCTAACAACAACCCGAAAGCTTTCACTCCTAGTGATAACATTTAAAAAACATTCAACAATTCCCTTACTTCAAAACAAAATCGTAAGACAAAACAACAATCGATATACGAAATCGATAACCTCTGTCGTTTTATCCAGCGACCTCGTGACATTTGCCGTAGCATTTTTTTGTAACACGTTAACTACACGACAATAAAATTTTGGTCCCGTACACTCAAACATTCGAGGTCGCGCACCTCACTATACTACTATCAGACTAACAACTTACGTTAGTTATTTTTCAAACTAAACGAATTATCCATCCATCGATTATTAATAAAATAGATAATTTGTTTCTTTGAAAAAAAAAACGAACGAATCAATTATCGCAACAACATTAAATCATACAAAAGTATGCTCTGTTTATAATCTGAACACTTACGCTAAAAATATAAATGTTACGCGATGTGATCGACACATTATTAACAATTTTATTAACTAGGTAAGTAACGCGCGAGCTAACGCGTCGAGCGTGACGTGCGACGCACACCGGCTCGTCCGCGCGAACGGACCACGCCGGTTCCAAACCGCGCACATAAATCTTACTTTATCGACAATTCAATCTTACATTTTTCTCCCACTACATGACACATAACTACGGTGTGTTGTAAATGTTGTGTCGATAAATATCAATTTCCGCCAGCGACATAACTATACGGTGACAGAGCTGGCAAAATGGCACAGGGCCTCAGCGCCGGCTTGACTGGGCTCCCAGAATTCCTGAACCTCCGATTTATGGAACTCTATGAGACAAGACACTAGGGACAAGACCATGTAACTTGGAATTACTAAAATTAAATTACAATTTCAGACGTATTTTTACTGGGTCCCCATTCGATTAATTTGTTACGGGCCTCCGATGGTATAGTTACGTCACTGGTCACACCCTTACCCCAAAATTAGGTACGAATCACAATGAATTACTGTCTCATTTAAAATCCACGTAACTCGATAGAATAACGCATCAACATCAATTAATTTGTTAATATTCTGCGGTATTATGCAAATCATATCTAGAATGGCTGCTATTTTTATAACTTTTATAAAATCAAATCCATAGACAATGTATTATTAACCAGACTGAAAGTGTGCGGAGGACCTAAATAAAGAATAGAAATTAAATTATTTGTAGTCCCTGGTATTCTTTAAGCTTGGACATAAGAGATTTTTGATATTTGTCGGCACAATAGATGATGTTTATTTGAGGAAAAACGCAACTAAATCTTTCGATATAATAGCTTAGGCGAGAAACCGTACGCGCAACAAAATAAATTAAAAAAAAAGACAGCATCATTTATATATTATATACAACTGGTGGCGAGCGACGCGCTAAAGCGACTCAACTCTTATTACTAAAATTATACATTAACTAAAAACTTAAACAAACACGCGTAACTGTATATCCGAAATACTTAAATAATTACAAATATATATTATACATATATAATACAATAATCGTATTTTGAAAAATAGCAAAAAAAAATATTATATCACATATACAACACATTTTAGCCACATTGTTATTAGTTTGTGACACGAGAAATTTCATTTCGAAGATTATCATCACCGAAATCTATAATGATTATACAATTTTACGGCAAAACACGCAAGATGTAACATCAAACATGCAGAGACACGTACGAACATTTATACGGCGGAGACACAGTTACGCGTCTCTCTCTCTCTGGTCCTACAAAATAAGACAAATTTACAGGGACACCAACGCAACGCTCGATTTTCCATTATGCGTCTTGTACCGACGGCGGCGACGAAACGCTAACACGATAATCGATATCGTTATATGAAATATCGATATCTCATTGTCTAAAATACCAATAATCTCGATGATTATCCATCGATCGAACAATGATATATAGTTTTGTTCAAGTAAGGCACTAATATTTTACCGTAATCGATATTCGTTTTCAAGTATCGTTTATCGTTTAGCGTGATTGGCGGATAGCCGCGCGGCCGGGGGGACTAATGTACAGGGGAGTATTTACAGTGCGTGCTCGGGGGTGTGCGGGCGGGGGGCGCGGAGTGCGCAGCACAGGTACCGCTAGCAGAGCACGGCTCGGTCGGGAGGTGGGCGCGCGGGACGGATGCGCAGACATGCGGGGGGCGCGGGGCGCGGGTCCCGGCCCCCGCATCCGCACGCGTCGCTGATCGCCGAGTGCGAGTGCGCGTGCGACAGTTTAGCCGGTTTCTCATAATCTGGCTGGAACTTCTTACAGAGCGCGAGTACTGACGGTGGATGTGGGTGTGATTTTCGCGACACCTGGAAACAACAAACCATTTTATTCTAATTTTATAATGTATAAGTTACTCAACCATCTTTAGACTTAGTACGAGAATTTCCTCGTTTATAGAACGAATAGGATTATAATTACCTTCTTACATATAAATGTATTACTGACCTTAATGTAAATATTAGATTCGCTATAAAAACTGACCTTTGGCGTGGAAGGTGCGTCGGGGAAAGGAGGGGAAATGTCCCGCGCATGCGCGTGCTTTAGCGGTTTGTCGCGCTCCTCCGCCTCGTCCGCCTCGTCCCGCAGCTCTAGCTCTGGTGAAGGCGGGCGTGATGTTTCTAGAAATTAATAAAATAAACATTTTATTTTGTAGGTGGTAGAGCTACGCTGAAGCTATTACTGGTTTCAGCATAAATGGGTCGTAGTTATAAAACATAAATAGTGAATAACAAGCAATTAAAATATTAAGATAAATGCAAATATATATATATATTATATAACTTTTCTTACGGTGACAGTATTGTTGCGATTGGTTATGATTGGAATTTATTGTCGCGTGAACAATACACCAATGCAATATAACAATAATACATACTTTTATCATCATCGTATGTGCCATTAGTTCCATTGCAGCCGTTTACGCCGCTGTGGCCGTTCACACCGTTCACGCCGTTGATTCCATTAATCCCGTTGATTCCATTTGTGCCGTTGATACCGTTAACACTGTTAACGTGTTCGTCGTCGTCATCGTCGTCGGAGTCGAAACCAACGCCGACGATATAGCGCGGTATGTCCGCCTCGTCTTTTAACCAGGGGTGCTCCAGGCACTCGTCCACTGTAAGACGACCCCTGTGTATCGTAAATAAATTTTAATAAACATTTTGTAATGGACACAAAAAAAACACTTAAAAAATTGCTGGGATAAAATACATAAACCTACCAATATCTAGTTTATATTATATCTTTCTTTATGATATTTAAATTAAATTGTCTAACATATAGCGCATGCTGTGGCTGGCGGTTTTTAAAGGACCAATATGCCTATGGATTGTTTGTATATGATGTTAATTCATGTTTGGCGAGCTGTCCCAAATAAATGAGTCATTATACACTTCCTATTCGATTTTGAAGAGTTCCCCGATGTACCTTCGATATTCAAAGTCCAATGCTATTGAAACTTCCTTGAAAATATTCACTTTCCAATAAAATATAAATTTTCCGATTCGGTTTAATCGGTTGAACGATGTTTTGAGGTAGTGAAGTTGATTAAAAACATAGCGTGCACTTTTACGTTGAAAGACAATGCGAGTGCATCGAATGTTCGAGACCAGCCGTTTTTAAGTGCGTATTTATTAACTGTTTCCTTTGTTAATTTACGATTTTTAACTTGAACTCACTTTGGATCAACAACAAGTGTGTCCTTAATGAACTGTATCGCTAGCTGTGAGACTCCCCGGAAGAGGTCCTTGGGGAAGGAGAGCTGGCACTGTGCGATGTTTAGATAGGTCTCCTGGTTCGTGTCGCCCGCGAACGGCGAGTAACCGCTCACGAGGACGTACGCAAGTACGCCCACGGACCAGATGTCCGCCGCCAGGGTTAGCGGCTCGTATGATAGTATTTCTGGCGCTGCAGAAACAAATGAACATTCTTAATAGTCAAGATAAATATATAGTGTGACATAGATGAACACACTATACAAGAAATATAAACTATCACTACATATTATAAAACCAAGTCGTCAGCCGCGTCTGTCTGTATGTTCGCGATAAGCTCAAAAACTACTAAACACAGATTGTAATGCGGTTTTTAGAATTCGCTCAATTATCTACAACATTGGCTGACGTTAAAGAACAACATCACGGACGAAGGTCTTACTTACATTGAATGTATATTTTGTTTGAATGAATGAATAAATTTAAATACGTAGTGGAGCTAGGACGACGACTAAGAATTCACATTCCCTAAGATAAATACCTTTGCTCGGTATTATAATATTCAAATGCGGACTTTATTATTAACTTATGTTATGGTGGAAAATAGAGTGAATATGGAGTATCTGTCTCTCTACATCGGTATGTTTTGGCGGCCGCATAAGAGACTAATGCCCGTTTTCACCAACCATTCCTTAACGAACCCTTAACTAAGGGCCATTTAAGATAAGTGATCCCCTAACACAACCCCTAACTCAAATTGCTTTTCACCATTGTATCGGTCCCCTAGTTAAGGGATACCTAAAATATAGTGATAGAAACAACCGAACTTTTACCGATGAAGTAAAAAAATTATATTTATGAAGGTATACGACCAGCAATGATAAAATAGGTGATTACTTATGTATTTTATGTTAAATTGCATAGTAAAAACTGATAAAAGTACTTGTTTTCTAACAAAAAATTCAAAATTATTGCCTGTTTAAAAAAGTATACTTGGTATGGCAACTTTAAAAAATAGTTTAATTGTCATCATTTATTGAGTCGTGTTACCGTGGATATCGTCCGTAAGTGTTTCTCGTATTTAATAATGGCAGAAAAAAGGAAACGTGGACAAAATTTTTCTATTGACGAGAAAGATAAGCTAATAAAGTTACTGTTGCAACATAAAGACACAATTTTAAACAAAAGAACCGATGGAACCACTAACGATTCTAAAATAAAAGCTTGGATGTCTTTAACGGATACTTTTAACTCTTCAGGGAATCATTACAGGTAAGATAATTAATATATCATCATACATAATAAGTCGATACAAATAATAACTTAATAAGTACATACAAATAATAATAAACTAATATGTTGTCAAATTTACGTGAGATGCGAAGACTTTAAAACAATATCATTAATATATAATAAACACATGGTATAATTAACACATTTTAGTTTTACTTGTTAATATTTTTAATACATATGCATTGTATAATTATAGTATATAATAATGACAGCAGTAATATAACATGTGTTGATTTTACTCCTCAATGGTTTGTATTTATTAACACCATAGAACTCCAACACTTTTTACAAATTACTGTAATGTATTATTAACGTTTACTAATTATTTCTATTTACTTTTAGGACAAAAGACTCTCTTATGAAGTTATGGGAGAAAATGAAAAGTGAAGGAAAGATTTACTATAATTATACAAAGAGGAATATAAATGGTACTGGTGGTGGCCCATCGACATCTAAGATAGATCCTATTTTAGATCAAGTCTGTAATATTCTTGGTCGTGGGTGTACAGGTATTACAAATGTAAATGATTGTGATGTGGAGTCATGTGACGTAGAAAATGGAAGCCAACCACATAAAGTAATATGTGTCGGTGAGGGTGATATTAATAAAGTCATTTCTTTAGAAGATAATGACTTTACAATACCTCCGATATTGGATGAAAATGAAATAGAAAATGTAAGTTATTACTCTGATGAGCTTTTTTGAAATATTTTATTAAATTTATAAACAAACAAGGTTCTTTTAAATTGATTTAATTTATTAATTTACAATTATATTTACAGAAAGAAAATGAATACAAGATAACATCGACACCTTTGTGGTCAAAAAGGCGACGACCACTTCATTATAATCGTGGTAATGAGAAGTCTGAAGCAGTTAACACATTGTGTAATAGTTTTAAACAAGTTAATAAAAAAAAAGAAGATATAGAAGACCTCAAAAAACAATTATTAGTTGAAGAAATAGATTTTAAAAGGAAACTGTATGAGTTGCAGTTACAAGCTGCAACTAAAGAAATAGAAATAAAAAACGAGATATTACTGCAAATAAGAGGCATGTTCATATCATTTAATGTTATTTAATTATTTCTTAAATTCTCAAAATATTCAGTCATTTGGTTTCGTCTAAAACCATACACATGATCATTATTATCCAAAATTACTGGGTTTATTTGGCCCGTTTCTATCAAACTATTTAAATTTGAAATAGATTCATCAAGTGACGGTTCTTTTTCTTTTCTTAATATGCATATATTGTGCAAAATACAACATGCTAATATAACATTCACAGCAGTTTCCACTTTTAATCTTATCCCAACCGCCAAAACTGGAAATCTTCGCTTAAGTACTCCATATTGGCGTTCTACTACATTCCTGGTCTTAATATGAGCTTCATTATACTTTTGTTGTCCTGGTGTGTTTGGAGTTAAATATGGAGTAAGAAGATGAAACTGAAACATCAATCATTTATGTTTTTTTTTGTTATAGGTGGCGGCCTGGCTTTAAATAACTTGTTCCAGCAATCACAATAAAACCAATAAGTTTAAAGTAATGTAAAATTAGTTACTAATAAAGATATTAAATAAGTTTACTTGTTTCCATAAGCACCCTCTACCCCTTTTAACGTAAACAAACATATAATATACTTTATATGAATATAATATGTATACCTTTAAAGGATAGCCACTGTCTCCCAACAAGTAAGCATTTTTGTAATCACCTCTCTCAAACTTTGCATAACATCTGCTATTCTGATAAATAGAGGAATCATGAGTCGATCCTGGCCAGCGTGCAACAACATTGGATATCAATAAATCTGCTGTGCTAATTGTTTGTACATTTATTGACATATATCCTTTTCTATTTCTGAACAATTCTGCATCATTGCCACCTTAAACACAAGTATTAATATTTATTACAGAAAACCTGAAAGTTATATAACTGCCCATATATGTATAATTCTATGAAATAAAATAGTTTGTACCTGGTGACTGTATCTTTATGTGTGTACAATCAATACAATCCAAAATATTTGGGAATTGGGCAATGCGATAAAAGTCAGCTTTTACTTTAGCCTGTTCCATTTCTATTTCTGGAAATTGTATAAATTCTTGCCTTAAAGTCAGAATAGCATCTGAAACCCTTTTTATAATTCGGCTACAAGTGGCGACGCTGATACCGCCCATGTCTGCTACTGCTAGCAAATGATTACCAGTTGCATAAAAACGTAATGCTATTAATAATTGGTTTATTGGTGATACTGATTTATTTCTGAAAACAGATTCTTAAATAACAAAAGGAACCAATAACGTTAGTTCGATAAATGAACAATGAAATTACATAATATTCACTAGGATCACAGTTTATACATACCGATTGTCCTGAAATTCTAAATGAATTTCTATTTTGTCTAATAAAAATATTACAGTCTCCTTTGATAAACGATATCTTCTAATAAAATCCAGGTCATCATATTTGACAAAATATTCAGGTCTTTCACGATATATCCGTGGCCTATATAATAATGTCGGGTTTAAAATTAGTTCAACGTCTTGAACAGCTTCTAAACTTTCCAAAAAATCACTATAATATTCCTCCATTTTAAGGTTATCTCACTATATGCAGTTCACAAATAACTGTCACTTAAAGATAAGGGTTCTGATATTTCGGCCCCCAAATTTAAGTGATCCCTTAGTGTATAAGGGACACCTAAATGTTGGTGAAAAGCAAAAACGTATAAGTGACCCCTTAAAAACGCTAAGGGATCACTTAAAAGATAGGGATTGTTGGTGAAAACGGGCATTAGTCACTGGGACTGCTCTAACGTTAGCCCGTTTATACTCAACATTATGCCCGCCGAGCATTTGTGAATTGCTTATGACCTACGAAAAGTAAAGAAATACTTAAAATTATCTAGCCTCATACATTACCCAAAGTATTCGGGAGTTCACGTATAAAATCTATTATTATATGAATCATTCGTGTACGTTGTGACATTGTATGTCTACGATGCGAAAACAACCAAACCGAAAACACTGTTTTTGTGACTATTTCTAAAGTGAACTTTATGTTACATTGCCTCAAATGTTCTCGTCCATCTATTGCATGTCCAATTACAGCCGCCCGTGAAGTAGGGGTGGAGTGAAAGGCACTCGGCAGAGGAGCAAAGGCCAATATAGCGGCGCCCATGATTCAATGATTTGAAAAAATATTGTGCTCAGTTTTTAAAATAAATTTCACTTGCATCGTGGATTCATAAACCACACATTTTTTTTAAAGTATCATATAGGTCATCCGGATTATATACAGTCAGACATAGGTATGTAAATAATATACTGACCAACATAATCCCTAGTGCCAAGGATTTCTCTGACGTGCGCGCCGGGCTGTATCGCTCTGCTAATGCCGAAATCGCATATGAGCAGTTCCTCTCCGGTAGCCGAGAGCAGCAGGTTCTGCGGCTTGAGGTCGAGGTGGGCGACCCGACGCGCGTGCAGGTGTGCGAGACCCTCCAGCACGTGACGCAGCGCTCGTCTCGCCGCGCCCTCGGACAGTCTTTCCTCCTCATCGAGCAAGCGTTGCAGCTCACCGCCGGCGCACAATTCCAAAACTATTGCTACTTCTGAACGGGTCTCGTATACCTAAAATTCAAAAATAAAACACTTCCATTGTTCCGAAGGCTACACGATTTTAAACCCATAATATTTAGGTACATAAAAAAACAATTACCAAATGTAGGTATGTAAGCACTGAACGCATCAGTTCAGAACCTTGTAATTAATTGTATTTTGTTGTTTGTAGAAGGTTGGTATAGAAGAAAATATTTGAAAAAGCATACGGAAAATTGAAAAATATAGGTTAAGAAGTAACTATAAAAGGACGTGAGTGAGTGAGATAGAAGATATTAGAAAGATCTTCAAAAATATTGTCAGACTGACGATTAGATCTTCATATGTCATTTTATTGTATACCATGGTCGTACTGTAAAGGGGCTATTCAAGTATTACGTAAGCACTACAGGGGGTGGGGGCGTCTATGATTTGCTTATTTTTTATGGTATAACGGAGGAGGGGATCTGAATGTGTAAGTCTGACATATAAAACGCGTGGCCTTAGCCACTGGGGGGAAAGGGCACTGCTTGCTTTCGCTGACCAGGAGGTAGGGGACGCCCAGAAATTACAAAAATTCTGGTCACGTAATCTTGAACGGCCCCAAAGTGTAAGTTTTGTCTCATTTCCTTCTTTAGTAAACCCGTGCGAAGCCGGGGCGGGCAATTCGTATAGTATAGTTATTCTTAAATAACACTAATAATATTACCACATATTATAACTAACAGTCATTAATGTCCCGCGACTGGACGAAGACTCCATTTCACCCCTTCCGCCGTTCTTAATTTATTTTTGTCTCTGGCCAGAGACATTCCAGAAAACATTCAATCCATACATTTACGGGCTTCCGCGTTGCCGTCACATTTACTATTATACTGTGACAAGCTTAGTTTATTATTACTATTATTGAATATTAATTTATTTCATACTAGACTATATAAATTTAGCCTAATAAAAACAAACTGTGTTTCAATGCTCGTTGGAAATCTTCAAGTCTAGCCCTCAGTATCTTAGTCATTGAACAAATATAAGCATTATACGGGTACACTACAACTACAAGAATACATGTGTGTTTGTCAGCTGATTCGGCTGGCATTGTTCTGCCCTTTCCGTTCGATAAATACAGAACTAATTAATAACACCACAGCGCCATCTATCGAACCTAAACATAATATAAATAATTATAAACCGTCGTCTACACAAAAATATTGTGCAATGTCTAACAGACGTACTAACGATTTTAAAATCGAGTTTAGATGTAATTAATCTCAACATACAGACAACCACACACACCACCCAGTTATACATAATGTTATATAGTTATTTCATTATATGTAAAATGGTAAACTTAACTTTAAACCAACGCCCAAATTATAGATATACACTTACCCTGTGGTAACACTACAATGCGCAATTAAGCGAATCAATAACAATTTTAATATATTGTAACTTGTAATATACTCCTAAGACATAGAACCATTTTAACTAACATACCTCGTGCAAACTAACGACTCTCGTGGAATCCGCGCAGAGTGCTAATACCGCCACCTCGTGGAGAATTTCGCGCATTGTGTCCGCAGCGCGCCGCCTCTTACGTATAAACTTAGCCGCGTACTCCTCTCCGGACACTAGATGGCGTATCTTGCGCACGGATGCGAATTTACCCCTGAAAGATAACGAACATATTTTTTGAATTCATTGTTGTAAAGACATCTTTTGCAAAATATTAGAATCGAAAAGCTTAATATTGTATATATAAATGTATATATTTTCATGTAATTAATTGTTACTTCTTATACATGTACAAATTTGTTTTTTAATTTATTTTGGTTCCTTGAATATTATTGTCTATATAAGAAAAATGATAGATGTATTTTTTTCTTATTTAGATATGCTTTATAAATACTTAGTCCGTAACTAAAAAAATATCACGATATCGTGATTTAATAATAATGTTATTAGTTTCAACAAACTTAAAATTTATATACGTACTACATGTTGAGCGATTGCGGAGAAAGTGGGCAAACCGTTTGGTGCGCATACGCACGAAGGAATGATAACATTGTTTACATAAAAATTTGTAAGTAAAGAATACTTTTGCTTTTTTCTCTGTACAATTTTAAGATAATAATTAACACAGACGACGTCACAGGTATTAGTCAGTATTAAATATTAGAAGAGTCATTACTAAGTTATCATCTGTCAAAATCTAAAATAACTCTTAGAAAACGCTCAAGAGAAATTCCGAACGATCTCACGACTAAATATCGGGTTGTTATACTCGTAATTGACCAATTTCGTGAAACATCGCGTCGTCGGCCAGAGTTCATGCGATGCCCGTAAACATGTCAAAAGGCGCCATAGGTTCGACATTGGTCATAGTAATTACATATCGGTATGATATACGCGTCGCGACTTCGCAACCGCCCAGGAAACGGAGCTGTGACAAATATCGCAAATAGATCTATTATTAGTTTGGATATTAACAGCGCCGTGTCAAGCCACTTTTGCCTGACATGTCGTTCAGGCCATTTGATATTTTGACTAAAAGTTGTTATATATTATCATTATTTAACAGATTAATTGTAAAATAACTGGTTCTTTAAAAAATCGGTGTGGCTCAGTGTAGAAACTGTGCGTCTGTGTGACGCCTTATCAATTCGTAAACTTGACCTAATATATAAAAAAAACGAATTCCCCATGGGAATTAACGTGAAATACCGTGACTCGATTGCCTCGTTGGGACTGAACGAACAATTTCAATTCAGAATAGTTTTTCCTTAACGAGTTCTAATGGATTCTCTTGTGAAATTGTGATTTTGTGTCCTGGTAATCAAATGCCAGCATTAAAAAAATATTTTTCGGTAACTAACGTTAGAACTACGAAATAGCAATGAGAGTGAAGATAAAACAGTACAGTAGCTTTTTCTCCTGTTTGTCAACCAACTTTTTTTTAATTTGTTTAGTAACTCATGACGAGTTTTAGTGTCATCTTAAAAAAATAATTGTAATAGTTACTTTTTGAAGTGAAACTTCTTTAAAATCGTTGTGATTTCAAACCAGATGCAACGGAAAAAACGACAGGTAAGAGACAAAAATACAAAAATGTGTAGGATGAAGCCGGCAAAGAATGAGACAGAAATATACATACTATTTTATATTATCGGTCTCTACTCTTTGTGCCATGCTTCGTAGCATCCCCACTCCCATCTTCTAAGCAAAGTCGCCTGTAATTAGTGAGCCAGAGCGAGAGTACAAATGTCGGTGTGTATGTATATTGCACACTGTTTAATACTTGCTTGTATTTGAGCATTTAACGTGTGTTAGTATATGTAAAAAGTGAAACTGAAAATATGGAACTTGAGCAATAAATTATGTAACATATCTTAAATAAAATATAAAATATCTTTTAAAATTAATCAAAATACTTTTATTTTTAATCAAATAAACTTTGTAATTATCCTACCCTTCTTATATATATTCATCTCATACTTTTGTCGATTTCATTAAGTTTCACTTCTATCGTGTGTGAATCGCACACATACCTTTTTTTTCATACCATCAATGATTCGAAGTACTATGTTTATAAGTCTATATTCGTCATACTTACAACTACAATCTACAATATTGCTATAAGACTCGATACAGTCTTTACTATATAGAAAAAAAATAACTTGGTGTGTTCAATCAGTGTGTGTACGCGCGGAGGAAGTGAAACTTTTTAGGCTTATATGTATTAAATTATATAATAAAGTTTTATTTTCAATTAATCTTGTATATAAGTAATACATTTGTTACAATCGTTATTATTTTAAACTGTACTTAAAAATATTGATCTATTTCAGTTACGCTTATGGGTGTTACAGTACATGGTTTTGTTACCAAAGGCTTGTGTTAACTAAAATAAGAAATATGAGTATTGTATTAATCTATATCATCTAAAAATCTTGAAAGCACTTCATTAATCGTTTCATTTGATTTTGTCCTGTTATTTTGAAAAGATAAGTTCAAATTGGCTTTTAAAAACTCAATCAAATGTAACATGTGGCAACGGTTACCATATTAATGGTTACTATAGCAACGGTAACGCATAACGCGCAACAATTTGTTTCCCCTAAAGCCAGAAGCCATAAGAAGTTTCACTAAAAAAAAAAAACTAAAATGAATACTGATTACATTATCTGTAGTATATTAACACGTGAAGAAAAAACATTGTACACCATATTATGGCCGACCACTGGATGGCAACTACTTTTACACTTCAACATAAATCAAGACAAATATGGAATGAAGGATAGACAATCGAAATAGTATTCTTCTAGGCCTAAACCGCCAAGGTCACCGACGAGTTCCGCGTCGCGTACGCCATTAACGGTCGCGTTACGCCGAGCACAAGACACGCATCCACTACCACGAAGCAACATAATAAATTAACTTAGAACAATAGCTTATTTACATCGAGCGAACCGTGTGAATAAGTTAACAGCAGCGCCACCCGCGCGGTGGATGCGAGATGTTTCACAGCTCGTTCTTACTAATGGATAGGTCTATTTCGGGGTCAAGTTGCAATTAGCGAATGTTTGTGCCGGCGCTTCAATAGTTCACACAAGCCTTCCATTACTTCGTGTGAACTCGAACATATTATGATGTACCTTAATTGACCCTTACCATTTTTTCAAAAGAGAAGGGTTTCTTCAAATACAATATAATTGGGGCCCATATTCGTAATTTTAACGTATGTTCGTAACGCTTCCACGCCTTCATGAAATTTTGCATACATATTGTCAGTGTACACAAAATGACATACCTTTCATCCAGATTTTGTTCCCGAGTGTAGCCGTGTGCAAGAACTACTAGCGTTCTTATAATTTACACGAATATTATGTATTAAAAAAAGAATAGGAAGTTAAACTCACATACTACTTATGACTAGAAGTGAATTTGAAAATACGCAGTCACTAGTATATATAATGTTATTATCTAAGAATTTAATTATTGGATATAACCACCATTAACTGAACGCAAGTTTGGTCATATTTAAGTGATCGTACAATTATATCTATAATAATTAACGTCTAGTAATTGAGTTTTTAGCGGGATCTTAGTCTGTTATGTTGTCGATTTTATATTTTATTCGTAAATTTGTGTTATTTGACTCTATATTTTGTAGTATTGGTGGTGTTTTACGTAATATAGTTCGGTTATAGTCCGACAGTGAAGTGGATGGGAAATGATACCGCGGAAGCATGAATTCTGAGATGCCACAGGAACTCATGAAAGTTCTAACAAGAGAGCCACCATCTTGTTAGAACATTGCAATTATCACTAGTGTTTTACGCAATATAGTTGTCGTTTATTGTGCACAAGTAAAGTGGATAGGAAATAATACCACAGAGCATGAAATCTGAGATGCCATAGAAACTCCATGGAAAGTTCTAAGAAGGAAGCCACCATCTTGTTAGAATACTGAAATGATCACAAGGTATTTGGAATATTACTACCTATTCGACAATGACAGAAACAATCTAGAAGATTGATTCCCGAAAAAAGAAAACGTCTAGTAATGTATGGTCTGCGGTAAAGAATCTTACATAAGCCACAGCTGTATTTAAAATCTATTGACTCACGTTAAACGAGTCACAAAAACACGTCACAGAGCGAAAATTTCCCACATAATTAGTTCAATGCCGTACGGTGGCTTAGAATTCTGTTTAATTACTTTTTTTATTACGCATGCATAATACATAACACAAACAATTATTATTATCACTATGTGGGCCAATGACACCTGTGTTGGTTACCCTACATGTTAACATTTGTTACAAATGCACGGTGATTTCGAAGAGGTTGTCTATTCCATAGTCTCCTTTCCGATAGTTAATTACGATTATGGAAAATTAGTAGCCGCTCGCGACTTCGTTTGCTTTTTTATCTTTATTGTTCATCATCTAGAGATCGAGATTCGACCGTAATTCATAAACTTTTCCATTTTTTTAGTGATAAAAGTAATGACCCTATGTGTTATTCTCATGTATAAGCAATATTACTGTGAAATTTCATCAAAATCTGTGCCACGGTACGTGGGAAGCTGTGGGTACATACTCGTACATTACAGTATGCGCCAATATTTTCGACCGCTCTGCATATACGAGTAGATGCACAAATATTCTATATAACATCAATATAACTTACAACATAAATAAATTCCAGTTGTAGATTCCTATAATAACATTTTTTAACTTCGTTTTATTTTAAACTCTTGTTGATATTCTGAGTATGGGGCCGATCAAGTATTAACGTAAGCAGAATATTTGTAATTTCTAACTGCCCCCTCCACGTGGTCAGCATAAGTAAGAAGTGCTCTTACCTACCCCCCATCCTCCCCTTTCATGCTTCTGTAAACATTTGTATAAGTATTCTTTAACCTTTCTAGTTTCCGTATTGATACATAGACAGCAGTCAAGAAGTCTAAAAATAAGGAATTTATAGTCTAAAGAGGAAGTAACTTATAGTGGTACGCTATTAGGGTGTCAGTAGTCCAGTGGATAAAACCGTGCGCCTTACATATCTAACCTACATATCCAAATGCCCTATAAAATATAAAAATAAGCAAATAAGACTCCCCCGTGTCCCTTTAGTGCTTACATAATACTTGAATGGCCCCTATGCCCAAATTTAGGGCTAAATTCAGAACGGCCCAGAAGATTGGCGAGGTCTGTACAATTACAGCGAGCAAGTATACAATTACAAGATTCTTTTATAGTAGAAAATGTCAAATAACGTTAAACAAAAACATTTGCATACGGTGTAAACCGGGCTCTTCCAATGCCCTATTTACGTTATCTAGGGCAATGGGTCGGGCTTATCGATCAACACACATGGCGCTCTGCTTTGTTGTGTTTAGCTATGTTTACCCACTACACGCTTTTACACATACACTTCACGTAACATTAAGTTAATTAAAATATGTATAATAATTATGGATATCCATCAACTTCAACTTTTTAACAAGGGCGTCTCGTAAATACGAATTCTGCCAGTGTCAAGTGAGTCAAGGGAGAATCACTTTATAGGTGGTATTCAATTTGTTATATAATTTAGTTCTTCCAGATTAGGCGATTAAAACACAAAATGACAAGCACACCACTAACAGACATCATGCCTTAAATATTTACTGTTAGTTGTTGTGGTATGTTAAGATTTAATTTTCCTAATACTTATAAAATTAGCCAAAGTATTGACGTAAAGAGAAAATACCCGTTTTGGAAATTAACCTAGATGACAAACATCAGTAATGTCAATGTTATTTATATATATATAATTAACTTTGATTTATTTATTTAAAATAACTTTGATTATTTTCATTAAATTAATAATAGTGATTATTTTAATATAAAAAAATTTTGAACTATAGGTATTTTTCGATTTAGCAAATAAACCAGTAATAATAGTCGTTGTTAGAAATCATTTATAATATTGTGTAATATGTGACAAGAAACGTGACACGGTGTCACAAGTGACAAACGGCTAACGGTGATCCGAGACGTGCGCAAAAGCATGCGTCTAGGCGACTCTTGCGCAGTATACACGTAAAAGTTGTACAAACACACTTATTGTATCTATTTAATGTATCTGTTTTACAAAGAAAACACTATTATTTCTTAACCGTTTACCTAATTTCTTGAAGCTATCTTCCGAAGGCAACACGCATTAAAAGCAATAAAAATTCCAACAATTTTAGATTCATTGACAAATATGTTTAATAATATAAACTTAATAAGTAAAAAAAAATTGGTTGTCTGTAAAGTCGGTTTACGGACGATAATTTGACGTCATAACGTCATAAGAAAACATTGATGAAAAATTGCATACTTTTATGAATTGAATTACAGTATTATTACTGAATTACTGATGGAGTTTATTTTTTCCTTGCAGTGAATTATTTCCGCTGTACATAAAGGTAGAAAGGTAATAAGCAACGCAGGCAGAAGCGCCAGTATCAGCTAGTGTTAAATAAATGCCGACAAAAACTCTAATTCACGAATGGCCAATGATCAAGCATTTGTAAGGATAGCGAGCGATCCGCAAAGCACAGAAAGCATGCGGTTCAAAGCGGGCGCGCATGTCGCCGCCCCGATTGCCGACGGATTTCGGCGAAACGGGACACACCTGCCCTTGTGGCAGCTGCGTTGAACAAAAACCTCAACGACGGATGGCGACCGGAGATAGGGAACGTTTTTTTTATCGTAACACAAATTTCAAAACCATATGTATAATGAGAACGAAGACATGAATAGTCCAGGTGATTTTGAATTCAGCATTATCACTCGTTGAAGTATTGTCCTAATGACCTATTTTTCGCACTTTGAAACTTTCTGTTCATGTCAACACACATCGTTTCTCTTTTTTGTAACATATACGACGAGATCACGAATCTTCTGAAGCCCTACATACTACGGTGTAGATATGTTCATTATTACAACCCTAACTAATGTTACAAATGTGAAGGCGAGTTTGTTTGTTGCTTTGTTACAGTGTCACGCCTTAACTTCTCAACCGATCATCATGAAATTTTACTTACAAATTATCAAGTTAAAGTATAAAGTCAAATTATCAATCTTTCTTCCAGAAAAAATGTAGCGCTGCGAGCAAAAGTTTCTAACGAATATTATTAGGTTTTTTTTACGTGATAACGTCTCATAAATCGATAAACGCCTGCAGCACGCACGACAAAGCATGACTCATTGTCACGTTTCGCCTGAGCCGAGCGTGCAAGCGAGAGCGCGGAACAAGCGGTAGAGAGGCGCGATCGGCCTAAGAGTTCGGCTTGTGATGCATAATTTTTCATCAATGTTTTTTATAACGTTATCACGTAAAATTATCGTCGGTAAACGACTTTACAAATAATCAATTTTATATATATATTTATTTAGGAGCTTTCATTTCTATACCAGTCTCATAGTAGGCTTTAGTTAATTTACTAAATAGGAAAAGAAATAGTAAAAACTAAATCACATACAGTTGGTAACCATTAATTATTAAAAATAAAAAGAAACGGGGCGTCACTGACGGCGCCTCAACAATTCTGCTGCTCGTTATCCGTTATTATTATAAACAAAATCGCTGTTGGACACGACGATATCGCTATGTACAAAGAACTAATATTTATGCAGGAACCAACAGGTGTGAAAGAGAATACAACTTTAGAACAACGAGTATTCATTTCATTAATGTCGTCTTTGTTACAAATTGCAATACGATATAAAACATCAAATTAACCATTAGCAGGAATAACTATGAACAGTTTATAACAACTGTTGTAAAATAACATAACAGCGTAATTTGTTATTGACATGTAACAGTTATTGCCAATTATACTACAGTGTATAAATTAGTTTAATAATTGTAAACATGTAAAACAGTTTCCTATTTCTAAAATAATTCAATTTAGAAATGAATGATTGCGGATAATAATGGAATCGGACCACTTCAAATTACTCAATTTATCCTACTCCCGTCGTCTCGTCCGTTTGATAAATCGGTTCTTCAACAAATATTTATGGTCGCCCGTCAACTATATGGATATGCGAGAAGCGAATATAGTGGTGATGAAATGTTCATTTTTTCATATAAACGGCACTGCGCTTCCAACTGACATTGTGTTATAAATCCCAATCTATTCTCTTAAGACGCGCAAACATTACACGAAGCTTTTGACTTCTCGAAATGATAGCCTTCTTATATATGCAAATTATATGTTATGTTGGCATCAAAATCAATCAATACAAGCACGAATTTTTGCATATTTATTTTTGATAATATTTGCATTTTTTTACTAATAATTCTGAGAAGAGAGCAATTTCTGTCTTTTGGTAAATGCCTTTTTTTAAGTAATGCCAATTCAATCCATGTCTTTTTAAGGACAATACTTTCTTTTCGCTGTAATTTGATTCAGAAATGTTTTTTCCCAAATTTTTACGTCAATCCAGCTGTATGTTATTCATAACTTGATACACATTAAGTAATATAATAATAAATAATCTTTTGTACTAGATATTACCCAAGTTGACCGTTAAAGGGGAGCATTTGGGTTGTTGCGCAAAATTTATCACTGTACTAAGTTTTCTTGGTCGATGCTCTGAAGCTGCTTTAACAAAACCTATTCACTCTTCCATATAAGTGACTAGTTAATAGCCTAAAAGCTGTAATTAACGAAACGTGTCACATTCCGCAAACTAGACAGATCGGCATGGCACCTCTGCGCCGCCGCTTCCATTAGTTCCGATTCACTTTCTGCATAATAAAGCGATTCGTGGGCGGATTGCTTGAGCAATAAGTTATTAACTCGCGCTTCACGTCGGCCGACCGACCGTGGCGCAACGGGCCCGAGAGCGAAAACACGGTCGGTGCATGTTGCGCAATGCGGACCGACGCGACGACCGACTAAAAGCGAAACAGCGTCCTTGGCAATGAATCGAGTTCGTCACGCCCGCATCGACAATTATATACACACACATTTGCACAATAACGCTCGGTGCACCTTCGATTCAATCCTGTATCGATGTCTGGCCTCATCAATCGTTCAAATAACAATTCAGTTTCGCGTCATCGATCATCTCCAACGCATTTCTTAATCGCACTAAGAGAAGTTTAAATTATTTATTGTGACAAATATCTATTGAAACGTGTATACTGGAAGACTTTAATAAAATAGAAAGAATATACGCCCACACACTTTATATCTTTAGAAAATTTTAATTTATTACCAAGTCTAGAAAAATCGAGACATGTCAACAAGATTACTGCGAGATTTAAAACATTTTGATCGTTGGAACATAAGTTTAAGTAAGATTTATTAAAAAAATACAGCTATTTTTAGTTGATTTAATTTACCACAGTATCTAAGGGATCCAAAAACATCGGTTATTTCATGATGAGCTAGTTTTAGATCAATTCTCATTCTTGTACAATTAGCATACCGTTAACTGTATCATGAAATTTAATGAAAAGCAAAAAGTAGCGGAAATGATTATTAAATTCCCTTTTTGAGTAATGAGACTGAAGAATCTGTATTATATGAAGATAAGTATATGGTACAAGTAGCTATCCGCCAACATTTAGTAGTTGAAGAAGAACTAGAAGAGAAATTCTAATAAAAAAGTGTTCCCGACAAATTTTGTAAAGAAGCTTCTCATGATAAAAATAAAACAAAAACAGATTATTTACAGGTTCATTAGGCAAGTTTTAATGTCGCCACAAATATGTCGAATCGAAGGTCGAATACCTAGGCGCTTTTATAGCAATTAACTATAAGCAAGGTCGTTGTGTTTTGTCATCATTAATTTGCACTCGGAGCGAAGCGCTTCGAACCAAATGAGGAACTGCCTACCTCCGATACGTCGATTCGTACACAACGGAGTTTGACCGTATTCATTCTAAGTTCATGCCTTTTTTGTAAAGCAGCTAGACGCCGGCGCCTCGAGGGCACCTGCATTGCCTTATTTATAAACCAATCAAGCGAACCTTAATTTCTTATACATCCATTATCACTCGTTATGTTTCACGTTATAGAACCTGTGTTTTCCGGATCAATGCATTTTCAATGCAGTTTCAATTCTTAGTCAATATTTATCTTTTTATTTTCGTTAATTAGCTACATGTGATAATTGCTTTTTAGATAATTGGCACAGCAAAAAATTTTAACCGCAATTGATGATGAATTCAATAGATCCAATTACATCTGTTTTCGATGGTAGGTAGGTTCCTGTTCTCAAGTCCATCAGCAAATTCCGCGGTAATGTTTTCTTTACCAAATATAGGGTAATCGATTACAAAATACGATTCAACCAAATTACTATATTTTTCTGATTGCATGCGATAGTCCCAATGCGATTAGACATGACAACTTATAACGGCTTCTGCGTTTACACGATTCTTATTAATGTGGATATAATACAACATTTGTTTTTGTGATTACGAAGAGTTTAATTCTGTTTTATAATTTAAAGTGTGCGCACGATTCAAATCTTCTTCTTGACTGACGTTTGTGCTGGCGTTACTTCAGATCACTTGTCATTAAAACTTTCGTTCCTTCCTATTATCCTGGAAATAATAGAAAGTTTTTGGGATTCAAAACAAATTGCATTTATATTTATTGATAACATTACAATGCACGTAAATCTTAACGTACACATATAGCCGTGGTAAGTGAACAGAATTCTGCGATCGTCCGAAGGAAGTCGTAAAATTTTACAACATTTGTCGTCGGACACTCGCACTTGTGCGATTTATAGAAACCTTTATTGCTCTCTATGTTGTTCTTACACGCAAACTAAGGAGTAGCGGGGTCAACAGACGAGCGTGACTTGCGGACACGGCAATTGTGGGGGACGCGAGTAAAAAGTTATTCCGAGGCTCTACAAAAAAATGTGCACAGAGAACCGTTTACCAAATTAAATTTTAATCTAGAAATCAATTTGCACTTTGGGTTTTATGCCGTTTTCTATGATACCATCGACGAGTGGTAAATAACTGATTCCTCATAATTTCTTAAGGACTGTGGCCACTTGTAATCTAACTTCTACTAGATATGATGATATTTGGAAGGTAATTTGTGAGTACTGAAATATGTTTGAAAAAAATACAACATATACAATAAGCTTAAACTATGTGTATGTTGTTGTGGTTATTACATAACCTTATAATAGGAACCTGACCCTTAGTAACATATTTGATAAGAGCTAAACGATAGCAGAAATGGATAAAATGGCAACGTTAAATTGGGTTAAATTCCACTCACAGCCGAACCTTGGGCAAACAACGAAATTATTGCTGCATATCTGATACCTACCGTTTACATAGGACAATTTCTTTTTTATTGCATGCAATTTTAAGTTGAAGATTTAAGATGCAATTTTAATTTTAAGTGGATACTCTCTTGTTCAAAATTATTCGGAAATAACCTTCTTTTTTTAAATAATATGCAAACTATTAAAATGATTACTGTGGTAACCCGGTCGGAATATAGAAGTAGAGATGTATCATCGCTGATATTTCTGTAGGCCTTTATTACATACAATTTCGTTGTATATTATTTTGATGTAGATATCTCAGGTTTAGTCAGTTTTAACAATGTATAAGGCGCTTACATAGAATTGTAATTTTTTTTTTCGATTCTATAACAATATATAAATTTTCTCTATACAAATATAATATACAAGTACTACCTAACCTTTATAATTATGTATAAACTTTACGAAACCGATGGTTGGTTAAGCGGTTTGAGCGATGGAATATCAATCCGATGTCCGCAGGTTCAAACCCCGACATGTGCCAACGAATTTTTCGCAATTCGCGTACATTTACTAATTTAAATCGATAATGCTATCGGCTGACGGTGAAAGAAAAACATCGTGAGGAGATCTGATGCAGAGAAAACTTCTTGTATTACCATCGGTATGTGGGAAAATATAGAACTGTGGATTTATTGTATTTTGAAATCGACAATACGTCATGGGCTGGCATGGTGATTATGCCTATAACTTCCTTCAGGAAGGGGCCTATGCACCCTGATGTGGGTGGGCCTCTTACAGACTGATGATAAATCTTCAAATGATAGTGAAAAGATAATGGAAGATCTAAGAGAACACACAAACAGACACGAAAAGCAACTTTTGTTTTATAATATCTCTTATTATTGATTGCGGCTTGTGCATTATAAGAATTAGCCAATTTAAAGCTTATGTTTAGTTATTTCAGTTATCACTTTACTCTTACGACACAGACGACTTTCAAACGACCACATGTAACAGCAAAACGTTTAATGTCACAGGTGGTTATCTACGACGGTATTATTATATTTACAAGTAATAAAACGTATGATTTATTACCGCGACATTATCGATTGCAGCGACATAATATATATATTTATGTGTAATATTATATCGGCAAATATTAGCTTCATGGTGTAATTTAAATACACAATAATAATAGAGTAGAATAAAATGATGTTATAAATTAAAACTTATAGTACCTACTATTTGACGTTTAACTAGACTGTTTATTTTAAAGTAATATATATCCTCTAGCATTTTTTTAAATAAAGTTACATAATAATTAATAAATAGCGAACGTGTGGGTTAGCGTTATCGAACCTGTTAGGTATTAAATGTGGTCAAGTTGATATGCAAGAGCGCGGAGTGAGGGCGTGCCTATAACAATTATAAATTTAGACATGTCTAAAAATGACTTAAATTTATTATCAACGCAGTTGCATAACTATGTCGTTTATACTGTTGCATATCTATCTATATTAATAGAACTTTAGTTCTGTCTGTATGTCTATAATTTTTTCTAACATATTTGATAGATAAATTCTACAGGACATTGAACAATAATATGACTTTTACAAATCCATCTGTGTTTGTATGTTTGAATTTAATTAAAAATGACATAAAAACCTTATTTTATGATTTTTATTTTATAAATCATACCAAATATATATACATATATATTCAAAAATATTAATAAAATTTTTAGAAATAATTACAAGTTCAAGGTTATTTTTTTATTTATTTTTCAATAATCTCAAATACAACAAAATTATCAATAAATGTTTAGAAGTCGTAAAAATAATTATAATAAAAAATATATACATTTATATCTAATTCATAACACAATTTAATTAAGTTTATACTTTCAGAGTTTATAAAAACATAAGGGAAAATAATAATAACAAGAGACGAATACAATTACTGTGTAATAAACGTGCGTAGTCGCCGAGACATATAATAAAACCAAAATTAATAATACTTTATTAAATTTAGCGTTTATGCCTTAAGAAGGCGCTTATGAAGGACAAAAACTGCCATCGGTTTGGAAAAGTCTTCGAGAAGAACCGACAAGAAACTCGATCGGGTTTATCTTTTTAATAGACATATATTTAAAAAAATTACAATTACGTCACAACGTTTTTAGCTGATGCACAGAGAGAGGTGTAAATACCAGACATCACCATCGTTCACCTATGCCCACCGTATAGCAATAAGCCTTTTGACACCAAAACTAGCTTGACATGGCGTTTAAACTTACAGTTGTGCAAATTGTTAATATGCTTTGGGACTTTGTTGTGAAACCTACCTCTATTACCTAAAAAAGTTTTAATGCTTTTACCGAGTCTGAAACATGGGATAACCAGTAGCTATATAACAAAATCGTTAATTTTTCTGCACCGTCAGTCAAATATATATATAAAAAAGAAATAAGGTTGATTGAGAAAATTATAAAATGCATTTTCGCCTTTATGTTATACAGATTTTTTTCTACTGATCTTTTGAATAAACTTGAAATGAGTATTCAGATTCTTAACAACCTGAGGCACGGTCACTATGCCTGTTTATAAAAGCTAAGCAGTCACTTAGTGACTTAATAAATATCATAAAATATCCCACTTTTGGTTCCGACAAAGCATATGGTTCACATTAAAGATCCATTCTACTTGCCAGTTAACGTTTCTTTGTTCTTTCGTAAATTTTCACCCTCTTGAGTAATATGTAAATGACTTTTGTAATTAAGGTAACTTTTGAAGGTAATGATAATTTTTATTAAACTAAATTTCGTAATACATTAAAACAATTCAAAATACTTACTCCCACAGATGGTGCTAAAAGAAATACAATATTACAAGATTAGATCTATTTCTTCAAATTTAAAGGTCGTTTAGCTTGAAAGTATCGTGTCTACTTCGTACTTAGAAACTTACAGCATAAAGCATATGTACGAAAGAAGTAATGTTTTCGGCATCATAAATTAAAAAAAAAAAAAACAAAAATTCATAATCACAACTCAATATAAACTTGACGAGAAAATTATTTTTTGTTCATATATAGATTATTAATTTCAGATGTTCATTGATCAACTTAAAAAAATCGTATAGATTTATGTTAGTAGAAATAATTTCAGGCATGCCGAGTTATATTTGTTCATATAATACTTACATTTATGTTTACAATATCGAAAACCATTATAACTAATAATAACAACCAACCAATTAAATACCATATTTAATGGCAGATTTTTAACAGAATAACTGAATTCAATTACGACTATTATGTTTTTCCATTATATATACATTTAAAATAATAATATGTAACTGTTCAAGAAATGCAGCGTAACTTACAACTCAACGATCCTGGTAACACTGTGCGCCATGTTTAGTAGGCGGGGCCGCTAACACGGCGCCATGTTTTTAACCCGCTATTTTGTATGCGTCAGTACGGCGCTGGCTTCTACAACGAGATTACGTTACGTCACCGCCATAAGAGACATCAATTATTTAATTCTTGTTTACGTGTATTATTGTTTTGTGGACGTTTGAACAGGTAATAATCTAGCAGGAAAATGAATAGAAAACGTAGTGCTGCGAAAAAACTAAATTATCTTGCAAAAACACGACGAAGCCAAGATAGTTCCGATGGTGAGAGTGATAGTTCCAGTGATGAGGTGGATTTCTGTCGACGTTATGATGAAAGTGAATTATCAAAAAGGGTTAAAACTGAAGACACCAGTGACTGCAGTATTTTTAACGAGGACACTCTATCCAAATATGGCACCGAACTTACCAAGTTTCAAACGACACCTCATAACACGTTTTCGCAAGAAATATCATTTTCATCACAAGATGTATGTGAGCGTATTACAACAAAATCACCATCCATTAATGAAGAGAAGCCAGATATATTTACTCTATCACATATAAATACTCAGCAAGGAGCACCATCACTTTGGAATACCGATCGTTCTACAATTAAAATAATAGAATATACGAAATCGCAAGCGCTATTAGTTTCAGCACCATCGGATCCTCTAGAGGCCTTTCGACTATTTTTGGACAACAACATCCTTGATCTGATTGTGCTCGAAACAAATTTATATGCAACAAAATTATCGAAGGGACCTAACATTCCAAAAAAATCTAGAATTAACTCTTGGAAGAATCTAACACGAGAGGAACTATTAATATTTTTGGGATTACTTTTGCACACTGGCACGATTCGTCTTAACAGGTTTAACGATTACTGGAAAAAACATTGGCTTTTTAACATACCGTGTTTTGGACGATATATGTCTCGTAATCGTTTTATGTTAATTTTACGATGCTTAAATTTTTGTTCTGAATCGAATGATGATGACAGACTGGCCAAAATTAGTCCGATTATAAATGACTTCAACAGGAAAATTCAAAATATTTACTATCCAGGGAGGGAATTGTTTCTTGATGAATCAATGCTGTTATGGCGTGGTCGACCAGCTTTTCGCCACTATATACAAAATACACGCAATAAGTTCGGGGTGAAGCTACATGTTCTTGCGGAACCGGAAGGAGGAATCATATTGAACGTTCAAATAAATACCAGTGCAGATGACTTGAGCGCAGAAAATAATGTTTTAAAGTTATTAGAAGATAAATTAGACTCCGGGCACAGCGTATATATGAGCAATTATTATAATTCTTATGGGCTTGCGGCAACATTATTGAATCGTAACACGTACTGTACTGGTACACTAAGCAAAAGTAAAATAGGTAATCCTGAAGAACTTGATAGAATAACGCTGCAAAAAAGCGAAAACCTATCTTTATTTTTAAATGGCGTACATATCGGTAAGTGGAAAGACAAACGCAACGTGTTTTATCTATCGACAGAATATGACGACAGAATGATTGAAGTCACTAATAAAAAGGGCCAAGTAATGATAAAACCATCAGCAATCGTACAATATAATAATTATATGTCTGATATGGAGGATTTACAAGACCAAATGCAGTCTAACTATCCCTGTGAAAAAAGCAATTTGCGTTGGTACAAAAAAGTATTTATTCACACGCTTCAGATGAGTCTAATCAACGCTTATCAGATATTTAATAAGTTTTCTGTCAAAAAGAAAATGAGCTTGTACGATTTCCGACTTAACATTTTGGAAAAACTGTTGCCGAGTCGTAATCCCGAAACAAGTTCGAGAAAAATTCTACACAGTGTCCATACATTATCTAAAATCGAAAATGTCAAACTGCGTATAAAAAAAGAAGGCAATCGTACGAGAACTATTAGAGAAATCGTGAGAAAGGAATGCAAAGGTTGCAGAGCAAATAAAAAGAGAGTAGCGACATTATATGAGTGTAAAAATTGCGAAGGGTCTCCCGGGTATTGCACTCAATGCTTTTGCGAATCTCATTCGCTTTAAAACATGTTTTTACAGCTATCAAATTAAAGCCTTTTTTCATATACTATTATTATGAATTTTTATTTGTAAGTTGCTGTTTAAATTTGTAAGAAGTAATTTTTGGAACTATTTAGCTGTTTCCAAAAACTCTTTCACAAACAATAATCTACATTATCTCTAAGCGTTTATAGATTATGTTTTTGCAATATTAAACGTTGCATTGTAATTTAAGTGTATGAAGCCACAGGCGGTTGTTACGTATTAATAAAAGCAAAGATTATTTTTATTTGTTTTCATTTAAATAACTTGCATATGAAACGAAATATTGTTTAGACGATCGTAAATACTATTCTAAACATACTCGTACATATTTATAGCGCCATGAATTGCCACAGACTATTTCAGACGTGAAAATACGATGTGACGTTGTAAAATATTTTTTTTAATGTGTAAAATTTTGTGTTACGTTTTTCAACTATCGTAAAAATGTTAGAAAAGTTTATATGTATTTATATAAAGTAATGGATAGTCCAGTTATTCTGATAGAGTCGTAAGGAGATTTCCTCGCAAATGCTGGCTAAGCCCTGTGAACTACATAAAAAATAATGTGGTGCAGAATTATACACCTGAAAGACGCGACGAAAGTCCATGACAGTAATGTCTATCTTTTAACAATAAGGAACAGTAATTATTTATATGATATTAAAAAAAATGATTATCGCGACGCTATTGTAGTGAATTTAACGTTAATCCGAAATTAAATATTTTATTTAAGATCAGAGATTTAATTTGCACCAAAGAAAAAAAAGAGTTGTTTATGCGAAGATTTTTACTAAGCTTCTATGATTTTTTAAAACAAAACGCCAATAAATGGATATAAATCGTTTGGAAAGTTATGAGGTGATACTAGTACTTTGGAACCATATGAAGCTGGGACTGTATACTAGTAGCTATATAAATGCATTCTTAATATTTGCAAATTTTTCAATTTTTGTTTACCGTTACATTACCGAAAAAATTTTAGGCTATATTTACAAGTAGTGATCTAAATTCATTTCTATAGATATTTTAACAGCGAAACCGTTGGAAGAATGCAAACAACGCCCATGTACCTTAAACTTATTTTTAGTTTCTTTTTAACCCGCTCGTGGCGCTTTTAACACTTTGGGGTATTACTACTGTCAATTGTAGCTTACTCGCACTTTTTTCAATAAACAGTTTATTTCTTTAAATAGTATTATTTGTACAAGAACAATGTAAAATAATGTAATGAAACCACAGCTTGGTGGTAGACAAATACATCGAAGTGTTCATTCGACTTGCCGCAATTTTTATGCTTAAAATATTTCATCAAGCATCTACTACTGTGTTAAAACAGTCGTATCTCAAAGCCAATCTGCTTGTGCACGCACTTTACATGTTTTCAATTATTAGTCACTAGTCAGATACAAAATACATGTATGTGTTTGTGAAACATACATATTGACACATTTATATTACACGAATTCATATATGTATGAGATAGATAGTTTAGTTTAGCTTAGTTAGACTCGGGATATTCGGCGACAGTTCAAGCCGAGGTGCGCCGTGCGCCCTTGTGCTAATGGCCTATAAATCGGGTGAGTGCCTTAAGCGCTCCCCTCAGTAGTCCGGTGAAACTGGAGCGGCCTTAACGAGCTAACAGTGTAGTCAGTTCGAAAAAAAAAATGTTTTCAATTCTGTACAGAATATAAATAATATTTAGAAACATTACTCATACTCAAACTAAAAATATATTATTTTGTCTATTTTATGAATAGCATAGTAAATTGAATATTAAACTGAGTATAACTTTATGTCGAGGTTAAAGGTTTAGGATACAAAATATAAGTACATTTTATTGAAAACAATGTGCATTTTCTATGTGAACATTCGATTTGAAATACGCGTATTGATTGTCAACTAGGGCTGAGAACATTCGGTTATTACACTAGAAGAATTGACTTATACCGCAACGATAAATTCGCAGGTAGGTAGGTACTTAAATATTGCAATAAATAGGAAATTATTAATAATGTCACTGTCACATTTCGTATATTGCTTATTTAACCTCTGATCTAAATAAGGAATGATAAATAGCGACGTTTTTAGCATTATCAATGACATCATTACCATAAACAATTATAGCTATAATATGTAAAGTCATAAAATGTCCAAGTTTAAACTGCAATTAAAAAGAGATAAAGTTTGTAAAATACAATTAAATGTAATAAACGTATACAAAGTCGCAAGGATTAACAGTTTCTAGTAAAATCAAAATGAATAGCGATTAGGGCTGACACAATTTTTTAGGTATATGAGACAAATTATAAGCGTGCAAAATGCGCTTACGTATTTATGTACTGGGAATAGCTTGTTCTTCGAGAGGGAAATGACTCATAAACATAACACATGACTTATTGTTACATTTTACTTTCAATCTCAATTTTATTTAAACTACTGGTCAACTCAAATGACTTACAATATGCTTAGATCTTTAAATTGGATGGATGTACTATAGTTAATTGCCATTTTATGCTTATATATTTAGATAGTATCGTAGGTTTAAGTTAAGCCTATGAGATATCTATTCATAAATAGACAAAGAGAGAGAAGTAGAGAACATTTTTTCCCGAGTTTATCAACCGATTTTCTTCTTTTGTTTTTGTTTGTAGATATTGACAAGCGTTACTGTTTTTGTGTTCAGTTTTTGTAAAGAAGAATAAAATAAAATAAATTACGAGTATTGATTATATTGCTACAATATTCTCAAACAAAAAAAAAACAAAATAAAGTTGAAAAATATAATTACGATCCAAGTTCGAACACTAGATAACTATGTATTAGTTTTCGTAAATTAACCATGAAATTAATTGCAATAAAAAAAAACTGAAATGCTTGGACTGACTGGTGACTGTACCTGTCTAAGCGCGAATAATATTAGACATGACCGAGTGTGGCAACTGTCCGATATCACCACAGCAGCAGGCGCGCGTTCGCACCTCACAACACAACTATGAAATCCCAGTTTTATTATCAGATTACGGGATTGCGGTCAAAACCTATAAACAATAAACAGTTCTCCTATATCATACACTTACTATATAAAAGATACAAATCCATTTTACATAAAAAGATGCAGTCGGTATAGTGTCAGGTGTTTGCGTAGGTCCGCACCCCCGCAAATGCATTGTGTGCGCCGCGCCACACTCTAACCGCCACGGAAACTGATCGTTAAGCCATATCAATGGCTACCGCCCATCAGCGATGATGCCAATCGAATAAATTAACAATGATTAGTTTGTTTAAATCATTCAACTACGTAACAAGAAACTACTGTACACTCGAAGACTCTTGTTTCTTTTACATTAACATTTCAAAATGAATTCATATCTTCAATGAATCCTTAGAAAAAAGGAGATCATTTATTTGGCGTATTAACTTTTAAAAACACGTTTATTTACGATCACCCAGATCGTTTAAACTAACACAATTTTAACATATTCTCACCTCCTAACAATATTAATATAGAGTTTTGTATAGAAAATAAAGTAAACGAATGACGACTATATACCTATAACCTGTCTATATATATATAAATTAAATTGATTTAGTCTTTGTTCCGGTCATTCCCTGAAACGGCTGAAACAAAACTCTTACTATAAAGCAGAGGTCGTCTTAGGAAAAAAAAAATTGTGCGAGCACTGTACCTCGATAGCAAAGCAAAAAGTATCGTTTAAAATTACAGGAAAAATATACATTTATTAAGAATTAGATGTAAAATAGTGAATTATAATTGATATAAAAGAATACATTAATACGATGCCTCCTCTGGCCTAATTTCGATACTGGCTTACAACAGAAAAAAGGTAGAAAAAGTCGCATGTAAGGACATAATAGTTTTTCCTTACGTCACGATTTCTATGAACCGCAAGCCGCGTTATAGAATCTCATTCCAAAAACACAACTGCATGAAACAAATACTTGTCATGAAACAAAAAACCTATTTAGCGTAGAATGAATCCGCGAGTGTCGGCTAGTATGTTAATAAAATATATATTATAATTTAATGAGACACGTGCGCCGATACAGTGCTACACTCGCTATAATCGGTGCATTGAAAAGTGCGCGGGCGCATGCACGGAAGCGTAACGCGTCGTATACAATTATTAATAGTCGCGCGCCCACGAGCAAACCGTCACTTTGATGCACCGCGCCGCCGACATGTCTTAAACTTTGCGAGTGATTTTATAAGTAAATCCAAAGATCAAATTCAACCTTGACATCCAATACAATCGTAGACTTCATAGCGTCAGGCGAAAATAGAAAGTTTTTTATATTATAAAACATTTGTGTGTTATATGGATCCGAGTGCTGGGCTACGAAAGAGACGGATGAGAAAGATTACATGTGGCAGAGATGCAAATGTTAAGATGGATGTGTGGTGTAACCAGAATGGATAAGATTAAGAATGATTATATCAGAGGAACTTTGAGAATAGCACCAGTGACAGAGAAGTTGAGGAGTAATAGGTTAAATATGGCACGAGTATATTATGAGAAGAGATGAAAGTGATATAAGGGTATAAGTGGTATAAGGGTAAGAAGAAGATTTGTGTATTTTATGTCATTCAGTCTTATCCACCTACATTTATTTGTTGATACACCCTGTCTTTAATGTTCAATGAATATCTTGATGAAGATAGCCCGCAATAAAACTAAATACATAAACTTCTGTGACAGGCCAAAACTTGAGTCTGTTCTTAGAACTAAGGAAGAGTTTAAATTAAAACGGGACAAAATAAAAAATGTAGTTCGAAGCACAAGTGAATCCACTTGGATAACTTTTCTAAATCACTTTACTAATTATCTGAATCAGACATTTCAATAAAATATATATAAAGAATGAAGTTCAATCTATGTTAACACGAGTGAATCCACAAGCAAAAGCTAGTGATATATAGAAGTAATTTTATTAAATTGTCCATGTTTCACTAAATACAAAAATATATTATAGACGTTATTTGAATATAAAACCAATTTGTCTGTTACAAAAAACGCAACGGGCATCGCAGAGAGTTTTGGTACGGGGGAAATCGAAAACTTACAGGAAGTTAGATATCCAACTTAAACGAACAATGCTGATAAATATATAACAAAGTTTCGTTAAATATAATAAGCAAAATTTTATTTTGTCGCATTTCTTTTATATTTTTTATAGTAATATACGGACCATAGTCTTCCGGGAAAATATTACTAAATTTCTTCGTTCACAATTTAATATATGATTATATGACATACATAAAAAATATTATAAAAACCTTTAACGAAAGTAATAATAATTAAATTTAAATTAACAAACAAGTTTTAAATTACTTGGAAATAATTCAAACAAGACCGTTTACGACGCCAGTTAATCCCAGATACCTCGACACGACCTAGAAAGTAGAAACGTACCGGAGAAAGATGCGCGTAATTAGCCTAGTTAACGCTGAACCTAGCTATCTTGAGGTGACAAATGTTCCTGTCACGAAAGAGAATTGAGATAAGTTTTCACTGCATGCAACCGATGTGAATATAATCTGAACTCGGACTGGCTAGAGAGAAGTCTATATATAATCCAGAATCTCACGGACGTTAGCGTATAAATTAATATATAAGTTTCTTAATTATAGAATAGTAGTTCTCTAGGTCCAATACCCCGGAGTGGAACCCCTCGAGCACGCTGCTAGCGCGATACAGTGACACTGCGTTTACTAGTTTTCACACATACCACTCCGCACCATATACATACACACACCGTAGGTACACACATAATGAAATGGTTTAATGTTATCCCTTCATTTTTCGATTTTGGTTAGTTAGTTTTAGCCAAATTTCCATATCTGAAATACATGAATAACACATATGTGCTTCATTAACATATACATGTATGATAAGTTTCGCTAGTTTTGTTAGCAATGTTGTATTCAAGTTAACAGCCCCAGCCAAGGTTTGGCCACTTTGGCACCCTTGAGTTTGTTGACGGCTGATTGCCCTAAGTGCTTGCCTAAAAAACTCGGTGAAGCTGTGAAGGCCCGTCAGGGCCAACATGCGGTAAGTAGGTTGGATAAAAAAAATAGTAATTCAAATTAAACGTTTGTATTTGGCTATTTAAGTTATATAGTTGATTAGGTTAGATCTCCCGAACCTGGGGGGATGGGCCGGGCCATTGCACAGGTTCGGTTGACGAGAAGAAGGCGGCTGGTGTGTACCCAGCTTGCCCCTTTATTAGGGCGACGCCCGGCAGGCACCTTCTGCTGGGCTGGCCGCTCCGGCGGTATGGTTATAACACTGCACGATCGCATGTCGCCCCAACCAAGCGGCGGTCGGTACATCGTGGGGTTTTAGTGAGTAAAAGTCTCACACTAGCCACTCTCCCAGTCCCCCGGGAGGGTGGTGTGTCCATGATGGATTTCCCCACGTTAATAAAAAAAAATGGATTGGTTAGATCTTGACAAATCATACGTGTTCCGCACCAATACGCATTGAAACAAAAAACACTCCCATATTAAAAAAAAATTTGTAAAGAAGCTCCATCTGGCATCTGGCTTGTTAATATTTAAATAACTCGTACAACGTTACGTTTTTTAAGATAATCCTAGCTAGCCCTACAGTATCTAACTTGTAACTCTCCTCTATAAATTTATTGTGTATCTGTTAACAGTAGTCAGATAACACGAACCGGTAAACCGGTAAACGCGCGAGGTAACTTTGTAAGAAAGTGCCATTTTTCAAAGTATTACATTTATAGGTATCTAACTAGAGTTCACTTTAACCCGGCTTAATCATTCAATTTGTAGTAAATAAAACGAATACTTTATTAATTGATATTTTTAGTATACAATATTCACTCCCGAACAATATTACGTATAACCGGATTATATCTAAATAAGTGAAAATAAAATAGTTCAGTCAATTTTTCACCTGAGTTGATCGATTTTCCTCATGTACTTTGTTGTGTAATGTATTAGCCATTGATGAGCTGTAGTTATATCAATAAAACAAATTTAACAATAAAATAAAACAAAGTGGTAGAGCTACGCTGAAACTATTACTGGTTTCAGAATGAATGGGTCGGCTCGCCCGGGGTAGTACCACCCTCTCACAGAAAACCGACGTGAAGTAACAGTGGTTGCACTATTGCGTTTCGTTCGGTCAGAAAGAGCGCCGGAGGCCCACATATTAAAAAGGCCGGCAACACACTTGCGACTCCCCTGGTGTTGCTAGTGTCTATGGACGCGGTGATCACTTACCATCAGGTGACCCACCTGTTCGTTTGCCCCCTTTAATATAAAAAAAAACATCTCGTTTTTTCCTTACTCATGAAAGTCTTACCTATTAAGTTTCTGTTCGTCATACTTCATGATCCTTATGTCTACTAATGAACAATAATTGTATAGTCTTCGGCATGAAGAAATTTAAACTTAAAAAAACAATAAAAGTCATGATCGAATTTCGACTACTAGAGTATCCATATAAACTATCGGTGTACTTTGTTTGAGGGATTAACAAAAGCACTCATTTCACTTCACGGAGAATATATATTCCGATCATTGAATTAGTTTCATAAATACATAAAAATCACTGGTCGCTGGTCTAAAAATGTCGCAGTAAAAACCCTCTGAAGAAGCATATTGTATGCTGATTGACAGCTTCACAAGTTGTTTGAAGATAAAATGAAGATCAGTAAACTGTTGTTTAGTAAATTAACAATCAATTGAGCAAATGGCAAATTAAATAAATTTAACTGAAATCTTCGTTCTATTTATCTATTTATTGTAAGCGAGTAAGCGATTGATCAAGTCTTATATCAATTTGACATGATGATGCTAAATCTTTGAAACTCCATGTTTTGAAACATCTATCCTTATACTTTATGATAATTACTAATATTCTAATAGAAATAGTTCAAAGAAATCCTATCTAAGCTTAATTGAACAAATATAAGTGCATTAAGTGTCTTGTACTTTCATTTGACTGTAAAGATAATTTTATTAATTGTGATACATAAATAACATTACATCGTGTATAACACATGAGAAGTGCAATGGCGGCGAGAAGCGCAGATTGTGTTCCTATCACCGGAAATGGATATGTCGATAACGCTGTTCCAGAACTGAGCCACATCGTTGCATGCAAAAGCGTCATTCAATTTTAATTGGTCTCCAATGATTTGATAAGAACCCAGAAGTTAATTTCATTCTTTTATAAGTTACTTCCCAATGATAAGGATGGCGTCTTTCTAAAATTGAAAAGAGTGCGGATTTTAATTCTTCAGCGAGAGATACTACTTCTTCGTAAATTGAGAATAGACTGATAATTTTAGATTATATTATTTCTTTTACTATAAATAAATAAAACATATAACAACAATAAGCGCTTAGATTATGAAATCCAATATCCTTATCCTCATAAATTTGTGTTTCTGTTTGTAAATCAAGCAAAATCCAGGACACCTAATGAAAAGTTACTACCAGATACACAATCGAATCGATAAACCGATAACAGCTATTGGCACAAATCACGCAAATTCCGTAACTATTATATTAAGCCGTGGATTTCCTTGTAGCCCTAAAATTAGACGACTTTTGTCTGCCCTGGCGCAGTTGCAGAATTATGAACTGTACCGGGACAGTCGGCATTTAATATTCCAACATGAAGTTTTCTTTTATGGTACTTAACATTATTCAGATGTATCGAGGGAGAAATTTGTAAGAGAATGAGTTTGGGTAGCTCAAAAGGTTAAACAAAGTCAGTGTGTAGTTTCGCTTCAATATAGCAATCATTGTACAATTTTCATGTCTCAAGAGGTCTGAGCGGTGGAATTTTTGGGAATAATTAATAAAATTGCTAACATTAACTGTTGACACTGATGAAAAATAATGTGAGGACACCTGAACCTACGAAATGTTCTTATAGTACCACTCCATGTGAAAACAATATAGATATGTGGTATTTACTGTGATTAAAATCGCCAATACGTCGTAGGCCCAACATGATAGTTATGTTCATGTCATCCCTCGGAAAAAGGCCTTTGGCATAGCAGTGTGATTTACAGGCATTATAATTATTAATATACAGTGGAATACTTCAAGCCGAAGGCTGATAGATCAAGTTGAAATAAGCCCATATATATTCTCTTTCATTATTTATTTGTACTGCATCAGACGCCCATTAATACTAGAGGATTTATCGCTCTTTTTTTAAAATACTTCATGTATTGCTTATTTTAAGCCTATCATGGTTGGATAATATTAATTGACAGTACATAGATCGTAACCAGCAGTCTACAATTTTTGACCGTGACCTACCTGAATATAGGTCATTGCCAGAACATCGTAGAATTTTACGATAATCGCCTCCGCAAGCTACCATTGGCAATATTTCAAGACTCAAGCGTCTGTAGTACGTCTGAGAACAAATGAAATGTTTCATGAATCATCACAGCCACTGTACTCGTCGGTATGGATTCGCTTCCATAGTGATGACTCGCCAAGATATATTTTTTTTATTGTAAAATTTATCCTAGTATATCTCTGTGCAGAGATCAGTTTCGCTTGCACTGGGGGATTGTTCGATTTTAAATTTAGAATGAAAAAAACAGGCGCGATGCTTGCGTAAATTAGAGAGAACAAATCGTTCATTTTAGCGACGTTGCTAAAATATTAATATCTTGCTAACCTGGATGGCGATATAAAAAAAATCTATTTATTTTACTTTCATAGGCTTAACGAGAGAGCGATGAATGTGAAATATGATATAGGACGACATACAAAAATGTTGACAGCCGAATCGAAATTGGAACGGATGAGACTCCTGATAAGCAGTAGCGGAAGATAATCCGAGGCCCTATCGGAGCGATGATTACGAGTAGGAAGTTGACTTCCGGCTTGTCTACCGTCCTAATGCTTAGACTGTATTAGAAAAACAGCAAAAAAGATTGTTAGGTTAATTAAATAGATAACATGTGGAGTTTGTAGCAAAAACTGAAAAAGTATTCATAGTTGTTGTAATATATTTTGTAGATAGCGTAAGATAGACAAACAGACGATGTCTGGAAGTTTATTTTATATCACATGTACTGGTTATCTTTAGATTATGCTGTTGGCAGCGGAAATTCTTCGATTTACTCCTCGATTCCCCGATCGGCCTTCGCATGAATGGGATGCCAGAGCGGCGGTCAACGCACACGCGCGAATGACGCGACCGGGCCGCGGTCCGCTTTAATTTCAGCCACGGACACTCAATAATATCTAATGGATTTATAGCTCATTAAGCCGATACGTCGCCGGCGACATTCCATTCCATCAGACGGGGCATTGCGCCGCGATTTGTTAAACAAACACGATTTCGGTTCGACGAACCGTGCCAGAATAAGCCGCGGGCTCACCGTTGGTTTTAATATGGAAAGTGAAAGCTGGTCCCGGGTGGTGACAAATACCCTGGCGCGTGACACGTGGATGTGTAACATGAGAGGAAGGTATGCGCGTTCGGATTGGAAGCCATTCAAACTATCCGAGCGGAGATCACGAGGTAGTGGTAATCGATTAGCTCGACGACTCTTTGACTGTTTATTTGTTTTTGTTCAGTTCTCGTACCTTGTTCTATTTGTTCGGATATTCAGATGTAGATGCATTTCATAGTTTGACTACGTTTGAAAGAGTTTTAATGTGTGTCACTGATACTTTGATTTCTAAGTTGTTCTATTTCATTTTTTCGTGGGGTACGTATTATTTAACCCTTCCTGAGAAGCCAAAACGATCGCGAACCACAAAATAACTACAACAAAAAAATAATAGCAGAACGATCGGTTATTTGTTATATCAGAGACAGGAAAAGCGATATGTACACAGATCGTATATTATTCTTCTCTAAATAATGGAAAACAAAATTCACATGAAAAAACCCGTTTTCACTTCCTGTCACTGTTTTATCGAGATTTGGAATTTCCTTAAAATGGTCGACAAATTAAACCAAAGATTCCATGTTGACGACAAGAAACGATAAATGGACACGTATTTCTATATATAATTTATATTCGGCCTATGACTGTATACTACACACAGTATTATCATTATCTTATTACCCTTATACCACCTAAGTAGGGTTCGGCACAACATTATTTTATTTTCCACTCTCCCCTGTCACATGTCATCTCAGTATTCATACTTATATATACACATACTATTTTTCACACAATCTGTTCATACCTTTTCCAATCTTCCTCTTTCCTATAGCCGTCCACCCTCATGCTTAAGACTTTACTAGTTACATGGCTTTCATCTCTTCTCATGACATGCCCATACCATGCTAACCTATTACTTCTCAACTTTCTGTCACTGGTGCTATTTTCAAATTTCCTCTGATACACTCATTCTTAATCTTATCCATTCTAGTTACACCATACATCTATCTTAACATTTGCATCTCTGACGCATGTAGTCTTCTCTCATCTGTCTCTTTCGTAGCCCCGCACTCAGAACAAAGAGAATATACAGAGTATTATATATACAGATATAACTTTATGTGAGTACCTTTGTTCCGTTCAATTTCCTTTTACGATGTGAACGTATTAATATTTATGTGGACATTAAATTTACTTTCATAACCAATATATTAATAGCGTAAGAACAGACAAAACAAAGTTATAATTTAATCTACCGCTTACGGTCGTTTTGGTGAAATAATTGTATGCAAGTATTCTTTAATTTTGTACGTTGTATGTAATATTTAATGTAAATGTATTATTTACTTGAATATTACGGTGCGTCTAGAATATATCTAGATATTACCAGAAACTTCAAATGTATTTAATTACCATGCTACTACCTATCTATCTCTAGTAAGCATTTGAAAAATAGAAGATTATATTTATACTTATATTTACCAAATAATACTTATGTAACTTAAGGCCAGTGGTTCTCAGCTTTGAAAGCTGCGGAACACTCCAGAAAATAATAACAAATGAAACAGAGTGCAATTTGAAACAAGAATAACAGACTCTTCATAAGGATTACAAGCTAACAGCGTAACAAACAGACTCCCGTTCACCTTTATAATATTATTGATAAGGGTTCCAAAGTTATGTAAAAAAAAAATGTTGCCTGTAAAATCGGTTTACGGGCGATAATTTTACGTGATAACGTCATAAGAAAACATTGATAAAACAATTGAATACTTTTATGAATTGAATTATTATCACTGAATTACCGATAGAGTGGAAGAGAGATAGATGCGTCACAAGCCGAACGCTTAGACCGATCGCGCCTCTCTATCTCTTGTTCCGCGGTCTCGCTTGCACGCTCGGCTCAGGCGAAACGTGACAATGAGTCATGCTTTTTCATGCGTGCAGCCGGCGTTTATCGATTTATCACGTCAAAAAAACAAAGGTTCAATTCCTTGTTCGCGAAACAAGTAGAAATTTCAATAAAAACCTGGGTGTATTACACTAAATAGTTGCAATAACTTACAACGAGAATATCAAAGTTGTATTACTAAAAACCAAAAAATAAAACGACAAACATAAGCATTCTTTATCGTGGATGCAAATTAGGCATACGTTAACGATCAGTAAAAACAATACAAGCTGATTGGACGTTGGACCCTTTTTCAAATGCATTTGCTGGTAAATGTGCAATGTTTAGACCTGGAGGCTATTCACCTGCGATTGAACGTAGAGTGTGACCATGGCACATATAATTAAATTTACTACATTTTTGAGGGAAACCACACAGTTACCCTTTTTAAATGCTTGGAGCAGTTTTTATAGAAGTAAATTTATCAAATCCTAGAACTCGATAGAGTGTATATTATTATCAAAAATAATAAAAGGAATATCTTATCATGTGACGAAATCATAGCTGTATACAGGAATATTTGAACCCATCTAATTTCATAGCACTGGAGATCGTTCTCTACCTCGCCTATGCAATAAAATTCTGCATTGAAAATGCGACAGTTTTCAATGTTAAATGAACATTGTGTCTCATCTATAAGTAGTCTCAAACAAGATAGGTATCTCATAGAAAATCAATTACTAAACAAAGTTAAATTGAACTTTACGTATTTGGAGAATACAAAGCGTTCTAAGTCACAACATATGGTAGTAACGGGAGCAACGCTACTCCTAAATATCATAAGGTAATTTTAAATATACAGAGTTAATTTTTTTAATATACTTTATAGAATTTAGCGTTTGACAATAACTTCACCTAATGTTAAATGACGCTATAATCCAAGATAGTAAACACGCTACGTCTGGCTCCCAAGTACAGCTGCTGGAATATACCCATAGGCCATATGTGTTCGGCGACAGATTTTTAACGTGAGAGTGGTAGCTAGGCAGGCAGACTTAGAAAAAGCCATACATTACAGAAAGCTCAGGCTTATTCACACATTCGAGTTGACATAGATCTACGCTGAGTCCGAACACACTAACCATTGAGCCATCATCGCTTCTAAATTCTATCTATATATACATAAAATGGACATCCGTTTATATAGATAAACACGTTAGAAATCGGGAATAGATGGCAGTGCAGTAATTTCAATAAATAATAATTACCACTTGCGGGGAGCGGCAGGCGTAATTTTGAAGCGATGATGGCTCAGTTAGTAGTGTGCTCGGACACAGTATCGAAGGACGTAGGTTCAAATCCAAGCAACTGAGTCGGAGCTTTCGGTGAAGTAATACATCGCGATGAAACCATAACATGGTGGTAGGGCTTTTCCTAAGTCCGTCTGGCTAGCTACCACCTTCAAGTTGAAAATTTGTCGCCAAGTGTCTGATAGTGTGTTCCTGCAGCTACATTTGAGAGCCAGTTTTCCTCTAGGTTTAGCGTGACTACCATAAAAAATCGAGGAATCTCTTAAAATCACTTACATAGTAAAGAAGCAGGCGCAGAATACATGAATAAAGTGACTCACCTGAAACAAGAAAGGCAAAAAATAAATACAACAATCGATACAAACATATCAAAAAAAGACCTAATATCACGACCTCCAAACATGACGCTTTCAAAAAGTAGAGGAATAAATCAAAAACTCCGTGGGAAGCAATCGTTAATATTGTTATAGCGACGACATTAAAAAAGAAAAAACATAATCGCCAATATTTTATTGAATGGGACGTATAAACTAGATTGCCGATCGCGATTCTTTGTTCTCCGTTCGTTTTTGCGCACGACACCAATTGAGATTAATTTGGCTTGAACATAACTTGAGACTTAGAACCGATTATTATAATAACATTTTACAAAATTGATGTTAAGCACTTAATCCTGAATCGCGAGAAGTGGTCAATTAAATAAAACGACGTGTAGTCGAATACATATACAAAAATATATTAGTCAGAATTAGTTGAAATGAGTCTTTTAAATTATGGGAATATTGTTATACTAAAGTGGGCCAATATGCTTGAAACTTTCCATTTCTATTGGGTCGGTATATTTACCAGGTAAATGCCAATGAATATTTGAACCACAGAACAGTGTAAACAGGTTTCAAATTTATTTTTTTATGTTTACTCCTACCGACTTACAAGAAGCATCTTCTACTGGTATTTGCATTAACACACTGAGATATGTCAGAGGTTTAGTAATTAGATCAAATATTAAAACCATGTATAATGGAACCGTTATTACTATGATATAAAATTACTACGTTTATATTATGTAACTGGTCATTGACAGTGATCTTCAAAAATCAAAGCAAACGTTAAAAAGTGTCTCTACACTCTCTAATAGTACTCTTACTATTATGCTATGCATTGAGTGGTCACTAAATAAAACTTTTACCCCAGTTATACCTGTCTAAAATTGTATTTAAATCTTCGCTATATAAATATTACCTAGTTCATTGGTAAAATATTGATAAAGATTGTATATTAAACGAATATCTATATATTTAAAGCAAGAAAAAAAAAGTATTCAAGGACCACAAATAGAGATTAAAATGTCTTTATATTACAGAGGTGGCGCAATATTATAGCAACACATTAAACGCGCGTGGGCTATGCCGGTCACTAAACTTAAGAAGCGCCCACATGCAAACGAAACTTGTAACGTGATGTTGACAATTCAATAATACTTGATAGGTGCAGCAATTTGGCAAGAAATCGTATTCAACTAAGGCTGCATTTGGCTCAGGAGAACATACAAATGAGTCACAAAGCACGATCAGAATGTAAATTAAAGCTTATAGATATTTGATGGAAAAGAATTAGAGCAACTTTGTCAATTGGGTCTAGTCTCAGGTGTCATCAATCATAAACAAATGACGATAGCGATGACCCAAATGCATTACGATGGACGGAAATCTTTAAAAAGAGTTGTATAAGATGGTACGAGCTAAAAGTGAAAGGCCAGCAATAAACAGAGGATTAGAATGAGTTGATTTTTATTGAAGTAATCGGAAACGGCCAAATAGTTGATTAACATGTATATTAGTACAATTATATTTAAAATAGGAAAAATACATATGCAAATTGATAATTAAATGACATAGATTAATTCAATTAAAAAATTAAAACATCTTCTGGTAATAAGCTATTATTGGATTTCATTTATCTTTACGATGCAAAGATTTCACTTGAACACGTCAATGTAAGAACATATTCTATAAACGAATTTAGATGGCAGTTGAGTCATATTATGCGTAATATATTGAAATTGGTTACAAAAAAAGAGACAGAGATAAGAGGGCATGGTCGTATTTCACCATCGGACCGTGTGATGAAATTTTACAAGCGATGTTTACACAAAATTGTGATTATAACAACATATAATGACAGTGGTTTGTAATTGAATTCGGTTGGCGTAGCAAAGGCCAGTGAGACGCCATTCGGTAAATTATCATAACAGTGATTTACCGATTCAATAAATACAATATTTAGACACAGTAAGTAACCAGAGGAACTATAACGTACAAATAAAACTACAACGCAATATTTATCATAAAGGTCAGTGTATTGATTTTTATATTGTTAATTACAGTATAATCCTTGGCATTACTTAATAGGTTTAACGAAATTTTTAACAATTTACCAAATAGCAGTGGCAATTTGTTTATTAAAGCTCTCAACCGAGAGGTTGTTAATGAATTCTCAATTATGAATATTAAAAATAAAATATCTATACCATATTACCGTCAAGCAGCTCGACGTTATGCGACTCCAACCATTTTGATTAGCAATTTTCGAAATATTTATCTAAGTAATAGTTGCAAATATCCTATACCAGCTGATTCCCGTCCGATTCGTTGGGTGTTAAAAAAATGTGAAAGGATCCATCGAATAAAAAATATATATTCTAGAATAATCTAAGAAAAATTCCGCGTTAAATGGTCACAGCCCTATGCAGATAGTTTTAACGTGATTGTTGGGCCTCAGAAGAATTGTATTTCCATCATATAAATAAACAAAATTTCTGCATTTTATCTATACACATGTCAATTGTACGGAAAATCATAGGTGACAATAATCTACAAACCGCCATTTAATGAAAAGATAACATCTTTCTCTTTATCACGTTATACTGACGTTCGATCAGTCACACCTGATGTTAAGTGACGTCCAAAGAATGTAACACGATAATCTTAGAAAGAGGATTGACTCTCGAGTGCAGCTGCTGGAACAAATCGATATCTGTTTGACGACAGATTTTCAAGAGAACGGCTGTTTTTTTTTCTGTAAAGCGCATCAAAAGATCTTTTAGATGCATTTTTACTTAATGATGCATTTACTACCGTATAATTCGTTGGAAATAGTATCAATGTAAACAATTTTACTGCTGTTAGATTTACTTGTTTATGCTACAACTTAAATACAATGTTGTGGAATATTTTTACAACTGTCAATAAATATCATATTTTTCTTTACAAGATAAAATCAGATCTACCACATTAAATATTTTGTATGTTGTTACATAGTGGATTGAAAAAAAAAGTGCTTCTGTGATACCGGCCTCGCCTACTTAATTTACATAAACGTCCACTTCGTTTAGTTCAAAGCGAGTAACTTCCTCCGTTATCTTAGGTTAGGAACACATGAGTGCCAGTGACTTTGTAATCACTAGTATTTCTATCTCAAACAGTCTTATACGCACCGTAAATTTTGCATACAAGCGTCAACATTGCATCACGGTTTCTTAAGAAGGACGTACTTGTTAATTTCACTTTTGGTTCGAGACCTTTTGTAATGTTATCATAAATTCTATGAAATACCAATATTAAAGCCAATGAATTAGGTAAATAAAAAATATCACGTACTATCTTTCAGAGTGACAGTTGAAAGTCAGTCATGCAGTATTATGTGATCCAATGATATCATTTAAAAATGTGTAAACAGACCTTTAACATCCATTCTGGTGGTCGAGTCTAGACTAACCGAGCAAACTTGAAGGCAATTTATGCGCATATTCGACTGCGTCGCGACGCTTTAACTACTTTTACATTGGCGCGGTTATTTCTGCTGAATGTTTAATACTAATAAACGGAATTGCATGCCGTCTCACAGTTTAAAGTAATTTTAAGTTTAAGTTTAGTTCTTATGTTCAAATTTAAAATGTTATATACATTGTTATTTTTCTAGTTACTATGGAAATATTTAAGCAATAAAATGATTATATAGCTTAAGCAAATGTTTATTTTTCTGCTTATATTTATCGAAGAATATCATCAGCACGCTACGATTTTCAGCAGTTGATCAATAATTATATCAAGCAAGGAAATATGCTAAGCTACGACGAAGTATTAGCGCACAGTATGTGGGCTGTGTGCCGTGGCTCGTGGAAGAAAATATACGCACGTAAAAAATACGTGAGGCACAACTAGTGATTATAATGATAATTGTATTTTTATGGGACTTGTAGCAACAATTCAATAACGACCGAATGATACATCTCGAATATAGAATCAATCTATCGATTCCATAGCAAACACGCACAAAACAACGCTTTCATATGGTAATAAAAAATTAGAGTTTTTATTTCCATCAATTTTAATTAAATTGACAGCATCAGTCGCCGCTTGAACAACGGGTAAAATTTCTTTTAAACATTTAAGTACGCAATTATTAATCACTGTCTTTACATTTATTTCCAAACATATCTGCATACAATATAGAATAAACAAAACAATATGAAGCGATGTGAACATTAGACAAGAAAAATAATTAATGTATTATCTAAAATGCAAGGCAAATCGTGAGGACATTCTGATAAGCTGACACTTGAACAGATAAGACTATGTCGAGAGCCCTGCTGACACTTATAAAATAGGTTCTCGTGACATATGTACATACGATATACGCATGAGAGATCAAAGATAGATACTGCGAACTGTGTAGGACTTCGTTGATAATGATAATATATACGAATGACAAGTAACAATAAAACTAGACGTAATATAAATAAGTTAATGGCAAGATTAATTTGGACCAAATTCAATGGATGAACCATTATCAAATGTTAACTTAGTTAACAAATTATTCAATAAGTTATTATACAGATGTCCGAAAGATGCTATAAATATTTGTAGATTATTATTATAAATACGCCTTGTGAATTTCATACAGTTTTGATTTAGACAAAACACTAAATTATTTAAGTTAGAAAAGAAATGTAATCCATAATAACATTAAGTTCCTTTCACAAACTGAGTAGCTCATATTGTTCTAAGCAGTATTTCTCAGAGCTTAAGGCACTCACCCGATTTTACTAGCACAAGGGTGCATGGAGCGCCTCGGCTTAGACTGTCGCCTAGCAACTCGAATCTAAATAAGCTAAACTAACTATTATTCCATAAATACTTATGAATTATTGAAATATACATGTGTACCAAGCATGTATGTTTCACGAACTTATACATGTATCTTGAATCTGATTACTAAGTTAATACTACTACCTCAGTTCGAAAAAGAGTAAAAAATCAATCAACCACTATGTGTGTGTGTACGTGCACGTCTGTGAGGTGATCGGTGTTGATGATAGTCAACGCATTGTCATTGTATAAAATCGTTCGATTGAGTTACAGCGCGTAGGAGGCGCGGCGGCGCTTGCACAACTGCTCGTGTGGTCAATTATCTATCGCCGCGCACTGATTGAAAGCCATACATCATGGTTAACTCTTATTAACAATGTCGTATGCTAATATACTACGTGTTTTCTTATCATGAGTTACATTACTTTAACAATATTATGTTATAAAGGAATTTATTTACAGAGATATGCAATAAAATGTTAACATATTTTAGTGATGCTGCTTTACTCCTTCCATTTGATGTTCTACTGCATTTTTTTACACATGTGTGACAATATTTCTTATTCGTCCTATTCATATTCTCTTTTAGTTGATGTTCCTCGTTTAAGTAGTAGTCCGGTGAAACTGTAGAGGCTTCCGGATCAACAGTATAGTCAGGTCGAAAAAAAAATCGTTTAAGGAATTAATTTTAATGAAAGGTTTAATACTACTTTTCTTTAGTAGTTACGAAAGACAAATAAATGATATATCATTTCGATATAAGTGTATACGAGAAACATAAAGATTAATTTGCAAGGAAACTTCATATCGTGACTTATAATGTATTAAACACGTTACTGTAATTATTACAAAAAGCAGAAAATTACTCAATGTTATAATAAAAGCGTAAATACGGTATCACGACGAGGCTCTGACACGTGACACCAATTATACTCCGATTGCGGTTACCGCACGTCATAATTTTGCAGGACATGTAGTCTATAATAAAACACGGAGCAGTCTTATCACATTAAGATCGAAAAAGGTGTGTAAAGCTGAGATCACAATATCCCCTAGATTTCGTATATAATACGATGATATAAAAAGCCTTTTATTTCATACCGTACTATGTTTGCATTGTGCATGTGTTATTTATTTGATATACTATAAAATAATTAAGAATAATTGTGCAATAATTAAAGCACGAACCTCTCATGCTATGCAAGGATGAAGGCCTCCTTCAAACAACTCCAGCGCTTTCTGTCTTTTGCTACCGATAGCCATTTGTTACCCTACAACATATGTTATGTCGTCTTCCCATCGTGTTTTGGGTCTTCAACTATCTCTAGTAGGTACCTTTTCGTATATATTCAATAATAAAAATCAAGCATTCCAAAAATGGACACTCGTTTTCTTTTAAAGTTTATAGTGGAATAAAACAGTTGCCGTTAAACAAACCGGTTGAATTATAACGATTTAATTACAGTTGTGATGTAATTAATTATGTCTGGGTAATGTATGATAAAATATTGATAGCTAGCTTTACTTCGTGTCTTCGCTCACGTTAATGTTAATTCGACCTGTTGTACCTCGGCAACAGTACATTTTTTCCGGATGAACGGTAACCTATATTATGTTCTGTACTCCTAATAATATCTTACAGTTTAGTAGTTAAGACTAGAAAGCGTAACGAACAAACTCACATTCGCATTTTTAATATCAGTTAGAATAGTAATACGTACATAACGATAAAACTGAATACAATTACGGACGATATAAGTCAGGGCTGTCCAAACCACGGCCGGCGGGCCGCATGCGGCCCGCGGCATGAATTATTGCGGCCCGCAGAATCTTTTTTATCTTCTTTGTTTAAATACTTTAAATGAGTAAATTATTTTTCTTGCGACGAAATTCAAATGTTTTGGATATGTATTCGATTATGCTGCACACAACACTATTCACTCGAGAACTCGGGGAATTCCCCGAACGTATAATAGGTACACCCGACACCGCGCGTTGTTCATTTATTGGGCTTTAAAAGACAAATTAATGAAAAAGTAGATAATAAAATAATGATACTTATTATACTTGTATTTTATTTTTATAAATATTTTGCGGCCCGTCAATGTATTGAGTCATTTTTGTTGGCCCTGGGTCCCATGTAGTTTGGACAGCCCTGATATAAGTAATGAATTATTGCTATACTATGGATAACAAATTGTTGAGCAAATCATTATTCTGCTGTTCGTTATCCAATTCCCGTTATCACTATTACTGACAATAATGGTCAGCCGGTTTATCACAATATGGAAAATACCAAGTATTATGGAATAACTAAGTGGTGTGAAAGAGATAATAATTTCTACGTTCTTCGTGTTCAAAGTTACGTACGAACAACGAATATTTATTTCGTTATCGTGTCATTGTTATAAGCTACAATAGGACATAAAACAACAAATTATCCAACAGCAGAATAATTGACAACTGTTCCTAATAAAAATTGTTGTTAAGTAACACAACAGAGTAATTCATCATTAATAAATAACTATTCATACCATCTATATTAAATGCTATCGACCTAGACTATAACTATAAGAAAATTAAGTGGCATACATATATGTATAATTTATATGGGAAATGACAACTTGCTATTTAAAAAGAAAATACCAACCAGCCATGGTAATTGGGCATTTATGTTATCAGTATAAAACGATCTTCATTCATTATCACTCCGTCGTAATTTATCTAAAAAAACACTAACAAAACGTTAGAGATATTTGGAAAAAAATAAATTGTACAAATCGTGTTCATCAAGGTCGAATTTAGAATTCATTTCCTAGACATGATAACAACGAATACAGACGTTGTTAAGCGATATATTAAGAACACGTTTGTCTGTCTGATCGCATGAATGGCGTGTCCATTCACCAGCGACCGCGTAGTTAAAACTCGCCAACGGACCACTAGTTCGGCCCACGCGGTCGGCGCGGTTCGCGTCGTTTGACCCGAGCATTCCTTGAATATCTCACACACTAACCAATAACTTAAACGTTCGGTACATTGTCTAATGCTTACCTTATTAAACGTAAAAAAACTGGGGACATTTACAAAAAGTTTATTTGTTTAACTAGCACGAGAGAGCTTAGAGCTTGCCGTGCGAAAACCAACTGATAGTGCAGTCTAGGCCCACAATATGAAGCGTCTGGAAATTTACTTTTAAAGTGCCATCTTTTGACTTTTCTACAAACTGTGTCCAGTTGAGCAGTCTTCTAAACTATTAAATTAAAATGTATTTTTTTCGTGAACCTATTTTGATGAATTAAAGCATACGCAAAATGCAGCTGCCGGAACACACCCAATAGATGTTTGGCGACAGTATTAAAACATATAGATATACAATTTATTATTTAATTAGATTTATTGTTTTATAGCATAAAATGAGAATAGAACCTATTCACATTAATAAGAATAATAATAATAACATATATATAGTATATATTATAGTAATTATACACTATACATATATAATTACTATACATTCAGACACTTTGTTATTTTATTCTTTTGGAAAACAATAAATATGCGTAAAAAAATTCAACGTTACCGTAAGGATATTGTATATACACAATTTAAAATTATCAGTAACAATTAATAATGTTTCTAACAACGCTATAGATATACTTAAATTACGCTGTACAAAACATAGTGACATAAATCAAGTGAACAATTTCTATGAATGTAGACCAAGTCGTGTCGTGGGAAACACCTTAAGCGGAAGCGAACCTCCAACAATGAATAATCGTTCACGCTTCGGTCTATGTGCAACGCCATAATTACATTGAAATTTATATTAAAAGTGCAAAGTTGTGTTTCAGCGAAGTGCCTACCTATTCGAAAGATCGCATCGTAATTATTAAAAAAAAACTGACACGACGAGATCAAAGTTATCATTTCCTGAAGTGTTAATTCTTTGATCGTATTTATAAAAAAAAAACTAGAGAAATATTCCCTTATATGATACTACTAACTGCTCCATGATTTCACTCGTGTTTAATTATTCGCGCCCTCGAAATTTTAATTCGCCGCACTATATTACACGGCCTGACCGCACTATTACGTAATTTGTTCCCACTTAGTGTATATTCCGACCCATATTTCGTATGGTAGTTGATCTGCATCTGAAGATCGTGGTTTTTATGTGTTAAAATGTTTGAAAAATCGGACGAGAAAGTGAAAAAATGGAGATCAAGAATCTTCGCATATAAAAAAGGGAGAGTGTAGCTTTCGCACCGTAGCTTGGTGGCCTGGCTACTCTGGGTAAAATATCGTTACGATGGTTGTTGTTCAATACTCAATTTGGGCTGTAGCAAATACAATGCACCACGTACCTTGGACTGCTCCAGCACCTGTTGTGATCCACTGATAGAGATTCAGATTGCCACTTTCAGGAAATAACGCGATGAGAATCGATTTATGCGTTTTAACGGTTCTTTTACACACACAAGATGTCGTCGCTCCAAATTCTTTTTCAGTATGTGACGCATGACAGCTTATGTCAGCTGCGTTTCGCTACTGCATTAAGTATTGAACATTATGGTAATGAAACATCCCGCCCACCAAAATGCCTATGGTATTTTCTGGTCAAACGATCAAAGAATGAGCGAGAATGTAAACATACGATAATAACGCTAATAAACTACGATACGATACGTTTAGATAGGATTAAGATGCTAAGTAAAACGATATAATGATATATAGATACAAAATAAATATAATATGTGAAGCGGTTTGCGTTAGTCCTCTAGCGGCAGAGGACATAACTTAACTAGAGGTCGTTTAATAACATGATTATTGCAGGTTTTAACCACTGCAATCCGAGGAATGCCATCAATACCAGGTAAAAGATCTAAAACTCTGGCAAGAGGCCACTGTAATGGAGCACGGTTTTCGTCCTTAATAATTACCATCGAACCGATTTGTAAGGATTTAGAGTCTTTGGTCCATTTGGCGCGTTGTGTAAGAGAATTTAAATATTCGTGTTTCCATCTAGACCAGAAACTCTGATGAAATGTTTGTAACAACTGCCACCGACGATGTCGACTTAATTTTACATTTAATGGATCTTCGTCAGGGACAGCAGTCAAAGGTTCTAGAGTAAGAAAATGTCCTGGTGTTAAGGCTGATAAATCGTTTGGATCTGCGCTAATAGGGTATAATGGACGTGAATTTAAAACTGCTTCAATTTGTGCGAATAAGGTAGTCAGTTCTTCAAAAGTCAAGACTTGATCACCAACAACGCGAAGTAAATGAGATTTAGCAGCTTTAATTTGTATTTCCCACACACCCCCAAAATGAGGAGCTGACGGTGGATTGAATTTAAATTCAATTTTCTCTTTATCGGTAGCATGTTGCATAAGAGATGATAGTTGGTTTCGAGCTCCTACAAAGTTAGTGCCACAGTCAGCGTGAATTACATTGCAATGCCCGCGACGTGCTACAAAACGCCGAAGTGCAGCAATAAATCCGTCGGCGGAAAGAGTAGATACTACCTCGAGATGTACTGCTTTTGTCGCGAGACAAACGAATAAGCAAAGATATGCCTTGTCGATCTTAGCACCTCGATGTGCTCCGAGCTTAATGCGGAACGGTCCACCGTAGTCAACTCCAACAATAGAGAATGGCTTAACTTGATTTACACGAAACGATGGAAGTTCGGCCATAAAGGGCTGCAAAGGCCTTGGATTTGTACGGTAGCATTTGAGACACTTAGCGAGACGATGGCGAATAGTGCGTTTTGCGGATATTATCCAGAATTGCTGTAAAAGCAAATACTGAGTAGCGTTAATTCCCGGATGTAAATAGCTTCGATGAATAAAATCAATAACCAAAAATGTAAGAGGATGGTTAGACGGTAAAAGAGCAGGATGCTTTTGTGTGTACTCCAATCCAGATCGAGAAATTCTCCCACCTACTCTTAGTATATCTAATTTATCCATAAATGGGTTAAGCTTACGAAACGGTTTCGATAACGGTTTATTCGCATTTAGGTTAATAATTTCGCTTGAAAAGGAAGTTGTTTGAACATATTTTACTAATTGCATTAAAGCGTTATGTCGTTCAAGGTTATTGATGATATTTTGCTTAACATTTATACGTCTACAATTGTTAATGAAACGATTGATGTAAGCTAATACATTTAATATTTTTTGTAAAGAGGAGTAGCTGTTTAGAAGCGTATCAAAAATGTTAGGATCCTTTGCCGTGACTTTCGAAGTTAGCGCTACTAGTTTCCGAGCTTCGCTTTCCACAATAATCGTATCTTCGTATGATAAGTTAGATGAAGGTACTGACCAAGTATGTGGATCTTGTCGCAACCAAGAAGGTCCCGCCCACCATAAGGAGTTATGAAGCAACTCAGCTGAGAATTGACCTCGTGAGCAGATGTCAGCAGGATTCTGGTTTGACAATACATGGTACAAGCAATCAATAGGTGTGATATCTTGTATATGGCTAACCCGATTAGCAACAAACGTCGACCAGCGTGAAGAATGAGAGCGTAACCACGAAAGAACTATTGTAGAGTCTGACCAGAAGTAGACAGCGTCGATTTTAATACGAGAGAGGTATGTATCGCGTAAGAATTTGTATAAATCAGCAAGCATTATTGCTGCACATAGTTCGAGTCGTGGTAATGAGATACGTTTTAAAGGTGCGACCCGAGCTTTGGAGCAGACCTGGATTACTTGAATGTTATCTCGTGAATCAGTAACTCGCATATAAAAAACTGTACCCAGTGCAATTTCAGAACTGTCACAAAAACCAATTAATTCGCACGATTTTACATTTTGACAAACGATTTTACGAGGTATTTTTAGTTGCGATAATAATGGTAATTGATTTCGATACGTATTCCAAGTATTAACTATTTCTTTATAGAACTTTTCGTTGCTTATTTCGCTTAGTGGAACCAATGACATATGACCGCTTTCGATATAGTCAGACATAAAATCCGCGTATTGTGATTGTAGACTCGAGTCTCGGGATAATCTACGTTCGATAGAATGAAATCTTCGTAATGCAACCTCACGAGAACCATTGAAGGTTGGTTCTGATTCAGCCTTAAAAGGAATGCGTACGATAGATCGTCCTGACTCATCAAGAGAATGATCGGATCTATATTTTTCCTGGCATAGTAGTTCATCTGCTGTTAATTTTGACGACCTTGACACAGAATCAAGTTCCCAAAATCGTTGTCCTAAAGAATTTAATGCGTTATCGATATTTGGTAAAGTATGCAACAAAGTATTGGAAGATAGGCAAGTCTTGCCTAAGAGAAGCCATCCAAAAATGGAATTAAATGCGGTAGGTTGGTTCACACCACCTTTTATTTGCTGGTTAAGAATAGATTCTGCGAATATATCCGCAGCAAATAACAAATCGATAGGCCCAGGAATATCAAATCCAGGATCAGCTAGAGGTAACGATTTAATATGTGACCATCCCGATGTGTTCAATTGCGCGATAGGTTGATCGCCACATATTTTAGAAATTACATGCATATTTAACTTGTATATCACTCGTCCACCAGTACCGATGGCACAGGTGATGTTACCGATGATCGGTGCAGATGCATCTCCTAGCCCACTAACTTTGGAGGTAGTTTTGGCAGACTGAAAGTTTAGCTGCTGTACAGCCGATTCTGTAATAAAACTACTTTGGCTACCAGTATCGAACAAGGCGCGGAAAGTCTGCATGTTTCCCGAGGCATCTTGAATTTGTACGATAGCAGTGGCCAGTAGCACTGTGGTGTTAGTTTCAGACCTTGACACCAAAGTGGATCCGCTTTGATTAGGCTGCACATCAGAATTATCGCGATGGAGTAAAGTATGGTGTTTAAGTCTGCACGTGCGACACGAGAAGTTTGACTGACAATTTTTCAACTGATGTGATGATTTCAGGCAGTTAAAACACCAATTCTTTTGCTTAGCTATAACTAGACGGTCGTCAACCGATTTGTTCAGGAACTCTTGACATAATGAAATTACATGAGACTGGCTACAGAAAGGACACTTTGTTGAATACGAACTGATTTTGTTATCATTCGCATTTTTCAGCTGATCACGCTTATTATTCGCCACAACCAGCGCTTGAGAAGTATTAATACCCTTGGGTTGAATTGGCGTGGCGGTATACTTAGGCGAGTATTTAATTACCTTGTTGGAATCGGAAAAGTGTGTATCCCGTAACCAAGCTTCGCATTTGGAACGGAGAAATCCCTTAAGTTGATCATAAGACGGTAATTCGATATCTGAATACTTCTCCTCAAAATCACGTCGAATGTTCTTGTCAAGTTTCGATAAAATGTTATAAACTAAAACAAAATCCCAATTTTTGACCGGTAAGTTAATCGTTTTTAAAATATTCAAATTCTCATCAAAAAGATCAAGCGACTTCTGAAACTCACGCGCATTGGTGGATTTAAATTCAATATTTAATATGTCTTTCCAACAGCTAAATGCTAAAGTCCGTTTACACTTGTAGCGAGAAACGAGAGATTGATAGGCGTCATGATAATGTTCGTGAGTCATAGGGTACGCTTTTACTACTAATAACGCATCACCGCTTAGAGAGGATATTAAATAATGGAACTTTTCCGTATCTGTGAGTGATTGAGAATTATGAATCAATGCATTGAAAATATCATAAAATTCAGGCCATTGTTTGATATTCCCGTTGAAATTGGGTAATGCAATTTTCGGTAAGCGAATATTTTGTGATGAAGTACTAGGTTGTTGAATTGCATCACATTTCGTTAGTTTACGGTGAATCGATAACACCTGATAATATGTACTATCAAAAAGCTGTTGAATTTCATTATCATTACTATCGGGATCATCTATTAAATCTAAAATAGCAAAATGCGCATGCTCAAAATTCGAAGTGATTTCTTTAATATCCTGATGATACGATAAAAACAAGTCGTAATGTGAAGGGTCCTTTATAGCTAAATTACCGATCTCCAAAGCCTTTGCTAACCGTTTACTAGCGATGGTACGTTTTCGACGCAACGATGACAAATCATGAATTGTATACGCGTCCTCAATAGAAGTCGATTTAGCCTTTTTCAAGCTTGATGTTTTACGATTAGAATGTTTTCTAAGAACCGACATTATTACTAAGTTTACGTTCAATATGTAAATACACGAAAATAAGGAAATTGAATATTAGACGTAAACAAAATAACAGACAAAGTAAGCAAATGTAATTAGCCAATTGTATATATAGATAATAACAATATACAGTTGAGTTCAAGGTTACAGTATACGTTGTCGTGTGGTGACCGTTGGGCACGGAACGGAATCGTATACACTACCCTCAAGATAATATATTTGTCTTGAAATATATTTCGATTTACAATGTGATGAGAAATGATGAAAGTATTGTAAGCCGATAAAATTAAGTACCGATGAGTTTATAATGATTACTTAATTAGATCCTACAATATTTTCCGATGTAAGTTAAATGACTTGTGTGTGTAATATCTGTCCGATGGCAATTCCTGTACGATTAAGATATATATGAATAGGTATTGTAGGTATGATTACGTATACAGATATATTGATATATAATACGTATATAGATATTATTACGATGTTGACCAGTAATACCAGAAACATATACTACGATTGTGATTAATATCAGTGGAAATCCCGGGTTTCGGCACCAAAAAGATGTAGCTTTCGCACCGTAGCTTGGTGGCCTGGCTACTCTGGGTAAAATATCGTTACGATGGTTGTTGTTCAATACTCAATTTGGGCTGTAGCAAATACAATGCACCACGTACCTTGGACTGCTCCAGCACCTGTTGTGATCCACTGATAGAGATTCAGATTGCCACTTTCAGGAAATAACGCGATGAGAATCGATTTATGCGTTTTAACGGTTCTTTTACACACACAAGATGTCGTCGCTCCAAATTCTTTTTCAGTATGTGACGCATGACAGCTTATGTCAGCTGCGTTTCGCTACTGCATTAAGTATTGAACATTATGGTAATGAAACAGAGAGTATTTACAGAATTGACAGATTGACGTTCAACTACCATTTTAATCCATTACATAATTCCATAATATGTATGTTTTAAAAAATTGCATTGTAGTATAGTTTGCATTTTCCCAATTAAGTAACATTTGAAACATTATTTATTGTAATACGCTGATCAAAAATAACATACAATATTTAAGAAAAAATAAACACAATATTGCTGCCGGCCGAACTCACAATTATATGTGATACGTATTTATAGGTTTTTCAAGTACAAAACGCAAACAATATGCAGTATATAACCCTACCCATCCCTTAACTGGTAATAATTGTAAATATATGTCATCGCCCCGGCCTTCATTATTATCAGGTTTTAGCGTAAATATTAGCTAATCAAAAACAATGGCCGATGCGAAAACACTCGCAGACATCACAGCAAATAGTGAAGTAGTCGCGAGGTCGGTAACCGTTGTAGGGTCATTCGGAGACGTCTTGCGTCCGTTAGCGAGCCAGTGTTTCTTACACCGCGGGACAATGCTCACAATGCGATCGCATTTCACGTACCGTTTTGCGAAACATATTAACTCGTTAACGAGGACGCAAAGTGGAACGTGTATATGCCCCCACTTACCAGTCGAACCTCTGAAACATCTTATTGTTTACACTGAATTTGCTTATGCCGAAATTGAAGCGATCTATACGGAATAGATACAAAAGAAATGGATAATCGTATATGCATTCTCCAGTTCTAAAGCCTTGTTCTTATGAGAGGTGTTGTGGATAACTTCGTATCTTGGGCTAATTAGCATTATAATGCCAATTACAGTAGTATTTTTTAAAAGTTTTGTATCTTTTATATATACTAAAAATTTAATGCGTTAATTTCTTGAACTACCAATCAGATTTTGCTAAAAAGATAATGGTGCATTTAGCTTATTTAACGAGGCAAGTTACGGCCTATCTAACATCACGTTACGACCCAAAGCATCGGAGCACTTACATGCAAATTGTAGGTCAGAAAGTCAGCTAAGCGAGAACAACGTTACAGTGCTTGGCGGGCAGTGTGGTCCAGTAAAATTAAGCTACAGTGAAGCTGCGTGAAACAGTTATGTACATGTATCTATTTTTTGTGTAATAGTGTATCGTATGTGTATGAGTTCTTATTTAGAAGTTACAGGTTAGATCTTTCTTTATGCAATCATGCCAGAACTATTGATGTTGTTGTGCCTGAACAGAAACTATTCGAGTATATAACATGACGATGTGAAGGGCGCGAGTGATCCGTTACGACATCAGGTCATCGGCTGTCAATTGTGCGTTTGTCCGGTCATGCGCTACCGGGGCTCCGGTTACATCCTGTGCGGTCGCGGCGGTTGCGTCACAACGGCCCCGTCGTGACCAATGACCTTGCCTTGTGACGGCATAAGATATCTAAATAATAAAACTCTAACACTGACTGAAAGATAGTAGATACGTAATTTTGCAAATCAGTTGTTTAAAATAAATATACAATTGATTTTACGGTCTAGAAGAACGAAAGAAGATGTTATATTAAGGTTTTAGTTTAATTTATACTTAATATTATACTTTGTTATAGATTTTACTGCATGTAACATACCTTTTAAATTTATAAGTTTCTAAAACTGATTGTAGAATCGCCTCCTTTATAAATCGACTGACTTCTGAAATGTTGCCGAAAATTACAATCATACTAATAATTTACATGGTTAGTATTCCTGATCATTGGTGCTTAATGCAAATGATCTCGGTCAGAGCAAATGAAACCGCATTAACCCTAAATAAAATATTTTTGCTCTTTATAAATACACATCTTTACTGTTGTATATAGATAGCTATATACTACTATAGTTTGTATAAACAAAATCTCGGTTGTTTTTTACCCGTTAAGATTAGCTTTTTTTTTCAATTTTATTTATTGCCCTAAGACGTTGTACTGCCTTTGCAGAGTTACAGTTAGTATATTCCAAAATGTTCAGTGTTATTTTCAACTACGTGTTATCGTTTCAAGCGCGTTACGGTATAAGTTTTGTGATATTGTAGAAAATACCATAAACAGTATTATAAATATAGTTGCACACGAGTGCTCAATACTTGAAAAATTATTAACAATAATTAAGAAGTGTATAGCCAATACACACACAATTCACAGTGAAGGTGTAATTGGATGAAATTATAAATATTTATATACACATGTATTATGAATGCAATCAAAACCTATTGATACAATCTTTAATTGAGATTGATTGTGTTCAGTCGACCTTCACTGGCGCCAGGGGTTGACCCCTGAGCCACCAAACATATACAAAGAGGAAGGTTATTAATCTTTATTACATACAAACTGCTACCTGTGACTTTCTTCCCGTTAAAATCCTTTTATTCTCCCATGGCAACGACGTATTTTATCCGCATATATTATGACCTGCCTTTTATTTTTTCTGTAATTTTACCATTACTACTCAAACTCGCTTTTATTTACGGAATAGTTTAATGATATAATCGTCCTACTACGAAAAATCCTGTATATGCCAATAAAAGTCTCGCCAAAACTAATTCAAATATGGCGGAGTTTAACTCGGACGAACAGTCACTTCAATTGTATTTCTTTACATAAATTACAACAATGACAGCTATTAGCCCCCAGCTTCGTTCGTGTCGATGTAGATTTGACTTATCACTCGTGTACAGTAAGTAACTAAATGAAATGTCTTTGTCCTCTTCTGTTTCCTGGCAAATTGTATGCAAAATTTCATGATAATCAGTTGCGTAGTCAACAAACAAACAGCGCATTTATAATATTAGTTACGTTTAAAAAAAAATAGATGTCCAACTACAGAAAATTTCGAGAGAGAAGAGAACAAAGGCTCTTTGTCTCTTTCTGCATTTGCGGTTACTCTATGATTACATTTTCCCGCTAGAATTCAATTACTGTTCAACTAAAACTTCAAAGACCTGATTAAGTCTCAGAGGACATAATCTCACATGCAGCCTTTTATGAACCGGATAAGCGTGGGCTAGTCGCGGATCTAAGTATTATCATCGAAGGAGCATCTAAATAATTTAGAATTATCATTTTATTATAGGCACGTTGACTGATCGGTTATATGGAGACTCATGGTGACAAAGGATTACTGCATAGTCTATTAGTCCAACGCATTCCTCATGTATGATTATGAATGATTGTTGCTTAACTGGTTACAGTATCAGCCATTTATAGTCACAGTTATTAGATTATTACACTTACCAAGATGGTTATATTTTTCCTTTTATTGTAGGAGCTAGCTATCTAGCTGAAACCCGTCCGCTTGGTTGTCCATATAAAAAAAAATAGCAAAGGGTAGTATCAAAAAATACGCATCGAAAGGTCATAATTCTATACCCGATACCTTGATTAGCTTTGACGTGACCGACTTCAAATGAACTGTATTTTAGTAGCAAGTAGTAATAGAATGTGGTTTAAATAAGCAGCTGCGGCCGTCTCTTCTTCTTCCTTTGATAAAATCATACATTTTTTTAACCGACTACGCTATTGACCTAACGAGCCTTCACAATTTCATCGGGCTACTAAGGCGAGCGCTAAAGACACTTTACCGCTTGACAACAAGTTTAAAGGTGTGAAAGTGGCGAAACCTCTGCTTCGACTGTTGCCTTAAATGCAACACCGCGAGTCTATGTAAGCTAAACTATTCAGAAGATATTCATATATAAAAGAATTCGTGAGACACACTGTATCGCAATATCAGCACCCTTGAGGACTCAATTCCGGGGGATCGAGCCTAGGCTGAATCTGCTGCCGATGGGATAGAGTACGCGTATATGTTCGTTAGTGTTTGAACTCCTCCTAAACAGCTGGATTGATCTTGATAAAATTTGTTGTGCGTGTTCAGGTGGATTAAAGGACGATTTATATTGAAAAGAAACAAACGGACAGAATTACTTCAAACTGGGTAAACTTTCGTTATTATTTTTCGTATTTAATATATTCTGTTGTAATTAATAAATACATGACAGTGTTGTAACAAGATCGATATAAGGACATCCATAAATCCTTCACCCATAAATCGTTAGACCCCTCTCCCCGAATGTGACGTTACATATTTTTCAATTTTAGATTTAGAAAACGCAGAATATATATTTTTATGCGATTTAATAAATGTCAGTCCGTAGTACATGTAATAGTGGAGTGTTCTATGATATTAATATTGTAAGAGCAGCACGGCGCGGCGTCGTCCGTGAGTGACGTCAATGGTTCATATTTTATCGATATCTCGGTATTTATCTAAGATAAAAATACATAACTAATTTATTACATATATAAGACGATAACAGGTTATCCGCAAAATAATGATAATTTTTATCATTCTATTAAATAAAAATTCATCTTCACACAAAACTGTAATAATCACAAGGAGTATGGTAGGTGTACATCAGGATAAAGTAGGAATATTTATATGTGCTCCTACGTAATTTAGCAGTTGGAATTATTAGCATTGGAAGTGAAAGAAAAGGTACAGTCAAACTCTGCCATCCTCTAATTTTCATGTTGTCATTGGGAGCAAATCATGCCATATTTTAAATTTAACTACACATACAAATATAATTTAAAGACAATAAAAACACTACTAATGATAATTGACGTCAACAGAAACACCTGTGACTAGCTGTTTTACGAGGAAAACTTAGAATTTTTATCCCCGTTAATTAAATAATACCTCAAGGAAGAAGCAACTACAAAACTAACCTACTTGTAGCAAAGTTACGTATACTACAATTTATTTAAGCTCGTCACCATTATTTCCTCTGTCTCCGTATAGAGCGAATAAAAAAAAATAATAGAATGATTCAAAATTGTAAAATATAACATTTCGTAACTACAACAATACTAAGCAACGGTGTGGCGCTAACGATAAGATTAGCCGACAGAATGACAAAAAATACACGTAAATGAAAGATTTGTAATACTGATATTTTTTCAATATCCGAATACGATTGTTTCTTCATGTTTCTACATAGATCATTAAATTAATGAACTGTATGCAGTTATATTACTTTGATCTATCTGTTAAGCTACGTTCCGATGACAGTAGATATAGTCTCATAGTCCACAAAGAAATTGAAGTCATTGATTCCTACATAAGACGAGCAGAAGACTGACAGTCAATTTTACATTATACTGAATATGCCCCGGGGCTCCTTTCGCGTTTGGTTTTTGTTTTTGCTATGATTATTTCTTGTAATAAACGGTTAAATTGTAGCCAAATGTATATGTAAATCTCTACTGATGTATAAATAAATACGCGTACCATTTCATTGACAAACGGTTAACCGGTGTTCTAGCCACTTAGTTACCAGTTATAGTAAAATATGTAGCATGATAATCTTTTTCATGAACAAACACTCAAGTGTACTAACTTCCAAAGTCATAGGTGGAAACTGTGTTGGAGTTTATAATCTCTGATATTATACCCAAAATATTTTTAAGTAGGTAAGGGGCCATTCGTAAAATACGTTCGCACATAATGGCGGATGGGGAGGGATGTTGTTTACTGGGACACGTTGTGGCAAGGAGGTCGGGGGTCTAAGGAATCGTGACGTTCGCAGCTTTTCAAACAATTCAACAGTATTTTCCCGATTTTTTACTTTGTTTTTATGATACAAAACCATTCGTTTCATATTTTGTAAACATGTACATATTTTTATCTATATACTTGACATGTACGAGCAGTGGGGGGTTATCATTCGTGACACACATGTGACGTCATACAAAATGTGACAGCTTAATGAACGGGAAGGGAGTCTATAAAGGTAAATTTTGCATGACGTATTTTATGAATAGCCCCTAACAGATTCCATGTGTTTCAGTTTAAAATATGTATAATTGTAATATTAAGCATAAATAGTAAGTAAAAAAGAGTACACTTATACTGTTTTAATGATGAAAATGTTAATTGAAATAAAATACTCGTTAACAATGAGCTTCATACGTCGCCAACCAACTATCGGCCATGAGATTTGCATTCGGTGCGTATATTTCGCGTCAAAGAGTCTGTAACCGAAGCGAACCCGGGTTCAAGGGGTTCAACTGAACTCGGAAACAACAGTTTACAGTGGAGAAGAGAAAAAAAAAATGATTGCTATGAAATTTCATACCGCCGGCACTTTGATATTCATTGAGCGTGAACCACACCGAAAAAGCGAAACGGTATATTTTACGAATACACATGTTTCGTATCGTAAGCGAATGAGTCCGTTCGATATTTTTAATGCACGGGGTATTATTATTTAGACGCAAATACGTATAACATGGGTGGGCCGTTTTATGACATCTGAACAGCAGTTGTCTGATCATTTTTATTGTTCGTTTCTCGCGAAGAAACAAAAATATAATTTTAAATTTAAGAATGTAAATGTGTACTGCGTTGTATCATATACAGAATATTGCTGTTGAAAGGTATAATGTTGTATTATTTGTTAAAGAACAGGGCTTTTACAAAATAAGACCTGATACATATTAATTTAACACGTATATTTTTATTATACACTAGCAGGCCCGGCGGACGTTTTCCTGCCTTTGTAATAAAAAAGATATACGCTTAAAGCGGTTTGACTTTTTCCGATTCTTTCAACAATTATCATTATATTTCAACCAATTTATAAAAAAAACCTTGACAAATTATATACCTAAACCTTCCCCGTCAATTACTCTATCTATTGATGAACCGTATTACAATCCATTCAGTAGTTTTAGAGTTTATCGCAAACATCCAGATAGACAGACAGACGGAGCGGACGACTTTGTTTTATTATATGTATTGATTGATAAAGTCACGTAAGTTGAATAAAAATTATAAAATTGAGTAATTACTTGAGAAAATTAAACATAGTGTAATCAATTTAAAAAAAACTTATTTATTGCTACGCTACGCAAGACGTAACACCACGCGGGTGTATCGCGAGCTTATTGATACGCCACGCAACACCAGGCGGGTGTATCGCGAACTTATTGATACGCTACGCAACGATACGCGTATGCATCCGCAAGTTAATTAGTGTCGCGTTTACACCGCGCTGGCAAAGCCCAATCCAGATGTTATATTGCAATTAAAACTGTACATAGCCATGCAATAACTCGCCTTAATGCTAGTCTCATAACTGCGCGACGATGCTTCGGTCAGCTGTGCCGCTAAAAAGTAACCTCAAAATTAATTCCGATAAAGGCATAGAATAACGTTGGCACACCATTGTCATTTTAATAGTAACTCGAAATTAGCGTCTCCAAGTTCCTTTGGTGTGTGTTGAAACCGCGGCCTCAGTTATCGTGCTGCGTGTACGTCACGCAATCAGATAGTTCGTAACGCATAACGATAATATCTTCCCACATCTGCATTTAGTCTGACCATAGACAAAATTTGGGAGTGGGATATGGGAGTAGCATTAGAAAGTGATAGCTAAATTACTTAGATTACAACCCTCTTTCTTTTTATTTCACTTATTCCTGAAATACTGCGAAATGGGACTGACATTCGCCACAAAGTCACAGATTCTTAATATGCAAACAGTAATTAGTCTGTGTGATCACGAAGAATACTCTGCTACTGTAGGATTCATATACCCCAATTAAAACAATGCGTATTGATAATTCAAGAGCTGTGGAATTTCTGAAATATTTATCTTTGAAACTACAGTTAATTCCAAAAATATTCTATTAAGATACCTAAACGAAACAGTTTACATATTTGATAAATTAGTAACTTATTAGGTAAACAATATAATCGGATTCGACGCGTCAACGTTATAACATTGTAATTATAAACAGGAAAACGCTATTACTACTAAGTATAGGGCGAAATAAATAATAAGTCACAGCAATTCTAGCAAATGCACAATACATTCGGTATTTTAATTAACCTCGATTTACATATTATGATAGTTAATTCATTTAAAAGATGCAAGTGTATGGCATATATTACATACATTCAGTACGTAAGAACAAATAAATATTTTACTCCGATTGTATGATTGAATGAGCTTTACACATTGAGTCTGATGACAAATGGGCGAGAAATCAATAGCAAATTAGCATGGTGGTAGAGTTTTTCTCTGATACCCATCTGAACAGGCAAGCACGTATAGGTGTGTAGCTATATTTAAGAACCAAGTCTCACATGTCTTTGAAAGTTACCGTCTCAGTCCACATGGATATATGAGGTGAGATTGTGGTCAAAGGCCAAAAACTTATAATAAAGTATAGTTTTTAAAGTCCCATTATTAGACAAATTGTTTCTGTTGAATTTGAGTACGTCTTAACAATGACTACGCAATTTGAAATGCTGAGAAATGTTAAAATTTCTTTATTTGACACTACATTGTGATATTAAAACAATTCTCAAGCGACAAAGTTAGCCTCATGACGTTTCCTTCACCGTGAATAATTATATTCAAATGAATAAATGTAGTATATGAAATGCGAAGATGTCTGTACCATCAAATTCAATAAAGAGCGCTCACTGAGAAGAAAGAACGACGCCTCCGACGACATGACTACTCTTACCAAAGACTCCTCAAATTGGTTGAAAAAGATAAGCATTCATTAGAGCCAGCAGAATTTCAGAGACGGGATTAAAAACTATTTAGATAAATAATTATGGAGATACTAGAAACACAAAAAAAAACTACATAGTCCTTTTACGAATCACTCAAAAAGTACTACATAAAATTAAATATTTTTGTTTTAATTTCCCTTTTTCGATACTTGGTTCTTATCTAAGAAAAAATATCACAGCTTCATTTAATTTAAAGCTTATAGAAATTCTAAGATACTAGGGTTTTTATAAGCACTACGAATTCGACGATGTGTTTTCTTTCTGTGGAGAAATGGGATAAGCGGTATGTGGTGCGGTATGTTCTTTTTGTTTTAATGTTAAAATAATAAATGATGAAGACAAAGTGTCAACTAATTTATGACACGTGATCCACAAAAACATTTTCTGTGCAATTAATTGTAAAAAGTTTATTTCATTTCTAATTACTTAACCTATGGGATTTTGATTCACCTCATCTATAAACAGATATTTCCTTGAGATGGGCATTCTAGTACATTCATAAATTATACTTCTATGGGCAAAAGAAAGGTGATAACAATGAACTCAAATCTTAATCTAATCTCGGCGTGGCGCAGTAACCCCGTCGATCAGGAGCGCATAGTTGCCGCGACTATAAACATTTTATAGCTTCGACAATGAACGCTGCCGCTTTATATGGCCTATTAAATAATCGAAGCTGGCATGTTTTATACCGAGAACGTAGCGCACGACTTACTTCGTCTGTATCATTATATTCTTCGCAAATCTTACAGGAATTATTTTATACATTATTTTCGAAGAGTTCCTGTGAGTAGTTTGTTTCGAACGTCAATCTCCGATATAGATAACAATTGATACCAAGCTTTCTAAAGTAACTATATAAACGCGAAGGTCGTTCGTATCTGTCTGTTAGTTACTTTTTCATAAGTTTCACAAAATCTATATACCGGTTAGAATTCAATTTGGTATAGCCATGATAGCCCGAGACCTGGCGAACGATATAGGTTACGTTTGATAATGAATATGCCGAAAAATAAACAAACAAAATCGCGTTAAAAGCAAGTCTACAATAAATATTATTTTATATGGAAAAAATAGCTTACCCTAAATCTATTGATAAAAATGTATTTCGAATAAGGTCAAAATACTTTATTCCACTTATCACAAATAAGTCTTAATCCGAATGCAAAATTACAATTATTAAATAATGAAATTGATGCATCTCATGTTTGTCTGGAACATGCTGAATCATTCAGACGAGATTTACATTGGCAGATAGAGGTTTGTTCAGAGTATTGTATTGAGCTTCATATCAATACATTTTTCCTTAGCGGCTATCCAGTAATACCAAAATTGAACAGATATTTAAAATTTGACAGATTAACAATAAAGAAATAACAGACATTCTAACAATACCTATTTTTAGGAGAAAGATTTCGCGAGCACCAGCTATTATCATATTAATCGTTTTAGATACTAAAATAAAAATAATAAAATATGATTTTCATTTACATAGACATACTACATAAAAAAACATCAGGAGTGAAAGATAATTTTTGTGATATATTACAGATAAAAAAATAATCAGGGGTGTCATAAAGACACATGACAGAAGTAAAACAAGGAAACATTTTAATAAAAAAAAACAACAAAAAGCCAACGTTACTTGGTGCTCCCGTCTAAGTACTGACCGCGCCCGATGTTGCTGACTTTGGTGATCGGACGAGAACCGATGTCTTCAACACTTTACCCCCACCAAATTTCATCACACAAAAAGTTTGCCGATCAGAATTTTAAAGCCCTCTCATAAGAACTTTCAGTTCAATAAATTATTGATCAAATTAAATTTCTAAGATTTGTAAGTTACAAGTATTTTCAAATCCAATACTTATTTATACTAACTTAACCGACGGAATCAATAGTTATAAACAAGCAGACAGATGTTAAATCTCACGTTATTATCAGGAACCCTTCGTTTCGTTTCAATCACCGGCCGGATGCCGTTCGAGAACTTTCAGATTGTTTCCACTGAACAAAAACGCCATAATGCGTGAAACGAAATTAAACTGTCATTCGAAATAACTGTTTCTGTGACAGGGAATTCTTTAATTAACTCGGTTTTAACTTACGTTTTGTTTACATGTGTTTCACACGTCGGATAATTGTATGTGCTTGAGAAAGGCTGAAAATTTACGATTTCTTATAACGGAAACACATTTGTAAGAGCTAATTTTACATAAAGATGTCATCATCATCTGCTCTTAATCGTTATCGATTATCGAACAGCGACCGTTAAAAGACAAAATTTTAGCATTCAATTTCATCACCTTTTCGTTATCAAGTAAATGGCTGGTATATCCTTCCTTCGCTGTGTACGTACGATCAAAATGATAAGACAATTTTTAAATCGTTTTTATTTATCATTAGCTTTCTTAACAGTTTACTTCTCCACCCTTTCGTGTGCACGTACATGACTGTCATATCCTATCTGCGCGGTGAACATGGCCACAAAAGGATAAGCTAATTTTTAAATCCTTTTCATTTATTATTAACTTATCTATATTTGTAGTGATCGAGTGATTTAAGTGACGGAATTTCGATTCAATGTTCGCAGGTATGAACTTCTCCATGTACCCGCGATTGCTTAGCGATTCGCGTAAATTTGTCAATTTTAACTGGTAACATTATCAATTGATGGTGAATGAAAATATCATGAGGAAATCTGAACCTAAGTAATGTTCTTATAATACCATAATATGTATGGAGAATATAGGAACTGTGAGTGGAGTTCTCGAGATTTAAAATCTCTAATACGTCGTGGACTGGCTTGATGGTTATGCCTGTATCTTTCCTTCGTATTGAGGCTTTTCGCCCCGCAGTGGGACTCTCAGAGGCTTGCATTATTATTATTACACTATCTGCCAATCTATACTATATATATCTTCTACTAGTAGTTTGCGAGTTTGGATATCGGAGGTAATTTCTAGAATTATGCTGATACCATAATGAAAATTGTGTCACTGATAAAGAAGCTACGTTCAGGCTGATAGTCATAGAGTGTTTTATTGTTACTAAAATAATTTTTAGCTTCATGAACCCCATTGCCGACAACGAGCGAGTCCTGTCACGGTAGTCACTGACTTGAATGTCCGACGTCGTTGTCTTTTAATTAATTATACTCCACTAAACTCATAGCGCAGTGTAAGAGCGCAGGTAAAATAACGTTTGCTCAAACAGCGCAAATATGGATTCACCTATCGTTCTGTCAGTTGGTTTTTTTCATCATACCGGTAAAACGTTGACGTGGTTTTTGCCAGTATCTCGTTTTCAAGATAAATACACAGTTACTAAATTTATAAAATTCGTGTAAACTACAAGTGTTGAAAGGTTATCGGGAGTTGATAAATATTTAGAAATATATTGTCTATTCTATATTTTACAATCAGTTTTATTTACATAACCGCTCTGCATCATATTTAAATAAACTGAGACTAGACACGAGCGAGAACGCATTTGGTGTATACACAACACTAATACACCCACATTTTTATAAAATATACCTCTCGTGTAAACATGTACCTTATTAAAAAAAAAAAAAAAAACAGAAATGACGCCATAAATTGATCGCACGCTGTGTTTCACGTTCAAACAATATTTCAACTAACAAGATATGAAATGGTTTTTAACAGAAATATCTGATAATATATAATCTGCCTTGGATTCTCTTTAAGGTAAATGCACTCGGGCCCACGTAAGTTAATATTTTGTGTATATTTCAGTAGCACCACACTATATCTGGTTTTTTCATAGTGGCACTTGTGTGTACATTATGGTAATAATCGTTATATATTCATAATAAATTACGTTATGACATTTTACAATTATTGTTGTTATAAACGATTGCCAGTTATTCTGCTGTGTGTTAAAATAGGTATTGTAATTTAAATATATGATTATGAAATGAATATTGAACGGTTCGTGCCGTGAAGGCAATGTGAAGTGCTTCTTTGCCTTTCACACCTATTGGTTGTTCCATAAATCTTGCTTGTTACGCACGTTGCGATAACACCAGGCGACTATTGTCATTATCAATAACAATAACGAATAATCGAAAACAAATTAATGACGTCTTCAACGTTATTAGTTATTGTAATAATGATCGCATTCACTTGCATGTGATACACTGAATAACAGTCGAAAACATTCTGAGAGGTGTGACTAGTGAATCACTTAGATTAACATCTAATAAAGTGCATCACTCCTGTATGTCGTGTTACACGTTCAACTAGTCCATACCCAGTTAAGTATTGGTTTGAAAACTTTATTCTCATCTCTCGTTAATCATACACTGGAACTGTTAAAATAAATTAATTTACATAAGTATGTAAACCATGTATTCATTATTACCTGGATTAAAGAATACAACGCGACGCGACGCGGTCCTACCGATTATTTATGGCCTGCCTTTTACGTTTGCATTTCCCTTTCATTCACCGGAGCAAAAATAATATTATCATATAAGCCAGAGTATACGTCGCCGCATGACAAATGTCGCTTTAAGTGTCTCCCGCACTGTATCAGTGGATTGAGATACGCACTGTAAGGGGAAACTTAGTGATAACAGGTAGCGGAAAATGTAATCGTATTGATGTGTCTGTTCATGCGAAAACGGATAAATGGATTACAATAATATAGCTTGAACATACAAATAACACATAGAGTAGTTATAAGTTATAACCGTATTGTTTCAATTGGCCAAATTATAAATTGTCCAGTAAGTATGAAAAAATACTCTACTACATTACAATTACATGAAGATAATGTATGGTGTCAACATTTATAAGGATACAAACGAAGAGGAAGTTAATGGCGGCTATTAGTTAATAGTAATTATAACTTCGCAACCTTATTTTTTATAGGTTATAAGGAGGCGTCTCTTGTTAGGCTCAGCTGATAGTAAATGAAAATGAGGCCGGCGATGAATCGCAGGAACCTACGACATATGTTATCTTTTAGCTGAAAGACTCTTAAACTATTGGTGGACGAGAAGACAAACGGTGGGAATTAATTCTACTCTATAACCAGTCGCATTATAAACGAAGAAGCAAATTAGTTTGGGCGAATCTGAACAATATCGACTACATACATGAGGGATGAGCACATGTAATTGTCTTTGACAGGCCAAGGAGGGTGGAATAGGTTGAATAATTTCTACCTATACTCTTCAAATAAATTCACCTATAAAACACCATAAGCTAGCAGACTTTACTGGTATTGAAAAAGAAAATATAACACGAGAAAGTACTATGTATATATTATATACTTTTTGACGTGATAACGTCTTATAAATCGATGAACGCCGGCTGCAAGCATGAAAAAGCATGACTCATTGTCACGTTCCGCCTGAGTCGAGCGTCAAACGTCCACTCTATCGGTGTAATTCACTGATAATAATTCAATTCAATTCATAAAAGTATGCAAATTTTTATCAATGTTTTCTTATTACATTATCACGTAAAATTATTGTCCGTAAACCGACCTTACAGACAACCAATTTTTTTAATATTCAACTCGATTCTGTTTATATTTTTTAATTACTATTTTATTTAATTATAAAGGCATTATGTTCAAATAAAAAGATAATGAATTAAATACATATTTTTATTTACTTTCTTTAACAATAACTTTAAACGATAGATTGGTTTAGTATGATGATTAAGAACAGTATCTTTAGAAGTGTTAATAAATTTTCTGTTTATTTTTGTAACCAAAAGTAATAATAAGGTATACGCACGAATAATAATATATATTAAACTGACAATAAACGTATTCAGAATATAATTGACCATACATCTTCATCAGCACTATCTCGATGGATACCTCATTAAGGACGAAGTAGGTAGAATTAATAGAAGAGCATTTATTATAAACAACAAGTACCAAGAAGAAATAAATCATTGCTCGGATCGCTGTCCGCTTATCACTAAGCCCCATCTGCACATTGATATATGCGCGTGTGCGACCGCCCGTCCAACCCCCTCTTTTTTGTCAGGACAACGTAGGTGGGAACCTTTTTATTATGTTACCGCATGTAATAGCCCTTGGGCAGAGATAACAACAGGGCTAACAGACGGCTTGATAAGACATATTGTTTTATTTCTAGTATCTTATAATAAAAGGACAAAACATTCTTCTTAGTTTTTTTACTTAAATCATTATTATTTATCAGGAAAAACTTTCTCAACACTTTTGAATAAATTCTCAAAATGATTCGGGCAATTTCATCAAATTCCCCTACAGTTATAAACTCGAATTTGAATTATAAAATTGAATAAAGTAGGAAACAATAATTAATATAATACTTTAGCTTACTAAATAACTAACTTAGTAATTAGTAGAACATACTATTTAAAATCCAAATATATTAAAAAAATATCGTACCACGCTAAAACATACGTTTCAAATAAATTGTATATATTTCACATTTACAGTATTTCCAAAATTAAAGGCCCTGTCGGTTTTTTATACGTCTGACTGTCTGTTGCAATTACCACAATGGTCGAGCGGGGCACACAAGGAACAGTTCACGTTTTGTCTGACCCCAAAATTTGTTTATTTTCTTTTGAATTTTCTTTAACCTTCAACATACAACGTACTTGTTGAAGGGCAATTTTTACTGCGTTAATTTAAAGAATGTATTTGGCGAAATCGAAAGGTATTTCTTTATTATAATTCTAGAAAATTCGAAACATTAATATCTAAATAATAATTAACCCCTGGACTATTCAAAACCTTAAAGGTTTAAGTTCCATACAAACGAATGTAGACCTCATGAGGCACAGGTCAACAGACTGTTGGCAGCATAAGCTTAAAAAAAACCTGATTTATTACAAAACTTTGAAAAATAGAAAATTATATATTTTAAAATTATAATTTTTGGGTAAAACGTATTTTTAATTATTTTTTAATTTGTACGAACTCTTGTTTTACTAAACCATAAAATATATAATTTATAATGCCGTGAAATTGAAAAAAAAATTAATAACAATCTGGATCTCAAAAAATCAGCAGAGGGGTTAATATTTATTTTGACAGCCAAATAAGTTATAAGATAAAAACATAAATATAATGCTTATTTTAAAAATCTCTTTAATGACTCTAAAGATGTTTTACCTACGTCATAAATATTACATTTTTATGGTTAAATATCTAAAATGAATCTACCTGTTTGTTCTTTATTCGATCTTCTACCATTTATTCGTCAGTCATGAAATATAGCGATATGTGTTCATGTACGAAAATATTTCTGAATACCATTGTTTTACAATAGTTATCGCTTGGGTCGTTTAATTTTGAAGTCTACTGGAAAAGCACTAGTTATGTGCTGGTGTATGTATGGTTAAGACATATTATCATTTCCAATAGACAACAAATAAGAGTAAAATTATATAGCTTAAATGATTTGAGATAGTTCTCTATCGGTCTCTATCGGTGCCAGTTTCGTAGATTAGCTCGAAGTAATTAATAAAGACGCTTCGATTACGCTTATATGAATCGATTTAAGATGTACACACAATATCTATAATAATTACGAATGATTAAGCACAAGGACAAATCAACTATCGAGACAAAAGATATATTGTACGATTGTTTTCTTTCATCATCGCATTATAATACACAAAAACATCTATAAATTATTACCTTGAATGTGAATCAACAGTACAATAAAACTATGTATCTTTTTATTTTTCTTAATTAGCATTATAATAAAAGTACTCACTTTATAATTGCTTTATTGTAATTTACAGAATGATTTAAAGTTATCTCTCAACAACTGTTTTATATCATTCCTTGTCATATGTGTAGGGTTGTCGATTTTTGGACAATTTCTTTATTTTTTATATTAATTTATAAAATAAATAAAAAACATTATTTCAATAAAATTAAATAAAATTGATAACCCTATGACAATTTTATTTTAATTTGTAGTTGATTCAATACAGTAACAAAAAACTCGATCTGTCCACAGTAATATTTCATTACTTACGAAAAAATATAGAAGAAAATGTCATCCGTCAATGAAAAGGTTAAAGTCTTCTTTAAAAATGAATTCATTGTTATTTTTAATTATGAAAATCAGTATAACAAGGTTATTGAAGCTCGAAGAAACAAGTTATAATAATTGGTGTCCAATTTAGAGTATATTAATTATAACCTTTATGAACAAATTAAATCTATATAAGTTTGATGCAATATAAATATACTAGCGATTGTTCGCGACCTCGTCTACATTTATGTCTTTATAAATGACTACCCCATATATTATTATTTTAAATATAATTGTCACGATTTATCCACCGCATATCGAAACGACTCGGGAATATATTTATCGGATTATTGTTTTGCTAATTGCAAGAATGTCTTCATAGATTATAGCTTATGTCTTATTGTAATCCATAATGTATATTACTGTAAAGCTTCATTACAATCAGTTTAATAGTTTTTGCGTGAACAGGTAACAAACACAACATTAATATTCTCGTTTTTATTTGACAACTTTAAGACCGGAATAACTGATTCTTTCACTTCTATAAAAAATATTACCAAAAAGTAAATATTTGAGCGATTCGTACGAAAAAACTAAGACACACACACACATACATAAAAATAGTACTTATATTTAATAAAAGAGATTGAAAGTTGTAAAAAATACGAAAAATACCCATACCATGAGAAATTAAACGTAATACTACCTTGATTTTATTTTTTTAATAGAAAAATATCTGAGTCAACCCTAATAAGCTTAATCGGCAGTATCACACTATAAGTTAGTAACAAAATAAACAGATAAGTTGTGGTATATTACCGTCACAATTGTTTCCGCATTTTATAGACACGTGACACGATTGGCTCGTCCTAGGTATTCAAATCATATTTCTTTGTTTCTCTGTTAATTATTGTGTTATTAGGATAATGCACGACTGTTTTATGTCTAGTTATCTTTTGATTCTAACGAGTCTGTGTTCAATTGCTAGCCAATTTTAAATAGCTTTCACTCGTGGCTTTACTCGCGTTAATGTCGATTTTACCTATCCCTCGGGAACAGTTTTTTTCTGTATCCAGAGATAACGTGACTGCAAAATGTCATGATGTTCAATTGAGTAGTTAAGACGTGAAAGTAGAAATATCAGTTAGGATAATTTTTTTTTTTTTGAACTGACCTACACTGTTGGCTTCGTAAGACCTCTACAGTTCCACCGGACTACTAGTTAGGATAGATATTTTTTTTTTTCGAACTGACCTACACTGCTAGCCAATAAGGCCTTTACAGTTCCACCGGACTACGATAGGATAGGATACGTAGGATAGATAGAATAGGTAGGATACGAGACACCCCGCTTATAGTTTAGTGTAAGGGCTTCTAATGTATAAGTGACATTCGAGAATAAGTAACACAAACGAAATAATCTTCGTTCATAGAAACTTTTATCTATGACTAACAAGACAAAGCGACACAACATGCAAATTATTATAACTACAAAGTATATAAAATTGCATAAATACATCGCATAAATTTGTAACAATATCCATCACAAGAGCTCCCCCGATTTGTTGCATTTTTCTTTCTTCAGTTTTTCATATATCAATTTAATTTATAATCATTATTACTACAACTAATAACGCAATGGGCATAACAAATTACTGAAGACATCATTAATCTTGCTGTTTACCATACCTTGTCCGTAATTTTTATAGACAATGACAATGGTCGAATAGTGTCGTAATGTGAGAAGAGGCAAGTGTAATATAACAACCGATAGGTGTGAAAGTAAGAACACTTCACGTTATTTATACGTATAGTCACAATAGGAACAACGAATATTAATTTAATTATCGTGCTTTATTTACAAATTACAATGCGATACAAAACAGCAAATTAATCAACAGCAGAATAACTAATAACAAATATTGCTATAAAATAATAGAACTGTGTAATTCTTAATTAATATATAACCGTTACTGTCATCTATACTCACAATACCGTCTATGATATATTATGTGTATCCACAATTACGAAGCAATACAACTCTCGAATGAATATTTATCCCACGTACTTTGCAGATACCTTGCAGTTAGATTTCCCAGATATTTTGCAACGAGAAATCTAAATGTACGTTGCGAATTCGGCGCATTGCATCTCATATATTATACGAGTATAGGTCCCTTAATGTTTGTGAAAATCTGCGTCAAATCATAGCAAAGTTTCCTAATCAATTATTCGGGAAAGAAAAACACCGAAATCACATTGTTTGCTAAGGATAGTTAGTGTAAATACGTAAACAGTGTGGGGAATAACCGTTTCCGACGTCCAATTAAACACATATCTTACTCAAACACGTTAACGCACTCAGGTGCTCGTGATAACTTTTCGCAGTAATTTTTTTAGGAATTGAGATAATTCTACGAAGCTTGACGGAATATCCCCTGTGCATCAGTTAGTTGAACACAAATTATATGACATCATCAGTTGGTATTAACAATTGGTAGACTGAATTATCACAAATGACTGCTTCACAAGCGATAATGGGACATCATTATGTACATTAAATGTAATAAAACATTCTAGGGTTTACATTAGGTTGAAAATCTATTGCCAAGCACCTACCGGTGTGGTCAGAAGGCGACACTAGAGTAATTCAAAACATTTTATTTCCTCAGTTATGTAATATTATTCTTAAATTGATTACTTCCCTATTAGGGAATATTATTTCTTCAATAAAATTTCCTTTCATACAAAATCTATACAACTTTATAACAGTACTACTGTTCATATTTACACTAGAGATACGATAAAGTACAAATGCTGTAAGAGAGAAAGATATAGTGACATTAAAGTAATTACACAGCTACACAGTGCATATCGTTCTAGCGGAGAGTTTCGCTCAGTAAGTTCTTAGCTACGCAGCTAGTAGTACAAAGGGAGATTCCGTTTGTATTATTCACGCACAGACAAAGGATTCCGCACGGCTTAATAACTCACCTAAACGGTTTAGCGCTCTGTCATGAAATGATATTTGAAAAGCAATATAATCCACCCAAATCACAATTTCTATTTTGTTTCGATATTATAATAAACTAGCTGCCCGCCCGAGCTTCGCACGGATGTACTGACTACTAATATGGAGACTTTTGTAACACAAATTTTACACTCTTCTGTACGAATTTTCAAACATTTCCTTTCATACAAACATTGTCGTGACAATAATATAAACACCAAAAAAGAATTGGTCAGATAGGTGCAACCGTTCTGATGTGGTGCGTTTACACACATTTTATTTATATAGAAGATTCTAGCAACCACCTGCAACTGCGTCCGCTGTTAAATTACAATATAAGATACAGTATAGCTTATAGTTAAACGGCATAAAACAATTTTCATGACAAGATTCTTAGGTGTGCTAACTTTCATGATGATCCGTCTAACGGTGCTGGAATTAATCGGTCTCAAATATAATGGCATCCGTTTATATTTATATATGTATATATAGACTAACATATGTTCGCTGTTTGATTTCCGTGACATCACAATTTAAAAAATAAAAGAATAAACTTATTAATTATCGGTTTACAAAAAATCGTATAATACTGTTATTATATAATTTTGATCAATAAAAAAGAGTCTTTTTCGATTTAAGAACTGGGAAAACAAAGAAACATTTAAAAATATCCTTCAGGTACATTTTTATTGAAATCCGATCAAATTTACACAAACAATTTTATATTTTAGTCATTTTTATATGATAAATTATATTTACCAAAGCCGATATGACTGTCTTGGCGTAGACAACACAAGGCCGGAAGTAGCCCGTTACGCGCTAGGCAATCCATCATGGCGGCTTTATACACTGTACGCGATGTTTGACCTTAATACCGTCTGGAACGGAGACCCTCGGATTATGGCTTTAAATTAAGTTAAATCGTCCGAGTTGTTAAATTATGTATAATATATAGCTTGACTTTTGCAAGTTATTTGAATTTGGGAAAGTATGAGAAAGTTGTTAACATGGTCCAAATGGAGGTAATAGGGAGTTTTTGGCGGGATCTTAATCTCTCATGTAGTGGATTTTATCATAATCTTGTGCTATTTGACTCTATATTTTGTAATATTGGTGGTATTTTAGGTAAAATAGTTATAATATAAGGTTATTTAAGGTTATATAAGGTTATTTGGCACAAGTGAAATGAATAGAAAATATATGAATGGGGAGAATCAAGTCTGCGATGCCACAAAAACTGCCTGGAAAGTTTTAAATAAGAGCCACCATTTTATTGCAACATTGAAATTATCACAAGACACTTGTAATATTATTTCCTACTTCACAATGACAGTAATAATCTAGAAGATTGTTTGTCAAAAAAAGTAGGTAAATAGGAAACGAATTATAAATGACGGTGCAAAAAGTTTTTTACCTGAAAGGTATATTTTTCAAGAGATGTAAAAGATAGTAATTATCCTTCGAATTTGATTACGTCATTGTATAAGTACATTTATCTTATGTTTGTAGTTTAAATATGTATTATGAAATTAGTTGACATAAGCCACAAAAAGCTATTTATTGCAGTGAAATTAAAATATAAATTTAGATTTTATACTTGCGACTTGTGCATACACTAACTTCTAATGAAATAATTTCGTAATTGCGAGAACAAACAGTTAAATTATCTAAAAACTTTTCAACCTCATTGAATATACAAAGCAATATTTAATATATCATTTAATTTATCAAATCAAAAGGCATTTGTAGCCACGATATTTATAAGTATCTTTATAGGGATGTAATAAATATTTGTGCCATAAAAAAAATGTGTTATCTACGTGTTCAAATAGGTAATAAATACCAATTTACATAACGATTGTTTGAACGGTAAAGATCATGGTCTACAGCGCCATCTAGTGACAATGAAATAGTATATAATACTTCTACATGTAGAACACTTATAAGGTAACCACTTTAAGTACGATTATTTATTTAGAAAGGCAACTATTAATACCTTAAAAGAAAACAACTACAAAATAAATACACACAATAAAAAATAGTCGTAAAAATCTCCTTTTAACAAGCCGACACATTAATCGATACAATTTGTTTACAAAGTAACCGAATCGATTACCATGAATCGGCGCATCCGTATCGATTTCAATCAAAGTCTAAAATTAAAAGAGTCCAGCGGATTCCTACATCTACAATGAGGTTAGTGGATTTAACGAGAACTAGTTCTATGCGAGTATAAAAATATTTTTAAGCCGCATTTATTATTGTTTACGCGACGGTATATTCGGTTTTAACGACTCGGCATCGAATGTTTGCACGTTACCTACTCGATATCTTATCGAGAAGTGTGAATGTGAGTATTCGTAATGCATAATTAGTTTTAATTTTTTTATTTATACATCGTACGACCTTTTGCCCGCGCTTCGTTGCCGTTGCAGTCAAACTGTATCGACTTGCGCGACACCTATTCAAATTGATTGTACTAATACTATCCCAGGTACGTGCAGAATAATTCACTAAAGTTTCGTCGCTACTGGATGAATAGAACAGAAATTTATAAGCATGTATTCTGTTTTATAAATCGATATTTTATTTTTAATATTCAAATAAATATAATCTACATTGAACGTATAATAATGAAACATGCTGTATTTAATACCGTAAACTACAGTTGTATAGTGCCATCTCTTTCTAACGTGCTTTAATTTGTATGTCTATCCATTTTCACCTCCATTATAATCTCGCGTCAGTTAGGCCAATTTCTTACCGATTTTTATGTTGATACACGTTTGTTTAAGAATAACTGTATAGAAATGAATCAATTTTATATTAGTAAAAGTTATATATAATACTTGATAGGGTGACAACAGACAGCATTTGAAATATTGTCCTGCAAACAGAAGCACGCTGTATATTTTTATATTAGAAGAATATTTAATTTATTGTTTATATTCATTAGAGTGAATAGAAATAACTTAAAAAATAAATAAGGCAAATCAAGATCCGAGTTCCGTCGTTCAGTTCAGACCGTAACAGATAGATAAATACCGTAAGTACTTAGAAATAAACCGGGTACGTTACACCAATCAATCGAACAGTAACATTTATGCAATTAACTGGAAAGCGTGAAAACTGGTGTTTATAAAATTATGCAATTTCAAAGAACTCTGTAATAAATACCGCGACGTCATTACAATAATTAGGTACGCAGATTTTTAAGGCTACTTTTTATCCCATTCGACCACGTTCCCGTGTAACGTGACATACAACTTCAAAGAGAATACAAGCTACTATAAAACGTGGTATAACAAAAACGCACCTGCATCTAAACTTAATTTTGTCTATAGTTATGGTTATGGTCTATGGTTGGATAATTTAATGTATGTTCGCAAAAACTTTGATAAGCTGGAATTCGTAAAACACAGGCATGATTTTAAAACTAGAAACTGTGACAAACTGGTCGTTCCATGTTTTAGACTCAGTGAAACCAGTAACAGTTTTTTAGGTAATAGTTTTAGGTTTTATAACAAAGTCCCAAAGCATATTACCGATTTGCCAGACTATAAGTTTAAGTGCCATGTTAAGCGGGTTTTGGTGTCAAAGGGCTATTATAGAGTGGATCAATATGTGAACGATGGTGATGCCTGGAATTGACTCCTCTCTGTGCATTCACTAAAATCGATTGTAATGTATAATAAATTTTAAATATATATGTTAAAAAGATAAACCCGATCGAGTTTTTTGTATTCCGTACCGATGGTAATTTTGACGTTCATAAGCGCCTTCTTAGGGCCTAAATTGAAAAATATTGTCAAATGAAATTGCCAAACGAAAAATATAAAACATAGTTTACTGTCATACGATGAGGTGTTTAAAGTTTTATTTAGGACACTTTGAGGGATGTAAATTTCAGTCAATACATATAATTTGGCACTATTTTTCCATTATATTTACCAAAAAGCATAGTATTTTTTTTAAGTATTTATTACACGTTTCCTTACAATTTGTAATTATTCCCACTTAAACGCACATGTCTGTTATGGCCTAGGATTGCCATGGCGCCATTCTAAATAACACTATTTTCTTCGGTACGAATACGTCAAAGTGTAAATGTCACAACAATGTTTTAAAAGGTGTGACGTCACGCGCTACGTTTAGTGTTGTCACAAGAATAAATTTTTATTTTTGTGATTTATTTATTACAATATATGTTTTGAGAGTATAAATTAAAATTATATAACAATGCAGTTTTTGTATAAGCTGTCAAAAAAAAAATCTATAATTTTCCTACACTACTATACTGTCAAGTATTTTGAGATGTATATAGGAGACCACAATATCATGTCAGAATATATTGCGACGACAATGTTAAATATTCTGTCGTATGAATAGCAATTAATCATAATAAAGAGTGATATTATAAAATAAATCAAAAACTGCACACGGTTCAACAAAACCATAAATTGTCATCAGACTGATTGACGTTCACCAATTAAGAAACATCTGTTAACGAGGTCTAAGCCGATACGTTCGAACAATAGCCGACAAAGCGGCACGGAGTCGTCCGGTCTAGAGTTGCCAACGTTACAACACAGTGTTACCGGATACAGAGAATTCGGTTGAGATATTGGATTAAAATAGTAGAAAAGAAAGATATTATTCTCAAATATTGAAAGTATGTATTTTCTTTGTATCTTTAGTATATCAAACATATGCAGAATAACAATAATAAATATCGTAACAATATATTTCTTAATATGTTTTTTGACGTGATAACGTCTTATAAATGATGAACGTCGGTGTAGCCACGAAAAAGCATAATCCATTGTCACGTTCCGCCTTAGTAAAAATATCGTCCGTAAACCGACTTTACAGACAACCAATTTTTTAATAACGAAAAAATAAGATTTCGATTGTGGGCGATTTTTTGATTGACTTGTCACATTTTCGAGTGTATTTATGTATGTCTGTTCCTTTGGCACACTTTGTAACCTACTAATACTATTTTGTTACCATTTGCAGTGTCGTTAGATTCATCGTAAATGTGTGAGCGACATATACTATTATTATTGTAAACGAAAAAGTTTGCTAAGCCCTTTCAAATAAAAACTACTAAGCGAAATTTGATGAGAACTTACAGTAATATAGCTTATACACCAAAGTAACACTACTACTACTACAAGATAACTATATATACTACTACCAGATATATTACATACTATACTATAATTTATAAAGGTACTTATTAAATTTCTCAAAATATAACGATAAGTATATTAAGTAAGAAAAAATCAGAATTTTTGCTGTCTTTGTTATACTTATAATTTGAGGCGTTTCTATTGAAGATTTATAGGAATTAAAATTCACAATAGAGGTAGAAACTCATTATTATTCATAATTGTAAACGATCAAAACCCGTCCCAGACCACCAGGACTATAAAAACGTGTCATCCCTTCTCTCGCATTTCAGTTGGCAACACGACACCCAGTAGTTCCGATGATGGACGGCCTGGCCTGGTTCTGGTTCTGGCAGACTTCCATAGACTTTCACCTTGATTGGTACCAATTACCATTTCAGATTCAACTGATATATTGCTTGAACTTCGGGACCGAGAATAAGGTCTCGCCTCGATACTTGGAAAATAAAAGTGTAAAGGGACAAAATTATTATTATTTTTTAAATTGAATTATCAACGTTTTCTAATTAATATTTTCGACTATAGCATACAGAGCTTATGGGATCGATTTCTAACAATGCCACATACATATAAAATTGGTAAATTCCGATACCGTTAACTATGATCGCTCAGAGGTTAGCTAGTTCGGACGGTAGTCCGGTGGAACTGTAATGGCCTTGCCAGGCTAACAGTGTAGGTCAGTTCGAAAAAAAAAGCTAGTTCGGATAATGCATCAATCGACGTAGGACCGAATACTTGCGAATTAGCCACAGTTTTCGATGAAAGATTACATCGTTATGAAACCGTACTATGGCAGTAGTGCTTTTTCTAAACCCCTTCGAGTAGCTACAACTCATAAGTTGATTATCTGTCAGTCAAGCATATGTGACCGTGATTCAGCAACTGCACTTGTAAGCCAGTTCCTCTATCTAGGTTTAGCATGTTAATCACTTTAGACCGCATCCTGATTTAACATCAGATGAAATTGTAGTGAAACCCTAAAATCTATAATATACAGATGAGCGAACGTAGTCGCGGGCTGTTACTAATAAAATATAACGAACGAGTCAAGTAAATAAATATGTAGGTAATTATATATTTGGATAAAAAAAAATACTTTGTAAATCCTATAACGTTATAGCGAACATAATTAAATGTTGTATTTTTACAGTCATGTCTTGGGAAGGTTCTCTTGAATGTAGACACTATTGCAACGTAAGGAGATAAGTCTATCGTTAGTGTCTATATTAAAAAGATATCTATTTCGAGATCAGTCGATAAAAGTCGAGCGTTTTTTTTTAATTTATTGATTCAACAAGAGAGCAATCCCGTCGCCATTGTTCGCAAGCTTAATTACGATTACCGAGGACGTCACCCCACGAGGTCTCTATTCACACGTAATTATGAAATAATATATATAAGAACACAATAGGAAGACGGGCGGTTTGCAGAGCGTATTAGCTTTTATTGTTTCGACATTAGATTGTATTGTTCAGTTCGATGGAGCGACCGCGCGCCGGCAAGTGCAACAGGGTTCAAGAGCGTTATTGTTCTAGTATTTCAGCTGCCGAGAACACATTCCTTTACTATATACAACAATGTCCATGACTCGTCCGGAGTGATTTTTATAATGTACTAGCTGCCAGCCCTGGCTTCGGGCCCGCCACGGGTGCACATTAAAATTCTTACTATAAGTGAACGTTAATCTGTCAATTCTATCAATATTTTAAAGATCTTCCCCACTGTGTTCAGTCATCACTCACTTACTTATTTTTTCTATATGGACATTTTCACTATTCCGTACGATTTTTCAAACAGTATCTTTCATACGAACCTTGTCCTGTCACTTACAACCATAACAAAAAAAGAATCAGTCAAATAGGTACAAATATATACTTATGTGCATGAAATGTTTAAGGTAACTAATGTATTTAATTTGATAAGGATTAATACTGTATCCGTCTAAATAGCCTTCCAATTACCTCATTATGTGTGACCATTTTTAAGTACATAAATGAGTATAGTAAGCTATTCTTAAAAGATATATATATGCTATCACAGACTTGTTTGTAGATCTATAAAAGAGGAATATCTTACTACGCATTGTTTTATTATATCTCAAAAAAATTAGGCAGCGTTTTCGATGAAAGCTCCGAGGCGGCTTGACTTTTTCCAACACTTCCAATAATTATCGATATATTTCAACCAATTTACACAAAACCTTGACAAATTATATACCTAAACCTTCCTTATGTATTACTCTATCTATTGATGAAGACCGCATGATAAGTCATTCAGTAGTTTTTGAGTTTATGGCAAAGATACAAACAGACAGACGCGACGGACGACTTTGTTTTATAATATGTAGTGACATATATATAGTTTAAGTATTGACGATTCACCCCGACTTCGCAACGATATATTGTACTTATTGATTATATACATTATATTGTAATTTATACTGTATGTATTGCGTATAGTATTATATTGTAGTCATATACAATATATTGTAGGTGTTCAAGTGGTTTCGCATTTTGGTATTGACAGATTCAAAGAAGCTTCGTAATTGCTCAAACATAAACACTTTTTGAAGCGTCTAGTTTTCAATTTATCATATTTTGTAAAACATTCATTGTAATAATGATATACTGTAGTGGACAATTTTTATCTATATGATAAACGTATTTAAAATATTGAATTGTGTATGAATTAATGTATACAGTTCCAAACAGCTTCGCAAAAAAGAAATTGATATTTTTTTATAATATACATTATATAAAAATGGTTACAGTCGAATAACTCACATCCTCCTAAGAAAAATATATACCAAGGCAGACACTTTTCTAACAAACTTTCTGATAAAGTTTAACCAACCGTAGCAATGTAAACACAAAAATATTTATACGATCTCATAACTAACTATGCATCGCCTTTTTTCTGTTTTATATACATATAATATGTATGCATTACATACATAAAATATTTTGGAAGTAATTCTCCAAATGTTAATGAAAACCATATCAAAATGCATTGCGTAATTTATAAGCACTAAAAGAACAAACAGACAACGCGGATAGCTACTTTGTTTTTATACTATGTAATAGTCTATAGACACGTAAAAATAAAATAGATATTGGAAATAGAGATTGGAATGTTTTTTTATAAATCCTCTGCAATCGTTACAGCACTGAAAGTTAATAATAATTGAAAATATATTTTAGTATATACAACCTCCGTGGTACAATAAAGGAGGTTAGAATTTTCTTAAAAACTTCTTATTTTTTCTTAATCCATGAAACAAACCTACATAATACGTCCATCCTCTATTCAATAATGGTGTAGTAAAAAGGTGCAATTTATCGACACTTCGTTGTCTGACGGGTGTCGTGTGTGGCGCGATAAATTCTCGTACCTGTGAACAAGAAAAAAAAAGAATTTAGTTAACGAGTTATCTGTGAGCGTTGATTGCTTGAGCTTGTACTTGAACCATCGAGCCTGGATTTAAAGAAACCTATTTTTATATGTAAACAAAAAAGTACATCCAAATCATTACCGATAAAACATTGGATAGTAAAGATAGTCGATAAACTGTGGTACTATAAAGACCACACACGGCGTTACGTAGGTAAGTGTCGATTGCACGTAAACAGGTGACATCGACTTTGGATACAACAGATTCAAAGGACTGCACCGTGTGGTCTGTAAAATCGTTCTATCTTCATACAGGAATGCCTTAGTTAGTTTTGCAAAATCTATTTTTAAATTAGCAAGACGTTTCTGAAAGTGTGTATCGGTTTTGCCAATTGATTCCATTTTTTTTTTGTTGACATTTTTTACAAATTATTGTTGTGCGACTACATGTTTTTTTAATTAATTTAAAAATAACATAATCGGAATGAAGGTGATAATAACAAGTTTATAGACATTTTCGTATTACTATAGATATTAGTATAGCTTTCACTATCTGTTGGAGATTAATACACATATTATTACTAGCAGGGCCGGAGAACGTTGTCCTGCCCTGATAGTAATAAATATATACTTATGTGCATCTACTACTTAGAGTAACTAATGTATTTAATTTGATAAGCATTAATACTGTATCAATCTAAATAGCCTTCCAATCACCTCATTTTATATGACCATTTTTTAGAAGATAGATGGATATAATAAGCTATCTTTAAAAGATAGGTATTTGCCATAATAGACTTTTTTGTAGATCTATAAAAAATTAATATCTCGATATGCATTGTTTTGTTATATCTCAAAAGAATTAGGCAGCGTTTTCGATGAAATATCTCAGGGGGCTTGACTTTTCCAACACTTCCAAGAATTATCATTATATTTCAACCAATTTACACAAAAACTTGACCGATTATATACCCAAACCTTGTTACTCTATCTATTGGTGAAGACCGCATTATAAGCCGTTCAGGAGTTTTTGAGTTTATCGCGAACAGATAAACATACAGACGCGGCGGAGAACTTTGTTTCATAATATGTAGTGATAATGGAGCATAAGTTTATACCATTATATGGTGCAAGCTTATAACACTCTGTGGTATAGGGATATATCTGTTATCTATGGTAAAGACTTTGTGTTTAATGATATGCATACATTAATAGTGTAGTAATAAATAATACACATTATACATTGGTAAATTCTCAAGTTCGTGGTCAAAGTAAAAAACTAAAATAATAAAATTCAAACAACATTTCCTTTTAATTTGTAGTTTTAGCTCCATAAAATTACCACAAAGACATTGTTTTGTCAATGAAAGCGTATCTGCTAGCCCTAAATTAGTATTTAGAGTAAGAAAAATCAACAAAGTGTAACCACGACAGCACGCATGCGTCTCGCGTCGTAAAGCGGACGGTGCGCGGGCGCCGCCCGCCATATGGCGGAAGTGGTCCGCATTCTTACCACACACATAAATAAAGTAAAATTGCAGTAAAGCATCTTTGTACTAATACATTGTAACTTCCGTTTTTTCAATCACTCTTACGCTCGTTATGGTTGTGACGTTTTTTATTTCGAACCCCTTATGCGAATGAACGCGTAGAGGTAAGGACACTCGGAATATCCATAAACGGCAATTCAAGAAAACAACATAATTACGGTTTCTTATTCTCCTGACATTAAGTCAATTTATTTATTTATTGTTATTGGCTATATGTTTTACCGTACTTCTTTATGTTAAGTAGATCTCTAACTTAATTGTTTTATTGAAATTATGTATTTAGATATAATTTTATTATTAACTACTGGCTACCATCATATACATCACTGTAGATATTAATTTAAAATCTAAAACCACTTGATAAGTTTCTATACTGTTTCCTAACATACCTGTGGCATTATTAGTGCTGTGGGCATGTCTCCGCGACGCGACGCGAGACCTATTAAATATAAAAATCAGATGACACTAACGAGAGAAACGCCACGATAGATATTTAAAAAAATATATATGCGTGGAATTTATGTCGACATTGGGAACGTTCACAAAAATGTTTATGCTCATTTTTATTGATTAAAATGAAAAATATATTATTTTATACATAAAACTAAGGTAAATAAAATGCAATGAGTTTAATTACTCGTGCAAGATATACTATCCTTTGAAATAATAACCGTAATAGAAACAATTAGGTGTAATAGAAACAGAATTTCTCAAAATCTATCAACACATTGTAGTTAAACGAAAGAAAGTGACACCTAAAAATCAAATCAAAAGAAAAATACTTAATCTATTTAGGCCCTGAGAAGGTGCATATGAACGTCAAAATTACCACCGGTTCGGGCAGACAACCCAATCATCGAAACCAACCGGCCAGAAACTCGATCGGGTTTATCTTTGCATACACACATATTTTTACAAACATAGATAATTATATTCACTTTTGGCAGATGTATCACGCAAGCATGCAAGTATACGATTCACCTTCCTAAACAAATACTTTCCTTATACAAATATCAAGATATTTAATCGACTATTATAATGAACAACTCTATGCAAAAAACTATTGAAGCAACGACGTTACACTAGTAGCCTCTTTGAATACCGTGTTCAATGGCGTTGGCTTTCGGTGAAGAAAAAAGTGATAACATTTTACCATGCTAATAAGGTTATTTATACACCCGTCTGATTAGATAACATTCTCAGGTTGAAAATCTATCACCAAGCAAGTAGGTATAGAAATACTCTGGTCAGAACATTTGATAGTCTGTCCCTTTAAACTCATATAGGGCGTTCTGCAAGATTTAAACCTTGCGTCAACCTTCTTAAGAACGATATTTATTTAAATGTAAATCTTTATACCGGGAATCCCAATTCAATTCGCGATACTAATGGTTGCACCCGTGGTCTCGCATTGTTCACAATGAGAGAAGAAATATAACTAGTAGTGATGTCTAGATGTGATATCTCAAACGCAGTAAGAATTTATACTCCTCGTTAAATTAGTCTTATATATCTTCCTATCTATATATATAAACTGAATGTTCTATCTGAACACCATGGCAATTGGTATGGGTATTATATGAACAAGAAGAATATTTACACAATATTCCTATTGCGATAACTTCAATTATTTGTTACTACAAAGAGTACAGAGAAAATAATAAGCGCGTGCGTACCCGTGAGCAAATCTAGTACAATTGCGCATACATTGTTTTTCGAAAGAATTGCATCTTGTAAACGGTTGCAAGCGAGCGAGAGCTTGTTTAAAATATAACACAACTTTATTACAAAACACGGCATTCAAATTGGAGCGTGAGAAACCACGACGAATCTTTTATACGTACTTTTAATAAAAGGTAATCCGATTTTTACACAAGAAAAAAAAAGAAACTAACAACCGTAAAATGATAACTTACTTCAAAATTCGTATCTGCGCCGGAGTCGCCAAGGTCGAGAGTTTCTCGATTGATTTTCGTTCTCGATCGAATCTCGTCTATATATTTTCACTGACAATTTTTTTACCTATAAATTTCATAACGCAGTTGCTATACGAGTTAAGTTCAAGGTTCGTTTACATCAGACGACAATGTCATAGTAAATTTGTCGCAAACGGTGTTCCGCGTTACGCCCGAATTCGTATTTTGAAGTCAATTATATTACGCCCATACTGAAATTAGATTCACAAAAATGGTCGTTGCTATAATCGTAATTATACACGGAAGACCATAGAGAAATAAAAAATATAGTTATTGCATTTTTAAATGTGTTTTTTTGTCCTATATATCTGGACGATGTGTTTACTTCGAGTGGTTTGGGTATAAAAATAGTAAAATGGGATTACGTGATGGAGATGAATTAAGAATTTTAACTGTCAATAGAACTAGTAACGAAGAATTAAATACACAAAGATTATGTTCTTTTAAGGCTTACAGCAATTGGTTTGTTAAGCGTATCGACTATTAGTTATACACAAACTGAAACCAGAACGTGACAAACCAAAAGAGTTTCATCCTGTTTCCACACGGTTTGTCACCATGAATATGGTGCCTGCGATCAAGTCGTGGAAAATTCTCCCAATTTGGTTACTAATATAGGTACACCGTCTGATTCCGAACGCGACCACCCTACCTAAGCATACGATTATGGTGAGTGTTACCTAGGACTCGCACTCGATAATTATTGCCAACTCTTTTTAACTTATCATGCAAGCAATGATAAGATTGTGTAATTAAAAGTTAGTCACGGTAGATGTGTCGATGGAAAAATTTACTTATATCCTATAGATTACATGTGGCAAGGACTCGAATATTATGTTTTATGGTGTAACTAAAATGGATGAGACTAGGAATATGTACATCAGGGAAAGTATAAAAATAGCACCAGTGACAGAGAAGATACGCAGTAATAGGTTAGCATGTTACGGGTAGATGAGAACAAGTGAAAGTCACAAGAAAAGTATTAAGTATGAAGTTAGATGGATATAGGAGTAGAAGAAGACCAAAGAAAGTATGGATGAATTATGTTAAGAATGATATGTCTATAAAAGGTGACATTTGAAGATGCAGATTTGAAGATAACATTTGATAAGAGTGGATGACAAAAGCAAATTCCGCCTAACCTAATTCAGTTGAATAAGGACAAGTATGAAACAATAATAGTAAAATTTGATTCTAAAAATTTACAGAATTCATTCGGTGTATTTTTATATTTCCACTGAGGCCATATACGGGACTTTACGACCATAAACACTGAAGCGTTACTAATAAAATCGGTAACGGAATGAGCCTCATCGTGTAACAAGGCCAACTCTTATCGCCATATTGAAATTTTTAGGCAATTTTTACAACGCGATGGATTAACCACGGCGATCCGTTTACATTTTCCCACGTAGCCTATTGTTTCTGAAATACGTACATAAATAGGAAATAATATATCGTTGTGCTTAAAGACGAGACAAATATAATAACTTAACAACAATTAAATACAGCCTAGCGCCACTTAATAGCGAATTGAAAACACTATAGCGATATGCGATTTATGATAAAAATAAGTGCAGCGTAGAACAAACGAGAGAAACAATTGTTTGCGCACGTAATCGGGTCAATTCACCGAATTAGTAGACTGGGCAGGTAATTCCAGTATTGGTACTAAAATAAACATAAGTTAAATTGTATTCGTTCTAGTAAAATTATTAAAAAATGAGCGACTTCTAAAGCATTTTTCTTAAGTCATGAAAAGTACATCTTCTTAAAAATAACTGGGTATTATAAAGTTGTTTCAGAAAAACATATAGGTTTAAATTTAGTAACGGTGTTTGTGTGGAAATAAAACGATAAAAGAATTCGTCTCACGTTATAGGTTTTAATGAAACAACACATTCGAATATATCACAAATATAAAAGGGAGCGGTTAACGAAGGCCGACGAGCGGTCACGATTAGAGAGCCTATAGCAGCTCGAGATCCGACCAAACCCTAGCGCGTGTACCAGCTTTCAAGGTCTTTTATAATTCGTGACCCGGACCGAAGTAATGTTCTGTCGCTTTTTAATTTCCTTACTGATATACCCTCCAGGGTTTCATAAACTCATATTCGTGCTGATTAAAGATACAATTTTTTAATAGGTAATGGTGGAGTCAACGGTCTCAGTTTCAGATATCAAGTTAATAAACATAAGATTAAAAATTGAGATTTTAAAGAATACGATATTTCTACACAGGATGTACCATACAAATATTTGTTTTCTCTTCGCCCTATTTTATATTTTACTTGACACACGTAAAATACTATGTTTGTACATAAATTAAGTGAATTTAAAATAATAGGACAATTTTCATTCCGTGAAATTGACTTCGTATAGTAAGAGACTTGATCAAATTGAATACTTAGCACTATAGTATAAAGCAATTTACTAATTTAATTCGAAATATACATATATTACTTTCATGGGAATAGAACATACAAGTTGACAATCGCTTATAGTACGTCGATTGCAAACCGAAAAAAATAAATGAAAATTTGCTAGTATATACAGAATGATGCTTCGATTGACAACTCTTATATACTTTGTTGACATTATCAGAAGCTCCACTGATGCGTGACGGATGTTAAAAAAAACCAGTACTCGGCGCGTCAAATCGTTCCGTGACGGTTGGGAGCCCACCCGAGGTGTTTGTTTCGATTAAATATCTATTACATCATCGATCAGGTGGCCACAATCGACTATTCTTACATAATTCTTTGATGAACCAATATTTGTTCGAGTAATCGTAGTTGTAAAAAAAAACCTTTTTACTAAAAAGGAGTTCTAAAGATGCATGTTGACATTTTTAAAAGCTTTATTTGTGCAACAATGTGTCTGCAAAACGATTTGCATCGCTTAGCTGTAAAGATGCATAGATAAAATGCAAATTCATTATACGAGAGTAACAAACAAAGGAAACTTTCGAAATGCATCAACTTTTGTTGAAACCACTAGATGTCGGTGTATTCGAATGACATGTTTCTTTTAATATATCATTCCTCTCACAGGTTTAACGAGCAAGCAACAAATACGTAGTCAAAGCGGTTGCAACTCATTAGCGAGTGCCGGAATTGAGGGGATGTTGTTTACATAATTATTACATTATATAGATATTTATATATTTAAGACAACTGTAGCGTAAACCACAAAAAACAGGGTTTTTTTTAATAAAATCACTTGATAAACCAATGTGTTTTGATTTTGACACTTTCGATGTTGAGCCCATAAACTAGTGCGCTTCACTGAAAAAAAGTTTATTCTGCGCCAACCGATCACTTCTTTTTACATTAATTTAATTTAGAGACTCTATAAAGAACATGCCAGTATCAACGTACCCTAAACTTTTTTTTGTCAATTATTTTATTTACCAATAACAGAGTCTTCAAAGCCTGTCGCAACGGGTCTAAAGACGTAATCGCAATTAATTCGCCGTTATCTTTAAAATCAAAGTTCAAATGTAGAGACGGATATAAGGTTTTATTAAAGTATTATAATATAATCACTTCAGCCATGATCATGTTACAGTTTGTGCATATTTCAACGGTAGATAACATTATAAGCAAAGTCTAGAGACAAGTGGTTTTAATTAAATTTATCTCGAAGTCTCGTGCCGATCGATAGATCGATGTTATCTGATGTCAATGAGAATAAAACAATGGCGACTATTAGATCCACTGTATCGGATAGGCTGCGGTAGGTAAAGTTTTGCATTATGCAGATTAAAAAAGCATACAATATGATACAATTTATGAGAATTCTGTGTAACATAGTAAAAATTTTTTTTTCGAGCTGACTACACTGTGACCAGGCAAGGCCTCTACATTTCGCTCTACAGTTACAGTTACGCGCCTCGGCTTGGACTGTCACCGAAAACATAGTGACATGGTTCTGTGTAATCCGTATATAACTAGGTAATAGGTGATAGATTACTTAAAATGTAGAAATTAGTAAATGGTTTTACCTGTTTACTTTTTTTTGTAATAATCGCTAAAGCAATCGCTAAATAAACAGTTTTTCCATTACCCATCATCTCTTTAATTTCATAATTTATTACCCACACATATGTTACATTTTCAAAAATCATACTATTCCGAATTTATAATCGAGAAGCTAATAAATATATCTATGAATTTTCATTTACGCCATTTTAATTTTTTTACGTTTAACCTTATGTTATATTGCGGTTTGATTTTTGAAAAAAGAGTATATATATTATATCAACAATCTCTAAACGTTTGACCACAAAAAGTTTTGTAACTAATTTGAAAAATGAAAGGACTAGTCACATTTCCCACTGTATTTGGTATGTACATATGTATGATGACTCAGATAGTGTGTTCGTATACCGCATCGATCCATCTATCCGTATGCGTCGCGGAGGTTTCTGTGATGGAAAACATCGTGATACAAACGTAGCATAGTGGCAGTATTTTTTCTAGGCCCGCGTGGCTAGTTAAAAGCCGCAAGTAGACAATTTATCGCCGAGCACCTATAGGTGTGTTCCGGTAGCTATGCTTAAGAGCCAGTCCGTCTCTACGTGTTTCGTATTTACCATTTTAAGCCACAACATCATTTAACTAAAGCTGAGATTGTGGTCAAACGCTAAAATCTACAAAGTATAAAAAAAAACAAGCAAAACCGTTTTATTTTATTAATTAAAGGCTATGGATAAAGATATGGTACATGATGAGATGTATAACAATTCCACAACAAAAATAATGGAGTTGTGCGTAAAACTAGGCTTGTTAAACGAGAGCAAACGGATTTGACCTACGAGAGTGGATGAACACGCGTGGCGTCGCTCTGGAACGTGCGGACGTGGTTGTCCCTTAAGGCGAACGTTTTAGTACATAGTTTCTACTAGATGTACGCTCTATGATATTCAGTTTTTTTTGTTAATGTTTGTTATCTCAAAGCAGCAATCATTTATAACCCGATTTGGAAAGTTCTTCTTTTAGTGTAAAGATTATGTTTAAAATTAGAGTAATTCCATTAGCATTGGGCTTTAGATTTCAAAGATACACTAAGTAGTTCCTCGGAATCGAATAGTAATCTTTTTTTTTACATGTGGAAATTTCTTATGACTTCCCACCCCGTCGGGCAGGTAAGGGTGGGTTATGTCCAAGTCACACAGACTAAAACACCTCATACACCCTTTTGGCCAGGTAGGGGGCGTTGCCTCTGCATTCAATGAAATGTATAGTGGGTGAGATATTGGTAAAATGTATTGGTTCGATTTTTTTTTTACTATTTTATTTCATTGTGTCACAGCTAAATAACACCAATGTTATTTTTATCATTCACTGTCAGTCTTTTCTAACATGTCGTCCTGCAAGTCTACCGAAACACGACAAACTGTGAGACACTGTGACGGGTTTAGACCAACGGTGAATGATTGGATATATATATCGGTCGACCCTGGAACGCGACACGCCGAAGTTTGCAAGGATTGCGGGTATTATAGTTATATATTATAGTATGTGATGATCCCGATCTCGTCAGAAACAACTACCACGTGTTATCGGCTATTAATTGAAGAATTAATAAAATATTCATGTAAACATAAATTGGAATTTACCGCACGATGGAAATATATATATTGTATTTTAATCATTTTTTGTTAGAAATATTTTCCTGTGTAAAACAGAAAATAATGTAAGAAGTAAATGAAGTAGCTTCATATATTTATTACAGTATACATAGCGTATTACTTATAAGCATGTCATTGTATCATACATAAACCACAGGTTTCGCTATGTCGTTTTACTTTAACTTCAGTTGAAACGACATATTTGTGAAAAAAAAAATATATTTCGCACACAAATAAAACTTTTTATTTGATACGTTTCAACCGTTTAACTGCTCGATTAATAATTACGAAATTTTGCATGCACGTGTGGTCAGGGTAACAGAAAAGGTCATAGGTTATCTTTCATCGAGAAAAGAATTAGTCTCTAGGTATTGATCAGGCCTACATAAACGCGAGAGTTTCAAATACAGACTAAAAATGTTACGATCACAGTTTCAATGTTATATAACAACTTCAAAGCCCGTAACTGTTACAGGATCTTCTAAAATAATATAATACGGTAATTATGAGATTTTGATAAATAAATATAAATCATATCTAAAGATCTGTAGTCCCCACTAGACTTTTGGACCGATCTGAATATACACGAGCAGAACACAAATTAAGGTATAAATACTTATTATATTATATGTATAACATCGAGACAGTTTAAGGATAACTAAATGCCAATTTTCGAATGCCAATTCTGGTTTGCGCATAATATAGTCAAGGGTTTAATACAAAACAATGTTAAAATATTATTATAGGAATTTGAAATTGACATTTATTTACTCTTAATTTGTCTCGCTATATATATAAAGAGCTATATAGCTCATTATGTACTCCGTTACCCTTCTCATTCATCGCAACGCAACTGTAAATAATCACACATCGTTCTGCACTTTATAAAGATCGAATGGAATGGGACCGTCGCGTCGTCGCGTCCCTTGCTAATGGACGCTAATACGTTTCAACGTATTCATTCGTTGTAATTAGTGTTTATGTGAATTTTTAACTGTTTATTGATCGATATGTATAACTAGAGGCGAAATAACAATAAATAATGCAAACTAAACTAACTTAAGCAATGGTATAACAAGTTATTAAAGACATCATTATTCTGCTGCTCACTAATCGCTGTTCGTTATCCCGGTCGGTATCATAGTAACGCACGAACAAGCAGGCGTTATGCAACAACCTATACGTAAGACAGAGAGAGTTTTTCATATTGCTAACACTTAAAATAGCAACACGGATAATTAACATATACATATATCTCCCTTAATATTGTTTCATTGTTACAAATAACATTATAATATAAAACAGCAAATACCCAACAGCAGTATAACTGACAATAGTTTATTATAATAATTGTAAAAAAACAGCGACTACACGCTTTCAAGGAGGTTGCGGATTCGACTACCGATAATATACGATAAAAGTACACCAATATACAATGAACAGATCGTTATATTATGAGTTCTCTGTATGATCTCATTATCTAGTGTTAAATATCTGAATAGTTGGTGGTGAAAACCGTGTCGAACATCGTTAATAAACGTGAACGTGTGTCGGGCGTGCGTACTGGATCTGTAATTACTACAAGGCTGTGAATAACACGATTTCCTTATTTGTTATTTGGTTTATTATTATTATTCATTATAACGTTATTTAAATGACACATTTTATTATTAAATTTACATAACATTGTCCTTATTATAGTTTAATGAGGCACGTAAACCACATCTAGTACGTTTTATCTCTGTTTCACTTACAGAATTGTACTTGCAAGGTAAATTAATATATTTGTGTCAGCTGTGCCCGTGGGTCCATTTGTGATTGTTGTTATTTATTGATTGAAAGCATTTGATGTGATGTAAAGGCATTTATTTAGTGGTTGGTTACCGTAAAACATATACATTAAAAATCTCTATGGAAAACATTAAGATATACAAATAATGGCATCAACTTTTATAGCGACTGCGTTGAATTTTAACAACCTTAGATATATATATTAATACCGAAGATGCATAGAAATATATAACTTGAAAGATAAAACCTTCGCCTAAAAAGTTCCTCGTCTAAAATATCTAAACTAAATATATTAGCCAGCGGTATACGCTGCTAAACAATACACTCGTATCTTGCGTGATAGTCCTTCGATAGTCGCTTCGTTTTCGTCTTATAATTTATCTCTGACAAAGTTCACTACCTTTTGCTTCTATTGGATTTTATTGAAACACGAAAAAAACAAACTACTGTATAATACCTGCAACTTACAATTATCTCAAAAATATAATAATCTCAAAATTACTTCACGAATGTCGTTTTTTTTAATCTCAACCCGGAACGTTTTGCCGTTTCGCATTGTTGGCTTTCATTAAGACAACGAATGCTCACGTCTCGGTCACGACTCGCGCCCGACGAGGAAGCTGCTTCGATGTCATTAGCGGCTATTAAGGAGCACTGGTAATTGCCCGATGAGTAGATAAATCCTGGACAGCATTTAGAACTTTTTCGGGGACGAAATAACGATAACAATCATGGATTACTTCGACTTTTTAACAGTCGCTTAAAAGTTGACATAAATGAATTTAGCGTTAATAGTCGAATAGGCAACGACTCATTAATTAAGTTAAATTCACACTATCGCCGAGCCGCATATCGATCGAATAGACATACGGACGGTTCTGATGCAAAATTAACTTGTTTAGATTATCACGTCGTGTCCTGGGAGAGTCAAATATGTACTTTCTGATTGTAAGCAACGAATGGATGCTACCTGTAGTACCACACTGTGTCTCGAGTAACAGAATCGTCAACAAAGGGGAGACCAGGTTAAATCTTTGATATTAAATTTTAATACCTATGATTTTATTAATCACCTTTTTTTTATTCATCAAATTGAGTAGCGAGCACGACTAGTAATAATAATAAACGAAGAGTCGGAAACAAAAACTTATTATGTAATAGTGTACTCAGTGTTACAAGCTTTTGTCACAATCAAAAACGCCCCTCCCCCCCTCTCTAAATGTACAAGAGGAACTGCGTTGCAACAAAAATATTTCACACAACAATTATGTATATTTCTATACTAAAATTGATTCCTAGTCGGTAACAAACAATTTACTTTATGAAAGGTCGGACCTCCCGTTCCCTCGATCCGCGCCTGAACGATATCAAGTGCAAGGCCGCCAAGCGGTAGTGAACCGTACGAGTGTATTCGTCATTTCTCTCTATTATTAGACACAAACGTTAATAGATAATCACTCACCGGAAAAAGATTTCTTGAAATAATTCACTATAATTAAAATACTTGTTTCAACAAATTGGCTGTAAACATTTTATTATATATTTCCTGTATAGATGATACTGAACTCTTTAATAGATTGGATACCACTTTATTCCGTTTCAATGAATAATATGGATATATGGATAATATGGAATAATTTCTATGAATAATACCATTTCAAAGTATATTCATTCATAAATGTAAATTTGAGTTTGTTTGTGACACTTTCACGCTTTAACGACTCTACTGATTACTTATGAAACTTTGCATAGACATCCTCAGGAGTACAGAAAAGGGCATAAAGTACTTTTCACCCACAAAAAGTACTGCTCCTAAGGGATAAAGCAAATCTATATTACCGCGGGAGAAGCCGCGAGCAGTACCTAGTTAAAAAAAAGACATTATCGTAAATATGAGCACACAATTTGAAACACGGCTACTTAATTCCAAACTAAGCATACAGTGAAATTTAACATCAAAACACTGAAGTAACAATTAAATCACACAAAAGTAACTCATGTGTACACAAAACGAACCCGCTATATCTAGGTTCAATAGTAAAACTTGCTATGAAATGAAGAAAATGGATTTGCAAGCTCTGTTTACTACATCAGTTCCTTTAGTTCCGATACTAAATAACAAATCTTCGTGTTAATAGTTAAGATTCAATTTCTGTATCAACATGCATCGCTCTTGTCAACAACTTTATGCAATTTTAACCATAATTGCTGATCGTTTGAAGTCTCGATTCCGGCTCGCTTGTACCAGTGACCTCAAGCTGCGTTCTCAGCGACTGGGATACGAGACTTTTTTCTCGCTAACTACTTACGAACCGACGCGACGCGACGGAACTCTATACGTGGTACCTTATTAATTTCTTTTTTCATACCATTGATAATAGTCATGTGATAGCCCTATTATACAAGGTGTGCAGCGTTGTTATAACGGATTGCGGTGTCTTTGATCCCGCTTTGTTCAACAGAAATAGCGGTGAAACTAATTTCTTACACATTACAGACGGTTTTCAGAATTAGGTAGAATATAATATGTAGGTCGGTAGAATATCTTTTAAATATTTTGAGCAATTTTTTTTATATATTGTTTCAATTTCTTACATGAAAAACAAGCAATCCCAAATTTCCAGCCTTCCAAAAATTCTCAATGTTTCTTAATTCAACGCACAGCAGGTCAACATCTACAGTCTGATACGCTAATAAACAAAAACCAATTGCCGAAAGTAAATACGAGCATTACATGGAGGTTAATTATTTTTTTGTAGTGTTCGTAATTGTCAGGATATAAGGGTTACATAATTGTATGAAAATAAAATGTTCAAAAAATTATACGAAAATGGGCAATATTTGAAATAAAAAATATTGATATAAGAAGTGAGACATGAGACAGTCGAGTGATCTTCAACGATATTGACAGAATTTACAAATTAAATGACGTAGTGTAAAGGGAAGACTTGATGTGCTCATTTTCATTGTTATTACACCAGTACGAAACCAGGGCTGGCAACTAATTTTATTATAAAATTGAACCTAATAACCAAAGTCAACCATGTTGGCGATACATAATAGATAAACACTGGCTCAGCGACGTAACGGCAGTGAAGCTAAGTACGAGTACCTTATTACATAGTAAGTTTTATTCATATTTCACATTATATTAATATCAGCGAAATTCGAAACAACAATTCCGTGTTTACAGTCAACGACCTTGACACAATACTCGATGCATGTGGATGTCGTGTCAATGGAAAATCGATAATAAAAATTCCGCCTTAAGGCTCGCATCTACAGTCATTAGCGAAGTAGGAAGCTACACGGCGAATTATCGCACCGCGAGCGCGGAATCACATCGGTTAATTGGTCGATATCCCTCGTCCAATCTGGGTCGTAAATAAGCTCAATTACATTTGCCCATTTAAATGTCAACAAAGATAAGACGAACCCCGCGTTTCATTAAACTGTTTAAGGTGTAACACCATCGCTTTTAGTCAGCTACATCGCATCGCCAACAAGATATGAATTTTTTATTACTGGAACGAATTTCCTAGTCGCGGCTTGCGGTAGGAGTTGGCTGATAAAAATTATCACGTAAGGGACACATGTTATGTCAGCGTAATGCGGTTTCTATCTCTATCTCTTTCTATTTTATACTAGTGCTTCTGTGCGTACAAGTATCGAAATTCGAGCAGACGAGCATCATGCGTTGTTGCCAGTTGTATAACCTCAATATCGAATTCGTGGAAATTTCATTAAACTTTTTGTTATTTATTTAGCCCTTTTTAAGTAATTTACAATTCACTGTTTCCTATCCAATTTTAATCAATGATTTTTTTTTCGAAAGAAACGAATCAATTTTATTTGGTTTCCTACTTTAAATTATTTGCATTGAAAAAAATATAGTAAATACAAATATACAGATTACACAGAGATATAAAGTCATATGGAGGAGACATTACGCTTTTTACTTACGTGAGGAAAACATACAAATAATCTAAATTGGAATTGAAGGATAAAGCGTAAGGAACTTGCTCTTGACGGCCATACCCTGACGGCAGAGGTTTTAACTTCGAGTAATGATACTTCTACTGAATTTAATATAAACAAAATTATATTAAACACATAAGTAAAGTTACAAAGTTAAATTCTATAGAATTTTAGTCGAGTTGAGCATAATTTTCGTGCCTGAGAAGGCTGAGTTTATCGAAATTAAAAAAGAAAATACTTAAATAGTGTTAGCAAATTAAATTAATTTTGATGAAAGAAGCAATGGCAATAACAGGTACCGAGATATCTCAGTTTGGAACTATATTTTCCAATATTCTGTCTTAGAACAAGAACAATTGACAGAACTTATCGAGAAGTACACAAATATCTGACAGGCTTACGAGTATATCAGGAGATAATAACAATAAACATATTTTCTTTTGGTTGATGGACACCAGACTTTATAATTAACAACAAGAAATCTTTATTTAATTAAACGCTTCAGCGTTTTAATATAGATGAATGTAGTCGATAAATTGAAATGCGACCTTTTTCGGACGGACTTGTTTACTTGCCCTTAATAACATTACGTTATTACATATGTATATGCGGTTCGCTACTTTGTGAGTTCCTTAAAGTTATAACCAGTGGGAAAACCGTACTGAATAACCTATTCTACAACGCTACCGTGTGCATAAGGAAAGTTGTAGAGAACCAATATCTCGAGATGCTACATTTTAAAAGATTTTCCTTGGAGGATATTTATGTCCGTTTTGCGATAGGTTGTCATTAGGTGATGTTCGAACACATCGATTTCTTTACTTTTTAAATGATTCCAAAAAAATAAATTGATGTAGATATTTGAACAAAGGGAGTTTTGGGTTATATAATTTGCTATAACGAAATTATTTATTATAACAAGTAATTTACTACTATTAACAAACGCATGTAAATCAGCAGAATCAGCTAGTATTTTACAACGATCAGACAACACCGATAACTTGAATTTGTTTCAAAATTTCTTAATTCTTTACCGTATCAAGGTAATCTCACATTCTATTGAACGAATGCATTTTCACTCACAAAAACTAAGTAATTTGAACACAACGGAATGTCGTAAAAATATATTTGAGAAGTATTTTGTGTACACGCATGTATATGTGTGGTATAGAGCTCAATAAACAGCATAACCTGAAATGTGAAACGTGACGGAGTAGCTACATTAATAACATTAACATCCTATGAATATTATGAACGAGAAAGTTTTTGAAATTTTACAGCACCATAGATACTACGTCAGAATAACACATAGGCTATATATATAATTTATAAGAGTATAGTTTACATAGGCTAGGATATAACGATAAGTGTCAAGTGACTTTAAATTCAACGACGAGTTCCACCATCAACCAATGACACGTTTAATTGTTTTTGAAGTGAAACTTCTTACGTGGGGTACTTTGAAATTCTGATCGGCAATCATTTTTGTGTGACGAATAGTGGTAGAGATAAGCACTGTGTCGGTTAGAGTGTTGAAAACAACGGTTCTCATCTAATCACCGAAGTTAAGCAAACAACGGGACGCGGTCACTAATAGGATGGGTGACCGACTGGAAGAGCGTGTGACGTTAGTTTTTCAATTAAAATGTTTTGTAATACAAAAGTTTCACTTCTATCGTGTGTCCTTATGACACACTCTTTCTTCGGTTTGTTCTTTTAATTACTAATATTTCGCTCTTTCTGTTACTAGTTCCAGATTAAAAATTTCAGGTGCACATCGCGTAAATACAATCAAACGTTTGTTTGTTGCAGTAAGACATGGCACCGGTCAATCAATTCTAGTGGAAGAGCAAAATACGACAACTTCAGATGATGGCTTGTTGCAAAGTAACGCTTTCATTACTCGAATTCAATTACAAAGATACAAACACGACGAAGTCACGAACGGCTACTAGTGGATAATAAAAACCCGGTATGCAGCGTAACAGTCCCCAACGCAGAGACGCTCATCAAACCTATCCGGGTAGCTCACAGATCATCTGTTACAGTTGATACAGAGGAGAAACCAATGCAACTACGTTTACAATTTGCCTGACACCATGCGAACGGTTGCGACCTTCGGCGATATGAAGTTCTAAAAGTGGGGAACAAGGTAACCGTGCGATCGTGTCTCCTCGAGATACTTGCGCACCTGGTATTCGGAGCACAGTAGACACACGACTGCGGTTTCTGTTTTTACTTTACGACTTCTAACATGTAGCTTGCAGATGTCTTTTTAACTAGCATGAATTGATCATAGTTATTAGATATGATTAAATATTGAAATTTCTTAGATACTTCTAAAAGAGCATTTTACGCCATAGGACTTTGAATCACCGAACAATCTTTAGTATTTTATTGTTTTACTCCGAAGGCACCCTTGAAAATGTAGGTAATCTTGTAAGCGCATTAAAAAATTGTTAATCATTTTTTAGACTTAGTACGACAAACGTTTTTCAAGTAATGATGTTATATTCTATAAGAAGCTTCTTAAACACATTATCGGTTCAGAAGACAATGAATATAAGGATCAGATAAGGTGAGTTTTCTTGCTAAAAGCTTATATAATTGATTATTGCGCGAATTGTACATATGTCTGGAAGTAACTTTTTCCTTGAAGCGAGGATGGCTTAAGTTAGCGTGTTCGGATACTGTGTCGTTCGGCGTAGGCTCGAATCCTTGCAGATGAGACGGGGTTTTCGGTGAAGGATAACATAGCGATGAAATCATAATATGGTGGTGAAGGCTTTTTCTAAACGCCTAACTAGCTACCACCTATAGGTGTGTTCCGGCAGTTGGCCTTAAGAACCTGTCCTGTTTCGTTTAGCGTGTTTAGCATCTTGGACAATACCATCATGTTACATCAAAGCTATGTCTTTATTACACAGAATTTAATAAAATGTACTTCTGATAAAAAATATTATTTACAACTACAAAACAATGAAAAATGGTATTGATAAATCCAATTGGGTTTCTTGTAGGCTCTTTTTAATGACTGGGATAATTTCCGAATCGGTGGTGATAGTGTTTCGCCATTCATAAGTGGTTTTAAAAAGGCCTACAGGCTGCACTGAACAAACTACTTTTGAATTCTAGGAGAAGCCCTTAATAAAAGCACGGAGAAATGAAAACTGGCAGAATAGAAAATTACCCTACAATCTTCGGTATATGTTATTTATAGCTCCAATTTGCCTATTACAAAGTAACCATGAAAAAACAAGCATCGTCGCACTGATTCCCTGCTCACATATAGATGACATTTGGAAGCCTGATCGTGACTGCAAAATGACAAGTCGTGGCATTCACATAGTATTTTTCACCTTTGCGAAACCGTTCGTGATCGGCAAGAGAGCAACAATAGTTCCAGAGCGAACGATAACATCGATATAGGTCATGCAGTTTGCGCAACTCACTAACGAGACTTGAATGATTGAAAGTTCTTTCATTTACCAAATGTCACACGATTATGGGAAAACCTTTTTGAAACAGGTGTATTCCATCTAAAATGTTCATTAATATGTCTTTCATTTTACATTGTTAAAACGCGAGATCAAGTAATCTGTGTGTCGACAGCAACTTGCTTAGCAAAAGTCATTGGGGTGTGAACTGGTTACAACCTGTTCAAACGCTCAAACACGCATTAACGAATGATTTGGTGCGATGATTGCACATTTCATATGCACGTCAAATTCCAGACAACGCCGGATTAGATAGGGCCCACATTACCAGAGGTCGATTGTATACATAAAAATGGATATTGGTATCTATATTTTAATACCTACTTGATACTTTATTGATTGATTGATACTTTACACTTTCACTTGGAATTGATTGGCCGCTGCCCTCGTAGCATTGCAATAAAGACGTAGGTAATTGACCGTAAGAATTCTATCTCTTGCGCTAAGCCCTATTACAGAAAAATACTTTGTTAAGTTATATGTTTCCTCAGATTGAGGTCTTTACGCAGTACGGTGTTATAATAATATGCAACGTTAAAGAAAATAACGTTAAGATGATATGTCATTAGAATAATGCGTGTTAGTATAGATGCCAATACGATATTAAAAATCAATATTCATCGTACGTACCTTGTGCACTGAGTATGATCAAAGTGACGTGCTTTTCCTTTTACACCTACTGATTATCGCATAATGCATTATTATTCGCACATTGCGATAACATCGGACGGTCATTGCCATTAATAGTAACAATAACGGACAACAGATAACCAATAGCAGAATAATGATCTTCACTAATTTGTTGTCCATTGTGTAGGAACTATTAGTTGTTGCAATTATTAGTATACCTTGTTAAAAAGCGCACTTAAAGATTTACTTGATACTGGAAATTACTCTGATAGGTAAGGTTGAAGCCGCATAATAATACTTTACCAAGGTTGGTCTAATTTTAAATAAAATATATTCAGACATTTATCTCATCGTATAAATTTTATAACGGCCATTCTAGTCAACCATTTACAAGACATTTTCCTCATACTTCACACTCAAGATATGTCGTTAACAGCGGTATAGAACTAGTTTACGACAATTATTTGCCGTCTATCAAGTGTCAGTGTCGCTTCCCTTAACCGTTTCTCCGGAACTATAGAATTACGACAGAGGTATGCCATTTGACGGCAAACACGGTAATGATAGCGGACCGTTCGGGTTAAAAATAATTCGATGTCAATGGCGCCAGTAACCGGATTGGATGCGAATGTCGTACGACGCGACGGCCTGATGGATTGCCGGTGATCGAGTTTACCAGTTGACGGCTTAGTCGTTATCGAGGAGTATTCAGTTTTACCTGTCAATAAAAGCTATACAAGTGTCAAGTTGAACAGCAGAAGTAAATTCCGTAACTGTTCTTTATAATAAGGTTTTAAAACATTTTGATATGTAATATTATATTAAAAGCAACCGCTCGCCACTTCATCTGCGTTAAGCTTATATAAATAGAAATCATTTTTTAATACTTTATAGGTTAGCGTTTGACCACAATATCATCTGATGTTAAATGATGATGTGGTCTAAGATGATAGTTATGCTAAACCTAAGGGAGACTAGCTCTCATGTGCAGCTGCCGGAACACACCAACGGGTGTTTGCCGACAGATTTTCAACTTGAGGATGGTAGCTAGCCATGTGGACTTAGATAAAGCCCTACCACTTTGCTATGGTTTCATCACGATGTTTTCCTGTAGCCGAAAGCTCCGATTCAGTTGCTAGGATTCGAACCTACGTTCTTCAACGCTGTGTCCAAGCACACTACCAACTGAACCATCTTAACTTCATAAATGCGGATTGTATGTAACGTTCAGAACGGTTGCAGCCGTATTTAGCTAATACTTTATTTGACATCTTTGTAATAATCAGGACAAAGTTTGTAAGAAACAAAATATTTGAAAAATCGTACGGATAAGAGAAAAAAATTGGGATAAAATAGAAAAGAAAATCAATCATAGAGAAAACTGAGTGAGTGAGACAGACAAAAGACAGTAGGGTGGAGACCTTCAAAAGTATTGTCAGAATTGACATTAAGTTTTTCATTTGACGTCCATTTGTTTAGTTGCCATTTAATTTTACTGTATGGTCGTACTGTAAAAGATAGATTTAGTAACATTTTCTTTGTTATTACACTTGTACGAAACTTGAATGGAAGATAGTTATAATATAAAACTTAATAACAATAAAATATAGACTAGCGTCATCTAGTGGCGAGTTACAGTAGAACGGATAACATAAACTATCCCCATGAAAAATACCTCGTTGTAACAGTTTTCATGGTTATTGGTCGAATGGCTTTTTGTCCCTTTTAAGCTTTCAAATTTAACAATTCGGAGTGACAGTGATAGGTGCATATAAAAACTTTACTGTTCAAAGTTAATTAATTTCAAAGACTCTTGAACCTGGTTTTAAGAAAATAATGCGTAATATTGTATCAAATATAACAGAGATGCATTCCACACACATTTAAAAGGCTCAACTGCACCGTATTTGCGCTACAAACAACAACAATAAGTCACAGTCGCTACAGCCCGCGGGGTAAGAACTAACAGTTAATGGGAGTCCATAGATCACGTCATCGGTATAAATGGGCCTTACCATAAAACTACCTTATAATAGTACTGTGCCTTGCGGGATCGATATGAATCTGTTAAGATAATATTTTTTTTTACATAGCGTCTGATTTAAATCATATCTCGTGTTAAGTAACCATTTGTTAAAGACTTGAACAATGTATAACTAGAAAGGGGACAGTTGAATATATCCTTAGTTGTTGATAAACTATCAACTATAAAGTGGTAAGGTTACATGAGTGACATTAGTTACTGTGGGGGAACTAGAACATTACTTACGATACGCGTGGACGCAGTTATTTCTCTCAGAATGATCAAGTCCATTGTAATTTGAAGTAACATTTTTGCTCGCTATCATCAACACATACTATTTATCCACTACCTATATATAACAAATGATAAACGACAAAATACATTTATTATAGACTCCTTAGTTAATAAGAAACATTATAATTAGATATACAATATCGTAAAGAAGTAATTTTTGATTGATAACGGCGTTCATTTGCGGAAATATATCATGAGTACTTGATTGGATGTTACTTTACACTTCCGTCTGGTCTTTTCTTGTTGCACTGAGATGTGGCAGTGGTTAATCTATTTTAGGTGAAAGTGCAAAGTAACAACCAATCAAGTATTTATAACAATACTTTTCTTCTTATTTGTCCGCCTGAGTAAGGTCGACACAAAATGTTTTCCTTTTTTCATGTTGGGAACTGAAATTTCGCTTAGTATTTTATGACCTCCGCCTGTCTGAAAACCCTTAAGGTCTATTTGTTTGTGCCTTTGACAGCTGAATAACCGCTATTATCGCCATTAAAACCTTCCCTTCCTTATAAACCAGAATAACACATAAACTATAATTAATACCGATATTGTTTAAATTGGACGAAATAAAACGATAAGTCTCAAGTTAGTTTTAATAAATGCTACCATCTGAGAACAAGATGAAGACCTGATGAAGATATGTATGATGTTATCATTTATAAAAAAACGGAGACGAATTCGAGGGCGCCTATTAGTATTCTATATTTATTTACGTCTATAATAAGGAACTCATCTCAGTAGTTGTAACTATACTATTCAAAATTCGATCGAGGTCTTAGTTCTAGTCCTGGATATTGCAGGGGCTTTGTCACCGGCGCGACATCGGCCATTGTTGGCTCGTTGCACGGGGGCCCGTGACCGCTTCATTTGCGTTGAACCACTCCATGGAACGGTTATTATGACATCTCGACGGCATTGTGTTGCGTTCTTTAATAAAATCAGATTAGGTTTGCACCGTAAAATGTCGACGGTGATTGAGAAACAATGGTATTTTTAAGGGAAATGTCAAGACTTAATCGACAACAGATTTGTTGGCGCAATATTGGTTTAATATGTATTACAGCAGAAAATTATAAAGCTTGGTTTATCCCCGTTAAATATTTGTATGGTTTATAAAATTACAGCCTAAACTAAACTCTATAATGTATTTGAAAAAAAAAATCAGAAGTTCTATTGAAGAAGACAATGATTCTAGCTTAATTTATTCTATATGAATTAAATTATTACATACCTTTAACATTACCCAATATCACTTAATGTATATCTGTACAGTTTAAAAGACTTGTTTTATTAAAACGTATAGCTAAATTTGGATCAATACAATTTACACAGTTCCAGAAATAACCTAATGGAAATGTTTAATTCATTTTAAGTGGTGACAAAAACAATCGTATACAATTGGTTAGTCCGTGAGAAAACCTTTTTCCGTAACCGATACGTGTGCGACCGTACTCACATGTACAGTTAATTACATAAATATGTCATGGTTTATTAAAATTTGATAAATTGAATGACTATTAACTGTTAATTCACTTTATTTAAATAGTGTACAGTAGCTCTTAACGCTACGATGTCACAGAGCACAGAGAGTAATGAGGGGTGTCAAGTGTGAGTTGACATTAAAAGACGCGAAATTCAAAATACATTTAACAAAATTATATAATAATAATAATTCCAGCCAGTAAGAGATCTACTGTTGAATCAAAGACTTCTTCCCGAAAGAAACTATGAGCATAATGATCATGCCTTCACAAATTAGTGCATTCAAACCTCGACAAATCAGCATCTTACTCTTATCTCACCTAAGTGTGGTCGGTACATGTTTTCCTTTTCCATGTCGTCTCATTATTCACACCTATTATACACATATAATTTTTCACACAATCCATTCACACCTTTTTCAGTCTTCCTCTACTCCTCTATCCGTACACTTTCAAACCAGAAATCTAGTTCTATATACTTTTTAGGAATGTTTCTCAGGTTCTGGTTTCCTCATGATGTTTGCCTTCACCCTCAGGCGATAGTATACTAATTTAAATTAGTAACTGTATACGAATTCTGAGAAAAATAGTATGTACACCGGGTATATAGTTTCGGGCTTCTGGGACGTTCATCATACACTGAAGACGTTGCATCGATATTTCACGTGTCCATACTACTCGGTGGCCATGATTAGCTAGTAAAATAGTTGTTGACAATCTCTTACTATAGTTTTTAGCTGTAAGTAATAGTTAATATTTAAATATAATTTTAATATAATAAATAAAAATATTATTTTTCATAAATATAGAATTACTAGATATGTTTTGATATCACTGTACTCCGTAATAGAGTTGGCAATATGCCCCTGCAGTACAGTCGCAAGTCGTTCCCACGTCCGGCTCATATATGGGATAAAAATGTGTTGTGATATATTCGCATCCGTGTATGGTTATGGGCGGTAGTGCTGGGGGTCTTATGACTCAGTATATGGCAATAACTCTTTGATTTATGATAATATACTAAATGACATTTCATCTTGCAAATGAGGTTATTACTATATAATTTGCATGTAAAGTAAATATTACACAACTTTTCTGATTTTGTTTTTTTTTTTTACATATAAAGACAATAAATACACTTATTGAAACTCATAATCCAATCGAAATATCGATACCTCTGAATATCCAAACCTTGAACAGATGATATATAGCTAAATCACCGTCCAACTCTTAGTATTACACAACTTTAAAACAATAGTTATATCAAAAACATCATATGCCTTATAGTCACAATAACATATACCTACCATTTTTTACGACAGAATTCCCATAACTGATACTCCCCTCACCCGACATCGTGAGAGAGTTATGTGAGATCTCTACTTACGGAAACCCTCACACTAGTATATAGTAGTATAGTTCATCTCTTTCTGTCTCCTTTTCCGCTAGTATAACTTGTTTTTTTTCTGAAGCAACCTAACCTAAAAACTCTATCAAGAACATTCTAGATTCAACCTAACCTAGAAATAAACCACACAGACTATTAATAAAATAAAATACTTTTAGTATTAAAAATAGCAAAGATTCTACACCTCGTCGTGATAAAACCTACACAGAGTTGAATGGACATCGTGTACAATGTACATACATTAAACAAGATAAAGGGCTACACGGCAACCGTAAAGCACGACAAAATTACACGAAAAACACAAACGAATCGTGATTAAAGGACGAAACAAGTGTAATTACGAAACTAATTACATTTAAGAGCACCATTCAAGTATTCACATGGCGTGTAAAAAAGTATTAAACTTAAAAAGAGCACGGCATAATTTGCTGCAAGTGATATTACTCGTACATTGGACATATGTAGATGTCCCGCCAGCGCGCATCACACGGCATTACTTGCATTAACTAAGTAATTAAAACGAGATTAATGCGGCCGCGACTCAGAAAAAAAATCACATTCCGATTACTTTAATTATCCACAAGAAAACAATGTTAAATAGCGAACAATTTATATGACTCTGTTGTATTATTAATAGGTACATTGTTTATGATGATTAAGTTGCGAAAGGTCAAGCGAGACGTTGCAATTTATAATGGTACTGCACTAATTATCTACCGAGGAATGAGTGAAATAACTGGTGATCAAATGTCGTATTGGTCCCTGTTGATTAACTAAAACCGTTGGTGGTGGAACCAAACAAGAGAGAGCCATTAACAAATTTGTAGTAAATTATAACATCTCAGATATTAAAAACTGAAATGTTGATAGAAAAGTGTCAATCTAACGCTTTCTCTATTTGTTTAGAATTAACTAAAAAGTATCATTATAATGTATTGATGTTAGACTGGAAAATAATCTCCAAATCAAGTAGTCGTTTTGGCGCAAATTTTGGCGACCATGATATTCAGAGAAATTCTCTAAGAGAGAAATATGATGTGGGTCTCGTCAAACTATGATAAATAAGAATTTTATTACTAGTTTGTGATCGTAAAACTACAGGAAGCATGTCTCAGAAAAGTCTAAATTTTTAATTTAAGCTCAACAAAACAAAAGCATTTCTAATTGCAAAAATTTGAAAAAATTGTAAAAAAGGAATCCAAGAACAACAGAGGGAACAACAGGCAAGGGCCTGTAGCGTGGACCGGATTTATTTATTATATAAAATGTACTTAGCAAATATGCTTATAGACTTGATATCGATGACTTATAGGCCGTTACTCTTAAAGACTCGAACAGGAAAGATTTGTACAGTAGTCCGGTGAAACTGTGAAGGCATTATTGCTAACAGTGTAGGTCAGTTCGAAAAAAAAAAGATTTGTACATCATTGCATATTTCCAATCAAGAAACTCGCCTCGAAATCTTGCTGTTACATGGTTTAAACAGACAAGTTGACATAAAACAGTTCTAGCACTACAAAGCTCTATCGCGGACAAAGCAATGGATAGGCAGATATACAATAACCGACTACAAGCAGAAAACAATAAAAAGCATATGAATGCTTAACTAAAAGATATGAATTTTAACATATATTTGGCAAGTTACTCTCGTCCTTTCCTTCTTCCCTTATTATATACAATACAAATATCTTTATTTCTAAAATTCTTTACAAAATGTTAGCATTAGAAACTAGGCATGGAAGTTTTAACTTGATATTTGGGGGTAATTATATTTAAGGAGCATTACAGTTTAAGAAGAAAACTCAAAAAAAAAAATACAAAAACGATAGATATATAGAAGGCCGTATCACATGTAAATATGGCTGATTTAGTTCCTTTGATACATACTATAATCAACCTTCAATTTACAACGGGACTTTCGTTATCCTAAATCTTACAAAATAACTAATCTATAAAGTCGCTAATTAAACCAATTAGTACAATCGCGTCGTGTCTAATTGAATTATTTCAATATTCAATTAATCATCCAATTAAATACCGAGAACTGTGCACGAATCAATATGAGGTTAACACCGTTCGCAATTAATGCCTCATGATTATTTATTTATTTACTTCTTAAATACATGGATAAATAATTACTTCGAACGATACAAATATCAAATATATTGTTTACGAATTATACGAGGAAAATGTAAACTAAATCATTAATTAACATTATATAAGTATGAAGGAAATTGATAATGAAGAATTTGTTCAACCTGTTTTTTATTGTCTTTATCTAGTGTTTATATTTTTCTATTTGGGTGAATGTAGGTAGAAAAGTTATTAGATGTAATAGCTATACTAGCTGTTATCAGTGGCTTCGCATTGTGTATATATTTGACTCATCCCTCGGGAACAGTGGCCTATCTCCTTTTTTTCGTCCTATGTCCTTTGATGCCAGTGCAACGATTGGAGAGGAATCATCTTAATGTCCATACCTTCGAAAGTTTTGTGCGGGATTATCTTTGATCGCCTTTCAAAAGTTGTGATACCAAATACTACGTCATGAGCAGGCAGGTTTTCACTCTAGAGGGTCACGTCTAGACCAAATCAATGTGTGATGATCCATCATGGAAAAGGCATCAGAATATCAAAGGGAGATTCTTTTTGTCGACATAGAAAAAGCCTTCGACACGCTGCTTACTAACTAATTAACAAAAAAAAAACTTTTTTTTTTTTTTTTTTCGAACTGACCTACACTGCCAGCAATATTGCTTTCACAGTTTCACCGGACTACTAAGGGGAGCGCTTAAGGCACTCACCCGATTTTATATAGACGACTAGCACAAGGGCGCACGGCACGCCTCGGCTTGGGCTGTCGTCGAAAACCCGAATCTAACTAGCTAAGCTAAACTAAGCTAAGCCTATCCGTATCATACCTGTATGGGTTCGTGAAATATACATGGTTACCAAGCATGTATGTTTCACGATCCCGTACATGTATTTTGTATCTATCTATCTGTGTTCTAAACTATTTCAGTTCGAAAGGGCAAAAAAACAAACAAAAATAGCCCACCACTATGTGTACCTACGAGTGAGTGTGTGTGCACGTGTGTGGGGTGATCGGTGTTATGTTGTAGACGAGTGTTTGATCAGATCGGTGTTACTCTGTTCGCGCATGCAAGCTGCTCGAGGGCTCCATACCGGAGGATCGGACCTCGGCTAGAGCAGTTGCCGAGGGAGGCCTAGGACTGTGTGCTGGGGCAAAATTCACAGCCAAACCGCGGCGGCGTGATCTGTGAATACGCGGGCGTGGGCGCGCACACGCTGTTCTTCGAGTGACGAGAGGGTAATCTAAGTTACCTAACGTAATATCATCGGGAGGGTCGGTGAAGATGTAACGCGGACGTCTTTTATAACGCGGCGCGCCTGGCAGTGTATCGTAAGTCGCGGCGGATACCACTAACGGATTGGGATGATTCATGGCTCTATCGAAATAACTAGTTGTGAGAGTTTTAACGTACTCCCAGATAGACGGCATAAAAAAAAAAACAAAATCTCATTCGTATTAATAATATTATTTAGGATTAGATGAGAGGGAAACTAAACTTTGGTATAATTGTGAATAGTACAGTAGAATCGTCGTAATCCAAACTTCAATTATGACAAAAAGAAATCTATTTTTGTAGAAGTTTTGACTGACAAAGGCGTTGACTTAGAACGGTTTTGTAAGTAAATGTTTATTAGCAGAGTTGTACACCCTATTTAATTTTGGGGTACAATGATGTAATAAATGAAACATCTTATTATAAATGTAACGTTTTAAATAATAATTACTTTTAAGAAACTACGTACATATTGTTGGCAATAGTTTTAAAGTCGAAATACCTTGCTCATTATTATTTCAAGCAACAGAAGTTATTAATTTAAAATTATTAAGTCAAATATTAACATGTCTAAGACAGATTTCGACTAATTACGCTATTTGAACTTAAAGAGGAGGGAACCATGTTTTCTGTTAATTGTGTATGGATTTAACTTATTGGAGTTTCATTTACCGAAGTCCCACTATGTACCTGTATCATCAAACTCTTTATCTGTGTTAAGGTCTATTCACAATTAAATTACAGACGTTGATTGCGGTCGGTCGCATACCATAACTCTTTATTGAAGCGCATTCATTACAGTATAATAATTATTATATTTTTTTACACAAACTCGTATAATTGATTAAAACAGCCCCACATTTCACGCCTGCACATGCACTTTTATTGTGAGATTGGCTTTACATACATACAAATATGTACATTACATACGTACAAATTTTTACATACATTTGTATGACGAAAGTAATTTACAAACGATTTTTACTAAAGGTTCAAAATGCATCATACATTGTTAATTCTAGCTATAAATACAAATAAAATTAATTGATATTTCTAAAAACCCGTTACAAGAGATCACCTTTAAATAAGGCTCCAAACTAGTACCTGAAACATGGATGACCAGGCATATTGACTTGAAAAAAAATCTTTAATTATGATAGAATCTAATAATTAAAGAAAGATAAATAAATTAAAAAAACAAATGTTTATGTTTTTTTCTAGTGTCAAGCCAGGTATTATCAAACAAATATAGATTCGCACCGTCGCGTCGTTATTTAATTTAAACGCAAAAGAAATCAACGTAAATATAGATATGACACGTAATTTCTTGTAACGACTAAGAGATATATTCATCAAAAATAATAATACCGCATAATTAGACATAAAACAGTGGAGAACGGTAAACGCGTGTCAAACGATGTCAGTATTTCTGAAGTCTAAAGAATAGTCATCGATGCACGGACGAAGTGCGCTGAGTCAGCAGGCCTTGTGGCGACGCGTTTCCTATATTAGGGTTGACACTATACTTAAATTATACTTTAAATTAACAGCTTTGAAGTTTGGAAACGATTTGTGGTAGAAAAAAATCAATAAAAAATAACGTTACTTCCATAAATATGTGTTTTTATTTCTTGATAATCTTTAATACTATAGCAAATTTGTAAAAGTTTAAATCAATTTAATTCCAAACGACAGACTACTAAAGAAATATCTGAGCACAAGTCGGTTAATCATATTTGGCTGATTGTTAACTAAAGTACAAATTGTTGAATTTTATTTTATATTACATTAAGCATGTAACAACAAAATCTTGATTACCATTTAGTAGCTACATTAAAACCATTTCTATAGTGTATATAATACCTTTAATAATTAGTTAGGTGTTAAGTACATAAATCCGACATTTTAGGAGGTTTCGAAATGGTCGTAAGAGCGCTTGATTAAACATACAATGAATTAGCAATTGGTGAATAAATCCGTTTGGATTTTCAATGAGCAATATTTATTTCATCTATATATAAATAAAGGAAGTTAAATTAGTTCAGTACCTTTGTTTCCTCTAATTGTCAACCATTTTTATTTTTTTTTATTTAGAAGACTTTTTTGTTATCAATATAATAATTTGGAAATACTTCTTTGCCTGTCTTCAAACACGCACATATTTCAATTTCGTTGTCAGAAGATGGCAAAATTATTATAACTGAAAATATTGATAAGATTGTTTGCTATGAGATTCCCGAAAGAAACCAGTTTAGGCATAAATTTATTTATGAAATAAAATTTCATACATTTATTTTGGGATAAATTAAATAATAATCAGTGATCGAATTTCGACCGATGAGCGAACGCCTTAGTGCCTATGAACATACAAAAACACACATATAGGTATGTAGGATGTATGAAATGATTAACTTAGGCCTATTCTAAATAGGAAAATTATCTATGGTACATTCTTTATTGGTATGGAGTGAATGATTATATGAAAGAGATAACGTTGTGAACGAGCCAAGAGTGTGAGTGAAAGAGATGATCGGAAGGATATTGTGGACCTGGAAAAATGATGATCGATGAAGGACGGTCTTGAGATTAAACGGTGTGACGAGTTGTGCTCTGCAATAAATAAAATTCTGTATCCTACATATACGAATAGACAATGATGTAACAAATTAACAGGCCAAGAATTACGACCAGCCCTAGCTAAGCGCATCATTCCACGTTATTGTGTTTTATTCAACAAATTATAATACAGCCTGGTAATTCATAGTATTACAAAAGCATTAAGTAGCGACCGATGCTAATGTGGCCATTGTCTGCATTTAAAACACGCTTCGGATCGTTTGTTCAGATGTCTTGATACAGTTTTTTTTATTTTTATTTTGGTTCAGTTCAACGGTCTGTACATTTCCGTATAGTTCTTGAACGGTGTTTTTTTTTTATATTCACTCCTACTCGTTAACCTCCAACGGGGTGTTGGTTAATATTAAAATATCTTATTTAACATAAACGCCATTTTTAATACTCACTTTATGATTTCATAATGTAACATGGAGTCAGCAGGAATGATAGGGGTTAGCGGAAATTAATAGCTTTGACACTACACAAAGTGAGATCAATAAAAGTTAATAAAAAGCAACACGATTTTGAAGAACGAGTAAGACAATTTTACGGGGAGAACGAGCAAATATGGCGTCCAAAATTCTTATATAGTTTTTATAAATCACAACATTATAGGGTATAGTTTAGCCTATCGCGCTACATTTAACATCTGTTCTTAAGTGACCATATGGTCTAAGGTCTATGGGCTGTCTCTTAAGTGCGGCGGCCTGAACACACCTACAAGCGCTTGCTTACAGTTTAACTGAGCTAGTCGAATATTATCTGAATCTCTATCACCATACTATGGTTACATCACGATATTTTCTTTCGCTGAACGGTCCGAAAGGAATACAATTTGCAGCCGAATATTCGGCTACTCCACCGATTTCGGACTACGGAAATTTAAAATATACATTGTGTTCATTTATATACCATTAGTGTACATACGTAGGTATATCTACGATGCGAATATAACGATCTCATGGAAGCCATTGTTTTTTATTTGATCAATGTTCATTTAATTTGATTTCAACCGAAGAAAATAATAACCGAGGTTTCGATTAATATTCGGCCGCAATCAACACTTCAGAGAGAATAGCCGAAAACGAAAGCGAATTGTTGTTTGTACGTCTGTCAGCCAGGTGTATCAATCAATCCCCAATGCCAACGGCGTGGCGGCGCGTGCGGTTTTGCAGCTGCTCCGTGCGGCGCCTACAGTGTAAATGCGTCAGTCGAAACGTTACAGACCTCTCTATTTGATTTTTGACAACGGCGAAATGACAATCTCATTGTTTACTAAATATTTACACTTATTATATAACAGTTACATAGTATACTAGTACAATACAAGAATAAAAATAATATAACAAAAAAATACTACTACTAAATAATCTTGATAATTGAAAGGCGTACGTACGACAGCAACTATTAAAATAAAATATGACCGCCTGCATAATCTTGAAATATAAAAAGTATGAAAACACGCAAACTTTCTTAGACTTCTATAATGTAGGAAAACTTGTCTCAAGCCTCTAACGACCCTAAAACAACCCCCACTACAAACAAGACGCATTTCACTAAAAGCTACCAAAAAAAAACGAACAAACGCCTGTCTGTGGCTCAGAATATTCCAAGCTCATGCACATGAGTCAGTCCCCGCTATTATATACACCCCCAGTCTGTCTGATGAGTTCCCTCCCGCCTTTATGATAATGAGAAACGATTTCCCTGCGGGTTACAAAATAAGCGACAATGTGTATGCAAAGTATAAAGTTTCTAATCTTAATTTTTTCATACGAAATATATATATATATAATTTATCTATAGTTAGAAACATAGAAAAACTTATGTTTACCTCGATGTTAAAACATTAGTTACGACAACTTCAATTCAATTGTTGAAACTCATCGAGCCACACTATTCATAGAAGACTACTCTACCATATCAACATAGAGAATGACTTCATTGATTATGGTACTAAATTGAATAGGTACGCAAAATTTATAAAAATGCTATTATTACCCGAACACGTAATCGTGCCTATAATAGTGGGGGTTTTTATTCTATACAGAATTTATTAAACAATAAAGGAAAATATATATTTATATAACACGTAATAACAATACTGTGTCTAACATTCAGCCCGAAGTTGACAATTTTCCTATTACAACCGATTTATTTTATGTTTACAACTCAACTAGCGTTTGCTCAGTGGTCCTCGATCGCGTTAATGTGGGACCGATCCGTCGGGAACAGTGTTTTTGAAATTCTGAGCGGCAACCCTTTTGTGTGCACGAAAAGTGGTAGGGGGTAAGCACTGTGTCGGGCACAGTGTTGAAAACACCAGGTTCTCGTCCGATCACCGAAGTCAAGCACGGTCAGTAGGTACTTGGATGGGTGACCGCTCGGGAACACAGCGTAACGGTGTGGTATTATTTTAATTAAAATGTTTCTCTGTAATACAAAAGTTTCACTTCTATCGTGTGTCATTTACGACACAACCTACTTTTTTTATGGATGAATAATCTATATCCTTTTCTGTTTTCTAGACAACGTGAGTGTAAAATTTCATGATGACCGGGTTGAGTACAACAACACATACAAGTGCATACAGACAAACTCACATTTGCTTTTTTTCCGAACTGACCATACGCTGTTCTCTTGAGGGGCCTCTACAGCTTCACCGGACAAAAATTTGCAGTTAGTTGAGACCATATCGCAATCATGGACATCAGAAACGTACCAAGCTTAATTAGATTAAAACACGAATGTATCGTAAATTCTTCCCTCTCGCCCATCAAATGTATTTACGCGTGATGATGGCAAATAAAAAAAATATGGAATGAATTTATTACTGGAAGACGTCGTGGCGACAATAAAACAGGCCGTCCCGTCTTGTTTCTGTTTAAATGGCATTCATTCGCGGACGCAAAAAAAAATACAAAAAATTTTAAGCATAATTAATATCTTCCTTCAACACGAGTAACAGATAGTTCAGTAAGATTTATTAGAATCGGTAACGCATATATTAGATGTTTATTACGGAATTTTGATTTTTTTTGCTTCTTTATAACTTACTCATCGCTCTTTATAGGGTTGCCACCTTGATCTTTAAGTTGCTAAAAAAGCGAACAATTCATAATATTTTATGCTGAATATTCCTTTAACGTCAGCAGCATTTTAGCGATAATTGAATTTAAAGTTATAGGGTTGTCACCTTGATCTTTAAGTTGCTAAAAAAGCGAACAATTTATAATATTTTATGCTAAATATTCCTTTAACGTCAGCAGAATTTTAGCGATAATTGAATTTAAAGTAATAGAGTCTTTTGTACGGTTTGTTTCCCTGTTTGTTATGCTTTCACATCTTAACTGCTCAAGTGATAATCACGAAATTTTGCATGCACTTTGACATGGGTTCAGAAAAGGACATCGAGTATCTGTCATCAAAATCTAGTATAGGCATAAGTATCAAAACAATTCTTGATGTTCCTTCCCTTACGTTAGTATATGTTAGGAAAACATAGTCTATCTATATGTTATTACTGTACTAATCTGTTGCCTGCTACTTTGTTCTCTGACAATGATTTAGTTTAAAGGAAGTTACGTTTTTAATCGGAATTAATTGTGTCTTGCCTTTTATATTTAAAAAATTAAAACATTCACCTATTGTAAGTTATCTCTATTAAATTCTATCATTCATGCTTAGTCCTCATAACGCATATCGTAATGTAGCATAGATAATCGTATGGAATGTCTAGTAAAATTTCATTAAAATCAGTTCAAATATTTCGAAGTTTAACATAGACAAAGAACAGACGCTTTAACTTTATTTGTATGTATAGATTTGGGCATAGATAAATACATGAGTTCGTCTGTGTGTTTGAAATGCCGTCCATGTGTTTGTGTATACAAGCAGGTCTCGTATGAAAATTAGCGCTCCAACGCTTGCACTTGCAAACCTGCAGCCTTATGCTGAGGCAGAGACCTTTTTCACTCCACGCAACACTTATCTCACTTGAAATTTGTTATGTATGTATTTAAAAATATGTGTTATATGTGGAGAATGAATGAATCTTTCTTTATTTCTTTGATACGTGACGTGTCAAAGCTAGTCTTATGAGTGCTATTTTATCCTGATATATGTAGGGTTTCTTATCTACAGGAATGTAAAGCTATGTTAGACAGAGGAGATATCAAGTAATAAAGTAAAAAAAGTAAAAAGTATAAAGTAAAAAAAAAAACAATAAAATAATCAGCGAAAACCTTAATTTAAATAATACCAAGAAAACAGACAAACCACAAAACTTACATATGTATATACATGCCAAAACTAGATGAAGTACAGACAAAAACACCGACTGAGATTAACCTCAGATCTCGATCTAGCGAGATGACAGCACGCTCATTGTACAAACACAGACGTGGGACAAACAAAAAAAAAACTCCACACACACAATCGACAAGACTAATGGCCGGTCCCGTGAAAAATTACATACGTGATTTTGAGATTAAATTTCAATAGGCCCGGTCGGAGTCGTCTTCAAATCGTCGTCGGTTCAGCCACCATGTGGGACGTTGTGATCTCAATTTGGTACTAATTTATGTCCATACTATTTGTCTCAATTATCTATATAAATATAACGACAACGGTCTGCCTTTGTGAGCGTATCACTCAAATATTGCTGTATGGACTTTAATCAAATTTTTGTAGTTTTACTTCTTAGATACTTGGTTCTTATCTAAAGAAAAAATTATCATGATAGCTTTATTCAATAGTGCATTATTAAAGTGTTAGGAAATCACAATTTTTGATATAACCATAAAAGCCCCTAAATAAATTAAAATAAATAAATAAGCACTACAACCTCGACGATATGTGTAGTGGAGCAAGCGGTGTGGTGTGCATGCGCTGGAGAGAGGAAGTAAACGTATTATAAACTTTACAAAGAAATTTTGTGAACAAAGTATATTTTTGGTTTCAATTTCTTTTTATATTTTTTCCTCAGTACATAAAATGCACCTTTAAGATAATTAACAGAAGTCGCGGATATCAACTAGTTTAACATACACATGCGGATTAGAAACTTTCACACAAACTCTAACGTCCTTCTATTTTCCGGAATATTTATTATGCAAATGTTTACTTTGTTTTTTGGCAGTAAATACTACCTTTCAAGTTTAAAATGTCAACAGTACAAATCGATATCTCCAATATAATTTTATACAGTGCAAAATAAGTGAGTAAAACGTTTCGATTGTTTTATTTTGTGAGGATAAACAGTAACGTGCCAAATAAATGTGGATTTTCGTTTTTGGAACCCTAAAAAATATTCTCAGAAAATTTAAACATAGACTAAAATAGACTGGCTTTTAACGATTCGGTGATTCCGCACGGAAATATAAATAAAAAAGAAATAGAGACATTAACTTTTTAATGAAATTTATTGTTTCCTATAATTACGAACGAATCAATGACGTCACCGCTTTCTTTCAGTCTCAAAAACTTTAGTAACTTTAGTCGAGCAAAATTAAAAACAAGTTAACATTTTTATTACATTCTCTATTTATTTCGACACCGGTAGGTAGCAACAGCAAACGATCAGAATTTATAACGTAAAATTTAATTTACTTTTACACTTTCGACATTTCGCTATATATAATTTAATGTAAAATAGAATAAAGCTCGAATTGAAACTACAATTACAAATTAGAACGTCTAAATTCCCGAGCCCGTTCGTTGCACCTTTCAAACACACGATCAGACCATGTAACACTAAACTTTAGTCAAATGTCATCACACAGTATCGAACTGCCAAGTATGACGACAGTTTGGACCTTGGCTTTCTCGACATGATCCTTAGAATCATAACAGAAGTAATATTTACCTTTCAACGTTACTGTGAATTATAAGAGCCATGTGTACATACAAACTTAATTCAGGTCTAAAACGTATTGCCGTGTACCAATTTATTAAGATACTAACTGTTGCCCACGGTTTTGATCGCGTTAATATAAGATTTGACCATTCCTCGGGGACAACACTTTTGGGGATGAAAGTCACCTTATGTTCTTTTATGTACTCTAGACAACGTGTATACATGATTCGTGATGAAGAGTTAAGTAATTAAGATGTGAAAGCTAACAAACAACTAAACTCAAATTAGGATTTATAATATTTCTTACAATTAGGATTTCAAACTAACTGAAATACCTCAAGCCGCGTCACATGGGCTGCCCGGGCTATTACATCGATCTATTTTTTTTCGAATTGTCTACACTGTTGACCTGTTAAGGCCTCTCTACACTTTCACCGGACTACCACCATATTATTTCGATCTCGCATAGCGTAAGCGTACTTTATACGGCAATTGCTCCGCTCCTAAGGATAGTTGCGTGAGCTTAGATGGACTATAAATTTCCTTAACTAATCGACTATACAATGAAAAATATTTTTTCGAAACGCATAAGTACCTTCAGGGATTATTACGTTCAAGCAAACATAAAGTAAACCAATGTTTTTATATAATATTAACACAAAATATAGAAGCCTTTGTTAAAGCCTTCACCTTTCACCTGAAGTTAAATGACGCTTTGACCAAAATGTTTACATGCCAAGCTTAGTCATTTGGTGACAGATCTTCAATATGACGGTGACATCAATCGATGTTCGCAGGTTCGGATCTTGTCTTGTACCAACGAATTTTTCGAAATTCGCATACATTTACTAATTTAAATTGATAATACTGTCGACTGACGGTGAAGGAAAACATCGTGAGGAAACCTGAACCTGAGAAATGTTCTTATACTACCTCTGTATGTAGGAAAAATATTAGAAATGTGTATATATCGGAGTTTGAAATCGCTAATACGTCGTGGGTTGGCGTGGTTATTATGCCTATACCGTCCTTTCGGGGAGAGGCTTATAGCCATGCAGAGAGTCTCTTACAGGCTTATGAGAAGCTAACCTGTAGCATATTTGAAAATGCAAAGAGCAGTACTACGATCATCAAGATATTCGAAAACGCTACCACAGATCTCTCATAGCTTTCACAGTTCGCTGATCTTCGGTAAAACCCTTTTACAATAAAGTTTGTCTACACATTTCGTAAGAGTATCCGAATAAGGTTTGTTTCCCTCTCACGTACCCGTTTCAAGCTAACTAACCCGTTCAAAAACATGTCGTGTCTGTTGCGACCACATACTCTATGTAGTATGTGTGTCTCAAATTACAGTGCCTACGCGTTTTAGACGAGATTCCAGATAAAATCAAACATGGGGTACACGGAACAACATGCTGAATTGAAATATCTAATTAAATTATACGAAAAGCAAGTGAAGGCAACTAATTTATAAAACTATAACAGGGGATACAGTCATCACCAAATTTTATGTCCGCTAAGAATATAAATGCGCAAAAAAACTTAGTTAAATACAAAATACTTATTAAATTAAACTCTTATTTTGTACATAGTTTCGTATAAACTCTTGTCGTTGTTATGCGCAAGCCCGAACGTACGACTATATACAGAGCGGCCAAAAAGATTGACGAAGACTATAATAATATACGAGTTGTGCCCGCGGCTTTGTGCGTGTTTACTATCATTTAACGCAATAAATACTTGACTAAAATATCCGTATTCAATTACCTATACATATCTACTATTTTAATGACAATCTGGTGAACGATATAGAAGATGATGTATTTGGTGGCGAGCTATAATATTGGATGGTATAATGATCTGTATCACATAAATAGACACTGACATCCATTTTATGTATAACACTAGCAGCCGGACGCAACTTCGTCTGCGTTTGTATTAAATACGATGGCACCATAAATTATCTTCCTGTAACTCGTAACAATTTTTGCAGCGCACTCCGAGATAGTTCTCTGACGGTAGGATTTTTCCAAATATACTTATCGCTTACATGTTGGTTTATATTAACAATAATTCTATAAATTATAGTCCATGTCTTATTCTGATGTATAAAGTATATCATCACTGTAAAGTGTCATCAAAATCTCTTTGTAGTTTTGTTGCGTGAAAAGGCAACAAACATCAATTCAACCTTTTCAGTTGTAACGGGATCCAAATTTCAACGGATTCATTGGGAATGAAAATTATAATTCACTAGCTTCTGTTGCACGGTTTCACTCGCTTTAACGCAGCTCAAACCTATCCCTCGGGAACAGTAAATTTCTTGAATAAAAATAGCCCATGTCATTTTCTACATTCCCAAACACTGTGTATGCAAAATGTCATAACGATCGGTTCAATAGGCAAGACTTGAAAGCCTATCTAATAAATATACCGTTCACCAGTCATTTTACGAATGCAGAGTACGTCGTTCAAAGAATGTTATATTATAAATACTTGACTGAATCTTACGACATGGAAAAATTCCACGTTACAACAATTACGATATAGAAAAAAAGTTACAAAACGGTACAAATTCCATTGACGTACTCGATGCACCAGATTTCAAAATGTGGCGCCATCATCAAAAGCATAGTATACTCGTATCGACGCAATCATAAACTTTTACATAAAACTTCTTCACAGTTCACACACGCGATGCCGTAGAGACGACGGTGTGTTGAATATGAATTTATATTGTCTATTTTACCTCAGTATGTGTGTCGCGACAGTATGCCGTGTGGCGATACAGTTAGGAATCTTATACGAGATACATTCATACGTCGCCCACAATTTTATATTCGTGAACTATCGAGATTTTCATTTTTATGGTAGCACGGCAAAAGATACTGTACTATGCCTAATGGTAAGTACAGTACAATCCAAAAACAACGACGACCATCGACAGACTATCGCCAGTCGACAGTCGCCGTTGACATGCCGGCCTGCGTAAACGTCTCTTCGAGTTATCTTTGGAGGACTACGAGTCATAGCACGGAAGGAATACACAGACCGGGAGATTGTTCCACAGCTTCACGGTCCGGCAAAGAGAAGACGTTGCGAACTTTTTAGTTCCTACCTAGATAGAATTTACCGTAAAAAAATTGTTTATGTGTCGGCGAAAACTTAATAGCGTGGAATCTTGTGCCTTTTCACAGAACCTGTTGTTACTTGATTTATCATTACGCACAGTTAAATACTTCCAAGATCAATCAAGGTGTGTGGTAGGGATTTATACTTGACTGGCAAATTTGACCATCACACACATGCCAATAAAATCCATCAAAGTTACTCTACAGGGTCAACCAGTATATATCTAATAACCGAGAGGTTTACGAGACAGTGGCGACTATCAATGGATTTTGTAAATCGATGGTCATCGTTATTTCTCCATTGTACTGTGTTCTTATCCTCCTAAGACCCAAGCTATAAAGATCGCGATGAGTTAAAAACCAAGTGTTCAATATGTTGTACAATATGTTTTTACATATTCCGGTCCAAACATTATCCCCCCACGGCTACGAGTCAAGCTGAAGTTTTTTTTTTTTTATGTTATAGGGGGCAAAGGAACAGGTGGGTCACCTGATGGTAAGTGATCACCGCCGTCCATAGACACTAGCAACACCAGGGGAGTCGCAAGTGCGTTGCCGGCCTTTTAAATATGTGGGCCTCCGGCGCTCTCACTGACCAAACGAAACGCAACAGTGCAAGCACTGTTACTTCACGTTGGTTTTCTGTGAGAGGGTGGTACTACCCCGGGCGAGCCGACCCATTCATGCTTAAGCCAGTAATAACTTCAGCGTAGCTCTACCACCTACATGAAGTCCGATCCTTCGGAATGGAGCCCTCGAGCACGTTGCTTGCGCGACTACAGTGACATTGAATAAATTTTACAACACAACACCGATCACGCCACACACGTGCACATACACACATGTAGATACACATAGTGGTTGGGTTTGTTTTTTAATCCCATTTTCGAACGAAGTTAGCTCAGATTAACTTAGTAGTCAAATTCAAGATACATGTATAAGTTCGCGAAACGTACATGCTTGGTACACGTGTATGTAACTGTAGAGGCCTTGACAAGTCAAAAATGTAGTCAGTTCGAAAAAAAAAGTCCACGCATTTTAGTCTTTTGTGTAATCAAAAACTCAACCATACATTTTTATCTCTTGTTCATTTAAATGCACATTGGGAGTTTGGATGGTCCTGAGTTTTAAATGTAAGAACATTTTTAGACAATCTTTTATTGTATAATATTGTATTAATCACAAAAGTAGGTGAAATTATAGTTGGTGCAAATCTTTGAAAGAAAAATCCATAAAACTTGAATGTACAACATCATATTGTAACACTGGACTTCTAGATGATTTTTTTTTCAAACATAAACCTGAATGCAACATGTTAGTTTGTACAATAAAATTTACATTAGGTTTTACGAGGTTATAGATATAGTGCGGTAACTATGACACTATAAAAAAATGACGACTTGTCCGCATCACTTTGTAATGCGCCCATAAAGGCTAATAGTATTGAAGACTCCCACGCGAAATTAAAATGTAATCGTTTTGCATTAAGATTAATGAGTACTTGATTCGATAATAGAAGCGAACAAAATAATACAATACAAAATATAACATATAATACAAAAACAATTACCTCCGACTTCAACCTTCATATCCTAATCTGATAATAGTATAAACGCAAAAGAGAGTTTGTTTGTTTGTTACAATTTCACGCCGTAACTACTCAACCGTACACCATCAAATGTTAGTACATTAAAATTATTTGGATTAAATTTTGTATTTTTTAAATAATGATTATATTATATTTGTAAATTAGTCTAACCTATAAAGACATACAAAAAGACGACCGTGTGAATTAAACATATAAGATTATTAAAAAAATTAATTCTAACTCTATCCGAGAACACTAGATCAGAAAGACCGTTACGCATAATTTTAAATCATGTCTCACATAAAACCGTTACTTAGCTCATCCGTCTTTGAGTAAACAATGGCGGACGGACTGACCCGACTGCTTGATGTTTCATCTTAAAATAAACTAAGACATCGGCATACCCCGTTGAAACAATGCTTGTTTGCATACGAAACAAGGGTTAAATAAATCGGGCGTTTCGCGTGTGAGTATTAACGATAAGTAATGTTTAAATAAACAGAGCCGTTACCGCGGGCGCCAAAAAGTCGCCGAGCATTAGACGCTTTTACACGCTCAATACATATTGAACTTGCAAATATAATTATATAACTTGCGCACATTTATTTTAAGATGTTGCCTTTTAACAGATTTTATTACACGTTTAAATTTCAGTTATGTCTTCATTTACATAAATTGATAGAAAAATGGAGTACTTGATTAGGATAGACGTATCGTCGATAATCTTGGCGGCTACTGCTTCCACAGATAATCGCACTGTACTTATTAAAAAAAAGTAATTAATCATACATGACATGTTTTAAATCATGTTTCATCAAAATCAGATTCGGAGATTAACAACAGACATTTCAATATGACAATTAGTATTTATCAAATAAACGTGAACATTTACAATCAGAATATTTAGGAGGCGCTTTAGAACATTATTAAAGTGATCGATGAAGCTTTCATTTGTTACATTTAGATATTAATTACATAATTTTATCATCATCTCCATCCTATTGTCCTTATCCCCCACTTAAGTAGGGTCGGCATAATATGTTTTCCTTTTCCACTCTCCCCTGTCAGATGTCATCTCAGTGCTCAAACATTTATACATATATAACTTTTTCACACAATCCTATTCATACCATTTGTCGGTCTTCCCCTTCTCCTATATTCATTCACCTTCATACTCAAAACTTTTCTAGTTATATGACTTTCACCTCTTCTTATAATATGCCCGTACTATGGTAACATATTATTCCTCAACTTCTCTGACACTGGTGCTATTTTCATACTTTCATTGATGTACTCATTCTTAATCTTATCCATTCTAGTTACACTACACATCGATCTTAACATTCGCATCTCTGCCAAAATAAATGAAAAAGCCAAATCATGCTTTCACAACATAACAAGTAATAGACGGATGAGAATTGCTTAATTTTATAAAAACAATTTGTTTTAATTACTTTAAAAGACTAATTCTATAATAGAACTTGTGGGCTACAGCTACTTTGATTCCAGGATTTTAATATAAGAAGACAACGGATTGTTTTGGATTTGAAAATTCGTTTTGGACATTTAGTTTTCAACGTTTGAGAGATTAGACGTTTTAGACATTAGTAGACCATTAAACAGATTTAACTTTTTAATAAGAGGAAGTGAAACACATGACCGTGAAATTTGTCATTCAGGAGAAGGCGTTAACCATATCTTACTGAAATGTGTTCGTAACGACTCTCAAAGGCGACAGATATTTAAGGGAAATCATAATACAGAGATGTATGTAATGAAATGTTGGCTCGCCCAGTATTGGAAGATGACAAATATATTTATGATTTGGTGGACGTCCTTATCAAGGCAAGAAAGTGATTGTATATTTCTCCTTTCGAATATTGGGACTTCTTATGGAAGGATTTGAAATTCTGATCGGCAACATTTTTCTTTGTGTGACGAAAAATGGTGGGGGTAAACACTGTGTCGGGTAGAATGTTGAAAACATCTGTTATCGTCTGATTACCGAAGTTAAGCAACGATGGCTGACCGCATGAGAAACACCGCGTGATGTTGGATTTTTGTTATATTTTTTTAACTAAAATGTTTTCCCGTAATACAAAAGTTTCATTTCTGTCGTGTACTTTTGCGACACACCCTGCTTTTTGTTGTTTTCTTTTATACGATATTATGAATGGATAAAGGTGACGTGTTTTTGTTGAAAAATCCTACACTCGACAAAAAAAACCTATTTATGTATTTATTTCTAACGCGTAAAGTTTCTCTCTCAGTATAAAGGTCACGTGCAAGGCCCTCGCCCTTTATGCATCGACGCTTCTATTCCCTATGTTTACATTTCACGCTTCAATAACATCGAACGCGTGATGTATCATTAAGACACTGTGTACAGTTCTCATACGGTTTATCCCCAAATGTGCGAGGCACGTGCGGGTGTACCGTTTTGGGAATTACAACTGACAGCATGCAATAATAAATCCCATACATTTTGAATATTAGATTATTATGTAAAATTTAATAACAATAACATAGCCTAGTGCCACCTAGTGGCAAGGTACAGTTAAATTAATGGCATAGCAAAAATATATTAGCATATTAAGAGGTTATTTAACTGATCAGACAATTTTTTTATGCTTTATGGAGACTTGTATGGCAAAATGACTTCCGTTTACCATTTTTACATATTCTTATTTTATAATCTTTATTATTTAAGGTTTAGATTATGATAATGATTAAGATTAGATTTAGATTAAGATCTTATCTTATTACATATTTCTCTACAGAATTATATTTCTTGTTACAATAATTTCGATTCGTACTGTCATTGCTCGTCTCATCATCGCCTCTGTCGTGTTATTTCGGGCTATCACTGTACTTGAAGGTTACCATCTATTTTATTTAATATCGTGTTTACGACTATCGATTCGGAAAAGAAGGTACGATCTTCTTCAAGACTATTTTTGCTTCCTTAAAAACGTCCATACCTAACGACTATGTGACAAAACGAAGGAAATCGGCGCCGATATGCGAACCGCGAGGCACGTAGTAATTTGTTGGTGAATACTTCAGTTACAAGGGTATACGCATAGTAAGTATCTTGTCTCGTGATACTGATATTTTTAGCGGTGACCTAACTAAGTTGTAATAATAATTAAAGTAGCAATAGCCGTTTTTAATTATAGATGAATAAATGAACATAACTACAACAATAAATCTTGACTATACAAGTTACTATTGTATATGGTTAGGAATTAAATATATAAAAGCAATAGATGCCGAAACGCTGCATACTATGGATCGAAGAACATAATACTTGTAACCTTCAAAACGAGGTTGACACGGGAGGTAAAATTGCAAACACAGAAATGGGAAACCATTGTAAACGCCATTGTCGCACCTAGGAGTCTTGTTAACCGTTAGGACGTGGACCAGTACAATCCGCTTCGAGAAACATTCCATTCGGATACATTCGTATGTATTACATGCATGAATTCTGCTCAGTATAATAGGGTTATTCGTAGACATTTACTATATCAATAATGCAATTAAAAGCTACATTTTTACTACAATACATATATTATTTTCTTACAAGTTCTATGCTCGATGTGTTCTCATCGGTAAGAATAAGGGGTTTAAAGTTGTCTAACCTTTTTAAGGAATTAACTAAAAATCCTTTCTTGCTCATTTATCAAGGTCCTGTTGATAAACTGCGATATTTACTTGCCTCCTGCTATCATTGACCTATGCTCACTCACTGCTTAATATAAGCATTCCTTGAGGTGTGGTACAGTTCTTGGTCGAAGTCGTGTTGGTACAGATTTCCCACTTCTAGAATGTACTATTTATTAAGTACACAGTTCTAAATAAATTCGCTCTAAAAAAGAAGTACTCGATAGAGTCTACATAAGGTTCTATCGCGGAAATACCACCACCTGCATACTTATTTCTACAGTATAGCATCGAAATTTTAACTTCGTTGTCTCATCCACAATCGTTAAAACGTAAACGAAAATTTTTAGACATTAAAAGTAATTCGATACGGTGTATAGATGTGTTTGGTAATTATTTTTGACCCGCTGACACCCTTCGCTGACCTATTGTGACACAACTCTTCGAAATAACATTATATTCTTATTGTGTCTCCCTGTTACTATAGTAATACTATAGAAGTTACAAGAAATACTCTTAATTCGAATTAGTATATTGTGTAACTACTCGAAGAAGAGTACGTGTGAAATAGGTATGTTCGTTGGATCATGGATGCAATTTTTTAATCCTCATGAAGCTATTGATTCGACTCAAAAAACATTTTAAGTGATAGAAAGTTTGAAAAAAAAAACTTAAAATTGATTGTTTCCTATCAATTATTTGCCAAATCTGAGAAACTGTTTTCGCGCTCTATAATCTATTAGCTTCTAGTCGCGATTTCACTTGCAATAACACCGACATTTAAAATAAACTACAGCCCATGTTACTCGCTGATAATGTAGCTTTCAAGAGGCGAGAGAATTTTTAAAATCGATTAATGATGTTTTGAGTTTATCCATTACAATCAAATCATCAATTCTTTTATCTTTATAATAGTATAGTATTTATTAAGGAAGGTTACAAACCTTAGTAGCCAGGCAGTTATCATGCTAAGTATAGGTAGAATGAACATCGAGCAAGAACAAAATAATCATACGGTACCAGGACGGGTCGCGTGACACAACTCAAATGAAACCGCGTGACAGAGTTAGTTATTATATAAAAGCATATTAAGAATGACTGTAGTATAATAATAAATTAAATATTACAAGGTGAAGCATTTAAAAATATGTTTTCTCAAGATAATCTAAATCAAGATAATCACTATAATGAAGTATCACAAATATACAAAAAAAAAATATAGGTACTTGCAACACATATTTTTTTCAATGTATATCTGTGAAAAACTCGATGACATCTTGTGACTTATAAAAATAACATTCTGTGTTGAATATGTATGCACACAATCGTTAGTACATTCTGTTAGTTAGGTTTAATTTCTGACTAATTTGACCGTTTTATGCTTGAAAAGGATTCACAGATTACATATCTCTAGACGAGACTATAGTTTATATTTAATCGCCTTTATTTAACAATTAATATTCGCAACGTAAATGTTGAAACTGTAGTTAAATTATTTACTACCAGAAAGAGCAGAACATCATCCATAGGGTCATTTGTTTATTCCACATAAAAGTAACAAAGTAAAAATTGATAATAACACAACGATTCTCTAAAAACGACTTTGTTTAAAATAACAAAAGAAAAAATGTCATTAAACAAATACAAATGGTTCATTCGTATGTAACGCGCCGTACGCGCGTAATTGATGTGCACGACTGTATCTGGACCGCGTACACTAATGGGCCACGTGTGTTGATATCGAGTATCGACAACGTATGAGTCGACTCAAAATTCGACCTTAACTTTGTACACTTACGATACTAATTTAAATAAGACTGCATACCATTCAACCCCCATTATTATGATAAAAGTAGTTCCTTCGCGAGATTGGTAAATAGCACTAATGCATTTTTGAATGCAACCGCTATAAATAAGAAGTTTTTTTTATGTTCTTACTTTTATCAACCGTGCATAAGTCTGATATGTGTAAATATTTACGAATACGTATTTAAAATATAAAAAAAAACAGTAAAAAGGAATTAATATACTTTCACTTTTATATACTTGTATTACAAAATATTGAATATTATATGCACTCTGCACACAATTTGTGTGTGACAATGTTTAAACAAATCAATACCTAAGCTACGAATAGTAATACATAGTAATAAATGTTAAAGAAAATATCCGCGTGTGTCTTTGTGCACACTTAGTTATTTTAAACTGCGTGGCGGATTTTCATATTATTTTTACTATCATTCAGAGAATTATCTGTATAACATATGAATATTTATAAAAAACAAAGCAAAGTTGATACATTATAATCAAGTAGTACTCATATATTTTGGGCACTTATATCGCTAAGATTGGCTAAACTATATAAGTAATTTAATTAATCAATACTTGAATTTTTGACCCCTTCTTTTTGTAAAGTGTATTCTTTTATATACTTCACGATTTGTAAATAAAAGATCTAAAATTCAAATGAATTCTCAGATGTATTAGAAAATTATTTTAAAACCGTCTGGCCTCTCAAGTCTGGCGGTCGATAAATCCTGTTCGACGTATCCCTCAAGGGCGTATGGCTATATTTAGCACGTCCCAAGCGAAGGCCGACCGTTCCATGCGCAGCCACACGAAGGACGCCGCGTCCGGACTAATGCGAATCCAACTGGCGTTCGTTTCATTCGACATTCGCATTTTAATGTTTTTTCTCCGAATGAGGCAAAGGCACCGCCGTTGAAGGTTGGGTACCCAGCGGGTATTAATATTTCGAGGTGTAACAAATGGTTTTAGAATGTTTGATCGACGCGAAACGCGATTCAAAATGCAATTATCGTTCATTATGCGCTTGTCTACCCCTTTTTTCATTTGAAAGTGCAATCTTTTTGGCTGACAAAACTTATTTGTACATACATTGAAATTTAAAACCAAAAACAATGTTAAAGACCTTAAAACCTTTATTTAAACATTTATTTTAATACAATTTTCTCATACACAGCACTGTATTTTGCTGATATTCAAAAAGAATGTACTTAGCACTTTTAATAAACTTTCATAAAATAATAAAGAGCGTTGATTCGTTAAATGCATTTTTAATGATTTTTCATTGAAGATTCTTCCGACCAAAAATTGTAATTAATCTCCAAGTCTCATAATTTGGTGATATTATATTTTTCATTAAAAAAAACTAAAATATTTAATTGCTACGTCCAGAACGAACAATGTGAGCAGATAATGAGAACTGTACTTACAGTACTAATGACATAATATAGTACACGAGGCATTATTATTGAATGATAAATACTTTTTTCATGATTTTAAAACAAGAAATTTCCACACAGATCTTTTTTTCAAACAAACTTATCTCGTCAAAACGATGATGTTGAAAGTGACATAAAAATATTTGTGTAGAAATGATACTTACATTTCTACGCATCACTGTATACTGAGAAGTTACGAAATTTTATAATATTAAAATTTATATGCCAAATACAGTTGTTATTTATTTTTATTATTGATTATCTAACAATTGCGGTGATGGTGATGTAATGAGGAAAAATTCCGATCGCATCACGGCATGAGGAAGACGCGAACCGGGTCAATGTCGTTAGTTCGTATTTATTTACAAATATTTATTTCATCTTGGAAAACCTTTGTTAAACACCAAATTTCGTGCAAATGTCGGTCAGAAAACAACTATACAGTTACTGTAAACTGATAATTAACACTTAAGGTGAACATGCAACCTTAAGAATAACATGTAAATAAAATGCATGTGCAAAAAACTCTTGGTTAGTTATATGATTAATATCTTGAAGATGAAGGGACTGGTTACAACATATAATCTTTTAATTATTGACTAGTAGTAGATAAGTGTTTATTTCTTTTACATATTAAGTACAAAATCAAAAATACTTTATTCAAATTAGGCCCTATGAAGGCGCTAATGAACTGTCAAAATTACCACTAGTTCAGAAAACAACCCAGTCATCGATAAGAACTTTTTAACACATATATATGTATATTTAAAATACATTACACGTTACAAACATTAATATCTAAAGCCTTAGATTTATAATGGCGTTATAGAAATCGTTAGTTTATTATTGCATTAATATTGCCAAAAAAATTATGCATTCAATATACAAAGCACACCACCTTGGCATTCGCTAATGTAATAGAGCCATAGCGCTAATTTTCGTCTAGACCTACAGCAATATCGAAGGCTTTGTAAGAGATAAAACAAGAAGACCGATTACAAATACACCAAGAATTGTGAAAAGGGTATTTTTATTAATTTAGGTAGAACACCTTTATTATTTCCGTAAAAACTATATTTTTAAGTATTTTCTTATTAGAATACACAATGATTACCGTTTACATAACGAATCACAAAAGATAAATTCATTAAACTCTTACATTATCAAGGCCCTATGAAAAATAATCACAAGGCGCAATAAGAAAAAGATAAAACTGATTATTAAGTCATTCGAAAATACACTATTCATAATAATATTCATCCGGTATCGTGTCTCAAATATGTAAACGAGAATACATAATCCCCAAATATTATAACACGCGAATCATTAGAAAGTTACACAATAAAAACGCATTAACATAACAATACAGATTCGCGCATGTTGGGACATAATGCGAAACATCCAATTTAGTAGAGTAACAATTTCGGTTTACAATATTGACAGTACCCCATCACTAGTTACAACAAATATACTATGCGTTCAAGTGTTTTCATTTTTACACTAAATTACATTACAATAAATTGATAGGTTCAGGACATGGTAATTGAGTGTGACTGGGCACGAAACAGCGGGAGTAACATCCACCACTAACTAGCACGTTTATTGCGTATCGCGTTCTAGGAACAGTTAGTATATTATATATCTAGTGTCAAACGGGTTAGTAGAGAGCTATCTCTGGCTGGCACGTAATTACCATACATTTGCTGAAGACCCATCATAATTAATCTTTTTTAGTTTATCGCGTTTCAAGGTTAGGACGAAGCGATGAGTACTCAGTGATTAGTTTGTTTAGTCGACGTAGGGTCAATTCCTTACGAATGAGCCAGAACTTATCGGCCAAGCAAAACATCTTGATGATAAACATAAAATGACTTTTTCTAAGCCCGCGTGATTAGCTATCACCCTCAAGTTGAAAATCTGCCGCCAAACCTGTAAAGCATTTTTTTTTAAAGCCATGTATATCTAATAGCCGAGACGTGACATCGACAACCAGCGATGGATTGCCGAACTTTCATTGGTAATCATTGCTTTTCGTTTGCCCTGATTTTCAACAGCCTGTAAGATACCCACTGCAGAGCCATAGGCATAGATATGAGCATAATCACCACACCAGACCCATGACGTATTGGTGATTTCAAACTCTGAGAAATCCACAATTCTATATATTTTCCACATACAGGTAGTATTACAAAAACATTTCTCAAGGTTCAAAGGTGTCAAGATGTTTCCTTTCACAGTCAGCCGATACCAATTTAAATTAGTAAATGTACGCGAATTTCGAAATATTTACATGCCGGGGTTCGAACCTGTGGACATTGAATTTATACTTTCCACCGGTCAAATCACTAGACCACCACGACTTGTACTATACTAAAATATATTTCTATGACAAATTGAAAAGTCAAAGTATTTTTGAATATGCAAATACATTTTTTATCTATTCTAAGCTATTTTTACTTTGTTAAATATAAATTTACCTTCAAATGCGATATCCTATGTCTTAGTATGTTTACATAACGTCTCAAATTTATGTAACCACAAAATTATTCCAAGGTGGTTTTTACCGGAACGTGACAACAAGGTATCTGCATTTCATCAGCTAACTAATTTGACGCAAAACAGTAGTGTTTCGATGAGAGACAGTGATTCATCACTGCCGGAACTGCGGCCTTGAATGTTTCAACGACATTTACACGATTTATCTCAAAATATTTTTTTGTTTCCTATCTAACAAAGTCTATATAATTTTATGGGCAATGTCTAACATTGATTCTTTATATCAATTATTTATTGCGGATAGCCTTCACGGTTGCGTTGGAAAATTATGGACATTTTATCGACGTCTATAACTTGACCGGCCAGTTTCCGTGACCAGTTTGACTTACCAAAGTGCATTATTCCCATTACAGCACTTGTCTGTCTAGTAACAAGATTGATATAAAATATAAATTTTAAATGCAATGCCTTTCTTACCTCCGAAGCAATGATAGCTCAGTAACTTCTCGCCGATCGAAATAGATTTGAATCCTACAATGAACCGGAGCTTTGGTGAAGGAAAACATCGTGATAATACCAGTAGCATAGTGTCAGGTCTAATAAGTGACTATGAATTCCTCCCATAAAATGAACCCTCATAACCCCTATGAAGATACCGTCGATTTAAAACTGTACTTGTGTGTAAATAAACCTTGTATAATCTCGAAGAATAACTTTTTTACACGGTGAGTTAAAAAAAGAAACACAGAACCTCGTACATCATTACTAGGGTGACCACACGATTACTTTTTATTTTTAGGTAAGTCGCAACGGGAACGGACTTGCGCTGGTAATAAAAACCAGGATGGTCGGTAATGGCGGGTCGATAGCCGGAGCGGCCTTCGTCCCGCCCCCCGCGCCCGCCCACCAAGGACGCCCATAAGTTGCATAACCACCTCACACGCAACCAGTTGGTACCGTTTCGAGATGCGCTTTTGTAGGGTTGTCGAAATGTATAAGTCTATACGAAACCTCTTTCGACTTCGCATTATTTTTGCATGTGCTATGATTCTATTACGTCGAAAAACCAACACGAATTTAAACTTCAAATAATCGAACCTATAAAGTTCTTACATATTAACCGATTTCCTATTTAATATTGTCTATATAGTGTTATTTTCAAAGCAATATACAATATTATTTTTAATATAATGGGGCTTCGGTAAGCTAATAAAATGATATTTTTACTGCATTATGAGATAAAACCAAAACACGTTAAAAACTCACATACTTTAGACCTATTGGTGTAACATTAAGGCTGAGTTTCACCAGTTAATGTTAAAGTTAAAAATTCGAATAAAGTTATTGTTAGGCAAAAAATAGGTTGCACCAAATGACAATGGTTAAAATGACGTCACGATTTAACGTTAACTATTACTGCTCCATGTTGGCCGGTTAACGTTATTGTTAATGTCAATGTTTGAATCGGTTGTCAAGTTCACTAGTTCACTTCATTTTAGCTGAAGATAATGCGTCTTTCTCTAAATAACAATCACAGAATTAGAAAATGCCCACAGGACGACAGAAGCTAACGTTTTGTGGTTACAGGATCGAATGCTTGTATAACACTTTTATTATATAGTGCATACAAAAACATTTTATATGAAATTTTCAAATATTATTGTAGATTTTAATAAATAGAATACTTCTTACTTTATACTGTTCTCGAATGTGGTAACCAATGTGGTATTAATTTTCTCGGAATTAGCCATTGATATATATAATAATAATATATTGATAAAAAAACCCCACATACAACTTCACAGAAAAAGACAAAGTAAATATCAGAGCAAAATAATTGTAACAAGTTGACATTTGCGTGCTGGTGACAGTCACAGAATAACAATAGTGACAGTTATAACTAAGTCTTATCAAGTAAAAAATGTTAACCTTTTCGATTTTAGGGACTAATTGGTTTATTGAAGTGGCAACCCTAATAATTTTAATAATTACAAAATGTTTGATGGTGCAACTCGTTTTGGCAAACGTAACTGTTAGCAACTCTTGTCATTGTTAAAGTTAACTTTAACAATTACAATAACCACGATTTTGGTGCAACTCTTTTTTTTTTTTTTTTTTTTTTTTTAATGTGGGAAGAAATCTTTCATTGGACACCCACAGCCCTGGGGAGCTGTGGGGTGTCAGACTCTTACTGACTAAAAAAACCCACAAGATACCGTCTGCCGCGCTATGGAGTGGCACGGGATCGAACAAGCAAGCACCATGCCACCCCGGCGACAAGGCCCAGCGCGAACGCCCTGACCGCGACGACAGCCCGGTCAAGCTGCCTACCCGTCTACCGAACCAATGTGCAATGGAAAGTCAGGTCCCCAGCCCCTTCCCTCCTTGGTCCGGTTTGGCAGTCAAGGGGTCACCCCCTCCAACCACCACTACCTGTAACTTTTTTACGTGGTTTTCTACCACGGTGACTTTTTAACGAGGTTTTCTCCCTCTCCCTCCGCCCGAAGGCCACACCTCTGTCACTTTTTAATGTGGTTTCCTCCCACAGGAACTTTTTAATGAGGTTTTTCTCCCTCTTCCTCCGCCCAAAGGCCTCCCCTCTGTCACTTTTTATCGTGGTTTCCTCCCACGGTAACTTTTTCTTGAGGTTTTCTCCCTCTCCCTCCGCCCAAAGGCCGTCCCTCTGTCACTTTTTAACGTGGTTTCCTCCCACGGTAACTTTTTAACGAGGTTTTCTACCTCCCTCCGCCCGAAGGCCTCCCGTCTGTTTTTTAACGAGGTTGTCTCCTCAACACCCGTAACTTTTTAACGTGGTTTTCTCCCACGGTGACTTTTTACCGAGGTTTCCTCCCTCCCACCGCCCGAAGGCACACCCGTCTGTAACTTTTTAACGTGGTCACTAAAAAATTACCGAGTTCGTTCCGCACACATTACTAGCTTTTAATATGAGGAGCATAACTGTTTATTGATGTTTAGGAGTTAAATTTCTATATATACTTAACTAAACTATTAAAATAACAATGCTTAATTTGGAAATGCATTATCGTATGCGCAATTATGTCCTCATTGCTATTATTTCAATGTAATCGGTGGCAACCCTATCAGTGCCGCGTTGTACACCGAAGCGTGCATATCCGCACGGGAATGAAAATAAAAGCCGACAGTATGCGCATGAAATCCCATTCGCATTCATATGAACATCTGTTATGGACGTTTTTACGGTATTATTGAGTAGTCGGTATTTTCAATAATTACATAAATTTCACTTTTCATCAAACAAACGTAGGTTTAATAAAATCTATTTACGAGTACATATATTTCGAAGAGCACTAAAATATCTACTAATATCTATGTTATTACACGTCCACCCAGAAATTCCGGCAAATTTGTTTGTTATAATTAAGTAGGTTTCGCTTGCGGCTTTCCTCACGTTAGTGTAGGTTTAGTTTAGGTAATGTAGTTTACGAACAGTACCTTTTTTCTAGATAAATGATTGGTTCAGTATTTAAGACGTCAAAGCGTAACAAACTCACATTCAGACTTATAATTATTCTACAACATATAATACTAATTATATATTATTCAGCATTATACTTCTTCATTTATATACCTAAACCTCTATCAATGCTTCAGTTATAATGAAATGTATACATATAAATATAATAGAATTGTGTGTTATTGCCCGGGCTAATCTATGAAACGTCTGAATTAATTTTGACGAGACTTTTATTAGCAGATAGTTTCCTCTATTTCTTCAGAGGATCACCTGAGTTATACATCAACATGCTTTCCGATAGAAGTTAAACAGTAATGATAAAAAAATAATAATAAAAGTAACTTAAAATCATTTACAGGATTTTAGGCGTTCATTGCAAACTGCATAAATTCGTTGAAACAACAAAACCATTTTTACATGGGAACAAAGTCGCGGGTATCGACTAGTTATCATATATAAATACTTAGCTTATAAACTTTTTCCAAATAAAACATATCAATATCTACTTGTTTTTCTTTTTATTAAGGGCAAACAAAAGATTACACACGTACATAAATGTATATATGTTGGTTTCGACTGAACGATTTACTTCAATAATTACATGTGGTAACGAAAAATGTTATATCACTTTTCCCAGTAATTTTCTTCACTCCCTAGGACTCGGTTAGAGCATTCGAAAGGCATTCGTTCACTCGATGCCTGAGATAGAATAATGACGGGGAAATAAATAGATAGAATTATCGCATGAACTGAACCACGACTTATTCCACGAAGCCACGATGGCAATGGGCAAGGTAGTAGAAGAACAAAACAGAGAGTTTAAATTACATAACGGCATTTTCTAGACGCTACCTCTTCGGCAAGCATCATGGATATATTTCAGTAATTGTAATAAACCACTCACTTATCTATTCTTAGGGTGGACCTTAAATAATAGTCTGTATTATATTTTATATCCCAGTACAAATGTTGTCCAAATCAACTAAACCATTATAGAGATTGGCTAGAACAAATGATTAATGAACAGGCATTTCAATTTTATACATAGAGTAGCTGATACCCGCCCGCTTCACTTCACGTTAAACACATATTTAATTTAAAACAAGTCGAAAAGAGTCCATGAAATCGAAAATATAAAACCATCTACCAACAATTCCAAGGCGAATAGACACGGTCCTATGCCTGCCTATATCTTCAGTACTTTTGGTGTGTCTTTTTACCCCCAAAGTTATTGTCTTTTCAGATTTATATCGAAGATTATCCATAGTTTTATATCGGCTATAGAAACCATGTAAGTGTTTAACAAATCTTATCAATATAGCTTGTTCAACCGCTTCACGACGAAATAGGCCAACTTAATAATTATTATAAGAAATACAATGTTCGTTCAAGTAAACCTTATCACTAATACTTGGAAAGCAAAACAAACAGTCCTTCTGTACGCAAATAATATAATCAAGAAGGCACACAAATGCCTACTACTTATAGATCGTTATTATTACCTTCCGTTCCTTTAGTTCGACTGACGTCATAGACTATGAACTAGACACAACAGGGCGAGTACGTGGAAGTGCGTCGGTTTGATTCCTTACCTGGAACAAAGGAGATGTATTGTTAATATTGATCGTAGACTTGTTGTTGAAGTTTGAATTGATGCTAGAAAATATGAACGACTTGTTATATTACAATTGACTATGTTATATTAAAAAGCATTATGGTAAATACTTGTAGTCCTTCATTAATTCCAGGAACTCCTATTCTGCCCCTCTCAATACATTCTTGATAATTTAATGTATATTCGCAATGATTTACATAAGTAAGATTTTGCAAAAGACCTGCATGATTTTAATACTACAAACAGTTATACAAATAGTTAAGCCCTTCCACGTTTTATGCCAAGACCAGTAATAGTTTTTTTTAGATAATAGTATTGGGTATTACAATGAGGTTCCAAAGTACATAACCGATTTTGTGGACATATGTTAGATAAGTTTTAATGTCAAATGGCTATGTATTCTTTAAGACAGATCACTTTGTATATAGTTCGGTGAAATTGTAAATGTCCGTCAGGCCTAGAGCGGATAGTCAGGTCGAAAAACAAAATCATTACGTGAATGATACTGATATCTGGAAATAACACTTCTCTCTTTACATGCACTAAAAACGACTATGAACAATGACTTGCACCGTTGTAACAAAGAAATATTTAAAAAATTAAGAAAATACTTGATCAAGTTTCATGGCAGCTCTTACTCTCTTTCACAGGGATGTCAATTTTACGTTTGTAAGTTAAAAATTCAATAAAGTGTTTACGGTATTGATTAACAAAAAAAAACAACAACAAACTAAACTAAATTAACTACTCAAGGGCATTAATTTTTCCTATCATAATAAACGTCTACGCGGAAAGATCTGGAAAGTTCGATGTATAATCAAGTGATATAACAGAAAATGCAATCTAAATTACAATGCAACTACGATAAACATATAATTTAGAAGCGGTAAAATCCGGCGCAGTACCCCCGAGTACCAGCGCGGTGCGAGGCGTGTCGCGGTCAGGGCGTTATCATGATCGATATGAACTGCGCGCGCGCATTGCTCCGTTCCGCTTCGGATCGGATCGCGATACTGCACCGCGACCGGGTCACCGAGCCTTATGATTATTATTAAAAGCATGCGTAATATTGTTGCATTTTAAAACTCGAATGCACTGCATGAGACGAGCATGTTTTGTGTTAGATTAAGTTTTTCCAGACTATTAATAATAGCATTTTGATGTGAAAGATCTATTAGTCCACTTTGGGAGTAAAATCAACCCGTAACGCCGTCACGACAAATGGCATGACGCTCTATCATGCCCCCAGCTCTGCACCACAGCTCTCAAATCTCTTGGTTTCTATTTATAAATATATGTTATGTAGTTATTATTGAAATGTAAATTTTATTGGCTTTTACTAATTACTATTAATTTTAACATTTTATAATAATTTAAATATGAATTTATGTAGGCAGGGCGTCCCGTGACGGCCATCTCTTTTTAACATTTTGAGAGGCACACAATTGAACGCTTTGTGTTCATTACTCTGTATTCAAACAAATTGATTCGTACTGAAGAACCATAATAACTAGCATAAGCACAACAAAAATACTAATATCTAAAATAATCCGCAGCAGAAATAATACAGTTATATACATAATAATATAAAAAGCAATCAGCTCGTAATAAAACGGAAGAGCAATAAAAAAACTACGCAATGAAATAATTGCACGTATGAGAAAGAATTCGACCTACTACATTCGCGGCATGATTCACAGCGCCATAAAAATCCTTATAGAGTCTAGGAAAAATATTATTATATACAAGAGTTCCAACGCTATTTTTTGGTTCGTCGACCTTATATAGTGCGACCACACACATGCGTCTTATGTCTATGCAATGATGCATTATAGTCGACTACGGTTACCACAGAATAGATTTATAGCTAACAGAAACACCGTGTACTGTTGATGCTTACAACGGCTGCGTGTGGATTTATTTTGTTTATGGACAATATGTGCGGTTACCTAGGCCGGTTTCAATTTAAAGCGCATTGATATTAGGGTTGCCCACGTGTTATATATAATAATAATAAAATCTAATACTTACACATATATATGGTAATGTTAGAAGAAACGGAACGCAATGTGTGAGTGAAAGGGAGAGATGTTGGTCGCACTCGCTGACGGTAAGACCTTTAGGAGATAGTGAATGTACTATGTGTTCACGATAAGACGAAAGACGTTTATAAATTAATATCAAGGTTGCGTAGATTTGTTTCTGTTTAAAATAAAAAGGCAAAAATACTTTAGATCCAACATATAGTCATATTCATCACATCATTTTTGTTACGAGTAATATATACCATAATTCTCGTGAGTATTGAAATTGTTTTGTTTTTGAATAGAAACTTCTTATGGGGGAGGGAGGGCTGTGAAATTCTGATTGGCAACCTTTTCTTGTGACGAAAAGTGCTGAGAGTAAGCACTGTGTCGGGTAAAGTTTGAAAACACCGGGTCTCGTCCGATCATGAAAAGTTAAGCAACGTCGAACACCCCATGACGTTGTCTTAGTGTTTTATTTTTTATAAAGAAATTTTCACTTCTTTTCTGTTGTAATAAGCACACACACAAGCACTTTTTTATTCTGTATAGGTTTTACCGTTTGACAATAATCTCATCTGATATTAAAAGTCGATATGGTCCAAGATGGTAAACATGCTAAGCCTAGAGGGGACTGGCTGTCAAGAGCAGCTGCCCTAACAAACCAACAGGTGCTTGGTGACAAATTTTCAACTTGAGAGTGATAACTACCAATTCGGACTTGGAAAAAGCCCTACCACCATGCTATAGGTATTATTACAATATTTTTCTTCACGAAAACTCCGACTAAGTTGCAAGAATTCGAATATACATCCATCGACGTGTTGTCCGAACACGCTATCAACTATGCCATTACCAGTTAAGTAAAATCGCATTCCCTTTACATTCAGTAAGCCCCGAATCACTGATATAACACCCATATGATTGACAACCCTAATCAGCGGACTCGAACGCGTGGTTTTGCGGTGGAAGTGGCGAGCGAGGAATGACGCTTCGAATTAAATTTCCCTGGTAATCACCGTGTATATATACAATTTACTGTAATAGAGTTATAATAAATGATAATATTATTTTTATTAAATCATATGGTTATTTATATATCGTGAATAACAGAATGATAAATATGTTAGTATATATCGCAGCCTCTTTTATCGATCTACTGAGAATAGAACCATTTAAGAATGATACTCCTTTATCTATATATATACAAGAATAAATTTATTTTGGTATATCTAAGATCGATTAGCACTGTTTGACCGATTACCATGAAAATTGGCACACCGAAATATGTTTTCAGACACAAAAAATGTATTGTTCTCGAGAGATCAAAATCTACACTAACACGAGCGAAACTGCGCTGGTTTACACTATTACACTAATTTCACTTATGTTAAAGTGGGTTTGACAGAGGGGTCGAAATTGTATCTCGGGAAATATTGGGTGATATCGAGAACAGTACATTTTTTCTCCAAGAAAGGTAACCAACCACCCACCCTGTGTGTCCTTTTCTCTACTCCTGATAACGTATAAATTTCATGATGATCGGTTGAGTAGTTATAACCCATGGAAACGGCGTGAATACGTAAAAAGCAAATAAGCAAACTCACCTTCATTATTAATTAGGTTAGGTCATTCCAATTTTATAATTTAAGTACATTTTAATCAAAAACATTACGGTAATGTGTGTCGGTGAATCTTTCATTTAACAGTACTATGATTATTTTAAATATGTTTTTTAATGTTATTTGTATTATAATTCGTAAAGACAATTGTTTCTCAACATTTTTTTATCTCAAAATATATAATGTCCACACATGTCGATTTCACGTAACATGGTAATGATTCGTGTCATATCAGTATCAACCTTTAAGATGAATCGTTTTCATTGTTAAAGAATTGTAAACTTATGCGACTAAGATCACATACTCACGAAACATGAAAAAAAAAACACTTATTACGCGATATCGATAATAATGATAATTATTACTTCATTCTATAATCAGACCAGTCGTGTTATATGGATTCGAGTGCTGGGCTACGAAAGAGACGGATGAGAAAAAAAATGTGGAAGAAATGCGAATGTTAAGATGGATGTGTGGTGTAACTAGAATGGATAAGATTAAGAATGAGTATATCAGAGGAAGTTTGATAATAGCACCAGTGACGGAGAAGTTGAGGAGTAATAAATAGGTTAGCATGGTACGGCCATATTATGAGAAGAGATGAAAGTCATGTAACAAGAAAAGTTTGACTTTGAAAGTTGACGGATATAAGGGTAGAGGAAGGCCGAATAAAATGTGGATGGATTGTGTGAAAAATGATATGTGTATGAAAGGTGTGATTACTGGGATGATATTTGACAGGGGAGAGTGAAAAAGGAAAACATTTTGTGCCAACCCTACTTAAGTGGGATAAGAGTAAGATGATGATGATGATATTACTTCATTCTATCATAGTTATTAGGTACCTATTAATACATAATTTTGTAACTTTAATTTAAACTATTCAATAGAGTAGTATGCTTCGTGGGTCATATTAACGCAACCCAAAAGGTTGAGAAACGATGCAATACACATATCTAAATGTCGATTAATAACATAACCGTGTATAAAGCACTTATTCCGGCGACTCGTGCGACATTCTCTCGACAACCGTCGTTGACTGAGCGACGGGTTCACGTAATGGAGTCATTATACCGCCATTAATCAAAGCACCCATTAAGCTCACGACAGGGTTACCGACAGTAGAAATAATAATCGTATTTATGTACGTGTCGTTTAGAAATAGAAAAACAACTTATTAAATAAAAGTGTAATCGAGCGGAACAACGGGACAAATGAAGTGGTTAGTTTTGTTTGTTTTGGCAAATAAACTTTCTATTAAGCTGGCAAAAAAGTATCTATATACAAATACCCAGTCTTTCTGCATGAGGGACTATCATGGTACTCGCCAATCAGTGAGCATTACAAAAAATATCGTGAACTAAGTTAACGTTTGATACCTAGAAATTATTGAAAGTAAATTAGTTGAATCACTTATGTAGATCTGTTTACTTAATTATATATACTTAATAGCCCTATCCGAGAGAGTAGTTTTAATTTACAACCGACAAATGCAAATTTGCGGAATGTGGATATCGAGAAGTTTTTATTAGGACTAGTTTGTTTTAAAATATCCGCTAGTAAATGATATGAAAAGTGATTCTGAGATAAATAAAAGTACTCGAGATACGGTGACTACGATTTCACTAGACTTGATTACGGTACTTTCTTACTGAAATTTAAAGTAGAAATTAGTAGTTAGAAATGAGACACCAATACACCTTTTAACAAAAGCTCATTATTATGTTTTATTTTAACGCTTTTTAATACTGAATCCCTAAGGTTATGTGTATTGAATATTTTAATTTAAAATTGGCCGTACAACTAACATCGTTACATTGAGCATCATAGTACACAATACATAGATAGCAACATCGTTAGTCCATTGTGTTGCTTCCATGATAAAGATTGAATAGGAGCGGGCGGCGCGTGCGCAGCGGACAGTGTGCAGTTTCCGGTATACTTGACCCGATTTGCGGTTATCTGCTTTACACCGAAATTATATAGTGTAGTAATATTTGCAAGACAATAGATTAATTATTATTATAGGAAAGTAATAAATCTACCACGTTTCTTACGAGAAACAATTTCAAATAACTCACCGATATTGTTAAATGCAGTCAGTGTGCAGTCGCGTTTGTATGATAAATTACCGATTGCCGTTTTGTTTCGCTGACAATTTGACAGCGTTTAATTTTGAAACGGGTATTCCGCGAACAAAAGCGATTGTTGCGCGTTCGAAATATGAAATATCGAAATTCAATCACGTAGTTAAGTTCGCACGCTGTATCTCACGTACCGTTTTCGTTTATCTCAGAATCGACCCTTGGGATTTTATATAGAATTGTTAGTTGAGTGACCAAATGGGGCGTTCACCTAATTATGTGAGGCGTTTTTGAAACTTCCTCCTCCCTGGATAAATATCGTAAGGTTTGTCTTGAACTCCTCCCTCTCCGCTAATCACACGTGGGATCTTTCAAAATTTGGTTTTTGAATATTCATGCATAGGATTTATTAAAATAAACACCAATTGCTTTATTATTTTTATTAGGACTGTTATTCGAGATTGTTTAGGTAGTTATCTAAAATCACAGTGATAATATAAAATAATACTTAAATGATAACTACTGAAATACATAAAAAGAATTGTGTCAGTTTTCGGCACATTATAGTCTAGAAACATGTTTTATTTTAAATTAATCTGGTTTTCTGACATTATAACACTATTTATTGTCAGAAAAAAATTACGTGGTATTTGCCGAAAGCCCCTCTTCCTCCCCTCTCCACGTGATATATAGTAAGATTCGGTTTGACCCCCCATCCCCCCATTTTGATTCTCTCACGTAATTAATGGACACATCCTAGGATGATGATGGATAGACTGTTATTAAAATATGTAAAGTAACATAAAACTGGACGAACCGTGAACACATAGTTTTATATAATAAGAAATCTTAACAAAACACAGTTTTCAATAACCTCGCTCAGCCTTCAACGTCATAAGGCCGAGCTAATAATATCCAGACATGCGACGACGCGACGTTTTACTTACAACTTAACGCAATACGTATATAGCTGGTGTAATGTTTTAAGTGTACATATTATGAGATATATACATATACATTATTACCTCCTTTTCAGTTTCAAAATACCAACATGTTACTGAGGTGAAAATTGAAAGGCAAACAAACACCCTTTGATTACAATGAAATCGGAGTTCGCCATGTCGAGAATAATGATTCTCTCGAGTTAAAAGTGATTCTGCGACTAGAAACATAAAACTTTTGAAATGATAAGAAAGTTAATATGAATTGAAAAATTATATTTTAAAAATTGCTCGTGATATCGTTCCCGAATGACTTTGTTATTCCATGAGAAGTGTGCGTTTATCTGAATTTGTAACCTTTTTTTTTCATTATAATTTTGCTATAATACTGATTACTCCCTGTGGAAAAGCGTGATCATACGTAGCCTACATAATGCTGTGAAAATTGTAATTGCTGGTCATGTGATATAGTAATAAACAGACACTTTAATTTAACTTATATATGTTCATCTAAAAACACAGTATATCAATATATGTATAAAATTATTATATACTTTTGATAATAAAACGTTGTCATAATTCATACCTTAGCGAATAACATAATTTGCATTGCATTATAATTTAATTCCTTGTCGTAACTTTTACGTACATCATAATCAAAGGCATATCAGCCCTGTCCGTCTGTCTCAAATATCAGACATTTTCGATTGTATAATCAAAGCGGCTTCGTGTCGTGCCACCGCCAAAGAGCAAAGGTAAGTACCAAAGAAGGGCACAACAGTGCTTTCGATTCCGAACAATAGCGCGCTAAACCAATGATTTTCCGGTTTTAACAGTGAAATCGTTGTTTATACTCTCGAATCACTGGAACCAGAAAGCGACCCCTTAATTACGTACTTCGAAAGAGCAAAACGATAGCAGATATAATAAAATATGGACTTACAAATGGCAAATTCAAATTATGTGTCAGACATAAAGGAAAACACTTCATCTAACTATTCTTCTCTTTTATTCCTGGATAAAGAAACTAGAACATCGATTTTTATCGTGATCATCATCATTATCATCACATGAGTCTGTAAGGGATCCCCTGTAGATACATAGGGCTTTTCCCGAAGAATGGTATGTGCATAATCACCACTCCAGCCCATGACGTATTGGCGATTTCAAACTTCGAGTAATCTAGTCTTATATTTTTTCACATACGGTGCTAGTTCAATAACATTCACCATTTTTCATCGTTCGCTAAACAAATGTGACGAATTTGGACAGATACAAATGAAGAGACACAGACAAAGACCGTGTTATATTCAAATAATTAGATTAAGTTTACATTCGGATAAGGAAGCAAAATAATATGTAGTCATGATTTCAACTATATTATATGGGTATAATGAACTGAGTTACAGTTGTCTCTGTCGCGCTTGTTTGATTGTTGGAACAGAGTGCGACAGCAATAGTAAAAAGCTGTTGTTTTGAAATTACAATAGATTATATACAAAGACACAAACAATCCATTCAGTATATGTTATTTAAAAAAAAAACCATCTTTAACCTGAAACAGCAGAAACATAAGTTACATTTAAAAAAAATCCTAAAATGCCTTACAAATTAAAATATATAATAATTAAAAATATATTACCACAAATACTAATAAGGCTAAATAGAAAAAAAAACAATAAGATTTAAGTATAAATTGTGATTAAAACAGATAATACAAAGAAAACCGATTACATGAATGAGCAAATAATATTAACGTAAATGTATTTATCAATTATATTTATTGTTCCTAGTTTGAATAAAACGGGCACTGAGATACGATTTTGCCTGTACACATTCCTTCGATAACACACAAAAGAGTTATTACATGCAAACGCTACAAAAGCCTTTTGTTACAGAAAAAAATACGAATACCAGAACTGTCAAACGATATATGTATATGTAGTTTTTTAAATCGCGGATCATTATTCTCAACGCCACGACACTGACGTGAACGCAGTACGAACAAAGAAGTCGAACGATGCATAAGAATATCGACAAAGCAGCTGTAGTTTAAGGTCACGCTCGATGGATGAATGTGAGCCGATCGCCGCATACATTCGAATAGACATGTAACTGTCGTGGATTTTATTCTTTCTAGGTATATTATATCATTATGTAATTGTTTATAATATCGATGTTTTCGCTGATATTCTGAATGAATTATTATAATCCCTGTCAGGTTTTTGTATGCTTTTTTCAAGAAGATAAGTTATGGTAAAAAAAAAATTCATAAATTAACCAAGAAATATAGTAAAACCGCATCTGTCTCTGTATGATTACTACATTATACGGAACAACAACTTGGCCCGGATGTAGAGACCAATGATTGAAACCGGCAAAATACTGGAGGAAACGGGACGAATGGTAACACAAATATAAACACGAACGTAGGTATATTTGTTGGTCATAGTTGCTATAAAAAATTGTGTGTGCATAGATTAACACCTTTTAATCAAGTACTTTGAAGTGAATAGAGCGAGGAAGTGTTATCTATGTGTAATGTAATGTTTGATACAGTTTTATTTTTTTTTTATTTCGAAAAGCTTACACGTGTAATATAACATGCAGAAATATTATTATTGTGAGGCAGATGCTCCACCATGAAGTTTTCATCTAAATTCATATTTCGAGACGGGGGTGACGTTTGTCACTTTTGACCGATGCGCACTTTTTTCACAAGAACGAATACATCTCCGCCATAACTAACATAAAAAATAACGCTTTGTTTTATTATGAAAAAATCATCGCATCCCTCGCCGCAAGACAACATACATATTATAAAATAACCCGCTTTGGTTCATTGTGAACCCAACACCGCGTCTTTCGCCGCAAGATAACATATATATAAAAAGGAACCCGCTTTGGTTTATTGCGAACCCATCACCTCATCTATCGCCGCATGAGAACGTAGATGCAACGCCGCATGTACGTGAACGATTCAGTGGTCAACAACATCGAGGCACCAGGGGGCGATTGGGTAAGTGAAATAAGTGCTTCTTACACCCCCTATCGTTCACACATTCATTGGTCCTTTCGAACCGGTTTCATTGGTTCATTACGAGCCTAGAATTATTTCCACGCTTTTTTTTCACCGCATCCCTCCTGGTGGGACCTATTTACACGGTCCCATCAGCCCCTCCATTATTAGAATTATTTTAATATATATTATATAGTATAATTTTAATATTATTATATAACAAGTTTTCGGGAGATTAAATTGATAACGCTGACTAAACTTTATGAAGTATATCAAAATAATGTACTTCAGTATTGTACTTTGTACATCGTAAATGGAGCTACAAAATAATCCTGGATGATATATATCTATCTACTATCAATAATCCCCCCTTAACTCTTTTAATCTTATTGATAAAAATAACGATTATTTACTACACTACTTTGATCAACATTGCATTCATTCTTATACAATTACTAGCAGGCCCGGCGGACGTTGTCTTGTCCTAATAATACAAAAAAAAAACTTATGTGCATGAAAAGCTTAACGGCTTTACTTTTGCCGATTCTTTAAATAATTATCATTATATTTCAACCAATTTACAAAAAAACCTTGACAAATTACTCTATCTATTGGTGAAGATCGCATTACAATCCGTTGAGTAGTTTTTGAGTTTATCGCGAACATCCAGACAGACACACACGGCGGACGACTTTATTTTATAATATGTATTGATATATATATTATCTAAAATATTTTGCAAAAATCCTTAAACACACTTAAAAGAAATAACAAAAAGAGAACACGAGATGGGAATGCAAACAAACATAAACAAGGTGCATACGATAACTATAATACGTTGAAGCTACATTCACACGTCGTAAAAGATAAACGAGAGAGTTATAACGTGTCACAGACAGTACAAGAGGGTCAGATCTTTGACGCAATGTATGGGAATGTCTTTATTCTTTCACTGAAAGTTGCGGACTAAAGTCTGGAATTCAATACTTGACTTGCAGAAACGAAATCATGCGATCGTCTCGTTTTTGGAATCATTGAAACAGAAGAATTAAAGATTAGTCCATGGATGTACGATTTAAATAAATTGCGTATTCGAAAATTTTAGAACAAAGTACACAAAACCAAACACATTATAGACACAGGGTATAGAAGGTGACACAGCCTGCGTATGCGTGTACAATTTTACACAACATTTCAATAATTACGAGTTAGTATATTTCTTACAACAAATACTGCATATCGAAATGCTTTTATCAAGAAATAAACTTTATTTCTTATTATATTTCAACAATAAACGTTTCACAATATGCTGCGTATTTAAGCAATGCGAGAATATAACATGAAAGTCATTGACAGTGTCGCCAGAGTAAGAAAATATAAATTGTGCAAACCTTTTCAGATTGCCAGATTAACAAAAACAAAAGAAGTATTTTAGAGCTCAATGACAATAGGTTTTATTTTTAATGAAGAACAGAGAGCATCAGTTATATTATAGCTCCTGGAGCAAAATGATATCAATACGTCTCTGATTACTACGATTAATCTACACGATAAAGGACGAAACTTGAAATAAATGTACTTTTAAAATCCTTGTATAACATAGTCGCCAAGGAAGTCGGAGCGAAACAACAAACTCGTAAAAATATATCTGATCGTACGCGGATACGATTACAATGTAACATATTCTCATGTCATTTACCACACTTATCAAGTATAATGTTTATCCTTTTTTGGATCATATAATTAAAAAATTATTACCAAAAATCAAATTTAAATAAACACATATATCGTTTCTGTACAAAATTTCCTCCCATGACAACGGCACGACCAAAAAGTAATTCACTATTATAGCTAGTTATAATAATTCAAATCAAATAAAGCATATATTTAGTGAATGTAAGGTCAATATGACAAGACAAAGCGGCAGTTCATTTATCACTACATTATTTTTCAGGGTTGTCACATTTAATAAACTTTAATATCAAAAAACATTACGTACTCTGAAATTATACATTACATTTTTTAAACCATTTTGTATTTACCTGTTACATGTGTAGTTTATTTTTATATTTTTTAATCAAAAATAAGGCGACTGGCTCGTCAAGAAACCTGTTTTATAAGAATCACAAATATACTAAACGTAATTGAAATTCCATACATGTCAATTTGATGGTTTGAGGTTTTCTATTGTGCTGTTTTCGCGAGCGTTTTTTCCACGTAGGTCGGTTCTTTGGACTCCTACTTCTTTCTTAAGACCGATAACACAACTGTAATGCCCTTCGTATCGCAGGTGTCCATGGGCGACGGTGAATACTTACCATCAGAGGACTCGCATGTTTATTTACTCCCAATCGCATAAAAAATGATCTTATTTACATAGATTATCCTAATTTTATTATAGACATTATTTTTTTTCGTTTCATATATCTATTTAGTAACACAGGTAGAACTAATACTGTATTTTACAGAGAAAAAACATTATTTTCGATTGGCAACCCTAGCGCAACATTACCGTTGTCAACCATAATAAGATTTTGACCAGTTAATTGTCACAGATCGGTATCAAGCTTCAAACACCCTTTCGCCGATTGTCTGCGAGACATATTGTCGTACAATTGACATTCACTCTTGACTTTGACATTTATAATAGATTGAATATTGTATAACGCGGTTACTTTGCCAATACAATTAATATTTGATTGTCCTTGACACGTCGGTTAAGTTGCAATAAGACATTAGACACCCACACGCATACGAGTACTTCGAACTTTTTAAATCGTGGGCGCGCTGGTCAGTATAAATTATCTTTCACGCGAGTTCATTTGTACACAATTATAACACAGAGTAATAATACTTATAAATAAATATCTCTCAAGCGCCATAAACAAGCCAAAAATTGGTTATAGTAGGTACCTTCGGAATATCGCATTTCAGCACCAGCCAATGACAGCCAGTATAGTGACAATTGATCGATACTCATACCTTGAACTTAGAATTTGCCCAGCCAATATACATAATAAATCGAAAGACTACGTCAATTATAAAAAAGAATTAAGACATAAAACGCCCTACAAGGTCAGGCCTCAGTCGGGTCCCATTTCCTGGAAGTAACTAACACCTTTTGTAAAACGTGTTAATGATTTAACTAGCCCGTTGTATATTTTTCCAGTAAGGTTGCAGGTTTATCTAATGGGTCGACAATTAGCATGTCCGAAGAATAAAATGGATTTTAAGCCAGTATTTTATATATATGGCGAGGGCTCTAACCCTTTTATTCCGATATTAAACTTGACCACAAGCAATAACCATTTCGGCGGGCGGTAGGACATTACAATGCAATTTTCTTTTAGTTTGTCATATTTCGGGATCAGCCAGTGTATGCCCCGTAGCCGATGGACTGTTTACCTCTCGGTGTTTTTCATGATTTTTTAATTACATTATGTTTATCGTGCTACAATAAATAAAACATACAGTGGTCATAAATTCTAAGAAATGCAGTGAGTTTCAAGACCACGTTGCGAACAAAATATCACTAGATTCTGTAAATAATATCAAAAAAAGTTCATTACAGTCACAGACGCTGGCCACAGTTAAATTAAATGTTTAAAATAAGAACGCCCCAACAAAGCGAGCGCAAGCGGGAACGTAAACAAACACGCACGAACGCATCGCCGACTTCCTTTCTTTCCGCTTCGTCGAAATCCACTTCTCCGAAACTAAACAAACGAACTCTTCGTCTCTCCCGAGCTCATTCTTTACAAATCACGATACACATACACCAAAATGTAAGTCAATTGTCTATATCAAATTCGACTTTGAAATGAATTTAATTTTTTCAACTACCTAAACACATTTATTTTACTGCACAAAGAAATTATGCTGTCTCTTTGCTCAGCTCTTTGGTAAACAATACTTAAGGATGCCTGAATATTTCCACTAGTTTTACCTGACTATATAGGGTCGACTTTTAATAGAATATGTTTTATTCTCCTTACCGACACGTTGAAAAGGACATCCTAATTACAGTAAAAATTTAAATAGAATACCCATATGCAATTGGTATAAGTGTAGATTAACTCAGTCAACACCGCGCTGCCCAAAGGTAAGACCACAAACGATATAGAACAGATAGTTTACCGTCTCTGTGATATATACTATTGTGACCATTTTATTTACTGAGATCGGAATATCGTTAAAATGATTGCTACCGTAGGTGATATTGACACAATAAAAAGTCGACATGTTTGAATAATTTTATTAAACAAAATAGAATCTAATAAAGTAGACAACGTCAACTATTTTTAATTGTTCTAATGAACACATTCGCTTAGCAAAAGTTTTGCCTTATATTTATTGCTACAGTAATAGTATATAATATAATAGTATAATAAAATCTATACGCTTAAGAAGAATTTTGAATATCAAAATAGAATTAATATAAAAAAATTAATGAATACAAATATATAAAATTCTTTGTATTTCTAATTATTGTTGACCGTTTTAAATATTAATGAAATTATAGTCAAGTTTTTTAAATCGTCGCTATAGGCGGCGAGACATTTAAGAGTTTGCGTATTTTTTTTCAAAACCGGACAAAACTGTGAAATATCCGAACGCAATACAAAAAAATAAACTATACCATTCAATATGGGACGCATAGTCACGTTTTGTAACTGTTAAGTCATATATAATTAAAACTAGCTCAAGTAGTGTAGATGAATAATGTTGTATTCGGTCTTGAAATCTATGTAGGTTGACAATTTACTAAACCCTAGTATACCTAGATATTCAATACGAGAAAATTTAATGGCGTACTAAGCATTTACTGTTTTCGCATAAGATATAATATTAATTTTATTTGATTAGATTGTTTAAACATCAATTCCAACGCGATTATTTTTAACAAGTGCACTATCTGAGTTGTTTGCTAATGCAATGGTTGCTACATCTTTGTTAGATATTTACAAAGGTAATTAAGTCGCCGCGATCCGCCCACTACGACCGACGGACTTTTTAGTTACGTACTAATTTCCCATAGTGATGTGTCGAAAGAGTTTGCATGATCGCCTTATCAGTGAAGATAAAGGACAGTTTCTCATAAGAACAAACATTTCCACACGAATACTAACATGGACAATGTGGTTTTGCCTTAAGCACACACGAAATTAATTTTTTATATATTTTATTCTAATTAACTTATAAAACTGACATATCTCACTCATCCCGATCTCCAGATCTTTTATCGAAAAAACCATGAAATTAAAAGGAATACTGATTAAAGATTTATCAATCTGTCACCACACTATGTCATCATTGGGGTAGGTAGAAAATATAAAGCATCACTTGTCTAGAAAAAGACAAGTCTTCATGGTGGTAGGGATTTTTCTAACCCCGTCTAGCCAGCTTATATTGAAAATCTGTTGCCAAACATCTGTAGGTGTGTACCGACAGCTGCACTTGAGAGCCACTTCCCCTTTTGGCTTAGCGTGTTTATCATCTTAAACCAAAACATTCTTTAACATCAGGTGAGATTTTTATCAAACGATAAAAAAACTAAAACTTATGAAGTATAAAAAATGTTTTCCTAATCATTTTAAATATGAACTGTTGGAAAAATTACACATACAACAGAAATAAAAACGCGGAAACGGCTTGAAGAAATAAAGAAGCCAAGCAATTGATTAAATTCTCTCAAAATCGCAGCTTGTTGCGTATTCTACATTATTGTGATTTATATGTCTGTGTTCCACATTCCTATAATATAAATTTATGCTCTGACGTTAAACATGATGCAACAAATGGTAGGCGTCACAAAATGACGCTTAAGATAGTACAAGCTACAGTTACTAAGTGACAACTACCTGGTTTTGGATAGAGGATTAAAAAAAAAATTAGATTTCGCCAACATACTGTATCGAACTACAGTTAACAAGCATCCATGGGAACCCATAATTATCAAAAAATATCGTCAAAATCGGTACATTTTTTGACGTGATAACGTCTTATAAATCGATAAACGACTGCGACTGCGCGCACGAAAAAGCATGACTCATTGTCACGTTCCACCTGAGCCGAGCGTGCAACAAGCGATAGAGAGGCGCGATCGAGCTAAGCGTTCGGCTTGTGGCGCATCATCTCTTGCGGCAAAAAGTATGAAATTTTTTATCAATGTTTTCTTATGACGTTATCATGTAAAATTATCGTCCGTAAGCCGACCTTACAGACAACCAATTTTTAGAAGTAGAATTAGACCACGCACACAGGAATCCTTAATAATTTTTATCATGATTTAAAATGCGAAAGCTAATTTGTTTATTATGCTTTCACACCTTAACTTGTCAACCGATCATTAGGAGATATTATTGCATACACGTTGTCAAGGGTATAGAAAAGGACACGGGTACTTTTCATTTAGAAAAAAAAACGTACTATTCCTGAGGTATATATCAAACATACATCAACAAGAGCAAAGCCACAGGCAAAGGCTAATTGTGTAAAAAAATATAAAATTAAATTATAACGTTTACATAATAAAAGTAATTATGTAAATTTATACATTATTATTTAATATCTTTGATATAATAAATAGAAAACAATTCATAATATTACATAAACGATTTCAAGTATTACGTACTGTAAGCTTAGTGCTGTATATATGTATAAGCTAGCTGATACCCGTGACTTCGTCTACATCGTTTATTATCTTAAGAATTTGTTTTATGTACAGAAAAAATACTTAAAAAAAAATTAAAGCTTAAACATACTTTGTTTACAAAATTTATCTGTAAACAATGTTATCCATTCTCTTCGCCTCTCCTGCTCATGCGCACTATACCGCTACAATACACTAAAACGCTGAACGCGTAGTGTTTATAAATATCATTGATTATTAAAGCTTTAATAACTTAATATTAAATGAAGATATCGTGCTAACATTTTTTAGATAATAATACAATTCAATTCACTTCAAACAATTTTGATGATAATTCTTTTAATGCAGAGCTTTTCAAAGTATCGTTTAAGATTTACGCTTTTCCGTAGAGGCTATTAGTATTACTATAATCTAAGGCGATTTAAAATCCGTAAGAAAAGCCGGGGCGGACGCTGCAGTTTAGTGCCTAATTAATTGCATGGTGTGTATGTGTATGCATGATTAAAAAAAACATTTAATAATTATTACGACATAACATTTTAATGAATTGTGTAATGCCATTTATGTAGTATAAAAAACTATTTTATTTAAGGTCAAGGTAAGGATGAAAATTAATTTTCTAAACGAACCGTTCAGCCCCGACCTACTACTAAAATTTAATTACCAACGATATTCGATTGAACATTGTAAGTATGTAACCGTTTAATTCATTTGCATTCGTATCTGCGGACCATCGGAGATGTCGAAACGTTCGAATAACCCCCAGAATCCACCGCCCACACGTTCTTTAACAGGCGTCGGCGTGCTCTACATTAATATTATATTGTGTTACAATTACGGCAACACACATTTAGGGTTGACACTAAATTATAATAAATACACACGAATGGTACAAATTTGAATTTCAACTTTTAATTTGTCTATAGAAGCATATATGTAGTATCAGACGACATTAAATGTTCGTTCTAATACAAGTCCAAAACTTACAGATAAATTATGATAAATCAACGTTCTGTGAAACAACTTGTGATTACGGTAGCTTAGTCAATGTTATCATTTATTTTATTATATATTTAATGAAACTACCGTAAAATCATATATTTACTGTCAGCCCTACTCTGCGCAAACAGATTCATCCAACGCAAGACACGACCGTATCGGTCGTCGTATCATTTGTATTTGGGTCACGCCAAATTACAGCTCTTATCGCCTTTTCGCGAATCAGTTCCCAATTGGAAGCGTGCCGTATCCTCCTTTCATAGTTTGTACACCAATAAAGACATCATGCTTCCGAGAAATATAAAATTCACACCACACGTTAACATGACAGATCATTATCAACATAATCATAATTGATTTACGGTAGAAAATCAAGCGGTAACCGTCAGCCGTGGGAACAAGCGTCAACTATGCAAGAATGTCCTTTTGTTAGGACGTGTGCGCTTCTCAAAAATGTCCCATATTTAGAATCGCCGTATGCGTCACTCAGGCGCGAACAAAGAGCGAAGAAAAAAACCGGCCCGAGACGCCATTGTGTCTACAAATGTATACATGTTAAAAATATTACAACTAAGGAGAAAAAAAGTATGCAAATTAGCGCTACAGAGGTCAGCGAAAATGTTAGCAACCGAATACCTACTTATTAACTTGGAAGGATAACGGTTAACATCAATTTTATATGAGGTCATATACGGTATCGCCTGAGAATTGCCAACATTTAAACGTACAATTATATAATCTATTTAGAGCTCCACAGTAGAGGCACTAATGTTGCTTTTTTTTCTCGTTTTTAATAGATAATTGTTTGATCGACGAATGCGTTACTTTGCGGAAATCCATAATTAAATATTATATAGGACGCCATTTCCGCCTGGAATTGATTGGCCGCTGGCACTGTAACAAAAAACGTTTGATTTTATTTGCGCGACGTATACCTAAAACATTTAAATGTGAAACTAGTAATACAAAGAAGTTACGGTAATAAAACCAAATGTGTTTTGTTACAGTGAGACGTGTGACAGCGGCCAATCAATTCCAGGCGGAAGTATAATGTAACGTCCACTCTAATATTTAATAGAGAATTGCGCTAATGTGGTAAAGAATGGAAGAACGTTAATTTCATATTGAACATAGCCAGAAGTGTACAAATAAAAGTACATACAGCATGAAGTATTACATATAGTCATAATATTATAAGATCGCCAAAATAATTGCCTTATTTATGAATAAAAGTGAGCTTCATTCAACACATGCTACAGTAGTTTGATTGCCTTAGCGCTGGTTTTCAATTGGGTCACACTAATACCGATGGTATTGCAAGAAATAAAGTAGTATTAACAAATAAATTACCAAATAAGAGAGAAGCATAAGTACTAATAATACATTATTATCAAAGCATAATGAGATTACCGATGTAGGTAGTAAAAAAAGTAAATAAAAATTTTAAAGATATATTGCTTTAAGTTGTTTTTAAATGTTGTATTGCTAATGGAATTAAAATATGCGATGCAATGATAAACTAGATCAAATATCTTGTCGGTTCTTTTCATTACTGGGTTGTTTTCCGAACCGGTGGTAGTTTTTATAAAGTATAAAAAAAATAAACTATTTGCAAACTATCTAAGATTGGCTTAGAAGAGAAATGCGGTTCTGTAGGAACAAACCACTTCGAAAATGCTTAAACCGAATGATATTACTACGAGTAAGTATATAAAATAATCGTAAACTATACTATTGTTCGTGACTGTGGAATTTTGTTATCGATATCGCTACAATGGAGTCTACATCTGTATAAACAATGTCAGTGACGGGTTTTACTGTTTTGTTGAATGTTATTCGTATTACTAAAGGCGCTGACTTCACTCAGGCTTAAACCTTCCCGTTCGACGAACTTCGTATGGAATGTTTTTTCCAGCTTTTCTACCTGTAGACTTTGAAATATTTGTAGAGCTAACAAGTATTTTTTATCGATGCACGATACAGTGACTACACTGTAGCGAGAGATTTACAATCCATCGCAGCTGTCATACCTTGTTGCAGGCGTCTTTGCAGCTGGATATACAGTTCACAATCCCAAAAGATGTAAAACGAAAAGAGAGGCATTGTGACGGGTTTATGACGACATGCCTGATCACGCCACTATGACGAGTGTTACACCTAGTTAATAATGATCGCGATTCAGTCTATCAGCAAAAGTCTATTGATGATTGCCACCTTACAGCAACACATGACTTAGGGTATAATACTGATAACGTGTCTCATTCTACATTGATATTGCTACAAACAACATCGCTCTTCTAAAGGAACGTAATCCGTTCAACTTAACCAATTTTTGGACCCTCTTTATCTGGAACAAACGGTTGAACAACTCGGTTGTAAACTAAACATGACCGACTGTATTGTTATTATAAAAACATAGGGTAACCGATATAATGATTGGCCGCGCAATTAAATCTTATATTTTCCTTTTTAAAATCATCATCAGAGCCTAATTAATAAAATTATATCTATTTTGAATATTTCTATGGTACGAAGAGATCATTATTCATGTTTCCTGGGATATTTAAAAAGAAAACATTAACAATACAAAACATAATTCCTTAAAAATATAACTAATGCCTAGTCGATATTCTCCACGACTATCCTTTACATAAAACTGTAATAGGTTCTTCTTGATATTTGAATTATCTAAATACCTTGACAATGTGACCAGTTAATAGTTAAAACAGGTTGACTATTAATACTTGCCCTTCGCCGTGTAGTCTTCTTAAAAAAAAAGTAAGTTATCATTATGAAATGCAAGTTGATCAAGAATTTGTTACACCTTCAAAACTATTACATTTAGAAATATTATTATTACAAAATAACATTTAATTTTTGTAAGCCACTTTTAGATGCATCAATTGATTTATTATTAGCACCTTTGAAGTTAGACAAAATTTGCCTTCCTTCGTAATATGAGCAATGACAATATAATTTACACCGACTTTATTTGTAAAAGCAGATTGAAATCAAACAACATCCAACCGTTTGATTTGTATACACTGGTATGTAAATACACCAAAATTCTCAAACGAGACACGCCCGTACGTACAGTAACCCCGATGACTCACCCGGTATGGCGGAATCCAATCGGCGAGACCGTTCAAAAGTATCAAATTCAAATTCACACGACATGCGTTTTACAACGACCCCGCTGGTAGCTTATACAAAACATGAAATCTACTTAAAATTTATCATTTTCTTTGATCAATTCATCTTAAAAATTTCGGTGTAAGCCTTCTTAACCTAAGCTATTATCTAACCTTGTATTACCTACATTTCTTGGAATAGTGTCGCACCAATACATTAAGGGATTTTGTTTCAATGTTCGATGTTACGTATTACGTTACGTAACACACATAGTTTGTATTCCTTTCTTTTTATATTTCTTTTGTTTTTATGCCTCCGGTATATACTGTGATAGCACCGGAGCATTATCTGTTCGTGGTTTTGAACGAATATGTGGTTGGCGGGCCTTGCTTCACAATCATTGGCCCCTACGCACGAAACTCCGCCACGTCGCGCTGCTATTGGTGTAAAACCGACACCGGCCATAGTAGTATGCGAAACGTTACACGTGAATCCCGGCGGTTTAACGAACTCCGATATAAAATTAGTTTTTCGCGAATAAACCCTATTGTGTGCTACAAAAACCACAAGCAAGCAGCCCAGCACCTTTGGATTTACCTATCGAGGATTACTGATTGACGCCTCAGCCAGCGGTATATCGTGCCCTGGCCGGACCAGCATCCAAAGCTGAGATCGTGAAAGCAGGTACGTCACCACATTTTCCTCGATACATAGTTTGATCCGTTCGAACCGGATCGTTTGCTTCGTGTTATCACAGTACATACGTAGGGTACTTTTGTTTTCACATATATTTCGTAGCGACGTTACGCGTCCCGAAAAAAATGGCCGAACAAGACCTATTTGAACGTGAGGTCATCATAGATGAAATTAATCATATTTTAAATCTTCATGATACAGACGAACAACAATTCAAAATAAGATCTAAAGACATTATATCAGTACAAAGAAAGTTCATAAAAGTACAAAATAAAATAGAAAGGTCACTCATGAAATTACAAACATTCGATAAAAATGAACAATTAGGGTATCGTAAAAACTTTAACGACATTTATTATGCAATAGTGAGCCATGCAACCGAATTAAAAGAAATTGATGATGAGTGCAGGCGTATGAGCCGATCTTTCCAGAATAATATACCTAACCATAGCAATGATAGTAATGGTCATAGTCACAGTTTATATAAGTTACCGACTTTACCATTACCTAGTTTCGGGGGCGAATCCACCGATTGGCCGCCTTATTTCGATTTATATAATTCCCTAGTTCATCACAATCCAGTATATTCAATATGTGAGAAATTTAGATATCTGTTGTTAACACTGAAGGGTGAACCTTACAATCTAATAAAATCTATACCTATCACCGACGAAAATTACGTCATCGCGTACGAGACGTTGAAAACGCGTTATCAAAATACCCGAGCGATTGCATCAAAACATTTAGATCGTATTTTGGATTTAAGTGCTTGTACCGAGTCGAGTGATAGCATTCGTAATTTATTGAATATTTATCAAGAAAATATTAAAGCTTTAGAAATGATGCACTTCCCTACAGAACAGTGGAGTTTCTTATTATTAAATATTTTACTACGTAAAATACCTAGCACGATTCGTAAACGATATGAACTATCTTTGCATATACCATCCGACATTCCAAATGTAAAAACATTAATTGCTTTTCTCGAGCGAGAACAGTCCGCATCCGAAATTATAAATTGTGATAAAAATGATGTGGGTAAATATCGAACGCAAGCGCATGCTAGTAACAGTGACCTCATAGCCAGGGGTGGTTTCTCTCAGCGACCGGGCTCGCGACCAAGGTCATTGTCGCGTCGTGCGTTCGTTGCAAACTTGCTGCATGAAAGGGATGTAAACAAATCTCAACCTTATATGAACATTACTAAAGTTAAAAATTGTTTATATTGTAACGCTCCACACGTAATAACAAAATGCGTTAAATTTCTTAATGTGTCGGCAAACGAAAGACACTCTTTTGTAAAAGACAAAGAGATGTGTTTTAATTGTTTAAACACAGGTCACACTGTACAACAATGTAGATCAAATTTTACTTGTCGAGTTTGTAATCAACGGCATCATACATTGATTCATTTAGACTATAACAGGATTTCTTCGATTCCTACACCGGGGTGCGTATCAACAATTACCGCGTCGAATAATGAATCTCAGCTTGCAATGACGTCATTCAATCCGTCATCAAATGTACGAAACACGGTTTTATTATCAACCGCACTCGTAGATCTCTATATAGGTACTCAGAAACTAGGTACTATACGTTGTTTGGTTGACACCGGGAGTCAAGCGTCATTCATTACGGAGTCCTGCGTTCAACGTTTAGGTTTGCAACGTTCTCACTTAAAGGTACCTGTATACGGAATAGGTGATGATGAACCGGTCCATCCTAGAGGCGTGGTATCAATTATTATTAAACCTAAAAATACAGAACATCCTGCAATATCATTAGATGCTTTAATCTTAACAAAATTAATTCCAAGAATGCCCAGTGTGCCATTACCTAAGATAGGGTGGCCACATATAAAGAATTTAACTTTAGCAGATCCGTTATTTTATGTTTCACAGTCGGTTGAATTACTTATAGGTGCGGATATCCTATCCCACATATTACTAGGTAACGTGATAACGGGTACTCCTGGTTCTCCAATCGCTATGAACAGTATATTCGGTTACTTGTTGCTAGGTCAACTTTCGCTTGAGTCTACGACTCCATCCCCAGTTCAAGCTTGTTTTAGCTCATTTCACAATGACGGCGACTTGAAACGATTTTGCGAACTGGAGTCAAGTCCTGAGGCGAAAGTATTGACACCAGAGGAACAGTTGTGTGAAAACATACTCGAAAGTTCACACACTTGCGACGAAACCGGACGTTACGTGGTGGCTCTTCCCTTTAAACCTTATGCGAAACCCTTAGGTGAATCGAAGGACGCCGCCCTCGCACGATTTCATAAGTTGGAACAACGGTTACAACGGAACCCTAAGCTCAAAGCGGACTATCATGATTGCTTGCATGAGTATCTAGATATCAATCACATGGAACTAGTCCAAGAGCCTCACACTTCGGGTAATCACTACTACATACCGCATCATTCCGTGATAAAGGAATCGAGTGAAACTACGAAAACTCGCGTAGTATTTGACGCTGCATGTAAGACGTTTAATGGCAATTCTCTCAATGATATTTTGCTTACAGGTCCTAAATTGCATCAGGACATTGTCGATATACTTTTAAACCTTCGGATACATTCTATCGCTTTTACCTTTGGTGTTAATGCATCTCCGTACCTCGTCCTTCGTACAATAAGGCAATTAGCATATGATGAAGGCCCACGCTATACTCAAGCGGCTAAAGTGTTGCTAGATCAAATATTCGTCGATGACATAATATCCGGTGAACACGATGTTAGTAGCGCCTTATTCTTACAGAGGGAATTGATTGCTATATGTGTAACAGCCGGGTTCGAACTGCGTAAATGGCATAGCAATTCATCCGAGATATTGCCAGCGGCTGAAACGTCAATGGTTCAAGGTGGGCGGCTCGGAAATGTGCCTTTCGCTCCCATGGAGAATGACAATCAAACTAAGGTTCTGGGGTTGCAATGGAATCCCCGGACAGATACATTTACCTTTAGCGTACAAAACACATGTGATAAAATTACGAAGCGTACTATTCTCTCTCAGATCGTCAAAATTTATGATCCGATGAGGTGGCTGTCTTCCGTCACCATATACGTAAAACATTTAATGCAATTATTATGTGTTTCCGGCGTTGACTGGGATATCATTCGTCAACGCATTCATCGTTGTGTACGATGTTTTCGAGCGCGGCCAGTGCGTCCTCAGCCAAGTATGGCAACTCTGCCTGCTGCTAGGTTGAAACCCGAACGCCCCTTTATGAAAACAGCCGTTGACTATGCAAGTCCGTTTTATGTGCGAGCTAATAAAGTTCGTAATGCAAAAATAATTAAAAGTTATGTGTCAGTTTTCGTATGCATGAGTATAAAGGCTATTCACTTTGAACTCGTGTCAGAATTATCGAGTGAAGCATTTTTGGTAGCCCTACGTAGATTCACATCACGTCGAGGTATATGGACGGATATTTTTTCCGATTGCGGTAAAAACTTTGTAGGTTGTAACAATCAATTAAAAGAATTGTATCAATTCTTCAAAACCGACTCAGTGCAAGGTACTTTACGGTCTCAGACGTTACAACAAGGCATAACTTGGCATTTTCAGCCACAATATGCACCACATTTCGGTGGGTTATTTGAAGCTGCGGTTAAAAGCTTTAAACACTGTTTCTATCGCGTATTAGGTACACAAGTAATGACTTTCGACGAGATGCATACGCTCTTATGTCAAATCGAAGCAGTACTGAATTCACGTCCCCTCTGTGTGTTGAGTGCAGACGTCACAAATCCATTACCATTAATTCCAGCTCACTTTCTAGTAGGTGGGCCTTTAACAGCGATTCCGCAAATTTCTTTAATTGATTCTAATCCTGCCAGACTGAAAAGATGGCATTGGGTACAACAATGTCTTCAACATTTTTGGAAGCGATGGAGTAGGGAATATTTATACGAGATCCAACAGCGTAGCAAGTGGTATCACGGTCGTGGTACTCCTATTCGTGAAGGTTCAATTGTTGTGGTATGTGACGACAATCTACCACCTCTCCAATGGAAATTGGCTCGTGTGCACGCACTACATCCAGGCTCTGATAATATAATTCGCGTAGTGACCCTACAAGCAGGCTCTAACCTTTTCAAAAGAGCCGTAGTCAAGATATGCCCTCTTCCACTTCAATAGTTATAATTTAATATCATAACGTAATTTTAATCTAGTACTTTAGTCTTGTAATACCATTTTCATTTCTATTTCTTTCATATAGGTAGGTTTATTTTTTGTTAAAGGAATTTCATTCCTTTAAGGTGAGCGGCATGTTACGTATTACGTTACGTAACACACATAGTTTGTATTCCTTTCTTTTTATATTTCTTTTGTTTTTATGCCTCCGGTATATACTGTGATAGCACCGGAGCATTATCTGTTCGTGGTTTTGAACGAATATGTGGTTGGCGGGCCTTGCTTCACAATCATTGGCCCCTACGCACGAAACTCCGCCACGTCGCGCTGCTATTGGTGTAAAACCGACAACGGCCATAGTAGTATGCGAAACGTTACACGTGAATCCCGGCGGTTTAACGAACTCCGATATAAAATTAGTTTTTCGCGAATAAACCCTATTGTGTGCTACAAAAACCACAAGCAAGCAGCCCAGCACCTTTGGATTTACCTATCGAGGATTACTGATTGACGCCTCAGCCAGCGGTATATCGTGCCCTGGCCGGACCAGCATCCAAAGCTGAGATCGTGAAAGCAGGTACGTCACCACATTTTCCTCGATACATTCGATTATCACGAACGACTTCCTATGCATAGTGTAAATGCATATTTTTCATACATTCAGTGGAAGTAGTTTTAAATCACCCCTAAAATATTTAACCATTAATCAGATTCCTTTTATTACTAAACTAAACGTTATAAACTAAAAGTTTTAAGAAAACTACAGTTTTCCATGTATACTAAACGCTAGATCCTCACAACTAGAGCTCTTAACATTATAATTGGGATTATCAAGACATAAAAAATGAAGATCGAGGCTACTAAACGATAATCTGGGATAAGAATAAAATTAACATAAACGGTTTATTAGCAAAGTCGGTTAATTATAACACATTTTATTTTAAAAGTTGAACATCTATTTATGTTTTCTCTGAACATGAAACATCCCGAGTAGTTTACATCTAAACTCTCAACAACTGAAGAGCCACTGTAACAAGAAACTTTAAAGATGTTGCAAGATCACAGATTTGTCACAAAACGCCTCACTTTTCAAAATAATAGACGCCATGATAATGGTTAGCACGACCTTACAAGTGATACTATACTACACACGATCCTGTACAGTTGACCATTCTATTAACAAACCAAACTATGGGCATTTGACTTGATTCACGTAGACAAACGGTTTAATCTTATTTAATTATTGCAGTATGTATATTAAGCATTGATAATTTTTCATTTATATGTAATTATAATGACTAACAGACACATTAAATAAATGCGCAATAGGTCCGTAAACTACTCACATGTTTACATTAAATTAAATATCAAATATATTTTACGTATTCATATAGTACACTTTTAACATAGCTGCGATAGTTTATTGGCAGATGAAAGATAATAGAATATAATAAAGCATCCTTCGACCAGAGTGGACAAATCATTCTCCGATAGGGATCATTACCTTATTCATCATCCGTTCGAGTCTCACGGAGGTTAATAAATTGCGTTACGTTGCCAAGAGCAATAACCACTGCCATTTCTCAGCTGGCGATGCCTGATAACATCTCTTAAGTTAATATTCTTACGACGCTTAGTAGTCCACTGAAGATATATTTAATAGCTTTCGCAAGCTCTCACTACGATTATTTTTAAAGGGAGTAATGATAGAATAAAGCGAATTATACAAAAGGCAAATCACGCACATTTATTTTTATTAATTTGAAATCAAAAACAGATTAATAAGTAAAAATACTAGAAACAATAAATTAATAAAAGAAATAAATGAAGAAAACAACAATTTAAATAGAAACGACAAGATTGCCATCAAAATATGCATTTTATAGATATAATAATAACCAGGTATTGAATACATTATTAAGTTAGTTCATAACACATTTACTACAACGAATTTTATTTTCACACTAAAAAATCTCTTATTTTACAGTATTTCAAGTGTGCATCGACTATAGCAATTTGCACATATAAATTCAAATATATAAAACATTTTAGATGTTGATACACATTCATGAATGTAAACAAAGCATACAGCTAAGCCAGTCAGACGCCAAATAGAGAAAAACACACTGTTTGTCAAGAGCGAGATCCGTGGCGTGGACAAACATTCGACGACCGACGTGCGCAAGAGCATGGTCTTGACACGGTAGCACTGGGTGAGATGGATCCATGTCAGTGTGCCATCTACGTGAGCCTCGTTTAAATTTAACGTAGTATATACGTTTTGCGAAATCATTGCAATCGACCGAAACTGCGCAGCGAGACGCCCACGTCACTCATGATAGTAAACATTATACACGGTTTCACTCGACAATGTTAGTTTAATGGTTTTTATATGTCAACAGATGGTCATGACCTCGTTCGATAATGCTAAAAAAGTAGTTAAATATACATAATCAAAACTACTGTGCGTTTGTGAGTCTGCCCATTGTAAGCTTAAATTAGCGTACAACTCATTTTAGAACATATTTACTCATTAACTTGTGAGGCTAAGGATAAACGGTTGCTAGATTTTAGAATTAGGAAAAGTGACCTCTAACACATAAATGTTTGGAAGATTACATAGAAGCTTCCACCCACCCGTGAGACAGTAACTAATAAAAATAAACAGACGTTCACGTTTTTACTCGGATCCTCTTAGAAACCTTAAAAAGATATAAAACACAGATTACCTAAAAAAATCAAAACTCCATAAGCAGCTTAAATTATTCTACAATTACCTAATATTTCTTCGCTGCTTTGTATATATATATATTTTATTTTCTTGTCCCTTATATCAGCATTAGAGAAATTAATGCATTCCACTGATGCATATATTACATTTGAACAAATAAATCAATACAATCCACCAATGCATAAAAATCAATTAGGGAGCCAGAAATCTATAAAAATATACAAGTTTTATATTGGTTCGCTGTTTAAAAATTATCATAAAATTCACAAACGTCATGGGTCTTAGCAAAAAAAGAAATACACAAGGATTACTAGTACTAGCTTTATTTTACGAACAGTTTTTTTCTTCAATAAGTGAGACAATTATGTCCAATCACTTTGATTGATTGACAGTCACTTGTTTCTCCTCATCAATTATGTATTTCGTTTGATCTATAGATCAAGAAAAAACAGCTATGTAATGGATAAGTACATGTATAATCGGCGTGGATCTAAAATTCGAATTGGTTGCGCTTACGCATACACTTTAACTAAGTAAATAAATGGTTAAATGATAACAGTTCCTTGGTGATACGACTTCAAACCTGAGCTTGAGACAATCTAAACAGACAGTCTAAATACCACCATGTAAACGCTTTGAAAGCTCAAGGATATCGTGAATTCAAATTAACACTAAGAACTAATAGTGACCGATTGCTCCTTCAGCTCAAGAAAAGCCAAAACCATAGGCATAAAAAGAATTGATAGTGCCGACTTAAGCTAACCAATTCAGACGTCGATTCCCCTAATAAAATACAAACCAGATAAACGTGAAAGTGCAGTGTTGCCGACAAGGTTTAATTCGTAGTTAAATTCGAATCGGTTGTCTTATACGCAATAGTAAATTGGTACAATGCGGCCTTGTTATTGTAATCTAATGGGGAGCGAAATGTTCTATTGTACTGTAAACTTGGCCAGTTTGGGTATAACAACGAGAGTGTAGTCAATATAAATTGGTGCTATGTTATTTTATAGGATAATTGGATTTCTTAACTTTGCCGCCGCTTAAAGGACTTCCTTGATTTATTGTACTAAACTGATTGTATATAAAATAATGGATTAGCAAATAAATGGAACCACGTATTGCTATAGCAAAACCTTGGATATCAAATTTATTTACTAATAATTTTAACTCTAGCTAATATTAACTTGGGAGTAGCACCCCTAATCATAATTTATTGTTTAGCATCAATCCAAAGTATGTTTTTTGCATATTACCCAAATTTTCTTATCTCATTTTAGTTACACATATTGAGCCTCTCACTATTTAAATAGTTTTCTGCTAAAATTTGGCGTAGTTATAAAATCTTATATCTAATTGACCTAAAGAACATAATACTGCCAGCTCAAAACTTGTCTTGTATTTTATACCCAAAGATAATTAAAACAAGAAACGTTAAACAAATTCAAGTTTCATTTCAATATATGATATATTTTTGTTACAAATACGTGCCTAGACGTCAACGTCTTTTAAGCCAAATACTTCAGACAGATGAGATTCGAACCGATTTTGGCAGCTGCTGCGTTAATAATAAACTGGTTTTATTACTGGCTCGGGTTCTTAGAGCGCCCGAAATTATCGTTCAAGTTCTGGGTCGCAATTTGTTTGAATGGAACTGAGATCTCTAAAAGCCATATACACTTTTAAGCTGACTTGGTTGGCATGATTCGATTTATGTAGTCAAGTTGCCTTTTTCTGTCATTTAATATTTATATGTGAAATCCTATTAATATTTAACCGGCGTTTACTGTTTTAATTAAGAAAATATTACACGTCAGCGATGCACGAAATCAATATAATTTGTGTTTACAAGTGTTTAGTATTAGTTTACTACCGACATCACACTATATTTAGATGAACTATTTACTATCTTACCAAATCCTAAATTCTTGCGTCTTTTCACAGAAACTAAGTAAACCGCAAGGAAATAATAACAAAAACAACATGGAGATTTGAACAGTCTATAAATATTACTATGAATGATTTGATAGTTGGGTATACATTCACGGATTTCGAAAGTAGATATCAAAGCATCTTATTATAGTCGCAACATATACAAATGTAATGGTGGTTGAGATTTCAAGAGGTTGATAACAACTGCCTTAAGGATAGAAAAAAAATCACAGAGCGAAAACATTACCATTAACGATCTTACAAATTATATAACATTCACAATTCAATACAGCACATACAAACAAACAGATGGTCTCTTATTAACATGGATTAGACATCCTGGAGCTGTCGGTACGTGATCCTCGGAACGCTCATTGTGTCGGAGGTGCCGGCGCCGCGCACAGGACGCGCCTCATTAAGGCAATTAGAAGCTTATCCATCGCAATGAGCAGACGTGCATGCGCGCGACGCACTATAATAATTGGACGTATCTATACTGCTTCCTTCGGTAACAATTCATACCGATGCACGTGGTTGAAGTCTTTCACGCTCAACATTTAAGTTTACCGCGTTCCGTAGTTGTTTATCTAGATGGCCATTAGTAATCAGATAGAATACAGTAATTTAACTCTTATGATCTAAATACAAAAGTAATACGTGGTTTATAATCTACTAAGATTTTACTTCAGTTAATGCTAATAGCTCTAAAGATGTGTTAGGTGCCAAAAGAACGAAACATAATTGGAAGGTAATATTTACACCGTACTTAATACTTGAAAACAGCTTCGAAATAACTAAATGAATGAGATAGGTAAGCATATAAATATGTATATTGTACTGAAACAAATACACAGCGAGTGAAACAATGCTATGATGGCAAACCGCAACAGCCCATTTCATTATCGAATGATAAATTGATGATTTTACAATTCCGCAACGGATTAATGGGTAATAAAGTGGTTTTTATCTTCGACTAAAATTGATCCTCGTCCGTCCGAGTCGAGCACTTAACGGAATTGGGTCATGCGCGTGCAACGTTCAGAAGGAACGAACACCTTTCACCTTTCTATTGGTCTTAGTGTTAGCGATTAGAGAATCTATTCAATATTCTTTATTTCCTCTTATGCTGATATAAATGGTAAAGCGTAACCAACGTCTAACCACAACCAAAGTAGTTTTTAAATGACAATATAGACGAACATAATAACCTATTAAGTATACGAAGGTGGAACATATACACAAGTGCCGTTATCAGAATACACCGGTCGATTTTCGAGAAGGGGTTTTTAATTAGAAATTTTAACAGACACGTACTAGAAAATATTGTGCGGTAATGCTATATTTATACTTTAATGGCTTCCTTTAGCCAAAGCTATTGCTAAAGAATTGTATTCTCTTCCTTCGAGGAATCTATTATTAAGAGTTATTATTAATATATAAGCATCTGATGATAAGTAATTATATTGAAAGCTTCCACGACAGTTTTGACAATTTTTGTTTTAAAAATACGTCGTTTTTATTTGAACCAAATATTAAGAGAAATTCATATCTTTATTATTACCATAGATTTTAATTAAATTAAAGACTAAGAGAATTCGCCTCGATTACACTCGATTTCAATTTCTCTCCTAGTTTCGCCACGTGACTCAATTGACTACGTACTTTCTGAATTATGATTTGTACTGTAATTGCTCTGGTTATAACGTTCATGGTGTGATGCTGGAGACCTGTTCGTGCCGCCTCATGCCATTTACCTACCTATCTTTCTATATATTACATATAAAAAAATACTTCATATAATTTCAACGCATCCACGCTCGCAGTATGACCACATCCCGCAACACTAAGAGAAGGCACGTACCGAATCGTTCAAGCATCATTAGTACGGACGCACGCGTTATTTTATTAAATTAAATACGGTTATATAATTATGTGAGATCGGTGTGATGTACGACGTCGACAGTCGTTCAGAAAAGCTCGCCTTCATTTATTATCATTATAAATTAAGATGCGTGTCTCTTTAATTCCATATGTCGCACGCCAGACGAGATGTTTAAACGGTTAGCGACTTTCTACGTCGTTAAAATTAATAAGACTCACTTTCCTTTGAAAACTTTCGGGTACACTACACTCTTCGTAATTTTCATTTTTGGTTCATTTATTTTTTATTCTTTAATCAATAGTTAGACCACGATCTCATTTGATGTTGAATGACGGTGTGGTCTGTCACCAAGAACTAGTTGGTGTGTACCGACAGCTGCACTTGAGAGCCTTGAGAGTCAAACACACAACCTATAAAGTATGAAAATCAACAATAAAAGTTGTTATATTCTTTAAAAAACAAATGAGGTTTGATGAATTATAAAATGATGCATATTGATGTAAATAAAAACAATATTATTTTGTAATGAATTAAATGTTTCTATATATTGCACCCATAGCGACAGTATGTATGTATTAATTCGAGCTAATTTTAATATTATTTCGAACTGAATATACGCTGTTGGTCTGACGGGCATTTATAGCTTCACCGGAGTTTTTTGCACAAGCGCTTAAGGCACTCACCCGTATGGCAAAAACCTCAAGGGCGCCGAAGTGGCCGAACCTGGGCTTGGCCTGTTAACTAAACTATTCATAAGTTAGAAAGACGCATATACGTATACCTACATGTATGCTTCTCGAGTCCAAACATGTAATTTAATTTGGCTAAATTATTTAACCAAATTCGAAAATATAAAAGAAAAAACATACAAAAACCCTTCCACCATATATATATATAAGCTACTGTGTGTGTGCGCGTATGTAGAGTGATCTGTGCTGCTAATCTTAATAATAAAAATATAAATCTGTATATAAAGAGATGGCAACACACAGTAACGACTACGAGAAAGATACGATGGAATTTATAAAACGTAAAGCATCCAGAACTTTCGATGAAGCCGGATAATAGTTCGCTGGAATTTTACGATTAACTAACCGCATCATAAACAAAACGTTCATGCGCGAGTAATATCACAAACAAGTCGATGTCCAGTGGATTCAAGTGTATTTATTTTACTATTAACCCTAAGCTTAACTAACATCATAAATGTCAACGTGACTTTATCAATCTATCAGAATGAGGTTTTGCATCCACGTTTCATCCAAATAAAACTCTTAGGTCAATAGGTCAGATCTACAATGACGTAGATCTCGTGTCGCCCCAACAGAAGCAGTGGATGTTGTTAGTGAGTAGGAGTCTCACACTATCCACCCTCTTCCCCGGGAGGATGGAGTGTCCACGATGGATTTCCCCACAAAAAAAACATCTACAATGACGTGAGCAAAGTCGCAGCCAGAAGCTACAATCTCATAACATTAAGCCAGTCTTGTAAATAATGTTGAGCAAAGAAAAGCTAAATAAATATCGCATTTATTAACATATACAACTAAATTACTCATTTATACATATATAATTGAAATGTAAATGCATGTTTATTGCAGGATAATATTGGAAAAGGCTTAACCAGTTTTGACGAGACTTTTATATACACATAGAGATGTTGGTTAAATTATACTATTTCATAAGGACAGAGGGTAATAATAAAAGGAAACGATTGTAGATCATTTCGTATAGATATACAAATAATAAGAGCCGAATGTTATAAATTACACCAATATTTTTAATATATTAAATATGCGCACACAGAGTCTATTAAGTACTAACACTATTTACGTGGACTCTATCGAACATGTGTGTGAATCACGATGCTATTATCTGTGAATCAATAATTAATAGGCACCACTTACCGTTGTAAAGTTTCCACGGAAATCTTTCCAGAACTCGCTACAATGAATCGCCATTTAATATTCACGATAAATTTTATAAATTACATAACACGGCCTTTATTGTAAATGTATGTCTTCAGTTCTGGAAACCTTTAATAATGAATTCAGTTAAATTCTTATCGGACCTCGCAGAACGAGAGTAACGATTTTCAAGCGTAGGCATGTCTATTTTTTTACAAGTCTCGTAGCCTAAACTGCTTGAAGGATTTTAACGTAATAAACTCTTGTTAGATTCAGTCTTAATTGTGGGAAGTAGCATAATAATATTTAATTTTATATAATACTATGCCGTTACGTAGTTTGAAATTTATCACCTGATGGCATATTATACTAAAATAGGTAACAAAAAAATAATCTTAACGAAAAAAATATTTAAGAGTGCTCACTTTCAGAGTGATCGTTCAAACGGTTTTGAAGATGTCGATCTTACTTATAGCATCATACACTTATTTAAGACATACAGATGAAGAGAAGAGATAAAAATATTTCATCAAATATCTCTTCGGCGTTAAATATTAGGTGTATTCTTCAACTGAGTGGAACCATATCTTTCCAATGTGTCTATTATTATTCTTAACAATGTTACGCGTAAGTAGACATACGCATTAATTAGTTTATCTAACGCGATAATATTATATGAACATGATTGATCACGGTAGTACTCTGCGTGTGTATCCCTTTGTAGTCTCCACTTGATGTTCTCCGCCTTTACTTACCGCCAGATGGAGCTAAGCAAAGGTCTCATCGATCAAATTAACACATAACCAGTTGAAAAAATCTTAAACCAGCATTGTACCATATAAGCAAGTTATCTTATCACGTATGTAAATATTCACACAAAGTATTGCATTGAACGATACTTTCCCAAGCGAATGCGAAAATGTCGAAATCCCAGACCGGACCAAAAAAAAAAACGGTAACATAACAAATTTCTAAATCGTTGAATTGCGAAACGGCCTGAAGGCTCACTTATTACAATCCATTGAAGTAACAGAACACAATGCCCCCGGTTAGAGGGCAGGTACAGACTCATGCAAATAACTAACAGCTAACTAATCACCAGTCTGCAGCGACCATTGTTTTCAGTAGTAAGATTTAGATGCAAGGCACGGACGAGAGAATTCGTCGACCGGTGGCAATTTTTGCACAGTTTCAAAGCGATCTTATTGAAAATTTTGCAAAGAGACAATACTTCTGAAACCTACACAATGTCAGCTTAACGGTTTAATATTTTGTTTCTCAGTATCAGATTTAAGTAAAGTGGTATCTGTTTTTATTATATATTTTCCTAACTTGACTACTATCTATGTTATTGTATTATTTCTTATCATATTAGCAGATTTATCAGTATATTATTATAAAATAAATGATACCTAGGTATTGTTAAAGCTTTAGACATGAATGCTTCATCAATGATATGATTAAGTCAAAGAGTTACTTTTCTTATTTGATGTAGACAAAGTGACTCTACTGTATATTATGGATATAGTGCCGTCTAATAACAATAATAACAACCGATAAATTTACTGTCCATCGATACTCGTTGCTGTCATGTCAGTTTGTAAGTCCCTGACTGTTATATATAAAATGACTGGTCTTGAAACTAACACATAAAGATAAAGAAGTAGATGTATCACCATGGGCATAGGCGTAAATATACAAAGCTCTAAAGATGATTGCGTTGTTGCAAATGTTTCAATCAATAATAATCAAATTACAATATATGTCTTTCGTGTATTTCTCCTTATTTGTGAATAATGAAATGTGCATATTCTAAAACAAACCATCCCATTTACAGTTCGCTACATTATTGTGTTGTTTTTCCAATGGAAACAATTCCACGAGAACTTGATGACATGTGCATTTTAATTGATTCGAACAGATGCAAAACAGTTAATGCTCTGCAGCTACGAAAATACAACGAGAAGGAATTAAATTACAAGACAAACAAGATGCAAAAACATTTGCAGATTAAACAAACAATATTGTCGACAATTTTGAAAAAAGAAATAAAGTAATTTACCATAAACCCTTGTTTTTGAACCTAATTTTGAATATAAAGTTTCGTCAGCAAATTCATTGCATGGTAATTATACGGATAACAGAAATGCATAATGCAATATAAGTGTTCTTGGTATATTGGGTTAAAGAATTTATGTAACCATTTGCTATGATATCGGACTCTATTTACTATCACATGCATTATTGTTGTTTTATTAACACATTTCTAATTACATATACTTATAATATAAAAGTTAATAACAATAAAGTGCAGACTAGCGTCATCTTGAGGCGAGTTATAAAGATGAATGACAAAGAAGTTTCTTCGTCAAAACACACTTCGGTTCACAAATATTTCGCCGTCAGTGCTTTCCAGGTCTCAAGTCAAAGGGTAGTGGATGCTAATAGTGGGCTTAATAAGAATTTCACAACCGTCTTGAACTCCGAGCGAAATTCACCACTTTAAAAAATTTTGGACTTTATCAACCACAGATATACAATATCAATTTTTATACATATATACAAAAACAATACTTTGCCTACATAGATCGAAAACAAAATGACCAGGTTAATCTGTAATTAAAATTATTATAATTATTTTTTTAATATCTATGGTCCTTGGTTATAGCATGTTGGCCAATGCAAATGCCTTAACGTCTGTCGCGGATATGGTAAAGATCATTATCGCGACCTCGACGTGACATCCGCTGGTTTTCCAACAAAAAACAACATAATCAAGGTGGTCACCCACCTCGTGTACGTGTCTCGTTGATACCCATTGGGTTACGCCGCTCCATAAAAGGACTCAACTGCAAATCATCTCTTAAGCAACCTAATTGGCGTCACCCAACAATCGAGGGCAAACAATCGACACGTATTTGGCAATAACTTTTATTCTCTGCGAAATTGCATCACCGAATGATATAATCTCAAAGAATTCTTAATAATATCGGGGCCAAAGTCAAACACCCAAATACGTATTCAACACCCGAGTTTGTATTTAAATATTTGCATAGTCACACCAAATATTTACACAAAAGTTTACTTAGTAACTTAAAGAGATAATGATCTTCAATTTACTCATTAGATATCTTACGATGATTAGCAGTTAGCGTCTTATTGTATTCCCACGATCATGTTCGTACGTAAAGTGCATCATTATCTAGTTAGTGAGAGTAAATGTACCGCAGAAAGCAGTAAGATTCTAAAATTTGATAACGATTTGCGGGACCATGACTTGTGTGAGCCAACTTTCGTTTGTGATGTAAATTGGCGCAGGTCCGAAGTCAGGTGAGTTTTAGTGATTAAAATTCATTTCTTATATAGAAAATAAGAAAGAGGTTATCATCAAATTACCTCTAGATGATGGGTAAAGGTTTGTGTTATATTGTTGTGCGGTCTTCGCTATCGGTTCATAGTATACACAACACAAACAAAAACTTTACACCTCTGAACACAGGAGCACACCGGGAAACGTTCCGCTCTGCATTTCAATCTGCGGTAAAAGGAGAGAGCTCGGAACTCGGTATCGCATTACGGTGTCCGTTTCAAAAGTGAATGACAACCGCGGATGTGTAACTTGAATATTACTGGAAAACACCGCGACAAACCAGTACCGAACTGCCGTCGGCACCGCGATCCTTAGGTTCCGCGTTTAATAACTTCGAGATTTGTAATCTTTGCGGCCCACTTATTTCACCCCGAGGCGGGACCGCTACTCGCGGTTTCGCTTCAGTACCTCGCTATTGCGGGCCATTTTTCAGTATTCGATGCTCACGGCGATAAGACTGACCTGAGTAAGCTACAATAATGATAAAACAGCTGTCGGTCTGTTGTTTTATATATCGTGCGAACGGCTTCGGACCAATCGTATTGTATTCCACCTGCGACAGAATAATCATGTACTAGATTTGCTACAGAAGTAAATGAGTTTGTTGGTGCCATTGTTCGCACAACCCGGTATACGGGAAGGATCCGCAATGGCGAGGCAAACAATGGATAGTCGTAAAAGATTGGTACAAAATAGGCTCCTCACCATCTCACTGCGTGGCCGTAAACTTGCGGCTTCGTTGAAGGCTTTGTCCCGTTGTAAAGGCGATTGAACGAGTACGATGACATACGTTGTTAGACTTTACCATCGCGTGCACAGCTATTTATTTGTATGCCGTTGATAAATATTAAATGTTTAAAGTTAAACAATGGATGTCAATAATTCATGTTAAACTTCCTCCGATGCGTATTGACGTGCAACGAACGACGAGATCGAATATGCATGAACTTGAGTTATAGACCTTAGAAAATCTCCGATTGAACAGAGATTTATCCAGTAAATGTGAATAACAAAACGACGTCTTGAAACATGTGTATATTATTATGTCATGAACATAATCCACACATAATATGCATATGTTTGTACATAGAAAAACTCGTACATAGTTTGGCACTAAAATTTGTAACAAAAGATTTCAAGTTTTAGGTTACAAAAAAAAATTATAGCTGTGAGAACAGTATTATATAAAAAAATAAAAATGCCCATTTTACCGACGTCATGTCGTCACATGAATTTGAATGAACAAATAAAACTATGAAAAGTATATGATACCAAAGATTAAATAGAGTATACCATTTGTAGTTAAAATGAGACTGTCCATAAGTATTAATAATTAATATGTATGACTTCACGGTTAGCGGAGATTAAAACAATTATACACGAGGAAATGTAAACTAATTATTAGGTATTATGATTTGATTTCGTTGTAGGTGAGCGTGCTACACCGAAATCGTGACGTCACGTGAACGGATCGGCCGCGAAGAAAATGGGTAATGATTCATTCGTCAAAACGTGTCCGTGAGGTGCGCGGGCGCATACTGATGTAGGCACGAACGCTCGCGCCCTCCATGAATGCTTAACAAGACATGTCTCACTGACAAAACGGCATACCGGACGATGTTTCCAGAAGCCCCAACTTACCTGTAAATAAACAAAACATTGTATGAGACTCAGTTCCAACACGAAACGTGAGATTTTATCCGAGTGATAAATGTTTGGATACAACCAAAATTTAATGTGCCGTAAACTGACCCAATACAGCGTATTACTTAACGCAGAAGTATAAACATTGCGAGGTAAATAATGCTATTGCCGTAACATGAAGAACAAACTTACAGTGCGGATAGATAGTCACTGGGCTGTGTTTACGCAAGATTGAAACAGTGGAATGAAACATTTAGGGTTGCCGACATTAAAATATATGACATCAGAAACATTGACAATTTCTTTTTAATTTTTAAAAATAACATAAAAACTTTAAACGTATTGAAAAATCTTTTATGTCAACTAATATTATAAATGCTACTGTGAGTTTGTATGTTTGTTACACTTTGACGCCTTAACACGTTCCGTGCCAAGTGATTTTTGCCTGACATGTCGCTCAGGCCATTTGATATTGTGATTAAAAATGATATATATATACAACAATTATATGTTTTAGCCCATTAAATACATTTAACTGCGTGGACCACCGGTGATACACGTGGCACCGAACGTATTTATTACTGAATGATCAACATTACATTTTGCAGACATATTGTAAGGAGTACAGAAAAGGATATAAAGTACGTTTCGTCCAAAAAAGGGTGCGGCTCCCGAGGTATGTATAGGTAAAACATAGATAAAAGCGAGCTTAGCCGCGGATATAAGTTAGTAGTATATACAGAAGCATAATATGCCATTATGATAATGTCAACGCGGTGTTTAATGTTTTCAAAAATAAATGTCATTATTATTTTTTTAATTTATCATTGAGTGAATCTAGTCGAAATGACGTCGCTGCTTAGGGGCCCTTCTGATCTTCATGACCTAAATATTTTTTTTACTATAAATTGCCACCACATGACTCTGTATTATTATTATTATTCTAGAGGGGGCTATGCAGGCCTTAGACCTGTATCACTGCGACCAGTATGATCTATTGTGATCGCCCCACAATGTCAAAGCTCACTATCTAATCCTATAGCATTTATGTACTGTAGGACTTTTTTTGGCAAAGAGCGCTTGTACCTCATCCGGGAGCAATACATGCTTTCCCAGAATCCGGTTGCAGTGTGGGCTTCAGTGAATCACATTCAGACAAGAGGTGTTCTGGAGTTTCATCACTGCTGTCGCAATATCTACACTCTCTTGTGCTCTGGACACCCATGTTATACAGGTGTTTCTTTAGACAGCAGTGGCCAGTGAGTGATCGCACTAGAACCCGTATCTGATTCCTACTGAGCCTCATGACCTCTCCCGCACTACGCTGGTTGAATGCCCTGATAAGTTCTTTATAATATTTTTGACCTGGTAAATTATACCAGTGCCTTCTGGCTTCTTGGTTGTAATGGTTCCTTAGGGTTAAGTGAGCTAGGCTTTTGGGTATTCCACAAAATGGTTCAGGTCCAATATGTATTCCCGTAGCAACTGCTCTTGCAAGTTCATCAGAAACTTCGTTGCCAGGAATACCTGCATGCCCTAGGATCCATCGCAAAATTAGTCTGTTTGTCTTACGATGATTCTTTGATGACTCTGTAACACATCAAGTTATGTGGCCTACAATTTTGTATATACAAAATATTTACATAATAAAAAAAACATTATAATTCGACTATTTATTGCAAGAAATAGTAATTCCAAGATATAATATAAAACGTATGCGAGCATAAGTAGTCTAAAATATTAATCGGTAAAGAAAAAAATTTGAGTTACAATACAAGTACAACAGCCAACCCCTTTGCATCTGTGAAAGATTTATTGGTCCAAATTACACACATATAAGTATATAGTACATATAAGTATAGTAAGTAAGATAAGTATAAGTATATAAGTAACTATATATAAGAAATTTGACTACCAAGTTATCCTATACCTCAAATCGATCCTTTGTAATGTTATAGAATTGCCCTTCTAAGGGTTACCACCACTCAAACTGAAAAAAATACTTCAACGTATTTCTTTAAATCGTTTACAATGATATAGATCATGTCTTTTTAGGTAGACTACAGTCTACACCAAACTTTTTTTTGACTGCTCTGAATATAGCTGCGCTGAACACATATTATATTGCATGTATAACATAAAGATAATATAAGGATAAATAGAAGCCAATTTTATATATAATAATATTTTTTGAAGCTTTGTCTTCTATTAAACTCTTGACTGTATTCCTCACAAGCCCGAACTTACGGCTATATTCAGCGCGGCTAAATAGATTGACGAGGCAGTCCTCTTTGAAACTATTTATCAATCGAGTAAATCTGTTGATAGCCCTACAACAATTACATTAAGCTCATGTGACATATTACAAGCGATTCTTTGATTAAATTAGGAACGCAATGAACCGGTCAGTAGTCAAACGTTCAAGAGTACAAAACGGTCCGTTGCGCGTTGTGCAAGTCCAAAGCAAATCTTAGTTAAACGGTTCAAGGTCTTCTAATTCTTATTAATCTGAGCGATTGAATCGATATGTAATACAAGTTCGATGGTGCAACCTCCGATGTACCTACTATTTCTTAACGAATATCACGTTTTAGTGATTAGATAAGATTTGATGTTGATTCTAATTGAAAAATTCCTACTGTGCATTATACAGTTAGTTGCTAAAGTTTAATGTAATTTCATTTTATTTGTTATTTCAAAAGTATTACGGGACATTATGGTACGGATAACTAAGGAAAATTGCAAATTAATTGTAATTACAATGTTTTAACAATGAGTGAATAATAAACTATAACGTCAGTAGTCTTAAAGGTATAAGGTAAACTATACAACTGCAGTTGTATACAGAATATATAAATTTGTAATATACTAGAAAAAAGAGTGATGGACATTACTCCATAATAACCTTTTAATAACATAAAAGATTAAAGTTTGTCAGGTTTAATATTCACATGTCAATGAAACTTTACAATAATATAGGTTAATATTAGAATAATACATAGACTATAATATATAAAGCTATTATTGAAACTGGTCGCAATATAACGATATTTATCAAGTACTTTTGAAAAAAATTAAACCTTTCCGCGAGTTACCTTGATATGTACCACATAAACAGATTTACAAGAAGGTAACGTGTGGTATTATTATTATTTATAAACATACAAACGCAAATAAAGCCGCGGGGGATCACTATTAATATAAAATCTGCACTAAGGTGATAAAAGAATAAGATATATACAAGAAATAAACAATATACAAATAAATCCGTATACACGTTCTATAACAAAATTTTGTCCCGAAGAACATCTTAATGTGAACGGAATACTTAAAGTCGTTGTGGTACTTGTAGAAGAATTATACACAATCGTCAACACAACATCGCATACCATAAAAATAAAACATGTTACGACTTTTGCAAACAGCCGATGAATGCTAATTTTCCCGCTGAATCAACTGTGTCGATACGTTTTATTTCAAAAGGTCCAACGTTTCCACGGGCTGTCGGTACATACAACAATAAGAGTCAAATAACAACGGCACGCGAGATCATTGAATGCTCCGCTAACGAAGCTCTTTACACTTTAAGTATCATTTCTCGTACCTCCTTTAATAATAGGGCTAGCAAATTAAAGTCATAGACTAAAATATGACAATAGCTTTACTTTTTCATATGGTGATGAAACGTTTAAGCCTTCCAGAAATATAGCGACATTGAAATTATGAAATTATTGAATTGAAAAGAATGACTGAAAATGTGATATATTAACATGGATATCAGGTTTCAAATTCCAATTATTAACCGTAATTTAGCTTTTTCTAGTAATCATTTGTAAAAATCTAACATAAATAAATATTTCAAACAAGACTTACAAATTATTAAAGATGAATATCATAGAATTTCTATTAATATTGGCAACCCTGCGAAAATATTTCGAGCTTTATCCATGACTCGACAACCTTATAAGCACTCAACAATTATGAACTCATGTAAGGGTCAATATGCAAATATAGTACTGTTTATTGATGACTACATATAATATAAAGATATTAAAGGGCTGTTTGTTACTTTATGGGTTGGTGTAAGCGTTTGACCACAATCTTACGTAACCGAAACTGACGATGTGCTCTAAGATGATCACACTGAGCTTAGAGGGAGACTTACTCTCAAGTGTGCCTAGCGCGACTGGAACGAATACATAGTTAGATATAGATGCTGCAAGCCGAGGATGACAGACAGCCAGGCGAGCATCTACCTATATAAAATCCTATCCAACACTTAAAATTCAGATGACATGAATAATCTTGCAGAGAACGTTTAACTCGAGACTGAATTTGATAAGAGACGTACTACATTTGTATTACTTAACGGTAAATAAAGAGAAAAATATTATATAAGGAGCAGAAGAATGAATTAATATAGGCACTGTAAGTTATCACATATATTAGGTACGATTAGCTAGTAGTAACAAATACATACTGTATCTAACTATTGCACTGCTGCTGGAGAGCAACAGAGTAAAACGAAAAAGATTGATCAACATAATAGCTACCAAGTAACATTTTTATTGGATGATAGAATCACGTTTGACCACAATCTTGCGTGATGATGTTGGTTCCAACTAAAATGATGCGTAATACAATAAACTTGGAAAAGCATTGGCTGTCAAGTACTCACATTTAGACAATTTTATACATTAAAAACATTTAGATGAACACGAGGGTATTTTTAAAGCGGTTCTATTTTAAGGAAACAGAGCAGTTTTAGGTACTTATCACCGACGACAAGGATCAACGCCAGGTCACTATATTGATATCGTTACTATTAATAATACAATGAACTGACACGTCGCAAGTTGATTAACACAAAGTTCAAATACACTCGTATTATGCAAAACTATTACATAACAATAGTGTCTTATTAACAGCAATTGTTAACGTTGCAGTTAATATGGTATAAGATGATCTAATGAAAAAAGCTAGGACAACTGAAGACAATTCGCTTTGATTGTTAACATTTTCAAGTACGCAATTTCGTTGTTTCAAACAGACAATATTAATAACAATTTCCAAGTACTTCATAACTTCAGAAATGATGTGGAAACAACAAGAATCTAGCTCAAATTCGATACTCCAACTGAGGGGCGAAAAAAATCTCCTAGTGGGACACCTATATGTAGTAGCGATCCAATACTAACCGATTGAAAAAAAAACATCCAAATTCACAAAGCGTGACTAGATTGTAAACTATTAGAAATAAAGACGTTACCATCCGAAAACGATACAGATCATGTCGGTATATTATACCCGGCGTGTGAAAGGTACGCAACAAAGGTGCATTACACAACGCGGGAAAACGTCTGATCACGACAAAACCGCCTTTGACTATAAAGTACCGCCAGTGTACCAATCCTACATGTACGAATCGTGGAACTACATAAATGGCATAATAATCTAAAGATAACAAATAAATTTGACATCATTTAGAGCAGTGTTTCTTGAATTGAGAATTATCAAGAGATTTTGCGCAAAATGCAAACAGGCAACAATAAATTAAAAAATATATACTGATCACATTACCATTGAAACAATGTTTGCAGTAAAGTTACAAATACTAAGTAAATCATTTAAAATGCATAAACGTGCTCTATAAAGTGGCTAGTCACACTAAGATTAAAACTGAAAGTACTTAGTTTTGATAGCTTAATATTTGTGAGTCATTGAAGGGAACACGGTTGACGAAATGCAAAAAAAAACCATAAGTTAAAAAAATGTAAGAATATTTTTTCACAACGAGTAATAGTAATAGAAAATGATAATGATTATGAGCCATGATGACAACAAAATAAAACTTGAGTAAAACAAGTTTTTGAGTAGGTATATGAAAAGTAATGTTTTGAAAGTATTTTTTAATTATTCAGGGATAGAAAAATTAAAAGTGGTTAAAAATCACAACTCTGTTATTATTTTGAAATCGAAACAGAAACTTACTACCGTATCTTAGTTGAGAAAACTAGTGGACAAATACCTATATAACGTATATTTGCGCAAGTTTTGGCTCACGATGATGGTTCTGTAGCCAATGATAATGGGGGCATTAATTTACATTATTACAAACAGTACCCTAGCAGACAAGGTGTCGGCAGCATTACTAACAACTTCACGGAACACTGCGCATTTGCTCGATGCTGATTATGACGAAGTTATTTTATCTAGCTATCTGATGGATCAGCGGAGGTTTTATGAATTCATTTGCCTTGTAGATTTCTTCATCTATCTTCTATTGTTGTCCTTAATAGTGACATATCTGCTAGGTTGTACACAGGATAAACTTTACTGTATTTTTTTGAAATAAACTTAATTCTTTAACAAATAAAAGTTAATTTTACTAAAATATGTGGACAAGGGTCAATCTTCTTTCAATTTACCATAAAAACGTTGTATTGACTAGTCAGCGGGTGGTCATGATAACGCATAGTGTATAGCCCCATGTAAACGGGTACATTGTCTGTTATCATAGTGATAAGATAATTAGGAACTTATTCAATACATGTTTATCAGTAAATGCTACATCGTTAGCAAGTTATACTATATACACTTAAGTACTAAAATAAACCCGCATTAAAATTGCGACATATTTGTACAAACAATAAAAAGTATGTGAACCGTATTCATTAATGATCCTTTGTAAATGTTCGCCTTGACACGATATCGGCCGCTTTATAGATTAATTTGTGTTGATTCTGCAATTTGCGACTGACGTGGGCTTTTTTAAGTTTCCAATTTGTGTTTGCGTTGCTTTTATTCGTTCATGCAAATAGCGTTAATACTTGTAAACATATTTGTTCCCTGGTTACTTACTGACCACAAGTAAGTAAATTATTTACCTTTCTAAAACAAACAATACCAAATTTAAGGTTATGACGGTACATGTAAAGCAGTTGAAAAATCTAGAATGACCATACATTTTTTTTCGGTTTTATGTCCTGAGCAAATTGGTATAAAAGTCTAAATTTAATCTAAAGCTTTTTGCAACAATCACTCTCAGTAATATTGAAGTTAACGACCTCAACAATAGACACCTGCCCTAATGGAATTCATCTCACACACGCCTGCACCAGAGACCGTTACAGACAATGCTTTCCGAGTTCCAATTGACGCAACACAATTGCGCTACCGATTATATGTATTACTCATCGAAAGTAATCGAAAAATTATTTACGAACAATGCATTGTTTTTCAATATCCCGTTACCATTTCAGTAACAACCTCAGGAATAATAAAGAAATATGCAAGTAAATTTAACATTGCTAAATCATCTACATCACTCAAAAAGGAAAAAAACATTGTTGTCATATGAGCTCACTGATGCTGTACTCAACCTTAAGATTATTGCACTTATTCATCTGTATAATGGGTAAATCTCTGAATAAAATATAAATATATAATGGCTCATTTAATAACATAACAAAATCCTTAAAATTGCCAAAAACCGTTGAAGTAAAAAAGATTCGGTACTTGAAACATTCTAACTAGACTATTGAAGAGGACACAAACTGACCATAAGATAAATAGATAATATAATATAGATATAAAACTTAAGCCCAACGAAGTAGGTCACTGTCGATTTCGAGAAACGTCTCCGTAATCGAATTTCAATTTGACAACAAGCCCGAGGCGGCGAAAATGACGCGCCATGCTGTCGCGTCGGGCATCACACGACATTGTTCTCTGAACTTGGCAGTTGTGGCCCTGGAAGTATTCGGAGTACTTACTTAACATATATTCTGTATAATAAACGGCTCTCATATTTTTGCCAGTATTTTAAGTTCATTCTTATGTGAACAAAACAAAAACGCTCTATATTTAATATAAGAATAATTTGAGCTGTTTTCTTTATTTTATATAACTTATGAAAATAAAAAAATCTACATTTTTTATAAGCACTAAGTGTTCAGCGATGTATGAATTTGGGAAGAGTGGTGTGGTGCGCATGGCTAGGAGAGAACTAAATGAATAACATTGTTTACAAAGAAATGTTGTGAGCAAAGTGTATTTTAATTTCGTTTTTTTTTATATAAATTTGTATGATAATATACCACGCCGATGAAACCATGGGTATAGCTAGTGATGAATAATCGTATGTCATTTTTCTTATGAACTTATTGAACTGCCTAATAATAACAAGACTACGTTCTTCAGTAGGTATTAAAATTTAGCATTCATATAATGTAAAAAGGAAACTGTAAGAGCAAATTTAATTATAGACCCTAATCCCTTAATTAAAGATATTATTGTATTGCGCTTAATTGCATTAGTTTATTGAAGTGTACTTTTTAGGTAAAGTTTATACAATTTTTGATGTAGAAGACGCTGTTCAATATAGCTTATGTTATCCACTGCTCTTACACCTAATTGCAACTTGATCATACATCTGATGCCAACCCTAACAATGTAAGCGAAGGCTCTACTACTATCAGATACGAGGCTCGGAAAGAACCGTCAGATTACACGCGATCGAGATATCAATGTTTATAAGGAGACGCGGACCGATAAGAATACCAAGTAGCTTAAGAATAACCAGTCATAAATACGTCAGTTTTGCAGAGGCAACCCTTTTTACCTTGCAGATTATCTCGCATTCTCTATATTATTATTTTTTGATTACTTACTAGTTGTTTAGCTAGCTGACTAACTAAGCTTCCCTTTTCTGTATGAACATGAAATAAAATTCCAAATGGACAACTAACAGCCAATCTATCAATATTTTTGAAGATCTCCCTACCGTCTTCTATGGCACTTACTTATTAACTTTTTATATTGAGATTTTAAACCCAAATTTTCACGTTTCTGTACGATTTTTAAAATATTAAAAGCACAATAAACATTCTTTTGGCAACTGGTTTATATATATATAGATTAGTCGTGCTTAATGTCTATCCGATGTGTACATGTAAGCTTCATTTACTAACGAATTTAACGGAATTCGCATACATTTAATAATTTAGATCAAATTAGTACACATTGGCTGTTGGCAAAGGAGAAAAACATCGTAATGGAATGTGAATATTCAGAGATATGTTATCTTAATAGTTTAATGTAGTGTGAAAAATGTAGAACTACAAATGTATTAGAGTTTGAAATCGCAGATATATGAGACTCAAGTGAAGATGAAACTCATGCATTAATTCTGTAAGACAACGTGGCTTTCGCTGCAATAGGGCAATTAACCGCTGATATTCATTTTAACATGTGAAATTCTTCATTAATTTCATAGAACAGGATACTCGTATGTATAGGCTGGTTCACGAAAACTAATAAAACGTGAAACAGGGTAACGTAAGGCTAAAAAAATACAGGTAAGTAAATGATTGATTTTTTAGCTTTTTAGTGTCCGCCAACTCTCATAATGAACTACCAGGAATAGATATTGTTGTGGCGAATACTCCACACAGATCCGGGATGGCCTGGTTCAACCCTTAGTCCGGTATTTTCATAAACCCATACAAGGCAAACCACTAACCTGGGCTGTAGTATCTCCTTCTTACGGTGCACCGTCACATACACGTATTCACAGTAATCACGAAAATGTTTATTATCCTGTTGGAAGGCTCTAAAAACCACACACACAAAAAAATGATCCGTTAGCGTGTTTAGTCCGTCGTACGTTAAAAAGCAAAACTGACCGTTGCAAGGTCAGAGCCCGGTATCGCAATTTACCCACATATGAAAATTATGAAAATGCCCGGACATCCCCCCGCCTAACCAAGGCCAGCCTTGGTTATGAAGTAATAGGTAAGCGGCATAATTTTGATATAGGTCTTAAGAGAAGACCATGCTGCGTTCTGACTTCCACAACTCGCACGATTCCGTCTTTACCGGGTAGTAGTTTTACTAGTCGACCGCGTCTCCACTGTAAGGGAGGCAAGTTATCTTCCTTTATTAAAACTAGATCATCTAATCTGGGCGGTTCAATTTGTGAGGTCCATTTAAAACGTTGTTGAAGTGTATGCAGGTATTCATTTTTCCACCGGGACCAGAAATGTTGAGACATCTTTTGAATCTGCTGATAACGAGACAAACGATGCATATTGATTTCGGCAAATGGATATTCCGGTAAAGCAACTAACGGTTGACCAATCAAAAAGTGTCCTGGGGTAAGAACTTCAAGATCTGAAGGGTCCGTACTTATGGGGCATAAAGGACGCGAGTTGAGTACAGCTTCCACCTTAGTAAAAAAGGTGGTTAATTCCTCAAAAGTGAGCCGTGTTTCGCCTAAAACCCGTTTGCAGTGTGTCTTAGCAGATTTAACTGCTGCTTCAAAGAGCCCCCCGAAATTAGGACTCGCTGGTGGATTAAACGACCACGTTATATGTTGCGTAGCTAAATCACGTTCAATATCCGAGTGATTAGTTTTCAAGAAAGAATATAATTCTCTCAAGTATTTGTCAGAACCGGCATAATTTGTACCACAATCCGATCTGACTAGTGATGGAACTCCACGCCGTGAAACAAACCGAGTAAAAGCCGCAATAAATGCCTCTACCGATAAATCTGTTACAATCTCAAAGTGTACAGCTTTCGTAGATAAACAGACAAATATACATAAATAGCATTTTTGAATCTTCGCATTTCTTAATGTACTTGATTTAATGAAAAATGGACCGGCAAAATCTGTGCCGACACTGAGAAAAGGCCGTATCCCGGTGATACGATCAGATGGCAAATCAGCCATAAACGGTTGCGTTGGGTGTGCACGAGACCGATAACATTGAATACAACGGAAAGTAACCTGTCTTGTGATACGTCGAACTGAAACTATCCAATACTTCTGTGACAAAATAGCAGCAAGAGTATATGCTCCGACATGGCAATGTGCTTGATGATAATAGCTGACTAACATTTCTGTAAATCGACCCTTTCCTGGAAGTAAAATCTGATGCCTGGCCTCATAGCATAGTTCGGATGCATCTATCCGACCACCGACTCGCAATAAATTGTCCTTATCTATAAACAGGTTCAGACGTCGCATAATAGTTTTAATAGGTTTACCTGATTTCAGTGATAATATTTCTTCCGAAAAGTAGTCTTGCTGGACAATTCGAATTAGGTATTTAAGAGCATTTCTTCGTTCTAGGACTGAAATAACCCCGGTAACGTGAGATTTGTTTTTACAATTTTGTACAAAACGCGTAATATAAGCCATGACATTGATAAGTTTATTAAATGAACTAAAACGTTGAAACAAGTCAAAGTCCGATTGTAAAACATTAACATTTATAACTCTTGTTCGAAGACCGGGTAAAAGATCCTCCGGGAACTTCAAATAATCCTTGGGCCAGTGTTCAGAAGACTGGCACAACCACTGTGGTCTCCACCATAAACTATGATCTAATAATTCAGCAGCCGAGGTTCCCCGTGATGCTACATCCGCACAATTCATATCGCCGGGAATATGCCTCCAACGAATCGACACCGCGGAGGAGTTTATTTGTGATACTCGATTACCCTCAAACACTTGCAACTTATAAGGTGGTGTGTGAATCCAAGCTAGCACAATAGTGCTGTCACACCATCCCACAACTTCGTCAAATTCAACATTGTGTCTCATTGAAGACACAACGTGATTAATGAGCGTCGATAACAAATTTGCACCATTTAATTCCAACTTCGGTATAGTTTGTTTTGTTTTCAAAGGAGCTATCTTGGATTTAGCCATTAGTAGTTGTACGTTCACTAAGCCGTCTTCATCCTCCGCACGAAGATAAATGGCAGCAGCATACCCTAAAGATGACCCATCACAGAATCCATGTAACGAATACCTACAATCCTTTTTTGGTTTCAAGCACCTAGATAAGCATAACCTTTGTAAATTAGGTAGATCCAAGAGAATATTCTGCCATTTCTGAAGGATGTCCATTGGTGCCGGTGCATCCCATTCAATTTTCTTGCTACCTGTACTACTAAGAAGAAACTGAAGTAATAATTTTATTTTAAATACAACTGGACTAATCCAACCGAGAGGGTCATATATCCTTGCGACCATTGATAAAATATGTCGTCGGGTAACCGTATCTGTTATCAACGGTAATCTTAATCGATAAGTGAAACAGTCCAACTTCGGATCCCATTCAATACCTAGTACCTTAATGAAACCATTCCCCTTTGTTTCGTCAAAGGTGCTAGGTGTTTCCAAGTGATCTAATGGTAAGTCATCTAGCAATGCAGGATCATTGGATGACCACTTCCGTAATTCATAACCGGCCGTACTCATGAGTGAGATTAATTCTTCCTTTAGTTCACGGGCTTCAGTAAGAGTGTCGGCACCGCCATTTAAGTCATCTACATAGGAATTTTGAACAAGAAGTCGTGCCGCCCGAGGGTATTTATTCATTTCATCATGAGCTAATTGATGTAGGCAACGTATAGAAATGAATGGACTAGACTTTAATCCATAAGTGTTTGTTGTTAGTTCATAAACAAGTAATGGTTCCGTTGGCGTTGATCGCCAGAAGATAAGCTGGTATCGTCTGTCCTCCGGATGAACCCAGGTCTGCCGAAACATCATCTTTATATCTGTCGTGAAAACTATAAATGGCCACCGAAAATTTAAAATGATATGTGTTATATCGTTTTGCAATCGTTCTCCAGAAAACAAACAATCGTTAAGAGAAACACCACTACTCGTATGTACGCTACCGTCGAACACAACACGTATTTTGTCAGTGTCTCCAGATTTCTTAAAAACCCCATGATGCGCGAGAAAGTAATGTTCATTATCAGAATCTATGTCAAAATTAGAAACCACCATGTGACCGAGCTCGATATATTGTTTCATAAATTCTGTGTATTTATCTCGAAATTCTGGCTGTTGTTTCATACGACGTTCGATGGCTAAAAATCTTCTAAGTGCTGTTTGCTTAGAATCACCTAACTTTACATGCTCTGGAATTATAGGCAATCGTACTGTATATTTTCCGTCAACACCTCGAGATGTCGTCGAAGTGAACAGATATTCACATTCCACCTCCAGTGGATTTTTATATTTTACAAGAGGTGGTTCTTCAGTTCGCCAAAATCTTTCAACCACTTCCACGAGCGTCAAACCCGTTACATAATTATTATTACTATTATTATTATGTAACCCTGATTTATCAAAAAACTTGTCTGAAATTGGACCGAATACCACAAAATCGAAAATCGTATCCAATGCGTAAGGTCCGTTTGATCCTAACTCGACCCTATGACGTAAAATTTCACCAAGAATATCACTACCAAAAATAATATCTATCCGAGAACTATTATGACAGCCGTCATCTGAAATGATGAGATCCTTAACCGAAATACCTAATCTGGCAGCAAAATAAGTCGTAGGATTCTTCAAAACCGCCGCTGTTACTGTAATCAAGGGTTTACCCTTTCTCTCAGGTCTAACATATAAAGAAGTAAATTGTTGTCCACTAGTATATTTCCCGCCAACACCGGATAAACGAATATGTGAGTAATATCGCTTCAGTTGTAAATTTGAAACTAAGTCTGCTCTAACTATCGATATCTGAGCACCAAGATCCAACAATGCCCGTACTCGAATAAATTCGCCGTTGGCATGCTTTACTTCAACGAGAGCAGTGGGCAAGATAACGTTATTCGATAGCTTAGGCTGTGAAGCGATGTTACATAATTGCTGTAATTGCTATTCTTGTGATCTTCTTACATCCGTGGGACTCAATGATCGAGTAACCCTGGCATTACTGCGACATTCGTATATATTTTTTGAATTGTTATAATGACAATAATCATTTATGCCGCGTTGATAACACAAACTACGCTCCGATCGGACCGGTGACGATGGACTTGCACTGCGCCGCGGTCGTCGCGATGTACTAGGCGACCGACGACCATTATCCGCTTTGTCGCGTGAAGCGATAACGTGGGCATGCCGATTACGCGGCTCGTCCCCAGTACGCGACGTTGCGCGCGCAATGTACGTTGTACATATCAATGTGTTATGTCCGAAATTCCCACATCGGCTACATGGTACATTCATTTTGCACGAAGCGGCCGAATGTTTACCAAAACACTTAAAACATAAATAATTGCTTCGTATCCAGTTCTTCCGTCCATCCCGAGATAAATGATTAAATTGGTAACAATTATTAATTTCATGACTAGATAACTTACAATATATACACTGCTTATTATCGTAATAATTATTTACACGTTCATTTCTTTTTTGTGTATAATGATAATTGTCAATGACGTGAACGTTACGGTCCGGACGAGAGCGGTGTATCGCGGGGCGCGCTCGCTCCGGACAGTACTCTGCCGGTACCGGTTCTCTATTCGCCGTGTCTATCAACCGACATTCGTTTGACAAAAAATCCGTAAATTGATTAAATGTAGGGAAGTTGGCGTTGTTACCTCCGTAATTTTGTTCAAATCGAGTTTTAATTTCCGCTGGTAACTTATTCAAACTTATGTGTAAAAGTATGTAACTCCACTGATCTATAGGTAATCCCAAATTTTTCAAAGCCTGGGTCGATTCCAATAATGGATTCAAGATTTTAGTTCGAAGTTCAACAATTTTATTAAGTAATGGTAAATGTAAAATCCGAGAAATATGTGAATCCGCTAATAATCTCTTATTATCATACCTACTCCTTAATATGTCCATAGCTACATCCAGCGACCCGTCGACCATGGGTAAATGTTTTATTAATGTTTTCGGTTCTTTATCTAAGTTCGAGAACAAATAACGAAATTTTTCGGTTTTAGATATGTCTTTTCTAGACAGTACCAATGATGTAAATAAACTGATAAAACTACACCATGAAAATACGTCACCGTCGAAAACCGGTAAATGAATACGCGGCAACCGAGCCGTGGCTACACTTTCGGTAGGTACATGTGTACCGTCCAAACCCGGGTAAGCTGATGATACCGCTTCTAACTGATCATATATCTCAGTAGCCTCTTTATATTTTACTCCGTAATCGTCAACGACCTTTTCATCCGTGCAAGTACTCAGAATATTTTCGTAAGCCTCCGTTAGCAGATTAAAATTGTCTTCTAGTTTTCTAAGTCGAGCTGATATAACTCCCTTAGTATGTGATTTATTTTCCAGCATTTCTATGGAATTTTTGAACCAATCCGATTTAATTTTAAATTTACTTTCCCAAGTTTTTAACGCCATTTTATCGGAACCGTTACGTGTAACCTTACAAACAGATTTTATTGTAATTATTTTCAAAATAACCAGAAAATTCCTTCCGGCTCGATGGACCAAATGTTGTGGCGAATACTCCACACAGATCCGGGATGGCCTGGTTCAACCCTTAGTCCGGTATTTTCATAAACCCATACAAGGCAAACCACTAACCTGGGCTGTAGTATCTCCTTCTTACGGTGCACCGTCACATACACGTATTCACAGTAATCACGAAAATGTTTATTATCCTGTTGGAAGGCTCTAAAAACCACACACACAAAAAAATGATCCGTTAGCGTGTTTAGTCCGTCGTACGTTAAAAAGCAAAACTGACCGTTGCAAGGTCAGAGCCCGGTATCGCAATTTACCCACATATGAAAATTATGAAAATGCCCGGACAGATATTCTTAAGACATCCTAACGTAAAGTTTAATTAAATATTCTACGCCGACTATACATTACGATTTGCAATATCACAAACTAAAATAATCTCGTAAATTGTTCGATATTGTTAATAAATACGTTGATTAATTTAAACGACATTTAAACAATACCGGAACTGTCCTAACGAAGGGCGGACTGCAACAATATTTCATGTGAAATTCCATCGCGTTAAGGTAATGTCTTAAATACGTCGTAATAAGTGCGAATATAGCCTGCACTCGCCAATGACCGCGCGAACGTGTAACGCGTGCATTCAACTTAAAAGGTTGTGACAGGGGTATTACGGTAATTACCTTAATTTGTAAACACAAAAAAAGAGCCGTACACTCGGCCAGTATTAATTGAACGAAATATAAATAGCAGGTATGGCACCAGTGAGCTTGAGAAAACGGTTTAATTTACTTAGAATGCGGATTGCATTTGCGTACCAATTAACACATAACATCTGTTCGTGAGCACATTATCAACTTTTCTATATAAATGTATAATTACGCAATGTTCTTACCGAAACATCTCAATTCACGGATACCATTCCCAAAACCCGTTTACGGCGACCGCCGTCAAAGTTGAAAGTTCGCATGCAAGAAAAAAGTCATCCAATTTCAAATGATACGATCGGGAGCGCGCTCGCATATCATTTGCATGAATCTGCCCGTGACGAACGCAGTCGGAATGCGTCGGGAAACCGCGATGTCGGCCATCGTCTGATTGTTCCGAAGCCTACCGCTTCCAAATAAAGCGCGTTCTAAAACTCGAAAACAACACATTTATTTGTGAATCACCAATCACCTTTTGCGGAAGGTCACACAGTTTAAAAGCCCGTCGCCCGAGGAACACGCGAGATGCGTAAATCAAATATTTCAACGAGGAAATCGGTGAGCCTTCGCCGTAGCTAACTTTAATTAACCATTCCCATAAAAGGACGACCTTCAATTGTGACACCTTGTAAGATTAATTTGCAAATGCTAATTTAAAATATGATGATATATTATTGTACCCGGACGAAAAAAAAGTAATAATTTATGATCCATAAATACAACGTTATAACCGGTTTTATCTTCATGTATTCATATAATAATAATAATGTAAGGATGTCAGTTTAGTATCATATTTCGGATTCTCGCAAAAACAATAACAGTGTGAATTTCTTACTATTCCAATGAAAGTATCATCGCCTCATTCACATTATTACATCACCAAACCGCAAGGAGCATTTAGTATTGCACTTCTTCTTTGAAAAGGCGAATAATTCATAAATGTATTCATAGTATTCAGTAAGTGGCTTTATTCTCATTATCATGCGACTTCCAAACATACAGAGAAAGCCGATTTGTACTTATTGCGAATCTATATCATATATTAGAATAGCAGATATTTAAAAAATCAACAGATTTATACTACTGCAAGCAGAATTTAATTATGACCGACATCTCAGAAGGATCAGTGCGATCAAAGTCATTTGAAGAATATAAAGTAAAATCCCTGGTAAGTTTTCCAAATAAGAACGCGATATTATCCATCAAACCATACAAATGCCCAATCACTGTATTCCTGATGTAGAAGTAATTTCTAGAGAGATCTAGTCTACGCTCCATGTAGGGCTAACTCGTCGAAAGTGTCGTTAGGTCTCTGTAATTGGACCCCACATGTTCTAACAGCCAAAAATGGTAAGCGCGTGACCGTCCGTGCGGTAGCGGCCGATATCTGTCGGTTGGTGACTTACCGTTTTCATTAACATATTCAGAAGTCATGGGACAGGTGTACCGGCGATAATTGTGTCCTTAGGTAGTGTAAACGATTGGCGCATTTAGATAAGGAGCCGAGTCCGCGCGTGTGCACTACGATTTTGCATATAATCTGTTTTACGCCTTACAGGACGTCGACGATAGAATCGATTGATGTGTTTTCCAATGATTAATAGTAATAAATCGACATTTGTAGAAATTACTGTCTACTCCTTGTTTAATTGATAAAGAAAACTTAGCTTAAATAATCAACATAAATTAAAAATTCTTTAGATGACTCCTTGCGAGAAATTAAAAGGTATATTCTCTCGTTATAACGTTTCGTTTCTATTATTAAATTTTAGATACAACTAAGCCAACTATAATAAATCATAAACTATAGACAAAGTTCACATATAAATACAAAATATGTTCTAAATACACGGTTTTTTTTTTTTTTTTTATGTTATAGGGGGCAACCGAACAGGTGGGTCACCTGATGGTAAGTGATCACCGCCGTCCATAGACACTAGCAACACCAGGGGAGTCGCAAGTGCGTTGCCGGCCTTTTAAATAAGTGGGCCTCCGGCGCTCTCACTGACCGAACGAAACGCAACAGTTCACGTCGGTTTTCTGTGAGAGGGTGGTACTACCCCGGGCGAGCCGACCCATTCAGGCTGAAACCAGTAATAGCTTCAGCGTAGCTCTATCACTACGTTACAATTGTAAAATTGATTAATCGGTAAATAATGTTCCTGTGTATCCTAACACACGTTATTAAAAAAAAACAAACGTCTATAATATGAAAATTACATATTCGCAAGTCTGTCTTATATATATAAATAAGCACATACACACGAGTGCGTGATAAAATTTCCGTTTCATATCTAATCAGCGATCGCGAGGTAACATATACGATCAATAATTTACTCGTGTAAGTACCTTGTGTTTTAGATATCGTATTGAAACTATATTCGATACATTGAACTCACTGTGAATAAATTAACGGGTGGACTTTTGTTTTTCTATTTTGTTTTCTATAAAAAACGTGTTCAACTATTGATACGGTTACCTTGGGCGGCTTTGTTTGTTCTCTTTGAGCTTATGATAACTACACCAGTTGATTGATGTTTCTCTGATGGTGTGTGATACCTATCACTATGTGTACTGCTAGTACCGCTAATATACTCTATCAATCCTGTTATTAAAAAATATTATTTATTACCAGACTGTGAAGGAGAGTAGGGTTTCCGGAAGTTCCGTTCGGGCCGCGGTCGGGTGCACACGTGCGCTCTCTCACTGCTCTGTTGGTTCGATCGCCGTTAACCTACCTGCGCACCTAGATAGTTCCGTTCTACGAATTCGCTGTCGCTCGACCCGCATTGTTACCGAGTTCGATTAGTCTGCCGCGTGCTTTTCAGAGCGACAGTGCACTAAGTAAACCGCACTTTTTGGTACATCGTGTGCAGTGCGTCAAGTCGCCGTGTTACGCGTCGTGTGTTGTGCCGCGCGTCGCTTTTTCGTGTTGCGCCGTGTGTAGAGCGTTGCATCAAAGAGAAGAAACCAAAGTGCTAGGGATCTCCTCCTAGGCTACGTAGGTTCTCTGTGAGGCATTGCACTTCGCCCACAGCTCCCTTTGGCCCGGACACGGATTGTCCATTAGATTCTAAACAGGCAGGCAGGGAGATTAGTCATGTCCACCCCCGTCCGCACCTCACCAGGCCCCGAGGATATAGCACAGATTCAAGATCTGGTCCGTTTTCATGAGTTCGTCCGCGATACGAACCCTCTCCTAGTTTCAGAGTTTCATAGACTCAAACGCACTTACGCGAGCGCGATTCCCGGCCTTCTGCCGCCGCCCCAATATTTCTCCGAAAACCCATTCGAACCGCTTTCGGACCGCGACTCCAACGACGACGCTTCCGATGGGTCCGATATGGACCTCGACTCCGTTCCCGCGCCCGCGGCCGCGTCCGCTCCCGCTGAAAACGATGGCTTTCAAACCGTCACGCGCTGCGTTAAGCGCCCACGCGCCGCGACCGCGAACCCGTCCGATAGCGACTCCACAGAGGGACTTTCCGTTCCGAAACAGACGAACGTAGATGGCACTCGGGTGCCTCGAGTCTCGCCCGCGTCCTCTGTCCCATCCCCGTCTGAAGCTCCGGCTACGGGTTCTGCAGTCTCGACTAAGAAGCCACGCCCCCCACTCCCCGTCAGGATTCGTAACAAGACCTGCTGGGTGCAGATCTCAGCGGACTCGTAAGACCCACAACACATCTGCCGTCAATACCGTTGCCGGTATTTCCGTTAAAGTCTCCACATCCAATGAGCATCGTCAGCTCACAAAATACCTCCGGGAGGAAAAACTCCCCTTTTTCACCCACGCACTCGAGGAGGAACGCCTCCTCCGTGCCGTCATTCGTGGTGTTCCTTCTGAACTCTCTACCGACGGTATCTCCGATTGCCTGAACACTCAGGCCACTCCGCCCGGTACTGCCACTTGCGTCCCAGGTGTGTCAATTGTCTCGGGGACTCTGCACTAGGGAGTGCTCCCGCACTCCATAGTCCACCGAGCCTCCCAGCTGCGTCCTCTGCGAGCAACCGGGTCGTACCACAAACTATTGCGGATGTCCCCGTGCGCCCCGCTCGACCCGTCCCCGCCGCGGCAGACGTACGACCTCGCCCAGGGCGCATGTCCCGCCGTCCCGGACGCCACCGCTTCTGCCTCCGCCCATACAAAGGCAGAAGGCTTTCCGTGACCTGCCAAGTACCTCCAGTGCCCCGGCACCCGCGCCGACCGCGCTCTCCTAACGCGCAAGGCCGCCCCCACCCGCTCCTTCAGCTCCTAAAGCCAAGCCCCAGCCTCAGAAGGCTCCTTCCCCTCCTGCGCCACCTACCGCGTCTTCCGTATCTACCACCGGTATAGACTGGATAGCTCAACTCTTGTTAGTACACGATGTTTAAGAAATACTCGCGTTTAACACGCTCGTTAATAGTACGTCCTGTACGTACGAAACCTGTAATTGTTACATAGTATGCAAGTATGATGTTCATGACTACATAAATTGTGTGGTTTTATGAAAACACGATGCAAGTGTTAATTTTTTGAATTGAACCATGGGCGCGGACATATTGGCCTTGGCTGCTCTGCCAAGTGCCTTCACTTCGGCTGTAATGCGACATGCGATAGATGGGTGAAAAATTTGAGGCGATGTAAAAAGAGAGGCGGAATAAAAAATTACGTACTAATATTCAACTAAACAAAAGGTAGATAGATATTTATTAATTTAACTTAAAAAAAAAACAAATGTTTGTACAAACAGGCATTTTTTTTCTCAACTAATATTACATTAAGTTTTACGAACAAGATTTGATTAAACTCATTGAGAATTTGAAAACGAACTAAAGAGATACAAATATCAATTATGTATATTATTTTTGATTAAAACTACATATAAAAAATTACAACACATTTACAATATATTACTTTTGTTATGTTATTCACACTGATATAAATGCGAATTAACTGTATTTGTGTATATCTTACCTTTTCATGATAACAGTATTAAAATTTGGGATACGTAAAGTCTGAATCATACACAAAAAAAAAGTAAAATAAATCGCGGGAAAAACTACTTGATTGTATAAATTACGATGATTATTTAGTGAAACGGTTCGAAAAGTGTGGCTAAGCGAACAGAAGATAACTTTGGGTATTAATAACCCTTTATTAAGTGAGACGCGGCCGAGATCCCGTTGCAAAGGGCCGAGGCCGCGCAGTACTGCCGGGAGCTTGGAGCGGCGGAAACACACCTTCCGGCACGCTTCCCAACGCACGACTTGCATAATCAAAGCGGCTAATTAATGCCACACTGGCGTCGATGTGTCAATGGAACGTGTATTCAAACGAACAGATGTCGTATACTTTAAGTTGTAGTCTGTAATTTTCGATATATAGTTCAAAATATAGGGTTGCACCATCTATAGGCCCACATGTCTTCGTTATAATAACACTCATCACTAAATATTTGACCAATAAAAATCGTTGATGTTCAAAAAGCAATCCGGTGCATATATAAAATCTTTTAACATAAATGTTTTTTTTTTAATGTTATGGTGTCACTCGGTCCCTGATACCCTCACCAGAGCACACAAACCGTCTGCACGATTCTCGCTTAGTGTACTTTCTGACACTTCGTAAGGCATAAAGAGTATAAAATGCAAAACAAAAACAATAATTCAAGTCTGACTGTTAGTTCTAGATATTAGCACGTTGAAACACAACAATCTTTTGAGCTCTATAATATTACTAGCCGATAACCGTGTGCCTCATTGTGCGTTAAATAAACTTAATTAAAAAAAATGGCAAAGCGCCAATGGAATTTAAAAAATAAGTGGTCTAGAACCATGGTCGAAAAATTCGAAACAAAGTTGCGGGTATCAGATAGTTTCAAATAAAAATGTAAACATATAACCTTCCACCAAATCTTTTGAATGACTTTCCCTAACATCTGGCAAGCAAAGCTTTGAAACGAACGAAGGGCGTCGCTTCCAGGCAGGGAGCGTTGAATGCGAACTATTAGGGCGTTCATGCACCGTGTAAGAACACCGCGGCACCAGTGCGGAACCAGTATTTCAAGGGCCCTAGCACTTTTACTCCATGAGAAAATTTGTCCGACTGTAAGCGTGACCACAATCGTAGCTTTTTTATATGACCCGTCACTCACATGTTTTTATCGTCCACTCGTTATAAGAAGTATCCTGTCTCAATAGCTATTTTAATAGGTACAATAAATATGACAACAATATTTCATACAATACCATTTAATTACAAACTAAGATTAACTTATAAGGTATTACAGTATTTAATACATCTAATCTACACCCAATATGAATTCAGTCGAAAAAATCGCAAAACAAGGGAAAGTCTACAGTCTTACTCTGCCGAAATAGAATCCGCGAACTGTCGACTCAATAATAAGACTTATTAACACTCCGCCACGATGTCTTATACATATTTGTAAAGAAAATTATGATTTGTAAGAACTATTTTCTACAATATTAAATACATAGTAGCCACGAGGTAATACATAATCACGTATTATTGAGCTGTCTAAAAACTAAAACGTGAAAACCCACTCATACTAGGCAATAAATTTATACATATTTTGACTCACAATGTAATGCGATGCAAAACATTTTATAAAGATTTTATAAAAAAAATGTTTTGTATTATAGAAAGAGCGTTGCGGTCGTCTTATACATATTTGTAAAGAAAATTATGATTTGTAGGAACTATTTTCTACATTATGAAATACATAGTACTAACATGGTAGCCACGAGGTAATACATAATCACGTTGTATTATTGAGCTGTCTAAAAACTAAAACGTGAAAACCCACCCATATTAGGCAATAAATTTATACATATTTTGACTCACAATGTAATGCGATGCAAAACATATTATAAAGATTTTATAAAAAAAATGTTTTGTATTATAGAAAGAGCGTTGCGGTCGGAAAATGAAAAAGGAAAGTGCGGCAGGTGCGGACACCGCGAGGTAAGCCCTTCCAGGGCGAGGGAATGGAATGCGACTATTATTAGAGAAGTCGGCGCCGGCGCACGCAGCCGACCTCGCATCGCCCTACAGGCTGTTCTAGTTTAGATAAATTTGTTTTTTATTTTATTAACTTTTGCACGCTGCTTTGGTCACGGTAAGGTAGATGTGATCTATCCCTCGGGAGCACTACTTTTTTTTTTGGTCGAAAGGCACTTATGTATTTTTATGTACTCCGTAGAACATGTATCTATGCAAAATTTCGTGATGATCGGATAGAAATTATTATTTCAGAACTTACACATAATAAATACACTGAAATATGGATCGGATAATTTCTTAGCAGCCTTATCGAGAAATTTCATTATTTTAAAGCAACTTATATTATTTCTAACCAAATAAGACTTTTGACTTGAATGATAATGTCAAGGTCAACAATTGATTAATGTTTGTGACGAATTTAATTATATAAAAGAAAACAAGCATGAAATACTAGAAACACCCCGTAAACTAGAGCACGTTGTAGCTCACGTTATCGGCGGAGTGTGCGCGCGCATCTCGGCGCACGCCCGCGGCCGGCACCGCGCCGCACTCCTGACCAATTGTTTCGGTAAATCCCAGCATTAGCAGACCCTCCAACCGAACGGAAACAATGGCAATACTTTTTACTTAAAAATTCAAACACACTCATGTATCACGTGAGATACTTAATTTATTACTTGCTTCGAAACGTAAGAACAATTCAACGCTAAAAATGTAAATGTTTTATGCCTCATAATTAATATAGATGGAACGGTGAAAAAATTAATACGCTGCGACACTATTTAGTGACGGTTCATAGAACAATTTATAGCGTAATATGTTTCACCATGAAAAAATGCTTAGGTGAACCAAGTCCAACTTCCATGGCGATAGATCAAACGGTGTTGGTCATAATTAATCTTACATATACACATTTTTCATTTTAATATACTTTAGGCTCACGAATTCCGAAATGATTGTTATTTGAAGCGATATATGGAACGAAAATTTGAGTTTAATAAAAGCAAAATACTTAATATTTACTCTAGAAGAGTGTATAGTATAAAGACGTGTTCTACGTGTCTATATAATTATAAGTATTATCCTGTGTATATCCGGTATATTTAAAATGAAACGTCTCCAGTGTTGAAACATATATCACTTAGATATACAAAACAACTATCTCGTAAGGATTCATTACAAATAACAACGGATTAGACAAGGCTCACTTCCAGGTACTAATAATAAGTTAATTTCTCAGTAAAGTTACGTTCACGCCTAGCCTATCGCATTACCGCAGTTGGTCGTTTGCGCGTACATAAAACGCCATAGTTAGTTCGCGGCAACGTAAAGGAACCAATTCAATGTACGGGGAATGAAATGAACGCGAAACGTTTGTTTGATCAATAAGCTCATTTAACCCGTTCAAATATATAGAAAGATACCACGTAGCGATAGTTCGAATTGTTATTCTTTCAATTTGTTTAAAAGTTCATTTCAAAAGTTTTCAATGGTAGTAATTTTTAACATGTTTTCTTTTTACAGAAACATAAAATTAAAACAACTGACACAATATTAAAGCGGAAATCTGAACGACAAAACATTACAACGGTTTCTACGTAACCGAAAAAAAAATGGACGATAACAGTCGACGAGGGTGTCATCAAAACGCGGCTCGCTGATTTAAAGACACGCCGAGCCATGAATAGGACATCTTAAACGACTTCGCGCGCGAATAAATCTGGGCGGCAGCAGTTAAGGGGCAATTGAGCGTCGCCGAAACGGCGTCAACTCGCAATTTGTCGCTCGGTTTTCGTTCCCAAGTAGGAAATCATCTTAACGGTCTCGCGGATTACCCGAACACGCGAGGTTTACGTACGGCCCGTTTGTTACCGGTACGTTACCGGTGTAACGCGTTGTGTAACAGCTATTGAGGTAATTAACATGCGTTTCTTGCAGGACGAGGCAATTAAGAGGCAACGGACGGTAAACAGTATCGTAAATCAATGAAACTGCAACATGATGTCGTGAGCTGGGACCGTAATGCGTGCTGCATTATACAGACATAAAGTAGAATACGTTGGTCGTTACCGATTCTGAAAGGGAACTTAGACATATCAGAATAATAGATTTTTTTAATGTGGGATTTTAGTATAATGTAAATATTGTTTATAGCATTGCTTTGTTGTAACCAAGAAAAATCATTAAAAGTGGATCTATAATGATGGCTCATATGTTAAAACTAGCCCAACGGTAAAAAATTAAGAGATTTCTTTTAACTTAAACATGGCATATATAATCTGTATAAATAAATAAAATTGAAGTGTCCTGTTTGCAATGTCAAAATAACAGCTTTTCACTAAATGCATAGGAAAGTATATACGACACTTAGAACAAAAAATCTTTTTTTTTTGTCTGTCTGTTTATTCCGGCTAAGCTTCGAAACAGTTACACTAGTTTAACGGGGCTTTAACTAGCAGATAGCTGATGCTACACGGGGCGGGGTCATTTAAGCTATTTTTATGTCAGAAAAAAATAGTGTTTTCCGAAAACATAATTCTTTACAAAGGCAGACGAAGTCGCAGGGGACTACGAGTATATACATATGATTTGTTAATATTAAACAATTTAAAACTAGATCTTAAATAATCGCCATTTCATTTGTAATCAGTACCAATACAACTCAGATACCGACTAACTCTGATGCTACTCCCATACCCGCGTATATCGCCACGAAGTGTCGTCTATGGTTGCAACAAATGTTGTGTGTGTAGTGTTGGAACACGATATCTTTATGCGCTACAAACTACCGGGCTGTGTGCCTATAGTCGCATCACGATAACCGGGCTTGCGGTTTTTACACAAATCAAAAGAACTTGGAAACGCTAATTTTCAGTTGTTACTGAAATAACAAAGGTGTGGGAACATATTTTTGCGGCTTTATAGTAATTAATTCTACGGTTAATTTTAAACGCGATAAGTATCCGAAGCTTAGACTTGTAGGTGTGAGTGTAGCATTATACAAAAGAAGCGTCGAAACATAAACATAATAAGCCATATAATTATACGCAATACATAAATGAATGCCTAACACGTGTTATTGCTGTAATAAATGTTACCGTCTATTCGTGGGCATTATACGACCGAGCCGTTAAATTCGTCGGCCACCGATCGCTTTACCTATTCGATGCCTATCTTTTTGTACCACTGTAATTAGGGTCATGCGGTGAATTCGACACGGTCCATTATCTAAACCATCATGGCACGACATTAACACTAGTTAAGATTACTTCGAAAACGAACGTTGTACGCAGTTATTGTGACTTATGTGTCTGCAATACAAAGATAAACAGATGCCGTGAACTAAATACCTAAACAAAGTAAATATGTCACCGAGCATACGTGAGGTTAATCTTTTGGAGGCGATATTTTTTGTACTAACATACATTTTTAAACAATTAAGGTGATGTCCAAATAACGTGAGGTGTTTGAAAAGTTTTTTACTTCCCTCCGCCCTTGGTAAGATGTCTTGGGGTTTGCCTCGACCCTCTGCCTCTTCTCCCCGAATCTCACATGAGATCCTTTAAAATTTGTATTTTGAGTATAAATGCGTTGGATTTATTTAAAAAAAAAACACTACTTGCTTTATTATTTTTAATAAGACTAGTATTTGAGATTGTATAGATCGTAATCTAAAACCACAGTGATAACATTAAATTAATCTAGAAACATGTTTTACTTGAAATTGGTTTTCTTACATTTTTAAACTAGTTTTTGCCCATAAAAAATTACATGATATTTATCGAAACCCCCTTTCTCCCCCAAAATGAGTTTTAGAAAGATTCGGTTTGGTCCCTTCACTCCATGATTTCCTCACGTAATTAATCGACGCCTCCTAACTGTAGAGAGTACCGTGCCTATATTATTTGTATTAAGATTGTGGTCAGTCCTGTCACCTACACTTAACTTGGTGGGCACTCGATAATGTCAGAATTACATGAAGATAAAGTATGGCGACATCAAACGCAGACGAAATTACAGGCGGTACTAGTATACAAATTAAATTGGAAACTGTAATCACAACACCTGAACACAGCCAATTACGTATGGACGAGTTGCGGAGAACCTCATTGAACGCTACAACAATAATTAACAAAATAAATATGAATATTGACAGATATAAAAAACCAATCTGTTGTAACCAATATTAGTTTTACCTTTTTCGTAGTCAAACAGAAGGGCTATTATACTATTAGTTTAAGACCTAACATTAATCTCTTTCTATATTTAGTACGTGTAAGACACGCCGATATTTCACAAGGTTCGATAAATATATGCGCGAATTGTGCTTACGGTTCAATTAAATTAACCGATTTATCATAGTAATATAGCAGTAAATTAATGCAAGAGTGAACGGCGTCCGCGCCTGCGCCATGCAAATTGTACGGAAAATATGTCACGGCGAAACTGTTCGATGCGAAGTAAGCCATCGAGAAACAACGTCGCCTGCAGGTGTACACGGTCCCTGACTAACTAACCTTTAATAGTCGACTGTGATTGTTGTTAGTACAAATAGAAGAAACACAAAAATCATATGTACATCTTGTTACATACAAAAAACGCTCTGATTATTAGCATTGTCTTCCGATTTCTATTACTAATGTACAATCACATAAAAGCCAAGGAGAAATGAACATTCTGAAATATTGTTCTAATTTTTTTGTTATTTATCTCTAGTAGTTTCTAATTAAAAGAAAAAATATTTATTATAGAATAGGTAGATAAAACGACAAATATATTCACTTAATTAATCCTATAAATTGATATATACAGATAACATTTAAAAAAGAACAAAAGCACAAAACTGCGTGTGAATTGCTCAAATCGTAATTTTGAAGAAAAATGTCTTCGAATTTAGTAACAAAGATCGCCCATTTGTCATAAGCTCGTTAAGTCGTGTTTACGCACAAACGGTACCGGAGCTGTGGAGTGTCGATTGTACCTAATTACAATGTTTACAATGGCAACGAGGTATAATTATGGTGACGTAAGACTATAACGATGGCACATTATGGAACGTTCTAGAATACTTTCCACGTTGCATAATCGAGGCTTTGACCATACCAAATATTTATTGTTTTCTTGCTTCTACTGAAAATATACTAGCATATGTAAATATACCGGATACCACAAGAGGTATAAATTACAATGATCTGTACTAGCAAATACTATGTCTAAGTACTGATGTCAATGATCAACATATACTCGTATATACGAAACAATAGATGTTACTTTTTGAAGTGAAACTTCTTTAGAATAGTTGTGATTTCAAACTGGATGCAACGGAAAAACGACAGGTAAGAGACACAAATACGGCAAAGAATGAGACAGAAATATACATACTATTTTATCGATCTCTCCTCTTTGTGCCATGCTTTGTAGCATCCCCACTCTCGTCTTCTAAGCATAGTCGCCTATAATTAGTAAGCTAGAGCGAGAGAGCAAATGTCGGTGTGTATGTATATTGCACACTGTTTAATACTTGCTTGTATTTGAGCATTTAACGTGTGTTAGTATATGTGGAAAGTACGTGTACTACTGCACACTGTATGCGGCTGCGTATTACAGCTTTTTAGTAAAAACTCCGCGTGGTGTGTTATTATTTAACAGTGTTTGTCAGTATTTTTATATCTTGTTTGTTGAAACTGAAAATATGGAACTTCAGCAATAAATTATGTAACATATGTTAAATAAAATATAAAATATCTTTTAAAATTAATCAAAATACTTTCATTTTTAAATAAATAAACTTTGTAATTATCCTACCCTTGTTATATATATTCATCTAATTCTTTTATAGATTTACTGGAGTTTCACTTCTATCGTGTGTGAATCGCACACACACCTTTCTTTTTCGTGTAGAAGGGATAGGAATGAGGCGCCAGACTTTTACGTTAAAGGAGGGTTCCATAGTCTGTGAGAAATAAAGTTAATTTCTTAGGTAAATATATTTTTTTAATATATCACAATAATGTTGTTTTACATAACTGAATGCTTCATTGCGAATGACATAAACAAATATATTATAAAAATAATTGGATTAATTTGTGCTGATTCACACATGATAAACAGAACGAAAAACGAATAAAACTAATGAAATATACATAGCCATGTAGAAGATTTATGTATCCTTTTGACATGTTATCCATTTGACTATAACTGGCCACTAGAGGGGGCTGCAGAAAACCAACTTCGGTAACATGAAAGTTATGTGTATATGTGTCTATATGGAGAATATTAACACAATACTCATTTTGTTATAACTATACTTTCTACAACTAACTATTACTGTACAATCAATAATAAACATGTGCAGAGTCGCGGGCATTAAATATATGTGAACATAAGCTTCCGGTGTATGCCACATGCCACAGGGAAATGATAGGTATAAATATTTGATCAAATCCTTAAGGTAGATTAATCAATTCACTGCAGATGATAAAATAAAAACTCGGATAGGACAAAGTAATTGATTTCATCAAATCACTTAACAATTTGCGTGAAAAGATGAAATTGAAATCGCGTAATGTGTCTAATAATTGATTAAGCTAGGTTGCACAGGTTCAGCTGGCGAGGGAAGGCAGAGATGTGTACTCAACTGTCTCCTGGTTTAGGACGAAGTGCGACTTCTTGTGCCGGACCAGTCGCTGAGGCATCACGGTTGATTGCAAGACTGCCCCCTAACACCCCATTAAAGTGACTCATGGTACGCCGTGATGTTTTAGTGACTAAAAGTCCCACGTAAACCTGTTGTCCTCCTGAGCAGTAAGGTACCCACGACGCAAGCGGGTCGCAGGAAGTTTTGAATAAATAATTTGTGTTCCCATGACTATTGTTACATTAATTACACTACATTTAATAATGCATGGTCTATCTACTAAATAAATACTTTTAATATCTAAAAAATATTATTTTCACCAAAACTATTAAGGGTTCGATCAAATCACTTACTTTCTTTGGGGAAATCACCCCACAAAATTTTTATTTTAATATCTTCTATGAATATATTATCTAGCTTAGGGATTTGATGAAATCTCTACTTATATCATCTCCCTGCAACATACATATGAACAAGACAAATTCTAAACTAAATTTAGTAAGTGGTTATTTTACGAAATGGCAACGGCCTAATAAAAAAATACGTTAATAGCTTGAAGTGGTGTCATATGGGGTATTACGTGTCTGTACTGTGTGAGAAATGGGTCAATGTTTGAGGATGGCACAAAATAATTTTAAAATAATGTCAATAAACATATTATTTAGCTATTACATGTATGAAACACTAGGTTTACTCACTCTGAAAATAAATCGAATTTGCATCACCTATGGTCTTCTAAACTGATAATATGGCGATAGTATAAGTATTCATAACTCACTGAATCTGCACCATTGTCAATGTCTGTATGATCCTATAAAATTGTAAAAGCACACACATTATGTTTTCTTTTCTCTAATTAAATAAACTAAGCTGAAATCAATTTCTTGATTGGCATCTTCTGTATCAGCCAGCTTATTGTAAACTAATCGAAAGATTTTGACGTGTAGTTATAATTACCAGCCAGACACTAAAGCTTAGTTTTCAATTATAGAGCAAAACCCAGTAAAACTTAAAGCAATGTATATGATTCTAAATTGTAGGCTCCTTAAAGACGACGCTTTACCTACTAAGAGATGTCAGGGTTTTCACAATACAATAGTTTAATGCTAAAAGAAAATAAATTATACAACGGTATAGAATATAAATGAAATTTATAAACCGCATAACAATTTATTGCCAAATCAGCAAGACGCTCGCTAAACTATAATAATATCACAGCGCACAAAGGTCCGCGACGAGTTTCCGAGAACGACGATCGAAGGCAGATTAGTTACACTTTTTCTCAGTAATACAGCATACAACTACAGCGGCATCTCTCTCACAGAATCTAGACGCGGGTGGACATTATGCAACGACTGTAATGCAACCGTGTTTTGCATAGACAAGATCTTATTGATATGATAATATACTGAAAACCTGCGACGCGATTGCACAAGTGCATTTGTATATAATACTTCATGATGTTGTATGTACAACTCAATTTAAATATCGTCACAATTTTCCAGGGAATTACAAATGTTGAGTTGTACTACCAAATTGTTTTTCAAATAAGCGTGGTCGGTTGATAATAGTTTCAATAAGTTTTGCTATATATTGAGTTTGGTGTTTTTGTTTTGTTAGTTCAAGAACTAAAGACAAACTTCAAGATTGAATAAGTATCACTGGTTACTAACAAAGATAATATGGAATAATAAGCCAAAAGAAAAAATAAAGTGTGGTTTCATGAAACTACGATGCAAGTGAAACTTTTTATCGCTGGTGCTGCAATATTGGCCTTGGCTGGTGTGCCTGACGCCTTTCACTTTACCCCTACTCTGTGGCCGGCTGTAACGCGACATGTGATAGAAGGAGGAAAAAAATTGAAGCGATGTACAACAAGTTTCACTTTAAAACCATTAACAATAATAGGTAAAACACATATGCCATATTATATAATATTCATAACTATAATTGCACTTTTATTTTCTGTCAAATTTCGCTATTCCGATGAACCAATCACAATGCCGCTTTATTTCCCATGCTAAGTAAAAACTAAAATTTTCGCAATTTTTCGTAATTACGTTACAAAGTTGTATTCGCTCATGGTTAAGTGTTTTGTGGGCGAAAGTAGGCAAATAAAGTGATTGCTGCAAGGGCAAAGTGTGTTTTGAAATTGGTTTATACTTTCGCTTAGTTGGCGTGCAGAACTATTTAATAAATTGTAATATTTTCTTAGTAGAATACAAAACCCTAATACATATGAGCGAAAAACGAGGGCAAATAACTTTCTAAGTAATATTTATAATAACATGATAAATGCGTCCAGCTTCCAGGAGTAACAAGCCCCAACATGTTTCAACAATTGCCTATTAAGACGTTATTTGAAACAGTACAGGCGACCGAACGCAGAATGCAAACAATAGTAAACACATCTACATACCTAAATATGTAATACTAGGTACTGATGTGTAATCAGAAAACTATTTCTAATGTTAAGAATATTATAACAACTATGAACTTTTGTTCAATGTTAATCGGGTTTTAACTACAAAAAGTAATACTACTTGCATACTTAACTATAACATTAAAACAAGCTGTACCCATAACCATAATAAAAAAGTGCGTATGCTTATAAGCACAAGTAAAAAGTATGAAAAATAGAACGAAATAGCAAACAATATTCTAATATTATTTACGTAATAAAAATGTATTCGTTTGAACAACGCACTTCTTGCCTTACAGTAACTGTGTCTAATGACTGGAGACGAGTAAACCCAATTCAGCGTTGCCAAACCGAGCGTGACGATTTACTTTCCTTCACTGTTTAACACCCCTAAAGAAGTTTTATCACAAAACAAACAAACTACGTATTGGATCGTCAGAATGTTTAAAAAATAATACAAATGGCTACTGTTTATAAATCAGTGAAAGTGAACAGTTATGAGGCGGACAAGTGCCATTTTCTAATCCACATTTCCGACGCAAACGTCAAATCTCACTCCATTTAACAGATTAATTTGTTTCAACTGTTTATTAATTAACATACACGTGAAGGTGTACGGTGTAAAAGCGGTTCGTAAAAATTGGAGAGACCATTAACGTGCTTGATAAATTCATTAATATGTGTTACTAGCTACTCTTTTATTAATTCACTTGAGTAATAAAACCAAGGAAATTAGCTATTGCAGATTATTATACAGTCACCAATCTTTTGGTAACAAAAATGCTTCTTTATATACATACAGCTCTAAAAATGATATCAGTTTGCTTTATATACATACAGCTCTAAAAATGATATCAGTTTTTGATACGAATCTAGGAACTTGCTCATTTTGAATACAGGTGAATATTGATTGATATCTTTCATTCTAATTAGAATTCCAGACCACAAACAATTTCATAATACAGGTAGAATATTTTTATTTAATTTGTTTTTGTGCCATTTAAATTTTCTGGCATATCGTTGTTTTTGTCGTCATAAAAACAATCTAAATGACGCGTTATTTTCTGATAGTTTTGTTGTGGCTCCAAAGCGGCCCTAATGGTACACTATACCAACGAAGTCTTTAGACAGGGTGCAGTAAGTAGTTTTCAACACTCCAAGCGACACTATGTTTACCTTCACAACTTTTCGTCAAACAAAAGGGGTGCGGATTAGAATTTAATTCAAACATTTTAGAATTTGATATACAACTGACTTGAAATTACATAAGGACCTAATAATAAATTCTCTAACGTATACAGAAAGATGTAAGTAAGAAAATCTATCTTATTCTTTACTACAAAAAGAATACAACGTTCGCTTATTGTAAATTACACAATAATCTATAACTGTGGAATACGACACAAGTACACGAACATCTCTATTTACGAAATAATACTTTCACACCTTTATTTACTTTTACATTGCGCGGAATAAACTGCAATACGTGTGGGAGTGTGTTGCATGCATGTATCGTGTTGATTCAGGTTATTACCATTGCGTAATGTACAACTTTATGCAATGGTTTTTTTTTACCAACTATAATAACGTCTATAACATCTGCTAACCATCAATAGCATACATAATAGTAAAAACTACTCGTTAGTCTACGTAGGAAATTGATGGGCAAGTTTGCTAATTGACATACCATAATATTACGTCTCTATTGTAGATATGAGTTTAATAATGCGAGATATCAATCTTCAATCAGCGAATCGTTCATAATTACATTTGAAAATGATAAAAATCGTCCTTTCTCTTGTAAGATCTTATGGGATATTTAATTGAAATACATTGGTAACAAGATCTTCGGAAATAACCAATTATATTATTTGATTTTATAAAATACAATAATATTTACTGTAAGCTACCCTAAGGATATAGAAATAACATACTAGAATAGATATACAATTCTGTAGTATATAATTTTCACATGTCTCATAAGTTTTAGTCATAAATGTAAATAATGATGAAATGTGTAAAATATTTATATGATTTCATTAAAATACATTGACTGTTCTCTACTTCATATAAATATAATATGCATTCTAACTAATATTTGTCTATTACGCTTTCAAGCTAACTATTCAACCGATTAATATGAAATTTTACATAGCCATTATAAAAGATATAAAAAAGGATATAGGTATTCTTATAAAAAAAAGTATAAAAATCCATTGCGTCATTTAGAAGATATAAAGGAATACATAGCAGACAGATGAAAACCAACTTTATTGTAGACTAGACTATGAATTGATAAGCTATATATTATCAATAGACTTGACATTCACCTTTCTTTGATTATCTTTTACTACAAATATCCGGTCGTAAACCAGTGCGAACGATTCAGAGGTGATATTTTCTATGACGTCGCCAACAGGTTCAAGATCATCAAATTAAATATAGAAATCGACTGTAGCTCTTTCGTAAGCTCTGACATGATGACCTGCATCATTATAAAAGAACAACGTAACGTAAACATGTGGAAAGTGTGGTCCGAATCACGATTATAATAACCAGTTATTAATTCACTATTGATATGTTTCAGAACTTTTAGTAATATTGCAAAACGCAACACCACATCTTCCAAAGATTGGGAATATTGGATACATAATCTTCAAAAGCTTACAGACAAAATGTTTTTTAGAATCTAAATAAATAAAAGCGAAATTTGTCATGAAGACGATATTTATCATATTTCAATGGAATGTGTCTGGAACGATTCTAAAAGACGACAGATAATTAAGTGTAATTATAATATACGTGGTTTGTAATAAAATATTGGCACGCTCACACTGATATATAATTTTTATGTATATCAATGCACGGACAGCATCGGAAGAAGTAAAATGGCGTTATATGACAATATCTGAATACGAATAAAAACACCCACCCAAGAAAGTTCAGGACGCTGAGATATACAATACACAATTTAATGACACGAATAGCATACAGCTATGTGAAACCTATATGGATATATAGATACAATAGAACAGACAAAAAATGGAGTAGAACTTTTAAACTTTAATGACAATCGATTCAACGCCTTCAGCTGAATTAGGCGCAAGTCCGTCCACACATGGAATACTGTTCTCATCTCTGGGCCGGAGCGCCCTAATGCCATAAACTTCCTTTTGACCGAATCCAACGAAGAGCGGGTCGCATCGTCGACGACCGGGTGCTTTTCCTAGGGCTCGACACTTTGGAGCTTCCTAGGGACGGTGCGTCACTTTGCGTCCTTTACAAGGTCTACCATGGAGAGTGTTCTGATGAGATGTTCGGATTGATACCTGCTGCTGAGTTCCATTACCGAACGACTTGCCATAAAACAAAATTCTATCAATGTCATGTGGATGGTTGGAAGTCGTTTCCGGACCAAACCAACCCACAGACCTTTAAGAAACGGGCCTACTCCTGCCTCAAATGCCGGCAACGCATCTGTGATGACTCTCGTGTCGTAAGTGTCCATGGGCGGCAGTGATTACTTACCATCAGGTAACTCGTCTGTACGTTTACCTCCAACCGCATTAAAATATATATATACTTTCAGTGAGTTAAATATTTTCGCATGTAAAATTTAATCAATCGTAAAGTGAAACCCATATTTATACAATACGGCACGTGTAAAAGTAACTTTCAATTATATATACGTCATAAGTACATCTCCCGATCCAATAAATCTGATCGCAAGTAGGCAGGTGGGACGGCGCCGGCGCACGCATACCAGCGCACACCCACTTCTGACTACTGAATCTTTTATGAGTGCTAAGTAACGTTTTGTTTTATACATCGTACATCAAGTCTATACTCTGAATATTTCTGATTGCGAAATTGACTATTTTATCAAAGTCATACGGTTATACGTACGAATATCTTTACTTAAGATAAAACGGTTCAGTACAATTGTCTCTTCTGTTTATCAACGGATATTATAATTGTAATTTTTTATTCAGTAACTATTGACGAGCTTTATTGTTATCAATAAAAAATAATTGAAAAGTATCTTTTTTTTTCTTTTATTATTGGAACTTGATAAATTGAATTATGACCAAATTTCGACCAATAGACGATCACTGGTACGTATATGTTGCCCGTATTGTTCATACTTGGTCAAATATAAACATTTATTCAGATTAGTATACGGAACATTAGCTTTATTTCAGACTTCACTCATGCAATATAAAAATTACAAATACAATCCCATACATACAAATTTGTAATTGTTTCTTCGGGCTGTTTGTTTCTGGCCGCTCTGAATACAGCCGTAAATTCGGGCTTACGCGTAAAATAGTCAAGCGTTTAATACTAAACAAAGCTAAAATAATATAATACGAAGACTATACATAACTTTGACAAGATAACAAGATTGCACTATTTTTTAATTGTAAAATATATAACCTGTCAACATACGCTATTATTACAATCTTCACTTATTTCTGTGTCGAATTAATGTTCAATATACAAAACATTTGTAGGTTACCAGGACAACGTCTGCTAACTGCTATCACAATTTATATGTTTGTGCAAAAGAATCCCATGAAATCGACCCAACCGGCTTATGTTTACATCATATCGTACATACAACGCGTAAACACAGATGACTCACTGTTTTAAATGAGCAAATTGGATCACATACTAAACGCAACACGTGTAAACTATCCCATTTTCCATTCTTATTAATTGTTATTAAATACGGACTCCTGCTCGCAGCTTTTCTACCGCCGTACCCTCGGCTGATTTTCTTTGCAGCCTTTTTAATTCGATACGCTTACATACATCATCATCAGCAGTTGTTATTTATTTATATATAAATGTCTATCGTCAGAACTTAGTAGGGCTCTTGCAGTTTAACTAACACCGAATGAACTACACGTCTATTTGCTAATTAGTACCATAAAACACATTAACCTAAATATCAAAGTGTTTTCGTAACAATTACAAATATATCCGTATCACTATGAGTAAATTGATTAGCAGTATAAACAGCTTATTAAGTACACGTGTACTTAACCTAATAACAACGTAACCCCATTTATTATGTATTATTATTTATAGTCGATTATAATAAATATTAGTATTTGATTAACTCAATCAGAAGGTGCAAAGTGTGTAAAATGGTAATCAAACAAACATTTTTATGTTTGGATGGTCCTCGTATATATGGTTTTTATTTGACAATAAAAAACAGGGTCTGTAACGTAAAGACACACGACAGAAATGAAACTTTTGTATTACAGGGAAACATTTTAGTTGAAAAAAAAAATACAACTAAAAGCCAATTTCACGCGATGTTCCTAGATGGTCACCCGTCCAACTACTGACCGCGCCCGACGTTTATCGAACGAGAACCGGAGTATTCAACACTCTACTCGAAACAGTGTTTACACTTACCATTTTTCGGCACACAAAAAAGTTGCCGATCAGAATTTCAAAGCCATCCCATGAGAAGTTTCACTTAAAAAATAGGAAATTGAGATTGGTATACAAATTGCACAGTTCAGCTGTATGTAACTAATATCTTAAACTCAAAAGATTGTATTATTTGGTTTTTTTCTTGTTTAAATACTAGAGCTACTAGACAAATTGTAAAATATTTAATTGAATATTATGATATATGTACTAAGAAAAGATATAGGCTACCTATAACAACGTTACAAACTTTAGAAGTATGTACGAACTGACTATACTTCATTGGCCTGAAGAGCCTTCACAACTTCACCGGACTAACGGGGCGAGTGCTTATAAATGCGAGAGTTTGTTTGTTACGTTTTCACGCCTTAAATAGTCAACTGATTATTATAAAATTTTTCATACACGTTGTCAGGAGTACAGAAAACAAAATCAGGGATCGTTTATCTCGAAACAATTTACTGTTACCGAGGGAAAGATCTAAACTACATTAACACTAACGAAGCTGTGAACTTTTTTTTTTTTTTTTCGAACTGACTACGCTGTTGACCCGGAGGCCGCTACAGTTTTACCGGACTACTAAGGGGAGCGCTTAAGGCACTCACCCGATTTGTATAGACGACTAGCACAAGGGCGCACGGCACACCTCGGCTTGGGCTGTCGTCGAATACCCGAATCTGACTAGCAAAATGTAGTAAATTAATAAATCTCTGCATATACTCTCACTGACGTAATATGACAAAACATATTGTTACACCTATGACAGTAAATTAACACTACAATGTTTTATTACTTATCTAAAATGCATTGAAGGTTTCGGCTCAAGGTTCGTCTTCCGGTATTTATATTTGGCAAGTGAAAAGGTAAATTTACATTATGATAACGTCTTGTTAGTGTAAACTAATCGCAAAGACGTTTATACAAAATTAAATCTATACATATTTTGTATTTCCGTATGCTTTTTCATCTGAGAAATACAAAATGCAACATCAAAAGGCACAGGTAAAACTAAGATTATTTGTCAAATATATATATATTAATGCAATACTCACACATAAAAATGAAGAAATTTAGCTCCAGAAATATGAATCATGTTTTACCTGAAACAGAACAAGACATTATAAATTATTACACGTACTCGATTTACTAATGTAGCAATACGAAAAAAATTCAATATATTACAAAACTATGTAGTTGGCTGAGAGACAGACGTTTTAAACGTTTAGAAGACAAACTTGAAATGACAGTAGATATTTTAAGCGAGTAAAGCGAAAGAATAGTTAGTTATACATGTAAGACTAATGAGTAATATGTCATCGACAAAATCGATTATCACTACATATTATAAAACAAAGTCGTCTGCCGCGTCTGTCTGTCTGTTTGGATGTTTGCGATAAACTTAAAAACTACTGAACGGATTGTAATGCGGTCATCACCAATAGATAGAGTAATTCACGGGAGAAGGTTTAGGTATATAACTTGTCTTGTTTTTTTTGTAAATTGGTTGAAATATAATGATAATTGTAGAAAGAATCGGAAAAGTCAAGCTGCCTTAAGCGTTTAATGCACATAAGTATATATGTTTTTATTATCAGGGCAGGACAACGTCCGCACGGACCTGCTAGTTTAATATAAAAAATATTCTTAAAATATACCTATAAGCCCAACAGCTGGTGTTAGCACGGTAAATCGATTCGATGTCGAGACGTGGGTCGCATCACTAAACGATTTATTCACCGCACATCGAATGCCAGATGATTATGTGATCGTCACATAAACTTAGGTTAGTGTTTACTTCATGTATTCGAATAATCGATTATTATCATCGATTCCGCTATCCCACTATGACAGTTTAGAATCGATTGTTACAAATCATTTCTATATTCTACCTTTGCATACCAATATGTAACTACACAAAATGTCCTATTAATTAGAAACAATATTAATCATATCGTTATATTTAAATGTAAGCAAAATTGCGATGAAATATATTTTTTATTACTTCAAACGAAAATGTTAAACCCCTTGACTTACTTGAATTTTTAACGCATGATTGAGGTTAAACAACCTAAATAAACTGATAAGTTTTGTAATCGCACAACTAATACAAACGTATATAGGTACCAACCCGAGAGAACACAGAGCTCAATACCAATTGCATCGGGACAATTGTCGACCCGGAGAGTAATCACAGTTAATAAACACAAATTACACAACGATCAAATAGCGTGCCACTTCTTGCTAAGTGGGACAATTATCTTCGATAAAGGACTACTACTAGCGTCGGAGTAGCGTATGAATCTATGCCTTTAACCACACAATAGATAAGCATTAGCTATTGCGTAGGTTGTCGTTGTACGAACAATGGCTTTTTCGTTCATCCGAATGCAATAAATAGAACTGATTTACTTAATCGACTTCAGACAATATAATACTTTGTAACGGAAGGAATAGTAGAAAAAACAAACAATAAAAATTGAAGTTAGTTTTTCAACTTTAAGCTGCGTCTGTTTGTTTGAAGTTTCGTATTTGATTCATAAAAATCTATCCATGCAGCAGCCGCTATCACAAAATTGGTAATTTATGTAAACAAAACAAATTAATATTTATAATGCAATGTGGTCCAATGCCAAATCTTTTATAAAATTCTTGCAAATTTTTTATCTTCTACAAATTCTAACTAATATTATAAATGAGAATACGAGTATGTTTGTTCATTTGCTTCGCTTTCACGCTTTAGTTACTCTACCTATTATTATCAAAATGTTGCATATTCATTGTCAAAGGTGTGAATACTGAGATGACTTTTGACAGGGGAGAGTGGAAAAGGAAAACATGTTGTGCCGACCCTACTTAGGTGGCATAAGGGTAAGATGATGATGATGATGATGTTGCATATTCATTGTCAACGGTACGGGAAAATCCTTATCCTTAAATCAAAATCACTTATATACCATTTCGATAGTGACCCCTCATTAAATCCATTTTACCTATATCCCTCAATCACTAACTCAATGTTAATCTTTAACACGTGACTACAATATGCAATTTTTATATTAAAACAATACTTTCAGATTTCTTAAAGAGTGTAGTAATCTCAATATTTAAGGCAAGACACCAAATAATTCATCAACTTTCTAAAAGAACAACCTAGAACTTTACTAACTTTTTGATGTTTGCGTTTGTAATTCATGCGTTTAGTCTAGACACGACAACACAAATTGAGGCCATGGAATAATAATTTGTTTAGCACGCTTTATTTCAGCATGCAGATATCACTTTACACCCTCATTTCCGCTCTGTGAGACAGATTATTTTTCAGTTAAAACATTTTCTAAAATATGTACTGACCATATAATGTCAGACTAAAAATTTAGATTGCAACTGGCCCCTCCTCAAGTGCAACTTGCGGATAACAATGATAGGTGCTTCATGACATATTTTAAACTTGAAATAATGGTAAGCTCCAGCTAATGCTATACAACCAAGTTCATTTTACAGCACAGTTATTCAACAACATTGGATACAATTTAAAAATTTGTTTGATGAGTCTTGATTAAAACTACTACATTTTTTTAAAGTTGCAATCGACTAAATACAAAAAAATGTGAGTGTTTATGATCACACGATAGAATTGAAAACTTCTTTATAAAAAGTAAAACAAAACAAAAACCAACGTCACGCTGTGTTCCCAGGCGGTATACCCATCCAAGTACTGACCGCACCCCACGTTTTTTAACTTCGGTAATAGGACGAGAACCGATGTTTTCATCACTCTAACCGACACAGTGTTTACCCCCACCACTTGTCGTCACACAAAAAGGTTACAGATCAGAATTACAAAGCCCGCCCACGAGAAGTTTCACTTCAAAACCACCATACAAATTTTAATATACTTTAGCATAACTATTTTATAACAATGTTAAATTAAAAAAAAAGCACAATCGAATCAAAGATTTTGACAGTTCTATAATAAATGATACATAATAATCCAAAACAATAATACCTATTGATAGATATATAATTTCCTGTGTCATCTGTAACATCAAAGATCAAATTAATTGTTTGAGTTCAGGATCGATTCGCATCATCAGAATCAATTTAATTGCCTTTGTCGACTGTTCACAATAGAAGTAAACGTTACAATCCATCATCGTCAACGCGGGCCCATGTTTTGTAACAGTAAGACACAGAGGCAAGTGGGCCGAATCGATTTCAATACAATATTAAGCGATATCGATCTTTCACAATTAACGTTAATTCTGTTCAAGGGCTATAGATATTTCGTTACTAATCGCAGGTTATCGATCAATTGTGACGCGAGGAATGGTAATAAAATGCTATGGATCTTAATCCAATTACTGCAAAGGTGACAACGGTTCCAGATTGAAGATTTAACGGACTAAATATTAGGTTGATGCAATTTAAGCTAAGTTACAAATCTACCGCATTACTATAATTCGAATGCCAAAAGTTATTTGGTACCACATTACTGAATACATTAATTTATTACTGAATACATTAAATTAATACAGGAAGAAATAAATGTTGTACAGAAAAAATGTGATAGTTTATCATCCTCAGTACAATAACTTACTTGGATGCTCACAGTTTTCCACAGTAATATCGATTGGTAATCTATTGTATACCACAAAATCCCTACATTTAAGTTCACGGTTGCGTTGAATCGAACCGATACGCTAGATTTCGTAACGTTTATAATTCGATTGAATTCGATCGTGTGCAGAAATATTCATCATAATAGTTGACAGCCGTTGCGTTCGTTTCCAGTTCGAATGACTGATTGGACACGCCGAAGAAAACAGACCGTGTGTTGCGGCATGCAGTTTTATTTCTTAAAAAGCAAGGTCGAATCCGCACGCCTTTACAATTCTTAACGCTTTGAGCGAATTTATAATAAATAGCTCATTAATTAAACATGATTCCATAAATGATATCGTGTTTTGATAAATAAACAGATTATATTTCTTTGAAATACTTAGCTGATTAGAAAATTCTTACGAACATTCGAAATCGGATCACTCAATTTTATAATACAAATCGATTAATCGAAATACTGTAAATATATATCTGATGCAAAGGTAACATTGCAAAATAATATTACAATCACGTTATTAATAACTATTTAATCGTTACGAGTTATCGATTGAACTCTCATAGCTTTAACACTGTAAAACGTGACGAATTAATTGGGACACGGACTTTAATTATACTCTAAGGGTAAGACTAATAGTAAAGGCGCCAAATCAGTAGAACAATCTAAGCCTTGAAGCTTTCTATGCAATTATTTAGCAGACATTACTTAATAGACATAGATATAGTCGTGCGCAGGAGTCAAATACCGAGCGTGATCCACGTGTCATACGTTACCGTGACAATATCGTCCTTGCACCCAACTAATGCTATTCACAAGAAATCAAAGCTCCATTTCTGACTGACGTTTCTATTTACAAGCTAAGTGGTATCGTGCAAATAACATCAGTCTTATTGTATTGACAGACGACAATTGATGTGAAGTAACTGATTAAGTAACTAATTTGAAATCATTTTGAACTTTAAGGAACTTAACACCTTAATTCATAGCCAAAATGGAGACCTAACCGATTTTATAGTTTGATTTAAACACAATCTAATTTAAAGAACACGAAGAGTAAAGCATAACGGATAAAGCGATCACTTAAAATGCAGTAAATCTTACACGGTTTGATAAAGCTTAAGAATCAATAATGTAGTATGGCGCACGACGCCGGCGCGTCGCCCGCGCATCCACTTAGAAATAGGTCGTCCGAGCGCACTGAATGCATGCGCGCCGGCGCCACAACGCGCAAATCGTGCGTGTGCTGTTTACCTAAGCTTAATGCGCTATATGCTCACGTCAGTTAGTTTACAGCTTTTTGATGGTTTACAGTCTGAGTCATTGAAAGGGCGGTTACCTTATTTCAGAAATGTGGCTTACTTTATGAGCAATGCTAATGGAGTGATAAATATTTGCTCGTTAAATATTATACCACTAGTACTCACTTAAAGGATCATAAAGGTTCTATACACATTAATATTAAAATGAAGTTAAAATTTCAGTTAACCTAAAGTGTTAAAATAGACAAACTAGCAGGCCCGGCGGACGTTGTCCTGGCCTCATAATAAAAAATATATACCTATGTGCATGAAAAGCTTATGGTAACTAATGTATTCAATTTGATACGGATTAATACTGTATCCGTCTAAATAACTTTCCAATTACCCCATTGTATGTGACCCTGTTTTTAGAAGATAGATGGTATAGTAATCTCTTAATAAACAATTTATAAGATAAATTCCAAAAGTGACATAAACTATTTTACAAAATATCCCTTGGACGGATATAGGAGTAGAGGAAGACCGAAAAAGGTGTGGATGGATTGTGTGAAAAACGATATGTGTATAAAAAGTGTGAATACTGAGATGACATCTGACAGAGGAGAGTGGAAAAGGAAAACATGTTGTGCCGACCCTACTTAGGTGGGATAAGGGTAAGATGATGATGATGATGCCAATACATTTTAAGTATAATTTTATGATATTTGCTTTTATTGGTAAGTGACCAAGTTCCCTTTTAAGTTATTCTAATATGAAATCAAGGCTCAAGTATTCCTAAATGTCGGACAATTAGCATTGAATAATACATTATTTTAAAAAGACAACATTAATTTACAAATTAATCTATACTTTTGCAAAAACTGAAGCCACTGCTAATTTTCTTCTATTACATATTAATAATAGAAATTTATATATAACACGTTTATTTTGTATGTTTGAATCATGAAATCGATTCTCATAGAATATCCAATCTATAGTAACAGAAGCACAAATAAGTAACATAAACCTCAAAAAATGCAAAAACCCATACTATTTATAATTAGTTCAGCTATATCAGAACTTCGATTTCTAAAATCAGATGTCATTTGGACTTCTGATTTCAAAAAATAAATTAATTATATTTTAATGTACAAAGAATGTAGGTTACAGCTTGCATTATGAGAAGAATCATAAATCAGAAAGCAGGATGTAACACATTTAAAATTAATAAATAACCCTTACAAAACATATTCTCTGAACCAAACTTTAAAGAAACACTTCATTTACACAAAATAAAGTTACAACAAAGGATATCACAAAGATTGACACTAAGCTTTATGATGCGGATATAAAATGTCACAGAAATGTCATATCACAACACTTATGGAGGACGAACGGGCAATGAAAAGAGACAAAGGCAACAAGACAACGCCTTACACGGTAAATCAGTAACAGATAACCAAGATAACTTAAATCTGAATCGAGTCCAGAACTTCCGCATTTACAAATTACTCGGGGAGTACATCTGTTCACACTTAAAGGTTAACGAGCGACATTAAATGCATTTTTACGTTTGGGCAAAGTGCAAAAAAACGTGTTGATGTGAAGGGAATAAATTGCAGATTCCATTTATAGTTACAGAAATATTGTCATAGAGTTTGCTTTACATAAATCATTGATGGTCGTAATCATAGCCTAAATATTTTACGTGTTGGTTTGAATATCAATGACTGAAGGTTTTGTTAAGAACTACACAAGATTTTACCCTTGACTACATTCATACTAGACTGTATTCAAAATTTCAGCATCGTGATTAGATGTTCCGATAACGAACAGGACGGCAACTAATAATGATTGCTGCGTATTCAGCACATCTGCATTTCGTGTTACACAAAGGCTTAATGATATAAATAATAGTTGAATATATCTGAAACTAAAGTTATTCTACATTTATTCGAGGGAAAATGAAAGGAACGACGTTTATTCTGTGTAAAATAGGAACAAAACTACACATAAAAATGTACAAGTTAAAATATTAGGAGATCACCGAAATACTTATCGCATTCAATATCGAAAGGAGCCCCATTTCAGCATGACCAACAGTCATAATTTTTCTTGTAACTAAGAACCACTAGCTTCTAATAAAATATACGTGTTAATAAATATAACCATTATCATTTTACTGACATCCTATTTGAAAACACACAAAAAAAAACATAAAAGGATTAAATTTAACCAATTATTCCAAAACGAACCAAAACAATAGTACGCTTTTTAATAGTTTTTCTATGTTTAAATAATTAGTTTGAAATTAATTAGTACTCGCTGAAAACTGTTATTTACGGAAGTTAGTAAAATATAATAAATTTGTAGCAACATTGGCACACTTATGTCAACGTAGCATCCCTGAAAAGCGGCAGTTCAAACAGTCAGTGACCGTACAAGCACCATAAACAGTTGTAACGAGCACCGAACAACGAACACGCAAGGAATAACTACGAAGTACGAAGCAATTTAATGCTATTTCACATATGGAAGAGCATCTAAACGGGCATGACAGCGTATCGCGTATGTGTCCCATGTTTTATAGACCGATCGATACAAGCAGATCAAGTTTACCGTAAGACCCGATTACGTCGCTTATAAATCGAGTGCAGTTCTCTGTTGAGATGAGGACACTGTGCGAATTAACGGTATAACTCTGAATTCGGTCACATGTATGTTTCGCTCGTTGGACAATGTTTGCAGACTTCCTGGGCCTTTATCGCCTTATATAGCTACGTTAGCTACTATAGTCTTCTTGTTAACGGATTAATTTCCATGAATTAGATTATATGTATGGAATTTATTATATCTTTTATCTAGTCATAATTTGTGATGAAATTTGCGTAGTGCTTCTCTTTCTCGTCAATGTAGGAGTTTTTGCATGCGAAATAAATGGTTCTTCATTATTCGTTCTATCATATATTTCGATTCAGGTATTAATTAGGCCAACTAATAGTACGCAAAGCATTGTAACCGAATGAATAGACAAATTAATAAAGAAAGAAAAAGTGTGTGTGCGATTCACACACGATAGAAGTAAAACTTCAGTAAATCAACAAAAGAATGAGATGATTATATATAACAAGGGCAGGATAATTACAAAGTTTATTTGTTTAAAAATGAAAGTATTTTCATTAATTTTAAAAGTTATTTTATATTTTATTTAACATATGTTTCATAATTTATTGCTCAAGTTCCATATTTTCAGTTTCAATAAACAAGATATAAAAATACTCACAAACACTGTTAAATAATAACACACCACGCTGACTTCTCACTAAAAAGCTGTAATACGCAGCCGCATACAGTGTACAGTAGTACACGTACTTTTTACACATACTAACACACGTAAAATGCTCAAATACAAGCAAGTATAAAACAGTGAGCAATATACATACACACAGACATTTGCTCTCTCGCTCTGGCTCACTAATTACAGGCGACTATGCTTAGAAGACGGGAATGGAGATGCTACGAAGCATGGCACAACGAGGAGAGACCGATAATATAAAATAGTATGAATATTTCTGTCTCATTCTTTGCCGTATTTGTGTCTCTTATCTGTCGTTTTTCCGTTGCATCCGATTTGAAAACACAACGATTCTAAAGAAGTTTCACTTAAAAAACATTTTTCATCGTTGTCATGTGTTCACTTCCAGCAATATCTTCGAGTAAGGTTCCCCTTATTCCAAGACTGGTCTAACCTGTGCAAAGCTTAAGCTAACTGCATGACCACAATTATGTCCATTTTTGCAACAAAAAAAAGACCAGAGTTCACGCTGTTGTATTACGGTCCCATGAATGAGGTTGCTAAGACTTACAAGCACCAGAGGCGTTTCAACTTAGTCCTTAAGACTAGATTCAGAACTGTCGTCCTTTTAAGGTTGTTTATGTATAGCCCTAGGGTATGATGACCACTAACATCAGATCTGCATACATGCAACATGCATACCTCTTTGGTTCTTCATAATATACAAGAAAATTACGTAAAAATTTTAAATTTACAACAAGATTTCGCACGTCAGTAAGAATAATATGTGTAAATAGAAATATCAACTTCCGTTAACGTAGCATTAAAACAATATTCACGCAAAAAGAACGAGAAAACTAATACATCGGGCTATTGCAAAACGGATTTTATTAAAACTCGACACATAGACGATGATCGCAGATGGCAATCGACCATTCATAACAACAGTTATCTTAATTAGTTGTCATACAAAGTAACGGCAATCCGGTTTTGCTAATGCGTCGTGTCGAAACAAAGCTATTATGGTAACTTTTATAGAAACACGCAATCTTAGGTCATCACTCTACTGTTATCGCAAAGCGAAGCTAATGATATAAAACATGTAAAAAAAGAATTTCCAAACGAATTTTGACATTTCAATAAAGAATATATCCACCTGACGAAGAGAAAGGCTTGTTAGTTTCTAAAATTATTTCCGAGTTTTTGTATACTGTAAGGAGAGATATTATTGATAATATGAAATTAGGACTAAATATTGTCAAAATATTTATAACCATTTATGCTATTCTCATTCCAGTAATACAAAACCAAAGCATTTGTTAGTCTGTAATTTCGTATTGTCTGTATTGGTGATCGGTTACAAAAGGCCGAGGATTGAGTGATGGCGAGGTTTTACGGAGGTTTACCAATAGTGTACTAAACAGAGTTTGAAGATAGACTGAAATACTCAATATAAAATTCTTCTTAATATAAAAGTTGATGTATACTTTTATTTCCTGCAAACTGAATACTCTAAACCACCGAAAAGTTTCTAATACCCGTGGATACCTTACGATTTTTGTTAATCAGCTCTATAGACTCCTCGGTTTTTTACGAATTTCCGATTTTTACAGTAGCATTTACATCAAATAAATATGTATAGGCGAATCAATTTAAAGCCGTAACACCAACTTATTTGAATGTATAGTATTAAATTCTTAATCGAATTCAATTTCATGAAAGTTTTAACGAGATACACGCATTTGGCGATAGTCAAATAAAACAACGAGTTATAATAGAAACGATTGAATATCGCATAGCAAGCGATATACGCGGAACCCTGCACCACAACCACAAATAACGGACTCCGATTTAATTTCACATTTCACGAGCACAAACCTCGTGGGAACTGTCAACTAACCAACGGAGTAGTTCACACTTCATCACACCTATGCACGAGGGACTGTGGGCGTCCGTACACAATACACACAAACTAACCTTAAAATCATTTCCTTGTCTCCATAAACACACTAAACCCCATTCGTGTGTACACAGTCCGTATGCACTGTTTGAAACGTATATGGATTTTTTTTTAATTTCACTTTCTCACTCAACTAGGTAAATGTTAGTTGCAGAAATGAATTAGCGACTTGTGATTTATTACCTTTTCGTTTTTTAACGAGGATTACTCGACATAATTAGTGTTTTAGGGCATCTCAAGAAATGTCCTTATTTTAAACTTTGGTTTCAACATTTTTTCTATACCGAACGAAGACTTAAGACTAAATCTATTTTTGTTTAGGTAATTATGAGGTAAGTACTAGTACAATTTGTGATAAATAATAGTTTATAATTTGTTGTGCACACTGAAAGATATCGTATAGAAATTGTTCAAAGTGTATGTTTGACTTTTCAATTACTATAATTTTGGCTTATAAATTCCGAGAATACTATAAATGGCGTACTTTATCCAAATCAGTTACAGGTTTTTATTTTTAATTATAATCCTATCATTACCATTTAACCCGTACATAATTATTTTAATAATTTTAATGATCCCTCTTTTAAATCTTAGCAATACTACTTAGCTCCATGGGACAGTATAAATTATATATAAGCGTAGCTAATACAATGAAAGGTACGAGACTCGGGATATTTGGCGACAGCTCAAGCCGAGGTGTGCCGTGCGTCCTTGTGCTAGTCGTCTATATAAAATCGGGTGAGTGCCTTAAGCGCTCCCTTTAGTAGTCCGGTGAATCTGAAGAGGCAACTTCGAAAAAAAAAATGAAAGGTATTCTATCAGCCAGTAACAGTTTAGTCAATTATTTCAGAGACAACCCCGACAAAGGACAAACACAGATTGTATATATGAATAGAGTTATAACAATATCACTTCTATAAGTAAATAAATGTGCGTGTGTGTGTATAAGCGTGATGGAAAATTTGGACTATAAATAATAAAACATCTGTAACTACAGTTTCCTTCAATAAAACTATAAACGTGAAAACAACAAAGCTCCTTAAATTCATAGTATATAATTTCGACGATGAAATATTGCATGAAAATAATATGAGTCAGTAATAACATAATTATTGTATGCAAATTGCTACGTCCATTTAAACTTGAAGATCGATCGATACGAAATAAGGACGCCTTGAATCTGTTTATATACGTAATGCATCTCAATTATAAATTATGTTCTCGGATTAAACAGTGATAAATTTTGGCAGTTCTGAAATTTTTATTCGTTTTACTTAAAAAAAAAACTTGAAACCGTTGCGACATTTAAAATATATGAATGGTGAAGCTATTAACTGATTCGAACTTTATATTGTACTTAAAAGGTACTGTAAATACATAAAACTTATGGGAGAATTATTGAAAATTTCATGGGCAATAAATGGCAAACAGGAACACAGTCCACCTTATGTTACCAACATCAATAGGAAAGCAATCCTAAGGCCAGTTACGGTAGGTTGCCACTACTAAGTTTGAACGTCCGGTGAGCCAGTGTATGTTGCCAAGCACAAACTTCGAATCTAAATACAGCAGGGCGAACATTGCCGCGTCCGACAGTAATGGATGCCGTGATGATGTTCTCACAGTCAAACGACGTACGAACTCTCCCACTCTTTAAAACTACCTTGAATATAGTTATCAGTTCTCACAAACACTTGACAGACAATTACCAACCCACTTCATAGTGTCGCTTTCGGTGATTCGTGTGCGCGCGCATCGTATAAACTCACTCTCATGAATTTTCCTAAACGTACCAAAAGAAGTATTACTTCTATACTAAATTAACAACTAATTAATTTTACTTCAGTCTCAGTGGCTATTGAATTCAGATCACGATAGGACCAGTTTGTAATTGCTCCAATTTTTATTTCAGCACGTTACCTAGCAAATCTTTTGGAAACTTTACCAAAATGATGCCACCAAATAAGATGCAGTTAGTTCATATGACTTGAGAAATGTATGCAAATAAATTTTAATGATTGTATTCGTTACTATGATAACTGTTATACTTAATACTGTATTAGTACGTACTGAAGATGAACTATACGCTGTTCAGAACAACATCCTTATAAAATGTAAGCTACCTTTGCAACCCAAGAATAAATCTTGAGATCAATTATGTCCATAACGATTTCATATATGTATAAAAATACAATTTTTTCTCAACAACATCCATACACATTAATGTATATTGCGATAACATATTAAGTGTTATTAATAATCAATTTACCTTTAATAAAATGTATAAAAGTTTAAACAATTTGGCTATTTTCTCTCACAATGCAAGGAATCGTCAATTCTTCCGCGAACCAGACGTGTAATTTTGTAAATGAAAAAATATTATCCCAGCTCTTAATTACATCTTATATGGTTGGCTACATACAAGGCTAATATTTATTATATCTTGTAGTTATTTAAAAATAAATTTATGAATTTACTATATTACCATGATCTCTCTCATTGTCTGACCTTTTGGGCTTTTGGCTAACAGTACTCGCCCCACTAATTACGCTATTTCTCATGAGCGAATTAATAGCAGAAATAGATAAATATCTGCTTCAGAATAACAAATTCAGGTAACATACCAGTGATAATATAAATAAAAACGTACCACTTCTCTATACTGACTTCATCATTTAACATACTATAACACTTTACTGTATCATTTAACATACACTATGATTATAAATAAGGATAAACACGATCAAAATACAGACCAAAAAAGTAATGTGTACTTATGTACACTTGTTAGAAGTTATACTTCTTTGGCGTAACAAGATAAAAATCATTAAAACAGTTATCTTTCGCCTTATGCTACGTTTGTAGAAAAACCGACACTAACAATAGAAAAAAGGTATTTAATATACACATACTTTTTTTGAATAAAATGATGGCTATAGCTAACTTCAGCATGTTGGTTTTTCGTGGCAGTGTGCCCACGCATCGTAAAAATTTACTCAATCAAATTAAATCATTTTTGCCTAACGCGCCAAAAGAAGTATAACTTCAAAAAACTCACACCAAGCAAAGTCAAGTTAAACAATGTATTTTAAAACTAGAAATCCAAAAAATAAACCTTTTATAATAAACAACTAACCTTTCTAGAAGTATTTTGAACATTGAAGACTTTTGACAAGTAAATCTACATTTGGCTTCGGGCGAGTAACAAGACACGGTTAAACCTTAACAATGCACGACCAAAACAGGAAAACCACGCTCGTCAAGTGCAAATCGGCACCTGCCGATGACCTCTAAACTAACGGGCATCCCTCCGTCACGACTAGTTTGTAACGATCTCTGTACGCCTACACACTCGAAGACAAAGAAAGATCGTCAAAGCTGGTTGAGGTATCAGCACTATGAATAAAGGTCGGAAGGTCAAGATCAGTACAACGCCAGTCCGCGCCGTCAAACCATCTAACGAGAAGCAAATCTGTACCGAATACCTGTATAAATAAACATTTGCAATGATTGTATTAAGATGGTTCATTTTGAGGCATGACTGATGATAACCCTAATGATAACCTCTTGTATACATAAACTTCAACAAGGGATTTGGTTTCGAAAACTGAAGGTTAAGGATCAAAGCAGTTAAGCCACAGGCTCCAATAATAATTCACAACAACTGTTTAAAAGTACCATCCGTAACATTTCTAGGCTTTTAAAATACTCCAATGTAGATACATTTTTAGCTTGACTAAATCGATCTCGAATACCATGAAATACCATTAGCATGGAACCCATCATAGTTAGCAAACGACATAAGCGACTAATTTGCTCACCGATGATGATTCCAACCCTTTTAGTCAAGTTGAAAATCTATTTTTTTTTTATATTATAGGGAGCCTGATGGTAAGTGATCACCGCCGTCCATAGACACTAGCAACACCAGGGGAGTCGCAAGTGCGTTGTCGGCCTTTTAATATATGTGGGCCTCTGGCGCTCTCACTGACCGAATGAAACGCAACAGCGCAAGCACTGTTACTTCACGTCGGTTTTCTGTGAGAGGGTGGTACTACTACGGGCGAGCCGACCCATTCATGCTGAAACCAGTAATAGCTTCAGCGTAGCTCTACCACCTACAGATAGCAATATTTTATTTATAGTTAAGTAGTTTAAAGCCTAAGTCGCATGGCAGTTAAATAAAACAGAGCAATGAATATCAGCACATTATATTTTATTTCTACTATTTATGTATTCACTTATATTGAATGAAAATATGATAATATTACAAAACATGTTTCGAAGCAATCAACTTTGAACATTTGACCCAGTTAGGTTCCAAACGGGGTTTTATTTATAGTTTATAGATTTTAGAGTTTTACCACAATCTCATCAGAAGTTTAACGACAAAATGGCTAAGATAATAATATGCTAAACATAGAGGGAACTGGCTCTCAAATAGAAAACACACCTACAAGTGTTTGACGACAGATTTTCAATGTAAGTATGGTAGCCAGCCAGTCGGGTTATTCAGAAACCTCTACCATTGCTATATTATTATATATATATATATATATATATATATATATTTCTTCCCTATACATTTATTTACCAACAACTCCGGTTCATTCAATGATTCAATCCTAAGAATAAGCCCTCACTGAGCTGTCATTGCTTCGATAGTTAATGTATATACTAACTCAATTACCTCGCAAACAATATATAAAAAAGACGAAATAATAAAAGAAACCTCGAGTCGATTACACACAGAATATAAAAACTGAAACGTCTCCATTAGCGACATATCTTCTAACAAATAAACCACGAGCAAAGAAGTTGCTTCGTTATAAATAACTACTCATTAGCTGATGTAATATAATTGTAAATGTCATAATGAAGCAGACATAGGAATCTGGCTTAGATGAAAGATGTACGGGAATAACGTGTAGAATCTAAAAGCATTCCAGCGCAACAACCAAAGGAAGCAAAAGGACGAAACAATTCCGCAACACTGCAGGATCAATTAATAACGATGCCCGAGACACCCACCTGCCTATCCGTGGTCGAGATAAAACAGACCCGCTAGACAATATTATGATAAATGACACTTAGTATGAATGCAATTATTTATTACTCGCATAAGGCACAATCACTTCCTTACATTACTCCGCGGGTTCTGTGAGTCCAATTAATTCTATGCTGTTGAATATTAATTTCCTTGCTGGAATTTGAACTTGTCTTGATTTGATATTTATATAAAACGTACAGATATTAAACAATAGCATTATAATTTATGAAATATTTATAATCTCAATGTTTATTGACCACTTTTTACAATATCTATAGTAAGATCACACACACAGTCACATAATACTGTTTTTATTTAGATAATGTTACGGTTAACAATGTTAATTATTTCTAATATTTCAATGCAGAAATATTTAAACCCTTCAATTTTACTATACAGTCAAAAACAAATGTTTTTAGTGATTCGAACTAAAAAAAACGATGTAAAAGTAAATAAGCTATAAGGGTGCAACAAATAACATAACCAAATCATATATTCTTCTTGCCCTTATCCCATTTTCCATTTCCAATCTCTCTATAAGCTACTATCTCTGTATCACCTTTTACACACATACAATTTTTTGCATTCCGCATTCATAACTTTTTTGGTTTTCCATAGTCTTATAAAAATATAACCATATTTAATAAAATTAAAACTCTCCCTTCTACCAGTTTAAAAATTAAGCCCCAATAATTACTCGGTCATGTCTGGAGGTCAAATTATAATACACTCATTAATTCCAACTTAATCTGAAGTATATTTTTTTTTAGTTTTTATAGTTTTACGAGAGAAATATCGCATACAATTACTCAACAACACGTAATTATGTAGTTTTGGACGTAATACGTGTTCTAAAAATGATTATTTAAGTCATAATTATGTACACTTAGAAATGTTTGTCTCGAACGGAAAATTTTTAAATTACTTGCCGATAAAATTCCAACGGCGTTATTACTTTTTCGTAATATTTATTATGTAATAAAATTTACCTTACAAAATTACGAGATTGTTAAGTTATATTATTATTGAGCCAAATTATTCCATATATTTATCTATTATCTAAAAAAGCTTTCCAATTTCAACGATAAACAACTAAGACAGAATTCGGCTCCAGGCAACTTTAAAATTTGTAACCGATCGTCACGTCATTCAGTAAACTATAAAAAAACTTGTTTAAAACACTGATGCTCTTTGCTGGTTACATGACAAATATCCAACCACCAGTATATCACAAGTTATGTAACTGGATGGGAATCAGTCCTATTATGTGTTGAATGAACAACTAAGGCAAAATTCAGCTCTAAACAACTTTAAAATTTGTAACTGTTCGTCATCCATTAAACTAAACAAAGACTTGTCTAAGCATAATATGTGTTCTTTATTAATTACACGACAAATATCAATCAAGATCAACAAAAAAGGAAATCCACCAGTATCGGTGTAATGAATCACAAGTTATCTAACTGGATGTGATTTAGTAGTGTTGTGTTAAATGAACAACGAAGGTAAAATTCAGCTCCAGGCAACTTTAAAATTTGTAACTGGTCGTCATCCGGTAAACTAAACAAAAACTTACATAAACATAATATGTGCTCTTTACTAGTTACACGACAAATATCATTCAACAAAAAAGCAATTCCATCAGTGTCGGTGTAATAAATCACATGTTATCTAACTCGATGGGAATCAGTACAATTATATGTCGGATGAACAATGCATTAGAATGACTTCGCTTCGACCTGTCACAGTTCTGTTTCAGATCTAACTATTGTACATCCGGTTACCTTTCGCTGTAGTATTTGTAGGTCGATTTGACAAAAGCGACAATTGTTTCCTCTTTTATTACCGTTCTTATAATTGATGTCTTCTTGTGCAATTATCCCGGGTTCCTGTTCCAAGCTTCAAATTGTGTTTCTCATCCAATAAGATTGTAAGCGCAATTTGGGTCGCTTTTTAGAAAGAGTGTTGTAACATTTAAACGCTCCAGGTATTGCGTTTTAGATGTTTATTTATTCAAATAAACTTACACCGCCGTCTACGACATCACCAATGTTATCTTATCATTTATACAGGGAAGTACACAAGATTATAACACATTCCTTTGTTCTATATACACCTGATATTCTAATCTTAGAACTTCGTGGACGTTTATGATTTAATAAAAAAAAAAAACAAATTTTTTACATGCTAAACTTATGTTCTGCTCCCTATCATACAAGGTACGGAAGTAACAGACAGATATTAACATATCCTGATGACCTGATTACGGTTGCGATAGGAGGCGTTAATCTCCGTCACGCTAATCGTAGTCAGCTTCGTTTACAAAGTCACTGACCGCACCAGCGTTTAATGGTCTATACATTCGCTTTTTGGTACTATGATAACGATAATAAACGGGATTAAAGTCCACCACTACTGACCGTGGCAACATGCAATCAAGTTCAGATTGAGGATTTTAGCCCTAATAAAGGTCTTATGCATATATATATTGCGGTTTATATAGAAAGCTGGAAAACTGGTCACAAAACATGTGCCAGAATGGAACACAATGCAGGAACACTTCTGCTTTACTTCAGAAAAGAATCGTTTTATATAACAGAAGCAAAAGATAAGTTTAAAGTGGAGGTCTTACCAATTCTATATGCATTTTAATTTCACACAATCTGCCATCACGGGTATATGTTATGTTATGCTCGTGCATGCCTTAACTTACGCTGTAGAGAAAAGCAAGCTGACTAACTTCCGTTTAAAGTAATCGGCAATAATTGAATGTAAGATTTCTTATTTTATTATTTGAATAGCCAATTAAAAGAGCAAATGATCGGCCAAATCTACGCAGGAGGTCTGAATCATCTTAATAATGTGTGCTTTGGGTAAAGCAAAAAAATGTCTTAAACTGTTAACTAACTCTACCACCCACATAGCTCACAAATCGGGTTCTCGACGAATGTTTCTGAGGCACGTGTTGTTTTTGATCACGGTTTTGTATGCGGAAGCATTTAAACGTTTGTATATTTTATCTCCTCAATAGTTTATGGAGTCATTTTATACTTTATTTTTATTGTAGAAGGGTCTGAATTTAAGACATGTTTTAATATCAGGATTATCTATGAAGTTTACGATTAACCCAATAAAACAAGTTCGTTCCTTAATGAAACTACCAATAACTCTTTCAGCGGTTGCATTTGGCTTTTTGGGCAGTACTTAACTCGTCTTCAGGTGCAAAGTATAATTTTATCATAACAAAGAGATGACAATTTATAGAAAAAAAAAACCTATTCACTTAGTAAATTTATCGAAATATGCCATTTTGTAAAGAAATTTGAAATTGCGTATTTACTCATTCTTATTTGTAAGTAATAAACTTCCATGTATATTATCCATCATAAAATAACATTTAGATAAGCTCTACCTCATATATGAGCGTCTAAACTCATACACAACAATAAAGGTAATAAATACATTACGATGACTTTGCACAAAACGATATACAAAACATTTTGTAGGACTCCCGTTGATGTTTTTCAGCAAAATAGCACTTTATAAAACACTTTGTAAAGATATACTAGTTTAGATCGAAATCTGCAAAAAAAACAAACAAGTAGAGTTCTTAAGGATAAAATATATTTCATAAATACGTTTCGAGCTATAATCCGATACGTACATTGAGTATTATAAAAGATTACAATCATTACTATATGTACATGCAAATTCTTAATAAGCGAACCGCACAACTGATACAGAGACATAATCTGAACTTTGTAATAGGATTAACGCAAATATATTACAACGTTCGGATTATTTCTCAATAGTAAGCCCAGAATTTTCAATCGTTCTAAGGGAGCTAAGACTCTTCAATTCAGTGCCATTTGTGGCTTTTTATTTTACTTCTTCTTTTACGGTGTCTATGAATAGTTTTAACTATGAATAGTATTAACTATGAATAGTTTTATTTTTAATACAGGTACTTTTTGAGCTATCATTATAGAAGCTAACAATAGATTCAGGATAGGAATAAGAGCTCAGAAAGCACTAGTGTATTTTCAGTGTCACCGCAATCGCATGAGGTTTTTCTTGTTTTTTTTTTATGTCGTAAATCCTATTTAAACATGTTTTAATTACATGGCCCTCTTGTAAAATTAAATGTACAAATTGTAATGAGATTAGTTTTCTTACGACCTTATAACGGAATACTCTAATTCGCGTAAATTTTAATTTCAAAGTGCCTTAATCAAGTTTATTTGTATACAGTACAGTATACAGAATTAAAAAGACATTCATATTTGTTTGGTCGATATCTAAAACCTTACAAGCTCTAATGCCGCTTGGTCTCAAGTTCCAACTCATTACCAACTCGGGTCTAATTAATAAGCGATATATAAAACGCAGAATAATACCCCTAACTCAAATACACTCACATAGTATATACTAAAATAATTATACGGTCTTAATCAGAAGAATTAGTCAGTAAAAATATTGTCGATCAGTAATAAAATGGATTATATCTGGACGTGCATTAGTTCAAAACTAAAGCCAACTTATCGGATTCTACCATAGAATTCACTGAATGATAACTACGATTCCATAATAACTATGTTTACATACTATACATTTTATTACACTCTTTATTGTGATAAATCTACAGAAAATTAAATATTTTATAAGTTTGATTTTTCAAATTACTCTGACACTAAGGGTAATTTCAATGCGATAGGTATTTGGATATTATACGTGAAATGGGAATTAAATTGCGCAAATGATTATACCCTCAGTTATTAACACTCGCATCAATTTTCTAGAAACGATTTTTATTCAGTAGCAGTAGTAAGAGAAACGGTACAAGATTCCATCACAGGCCATCCTTGGCGAAGTTCCCAAGCGTCTAATGAAATTCAATCCACCGCTATGACTAACTTTCCTACTAAATCCTCTTAAGTGCAGCTCACATAATTTAGTACGAAGCCATTATAGCTTAATCGGAAACGGGGACAGGTTGAGTTCAACTTAGGATTACACCGTATAGTTAATTTGCAAATTAAACTACATTAATTAATTCAATTTCTTCGTAAACGTTTTTTTTTCTTTTTATTTTATTTGCTAGTGTTTTTTTCTCGAGGTTAGAAAACAGATCTTTACATCGTATATTATTATTTATTATTAACAGCCTTTTCCAGCTAATCAATGAAATTAAATTCTTATCTTAGATAAGACTTCAGTGATAGATTTTTGTGTCATAGTGTTATAGATTTATCATACATATCTACTATCATAAACAGTATTTGATTACCCTTTATGGTTGTAGACAGACACCTTTCTGATCCATCCTGTTTTAAGTATGTCTTAAAAATTCAAACATGCTCTATGAATTTTAATGGTCTCTATTTTAAATGTCCAATTTCAATAAAATCGTCACGTTAAATGATGAATTTTCGACATTTACTTGTTATTTATTTATCCAAGATAATTGCAGAAAAAAACGTTATTTTATCTTGGTTTCATTTTTGTATTAATAATTATTAATTTCCACATCAATTGCATGTTCTTTTTCAAGTATATTTTTATCTGTAAGCATTAAACACTTAAGTATAAATGAATTTAAACATTTATGTTAGAAACATTATGTAACTACTAAACTAATAGTCGCAATTAACAGATATGTTAGAACACAAATTAATTAAAGTCAAGTCTTGCATCAGTTTGACAACTGAAATAGAAACGCACGAAGCTGAATAAATAGAGGCTTAATTAACCGTGTTTACCTATCTAAATGAGCTTTAATTAGTACGGACCAATTATAAAACAACGTTTAAAATAAAAGAAAACAAGATTTAACACAGTAAGATACAATATGTAATGTTTTAGTTAATCTTAGGAATTGTGTTCCTCTGTAAGTCTCGACTACAAAACCTTTACAAATTATTAAATATTTATGTAAAAATAAAACCAAGTCCCTTAATGGTGGGTACATAATAATTTAAAAATTAAAGAGTCGTTGCCGCGGCGGCTGACCTTGAGACAAAACACTTAAAAGAGTGATCACGGAGACCATTGTCTACTGTGAACAGATCCGAAGTGGGCTATACAGCACACCGCACATGATCTGCCAACGCATTCCTGATTCGACACACACCTCGCCGACAGCTCTGCGGCCGACTGTCACACATATAAGACGTTTACACTAGCCACAAATGAATATTTAAATGAACGACAACAGAACGATATCATTTTGAAAGTATAACGTACATAAAAATTCCTTCAACAATAAACACAGTACCAATTAGCATCGGAAAAAAGAGAAATCGGCATCATCGGCCGTTCACAGAACCGAACAAAAAACTTTTGTTACATTTACCAATAAAAACTGTAGTTCGGTCATCTCGTCGATCGTTTGTGTTCAGTTTTATTTTCGTGTAACGGCCGTGACCTCTTCACCGGGAGACATCAGCGAATGACCGGCGCTCACCGCTCTGTCGCTTTCTTGTGACCCGCTTTTTACGAACAATACGCCGATGATGGCGGCGGTGCGAACTTCGACGCGGCAGCTGGGACGCGAGAAAGTGGTCGCCAGCATGCACGACGATGGCGACGTTATGGCTGATTCGATTACACGATATCCCATAAATAAAAGCGTGCATATCACGTTTTACATTTTATTTAGAACTTTCGTGAAATTATTTTACACAATAAATTATAATAAAATACGTACTATGTAAAACAATGTAAGAGATAAAACAAAATAAACGATATACTCCAAAACAAACGTAGTACTTAATAAACCACAATATTTTTCATCCGCTCCACTGCACCAAATAGAGACAAATTATTGTCTACTCGCGAGGGTTGGCACGCACAAATGGATTACAGTTCGGGGAATGACTTGACAGATGTTACGAGCTTCGATTATTCTGGAACATCTGGTCGATACTATTATAAAATCTACAAATTAATGGACTAACACAAACCGATACGGCCTTGATAAATAGGAATTAATGTTAGACCTCCCACAACACCTTCGGTTTGCATTCAAGCACCTCAGTTTTATTAAAGTAACTACATAGAGAAATGTTCTTAATTGATATATAACTGTAATATTAACTAAACTGTGGTTTTGTCAGATATAAAAAAATACCAATAACATTACTTCGTAAAATAATGTCCCTTTTACAAATGCGGTAAGTACCTTTTACGAATGGGTTAGTTATTATCATTAGCACAACTGATTGAACAACGACCCTTGGTTTAATTAAATGAGGACGTTACATCAAGATATATCTCAGCCACAAAACAATGAAGGTCATAAATCAGAGTTTCCTCCGTGCAACAGTTACATCCTACTGGCAGAAGACACGTCGCGGCGCGGGGCGGCAATCCGGCGTACTATCTAAATTGATGGTTTCCGGTGCACATTAGAGGCAAGAGTCTATCGCGCAGCTGTCTGCATACGCGACACACTTCATTTGCCGTTGCGCGTGCCCACCGTAGAAAGTCACGGTTTGTCGTCGCCCAAAATCGAAAAAACTGACGCTCGAACGAGACAACTGATATACCGTACGATGAGAATAGAGCGAGAAGTCCGATCGCCGAGAGAGCTCATGTCGCATATTTGGCATGCTGGCATCTATTTGATCTTGCACATTGATCGGATATTTCGCTCACAATTGAGTGCGGAATCATCGCTAAGTACTAAGAATATTAAATTGTGGCCGCGCAGTTTCTCAATTAGGAGTCGAAAATTTACAAGCGTTTACAACTCAACGTGAACTAAGAGTTGGTTTTACAGGCTCAGCAATTTTAAACTGCAACACATCAGATTACACGTACATCATGAGTATAGAAAAACAATATTGAATGCTAGAATACTAAAAGAATCTACCTAAACGACTAATGCACCATTGCTGGATTGTAAAGACCTCCAGGGAACTGAATATAAATTGGTCGATTTCAGTACGTGAAGGCGACGACAAAGTTAAGTACTTTTTATGCAGATTTTTAAACGAAATAGTCAGGGACAACTCAATGTTCACTAAACCTACTTTAACCATTTAGTTACATGTCCAGTTAAGTATATATCGTACATTTAACACTTGTGAGAACACTGTCTGATAATTAGTAGCAAGTAGAGTACTCGTACTGTACTTTTTCTAGGTTTATTTCAACCATAGAGACGATAAAATACATATGCTTTATGAATATCATTAGTTGCTTTTTAACTTATTTCGACGCGTTTTCATGATCCAACAAAATGAGATACCAAAATAAATGTTATAATTGAAACACTAATAACACAAATTAAAAATAAACTGTTAAAACGCTATTTCACCATATTATATATAATATGTAGAAATTATTTATAACAAATATAATAAGAATTATTATTTTATTTTTTTGTTACATAAAAAGGTTTATTATTCACTTGAACATACAAATGACTATTGAATAACAGATAATTTATTGTGTAGCATTTGGTAATCGTCATTAAAAGTTGGTATACCTACTAATGTTAAATTTAAAATTGTAATCATTTTTAAGGTTTTACGAGTGTCTTAATACAAACAAAAAAAGGATTATTTAATTCTTGTTCGTTATAATACTTCAGCAAAATAATGGCCACTGCAGCTGATGCCAAACATTTTTTTTTTTCGAACTGGACTAACGCTATTTACCTGAGGGCCCTTCATAGTTTCAACGAGACTACATGACAATCACAATATAGTCGAAAAACCATAGCTGCTAAGCTATCCAGAGATCGGCAATCCATCGTTGGTCGTCACCAAACCTTTCCTCCGCTTTGATATACAGAGAAGCTGGTTAAAAAATACAATCTAACAATGAAATGTCTGAATAAAATCTGTAGTTTTATTATTGACAGTTTTATGATTCGAATCATTTTATTCTTACAGCCAGAACGGTACCTGATACTGCGGGCACAGTGATATGTACCGCTATAACGTTACAGCCGTTAATCAAAGTCGCCGACTAGGAAGGAGACATGATGAATTCGGTGACAAAAAACCGCGCTAGTGACGATGTGCAGGCGACGCGACAGTCGCGACCCCTCCCGTCAACTCTACGCTAATGACTCCGACGAGTCAACCAAACGTTACTAAATTATCACATTCTAGACACCTACGTTCAGAAATATTTTTTTCTTATTTCTACGTTTTTTTATTTAAAACAAAATGTGTAAATTTTAAAAATAAGTTAGGGTTTATTTGAAGATTTTTTTTATATAGTTATTAATTTAATATTCATATCAGTTTTTTCTGTATATAAAATAGTAACTTAGTGTACTGAATTCCTATAATAAAAATAAAACAGACGAATCAATTAATTAACGATCCAAAAAACTTAGTTAAGAAGAACATCAGAAAAAAGTAAACAACTAAGAGTTTATTATACATTTCTCTTTTATTAATTAGTAAAGATTTCAGTTGGCAGAGTATGGTTTTTCTTGCATTTCTGAAACATTTCACTTATGTAGTAGACATACAAAAATACTCAATAAACTTAATTACAAGTGAAATCCTAAGAATGTGTAAGTATGAGCGTAGTAATTTCGATTGAATCACCTATTTAATAAAAAAAGAAATCAAATAACATTCTTATGTTAAACAATGTCGATTCCATACAATATCGATCGCCATAATTATGGTTCATAAACCGATATGAATCACCAACAGATATTGCTTACTAATTTACATATTAAATGGTCCCTTATAAATCAGTCGTCTACTATTTTTTTCTCTTCGACATTATTTTGCCTCACTGAAATATATCTCGGAGTTTTTGGCGGGATGTTGTTCGTGTAATGACCTTATTTTTAATTCTTAATCTTAGGTAATATATATAAATTGATATACGTATATCCCTATAATATAATTCGAGTGAGTGCCTTAAGCGCTCCCCTTAATAGTACGGTGAAACTGTAGAGGCCTGTCAAGCCAACAGTTTAGTCTATTCGAAAAAAAAAAAACAAACCGTATAATATTATGTAATTTTGGTAGCGTAGTGTAGTTTGATTATTGCTCACAAGTGAAATAGCGATACAATAACACATGAATTCCTAGATATCACATAAACACCCTAAGAAAGATTCTAAAGACAAGGCCACCATCTTATTATAACATTGAAGTGATAACACTATGTGGTAATTATTCACTTAATAGACAGAGTGTAATAATGTGCATAAATAAAATGATACATGTCTGCTATTGTGCGAGCATCACGAAAAAATTACTAGATGGATTTGATAATTTTTTTGAGTTTTACTTCTTAGACACTTACTTACGTAACTAGAAAAAATTTAAGTATGAAGGTGGACGGATATAGGAGTAGAGGAAGGCCGAAGAATGTATGTGGATAGATTATGTGAAAAATGATATGTGTATAAGAGGTGTAAATACTGAGATGACGTCTGACAGGGGAGAATGGAAAAGGAAAACATGTTGTGCCAAGCCTACTTAGGTGGGATAAGGGTAAGAAGACGATGATGTTGATTTCTTAGAGAGTTAGACCTTATTAAAAAAATATCACGATAGCTTCATTTAATATGAAGTTGACGAAGTTTTAAGAAACTATGATTTTTAAAAACCTTACGCCTTCAAAGATTTATAATTTCTTGCCGTGGAGAAGTAGGGCAGGCGGTGTGGTACTATTTGTCTTCTGTACATAAAACATATTGTTAAGATAATAATCAACGCAGATGAAGTCGAGGGTATCAGCTAATCTTCAATAAAGAGGATATTTTCCACAAAGAAGAAGAAAATTTATAATTCTCTGGCTTTTTACATATAAAAGAATATCGATTATTATATACTATATAGAATTCACATAGATTGCCATGTAGATTTCTTATTACATAACTAACCCTATTAGTACAATCCTCAAGTTGGTAAGTCAACAAGCGTTCGTTATAAACCAGACTGTATTTTAGGTTTTGTGTGATATCTTAACGACATCGGCAGGCACAAGATCATACATTAAATTGTAATCATCCCTGGCGAAAAAGAATCTAAATAGTGTATATAACCTCCAAACTTTGGATAATTAATGTAACAGATAAAAAAAGATATAAAATTACTAGAAATATGGCAAAAATGACAGAATGCAATAACACCTTTATATAAATTCTTTATGCGTTAGTCATCAGAAAAAAAAAAGGTTAATTAAAACAAAATATTTGAACAACACCCTCGGGCTGTCGGATGAGTCATCTCCGTCGCGTCGTGAGGATAATCGTTTAGATCGGTTGCCGATTACGTCAGCGACATAACATAGAAAATGGTTTCCTTTTTTGTGACCAGCTGTCGTATTGAACAAATTGTTTGATGAACATCGACGGGGACAAAAAATCTTATCGATGAAGTTACAAATAACATTGCGACGTTTGGCAATTAATAAAACGAATGTACATTGTAATTTTAAAAACCAGACATAATTATGTTTCGAACTATGTAACCCACAGAGTTCAGTTTTGGCAACAATAATTATGTAGGTGCATAGATAAATAATATATCAATATTATACATATTCAATTAAAGAGTCTACTGTGTTTTATATAGTAGTATTCAAATTAAATTATTTTTTAAATTACATCAAAAATGTTTTTTTTTTTTTATATTGATAAAATGTTGAATTACTTAGGGAGCGTCCGTTAATTACGTGACGGGAAACAGGGTGGCGAGAGAGTTAAGCCGAATGACACTAAATCTCACGTGAGAGAGGGGAGGGGCTTAATCAAACATCACGTAATTTTTTTTCGCGTAGAAAGTAGATTAAGAATAGGAGGAAATCAGATTCATTTAAAGTAAAACATGTTTCTAAACCAAAATATGCCGATTTAATGTTCTCTCACAATTAATTTTAGTAGTTCCCATTTCAGTATTGTTTAATGTTATCAATGTGATTTTAAAATACGACCTAACAAATTTCAAATACTAGTCTTAACGAAAATTAAAAAAAATATCAAATAATTCAAAATACCAATTTTAAACATCTCACGTGAGATTAGGGGAACGGAGAGGGAGTTGAATCACGACACCTCACCAGGAGGTGAGAGGGTAAAAATCCTCAAACACACCTCACGTAATTAATGGACACCCCGTAAGGAATATTGAACCAATGCATTTAACCAACAGTAAAAAAAACAGCCCGGTTCTAATTCAGGAACGACTTCACATTATTTCGTGTAACTTTGATATAACTCTAATAAACTTAAGTATCTATAAAAGACAATAATTAGATACTTTGAGGTTGACCTGAGAACAATAGCAACAGGAAGGCGAAAATAAAGGTCAGGGTCGAAGAAGCACACATCCCATTGAATATTCACAGGTTGTATTCACATATCGCATAACGACGAACAATATTATGTTAAATTCGTATCGTGTAACAACGGAAAGCAATAACCGGTGAACAACGTCCACATAATACAAAATTATGCGAAATGATATTAAAAGAACGTGATATGAACGTTGAGATATAAGCTTTTTATACATTTTAACACTTCGAGACAGCTGCGAAGTGGCTTCTTCGTTATGTCGAACTTTAACAGTCATTGTGTGAATACCGAAAGGAAATTAATATATGCATATCCCTAATTTAAAGATTAAAATATTAAAATGAATAAAATATTTAGATTAATATTATACAACTATAGAGATTCTTTGTTTTTGTTCTTTATTCACTTATAATTTTAGCTTATTACCATACAAAGTCATAATCAGTAAATATGCTACGTTTGATTAAAGTAATAGTGCGAGTACTAGTAAGAGTCTTGTGGTACGGTGTTGGGCATCGAGTGCAAGAGCGGGTTGGATGCTCGATGAATAGCGAGCATGATCGGGAAGAGCCGAACTGTGAATGCCTATGCCAGTGTGGTACAAAGTCGTGTGGCTCAGTTGTATGGTCGCCTCTATATGCAATAGGCACTTTTTACACAACATTTGTTTAAGCTTACCCGAGTTAACATTAATTCAAAATTGAAGAGATTAAGCGCGAGTGAAGCAGCGCTTTATGACTAGTAATAAATATTACAATATCGGTATAAGCTCTTGATATTTTACGAAGTCTGGGGTAATTTTTAGATCAATGATAGGATGTTAACTCGAATTCTTTTTTTCCGTGGTTTCCAAACAAAACAAGAAACTCTTGTCGATGTACCTACTGTTACAGTAATTAATACTAACCGATATTTCTCAACTCTGCAATATCACCCAAATGTATGAAAATTTTATATTGCCCATAAAATTTATCTTGTTATATATTTCGAAAGAGTGACTTTAAATATCAATCCTTATATGAGATTTTAAGTTATGATAATAAAGTAAATTTAAGCAAGTCGTTCTGTAATCGTTATATAAAGGATCAAATAGAATGCTGGAATAACTTTCAATGTTATACTATATTTCTTTGCACCAATATTAGTAAAATAAAAAGAAAACCAAAATTCATACTGTATATAAAAAGATCATCGTAAGTGAACGGGTACACGAATAGGCGCTGATTAGTTTTTTTAATCTAATGCTAAACTGAAGTGTAAATGTATCATTTCTTTTTTCACGCTACAGCAAATTTGATTCGTAACGTTAGTATTCAGAAATATTTTCCTCCTTTCACAAATACCACCACGACTCCTCCCCCGGAGTAAGAAGGCACGGGGCGGCGCAGCGCACATTACCAGCACGGTTTATGCTAATTCTTGTGCCAAGACTTGACCACGTCGCTGAGCGCATAGAGCGCTCTCGGCTATTGCATTCATTACTCATAATCTCGCTGCCACTCCCTTACCACATAACTTTACACCAATATATTCATAATGTAGAAAGCATTTCAATTTCCTCCACGATATTCATTAATACAACTTCATTTTCTAAAATGACATGCCTGTCTTGGGGTTTACTGGTTTGAATGTATGTAATGAGTAACTAAAATCATCAGCGAATGCCAAAATAAGACACTGTTAAGAGACCCGAATTTAGAGAAGAGCAGTAATGTATTTTTTATACTTTATAGGTTAACGTTTGACCACAATCTCATCCGATGTTAAATGATGATGTGGTCTACGATGATAGTCACGCTAAACCTAGCGAGAGACTGGCTCTCAAATACAGCTTCCGAAACACACCAACAGGTGCTTGGTGACAAATTTTCAACTTGAGGGTGGTAGCTAGCCGGGCGAACTTAGAAAAAGCCCTACCAAAGCTATGGTTTCATCACGATTCAGTTGCTAGGATTCGAATCTACGTCCTTAGACGATGATTCCGAATACGCTATCAACTAAGCCATCATCACGTGAATTCAACTACCGCGACCCAATGAGACGTGCCTCCTCCAGAGAATGAGTTTTCAATTTAATAAATATTCATGTTCCAAAATATACAGAGCCTCTCAACTTTTAAATCTTGCCCTGATTGTTAATGAACTTAGGTAATCGCAAAATATCGTAATACCACCAACAGGCGAAAATACAGAATAGTAAACTCCTTGATTTTTGACAGTCAAATCCTAACTACTAAATGCTAACGTAAATTTGAGTTTGTTCGTTACGCTCTCACGCCCTCGTTACACGATCGATCATTATGAAATTGTATATACACGTTGTCAGTTGTAAAGTGAAGGACATAGGATACATTTCATCCTTAAAAGAGGTACAGTTTCCGAGTGATTGGTCAAATTCTTAATATCCCAAAAGATAGTAGCTAATAATATTATGTGGTACTTACTGGTGTATTAATTAATTTCAGCTCGTACATTTACGTGCTGTTATTATTAGACATAATATTTTAGCACCGAGTTCACGAATTAATACGTCGTCTATGCAATAAATACCACGTAGAACAAATAGACCTGAAGAGTGTCCGAGCCCGTCCGGCCTTCCTATTACATTCCAACTCTTCACCGGATTGAGACGTCAGTACCTAGCCAGATTTACTGCTGCGATAGTGAGCGCCCTTCCACAGTGCTGATAAATAGCCACGGTAATTATATTTACGCAGCTCCACTCGACGCGCCATAAATCCTTTTGGAATGTCCGTATAACACCACCGTTTACGGCCAATACTCGACGCTTGTATGATCCATCATCAGTGACACGAGTGTTGTCTAAGAACTGTACGCAGTATTATCTAATATCTGTAGTACTTATAGTTACTAGTGTATTAAAGTTCAGAATATTAAAGAATCATTTTAATCAGGTATATTATATAGGATTTGTATCGCCTTGAAGATGTGTAGATATTTGAACATCGAGAATATACGGACACATTATGAATGTTGCTATTAGTCAACTATTTACTTCAGTTAATAATAAGAAATATGTGCGACTGCTGCGAGCATATCTAGTATATTTAAAACTTTTTGTCAATTAAAAAAATACACAACGGATACTAGTATTATATACATTTTCTCTTAAATTATTCTATATTTTAAAGTGCAACATCGCTTGCAAATTAGGAGACAAAGAACACTGGACATTGACACAAAAATCGTTAAAACAAACTTTTTCTAGGAACATAATCTAACCACGCCCGTCTTGTACACAACGAAATAGACAAAGCAATTTTGCATACGCTCATATGGAAACCGCTTCACGACTTACAATAGCATTATGATTTTATTTTTTTTTGTATATTGTTCATAACAGAGAGGATACAAAGGAACGTGACTGTGTAAGTCCCGGATAGAAATACACCGGAAGCGTACAATTAAAGACGGGGCTAGATGTGTTCAGTGGAGTCACTGAACTCACTCCAAGGTTATAGCGCTAAGCGTAAACACTGTTGAGAGCGAACCGCATCCATAAAACTCGCAAACAATGTAACCGAACCGTCAATATTGGTCCAGCGAAGGCTCGAGCCTAGGGTTGCCAACTACGGAACTCAGGTTCACGAGGAACATATACGTCAAAAGCCGATTTCGAGATGATTAAAGCGAGAGTCATAAATGTTACGCTAAATATATCAATGAATGGAATTAACAGAAACAGTGAAAGCGGAATATTAGTAGAGTTAGCAAAGTCTCCTTCATTTAGGAACTTAATCTAGCTGATACTCGGGACTTCGTTTGCCTTTAGTATCTTAACAATATATTTTGTTTAGATAGAAAAAAGCGTATATAAAGTGAAAGCTAAAATATACTTACCGTGATTAGAAAACTTATTTGTAAACAGTTATCCATTTACTTCCCAAGTCCTGCGCATGCGCACCATATCGCTTGTCCCACTTCACACATCGCTGAACGTGTAGTGCTTATAAAAACCGTAGCTTGTTTTTAAACTTCAATAGCTTTATGTCAAATGAAACTATTGTGATTGATTGGTAAGAACCAAGTAGATAGTAGTAACAAATAAAACAAAAAAAATAAGTAGAAATATATTCAATAGTTTTTGCGTGATGCGCGCACAACGGCAGACCTCTATCATGTTAATTACATAAACTCGAATTTGAATAAGGAATTCCTTCCCCAGGTTTCTAGAAAAGACATGATTCTTTTTACGAGTTTAGGTTTACTTTGTTACCTTTAATTTTATGTTTACCGTGCTTGATTGATCACAAGAGCGGCCATACATAATGCGAACGAGTCATGAAAGAGGAAATCGACGCATTGTCGAAAACTTCAAGATTATTTATATCGCATTAACCAATAATTCGATATGTTTATTTAAAACCAAACCATAATTTATTATAATGTCGTGTAGTACATATCGTAACGCCCATGGTAAATTATATACAATATGTGCTTATAAATAAAAATTGAAATCATAAAAACATAGATTTTATCGACAGCTTCGTTAATGTAAGTATGACCTATCCCTCGGGAAAAGTACTTATTCTGGATGATTAATACCGCATGTCTATTTCTATATCTCTGACAACGTATAAAAAGTAGTTATGGTGCGAAGGAGTGCGCTAACAAACACATTAAAAATGTATAATATTATTAACTGATTTTCGCCCGCTTCGTTGAACATTCAAATAAATGGCAACGAGGTAATAGAATTCACCCTCAAAGGAACAATATACATGTCAAATATATGTTTTAATATTCGGCTACTCATTTTTCGTTTGACGTTTCAGTAGTTGATTAGTCGCTTCGCCTTTAACGTGTATAACGTGTAACGTAACCTACGTAACCTATAATATATAAATAAAAATTAAGCTACACGTCAAAGGCGATAACCACTAATCAACTAATGAAACGTCCAACGAAAAATGAGTAGCCAAACATTAAAACATTTACGAGTACATTTATTTGTACATAAATAAAAGGGACACAAATAAATTAACCCCGTCAACGTTCAACGGATCGTTATTAAGGTCGTTGAAATTTCTCGGCGCGGGAAAGCCCAACCGACAACGTAAAGAATTACATAATTTAAACTCATAACACTGATTCACGCGGATCTGATTCAGAGGTGTCATAATCTAGATCACTATGCCACGTACAAAGTAAACTTTGACTTTATATTCTAACGCAGTATTTTTATTAGCAGCGCGCGGTAAACGCCCGCATTCCAAACGAGTACAGAGATACGATAAATCTTGGACTAGATTATTAGAAGAACAAGGCAACTTTGTCAACGCTCCGTTCGGTGTTTCTAAAATTAGCGACACACACGAATTTAGATAAGCAATATCGTTCGATGTACATCGAGATCTTGATTCTTGTTCCTGTTAATCAAATTTTTATTTTATTTACTACTACCTGATACCCGCGACTTCGTCTGCGTTGTCCTACGCATGCGCAGCCACCGATTGCCCCACTTCTCCTCGGCAAGAAAATACACCTCGTTGGACTCGTGGTCCTTGTAAAAATAGTAGTTTTTTTCAACTTTAATAACATTATAGTAAATGAAAATATCATAGTAATTGTTCTTTTGAATGATATCTAACGAAAGACCTCTATCATTTTACTTACACGGACAATGAGACTTCGATCTCTATATTTTTTTAATGTAAAACTCTTTTACGGAATTTGCTACCTCTGTTAAACTATATAATAATTACTCTGTAAACACTTAGATCTAAGTCAAATCAACATAGGTTAAGCCGTTTTGAAGATTATCCCAGTCAAGTAACAGACACTTCGATGTTATATACATGTGTAGATTATGAAGTGAGATTTAATAAGGTCATTGTAAAAAGCAAAAATTAAAATTTTCGAAATCTTAACTAATGTTATACTACTATAAATGTGAATTTGAGTTTATTTGTTTGTTACGTCTTGACTACTCAACTGATTACCAAGAAATTTTACATACACGTTGTAAGGGGATACCGAAAAGGGCGCAGGGCACCTTTCAACTGGAAAATATGTATTGTATGAAAATCTTTATCAACGTGAGCAAAAGCTAGTTTACTGTATTTGTAGTACTTCCTGAGCTAAAGACATATCTCTTCTGTATAAGTTGTCTCAAATTGTTACCAATGTTACTGTGTAAAGTGTATCAGAATTTAAAAACAATAGAACTAGTCATTATGTCATTTTCGAATATCCAATTTGTTAACAAGAAAAAAATATAATATATCTAATAAATAGGAATACAATCGCCAGACGTTTAAAAATCCTATATACTTATATATCATAACATCGTAATGAGTCACGTTACATATTTATATCCACACGCAGAAATGTCTCCCCACGTGCTCACGCACTAAACGAACTTACGTAACAAGAAATAACGTGCGTATTGCCCTAAATACTTATGAGTTACATCAAATACAAGAAACACAAAAGTATGACTAATTCATCTACTACAAACATTATTCATTGCATATAGGTAGATTTTACGAAATATTATTTATTTTCGAGTTAACTAACGTTGGCGTTTGTTAACCATTTGGGCGATACGAGGGTACAGGACGGTGTCTTCGGCGGCGGCCTTCGTGCTCGCCGGCTCCCTTCCCTGGGAGCTGGAGGCGGAGGTTCTTTCCGCCGTATACTTTTATACGGCGGCTAAGAAACGCCGCGGGGAGCCTCCATCTCCCAGGGAAATTGAAAAAATGAGAGGAAGAGTCCGGAGGGACATGATGGAGAGGTGGCAGCAGGACCTGGCGGACGCGCGTTACGGTAGATATACTATCGACGCCGTCCGCCCGGTCCTGCCGGAATGGTGCAACAGGGAGTGGGGCTCCCTGACGTTCAGACTGGTGCAGGTGCTGACCGGGCACGGGTGCTTTGGTTGGTACCTGCACCGGATAGCACGCAGGGAGCCGACCGCCGCATGCCATGAGTGTGGCGCTGATATGGACACTGCGCAGCATACTCTTTCTGAGTGTGCTGCGTGGGAGTCTCAGCGTCGTACTCTGGCTGCGGCGGTGGGGAATGATTTGTCGCTGCCGAGCGTGGTCACGGCCATGCTCGGCAGCGAAACAAGATGGAATGCAGTGGCCTCCTTCTGCGAGGAGGTCATCTCGCAGAAGGAGGCGGCGGAGAGGGTTCGCGAGGAGAATCCTCTGAGTGACCCTCTCCGCCAACGCAGAGTCGGTGGGAGGGGGCGGCGTTTTATCCGTCTTCTCCCACCTCCGTAGCCAAACCTGGGGGGATGGGTCGGGGGGCCCATCTCCCCATTGCACAGGTTTGGCTGACGAGTAGGGGGTGGCTGGTGTGTACCCAGCTTGCCTCCCATTATGTGGACGACGCCCGGCGGACACCTTCCGCTGGGCTAGCCGCTGGGGTGACATGGTGATAGCACTGTACGATCCCATGTCACCCCAACCAAAGCGGCGGCCGGTACACCGTGGGGTTTTAGTGAGTAAGAGTCTCACACTACCCACTCTCTCCCCCGAGAGGGTGGCGTGTCCATGATGGATTTCCCCACGTAAATAAAAAAAAAAAAAAAAAAAAAAAAAAAAAAAAAAGCGATGGTACGTGCGATTCGAAGTCAACTGGTTGTTACCAAGTATCTACCTCCAGATCAGATAGCTGTTGCCGTCCATATCTAGATGCCGAAGGTCGGCCAGACTTTCGCTACGTGGCCGTCCAGCCGAGTGCCGCATTATGCGAACGGCACAACCCGACGGAAAATCTAGTCGCCCACACGAATGAACGATGCAAGTCTCGAACGAATTACCATAATGTTAGTCTAGAAGCAACACGGGAGCCGTGTTGACATTGGCCCGTAGTTACACACGGTTTTGTAACGATATCAAGAGCCCGCATACCGACGGGTGATTTGAATGAGAGCCTCAATTGTTCTCGAACGGGTCGCCCACGTGCGCTGGTGCCAACAACGCCGACTGCCACGTACTTGCACAATCGGTTGACGACTCCCGGAGCAGGTGAATATAATAAACGGCCTTGTGAACCGAGACCGAGGGTGACCGAAGTTCATTCCCTGCCGGCTACAGAGCGTGACGAACGAAGGCAGACGTTACTTCTCCCGTCCTGTGAGTTTTGTTCACTGTAGAACCGAACAAAGTCATTAACGGAAGGATACAGAACGTGAGAATTAAACAAGTACAGTTTTATAAGGGAAAACGTTTGAGCCATTGGTAGGTAATATGTTGCGCGGCCTCGGTCGCATAGCGCTGCATAAGGATCGGGTTTCGTTCCGCAAACTCGAGATTACTGGCAGCACACGGACGAGAGCGAGTAAGCACGCTTGCCGTTGACTTTGAAACACGTTTCTGGCCTTATTATGTCCTCCCTTAAACATCGTCGTCTTATTTGAATTAGAAATGCAGGGTCACGCTCCTAGTGAAATAATTAATCGAGTTTCCTGAACGATTCGAGCATTAGTCACCGTGCCGATGTGGCAGGAACCTGTAACGAACGGGTTGCCACCGCTAAAAACGGCGTTCTAATAATCGACACTCGATCCAAAATAGCCGCGTGACAAACGAAGCCGAAAGTGATGCGTGATGCAACGCTCCCGAATTTAGCCAGCGCGGCCCTGCGGTGCATCGGCCGCCAAGGAGCGTTCACATCGGAACGCTGGGGCCGACGCTACTGCTGCCAAACGCCTGGCATTTCGCATTAATGACACGGATAAGATATTAGCGCGGATAACTAACCGACCGGCGCGGCACGCGGCCTGGCGCCGTCATCTCGCGTGTTCTAGTACCACTGCGAAGCGTCGGTTTCACAGCATCGATTGTGCTCGATACACAGGGAACATGTCTTCGATAATGTTTATTCTCTAAACACGTTGTATGTAACCGCGGAGGAGTGATAAGGGCTGCGGTAGGGTAGGGAGGAGAGTTGTCGGTGACACGGCAGGCGCGGGTCGGAGGTCCGACCGCATTCCGCCGCCGCATGAAAGTGAAACCGCTTCGACGACCGACCGCTCAGCTGTAGAAAGTCCAAGATTACATCTCGGTAGCGCCGTGGCGGCGTCAGCGGACGAGTAAAAACTGCTATCTCTGCGAGAGTCTTGACGGACTCCCGGAAAACAAGGCACCTGGCTTGGGCCCAGCCTGTGGCATCATGCCGCGCAGTCCGATAACCAGTAACGAATTACTGCACTATCTACTGCGAAACGATTCCTTTCATTTACTAAAATGCTAACCGGCCGAGGTGTGTGTCTGGTCAGATACGCAATTTCACTTAGACTAGGTGTAACCTAACCGAGTGACTTTTATTATATATTTAACATTAGTAATGTTAAAAAATTAAATATCTCCTATTACGGCACCGTTCGGGTCTAATCGCTTGAATTATCTAACACAGGTTTTATATGGTCATTCACGTGAAAATATTAGAAAGAAGTCGCACATCCGGTTTAGGATCGACCGGAGCCTTTTACTTCAAACAAGTTTTAAACGATTATTTTTGTTTTGTAAGTAAAACTTTTTTATACGTAATGGAAATAAATAATTATAATATTGCGATACCTACCTCAATTTTTATTGTTTATGGACATTGTAATTAAAAATTATTTTGTCATATATCTTTTTAAAACATGGCAATCAAAATAAACATTTCCAAAAATGTTCTGATATTATTATATTCTCACAAAGTTATATAGTCCAAGAAGCACAAACATATTTGTTGTTCTACGGATTAAAATATAAAACTTCAAACCTACACAGTTTTAGTGGAATAACCACAGTTTTACTAAAGCGTCACTATACATAACCTGACATATAAACAAATCAGAAAATGACTAAGCAATTCTGCACTTGAGAATGGTAGCACTAAACATTACTACGACTTTAATGCTAAAAAAAAGGAAAAGGCACTGAACCGAGAAAAGAAACGCTTCTAGCATTAATCTTTGTAAAACTAAAATATCATTGATTTTTTTATTTTATATAGGTTTGCGTTGATCGTTATAGGTAAAAGCTGAAGAAATTATATAAAAAAATAACGAATAACTATTAGTAGCTGTGAAAAAATAAAATATTACTAGGAAAGAAATATACTTAATAACTAAACGATGACGTTTAGCGAGATAGTTAGGTAGAATGAACTCGGTCACCTAATTTGATAGGATGTGCTAATTTGTCTAACAAGCAGCAATTATGTCACTTGAATCATTCCCTAATAATTAATGATTTCATAGAATCGAGTAGAATAAAAGAAATCGACGTTATCGTATTGATAAAGTAAATACTTAATTAATAGATTATACAAATAGTTATGTACATACGAAAGACTCAAAAAACAAATCGAAAACAATAAATTTGATTAAGATTCGGCAGTTCACAAAACCATGATAATGAACTTAACTCGTGTTTTGTTTTTAATAATTTTGGTTAAAAAGAACAAATGTTGTGAAGTGAAACGAACCTGTTAAATGTTTTTATTCGAATCTGCACAAAAAATATTTTTTGGCGGGATCTTAATCTGTCATGTATGCCGTGGTTTTTATTATTTTTACATAATCTTGCGTCGTATTACCCTATATTGTGTGCTTATTATGGCATTTTACGTAATATAGCTTGCTTAACGTAGTTTAAAAATAACAATATAAAAAGAGAACATGAATTCTGATATACCACAAAAACTCCTTATAAAGTTCTAAAAAGGGAGCCAGCACCTAGTGAGACACCTGAAATCATCATAAGGGAAGACGTTGTAGAACGGGATAATTACCCACTTGATAATAATTTACAATTAAGGTTGGTTGCCAAAGTAAAAAACGAGGAAGAATCAAGGCTTTCTTTCTTTTTTCCTTTCTAAAGAATGGGCAAAGATACCTAGATCATGCAGCCAAGTCAGACGTTATTTAATAATATTAATATAGACTATAAATTAAGCAGTATGATATGGAAAAAAACATGCAGTAAAAATAACAATTTGTACTCTATGACTAATAGAAACGATTCATAAATTATTAATACTTTATTTACGATTGCATCTATGCATAACAATGGTAAAGACGTTGACGATAAACCAATTTTAGTTTTTTTTATCGAACTGACTACACTGTTGACCGAGCAACAAGGCCTCTACAGTTTCATCGGACTACAATTTTAGTTGACGAATATCTGCATATAAGAACTTATAAAACTGAGCACAATTAAGCCTAAGCTTGCGGAAATAAAAAAAAAAAACACGACAAAAAACTCAGTATTAATGGGGAACGGATTCGTTTCACAAACTGGTTGGACTCGCTTCGAACCCGCTCCGCTCGGTACGGTCGCGATCGGCAACGCGAGGGGAGCTCGGGAAATAGCAACCGTCAAACAAAAAAAAACTGCGATTAGCTTGTAACGACCGATAGAGAGACTCAGTCAGCGACCTTGTAACAATATGCTGCAAGTTTGTAACAAAAACTGGGCATTACCAAAACTCTTCAATGTATAATTTTTACAATTTTTTTACATTCAATATATGCTTATGGAGCTTTATGCGTAAAAATAATAGAAGCCTAGTGTAAAACCATATTCGTAAATTTTTGTAATTTATTTTAATATTGTTATGAAATACAAATATGACAGTGTGAGTACTATGTTTAGGTTGTGATAATTGATAGAATACTATTTTAAAAAGACATATGCATTAACCTAACAAAATAACTGTATTATTTAAATATAGGTAAAACCTAATGGGCATAATTGGGGAAAGTACTTGAATGGATAAGTATGTATACAATAAACACATTTTAAAAAGAAAATAAATGAAACATAGCTGATTATAATAATGTTTATAGTAGCTAATAGGTTGTCAAAGACTTTATAAATCTGTTTTAAGCACTACATTTGAAAACATTTCATTTTGTAAACTTAACATGATAGAATTCATAACTGTAACTAGTATGGCTTTAGGTCATGTACAAGTCAACAAAAAGCACTATTTTTATTACCTACCTGTTTCAGACTGTTAAATTAAAAATATATTTGATTCTCTAAAGACAAAACTTTACTTATTTAAGTGATTGACAAACTACGAATTTTAAAATAGGACTACAATATTATTATATCAAATGAATATTATACTTCGTGTATAAAAATATTTAATATTTATAGTTTGAGGAAAAGAAATCTTATCTACATTTATCAAGCACCTCTGCAATCATCAGTCATCTTTATCTAGAACACAATGATAAACATTGTAACCATGTTATTTTGTAATAACACTGAAAAATAATATCTTCTACACATAACAGAGGATATTTTGAATCAGCCATATTTTATACATTGTGACATATGAAGTGTCAATATTATTTTTTCTATTGGCCATGAAATTTACATAATTCTCAAAGACATATAAAGCAAATTTTAATTGCGTAATGCTGGGTAGAATATTATGACAATTAATTACATACACACCAATAACAATACAGTATGAAGATCAAATATACAATAGGGTTTCTAATGCGAAATTTATCCAATCTATGTAAATAAACTAAAGTACCTAATTTATCTGTACTACATGACGAAATAAACATAATTGAAAGGTCATTCGACTTTTGACAGATAACATGTGATTACATTGTCATAATAACGGGATGACTGACCTTGCAAAGGGTGTCTGTTCTACGTGGTAGACGGAAGTGATAGGCTCGGAGCGCATGATGCTCCGGAGCCGTTCCTCGGGCAGCTCCAGCAGGCCATCGCTCGCCGTTTTGAAGTCAGACTTACTCAAACCATTTAGAACACTCATTTTAAACAACGTGTAGACGACTAACGACCGAGTCGAAACGACGGTTAAACTTATAAAACGTCACTGAACAATTCACAGTAGTACTTAAATCAAACGTGTACACTTATTTTTTTCATTAAAAAAAGATACATCAATTAGACCACGTGAAACATTTTATTGCCTCCAGTTTCTCAAAAGGTAACAGAGTGCTCTCCCTTGTCATTGCGAGAAGCGGTTACGAATACATTCAAAACCCTCCACTTATACAAACACAGCTAATAGACAAACATTTGTATCACTTCATCATAAATAGTAATGAAAAGAAATAATTTGTTTATTTTTACACACGCGTTTCGAGAAAACTAATAATTGACAAGCGCGGCGCAAGAACAGCGCATCGACGCAACGAGTCGACCGCACTTCGCCGTACACGTTTCTGCGGTATAACTGCGACTGCGGTCTCAACCCGCCAGGCGATACCATGCTATTCAAATTCCGATTCCGGCGAATGTCGTTGTTTCAACGTTCTAAGTTTGAAAGTTGCAAAGCAAGGTCAACTAATCTAACTTAGAAGTACCTTGATTTCTAGATAGATGTCACTAAATTAATTTTTTTCCTAAGCTTAAACTTAGCAGTTTTACGTAACTCAGAATAGATGTCGTTTTTATCTCAAAAATTATAATCATACTTTTTTAATTTGAATAATTCTATAATTAATCCTTAAACTTTTTAAATTTAACATTTAAAAAACATAAAACATAACTGTAGCAATAATTTAGGGCAATAGGATGGAATAATAAACCATATTTGGCAAGCTCTTTTATTTGAATAGTCCAATTACATTCTTCAATAAATGTTGTCTTTAGATAGTGAAAGAAAAACATGATTTACAACATATACTTCATAATTCGTCTACATTTTCACAAATGAAGACCAAACTACTAGAGACATTAGAAAGTCTTAAAAATAATGGTCACATCAATAGCACAGTTAAAATTACTATAAGACCAGTCATATATAAGCCAGTAGGGATATGAGTGCTGGGCTACGAAAAAGACGGATGAGAGAAGACTACATATGGCAGAGATGCGAATGTCAAGATGGTTGTGTGGCGTAACTAGAATGGATGAGATTAAGAATGAGTATATCATAGGAAGTTTTAAAATAGCACCAATGACAAAGAAGTTGAAGAGTAACAGGTTGGCATGGTATGGGCATGTCATGAGGAGATATGAAACCCTATAAAAATTTAAATATGAAGGGGGACGGATATAGGAAGACCGAAAAAGATATGGATAGACTGTGTGAAAAATGATATGTGTATCATAGTTGTGAATACTAAGATAGTATCCGACGGGTGGGAGAAGAGATAAAGAATAACAAGTTATGCCGACCCTACTTAGGTGGGATAAAGGTAGGAAGATGATGGTGTGCAATAAAATAGGTAAAAAGATAACTAAACGTTACTATTTATTTAAAGCAAAGTTATTTAATGCATTGATTCGATGCTCCCTATGCTAGCGTATTTCAAATATGCTAGCGTGTTTGGAGTTGTGCATTCCATAAGAATCTAAAGCATCCAACGGTTCTTTAAAAGATATCTTTTTTTAAGACACATACCTACAATTATGAGCGTGTTCCTAAACATAGGCATACCACATTTAATCATAATATAAGTATACGACATTCTGAATAGATATAAAAGTCTAATCGCTGCAAGGATCGACCTCTGTAATTACACGCACTGCTGTATTCTATTCCGAAGGGAGGTAAGCAGTGTCAACTTACCACAAGGACCACTTATTATTAGATACACTACTTACTCGTTACTTCGTCCTACAAAAAACACTTTCTCTATCAGAATATTCATCAAGAACCTGTAGGAAACATTATTGCAGTCAGTTAATTGTACGTGAATTTTTGACTTTGTTTAAATCAAGAAATAAAAAATACGACCCTTTTTTAATAATTTCTCTCATATTTACTTTTAATATGGTTTATTAAAATAAGTTTTCTTTTGTTTTCAATAGATGGCGATACACATTAGGTTTATTTCACTTAAAAAACATCTACTATATAATTATTAATTTTACAGAGTGATTTGTTTCTCTTTAATAATACACTATTCCGCATTACTAAAAACAATAGAGGAAAAATAATCAAATTGAAAACCACAAAATTAAAAACGAAATATTAAAAAAGTTTACACTTACTTTTTGTATGAAAATTAGCAACGTTTCAAAAAGTTACCCAATAATGTAAGTACATATATAATCAGAAATAAAACACATTGGATTTAAACTAGATCATTTATTTTAGCAAACATATTCCGTATTATCTTAATTTCTTTACAGGTTAAATGTTATTTATTTTGTACATTTATTGCCAACATCAAGGTAGCAATGTCAATTTGAGAAGAAAATGGTATTACAATTTTAATGAACCTAAAAAAGAAAAATATTTACATCTCAAAAAAAGTTTGTGTACGCTCAAATATGTTTTTGCAGATAGTAAAAGTTGAGTATAATATATAAAATACTAACAATTTACCGAAGGCTACACACGCGTTTTCTATACTGTAATATTTTTGACTCCTCTGTATTGTAGTCCGGTGAAACTGTAACGGCCTGGTGGCTAACAGTGTAGTTAGTTCGAAAAAAAAAAACTATTTATATATTTTTACATAAAAGTATAACTGAGCGAGGGGAAAATTACGTATTTTTATAAAAACTTTTATCCCCTTTTCCACCGCATTAAGGATTGCCTTTCCAACGATCCTTCCATAGTGATCACCTACAGTGTGAAAGGAACTTTCATGCGAATTTTCACCGTCCTGATCCCAGTACTTTGGGCTGTGCTTTGATATGTCAGTTATGCCTTTACGTATATAGAAGATTGAACTACCTTTCATATTTACATTTATAGGTATAATCACAAGGGTTTATAGTAGATTTTTAATGGAGACAGGTTTTCTTCTAAATTTGTAATATTCTATATTTCAGAAATATAACACAATTGTTCAAAATAGCTAGATAATAAGTATATTTAGCCAGCCTAATTTGTTACTCCAATTTCTGTAATCATCACTATCCGATTTTCACCACCTCCAAATTTAACACCGTAGAGCTATGATAGTAAGTCTTACTCTTGAGCCACGAAGTTGCGGATTATATCCCGCACATGACTGACTTTTGTGTACCGAGTATCATCAGATTAAATTCAGTACACAAAAGTCAGTCATATACGGGATCCAATCTGCGACCTCGTGGCTAAAGCTGATGCTCTAGGTCTTATATTTCTATATATGTATGGTATATTAGCTATTCGGTTACCATAACCTATGCATAGTTTCAATTAAAATGGCTGTGATATTATCTCGTTATATATATTTGAGACTAGTTACATATCCTGGCTTTGTATGTGTAACACACATGCATTGTGTATACTACAAAAAAAATAACCAAATCATCCATTTACAGTATGAACATGTAATTAAATATAAAATTAACAACTAAATTTCGTACCATTTTCCATATATTTTCTTGACATAAACCTTATCCTAATAATAACAAATAAAACAAAAAAAAATGCAGCTGTTTCGATTTTATCCATGTATTCACAGTAAAGTTGAAAATCTGATATTCTGCTCCTATAATTGCGTTCGGGCATATGCATTCGACAACAAGTTCCTCTATGGTGACTGTTTTACCATCTTAAATCACAATATCACTTAAAACCTGGTAATATTGAACCAAAGGATAACTTTTATAACAAAACAGTTATAAATAATTATTTTAATGGTTTCTTACAGTCAACAATCGATTAATTAATTACACCACGTCATATATTTTCAACTGCTGGCAGGAATTCATTAACAATGGCAATTATATTTCTAACCTCTTCTTCGGATAGTCTTTCTTCACTTTCTTGAACAATCTGGAAAAATATATTAAAAAAGACAAAATATATAGTTATTTCTGGTGACATATGGTACATACTAATATTTATCAAACCACAAAGAATGGGAATACACATTTTTTAAACTTAATCTATAAGCTAATTTTCAGACAGATAACCTGTTATGACTCCGGAGTACTACTTAATAAAAAAATGTATACATGTTCTTTTTGTCACATTCTTACCAACTGAATTTCTACTTCTGTTCTAGGAGGTGTATTTACCATCATCAGTTTCTCAATCTTAGTCAGTTTGAAAGGTTTCATTGCCACTAAGAATTTCTCTATAGCCTCATTTGATTGATTTTTACATTCTGTCTCTTGTAAATAGTGTACAGTCTGGAAAAGAAACCAAATAACAGGTTAATTTACTGTACATTTTATTACTTTACTACTACTTATAATTATGTCCACACACATTCATTGCATATTATGAAATTAGCTTTCTCAGTAGTGAAGGAGTTTTTTTATACCAGAACAGATATAGTTAATGTTTACGTTTTTAAAAACTTCATCAAAATTAAATGTTTTTTATGCTCTATTTAATACCCTAATTGAGGTCTGTTTAATTACAATCAAGATTCATTGAACTGAACAAGTATAATTGTAGAACAAAGTAAATTCAGTTAACTCAAACTCAATTTCAATATTTTATTTTATGGTCATATGGTGTTCCTTGTGGTGGCCTTAAAGTCCATTACATGGAAAATATTACCTCCACATCCTTGTGAATCTTTTTGGCCACTCTGAATATAACTGTACATTCAGATTAGCATACAAACAAACAAAATTAAAGTATTATTATAGAAATCTAAAAATGGCCTTTATTTATGCTAAAGTTCACGGCATGTCCTATATATACTATAATACTTATTTATACCTAAATTTGAGTACTGGGCATGTATATTCCGAGCAGTCAAAAGGATTTTGGGTATTATAAATTATTATCTTTACCACTGTTCATCCCTAAGAGATCAATAAATAACTATCCTGTGAAAGAAAAATAATACCATATGTATGATAATGATTAATAGTTATTACAGAGCTAATATGCAAGGATTGAACAACATTAAGTCTAATAATTTAAAGGAAAAAAAATTGTATAAAAGGTTTATTACAAACAAGAAAACCATATATAAAATACAAAAAATTGTTGATTTTATATAACAATATTTGTATATACTTTATAGGTTTGACCACAATCTAATCTGATATTAAATGATGATGTGATCTAAATTGGTAGTCTCAGTAAGCCGAGAGGGAGACAGGCTCTCAAGTGCAGCTGCCGAAACATATCAACAGGTGCTTAGCGACAGATTTTCAACTTGAGGGTGGTAGCTAGCCAGACAGACTTAAGAAAAGCCCTACCACCATTATATGATTTCATCATGGTGTTTTTCCTTCACCGATAGCTCTGACTCAGTTGCTAGAATTCGAACCTTCATCCTTCGACGCCGTGTCTGAACACACTACCAACTGAGCCATCATCGCTTCAATTCCTATAATAACATTTTAACTTTGTTTTGTATTAAACTTTTGACAATATTATGAGCAAACCCAAATTCTAAAACTATATATTTCAATTACACATTAGACATTATATACCTCATAAGTAACTGTAGCCAGAGATGCCTCTCTTTTGTGCTTCTTTTGTGTATTATCCTTTAGCGCTTGCAATATCTGCATCACTTCATAATTACATAAAAATGCAGCATTCGCTTTCAATCTGAAAAAGCATATTTCACTTGTACATCACAAAAATATAAACTAACCATTATTCTACAACTCGTAAACCTTTTTCAATCTGTATCATGACATAGATATATTTATAATCTCAATTGTTTTTTAAATAACACTACCTCTGACAATTATTTGTTCTTATTTTTTTTTAAATTTAATTACAAGTCTACTTTGCAATATAGATAATTTCGTGATAAGAACAGAAATTCTTGTTATAAAAGGATATTGCACTCTGTGCATACTATTTTGTTTATTTTCTTGCAGCCTGAAATATAGTAAGAATTTATTTCCACATTTACAACATACACATTAACTTATCTAAAAACATGTACACACGCACACTAAACATGTAATGCACAATAACATATCTTTTTATAGCTGTACAAACTTTATTATTTATAGTATGTTATTATTTCTGATTATTTAGTAAAATAAAGTACATTAAATGTTCTTAATTATTGGTCAGCCCAAAAAACCTTATTTAGAAGTACTTTTAAGAAAAGGTATAAATCGTTTCAATAGACGTTGATATTTACGTTTCCATTGCAATTTTTTCGAGCACTAGTGTTACTATTGTTACATGAAATTAAAAATGTAAACACAACGAAAAGTCACAAATGTAAAATGTACATAAATTCGTTTTTTTTGTACAAAATTATGTAAATAAAAGTTCAGCACGTTGTTTTGACATTATTGAATCCGGTTTTGAATTCCACAGATTATTAATTGTACAGGTATTAAGTTCCCATCGCCATATTCTACAACTTAAAAATTAAACCATAAACAACAAAAATTGAAGTGAAAATGATGTTAATTAAACAACCTTGAACAATGAGTAAGAAAAATGAAAGCATTTAACAATTATGTTCAATTTCATTACCAACAGAATAATAATTTAAAATCCTGGAATCTAGTATGTTTTAAAAATATTTCATAACCATCTAGCTTTAACAATTTATTTTACATTCTTTACTTTTATGTACAAATTTTGAAATTGTCTTTTCGTCATTTTTTTTATTGTTTGCACTATTTTATAGAATGTTAATTTTGAGGAACTCGCCAAAATACGTAAAAGCATTGTTTTTTGGAATTAAGAAAACAGTGCTAATATCTACAAACCTTAGTCAAGATAGTTTTATTTGTGGTACAACAAAATTACAAACGTCTACAAATACGTATTTGAAACACTATTTACAATTAAATTTACCTGAAAATAAAGTGTTAGCTACATACGTTTGGATCGATGGAAGTGGTATAAACATGCGTTGTAAAGACCGTATTTTAGAAAAAGAACCTTGTGACATAAGCTCCGTACCCAGATGGTCTTTTGATGGAAGTTCCACAGGTCAAGCAAAAATAAATAATTCTGATATTTTACTTATCCCTTCAGCAATTTATAGAGATCCATTTCGAAAAAGCCCTCATGTTATTGTGTTATGCGAAACATATGGAGATGATGGAAAACCTACAAAAACAAATAACAGAGCTCACTGTGCAAAAGTATTGAGTGATCTTTCTGACCAAGAGCCATGGTTTGGAATAGAACAAGAATTTACAATGTTTGATGCTGACTTATGGCCACTGGGTTGGCCTAAGACGCGGGGATATCCAGTAATAAAATCTAAATACTCATACTGCGGTATAGGAGTACACGTTGCAGGAAGAGAAATAGTTGAGTGTCACACTAAAGCATGTATATATTCTGGTATGGATTATGAAGGTTCCAACGCAGAAGTTATGAAGGGATCCTGGGAATTTCAAATTGGAACTACGTTAGGTGTGAAAGCAGCTGATGATTTATGGATGGGCAGATTTTTCTTAGGTAGAATAGCAGAACAGTTTGGAGTTGTTATTAGTTATCATCCAAAACCAATGGGTAAATATCAACCAGGTATAGGATGCCATCATAATTTTAGTACGAAAACAATGAGAAACGAAGAAGGGATAACAGAAATTGAACGAGTATGTAAATTATTATGTGATAAACATAAGGATTATATTAAAAATTATGGGCTTGATAATGGAATTGAAAATAAGAAACGATTAACTGGTGAATTTGAAACAGCGTCTTATGAATCTTTTCGATGGGGTGTTGCAGATCGAAGTGCTTCAGTACGACTCCAAAGGAATGTCCTCGCAGCAAGAAAAGGGTTTTTGGAAGACCGTAGACCTTCTGGTGATTGTGATCCCTATAAAATTTGTGCTCTCTTAGCAGAAACATCTATGAAGTAATATTCTACAAGTCCATGTATTTAATGTATTAGTTGAATGATTATTATGTACCTTATTAATATTGCTTTAATCTTTCTTAATAAATGTTATTACAATAGTATATTTGCCACCGAATAATTGTTATTTCACATTAAATACTGGCAGTTATAATTCAACTAGATTTGGCTTTCTAAATAATTCTAATGAAAAATGTACATATCACAAATGTCTATTTCGTTCTAAATTATATGTGTTCAGGAAAACTTATCTATAAATTAGAGAAACGTATACTTTTAGCCAAAAAAATGGAAGTTTTATTAAAGTGCTTTAATAATTTACGTCAAACTACTTCTACAGTTCTGTTAGTTAAAAGATATTTGTTAAAACATTCCATTAATCACATACTGGGTAAAAAAGTAATGGACAGATATGTGAGGCTCCCATATCCCTGTGACAAAGTATTAGCTACATATGTATGGATTGATGGCTCAGGTATAAATATGAGAAGTAAAGATAGAGTTCTTAATTGCGCACCTTATTGCGTTGAACAAGCTCCTTCGTGGTCATTCGATGGCAGTTCCACAGGGCAAGCGACAACTGAAAATTCAGATACAATCCTGAAACCCGTTGCCATATACAAGGATCCCTTTAGATGTGAGCCACACGTATTGATCTTATGTGAAGTTTATCAAAGTGATGGGAAGCCAGCTCCTACTAACCACAGAAAATATTGTAACGATTTATGCGTTCATCATGCAACAGAAGAACCGTGGTTTGGATTAGAACAAGAGTACACTATGGTCGATATGGATAGTTGGGGGCTTGGTTGGCCTAAAGGTGGTGGGTTTCCACATATGAAATATGAATATTCTTATTGTGGCGTAGGAGCAAAAAATGTGGTAGGTCGAGATATTGTTGAATCTCACGTAAAGGCATGCCTTTACGCCGGTCTTGATTTCGAAGGTACTAACGCTGAAGTAATGTTTGGCGCTTGGGAGTGGCAAATAGGAACTTCACTTGGAATAAAGGGGCCAGATGATCTTTGGATTTCGCGCTATATATGGCAAGAGTAGCTGAAGACCATGGAGTCGGAATTACGTATCATCCAAAACCTATGGGTCATTTGCATCCCGGTATAGGGATGCATCATAATTTTAGTACGAAAAAAATGCGTTCGGACGGAGGATACAAGTTCATTGAAGAGTGTATTAAAAAGTTGGAATCGAATCATATGAAACACATTCAAAAGTATGGTCTTGATGAATCGACGAACAGAATGAGGCTTTCTGGAAAATTTGAGACTTCTTCTTACGATAAATTTTCATGGGGCATAGCTAATCGAAAAGCGTCTGTTCGTCTTCAGAGAGAGGTTAAAGAGAAAGGTAAAGGTTTCCTGGAAGACAGAAGACCGGCAGGTGATTGCGATCCATATTTAGTATGCGGATTGTTATTAGAGACATGCTTGGGTTCCGTTGGTGGTATAAAATCAGGTTCAGCTGCGAAGTCACCATGTTCGAAAAAGTAACATTTTTTTACTTATTCGTTTGTTTATAACGATATATATAATGTACCTATTGTGAAAGTGTTTTATAAAAAATGGACTAATATTATTGTATTATACTAGCTCCTCAGATTCTCTTGTCTACTAAATATCAAATCAGTTTCCACATAAAAAATTAATTATTATATTTTATATTATGTAAGGAGATGGAAACACAGATAAAAAAGTGTTTTTATAACTCCAACGCATATAACTCGAACATTTAATTCCGAGTGCAGTAATAATTAATTTAAAACAACAATTATATCTTTACACATGATAAAGGAATATAATTTGAAATGTATTTATTAAGCATCCCATATTTATTTATTATGACCCCAATATTATAATATTATATTTTTATAATTTGAATGTAAGAAGTATAATGTACTGAAGGTAACTTGATTAACGACAACTAAATAGGTGCTATAAATAATTTATTTTAAATGGATAAAATGTCTATACGCTGTTACATACGTTCATCAGATTAAAATCAAATGATTTATGAAAATTAGAACTCCATGCTTTTTTGTTCCTACTTCATAGAACTTTGGTACGAAGCTAAGAACTTGTTATTAAGTTTCAAAAATATTTGAAAATTAAAAAGTGAGTAAAATGTAGTGTACATATCTTCTTTTTATGAAGTTTACTTTTTGTTATTATAAACTATAAGTCTATTACTTATTCAAATATCATTTTTATCGAGAATGTCAACTATAGAAATTCATAGACAAGAAAAAATCATTCCGCCATCTTTAATCTTTTCTCTATTCCTTTCGTCATATGGCGTATCGGTGCGTTCCTTTAGTCCGCCATATTAAATGAAATCAATAAAATAAGACAAAATGTCGCCTTACTAAAGTGCGTGATAATAATCCAATAACATCTAGTTTTTGTGTGATTAAATCATCAAGAGGATCACAATGGAGAATTCGTACGGTGTGGGAGTTGATAACAGATACGCTCTTTTCTTGGACGACGAGTCCGATCCTCTTGATGCGTTAAAAGCGCGAGAGCAGGCGAAGGAGCTCAAAAAGAAGACCAAAGAAGCCGAGAAGGAGAACAAGGGCAAGCCTGAGATTAAACCTACCAAACCAGGTACTGCTCCAGCACGGAAGGGAATTAAGGAGACGCAAAATGTGAAGTCTCAAGAGAACAAACCTGGCGAGCAACAAAAGAGCAAGGGACCTGTTCGTCCGAACGATCGCAACAACGAGCGCCCGCCTCCGCGTCGTCGGGAGGAACGGCCACAAAACGGCACGGTCGAGAACAAGGAAGGAGTCGTGAGACCGCCGAGACGTGAGTTCAGTGATCGCCGACCGAACTTCGAGCGTCCGCAACTTTAGCGATAATCCAGAAGGCACCGAGCGGCGTGGACCAAGACCGCCTCGTGAACCTCGTGAGGGTCCGCGCGGGCCGCGGCCGGCTTATGATAACCGAGGTAAACGTGAGTTCGACCGCAGGTCCGGTTCGGACAAAACAGGCGTGAAACCAGTCGACAAACGTGAGGGCGCCGGTCCACACAACTGGGGAACACTCAAAGATGAGATCGATGAACTCAACAAGACAGGCTCTGAAGGTGAGGCCACTGAAGAGAAGGCGCCGGAAGCGGGTGCCGGAGACGGTCAGCAACCGGAGCCGGAGCGCGCTGCACCCACCGAGGAGGAGCCGCGGGAGCTCACCTTGGACGAGTATAAAGCACTCCGAAACGCACAGCGTACGATGCCGAACTACAATTTGCGAAAGGCTGGGGAAGGCGAGGACCTGAGCCAGTGGAAGAATCTGGTGATGCTTGAGCGTAAGAAAGAAGGCGAGCGCGGAGAAGACGACGACAGCGACGAGGAGTACGATCTGTCGGACTATCCGCAGCGTGTTGGTCGTCAGAAACGTGTTCTGGGAATTGAGTTCACGTTCAATGACCAGGCGCGTCGCGGTGGAACGGGTGGTCGGGGCAGAGGCCGTGGACGCGGGCGCGGTAGGGGAACGCGTGAAGAGCCACAGCCGGAGGAGCGCCCCGTACTGCGCTCGAGTGCGGCGCCTCCGAAGGTGGATGACAGCAAGGATTTCCCCTCTCTCAGCTAGACGTGCAGTGAGCCTTCGATCTTCTCCCTTTTCGAAATTATGATAGAGTTACAAATTAAATATTGTATCTACCGTTATTTTTGAAGTAAATATACAAAATATTTACAAGAGAGTGTATTATATTACACGGCAGTTTAGTTGATTTAGATGTTGTTTACCTTAGTTTTCAACATTCAAGTTAGCCTTAAAACTGGTATGACATGGTGGAAATTATTTTTGTGCTCACATGTCATAAGGGTTTCACAATAGGGGGAGGATAATTATAAGTTTTGATTTTGAATTCACTGCTACAATAACGCATATGGATCTATCATAACAGTAGCTTCTATCATATTGTAATCACAGCTTATGGTTTAATTTGATTGAGTTATGAGGTTTAAGATATAATACTTGCAGACTGTGACACGCTGAAGATGAATTTATTCAGTCACAAGTTAGTTTAGTATTTTGTGAAGAAATTAATAACCCTTGTTGCATTTTATATCATGAGTTTGTGTTGGAAAAAGCAGACTCCGGGAACTGTAAATAGTTATATGTTTTAAGATAAGGTCTTAAATAAATAACAAGGTTGATTTTTGTTGTTACACGAACTTGAAAATAAACATTTTGTATGTGTGCCGATATTTTTCTTAATTACTTTCAAGTCAGGCGTATGTATGTATTACCTTTCACTACTAATAATTAGATATTTCCTCCCCCTGGGTCTGGTATTAATATTATTTACACAGTTGAATTCAATATCTATGTTGTGCATATATTTGTGTTACACCAGGAAACTGTGGGTGTAGTTTCACATTGTGGTTTGTGATATAAATAGGCAAGAATAATAAAACCACACTGGGAAAATTTCAATGAAACACAGTCATAAGTAATATTGTATATTGACACATTTTATCACTTTCACAAAAGAAAAAAAAAACAATTTTAAAAATTACAGGTCATTAAACAAATACACAAATAGTTAAATATTCAACACAATATACCTATTACTTACAAAATAAACATACACTTAATATTGTAAAGGGTACATAAGCACAATAAATAATATATTTACATATTAATTACAAATTTGGTTGTTTGTTCTAAGAATTGTATGCATTGGAACAATGTTAAACATATACCGATCAAGAGAAAGTAGTAACTTAAAAGTAAAGGAACATAATCATTTGCAATATTAAATCACGTACACATTCAAACCTCACTTAAACATTACTGTACTAAATTGATGCCTGACTGGAACCTGTTCATATGGGCATACAATTTCTGAGATTGTGATATTAAAGTTTGTATCTTTTGTACAGATATGAAATTAAGATATAATAAAAAGGCATCTTCTAGGTTAAAATATTGAGAATATAAATTATAAAATGCTAGATACGAATATATAAAAACCAGCTAACAATATAAAATTTGAAACTAGATTTTCCTCTACTTATGTTTTTAAAGAGCTCTTTTGAAAAGTACTTCACATATTGACAATAAAATTTAGGGTTATTATGGCCATTTGTACAATTTTTAAATATGGCAAAACCATACAATTCTGTTCTACATATTCAACCCGAGTAAATTTTATAACATATCTCCACCTTAATCTGAAAGGTACAATTATAGGTATTAGATTATTAATAAAACTATTATTCCCTAATAATTTGAGACAAGCGCCATGAACGAACGTATATACTTGATTTAGCAATTTTCAGTACAATTGAATTTCTGAGCAAAATTTATAATACTTCTTGGAATACTGTGTGCTTATTAATATCTACATGTTGTTAAGAGTGATGTTTAAATAAATTAATGTTGTTATCGAGGCTCATCGAATTCTATAATTATAAATTAGTGACGTAAAAGCGTAATAATATCTCTAAATACAGGACTTGAGTCCAGTTTCACAGCCACAGTGTATATTGACTTATGATAAAAGCATTAATTAAATACAAACTCCCTAAGATAAGTGGCTCATAAGGTTTATATAATAAATACCTATTATAGACACGTTTACCAACTACATTCTATAACTAAATCTTTGTCTGTTTTCATTTTCTCAAGATTATTATTTACATTCACCAATGAGTACTTAGGTATACAATTATTGATTTATATTTTATTTACATACAATTTGTAATATGGTTTTTAATGCATCATGGAGGTTACTAAACTTTGATCTTGGAAATTCTTATCGGAATATCAATCACCAGGGTCGATCAGGATACCCGACAAACGGCTGTCGAGGCTTATAGACCACGTAGATTAATGTTCATTGACCTGGTCATGTTACTGTAGATGATTACATTATCCATGTTTTATCTACAAACATGGTTGCATTCAAAACTTGGCAAGTCTAGGTTTAACTACAAAATGTACCCAACTAATTTCGAATTTGTGTTATGTGTTGAGTGTGTTATGAAATTTAGAAAAAGTCACGGAATGTAAACTTTTCCTTTATAAGCATGGTTATGAGGATGTTATATTTTTTGATTAATAAAAAATTATATTGTGGTGAGGTTTTACCGCCCCTTGATTTCGCATAAATCCGACCCTGATTACGAAACATAGATATAAAATGAGTTAGTTTATTCGATCCCGAAGGTGTTAGTTTCTTCAACAGCTAAGAGCAATTTCTCGTATAGTATTTGAGGCGTAGGATAGGGCGGCAGGTCGAGCCGGTTGAAGCAGGTGTGCGCGCGCGGGAGCGACTCGACGCGTCCCCAGCGCTCGATGCAGAAGCGCCGCGGGCCGGTGGAGCCGCGCAGTGCCGAGAACCCTTCGTACGGGATCGACGACGTTCCCGTCACGAACTGTACCAGGCGGAGCCTTTGCTCGTTTGTAAATCTATAACAAATTTGTAATCGTGAATTATCGTTATATCATACATATAAAATTGGATTTTGGAATATATATATATATATGAGACTTGTGCATACATTGACCGATCAAAGTAATCATGGCAATGGCTTATATTTTACTACGATTCTGGTTATGAGTTACGTTTTAATGTTATTTTTTATAAAAATTACAAAGTCGCAATCACTTGAAAACGGCTGAATTAATTTGATTGCAGTTTTTAAATTGATATAAGACAGAACCTAGATTACATATCTGCATTTTTCTTTATATACGGGGTTAAGCAAAGATAAACAATTTAAGATGAACGAAAAAATAGGTGCTAATTTGCAGTGTATAATTTTGATTACATACATGACCACTGATTAAGTTACTATTTCTTTAAACAGATTTTCTTTGTATGACAAGTAAATTCTACCTTAATACTCTTGAATTTACTTTTCAATTCTATAAATCATTTCGGTAGATAATAACTTTGATGGTATAGATATTATTAAAATTAATTACACGTGTGAGGCCTTGGATTTTAGTGCTTTGGAAGTTAATATAGTGAATGTAAACATAGTTATATTTCTGGCAAGTACAAAACAAAAACTGTATTTTTGTCTATAAGACATATATTTTATTTTACACATGTAAATAAATTAACGTTGTATTGGTTGGATTTATAAGTCGGCATATCTTGTTTAATAGATAAATAGACACCTATAATACTTTTGAATATAAATTATGTATACTTTGAAATGTTAAATAAAAGTTGCTTTTTTGTGTACGATTCTTGTTACTTTACAAAAAACGAAATATCTATTGTACGTTGAAATACCAGTAATCCCCCACTAGATTCAGCTCTGTAGATAATGTGCGTTTTTTAGAACGTATTCCGTATTTCTCTTCATGTATAATGTTGTAATGTATTGTTAGAAGTGGTTGTGGTCGGTATACCTGTCAATAGCTTGCCAGAACCAGACGATGACGGGATGGAGGTCGTGGTAACCGCCGCGGTACTCGGTGCTGGTGCGCCAATCCGCCACGTCCAGCTCGGGAGCGCCCGCGATCACTAGCTCCAATTCCCGCGCGTCGAACGCGGCTACCAACCGAGGGTCTACCACCTGTATATTGTAAACCTCCCTTAATAACCAAAATCTATATTATATATAGTAAAACATAAAACAACAAAATTTCTATAACGCAACATTTTTTTATCACTTTACTTCGTTTATAACTTTGCCTATCACAGATAACGTACATTGCATGTCTACGTGACAGTGGCAAAATTGTGTGCTAAAAAATAATTTGTTAGAATGTCGAACTGCACAGCCAATACGCGCCAAATTGTCAACAAAGTTGTAAAACGAATTTTTTTCATCAGTTCTTAAAAGATAAATTGCATATTTTTGTATATTGCGCGTTGTCAAAAAAGATACCAAAAATAATGAAATGCTTGAAAAATCTACACATCTATCTTTATTTATAGGTGGTAATCTCCTGAATTATTTATCCAATGTCAAACATTATTTTATTAATTGTATGACATGACGGTACATGGATGAGATTATTTTTAGTTTTATTAAAACTATAAAGAAAGAAAGTCTACGTTGATTTTGGATTAAATATAAAACCAATTTTTAAATTTATATCAAACTTTACATCCACCATTGGTAGACTTATTACTGAGAGGGCCTCGGAGCAACTGAAAATTACACCAATGTTACCATATTTAAAACATTGAACAAGAGATCTTTTAACATTCTTATTTTGTATTCCTTTATATAGAATTTGATAGAACGTCCATAGGAGTCAGTTTTAATTATATATTCCTGTGTATTATTAACAGTAGACAGCTGTTTAGTGAAAATGACTATTGAATAACGTTCTAAAAGGTATTCTCAATAATTTGCATACAATAGACAATTGAAATTCTAATACCAGTTAACAAAGTTGTTCAGAGTTAAACTAATAAATAAATAAAACCCATTGGGCAGCCGTGTGTCGCTTTTTAGGCCGCCATTGAAAATCAGCGCTGCAGTATTGACTTATACTGCAGCATGTAGCTGAATGGTGTTGCCAGTTGTTGAACATTTCCATCTCTATATATTTTAGTTCCTCACAATAAAAGTTATTTTTTCTTTCGTTCTAAATGTATTACTATAAGTGGTAGAAGTACCGACCTCATGGAAGCCGCGGACGAGCCACTCTGTTTGCTCGGCGACTCCTCTCTCGACGCGCCACCGCACAACTCTCTCGAGGTACTCCTTCTTGTTCCTCTCGGTGACGGCGACCTCCCTGCCTCCCGGTTTCAGCTCGCGCTCCAACACGCGTCCGTCCGCCAAACGTTCCGACACCGCGAAAGTCAGTTCCAACGACGATACGCATTGCGCCGTCTGTCATTTAATTTATATTATATAAATAAATTGACATATGTCTGCCGTTGTGCGCGCATCTCGTAATGGCTACTCGAAAGATTTCGATTAAAAAAAATTGTGTTACTTCTTGCACACTTGATCCTTATTTAGAAAAATATTATCATGATAGCTTAATTTAACATAAATGTTATTAATGTTTTAGGAAATTACGATTTCTCTGAGCACTACGTGCCCTGCGATGTGTGTGTTTTATGCAAAAGTAATGCAAAAATGTAGCAATTGGTGTGCTGTGTTTCTTCCTCTATACATAAAATATATTAAGGTAATAAACGACACCGACGAAGTCGCGGGTATCGGCTAATTGATACATGTGACTGAGAAGTGGAGAAGTAATATGTTGACATGGTATGGCTATGTTATATGAAGAGATGAAAGTTATGTAACCAGAAAAGAATGTATTGATAAATTGTGTGAAGATGTTAATACTGAGATGTTTTAGCTGACAGAAGAGAAGAAAATATGTTGTATCGACACTACTTCAGAGGAATAAGGATAACTAAGAAGATAATGGTGAAACATCTAATGGCACGATTGCTGGTAACATCAATTTTACGTGGCCTCGCGGTCAGACTCATTTTTAACGCCATTTATACGCTCATTTTTCGCACTTTTAGATGTGAATGTTTAATATTATTTATGTTACAAACAAATCTGTTTTAACGTCACGCCATTTACGTTCTCATTCTACAAAGATTTAAAATATAATTTTATTAATTCTGAACAGTATTTGATTCTAAAACTATTGATTCCGGCTCTAAAAACAACCAGTATGAAATTGACAATTACTACGTGTGCCCTATGCAGAGGGCTATAATTAATTGATTAATGTTTTGACTGAATTATCTTTCACGATGTTTGACATTTACCAAGCTTCAGGAAACCTGCGACAACTAATTTTTATTTATTTTAATTTCAACATATAATTTTAAATTTCATTAAGCATAAGTAATATATTGTATGTATACCTGTTATTTAATGAACAGACTTTTTTGGTATTACCGGATGATTTTATTATACTTAATTGACTAATAATAACGAGGTAAACACTAAAGGATAATTATAGTTATTCTCGAGTGGCACCAATTTAATTAGAACAGAATACAGAATCGAGCGGTAGGATCTTTATCAAAACTCAGTTTTCTATATACAATTCAATTAACTAATTGCAGACTTTTGAATTATTTTATTATATTTTTTCTTTATGATGTGGATATGTCACATATAAGAAAAAAAATACGTATATCAATCACAGTGTGTACACGAGGAGGAAGTAAAACTTCTTTGACTTATATGTATATATGAGAATGCTTACAAACTATATATCATACAAAGTCCCGTAGTATAATTCCATAACTATACATTTACTCATTTTTTATACTGCTAGACCCATGCAGACACTAAATACATACACATGCACACAAATACATGCCTACTTTACTTTTAACGCGTAACGAAAAATGTTCCCTACCGTGGTATTAGAAGTTTCACTATAACAATACAAATCAGTAAGGTTTATTTGAAAAGTTTTCGATTTATTAAACAAAACACACGACTAAATTATATCACTATACTGTATCATCACAATTCTATCACAAATATATATATCTACTGAAAATATTTAACTGCTAATATTTATTCAATTGTTATTTATTTAAAAACCAATTAAAACTATTGACATATATAATATCGAACTCGACATGAGAATATACACGTTTTATTCAAGAAAATAAATTGATTATATGGTAAATTACCTGTAACCATCTTAGAGAAGCGGCGAATTGAGCATCCAACGCGTCAACGTCTTCCAACGCCGGGGGCAGTCTTAACAGGGCTCGGTACAACGCCCGCGTGAACCATGCCTCTAGCAGATACCCGTGCACCAGCGCCAAGCCCAGCACGCGACCAGAGAAACGGAACCTACGACCGAAATACATTTCATTAATCCTGGAGTTTCCGAAACCATAAAGATTTAAGTTCCATACAAACGAATGTAGTCCTCATGAGGCACAGATCAACAATGTTGTCCGCATAAGCTTAAAAAATACCTGATTTATATTACAAAACTTTGAAAAATGACAAATTATGTAAAATAAAGTATTAAATTATAATTTTTATGTAAAATGTATTTTGAAATGACTTTTTCATTTGTACGAACTTTCTTTAATAAACCATGAAATTTACAATGTATGTATGTATGTACAATGTCGTGAAATAAAATAATAATAATAATTAAAAATATAATCCGCCATTTTGAGATCTGGTTCTTAAAAAAATAGCCGAAAGGTTAATGCTCAGTCATTCCTAATATTTATATATAGAGTAGATTAAAAATCCTAATTCATATTATAAATGCAAAAGTGAGTGTCTACTTGTTACTTTGTTTCATGGCTTAATTACTCAAACGCTTATTATAAAATTTTGCATACACGTCCAGAAAAAAGTACCATTTCCGAAGGACAGTTCAAATCTAACTTAATGCGAGTGGTTAAGAACTAGTTACCTACAAACACATACTACAAAACAGTGTTGTGTCTGTTTGCGCTTAGTTCTTTATAACTATAATATGAGCAATGAATTTTGATACAGCATCCACTATAAAACAGGTTATATTCCATAAGTGTTACATATATAGATCATATATGATTTATATAGATCATAAATGTACTGTTATTAAGTTGTAAATAACTTCTCTTTATTCTAACTTCTTTGTTATAAATAATATATTGGTATCTGTCGAGTGCATGTTATTTTTTTTTATTGGAATAACATCTTTCTCAATTAGGCACATACATATTTCATAACTTCATGCACTTACCTCGGGTCTGTGATCTTTTCAACATTAATATATTCAGTTCATATTATTTCGGTTTAATTTTTTAAAACAATCGCTTATAATTATTTTAATTTGCATCTATAACAATATAATACATGATAAACGAGTTATTTGAGCAACGAACCATAAAGCAGAAAGATAAACGCATAGTATAAAAAGTTTTTAGTGAATACAATCTTTCAGTCGTACATCAATCTAAAATTTATTAAATAACAAAAATAATTCATTTAAACATATTCTAAAGATCTATCAGTATCACGAGAAAATGCACAGACAATATTTAAAGAATTTGATAGTCAGTAAAATAAACGAAAAGTAGATTTACATCAAGAGTTTTACACTGCCCAGAGTAAAACAACTAAACTCGAGGATAATCGCATAACTGATAATCTCTTCTTAAAGTAAGTAAGCAAGTAACTTAAGAAATAGGCTTAAACTTATTAATAAGAGGAGAGTCTTTTATAAACTGCTTCCTCAATGGGGATCAAGCACTGCGTCGCGGGGACTTTACAAAGGTAGACGCACTATGGACAATAATTTATGTATTACATCAAATATTGTCCCGTCCGGGCTTCGAAGTGACGTTTCTCAACGCGACGGTTAAACCACACCACGCTATCCGTTCAGCCTATATTCAGTTCCGAAACTTAACTTTTAAATCGTATTTAAAGTCGAACGTCAATCAATAAAGTTACTGTAACCTTAAACCGGATTACGATTTCGGTTAAATTACATAGTGGCGAACAAAAAAAAACCTCACCAACTCTGTACACACATATATTAAGTATGTTTGTTTGTAACATAAAACTGCGTGTTAGTTGTAATACGAGACGGGAATTATTTAGAAGCGCGAGTGCGGCAGCGGAACCGTGACGTTTAAAAATAAACTTAGATGGCGTTGCGGTCCGTTGATGCATAACATTTCGTAAAAGACCACGGTGTTAAAATAGTTACATCAAAGGTAACGAACGTGCCCTCGATACGGAAATACACGCGTGTGCACGTCATTTGAAATAAAATATTCTGAATAACGTAATTGTTTTGTAGTATACAGTAGTATACATACAGCCCTCGCTAAACTTTTGACCGCACTGAGTATACATGTGAAGAACACAAATTGTAAAAACACAAAAAAATATATATAACCTAGCAGGCTCGGCGGACGTTGTCTTGCCCTGATAATAAGCAATATATACTTATGTGCATGAAATGCATAAGGTAACTAATGTATTTTATTTGATAAGGATTAACACTGTATCTGTCTAAATAGCCTTCCAATTACCTCATTATATGTGACTGTTTTTGGAAGATAGATGGGTATGGAAAGCTATCCTAAAGAGATAGTTATATGCCATCGTAGACTTTTTGTAGATCTATAAAAGAGGAATATCTCAGTATGCACTGTTTTGTTTGTTGTCCCAGGCGACTTGACTTTTTTCGATTCTTTCAACAATTATCATTATATTTCAACCTATTTACAAAAAAAACTTGACAAATTATATACCTAAAACTTCCCCGTGAATTACTCTATCTATATGGTGTAGACCGCATGACAAGTCGTTCAGTCGTTTTTGAGTTTATCACGAACATATACAGACAGACAGACGCAGCGGGCTACTATGTTTTATAATATATAGTGATAGTGATACATATTACATTATACGTATAACATCTAAACAGGATTAAGGATATAATAATGTAAAATGTTATATTCCTACAATAATATTTTAACTCTGTTTTGAATTAAATTCTCGACTGTATTATGCAAACGCCCGTAGTTAATAGTTATTAGTTAATAATATTCAAAGGGACAAAAAAGATTAAATTCAATTCACGCAGCTTACAACATCAATATCGTGAATTAGTAAAGCATAAATGTTAACAATTCACAATTTTAGCTCCTACCAAATACATCTTCGATTTAACGTATATTCGCAAAAACAAAGCTAAACTAGATTTTCTAAAATACTGGCATGTTTCTAGAATATACTGGAAATAAGTAAAAATTAGCCATGCCATGTTTTAGACTAGATAAGACCAATAAAAGTTTTTTAGGTAATAATGTTAAATTCAAACCGACTTATCAGATATAAGTACCATGTCCTTTTTTTTTATTTCAGCAAGAAATTAGTTATCTATCTTTCTGATTGTTATTTTTTCACTATTAGACTTGGTATACAAGTAACCTAGGGCTTGGAAAAGGACATCGACTATTTATCATTCTGAATATACCGAAGTACATGCAGATGAAGTAGCGGCAAAAGCTAGTTCTTTTTTTAAGTTAAATATATTCACCTCTATATTTTTAACATAAATAATAAAACCGAATGTATCACAAAATTTCATCAATCATATTTTACGAAAAAATTAACTGCCAGTCATTTAGTTCAATTAAAATAAAGACCAACCATTTTTGAGATGAATCCGAAATTATAAATTCTAAAAAATGTATCAGAGAAAATAGCAATATTTAAAATGTTCTTTAATATAAACACGTTTGAGTTTTTGGCGGGATTTTATTCTGTCATGTAGTGGCTTTTATATGTCATTTATAATCTTGTGTTATTATATATTTTGTAACATGGTGGCAGTTTACACAATAATTTTCAGTTATTGTGCACATCTGAAGTGAATGGAAAAATACCACGGAGTATGAAGTCTGAGATTTCACACAAACTCCTTGGAAAGTTCTAACAAGGAGGCCGCCATCTTGTTAGAACATTGAAATTATGATAAGATACTTGCAGTTGCTACTCGACAATGGTAGTAATAATCTAGAAGATTGTTTACCAAAAAAAAGTAATACATATAATATAATAACATTTCGTATGATTTACAAGCATTTGAAATAGCTCACCGAATAGATTTTTTATTGTTTATTTTAATAAAGTAGATTTAAATTCAACTTTAAGTAATAGTGCATCCGTTCAAAATAACAACGTAGAAGAACAAGTTTATAATCTAACATAATATGTATTATCCGATACACATTACTTTTTTTCTTCTATATGAGTAATTAAAATCGTTCTTTATATTGTTTATGTTGCAATATTTTCAACTAAAATGAACTCGTTTAAAATATCCATTATAATATCATTTATATTAATTTCAAGGCAGGATACGAATGTTTTATTCTAAACTAAAGACTATAAAAAAATAACCGAATGACCATTAAAACTTGCTTCATAAACATTTATACATATTCCCATTTCGTAGTATTTAAAGGATATTCTCACGGCAATCAAAAATATCAAGGTATCTAATACAAATTGGCTCCTTGCAGTTTGTTTGTACAAACATTTATATTTTTAACACTTTATAGATTTAAATGTATGCTCACAATCTCACCTGACATTAAGTGATAAATGTGGTTTAAGGAGATAGGCGATGGGCTTAAGTGGACTACTTCCCAAGTGTAGTGATTCAAATATAAAAGTTTAATTAGACGATTTTGCAACTTGAGGTTGGTAAATATCCAGGTCTACACAAAAAACACTCTACCAGCATAGAATCGTTTCTCTTTACCGATAGCTTCGGCTTAATGTTAGACACGAGCCTACGTTGACCGAAGCGGTTTCCGATCACTCTGTCATAGAACCATCATCGCTTGCAAACATTCTGATACATAAACAGCAAAATACAATACCCAATGGTATATTTATTTATTTTCTTATTCATATGTATGGCAAACTCAAAAATTAAAAAAAGGACAAAAATAATAATTATGAAAAATAATACTAGACTGAAGCCCAACAAAATGTTCACAGGTGGTTAAGTGGACACTGCATATATTTAACCCTTAAATGGACAATGTTGTTTTTAAACAACATACTAAACATCACAGATAAAATTGACCTTCTTTTAATTTTTTGTTAATTTTGACAACTATTTCTTATTTCTGAACGAATTTTGTACTTTTTTTAATGTTGGCAAAAAGTATAGTAAATTCATGTCTAGATTTTTTTACTCATTTTTTCCTAGACAGTAATACATGTCTATTACACAAATATATTTTTTTAAAACGTGAAACAAAAATCGTCCATTTAAGGGTTAAAAAAAGTTAATTAACGCAGAATTAAAAACTGAACATTTAAAATGGATACAAGAATAAATGGAATTGTGAAAATAAACAATAAAAATAATGGAATAAAAATTAAAATTAAACCATAGGAAAGAAAACAAAATTAATTTTAAACGTAATCCATAAAGTAAAAACGATTAATCTTGAAATACAAACTATATTAATAAATCTGTATTTCTGTACATTTAGTGTCTTCCAAAATTTTGTGATATACATACAAACTTTTATAAAAGCCACCGGGTACTAATATGACATCATAAATATTTTTGTCTGTCTTCTATGTCTGGATTTGACTCCAAAACATTATGATTGATTCATATCATTTTTTTTTTTGCGCGAGGTGCTTATAAAAAAAACGTAAAAGGTTTTTTTTATTTCATTAAACTAAAATATTCCACTCGTGAAATATACAAGCCTATTATAAGAGGAAAATAATTGAATTTTGTTACAAACTGATAAAGTCAAAACTATTTTACTTATAGGAAACTATATTATCAGGGAGTAACATGAGCTGTAATATATTTTCGAAATCTTCTTTAACACGAGCGAAACAACGAGTAAAAACTATTCAGTAATAAAATTGTACGTATGTATGTGACTGGAATCCTAAACGGCTGGACAGATTTTAATGAAATTTTTGTGTGCGTTCAGTTGGATTCAAGAATAGTTTAGACTCACAACTAGACCCGGTAGATGACGTTGCGGTCTGAGTCTAGGATTTTTTTTAGTTCTCAAGACAGGACGTCTGTCGGGCCCGCTATTATATCTTAAATAAAATTTAATTACGAATCGAAAATAATTACTACATAAAAAAACCTACGCGGAGCTATGACTATTTGTTAGTATATCGAATGTATTTGTAACTACCTCAAGTTAAGGAGACATTGAACGACGGTGACGTCTGGAAATGACGCCCTCTCTGTGCATCCACCAAAACCGAATGTAATTATTTATAACTATGTTTTAAAAATGTAAGTTATAATATGTTAATGAAAAGATAAACCAGATCGAGTTTCTTGCCGGTTCTTCTCGATGACTGGGTTGTTTTCCGAACCGGTGGTAACTTTCATAAGCGCCTTCTCAGGGCCTAAACTGAATAAAGTATTTTTGATTTTGATTTTGATTGAAAACAATATAAAATGCATAGTATTCATAGTACCTATTCAAACTAAGTCTCAGTGTGCACTGAACAGTCTGCATATATTTTATGTTTCATGCAAATTAATTGAAACAAAACCGCGATTTTATCTGAAAAGCGTCTGTACGTTTATAATGAATCATGAATAACAAGCATGCTACTTAATTTACCTAATGACATATAAATGTTTGTATATAAAATTCCGAAGCGCCCATATGTTTATCCTTAATTTTTGTCCTTAGAAAAGGCCAGACCGATTTTAATTATTTTTTTAAACACTTATGGGGCCACTTGAATGATTCTTAGGTATAGTTGAACTCGGTAGATGGCTCTGATGTAGTGAATAAAAATTATTTTTATTTCCTTTTTTTTCTCATATAAAAATTGCAATCCAAATTTTTTAAATCTTTATGACTTATGAAGATATCAGACATGACATTATCTGTCTTTTCTCTATTATTGTTCTTATATTTATTTATCAATTACTAGCTTTTGTTCACAGCGTTATTCGTGTTAATGTATATTTTGAAAATCAAACACAGTTTTATTTTCAAACTGACTACACTGTTGACCTGACCTGACTACCTCACCGGATTACAACTCAAATACAGCAAATGACACTCGTTAATGTAGCGTTCCCATAGGTGAAAGAATTTTTAAAATCGTAGAAGTACTTCTTGAATTTATTCATTTCAAACAAAAAATCAAATATTTTTTACCCTTTATAATTATTATTTTTATAATTTAAATTAGTAATATACATATAGGTTTATAGAATAGTAACACGAATAACCATAAAAACCAGGTAAATTATGTTACAACTCCTAAGCGACCGGTAAACTGACGTATCGGCGGTAATTACACCTAATGTAGGTAATAATGGCGGATAATAAGCGTGTACAATATAACTCGCGTTACAATCGAACAATTTAATAAAAGATAATAATGACAATTGTCTCAAACCAAACACGACCAGGAAATAGCACGTAACACTTTATAATTACAACTGATTGTTTTGCCATTATCATAATTTATCCATTATTTGTATTTGCAAAAATTACACCTTTGTCATACAAATTTCATTGTTTCACCCGTACATGTATAAGAGATGTCTTCGAGTAGTGCAAAAACTTAACTATTGTTTTAAAAATATATGTGATTATAAATCTCAGTTTATGTTAAGCTAGCTTTTACCCGAGGCTAAACTGGGGTTAATGTAGAATTCACCTATCCCTCCCTATTTGTTACGATTTCACGCCTTAACAATGGAACCAATCATCATAAAATTTTGCATATATCTTCTTAGGGGTACATAAAAGGATATAGGAGGATGGAAAGTCTTTAAACCAGTACAAAGTGTTCTGTTCCCGAGGTTAGATTAAATATAAATTATCGAACGAAACCGCAATCAAAATTTATAATATATAAACAGTTACATAAGAAATTATAATGAAATGATAAATATAAAGACGTTTTTTTTAGTTCTAAATGAACTCATAAAAACAACATGTTATAATAAAATGAAAACAAGAGTAAATGTATGTCCATATGTTTGTAGACATCCAAAGAATTTTTAACCAGAAAAAGTAATTACACTTACGACATTAAAATACACGACTAACCAAGTTTATTAAGAATAAATTGCAGTTAAATTAAAAAGAAAAAAAAACAACCGTAAAATGTATATTACTTCGTTAAGATAAGAAAAAATAAAACAAAATAATATTTTACACTTAATTATTATATGACCTGCGCTCCATTGACAGTCTAGGAAAAAAAAACATAAATGTACGTGTCCCGCATGCAATGCTTTAGCATGTTTTTTTTTACACTAGTATTGGTCAAGTAATATCTGCTAAAACGCAGTGTACACTGAAGTAATAATTGTAATAAGAAAGTTGCTTTAATTATAAATATTATTATATAATTAGAAATGGAGTTACATCACCAACAAAAAAAAGAGGTGCTATAACATTTTATAGCCAAAATGAGTTTGAGTTTCAAAGTGCGATAAGTTTAATAAAGTAATTTAAAAAAATCGTACACCATTGAATGTATCGTTATAAATATATACAAGGTGTCTATGACCATAGGATGTTGTAAAAACTAATTTTAACACATTTTTTTAAATGTGCTCATATATCTGAGATTGACAGTGGAAAGAATTGAATGGAGAGAGCATCCAAGTAATTGGTAATGGTAATCAAAAATTAAAGTCTGAACAATAAAAATCAAACTCACCATTCATGATGGTTGTCGACGAACGCCGACATCGGTGACACGTGGACAGTGTACGTGTCGTTCGCGGAATACTCGAACAGTCCGTAGTAAGGGTTGAACAGTTCTCTCGACAACAGGAAGAAGAATTCCCGACTCGGACCGCCGTAGTCGAGACCTTCCTCGCCGTCCCATAACACGCAGAGCTTTCCCTTTTGCAACTCTTTCTTACCGCACGACATGATGCGTCGGAACGCGTCTTCTAGGAGGTGTTCGCGTCGGATGTGTAATCTGTAATTAGTAATTAAGCATTTCTTACACGAATTCGTTATGAAATGAATTTATTCCACGGATGTTATGTTAATCCCTACAAATATTATAATCGAGAGAAATTGTGAGGAAGAACAGATGTTTGTTACTCTTTCAAGTAAAAACTACTGAACAGATTTTGATGAAACTTTACAGTAGTATAGCTTATACTCAGTATAACACATAATTTATTAAAATCTTGCTTATATTGGGTCAAATATAATCATAAATAGCAAGAGAATTGGTAAAAAATCACGCCATCTGAGGCCATTCCGGTGCGCGATGCATAATTCGTTAACAGCCTGCATATAAATAAAAAAGCACTTTGTGGTTTTATGAAACCACGATGCAAGTGAAACATTTTTCAGATCATTATAACTGACAATTTTCGGAAAATTATTCGATTTAGGGTATTAAAATTGCGTTTTTAATCGTTTTAATAACTGAACACAATATTTATTTAAATCATTAAATAATTTTGTTTTGAGCCATGGGCCCCATCATATTGGCCTTGGCTGCTGCTCTGCCAAACTTCTTTCACTTTACCCCGGGCGGCTATAATTCGACATGCGATAGATGGACGAAAAAATTTGAGGCGATGTAAAAAAAAACATTTTAATAACTGAGCGATAGTTCCGGAGGATGCATTGAAATTAATGAAACAAAAACACTTACTTTAATTTTCCAGGACCTTGTCCGTACCCCTTGCTTTCGAGTTTGCGGTAGAAAGCTCGCAGTTTGGCTTCAAAGTCCCTCCGCTGCGGCGCCGGTGCCCGCGTGCTCCGCGCCGCTGCGGGCGATGCGGCTGGCGATCCGCCCGCGCAACCTCCCGCCACGCCCGCGTTCACTGGAGTCACTCCGCAACCGCCCGCTGGCACATAGCTCATTATCTCCTGCTCGAACAGGCTGTGAAAGAAAACGTAACCCCTTAAATCTCCATGCATTTATGTATGGTGGTAATTATGGGACTGACATATCCATAATTATGAAGTTCCTAAATAAAACAAATGACAGTAAGGACTTTTTTTTTAATTTCTAGTAGCAAACGTCCATGCAATAAACTTTATTCTTGAATCGTGACTTAATATATGTTATATAACCAATCTCAATAGGATCACAGTCTTGAGGCCTCAGTTATAGTATGTTTTTCGATACACTTCTTCTGCGAATGTAAAAAGTAAGACGGCGATGTTTCCACAGTCGAACCTTGGACAAACTTCTTCACCTTATTGTAAGCTCAACGTATTATCTTTTGCCTTTTTAACATATAACTCTAGTATTTGCTTGCGACTTCGCTTACTTTGATATGGATTTGACCTTTCTTTCGCCTTGGGAGCAGCCCATCTTTTTTAAGAGAGGGGGTTACCCAATGGCCTTTTTTGTACCTCTGATAACGAGTATTAAAAATGTGTATTCTTATCAAATATATGATATCCTAAAGTACATTGAAACACACACAGTACGAGATGTGCATTATAATGTAGATGACAAAGAACAGATGGTTCACTAAATACTAACGGCGTTATTGGGACAGAGATTAATTTTTTCAAGCACGAATTATTAGTCTATGCCTTTACAGCGATGGCTGTATATTTTTGGTGTCTATATGGGTAAATATATGAGTACCAAGAAACTTTGTATGATCACCAAAGATAAATAACTCTCCAGTAAGCACATGACTTCAGTGCTTATTTGTATGAGATGAAAATTCAGAACTGGGATCGAAATAGGTTGAAGAAAAATTGTTGTATTCTCACAAAACTAACACATATTTCAATACTCGCTACTTCTCTGCTCATGACAGTACATCGCGCCATTATGAAGCTTTTAATTGTTATTTTTTTAGCACTCTTATTTAAAATTTAAATTCATTACTTTGTATATGATTCGATAATAACTGTTCTGAATATAATAAACGATTTTAGGAACTAATTTAGTTATAAATTTGAAGGCTGATTATTGTCCCGGTAAATACACCTGTTTTACGGAAAGCGACAAAATAATTATATTATCCTGGTTCAAAGCTATAAACACAATTGTACTTTGAACATTTAGTAGATAAAAACTGAGGTAGAATTCGTAAATGTAGGACGAAATTGATAACAATATAAATAGTTGATAGCGACGACGTTCTCGGTACAGTTCATTCATTTTTATTTATTGTTTTATAACAATAAAAAAACATTAAGATTATGCTAATCTCCTATATTTTAGTATTACATATCTGCAGTACCATTTGTACTATCAGATAAAACAAAATATGGCGAAATACAATTTTTGGGTTATTGCGATTCAGATATTCATGTTCACGTTTCAATAAGAGATGAAGAAAGAATATAATTGATCTAACTTCAATTTAAATGTTACTTAGAACAAGAGATTTTTGTTTACATTTATTATGTTTTTAAACCTAGATAATTATTTATTGCGTTTATAATACAAACTAACATATATTATATTTCCGATAGATTTATTTGTGTGAAACTTCGCGATAACTTCACTTTCAATTTCATACCTGAAACAGAATCATTCATCGTCATATTTCTTTTTTTCTACTATCTGACTTACGCTGGGGACACCTTCGGTGCCTTTACAGCTTCACCGGACTAATAAGGGGAGCGTTTATGGCACTCACCCGATTGAGCAACGAACACAAGGACCAAGGGAACCTCGGCTTGGGCTCTTGCTGTACATTGCAACATTCGCGCATCGATCTAAACTAACCTAACTAACTAACTATTCATATCTTCATATTTCTCTTTGTTGTGTTGTATTAATTTACATACAATCCTATGTTCAACTCCTTAGTACATCAAGAATATAAAAAAAATGTAATACAAAATTCCACCCTAACACACTTATATACAAGAAGGTGAGTTAGTGGAAAACGTGGTAAAATTGCATTTCTCAATTTGTATTTAATTCGATTCGCCGAATAATAAATTGTGATATTTATTGATTAATTTATTTTACAATTTGTGCAGAACTACTTTCGCTTTAATTTCCTGAAATCGAATTATAATATATTATAATTAAACGACTATTTAAATTCAAAAAAGCTGTTACGCTTATGACCTTGTTTAATTAAAACATCCATAACATATGAAAGTGTGAGACTCCTTCAATAGTAACTAGAGCGTGAACTAATAAAATTATAATCAAACGAAGTGGTGTAGAGATTGTGAAACCGCCTAATTGTTGGAAACACGCTTCGATAACAATGCTATCTCAACTATCTTCCACAAACATCCAATTCATGATTCGGATCTCGTATGAAAATAACTACGAGCAAGAATCATTTTACAGAGGAGATCGGGGAAAAATTCTTATGATTAAAAATGTATTTGTCTATATACTAAGTAATTTAGCGTGTTTGCAATATTATTGCTTATATCCGATAAAAATTAGAACGTTGAACTAAAAGTTATATTTATTTAAAAACAAAAAAGCGTTCTTTCGCACTTAAAATTGTACTAAACTTCATTTTAATAAGAATCTCACCTTAGATTTCTTTTGTCTCAGATCTTATTTTTTCTTAGATTTTTCAAGTGATTTAGTTGAGTATATTTTCGGTCTATAATTTCTATTATTGATAAATCCTGATATTTTCATATTTTATGTGAACAAAATAAAATATAGCGTATTTACATTATCTATTGAAATAACGAGAATCAAAAAGGCCCACAAGGTGCAACGAACCGTAATAGATTACCTCCAAGGAGAGTAGAGCAAGGCCGGACCGCATCAGACAGAGACAAAACGTCGATGCTGTAGGCGAGTAACCCGTAATCGATTTAAAAGACTCGGGAGATTTTCTACCGCGACGCCCTCCGCCCGTGATAGCGATTCGGTAATTAGTATAATAATTTCATTTGGGCCCGGTGGATTATAAACACGCTGCGCTCACGCACCGTTCGACTGTGACTCCAAGCACGTGTATACAAAAATATGAAATCACAATCGATCATTGTTATTTCTGTTATATAATCGTCATAGACATAACAATAATTATAGTTCTTCGGTACATTTCACGGTTAAAACAATAGTTTCGCCGAAACGTTGCTCGATGTTGACGAAAATGACGTAGCATTCATAAACTAACCAGCCCTTTTAGATAGAGGAACCTTCGAGTTATGTCCACATATAACAATAGACGCGAGGGAACATTATGTAAGACGCGTGCCCAATAATTTAGTAGTTGATTGCGCTCACGATAGATTACTATAACCATTTGTCAAAACTACAAAGCTCTCTAATTGAGGAAACGTACAACTGTATACGTAGACTATGCTAAGCATGCGCACGCAACCAACATAAGGTCTCCCAATCATGGGAACGACCTAAAATTTTATTGCAAGGAAAGAGATACAATCTCGCTGATGTTGGTACATACGTGTTAGGTTTTACAATTTATATATTACCTGTGAGAAAATAGGTTCGAACACGCAACGCCAGAGCGATTTCAATGACCTCCTCCGCCTTTTAAATTTGAAAATGTTACAAGAAATAACGTTACGCATAATGGGGCACCGTCTCCGCGCGGTCATTATATAAGCATCCGGCACATCCTACACATATATCATCGAAAGACGACCGATCCCCGAAAGTTAATGTGTATGGGAGGCATTCGCTTCGAGATGAGCGGCGCACGCGCTAAGCGTCCTGCGCCGGGGGCTCACGCGTCGGTCACGTACCTCCGGACGACTCCCCGACGAGCGAACAGGTGCGCGAGGTGTGCCCCGCCGGCCACCGCTCATTCTACACACAGATTTCTGATAGTTTCCAAGATAACGCTCATGATACGGTCGGCTGACGTCTTGATCCCGTGTCAGAGCGAATGGAATATGACGCAGCACGAGATGCGTATCTCTGGTAGTTATTTAATTAACGGCGACCGAGTTACAACTATTGTTACGAGTGATCTTATATTAACAATTTTGTTGTTACAACCATTCCTTAAAGGGAGTAACGATAATGATCAGGTAGACAAACTTGTGGACCTTTTAGAGGCACTTTCACCGCGGGCTCGCTCTTAGCCCGTGGCCCTTGTGTCTCATCGCGACGCACCGCTTTGCAGCTGGCGTTCTTGATTTTATATTATGCAGATACAAAAGTAAAGGAAAGCGAGGATTTAAACATTTCTCAATAATATTATTTTTAACAAGTCTAAATGTTATTATATTTAAAAATGACATGATTTATTTACTGTCATAAGTTATTAAGAACTTTACCTGTACCCAGACTAAACCACACAATACTGACATATTTTAATGTTCGTATATAAATAAATTCAATAGTAATACATTTGAACCTTTGTTCATTTATTAAAGCCTATTAACAATACTAACATCATTTATTCTATTCTATGAAGAAACATATACTTCAATGATCTCTCTTTTTCGAAATACACTCCTATAATTGTTAGTAATTTTTTCTTTGATTAATATCGACAGAGAAAAAGAAATAAATGAAAAATATAGATTTTATACAGCACCTTTGTAATCTTAAGGTTCTGATTATTAGAAGACACCGGAGTAACCAGTAATTAGGACTACCTAAACATAATCGACGTTGATCGCGTATCGCTCGGGGCCCAACAAAAACCTGGTAGTAACCCCTCTGTTATAGACGGGAGAGCAGGTAAATTTATAGATTCATAACTCTACCAGACAGATTTGAAAACAAATCGACTGTTTATTTCCTTTCAATGTATATCTATGTTTTACACTTACAACATAGTAATATTTTACTTTTCTGTTCAATTATTTCATTTAAGTATCTCATCAAATTCGTATACACTATAAACAACTTTAAACAAAGATCTTTGTCGATTATTTCTTAGAGATAAGCTAGAATAAAGCGTATAAGAAGACCAACTCCTTTCAACCACCAACTTCCACTTGTATTTTGTGCACAGTTTCAACCGTGAACATTCACGTTTCGATACCATATGTTGTGATGATAATACTACTGTATACTTCTTCGAGTACGTCTATAGAGAAACTTAACATTTTAATATACATTGTGACTGATAGCAATCTTGAAAAATTTATTAATACATCTCTGCCATCAATTTACTCATTCATAATACGGTATCAAAAAGCGGAATTCAGAAATAAGAGCACTACGATAAGACTTATTAAATTTAAAGCAGTTATAAACATAACGTACCTCGAACACTAGAGTGGAAAGTTTAAATATGCGATGACCTCTCTGGTCATCTCACACATAAATCATTAAATAAGCCTTACCGTGTAGTGTGAATTTTACACACTTCTATACGACATAAACTCTTAGGTAGCTCGTAAAACTTTAAGCGTTCATTTTAAATGCCGAAAACAAAGTATTTAAAGACGTTCGTAAAACTAAAAACATTTTACAACAAACTACTCGAATGTATTGTCTATACTGTGACAAAGAAATTCGAGGACTCCTAAAAGATATCAAATTACTTCCGAGAATAAGTTTAATATTGACACGTAAAACGATTGTCACAGGACAAAACATTAAAGTTATGTGATATATTAAATTATTTATATATAAATTAATGCGTGTCGACATTGGCACGACCTCAGTATGAATTAAAATCGATACGTGACCAATATTTGCGTCAAATTACTTCCTACGATAAATGTGCTTAAAACTAACAAACGGAATATCGTTTATTATTTAATAATAAAGGTTACTTTGAAGGCTTTATATAACAATGACAATTCGGTAATAGATTTTGACATGATTCATAATATTAATCAATTGTAACAGTTTAAGAAATGAACTTATTTGAACTTGTCTCTCGTGACCCATCACTAAATGTAAGAATTATAAATGACTAGCGACCAACTCCGGCTTCGCGTAAATGCATGTGGCGTTATAAGTATTTAAATGATTTAGATCCATTTCTTACCGCTTTCATATTTACAGTTCATCAAAGTCATAGAAACTAAGTAACAATGTCCATACAAACAACATATTTGATGTGAAACTTCTTATGGGAGGACTTTGAAATTCTGACCCGCCACCTTTTTGTGTGACTAATAGTGATGGGGATAAACATCGTGTCGGCTAGAGTGTTTTAAAACATCGAGTCTCGTCCGATCACTGAAGTCGAACAACATCGGGCGCGGTCAGTACTGGGATGGATGACCGCTTGGGAACACTGCGTGACGTTAGCTCTTTGTTGTTGTACTTTTTATAAATATATTTTCACTTCTTTCGTGTGGTCATAAGCACATGCGCCTCAAATAACCAATAATATTTTTATTTTTCAGATGTACACTTCTGTAATACATTACTTTTATTTAACTTATAATGTTAACCAGCGTTATCAGTGTAAGCGACCGAAAACACCTCACAACTTTATTAGAATATGTCGTCTTTGTCTACTTTATATAAATATAATATATATTTTTTTAATGCCAAAGGGCAGCAAACATGCAGAGACTGCCATTCTGATGTTAAATGATTATCGTCGCCTATGGACAACTGCATTACCAGGGGCATCACTGTGGTGTTACCGGCCTAGAAGAGCGTCTTTCAATCCCGTTTTGAAGAGCCCCAGATCATAACCCTGGGGGAACATCGTGCTCGGTGACCTAAAGCTCTAAAGTGCACATAAAGAAGCTTCTACATGTATTGTACATATAAACCTTAGGGAAGATATCCTCTACCACCTCTACCAATATCCGTTATGTAGTTTCGAAGTACTAAGAGAATACACAGACACGAAAAACGATTTTGTTTCCCAATATGTATAGATGTTACTTTTCATGGAAATTAGTAGTAAAATTCATAATAAATTTCAGAAAACTAGAATCTTCGGTATAGTTCCTAAGGCTATAGTGTCTCAGAAGTCATTAACGGAGTGGCCAAATCTATGGAGAACAGACGATCATTGTAATAGACAAGTCCTTGACTGAAAACTGAATCTTGTCTTAGTATAGGAAAGGTTGGTTACATCTTGCTAAATATACAGAAAAACCATACATGCAATTATATAGTTAAAGGACATGATAGAAAGACAACTAATTTCATCAAATTTCTTTCTCCTAGACACTCAGTGATTATAATATAAACAGTCTATTAGTCCATTGAAGCTGAGAAGCCCATCAGGTATATAACGTATAGTCAGTTCGAAAAAAAAAATAACAGCCCTTCTTTCCGCTTTCAAAACCAATCCTCTTTGATGAAGATCGTTACTGCCATTAACAAATGTATAACATTACTACAAGTGTCTTCTGATGATTTCAAGTTTCCCACAAGATGGCCACCCTTGTTCGATCTTTCCGGATATTTTAGTGATAATATTTCTCATCCAATTAATTTGTGCATAATAAGCGAACTATATTACATTGCCATCAATATTACAAAATATAGGTTCAGTTAACTCAATGAATAAAAATGACACTATATGACAGACTAAGATTCCGCCAAAACCTCTCAAGTATAATAATTAAGGTATTACCTGAAATACACCTATAAATTAGTATATAAGTTTTCTTTGTCAAAAGTTACTGTACTCAAAATGTATCCCCATGCGATATTCACTCCGCTGGAATCTGACACACGTCTGGTTACAACGATTGCCGTTCTAATGCAACCGGCTTTTTACCACTTTAATATAATTGCGTCCTGGTATTGCGGAAACTGCAGTTTTATACTAATTGTTTTATTTTACAATTATGTCTTGTACACATGCTAATTCGTTGTCGGAAATTTTAAATTAGAAGTTTTTTTGTCCGTCTCACTTTAGGATGTTGAAAAAACTGTAACGTATTGTTATCATTATCTCATATAAATTTTATAGTAAAAACTATATATACAAATTTACAGGTTAGCAAAAAATTAACAATAGTAATCTTGCTCGAAAACAAAAAAAAATGTTAAAAATTCATTAAATACAATTATTATTGCAAATGAGTAATAATTAAAACAAAATAGCATTATTAGTTATGTAGGTACTCATAACATTTTATATTCGTCCGTATAGAAATAAAACTAAACTAGCATCATTCAGTGGTTATGTCTGAGCTGCGACGATACGAATGTAAGAATGTTTCACGTCACTGCGTGTCTATAATTATGAATATTGAACATAGTAACAGAATTAAAATACATTGATTAATTTAACATTTGTAAGTAATATTTCTCCAAGAGGACATTATTTGTCACAGCCAAACATATTTACTGACATTTAATGTAATTTATATTCAAGATGAGATATTTGAAAAATAAACCCAAAATCTATATTACAAGAACACTACATAAATTTTTGTATGAGACATGCAATATTATAAAGTATTATTACTGTCATTTACATTTGTATGTAGTATATAATCTAATGCAACCTTCATAGTAAAACGTATTTAGTTTACAAACAACAAATTTTGAATATAGAACAATTTAAATGTTGCAATAAATATAATAAGTCAACCGCTTTGGTCATACAAACAATAAAACTTGGCCATAATATATAAGCTCACCTAAAGACGTGACTATGCTTAAAATTTATTAATATGTCATATAATACTATAAAATAAGACTGTAGTTTACATACATTTTTCGAATATATTTTGTCCAAGGTTCTGGTAAAATTTACATTTAACTTCTTAACATTCCAAAGCAGTAATTTACCCTCATTAAGATTTTTGAGATCTTTTCGGGAGGAATCAAAACAACTAGTCTATACATATAATAAAAATGAAGTGTCTGGTATGTAATATCAAAATAACGACTTTTTACTGATTGGATATGAACGTATACACGATACTGATAACAAAAATACAATTTTTAAAATTTTTGTCTGTCTGTCTGTGTGTTCCGGGTAATCTCCGAAACGGCTGGACGGATTTTGACAGAAATTTCACTGACAGATAGTTAAAATTACAGCGGGTGATATAGGCTACTTTATTTTAGAATAGGCTGTCATCCATGGCTTCGTCTGTAGTACTATCTCCAAAACGATTGGACCTATTTTCATGGGACTTTCACTGACAGATAGCTAACGTTATAAAAAGTAATTAAAGCTTTTTTATTTTAGACTAGCTTTTACCTATGGCTTTGTTTGCAGTACTATGTCCAAAACGTTTGAACCATCTTTCAGGGAACTTTCACTAACAGATAGTTGATCTTATAAGAAGTAATTCACAATTATTAAAAAAAACGCATGCGGAGCTGCGGGCAACAGCTAGTATTAAATAATTATAGGTAAGTTAAAAATGATATCCAAGGTTCACGGTGTGCTAATCTCAACGCTCAAGAACAGACACCTCTTTCATATTCTGTTTAATGAGTACATATTTATATTCCCACGTTTTTTATTTTACCCAAGAGTTTTGAATAATAGATTTTTACATGAAACCACAAGATATATTTATATTGTCTAGTTAATTAATTTATACACAATTAAAAATGAATACATTCTGATTTTGGAATCTCACAGAATTACCTACTTTGTTAATTAATGTTACGAACATTTTAAAACAACAATAAATTTAAAAATATTCGATTTTTACACGCTTTTTATTAGTTTCACCTGTATATATATATATATGAATGTAACGGAATCTTTGAACGATAACATTTATTAATCAAACTTTGCACACTCGTCGAAGACTCATGACAATGCAATCATTCGTTCGAAATATCAGTTTCTCCTGATTAGATTCGTCAAAATTCATAAATTTATTTTCGTATGCGAGTAAGAAATATAGAGAGAGCTAGTGCACGAACCACGCATGCGATAGAAATCTTTGAATATGTTTCCGAAATCAATATGCAACTGTTAACACATCTGTACATATTAAAAACAGTTGTTATAAAGTAAATCGAACCAAAAAGTAAAAAATCATTCTTAGTATAAGAATAAAAGTACTGATGAGAAAATCGATGTCACTATTCTAAAAGCGTAGGGTTCTTTGTAACTTGTAGATTTGTAAACTAACTCTGCGTTTCGTACCCAATAGATTTGGTAGTTAGTTTAAAAATGTCATACAAAGCACCCCACGATTTTAGAATAGTGACAATTAAATTTCTCATAACTTATTTTATTCTTATGCTAAAAAATATTTTTTACTTTTAAGTTTGATTATCTCTAAAAGCGTGTTTTTTAGCTTTTTTGAACTATAATTTATTACATTTATCGTTATTTTTTCGTTTATTATTGATAACCAAACAGGACGATAGACGACTCTATATAATAATGCAACAGCGTGATAATAAGAAGATACTATTTCTAAAAAAATGGTATTAGTAATGTGAGCGTTAAATACAAATCTACGTTTATTTTCATATATATTTTTTTTAACAAATTTGTTTAGTCTACTTTTTTCATTTGTGAGATGCGTTGAATTATATGTCAGTTATTCCAAGCTACTTTAAAAGTACGATACAGTTTGTTGAACAATGAAAGAATGGATTCGCCACAAATATATAATAAAAAAGTCATCACAGTGTCTCGTTTTATTGCGTACCGTTACTGGTTGCTTTGCAAGCAACGGTAGCCACTGTCGATGAATCCTCAATGAACTTATCATCTGGCGCAGTGCGGTAATTTAATCAACATATGCATTTAAAAAATTCGCCAAGGGAATTCGAATTCATTAAAACAATCCGTTATTGTGAGGAAACGTAAACCTGAGAAATGTTCTTGTAGTATCACCGTATGTGGGGAAAAATATAAAACTGTAGATTTCTCAGACTTTGAAATCGCCAATACGTCGTGGGGTGGCGTGGTGATTATGTCCATACCTTGCTACGGGAAGAAGCCTATGGTCCTGCAGTAGGTCTCTTACAGGCTGATGATGATGATGATCACTCTGATAAATTTAAAAATAAAAAGAGAGTCGCTATGACGTGTTTATCATCATATATATTGGTGGTAGCTTGATTACAAGATATACGTCTATTGATCTCTGAACAAAATACGCCTAAGCGTCTAAGATGTTACACTTGTTGTATGGTTGTCGTGATCCAATCGAACATTATTGTCATGTACTACTCCGGTAAAATTCTAGAAAATCGCATATCATACTTTCCTTTCTTTTATTTTCGAACTGACATACCCTGTTGGCTCTTGTGGCCTCTACTGATTCTTCACTAATCACATATTTGTGGTTTAATTTGCAACAAATAAATAGTTAACAATTATTAGTAATCAATGTAAAACCCGAAGCAAATTATTCCACATGTATAAATAAACGAGGTAATAAATGCAACATATATACAGGAAACATAAAGAGTTCTAGAATGTAGACATCTCAACGATGACGCCAGACAATTCAATATATATTTTATGTAGGAAACAACAAATTTTTATTGCAAGCATCAGAAACTAAGTCTGTCAAAATGTACCGTTAAAATTATACGAGTTTACATAAAACTGAAACAAACAGAGAACGTATAGCTGAATGATACACATTCAATAAGAAGGTCAGTTGAGAATAAAGCAAGGTCTATAGTAAATTATCACGCATTTGAAGAAAAAAAACAGTAATAATTATATTAACAGGTCGGTGCAAAAGGTCTTGTAAAGCACGCCAGGATAATTAGGATACAGTGAAGGACTTTCGCTGGTAACGGACCGGATGAGAGAAATAGTTACTTATCCATATGATAAATTTGCATAACTTAATGCGATGAGGATAACAATCCATTTGCTAGTAGTCTGTAGTTTGCTGGCCAAACCCTTTTAACGAGACTTTTACTGAAAGATTAAGAAGGACTTAGAGTAATAATTAGATTATACATTTACTTTTGTATAGAGGCGGAGTGAACAAATTACAATTAAAATATTAAAGCCGGTCTATAATTAATGTAGAGAAAAGAATGTGGTTCTGCCTTATAAATGAATTTAATAACTTGCGATGGACATGCAGACGCTTTGCTGAAGCTGTATCACTGCCATATCAACATGAAAAGAAGAAAATTTTGAATACATGTCATTAAATTATTGGACGTCGCAAAGTATATAATGGAGAAAATTACTCTCAACAACCACAACAATACATTACATTAATGGACATCGCTAATGTACAAGAGAAAAATCGCTCTCCTCGTCTGTGACGCCACTGCTCCGTACGAGGTGCTGAGTTGCAGCTTAGTTCACGCTTTTCATTTGGGGGTCTTTGTTATTATATTTATTTATAGGCAAAGCTACGTATCGCTCCACGCTCTCTTTATTTACACGTATCTTTTTTATATTTATACATACTCTCACCGCATCCCACCTGGTGGGACCTATTTACTCGGTCACGTCTCACCAGCACTTTCAGACGTAGTTTCTGTTAAACAGCAAAACCATTTTGACGAGATGGTAATCCGCGAGCACCAGCTATTATATCCATAATAAAATTAAAAAGTAGTGGAAATACATACATCATACAGAATAACGTAACAAGGCTAGGAGCTTATTTAAAGACTTCTTTTTCTATTCATGTGAGACGTAACAAAATGTAACTACTTACATAATAACATATAAATAGTTAGAGAAATTATATTATAATCCGGTTTAAATTATTTTATTTCCGTTGCAGCAAATATCATGGATGTGGTAACTAACCAATGAATGCTTTTTAAACTTAATGCTGATTTGAAAGCTAGAATGTTATTCCTTACGACAGCAAATTAATCAGTACTTATGCTGTCCTCGACAAGTGTCTAACTCTAAGGAACCAGTCCTAAATAACTATTCCGACCGTAATGTCAATCAGTAACACTTAACATTTCCAGGTATAAGTAGCCCTTTAATAATCCGTCATCACTCCTACATGTACTCGGAAACATGGTAAGTATAAAACATGTGTTGACAAAACCGACGTTCATTAAAAAGTCACAAACATCTAATAAAATGGTGACGGCTGGCCCTAAACATTGTAATAATTAATGTACAGTATGTACATGATGTCGTGTCGGCCCGGAAACTAACACAATGGCGTGTTGGAAGGAAATAATAGGGGGGAACATGGAACTTAAACCCTGACCCTTCAATTGCTATGCAACCGACCACTTAATTATGCATGAAGACAGTTTGGTCCTTGTCATTATAACAAATAAAAGTAACGGTTATACTAAGTATGATATTCTATATACACAATTAAGGCTGAGTTGCACCAAAATCGTGGTTATTGTAATTGTTAAAGTTAACTTTAACAATGACAAGACTTGCTAACAGTTACATTTGCCAAAACGAGTTGCACCATCAAACATTTTGTAATTGTTAAAGTTATTAGGGTTGCTACTTCAATAAGCCAATTAGTCCCTAAAATCGAAAAGGGTAATATATTTTACTTGGCAGGACTTTGTTATAAGTGTCACCAAGTGTCACTATTGTTATTCTGTGACTGTCAACAGATTTTTGATGACAGATTTCAGATGTCAACGACAAAACGTTAGCGTTTGTCGTCCTGTGGACATTTTCCAATTTTAGGAAATTAAACTTTTTTCTTTCTAAGACGCAAATTATCTTCAAATATATTGATTTCGTCATCGGAAGAACTATTTTCAGTTTCCCACAGGATTTCTCTTAGCAACGACATGATATTATAAAGTTTTTTCTAGTGAACATGACAACCGATTCAAAAATTGACATTAACAATAACGGTAACCGGCCAACATGGAGCGGTAATAGTTAACGTTAAATCGTGACGTCATTTTAACCATTGTCAATTGGTGCAACCTATTTTTTGCCTAACAATAACTTTAACCGAATTTTTAACTTTAACATTAACTGGTGCAACCGAGCCTAAGTATTTTGCTTTTCATATATTCTACACAAACAATATACTCTCTGCGCAATATTGTACATGACAAATTGAATTTAATTACGGTGTAATTAAGAATTTCGTATATATATATATATAATAGTTTTAGCTCAAAAGTTTAGGCATAGTACGAGATATTTAGTGAAATTGCATCTGAAAATAAAAAACTTATAAAAGTGACTGAAGACTGTATTCTAAATGTAACTGCCGAAGTGTACCGATGGGCATTCAATTTAGTTTGAATTTTTATCAAAAATTCAGTGGTGTAGAGTCTACTTTGAAAGTAAATTTATATATATTCAATTCCAATAGAGTTGGGGGATGTGTCAAGGTAAAGAAAAGGAAATGAGTAGTATTTAAGTAAGAAATATGTAATTTAACTCCTCTGTGGGAACAACACACACTTTCTTCTGAATCTGATTCGAAGCTTAGTGAAATGTTTTCTATCATTTCTACCGTGATGGTCCTTGGTGAAGACTACTTGCACAATCAATTATGCAACACCGACATTAACAATATCAGACACCTTGACACAATATTCATAGAAATATTGACTTTTCCGATACAAAAGTTAAACAGTCCAATCTATGATATGTTATCCAGGAAATGAGTAATACTTAATGACAGGAAACACAAGGACAATGACCGATTGGTAGAGCGCCACGCCGCGCCGCGCAGCACTCCTGCGCGCCAACTGGCTAGCGGTTCTGCCTTTGTTTATTTCTTTTATTTTTACAATGAACCATCCATTTTATAGTGAAAGTGTGTTTTGAAAAAAAAACACATTATAGCATTGTACGAGTTACAGTGTGTATTTAAATATAATAAACTTGTAATTTTATTTCGGTATCAACGAAAATTACTACGAATAATATTTCTAGTTGACAGTTTCATATTCTATGTATGTATATTATTTGCTTCATTCTATGCTTTAAATTGTAAGTGCTTACTCGATTATTCTTCTTCTTTTTTAATTATATCATTTTTATTATTTGTGTTTTTTAATTAGAAATATACTTTACTTTATTCACATTATTAAATATATTATTATGCGTATTTGTTATCAAATACTGAATAGGAATTACCAAGATAAATAGTGTGTTTTTGTGAATACATTTCCACGTAGGAATATCTTTGATATATTATACCGACTTTATAGCTTAATTATAATAAATTAAAGATAAAATCCGGTCAGTTTCTTGAGTTTGTGTTTTACTAACTACGTAACTCTTCCAAAGTAGTCTTCCAAACTAAACGACATTATTGTATCTAAACCAAAATATACTAAATTACACGTATTGTTTGGAGTATGTCAAGTGTTCAGCGTCCGGACATGTAAATGGACACACTAGTTTGACTGGCTCCTCTACAATGTCTTTCCAGTCGACTGCCAAGTGTCTGAGCTCGATTGTTAGGAATAATTACACTGAATCTATGCTACTTGAATTAATATACATCAATTACATATCATTTTTTATTTTGTAATACAATTATTTATGTTTTTTCAGGTATAGGCTAAAATAGTTATCCTCGCAAAAAAACTCCCTGGTGAGAATGAGTGTTTTTTAAATTTAACTAGCTGTGCCCTCGGCTCCGCACGTGTTTGTTATTGTGTGTTACTATTATTATTTATTGTTCTTTTAGTGTAATAAATAATTGGGTTATAACTAAATGGACATTGTATAATATTCTACTTGTTTAAATATTCTATATATACCAATTTCCATAGCAATTGGTTGGACCGTACAGGAATGAATGTGCTGAAGCGTCATCTAGTGTAGTCGAGTTTTATGTTGCAGAGCTTTTAGTTAGTCCCCTGGCTATTTACCATCCTCAAGTTGAAAATTTGTCGCCAGGAACTCAGAGGTGTGATCAAGCAACTGCACTTGAAATCAGCCCCCCTATAGGCATAGCGTGTCATTTAACAACAGACGAGATTGTGGTCTAACGCATTTACTCGGGTGAGTACCTCAAGTGCTCTGTTAGAAGACCGATGAAGCTGTAAAGCTGTCAGGCCAATAGCGTAGTCAGTTCGGAAAAAAAAGGCTAACGCTAAAACTAAACGCTAGCTTATGTCAAAATGGATAACATAAATATACCTTATCCATGAAAAATATCTAAGTGGGCCCACTTTCAGATGTAAATATTTAAATATAAATTATTTGGGTACAATCCAATGATAACCAAATTAAATGAATCTCAATACACGGTAAAGTCTAAATTAATTTACAATGGTGACATAAACACCGGAGAATAACAATAATAATTGTGCAATCACCCACAGTTTTCCCGTTCTGCGCTTAAATCATTATTACATTGAATGATTTATGATTAAAACGTATTTTAAGTAAAAACAACGAGCGTAAGAAACGATTCTCTACGCGCACTTTAAAACATATCACGGTGTTTGCCCAAACGCGACCTGACCGACGCTAACGCGTACGAATTTCGATAACACGAAAATGGAGCGCATCTCCATTGGATTCTATTTTCATACGATTAAAGTGTTTTTTCGATAAATCCTGTACACATCCGTAGGGGGTTCGTTCATCAGATTCATCTCGAAGAATGATAGTTCCCATATCGAGTAGATTACGACCGAAACGATTACGCTTTACGACGTTTTGATTGGACGGCCGCGACTAACGACATACGAGCACGAAACTCCTTAGCTAGGCGTAAAAAGCGAACGATTTACGACTCTCGTAAACCTTAAGTCCACTCTATTGTTAATTTAAAGGCAATTAATGAAGGTAATCGACACGTTCATAGTTTGTTCTATCTGACAATATATCTTGGGCGGGCGCCTCCATTTATTGTTTGTTTTATGTATTCATTTGTCGTAAATAAATACCTATGTGTTTGTCAAAATATATAAATAATTTCAATGGTTTGAGAACGAAATATATATATTTTTGTAATTATAAAAAAAAACATATAAATGATAATGATAAGTTTTATACCGTATCGTCGTTTAATTTGCTTATAATTACAGTGTAAAAAATCAGTGACAATATTCATTGAATAAACAATTTTATTACCTTATCAATTACTTTACCAGGAATAAATTAAGTCTAGCCCAATTCTACAAAATTTTCATAAAAATCGATTCAATCATTCATCAGTCAAATTAAATAAAATTAATAAGTAGATATCAAATAATTTCGGACACAAACGAAATGTATAGATAGAGCTATAGATTTATTAACATCTATATATAAAAAAACGAATTGCTGTTCGCTTGTTTCGCTAAAACTCGAGAATGGCTGGACCGATTTGGCTAATTTTGATCTTGAAACATTTTTGGAAGTTCCGGGAAGGTTTAAACATAAATATTAAGTAAAGGAAAATACTGAAAAAGACAATTTAATTTTCAAATATAAAATATTTGTAGCTATGAAATATTTGATGTCTTTTGTCATTTAGACATCAAAAATTGTCATTCGTTTGTTAAATATTTATGGGCGCATTCAGAAATGTATATGTTACATAGCCCTAATATGAGGTTCAATCTCTTTGGTCTGTTTTGTTGGAATACAATACAGTTCTGTGTCAGAAATAAAAATAGTACACGAGAAAGCTTTAAATTGATTAAGTGCGTTGATTAATTGAGTAACTGTGTTGCATTTATAATGTAAATAAAAATTTTGTATTAACTTTTGACCACATTTTACACAAATGTATGCAAGTGATACGAAGTTCACCGGGTCATCTAAAACAGTATTGATAATGTTGTTCCTAACGACTTTCTAGATATAACCTAATTACGTTTGTCACAATAATATTAATAAATGAATATAAAAAATCTTTATAACAATTACTTTAGCAGATCTTATTTAAATGTAACTTACACACGCGATCTTTAACAATCACATATTTAATACCTTCCTACTTTTTTATTTCAATGAAATCTGTCAATGCATATTTACTTTCCTCTCGCCCGTGAACATCAAAAGCGGGAAGACTTACTAAAGAACTGTTATTCACATCTTTCTCGAGAATACCTGGCCTTTATAAACGATTTTATAAATAAGAAGGGTATCCTTTTGTCAATGACCGCGTTCCCCGAAACTGTACTAAGTACCGAAGGACTAATTCGAACAAACAACGCAAATATTTATGTTCTGTTATACAAAATGTTGCTTCTTTAAAGCTCTCAAATACTTTTTTGAAACTAAAAGGCATAGAGCGTCTACTACGATACAAATAAATTCTCTGTGGCTTCATGTAAAAGGTACTAAGTGTTTAACATGACATCGAATTTATTAATTTATATAAACACTAAATGATACCCGTAACTTCATGTGTGTTGTGTTGTCCTGCGCATGCGCACCGCACCGTTTGCCCCACTTCTCCACGGCAAGAAAATATACACCACTGAACGCATGGCGCTTATAAAAATCATAGTCTCTAAAGCTTTAATAACTTTATATTAAATGAAGATATTGGGGTAACTTGTTTTTTAAGTAATGACTACATATCTAAGAAGTGAAATAAAACAAATTTTGCAATACATATCTAAAAAAAATTGTGTGATCAGCGCAGAACGACAGACCTCTATCATTTCATTTATATACTAGCTGTGCCCGCGACTTTGTCTGCGTGGAACAGAATACAAAACACAGTGATTAATTAAACAATCTGAATTTATCTGTATATCTTGTATATTTGTAATGTAAAGGCTAAAAACTGATAATGGTCAGACCCCTTTGTCACTTCAATAATAACTCAAAATTAGGGCTTCCAAATTACTTTGATGTGTGTAAAAACCGTGGGCCATGCTATCGTGCTGCATCTATCGTCATATAGTCAGATAGTTCGTAACACACGACGGTAATGTGTGCCCACACCTAAAGTTATTGCGAACATGGACAAAACTTCGTGACGATACACGCAGGTATAGGAGTAACATAACACTAATATTCTAATTTAACAACTGTAAACACAATATTAACCCCTGGACTGTCCAAAACTATAAATATTTAAGTTCTATAAAAACGAATGTAGACCTGAGGCATAGGTCAATAGACTGTTGGCAGCATACGCTTAAAAAATACCTGATTTATTACAAAGCTTTGAACAATAACAAATGATGAATTGTAAAATAACAATTTTCATGTAAAATTTATCATTAAATTATTTTTTCATTTGTACGAACTTTTTTTACTAAAAATAATTGAAAACATAATCTGCCATTAAGAGATCTGAGTTTTAAAATATCAGCCGAGGGCTTATAATATTCATTCATATATACTTCACATAGCTCATTCTTATTATTATTTTTATGTTATCCTTTCTTTTATTTGCACTGCCTGCAGTCTTTTTTTCTCCAAGGTACTGTTGGAAGAAAATGCGAGCTCCCTAATGCATAAACGAAAAAGTATTCATTAATTCAAAGCGTAATTAAGACATTAGAACAAGGTAAATTTATGAAAATTATAATTGGAAATAAACCTAAAAAACACAGAAATTATCTCATTGTTATCTATATTCTTCCTTGCAATAATATTCTTACGACAGTAAACCAATAAAATTATAAGTTTAGCGCCATCTGTTGTCGTCAAAAATGTAGTCTGTTATTGTTACATTATGTTCAATGAACAATTTTAGTCTCTTTATTTTTTTATTATAATAAAAAATGTCATAAAAAGTGATAAGGTTCAATAACTTGTATTATTTACAACACAAAACTAATTAGAAATTTACAAAGTTAATTATAACCCTTATGCGATCGAAAAATAAAAACCATATTTTACTTATACAAAGTAAGTTATTCAATTTATAGAAATATGTAATATTTGTAATTGGCCAATTTTTAGATTGTATATTATATTGGCAATAGATTTAGAAAATAGCGGTTGAACGCCATCTATTCGCAATTATGCATATTAATTAATTACTGAACATCTTAGGTTATTAATATTTATTTATGTGAAAAAAAAATATTAACCATTTTTCTTTTTGTTCTATGTCTTAGTAATATAATACTGTGGCAATGTTATTTATGCTATAAAATACCATGGTTTTTAGATGAGACTAAAGTCCATTTACTTCTTTCATTCTTCATTCATCTATTTTTCTCTCGTACTTAACTCCTGTCGTCATTAAAATTACAATAACTTTTGATAGAGTGAACCGATTTTAATGAAACAAAAAAAATATGTTGCTCTGGAATACGCTTGATTATTTTCTTGCTGGAATTTTATCAAAAACCTAGTACTTTACCAGTGATGCCTGTCCAAACAAACAGACAGACATTTCTAAAAATGATCGAAATGGAATGTATTACTTATTCCTAGACACCTGCAACAATTTATTTCTCAAAAATCAAAAAAGTACAGACACGTTGGATTTACATTTTTATTATATGTATAGATAACATAAGAAGATAGAAATATGTATTTATAAATAGTCTGTTTGTTATGTATACAGAGGTCACCTGGTTAAGTTTGACACATACCACATCAACTGCATCTGTGTTAACCAGAGATTATATTCAAATATGGCTAGATCATGGAGATTTGCTTAATTTTGAAGATAATATATATCAGTGCTGTTGTAATAAATAGGAAAAGATGTTTGTTACGGATAATCTCTCACTACTGCTGATTGGGTTCTAAAAATTCCATCACTAATCGGAAGCAAAGGTCGGACCAATGTTCATAGGCGTATTAAGTTTTATATTTTAATCAACGAGTACAAAGTATAGCGAGTTTAGTTTTTTTTTTATATGTTTAGTTTCATCCTACGATCACACCTAATATTAAACGTCAATTTGGTCTAAGACGGTAATGCACTAAACCTAGAAGTGGACTTGTTCTTAAACGCAGCCCACCGAGACACACACCTATGGCCTGTTTCAGAGCGCAGGCGGGTGCGTGTAGTTCAAGTGTATGAAGACACCGCTACCACACAGAGTGGTGGTGCTAGTAACGGCGTCTACATACTTTTGAACTACACGCACCCGCCTGCGCTCTGAATTGTCCTACAGGTGCTTGGTGATAGATTTTCAACATAGTAGCTAGCCATGTAGTTATTAAACTAGGTCAATCACCATTCAGCATGATTATGACGAAAGTTATATTTTTTATCTTACAATCCTAACTACTTTTAAGCCTAACTAATATTGTAAATGCGATTATGAGTTTGTTATACTGTCACGGCTAAACTAGATACCCGATCATTGTGAAAATTTGCATAAACGTTGTCAGGGGTCTAGAAAAGGACATAGGGTCCGTTCGTTATGTTTAGAAAAATGTACTCGTACTGTTATCGAAGGATTGAAAGATAACTTTTAAGCAAGCGTAGCCGCAGACAAAAGCCAGTACTGATATAATTTTCATAAAAAAATTAACATGATAACAAAAAATCGATGCAGTATATATATTTCAATTGGGAATTTCAAATGGTTGTAATATTATTTCCTATGAGGGCAAACGTAAAAACATAAATCACAATTTCATAGAACGTCCCATCTGATAAATAGAGTGGATGACAGAAATTACGAGTTTTAAGAAAATGATAAAGTACAGTAAGTATACAGTAAAACGAGCGCTCCGTAGAACGGAAAGATAAATTAAGTGGAAGAAACGATTATGTTTTTTTAAAACTAGTTTATATGTTTACTAATATTATACTATCTCCGTTTTTATTCCACAGATACGATCTAAATTTTCCGTTTGAGTTTTCGAATAACTTTGACGGTTTAAAATAAACGGTAAACATGATAAATCTAGTCACGTTTTGTTTTAATTGAATTTTTTCTTACACCTTTGGTCTTTGGAGACGTCAGTTTTTTGTAGAGCGATAGTTTTCTCATAATACATATCTGCAAAAAACCTCTAAATTCAGTATTCTTTTAACTTGCCAGAAATAAGTTTACTAGGTTTAATTCAATCAAAAAACTAAACAAACTCAACGATTAAAAGTTATTTGAAATCCACAGTCGATTTTACACTAAACGGCATAGGATTTGGTACGTCGGGTAGAAGAGTGAGATGTCCAAATAAGATCGGCTTGCTTCGGCTTTGTAAAACGTTCTCTCTATCGCACAGCGCAGTGGCTTCGATAAACAAAGGTAACGCTATACGAAGCCGAACTTAGCCGACATTCTCGCTTTTCCCTCCGACGCGTCGTGCCAAATCAATTGCCGGGTACTGTAAATATACTTGTATATTAATGATTCCAAATTCCACTTAAAACACGTTAACACATTTATATGATGCCTGTTTATCAAAGTCATATTATGAATTACATGTGTCTTATATCTTTAAATAGTTTTATTAAAATATATTACTTTATATTTCGCAATACAAACAATTCGCTTTATATCTTAGATACAGTAGATAATAAATCGAGCAGCGGTTATTCAAAGACCTATAATAGAATCGATCGAGATTAATATATTATTATGTCTACATTTTACGGAATTTCAGTCTATTAATTCTAGATCGAGCAGATTGTAGCAGCCGTGCGGGTCCAGTATTTGCTAGGCAATTAGCCAATACAAGTTACCGTGATGTCATAATCATTAGTCACTACGCTTTGAACCGTATTTTATTTGATACAGAATTGTTATTATTTAATACTAGTTTTTGTCCGCGACTTCATACGGCTTAGTGTAGATTTGACCTATGTCTCGGAAATATGTTTTTTTCTGGAAGAATCGCACCCTATATCTGTACCACAGACGATGTGTGAACAAATCATGATAATCGCTTGATAACGCGTAAAAGCGTTATAAACAAACATTCATATTTAACAATACTAAATGTGGATATTATAAGTGAAAACATATGAAGCTGATATTTTATCTTATTCGCTTAAGGAAAACATACTACAATGTTTGTGTAAAGAGAAGCAAAAAAAAAAAACCCACAACACAAACATTCAAACTGTATTAGTTATCTTAACTGTTTCGATACAAAAACTTATATTTATCATTTCTTTCTATGTACATTAATAGACGGCATAGTTAAATAATATACACATTACACCTAATATACCTATAAGTTATTTAGGGTACAGAGCGTACCAAACAATTAGACATACGCACATATATACACACATAAATTACCTTACTTTTGAAAGCAAAATTGAAAGACAATAGTTTATGAAACAAATGACGGTGCCAAAACGAGCGACAAGTATAATAACAAAGTTCTTGAAATCTGAATTCCTGTACATTTCTTTATGCTCTATTTCACTCATTACTGATAATAATCACGATTAATTATATATCCTTATTCCTTACTTCATTTTATAAATGGGAAAATGAGTTTGTTTGTTTGATTGTTACAGTTTTACACCGTAACTATTCAACGACTACTTTTCATCCAGAATAAAGTACTGTTCCCAAGAGATAGGTTACTATTAACGCGAGAGAAATTGCGAGCAAAAGCTAGTCTATAAAAACAGGTATGTTGTAAAGACACGCGATAGAAGTGAAACTTTTGTGTTACAAGCAAATATTTTAAATAAAAAGCCAACGTCACGCGGTGTTCACCGGCGGTTACCCATCTAAGTACTGACCGCGACCGACATTGCTTAGACTTCAGTGATCAGATAAGAACCGGTATTTTCAACACTCTACCCGACACAGTGTTCACCACCACCACTTTTCGTCTCACAATAAAATCACCGATCAGTATTTAAGGCCCTCCCATAAGAAGTTTACTTCAATAATACCGACAGGCGTATATATTTAAGGTTCAAATACACAATTTATATATATTTCTAAGTGACAATTATATTCCGTGTAAATTTGCTTTCTTTATTTGCAGACTAAAAACAATTGCATTAATATTTGAAGCCTGAAAGAGAAAGTTCTGTATAATAAACAAAAAGGCGTGCTTGGTTGATTATCAAAACGAATGTATTGTAATAGAAAAAGAAACTGTTAAATCCCATATCAGACATAAATAACAACAATTCATTTCATTCGAAGTCTCTATCTTAGCTCAATTGTTATATATTTCAAGTAGCGTGTTGAAGAAGATGTGTTACAGTCGAGTTTTGATGTCTATTCCTTTCTTGGCTTTTGAAATTTTTGTTTATCATTGTCAAATTTTGCTTACACGCTTTCAGGTGTACAGAAATAGACATAGGGTACCTTCCATTCAGAAAACATGTAGAGGGACAGATCAAATAAACACACAACGCGAGCGAAGCCGCAAGAAAAAGCTAATAACCTATGTTCATTATATTTAAAAATTATTCCTTGAGAAGTCTATATAAAAATATTTGTCGATTTAAACGTATATCAAATACAAACCAACAAAAAAAAACTTTACAAATTACGAACTTCTACACTCTAACATGAAGAAAGACCAAAGCGAAAGTTCATTAATAAATTTGAAACTGTGAGAATACGCTTTGTAATGGAACAAAGAAGCTAACCCAATGATAATATATAAAGATGGCGTAATTTTTGCATAACCGACGCGTTATACAGCGTATGCGTGAGACAAACGGTAAAAGTATAGTTTAGATATGAGCGTATTATGTCGACTGTATGAGTCGCACGCGCATCTCTACGACGCGATGTTAGCGGACGTGCGAATAGGAGCGCTTGCGCAAGCGCATCGCCGGCTGTGTTGTCCATAAGCTCTTTGGCTTTTATTCCTTCTTTTACCTACGAGTCTCGTGGTTGATAAATTGATACGATAAAGAACACTCTCGGCCCATTTGGTTTTATCACAATCTTCTTTAGTTAAAATAGAAGTAAACTAATATTTTCCATAAAAGTTCTTCTTAATTTGTAATGTAGTTTAGAAAAGAAACTGTTTATTTTTATATGTTATTTCAAATATTTTTTTTAAATTAATATGCATACATTTAATTTAGCTACAATAAATACGATAGATGTATTACTTAAGATAGCTTTACTAAAAAAATAAGTCGCATTTAATTTAATGATTATATAGAATATCTAATGTAAAATATCGTGAGTACTCACAGACTGAAGACGACGCCAAAGGTCTTAGAGATGACCCCCATTGTCTTCTTCCAACCCTTAATAAACTGGCGGCGGCGCACTCCCCGGGGCGGCGCCGCACGCGACCTTAACTCTTCGTATGAATTAATTTTGCCAATCGTCTGTATTCATGATCCCAACACTCGGTCACTTCACTGACGAGGCTGATTGTAGCACTCTACACTTCATAATCACTTTCATACGGTCCAGGATTAATATTTACTTGTTCGTAAACGTTCGTACGGGATGTGCGTGCACGCAGTCGTACACCTTATTACAATACAATCCCACAGGCAGCTTATTTCGATTGCCTAATTTAAATACACAATCGTGTTCGGCTGTTACGGGTACTGTTTACATCGCATCGGGGAGGGCACCGAAAATGCGTGCGTCCAACGTTGTGGTGAGAACGACACTGACATGCGTTGAATCGCGACTATGGCGTCTTGCTTACTGCCCGGGTTGGCTGAAGCAGCTCGTAGAAGGCCGCTACGATTCGCTACGGGGGTGTTCGAAACTTCGTAAGCTCGCGTGAATCACTCGTTCGCGCGTATAGCGTTGCAATTTTCATCGTACGGAAAATGTTTACGCGGATCCCCTCTAGGTATTTCGCAATTACCGTGTCAGACAGTATGATTATACGGCGTATGTATTCCGTGAGCTGTCCATTGTTTATTTCATATCGATTACGAATTGTTACTGTGATTGAGGGTCCGGTGACGTTAATAAACTCGTTATAGTACACAATAACAACCTACGCAGGGATATGTGGTGAAATATTTTCTTAATCTGCAGTTCTGATGATGTCAATAAGTGAGCTCACTTGTCTGAATCATTTTCGTAAATGTGTTATATCTTTATTTATTTAAATACCTTTCATTTTTGTCATTAATTGAATAACATTTCTATACAAAAAAAAACAATCAAAAAATTAATATAAAGTGACACCTTTTTACTGAGTTCCTTCACTTTTTTTGTGTGCTAAAAAGAGCTTTAGGCCGTTTAGTTTACATTATAATTAAAGCATGTTTATGTATGGCTCTGTATCACCTAAATATATAATTAAAAAAATCTTGGTTAAACTATTCCGCAGTCCAAAGAAAGAGGGATAATTACGTTTTTTTTTAATATTCAATTTTGTATAAATTGGAAACCTGAAAAAACGTCCATCTACTAGTAAGGTTTGTTCACGTATGAGCTTTTGTACTCAAATAACATTTAATCATAAAAGGGTCATAATTCTACAGGACTTTTCAACTTTTCCCCTATTTGTGATGTCGGCCTTTTCCTTACAACGACAGAATAGTACTGTCAAATTGGCACAACCATTTATGATACATATCTTCTGCTCGCACGTTTATAAATTACTTATTAAAGATTACCTAAAAATACAGTTAATACCAACCTCCACACATATTAATAACAATTGTGGATTCGTTTTAGTCAAACCACTTTGCTAATACTGCTGCTCAAAACACCGACCACTAGGGTTACTGGCACTCATACAGACTCCTAATATTAATAAACCTATATTCTAGTTCAGCCCTATTTACTTATTTTTACGTATAGGAATCAGAGGAAAATTGATGACTGGTTAATTAATATTTTAGCGCAGACATCGAAATTACAGTAAGTACATACAAAATGGAATAATTGAAGTCGTATAGGTACGTTGTTAAGAAAAAAAAGAAAATAACGTGAACGTGGGCAAAGTTTTCTCATGGATATATTTTTAATGTTATCAATTTAATTGTAACTCCAAATTATGTTAGTGTAAAACTATAATTTACCGTTTCATTATACTAAATATTCCTAAAATTACAAATCACATCGTGCCTTTAAGAATTTAATTCGGTGTATAATAGCAAAACGTATTAAAAATACCTACATATAGCTACTAATTATTTACTAATCACTATCATTTCATAAGGTCGATCTGTATAATATACTAACTGACAGTGGCAGAATTTACATTTACAAGACGTCTTTATAAAAAAATAATAATTATGTACTACTCACTAATAAATAAGACACATACATTGGGGTAAATATAATTTTGAATTAGGTGAGAAACATAAGGTCTCTATTGAAACTATGTCCACTTATCGTAATTCAAACAAGGCGTCGAGCTGTCCTATAAGCTGTAATTAAGTGTATCCTTGACTAGGCGACCGTAGACGTCGACAGTTGCACTGTACAGTGAACACGCACCTATACAAATTAGACGTATTCCCGGCTAATAGTTAGTTAGATAATTATCGCTACTAGAATTGTGATACAGGAAAAAATGATGTAGTAGTCGAGGCGCGTTAGTGGGATGAAGCTTAGAACGCACGTTTAAACGATCGCTGATAGAAGACAGTCTTTTATTACCCTATAGGATTTAGCGTACGACCACAACCTCACCTGATATTAAATGATGCTATAGTCCAAGATTGTAAACACTGTAAACTTTTCAAGCCGAGGTTCGACCACTTTGGCACCCTTGGGCTTGTTGCCAGTGGCTAAGCGCCATAAGCGTTGGTGAAGCTATGAAAAAAGTCAATCGAAAAAAAAGTGTAAACCTCCTCTAGGTATGATTGGCTCACAAGTGCAGCTTCCGGAACACGCGTATAGGTGCTTGGTGACAGATTTGCAATTAAACGGTGCTGAGCTAGCCAGGGGAGTGTAGAGAGGCAAAGAAAGAAAATATAAAGATGTATCTAACTGTCTATTCATATTACAAGGTAGATGTTTCTATTTTTACTAAAGATAGACTAAATGACGGCACTGTATCTTACGGCGACCATAGTGGAATCCGAAAATAACGGCAACAACTGAGATATTTACAATCCATCGGTAGTATATCATAGTTTCGAAAGAAACAGTAACATAGAAACAAAAAGTGTATAGCATACACGCACGCAAACACGGAAACAATGGAGCACGACAGCATAGGACAGTCATGTTATTTACCGTGATGGTATAGGAAAGAGTAATGTTATTTTCCGTGACGGCATACGGGTCCATTTTACTATCAAGGCGCGCCAATAGGTGTTTCATATAAAAAAATAATTATGATAAAATTTCGAGCCCTAGTTTTAATAAATTAGTAAGCCTGTTCAATATTCTAAACATGTGTCATTCACGTAATAAGTACTTTTATATATATGATGTTCCTGTTGGTTCACACGTGTTCAGTAATCGTGTCCTACATCTTGCAATGTATGTTCATCCCATCCAATACGGCGCCCGTATGTCACGACCTGTTTTATTACGTATTCGGGTTCCTTTTAACTAGGGCTGTCATCACTTTAATTGTTGACACCAGATAAAAACTTGGAAAGTACTGGACATTTAGTTAAAATTGAGTGTGCACTCGGAACTTCTTAAAAAAAATCCTGGGTTGTTTGTGACGCATAACAAGATTTTTACACGAAATCTATTTTGTTTGCTAATTTAACTAATTAGATTTTCCCTGGAAGCAAAAAGTCTTCGAGTTTCACCAGTATCCCTTCTAAAAACTCTTCGTGAATTCTTATGAATGTTAAAAATTAGGACAAATCCGAAGAAATACGATCGTATGACAGCCCTACCTTTAGCACATTGCGACATACGACAAAGTAGCAAAAGATTTATGACTAACTCGTTAATATGGTTTCAAATTTTTTGTGTTACTGATAGAGTTCATTGAATCAAATAAATGGATATACTGTTAAATCACCGTACACATTGGAATTACAACCGTCGTTACATTATTAAGCGTTATCTTGTAAAATAACTGTAATAAGTCAAATTTATACTTTATGCTATCGCTGTATCTTAAGAATTGTACTTTGGAGAGAAGCAAAAAGAAGGATTACCAGAATTTTAAAAGTAATCATCTTAACAAGAGAGTGCAAATAATGTATTAAAATAAATATTTGCATCAAAACTACAATCTTTTTTCGGAGAAGACAAGGTAATTAAAAGACAAATTTACAATTTTAAGATCGCAGATTTTAAGATTTGGATTTTTTTATATGCTAAAGGGTAGACGGTCCATCTAATGTTAAATGATTACCGTTGACTATGGACAATTGCAGCAACATGGGTATGGGTATCACTGTTGTATTGCGGACCTTGAAGAACGTGTTTCAATCAGAGAAAACCGTACCAAGTAACCTATTTCACAACACTGACGTACGCATAATAAAGATTCTAGAAAACCTTACTGGTTGTCGCTATTTTGTTAGATTTTAGAGTGTGTGAATGAGCAACCAGCCGGCGGCGGGAGGTGCGAGTATGGAATGGCAACGAGAACACTATTCGTTGTAAATGAGGTAAAGCACACTCAAGACTCAAGATCATGTCAACTCTTAGTCTTTACAAATTTCGGTGAATTAAAGTGGATTTACATATATTACTAACAAAAGCCAATAATAGGTCTTCCTTAACGTTGTTATGAACCGTTAAAAAATTAACTACGAAGGCCTTACACATAAGGCTACCGTGTATTGTGTACGCATAACTAAAAGCATTGTAAAGAGAATATTGTATAATTTTGTCTGCGTTGATATCGCAAGCCCATCTACATGACAAAGAAATTAGAATATCAGTTACGCTAAACACAATGTACGAGTATTACGTATGACAACTAGAGCAAAGTGGTAGATAATAACAAAAATAGTAGTACTTTACAATACAAACAGTAATGTATGTGCGTGTCTTTTGTTCGCGCAATGCCACTGTTGTTTGATAGAACTAGTGGAGGACATGCGTTATGAACTATTCTGAAATACTTTTACCAAACTTACCGTAGTTATATCGAACTAATATTTTGTAGTTTCTTTTTATTTTTTCATACAAGATCCTATTAACAATACATATTTATGATTATTAAATACATCAAAGAAATTTACAGTGGCATCTCAAGTTTTGCAATATCTAATTGTTGTAAATTTTATAGGAAAACAATGAAAAAATATGCTAAAATCCATTCTTTGATCAAGAGAAGATTTTCAATATTCGGCATTTGGACAGACAGTGTCAGTAAATCAATATTAACAAAGTTCTTGGTTTACTTCGCTTTTCGGTAATATTACCAAAACCAAAACCTACTAGGTAACTAATACGATAACAATTAATAAAAACCTTTGGTTTGTCTCGCGCCATTTATCAAGTATTCATATCTATCAACTATTAGACGCTGTATTCTTGAATTGGATGCTACAAATACGCCACATACTATCTCGAGGCACTTTTTTCTTTATATGCCACGTTTAAATTAAATTTTTATGTACTGACATACTTGCTTTCAAATATAGAAGTCTTTTATGTATAGGACCAATTGATTGTAATTTTAACATAGTTATTGTTTAATTAAGGTAGCAGGAACGAAAACTGAAGCGCCACTTTAATCAATCACATTTGAATTTGTTTGGGTGACGGAGAGATTTAACGGTGTGTAATGGTATCTTAATTTTAAGATAAATCATCACAACTAGTCTGGGAACCATCATCGTTGACACGTGTAGGTAATTGTTGTAATCTACCGTGACTTCACTAATTTTTTTAGTACAAAAATCTTCCCCGTAATAGAAGTTTTACATATTGTTCTAAGGTAATAAATAAAGCAGTTATTAAGTTATATAATAACTAGATGTCCCGTGTGAACTTCGTATCGCTTACATATATTTGTGTAAAATGTCGTCAAAACGTAATACTACAATTTTATATACATTATAAATGTAACACAGTTATGCACTTAATCAATTGAAAGCTTTCTCGTGTACTATTTTTATTTCTGAAACAGAATTGTATTGTATTCCAACAAAACAGACCAAAGAGTTCGGACCTCATTCTACAGCTATGACACACACATTTCTGAACGCACATATAAATATTTGACAAACGAAAGACAATTTTTTATTTCTAAAATGACAAAAGGACATCAAATGTTTCATAGCTAGGCACATTTAGTGTTTCAAAATTAAATTGTCTTTTTCACTATTTTCCTTTACTTATTATTTATGTTTCTCACCGTTTAAACCTTCCCTGAACTTCCACAAACATTTCCAGATCAAAATTAACCAAATCGATCCAGCCATTCTAAAGTTTTAGCGAGACAAACGAACAGTAATTCATTTATATATATATATATATATATATATATAGAAGATAATGAAACCTTGAATGATGTAAACGGTTAAATGCCTGTGAATCATAGAACGACGTCACGCGATCTAACGCTATATCTCATCATATCTTAGAGTGATGTCGTAATTGCAACAATGCAATGAGACTACAGCACTTATTAACATGTAATTCAATCCATTAGGTGATTATGCATTATCATGGATTTGTGCAATAGTCCTACACAACTACAAAACCCCATGGATTACGTATTTTACGTGTATTTATATTATACACTAGTTGATTTACGCGATATTATGCAAGTCAATGAATAAGTGTAATGGTCCCCAACAGGTCTTCCCCGTCTATACAAAATATGGTTTAATATTGGCGCATTTGGTTTATCTTTGTGTGAGAACACAAGGAACGTTACTTGAGACGACTGGCGAAAATTAATTTTATAGATATACTTTTAAACACTAATAATAACATTCAAATAGATGTAGTAAGTTTAAACAAATAAACATTATTGCTAAATATAATAAACTAGCGGGCCCGGCGGACGTTGTCCTGTCCCTAATAATAAAAAATATACTATACTTATGTGCATGAAATGCTTAAGGTAACTAATGAATTCAATTTCATAAGGATTAATACTGTATCCGTCGAAATAGCCTTCCAATTACCTTATTATATGTGGCCATGTTTTTAGAAGATAGATGGGTATAGCAAGCTATCCTTAAAAGATGGGTATATGTCATCGCAGACTTTTTTCTAGATATATAAAGAGGAATATCTTACTATGTATTGTTTTGTAATATCCCAAAAGAATTAGGCAGCGTTTTCGATGAAAACTCCCAAGCGGCATTGACTTTTTCCAACACTTCCAATAATTATCGTTATATTTCAACCAATTTACACAAAACCTTGACTAAATTACCTATACCTTAACCTTCCTCAGTGTATTACTCTATCCTATTGGTGAAGACCGCATTACAATCCGTTCAGAAGTTTCGAAGTTATCCTGAACATACAGACAGACGCGGCAAACCACTTTGTTTTATAATATTTAGTGATGTAGTTTAGTATTATCTATTGTGGAATTGACTTGTATTATTACGTACACAAATAAAAATCTTTTCAAATATAAGCATAACGCGGAAATGTATTCAATCCTTACGTTTGTCAAATGTTTACATATCGTTTATGCGAATTTAACGTCATGTGAGACTATTCTTTTATTTTTTTTTCGAACTGACCTACACTGTTGGCCTGGTAAGGACGCTACAGTTCACCTATTGTATACATTAGTTAAGACAATTGGACGCTACCAAAGCGCGAAAGACAGCACCAAAAGTGACATAGACAAAGTAACCAGAGATATTTTGGCCAATCTTTATGGATACTGGTCTCTAGTTATTTGGTTTTTTCATCGCCAAACTTTGCCGATCGGCCACGAGTAAACTCGTAATGCGCTATTCTTTCGCAAACAGTGACCCAAGCACAATAGTCAAAGTAACCGTTGTTATGAGATAAATTCTCGGTAAAAATTTCTGGTTAACAATGTGTTTAATATTACATATGACTTCATTGTTATATATCACTACTTAACCTAAATCATTGATTCATTTATGAATGTTGGGCAATAGTGCAGACAATGTAATACGTCACACACCCTATGTATTACAATAACGTAATTGTATGAATAATACAAATTTATTGTAAATGTACTAAATAATTACAGCTGGTGACGACCCTTGTTAGATGGGATAAGGGAAAAAGGTGACGGTCATTTTCCAAAGCAGTAATACATTCAGTTAGTATTGATTGATAAATGTGTTCAAATTATTCGATTAAAACTATGAACGAGATTTGACCTGATCAAATTTAGATTGACATGTTGGACATAATCCATAAACTACATAGGTTATCTGCCTATTCATTATTTTACAAAATTAGACATCTTATACGTCTAACTATTAGAAATAGGTCATAGGACATAGGGATTTAAAATGCGGAGAAATCTATAGTTCTCAAAATGTTTAGTTGTTGTATAAGTGATCTTTGACCGCAATTACACGTGATGCTAAGTATCAATGACGATAATGGAGGGCTTTTTGTTCTCAAGTGCTATAAGTGTAACTGGTAAGACACAATAATTGATGCTAAAAATTTCAAATTGATCATACTCGTATAATAAACTGGCACCTTTGTAACTAGACTTCACATTTCCTTGTGATGTTTCAATTCACTATTACCATCAGTTTATATACAAAAAAATCTATGAATACGACCTTTAAAGCGAAGCTGTTACCATCACGTCGATATTCTGATTAGACCTTAGGCATCTTAGAGTCCTAGAGCCCATTGTTGCTGTGATTCCACATATAAACCTATAACATGATATACTCTGGATAATCGAGAACATCGCCATTTTAAAAGGTCCGCTCAATATTGACCTCATAATTATAACTGTCAACACGATACAAAATATAAAGTTTAACTTGTTAATTGAAATCGGAGTATTATTCCCAACAGGCGGTAAAACACTACATAGAAACAAGCAAATCATTGTTAATCGTTAAAGAAGTAATTAGTAAAATATTTAACAGTCAAACATGAACTGTTTATTGTTTATAAAGTACCGATTTAAGTTAATGACCATAACTTAATGTTTATCCTTATTTGATTTAATGACCTAAAATTGAAACTATTTGGATATGAAGCGACTAATTTATATAAATATTTCTTTTGTATTAAAAATTCTCATCTTTTGTAAAAAAAAAACATTTCACATTTCTACACATAAAGGCATATAGATCAGAGTTAAAACAAAAGTGATGAGCAAGTTGTATTTGCATCTTATATAGAACAATAAATAACTGTATACATGATTTAGTGTACTACCAAACAAGAGCCACGACAAGGGTGGCGCGGCAGGGCACGCGCATCTCATGTGTCGCTGTCGCTTCTACGCTACAAATGGTTCATCACGCATCAGGAATGGATTCGGGAGCAGTCTGGTTATTTCAACAAAGGGAATGTAATGTTCTTCTATACAAATAAATAAAATTAAAGCGTTTGTATTTCAATATTAAAGTAACAGTTTTTGTATTAAATGGACATGAAATTATATACGGTTTTAAAAACATTTATTAATTTTTTATCTTTGTCTGTCTGTTTGTTCCGGCTAATATACAAAGCCCGCCGATTTTGACGGGATTTTCAGACAAACTGCTCTTGTTATAAGGAGTTTCGAGGGCTGCTTATATTTTTGAAAAAAAAAATAGGATTCCGCTCAAAATATCATACACAAAAGAAGTCGTGACCAGTACCGCGCACGCATCACGCGTACCTTTAGACTGAATAAACAAATTTAGCTAAATTCCACGAGGAGGAAGTTGTGGGTAATGAAAAGCTAATTATACTATAAATGTTTAAATTTTCTTGCACTTGTATCTGTTTATTATTACGAGGTAATGTATGTGATGGAATACACACTAATATAGCTGATCTATATCCTTATTAATATTATAAATGCGAATGTCAGCTTCTCTGTTTCTTACGCTTTCACGCCAAAAAATAACTCAATCGATCAACATGAAATTTTAACCATGGATTACAGAAAACATAAAGAAAAAAAAACATCCAGAAACTGTACTATTACCGTGGTATAGATCATATATGTAAGCCGTGAGCAAAAGCTAGTACATACATAAGTATGGGTGTTGGTATATTAGAAATCACCTGTGTTTTTTACACAGAGATTATTATGCATCCATTGTAATATAACTTGTGACTAAGTAATGCTAGGCTTTATTTTATTAAATTTCATATTTTAATTTAACGCAGATGATGATGATGATGAAGTCACGGGCGGTCATTGGTCCGTTATAAAAATGACTGAAATTTTATAATATTAAAACTTCGTTTTTTTAAATGTGATCGAAGGCAAACGAACAGACGGGTCGCCTGATAGTAAGTAATCACCGCCGCCCATGGACACCTGCGACTGCGATGAGGGGCATCATACATCCGTTGTTGGCATTCAAGGAATAAGTAGGCTTGTTTCCTCAAGGTTTATAGGTAATATCGGTCTATAAACGCTACCATTGGGATATTTTTGCAGAGAACCGACGTACGAGGAAAAAACGCACGCGAAAACCGCATAGTAGATGACCAATCCAATGACCAAGATGACACGGATGCAATTTCAATTTGTGGCGTGTTAAGCGACTAGGTATCAATCCAAACAGCTCTTCAGAACACTCTGTGTGATATATTTTGTAAAAGTAGAAAAGTGACGCAATGTCCTTACGAAGCTCCAAAGTGTTAAGCCTTAAGGATATCATCCGGTCGTCGATGATTTATAAACAATTAAATAAAATTAACTAAAAAACAAATAACTGCATAAATAATGCAGAAAAGTTTGATCAAAGATTAGTAAAAAGAATACATTCTTAAGATAAAAAGCAATGTAGACAAAGTCGCGTATATCGGCTACTTCACGTAAAGAGACACGATAGAAGTGAAACTTTTCTATTACAGTGAAACATTTAAATTTAAAGAAATACAACAAAACGCCAACGTCACCTGATATACCTGGCGGTCAGCCATTCAAGTGCTGACCGCGCTCGACGTTGCTTAACTTCGGTGATTGGTCGAGAATCGGTGCTTACAATACTCTACCCGACACAGTGTTTGCCCCCAACACTTTTCGTAGCACAAAAAGGATGCCGATCAGAATTTCAAAGCCTTCCCATAAGAATTTTCACTTAAAAAAACTGAAATAAGATACAATAATACAGAGTTAATATATGCTAATTACTGAATAACGACTAACGACCACAATACTAATAAACTGAGCAGCAAATATTTTAGGGAGGTACCTCATACAACATGGATAAAAACAAACCTTTTAGTTATTATATCCATTATCATTCAATTAGCATTCAAATAAGTGAACGAAAGTGAAACACTTAAACGTTATTGTTAAGTGCTACATTTATTTTAAGCCCAATGCATTTTTGAGTTAGCGATAATAACTAATGTCAGTATTTCAAATGGTACCGTTTCCAATTGCGTAAAGTCTTAAAAGGCCACTTAGACATTGATGTGTTGCACTATCGGTTAAAAAATATATAACCAATAACTCATAACTACAGAGTGATAATGGTCTAAGTAAAGAGAGAAAACCTATGAGGTCGATTTATGCAGTAAGTGAAAATTTCATGTCAGCTTTATTAGCCAAAAAATCTACAAAATGTTCAAAAAAATCGTATAAATTCATATTTTGCGTTACACAAATTTAAACTCATGTTTAACTAACTAATATTGTAAATATGAATGGAAGTAGGTCCATTCTATATTAACTGAGAATGAAACTGCGATAAAAAAAAATACATGCGAGATTAAAAACTTGATTTCTAGTATTGATCTAACGATTTTTGATCGATATCCATTAAAGGGCTACATTATTTTTATACTTAATAGGTTTGAATGTTAAATTACGAAGTGGTCGAAGATAGTAAACGTGCTAAGCCTAAACGGCAATCGGTTCTCAACTCAAGTGTAGCTATTGAAACATACTTATATATATTGGCGAAAGATTTTTAACTTGGAAGTGTTGGCTGGCTAGACAGGCGTAGTTAAAACCCTTCCACCATACGTAGAAACCTAAAAGGAGCACATTTTAATTTTATATGGGTATGAAATTACCGTTTGGGAAAATATTGGTATTTAGTGATTGGTATAAAATATTTAGTATTTTGTAAACTTTTTTGTATGTAATATATTGAATTTCTATTTTGTGGTAGTAATATGTATGACACATGTAACTCGTATGTTAGTGGGTACATGTAAATAAAGTTAGTTTCAGCATCCTCATCTTGTTCTTTACCTCATGGTTACAACGATGAGATGCTTAAACTCTACTAACTCTTAATATAATTTACAGAACAGTTAAAAAAAAACTATAAAAATTTTCTTAACAACTTTGAAATCCTCAGGTTATTTTTTTTTGTTAGTATCAATTCTCAAAAGTTTTGGTGAACTGTAAAGTGGTCATCGTTCAATAAGCTTTTACTTTCACCTACAATCAGACACAAGGACGCAACCTCATACAAACAATGTATATAGCGTATTTCGTTTGTCATCTAATCATTGTCCCATTAAAGACCGTGAAAATGTATTTTGTGAGTAATAGCGTATTGTCTCCGCCACGTGTCCTTCTGATGCCGACATAAAAGGGCAAACTTAAATCAACTATGGGATTATTTTCGACTTAATTTGAGATGCGTTTTTTCTTAGGTCACTGTATTTTTTTTATTAAATTCATTACCTGCTGAGCGACAAGTGTATAATACGTTGAAAATGGTTTTCTCACTAATATTATAAATGCGAATTTGAGTTTATTTGTTTGTTACACGTTCACACCTTAACCACTGGACTGGCCATAATGCATTCTTGCATACACGTTGCCAGGTATTCAGGTTATCTATCGTCCAGAAAAAAAGTATTGACTTGAGGGATAGGTGGAATCTACTTTTATGCGAGCGAAGCCGGTAACAAAAGCTAGTTCTTAGTAAAATTATTAAGGCTTATAGAATTCGATTATACTATAATCAGTTCTTACGAATTATCAACTTTCATGCTTTTTATTTCATGAAATCACTTTAGACACAACAATTTATTACAAACTAAGTATTGATTGCATTATATTAGCCAAACCGCTAATATATATACATATACGAATATTTAACATATAGATACAGAGTTGACAATTATGCTCATCACACAAAGCCAGTTATGAGCGGGAATCGTACTCGCGAACATTCAGCTCAATTATAGATTTTTTTTTATATTATAGGGGGCAAACGAACAGGTGGGTCACCTGATGGTAAGTGATCGCCGCCGTCCATAGACACTAGCGACACCAGGGGAGTCGCAAGTGCGTTGCCGGCCTTTTAAATATGTGGGCCTCCGGCGCTCTCACTGACCGAACTAAACGCAACAGTGCAACCACTGTTACTTCACGTCGGTTTTCTGTAAGAGGGTGGTACTACCCCGGACGAGCCGACCCATTTATGCTGAAACCAGTAATAGCTTCAGCGTAGCTCTACCACCTACAAAATCTTACTACTAAAGCTCCATCCGGCGTATCATTCAATTAAAATTTCGGCAATCCTTTGGAAGACTTTGCCTAAATGCCACCGAGCTTATGTCATCAGTCTATAAGTACTACGCTAATTTTAACAGTGTGTTTAATTTCCTATCTTTATATTCTTACCACATTCTAACACTATATGTTACAGAATGTAATATGAACAAAAAATATGCTATATAGCACTTAAGAATAATGTAACTTCATTTAATGAAAGAATATATCATTTTTAGAATCGGATCACTTGTTCCAGTTATTATCTTATATAAATATTCTCACAAATTTTACCTCTTTAAAATACTATTATAAGTTACCTATTAAAATAAATTTTAAAGTAACACAAAATGTACATTAAACGTCTATCAATAATCTAGTTAAAACATTTAATCAAATGAACGAGCTCCGTGGAAATATTACACAAAGAAATACGTCCTCATAATCACCGGGTGGGTGAACACGAAACATCTACCTGCGACAAACCGCACCCGTCTTACCGTTACAAAAGAGAAAAAAAAACCCAATATATATATATATGCAGCAAAGGGTTCACATAGACAAGTAGGCTGTAGTAGAATCGGCAGTTATAACAGAAATTATGTAAACACGTGAAATCGCGACAGATGTTTTGCGCGAACACACCTTGGCTGTCGGGCGAACGTTATTTAAACACGAATATTTAAATTTATTAGAAATGATAATTAACAATTGACAGACAGACAGTAGGTACGTTAAATGTAGGTCACGGATATAAATAATATAATCAATACCAACTTTCTCCATTGCACCTTTATATGTATACTAATATTATAAAGCTCAAGAGAATATTAGCTTTTGATTTGTTCGAATGCTTTAATCTATTGAATTACCATTCCGAATCATTCTTTTTGCTATTTATAGTTTATTTATCGAGAGAGATTATAGGCTTATGGACATCATACGACCACTTTCAGTAACGATGATATTACCATGTGAATTAGCAGTTCAGAAAGTATACGTTAAAGAAAGGTTTAATATAGTGTGAGAGGGGCGTGTGTCGTCGCGAGTGAAGCTGCAGGGTATAGTCAGTATATAACATTAATACATTTGTAAAATTAACCTTCATTATAGCTTGTATTTGCATAATTAGCTTTTGCTCGTGGCTTCACTCGCGATAATCTAAATTTAACCAATCCTTCGGGCAGAGTACTTTTTTCATGGATAAAAAATATCCTACGATATTTCTGTACCCCTGTACAATGAGAAGGAAAAATTTCATGATAATCGGTTGGATAGCCAAATCGTGTAAACCGAACAAACAAATAAACAAACTCATTTCACATTTATTATATTAAGAATCAAGTAAGGATGGTCCAAGAATACCGAAACATAATACTTAAATTGGTAAAACGATAGAACAACCGTCATTGTGAAATAAAATTCCATCATGTATAAATGCTTTAAATTTTTTTACGCCAACATAGAAACACGATAGGGTACGAGTTGTAAATAAAAACTCCTCGAATCCCCTTTAATATGGAATCCCGTTATAACATCGTACGAAAACGAGAGCAACAATACTTTAAATCCTGTACAACCCACTCATTGTGATTGTCGCGAGAACGCACCTGCGAACGCTCGTTACCTTTATACATTTATAAGATGGTATTCCGCTAAATCTTTTATTTGCATCGTGAGAAATATACGGCAACCTTTTTTTTATATACTTGTATATATAATTACCCAAATAATTTGTTTTTTATGAATTTTTTTCTGCTTGACAAACTACAGTGCTATAATGTCTATACACAATAAATATTGTATAAAATCCTGGATAATAATAACAGTTATATAGTGTCCAGGTTTGAGCCTTTTAGAATAAAAATACATTTTTCGTGTATATTACTGGACAGTTCAAAAACAATGTCGGAAAAGAGAAATGAAAACAAGAAAACAGTCAAGTGTCATAGAGACAATTAGCATTACCTTCTAACAAAGGCAAAGGCGCTCGTTTTATACAGCCAATTGAATAAAATTTTAAGATAAATCAATTAATTAGTTAAGTCAGATAAATTAATGCTACACCATTATGATTTCAAGTGCAGCTATAAAGGATCACAGACGGTTTTGCGCATACCACTATTTGTTGTATTTTAATTTGGTAATAGTACATCTATTCAAATCGTAATTTATTAAATTGAAGTATCTCTTTATTTATTTTTATTTATAGATTCTTATAAGTCTTTATTACTATTTTTCTATTTAATAAAAACATTGTTAGACTAGGCTCGGCTAAACATTTAGGTCATGTATCCATTATGCAGCGACAGGTTTATCTTTATACCGCACATAACTATGCGCAGTAATTAAGCCAGTCATCAGTAGATCTTATCGCATTATGGTGTCCATTGTTTGCCATGACAATAATTACACTGTCGAGTTTTTGATTCCCAAGTTACGTTTTAAGACACGCGATAAACTATCGCACCATAAAACTAGCCTGATTTCGTATGTGAAATGACCCATTTTTGTCATAGATTACTCATTTGGTAACTCCAAAAAATGTAGTGAACTGCTTTATCGGTTTCTTGAAAGCATTAAACTCTTTGATAGACATCTATAAATGCAAATGGATACTAGCTTTTATTCGCTGCTTGCTGACAACAGTGTATGTAAAATTTCATAATGATTGGTTGAGTATTAAGGAATGAAAGCGTAACAAACAAAACAACTCACTTTTTCATTTATGATATTAATAACGATTTAACACTCAGGCATAGAACATAGAATTATGCTCATTACATAAGAGTCAGTTAGGAGTTGGGATCAAAGCTAAAAAAACCTCTTGGCTCGATAATAAAACCAGCAAACTTTTTGGAATGTTTCGAAATAGCTTGATCAAACAAAAAATGAATCATTGAAGTGAAATCTTAAGCAATTAGGATCATAAATATCAAATGCAACGCATAAAAAAAGTGATTATCGATATAAATAAAATGACACCAGATCCATCACTCAAAAACAACTCGACTGACTTCGATAAAAGTCTTCTTTTTACTTTTTAAGACTTAGTTCTAAATCTGAAAAAAAATTGGTTGTCTGTAAAATCGGTTTACAGACGATAATTTTACTTGATAACGTCATAAGAAAACATTGGTGAAAAATTGCATACTTTTTGCCGCAAGAGATACATGTGTCACAAGCCGAACGCTTAGGCCAATCGCGCCTCTCTATCGATTATTTGGCGCTCTCGTTTGCACACTTGGCTCACGCGGAACGTGACAATGAGTCATGCTTTCTCGTGCGTGCAGCCGGCATTCATCGATTTATAAGACGTTATCACGCCAAAACGTATGATTACGATGGCTATGCTTTTTACCTATTAACACGCGTTAACTATCGCTTACGGTATCTAAAATAGATCGTTAAGATGAAAAAAGACAGACGGAAACGCGTGTAGCTGCTAGTTATTCAATATATTACCTGTAGCTTATTCTACAGATCTTATTGCTAACAAAAGTACTAACTTTATACAGTTACTTACATTTTACTTTTGCATATTGTGAAAGTTTATTTTCTTGTAACTGTTGAAATTGTTCTAATGTTTTTCACATAAATTAAATCTTGAGCAAATAGGGTTGCCAAATACGTAACCATAAATGGCTCATGGTTTGATTACCCAATATAACGTGACATTGACGTACGTACTTAATTAAATGGTGAAGTTTATTGAATACTTTAATGTGCAAATGTTCCGTACATATACTTTAAAACCTTAAATCTATGAAATTGTATTTTTTTTAATTTCCTAAGGTACACTGTTTGATTTCTATAACGACCGAATAGTCAACATCCATCGTAAATAACAAATAATAAAAATTTATGAGTACTTAATAATTCTTTCATCTATAGAAAATTATATTATTAGTGAGTAACACAGGTTGTTTTTTTTTATATTCAAAATCTACACAACACGAGCGAAGACGTAAACAATGCTAGTCCTATATAAAATAGAACTCACTCCGACTCGAAAGAAGACGAATTTAATAATGATAGCAGTATTCACATTTGTATCTATTTGTTAAATATTTGTAATTGATAGCCATATTTACATTTCTTTTTCATACACTACTTTTTAACTTAATACAATATTTATAACATAGAAAGTTTATTTTCAGCCAAACGTAGAATTTGATGGAAGAAGGGTATGTTCAACAAATTATAGATATAAATGTGACTTGTGGATAAATAGTAATCTTACATTATCCGGAGTAAAACAATAATGTCACATGTTGATGTTGATACCAAGCACCAGGCATATTTACTCGAAATTAATATAACTGCGGAAATTACCTTTAAGCGAGTCGCCGATTCGCGGAAACCTCTTACCTGAAACAATAAGCAGAAATTTTATTGTAGATCCAAAACATTTGGCGAACTTCTCTCGACGTTATGAAACTATAGCCGAAGAACAAGGCTACCTGTTTGTTTTTATTACGAGGTAATAATGGAATGCAGCGTCACTGATTGGAATGAAAATATACGACACGGGCGAATCGAACAGCGCGTAAATAGATTTCCAGTGGCCAACGCATCGAAGTGCGTCAGCGACTTAGTGTACTCCACACCGATACGTCGAATGCACATTGGAGTTTATGGGTATTTCAAATATAATAACTTTCGTTACTCATACTTTAGCTGTTCTATTTTTTTATCTGAGTCCTAACTTGGCAAACTGCATAGCACGGGATAGTAGGAAGAAAGTTTCATCGACAAATATTATTATATCGACTTACAACTAGGCGATCCTATGACACGCCGAAGCGAGACATGTCAACGGATTTTACAACATGTGCATAGTAGTGGTAATAAGGTCGTACAAGATTGTCTTAAAATATAGTATAACACCTTTTCCATTTCTGTACAGCCTATGTATTCGAAACTGGCTTTAGGCCAAACACTGTAAAACTATGAAAAAATACTTTTCAATGTAATATTCACTGTTATTGTTTGTAAGTGTTGTTGAGTATTGTAATAAATATTACATTGCATATTAATACTCCTTACAACGTTGTGTCATAGAAGATGATATTTCTCTACAGACAGATACGAAAAAGTCGCAAATATGTATTTTACATTTTATTATAACACAGGAAATAATATTATATAACTATTTCATAATTATAACATAGAAAAGAAATAAATTATACTGTAAAATAAATTATTACGATAGAAATAGCTTAAAAACACATATTTCGATTCCGAAAAAAAAAACACTAAGGACATCATTACTTCAAACCGCATCAAGACTCGAAAGACGTCAAACAAAACTATTTCTAGGGATGAGTAGAATTGTGCCAATAATTACAATCGTTTCGTATATTCCATTGGAATGGAACAAAATAGATGTTTAATTATGGATGAGTTAGGTGTTAGCGGCGGCGCGGTGCAAGGTCGTGGAGACACGCTCCGTGACTCCTGAACAACGAATCAATGCGAGATCCTATTGTTTGTTTTAATCATTGCTGCGTAAATAGTCTGATGTTAGACGATAACTGGATGAGGTATCCGCGAGAATGATTAAGTCAGTGCGAGGCCTGTAATGCATCTATAGGTTTTCAATACCTGTTAAATAAAAATGTAACTTTTGTTTAATATAATATTATATTTGATATTCATCCCTTAAAGTGCCCGAATGGACCATGGCGTTGCGTTATAACCTCCAATTGTTAAACTAATTTACAGTGTAAAGAGTTTTCTATAAATACCATTCGTATTAAATAAGGAGTCATAAAAAAATTGACCGAATGCGAATTGAATTCCGTACTAGGTTTTGATCCATTACATAATATATTTTTATTATTACTAACAAATTTATATAAACTCACATATGACGGGATTTGCTTTATTTTTAAATTCATTATATATTTTAGCTTTTGGCAGAAATTACTGTATACTTAAGATGATAATCCGCTAAACCTAGAGGACTAGATCTGAAATGACAGGAATGTAGCACGAACAATGTACCCTTAAAAAAAGAGTTTCTTCAAATAATAAAATGCAATTGCAGTAATTGAGTTATTTTAAAATAATTTAATCAATTTGTCCAATCGAGCGAGTAAGCGGGTCACAAGGCGAATTAATTTCGTTTGTTGGGATTGTATGCAAATGCCCGCATCGCGTGCGCTGGCGCAACCCTCATGGCTGACAATTGATTAATTTCTTATTGCGAAACTTTTTATGTTTCCGTTATAGTTTTATTTGTTTTAATGAGTGTATAACATTGATCTTGTTTTTCAATTAACATTATATTCCAAACAGATGTTATCAGACTATGTTACAAACTGTTAATAAGTCTAAATACAGACACAATCCTAGTGGAGGGAGAAAACCTCCTTAAAAAGTTACCGTGGGAGAAAACCACGTAAAAAAGTTACGGAGGGTAGTGCCTTCGGGCGGCGGGAGGGAGGAAACCTCGGTAAAAAGTCACCGTGGGAGAAAACCACGTTAAAAAGTTACAAACGGGTGTGCCTTCGGGCGGTGGGAGGGAGGAAACCTCGGTAAAAAGTCACCGTGGGAGAAAACCACGTTAAAAAGTTACGGGTGTTGAGGAGACAACCTCATTAAAAAACAGACGTGAGGCCTTCGGGCGGAGGGAGGTAGAAAACCTCGTTAAAAAGTTACCGTGGGAGGAAACCACGTTAAAAAGTGACAGAGGGACGGCCTTTGGGCGGAGGGAGAGGGAGAAAACCTCAAGAAAAAGTTACCGTGGGAGGAAACCACGTTAAATAGTGACAGAGGGGAGGCCTTCGGGCGGAGGAAGAGGGAGAAAAACCTCATTAAAAAGTTCCTGTGGGAGGAAACCACATTAAAAAGTGACAGAGGGGTGGCCTTCGGGCGGAGGGAGAGGGAGAAAACCTCGTTAAAAAGTCACCGTGGTAGAAAACCACGTAAAAAAGTTACAGGTGGTGGTGGTTGGAGGGGGTGACCCCTCGACTGCCAAACCGGACCAAGGAGGGAAGGGGCTGGGGACCTGACTTTCCATTGCACGTTGGTTCGGTAGACGGGTAGGCAGCTTGACCGGGCTGTCGTCGCGGTCAGGGCGTTCGCGCTGGGCCTTGTCGCCGGGGTGGCATGGTGCTTGCTTGTTCGATCCCGTGCCACTCCATAGCGCGGCAGACGGTATCTTGTGGGTTTTTTTAGTCAGTAAGAGTCTGACACCCCACAGCTCCCCAGGGCTGTGGGTGTCCAATGAAGGATTTCTTAAGACACAATCCTAAACAAACACACACTCAACATTGAAGTAGAAACATATTTATAAAAATACATTTGTAAATATACAAAATAAATTGTGAATACACACAAAGGAAATTGGCCTTCCAATAATGTACAACACAAGAACAATTCGATAGCAAAAATGGGATTAAACACAACTAATAGCCAATCCTCAGCAAGCCAACGACTGTGTTGCCTCTCTATATATTTGATATAAAATAAAAGCCTCTCTATATATAGAAGAAGATAAATACTGTTGTCATTTCGGCTGGTACACTTGCTAAAATTACCGATTATAAAGCTAAATTTAGCCATATCGGTTATCGATTTACTCTTGTGAAATACAAATAGTCTGCGTGCAAACTTTTTGAGCGGTCTGAACTAGATGTGCAGACCACAAATTTAGGTATCAAAGGGACGCGATAGAGGTGTAGGCGCAGCGGCGCTCGACCGCGCGCTTTCATCTTCCCTATTGCACCCAAGCCGGCACGTGTTTCAGTGTACGAGTATGTGCTGATTGTAGTGCAGTCGTATTCGGAATAATTTCGTTATTGCTATTTTCGTTTTTTCCTTTTCTTGATGATATTTATGTTTTCGTTACTTTTTCCCTTTATTTTTACTTGTTGATATTTGTTATTATTAGTGGTTATAAGTAGAAGGCTTCAAAAAGTGATGTTTCTATGGAGAGCGTATTCAAAGTGACTAAAAAGTGTAGCGAGGACTGTAATTAGGAGGCCGTATTCAAAAATCATAAAGTGAAATCTGAATACAAAGTGTATTTAGGCTTGACACAAAGATGACTATTTAAATATGGATTTTAATCGTAAAAATATATGTTAAATAAATCAGCTATAAATAAAAATATCCATAATATCAAAACCATGTTGATAAGGAAGCTTCATGAAAAGGTACATCGCCCCGCGTCGTGTTGTTTGCAATTCATTTTCAACGTTTCAATTTAAGCTAATTGTGATTTAGTTGATTAGTATTGATTTAGAATTATGTAAAAAATAACAATTTCTTCTTCTATTGATGATTATGTAGAACAATTTCAAGCCACTTTTATTTGTAGACGGTTACCGTCTGAACAAAAAATAAACAAATGACAGCCTGCTTTTGCTTGATTGAACGGTGCGTGAATCCTTTCTAAGGACTTTTGGTTTTGTTATAACGTAGTGTGAACAGTAATTATTTTTCGATTTATCTAGAAATTTCGATGAATATATGCTAAAATAAAACAGGAATGGATTATGCCAAAGAATGTAATAACTACGTACAGAGTATGAATACAAATAGTTTTTGATTCAAAGCGCGCCATCGCTCCATAGAATTTGTATTCTACCAGATTGTTACGATGTAAATTAAATTTAAAAAGTCGCGTGTTACAAATGTTGTTACTTACTAATATTTGTAATTAAATTTGATAAATATTATAAACTAAAATAAATAAACATAGTCTGTAAGAGACCCACTGCAGGGCCATAGGCCTCTTCTCGAAGAAATGTATAGTTAATCACAACGCCAGCCCACGACGTATTGACGATTTCAAATCCGGAGAAATCCACAGTTCTATATTATCCCACATACGATGCTACTAAAAGAACATTTCTCAGGTTCAGGTTTCCTCACGATGTTTACCGTCAGTCGATAGTGCTACGCATTTCAATTAAAAAATGTACGTGATTTTCGAAAAATTTATTGATACATTCGGTTTCAACCTGTAGGTCTCTAATTGACAAACCACCGATCAAACGCTCGACAACCGCCACTTCATAAAAATAATACCAAATCGGAATAATAAAGTCGGTTGAAAACTAAAGCGTAAGCTGGGGTACATAAATTATTGAATAACGATTTAAAATCAACTTAAAGACTTCCACCTACACAAGTGTGGAATAACATAAATGAATATAAAGGAAATAATAAATAAAACCACGGTAGTCACGCAAAAACAGAGTCATAAAAAAATCATTTAATATGGATCGATAATAATATGGAGGATAAATTAAAAAAAAATGTATGTTATTTCTTTGTGAAATATACATAGAGTGACGTATTATAATATCTATATAAATAAAATAAAATTACAATACAGATTTCGATCAATTTTAGAAGTGAAAACTTCTTTGGGCGCGTTGAGCACTTTTTTGGGTGAACAAAAATCATGGAACTCGCGTCATTGTCACCGAACGCTTTCCATGAGCTATGTGTACACTGTGTATATCGGTGTACTTTTTGGGTGAACAAAAAGCGTGAAACTCGCATCATCATCAAACACTTTTTTTTGTACTGACTATACTGTTGGCTTGTTAAGGCCGCTACAGTTTACCATCATCACCGCACGTTTCCTATGAGCTATGTGTATACTGTGTATATAATCTTTAAATCACAGAATAAAAACCATAACAGTGTTTTGCTGCCATCTAGTGAACATTCATTATATCACTTTTAGATCACCTTGGTTCTATCAACATTTTCAATTTTAAGTGCAAACAATCATAAATTCAATACATTGATGTAAACTACATTCGAGCTAATTTTGCAATCGAATTTTATAATCACGAAAGTAACTTTGTCTGTTTCTTACCTTATCACATATAAACTTCTAACTGTCGCAATTAACACTGGAATAGAATTAGCTCGAGACCTCGAAAAGGACAATGATTAATTTTTATCCCGAATATACCGATAAACCAGCAAATAAATACATGGTGAAAAACTTAGAAGGTTATATACTATTCTGTACAAACACTTATCTATGCGATTGGAATCATTATCATCTTCTTACCCTTATCCCACCTAAGTAGGGTCGGTACAATATGACTTCCTTTTCCATTCTCCCCTGTCAGACGTTATCTCCCTATTTACACTTTTTATACACATATCATTTTATACTTTCTTCGGTCTTCCTCTACTACTATATCAATCTACCTTCATACTTAAAACTTTTCTAGGTACATGGCTTTCATCTCTCCTCATAACTATGTCCATACCTTGCTAATCTATTACTCCTAACTTCTCTGTCTCTGGTGCTATTTTGAAACTTCCGATTCGATTGAAATATAGAAGATTATTTATCAAGTTTAGATTCTACTACATCTTTAAATTATTTTAACTCCGAAAATAATTGATTTAAACTAATTACCCCTATACCCAAACTTAGGAATTTTAAATTGAATCGACGGTACGACGCAAAACATTTCTGATTAGTCATTTATGATAATGACTTGTACACAGATGTTTACTAAATGTAATGTAATTTTTCGCCCGATTGAATTCACATTACACATACAATTCTATAAAAAAAATTAATTACCAGATGATCGAGACTAACCTTTTTAGAAAAAACAAAAATTAAATAGTTACTAACTATAAACATTAAAGGGATTTCGTATCATTTTAAAGGTGTTAGATTCTGGAAAGGGGAATAACGAACTGTTTGAAGAGGTAAAACCGCAGGAACAGTTTCTACAGCAAAGTATTAAATTTAGCTCGTGCTCTCAGTCGGATACTGTTTTACTTCAGGTAAAACTTCCTATATATTTGAAATAATATTAGTTAGCCATACGATATTAATAAAATGAAGAAGTAAGTCGTGGTGGTCGACTGGTTTCAACCATGTATATAAATTCGATGTCCGCAAATCTGAACCCCGACATATTATGTACCAACGAGGTTTTCAAAATACGCCCCAACATTAACCAATTTAAATTGGTAACACTATCGGCTGACGGTGAAGGAGAACATCATGAGAAAAGCTGAACCTGAAAAATGTTCTTGGAGCTGTACCGTATGTGAGACGAATATAGAACTTGATTTTTCGATGTTTGAAATCGCCCATACGTGATCGCTGATGTGCTGATATAATACGCCATCCATATCTTCCTTCGGCTAGACGTCTATATGGCCTTGCAGTGGGTCTATTACAAGCTGATGTGATTAAATGACTTTCAGTTTTATTCGCTGCTTTGATATAATATGTATATTACAAACTGATTACTATACTATATTACTTTTCATTAGAATTAATCAAATGTAAATTTGTGAAGCCATTTTTGTTTACCTGAATAAAAATAAAACGCCATAATAATATGAATTTACATGGCTTATATTTCTTCTTCTTAATATATTTGCAAGAATAATATTGGCAAAGGATATTAGTAGAATATATAGCATTGTTTGATTTTTTTTACTGTTAATTCTTGTGAATCATAAAAATATACATCGCCTTTAAAAGTAAATAGGATTCGAAATCAGTTATAAAATTAAATTTCGTATGAAGAGAACAATAGCGTTACCAAAGGATGATAAAAATATAACGAGAATTAAACTCAAATTTATCATAATTTACCCTGTATTTGATGTCAAACGAACAATCGTCGGTTATTTATCGAAGTTAAGATGAGATAATGATTGTTTTAACTACAAAGTTGCCTTGACACCGTTAATTGTTTTCAACAACTTTAGTTCAAGAAACGACAATTCAATACAATGTATTGAATACCTTTTTTTTTCTTTTGCATTTAATACGTGACTTCTGAATTACAGTTATTTAATCAATTTTAAATATCAACAATAGTAGAGAAACATATACTCCAATGAATAAATTTGTAGTTCCGTGTGTACATTTCAGTTTTTCTAAGATTTTTTTTTCTACTATTATAAAGATCACTAACCACGAATATGACAGCAAAAAACAATGTTTTTTTGTATGCCCAGATATTACTCGAAAACTGCTCGACCGATTTTTATGAAAATTTGCACACAAGAAGCTTATATAATTCTTCAAGTGATAGAGTAGGTACTAGTATTACCAAGAATACTTTTGTATGTGTAAAAAGAAATAAGAAATATATATACTTTTAAAGTGAAACTTTTTTAACATCGCCTCAATTTTTTCCTCCATCTATCGCATATCGCATTACATCCGGCCGCGGAGTAGGAGTAAAGTGAAAGGCGCTAGGCAGAGCAGCTAAGGCCAATATAGCGGCGCCCATAGCTCAATGTAAAATTATTCAATGATTTAAATATTGTGCTCAGTTTTTATAAACATTAAAAACGTGATAACCTAAATCGAATCATTATCAGTTCAGTGTCTACAATCCGAAAAAAGTTTCACTTGCATCGTGGTTTCACAAAATCACACAGTTTTTTTTATTATTTTCTATTGATTATATCGAATAACATAGTACACGGGAAGTATATGTTATTTCAAAAATTATACGGTATAAATACCAATATTAAATTATTTACATGCTGAAAACAAAAAATAATAATATACATTAAACATGTTTTTCATTCTCATATGATTTTAATATATCAGATTATTATGAAATTTTGTACACGAGAAATATAAGTACATGGTGAAATTGTGAACAATATATTAATATATCATTAAAAAAATCTAAAAATGTATCTAATTCCAACAGATGATAATGAAATTTTGTACATCGCAAGTATGACATCACAACATTGATTGATAGTCTATGGTAATTTAAAGCACTAGTTTTAGAAATCATAAAATATATCCATATTTCAATAACAAGAAGTAATGACTAAATGATGTAATTGAATGAAACGACTACTTAAAAATTGTATACAGAGCCACGGGCAGATGTTAGTATTCTTACCAAGATATTTAATCAAATTTGACCGTGGGATAAACTGAAACCATAATGCACACTATAATAAGATAATTGTCGATCTCATCAAAATATAGATCGGAAGAGCAAAACTCCAATTTCAAACAATGAAAAGACAGTGCGTGTGTCTTTCACAGTATAATTTCGGTCGAAAGATTGTTTGGACTACGATTTTAAATTCGTAACCTTCCCACGGAGAAATTTCGATAATAAGCGGGTTGAATTATTGAATAACAAAACAATCAATTTGCTTGGAATAAAATTATTGAATAAGGAGATGATCAATTTGTTGTTGGTGAGAAAAAAAATGAAATAAGTACGTTCCTGATTCGATATTATCTACTTATACACCTAAATAGAAAATCAAAGCGCAGCACTTTAGAACGGTTTCACGTGACATGAACGAAAATGTTTGAAATATCGTACGAAAAATATGAAAAATTTGGAATTAAAAAATCTCCAAATACAAAATGGATCAGACAGAAGACATTATTACGAAGATCTTTAAACATTTTAATAGAATCGACAGTTATATAATAACGTGGTCGTTACTGTAAAGGGAACATTTTTTCAGATTTCCTTCGTGAGTACACCCGAGCGTAGCCCGGATGTGAAGCTAGGCTAATAATAAATTTATTAAAAACTAACTGTTCTCGCAACTCGGTACACTTTTATTACGCTATAAATATTTTCATCTAGTGATTTTACTTGAAACCATATATATTGGTTTCTAATGTGTTGACAGTTTCTATGGATTATCATTTTTAGCACGAAATATATTCCTTGTATTTGTACAAAATTTTATTCAAATCTGTTGTAAACAGACACTCTTGAATGTCATTTAGAATCTGTAGTACGTGTTTTTTTTTTACAGACTACGTTATTGGTCTGAGGCGATGGACCATCACAGCTTTACCGGAATAAACGTGTATACTATAAAGGTGTTAGGAGAATCATATGTGTCGCGTAAAAATAATAATTTGGTGTTTTCTACGAAAACAATGAATTACAATGTTACGAACATAAGAACCTATCTCTATCTATATACGTATCTATGAAATTTACGTATTCTTAGTTTATCAACATAGTATTATTCTACTAGAATTTTTTTATATTTTATAAGTTTTCGCGTTTGAAAATATTACCAGTGACAGAGAAGTTAAGGAGTTATAGGTAGGCATGGTACGGGAATGTCATGAGGAGAGACGAAAGTCATGTAACTATAACAGTTTCAGATATGGAGGGATGTAGGAGTAGAGTAAGACTGAATAAGGTATTGATAGATTATGTGAAAAATGATATGTATAAGGTGCGAATACCTGAGATGACATCTGACAGGAGAGAGTGGAAAAGAAAAGCATGTTGTACCGAATCTACTTAGGTGGGATAAGGGTAAATGAGGTTTTAGCGTTTGACCATAATCTTCTCTAATACTAAATGATGATGTGGACTAAAACGGTAAACACACTAAGCCTGGAGGTGAACTGGCTCTAAAGTGCAACTACTCAAATACACTTATAGGAGCTTGGCAACTTGGACTTGTACTAAGCTTAGTAAATTGAAATGAATTAAAAATGTTTTTACCATGCCATATTACGTGTTATGCGTATCTAAATATTGTAGGACTTTTGGTCCCTAATAATAGCTAGATTTCTATGCAACTTAAATAAGAATTATTTTTATTGTTAGCGATAAAGCTTCGAGCTCGTTGATAACGAAGCCATTAGCTTACGCTAATAGCTTAGGAACGCCCTATTTCGCACTGATATGAAACTATTGAAACATCTATAACATTAAACAAAGAGATAAAAAGGTTATTTTCATGTCACGATATCGCTGACATGTAAAACAATGTTAAAAGCAAATTATTTTCACAGTATGTGCATTGGAAACGATAAAATCAACAGTACATAGTATTTTTAATGTTAGCCTTTCGACGATAATTACGAACAAACGTTTCACTGACTTCGTGGAATCATAGGTGAATTGTAAAAACCCACGAAAGCTAAAAATTATTGAATACTTAACTATTGAAGTATAGATGTGAAAATGAAAAAAAAAAACAGAAAAAAATTAGCAATGCACGAAGAAATTAATCGCCTTTAATTGATACGTTTGAACTAGCAACTTATAACTAGGGTTGTATTTATAATCGCGTGTTAAAAATATATTAGTCACGACAAAGTGACTGCACTGTGCCTGATGACAAGCGCAGTGTAAACAAAAAACAATTACAACCATCAAAAGACAGTCGATGCTTCGGTAGTCATCAATTTTATGCTGGCTTGTCTGCGTAAACTCTTCATATTACGCTTGAAAGATTCGATGTTATAAGACGAAGTGAACATATTTAGCCGAAAACTGTTCCACAACTTAAGGGTACGACTAAGACAAGACGCCGCGAATTTTTAGTCTCTGCCCAGAAAGAATTCATAGTAAAGCTGTGACTCCAAAACCCAATCCGCATGATTTGGTTTTGGAAGGAAGAGAAAAGATTTAACTCGGTAATAACGAACAATAAAAAACATTATATAGCTTATTTTTTAAACCACGATTATGGCAAACAAGTCTACAGACCATCTCATGGAAGCAGTCACCGTAGCCTAGGGACGCTAGCAACAACAAAACTTTCTAAGCCAAACCATCCAACCTAGCTTGCTCACGAACATTTTCTATTGTAGTTTAAAGCAGACGAAATTACGGACAATTACTAGTAAGGAACCGTAGATTCGTATGTCAATGAGATAGAGGTTTCGGTGAAGGAAAACATCATGATGAAACCATAACATGATGGTAGAGCTTCTTCTAAGCCTGCGTGGCTAGCTACTACCCTCAAGTAGGAAATTTGTCGCCTAGCACATCCATGCACATACAGGTGTGTTCCGGCAGATGCACTTGAGAGCCAATCTTAGACCACACGCCATTAATTATCAGATAAGATTTCGGTCAAACATTAAAGTAACTATTAAAAAAAAAAATAACAAGTGAGCATCAAAAATCATACGCAGAGTATTACATCGTTCCTGCATATCGTTACATTCTATAATGTTATATTTGTTAAATGTTATCTTTGACCTGATCGTCGCGCGCTCTAATCAGTCCCATAAAAGCTACCACGGACATGTCAGGGTTATCTGACACGTTACCATTATGTTATGGATTTTTTGTGTGCCCTCAAATGAATACTTGAACGCCGAGTTATTTATAATATTTTAATATGTTTTTGGTGATATGAAAATACGTGGACAGATTGTGTTATCATCTGGTAACGATTCATATATGTTAAAGCACGGAAAGAACAAAGATTACAATAATGCATTATGAACTAGTGGTGGTGGTCAAGTCATTTGACAGGTGAAATATCGATATGATGTTCGTAGATTCGAACCCTCGCATGTATATATGGTTTACTGTAGACTACATAAACTTAAATTACTTTATATTAATCTCTAACGAATAATGCTGGTACAATAATTGGTCAACTGATATTTTGTACTTATAACCAATTTTAGATATGTCTATATGAACGTATACACAATTGTTTTTCAATATTGTATTCTGACTAACCGCAAGAAAAATCCGGATATAAAGCATTCCTTTCAACTAATAATAGAATTGAATACTCCAGATTTCAGAGAATTCTTATTTTACAATACGTGATACAGAAAGCGAATTCTTAACATTTATGTGATGCTTTTTTAAACCGAATCATCGAATTTTGTTTAAGGTTACTCATACAATGGTCCTAGTGCTGAAAATGGTTACCAAAACAGTTTAATTTTAAATCAAGCTCAGTTTATCACATTTCAAACCTATTTATAATATTAATTGAAAATATAATAAACCTGCATGAGAAAAGGAGACAGATAGATTGCTTCGAAATAAACACAAAGTATAATCTACCGCAGTTCAAGATATAGCATCAAGTTAAATATTGAATGTTACAAATTTAACAAAGACCACTCGGAAGTGAGCGAACACATTTCGCACTAATTAAAAATCAACATAAAAGAGAAACGTTTCGCAAAACTTTCGATTTTCACTGCAATTTCATGTTTCTCAGACCGTGAGGCGGCCGTTAATCGCGAATCTCGATCTAGGCGGATAAACAACCATGGAAACGATGCAAAATGTTATTTATACACACGTTGAAACAAAAAGTAACATAATTTACATAGCACATGATTACCCCCGTTATTAAAACATTTCATTAATTGGTATAAATGTATGTATGTAATATCACATATATTGTAGTCTTCGTATAAACTGTGTTCATAATAATATATGTATTAGCTACGCCCGTGACTCCACACGCATTTATTGAACTTTAATGATAGTCATCTCGTGATTTTATTTATACTCAGTTTCTAACGTTTTTTAGTATTATTGATAATTATAACATACTTTCAGTATCAGCATGAAATATACTCCCTGTATATAAATTTTTGAAAAAATCAGTTGAGATTAAAAAAAATAATTCATGAAACTATTCTTTACGATATGGCATTATATTAGATATTCATAATTCTTATATGTATTAACAATTAAGGTATAACACACTTTCTAGTACTCAGAATTTTATAAAATATATGTCAAGTCGTTTTTGACTAAAATCGTGGATGAAATTTTCAAAAATATGAAACTCGAGAAAATCGATCTCCTATGGAATAGATATTTATCTCGAAATTTAGAAAAAATACTATAATATATCTAATGCGATTTACATTATAACTGATGTTAGTTGGTGGCAGGTTGTTACCGGAGAAATTAATTTGATTATCAATTTTTGTAGCTAATCATAGCTCTCAGATTACAAAATAAAAGACAAAAAACAAGTGAACTTCGTGATTCGGACTTGAAGTGATCAGTAACACAATTCAACATAATTGTCTCAACACTACGTCTATCAGTTTTCCTACTACATTTTCCATTACCGTATTTACAATTCATGTTAAAGGCAATTAATTAATTAACTTACATGTCAACAAATTTTCCTATAATGGAATTAATTATTTCACATTATCTATAGCGATCGTGTCGTTGCATAATGCATACAATGATTCACACCATCGGTATGTATTAGAAGATCGACTTGTCCACGTTTAAAAATCACCAAAGCCAGACACGCGGAAGCCACGCTGTGGAAATGTACTTAGGAAGGAAATGTACTCATTGACTAAATGTACTCACTTAGTCGTCTATAGAAAACTTACTACCTATGCTCAATAGATTGTGTTTAATTTTTTATACTCCATCTCTATCTGTCCATTTATCGCATGTCGCATTACAGCCGACCGCGGAGTGGAGATAAACGAAAAGGCATTCGGCAGAGTAGCCAAGTACAAGTGACAGGGTCAATTGCAAACATGACCATCGTTTACCATAATATAATAATGTAATTTAATAGACGAATTTTTTAATGAAATTGGATTTTATATTCGTTTATGTATGCGATAAATTAAAATACTGAATTTACAAAACCTATTTACACTCATGTCTCCGTTGATATCAAAATCTAAAATAATTTATACAATTTAAGTCTTAAAAAAGCGCTTATGAACGTTAAAAACTACCACCGGTCCGGAAAACACCTCAGCCATCGAGAAGAACCGGAAAGAAACTCGATCGCGTTTATATTTTCAACATACATATATTTAAAAAGTTCATTAACGTTACAATAGTTTTAATGGATACACAACGAGAGGTGTCAATTTTTTGACATCGCTATCAATCACATATTGATCCACCCCATAATAGATGTTTGACAACAAAGCGCGCTTAACATGGCGCATAAACTTACAGTCCAGCAAATCGCTAGTATGCATTGGTACTTTGTTATAAAACCTATGTAAATAAATTACGTAGTACTTTATTACAATACAATGTATGTCTTTACTCTAGCTCTGACAGCACTATTTACTAAAATAAATTATTGGTAGTATGTCACGATATACGCGACATCTGTAACAGACATTACACCATGAGCGTAAGTGTGTAACAACACGCTTATGAGTGTCGCGTATGAAGATCAGTGTGGTAAGGAGTCTGTATAGGTACTAGATACATATCGTGGTAAACTCGTCATAGTGAATCTCTTTTGGATTGTATTCCCAGGTTGCTGATAGGCTTGAAGGCTGGTTCGACAGCGACGACCTAGCCATGGATTTAAGAACTCCCAGTAGTTACTGTTGTTTTTGGCTTGCACTGTTAAGTTTTCACTATAAGGTATAGCGCCGTCTGCGTCCCTTTTACGTGTTACAATAAAGAATTGGCAATTATACTCACAAAAAATCATGTAACTGCTGATACCACCTTATCGTCAGACGTAAAAAATCTTAATACTTGTACTTACGTATGCCCTCAATGGTGTATGTTCCTTTATCTATATAAATAAAATGAGAAAGTTCTTTCGTTGCGCTAACACCATGCAAAAAGTACTCGATAGATTCCGATTAGTTTCACTTCTTTGACACTTGGTGCTTATCTATGATACATTCCTATTTAATATAAAGTTTTTAAGAACTACTATTTCTATAAGCACTACACAATTTAGCAATATGTTGTATGTATTCAGCATACGTAGGAGTGGGAGAGTAAAAGGATAAAGTAGTTTATAATGAAATTATGTGAGCAAAATATATTTGTGCTCTTAATGTCTTTTTTATGTTTTTTTCGTATGTACCCAGAATATAATACAAACGCAGACGAAACCGCACGTATCGGCTTGTTATTGAAAAGTAACGAGTAAGTGTAAATATAAAATATCTACGATAAAAAAAATACTCAAAGAAATTAGCACCGAGAGAGCGTAATATCAACGCTTAACTTATATTAAATCCGGGAAATAACAATACATATTTATTCTGGAAGAATCGCGTGACCGCAAGAACTTAAACAAACGCATACTTCATTTAAGACTTTATTCCTTCGACATAAAGTCGTACGACTATGTGCTTCGTTCATTAAAAAATATTAAGAAACATATCAAAACGCAAAAGTAAAAAGCTTCGAGATCGTAATCAGCGCTGTTACTATTAAGATATTTATTGTTTGAAGTCATAGAGCAAAAACTATTTTGTGTCCAGACTCATAGCGCGTGACCAAAATAAATATATCACCTACGAGTGTTCTATGAACTCGTAGGAAATAAATGTATATTGTCGAAAATATGAATCAATAATTCATTACATAAATTTTGCTGCTTACAATTAACTATACTTAAACAAGGAAAAAATAAAATAATAAGTACATAACAAAATAAAACAAATATCGATTATCGTAAATAGCAAGAAATTCGTAATAGTTACTTCATATATATATAAATATACATATATTTTACTATATATTTTTACAAAGCCTATGTAGTTTTTGCATCGAGAGACACATATTAACCTCGTATTGATCATGACACAAGTTAATAGAAGAGTATGTATATGTTTTAAGTGTCCTCTTTTATTCTACGATCTTCTTTCTATTTTGTAGCTTTAATTAATGGTCGTCCATTGGACGAAATTCGACCATAATAAAAGATACAAACTGTATTGAGTATTGTACAAATGTTGTAGTTTGTAGACGTAAGGACAGTAAAGTGTGTCTAGTAGAGTCTCATAAAGACTTGGTTCGACTCGACTCGACAAAAAAAAAAACTAATACTATTTCCAAAGAATATATACTTAACAATTTGTATATAGATATTATCCAGTACATTCTCTTGTTTTGTACATGTTCTATCACCTATGACAGGGTTTGACTAAAACCAAGTAAAACATGCATATACAGTGGTGGCCATATAATTAGAAACACTTCTTATGAATAAAGAAAGTATAACTTCAATGTACAAATGTTCGTAAAAAATATACACATTCAATAATTAATAATCATGCAATAATATAGCCAAACAACTAAAAACCACATTATATTCATAAAATATAAAAAATATCTTGCTTTTAATTACAAAATGAATCTTACATTTAAATTGTTCTGTTAAGAAAGTTTTTAATGCAATTGATCATTATAAAACACATGGAACTGTCGAAAATGTGCTTAGAAAGGCTCGGTCAAGAAAAACATCTCCCAGAGAAGATACGCTAATCGTTCGTGTTGCTAAAAAAAACCCAATAAAAGGTTTCAACCAGATTGAAAATGAAGTTTTTCGCCTGATGACCCAAGAAACATCTCGTCAAGACTCATACGCCGAAGATTAGTGGAAGCTAAATTGTTTGGAAGAATCTCTAGGTACCGCTTCTTACCAAGCAACACCGGGAGAAGCGATTATTACTCGCTAAAAATTATGTTAATTGGACGGTACGAGAATGGAAAAAAGTGTTATTTTCAGATGAAAGCGTTATGTTAGACGTCCTGTAAATAATGCTTTTAATTATAAATACACAAGAAGTATAGTAAAGCATGGTGGCGGTAACATTAAAGTTTAGGGGTGTTTTTCCGGATGTGGAGTTGAACCCGTTCGGAAGATTGAAGGTACAATGGATCAATACAAAAAAAAGTGACTCCCTACTCGGACGATCATTTGCCTGTAACCTGAATCTTTCAGCATGACAATAACCTTAAACACACGGTCAATAGCGTCAAATGTTTCCTTAGCGAACAGCGTATATCCGTTTCAGACTGGCCAGCAAATAGTCTGGATTTAAACCCGATAGAAAATTTCTAGTATATTGTTAAAAAGAAAGTTTCAATCAAACGTAACACCAGTCAAAACAAACTATATGAAGCATTTGTTGAAGCATGGAATTCAATCCCTATAGAAACATGTATGAAATTGATTGAATCAATGCCACTTCGGCGTAGTGCTGTCATTGAAAATAAGGGATACGCCACTAAATATTAACTATAACTATTGGTAGGCTGTGGATAGTAGCTATTTCGTAAATAACAATACTAATTACTAATACTTAAAAATATATTGTTTTTATCCTTTTTTGTTGTTGTTTCTAATTAGTTGATCATTATTGTTCATACATTCAAACTGATTTAAATGTTTGTCCGTAATGTAATATTGAAACTGCACTTGTGTAGTGGGATTTATATTGTTTTTCTAATAAATGATAAGTCGTTGAACATATTGTTGTCGTATATATTTTTTAATTTCAAAATAAAAACGATTGCGGTGAAGTATCTTACATAATGTCAAGGACCGTTGGTAGTGTTTCTAATTATACGACCACCACTGTATATGTTTGAATTTATATTATCTATCTCAGATTTAGGTTGGGTACCTTAGATATATACATGTAAATAAAAGTTTATGTTGTTTGTACGAGCTGATCTCCGAAACGCTTCAACACAATGAGAACATCTTATGAGAATTTTACTGGCTAATAGACGACTCTTCAGAACGATACCCATGGTACATATAATTGAAAAATAAAAGACAGTCAACAATTAATTCAAACAAAACTCGTGGTTTCCATGGAACAAAACCATTGTCAGCGAAATATCACGCGTCAACTGGTCAATAGATAATTATAGAGCCGTATGCTAGATGTGGTTTCCCATGCATAAAATCTCAGAGACCCTTAATTCATTATCAAACATATTTTGCTAAAAAACTGGTTTAAGCTGTGTCTTTTCTGTCAATTCTAACAATCTTCTTAAGTGGAAGAAAAAAAAATCGCTAACTCTGAAGACAATTACGCACTTATTTAATAAACATTTTTACAGTCTTTGTTCGGTGATATTTTGCTAGACTGCCTAGCTGTACTAGGTGTGCATATTCATTTCGGCACGTTCTAAGACCGCGGAGTTATGCGTAATTTTATTAACAATTTCCATTTGTTAAACTCCGTTAGAGAAATACGTGAGTAATAAGTTTTGCGAAGTTTTTACAATAAAATTAATAAATGCCCCTTAGCAGTGACAAGGATAAATGCAATCGTCCATTTATTAATTTTAAGCTCAGTCAACTCAGTAGTATAACAAGCATAACAGCAGACACTCGAGGTGGTAAATTTTGCTTTTAGAGATTGATTGGTGTAGAGAAGAAAACGTAAAAACAGTTGAGCTTTGAAGTGCATAATACGCTAACTCTTGTATTAATTTCATGATCTTTATAAATATTATGTATCTCACTATCAGGTTTCACCTCTAAACGATTAACACCTAAGGTGAATGAGCATTTATTGTTAATTAATATTACAGTATAAAACTTAATAGCAATCACACAAGCTATTATAATTATTAATCTGAACGTAGTTTTCTACCAGTGTAATCCCAGCAATAGTAATTGATATTTGTTTCTAGCAAACAACCTACAAACGCACAAACTTTATCTATTCATAATAGTGAAGTAAATTATTTTTTCGTTTATGGATATCAACTCTGGATCGTATTTAGCATGAAATATATTTTCCGCGCGATACTCGTTTACTATTAATGGTACACCCATACCTGTGTGTGTCGCCACGACGTTTCGTCTATGATCACAATAAACGCAGGTATGAGAACACATTGTCGTCACACATTACGAACTATCAGCCTGCGTGGCGACCGACCGACGCAGCACGATAACTGGGCCCGCGGTTTTTACACATATCACAGTAACTTCGAAGTGCTAATTTCGAGTTATTATAGGAATGACCAAGGTGTGTTTTTCGTTTTTCTATGTCTTCGTCGATATTAATTTTGAGGTTAGTTTTTAGCGCAACAAGTAGCCGAAGCTTCTTAACGCAGGTATAGGAGTAACATTAGGTATATCGATAGTTTGACGATTTTTTATCCCAGTGAAGCAATTACATTTAAAATTATAAATACATCTTGCTGGTAGAATCATTAGGATATTATATAAAAAAAACATCGAGAACTGCCTCGAGGTGATATCGATATACCCGTATAATATGCTTTATTATACTAGTAGCCGCTCTTCATAACAATTTGTTTATTAAAATGACTCCAAAAAATTGGCTAGATTTGGTTATCTCAGAGAATATATTTCTCAATACAAATAACTCTAAAAATACTCCTAGAAATATAAAGCCACTAAAAATCCCGTCCGGTTTATTTACCGTCTAAATTTTAAACGTACGAACGAAAACCCTAAGTTTGGAACCCTGATTAGTATATATATATGAAGAAGTATATATTAGTAAAAGGTAGGTGGTAATTTTATTCAAATAATATATTGTAATTGTCTAAATAATCTTACTCCTAGGATTTGGAAATTAAAGAAACAGTTCCATAATATAACAACGTTTTTAATCATTCACGTAAAATAATGAAAAATAAATACAAAAAGAAATTAATAAATATACTAAGGAAATCAAAATACAAAACAAAATTGATCCCGACATCGAAATAAACATTTCAACATCTATTGTTTATGAGACACAATAGTGTAAAAGTGAAAATACTTTTACAACAACACAATGGTACTTAAACAGTTTGTGAATCAGAACATGTGAAAAATAATCAACCGCATAGAAAACCTGAACTGTATTTCAAAGTAGCCTATAATTACACGTCATTTTATACGTATACTACAAATAAATTGTAAACAAAGTACAATCATACATTATAGGTGGAAAACATTATTGTAGAATGAGTCAATAGGCTATGATTATTTTATGTATGCATTGCGTAGAACTGTTATTACGTCGATTGATTCAATTTAATTCGCGTTTAGTTATACGCTCTCTTGATTTTTTTATTTGAGAGGAATAATTACATTTTTATAGTTTCTGTTATATTAATAGACTAGTGGGGTTCCGCGTTGTCACTTGCGTTATTTTTTTTTCGCCCCCGGCCATCGTCATCCCACGCCGCATCACACGGCTAACCCGAACTAGTACTTAATTTTGACTTAGTGTATTTTTTGCCCAACACGTTGTATAATAATTGGTCCGCTTCTACGGAATATTACACGTTACAACCTCTAAGTTTCTTCAATAACTATAAAAATGCAAAAATACATTTTAACACATAACGGATAGTTACAGAGATTAACGCTTTTAAGCAATCTCGAATTTTATAATATTAGCCTTGATTAATTATTTAGGATATTACTGGCAACATTGCTGTGTATATTTAACTGTAGAACACATCAAAACCTATAATTGTACTAAGTCAATTCAAATTATAGTCAAAACACAGTACTTATAAGTATAAATCAGATGCGCCTGCAAACACAAACTTATATGCTTTTACGCACGGGATCACTTTATATTATAAAATTTGGACATACTATAATGTAATCGTAAAGTAGATATGTACTCTTTGCTATTTCCATTCTTACGATTTTTTATTAGTAATCAACATTACATTATTTAAAAAAAAACTGTGAGTATTCATTGCAGATAAGCGGGCTATTGCTAACCGCAGCTAATGGTGTTGCCATTACTTTGAGGAAATTCCATAGCATTTGTCAATCTGATTTTATACCCATCATAGGAACTGGCCCTGGAGAGTAAGTAACCTATCTTACAAAATTTATAATCGTATTTTAATATGTTTTTATTATTAATTAATTTGAAAGAACATTCATTAGATCTCCATATAATAGTGAAGTGATCACATTACAAAATAATTCATAGTACAACCTCATAACCTCTCGTCACATATGATCTACCAAAAATTTGAGTTAAGTTACTATAAAATTTAAGTTCGTTTAAAGACAAAAAATGTAAAAATAAAAAATCGCATAACTTGAAAAATAAAAAATAGATAATTATACTATGGTTTATCCTCAAACGATATTCAATTACAACGGACTATATTAAAAAATTGCACTTTAGAATGTAGGAAGCGAATCAAATATCAAGTCAGTATTTACTATGTTCTTAATATTTATACTAATATTATAGATAGGTAAAGTTTGTTTGTTCGTAGGAAATCATCTATCTTTGGAACTACTCATCTGGTTCTGGAATTATTTCACTAACAAAACAACAATAACACGACAAGGACTATTCTTTTGTAGTTAGTAAGATACGAAAAATTACTAACACAGAATAAAAATGTATAACGTGTGAAACAATAAATTTATGGTTTAATATAGTATTATAGTTAATATTATAGTTAAAAGTATAATATAGTTTTAATATAGTTTCATCCAATGCTACTAAAACATAACATGAATGACGTTTAAACCGTTCGTTAACACGCGCAAGCACATAAAATAAATTACTTGTTTCATTGAAACTGCACGAAAACACAAATTACATTGGTACCAAATTAGCACCAATATTGGTGCTAAACGAAACTAACCTTGAAGTTCCTGGATACGAAAGAGATAAATTATTTTATCTCTTCCTCTCTCTTAGAATTATTTTGTATTGAGACATCTCTTTTTCTCAGATATTTGTTTTTAAATACCCTGTCTATATTAAAATACTTAATTTATGTTGCGGACGAAAATCAAAGAAATTTATCAAAGAAATCATCCCATCAGTCCAAAACTTTACTGCATCAATTAATTTCAAATATCCACGTCTAAACCGTAATGTACCTTAATACCAATAGAATTACCATAGTTTTCGGGTAAAATTATACATAATTATAATAAGAATGTAAAATTAACATACCTGTACTTTTTAGATCTTTGTGAAAAAAATTACTGCAAGTGAGTAAGAATAAGTCATTAAACACATTTCAATCACTTCTTAGAAATAAATGTCCGTCTAGCTGTAAGTTTGTGCACGCTTCACAGTTAAAGTACTACGTTTATGATAAAAAGAATATCGCGAAGCATATCCTTGAGTAACATTTAATTTTTGTTTATTTACAATCAGTTTACTCAATCAAAAATTATTGTAATTTGAATGACGACGCGAGTTAAGTACGAGAGAAGAGTAGGTAAGTAAATGCATTTCAGTGTCATTCAAAACCAGGGTATTTTTATAGTATATTTATGTAAATATAATAACAGAGGTCTGTCATAGTGTGAAAAACTACTGGGTTGATATCTAAAAAATGATCACGATATTTTATACGATGCAAATGAAGTCGTGGGTGTCAACTAGGCGGTAATATATATTTTTATATTATAGGTGTAGGGTTTAACGACGATCTCACTTGATACTAAGTGATAACATGATCTGAGAGGTATAATGTTATTATTATAAACAAGCCTAGGTACCTCCAGGCATGCATCTCAAGTATAATTTCCGAAATATACGTACATAGGTGTTTTCAACTCAACGATAGCAATTAGCAAGATTTGCTTTACAAATAGCTCTACGGTTTTGTCACGACGTTTTTCTCGCCTAAAACCAAGGGTTATAAATTCAACGAAACCTTATGTTAAAACCTCGTTCTCCATAATTTCAGTGCGTTCTAATATCTATATATTGAAGGTTATTGTTTGATTAATACTACAACATGCAGCGCTTCAAATTGTTCAATGTAAAAAAACTAAAATTTATCACATATTATACGAAATATTTAATTGTAAAAGTTAATTACAGGAGAGATGATTTTATAATGGTTAATATAGGTTTATTGCATTGATAAATATTAAAAATAATAACTACCACTTAAAGTCGATAGCGAATGGTGACGAACCAGTTCAAAGACGGTTCGAAGGACCATGTAGAAATTTACTTATCAGCTTAGCAACCCAACGAGATATAAAAGTTGTGACACATCAATTCGTCCTCAAAAAAGCAAAAAATAAATCATTATTTATTTTCATGAAAAATTAGATGGCGTTTAAGTAAAATTTACGGACGACATAAAGAAGCCGAATATACACGAGTCAATACGTCACCGATACGAGCGTGACGATTCACATTCGTTCACTGCGACTTAAGAAAGATTTCCTTAAAAAATTATACAACAACATAATTTACCTTAGCAGACAGGTGAGTGGAACGTCGTTCTGGAAGCGAGCGAGCGCCGGCGCGCCCTCTACACGAAGAGTGTTCACTTTATCGCGTAATGCACCAACACATCCAGCACTCGCACTTGCAACCCCACTCCCACTCCCACCTCCGCCGCACCGTTCCCGCAGTATCGACATTATATTCGGCTGGCGAAGGAAACGCTATCACCTGCCAGAATAAAAATATATCATTCAAATGTACCCACACAGTCCAGTAGAGTATTGTTCACTTAACCCGGAGGTCGTGACCCCTAGAGGGTAATCATCACGATTTCGCACGGGGTCGTAATACATTTTTTAGGCAACAACCAACACCAATGATTAAAAAATGTATGTACTGATGATCACACGAAAGAAGTGAAAACTTCTTTATTAAAACTACAACACAAATCCAACATCACAGGTTGTTCCCATCCTCCCATCCAAGTACTGACTGTGCCCGACTTTGCTTAACTTTGGTGATCGGATAAGCACCGGTGTTTTCTACACTGTCCCACACAGTGTTTATACCCACCACTTTTCGTCACACAAAGGTTGCGGATCAGAATTTCAAAGCCCTCTCATAAGAAATTTCACGTCAATACCAAAGTCAAATGGATGACTCTATTTTCATGAAACGCCTAAACAGTCACGTAGATCTCTTAGGAATTTATAAGCCACTTAAAAATAAAAAAGATTCTTCCCAAATTACCGTCTCGAAATAAGCATCGTCGCCATTTTAATCCACCGATATAAATAAAGTTAATAAAAATATCATACACATAGAAACATATAGGAGACATGAATAATCGTTCATATATTAAAGATGGATTAAATAGTCGGCACAACCGCTCGCCATTCTAGAATCTCACACATATATTTACATCTGGTAAGCGGCCATTATGACCCTGACTAGAACGCACATATGAACCAATCTATCTAATTTGTTTAAAAGTCATAACAATACACTACCTTGTCATTATACGCAATAGGTATTTCTTGGTGAGTGCTATGTGCCTGCGCATCGGCCGCGGTGACAGGCGGCCGCGGTGGAGGCGTCGGTGCCTGTAACACACAAACTACATAAGTAACCCGTATAAACAAACAAATCACAACAAAATTGTATTAAAATTAAAAACACGAATTAATCTAAAAAATTAAGTTAAAAGTACTTTATAGGATGTTACTTTGCACTTCCGCCTCTTCCACATTTGCCAAATGCAAATTCTAAACGGAAATGCAAATAAACATCAAATTAAGTACTTATAATCGGACTTCCAAAATGTAACATCTTCATCAACTGAACAAAAGAAAATCAAAACAAGCAGAAATAACATTAAAGACAAGCCATTACGAAAACAAACACACCAATAACGGAAATAATAACTGAAATAAAACATGCGAACATTATATCCAATTATTTTTTTAAATTTCTAGAGACGTGGAAAAAAGAACACTGATTAAAAACATCATGCATAGTGATCGTATGTTGTAACGACAAAATCAAAAACAATCTTACAAAGTCTATGTGTAGGTATATTAAACAATAACTAAATTGTCCTAGTGTTTGGTGTAACGTAATGGTACTCGAGGAAGTAACGACGTATTGACAAATTTAAATATCTTATCTTCACTCGTAAATAAGTACTATAAGGACATTATTGAATAGTTCTGATACCCTCACGATGTTCTTTTTTACCATCACCCGATAGTCTTACCGATTCAGATACGTAAATACAGTCTCAAGTCGGGAAAAAAATATTGGCACACGCTTGAAGATTAGTCTCTCTATAAAATATAACCTAAATTAGACTTAACTTATTACTTATTAGATTGGACTTAAGTTATTAGATTAACTTTTGTTAATAAATAGCATCGAAAAATAACATTTTTATTTGCATTTTTGCCGCCTGGATAAACGTAGCAGCAGCCCATCAATTCCAGGAGGAAGTGTAAAGTAATGTCCACTCTAATATTTAATTATAGATTTCCGCAAAGTAACAACTTCATCAATCAAATATCTAAACAATAGGTTACAAGGAAAGACTAAACAACGTAAAATACACACTGACGTTCATAAAACAAAGGCTACAAACAAAAATAACACAAATAAGAACTGGAAGCTTGGCGAGGCAGTTTATATTGGACCTGTTCGCGGGGCAGTGGTCTGCGCCGGTGACACAGCAGCGGGGAGTAAGGTCCCGGTTGTGGAGCGCGAGGCACCCTCGGATCTATGAACGTGGTGCGACGCATCACGTGATCCACGAAGAAACGCTGTACACCCACCAAAAACAATTTTCATTCTCTAAACCAACATTCTGTTTTTTTTTTGTAATACTGAATCAGTGAAAATCGCGGCCTTTGTGACATGCAAACAGTCTTCGTAATAAATAAAATATCTGCCGTGATAACTATAGCTTACACGTATACTAATTATATCTTAAAAGTAAACTAATTATAGCCTAAATATATTCAAATTATATATTAGTCGAAAAATATCCAAATTTGTAATCTAATCTATATTCTAATTATAACCTAAATATATGAAAATTGTAACATAAATAACCTAAGCTTAAACCTTAAAAACATCCTAGAACCACCAACCATCAGTTGAAGTAGCTTCACGGAAGTACTCTTTACATGGTTAGCGCAATGTGACCTTTGGCCGGAGTTTCATTTAAAATCAAGTAAAACTGTGATGGAAAATTAACCTAATTTTCATAACATTTGACAAGTCTGAAGCCCACTTCTATAATTTTTTTACTATTAAAATTTTCTAATGTCCCTCCGATTTCCATATATTGCTGATCAATAATATAAAAAAGTAACTATAAAATTTACAAAGCAAATACTTTATGTAAACTCTCCTTACATTTAACAGAATAAATCTTTATTTGAATCAACTTACTACAAATGAAATCTATGTTTTTATAGATAACGTACAAGAAGCTTAAAGTTTAATGAAATGAAAAATCCTTATAGCCAGCTTGAAACCAGTGGGCGTAAAAAAACCGGTTGACTGCCACCTTGACTAACCTATAATATAATAAAATCTCCAGACCGTACAATGCAACGGATCCATCCATAAATTAAAACACAGTGGGTGCAGTAACCATGCGACTCGACAGAAAAAGACCTCAGCACTCCGAGTGATCGGTGTCCACCTGTTTCCGTAAGCAAGTGGTCGTCATTGTTGAGATATTTATATTGTAGTGCATTATTATATTAACTAATTCAGCTTAATTTTAGATTTTATGCTTATTTTAAGCTCTTTGTTTACGTCTAGTTTTACATTTTAGATCCAGTTTATTCAATTTGATAAGTAATAGGCATTATGGCGTTTTGTATTAGCTTTACTTCTTAAGGTTTTAATATCAAGTATGCAATTTATTCTTCGTTCAAATCAAATCTAATCAAAAATACTTTATTTAGTTTAGGCCCTGAGAAGGCGCTTATGAACGTCGAAGTTACCACCGGTTCGGAAAACAACTCAGTCATCGAGAAGAACCGGCCCGAAACTCGATCTGGTTTATCTTTTCATCAAATATATTATAACTCATATTTTTAAAACATGGTTCTAAACATAGATATTTGCATTCGGTTTTGTTCGAGACAGGGGACAGGGTCTACCGTGGGAGAAAACCACGTTAAAAAGTTACGGGTGTTGAGGAGACAACCTCGTTAAAAAACAGACGGGAGGCCTTCGGGCGGAGGGAGGTAGAAAACCTCGCTAAAAAGTTACCGTGGGAGGAAACCACGTTAAAAGTGACAGAGGGACGGCCTTTGGGCGGAGGGAGAGGGAGAAAAACTCAAGAAAAAGTTACCGTGGGAGGAAACCACGTTAAAAAGTGACAGAGGGGAGGCCTTTCGGGCGGAACAAGAGGGAGAAAAACCTCATTAAAAAGTTCCTGTGGGAGGAAACCACGTAAAAAAGTTACAGGTGGTGGTGGTTGGAGGGGGTGATCCCTTGACTGCCAAACCGGACCAAGGAGGGAAGGGGCTGGGGTCCTGACTTTCCATTGCACATTGGTTCGGTAGACGGGTAGGCAGCTTGACCGGACTGTCGTCGTGGTCAGGGCGTTCGAGGTGGGCCTTGTCGCCGGGATGGCATGGTGCTTGCTTGTTCGATCCCGTGCCACTCCATAGCGCGGCAGACGGTATCTTGTGGGTTTTTTTAGTCAGTAAGAGTCTGACACCCCACAGCTCCCCAGGGCTGTGGGTGTCCAATGAAGGATTTCTTCCCACATTAAAAAAAAAAAGAGGACAGGGTCTGTTAATCTATCTGACAGCTAGGTGCATTATGTTACCCAAAAAAAGGTATTTAGGTTTATTCCCTAAAAAGGGTAGAAATGAGGATAATGAATGAAGTGTAACCAGTAGTGATGCCCACCTTCCCATTGCGGTCTAGTTTGGTGTCCCAACCGAGCGGCAGCTCCCGATCGGTCTCACTGAACATGTTGATGAGCGCGACGAGGTCCCGGTTGTGTTGGTACCTCTCGAAAGACGACGTGTCCCGTCTGACCTTCGAAATCATATGCTTCAGCGTCGAATTACAATTGTATAATTCCGACGCTTCCTGGAATAGATATTATAAGAATTAAATTTTTTCCAACCATTTCTCATTTAGTTTCGATTTAAAGTTGAATAATTTTTAATTAATGGTTATCAGGTGGCCCATATTCGCCCGTAATTCATTAAATTTTTAATGCTATCGCTTTTTAGCGCTATCGAGGTTCCATTGCCAAAGAGTGTATAAATAATTAAATATACAAATATCATAGAAACAATGTCCACTTTGACTGTTTGTCAATAGACTAATATCTGTTTGACGTTGACAGATTGAAATTATGCACATTTTATATGTTACTTTCAAGTGGTTTTTTTATATAGTTGATTTCACTTCGAGGGATTAAGTCAATTAAAAATCATTCATTTCGAATTTAGTCCGGTACTTTTTTATGATTTATATTACCAACGATATGTTATGAAATTAATGTTAGAAATACCTAGGAGAAATTCCGCATTCAGTAGTTTTGAGGTGATAGAGTCCCAAATGCAGTTCCCTTATTTTAATTATATAAATATTTAGAAGATAGATTATAAACCTAAAAATCATGAAATAAGCACTTTATAGGAAAGTGTTAAAGAATAATCAAAGTGTATCATTAGGTACCTGGTTCATATGCAGTATAGAGTAGAAGTCCGGTCTAGCGAGGAATTCAGCGGCGGGGTGAGGGGCGTGCGGGGCGTGCGACTCGGCCCGCGACCCTGAAGGCGCGGGGAGCGCGCAAGGCGAAGGGGCGGCAGGGGGTGAGCACGCGCCACTTCCCACCTCCTCGTCCGCTAACTGCGTACGCGTCATCGTACGACGTATTGATTGGTATCTAAAATATTACAACCATAACACTAACTCATATACAGTCCTCATCAATCTTTTCGGCCATGTAGTTCGGTGAAACTGTCAGCCCAACAGTGTAGGTCAGTTCGAATAAAAAAAACAATTTCGGCCACTCTGAATATAGTCTTAATTTCGGGCTTGCGCGTAATAGAGTCAAGAGTTACAATACAAAAAAAAAAAAAAAATTATTATAGGAAACTGAAATTTTACTGACGAAAAGCTTACCTTCGATCTAACTGTCTCCTTTGCACTTCGGGTTCAGGAGATCTAGGAATTGTTCCGTTAGCACTGGGCCTCTGCCACGTCGTCGTCCTGTTCACGTGGTCAATATAGAACACTCTACCGTGACTGTCCATTCTCGCCTCCCATCCTGAAAAGACATCATAATAATGCATAACCATTTATATCATTTTTAGATTCAAATAATTCTCCAAAAGTTAATAATAGTAATGTAAAAAATAATGTATTAGTGTTGTAACTATATTGGTCTATAACATTTTTGTGCAATACTTGAAAATTATTATATTTTTTCTAAAACCTTTGAATTTAGAAAATCAATATTCTACGAACATGATATAAATATTGAGACCATATAATGAAATTAAGAAATAAATTCAAATAAAACAATCAGTAGTAGCCATAATGTTTTAAAAAAGTTATAAAATTACCTGCTGGTAAAGGCTCTTCACATTCAATTATCCCACCGATCATGTTCGCAGGAAAATCGCCTGTCAATGCCATTTGTCTCGACGCCCGTTCTGGGATAGAAGGTAGTCTTATCCCAGGCCATATGCCTCAAAGGTGTAGGCTGAAGCCACGTCATTATCATTATCATCACTATCCTCATTTAGCCGCGTTCTTAGTAACACAACATCATCAGGAGGGCCAGCGTGGACTATCGTAAAGTGATTGCTATTCACAAACTCAAGGTTTGGAGATCGTATCTCCGTTGTTCTTAGCTCATTAGTAAATTCAACCATTTCGTAATTCTCGTTAAGTCTGCTTTCACAATTTTGGATCGGTGGTGGGTGTAAGTCAGGCGGTGGCAGCGGCCGCGGTCTTCTGGCATGATGTGTTGGTGTAGGAGGACATTGTGGGACCGCCGCACCGGCCAAAGCGGCAACACGAGTCAGAACTCTAGGGTGTGGTCGCAACGGACTTTCTACGACGTTTTTAGAATTATTCCCTGTGTGCTTTGGTGATGCCTCTGTACCAAGATTCTTCAGCAAATGCCGAGGTAAACTCGAATGCTTTGGTGTTGAACTTTCTCCTGAATACTTTCTATTCATAAGTATACTTCCCACGCTTGGTAATGATTGATTGATTTCTTCGACGGGTGATGTTGAATGTGAAGAATTACAAGAGCTAGGTGGATTTGAACTGTTATCATTCTCTCTCGTGGGCGGGTCTATTTGTGATGAATTCAAAAACGCTGTCATCATAGTGGGTGTATGCGCACGTCCTGAATTTTGCCTCGTTAGCGGTTTATGACGTTTCAACACTATGTCTTTCTCTTCTATTTGATTTCTATTATCATCTTCAAACTCAGAATGGTTGCTTATTTCGTTTAAAAACGTATTCTGTGCCTTCTCTTCAGATCTTGCATGGTTTGGCGTTAGAATGACGCCATCCACTACATCCTTAATGGGACTCGGCTTATCTTTTCTAGTAAAAGTCGTAGTAATGTAATTATCAGGTCCTATATCCTTAATAAATAAAACTTTATTTCTACTAACACCAGGTGCATCTTCAGGTACATTTTTCAATTTCTTTTTATCATCATTAAGTCTAGGTACTTTCATGGAGGAAATTGTAGATTCACATAAGCTGCCATCAGTTTCCGGAGTTGCTAAAGGTGCCACATTTTGTCCACTGCGCCAGAAACCTGTTGTTGAAGACACAGCTACATGATCACCAGAATAAAATTCTCCGGGCCTAAAGTCGTTGATATCGGCTTGCATTTTTGCCGAATTTGCTATGTGGTTATCAGTAAAAAACTGCTCGTCCGTGTCGATCAATTCAAACGTGAAGGTGTCTTCGGGTTTTGTTAACCTTTTAGGTTTTCTATGCCTATGAACCTGGGGTGGTGATAATGCGTGCATCCTCTCTAAAGGTTTGTGCGATTGTCTGGGAGGCAGAGGTGGAACCGGGGACTTTTCCACTTCATTCGACATATTAGCACTTCCAACGTCGTATACAAATTTCATAATCTTGCACGGGTTTTGAGGGGACCATAGTTTGTAATACTCACTGCCCGGAGACGTTGGAGACTCAAAACCAATGTTCACTTTACTTTTCTTCTTGACTCCGTTTAGCGCATGTCCGCCACCAGTATCTACGGGTGGCGGAAATTTCTTCTTCACTCCAGAAGTAGTAGGTTTGCAGTCTACGGCACTCTGAGATTCACTATTTACATTTTGAGATTCCTCACTTAAACTAACTAGAGATTTACTAGCATCACAAATTTCATCGGGATCGTTCCCGTTATTTTCTAAAGTACTAATTGAGCATTTGTTGACATTTTCACTTAGGTGTTTGATATCCTGACTTGGCCCCGGAACGAACTCGATTCTTGGAAGATTTTCAGAGTTCATCTCGAAACTCTCGTTGTTGTAAGAGAAGGGCGAGACATGATCGCCACTTCGCTTTCTTGACATGCCTTCTTTAAGCTTAAGAGGAAGCTTTTTGAAATCGACCTTGAAACGCGGCGGCAATGTCGACGACTCCGCCGCGCATTCCTCGTCCTCGCCATTATAGTAGCGAAAACAAAGAAGTTGTTCGCAATCTGAAATAAGACCATGTAAAAGTTAATTACAAATAAACAAAACGTTAAAAAAGATTTAAAAATCAGGGATATATTTTAAATAAGTTAGAAAAGAGTGTGAAATATAGTAAAGCTTGCTAAAAAATAACATTTTCCTCCTCATTAATGTCACAAATATCACAATAATATTTTAAGTGAAGATTATATTTGAAAAGAAAGTGATACGTGTATGGTCCTTTGACTTGAATGTCGCGCCAATCTACGTATATGGCGGAGTATAACAATAGTACTATCAGTGTATTTATCATATAAATCATTAAACAATAGAAGCACCTTCATAAGGTTGGTTGGGCTCATCAAGAAGCCACATTATGTCGCCGCTCGCGCATCCGGTGGCCGGCACGCGCCCGACCTCGGTGTCTCCGCCCGATGAGTCTGCAACAACAAACAACGAATTTATATAAACATTTTCATTTTTATCATCTCATACATAGCAGTTGACAAAAAGTTTACTCTTTACGTAGAGTGCCCGATGGCAGCAGTAAGACGTAATACTTCTTTTTTCTTATTACAACAATGAAAAACACAAAGCGTTGAATTATTTATACTTCTCATTTTGTTTTTATATTTTATTTCACGCTGCAGTATAGTTTTTAATGTTTACTTTTTTCAATGCGCGTTGATAAAACATCTGTACACATGTAACCTAAGGATTTTATTTTATTATTGATTTACTTATACCTAAATAAAATTCAACTGAATTTACAAAAAAAATATTGTAATCTTTTTATGTCAATATAACAAATACAATTGTAGAAACATCTGTCTTACATAATAAAATAAACCTATAATGAATTTTCATACTTTTGGCATTTACTCATTTTTCATACGTATTGATGAGAAGGTCAAGACCTATTACTTATATAATTTTAATTAACCAAAAGCGCTTTTAAGAACCTATTATAAACTTATGCAACAACAGAGGCTTTCCAATTCAGACACTCACAAGTAGCAAACCTATTGTGATTGCAGTCGTTTTAAGTTTAATCATACATAACTATATGCTACAGTTACCATTAGCTGAATCGCATACCTACTTGTACGCGTTACATTAGAATATAAAAGTGAAATTATTAAAAACAAAAATCCCCCTGCAGACCTTCAGATTTGTTTATAGACACCATGCTTACATACACACTTATACATTACATATAACACCTACAATTAAAACATATCATATGTTAAATTCCACCAAGTCATTTACGGTACAGAATACGCCAATAGAATAGACATATATACATTATTTTATTACATTATTACATATATACATTCAAATATTACGATCATTTTACGCAGTCCAGTATTAAAGACCACATTGGTGCTAATATTATTTAAAAAATGTAATATGGTAATTAATGATATTTAGCGTTATAAAGAAATGGCTGTCAAATTATCTTTCATATGAAGTTTAAAAATAAAACAGAAATGTAATGGACACCTTTCAATCGTATAATGTGAATATTTATTAAAGCGGTTTGTATTTAAAATTCAGTCGTATATTTAATGAAGACGATTTACATGCGGGCATACGACATTAAAAGAGAAAAAGCAAACTTATACGTGGTGGACGAATAAAAAGGCAAAATTAAGCTGCAAATCTCATTTAGAAACTGGCATGAAATATAAAACTCGAGCAGGTGCAAAGGAGTCAACCGATGTTAATAACAAACAATAAAGAGCGAACTGCGCCACAGCACAGCCAACGAGGAATACGTCCTTTTAACTAACAAACATCAAGCTGAGGCTGTCCTCGGTCTGGGACGAGCGGTTCACAAATTATGCGCCCGTCGTAATCACCGGATGCGGGAGACGCCCGCACGTTTTGTGCAAAATAATCGAAGCAACCGAATTGCCAGTTAATTGGGGTAACATGATCATAAATTAAAACGGAGACAAATTGATTCCGTCGACTGAATCCACTCGGCATTACCATATTTTAATGAAACTAATATACTATGAGACGGTGAACGTACTCCGATTGTTGACTAAGCATTGAATACATTGGCATCTCTTATCGGTACTGCTAGGAAAACATAAGTGCGTTTTAGTTTGAAACGAAAAGGCTCGGTTTGGAAGAGATAAATGCAGCAGCTTAAATCTCAACATTATCTTGGTACTGCTTCTGTTCAGAAATATTTATTTAACGTACAAGTTTTTGCAAGATGTTATATTATTGTTTTAGTTATCGAAATCGAAAAAGATACCGATGATAATCTGTTGTCATTGAAATGGGCGCGTAAACTAATAGCTACTTCTTTCCGTAGTTAGCATTATTGCATATAGGTTCTATTTCTATATAAAGAAGATCACAGTGGTACCACTATAATAATAATCTTTACTTATTAATCTTTACTTTCTTCCGTTTGTCTCTTTTCACGAACAATCAGCTTAAAATCAGCAACCAGAGATTAACAGGCCAATATAAAGAACGAAGACTGACAATGGAATGTAGGTCTTTCGGTGGTCACTGTTTTTTTTATACTGTACTTACTGTACGTACTGTTAGGTTGGGTACCGTCACTTTGCCTGCTACAATAAAAAAAAGCGCGGGTCCTTCCGCAAATCGTGTCGGTGTCTCTGGGCCCATTTATTTTGTGCCAGCTGCCACCCGCCTCTTTAGTGCCATAATGCGCAACGGCATACTTCTATTATTTTATTCATATATTATTTTATTATATTTATAAATTCAATTTAACACAAAGGGGGTATCGATCCTATAACGTTCGCGATTCCCGTCAGATGTCATGAACGTTGAGTTATTAAAAAAAAGATTTAAGTTACTGAGAAAATTAAAATTCTCTAAACAATTAAAAAAAAATGAATATTTTCATGTCATTGAGTATATCTACGCGGCAAAGAACAAAATATATAAACCTTGGAATAAGTAATTTCTCCACACGGCAACCACAATGGAACAATGAAACCAAAACGTCTAATTAACGTTAAGGATGTCGTTAGACAATGGTTGCCCACTTTAATTATAATTTCCCACGCCGATTGATTATAATCGAAAGTGCAAGGCGATTAGCGTTGTGAATAATGGGCCCATGACAATGCATAATGACGTGTGGACAGACGCGGTGACACAGAGGGCGTCTATTTCCGACCGATGACGCAACATCCGCACGCTTCCGTCCGCAGGATATGGGCCGAGATACAAATGTCACGATGCCGCGGAGATCAACCGCTGAACTTCCGCGGGATTTTTGATAAACCACTCGTAACATATAAAAAAATCTATATAATATAAATCAAATGAAATTAAATTCTAAATCGAGCGTTACTTTCTGTTGTATGGTTCACACATATTTCAGTGAAAATAATGTGGTTTCTTCTACATTTCTTCATTTCATTTCTCCATATTTACACTTAACTAGCTATGCCCGCCGCTCTGTACGTGTTTATTAATGTGTCCTGTAGTAAATATAGTACAGTTTTAGAATAACGGATATTGTGCAAATAATGTAAGTCTTCGAACATCTAAACATACCAATATTTATGGCAATTAATTCAACATTATAGAAATGAATACGCTGTGGCGCTACTCACTCACAGGGGATAATAAAATGTTCAGCGTATACATCAACATTTACTTGGTCAAACCTTGGTTGCTAAAACCAAAATACATACATTTTCCATTTAAAACTTTGGTTACATTGGAGGCCAGGTTAATATCAACATTAGGAGACGTCATTTGGTAGGACTTTTTTATTTATATGGAAAAAATATCCTGAAAATTATTGAAAAATACCGAACATAAAGGCCATCCTAATAAGTATAGACGAAGACGATACGAGAGTTCTGCAACTTCAAGTTTTTATCTATTTTACAATCAAATGTAATTAGAGGAATATGTTAAGAAAGCGCCTAAATACAATTGCCGAAATACACTTAGAGACGTTAGCGTCTAATTTCCAAATTGAGTGTGGTTAGTTAGACGGAGAAGCACTGAAAATAGGTCTAAGCACCCATTACCTTAGCACCGTACTATCCTTGTTATCCTAACCTTTACGGTCACTTGAAAATGCCACTAATTAAATTAAAATTAATAAAACCTGCGGGATCCACTAAAAAGACAAAAAACAATTGTAAATGATACGATTCGAATCAGCTAACAACTTATAATACTAATAACAAACAGCTGGTCTCTGCGATTACTACCAATTTTACTTATTTCTGTTATGTTTTATCATCACTACATATCTCTTATGGGTAAGCGTTATGATATCAGATATATATGTTAGAATCCATACCATCAAAACTAGTTCAATCATTTCGAATATTACTGCGGACAGACAAAAAACAATTTAATCGTATTTATAGATACAGATTATCATATTAAGTTTCATGGATATCATAGGACCGACAAACATTACTTTGTATTCATATGTAGAGAAAAATTATGAATGATTTAGATAGGATAGATAGAAATCACGTGGCGGACGATCTCCAAAAAAGACCTATCAAGATTAAACCATTACAGGTCACGTTTATCCAACCAATCAGATTGCATAACTAATAATAACTGCTTTACATTTCACAATATAACCCTATCTATATACTTTGCATTATACTTGATTAAAGGTTATAGTCCTTTTCTGTATCTCACTGACGACGTGTAAGCAAAATTTCATGACGATCGGTGAAGTAGTTAAAGCGCGAAAGCGTAATACAATAAACAAACTCACATTCGTATTTATGCTATCAGTCACAATTAGCTGTCTTTCTATGACACGCTCTTTACCGCGTGAAAGAGTACGCGTGTAAAGACAAACAATAACAATCACTTGTGAATTCGCATACACATTTTCCCGTATTCAATCCTGCACTCTCTAATCCCGCGTGAAAGAGTGTGCCGTATAAAGGCAACTACTACGATAATTAAATTTTAAACAAACATGAATTTTAATGTGATATACAAATTATTAGGAAACCGAAATGTTGCTTGTTCGGAAATTTATTTATAACAATCAAGCATAATTTTGTCTAAGATTTTGCGGAAATATGTATACATATAATATGAACGAATCATTCTAGAAACTGTATGCTGACTTTGTAACTAAAAATGTAAAAGTAGCGATTTACATCCGCAACACTTTCAGGAAACTCTCGACCGCAAGACGTCGGAATTGTTTTTACAACACGTGTTCCTCTAATTCCCGCTAAAGAACAAATAAAAAATACTCCGAAACATGACATTGGCTGAGTTAAAATTTAATTCGTAAAATTATTACGGCTTATCATATCAGTTAGGGTTTCCTTGTATAATTTTTTTCTTACATCATCTCGGTTGCCATTATATATTAAGTGAAACTTATTTATATTTGAATAATCACATAAGTATGGTTTGGATGAATGTAAATAATATAAAACACTTAGACTTTCAAGTTTTCCCCAGCATTTTGAAATTTTCTGCACCCGTGTTTAGGAATACATGATTAAATAAATTTACATATGTATTCAAGACATAAACTAAAGCATGAAAATGTTCATAATCTATCTCACCTAAATCAATATGAATAATATTTTTAGTATTTTATAAGCTATATTTGCGGACCACAAACTTAGATGTTGTCCTGCCACAGACCCGTAATAAGTCATGAAAATAGAAATAAAAAACATTAATAAGTGACCGTGGAAAATTTTGCACACATGTAAACAAAAAAAAAAATTAAGACAATATTTTTCCCTGAAATGTATTTCGACAATGCATGACAATCGCTGCGAAGATCTTTGAAAAGACGTTCGGATGGCACCGATGCAGTATTATTAGATAAGATGTGTTATGAATATTTTGTATAAATAAAAACTGAAGTTCAATATAAATTGTATAAATTGAAAATGTGTTAAGATTAATTTTAATATATGACATACTTTTCAATAATTTCATATTTTTCTACAACGATTATCATACCCTTCTTAGGTATCTTAGTTTTATCGATATATCCTTATAAAAAGCCCTATCACCGTGCTATGGTTTCATCAAGATGTTTTTTCCTTCACCGAAAACTCCGACTCAGTTGCGAGGATTCGAACCTGCGTCCTTCGACGCTGTGTCCGAATACGCTATCAACTAAGCCATCATCGCTTCAAATTACAAAATTTACGTGTTTATATTCACCCATTTATCTATACCTTATATTATACAATAAGCATTTTTATTACCCTTATCCGAGTATATTTATTTTCATGTTGTTTTTTTTCAATTTACCCGAAAAAGTAAATGCATCACAATTGATGACGATTATATACATACCGGTATATATAGAATACCGACATCCAAAAACCATCCACAATTACGGGTATTTCCATCATCCACTATGTGGCCATAGCTCAATCAAAATGATCGTGATCCCGTTAAATAGGTATTTCAATATATTTATTATAGAACAATCTTAATGCGATTGTTTGTTACGGTTTCACACCTAAACTACTAAAGTGATCACCATTAAATTTTCATTCAATGCGTATTCAGGAGTACAGAAAAATAATAGTGTACCTTTTTACCTAATAACGCGAGAGAAAGCTAGTTCATATGTTTTCAAAATTGTGACTGAAGAATACTTAGAAATAAGAAAGATACTAAAAATTATACATTGGGAAAATGAAAATTAAAAAGCGAGCACATCTCCTACAGTAGTTATAACCCAGGAGTCGTACTCTAGGTACGCAGCGTACAATGTGTCACCAAAGTATGCCCTAACCGTTAGTTCGGCGGAAGCCAGTAGTTAAACTAAACTACGGTCACTATTCGACCCGTATGCTGTGCATCTGTCACTTGACGCCTACACGCCCCGACTGTTTTAACTCAGTTTTTTACTCGGCAAATGATATCTTTTTAAATGGACCCCTCGACTTCACACGAGACGTCTCGTCGTTGTCACAAACACCTCGTATATCCGACCTGAAAGTAAACAATGCAGCTGTCTATGCGATAACGATGGCAATTTAAATAAGTACTCACTTCCTCTTATTACGTCTGTACAAAGTTACCCTACAGCAGAGAAATTTGAGATTAGATCAATACTTTACTAAACTATTTCAAATATGTCTCCATGTATCAAAAATGTAGTATCAGTGAAGACTATCATTTTATAGGTAATCTAGTACCTAACTCTGACCCTGCACAGATGCAATGTTCTGATGAGGAATAAGTGTCTGAAAGTTTATTTATTAGTATCTTCGCACAAACCAATATGTTACACCTTCTAAGATATTCATTTAAATTATATGCTGTAAGGAACAAATTAGATGTATGGCCAACGTATCATAACTAAAAGTTTCATCGGATAAGGACATTCAATAATTTCATAATACAAGGCAATGGGCGGAATATTTATACTATGCTGGTTAAAATGGAGTACGCAGATGAGTAATTATTTTTAATAATATGATAAAAAAACAAAAATTGGTCGCTGTGGGTTATCCTTAGCAAGTAGAAATATACCATCGTTAAATTTTGAAGTGAAACTTCTTGTGGGAGGACTTAGAAATTCTGTTCGGCAACATTTTTGTGTGACGAAAAGTGATTAACACTGTGTCTGGTAGAGTGTTGAAAACATCGATTATTGTCCGATCACCGAAGTTAAGCAACTTTTTTTTTTTTCAAACTGACCTACACTGTTTGCTTCGTAAGGCCTCTACAATTCCACCGGACTACGAAAGTCTCAAGTTAGCAACGTCGGGCACGGTCAGTATTTATATGGATGACCGCCTGAAAACACCACGTGACATTGGGTTTTTGTTGTATTTTTTTAATTAAACTTTTTCCTGTAGTTCCTTTTCCAAGTATTTCTAAGACATATAACACTATATTAAATTATTCCGATGTATCGCATAAGCTTTATTCATCTTAACACAGTGCCCAAATATGTTTCTTATGGTTAGATAACACAATACATCATCATTTCTCTGATTCTGTAAATATTATATGCCTATATTACAAATATTTTATTATTATTAAGCTTTAAACAGTCAAATTAACAATGACAAAATCGCAAGTGGTTCCATCTTAAACATCACTACATATTATAAAACAAAGTCGTTCGCCGTGTCTATCTGTCCGTATGTTCGCGATAAACTCGAAAACTACTAAACGGATTGTAATGCGGTCTTCACCAATACAAAATACATGAGGAAGGTTTAAGTATATACAATTGGTCAAGGTTTTTATGTAAATTGGTTGAAATACAACGATAATTGTTGGAAGTGTTGGAAAAAGTCAAGCCGCTAGGGATCTTTCATCAAATACGTTGCTTATTTTTTTGAGATACGAGTATAACAAAACAATGCATAGATTTACAAAAAAGCTTGCGATGGCATATACTTATCTTTTAAGTATAGTTTACTTATACCCATCTATCTTCTAAAAACATGGTCACATACAATGAGGTAATTGAAGGGTATTTAAATGGATACAGTATTAATCCTTATCAAATTGAATACATTAGTTACCTAAAGAATTTCATGCATATAAGTATATTTTTTATTATCAGGGCAGGACGTCCGCGGGGCCTGCTAGTTATTTTTAAGAACAAATAAGAGCGACATACACTAACAATCAAATACATAAAATTGATCTCGCGATAAATTAAACATGTACTAACACAAAAGAAAACCGTCTCAAAAAAAATCTACTCTTAAGAAATGCAACACAACGTCCTTAACTATAGTTAGGTATGTATTGAATTATCATAAACCTACCAATATATCAATGACATTTACTATTCGAATTGAAGAGTTCCCTACCTGGTGTATCTACAAAATTTAAATGAAATTAAAATGAGACCATCTTGAAAACATACTCATTACAACAAAAAAAGAATTTCCTAATTGGTATACAAATGACTAAGTTCTGACGTAAAAAATACAACCGAATTGAGAAGCTTTTCCATTTTGAACTCGATTAAAAGATGAGACTAGCGATCCACGGACTATGATTGTTTTAAACAATGCATTACTGTATCCTTTCCAGAACGATATTGCCTTTATTTGGTAGTCAGGAAATGACGTTTTAAAGGGGTCGGACTCGACGACAGACCCCCATTAGCAAAGTGATGATGTGACAGTTCACGACTTCGTTAAGGGTGTCGTTGACATGTGACCGTGCCCTGTACTCTGCTTTCACACGATTGCCTTTCAACCTATTTTGCAGCTCTCTGTAAATTCGATGACTGACGAAACGCTGAGCGTAAGTTTTATTTAACAACTAGCATCCGCTCGTGCCTTTGTCTGCATCTGTGACCTTGTAAAGTGTTACATTAGCACGAAACTCATTTTTTTTATTATTGCTTTTAACTTACTCCTTTTAACCTCAAGCTCTCTGCCAGTAAAAGTCATGTCAAAATCGGTTAAATCGTGATTAACCGAAACGAACCGAATGAGCCGAAACAAACAGACACACAATTCTTTTTTTATTTATTTTGTTATAAGAATTTCATATATATTTAGTAACAAACTGATATTATGAGATCGCAAAGAGACTCTTCAAAATTATTTACTTGTATACATTTAACAAAGTCAATACAAAATATCAATATTATATGTACACAGACCGCTATACGGCGCGTCGCTAATCTGACGCAAGCGCAATACGTCTCGAGGAAGTTTTTCCCCTACTAAAAGTTGCCCAACGGGGCAAAAAGTTATCACTTGAAAAAACTCAGGGAAAAAGCACATATTATGGTATTTTTTATTTACCTGTACATCTGTTCTTGAAATACACTTTAATCTAAAAATGAACTATTCATACTACACTAAAACTTAAAGTTACAAATTTTTGGACTCTTCTCCGATTTATGTTTTCGTCAGATGCGCCCACTTTCCTCATGGCGTGGCGGCAGTATTATTTGTTTTTCTATTTTAATACATATAAACTGGCTGAGCCCATATCTGCACACCAACTTATTATAATATGTTGTACTTATAATTTCATTGTAATAAATAACTGATAGAGTACATACATTGTTTCTTCACATATTTTAAGTTTGTCTTATCTATGTATGCATAAAGTTACAGTTCATATATATCCATTATTTAATAATTGTACCCGTTCATTCTATGTCCTTACAGATACCATTAACTTGGGACATAAATCCTTTCTGTCATCGGCAAACATATGCGATTGCTTGCTCAGATCAGATAACAGTGGCTTTAAGTGGCTCAGCCATCAGATTTACTATATAATCCTAGCTGTCATTACTTTTTAATCTACGATAGGCTGATATCAGCGTTGTTCAAACGGTTCAGTCAACGATATGCTTAGTTAGCGACAACTAACATAATTTTATTATTATTCGCTTTTTATTAGTTTCTCCTGTATGTATGAATGTAACGGAATCTTTGAATGTGATTTTGCCCCACTTTAAACGATTAGACTTGAATCAAACATTGCACACTCGTCGAAGACCCACGACAATGCATAATTCGATCAAAATATCCAATTATCCTGATTAGATTCGCCAGGATTCATAAATTTATTTTCGTATGATAGACACAAAGACGGTGTGCGAACCACGCATGTGATAGAAATCTTGAATATGTTTTCGAAATCAACATGCAACTGTTAACACATCTGTACATATTGAATACTGTTATTTAAAAAAAAATCGAACCAAAAAGCGAAAAATAAATTATAGTTAAAAAATGCTAAAAAAACGCTTTTAGAGATAATCAAACTAGAAGGAAAAAAATAAATTCTTAGCATAGGAATAATATTACTAATGAGAATATTAATGTCACTATACTACACTATTACAAACTCTGCGTTTCGTAACCAATAGATCTGGTATTTAGTTTAAAAATGTCTTACAAAGTACCCACTCTTTTATAATAGTGACATTAATTTTTCATCAGTAATTTTATTCTTATGCCTTTTTTTTACCTTTTAGTTTAATTAACTTTAAGAGTGTTTCTTAGTTTTTTTTTAAACCATAATTTATTGATAAACCGTGTTATGCTTTTTTTTCTTTTCATTATTAACTTTCATTTGTAATAATATTAGCTGATCTATTTCATATAATTCATTTAAATTCCTTCGGATTTCCATTAGCAGACGGGTTAATTTTACGACCGGGGGACCACTTAAAATTCTTAAGGGTGGTCACGAGAAACAGTAACCGTGTTTGATTTTATGGAACGCAGCGACACGGTCCATTAGCACCTATAGATAACGTTTGACGAATCTCAGTCGACACTTATCGCCTCGATGCGACGATGAATGGGCATTCGATGCGCAGACGTTCGTGACGATGCCGCACCTGGGAGCCAATGTGTTTGCGCTGTGTTACCAACATGGTAAATGCGAAAATCAACTTGGTCGAGTACTGACTACGATATGTTAGTTTGTTAGTCACGACGGATAACGCAATATTAGATAACTTCGGGAATAAAAACTAACGTTTTATACATGTACCCTGTAGCAGTAATTAGCCCATGTTTATTTAATCTTCTTCTATATTATTTTATATATAAAACTACTGGATAGATTTCGATCAAAGTTTTTTAGTTTTATTTCTTAGTCACTTAGTCCTTGTCTAAGAAAAGCATCACGAAATCTGCATGTTAGACAAAGTTATTAAGTATTAAAAACTACGATTATTATAAGCATTACGCATTTTACTTGTCGTGGAGAAGTGGGGCAAGCGGTGTGGAGTTTACGTTTTTTGTCTGTACATTAAATATATTGTTAAGATATACACAACGACAACGAAGACGATATTACGGGTATCAGCTAGTTCATAATATTGTTATAATAAAAAAAACTATTTACTAAAATTACTACCTACTTTCAAACGATAAATAAAATGTTACTTAGATTTTTACAACATTCTGAATTAAAGATCCATACATGAATAATGTTTATACTGTACTCAGTAAGACGTAAGTCTACTGACTTGTTTTTTTATACTTTACAGCTTTTAGTGATTCTCTACAATCTTATCCGATGTTGAGTGATGATGTGGTCTGACATGGTAAACCTAGAATGATACTAGCCCTCCAGTGCTGCTGTCGGAATATACTAATACTGCAACAAAGCAACAGACAATATAGCGACTTGGCGACAGATATTCAACTCGAAGATAGTATCGCTAACCAGTCGAGCTTAGAAAAAACGGTAAACCGAGTAAGCGCTACGAAATTTGTACTAAACAAACAGCCAAATATTACTATTATAACTGTTTACCTCGGGTATGAATTTTTAGGGCAGACATTGATTATCAACTAATACAAAAAGCTTAATTAATAAATTGTAAAATTGGATATTTAAATATAAATAAGCAAAGGGAAAACATTCGGGAACATCTCCGTCCTCTGTTTCGCAGCCGAATTTATTTTTGTTTTTTCTTTTCTTTCTGTTTAATTACGCAGTCCTCAGTGATCCTTTTTAAAGACTATTACTGCCATTTCCTTAGTCCGGTAAAACTGTGAAGGCCGCTCAAGCCAACAGCGTATAGTCAGTTCGAAAAAAAAACTACCATTTTCACGTACTAAAGTAGTCTCTTCTGCTTTATGCAATTTTCTGCTTTTGAAAATATGTTCCAGACATTTAATAATGACTAATTGCCAATTCTGGGATACTGTGATAATTTCAAAGTTTTAAAAAATGGTAGCCTCCCTTTATAGAACTTTCCATGGAGCTTTTACGGTATCTCAGAATTCATACTCCGTGGTATTATTTCCCATCCACTTTACTTGTGCACAATATCCAAACTATATTACGTAAACTACCACCAATATTACAAAATAGAGTCAAATAGTACAAGATTATGATTAACTAGCAGGCCCGGCGTTCGTTGTCCTGTCCTGATAATAAAAACAATATACATATGTGCATATAAATTCTTAAGGTAACGAATGTATTTAATTTGATAAAAAATAATAAATAGTGTATCAGTCTAAATAGCCTTCCATTTACCTCATTATATGTGACCATTTATAAAATATACGATGGGTATAGTAAGCTATCCTAAAAAGATAGGCATATGCCATCGTAAGCATTTTTTTAGATCTATAAAAGAGAAATATCTCAGTAAGCATTGTTTTGTTATATCTCAAAGGGATTAGGCAGCGTTTTCGAAGAAAGCTCCTAGGCGACTTAACTTTTCTCGATTCTTTCAACAATTATCATTATATTTCAACCAATTTATAAAAAAAAACCTTGACAAATTATATACCTAAATCTTGACCGCATTACAAACCGTTCAGTAGTTTTCGAGTTTATCGCGAACATACAGACAGACGCGGCGGACGACTTTGTTTTATAAAATGTAGTAATATATAAAATCCACTACATGACGGTCTAAGATCCCGCCAAAAACACTTTTTATTTGTTTCGTATATATTTACGAGCTTTATTGTTACCAGAAAAACAAATTAGAAATCGTTTTTTTTTCACACCATCGACAAGCCTTTTCTTATAAATATCTATTCATCATAATTCTCGCTCCTTACGTCTACAACCTACAATATTTGTACAATACAGATACAAATAATAACATCTATATTTTAACACGTGAAGAAAAATTTGTATCTCTTACTATAGTCGAATTTCGTCTACCGGACAACCACTTTTAAAATCGTACATATAAATCTTTAATAACATTATATACCGAATGATGAAATACAAAATTAAACGGTAATTACGTATGCGAACCGATTCACACGTTTCCCTTAACCGATGGCATGATTTCTCGGTAAGGCAGACCCAACTCCTCGGCCTTCGTTGTTTTTCCACTGTATGCAAATCCGGTGTGAGTCATTAGAGGCAGATCGTAATAGTAGAATGCGCGTGCGCAGCCCCACAGGCTGCCGGTACACGATTAGTTAATATACTCCATAGTGATTCATTACGAATACTCAACACATCGTATGACTTATATCCTGCCAACCATATCATTAAAAGCCTCCAATGGAAGCTCGCCGAACAAATGATCAAGAACAGTGTTTACCTTGATAACCATTTAATTTTAAAACCATATTTTATGTTTTCATTTTAACCAAAATGATTAAATGCACATAACATTTTAGACTTTGACATCATTCAAAGATTTATTGTTACTAGTGTGGTTGATCTTTTGTCATAATTTTACCATAATTTATTAATGTTTGAAGTTCCAATATGATTAAAAAAAAATTGGCAAAGAATATGCAAATATTGTAGACTTGCCTTTACTCGCGTTAAGGTGGATATGACCTAGAAGATATAACCTGAAGAACAATACTTTTTTTCTGGGTGTAAAGTAACCTATATCCTTTTAATAATACCGTACCCTTAATAATGTGTATGCAAAATTTCATAATGATTAGTTGAATAGCAAAGGCGTGAAAGTCTAAGAAAGAAAACACAATACAAAAGGTTTTCCGTGACAAAATAAAATAATTAAAAATATAAATTTACTGATATTAGTAATGAACCAGCGACATCTGGTGCATAATATGTAAAGGTTATAAAATCCTAACTAATATTATTAATGCGAAAGTGAGTCTGTCTGTTTGTTACGCTATCACGCCTTAGGCCTGTTGCAAAGTGCAGGCGGACGACGGGTGCTTGCGCGGGTGCGTGTAGTTAAAATGTACGCAGACGCCGCTAGTATTCAGTTACGCTAGCGGTGTCTACTTACATTTGAACTATACGCACCCGCCTGCACTCTGAAACATACCTTAACTACTTACCCGATTATCGTTAATTTTTGCAGACATTTTGTCAGGAGTACAGAAAAGAACATAGGGTAGGTATCATCATAAAAAATACTATTTCCCCAGGGGTAAACTAGTCTACATCGACACGAGTGAAGCCGTGAACAAAGGCAAGTAATAAAATAACTTGTTAGTCTATAAATAACTTTTACAGTGTTTCATTATCTCGACAGTTTATGGATACATTAAATATTTTTCTAAACTATGGGTTAAAATACAATATAATTTTGAGAACGTTCTTATCGCTCCAAATATTTTCAAATCCACCCTTTACAAGTACTGATATCTGAATATATCTAGTCACCTATACAAAAACTGTTATTTATAAAACGAATTATGATTGTCACGTCTTGTCTCCTAACAGCCTTGTGTCGACTAACGCCACATCACCTTCGATCCAAACATGGATTGATATTATCTGACCGAACGATATGACCGTCACGTCACCTCATAAGGGCCGCTGATTATGGATTGTTAAACACGCCGATGTGTTAAGTCGGTTAAGTGCGGCACACCCGCGATCTCCACCCTCGATTCTCCCAATATAGAAAATAATGCCGTCGGACATTATCACCATTTACGTCTAACATGTTTCGCAACGTATAAATAATATACCTATACATACACTGAATAACAAGTCGTGAGGGACGAGAGATCAAAGAAGCAGCAGAAAATAATGAGCATGACATAGAAAATGAGACCAAATCTTCCCTCTACAATACGACCATGTAATGAAATAAAATAGTAATTCAACAAATAAACGTCAGTCTGTCATTATTTTTGAAGATCTCTATACTGATTTCTGTCTCACTCACTTTTCGTATTCAATCTTTTAGTCCAATTTATTCACTTAATTTTCATACAAACCGTATCATTACAATTACAAATACTCAAAAAAAGGCAAATAAGTGCAGCCGTTCTGTAGTAAAAGGCTTACTTTTGTTTTGAACTGTCCTCCGCTGTTAAACATGTGTGGCCTTTACAGCTTCACCGAACTACTAAGGGGAGCGCATAAGGCACTCACCCGATTGAGCAACGAGCATAAGGACCAGTGGGACCTCGGCTTGAGCTGTTGCTGTACATTGCAACATACGCGCATCGAGGTAAATTAACCAAGCTAGCTAACTATTCATACATGTATTCGTTCATAAGGCATATATTTTCATGCATGTCTCATGAACGAATATGTCTCATGTATTTCAAATCTGATAATTTGGCTAAAACAACTGAGGGGAAAAAATAAACAACCCCCCTATAACGCACTTACATACATTCGGTAATTTATATAGATACTGTGCTTACCATCAGGCATAGTTCGACTTTACCGTGCTACAATAAAAATAAAAGAATAATAATTATGTCCGAGACACTTCTTGTGAGATGTATTTTTTTATTACAGTTAATTAATCTACTTCGATTACACGTTATCATTACTTCTTGGGTTACTATGAAAAGTGTAATGATATGTAACTTAAAAAATAGTCAAAAAAGTTATCTATCTTCCAGTAGAAGTCTTATAAAATTCGTTACCGGACAAACAGACGGTCAAATTATATTTATGTGTATATCGAATATTTTCTAATGTTCGCGGGACTAATTACTACCCTCCAGTTGAAAATCTGTCACCATCCACGTATCGGAATGTACCGTTAAATATACTTAAAAGTCAGTCCTTTCAGACTTAATATGTGCACTTTAGGTAATATCGTAACGAACATCATATGACCTTGTGGTCATACAAGTGATTAGGTATCCTTTCTCCCACGGTTTCCCTTTGAGAAACACCGTACAAATATTGAGTTACGCCACTTACTACTACAAAAGTTTGAAATTTTAATCCACGGTGACGTTTTTTCAAACGGCTTTTTAAGAATTTATATCCCAGTTATGGGTCATACTCTATCAAGTATCTACCCTAACCATCTAAGACATTTTATAACGCCAAATGCCACTTACAAGTGAAAAGATCAATTAAAAAGATATTATTGTGAAAACACAAAACGCGTGGGAGAAGCAGCAGGCGTAATATCAGTCACATTATCGCGACACTCTTTGACAATCAACGGCCACTCAATTATAGCGGACAAGTTTAATAAGCCATTTTAACTGTCAATTACTACTCGATCGGCCCGGTTCCGTGATAAGATGGACTCGAATACCACTTAAATTGATGACATTTGACAAAGTTGACATATTTAATATGTACCAACTAAATTTATACAATAATACTAGCGAACCATCCAGAATTCGCGTGGGTGCAATGTAGTAATGTGATGTAGTAACAATATAAAGAAATTCATATTTTATGCTCTTTGATATTTCGAATTCATGAAAGTAATTGAAGCTATGTAAGAATCATCATACAAAAAACTATATTTATTGCGCGTAATTTTAAATGTAAGATATCTTTAAACTTACTCATTGAAATGATATGCTGTAAGGGTTAATTGTTATTTACATTAAATGTTTAACGTAAGTAAAGCATTTAATTGCATAAGGATTAAACTATGTTGATCAAAATAGCGTTGCAAATAACCAATTATTTTTTAATAATATGTAAAAGATAAAAATATTTACTGTTACTTATTCTTAGGAGATCGACACCAGAAACCAATAACGATTTTGTTTTGTTATGTAGATAGAAAAACAAAGATTTATATTTTCAAATCATAATCAAAAATACTTTATATTTCATTCAGGCCCGAAGAATGCCCTTACAAAATTTGGAAATACTACCACTAGTTTGAAAAACATTCCAATCATTGAGAAGAGTCGACAAAATATACTGATTAAAAACCTTTTAATTCGAAGCTTATGTTAGAGTCATTGAGTCATAAGCATTCAAACAACCAATCGGAATGAATAAGAAATAAAAGTAAATGTAAAATCAGTGCAATATCGATCGCCACGTGCTGCTCATTGATCGCCGAGATGGAGGGTGCGGAGTGGGGGAATTCATTCATTCATTTGCGCACGCGCATCGATAACACCAAGCTGGCGTCCGCTGGCACATGCCAGTCGACCGCGCCGCGCGAATCCCTCACCGCAAGACCCGTTTACGACATCTAATAAAATATTCTAACGCCCATTTATGTCACATTCGAATATGTCATTGAACTCGATAGTCATTGTTATCAGAGATCGCTCCTAATATTTAATCCTCGGGCGAAGTTAACGTTGACAGTCGTTCCATTCAAACAAATCATTACATACTCATTCCACCGAGGCATGGTTACGCCTACAGTCCAATTAGGCAACGAAACGCCGACGTTACGGTGCGAGTATTAAGGAAACAAAAATATAAAATTAACCGGCTGGTTAGGTTAGGTAATAAAGTAAACTCGACGTTCGCGCAGTGAATTAGGCAAGTGCTAATATTTGCGGACACCTACATCCGCCAACCTGCCTGCTGCCGCATACCGACCGGTCGTGGTCGAAGCACGAGTCAATAAACTCCCACTGCGCTTTACTACCTAACACTACGAAATGTAGTAACTAGAAAGTGCGAAAAATGTTACTTTATTCTTTATAAGGAAACCGTTAATAATATTTATGATTCCGCGAAAAACCTTCGTGATTTATATGAAGTACTAGCTGACTCGGCGAATTTCGTACCGCCTAACAGTCGATTCTTTAATTTTTTTTAATACTTATTCTGCTATTCGGGACGCTATTTAATATTAAATGTTACCATCGTATAAATATTGACAAATATTGACATTAATATTTATACGATACTAACGTCGCTCAATTGTTTTGCCTTCCCGGAACTTCTCCACTAACACTTAAACTTTATAATATGGTATTAAAGTTCAAATTGACTTTTAAGTATTATTACGAATCGTTTGTATGGGAGTATATTTCAGGCAATTTTTTAATTTTTTCTCTCCGTAAGAACCATCCTCGTACTTCAAGGAATATTCTAAAAAAGAATTAGCGAAGTCGGTTCAGCTGCTCTCGAGATTTGGGATTAGCAACACATTCAGCAATTCTTTTTATATTATAGATAACATTTTTAATAGGAAGCATTTAATATCATAACATGAACATAAGATACAATTTATCTTGTATAGAATGATAAATCTTCTGAAAGTCTTAGCTTTAAATATTAGTAGTTATAATATAACTCACTAAAGTATAAATAATCTTATTAGACTGAATATTATTAAATATTTTTGTCGGCAATTGAATAATAAATAAGAAAGTTCTGTTAAGATTTATTCATAAATGTATTGGACCGAAAGTTGTCGAAGGTTAAAATTAAATTGGTGATCACCTTTCATGGTTTTCTCACATTTGCTGGAAGATAATAGTATAAACATTATTATTCTTCAATAGCAGATTACATTATCATTCAATGTATAAATAAAAATTAGTATGAAAATTTTAATTATCAAATAATGTATAATGTCGATTAAAAACATAATTCCTAATAAATAAGCAATAGACATTTTAACGATAATTTTAAATATCAGATAAAATACTAGATAGAGGAAATTATTTTTACGAATAAACCTGAATTTCTATAAAATTCTATAGTAATGTCATAAACCTGAAGGGATTCTTTTTTGTTTATTTGAAGGCACAGATCTTTAGAAGTAGCAGTCAAATATATTTTTACAGTTCATAACCTACGTCTTGAGGAAGATTATAGACTATTTAATATCACGCTACGACCTTTAGGGCTTTAGGAGCAATTACCCTACAAAGAGTATATTGGAATGTAATCTAAGCAAGAACGAAAAATAGTTCGGGTGGGCTATGTGGCACAATTATTTACACTTATTTTCGAGCTTATAATAAATGCAACAGTTGCCAAAATAACTATTTATAAATTTAGGTACATCACTTCTAGTACTTTCTAGTCTTCACGGAAATGAACAACTAATCGATCTTCAAATATACGTTAGCCTTGAAAATCTAGTTTTTAATATAATTTAAAAATAAATTGAAAGTGAGACGTTTCTATATTAAATATTAAAGTAATTCAAATCTCGAGATGTACAAAAATGAAGAGTCCTTCAATTAAGTTTTAACGTAATATTGAATTTATAATGTCATTATTTATGTAAAACTTTTTGAGAAATTATTTATTACTGTTATTAGATTTCAAAGTATCAGTTTGGATTGACAAATCCATCAGAAGTACAAATAAAAATTATATACTGAAACAATATTATCACGTGTCGGTAGTAGGCTGTATTTGTTGACAAGTGAACAGTCAACAATGTAGGTAGATACCGCGCGAGGGTACGCAAGCGCGTGCGGTTCGGCATTCGAGTCGCGCCCACCGTTACGCAGCCACCATTATAAATCTCGTATCATTCCGTTGAATTTATGGGAACGTTGCCAGCGACATCCTCGCCGATCGACGTCGACCGGTTATCGACTCGTTCGTTTGCTACCTACTCCGGTTCCGGGTACGTATCGCCTGAACACAGCAGGCTTTCGTTAATTTCGCAAATCGACGTATAAAAATTATATACATATTAAAAACAAGTGGCTAAGGTAAACATTCAAGGTTTTCAAGGAGATTAAATTCATTTATTAATATATATAAGCCTAACAACAGCTCACTCCTTCGTCCGTGTAAATTTACAATATAAAACTTAATAACTATACAATATAAAAATGTACACTAAAATTGTCACACACTAGGTCTAGAGGAAGGCTGGCTCTCAAGGGTAGATGTTGAAACACACTATGGTACTTTGTGAACGTTTTGAACGTACCGTGTTACAGTTTCATTAAAAAGTGTTTTCCTTAAGCGAAACTTCAGGCATATTCTATAATTCGAACAGTCTTTACGTCACGTTTGAATATTTTTAAAAGACGGTAAATCCCGCGATATAATCTATTCAGACAGTTTGTGCTTTCTGGTGTTAATCCCTATACGCAAGCGGAATCTGGGATTGTTAATGCGGCATGCTAAAGAATAAGTAACATCAGACCAGAACCGGGACGAACGACCTCGCCGTCCGTAAAACGAATACAAATCGCCTAATCGTGTAGTCGACCGGTGTAACCCGACTACGCGCAAATATAATAAATCATGACAAAATAACTAGAATAAATGATTTTCATTCATAATATATTTGCAATATAATGCGCAAAAATAGAATACCGCATACAAATGCTTGTATACGAGTCACATAAGATGGTATAAAATTTATTCGCCCGGATAAAAACACCATCGCGAATATAATTATTATCTATCGTAAGTCAAATACGCGAAACGTTTGCATAATCATTGATATGCGTCAAATGGCTTCTGATAGTTATATTTTGGCCACGTCGAAAGTGCCTTCACCGAATTGTGCCGGCATTGTAATGGGCTAATGGCCTTTCAATGAACTAAATGCTTACACGCACTTCCTGTGTGAACGTCTCTTTAGCGAAAAACAACTCTATACGATCTATAATGTGAACCACTCGCAGTATATAGAAAACCCATTACTCGTTAAAATTATTTTGTATAATAAATATTGAATGTTGACCGTGATCCGCGTTCAAACGGCAAAGGTCATTACCAACGTTTCCGACTGTGATTGTAATCTTTAAAACAACTCTTGTGTTAATAGCATTAATAATCTCGAATACCATTGTTATTTAGATGGAACCTATCAAGTTCCCTCGGCTAAACCTGATTATTTCGTAAAGCTTCTTGAGAAATTTCCTCTTGTATTTACAAACAATGGTTGAACAAAAAACAGAATTCGCTTCGAATTCATGACAGCGCGTTCTCATTAGCTCCTACTTAAATTATGATAGTGAGAATATTTGAACAAAGGCTTTCATAATAACAACAATGCGCTTTAAAAATTTACTAAATCATAATTGCTTTTTATAAGGTTGCATTATAAATAATTTCAGCACTTAAAACGGTGGTTACCTATTGTCTGTACATGGAACGAGGTTGCGTATTTGTTATCTAGATTATACTTTCTAAGTTTATTCCTTATTATTTCCCTTCAGAAATAGTCTTAAGCTACTCCTAAATATATATAATTATTTTGACGATCGCAAACTCATTCTGCATTATGAGGCTTAAAAGGTGGCATGTGGTTGCACATGTTTCTATAATCAAAGAGAAGTAATGAACAGGTGGGCTATTAAAAGTTGAATGACGTCATACGGCGCGTCGCGTCGTCCACACTGCCTTGTGCGCCAACATTTTCCTATAAATATTTGTCACGAAACTGTCGATTCTGACTTGAGAATATTGAGTAACTACCGTCTCATCCCGTCCCAAATGTCTATATTATTACCATTAAAAACTGCGCAATAGTATCGTATTTTTTCTTAAATTCAGAATAATAACAAGCCATTGTCGTGTACGCTCATCACGTTCGAATAAAACATGAGTTAGTAAGAGGATAATTTGAAGTGTCGGGTTTAGATCGGTTCATGTAACGGAGATACACTAACTAGAGCGTTGCATTCCCACGTGAGTATCGCTGTTTTGTACGTTGTTCACGCGCGGAAAAGACTTATCTCTTTGCAATTCGTTTCCTTTCTGTCACAATGGGCCGTGTGAGTTAATATACCGTAGCTATGCAAATAAAAGTATCACAACCGTCGACATAGACAGACTAAAAAGTTATGGATATTGGAATAGCTACAGAAAAGAAAAATTAAATCTATACCCAAGCAAAACGATTCGTATCGCTGTGTATTTGACACTTTCCTAAAACTACGCGATTCCCATTCCGAGTAAAGGTAAAAACCTATCCAAACAAACCCTTACTTATATTTTAGTGTAAGAAATAAGTAACCTCTAAAAACAATGACATTTATTCCGATAGCTGCAACAAAATGAATGCATTCAATATTCTCGATGTTCTCACGCGTGCCCTGCGGAAGTTCGTATCTTCAGTGAGTGAATCAGGGCCGGTTCTTACACATTAACGGTTTGCATCGTTGCCATTTCCCACGCATAAACTTCGTTCGTCCGCGGGTCGTTCACAATAACATGCTTCTCAATTATATGCTAAAACACCGATTTGATTAACCTATAACCATTCCTGTAAGAGATATTAATGCCTAATGGTTTAATAAAACTGGTTTGATAATAATTATCCTTTTTGCTACAATATTTATGAGAAGAAAATTGTTAAATCAATAACCTACTTGCTTCTCGATTCTGTCTGTATATTTTAGAATTCTTATAGATTTTTGATATAAGCAGATTTTGTATAAATTCCATTATTATTCACTTTTACATCAGTTTAATTATAGTTTATTAGCAAACCCGGCGGACGTTGCCTGCCCTGACAATAAATATATATACTTATCTGCATGAAATGCTGCAGGCAACTAATATATTCAATTTGATAAGGATTAATACTGTATCCGTCTAAATAGCCTTCCAATTACCTCATTGTATGGGACCATGTTTTTAGAAGATAGATGGGTCTATCACTGTATATGGTGAAGACAGCATTACAATCCGTTCAGTAGTTTTCGAGTTTATCCGCGAACATACAGAAAGACAGATAGACAGACGCAGGCGAACGACTTTGTTTTATAGTATGTAATGATATTTGTTTAAGAAATGTAGCTATAGTAAACTTAAAACCTGTAACTACGTTGTTGGTTATCAGTCAAAATTTGTTTTTAACGTTCTCATAGCTTTATTTTCAATCGAATTATTGTGTTTTACAAAAAGTATACAGAAATTGGAATTATATGTCTATAACAGAACTCAACTTAGAATTCCTTCCCAGCTTCCTGTCTAGAAAATTCCTTCTCGCACTTGAAAAAAGGTTATACGAACAGACTATAGCCACAGAATGGATAATAGTGCCATATCTACATATAACTATGTGATGAAGGATATAACTTGACGCATTAAATATATCTTCAATGAGCTAGAGTTCGGTTTCAAAATGTTATCAAACTTTAGAAGCTTCTTATTAGCTAATTCTACTATATTTATGATACGTTATCCGATGCATCGTTAAAGTATCTCCTTTCCGTCATTCATATAATTTATTTGCGAAACAAAATGACAATAATGTCAAGGATGAAACGACTCGTGTTTCATCATACATTTACACTTATTTAAGACAGACAATTTCCATTATAAGATCTAATATATCACAATAACAGTATTTATGATTGCAATATATCATCACTAAGTACCTCTTCCGAAGTAAACAAAAATAAAAACTAATGATAACTTTGTTTTTTATTTGTCTATTGTTACCAAATGAATTGGAATTTGATGCAAAGTTGACTGAAGTACGATGTATTAAAGCCGTATCAGATCCTCCAAGTTCTTGTGTCGAGGAATTTTCCGAGTAACGTAACAATATCTAACGAATATTCCATGCCGTTACTATACATATATGACCACAATATCAAATAACGTTAATTATTCTCTATACTGTAAGATGTGATCAACCAGAGATATCTGGTTTTCCTTAGGCTGTTACTCTCCATCAACTAGCAAGAATGTTATCAAATCTAGTAATACGGCGATTAATACTTGAAGCATTAGACTGGAAGGCGGACAAGTAAATACAGCACTATCCACTCGGGGCTTCTCCACGTAGCTTTATTAGCTTCAATTAACGCTGTTAACGAAATTTACGGTTAAATCAAACGCCTAGAAAGATATTGTAACCCTATAAGATATACATGGTACTCATAGATAATAAGATATATCGTAATAGTGTCGTGTATTATAGTATTGGAATACCAATAAATTAATAAACAATAACTATTTGAGTTAATTGGGTAAGGTTAAGGTTCGAATAATTTCTTTCATGATTATAGAAGTAGCAATTTGGTAATCGTTCTTAACTGAATTGGTGAATGATGTCTACTACCCAGGGGCATCTATAAGAAGCAGCTTTAATCAGATTACCAAATTCTTCTTCATCTTCTTACCCTTATCTCACCTAAATATTGTCGGTACAACATGTTTATCATGTTGTGATGTATGACATGGCTTAATTATTATTAGATTCCCAAGTTAATTGACTATACTGTAAGCTCCAAACACTTTAGGGTTCAACGCAAAATGAAACAAAGACACGAATTTCTCGTTACTATACAAATATCGGTCGAAGTGATACGGAGTAGTGTTTCGACCATAGAGTAACAAAGCTGCGGTGTAAATATAAGCTGTTTCATAATTCTATGATTTCGGCAGTGAAATACTGCCACATACTCGTATATGCATTGAAAGTTTGAAACTATAGTGTTCATATCATTGTCCGATATTTGAGTATGCCATAATCTATATCTTAACCATTTTTATAAAAGCTATTGTGATTTTGGACGCTTCCACGCAATAACTATATAATTCATCGTCATGAAATCTTTGATACACCTTTTCACGAGCATAGAAAAGAACATACGGCATGTTTAATCCAGAAAAAATATACTTTTCCCAAAAGATAGACCAAATCTATATAACCGCGCGTAAAACCTAGTATAAGTATATATTTTCAAATAAATCTGAACCCAAAAATATTATTTCCCGTACAAACTTTCCCACCCTCTTTCATACCTTCACCAGGTTATATTTCGAAAAGTCATTACTCGAACGATGCCTACAACATAGTTGTTTCTCAAATTTCTATCCTCACTATTTATTGTTAGAAGATGAGTACAAGATTTTACTCAAAAATGAATATATGTATTTAAAACTGTAGCTAAAACGTGTATTATTATTTACAAAAATAATGTTATAATAAAATACATAGTACATTTTCAACAGTAACTCGCATTGTTTTCTTTTATCAATTGTTTGATTAGCATCACTAGTTTGCATAGTAAATATCTTTTCATACAAATCAGCATATTATGTAAATATGAAATAGTGTAAATAATGATAAGACTGCAAGCCCATTGTTCTTGCTGCATAGTTGGTATTCTAATAAATACGTTATACGTAATACGTTCAAGTCCGGTCAAATACAAAGGTATCTGAGATAATTACAACAACAACAAAAAATGTTGTTTTCTCATTTTGGCAAGGCGTGATTGACGCATTTACTAGGGTCTTGTTTTGAAAAACAATTATACGAACAATATTATGACATATTATGTTATCTGTGGGACCTATTAACGATTCTGTAATGAATGTGGCGATTCGCGCCCGATATTGACCGGCGCCAAGTTTCCGGTTTTGTTTCTCGATGCGCGTAGATAATTTTATATGTCGGAGTATGTCCTACACAGACTTTTAATGTATACGTACGTTTTATAGGAATGGAATTATTAACTAACTCGTTGAAACAACTGCCTTCCACGTCGTAGGTTCGCGACACCAGAATTCGACCCGGATCCGATATAATGCATTGGCGAGAAATAGTATATATGCGACCGGAACCTTCAATTAGGTACGTATTAAATATCGCTGTCAGAATGGCCAGTTCAAATTTATGTACCAGACATAATCCAAATTAAAATGTCTCTTCTTTATAATCTTATTCGTTGGTAGAGAAAGGCAATATTATAATTTCTTTACTAAAGCTTGATTATGTCTGGTAGTAATTCCAATTTACCAATTACAAGCAGATATTATATTCAAAGGATAATTTTATTCATGGATTTTCAAAAACAAAGGTAAAAGATTACACTATATAATGGACTCTAATCGTGTTAACTCAAACTATATGTATGAAACGTCCTTAAACCACGGCGAGAATGGCGGTTTTTGTGAATGCATGTACCATAACAATATTGCATGTATTGCACGACGAGAATATGGGCCGATGAACTTAAAGATAGCACCTTCAATGGCAACCTTATGCTCGACCAACAATCGATGTAGATAAGCGGATAACACGCCGGCTCCACAGTGCGTTCTTTTGCGTTTTTTCAAGCTTCCTTTAATAGGCTGTACGATTTCTGGTGTGCTACATTCAGGTTTACCATATGGTGCCGTTCTTTTACCCAGACTTCCCTGCATGATATACTTTACAATTTTGCGTGTACTACGACATCCCTTAAACTTTGATTCACACGTTCACTTTTAGCTATGATTCTCTGGAACTGAGCAATAATTATACAAATCAAGGAACCTGGACAATGAATACGATGAAGCGAAAAATACTGTATCGCGGACAAAATCGCGGTGCACAGCTAGTTTTATGTAAAACACATCAAGTTAACGAGATAACAAAAATCCGAAATATTCGAATATATCCCGAAAATGTTCCATTCGGCAATACATCATCACTAAACATGATAATACAATTAGATCATTGAAATGTATTTGCAATATTACTATACGATACCCAACATTAGTCAGATAGCAATAAATATAAGTGAACACTAGATGACCAGCCCGGCGGGTGAGGAGAATAAAAAATGAATCAACGTACCCAAGGACGATTGTACGGCTATATCAAGTGTTACTGATTTGCATAACGCTGACCGGATGTCTAGCGACGTCACTTTTAGATCAGAATAAAAACTCGACTCGCAGACCCTTAGCTTAACTATAATGCGGGTCGGAAGTTAATCGGATTACTCAGGTTATATAATAGTTTGATGGCAGACAGCCCAAAGATTTTAGTAAAAAGGCAAAGTATATAGAACGACATTTGCAGGATCTGCAATTATGTGTGTACTTGAAAACCTGGTAATAACACAGCAGAAATACTTGCATCAGAGTGCGTTCAAGATTGCTATACCGTGCCATTGTATGGAAAATATTCTTACTCGTCAGCATTACGCTACAAGGTGAATAGATGATAAGTGTTGATTTAAACAAGATGTTTCCTCTCATCTATCTATTAGTAGCGCCTCTAATATAAATTAATATTGTCCGTAGGCTTGCAACCGAAGGAAGCCCCGTAAACTATTTCAAGTGAATTGAATTTAGAACATGATAACTTATTATTATTATTTATTGGCTTTAATAATAATGTATTATTTCAGTTAGAGGTTGGAATAGTGTGACAACTCTTTTCACTTATTCAGATCACAAAGAATCTCCAACTTTATGGATTTATTAATATCATTACATAGAACTGTTCATCAAGCAACAAAAACACGATTTTATTTATTCAGTACAATGGGCCAGGTAAACTGAAATCATGTTACTGGTTACGTAACTTATGGAAGGATCTTAGTAATAAACACGACTGAGTCAAAGGCTATCGTGTGTTTCTAGCATTCATGAAAGCCTATTTATATCAGACATCTAGGCACACAATTCGGGCCGGGCACAGCCGCAGCGGCGTCGTCACATCCGGCCCGATGACCGTGCGTGGTTGCGCAAGCACACCTATGCTATCAACACAGGCATTGTATGCAAAATTGTTCGAACCGGTCGCCAAATACCAAGCAGCAGTAACGGTACCCACATTATATCCCCAATCGTGGGATGTAACTATATATGGTGACTTGTTCCATAACCAACAAACACTTACTATAATTATGCATACGTAGTTATTATAATCTCAAAAGAAATATTTAGAACTAAATAATAGCTCTATAGATTTCGTAACTAATTAACTACTGATTCGATTCGAGGTCAGGATGCACTTTTATGTATTGACTATGCTATTGTATATAAGCTTGTCACCTCAATAAAAAACTACGCTTAGTTTGGAATTAAATAATTCTTTCATAGAAATTTTAGATAACAATTACATGACTGTATAGCTTTTTCTAAAACCCAACTAGCAAGTTACCACCCTCAAGTTTAAAATCTATTACCTAGCGCCTCTGGAAGTGTACACCGAGAATCGCGCTGAGAAATAGTTTTACTCTAGGCTTAGCGTATTACCATCTTTGGCGACATACCTACCTAAAATGAACTGAGAGTGTAGGTCAATCGCTAAAACCTATAAACTATAAAAAAATCGAAGCCCCTCGATACTTTTTACTCACATTATGAGCCAAAACGTATAACGAATTAAATTCAGATTAGGCAAATGTACACCAATTCTAAAAAAAATGTTGATAAATATTGAGGCAAGCATCAGAAAACATCGAATTAATCAACTTCATTTTTGTTTACAACGCTTCTTCCTTCATGATGTAGGAAAGCAAAACTTCACGACAGCACAAATCAACAAATACAAAATATCCAATAGGTCCCAATAAACTTCCTCTACTCGTTACTTTGTAATTTAAAGAGCTTGTGTATTCGCAATTATTTTCTATATTCGATTTCCTAGAATATGGTGGTTCTATAATCATTCCATAATCAGCTATAATAACGAATTTCTCTTTCTATTTCTTTCGATTTTTCTCTCCGTCTAATTCATAGATATACTTAACAGATAACCAAACCAAATTAATCTCAATGAATACGAACGGATATGCACGGTACGATCGAATAGGACCCTACGCTACAAATGCACTGAAAATACAAAAGACTTGAAATCACACAGGCGCGTAACGAAACGATGTTTACACAAGCACGGGTGGACAAACACACGAGCCCTTTGAAATGCACATATACGCCGATCCGCAATATCAAAAGAACCGGAAGGATTTTAGAGGCCCCGGTATACCTCACCACGATTTCCTATCCGCTCATACGATGAAAGACTGTTAATTTTTTAAGTAAACACCGTTTGTGTATGTTTTTCTTTAAACACCGAGTAGTCATAACCTTCAAAGGACGTGAAATTTTTGACAGATCTAATTGATGATAGGAACTTGTTGATTAAAGAGATTATAAAATATCAATACAAGCAGGTAAAGAGAGAAATTGACAAAATAATCTTTGAAGGAAATAATAAAAATAGGAATGAGCTCTATATTGGGACCAATTACTAACTATTAAATATGGCGTCTGAAAATATTGATCGGTTAACAAATCAGTTCTCATAAATCGGGATAACGGAAGAAGTCTCTTCCAAAGACGCTATTGGCATAAAAAGCATTGCTTATTTGATTAATATGTAATATTAATATGCAATAGTTTGCAGCGGATTTAAATTCTGAGTCAGCCTTTGAACAAAATCTAACTTTTTCGTTTCCCCACTATTAGCCATCTCATGGGAAACATAGAGGTGCCAAAGTAGTTGTACAGAAAATGAAATACTAATCATTCTATTTGATAAATATCAAAGCCACTGGTAAGTCTCCAAGAGCTATCACAACAATTCTTTAACTCAGGGTCACAAAGACAACTGTGTACGAAAATAAGCGGGTAAATTGAGTAGTTGATCCGCATATCACTACATAAAATATGTAGACTAAGATAAGGAATCTTCCAAACGAAATGCCCGTTAGCTTCGGACTTCATTGGATTTTCAGAGCATTTGTACATTTCTATAGTGTTAGTTGACATTTTTATGATATTTTAATATACATACCGGTAGTAGTAATGAATGCAGAATTTCTGACTCACCATAAAATATTGTATTAGATCTCATTAGATCATATATTTACAATAGTCAAAAATATTAAACTATCAAGAGTCTGTATTTTGGATTAAATACAGGGACGACAATGTTAAGCAATTCTTTATTAATAGGACAATACCTATGGGTCTGATGGGAATGTCTCCAACAGCTTAGGGGGCGCTCATTAATTACGTGAGGGCACTTTTGATTTTGACCACTTTTCGATATGCAATATTAAATAACTTTTGAAGTATTGTGTCAGATTTCGGTATATTTTAGTTTAAAAACATGTTTTACTTTAAATTAATGTCAATTTTCTTACATAGTATCGCTTTCGTTTGTCGAAACCCCCACTTTCTCCCACCTTAGATTTAGCGTGATTCAATTTGAAGTCCCTTTCCTCCGCTGATCCCCTCACACAATTAATGATCGCCCTTAATACTTATAACTTGTATAAGAAGTAATACGACCGAGCAATAATAATTGATTGAAAAATAAAACTCCATCTTGCACGAAGCAGAGGAGCCGCAACATTCGTGTGAAACAAATCCTGACCGGCACCGGACATCCGTCTTTGTCGATATTCCCGTACTACATCAAAGGGAACTTTTGAATTTCATACACAAACAATATTCAACCTTACAAATATCCTACGAGAGCTTACAATAAAAATATATTATATAATTGTTAATTATAATAAAGCTAAAGTTATAAATCCTATTTTGTTCAATATACGATAAAATTTCAATAACAACAATTAATTACAGAAAGCATTCATTACATTGTGTATTATATATATACCACAGGAAACTAACATATTCTCATGTTTATATACAATGCTATTTTATATTCAGAACAAATAATACAAATAAACCTTCAATTGATTGACTTAGAGTACGCATCCGACATCGTAATGTAATAGGTAAGTAATGGTCACTCAGGTAAATAAGCATAAATACCTCATTTGATGTGCGTTCTCAAATGACACACTGTAGACAGAAAAACGATAGTTGCCATCAAATTACCTGAAACAAATATAAAAAATCGAAATGAGTGAAAATGGTGTGTCGAAGTCGCCTCAGAAATAGATATCATTAAAATTGTCACATTGTGTTAGTTAAGAGCGGTCAGTCGCGCGCACCGTGGGCTCGCCCACGTCCAATCCATTTCCGCTGTGGACTTCAGAAACGAGACAAGCTCTTCCCTCGGAATTCTCAAGACCATTTCTTTATATCATCCCATCCGGATCCAGTGTTTATTTTTAAACACAAAGGTATTCCACTCGTAAATTAATTATATAGAACCCGCGTATAAAATAAACTCATTCAAGTGCCAGCACGTAGCAATAATAATTTCGATCAGCGAGCTGTTTGATTAGTTACAAGAAAAGTCGACCTTGAACGAGGACTCGCGAAGCGGACGTGTATGGCCGTAAAATAAAAACGACTCTCGCAGCCGCAGAGACAAACAGACAGACGACTATAATATAAGGCGAGACGCTCACACGATTGACGGTCGATAGCTCCTCCGTCAGAACGCCGGCATCCGGCATTCAAGGTGACACGACCCATCCTTGCAGATCCGGTCTCGGCTAAACGTAGTATTATCATTCAAACAATAGATGCGACGCACTTGCAGACATACTCTATTGCTTTTCGAAGTTTATATTTATATACTACTGAAAGTATTATACTAATTACTCGTTCAAACTTTTTACCGGTTTCTCTCATTACTGAGGAGGTACTGCGTAAATTATATAAAATTATTCGATTCTGATTTTCATTCATTCTTTAATAACTATGTAATTACACAAAAAAATCTGAAATAAGAGACATTTGATGATAGAATACCATCATTATCAATCACATTAAGTATTAATAATTACATAGAAAATTTTCTAACTTTGTCGAATTTGTTCGAGACTAGTCGCAATAAGTAACATGACGGCGACAGCTAAGCAGATTGGTGACCGTGTTGCGTGTGTACTGAATTGTCGTTAAATTGAATTAGAACACACCACCAGCGCTTGCGCCCGCGCAGTTCGACGACCGATCGCCCACTACCCACTACATTCACCACATATTGATCCCATTCAGTAGATCCTTGGTGATTGATAAACGTGAATGTGGGTGTGACAACATTCCACGCATAACGTACATTTAGAATTTTGACAATAGAAAAAAAGTGAAAAGCTATTGGTAATTGTATAGACGAAAATATTTGAAAAATCGTACGTAAAAGTGAAAATTCGGATTATAGAATCCCCATATAAGACAGCCAGTGAGATTGTGAGACAAAATACAATAGGGAGTTCTTCGAAAATATTGCCAGAATTGACAAATGTCGTTCAATTGTTCCGTCGCCATTTTGTTTTATTAAATGGTAAAGTGAAAATTTGTTATCATTTCTTTCGTTTGTACAATAGTTTAATAGTATTGAATAAAATTAGACAGGTTACTACTTAAGCAAGATCATATGCTTGAATACCTCATATGGTAAAGGCAGTAGATGCGTAGGGTGGATTGCACACACATAAAAGCTGGGGGCAGGCGTGGGTGAACCAATGGGGACATAGTAACTCTCCCTTCAATGATTCTTTTGTAACATCGCTAATAACTGTGTTCAGCTCTAGGTAATGTTTAAAATTCTTATTATTTTGTGTTATATTAAATATCCTATTGTCGTTATTATATTTTCCGTATTCAAATATCTACGTATACCAATTTTGACGGCTATTGGTTTAACACTACAGTAGTTGATGTGTTTTAGCGCTATCAAGCTAGATGGTTATGGCTAATAATTTACAACTTGAATTATAGTAAATATGGATGAAAAAAAACGCTCAGCCGTATATTTACGCTCTACATTTTTTCAGATATAGATAAATATACTGTATTGCAACGGATTATTGCAGACGGGAAGTCGACAGGTTAGAAAATATAAATTATACATATCAGATATAAGTCAACTATATGCAGGCAAATGTCAGGTAATGAATGGCGATTAGTGGACATTATACGGACTACAGATATTCCACTTTAATTGAGCAAAAATGTAAGACGTGCTAATACCACAGACTAATATAAATGAATGGCCCCTTCAAACGTTGATCATTCTTAAGTTAGATTAAAAAAATTCCATGCATCTAAACGTTAATGCTCTGAGCCCTTAAGCAGCTTTAACTTTTATGTGAATTGCTCATTCGCCATGAATGATAGGTTTTGAAGGTAACGGTTCTTTAACGAAATAATTCTCAGATATTTTCTTACGTGGTAGATTCTACTACCATAATCACATTATGTTTTATAATATCTGTGAATATCATAACTATAGTGTGTGATAAATCAATAAGACAAGACAGATAATTAATTAATTAATAATAATCAGACCAGTCGTGTATTATGGATATAGGTGCTGGGCTCCCAAGAGACAGATGAGAAAAGATTACATGTGGCAGAGATACGAATATTAAGATGGATGTGTGGTGTAACCAGAATGGATAAAATTTAGAATGAGTACATCAGAGGAAGTTTGAAAATAGTACCAGAAACAGAGAAGTTGAAGAGTAATAGGTTAGCATGATATATGAGATATATATCAGAAGAGATGAAAGTCATATAACAAAAAAAGTTATTAGTTTGAAAATGGACGGATATAGGGGTACAGAAAAACTGAAAAGAGTGTGCATGGATTGTGTGAAAAATCATATGAAAAGGTATGAATACTGAGATGACATCTGACAGGGGAGAGTGGAAAAGGAAAACGTGTTGCACCGACCCTACTCAAATGGGATAAGGGTAAGATGATGATGAGTGAGTGATAAATTAATATTACACACTTGTTACGTGAAGGCAGTTGTTTCGATGTCTTCTGATATCCGTAACTGGTCTACTAAGTTTATGGCACGTACCTATCAAATATCAAATTGATCATCGACCAACATTTTATTAATCTTTTGGTGGTTTTTATCTGTACCATACCATATACTATATATACCAGCCATGGCATTAAAACCAAAAATAGACCAAAAAATCTTCCCTAACAAAACGACCACGTCATGAATTAAAATGGCAACTTAACAAATGAACATCTATCTGACAATCCTGAAAACATTTTTTTAAAAACTCCCAACTAACTTCTGTCTCATTCACTCGCGTTTTATATGAAGATTGTTTAACACAAGTTTCTCATTTTCACGAACCTTGTCCTGACAATTCACAGACACAACAAAAAAAAGTTAGTCAAATTGGTACACCACACCTGTTCTGAAGTGATGCGCGTACATTTACACATTCGGCAAGTGTTCTTTTTTTATTCAAATGGAAGATGTCCCTTAGGATAAAGGGTAATAAAGATAAATTTGATAAATAAATCACGCCAAGAAAGTTTTATAAGAGTTATAATCAAAGCTAAATCAAGTAAACAAATAATTATATGAGATTCAATGAACAAAAATAATGAATACAACATCATTTTTTCCCCAATGAACTTATATATGCTAAATGGCAACGATTACAAAGAGGTAATTTTTTGAATATCTTTGTAGGCCATCATCACTAAAACTAGTGGTCCCATTTCCAAAATTATTTAAATTATAGAAAACTATTATTTGTACCACGTAATTAAAACAGACCACCAAGCTACCGCCCGCGCCCCCGCCCGTGCATTCTGACTTTCACCTACCGCACCATATTAGTTGACACTAACGGTGTGTCACACGATACAAAATACAGAACACGTTTTATTTGTACAAACCCATAACGTTTACATATTTACTCGTATCTCTTTTTTTATTCTGTACACAAATTCTCATTCATGTAAGTGGCATTTTAACGTCTATGAGTCGAATTGACATTTCACGAGCCGATAATGGCTTACTCAATTGACTCGGTAAAGAGCGATAATAAATGAACAAGTGAAGCGATTACGGTCTTGTGGCAAAAGTGTTCTAACATCCTATCGATCGATATAGGCTCGAATACTACAATGAACCGAAGTTTTCAGTGAAAGAAAGCATCGTGGTAAAACCTAAATATGGTTGTAGGACTTTCTGTAATCGCCGCCAGGCTAGCAGCTACCACCTTTAAGATGAAAATCTATCGCTATCTACTGACTTCTTCCACTGCCTTAGAAGCAATTATTAATTTAAACATGGCCACTATAACCAAAGCATGGTGGATTTTTTCAAATGGCCGCCTGACTGGCTACCACCTTTAAGTCGAAAATCTGTCGATAAGTTCTGACTTTTCTGAATATTGCTCATTGCTCTTCGTTTTAACAAAACAAATACATATGTAACTTTATATTAGAATGGGTTAAAATATGATCCTGTCCAAATTCAACATTTATTAGCATAAGTCTTTCTAAGTGCACAACCTATTTATAAATCAATCCCTGTAACTCGAATTGTACCGCTTCGCACTTGAAATTCGCTTTACTGAAAAGTTCTAGTACAAATGGGACAATATCTTTCCAAATCAATGAGATATTGTTAAATAGCTCATTATTATTATAGTATAAAATACTAAACTATTAAGTAGTTTACACACAACACATTGTATTTTACATTTTGTTAACATAGTACTACCTACCGTGAAGACAGCTTCTTAAATATTATCAAGAGGAAATATCACAAAATTAATAAGTAGATACTTAAAGTTATTAAAAAAATCCTATAAATTAATACCGGAATGGTATCGCTCAAGGCTACGCAGTTGAGATTAAACATAAAAAAGTTGTTACATAATTCGTAGTATAAAGAAATCATAAATCATGTCAAGGCGAACACACTAGATCAGGAAGACACACTATAAAATAATTAAAAACGTCTGAAAATAATTTATAGCTCATTTTTAATGCATACACAGAAGTCATACAAACAAAAACGGTTTAATATCTTGGTGTGGTGTCTTTTTTTTTCATTTGAATATGATCTTGTTTGGCATAAAATAAAAATAAAATCCATTTGAATGAGGTAGTAGTTGTTTTTGTCAAGAATAAAACGAACTCTTCTAAGCATTTTAATATTACGAATGCACAATTGTATTTTCTACAATGCAATTTAAAAAACATTTTCGTCATATTGAATACTAGACGATAACCGTGACTTCGTCTGCATTGTTTATTATCTTTAGAATACATTTTTGTACAGAGGAAATAATACACAAAAGTCAAAAGAAAAATATACTTTGTTTACAATATTTCTTTGTAAACAATAGTTATCAATTTACTCCACCCTTCTTGCGCATGCGCACAACACTGTTTGCCCCACATCTCTCACCGCTAAGTACGTAGTGCTTATAAAATACGTAGATCCTTAATAACATTTTTTTTTTTATTTCATAGCGGGCAAACGAACACGTGGGTCACCTGATGGTAAGTAATTACCGCCGCCCATAGACACTAGCAACACCAGGGGAGTCATAAGTGCGTTGCCGGCCTTTTAACATATGTGGGCCTCCGGCGCTCTCACTGTCCGAACGAAACGCAACAGTGCAACCACTGTTACTTCACGTCGATTTTCTGTGAGAGGGTGGAACTACCCCGGGCGAGCCGACCCGTTCGTGCTGAAACCAGTAATAGCTTCAGCGTAGCTATCACCTACAACGTAGCTCTACCACCTACAGCTACACCAACCCACTTACTTTGAAGATATCGTGTTATTTATTTTAGATAAGGATAAAGTGTCTAAGAAGTATTACCAAAAAAATGATGGAAATATATATAGTAGTTTTTTTGCGATTGGCGCACGACTGCAGACCCTTATCATTTTTTATATATAAAAGACTAGCCGTTATCCGCGACTCAGCACGCGTTTTTTTAAATTGTATTAAATAAATGTAAAATTGTGAAAATAAGTACAATTACAGAAATGCTTTTACGAAAACATTTGTAAGTACGGTACGCACGCCACCTACTGTAACATGTACATTAGATATTTTATTTTTACTTTAGAATAAAATGTGATCTTACAGCTAACAAAATAACAAATATAAAAGTAATAACTTGAATAAGGCTATTTAAAATTTCACACAGATATAAAATTATATAATATACAAATGACATCTTGGAGTCCAATACAGCGCACGCCTCACGCATTATGAACAACATATTTTTGCTAAATTTTACGCGGACGTAGTCGCGGCTTGTTAGCCATATAGCTAGCTGTTGCTAGTTGACAATAAAATAAGGGGAGTTACTCCTTATAAGGTCAGTTATCTAGCAGTGGAAGTCCCATGAAAATCGGTCCAACCGTTTCAGATATTCCACTGCGGAGGAAGTCGCGGGTAGCATAAGTAAAATAATATTGTCGTCCATCAGTGACTACAGTTGTCGATTAAATAACCCCAAATTTATTACAATAATTTACCTGATTAACATAGAAAACAATTCCTCAAAGATCATAATGCACATCTTAGAACCGAAATCGACACACTAGGTACGCCTGGACTGGTAAACGGCTGAAAGTGTGTTTATGACATCCGCTTTCCTGCCGTGAACCGACGAAAATACCGTTACAACCGCACAACCAAACTTCATTGATTACCATACGCAAATCATGCCGAATTACCCCAACAATGCACGTCTGAATACGCTCTTCCTTTACTAGATATGTGACTAATTACGTAACCTATTTCAATTTATTGAATAATTTATTCAAAATACTAGATGTACTAGCGATTACACACGATCTTTAGTCTTATAAAGCTTCTTTGTGTACAAGGTTTGTTAGCTAATTTTGTCATCAATGGGAGTGCTTCTTCTGCGAAGGTTTCGATACTTAGAGTAAAATTTGGCGCATCCTCTATTGCGAATTTTTTTCAAAAAGCACGCCGCTTTGATCGCTAGCACTTACACAAAAAAGGAGATACCCATGAATAGGTGAGGAGATCAGTAGGGGGAGGGGTTCAAGCCGAATCTCACTAAATTTCATATGAGAGGGAGTATCGGCAAATATAGCTTAATTTTTAATTGATATTCTTATTTAAAAGTTCAGCCGTCACGAATTGTCATAAGACGAGCTATTGAGCTTCTGTGTGCACGTAACAAGGGCTTAGAGTCACTAAATCAAAACGAAGGTGAAGAAGGTGATCATTTTAGCGAAATTCGCATGAATTTTTTGGTATCAATAGTCACTCTTGAAACAGTGCACGAATCTCCATAGACCGAATTAGAATGAATGTTCCTTTACTATTAATTTTAGTAGTTCCCATTTAAGTATTATTTAATGTAATCTCTGTGATTTTAGATTACGATCTAATCAATCTCAAATACTAGCCTTATTAGTCTTAATTAAAAGAATAAAGTAAATTGTGTGTTTTTCGATAAATCCATAGTATTTACACTGAAAATACAAATATGGAAGACGCTCACAAGAGATTAGGAGAGGGCGAAGAGATCAAGACAAATCTCACGACATCTCAGCAGGTGGGGAGGGCGGTTGAAAAAATTCTCAAACCTCACGTATCACGTCACCTCGACGTATGGACGCCCCATAAATAAACGTATCATAATCCTACACGCGGATCCGTTTCATATCCATCAGCATGATATTATTATCTAACATTATCCAGACATATTTTAGTAACACATGCACTATCAGTCACCAATATTACATTTCACGCTACGATCTAACCAGCGAGAATCAGTGTTTTCTATTCAGATCAAAAGACTCATCATACTATTCAATGGTATCCATACATATGACTGTCTAGTCGGAAGCTACAAACACGTCGCGAGCGAACTCGAATCATATTTTCCTCGCAGAGATGGCCCAATTCTAACATGTAACATGGATCCGTCGCGGCCATTATTTTGCTGAATCTTATTAAGTTCTAATAACTTAATATATAAATTTAATTAATGAGGAATGACTTCAATACTATAACGTCGACTTTTTTTAAGTTATTTAAAAGTAAAATTATATCCAATAAAGCCGGCGAACGCAGCGATATCTTCTCGGCCCGTATTTACGTATTTTACAACAGCAAAGCCATTGAAAACGTGACTTCTTCAGCTTCGAAATCATGAATTCAGGTTACCTACCAAGCGTAATAACAATTAAAATTTGTGCCTCTTGTCTATAGACTTACTTGTACGAAGATTGTGGTAACATGTATACAGAGGCAGCACTGTCGTCCTTTTGCTAACTCTTGTTTATGGTCGGTACATAATCTGAATATTTCATTATGTAACCGGTATATAACGATTGCTGCTATCCCAATACTCTTATTTAATACTTACAAATGATTACTCACGGAGCCAGTTTACGAATACTATGACGGAAGATTATATGCCTGGTTGATGCCGAAACTAGACGCGCTTTAGACACTGTACCTGGTTTCAACGTTTATAACTCAGCACTGGTAGAAGAACAACGGAAACACAACCAACAAAAACTAAACAGATATAATCTATCGGTGACATTAAAAAATTTTACACTCGTTAGTGCATCCGGTGAATTACGATTGCATGTAATAGCCTTTTTATTCCAAGTCAGAGGAAAAAAATATATAAAACTGATCAATCGACGGGCGCAGCACACGGCGAGAGAGAATATCCTGCCGAGACGACACAGCGGGAGGATGCCGAACGCAGACATCCATGAATGGCCTTAATAAACCCGCTGACCTTGGCGAGGCGGCACCGCGGCCCTTAGAACGATCCATCGATATACAACACTAAATACAAACTATACAACACGACTTCAAAAACACCAGAGTTTTTATGTTCAATTATTAACATAACAAACAGCCTCCGTTGTCCAGCAGGTCACGGTGCTTGAAACAACGTTAGTCCCGGGTTCATTTCCTGTGAATGCCACAAACTAGTTTGTCTAATCTCGATTAGAGTTTTGTAAAATGCAAAGCCGCAAAGAGGCAATTCATTTCCGTGCATGTAGGAGAAGATTAAAAAATTAATTTAAATAATAAAATCATTGAAATAAAAATAACCATTAACATTGATTATTACTTAAAGACCTATAAGTGATTATTTTAAAATAAAGGTACCTAATAAAAATTAAAATGCTAAAGATTGATATTCCTTAGTCTACACAAAACATGGAAAATATAAACATCTATGAGAATTATAAAATGTGTAATTGTATGTCGAAGACAAAATTATATCTGATACTAAATTGTAAATAACAGGAAATGATTGGAGCCACGACGCGACGCTGCATGGCGTGTCTCGTCCCAACACGTTCTATGTATACTTACGTACTTACATATGTGGTAAACATCTCATTCCAAATCCTTTGAGCATCAATGAATGACGTGCTTTACGTTTATAGTTTCGTTCGTAGGAGGAAGTCGAACGAGTTTAAACTATACCAAGGACGTATTGAAACTTGATTTGCATCGAAACGAATCGAACTTAATTTCATCAACGACCGGTTCGTCTGGAAATAGTTCACCAACTTTCGCTCGTATATTATTATATAGTTGGTAGCTCGTATATAGTTGGGATTTCAATAATTATCAAACACGTACTACTTGCAACGGGCAATTAATAGATTCAAATTGAAAACCTACTCGCCTACAACCTAAATACACAACCAATTTCATATTACTTAACTAGTTACAGTAATATTATAGTGATAACCTATCATATATAAATGCGAATTTGTTTAATTGTTATGCTTTTACACCTTAACTTCTAAACCAATCTTCATGAAATTTAGCATATAGATTGTCAGGGTTACAGAAAAAGACATAGAGTATTTTTAATGCAGATACATGTACTGTCCCTGAAGAATAGAAAGACATATTTAACTATAATAACGGGCAAAATTCAGTGAGTTTCATCCTCAATCAACCAGTTGAACTATAAATGAGCCTGCACGTACACTTAAAGTAGACATCGTGATGTAGCCATAGTATTGTGATAGGTAATACTTCGTGATCACATTGAAGATACACACTGTAAACGAGGCGCCGAATACGTATCCAGGTGTTTTGGAAACAACGCATCAGATCTAGTCTCATTTTCAGGTTTAGTCATTTTCACCACCTGTTAACCATCAGATGAGTTTATGAACAATAGCAGAACTTATATCTCGACATACAAAAAAGAAACAAGATTGGAGATAAAACTTGAAAATTCATATATTTCAAGACATAAGCGGATGCCAGTCAACAATAAAAACACTTGACACTCTGAAACGCCATATTCCATCCGGCATTAGAAAAAAAAAACAATCGGTATGAGTATAAGGAACACAATAATTAAGCCAGAAGACGGACATGTTAACCTACTTAAGTCGGCGTGTCTGCGCGTACACTAAAGGGATTATCAGCTAAACTAATAACTTCATTTAAAACATCTGGTAATGTGATTTCGTATTTTACTGCGTTCTATTTACAAACAATGCGGTCACTTTGATAAAAATTATAAACGATTATTAAGCGAGATAAACAATAAGAACATGCTCAACTCAATACTCAATGCTTCAACATATTTTTCTTTGCACGCGATGTATCATCATGTCAGCCTTTAAGAGATCCGCCACATGACCATATAGGCTTCTTACCGAAGGAAGGTATGGACATAATCACCACTCCAGCTCACGATGCATTGGCGATTTCGAACTCTTTTTTTTTTCTAGCTGACCTATGCTGTCAGTCCACAGGACCTTGACAGGTCCACCGAACTACTAAGTGGAGCGCTTAAGCCATTGGATTGGATTAGATTTCGAACTCCGGAAAATCCAGTTCTATATTTTCCCACATACGGTGGTACTACAAAAACATTTCTCATATTCAGGTTGCCCTACAAAATTTTGTCTCACCGCCAGCCGATAGTGTTACCAATTTAAATTAGTAAATGTATGCGAATTTCGAAAACTTCGTTGGTACATGCCGGGGTTTGATCCTGCGAATATTGAAGTGACATTGCATTGGTCAACCAAAACAAAATTTGAAAAACAGTACTTATAATTCAACGACATATAACAATTCTCCATTAGACACAAGGAACGCAATTTTCCACACATTCGCAACAATTGCGCACAAAGGAGGACAATGTTCGAATTTAAACTTGCCTTATATTTACGTTGTTGGGTGGAGTATATAAGCAATTAATCAATTCATTGGACAAATCACAACAATGGAAAAAATGTGATATTATTTCATATAAAATATATGCGCCATCGATTGGCAAGATTATTGCGAAAGCTAAATGCGATTAGGTCGACGAAAACGAATCAGAGTGTGGAACCAATTTAGAATCAGCACAATAAAAACACGCCCAACATACCACAAATTGATATGCTGTTATGAATGAGGAATTTATATCTCTCCGTTATTGCTCATTCGCCAAAGTGGTTCAGTGAGATCTATTTCAATGTACAAGTGCACCTACAGTAAATTCAACGTTTTATTTTCGGCCATCTCTTTATGTTTGGACCAGTGACCTATTTCAGGCTCACCGCGGCTACCCTCGCCAGCAGCTCAAGCCTCAGTACTACCCCCGAGAGTGGAGCCATCGAGCTCGCTACTAGCGCGATACAGTGACACTGAATGTTTTCCCTCACGAGCTTAACAGACACAACACAGATCACTCCCACATACGTGCACATACAGGTAGGTACACATATGGTAGAAGGGTTTATTTATTTTCCTCTTGTTTTCCGTACTTGGTTAGTTTAGCCAAGTTGACAAATATATAATATATGTTTGAGTTCGTAAAGCACACATACTGGTACACATGAGTGCTTCACTAATTCGTATATATATGATTATCTTAGCTAGGTTAGCTTAGATAGATTCGCGTTGATACATCCGAAGCAACAGCCCAAGCCGAGGTTCGGCCACTCTGACACCCTTGAGCTTGTTGCCATTTGCCGAGCGGCCGAACGCCATAACCGCTCGCCCTATTAGTCCGGTGAATCTGTGAAGGCCCATCAAGCCAACAGCGTATAGTGATGTTGAAAAAAAAAGTCAGTGATCTATTTCACAAGTAAGTTTTATACAAACGTCCTAGAAGGATAATCATAGGGAGTCGGCCTCGAAAAAATATGTAAATAAATACCCGGAGGATATGTGGATAATAAAATACCAAAATCTTGAATGACTCTGATCTGTACCTCACTTGGGAAAATTGAAAATATTTAAGAAATAAAACTTTCTTTTTTGTTCCCAATTGGATAAACCGATTTATATAAAAATTAAATTATGTTTTGCAAATTTATGATGGTTCTTAAAAATAAAATTAACAGCTATATAGCGATAACTGCATAAGGCCCTGAAAGAAAAAAAAAGTAGTGTGTACACGCGTTAGAAGTTATACTTCTTTGGCGTAACAAGATAAAAATCTTTTCAAAAATTTTATCCTTCGCCTTATTCTACGTTTGTAGAAGAAACGACACTAACAATAGCAACAAGGTATTTAATATCTACATACTTTTTTGAATAAAATGTTGACTATACCTAACTTCAGGGTATAGGCTTTTCGTGACGGTGTGCGAGCTCATCGTAAAAATTACTCTCATCATTTTTCCCTGACGCGCCAAAAGAAGTATAACTTCAAAATTATATAATGGAGTGTCTTATTTAATCATTTGAAAAAGATGTTATAGGGTAGCGTAGTGGGCTTAAAAAATATTGTAACTATTTTTATAACACTTATGTTATTGTTTTTGTAGAAAAAATTATCTTATGACCCTCACTAAGTATTAATCTCATTTCAACACTTTTCTTAAGGGCTATTATAAGCTCGAAAATATGTATATGAATGTTTTAATCAATAATGAGATTTTTTTTCTTAAATTTTTCACATATCAATTTTTTACAACACCTAGTAGTGTTTTAAAGTTCTTATTCTTTCAGAATTATACTATTTCATTAGTACCTACCTATCCTTCAAGTATTATTTAGACATATTTAATCAGAGTAGGCTGACTCGCTATGGGTTTACCCCCAAGGCCTTTACTAGATAATTACCATTATTAATGTATAGAAAATTAGGTTTCGGGCTATCGCCTAATTAAAACCTTGTACCACTTCTTTAATGAGTTTTACGATATTAGAGTCCGAATAAACAAAAAATAATCTTTGAAATGTTTTTATTGTTTCCTATATCAAATTAAAATATAACAAACATCCAACTGTAAACCCTCCCTTTTTATTTACAATAATCATACTTAAACATTATACACAATGTTATTGCTATATATAGCTTATATCATTAGTACAGCTAAAAGGAATTTAAAAAGTCGTCCTATGTTCAATTCCATCAAACTTTATAAAGCTACAGAGTGTAATACTGTGTAGACTAGAAAAACATGGCCCACTTTCAGTGTAGTCGTGTAAAATACAAACTAAACAGGCAATGATATCTAAAATTTTATTTTAAGAACTAGCTGATTCCTGTAACTTCATTTACGTTGTCTCCACGGCAAGAAAATACACATCATTAAACACATAGTACTTATAAGAATCGTAGTGTCTTAAAAGCTTAATAACCTTATATTAGACTAGTTGTTGCCCGCAGCTCCGCATGCGTTTTATTATAATTGTAAATTACTTCTTATAAGATCAGCTATCTGTTAGTGAAAGTTCCGTGAAAAATGGTTCTAACGTTTTGGGAGATAGTACTGCAAACGAAGCCATGAGTAACGGCTAGTCCAAAATAAAAAAGCTTTAATTACTTTTTATAACGTTAGCTATCTGTCAGTGAAAGTCCCATGAATATAGGTAGTAGCACAACGGCAGACCTCATTCATTTTATTTATGTAGAAGATATTATTTAGTGTCACTATCGGGTATGAATTATTTTCTACTATTCTTAAAGGTCTAAATTTCCTTTCGCAATAAATAATCCAGCATGAATAGAATGTTCCTAATTTGTTTACGGACGAACGTAAACCTGACGAACTATAACGGAATCAAATTAGCATCGGCTGTAAACACAAGCACGCTTACGTATGTGATCACTAATATAAGTGATTTAGCAATCGGTTGGCGGCGACAATCTACGCGATGGTAACAGAATAAGATGCGTATACGTGAACAATGCTTCATTATAGACCTGTGTTGATGCCACCGTTGACTGAACTAAGGAAGTCGATATCTATTAGCTCCGCACAATAGCTGAGCGACATCCGAAGCTCATTATTGGCGTTCGTTTCCGTTGGCGATTCGCAACATGCTACTAAATCACAACTTATAGAAACAATCATTACCATATCACAGATGCGACACTAATATTTATACTGTTTTTTTTTTGTTGATATTGTAATAATTAAAAAAAAAATTATACTAGTATGGAAAAAACATGAATCAAGTTAATTATATCAATCTTATCTGTATTATCTCATGACCTGCTACAATTAACCTTTTAATCCATTTTATAGCAATAAATTAAATTGAAACATTTGTTTGTAATGTTAAAATATCAGTTAGGGACGACTTTCACTGGCATATAGCTGATTTATAAGAAGTAACTAAGGCTTCTTTTAGTAATAAAATATAGGATTCCGCGCCAATATAAAAAACTAAAAAAGCAGTGTCCAGTACCTCGTGAGCCACGCGCGCACGTTTATTACACCGAACAAATTTTTTTTGCAAAATTCTTCGCGGATGATGTCACAGGTAACAGTTACTTATAATACTTTTATCCTTCTATCAATACCATGCTAGATAGAATTTAAAGTTATTAGGAAAAACGAGACTTAGTTATTTATATAATATAAACAATGGCTACTTAGTATGCCGATGAAATATGTAAATTTTTCCAAATGAGATTCATTTAAAAACTATGTACGTAAAAGATAATATATCTAAATAATAGATCAAATACTCGATAAACATCTGGCTTTAAAAATACATGTATAATAAGCGGAACAATAAATATGGTGTTGTCACATAATGTAGCTGTTTCTTTTTAGCATAGTTTTTGGTTTATTTTTTTCGTTAAGAGCTACGTAAACATAGGCGGCCTTGGCGAGTGCTTGTTTACGGAAATTCAATGCTCTGCCAAATGAATACATTTATTATTTAAAAGTATCACACAAATATTATATTCGAAGCTTCAAATATAAAAATTTAAGTCAATTTTAATACGTAGTTTTAAAGAGGCACAAACGTAAACTTATGCAAATAGAACGTGAGGACGCATGCATCCGAGTGCTAGCTATCCGTGCCAGCGGTCCTTAGGACATAAAGTAAGCAAACATGATTTGTTTTGTGCAAACACTGTATATTATCTCGTGGTTTTACTCACGGGCTTATCTGCACACGCCGACACACCACCTATAGCGCACATGGAAGTCACTTGAGAGGAACGTGCTTTTTGTACTCGGCAAACATTTACAGAGTCAATATTTGTCGCGAGCCCCCGCGAGTGTTGCAAGTAACCGCCCTAAGGCAACATGACCGTATCGCATACACGTAAACTAAAAGCGATCGATCTTAACATGAAATTGTAATATTTCATTGATTTCGTTATTTTAATTAAAGTAGGCGTTATTCTTCCATTGATTTATTACAAATTGAACGATACCCGTCACCGTAAATAACTATTGATTTATAATTACATATTTAACCTTATATATCATAAGAGGCAAGAAGGCTCTTTCTGTACGTTAATATAGCAATAACTTAAGAATATTGAACCAAATTAGACGATTCTTTTAGAAAAATCATAATTGTAGTAAAATAACTACCAGTAAATTATCTTGCAATATTTTATTTACACCACTAAATATTATTAATCAATGTAATGTAACAGACAGTTGATTTAGAATAAAAATTATCTTAAAAGATCGGCAGTGTCATAAATTTAATTTTTATATTTAGATCACAGCGACCGCTGTTACGTGACAAAACTAACATGAGTATGTTAAACATGACATTCTAAACGAATAAAATAATTCTGTCATCAATGGTTAAATATATTAGTCTTTGGCTACATTCAATTTGGGGGCCATCGAAGAAATATTCTATACATAAAGACCTTGCAATAATTAAAAACATTTATGACAGACGCCCTAATAATAATGTTCATACGAACGGAGACACGAGCATAGCTAATGCTGTCTTTGGCTACATTCAATTTGGGGGCCATCTAAGAAATATTCTATACAAAGAGACCTTGCAATAATTAAAAACATTTATGACAGACGCCCTAATAATAATGTTCATACGAACGGAGACACGAGCATAGCTAATGCTATTATAACTCTAACGAAACCACTCGCAAGTACAAATTATTGTGTAGTAGCATAACGTAGTCAAAATTATATTTTTTTTCGAGTTTTCTTCACCAATTCGTACATGTGTGATTATCTTGGTAACATTCACGTCGTTGCATCCAAGACAACAGCCCAAGTCGAAGTTCGGCCACTTTAGCACTCTTGAGTTGTTGCCAAGCGGCCGAGCGCCATAATCGCTTGTCCGCTTAGTCCGATGAAGCTAAAGTTTCGATTTTTTTTAATGAAATGACTAACGTTATTGGTTTGATGGGTCTTCAAATATACTAAAGTTAAGTAAAGTAAAGTTAAAGTTACTAAAATTATTTCTAAAGTTAGTATCATAATTATACAGGGAAATATAAAAGAGATATTATAATATCTATAAAAAAAAGTAAGTCAAACGAAGTGAGAACTCAATCGTCGATTTAATGAATATTTTTTTATTGTAGAAGTACATCGCACAACAGAAAGCGTATAATGACTTCCGTTCCCTGGGCATCGAGAATATCGAAAAATAACGCGGTGTATTTAACGCACTTGGGGTTTTCGAGGTCGGCAAATCGGATAACAACACTTTTTATTACAAAAGATCAGTGAAAGTGCTAAAGTACGCATTTTAAAAGAAATTCAGTCCACGAGTATATATACCGTAGGTACTCTTAAAAGTTTCGATGATTATTTTAAAATTCAAAATTACATTGGTCATAAGATAATTCGTGAGAAGATCGAGTGGTAACTTGGTGGAGGATTTCCACGAATCGCGTATATAACCTCAATAATTCATTCAAGGTGGGATTATTAAGGAAGATTAAGGTTTAAGATTTATTGGGACTTTGGTAAGCGGATAAGGGAAGTGTGGTCGACATGCTGCAAATGGCCCAGCTTTCGTCGGCTCGCGATTCTAATTCTGATATATCCTGCGCGGCCACCGACCGTACGCCCTTGCATTGCTAGAGAATAATCTATTAAATGTTAAGCTACACCTTGTCTCAAAATGTTACCATTATTTAGGATTAATGGTACTTACTAAAATAATCCCACAGAGTATTAATGTAAGGCCGGTGGCCGATCGTAAAAATTAAGCCAAATCATACATCACAACATGACAAACATGTTGTGCCGACCCTTCTTTTTCGTTTTACATGGGGAAACCTCTAACGGATACCCACCTTGCCGGACAGCAAAGGTGGGTTATGTCCGATTCGAGCAGACTAAAACCCCGTGGTGCCTTCTTACACCATTTGGCCGGGGGAGCAAGGACTTTCTAACAGGCATTACGTATGCTCCTCCGGCAGGTGTTGGCCCCTCCTAAGGCCGACCCTACTTAGGTGGGATAAGGGTAAAAATAAGATGATGTTACTCACTAAAATTGTCATTAAGAAAAGTTAAATTTTGTGTCTCTATTTTTTTAAGTTTCTATTAATGCCAGTTATGTGCGTCATACTTTTACTCATAATATTTTTCCTGTGGCTTTGCTCGGTTTAATGTAGATTTATGCTATAGATACTTCGGGCAAGTACTTTTTGTGGATTAAATAACCTATGTCCATTTCTGTGTCCCAGATAATGGGTATGCAAATATTTTATGATGTTCGGATGAGTAATTAAATCATAAAAGGGTAAAAATCAAACATAAAAGCAAAGTCACTTTCGCATTTATAATATTACTAAGCATAATAAAATATATAAACTAAGTTTATTAACAATCAAATAAAAATTCTATGTAACACGAAGGAAATTAATTTATTTGATAATCTCAGAGAAAATGAAAAATAACAGGTTTGAAGCAATTAAAACTGCAAGATAACTAAACTACACAGAAGTGACGTTGTCTATTCAAGAGAGCTATGAACGATAACAATCGGTCTATTAACAAAAACACGCTGGTTCGTATGGAGATCGGCAGTCGACACAGACGACGGTTTGTTTACAGACGAGGCAGACTATAAACATGAGTAAGGCTGCAGATCCGAGACCGTTGTCTAACGCATTAATTGCAAATCATTATTATCATAAATAAAATCAACATGTTTAAATAACAGAATTTATTTATGCAACCGGCGGGCAAACTAACTGATTCAACACTGAGAAGCAAACGAATAGAATTTAACTCAAATAAAGGATCCTCATATGTATATAACGTGATGTATAGAGGTTCTACATATATAAAAATGAATTGATTCACATATTCTTCGGAACGGCCAGCTTAAAGCGCCTTTTAGCACCTATTGTTTCCGTCGATGAGCGCGATTTTTCCATCGAGTGCACCGCGTTACCCATTGATAGTTTCTAGGAACATCGATTGTTTCGTTCCCAGGACGGCCCCTTTGGACCCTCTACACGAGCACGGAATATCTCCTTCATCGTTTCTACGAAACGTCGTTGCAAATTATGCTGACGACGAACTTAAAATTGAGGAAAATTGTAATGGGAAACAAATTTATTAGCAGAACGAATATTTAAAGATAGAGTCTTTCTGGTTCTCATTATGATATGTATAATTGTTGATAGCTACATGGTACGATGAACACCAGTTTGAATGATGTGAAGACGGTTACAGTTGAAGAATTCCTCGTGGGAACATATCAGATTATAGAGTTGCAAACCCTAATGAATATACTCGTATGTGAAAGTCCACAAGCTTATAATAGGTACATGGTAGAGAAATTCCTAATAATTTCAAATATAACTTTAGTGTTATATATAATCTTAAGCCCTTTTTATACATATATAATCAACCCTAAATAAACATTGGGAAAAGTACGGAAGGAAAATTATAAAGTAAAATGGATCACGTTGTTAAACAAGAATAGTATAACAAATCGATGTTAAATTAATATGAAAAAAAACTACACCCTCAATGCTGAACTTAAAAAACAATGTGACGGTCATTATGATAATTATTTGAATGAACTATTCATGAGATGGATTGAATCAAACGAAAAAATACACATAGGCTACATCCAGCGTAGCAAACAAAAACTTTGTTGGTACATGTTTGATATTGTTAATGCAAACCATAATCATATTACTAATGCGCAATAAATAACTCAGAACCACAGTCACTTATGTTTATCATAAAAACATAATTCAGCATTCCAGTACATTTAGAGATGAATATTAAAAAAAAACTCAAGCGAGCAAAAAGTCTGTATTCTGTTATAAACTTCAAATTATAATGAGTTGTGACTGAAAGACAAGCACGGTAGGGGGTGATACACCGACGTTTAATTTGACAAGAGGCTGTTTTTCTACAGGATTCCTGGATCTCGGCCCGTCATCGTTCTGATGTCGCGAGACAGGAAGCTGCCGGGGGCCGCGGGAACGCGATACATGATATCCCTTTTACGCAGACCAATTAACGGACCCCTTCGGACCGGATGTGCGTATACAGACGCATTAGCACCTACACCCTCCAATAATCTTTTTATGGGAACTGGAAGAAACAATCTTTAGAATTAAATATGAAGCGCGAAATTTGTGGAGAGACCGGGGTATGTGAACAGTCACGTTCGTGTGGCAATATGACACATTGATGCGTGTTATACGTGACTCCTTTGACCGGATTACACAGTGAGTGTCCTTGGTTCTACAGATCCGAAGTCGTCTATGGCTTGGGACAATGAAACCGACATTGTTAAGCACCTAAGGACACCTTCGCTACTTTATTCAAGACATGTGTTACTAAGGACCAAATATTTCATAATAGTACAATAACTAATAACAAATCTACTTTTATTTAATTCTAATTATTATTCTATGTGCGAATTTCAGTCTGTTTTTTTGCGCTTTCACCTGTAAATTACTCAATTGATCATTATACAATTTTGCTTATACGTTGTAAAGAGTACAAAAGCGACTATAGGGTTTCATCCAGAACAGAGGCACTGTTCCCGAGGGATACGTCGTTTACATTAATGCGAGCGAAGCCGTAGGCAAAAACTGGTTGTCAAATAGATGAAGAATACTATTTATTAATGATTACTTAAATAACATTTATTCGTTATTGAAGTCACTTTAAATTATGCAGTTTTACAACACTCTTGATACACAAATTTCATCATAGTTAAAACCGAAACGACAAAGGGAATATTTCGAGTCGAAATTTTCGACTATTATTAGATCTCCATAAATGAAACCGGAAATGCAGCCCGTGCCGCCAATTACGAAACCAAGGTATGGCGGACGTATGTTACTTCCGTTTTTGCTTCAATGGCTTCCACCCTCTGCCGGGGGCTGTTCCGGAAAGGACAAATATTAATAAACGTTTAAAAGTCAACCGATCCTTTGTTCCGATTCTAAAGACTTCCGTTAATGTTTTGTTCGCAGAAACGAGTTTACGACAGCAATATAACATTAATTTTCGTTGATAAATCTTAATATTAATTTAAATTTTATTCAAACAACAATAATTTTTCAATTCAATGCTTTCAAAAATAGTATTTACTGTGAATCATCATTAACAGCGTTTACAATTTTTGCAACAAATGTGTATGAAGTACAAGTATAAAATGATTTCAAATTTAACTTTGGTGACGGGTTCACTCGCGTCAATTTAGACTTTGAAAATAAAATACAGATAATTTTATTCCCTGATAATGTAGCTTGCTACAGGTGAGATTTTTTTTTAAGTAGGATATGAAAGAAGAAGGCAATGGGGCGGTGGAGTCGGGACCCGGCGGATGCGCGGTATGGGAGGTATACCGTAGACGCCGTCCGCCCGGTCCCACCGGAGTAGTGTAATAGGGAGTGGGGCTCCCTGATGTTGCGACTGATGCAGTTACTCACCGACCAAGGCTGTTTTGGCTGGTTCCTACACCAGATCGCTTGCAGGAAGCCCTCCACCGTGGTGGTAGGGAGGATTTGTCGCTACCGAGCGTAGTTTCGGTCATGCTCGGTAGCAAATGGGCTTGGCAAACGATGGCCTCCTTTTGCGGGGAAGTCATCTCGCAGAAGGAGGCGGCGGAGAGGGCCCGAGCGGTGGACTCTCTTAACGGCCCTCTCCACCAAATGAGGGCCGATGGAAAAAGGCGGCGCTTTGCTTTCGCTACGTAGCCGGACCTGAAGGGATGGGCCGAGGGGCTCATCTCCTTATTGACCAAGTTCGGCTGACGAGGGTAGATAGCTGATTGTGTACCTAGTCTACATCTCTATAAAGACGGAGCCCGGCGGCCACATTCCGCCAGGCTGACCGCTTAGGGGGGCATGGTGATAGCTTTGCACAGTCCCATGTCACCCCAACCACAGCGGCGGCCGGTAAACCGTGGAGTTTTAGTGAGTAAGAGTCTCACACTACCCCTCCTCGGCCTCGGCAGGGTGGGTGTCAATGAGAATTTCAAATAAGAGAATTCTCGAAATCGATTACGTATTTTTTCAGTTTACCCATTACAAACAAAATATTAAGGCTCGGTTGCACCAGTTAATGTTAAAGTTAAAAATTCGGTTAAGGTTATTGTTAGGCAAAAAATAGGTTGCACCAATTGACAATGGTTAAAATGACGTCACGATTTAACGTTAACTATTACCGCTCCATGTTGACCGGTTACCGTTACTGTTAATGTCAATTTTTGAATCGGTTGTCATGTTCACTAGAAAAAACTTTATAATATCATGTCGTTACTAAGAGAAATCCTGTGGGAAACTGAAAATAGTTCTTCCGATGACGAAATCAATATATTTGAAGATAATTTGCGTCTTAGAAAGATAAAAGTTTATCTTCCTAGAATTGGAAAATGTCCACAGGACGATAAACGCTAACGTTTTGTCGTTACAGAATCGAATGCTTGTATAATTAACACACTTATATAGTGCATACAAAAACATTTTATATGAAATTTTCAAATATTATTGTAGATTTGAATAAATTCAATACTACTTACTTTATACAGTTCTCGAATATGGTATTAATTTTCTCGGAATTAGCCATTGATAAAAAATCTGTTGACAGTCACAGAATAACAATAGTGACACTTGGTGACACTTATAACAAAGTCCTGCCAAGTAAAATATATTACCCTTTTCGATTTTAGGGACTAATTGGCTTATTGAAGTAGCAACCCTAATAACTTTAACAATTACAAAATGTTTGATGTTGCAACTCATTTTGGCAAATGTATCTGTTAGCAACTCTTGTCATTGTTAAAGTTAACTTTAACAATTACAATAACCACGATTTTGGTGCAACTCAGCCCAAGACTTTTCTCTTTACAATAGTAATTTAGATATGTATCATTTTTCATTGTTTTTCCAATTTTCATTTCTTATATAATATAATAATAATAATAATATTTTATTGTTCCTTGTCGAGGTGTACATAGATTTTAGTATTTGACTACAGTCTTACCTAATTTGAAAGCACTTTGCTATTGCGTTAAGCCTACAGGAAAGCCGACTTTCAAGCGCCCGGAACATACCAAATCCATATAACGATGAAGTAATGAAGATTTTGATTGATCACAATAAACTATAGAAATTGTTGACAACAATTATAAAAAAAAAAAAAACTTTCATGTAAATAAAAAAATATATACCTAATTGAAATTTTTGCTTTATACTCAATGATGGAAATAAATATAAACAAATTCCTTTACGGGTTCAGGCGATGTAGCGCGCGTGAGCATATAGCCCATTACCGGCCGATCGTATAAACTTCGAACATAATTTATCGCTTCCTCTCTGTGTTTTTCACTCGGCAACAATGCTCAGCTCTCCGTGTATAAAGTTAATGTCTTTACGACGTGAGGAATAATATCGTTTAACTAGTTTGTGGATGCAACTGAGCAGTTAAACTATGTCCTTGCAAATTATGCATTCGTATAAATTAATGAACTATCGAATGAAAATCATAATGCGTTAAAACAACAAACTGTTGCCGCATACGTTCACAATAATAATGAGAAAGACCGAAAGAAAACTCATTAAAAATCGAATCGTTAACGAAGACTTAAGTGAAATAGCGAGTTGGTTTCTTAGTAAGGCAGGCCCGTGAGAAACTCTCTCGACAGTTTCTTTCACTTGTCGCAACACACTGACACTCAAATAATTACGGTATGAATCTCTGACGAATTCATGAGAAGCATTCAACGACACAACAAAGGCATATATTTCAATACAATAGTTAGTCAATAGTAAAATTAAACACACAGAAGACTTACCTAACAAATAACGATCAAGTTTAGTAGTATAACATACTAGCAACAGCCGCGATTTCGTCTGCGTGAAATTACAATGTAAAACTTGACGACGATAAAATATATAGACCAGCGAACTTAAACATACATATACATTTATAAAATTTGTTACTTACAATTTTCGTATAAAATTTTTCGTGTCCAGACTTAACTAAATGTTATTTTTATTCATGGCGTTATTCATTAAAAAACAATGGTAAGAAACTCCAACAACAAATACTTTAATAAAGCTACTGCGCTGTGAGATAACTTATAACAGGAAATCAAATGTAAATTATTCTCTAAGTTCTTTTAACATTATCAATTCCTAACATTGACATAGAAGCAGAATTCACAATTACCAATCATATTAATAGTAAAATGAAAACGATTAATTAATTTACTAATAGATCCAACATTCCGAATACTAATAAAGATAATAATGAATTCATAAATGTATCATTGAACATACAAAGCAACAACGCCAGAGTAATAGAAGCGGAATAATGTACGAAGAAAATGAGGGTGTGTCTATTTAATTTCCGTTAGTAATTTATAAAACCCGGAGTACATCGTTTGATGGATTATATGAATATACATAGGCATAGTGGTTAGGGGCATTAATAATCTTCTTCAAATAGCTGTACATTAATTTTGCAAAGTTGTACCAAACAACTTTATCATTCCAGGCCCGTTTCTATATAATAAGGTGTTCATTTGGTTAACAGATAACTTCTTTTTTCGGTTTACAATAGCTCAAGTTTTTGTTCTAAAACAGATAAATTCATTTTTTTGGTCTATAACAAATAAATCCTTTTTTTGGTCTATAAAAGATGAATTATTTTTATATGGCAAACAACAGGTCATTTTTTTTTTAGAATACAACAAATCAATCCTTTTCAAACTTCGGAATGAGATGATTTTCAAAGTTTTGCACAAACCTTTCAGATCTAGACCTTGAGCAACAAGACAAGACAAGATGTATTTTTTGAAAAGGGCAGAAGTTATTAATTTCAACGATATCCGTTACGAAAATAAAATATGTAATTAACATTTTTTTATGTGTAATAATATCACTATATCTTTTGGCAATGATTAGGAATATTAAATGCTAATAAAATAAATGTGTTTTATTGAATATTCAACAAATTATAAAACTTGTTATATATCTACATAGCAAGTTGCAATTTCCGTTCAAAGGCGCATAGTACTCGATAATTTTACGAGATATCATCGCATTCTTCTCTATTGATTTCCTCAATTATAATATGTACGTCAAGGGGTTTATAAATATATTTTGCTTTACATATACATTTTGTTTTATAAACATATTACCACTAAAGGTAATAACAGCCTGTGACAATATTGAAGGGATATTGATATATACAAGAATAGTAAACTCCAATGCCGTTTAAACGATCTCAGTGAACGTTAGCAAACCTGAGTGTTCATAATGGCGAAGGTTTTTATGCTATCCATTCTTTTTTTACTACTAGTTCAGCAAAATGACTGTACCTGACGAAAAGTACGGTATAGGCCAAAAACACCGTTGACGGTCGGTGTTAAATACCAACGGCAGTCGTCGCCATCATGCCGACCTGCAATAGTGCTTCTTCACGCCCGGACCGGACCGAAAGACCGGATATCGTAAGAGCGAGGGAACACGCTGGCCGGGAGGCGATTTCACATCTTTTGTATTTCACTATACCTTATGAGTATAGGAAACGTACTTATACTACGTGACCCATGTTTGACGATTTTTTAGCCACCTCTCTCCTCTTGGTGAACATCCGCAGTATATGAGAAGACCCTCCTGTAGTTTTCATATAGTAATTCATAATTACATTTTTCCTACCCCTTCTTGTGACCAAACGTGGTACTTTGACGACCTCCTACTCCCCCTGAACAGGTCACGTCGTATAGATATGTTCGGATATTTGAACATAAATAATATTTACACGATATTCATCCCAACTAATATTATAATAAACGCCTTCAAGCCTTACGTCGTCGAGAGGTACAGAAAAGGACATAGAGTACCATTCATCTAGAAAAAAACATAATTCTTGACGGACAGGTCGACTAAACATTAACACGAACATAACCGCGGTGACAGATAGTATTTATAAACAAAGATAGGCAACTATTAGTATTAAATATAAATCTGTCCATAATATATCATTTTTTGTGTAATTCAAAAATAATTCACGTATTTGTTAACTCATTGATACCATGAATCATGAAAATAATGGGGTTAGATGAAGTACAGCGATAGGGGCGCATGTCTCTTAATCGGATGATGGCCATATAATGATTGATGGCTATTTTATTGAAACTATAATAATCTACCTAAATTGGGGCTTCTTATTCTTTGAGACGGAAGTTAGGGGAAAATTATGAATCAATTGTTTTAATAACATAAAATTCAATGTAAACAGTTTCATGATATGATATTTTGTGAGTCAGTGAATATTGTATTGTTTCTTCATGAGAATAACGTATTTTATATATATACTAGCGGCACGCTCCGGCTTCGCACGGGTATAAAATATATAGCCTATGTCATTCACTGAAAATATGATTAAAATCGATCCAGTAGTTTTGATTTATTCATTTTTGCCCGTGGCCCGCACACATTATTTTGATAAATATCGTAGGGTTCAGCGAGTGTCACAAATGTAAGCGGAAAAAATGTAATTATTTCCGACATCACATTAGAACCTCAAAAATAACAGTATTTCTCCACTATTTAATGGATGTAATTATACATATAAACCTTCCTCTTCAACCACTCTATCTATTAAAAAAAACCGCATCAAAATCCGTTGCGTAGTTTTAAAGATTTAAGCATACATAGGAATATAGGGACAGAGAAAGCGACTATGTTTTTTTTTTATATTATAGGGGGTAAACGAACAGGTGGGTCACCTGATGGTAAGTTATCACCGCCGTCCATAGACACTAGCAACACCAGGGGAGTCGCATGTGCGTTGCCGGCCTTTTAAATATGTGGGCCTCCGGCACTCTCACTGACCGAACGAAACGCAACAGTGCTACTACTGTTACTTCACGTCGGTTTTCTGTGAGATGGTGGTACTACCCCGGGCGAGCCGACCCATTCATGCTGATACCAGTAATAGCTTCAGCGTAGCTCTACCACCTACAAAATTGTTTTATACTATGTAGTGATAAGTACATATAAAACGGTCCATTACCTTTTATTCCCCTGTTTCTCAACCGCTTTTCTTTATTTCATTTATTTCTTTAGTTAGCTTTAGTGTTATTAATAAAAAAATATACATTTCATTTTTTCCGTACCATCGTTATAGTCGAAGCTTTTATTTACAAGTCTCTATTGGTCCTACTTCACACACTTAAACAAAAAATAAATGTAATAAATTATGGTCGAGTTTCCACCAACGGACGACCACCAGTTTGAATGAATTGACAGCTGTCTTATATTTATTTAGTTGTAATTTTAAACCCCATTGAAAAGTGTAATAATTAATGATATGAGAAGTCTAATATTTACCAGTAGAAGATTTGCAAAAATCGTTTCAGCCGTTTCAAAAATGAACACAGACAAACAACAGACAATTTTGATATGTACAGATCTTTGTTCGATTATGATTTTGCAATTAGACATTTTAACTGTTTATGCGAAGTCATTTTATAATGCAAAGCATAGAAAAAGAAAATGATTACTGTAAAATCAAATGAATAAAAAACTTCTTGGTTCAATTCTCTTTGTGAAACCGATGTAAGTAAAAAATGTATATCGCGAAATTGTGCATTACGGAAACCACTCGATATCGCAATGCAAACAATACGGTCTCATCAATTTTAAATCGACGTGAATGCTTATGAATCTATACCATTGAAAAAAAAATGGCGAGAATCGATCTCAGGTAGACAACACTTAGCGCCTTATTAAACCGGCTATTGTACTGTAGCGGCGGCGCTTAAAATCTGACCATTTCTCCCCACAAACAATACCTACATAAAAACCTTACACATCTGTCCGGTAAGTGTCGATTATACCTTGAACATGTCAGTACAGATTTTAAAAACACGAGAAAAACGTTGAACAGATTGTAATTATTTTAAAAATAAATTATCCACCGGGAGATGAAAATATAGCTTCTCATTTCAGCGAGTTCATTATTTTTCTTCATACATCGTACGTATTAACTCATACAACGTTACCCAGACTACATGAATTAAATCAATTCACAACCTATACAGGATGTTACCGTCTCTATCAAGCAACTACACTCTGATAGTTGAATTATATTAATTGCCCAACTTTCATATATCAAAATTGGTTACCGCTTAAGCAAACCGTTCTAGATATTAAAGAGTTCCCCATGTCGTGGTCGTACAACACCTACCTACTAGTTTAAATTACGTGGGCACCCCACCTACACCCCGACCCACTGTTGTATTTTTTGTTCAATATATGTACGTAGCCTACGTGTCACCAACCCGACCTTCGTTACGAACCAGAAAAAAGAAATCATCTGTAATTACTCGCTTACCGTGTACACCGAACGGAGTGAATCACTAGACGTTCCTGGTGATATCCTCAGATCTCTTTCAATGGGAATCTCGCATCGCAGAAAGGTATAACGGATGATATCATTCGAACATACACTTAATAGTAACAGTCAAGGGAACAACACAACAGAACACGTACGATTTGAAATGTTTAAACTTTTAAATATAAGACGGATAGTCGCGCATTGGCGCGTTCGTCGACGACACGACTGAGAGGCCGGAGTGCGGCACGCGCCGGTGGGGGCTTCATTCACAAATCGAGTGGCGGGGCGCGGGGCTCGGCCCATAACCCATAAACTCATTCATGCGACCACCGAGGAGACCTGAACACACGACCTAACGCGAAATACCACTTATGCAATCATATGCATTCGCCACTTGCAAACTTCGATGTCCCATTTAATTTTTTCGAAGGAAATCAAGTAAACTCATCCAAAACCATTAGCAAATTCCGATGTAATAATTAGAAACAATGAACAGATATTACAAAATATACCATTTACATTCACTAAAGTATTATTAAAATCAACATGTCTTGCATAATTTAAGAAAACATTAGTAAAAAATCATATTTGAAGATTAAAAATATGTATCTATCTATAAAATAAGTATTCTAATAAGTAGTACACTTGACAAAAGCACAAATTTTGAGGAAAGAGGAATTTTTAATTACAATGAAAAAATATACGAACCTTCCTATGAAATCACAATTGTCTGTTTGTTAAAGAACTGTAAAAGAAGACTTTATAGCGAACTTTAATTTTCGTCTCTCTTAATAGACCCAATTTATATAATTTCTAAAACAAAAAATAACCGTGAAACGATAGATAATTCCGTTACGCGTGGCAAGTTTACAGTAGTAATAGGTTGGTAAGTAAAAACAAAACGTCACTGAACACCAGCCTAAGAAATCCACAAGGAATAAGCGACAGCGATTCAAATAAAGAACACGAGTTACATTAAACGCGTTCGATATTCGCAAATGTCACACAAGACGTGGCTTGTTTTAATGCATTACCGATGACAAGTTCACAGTATGCCTAGGTTGTTAAGCAAGAAAATTCTACTGAACATTGTTCTCAGTAAATCCACAAGGAACTAGCGAGAATGATGAAAAACATAATTAATAATTTTGTAGTAGGTACAGTAGAACTTTTAAAGCGGAGTTTCGACTTTTAGAGAGGTTTTGATAAATATTGGACTTGCTGAAGTTTAGATGTTATCCTGATCCTGATTTTAATGCACAGAAGTGAAACAAACAATAAACCTGTTTTAAAGTATAATTTACTTCTAGGCAAATATGCAAATATTATCAGTAGTATTCCTATAATCAGTACCTTACTTATATTTTCTTTGAGATATATAAATCATTGATTTAATATCGTCTAACTGTAAATTCAATATTGATATATTCGAGACGCAGATTTTTTTTAGTTTGAGCGAAAAATGAATTATTTCGACTTATTATGGGCTCCAGTTTAAGTAGCACAGGTATTGAGGCTTGAAGGGGAGGAGACAAGATTTTATTTCAAGCTATAGAAGTTTTTGCCTTTTCGAAGTTCATTACGCAAAGAGTCTCTACTTTATAATGGTTTCCATATCCAAATGTCAGACATAACACTTAACCTGCTTAATGTTTGTGTATTTTAGCGTCTGACCTCAGATTCATCTGATGTTAAATGAGAATATGGCCTAAACCTAATATGATAAGCAACCTAATCCTAATGGGGGTACTGGCTGACTTGCAGCTACCAGAACACACCTATAGGTGCTTAGGGACAGATGGAACACAAGAATAAAGTAAAATAATAAATTCAATACGCGCAAATCTCTTACAACACGTGACGTATAGGAACCCGCTGTGCACGACAAGTTTACAGTATTAATAGGCGGGTGAAGTAAGAAAACCTCACCGAACACCGGTCTCGGAAAATCACTTGTCACAAAGAATAAGAGAGAACGATTCAAACAAAGAACACAAGTTCCATATGGATACATGTAGGCAATTCTTACACAACACGTGGCCTGCTTCACATCACGTCCTGATGGATTCGCTCATTGTTGTGTCTTATATTAATATTCTCGGCACGAATATGATGATCTCACAAGTCACAAGTTTCTACTTTTGAAATTACATTTGTATCGTATAAGTATTAAAACTTTTTCAATAAGGTACTAACAGTAATCGTTGATTGACTACGTGTACCAAAGAACCTTCGAATGCATTCACTAATTTAAATTGAATCTAAGGCTGGTAGTGAGAGAAGAAATAATTATGAACAATAGAATGACAAGAAAAATATTCTCATAATTTTGCCTTCTCATAGGCAACCATAGAAAAATAAATTAGCAAGAGTTTGCAATACGACATTTATTTTTATACTTTATAGGTTCTAGTGTTTGACCACAATATCATTTGATGTTAAATGACAATGTGGTCTAAGATGACAAACACGCTAAACCTAGAAGGAAAGTAGCTCTCAATCTCAAGTACAGTTACCGGAAGAAGTAGAAACTTATGAGACATCATGTAAGACTGCGATTTTGGCTAAGGTTCATCATACTTTAGCTATAACAGTTACGAAATGCAGTATAGACTATATTTCAGTGACTACATAATGGATGGATTACATTTTGGTCTGGTAATTCCTTATCGTAGAAAAATAAAATATAAGTGCATAGCGGGAAAAATAAAAGAATAAGGATTCACTATTTTCTAAAGATGAGAATGTCTATCTTAACTGTCGATTGTATAACAGAATCTATATTGATTACAGAGCGAAAAGCACAATACTGTCCCTTCTTCTTTAAATATATAAATGCTTTATAATATGTGATAAATATCGACCGCATTAAGAAAAACATACACGAATAAGTTTACTGTCATGTTGGTCTGCAAACAGTCAAATATAATTTAAATACCTATGTATTTAGACACCAAGGAATAAGATTTCAGACAAAAAAGTATTTTAGCATATCGAACACAATTGTCCCAGGAGGAAATGACAAATATGGGTCAAATGGGACAAACATGTCATGGTATGCTAAAACGAGAGCTTTACTACGGTATCTGCAAACCGGCATGACATTCCATATGACTGTCGATAGAGTCATTTGTCCACAGTTGTTGATGTTTTGCATTTTTATGGACTCGATATTATATTATGTAATTTAGTATCAAGCTTTTAACAATCCCTATCAACTTATATTACATAATATGGTCTTCAACATGAGAATATAAAAGTATAATCTAACTTTTTCAGTTTTAGAAATTAATCTCCATTAGAAAGATAGATCGCCTTTAGAAAAAATATTACGCAATTCAAGAAGTGTAAACATTTATTTAATTTAAAACTGTTCCTAAACCAATTACCAAAAATTGTATATGTATATATAAATATGAAGCTTGCATGTGTAAATCACAAAATAATATTTTCCCCGAAAAAAAATATGTAGAAATATCTAAGCTGTGTAGTTTATTGTAAATAAAGACAATTTTTATTTTGCAAAAAGGCTAGAAAATATATGAAGTTTCTAAAATGCCCGATTCAACTGAAATATCTTAATTTTGTACATAACGTACAAATGGTAGGTATATTTCGTTTTATTAGCACACACAGTGATGTTTATTCTAAAAGTGTCTACAAAGAACAATCGTATTTATCCAGTGTGATATAAGTCAGAACTATCCCCCATATATTTCCTGCTGTCAAATAAATGCATTGAGCAATCTGGAGCCGATCTATAGAAAAGTTATAGCAAATAGCTTAAGAAGTAATATTACGGATATCCAGAGCAAAACTTTCTATTTACCTTTGCGGTAGAAAACTACGGTACTTGAATTAACCGAAGCGATACCACAAAGTTAAGTATAACACGCAAGTTAAATACACTTATTATATAATTATGTACAGGCGACATGTTAATTTTAACAAATTTAATTAATAAATAATGTTAATTTTATTATATTGAGAGTGGTTAATGCATAAGAAAAACTTACCTGTACAATATAGCGCCACATAATCTTTCGTTGAAATACGCCCTTCCGGTATTCTCCATGTTATTTTAAAAATGTCACCTTCTCGAGTCCAGTCTAATAAGGCTTTGTCATTTTCGTTATGTAGGTCTTCGTTTTTATCCGCTGTACTGTTCAAGATCTCTGTATTTATGGCACTGTCTCTTTCTGCGGAAATATTGGCACTTGGTTCTACAGTCTTCTCTGCTTCTATCACATCAAGGGCGGCTTGAGGACTTGTCTCCTCTTCATTGGGTTGAACACTATCATTACACTCTGCGTCATGTTCCTCTGACATGACTTCGTAACTGATACTTCAATTACTCTACATCATTGTCCACAACTTAATTGTTCTATTACGTAAAAACTGTATTACCTGTATTGACAAATTAAAGTTACACAATGTGCGGTCTATGATCGCAAGGCAGTTATGTAGTTGTTAGAGTTATAAATATATCGTCAGTGTATGGTATAATATTTTCAATTTACGTAACACTGCTCACAGAACTGCTAGTGTAGAAATATTGCAACAACATATCTTATAAGAATGTTTTTTTTATTGAATATTCCTCTTTCCATGTAATGGAATTAAAAGAACTAATTTATTTTTCGCGGGATGTTTAACTGTCATATAGCTACCTTTATTTATTATTATTATTTTAATGATATTGGTGGTATCTTGGGTAATACCTTTATTGATTTTTATGCACGAGTTTAATGGATTAAAAATAGCAACACGGAAGTGAATTTTGTGACGTCACAAAAAGTTCTAATAAGGAGGCCACCATTTTTCAGAAAACAGAAGTCAACACAATATCCTTTTGATAATACCCACTTGATAATGCTTATAATAATCTTCAATCGTGACGATTGATTGCTATTGATAAAAAGTAGGAAAAATAAAGAACAGAAAGAATGTGATATTATAAAATAAAAATCTGTTAGTAATTAAGCTATATCAATTAAAGACACATCGACATAAATAAAAATTATAAAAGAGACTGTAAGCTAAGAACAAGAACTTATAACTGAGATATCAAATGTTGGCAAGGGGGATGAAGGAGACCGCCCGCGCCAGAACGTCGGCGACGTCGCGACGCCAGCCCGACCGGCGCCGATCCCGATCCGACATCATCTAATAAGTTCTATTCAATATGGGTACTGGAAATCTGTGCGCTATAATTTTCATTATCAAACGTCATCCACATAACAGTAATGACGCCTTACAAGCCGATAACGTAAATGCGTAACTAAATTTGCCTATTATCTTGAAATAAATTATTTTTACCAGCAACAATTTAAATAATATTGAACTAACAGAAATATATCATGTAGGTACTTACCAATATGAGATACAAAAGTATTAAATATAAACTGTTATAAAGTATTTATAATTCATTTGCCAAGTAGTCTATTCGAAGGAAGAGGCCTTGCCAGGTCAACATTGTAGTTAGTTCGAAAAAAAAAATCCATATGGCTCAAGAGTTTGTTTATTATTATGATGATATATGATAGTAATTTAATATAATCCTAAATATACAAGTTATAATTTTTTAAGTTTGTTTACCCTAGATGTATAAGTGTTTCAATATATATTGTGCATATTTATTTATTACTCTTATATATCAAAGGACATATTAATACATTAAACTGCAGACTTTTAAATAATTTATATCTAATAAATAAATTCTAAAAACAGAATTTCTACTAAAAGAATAGCTTTATAAAATTTAAAATAAATAATATTACTTATATCCGAATGGAAGTGTAGATTTAAAAATGATATGCTAATCATTCATTCAACTTGAAATGAATTACTTTTCATTTTTCACAAATAAATCACACAAATAACATGAAGAATCTTAACTAAAAATTGTAATGTTGGCCAATGCTCTCTATCGCACAGAGTAGTGATTTAACATCTATGCGATCATGCTTTATGCAATAGTCAACTGCTGATATGTATGGAATAAGAATTAATAATGAAAGCAAAAATTATTAATAAACCAATAGAGAACTAGAGAACTATGATGTAAATTATACTTCATCAACATATTACTGTGCAGTAAAAACGAAGCTGCTGTTAATATTACAAATATATTTTCAAAATTCATCAAACTAAGTTTAAAAATAAGTTTAGATATTACATATGGTTATTGAATGTGTATAAAAAGTGTAAATACTGAGATGACAGCTGATGGAGGAGAGTGAAAGAGGAAATCATGATCTTTTTAAATATACTTTCATGATAATTAGTAATGTAAAAATTTGTTGGACTAGATTACATTTTCTATAGATATCTTTTTCACAATATAAGCTTTGTATGATTTATATTTTGAAGTTTTGGTTGAATTAATATTTTTAATAATTCTAGATTACAGATTAATAATGAATGCTTTTCATTGTTTTTCAAATTTTAAATACTTGAAAAAAAAGCAGAAGCATAAGAATAATTTAAATACTTGCATTTAAATTAATGAAACCAAATGGCAATAATCAATAAAACAAGGCTTCCACTAACAAAACCTATTTCTTTACAAATATTCTAACGAACAATATAAATTCTGTAAAGCTTGCAAATATTTTTAATGAATAATTGAGCTTCTTCTAAAGTCAATCAATATTTTTATACTGCAATCAATACTTCTGCAATAAAAACAATCTTTCCAAATGAATCAGAAAGTTAAAGGTTTCCATGAAATAAAATAATGAAATAACACAGCACACACTTAGGCCAAAGTTAATTAGACATTTTCCATACAATATTCACTACCGAAACAAATAGATATTTTCCACATTACAGATTTTCGAAAAATTTGACTTCTCTCCAACCAATGTAATAGGTAATTTGTAGACAAATTACCGCATAGGATAAAAAGATGACACTGACATTACTGTACGTACAAAAACCAATAAATGTGTTGTAAAATTGAAGATTTATACTTTTATACTCATAAAATAATAATATGATTCATATATAATTAATGTCATGTAAAAATTTAAAATCTATGATAATTTAAAATAAAGTGTAATTGCATATTTGATACATTTCTAAACGTTACGTTACATGTCAAATTAGTATAGATAGGACTGGGTTGCCAGGATTTTAAAGGAAATAAATTATCATAGTTTACAGACAATAAACTACACGAGTTTTCCAAATTGCATAAACGTATATCGTAGAAAGGAATATTACTATCACGGACTATTAGTAGTACAGGTAGTACACGTCTTAGAACAACAGGCACTATTGATCATAGATCTTAATGAGTTAAATATAAGCAAGTGCTATCAAAACTAATAATGAGATAACTGATAAATTCAATATTAACGTTTTTATCAATTTCTTAGACTATGGTTATTTAAAATAAAAGATAGAGCTTGTATAATGTAAAACTGCGCATTTGAGTAAGTCAATCGGGTAATTCGATAACAGTAATCTAGAAACACTGTACATCGTTATTTGAAATTGTACCTACTTCGTTATGTTCTATACTGTGCTTTTAATTTATAAGTTGCTTTAAATAATATAGTTTTTAGTCTATAATCCAAGTCTTTAAATTTACGTGCCCATATTCATTTAAAATGACTTCAGTGGTTCCATCAGATTCTGAATCAAACGTAAGCGGTTTTTTCCGCTATAATGATGAAAATTATATTCATTTATACACTTCCTTAATAAAGGTATGTTTTATTTTATATTTATTCACAGCAGTCTCTAAGAAATTCACTGCATGGCCATAGTCTTTTCCGAAAGAAGATATGGGCATAATCACCACGTCAGCCCACGACGTATTGGCGATTTGAAACTTTGAGAAATCCAGTTTTATATTTTCACACATTTTTTTCGAACAGACTAACGCTATTGGCGTGGTGGACTAATGGAGCGACCGCTTATGCCGCTCAGCCGCTTGGCACCAAACGCAAGGATGCCAAAGTGGCTAAACTTCGGCTTGGGCTGTTTTTTTTTTTTTTTTTTTTATATATTATAGGCGGCAAACGAACAGGTGGGTCACCTGATGGTAAGTGATCACCGCCATCCATAGACACTAGCAACACCAGGGGAGTCGCATGTGCGTTGCCGGCCTTTTAATATATGCGAGCCTCCGGCGCTCTCACTGACCGAACGAAACGCAACAGTGCGAGCACTGTTACTTCACGTCGGCTTTCTGTGAGAGGGTGGTACTACCCCGGGCGAACCGACCCATTCATACTGAAACCAGTAATAGCTTCGGCGTAGCTGTACCACCTACAATAGCTGTTGCTTTTGGGAGTATTTACTTGTACTTGGTACAAGAACATTTCTCAGGTTCCGGTTTCCTCATAATGGTTTTTTTCATCGTCAGTAGATAGTGTTACCAATTTAAATTGAACTTTGTATAAAAATAAAATAGCTTACATATAACTATCAGCTTGAAGGTCAATTTTTAACAAAGAAATATTTTTTAGAATAGGTAATTCCAGAACCTACATCCTACAAATATATTCACAAAATTTTATTACTTTATAATGGCAGTGTAAATTGATACATATATCATGAAATACTAAGAACTCTTTCAATTACAGGGAATGGAAGCAATTAATCAAAATATAATAGAAGTGGAGAATAATTTAAAACATATTGTTAGACAAGCTGGACCATTAGAAAGTCAACTTGGTATTTTAATGCAAGAACTACCCAGACCAAACATCAATATGTCCATGGAGATTGATTAATTAATTTTTCATAATATGACTATTTTTATTATTAATTATTTAGGTTTATAATGATAGAAGAAATATTAAAATATAATAATAAGAGTTATATCTCACCCTTAAATTTCAAAATTCCTGAAAATAAAACTGCAAGTCTATTTTAATTTTTAATTTACTATTACACATGTAATTTGTTTTTTGTTAAAACTTTTCAAAACCTGATTGAGCCACCCATCCATATTTGAGCATTGAAGCAACACTCAGTGTCAGCATGTATGGACAGTTTTAATCAAGGTAGAACTGAATCTAATGACAATGGTTAATGATAAATGGTGACAATGTGCACCTGTAGAAATGAAATGTAACAACAATCTCCTTTAGTTTTTTATTCAATTATGTATATATATTTAATAAATTACTCTAGAACTGTATATGTAAAAATGCCAAAAGAAATGTCCATCTTCTAAGGATTACCCACAATAGTTATTTTTATATTCTACATAATGTTAAAAGGTTATTGGTTAATTCAGAAGCTATTTGGACGATATATTAGTAATGTTTCTTATCCAATTAAATACTTTAGTCACATTGCGCATTTTATGTAGACAGATTTAAAAGTGCCACAAAAAAATATATGTGTGGAAAATTCTTACGTAGTAGACCATATGATTTTGATTGTAAATGTCGAAACAACAAAAAATTGATTTAAAGTCGTTTAGTAAATACTTTTGACGTCACATTATTATTAAAATCCGTAGGGTAATTTGGAAGAACTGAGAGAACCCTTACACACGCAAAACGAGTTTTTATAATACGTATACATTCTATATTTAAAATTACAAATAAAGAAAAGAAATAAAATTACATACACACTTACGAAATCATATATAATATACAAAAATTTCATACGTTGACTCGAAAATTATCTGATTCAACTGATTTAAATGTTTGTTCGTTACGTAATTTACAAATGTACGATAAATGGAATACTTTCATCGGGGCTGGCACAAAGAAACACCAATGTCTTTCAGCTGTCATAGTCAAACATATATGACTTTACAACTCATATTTATCTTATGATATTTTAAAGAAATAACTATAATGGCTACAATTAGCACGAGAGCCAAATCACCGACACGCGCAGAAGCAATCGCCAAAGCTCTAAACCGGGACCGGTTTATGATAACGGAGTTCTGTTAGGTACGTGCTAGACATGTCGATTTATATCTATTGAAACCCCTTGCTTATAAGTATTATCTTTCATCAGGGAACTGGGTAGAAGACAGAATAGAATGTCCCAAAAGTGGCACGCTATATTTTCCACCGAAATATGAAATAGATTATGAGAACATGAAGCCCGAGTCACGTCAACCTGACTTTCGTTTGAATAAATTGAATAGTCTACAGGTATACATTAAATAGGATACAATATTTATCAGCTCATGCTTAAAATGCCTAAATAATGTTGATAGTAATAAAACAACTTCTAAGAATTCTATCTTATACTTTGCTGAATATATAAGTGTTAAATAATATATAAGTGTAAGAATATGTAAGTAGCAAAGAGTGTGGTTTACTAATCCCATGATGTATCTTTGTTACATTTTGGTCGCCAGAGCACAAGGTTTTTCGCATTCCATCTTTTAAATACAACGCATAGTCTAGACCAAGGCTGTCCAAACCACAGCGACGAAATTCAAATGTCTTGAATATGTATTCGATTATGCCGCACACAACACTATTCACTCGAGAACTCGGGGAATTCCCCGAACGTATAATAGGTACACCCGACACCGCGCGTTGTTCTTTTATTGGGCTTTAAAAGACAAATTAATAAAAAAGTAGATGATAAAATAATGATACTTATTATACTTGTATTTTATTTTTATAAATATTTTGCGGCCCCCCAATGTATTGATTCATTTTTGTTGGCCCTGGGTCCCATTTATAAAAATAAAATACAAGTATAATAAGTATCATTATTTTATTATCTACTTTTTCATTAATTTGTCTTTTACAATTCTGTCAACATCAATCAATAGTGTTGTGTGCGGCATAATCGAATACATATCCAAAACATTTGAATTTCGTCGCAAGAAAAATAATTTACTCATTTAATGTATTTAAACAAAGAAGATAAAAAAGATTCTGCGGGCCGCAATAGTTCAGGCCGCAGGCCGCACGCGGCCCGTGGTTTGGACAGCCCTGATATAAATATAAGACTTACTTTACGACGACCACAAATAAAAAAAATGTCTATAAGTTCTTCGCATTCTCTTCGAACATAAACCCACTTATCAAAATGTGAACGGTTTGATTCACAAATGGATAACTAATACTTTTGCAAACTTTAAATACAGTCCTAGTCTTTCTTTTTGCCCGCTCTGAATATAGGCGTAAGTTCGAGCTTGAGCATAATATAGTTTAATACAAAACAAAGTCAAAATATTATTATAGTAATCTGAAATTGGTGTTTATATATCCGATATTGGTTCGATGTTATACAAATAATAAAAATACATTATATCTATACGTTTCTGTTCTGTGCAGCTATATTCAGAGCGGTTAAAAAATTTTGCGAGGACTGTAATAGCATGAAGTTGGTTTTATTTTTCTTATCATCCCTAGGTTGGACATAAATGTCTGAGGCATTTACAGATATTTGTTCGGTAGTATGTATAATATACATACTATTATGAGACGTATATCTTACTATAATGTATATTCGTTTCTCGCAGGGAAACTTTTACGCTATTTATCGCCATGATAGTCACGATACGTGTAATAACTTCGCCACAACTAGCGACCTCGTCTACAATCATCTACCGAAGCCCCTGTGCGGCCCAAATCTACGTTATTATAAAAGATGTGCTCATCAGTTCTACCCACAACCGGATCTGTTGAAAAGTTTCGTGAGTTTACTAACTTGATTGAATGGTCTTTCTGAACAAGACAATATGACCGCATTGTACTTGATTGTAAGCACAGTACGATCCAAACAGAATAGTATTTAATGAAAGATCTTGAATAAATCAGTGATGGCCGTTATGCTGTTTTGTACGTCTCTGGATACACACTGACTGATATTTAGACGTGACAAACGGAAACAGTCACTAAATGCTTGGTTATAGCGATCCAGTCCAGACACCCTATAAAACCGTTCGATAACTGGATATACACCAGGTGACCTAGAATACAAATACAAAATCATAATATGAAAACTTCCTCCATAAAACGACTAGCATACGGAAGCTTGGTTGACTTTCCGACGACTTGTAAGAAAAAGGTACCATAGAGGTCTACACCACAAGTGAACTTGTCGACTCGAGATTTAGAGTGTCAATAATTGTCGTCTTTTTACGGACTCAATTTTTTCCAGGGTATATATATAATTTCATGTCACACAAATGAAAAGTTATTATTTAATACAATAAAATTACATATTAAACGGTTGTTATTGTCCCATTACGAAAAATGCCAACCATATTGATACCATTTGACGCCGGTCTTTGCCCAGTGTAGTGTAGTGTAAAAAAAAAAAGAGTTTTTTAAATATCTTTCTTCTATTGTTAGTGTCGTTTTTTCCACAAACGTAGAATATTTAAGTAACTTATCTCAAATGATGGAGAAGGCGCCACTATGATATTTAGAATACATCGTAAATCCGGAGCTATCTCACTCAATTTATGACGAAATATTATTAAAAATTGAAACTAAGGTAAATCGTTTTAGGGTAATGTAACCGAATGGGGATTAGGTAAATATAAACATTACGAATGGGCATGTACAGATGTATCAGATTACATATCATCACTGTATGAAGATACTTATGTACCTCCCGAACCTGATCAATATTTGCAGAAAGAAAACAGGAAGGCCAGAAATTCGTAAGTAAATTTTAAAAGTAAAAATAATAGTAAAGGAAACAATCACAGCAGGTTTTTGAACTTTTTTTTTATTACAGAAGCTTCACAAAAAGTTTCCGATATAAGATGACAAAACAAAAATCAAAGTCGAAGTCATGATAACATCAAGAACCATTTTTTTTCATCATTTTATTCAAAAAAATTACTAGTCTTACAAATATCACATTTTGTTCGAGAAACGGACAGTGACGTCCATATAAAAATTGTAACAATACAATAATTCTTAATGTTTTCATATAGCCATCACCTGGCAACAACACGAGATCAGCAAATCTTATCACCTAAGTTTAGTCTCAAACGTCACTAACCGCTTACATCTAGGTATCGTATAACTTAACAAAATAACATAATAATGGCAGTATGTATGCGAAACGTTATAAAATTGTATAGAAGAAATAAAATAAAAAAAATGGACAATGAATACTTTAAAAAAACTTAAGTGTGATGGAGTCAAAAACTTTTGACTAGCACTCTATTACTATTGTGAGTTAAAAGAGTTAACTTGAGGCAACTTTATAAGACCGGACCCACCGGGGGCTTTGAACAAGTTGTTCTGCACATGCTGAGGCTGTTGAGTGAAAACGCTTTCTGAAGTCCTTGGCTGAGTAAATCTAGACTGAGGTATATGCACATAATTATTATACTGCATTTGTGGGTACACGGGTGACCACATATGTGATAAATTTTGCTGTGTCTGGTAGTTACTCATCTGATTCATTTTAGGGAAACGATCCATCACCATAGGCTCACCACAAATTGATTCTTCCCGTGATGGTGGTTGAGAAAATACGTTTCGCTGATTCATACTGGAAGTCTGAGATTCGAACCCGGAACTTTGACTCGAGGAACGACTACCGTTTATGCTAAACATTGGATGCTCTCCTTCCGAACCCCAATAACCACCGGCGACCCACGACGTACTGTGACTTAATTTACTTGGCGATATAAGGGGCCTGGAACGAGTCATAGGTGTCGGCGCAACGAAATTCGGAGAGGCCGTGAATTTTCGTAAAGAGAAGACGGAATTAGTCTTTTTCTTTGATTTATTAGGACTACCTATATATAAGGAACTTATACTTTCGTCTAACTCGGAATCCGAGTCATCTTTAGCTAATTTTTGATATTTATTAAATGTTGGTTTGGCAAATACACTATCTGAAACAGAATTTGGGCTTTTGCTTATCATGGCGTTAACACAGAATGTAGAATTATTATGCTTGGGTTTAGTCCATACACTATCTGTTCTAGGTGTAAATGATCTCCCGTTTATCATAGTACTATTTAATGGACTGGCTGTTTCATTCGAAGACTCTGAAAAACTGTGTAAACCGAATTTACTTAATGATACATCATCATCAGTTTCCATTATTATGGAATCCTCATCATCAATCAAGGTATTAACAGATGTATTTGAGAGGTTTTTTATTCTTTTTGGAGTGATCTGCACTTTTGCACTTTTCTTTTCATTTTTTCTATTCATACTTTTACTTACTAATATAATTGTCACAACACTTGTAATCTGAAAAATCAAAATGATTATTAAAGAGATATTTCATATTAGATTAAAAGATTACAGCTCAGTTGCAGGCTGTTTAGACACCACGTCAATTGACATAGTTGAATCTCTTAAATGAAGCAGAACTTTTAAAACTATAGCATGATGGTAGTAGGCCTTTTTCTAAGCTCAGCTGGCTAACTACCACTCTCTAGCTGAAAATCTGTCATCATGCATCTTTCAGCAGCTACACTTGAGTGCAAGCCCCTTTTTAGATTTAACTTATTATCATCTTAGACCACATCATCATTTAACATCAGGTGAAATTGTAGTGAAATGCTAAAATATAAAATAGTAATATCCTCCACCAATAATGTAAAGTAATAATAATATTACTTACCTTAAAACAATTAATTAACAGTGGATCTAAAACCACTGTTTGGTCAATTATAGACATGATTACAAATACTGACCACAGTAGGTCATATACAACAGTATACTTCAAACTGTTCACATTCCATATATTACCAACAATTTGTACCATACATACTAAGCCTCCCAACGTCTTCTGTGTCAATATGTTAATATTATCTATATTCTTATATTTCATATGAAACATATTTGGCAACGTAATATCTGTATATAATATTTTTGTTAAGTCATAATCTTCTAGTATAGGGAATGTATGTAATGACTTCATTTTGACTATTGAATAAACTCTATCCAGGAGACCAGTCAATATTTCCTTTATATTATTTATTGTACTATGTAAATTCTCATATCTTCTTATATTTTTGAAAATATCAAATGATACTAATATGAAAAGTATAAATGCGATAAACACAGAGGTATTGTTTACAAAACTTTTTAACATGCCATTTTTTGTATCTTTTATGTGATTTCTGTTCTCCGGTGTTCTTGTTTCTAATAATTTAGAACCAAGAAGACTTTCTTTCTCTTTGTGCAATTTCATTTGTACAACTCTTTTACAAGGATTACATAGCTTATATGCCTTCTCAAGTTGCAATCTGGAAGAAAATGTTTTAACCATTGTTAAGACAACTACACAATCAATATATACTAATAAACATAGTTAAAGGTATCAGAAAGGCAATTATCATACTTGCAATATAGTATGGAATATTTCAAATAAGCACATGGTAAATTGATTCTACTTATTTTAGCTCCAGAATTAAATTTGTGTTACCTAAGATATGTGTTATGTTTTAATTACAATATAAAAGCTAATTTTTGCTAATCACTGTGGCATATATAAAGTTGAAGCTTTCTCTTACGATTAGAATTCAAAAGGGTTTATATATGTAGCTACAACAGGGTAGTTACTTTAAAAGGGTCCAAAGAACAACATTTCTTAAGGGAGAGTCTTGCTTAATGTTAAATTATATCATGTTTTTATGCACCATGTGACCTAGGGGTCACTAAGGCTTAGGAAGGACTACTATTATTTTCATATTTGAATTATGAATTAGTTAACACTTATTGATAGGAATTTGTAAATGTAGCTCACATTTTACAAATTTCCTTAGACCCATCAGCACTTATACATCCCCCTACCAGTTATATACCATTGACTAGGCAGTAGTTACACTATATTTGTTTATAACTTTCATTTATTAAATTAATTATGCTGAGAAAAAAACAGTAAAATCAAGGGTTATTAAAATACTGTAATAATAAAAAAAATAACAAGAATTCTCAAAAATGTATTAAAAACTAATGATTTCCTAATTACATAATTAAGTAATGAGTAGATATACACCTCTTATCAAGTTTTAAACAAAGTCTTCAACTATGATAAAGTAATAAGTAGATAACAAGTCTTACATACCTATAATTTTCTATTTCTTCATCAAAACTCTTGTCATTCATAGGAACAAAATTGGCAAGCTGAGCCACCTTTAATTGCTGGTTTATGTTGCACATTTTGCATAGGCCATTTTTGGGTGGACTCTTTTGGAATACCTTTGGTGTTGTCTTCAGTGTTTGGTCACTGATATTGTTTATAGGTTTATTGTAATCACCATCCTGTAGTTTTAATAGTTAGTTAAACATTAGGTAATTCCTTAATAAAATATAATAGTGTTTGTAAAATAGACATGTCATATTTGAATATATGGAAAAGTAAGGGAAATTAACTAATATCGTCGCTAATATTCCCAGTAGGAATATGACCCACATTGTTGAATGCTTGCCAAATATCGACAGTCTCGTGACAAGAGAAAAATATCAGAATTGTAACTTAAACAATCAGCATATTACTTTACCTGAAATTTCAACTATGCGGGGGTAAAATAGGCTAAAAATAAATAACAATAATTTCAGGACAATCAAACCTTAGTAAATCCATTGTACTGTTCACATTTCGGGCATATCCAGCTATTACGTTCTGTATATTTAACCCAAAAGTTATTGTTGCAAAACCAACAATTGACGCGCCAAGTTAAGAAAAACCTGTAGAAAAATGAAGATTCTTGTATTTTTTCATCGGCGGGAAAGTAGTCTATCATAAATCATAACCTATATCCATCAACTTACCGCACTTTGTAAATTAATTTCAATAACAATATAGTACATAACACTGCAGTTATACTAACTAAAACCAATTCCATTTTAAAAATATATTTCATTTTCTGAACGATTTTATCTTACAGTTCTATAAAGATCATGTTGAATTTTCTAACCTAAAATGACATTGACAGCCATTTTGTCTACCGCTTTTACACAGAGTACGTACGTAGAATGGTGCTTTTCAGATTTAGATATTTTCATTTGTCTCAGTTTTAGAGAACATAATCTAGTCCATAGTCTATGGACCACGACGGGCGAGATGCTTGTGCAACCAAAGAAATACATTCATTATTTTACGGCTTACACACTATAATAGCAGTAATAATCAAGAAGAGAATTGGAGGGTCGGGAAATGGTTCAAAACATATACTTTATATAAATAATGAACAAAAGTTAAATGAAATACCTTCGATTTAGGTAGAATATAAGTAGGTATCTCAATATTTGCTACAATCCTATAATCGTTACTTTATCCAATCATTTACGTGCACAAATATTATCGTTAAGAAATCCATCGTAGCCCAAAATATGGAAATCAATAAATAGTTGTCTAAAAAAAATTAGTAGAACAGATTTTTATCAGGACCTTGTATATGTCATATGATTTATGTGATAATCTCAATTTTAATTAATACATTTTTTCATATGACCATATTCTATGATAATGATTAATGTAATATAGCTTGACAAATGGATTATAAATAATACTTAGGAACATACATTTTGATTGTTCACAAAACTTCTAACAATAGGTCCTTAAGGAACCATTTTTTTGATACATCATAAATTTAGGCTTGAACAACACATATCCAGTTACCCTAGGTACGAAAAATGTCAGTTTGACAAAGCTCTGAAATTGTTTTTTTTTATGGATGTGTGTAGCTTAGGTTATAAAATTTCAAAATCTTGAGAAAACAAACAACTTTTTCATTTCATATATACAAGACTATTACTTTAATATTGAAAATGTCGTCTGCTTTGGGACTTAAATTGTATAATTTTGATGAGCAAAGTAACGTAATGGGTAAGTTATGAAAATGTATAATATAAACACGATATAAATAAAACTTTAATTTTATTATAATGATTAAAATTGAACTCTGCGACTGGATGTGTTTTAGTCTGTTTCTCAGATATCACTATTTTCTTGTAAATATATAAATCTATATTTAAATAATAGTATGTACATTCATATCTTAAAGTTTTTTACTATCAATTTACAGATAAAGATAAAATTTGGCCAAGTAAGTTCTCTGAAGAGGAATATCAATTATGCAAAGAGCTATTTTCAATAAATCTGGAGCATGAGAGTCTAGTTGCTTTGCTAAAAACGTTACATGAAGACAGTATTGAGAAAATATGTAACATAGCTGCCCATACCCTTTTATCTTTCTGTGATAACAACTGGAATACACATCAAGAGGACTTTGTTCTACAATCATATTTTAATACTGAGTGGCCAAAAAATATTGATGTGCAGTTAAAACTCCAATGTGATTCAGAGCCATTATTTGTAAACATATTATATCCAGAACTACTATACTTTTCTACACAAGTCTTAGGTGCATTGCAGTCTGTAGATCAAAACATGGTAAATAAACAAATGATTATTTTTTTTTTTAATGAAAAAGGATGGTAAAAATGTATAGAACAGCCCACTTATGGTGATAGGGTATTTTATAGTAATTTTAGTTCTATACTACTCGGTTCTTTTTAATATTTATATATCAAGGTATACTTTCAGAAACCGCCATTTAGTTCCAAACTACACAGCAGCTTGTATTATGGTTAATGAACATTAATATATCACCTTTATATGTAAATTTCTGGTATGCGTTTATAATGTTTGCTTATAATTCTTTTCTCCTAAAAATCTTAACTATATTTAAAGTATGAGGAACTATCTTTTGATCACCTGGATGATTTATGTTCATAGTTGGTGTTATTATCAAGACCTAGATTTACTCATGAATTGTATCCAATTTTTTTTATATCTCACATAAAAAATCATGTAATTCTCAAATTTCAACCTCCCAGTACCTCTCAATCTTTTTAATTTATTGTGTTTTATTATGTGTGTTTGAATTTCATGTCATTTTTTTCTTTTTGCAATTTTTTGTTAATACCATCTTCTTTATATTTCAGCTGCATCTGTGGTGGTATTTTAGAAGCAAAGTAATTCATCAGAGAGTTTTGGAAGACACAAGTGCTTCTTTATATTCAGAATTGGAAATATTGATTGCAAAGTTATCAAATGAACTACCCAATTTAGAGGGCCAACCCAGGTTACAGATATTGTTGTGTTTAGAGCTAGCACAGGGTTATTTATTGTATGGCAGAATTCAGAATGTTGATGAATTTATAGTAAGAGCAAAAAAAATTGCTGGATTGAAATTAGAATTGACAGGTAAATACATTCCAATATAACATGAAATATATTTATCAACTCTTAGTTCTTGTGTAGTAAAGACTTCATAGACTACCTGTTTAGTCCCTATGATTAGATGTCTCTAGGATTTTTTTTTGTGTGGTATATAAATAGGTTGCACCTGTATTTATTATTATTATTTACCATGTAGAAACAAATTAAGCATTTTTCAATAGCCCAAGTTAGTCATAAAAAAGCCTATGGTAATGGCAGACATAATAGTGTCTACCAGTCATATTGCTGTTGATATGAATCTTGATCCATCCAATTATATGTAGTTTAGCAAAACTGAAAAATTCAATCAGTTTTCCATGCATTAATATGTGGGAATTAAGTTGTCTCCTTTTTTTATTTGGCTTTTAGGGTTATATTTTATAGAAAGAGCAAAACAATTTTGATAAAATGTAGTAGTTTTAGTATTCCAGTTACTTTTTTTAGCTTGGCAGAATATTGTTATCAAAGTTATCGTTTACTATATTCATAATCAGATAAATAAAACAATATTGGCCCTAGACTTTGCAAAATATTTATGTATTATACATTATTTTATAAATACATTTTTTAAATTAACTAACAACTATCTGAGAGCTCAACATTAAATTACAATATAAAACTGAATCATAAAATACAGCTAAGGGTTTCCTGGCAGCGAGTTATAGTAAAATAGAAGGCAGAAAACTCGCTCCATGAAAAAAAAAAAAATTGTGTCAATTTTCATGGTGAAATTCAAGTGTCAGAGTTATCTAAGATATATCAACCCCCTTTTTTATATCATACACAGAAGATTACATGTATTTTGTTATATGCATATTTTTAGATATGTTTGTAATATTATTGATAATTATGTATTTATAATGATAAAATAAATTAAGTTTTATATAATAATATGTGTAAAGTTGCAATAATATGATTATAAATCTAAAAAAAAAGTATATAGACAATGCACACAGTCCAGATATACATCTGAGTTTATATAAATGGCATACTGTACTATTTTTATTTTAAATATATTGTAGGTTTTAGGTTAAGTTTAGGTAGGTTAGTCTTTGACCACAATCTCACCTGATGTAATCTAAGATAATAACAAGCTATGCCTGGAGGGCACTCCCCTCTAGATAGTTTCCTGCTTTCAAGCACAATCATCAGAACATACATACACTCTGTAGTTGTTTAGACTCAGATTTTAATTATGAGAATGGTAGCTAGCCAGGTGGGATTAAAAAAAACCCTACCACCAGGTCATGGTTTTGTCACAGTGTTTTCCTCCACTTAAAATTGCAGGTCATTAGCAAGGATCTAAAACTATTTTGATCTACACCGTTTTCAAAGATGTTAACCACTGAGCCCTCTGAAAGAACAATAAAATATTTTAGGTATCCTCGGGAAAAGAACAAAATTTCAGCAGCATTTATTACCTCAGCTAGCTTTGTCAAGTGAACTGAATTCAGATGTGGACCGCCCCTCAGCGGAGGTGAGCCATGGTTCCTCACAATTGCCACAGGAGGTTGAATTAGATGATGATGTAAGATTAGACAAAATTCAATATGCAGAGCAAGTTAACCAAGCCGAACTTCCAAGTTTGGAGCAAACACTTTGTCTATTAACTGTGTAAGTTTAAAACTTAATGTCTTCTACTTATGGGAAATTAACAGAGTTACAAGGCACTCGAACTCATTTCAGTACAGTGCTGTAACATAAGCTCAATGTAGTTTAGGGATATTAAAGAAAATTATTTATTAGTTAAGTTAAGTTAAGTTTATTATAAGAAGGGAGTAATTTATTTGTCTCTAATCTATCTTCATTTCAAATCATCATATGCTTAGTTTCTCTTAAACTTTTAAATTTGTTTAGATGCAGTTCTCATTTATCCGATTTAGTCTCATTCTAAATTTTAGTGCAAAATTGTTTGACTTCATTCATTACCATTTAATCCGTCAGAGGGTTAGTCAACATTATTCTTCTTTCTTGTAGCTTATTCTAATGCAGTTTGGAACCTCCGAATGACTAATGAATGAGTTTCAGTAATTTGTTACCTTAATAGTTTATACATATTTGATAATTGAATGTATGTGTCAGCGCCTGTCCTGTCATATGCACCTAGAAATGAATCTGTAAACAACACGCGCACCTCCCATCCCCCAGAGTGCGTTATTGGATTACCCCCACTCTCCCTACTACTCGGCGTTTCGGTATAAAACGAGTGGAGCAACTACTACTAAAACAGGAGGTCCGATCCTCCGGTATGGAGCCCTCGAGCAGCTTGCATGCGCGAACAGAGTAACACCGATTTGATCAAACACTCGTCTACAACATAACACCGATCACCGAGTTTGCCCTTTCGAACTGAAATAGTTTAGAACTCAGATAGACAGATACAAAATACGTGTACGGTGATCGTGAAACATACATGCTTGGTAACCATGTATATTTCACGAACCCATACAGGTATGATACGGATAGGCTTAGCTTAGTTTAGCTTAGCTAGTTAGATTCGGGTTTTCGACGACAGCCCAAGCCGAGGCGTGCCGTGCGCCCTTGTGCTAGTCGTCTATATAAAATCGGGTGAGTGCCTTAAGCGCTCCCCTTAGTAGTCCGGTGAAACTGTGAAAGCCTAAGAAGCTGGCAGTGTAGGTCAGTTCGAAAAAAAAAAAAAAAAAAAAAAAACTACTAAAACAGTCTTGGCTGTTGTTGTATTGTAAACATCTAAACAAATTTAAAAGTTTAAGAGAATCTAAGTGTATGATGATTTAAAATGAAGATAGATCAGAGACAAATAAATTACTCTCTTCTTAACTAATTACTTGTATATTAAACCATATACAAAATAAAATTAGATGATTGGGTTTGCTCAGGGCTTAAATTGTATATTTTTGGTTTCCATAAATGTCATAAGCTCAAAATTAGGCAGAACTTTATGATAACAGTTCTTTTAACACTCTTACTTTCTGAAATTATAAATTATGAAAGATTCATCACTGTATTTGTTATACAGAAATTTATATTAATAAAAAGAAAATAATTTTAAATAGGCAATACCTTCAAAAGTCTCAGCCTAAAGATGATCTGGCAACGGAAGAAATCCAACCCTACATTGGGTTGGTGTTGTCACAAAAGAACGGTGCTTGGGCGACACGTGTCTCCGCTTTACTTATAAGATGTAAACTGGAAGCAACTCACAAGCGTACTGTAGAAAGAGCCATGTTGCAGTGTGAGACTATTGTCAATGACAAAACTCAAGTGCCGGCCACAACTAGGTAAGTATTTTCTTGCAACAAAATTGATGATACAATGGCTACTTGACACCAAATTGCATTGCAAATGCACGTTAAACAGCAACAAATAATGTTAAATTTACATCAAAAGTGGGAAAGCATTAGTTGCAAATAAATTGTGATTCCAATGAGAGTAACAATTTGTAATTAGTAAATTAATATTTAAAATAATAGATATATAATAAAAATTAATCATTGAATTAAGATATTTGATTTATGATGTATATTCTAAGGTATAAATGTTATTAATTCCATTTTTACAATTTTGTATGTATTTTGTATTTGATATTTTGTCATCACGTAACATACAAAAATAGTTCATTTATCATTAAAAAAAGTTTATCTAGTGTTCATTTACCATAGCAGATGACTGTCAATTTACTGTGCAGTTTGGTGTCCAATTCGTAGAAACACTTGAACAGTAAATTGTAGTTATTTAGTGTATACTTTGTTTTAAGATCAAACCTATTGACAATTTTAAAGTTTTCACCCCATTTTCTTTAAATTGGTTGAGATTTAATTGAAATTAATATATTTTGGATGTGAAACAGTACAGCTTCAGGAGTATGCAATTTAATTATATTGTGTTGTGCTTTTTATTATATGTTTGGCGTAAAAGTATTTTTGTATATAAATTAGGACATTTATTTGTCTTTAGGCTATCATATTTATGGGCTAGTGGGCTTCCAACAGCTTGGACCTGGCGGCAGCAGCTTGCCGATCTATACCTAAGTTTAGGTCTAGTGAAGGGTGCGCTGGAAGAGTATCAAAAATTGCAGCTTTGGGAGGATGTTATAGTCTGTTATACTTTGCTACAGTTGAGACACAAGGTGAGTTATTATATTATAATAGGATATAAGCATTACTGAGTCATACAATCACTATAAATAACATAAAATGTATAAATTTGCGACTCTGTAATACAGGATATAATATTAATCCTTATATAATTAAATATCTTAATTATCTTATATTGAATATAGTTTATAATTGCCTTTTATAAAGTATTATTTCAATAAATATGTCACTTGATTTAAAGTAAGTACAACAAAAAATAAATTATTATTGTTAAGATACAAAGTTTATTTGAGTATGATGAAGTGTACAAGCACCAAATAATTTCAGTAAATGTGCTTTGAGACTTACCATCATCTAGTTAACAAAAAGTAAAACCGACTTTATAAAATGTTCTGGAAATCAATGCAGCAGATCGTCGTTGACCATAATTAGTCACCTACCTAGTCTTGGACTGTGATAAACCTACCAATATCTCGAACGCTATTAATTTCCTTCTCGATTTTGAGTAGATACCTGATCCATCTTTGAAATTTAAAAGACCTTTACATTGAACACCCCCTCTCTATATTCCTCCTCCCCCCCCCCCCCCCCTAAATATACAAAGAATTATTTAACGCTCTGTATAAATGACGAAATTTGGTAGCATACAAAATTAAAATAACAAAAAAGAAAACAAATAGCATCTCGTCCGTTTTGAAAGCTACAAAAACAGAAACTTACTTCTTGTTATTAAATTTGCTTATTTTACTAGTCATCAATACAATAAACTACATATTTTCTGCGTTCAATATCAATGCGTATTTTTTTTTCAGGCAGCAGAAATAATTCAACAGCAAATCGACATTGCTCCCACAGTGAAATTGTACTGTTTACTTGGAGATGCAACTGGTATAATTATTTCAATAAATTTTAAAATTAATATTAAGTGTATTACATTTTGTTGTTTATGACATTACTAATTTTCTTTTATAAGTATACTACAAAGTGATTAATTATTGTCAATGGACTTGTTATCAGAAAAAGAAAATTTGTGCAATAGCATTGAGACCAAGTTTTGAACTTAATTAAATCTTTTTTTTATCCGAGGATGACACAGTGACTGCACTGTATAAGATGGTGAGCACAGTCCAATTTAAGGAATATTGTATATGTACAATTATATTTATATCATCGATAGATCTATAATTGATCGGCAGTCGACGCTTTTAAGTCGTTCTGCAAATCTCTCTGCAGATGGAAACACACTGGCTGATCCCACAACGTGACAAACAAAAAGAAATTGGCCGTGACTGGTTAACTATTATATGTGTGGTGGTAGCTATCCAGTCGCCAATAGATACCCTACCTGATTGCTCGACGACTATCCACTGGCCGATTTCGGAACTCAACACTCTATGGCGGGTCTTTATATCTGTTGTGTGGTACTCGCGATCCAATCCAACAACATTGTCATGTTTTACACTCCAGTACCTCGTATCAAATGTACCAAAATTCACAAAACAGGGCTCGCATTGAAAAAATACCACTTCACTAATAGACCTCCCATAAGAAGAATAGAATTAGTATGTTGTTTTTAATGTCAAAGGTTCTTTATCTTCTGTTGTCATTTGAAACTCGATGAAATAAGGCGACATTAAAAAGAGACAAACGTATACATCTATAGGTTTTAACGTGCGAGAGAATGAGACAAAATACTTTGTACAGTGTTTCTTATATTCGCGGTCTTTTCATTGTATAATACTTGTTCCTTTCAGAGTGTTATACGTTTGTTTATTACGAAGCCTTAAGCTTTAAATGCATAACCAGCGTTTATCATATGAATGTTCTATCATTTTTGAAGACATAACTTTCTACAACATATCAAATGCCTAATATTTTTTCTATTCCAGATGATGTAGCATGCTATGAAAAGGCTTGGGAGTTTTCTAATTACAAAAGTAGCAGAGCACAAAGACATTGGGGTAACTTCCTCTTCGATCACAAGAGATATGAGGAGTGCATTCCGCATTTTGTGAAGTCTGTTGAAATTAACTCTATACAAGAGAGCGTTTGGCTGAGATTGGGGTAATGATAAAATTTTATGGTAGAAAAGAGAAATAATTTGTCTGCTATAATAATGAATTTATTCAAAAAGCTATCATATATAAATATTTTTATTGGTTCTTACTACTTTAAACAAGTTATTTCGTGTTTAACAAAGATTGTGGATAAACTCTGCTTTAGAATTCTTTAGTTCTGGCATTACCTTAGATTTTTTTAAATATTTTATAGCTTTTAACATTTGACCACAACCTCGCTTTATGTTAAATGACAATATGGCTTAAAATGATAGTGCAGATGACGTAACACACCAATAAGTGCTTGTGGACAGATTTTCAACTTAAGGGTAGTAACTAACCAGACAAACTTAAAAAAGCCCTACCACCAGGCAAGTTACTATTCATAACATAAAAAACCATACTAAAAGCTCAAGTACAACTACATCATAATAGTAAAAGTTGTTATTATAAATGTTTCATAGAATAGAAGCGCAAATACCATTGCATAGTGGCTGTACTTATTTTTAGGTTTGCTGCACTAGAAACTCAACAGTGGGAATTATCAGCTAAAGCATATCGTCGATATACATACTTGCAACCGAATTCCTTTGAAGCTTGGAACAATTTAGCCAAAGTGTATGTAAAGCAAGATGATAAAAATAGGGCGTACAGAGCTCTTATGGAAGCCTTGCGATTTAACTACGATAATTGGAAGGTTACTTTTGATATCAAATTATATGTGTGGTTTAAGTTGAAAAAGTATAATGTCCTTGTCTATCTTATAAATTTGCTTCTTTTATCACTTCATACAAGAATGTTTTGTTTTCATAAGCCTGAAGAAATAATTTCACGCGTAGCTAGTTAATTCGAAACTAGGCATAGCATGTATTAACTAAACAACTGACTTATGTCTATATTCAGACATACTGATAATTATGGTCATACAAAAATTATGCAGGAATTTAACCCACAACTTTTGGTTCATTAGTAGGGATTATTACCACTATACCACTAGTGGAATGGATTGATTAACACATTTCGTGCCACATGTACATTTATTTCTCAAGTTCTGATCCAAAATCTATGGATGGAATATACTGTAGAAGACAATGCGTTCCATCTCAATTCTCAAAGAGTAGTAATAGCAACTACTAACTGACCTAATACTGAGATTATTTTATGAGGGTGGCTATATATAGCTATAGAGGCTATAGGCTGCATTGGTCACTTAATTAAATTGTGATTAAAACTTGTATTCACAGTTGTGGGAGAATGTAATACTTGTGAGCATGGATACAGGCCACTTTGAGGATGTGATCCGGGGCTGTCATCGTCTACTTGATATTAAACAGAAATTCGAAGACTTTGAAGTGATAAAACTTCTCGTATATGCTATAATCAACGACAATAAAGATGCAGATGGCAACAGTGCTGCCAGGTGATAATTTTAAATACAAATAGTATTACATATGTAAAATTGGTTAAATTTAATATTTTGTGTATTATTACAGAATTAATTTAATAGTTTTTTGTATTGTTTATAATTTATAATAACAGTGTATAATCTGTAAGTCTGTAAAGTTATTACAATCCTAAATATTTTATTGCAGGTTAAGGAAGCGTGTTCTCGAATTATTCGGTAGAATTACGTCAATATATCAAAATAAACCAGAAATTTGGCAGTTGTATGCTGATTTAAGTCCAACATATTTATTGAAGGCTCAGCGTCTTTTAAAAGCTTACAAGGGATATACACAGGTACACATTTACAATAGTATATTTTATTATTATAATGAGATTAATAATGCTGCTTTGTTTAAGACTTGTATAATGTTTTTTTTATAGTAAATAAAAATATTAAAGTAAAGGATATATGAGATATGTAGATGTAATGCTCATATTTCAGAATATATAATATAATATTCACATATATCATTGTTTCAGAGTGGTAATTGGTCTAATAACCCAGATACCTGTAAACAAGTAATTGAACTTATTCAGTCACTTTTGGATAACAGCTTAAAAGCAAGACAAGAAGTCGAAGATAAAGATAAACTTCAAGCAGATCAACAATTATCTTCAGCTCGCTTAACCACTCAAGCTGTTATACGGGCTGTAGAGAAACAGGATTGGCCGGAAACACAATCTCTTCTCACGGCATTAAAAGAACAGTTTAATATTGCTACGGAATATATGAAAACAATAATGTACCAAGTGTTTTCTCTTTACCTTTTTGTACCATTCATCCTATACGAGTTATCCTATTTCATCTATGATCTTTTTATATACACACGGCTATATAGGATATCTGCAGCGAATTATAAATTAGCGAACGCTGTATTCGTAAATATAGCGCACATAACGAATGAATATGTTTAATTTGGATCCAAGATACTTTTTAGGCAAGTAAAGGTTTTTCAAGCTGTTTCAAGGTCAAGTGTTTCAAGCTGACTGATGATAATCTTATCTAAGTCTAAAGCTGTCATAAAACGCTTATACACTTATAATTTAAATGTTTCGGAATATATTTTTTTAACGGCAACTTTAAATTGTTTCATATTGACATTAAAATCGTTTTATTAATCCATTACTTCTATATTCCCCTTAGTATATACTCCTTGTTGTGGAGAGTAAAACCTTAGGCTAGGCATAGAGAAGAGTGTGGGCTGATGACATTAGTAAAATGTCGAGTAATGTTTGTATATGTATAGAAGGGTTTAATAAATTAAATACTGATTACTGAACATTGCTTTTATTATAACGTAGACAACACTCGTTTTATAAAATGTAATGTAATTTTATTGAATGTAACTAAATAATAATTTGAATTTATATTTTAATATAGCATTTATCCTTGGTATAGTGATATATAACATGACACTGGCGCAATTGTGAACTACGCGCAAGTCGCCATCACTATAAGAAGACGTATTACATTCTGACACATACTAAGAGGATTTATACTACTTGTACCACAGACCCACAAATTACCAACTTATAAATTCCTTGCCTGTACTACTAATAGTCTGTGAATACTACGTATCATTCTGATAAATTGTACAGCAATATACACTATGTAATTATTGTATTACTTATTACGAAAAAAAATCGTATGACTCATTAGTATAAATGATATCTGCTATGGGTTGAGAACTCAATTATTTCAATGTTAATGTTCCAATTAAAATGATGAACAATTAATCTTATACAGAAAAATGGCAAAATCATAACGTAAGTTAGATTGATCATTGAACCACAGAGTATTGAATTTATTGAAGGGTGTCATTGAGGGTGTTTCTTCATTTGCACCAACTAAAAATATTATAGTGTAATAAGTATGTGCAAGTAGAAATTTCGCTAAAGGACCATGGCTACTGCCAAGGATGAAGAGATTTTAGAAGGATTCCTATGCCCCATATGTTTAGCAGATCTAAAATCCGCCTCACAACTTACAAGCCACTTCGAAAGTCTTCACCAAGAAGAACAAGACGTTTTAAAATCTCTAAAAGACATTTTCGGTAAAGCGAAAAAGAAAATACTCAACAATGAAGACACGGAACTAAGAGAGACTTTTAACCGCGCCTTGAAATTTAATTATCAAGATTATTATAATGAGGAACAAGGGATAGGCGTTTCGAGGAGTTCTTCAGACTATTTAAAGCGTGTGAGGTCTGCGCGTTTGGAGAGGTACGCGACAGAGACCAATAAGTTGTTGATACGGTTAGACAAGCTAATGTGTAATATGCCCAGCGATCCAAATCAGAGAAAGCAACATGAACAGCAAGTAAGATTCAAATGACTATTTAAATTTAATATTTATAATGGGTATATTTAAACCACTGAAATAGTAATGTTTATATTTATTTGAATAATTTCCTTGCCTTTATAATAATTGTGTAATTGCTCATTCTAAATACAAAATAATATAAAATCAAATCTGCACCACTGTATATTTATTTATACATAACTTTCAAATATATTGTCATATTGCGATTATATTTTTATGAGATTTTGGTGGACATTTATATGTGACACTGTTTCATATGTATAGTGAGAAAGGACAATGTGGTCAAAGGAGACTAGGGCTGAAGTAGCAAAGATTTGACATACTAGTAAGGCAAGTTGCTTGTTGATGTGTTATTAGAGCATAAACTCATTTTATTTAATCAGCCTAATAATAAAAAATAAGGTAATTTATATAAATAGTGATAGTAAATACTGTTTACATATGCTTCTCAATGCCATAGATTTTTATTTTTTTTATTTTTATGTAATAAAAGTACAGTCCTTGTCAATCTTTTTCATCCATTCTGAAACCTTAAATATAGCCTTAAATTCTGGCTTGTGTATAACATAGGCAAGAACTTAATACAAAACAAAGTTAAAATATTGTTTTAAGAATAAGAACTTGTCATTTATTTGTCCTTAAATTGCTTCGATTTTATACATATCATTTATACATATAATATAATATGTATTTATATTTCAATTTGCGTTCTGCCTATATATATATATATTATTCAGAGAGATCAAAAGACTGGCAAGAGTTATAAGTTTTAATTTTAACAGTTAAGTATACTATATATGCAGTTGCTTTGTGGACAAGGGCAGCCAAAGATATGGTAGCCTGGAAAAGGTTGGAGGAGGCCTATGTGTTAAATGAACAAGCTGATACAAATAAAACTCCGAACTGATGTGCAACAAATTTTATAAAATTTATACAACAGTCATAAATTAATAATATAACTACATACTCATAGTTTTCAAAGTCTGTAATTGTCAGTAATAAATGCTTATTATTACTATTATAAGTATATACTAACTCACGTGAATTAAGAAAAGAATAATGAAACATAAATGCTGTTATAGATATTTACCATGTTTAAATTCTGTCTAAGAACAAAGGATATTGTAAAACTATAATTTATTTCAAAATATTCGCCATTTTTGAGTTCAAAGACAATATATTATTTCTTTCAGGCAGTACCCTGGTTAGATGGGTCATCTGTGAAATTATGCCCAAACTGTGCGAAAGCGTTTAATCTTACTCGGAGAAAACATCACTGTAGATTATGTGGATCAATTCTCTGCCATGACTGTTCTGTATTCTTAGATATCAATATAGCTAGTAAGTATGCATTGAGCATCATATGCCCTCCGAGTCTATTCAATTTGTTTATTTTTTCTTAAGCCACATTCTTGGTTGTATTTCCCAGCAAGAAGAATGGATTTAGGTCACATGTTATTTCTATTAGACCACTTTACCCAAATAGAATTGATATTCTTTCTGAATAAATTCTGACAGAAATGGGTGATATGCATATATGAATAACTGAAATACATCATGGAATATCTAAGATAAAAATCGTATAAGAGAAAAATAAATTAAGTACTTCTAATATATTTGGAAACAGTAAATTTGTTTGGATGTACCTTTAAATTATCCCATACTGTCAATTACATGCATTTAATTTATATTTACTTAATAAGTTAAGTCCACTAGGGTGGACCTATGATTTATCAAATTTCTATAGAAGTCACCTTCCTTATATATTGTTAGATTTGAAGTGCTATATTCACTTTGTTTTAATCTGTATGAATATCTTTCAATTACTCAATATATCAATTTGACATTTTGAAGTCAGTAGTATATTAAAACTATATAGTGTATAAAAATGTGTGTGTAAAAACAGTGTAATGTGTATCAAATAATAATGTGGAGATATGTTTTGCTTTTTATACACAGAATATGCAATTTAAAATATCATTATAACCAATACAATATTTTTAATTTTTACAAACTTTTAATCTTTAATATATACAAAATAGACATCCCGATTCTAATATTGATAAACCACAACACTTATTGATCATGTTGTAAGTGTCCATCACCAAAGAGTTTTTATTGGAGAAGGTGTTTGTGCTCTAAATTTTATTACAATTCACCACTAATGCCCGGTTTCTGAAGCATTTTTAACTGTAGTTTATCTGTTTAATAGCGCTATCGGTTCGATAACTTGTCAAATTGGGTTTCTGAATACACAATGACACGAGTAATGTCAGTCTATGTCTCATTCTGTATTCAGAAACATTGACAGTTAAACGCCGCTTGTCTTATGGATAACGTTATTGAATCAATAGCTATTGATAGTTTAACTGACGGCTTCAGAAACCGGGCATTAGTAGTATTTTACTATTATACATTTTTATATTGTACTTTTACAAAGACAAATTCACAGACTATTGCTAATCTAAACAAATTAATGTAAAACTTGATAAATTATTGATGGTACAATGTAAGTGTGAAAGTTATGAAGAAATGATTAAAAATACATTTGTTAAATTCAATTTCAGAATCAATTATAGATCCCTCTGCACCACAAACTTCATCTCATACTGAACAAGAAGCTATAGAGAAAACTGGGTTACGATTATGTGAACACTGTTATAATCTAATAGAGTTAAGGAAACAGGTTCAAGATAGTCGGAATGCTAAGACAGCTCTAGTTTCGGCTTACGAGCAGATGCGGAGCCTCATGGATCAGGCACGTCCAGCTGTTGCTATGTATGAAAAGGTGATTCTTATTCATTCTTCTTCTTCGTTCACCATGGTCACGAGGATATAAACATAAATAATGGTGATTGTATCAAACAATTTTGTTTTGTTCTTGTGAACTGTATCCAGATCTATATATTTACCAAGAGACAACACATGTAAACTACACATTAAACATTCTTTTAATTCTTTAATATTATATATTTTATTTATAGACTTAATTAATCCTCTCTGTAATATGTAGCGAATTGACATATTATCAATGTACTAATTTACAATACAATATTTCCTCTTCATAAATTTTGAAGTGGATACTTCTTTAGCTGTGTTGAGCCACTTTTGGTCAGGGAAAAACTTCACCATCGATATGCGTAGCATACTTCATCCAGTGTCATGTAGTGGGTGTAATAATTCAAGTAATAATTATATTAAAAAAGAAAACTTTGAATGGTAAAAAAAAATTAAATTTAAATCCAAGTTGACAAATAACCACACCTAAAACAAGAAATGGTGCCACCATTGAAAACTTACAAACACAAAGTCTCGGGAAAAATACTGTATTACAAATTAATTTAAGAAACCAGGAAAAAAGAATACAAAAATATATGCTATAAGGAAGCGAAAAGTATAATAATATTTTATATGTTTATTTATTTATCCTGTTATTCATTTACGATGTTATTTATTGTGTCATAATGAAATAGTGATACTTCTTTATTAATAGTAATCATATTCGTAGATTTAATTTGAATCCAGTCCATGTGAAATTTACTTTTTTTTTTTATTTTAAAATTTTCTCTCTTAAGGCTTTTTCACTATCATGGCAATCTGATCATTTACTAGAAACAATGAGCCATTCCAACATGAAAGTGTGGGTTGGTTGGTTAAAAATTTTATGTATTATAAAGAGACTCCAGTGAAATTTACTGTTGTAAAGTTATTAATTAATCTACAGTTATCCTTTATAGTGACACTGTTATTTTTAAATAATATTATATTAAGTGTTTATAAAAGTTGTATGGAATAAATAGGTCATTAAACGGATTCCAAAACTCTTTCTGTATTGGTATCGTAGAATATGCATTCAAGTCTACGTAAGATAATATATTTTCTCTGTTGAGTGGAAAGCTTTTTAAAAACGCGTTGCTTGGGTTTACTTTTTGCACAAAAATGTTTTTTTTGCTTGTTTTTTAGGCTATTCTTTATTTTTCATGATATTTTTATGTGAATTTGTAACGAAAATTACGTATTATTTACGTATTTATTCCGAGAAGACTACGATATCAGTGTATTAAAAAGAGTCTTCGAGGAAGGCATAAGGTGGTGATGGTAGGGTTTTTTCTAAGCCCGCCTTGCTAGCTACCAAGCTCATGTTGAAAATCTGTCGCCAAGCACCTGTTGGTGTTTTCCGGCAGCTGCATTTGAGAGCCAGTCGCCCTCTAGGTTTAGTGTGACTACCATCTTAGACCACATCATCATTTAGCATCAGATAAGATTGTGGTCAAACGCTAACCTGTAAAGTATTAAAAAAAATGTAAACAATGGAATCACTATGTCATTTTTAAAATTTTTAAACCAATTATAGTTTGAATTACTTAAATTTCGTAATTTCTAAATTGAAATTATTAACATTCTGCCTGGTTTTCACATCTATTGGTACTCCGAGCTATAATTATATACATTTTTATACAGTTTATTGATCAATCAAACTTATGATGGTCTGTACAAGCTCAATACAATATATCAATATTATATGTAAACAGGCCGTTATACCACGCGTCGCTAGTCTGGTGCAAGCGCAATAAGTTACGAGCATGTCTAGGTCACCGATGTCACGAACGTATAACTGTTGTTTCCCTACTAAAAATCGCTCAGCGCATTTAAAAAGATTAACTTCAATAAAATTTATCCGATTACGATTCCAAAACGTTTATTCCGAAACAATAGAAATAGACAAAAAAATGAGAAAAATAATACTTAACTACATTAGGCTAAATAATTGACCACTATGGACTTATATGATTTCTCTCATAGTTCTTTGTAAATATTTAGCTTTATTTAATAATTCGAATTTGTAGATGTGTCAAAGTTTGTTTGATGGTGAAACAACATACAATTTATCAGATGTAAATGCAATGCGTGGCCGGATTGGGAAACTGGCTGAGGGAATAGATATTCTGAGTAAACAGATCGTTACGTTGCCTTCTGATCCCGGTACTAGAGAAGCGAGACTTCACAACTCTATACGACAAGCAGCTGCGCATTATATAAAGGTAAATAGATTGTTTATTACAAAACAGACCTCTTTTGAGTGTACTATCCTTACTAATATTATAAAGACGAAAGTCAGCTTTTTTTATTTGTCACCTGTGGTTTTCATCCACAATTCAGCCAGTGTCATGTGATGAGTGCGATAATAATCCAAGTAATAAATGTATTAAAAAAAAAACAAAATCTGGAACGATAGCTTAAAACAAATTTAAATATCATTACAGATAGATTTTGATAATAATGCCAGCTTTTTATTCAGGGTAAGTATAAACCCTAATCAGACGATTTTTGAGCGTTGAGGTTTCCTTAAAATTTTTAGGTTCGAACTGGCAGATATCAAATGAATATTTAGCCCTGCCTAAAGTTTAAAGCGTTTCACCACCACGGTTTAAAGAAACAATTACAAATAATTATATTTCTAAAACCAATTTATACGATACTGAACCTTAACTTACCTCTAATAAAGGCCCCAGACTAGGCACAGACCGCGTTAACCTTTTTGGCCGCTCTGAATATAGCTGAAGTTCGAGCTTGCGCGCAAATACTGTCAAGAGTTTAATACAAAACAAAGTTAAAACATTATTATAGGAATCTCAAATTGGCATTTATCTGTATCTGTACCTTTAGTTGTTTCGGAGTTATACATATAATATAATATGTTCTAATGTATATATCTATATATATACATATATATGTATATATAATAATGTTCAATGTTATATTTGTTCAGCACAACTATACATTCGGAGCTGTCAAAAAGTTTGACTAGGACTATAACATTTGTGAGTTAAAGTCAACAGAGTATGAATTTTTCTGTTTCAAATCGTACCTCGTACCTCGAGAACGGGCTTTTGGCCCAGCAGTGGGATTCTTACAGGCCAATGATATATATTGACTTGAAAATTGACTGACTAGAAAGATAAGTCAAGAAATAAAATAAATGAAAATAATATATAGAAATGTGTTTAAAAATGGTCAACTTTTGGTTTCGTGACTTCTGCACACTTATTTTGGTTTAGCTTAATATTATTTCTTATCACAGGAAGAGTTATTATCCCTGAGGAAATTGCCCACCGAAGCCCAAATAGAAGAAGTTAGGAGACAGCGGTACGAGCGGGCAGAACGTCAGATACAGGTGGAGCGACAGAGGATGGAGAGGGAGAGGGAGAGAGTGGAAGAGATGGCAAGTTCTGGGGCCAGCTCCAGCGGATGGGAAACCAGAGAGAACCGCAACGATGACGATGACAATCCGTTGCTGGAGCAGATGAACATCATCCGGGGCTATATCAAGGAAGCGAGGAAGGAGTTGAAGTTTGAAGAGGTGATAATAATTTATCCATACCTCGATCATTAACAGACATTCTCTCTCTCTAATAATGACGTAAAATGTCGATTTATTTTCGATAAAAATATATACAAATGTTGCTATTTTTTGCATTGAGCATCGACGCGAGTTTGATGGAGGTGGTAGTTGTGCTGGGCAGCGATCCTATATACATAATCGTTTATATATACATATATATCATATATTTAATGAAGATATCGTCATAACTTGTTTTAGATAAGAACTAAATATATGAGAAGTAAAATTAAACAAAAAAATATTTGAAATCTATCCAGTAATTTTTGAGCGATGATATTGATGTGTCCCATATTAAGAAATAATACCACATTTTCATAGAATTGCTTGTCACGGTTGCCTAAAGCTTTCGTATTCACTGAATATTTCTAGAAATTTCCAATTCTACTTCGGTGTGATATTCGTAAAACATTGATTACAGATGTAACTTTTTTTCCAGGTGGCAATATTAGAAGCTAATCTGAAGGAATTGAAGAAAGAATATCAGTTACTAAAGCTCTCTAATAAGTCCTAGTCATTCCAAATGTAGTTTAATACACTCGTAATTAGCACCGTATTATTTTTGTTTGTACAGTAGTACAGTACATAGTACACACACGTTTTGTATGAGATTTCTATTTATTTTGTAAACATACGTATTGTTAAGTTTCTAAATACTTATTTCATAAGCATAATTTTTTATTTAATAAATAATATAAATATAACCTTTGTGTTTCATTCGAATGAATCATTAAATACTTAGTAAGGTTGATGATCGCTTTAACAATAATTGCATTTTAGTAATTGAATGTGAGCCGAAGCTATTCCTATTCAATTTATACGAGAATCACTCGTTTAAAATTATAAAAGGATATTTATGCTACCTTTAATCCATGGAATAGTACCTACTGTCGCCGAGTGAAAAGTCAAATGTAAATTAACGCGAGCGAAAATTAGCCATTGCTTTATTAAATCGTATCAAATTGAAGAGTTACCTCTTGTTTAAATATTCATTATATACGTATAAATGGAAGATGCTGTATATATTAGATTGTTGACCTTTATATCTATTGATAGATTCCACCACCTTGTAGCATTTAAAGTGACTCTCCCATGACTGATTTGACACTGGCAGAATTTGCATTTAAGAGATGCCATTATTAAAAAGTTGAAGTACGCCAGTGTATAAACTAAAAAATGCAATAAATTATTCATTCATCCACAGATTTCATGATCACAGACGTTTTTGGCTATCCATTTTACTATGACTCATTAATAGATGATGCAGCGCATAAACTTCGTACCGTTCAATCGATCACCACGAAAATTAATGAATATATAAACGTGGAAAAATGTACACGGCACTCATTTTCCTATAATTTCACTATTTAGTACACAAATAGTAATAATATCGAATAACAGACGCTTAGGGAACCGAAAGTACGCCCAGAACTAAAATTGTTTTTAGGTTATAAAATTAAATAATTTGGCGTTTTATATTAACAAATAAATAAAGTTTATAACGCATTCATCGTTTGTGTACAAATGAACAGACGACTATGGAGGCATGCATAAATTACGTCACACGAATTTCATGATATTTTGACCCCTCCCCCGTCCTTAACAGCTGGTCACATTTATGAGACTCAGGGGTGTGACGTCACATATTTTGCAATTTTACATTTAGAAATCATTGAGTTCAAACGGCAGTTCCGAAATTAATTTTATATCTATATAAATTATTTTTTAATGAAAATTAACATCCAGCCAAAAATTTCAAGAAATTAACAAAACAAAAACGATTACTTTATTAATTAAAGAAAACTTAATCATCTTAAGTCTATAGACTTTGAACCCACTCCATTAAATTATTTATAACTGGCATAGTAATCACATTCTTCTCGTTTGGGTTGTTGATGTCGGGAACATTCGTTGTGTCAACATCTATTTCATCCAACCATATAGCATCACCGTCATCATCCAAACAAAGAATTTCTCTAGCACGTCTAGCAGCAATTCTTTGAGAACGCATCTTCGCGATGGGCAAAACTTCTTGTTGACTCTTATGCGAGCGAGTGGCCAACAAAACAATTTGATTCTTATGTTTATACAGATAACAATATTTGCAAATGTTTTTGAGTATTTCGTTAATAGTGCAAAGTTGTTGTTTTAACATGTACATTTGGAAATGCGAAGTCACTAAATTTAGGACCCCTCCCACCCCCTGGTCAAACAATGTCATGCTTCGTCGACCCCGTACCGCGCCCTTAACTTGTGACGTAATTTATGGATGGTCCCTAGTTTCATGTGATCACTTGAAATCTATTTCGGGGTGATGACACAATTATACCTTTCCATGATCTACATTGATTATATTACATTGTCGTACGTAATTGAAATATAGATAATTATATGTACTGTCATAAAAACACTAGTAACATAACATTACATGTCACAAATGGAAAAAAATGTATTACATAAACTTATTTTCTATGTTTCTGTCGGAACTTCTCCAGTTTCTCCAACTGTTTTAACAATTGAGGTCTCGTGCACAAGGCCTTCTTTATAGCTTCGTCTAACATATTTCGCTGGTAGTATGGTGGTATGGGCGTGTCTTCCAAATGGAACGTGTGTATCCGACCAACAGAGTCACCTACGAAAACATTATCTCCAGAAGTCGCAAACTTTATGTACGTAAGCACTATATTGTTAGGAAATTTGTATTCTGCACAGGGTATATGAGTTTTGCGTCGGAGATCCCAAATTGATAGAACATTTCCGCTGACAGAAATGAGGACAGTCGCGTTAATCGGACAGAAAGCTATGCCATATACCGCCGTAGGGCAGGTCAGTGTCATAATGACGTCATCCATACCTTCAATCCATAGCCGAATAGTGTTATCCGCACCGCAAGATACTAATAAAGACTTCATAAACTGGCGAATATTCCATTCCGTATACCGGTCCAGAGTGTGCTCTAAAAACTTCCATATGTTGATTCAAGTAATGAGTTGAACACTTATGAATACAGCCTTCATCAGTGCCCACAAGATATACATGGTCTACTGTTGGATGCCATTTCATACACAACACTGCAGGATATCGAGTTATCGGAACGTCTACCTGCAAGCAAGCTTTGGTCGTTTCTAATCCTTTCATTTTACCTTCGACAGAGGATACACGCATCATAGGTGTACATATAAAATCATGAGTCTTTGAGCTTGTAAATCTGTTTATTCTCCCGTCCTGGCAAGTCGTCATGACGAACTCGTTCTCTCTATCTATAGCCCGCCAATTCGTCACCCATATCGGCTCGAAACATGGATTTGTCTCCCTTATGCTCTTCGCTATCACTTTTTTAGCGTAAGAGGTGACATCTAAGATTAATACGTCACCGTTTGCAAAACCACAAGCTAGCCAGTTAGGATTTTTCGTTGAAAATGCAATGGATGTCAATGGATTCGTGAATTTATATAACCTCTCAGGTTTCATAGGATTCTTGGTACACCAAACGCAAACTAAACCTGTATAGTATTCTGCATAGGCCAACTTTCCGTGCGCCACGGCCAGTATATTTTCATTCTTTGGGTTAAATGAAATTCCAGTAATAGGACGATTCATAGTATCTTCACATTCGAAAGTCCATAAAGGCTGCATAGTATAAATATACACTAAATCTAAAGATAGCGGGTCGAACCGTACGAGTCCCTCGAAATTTTTTCTGTGCGTTAGAATATTCTAAAGTCGATAATACTCTTACAGTCAACAAAACTGCATCCAAAAACTGGGGAGTTGAAGCAATCTCCTCGAAAGTCTTCCCTTTGTTCTCCGAAGTTACGATAACTTTCATTTTTTTCTTACGTAACAAATTTGGGGCAGCTGACTGATATAAAACCATTTCATCAGGTTGTTCAACGGTTTTTTTTCTCGCTAGTTGAGCGTAGGTGTCATGCATGTCCCACAGTGACGCGAACGCGATTGCATTCTTCTTCTGTGGTCTCGTTGCGAGCGTGTGTCTAGTTTGAGTCACACACTCTTTTGTCTGAGTTTCTTCTATCACCATTTTCCGATTCTTACCTTTACCTACAGTTATATATTGGTAAAATTCATTCTCTGCCTCTGTCAAGTCACCGGCGACTGTTCCTTTCTCATATGAAAAACAGGGAAGCTCATATAAGAAACACGTTTCAGTCTCCTTTAGAACTACGAACATTTCTGGTGGATAAGACATTATTGGTTTAGTTTTTGGTAGATAAAAAGCTGAAGGCGCCATATCTAGAGCAACATCGTCGCTTACAAAACCCTCTTCTGTGTTGAATGTGTGGTCGATATGAATGTCGTCAAGTGAGATCGTCGTAGCGTAAACTTTCGCTCCCGCGTCAATTATTGACCTAGTTTTTGATTTTGACATTTTTAAGCCTATATCACTTTTAAACCGAGCCTTGATTTCAAAAGCTGCATGTGTAAAGACGTCTTCCATTGTGACATAATCCGGGTCGATGATATCGTCTGGTGTAATATCTACTCCGTCAATCAGAACACGGTACATTTGCCGTTTATCCATGAAGGAAAAAGTAGCTTTACTGGTTTTTGATACATTATCATCTATAAAACTTATTTTCGAGACACCTATAGTACTTTGATCTCCGGCGGCCAAAATATCGTTTTCTGTCATCGTTATGAAGCCTGTACTCAAGTATGAATGGGATAGAACTGTGGCAAATAATTAAATTAACACTGTTGTGTTATAATAAATTATGAATTAAATGAATTGATAGATTTTTATGTCAATACAAATTGTTTTTTTTTTTCAGTTTATATTATTAAAAGGATTTATTTAGAGAAAGCAATACAAGATATGAAAATTATAGATAGGTAAAATAGCTTCCGCCTGTTTTTAGGAGATTAATAAAATTCAATAGATTTATCTCATATATTTTACCCGTCGCTTTTATAGTTTACTTTAATTTTAAATATTTAAATTCTGTAAAGTAAGGTACATGCTTTATACAAATATGTATTATAGAGTAAGTTGTTGTGTAAAGAGATAAATTAAATGTAAGCAAGATGTATAAATAATGTTGTATGAATGAAATTATTATTATTATATATAATGTAAAGAGTGGATAATTTCAAAGTTATGTAATATTTACGAACCACGTAGCTTTAATATATTCTACACGGCTTGTATATGTATGGTTTCGTAGAATGTAATACAAGGCATATCGCACACCAGGGATCTGCTTCGCCGAGCGCAGTTCCTGTTACTTCGCTTGTATTACACCCGCATAATGTATCAAGAGACGTAAAGCTACGAAGGATTACAGTATCTTAATTAAACTCAATTATAGGTCGATTTTATAAAATTAAAATACACATTGTTTACTACGAACTTTATTTGAAACTAGCTGATACCCGCTACTAAGTCTGTATTGTTTATTATCTTAACAATATATTTTGTGTACAGACAGAAAAATATAAAAAAAGTAAAATAAACTTTCTTTACAAAATATTTTTGTAGGCAATGTTATCCGCTTACTGCTTGCTCCTCTCCTGTGCATGTGCACCACACCTTTTGCACCACCTCGCACAATGTAGAACGCGGAATGCTTATAAAAATTGTTTCTTAAAACTTTAATAACCACATATTACATGAAGATATCGTAATTCTTTAGTTACATAAGAACTAAGTGTCTCTGAAGTAAAACACAAAAATTCATTGAAATCGGTCCATTACTTTTTAAATGGCCGTTGTTGTGAAAATTAGTTCATCGGAGTACGTGTTCGGATTAACTGTGGGCTTTCAATTTGATTATAATTTTGTTATTACCACTTAACTTCTCATTTTTTTCTGTAAAATTTTGACATTACTTTTATAACCCCTAAGGAAAACTATAACGAATGTAGCCAAGAAAATACCCAGAATAGCTCTCTATCAGTCTGTGGAAGCTTCGTTAAAATCGGTTAGGTCGATTCCAAGATTTTCCCGGATACACAAAAAACTCTTTAGTTTTATTATACGCCTTTTCTTATTTTATTTTAGGTCTAGGTGTCCGTATCACTAACAATTGTTTAATGTGAGATTTGAACCCACAACTCAGCACCGAAACGAACACTGTACTAACCGTACAGCTAACGACGATTCAAGTATGACGCGTTCTTATAAATTGAATCCGAAATGTCGAAAGAAAATCCTAAACCAATTATTTAGATTTTAAACAAACTCGCTCTTTCCTTTTAAGGCGGTTGACTTAGCCAAGATTGTAATTAATTTTTCAATCTTTTTTCTGACTCACCGGAACTGAATGGTGACACAGTGTGTATTAAGATGTAAAGTTGAACCACCTCACGACGCTACGGACGTGCAACCAGCCATGACAACGGACTAAAAGTGCACGGGGCTGTGCATTAGTGACGCGCGCGTGACACGAAACACCTGGCTTCGAATCATCCCGAAAGAGGAGACAAAGGAGCCATGAAGAAAATCGTCAGGAGATTGAAACAGAGTGAGTATAGGAGTATTTAATTTTACTTTTGAAGTAAGTGAAAGAATTAATTAGACCTATATAAATAAAATTATAGATGTCGACTATTGTGCGCGTATTACTAAAAAATTACTGTAGATATGTAACATGTTTCTCGTTTTATTTCCTTTAGACACATGGTCCTTATTTAAAATATAGCTTATCACGATAGTTTAATTTAATATAAAATTATGAAAGTTTTAAATAACTACGATTTTTGTAAACACTGCGCGTTCATCGATGTATGTTTCCTTGCCGTAGAGAAGTGGGGCAAGCGGTGTAGTACTTATGCTTTTTCCGCTGTACATAAAATATATTTCTATGATAATAAACAACGCAGAGGAAGAGGAACTGACACCCAGTTAGTTTATAATAAAAGTTCTTGACACCTATTATTAAAAGTGACTTGAATTGAATGGGTCGCCATCCCCGTAAACAGTTGAAAAAAATATTTTTGTCTTAATTAACAACAATGTGAATAGTATCTATATACAAGTACTACTGATAATAATGTCAGATTTTTTTAAATAAAACGACGCTATTTTTTTAATATGTTCCATAACCAAATTATATAAGTCATATACATGACCAATATTACAAAGTATAGGGTAAAATAATGAGATTTATAAATTTCAGTGTAAACTACTACGTGATAGACTAACTGTTGTCCGCTAGCTCGTCCTTGTGGAAATGGTTTTATTGTTATACGAGATCAACGTGCCTTATTACGATTAATAATGCACTTTCTTTAATGTTAATGTTATGATTACTGCTTAAGCTCTGTAATCCTTATACCGTCCTTAAGCTACTTTCATTAAATTTATTTATTACCGGCTTTATTATTACTATTAGTCTTTATGGACAAACAATAGATATTTCAGTTTTATTTATATGGATAGATTGAGATTCTGTCAATAACATCATATTAATTTATAACTGCGAGTTCGGAACGGCTGGCGTATTCTTCATACAGTTAGTTAGGTACTGCAAGTTTTTACTGTGACATTTGGAGAACATATTAATTTTGTTTTAAGCACAAACAAATATAATTAATAAGCACTACTGTCTATGAGAGCATTTCGTGTGATAAGCCTGTCAGTCCAGTTTCTTGGTGTTAAATGCTATTCAATATTACAAACGAGAAAGTTTGTGAGGAATGGATGCTTGTTACCCTTTGGGGTCGTCCATTAATTACTTGAGAGAATTAGGGACGGGGGGAGGGGGGGTCAAGCCGAATCTTATTAGATGCCACGTGGGGGAGAGAAAGAGTTTCGGTAAATATCACGTAATTTCTATTAAAAATTTTAAGTACAAGTTTTTAAGTAAAATAAAAGTGGTACGACCTTCACGAATTGACAGGCTCGTGATGTAGGTATTGGCGTTTGCGTCAGACTAGCGACGTGTAGTATAGCGGCCTGTGTTGATATTTTATATCGAGCATATCTATAAATATGTATACGGATACATATACAATAGATGTGAAAACCCGACTAATGTATTAACAAATTTCAATTTATAAATTATGCTAATTGAATAATTTGTACTATGAGTAGCTGACCCGGCGGACGTTGTCCTGCCGTGATAATAAAAAAATATACTTATGGGCATCCATTGCTTAAGGTAACTAATGTATTTTATTTGATAAGGATTAATACTGTATCCGTCTAAATAGTCCTTCCAATTACCTCGTTATATGTGATCATTTTTAGAAGATAGATGGGTATACTAAGCTATCTTGAAAAGATAGGTATATGCCATCGTACATATTTTTGTAGATCTATAAAAGAGGAATATCTCAGTATGCATTATTTTGTTATATATCAAAGGATTAGGCAGCGTTTTCGACGAAAGCTCCAGGCGGCTTGACCTTTACCGATTCTTTCAACGATTATCATTATATTTCAACCAATTTACAAACAAACCGTGACAAACCTTCCCTCTGAATTACTTTATTGGTGAAAACCGTATTACTATCCGTTCAGTAGTCTTTAAGTTTATCGCGAACATCCAGAAAGGCAGACAGACGCGGCGGACGACTTTGTTTTATAATATGTAGTGATTAATTTAAAAATTCATAAAGAACACATTTTGTCCATTGTTTTGAGTTTTCACTTCTGTCAGGAGTCCTTATGCTTATGCTGTCTCGATATTTTTTCCTTTCTTCTTATTTTTTATATGACTAGCTTTTGCTCGCAGCTATGCTGGCATTAATGTAGGTTTGAACTATTTTTCTGGAGGAGAATCTTTTTGCTGTATCCTCTTCTAAACCCCTGATAATGTGTATGCAAAATTTGATGATGATCGGTTGAGTAGTTAAGGCGTGAAAGTGTAAAAAACAAACAGACTAACTCGCATTAGCATTTATAATATTAGTAAGAACACTGTGTCGATGACACAGTGGTAGCATGTTCGAAAACTGTGTCGAAACTGAACTTTCCTTTAAGCAAAAAATCATAACAAAACCACAGTATGTGAGTAGGGTTACCTCTAACGCCCTCTTGGTTAAATACTACTAACTACGAATTTTTATTTATCGTCATTTAACATCAGGTGACATTGTACTCAAATATTAAACTAATCTTATGTTGTTCACATTATTCAATTCACAAAGTTATTAAAGTTTTAAGAATCCACAATTTTTACAAGCACTACAAAATACTAAAGAAATCTATAAGCAAAGTATAATTTAGTTTTCAGTATTTTTATATGTTCTTTCCTCTGTATATATTTTTAAAAGAATAAACAACGAAGTCGCCGGTATCAGCTAGTTGTAAATAAATATATATTATATAAATAAATAATATACAATTGGATTTACCTCAAACAGATATGTATACAACAAGCTCAATCAAATAAAATATTGAAACTACAAATGCGCTCATACAATTACATCCTGACATTATATTGAAGTATTATGTGGTAATCGTACATAAATCATCTTGTTAAATCATAACTTTATATTCAACTAGCCGTATCATAAATAAAAATTTTAAAGTATAAAATTATAGATTATGAATATAGGTGAGACCACGTTGCGGGCGTCTACAAGCGAGTGCAATTTTGGAATTCTTTCGTTGTTAGGCCGTCCGTCATATTCACATAAGTTTCACAGTAGTGTTGCCAGTACAATATGTACGAATAAAACGGCATCAGTGACAACACACCAACACTTTCTATAGACCGCGCCAAATTTTGTATTATATTGTTGTAGACATCGAGACAAATAAATATAAATAAAATATCAATATTACATGTACGTAGGTCGCTATACGACGCGTCGCCAGTTCTGCATAAGCTCAATACGTCACGAGCATGTCGAGTTAATTAATTTGTAGGACGCGGGAGCGGCGTCGCGTCACCACTTTAGCGGAAGTGGTAGTGTGATTACCACTTGCTAATATCAGAAGGTAAAATAAAATATCTGACTCCGTTTGTGCAGACTAGTAATCGCTTTGGCAGCTGGATTACGAATCTTTTTCTATGTAAATTATTGTAGTACACACATACCACGGTGTATGTGGTTATGTGTGTCGCTACAAATTAAACCCATAAGTTTTTTCCATACAAACAAATCGCTCAACGCGGCTAAAGAACTTTTCACTTAAAAATGTTTTCATCTCTCCTCTCTTTTTCGATTCAAAGACGTCAAACTTAAATATTATAATATAGCCTACGCCAATTTTTATAATTAAGAAAAAGCTAACGATATTCCATTTCTTAAAATCCATCACGTTGTCTAGACTACTAAATTCAAAAAACATTACCCATTTCTGCGCAGTCACGTAAAACTACATTTTTTGAAGTTATACTTCTTTTGGGGCGTTAGGGAAAAATTATGAAAGTAAATTTTAACGATGCGCGCGCACATTGTCACGAAAAACCGACACCCTGAAGTTAGCTATAGTCAACATTTTATTCAAAAAAAGTATGTATGTATGAAATGCCTTTTTCTATTGTTAGTGCTGTTTTTTCCACAAAGGGGAAAGATAAAATTTTTAAAAAGATTTTTATCTTGTTACGCCAAAGAAGAATAACAATAAAATATTAAGTACACACTACTTTTTTTTATAAAATTTGAACGTTTTCAGATGTTATCTATCTATCTTTCTCTATCGTTATCTTTTGCTATCATTGAGGAGCAAGTTTAAAAGATTCTTATTTTAAAATAGTGCGTGTTGCTAAACATACCGTGGTTACAACGATAAGGTCACTAATGTTTTATGTATGAAAATACTTTGGTAATGTTAATTCAGTTGTTTCTCCGCCTGCGTACTTGCCCACTGAAATTATGGACGTTTTATTCCATGTCCAGTAAAATAAAAGTTGTTCAGATTATGCTCGAACATAACAGTGCAACTCAATATAAATCTTATATTAATTCACGTGTGTCTATAGTCGCTTGTAAAACCGATTGCTGGCGTGGCGGCTCACACAGTGCCACATATACAGTGGTGCATGTCGTGCATAAACAGTCACCATTTCGATGTTTCACATATGCTAATCTTCTTGCAATTACTCACAATGTTTTTTTAAAGTTATGAAATAACAAGCAGGCATACAGTTGACATGATGTCAAACGGTTAATGTAGTCTATAGGTATGTACAATTAAACTCAAATCTCCCTGCATATTGCCAGCTATAACCTTTTAAACCGGGATAATTAATCGCAGGCACTGATGCTATGCACCAGAATTAGGTGTAGGGACATTCTCTCATAGCTTATACAGGGTATGATTTACCCTATAACCTTGTACAAGTCTAAAACTCTTAAAAGTAATATGCATATTTAACAGTAATACAAATGTTTCGATAGTCTTATAACCATTCGATAAAAAGTAGAATTGTTACACAAAAACGAAAAAAAATTTTAACATCGACAACACTGGATGACGGGCGGCGTCCGAGACGCCGGGACTACAAGACCATGGGTCGAGAGGTCGTGCGCGCAGACGCGCTCCGCCCCCCTAATTGCCGCGCCCCACGCAAATAAATAATTTTTATCCACCGCGTCGAGATCACGCTCCTTCTTGACCTTAAATTATCGTACGTAGAGATGTTTTTTGTGAATTTTAAACGATTTCCCGATGACTTGGAATTCCGTATGTACGCTGAAAAGTAAGCGATCTGAGATTATTCCGCTGAGATAACATCGGTACGACGAATTCTTAATAATAACTTTCACATTCGATTCTGGAGAATAAATAATTAAAATAGGCCTTAATGTTGAAACTCATAATATATACATTACTTCTATACATTTGTTTATGATATAAGAGCTAGCGCTTATTTTAAAATACACGGTTAAACGGTGCCGCAGTTTATCGATCTCAAATATACCAACACACTTACACCATTATAGATATATGGTGGTAACTAGTATACTGATGGTATTACATCTTGTTTAAGACAAAAAGAGAAAAGATTACATGCGGCAGAGATGCAAATGTTAAGATGGATGTGTGGTGTAACCAGAATGGGTAAGATAAACAATGAGTATATCAGAGGAAGTTTGAAAATAGCACCAGTGACAGATAAGTTGAGGAGTAATAGGTTAGCATGGTACGGCCATATTATGAGAAGAGATGACAATCGTGTAATAAGAAAAGTTTTGAGTATGAAAGTGAATAGATATAGGAGCAGAGGAAGACCGAAAAAGGTGTGAATTTGACATATGACAGAGGAGAGTGGAAAAAGAAAACATGTTGTGCCGACTCCTCTTAGGTGGGAGAACAGTAATATAATGATTCAATCTTATTTGTATTAATTATATATATATATATATATATATATATATATATATATATATATATACCTATGCTTTAAACAAAAGTAACCCCTTAGTGTATGTTTTATGTTCTGTTATGTTATATTCTCCAGTCTTCATACTAATGTATTTCAGATACAGGGTGTACTATCTCTTATTTAATTTGACCATAATCACACCTGTTGTTAACAAAGAATGTAATCGAAAACGGTATAATACATTAAACTTAAAAAGGGACTGTGGTACAGGAACACAGTGCTAGGTGCTTGATAACATATTTTCAATTTGAGAGTGAAATTACCGACCTTATAATTATATTTATTAATTATATTTGATTAATGAGAGCGAATATGGCTCGCTAAACTAAATTTAGTTTTAAAGGTACGGTTACAAGGCGCACAGTGTAACTAAGCCATAGAATTCAGGGTGTAGACATAGGAAGGCTTGGGACGGTTCTTTGCGGCGAGGCGTTTTGTTTTTGTTTAGAGTTTGTGTAGTCTACGGCGCGACATCCACGTGCGGTACATACATGCCACTTAAGCCTTGACTGACATAAGATAGTTAAAAAATGGAATTCGACTTCGTTAAAGGTCCAAGTGATATAATGTAATTGTTATATAAACGATCCCAATCCCATCATTTCAGTAGAAGAATCATAAAAATCGATAGTATCATTGTAGTTTCTAAGAAAATTGCGCACATTTAAACGTATTACATAGGTGAAAACACAGCTAACCTCTTTTTACTTTAAATTCGATTAGAAAATCGGCATTGTTGTGATACACAGGATTTCATAGAACAAACTACACGGTGTCGTGTGGTGTGGCCACACGAATAGCACAATTACGCGGCTTCGTGTGCTTAGCACTAGAAGTGTTGAAAACAGGCAAATATTAAAGTTAATATATCTAGAATTCTCTATACAAATGTTAGAACTCTAAGCGACCTCTCCACTTAATTTATTACCTCGATCAATATATTATATCCTTTATTGCCTTTTGTAGCAATGTCTCATCGCTCTACATTTTGCCTCTGAGCTATGATTTCCGGAGACCATTACTATAATATTTACGATAGACTTAAATTGCCATTTTTAGTCAAACTCGTTAAAACCAGTAAGATAACTATAGAATAATATTAGTTTTGTTTCGTCCAATAATTTACAGCTATCGATGTAGTAGACTTATTTATGATTAGAATGTGGGCGATGGCCGTTGGATATTGTTGTGATTAAATGCAAAAACCGTTGAATAAACAATTCAATATTGATAAAGGATTAACGGAAACTATGAACTAAAAAGATAATGTTTAGATTTAATATACCTAGTTTCATATTATAAAACAAAGTAACGGCATTGTGTTTCATGATAAAAAACAGTCGAATTATAGGGTGGGTCAATAAGTATGTGAACGATGGTGATGTATAGAAATTACCCCCATCTCTGTGTATCCGTCATAAACGAATAGTTCTCACCTATACTGTAAAAGGAATCTACATACAAATTTTCACGATCCTAGCCCCAGTGGTTTAGTCTGACCGTTAATATGTCATTCAGTTACTTTTTTATATATATATATATATACTAGCTGACCCTGGCGAACTTCGTACCGCCTAACAGTCGATTCTTTAATTATTTTCTTTAATATTTATTCTGCTATTCGGGACCATCGTATAAATATTGACAAATAGTTAATATTTATACGATACTAACGTCACTCGATTGTTTCACCTTCCCGGAACCTTTCCACTAACACTTAAACTTTATGGTATAGTATTAAAGTTCAAATTGATTTGTAAGTATTATTACGAATCGTTTGTATGGGAGTATAGAAAAGTGTTGTTTTTAGACTTTTTCAGGCATCTTTTTTTTAATTTTTCTCTCCGTAAGATCCATCCTCGTACTTCAAAGAATATTTTTAAAAAAGAATTAGCGAAATCGGTACAGCTGTTCTCGAGATTTGCGCTTAGCAACACATTTAGTGATTCATTTTTATATTATAGATATATAGATTGAGAATTAATGTACAGAGTACTCAACTCCGAGAAATCAAGTTCTATATTTTCTCACATGCGGTGGTACTACGACAAAAATTCTTAGGTTCAGGTTTCTTCACAACGTTTTCCTTCACCGTAAGGCGATACTATTACTAATTTAAAATGTACGTGAATTCCGAAAAATGCGTTGGAGTTCAGATTGATATTCCACCGACCAAACCACTTGACCACCACGACTCAACACAGGGGATCGGTGTATATAAAGTTACAAAGTATGAATATGAAGAAAATTGTTGAGTCTTGTGGTCCGGTGAAACTGTGAAGGCCTTGCCGAGTTGACAATGTAGTCAGTTCGAAAAAATGTTGAGTCTACTCTCGTCGAGAACTAAATGTCTATATATGTATAATATACATTGCATTGTAAAGTATGCACTAAATCGTAGGGATCTAGCGAAGAGCAAAGCACACATAGTGATTATAACAGGTTGCAGTGATGCGTTGTTCGTGCAGCCGCGGCCGGCCGATCTCTGTCGTGTAAATCTTGCACATATCTCAGCCACCTCGCAGCTCGTTTCGGGTAATAATGCTCGCAATTTTACAATTTCGCCGTTTGTTGTGTGTTGCTCTGTTGTTGCGTCGGTCGTGTAACGTTGACAAAATAAATAAAAATATTATATTTATTTTCACTTTTATTTTGTAACACGGAAGCAATAGATTAATTTGAGAAACATTTTACATCGCTTACAATAGTTTATATCAAAAAGGGAACTTTTATTAAAATGATAGTGAAATTTATGACTTTATGAGTACACAGATTTAATAGTCGTATTGCTATATCGCTCGTCTGTTACAAAACGATTCCTTTACACTTAATTTGTAATAACTCGTGGAAATTTGAGCTACAGCTGAAATATCGGTTTGGTGCCCCAAAGCTCGGACACTGATGTGTACCATCGAATTTTTCGAAATTCGGTTACATTTAACAGTTTGAACGGGTAACACTATCCGCTGACGGTGAAGGAAAGCATCGTAAGGAAATTTAAACCTGCTAAATATTCTTGTAATACCAATGTATGTGAGAGAAATATAAAATTCTCTAAAATTTCTCGGTGTTTTAAAACGCTTATAGATCATAGGCTAGTGTGGGTAATTACGTTTTGAACTTAGCAATAGGACTTCTAAAGGCATTTAATTTAGTTTTTATATAATTATTTTTACTTAATTACACATAATAATTTAATATCTATATTAATAAAAATCAATTGCGGAATGCATGTAGGCGCATCACTTCAAATCGGCTGCACGTATTTGACAAATTATTTTTTTTGTTGTGCTTGCAATCGTCAGAACAAGGTTTCAGTAAAAGAAAATATTTGAAAAATTATACGGAGATAGAAAAAAATCTCCATATAAAATAGTGAGCGAGTAAAGTGAGACAAATCATAGTAAGGAGGTCTTCAAAAATAATATTTGTCACACTTGACACTGGCGAATTTGTCTACACAGGCAGGTGCCATTCCGGGAAAAAATATGTCATGACTGACAGACTGACGTTCAGTTCTTTAGGTGACATTTTATTTGATTACATGGTCATACTGTGAAAATAAGATTTGGTGTATTGTTTTTATTATTATTATATCCGTGTGAAGCCGGAGCGGGTGGCTAGTTTTGTATAAGTGTTTTTTCGATGGTGGTAGAGTTTTTTCTAAAGCCGCCTGGTTAGCTACCACTCTCAAGTTGAAAGTCTGTCGCGAAGCATTTATGGGTGTCTTTCGGCAGATGCACTTGAGAGCCAGTCACTCTAGGTTTAGCGTGTTTACCATCTTGGAGATCATTGTCATTTAACATCAAGTGATATTGTTGTCAAACGCTAAAAGCTATATAGTATTAAAAAAAAATACATTCAACATTTTCAGATACTCTCATTGCTCTAAAATTTGAAGCGAAACGTGTTATGAATTATAATGAACGCGCTGACGGCGTTCGCGAAGTGCCGGAATCCGAACGGGCCCGGGCGAAGGGGATTTCTCACGGTGTAATAATCGCTTGCCTACACTTACCCTTAATTTCATCCAGTCCTCCTACAAGTTCCGACAATGATCCTTGCCGAGAATTCACGAATTTCAATCACGGATACACTTACAAATCTATCTATATTTATCTTCTTGGTCGAAATAGTTATATTTTTAATCTATATATATTATTAGGGTGGTAATAATTTAGTCCTAAATCTGTTACAAATCTTAAAAAAGAATCCTGCCAAGTTACTGCTCGTAATTTTAATATTGACCTGGCCTCCACGACAACAAAAATTTTAAATGACATGTGAAAAGTTCGTCTTATTCTATTTAATTTTGAAAATGTTTACATAAATATATAGCTACAAAACAAATGTTTTTATAGGAAATTTAACGCTTTACAAAAAAGCTCTCTTATTGTTTTTCTCTTAACTTATTGGTTCGAAAAATATTCGAGGTCAAGTTACCATGAAGTCTGCTGTTTCTCAGGATTCATTCTATTGAAATTTAACTATCGTACTTGTTTTTACTATGTAACTTTGGAAATATTTCGCGATTTTTCAACTCAGTTCCATAAAGCAGATAGAAGATTTCATATAAAAATAGATGTTGGTATATTTGAGATTGCTTAACTATAATACCGTCTGACCTATTATAATAGAAATTGGCGCACGTTATGGAAACGATTTTAATGCGTTTTATTATATCATGCCACTAGATGGAGCTGCACTACATCTACGTTTACAACATAATAAATAATTGCAATAAGTCATATAAAAAGCGGATACAGCTAATGCAATATAATACAGATAATTTCAAACGCAAATAAATATTGGAAATTAATTAATAATACAAGGTTTGCAGTAACATGTAAAAAGTGAATTAAACTAATTGTTATGTACAAATATCGACGTTCAATATCCTAATTCAATTATGTATTTTTTAAACTTTGTTGTTATCTTGTTGTTACTATTCTTTTATATATCATTGTTATTATAATCTCATAATTGTATATACATGTAAAATTACATTAAGTCATTGTTATCATGTTTTAATTATAATTTAACAATTAATCTCACAACATAACATAAGTAACATAAAAAATAAACTGTGTAGAGAAAGGACGCTTGCAAAATGACAAGGGCTCGGATCATGTCTGAGGAACAAAGGGAAAAAAAAAAAAAAAAAAAAAAAAAAAAATATCCAAATTCGCGGAAGCAGATTTTTAGAGTTTATATTAGTACCATTTCAATTTACGTTATATTTAATGTAGCTCCAAGTAGTTATGATTGGAAATAAAGGACGCGAGATTATGTATTACCAAATACTAGCACCCTGTCACGGCTTCGTATAGGTATTATGTTCTTATATGAAGCTTTGAAAAAGATTTGGTTTCTTTTCTCAGGGTTTTAATATAGTATACTGTTCGTCAAAGTGTTAGAAACTGTGAAAGAATCTTTATATACAACTTTTGTCTGTTTCGCGTAGTAAATCCATGATATCTTCTAAGATTTTCTTTGAAACTATACGCTGTAATGGGAACTTTTGATCTATTTTAAATTATTAACACAATAAAAATATTTAATAAGCAAAATTCTAATAATATATCTATTAGTCAAAATAGCATCGGAAATTAATAACTATTTTTATTAATATGTTAAAGAAAAAATATGTTACTACTGGTTATGCCTAACCTTATATTTTTACCTTATTATACCACCTCAAATTTGTCTATAGGTATAAGATGTACTATTACTTGTATTATTTCTGTACTAATAATTCCTATGGATTAGCGAACACTAGCTATATTTATTAATTAATGTAAACAACAAACATGAATTTTGTTTGTGTTTATCTGTTTGTTTGTTCAGTCTAATTTCCGAAATGCTTAGACCGATTTAGATTGGACTATCACTGGCAGATAGTTGATGTTATAAGGAGTAACTTCAACTACTTTTAATTTTAAAAATGTTATAGTTCCACCTAAATGTGACAAACTAAACAAGCAGTGTCCAGAACTCGTCCCACGCGTAACTTTACACTGAAACACATTTTTAAAGTGAAACATTTTTACATCGCCTCAATTTTTTTCGTCCATCTATCGCATGTCGCTTTACAACCGCCTGTAGAGTAGGGGTAAAGTGAAAGGCGCTCGGCAGAGTAGCCAAAACCAATGCGGCGGTGCCCATGGCTCAATTCACAATGATTCAATGATTTAAATACATATAATGCTCAATTTTTAAAATACTACAATCCGAATAAAAGTTTAACTTGCATCGTGGTTTCATAAAACCACACAATTTGCTTCTTTTTTATATACATTTCACGCGGTTGAAGTCACGAGTAATAACTAGTACTTCAATAAAACTGCGTGCCAGATATGTTTAAGTGGTGATTTTAAAAACATGTAATGGATTCGTAACTTACAACGCCGACTCACGAAACCACTTTCGTTTTATTTTCACCCAAAACGCATGAAAGTCGTTGTAAGTCAAATAAGTTTGCAATTAACTTTAATATATAAATAATTTGTAATTTTACTGCTCAAATGAATGTGATCTAAAAGTATACGTACTTGATACAGTCCATTCGTAGTATAGTGTTCCAAAATTTCAAAATTAAACAAAGGTATATAGAGATGTGGTAATTATTGAAGACATCATTATTCGGCTTTCTGTTACTCGTTATCCATTATTATTATATGACAATAGTGGGTTGACGATATCATATATGCAAACAAACATGCATTATGCAAAAACCAATACGTGTAAAAGAGACAGCACTCCACGTCACACTCAGAATCATGATACGATCAACGACCATTATTTATTTTCACAAATTGCAATACAAAACAAAATAGTAAATTTCCTAGCTGATAATTTTTTCCATGTATTGTATTTTGGTTTTAACAAAAGTTACTTTCTGATATATACTAGTATAACAACTTACTTACACTAATAAAGTTACAGAACTATTGATAGGTGTGGGCGCAGGCATAGAGTATTTACCAGAGAGTATAACATATATTTGTTTATACCATAGACTTCAAAGTTATAGCATAAAGTATTAAAGACATGTGTTTATATTATTTTATTGTTGGCTAACCCATTTTCTATGTTATTACTGCCATTGTCGAGTAAGTAATAGTAGTAATATTCAAGTGTCTTGGGATAATTTCAATGTCCTAACAAGTTGGTGGCTTCCTTGTTAGAACTTTCCATAGAGTTTTTGTAGCATCTCAGAATTCATGCTCCATGGTATTATTTCCCATCCTCTTCATTTGTACACAATAACCGAATTATATCTATATATTTTAAGACCGGCAACGCCCTTGCGACTCCCCTGGTGTTGATAGTGTCTATGGACGGCGGTGATCACTTACTATCAGATGACCTACCAATTCGTTTGTCCCCTACAATATATATATATAAATGTTACGTAAAACACCACTAATATTATAAAATATAGAGTCAAATAACACAAGATTATGAATAAAATATAACATCCACTGCATGACAGACTAAGATCCCGCCAAAAACTCCCCAGACATATTGTGTTAACGTTATATTTAATCATCTCTAACACCATCAGCGGAATAACGGACAATTCGTTGTAGCAAACGATTGTTCTAGAATAACACAACAGAGCAATTGTAAATAATATTATAAACGTCGAAGTGAATTTGGTTGTTTGTTAGTTACCCTTTCAAGATATACCTACTCAACTGAATATCATGAAATTTTGCAAACACATTCTCAAGAATATAGAAAAGAATATATAGTAACTTTCATCCAGAAAAATGTGCTGTCCTCAATAAATAGACCAAATAATCAATAATGCGAATGAAGAAAGCGTAAAAGCTATTCCATTCTTCCATTCCATCAGTCTACAACTGGAGCTTAAATATTAATAAAATCCTTTAACTACAACTTTAAAAACATATACACTCTTTAATTATATTTTTATACCGAATTAGTTACTAGATTAATAAGAGATAAGACAAACACATTATTGTTTTCAAAAACAATGATATACGAGAGTAATAACGTAAAAAAGCGCTTAGAACAAAATATAACAAATAATTAACTAATCCTTGACCTATACTATCACAAATAGACTTCTTTATATTCCGAAACAAAAGCTTAACACGTGATCGTATGAATGATATGTGAAAAATGTTGTGGGAATTCTTATAAATGTACCGACTTTAATAAACAGCCTAAACCTATCATTAGTTCGATCATTATCGACAAATCTTTATATTGGCCCACGAATGTTTTTTTGGAACGCCTACGATGTCTTAGAAATTAAATGTACAGTATAATTATCTCATATTCTTTAAGGGCTAACGACGGTGAATATATTGTTCGGATTAAAAATATTATCAACGATTGGATACATAACAGTTTTCTTGCCAAAAGTTCTAAAAAACTTATCATTTCATTTTTAAGAAAAAAATGTGATCACGCAAGGAAGAATTTTTCTTATTTCAAATTACTCCATGCCAACCATTATTGTTATATTTTTATCTGACTTTCGGTTACCTACTGAAACAATATAACAACAGTAATAATGCCAGTCTAAGTCCCACTGCAGGGCCAAATAACCACCACACGATCCTACAATGTATTTGTTAATTTCAAACCCCGAGAAATCTACCTTCAGTTTTAGGTTTCCCATATTCTGTTGTCGATCCATAGTGTTACCAATTTAAATCAGTAAATGTACACGAACTCCGAAAATTCGTTAGTACACATTCGGGTTCGAACCTGCGGATATCAGAACGATATTCTATTAAATCACAAAACCACCAGGAAATTTTTAATGAAGATATTGAATAGCGAATAGCTTTTACTTCTTGAGATAAATTTTGTAACTAATTGTAAAATGTATAATTGAAAATTTTCTATATGATATTAGGTTTACAAAGCATGAAGTTTCTATTATGAGTTTATGTTCTAAAATAAGACTAGATTGACTGCACGGATAGTGTAGTGCTTAAACGGTCATCTTGCCGCTGCCGTTACACTGAATGTTTTAGGTTCACATCCGACACAGGACAAATTATTGTTCTGTGTCTGAGTGTGCTTTGAGCCTTAATTAATTGTGTTTTTGTAAAGTATCCCGCTACATAGAGCTTAATCCACAGTTTGGGAGATGACTTATAAAAACGGAAAGGTAATTAGAGTAGATACCACTAAATTGAACCATACATTTTCACAATTCACAATGAAGCTGTAAGTCCGGGCTTGCGCGTAATATAGTCAAGAGTTTAATAGAAAACAAAGATAAAGTATTAGAGGGTACTAAAATTGGCATTTATTTATCCTTAAGCTATGTCGATGTTATATATATAATAGAATACGCATTTATACCTAAATTTATGTTTTGCGCAAATCTTGAGAACGGTCAAAAAGTTTGCCAAGGAGTATGTTTGGGTTTTGCGTGAAAGGGAAAATATCCACTAATTGCTTTTTATAATGGGATAGAGCTTTTTCTAATGCCAATCTAGCTAACCATCACTCTCAAGTTGCTTATGCGTATGTTCCGCCATTTGCACTCGCTACCCAATCCCTCTTTACGTTTAGTTTATTCCCATCTTACACACGTCCTCGTTTAACGTCAGGTAAGGTTATGGTCCAACGCAAAACCTACAAAATATGAAAAAATATCCACCACTTTAGAAACTAATTGTACAATTTAAATACAATTTTTTTTATATATACGAGTGAAAATCTTTTATTTTCAGTACCTTTTTCTCTTTTGTTTGTCAACCGGTTTAACTTTTTATTTGTCTAGTTTAACGAGTTTTAGTGATATTAATGATTTGGTTTTCATACCATCAACGAATCTAATCTATAATATTTGTACAATACTTAAAACAGTTTAAACTATTTTTAGCCAGAGTATTTGCATATTAACACGTGAAGAAAAAAAAATTTCAAACCGTTATTGAAGCGATGATGGCTCAGTTTATAGTGTGTTCGAACACAGCGTCGAAGTATGTTGGTTCGAATCCTAGCAACAGAGTCGAAGCTTTCGGTGAAGGAAAACATCGTGATGAAACCATAGCATGGAGGTAGAACTTTTTCTAAGCCCGCCTAGATAGCTACCACCCTCAACTTGAAAATCTGTCGCCAAGCACCTGTTGGTGTGTTCTGGCAGTTTATAAAGTATAAAAAAAAATTCAACCAATGGACGAACACTACAGTTCCCACCAAACTCTAAAATCGCGCTGTACATGATTGCGTAGAATACAGATTTAGGTACAAATACGCATTCAATTATATTAGCGGACCCAGCAGACGTTGTCCTACTTTGACACTAAAAAAAAAACATCCTAATATTATATCGCAGCACCACCTATCGCGTCCAATTGTGAATCTAAATCATTGTTGAATCCACCTGAACACTCACAAAATTTTATGAAAATCGATTCAGCCCTTTAGAAGGACTATATACATAAATATGGTATTATAACAATGAAACAACTAAGAATAAATAAATGCCAGTTTTAGATTCCTATAATAATATGTTGACTTTGTTTTGTTGTCAATAGTTCGACTATAATAATATAGTAACTATAACTATAACTTGCGTATAAACGCAAGTTCAAGTTTACGACTGTACTCAGCAGCGGCCAAAAATTTATTGAGACTGTCGTGTGTATTATTTTTTCAATAATGCAACGGGATGCGTGAGATGCGTCGCCGTCACGGTGTGTTGCGTGTGCGCACGTTTTCGGTTGTCGTGCCGTACCACGCATCCCGACGCATTCCAAGCCCATTGAGGTGCACATTCCCATCATAGCGATATGCTCGTGATTCTCTCTTAATAGGTATTGTCTTCCTATTTCACGATTCCTTTACGATCGATTTCAAAGTATAGAAATCATAAACCTATACGTGAAGGTAAATAAATTTGAAGTGTTCGTACTTTATTCGGGATATCTCCAAAACATCTGAACCGATTTTAACAAAACATTTAATGCCGGATAAAGGACTTTTCAGAGTATCATGTTAGCTGTATATTACTAACTATTGCCCGGGGCTACGCTCGTATTAATATAGATTTAACCTATCTCTCAGGAATAGTACTAATTACGTAGTCACCGGGGTCCTTTTCTGGAATTCTAATATCGTGCTTGCAAAATTTAATGAACGGTTGAATAATTAAGGCGTAAAAGCGTAACAAACAAACTCACATTCGCATTTATTAGATAGCTAATAAGCTTGTCCATAGAAAGTGAGCAGTAATACTTAAAACTTAACATCAGTAAAGATGTATAGGTTAAGTAGTCAGGACAAAATCACAATTAGTAAAATAAACCACATTTCACAATTAGATTCACATTAAATACGTGATTTCCAGTAGTGAACCAACAAAACCATTTTTACGAGAAAGCTGTCGCGGGCACTTGCTAGTAAAGCAATAAAAATAATCTTTACCATAACAACTATAAGTTTATCACCGATGTTTTACGGGCAGTAATCTTTCACATATTAAACATGAAAGTGAAATAATTGTGTAGTTTTATGAAACCGCGATGCAAGTGAAACTTTTTTTCGGATCGCAGGCATTTAAGTGAACATTTTCGGAAAATTATTCGATTTTGGTTTTTAAAATGTTGTTTCGTATTCGAATACACTTCACAGACTCTACCATTCTTAAAATGGCTGTACTGCTGATTATTTCTTGTACCTAAACTATGAAGAAATAAAATAAACTGATACCACTACAAGAGATTGTTAAAGCATCCGTTTGCAATGTGTTGTGATATTTGTCGTGTGCACGGACTGAGTAATAACAATTATTAGTATTACGAATGCGAGAGCGTTAAATGATATAGCAGTTAAAAAAAACCGTGAAATTTTACGAGACGAATGCATGACGCGGCGGCTTTCCAATTTCTAAGTGAATGCGAGGAACGTTGTGTAAAAATTATTATCGTAAATAACGTTATAAATATGTTGTTGTCTGTAATTTTCACAATTAATATGAACTCCAATTAATTATGTACTTGTTTGACAGTGATATGTCTTATAACTCTGTATTAATGTAATATGTGATATATAACATTTCCCTCTCTAGGCGTGGGCGACCTGGACATTTGCCCTGTGTGCCAAAATTTGGCTGTCATATTGTAAAAAGTTACGTGATTAATAATGTATGGCTAACTGGGCTACATTTTTGAAGTGATGACATCTTATGGGAGGGTAAACTGCTTCGTTACGTAACGCGTTACGTCACTCTGTCTGGCTTCCCTTTCTCTCACGCATACGGCAGCCGTAGGTGTATATATTCAAAAATTGTAACTAAGTATAAAATATATTGTATAATCAATAAAAGATTTTATTAATAAATAGCCTTACCTTACATTATCATATTAATATACATAAAATTTAAGTAATAACCTAAGCTTTTCTCACTTTAAACAATTTCAATATTAAATAGTTCAACTTAGATTAGTTTAAGTTATCACTTCTGTCGGTAATCGTGTTTTTAATTAATTTTTATCGTTATTTCCTGCTTACTTATCAATTTTACAATATATTGCAATTTGTTTTTTTGTCCGGAGTGGAATTTTATCTTTATATCGAGGGCAACATAAACGCTGTAGCTGTTGTTTGTTTAGTTACCAATTGGCCAGTATTAGTAATAAGAATCGTCCATTTAACAGACTCTACCTTTATATTTAAAACTACATCTGGCTTATATTCTGATAACATTGATATGTAAACAACAGTTGTGCATACATATATGGATATTAAACATTTAGACACAGAACTGACATAAAGTTAAAGTCACTCATGTGGGTTGATCGAAGCCGTGACCTCTTGGCTTAACAATAGTGTCTATTACCGCTGCGTTAAGAAGCATGTCAATGATATTTAACAGAAACCAAGACACAATATTCCGGTATTGAATGGAAAAAAAATGCGCTTTATAGACGTTTCATCGGAAGGTAAGATTTTTTTTCCATCTCCGACTTTTATCATTTCTGATTGCAACTTTGTTGATGATTAACATTTTACATGTTATTAGATTACGAAACATCTGTTGTTTCGTCGCAAATTACTTTTTTTTTTACTTTATAGGTTTTAACGTTTGACCAGTCTCACCTAATACTATGGTCGTAGGTGGTAGAGCTACGCTGAAGCTATTACTGGTTTCAGCATGAATGGGTCGGCTCGCCCGGGGTAGTACCACCCTCTCACAGAAAGCCGACGTGAAGTAACAGTGCTTGCACTGTTGCGTTTCGTTCGGCCAGTGAGAGCGCCGGAAGCCCACATATATTAAAAGGCCAGCAATGCACTTGCGACTCCCCTGGTGTTGCTAGTGTCTATGGACGGCGGTGATCACTTACCATTAGGTGACCCACCTGTTCGTTTGCCCCCTATGATATAAAAAAAATGTCACTTTAGATGGTAACATGTTAAGACTAGAGGGAAACTGGCCGTTGTGTGCAGATGTCGAAACATAACTGTATGTTATAAAACTGACGACATATAACTAGCCAGCCGGGTGTTAGAACAATACCTATCAATATGCTATTGTTGCTTCATAATATTTTCTTTTATCGAAAACTCCAACTCATTGTAGGTCGTCTACGTATCTAACCTACGTGTTCGAATATGCTGTAACTGCGATATCATCGATTCCATTTTAAAATCAAAGTGTATCTCCTCGTCTCCTATTTACGTAATTTAGGAAAAGTCCCTCAATTCAAACACTATTTGTTTATTGAAATAAAAATAAATCATCGTACAAGATAACGAAAAACAAACACAGGTGTCCGAACACGAAGTCTACAGTGAAACAAAAGCGTGAGAAACGCTCAAACAAAGGGATGCTTTGGTGGTTTTATTTGTTCACTTAGCACCTCAATGTTAGCGGGCATGAATACAAAATGTTCATCCTTTGATACTCCTTTTCATATCCACCGAATTGATTATATAACGACTAATTTAAGGCTATCATAATATGAAAACAAGAGTACGGCCACCGTCAAGCAAAATATTCCCTTCACTTTGCTCACATGATGCTATATGCACGTAGAGTTGGGTTCCAGCATGAGATATATAGAAGCGAGTCCTTAATGTTCTGTTGTAAGAGTGCTGTTATAATATTTCACTGTGTATATGATGATTATTGCCTAGTGAAGTAATGCCATTTACCAAACCACCAACTCGTGCTGTTCCGTCAACCACAATAATATTAATTAGCTCAGCAAAATATATATATAATAAATATAACCTTGCGCGGTAAAATATTCTTGACTTGTTATTTTTCTGTGTGCTATTAAAATATGAGCACATTTTATGACTTCTAAAACTATTGCTGATAATTTCCCGTTTGCAAACTATCTAAGAAAATCGTATCAGATCGATATTTTTCTTAATTATTTTTGTACGATTTCTAAATTTATTATTGATAATTTTTATAGCCTATCAATTTTAAAACGATTTGTACTTCCCATGCACAAAATTTAATCAAAATAAGTTGAAACTTAAAAAAAAAATATTTTATACAAAAATATTTTGGATATTTCTAGTACTCTATTAATTGAAGAACGATTTAAGGATTCCTATCTGCAATATTACATAAAATTTGGTTAAGTCGTTTAAGAGTTAATTCCGAAAATACAAACAGACAGTCAAAAATGTTTATAACATAACATTCGAGATCTTTCGCGTTTATAATAGTCATCTATTACAAAACTTCTGACCAAAATTAACCGTACAGACAGAAATACGGTTTATTAATGTAGATAGATCACTATTGTAATTGACCTTTACTTATTCCAACAGTTAACAGGTACAACAGTCCGCGTTCAAAACACAATGTGTTTGTGTCTGTCAGACATGAAATATCGTAGCACCCCCTCAGGAATATTAAATGCCCATTAATTTCGTGCAAATTCAACCTTCATTGCAATATTTCCTACACTACTATCAAAATGTGAAAATCTTTGATTTTTTTTGTTTGTATTGGATAAACTCAAAAAACACTTAACTTATTTAAAAAATTCTGTCACTTATAGAAAGCTACATAACAGCCAGCAACATGGAATATATTTTATTTTAGGAATGTAGTAATATGATATTAAATGATGTAGGAAGGATCATAGCGATGACTGCTAGTGCTCGCCGTTATTTCTAGATTACACTGTGCAATAAATATCGCACTTGCCATCAGGTGCAGTTCACCGACTTTATGTTGCTACAAGAAAAAAAACCCTTTGCAAAATTTATATAGAGATTTCTTTTCTTAATATTGAGCTACTTACCTACCACAAGTTAATGTAATTTTATTGTTATTTTTTTAATTCTATTTCTATAGAGTACCTATGAATACAATAAAAATGTATACAAACGGTTAAAACCTATTTGTTCGAAGTACATTCATAAAATCAATAAGAAAATATTTTAGTAACAGCCGGCGAACGCCAGCTGGGACGCGAACCCTTTTCCGTTCTCATTTCTAATAGGGGTAACTTGTGGTTAGCATAACTTTTTTCAGAGGAGGGCGACGTCGGCGGACCTCTCTCCGATATCGTATCAGAGCGAGGGTCAGTATTGAATGCGAAGGCGCGGACAGTGGACGATGCGTCCAAAGACTTTATTGCATCCGAAATACTATCTAATCTGTTGTTCGTTTACGTTGCACGCGATCTTGCAGTCAACACTATAGTGTCGGGAATAAAATCGCTGACTACATTTATTGTTTGTGCCCCGTGGACGATATGTTTAGAATTACAAAATAGATATGGGTTTCAATTTGAATTTTACTTTCAGAAATATTAGTAAAAGATTCACCTCCACCGTACAGTGTCAACGATAATGTAAACCAACTGGAAATATTACAGGAGTCGGTGAGTAACAAAACTGAAAAATATTACACTAGTTTTTTTATTAGCATTATTTTTAATAAGTTTCTCGTTTTTGTAGAACAATGCTCCGGCTTACGAAGTCATAGATTTGTTAGCGAATTGTACAATATCTGCAGAGGCTGATGACGGGGAAGATTCAAACGTTGAATATAAAGAATTCGCAGAAATGGGCATCTGGCACTCGACACCGCTGGCTCGTAGACATAAATCAAAAATATCCTTGACATGGGTCTTGAAAGAAAACTTAGAAACTAATAAATTGTCTACAGAGAAGCGATATGTGGACACCATACTGAACACAACAACTTACGATGTAGACAGAAATCAACATCAATGCAAAAGATCCGACGAAAACGAACGTCAAAGAAAGTGCAAGTCTAGGGAAGTGAGAGACAGAGTCGCGGGACGCAACGAGTATTATCATAATCTTAGATTTAAAAGTGCTTGTGAAGAATTTGTGAACGGACGTGATACGTATTCTGATGATACTAGTGGTGGCACAGAAGAATATGAGAGAAGAAAGCATAGGCATCGCCACAGGAGGAAGAAGGACAAACAAAACTCAAAATTTGGATACGATATTAAAGATTTGGATAGCTTCTTGTGTGAGGTAAGGCTTTGACAGTATAAATAAGTAGTTTATCAGAAATATTTTTTGTTCTTCATCACAGTCCCACCTGTTATCAAATCACACCAAACTTAGTAGAGAATTATATGTTCTCAAGTGCAGCTATCGGAAGACATCTATAAGCGTTGGTGGCAGATTCTCTCTTTTCAGAGGTGGTTTTAGCCTGGCGGCTTAACAAAAAGCCCTTCCACCATGCTATGGTTTCATCACGACGCTTTCCTTCAGCGAAAACTGGGACTCATTGAAGGAATCGAATTTCTACCTAAATAAATAATATAATGTTTCGTGAGCAATGACCATGTGATTTGTTTGACTGAATTGTAAACATTTTTTGAATATTTTCTATCGAGTTCCTTTATTAATATTTGTAATTAATTTAAACGTATGCTTACACTGAGAATGTTGTTGTTTCTAATACACTTTACTGATTTACAAGACCCAATTATTAAGAACTAACCATACAAGGCCAAATATAAACTCAGTCGACATTATCGATTATTGAACCCGCGACCTCCCACGTTATAATTAGACACTCAGTGTATCTCGATAAGTATCATATTATAATCATTGTATATTATCATCCTAAGTAATATTATCAATGCAAAAATGAGTATGTTTGTTTGTTTACTTGTTTGTCTCACGCTTTAACTATTCAACCGATCATCATAAATTCGTTTGGAAAAAATGTACTGTTCCCTAAGCATAAGTCAAGTCTACATTAACACAAGTGAAACCGCGAGAAATAGCTAGTTTTATATAATTATTATATTTCGGTGTTTAAAATCATTCATTATATTATAGTGACGAATTAACATTGCATTAATGTACGGGCCGTAGGACATGATAATTGTGTATGAATGGATCGTGAGCCCCAGACACTAGGTGTAACCTTCACTATAGAGTGCATTGGTGTATATCCAGTAATCAAGTAGCAGGGAACATATCCCTCAGATACACCCCCGACTAGGTTGCGAATACAATACAAATAGTGAAAACCTCGTTAATGTGACTTTTATCGTGTTTCGGGATCCGCCTGTGTAAATCCAGGAGTCGAAACTCTAGGAAGTCAGCATAATAACGACGAATGTTGATGGGTTTTAGAACCCAGTGCTTGCCGTTATTTTTTTATTTAACTGTACTGGGGTGCCATCAAGTACACTGTCACCATTTTGTCATGCTTCGATAAAAATGTACAATAAAGCTTTCTCACCTAAGAATTTTAAAATTCACGAGTGAGTTTTGGGTTATTATGGCATTATGTTACTTTTTATTCAACATAGTTTTTTAAAGTCGAAGAAAGCAATACACGCAGCGAAATTGCCGTAAAATTACGAGCTGTTTAAACTCGATTGTTAAGTTTATTTTTGGTAACTCCCCGACGGTTTAACTCTGAGCTGGAGTCAAATTATTATCCAGTACATAAAAAAACAAGCATCATCCTCGCTTTGTTATGTTATGTACAACGAAGCAAGGCTAAAGGATAATCTTAGAAAGAGAAGAACCCGTATATCAATAGATTGGTATAATAAACAAACATGGGTCGAGCTATAAGCGTTAGAATTAGAGTTGCCAACTTTTGAACATAAATTTTGGGCATTACGAACTATTCGTGTCAAGATGTTTATAAATATGTGCCTTCGAAGCCTAGTGCATAAGGTTTTGTTACGGAAAAGAGACGGGGGGATAATATTAAAAAGCTCTTCAGAACTCTTGCTATGATATAGGCAAAATTAATAACATTAGGAAGCATAAAACTCATCGCAGGAACCATGAAATTAGTAAAAGGAATGTTATTTATATAAATAAAACCAATTGCCGAATACTTTTCATATAAAAAAGTTCGCGAGTGAGTGGGTGAGACAGAAGACAGTTGTAATTTTATTTCATTACATGCTCGTGATGTAAAAGGAATGTTAGGTCTCATTTTCTTTGTTACTACGCCCACGCGAATCCGTAACGCGCAGCTAGTCAGTAATGAATGAAGCCATGATGGTTCAGTTGGTAAGTAGTGTGTTCGGACACAGCGTCGAAAGACATAGATTCGAATCCTACCAACTGAGTCAGAGCTTTCGGTGAAGGAAAACATCGTGATGAAAGCATAGCATGGTGATAGGGTTTTTCTAAGTCCGCCTGGCTAGCCACCACACTCAAGTTGAAAATCTGGTTGGTGTGTTCTGGCAGCTATACTTGAGAGCCAGTCTCCCTCTAGTTTTAGTGTGACAACCATCTTAGACCACATCATCATTTATCATCAGATGAGATTGTGGTCAAACGCTAACCTATTAAGAATATATATATATATACAGTATAATATATGTTTAATTTTTATTTTCGGAGAAAAGACGAATAATTATAAAATAAAAAAAAATGTTTTAAATGTAAACCGTTTCATATAGATCGCAAATATTACAAAATATTCGAAATTTCTTGCGCAAATTTAACTAAGACGGTACGACACACACAATACAGTTGGCAACTCTGTGTACAATATAATTGGTCACCTAAACAGTAATACGATATTTCACAGGAGAGTAGTTAAAAAAATATTCCTACATATTTCGGATAATTTGTTTCTCACCTTTGACGCTTAAACTTGTGTGACTGTCTTAAAATATTAATTACAACTATGATTACCTAATGTTATTTTAATTACTGTTATAAAAATGGGCATTCCTTAAATATGTGTGGAACGAATCAGTTTAAATTTAGTCGTTACGAGTGACTTTGCTCGTGTGAAAATAATTGCACATTGAATAGTGAGCGCAAGTGAACTGACACTTTTGGATTGGTAAAGCTGAATCGGATTTACTCGGCTCCCCTCAACATCAAGCGCGCTCATGTCGGTGGCGCACTCAATCGTGTACAGTCGGCTCCAATCGTCATCAACCACGTTTACTGTCTAATCTATATGTTTTGTATTATAATAATAAAATAATATTATATATGTTTCGTGCGTATATAATCCGTTTGTAATATTTCAAATGTATATTTGAATATAAATATTGTTTATTTACATATAAATATTGATAAATCTGTAAGAACTTTAATTTGCTTGTATTTATTTATAAGTTTTCACTTCTATCATGTGGTCATCAGCACACACACTTTTTTTATGTTTCATCGAAACTCATCGTTATATCCGGATTACTTAACTCCAGATTTTTTATTATCTTTTAATTTTTTTATTTATTTAACATCCGTTGTGCTGGTTTTAAATTACTTCTGTTAAATGGTATAATTAGTACTTAGCCCTTATCGAAAAGCAGCATGATCTAACCCCAATGATACTGTGACAAGTGCTCTATCAGCCAGGAAAAGAATCAGAATCGGTTTAGCTGTTTCGGAAATTACTCCGGACAAACAACAGTGATTTTAATTTTATAGACATACTGATGAACTCGCTATAGTAACGTGGTCCTGCTACATTGAATTAAAAAATATTGCGTTACTGCAGGAAATCTGCAAAATTTGGAATTCTATTTATTTGTGACAAGTCATAAACAAAAATATTAAAAAAATGATGAATATATTTGAAAATAATATTTTAAACGTCGTCAACAGCGCCACCTACCGTGTATGTGTCACCTACGTACTAACTATAAGTACCAATCATCCAAGGTGTCCCCATAAGTACAAAGAAAAAACATTAAAACCACTGAACTTGTTTAGGAAGAGAAGAATTACGAACATATACAACCGTAGTCCGGTGACACTGTAGTGGCACTAACAAGCCAACAGTTTAGTGAGTTCGAAATAAAAATAAAAAAAGAACATATACACACGCGCACTAGAATTTGTTATATCAAAATATGTATAGTTTTTCATATAAATATACTTTTAGCAGATTATAATAATATATTTAGGATGTAATCACTAATAATTTTATTTTATATTACTGGTTTCATTTTAATAGGTTTAGTATATAGGAAATCTAGATTTACTTTGCAAATTACTTACTAGAACGGCTAGACATAATTCAAGCTTATTATCATACATAATTAATATTCATTATAGTTGCCTATATATATATTTATATACATGGTGTTTATAATTTTATTCGGCAATTAATACGTCTAGGTTGAAACTAATTTTGAATTAATTCAGCGAACGGAAGACAGTCTAATGCATGTATTAATGAATTTTAATGTTTTCCGTTTCTGTATTTAATTGGATTTATGCAGATATCAGCATAAGATACGATTGATTTATGTCATTCGTTTTGTAAGTCGCTTTTTATTGATCGCAAATTTTGGCACTAGATAATTTGAATATAAGGCTACTTGCATACATGGGCTTATTTTTAGTTTAATTTATCTAGTTATTACTAACGACTTTATTCGCATTCATTGTAATATACATTGTAATAATAATAGAAAACAGAAATGTTACTTAGGCAGAGTGTATTTTTTGGAACAGTGTTCCATTTCCCTATACATAAAAATTATAAAGCAGTCGCTTTTCACTTCTCTTTGCGTTCCGTTAGTTGTTAAACTATGCAAGGAATATTAATATATATATATATATATATATATATATACAAAGGAGAAATAAATCGATGTATATATCTGTACATTCTAAAATCGCAAAAATTGCTTACATTACTAATGCTGGCGAAACCAAATGAGATATATCAGAGTGATATACAGAATTGTATAACTTAAAAACGCCCTTAGAATTGTCCGCGATGGTAAGTATATGTCGATCAACTAATATAGCACACAGTAACCATTTTAACATTTTTAACGTTACGGACTTAGAAATTACGCGCAACAAAGAAGACTTATGATATACACACATTAGTATTATTACAGCCATTGGAAACTAGTATTAACAATAGTAATTGTTAAATAATATTTCAACATGTCAAAAAATCTCCTTCTTTTGTTCGTTTCATTCTATTACATCAATATGCAACCCAGGGATATGTTCGAAATTTCAAGTATCAAGGTCATTTCACCCGATAACATGTACAATACAGTTGTTAGCAATATTAATCATCATTATCTTAATTGACTATGTAAATTGGTCATTCAATGTCAGTTTTTAATATTATCACATAACGTTATTTATTTCTTTGTGTTTAAAAACCGACCACAATTTAAATCAGGTTGAAATCATTACAGACTGTTAAAATTATTTGCAGGCAACAATAGATCGTCCTGGGAACATACCAGTTGTGATAGCGTATCCGAGTACACTCTACCAGACCCAAAACGAGAAACAGCAGGAATTAGCGTTGCCTTTGGGCACAGTCGTCAATGCAGTATTCAAGAACGAGCAATGGCTGTACGCACAAACACCACACGGGGAAGAAGGTTACGTGTTGTACAGCGCATGCCTACCACTCGGAATATTACCTAATAAGTAAGTACGTAATACCTTTTGTTTACAAATGTTACTGTTAATTTTATTAATCTAAGTCATCACTCGGAGTAATCAGAATGAAACAAACAAGTCTATATATTCCTTGATTCTTCTTTCTACATTGGCAATCAATATTCTTTATTGAAGAATATTTTTTCGATTATTACCATGTGTCTAGTGACGATTTCACTATTTTAAAAGATGATGGACCGTTGTTAGAAGTTGTTAATTTCGTAACGCATAATTATTTATTATTATTTTCTATCCACTTTACTTTTGAAAAATAACCAAAGCTATATGTACACAAGATGATACTAATCTATATACATATAATAAAAATTAAGTGTCTGTATGTAATATCAAAATAACGACTTTTTATTAATTGGATATGAACCTATATACGATACTGATAACAAAAACTTTTTTAATTTTTGTCTGGCGGTCTGTTTGTTCCGGGTAATCTCCGAAATGGCTGGACCGATTTTGACAAAAATTTCACTGATGGATAGTTAAAATTACAGCGAGTGACATAGGCTACTGTATTTTAGACTAGCTGTCATCCGTGGCTTCGTCTGTAGTATTACCTCCGAAACGATTGTACCTATTTTCATGGGACTTTCACTGACAGATAGCTAACGTTATAAAAAGTGATTAAAGTTTTTTTATTTTGGACTAGCTTTTACCCATGACTTCGTTTACAGTACTATCTCAAAAACGTTTGAACCATTTTTCACGTAACTTTCACTAACAGATAGCTGATCTTATAAGAAGTAATTTAAGCTTTTTTATTTTAGACTAGCTGTTATCCGTGACTTCATTTGTAGTGCTATATCTAAAACGATCAGACCAATTTTGATGGGACTTTCACTAGCATATAACTAATGTAATGAGAACTATCTTAAGCCATTTTATATTCTACTAGCTGTTACTCGCGACTTCAACCGTATGAAATATCCGAAACGATTGGACGGATTTTTCACGGGCAGATAAATGACGTTATAAAAACTGATTTAGGCTGTTTAATTTTATACTAGCTGTCACCCGAGATTTCGTCCGCGTCAAATTTAGCAAAAATATGTTTTCCACTGTTAACATGTTTGTGAAGCATGCGTTGTACTGACTCCAAGAATTAATATAATCGAAATTCAAATATTTGTATGTATGTAATTTGAATTATATTACCTTTTTGGTAAATTTGGCGGCCATTTTATTTTATTAACCTTACTCGCGTCTACATAACTTAGCAATCATACCAACGTATAAGAATATTGGGTCGAATTTAATGTGCACTATTTAATCGTTAAATATTAAAACAGATAGATATAAAGTTTTATATATTGATTGATATACAATGCAAAATTTTAAGCCTTCAACTCTTTTTATATTTTGATTCAAAAAATAATTATCAACCATATTCACAATTCAACATTATAATTAACAGTAGTTTCGAAGATAGAAGTTGTCTTTCTAAAAAGATATTAGACCAGAAATGTATTATTACCATCAGAGTTCCAGATCAGAGTTTTTGTAGGTGGTAGAGCTACGCTGAAGCTATTACTGGTTTCAGCATAAATGGGTCGGCTCGCCCTGAGGTAGTACCACCCTCTCACAGAAAACCGACGTGAAGTAACAGTGCTTGCACTGTTGCGTTTCGTTCGGTCAGTAAGAGCGCCGGAGGCCCACATATTTAAAAGGCCGGCAACGCACTTGCGACTGCCCTGGTGTTGCTAGTGTCTATGGACGGCGGTGATCACTTACCATCAGGTGACCCACCTGTTCGTTTGCCCCCTATAATATAAAATAAAAAAAAATAATACATTTTTTTACGAAACGGACAAGCGCTTACATTTTGTATGGTCGCAAGAACTTAACTATATTGACAATATGAACCTATTATATCTATATAATAACAGTTTTGAGAGATACGGTATAGCTTGAAATTTTAATTAATTTCTTATAGATGGTAGTATTTACTTATTTAATATAAACGTTATATGTTACAGTAGGTGGCATACAAACAAATATTTTTAATAGGGCATTGTAATTTCACTTCTTACAATGTTCAATCCATTTAATACAATTATAAAAAAACACATACGTAGCTGCGGGCAACAGCTAGTATTATGAATAAAAAATAAAACTCACTACATGAATAAGATCTCGTCTAAAATTCCCTATAATTATTTTAAATGAATAGTCTCCATCTTTAATTTTTAGCAAATAGAATTTACATATTATTTTTGAGTTTAATAGTTTCGCTATTTGAAATTTTAGACACAGAATTTCGTTCAATGAAAACACTAGTATAAAAGCGTTAGAATATAAATAATACATCATTCATCATCATCCAAAATCATATAATACAATCTTGTTTTATAAAATAACCTTAGACAACATTTTGTCCCATATAATAAAGCACAATCATGTTTGTCTGGCAAAATACAATGTAGTCCAGTCCATTCATATAACCAATCACAATCAAGTTTGTCTCACTGTTTACTAGTTATAACTCTCGTAGTTATCCGCGTTAAATGACAATTTAAAATAAATTAACAATAAGGTATGGCCTAGCGCCACCTAGTAGTGAGTTATAGTAATACGAAGAACACTTTACGCTTAATTATGTCAACTTTCATGATGGCTGGCCAAACAGTGTTGGAGTTTATCGATCTCAGATAAGAAGCAAATAAAGGTACGTTTTGCAATTAATCAATTAACGTATTTCAGACCATTGTCACAAAAGAAGACGCCATGCTGGGAAAGCAGTACTGACATTTACCGTCGCCCCTGCGGAAACCTCACGGACAATGAAAAGGAACAAGTTCTACGCGGCCGCACCCGTTCTGAATGCCGCTACCAACCTAGAGTTAAAAGGAAAACAAGCCGTTGCCCCGAAAGGGACTTCGATACGTTGTATTTGAAAACCAAATCAGTTTGCTCGACCATCAACAGGATACATGAAAAAGAGGTGGAAATTAAGAGACAAATTCTATTGGTTGTGAATAGTGACTTCAAGGGGAGCGTTTTGAATAGGACGTTGACGGTTCAACGGGGTGATGTGGTGGTATTGGTACAGGGGAGGGGAGTAGAAACTGATGTGGACGCTGATTGGTTCTATGTGAGGAAAAAAGATGGAACTCAGGGTTTTATTCCCGCAGTGGTAGCTGGACACGGGTACATCTAATATACCTAAAGTTCACTCTAATGCTTTAATTCATGAGTTGTAAACATGTGCTAATTTTGATAATAATCTGTCTTTTCAATAGATAAGTTTGATTTTTATTGGAAATATGGGTCAGTTACATTGTATATTAAACAGACTAACTTGATTGTGATTGGTTAAATGTGTTAATATATTATATTTTGACAGCCAAACTTGATTGTGATTGCTTAAATGGGTTAACTACATTGTATTTCGACAGCTAAACTTGATTGTGATTGGTTATATGAGTCAACTACATTGTATTTTCTTGTCTATATTGCAGAAGCAATTCAGGATCTATCAAGCAGGGTATTAAATTACCTGTAGCGGATTCAATCGCTACGATCATGCACATGCTGACATATGATACAGTGCTGTCACTAAATCTTTAATGGAAAAAAAAAATTAAAATACTAGTCTCAATGCTATTGAACAATTGATTTGCTGGTTTTCTGGTAACAGTTTCATTAATACTTTTGTTCTTTATTCTATAAATAATTTATTGATTTGCAAATTTGACAACTTTTTTTCACTTAGGCATGTGAAATAGGTAGTTTGTATTTGTGTAAATATTACTTTAATAGTTAAAATATGTTGACATGTCATTTATCTATTGCTTGGAAAAACCTTTTTTATAACTGATTATTTGTAAGTAATTTATTTATTTTAACTACAACATGAAAACTTTGTTGCAGGAATACATTATTTTTTTTGTATTTGTTTGTTTCTTTTATTATTTACTAGACACACCCGCGATGGCTTCGAATGAGGGAAACGTACTAATGTGACGTCACTTATAGATTCGAACTTACGTTGATGAATGTTGTACATATCAAAAATTTTATCAAACAAATATACTCTAAAAAATACACTAGAACGTCTTTGATTTGCTCTCAACTTATCTATATCTTGGATATTATATATTTCTTATTCGATTTTGAGAAGTTCCCTGTTGTATCTTCTAAATCTAAGCTACAATACTAATGAAAATAAAATTTAAAAATATCCGTTACCGAAAAATAAAAGTTTAAAATGAGTGTTTAAATGAATGACAAAGTTCTGAGGTAACAAACATTAAAAAAAAAATGTAAACAACCGAATTAAGATTTTTTTTTAATCAGTTAAGAATAAAATAACAAGACAATTCAGTATAAAGTGCATATAATTTTCTTGGAAAGATTTGTACATATTTTAGTATATTATGCAAAGAAAAGTTTATTCTTATTGTTCATCGGAAATGTAACACTTGATCTCTATAATTAAACGTAGTGCAGAGATCAATTTCTGGACTTGAACCGGCTATAGCCAGTACGTTGTTGGGGCTCGTCCTCAAAGCCGCTGAGTATACGGTGGTCGCCGACACCGGCAACTCAACTTTAACCTCACCGGAGTAGGTGAGTTGGTATAGATGTTTTGCTGCACCAGCGGCCATGATGCAGTCATCGTGGAAGAAAGACACGTGGATCCCGTGGTCGGGGATATCAAAAACTGTGACGACATCGAGAGATCGAAGATGCCACAACGAGAGTCTAGGACCACCGCCGCAAACCTTTTGCGTGTAAAACTTCTATCATTACATTTGTTGCAGGGCCTCAATCGCATCAATATGAATTTGATCTATCCCTCGGAAACAGTACTTTTCTATGAATGAAAGGTACCCTATGTGCTTTTTTGTACCTCTGACAATGTGTATGCAAGATTTCTTTTTTTTTCGAACTGACTACACTGTTGATCTGGCAAGGCCTCTACAGTTTCACTGGACTAAGCACAAGATTTCATAACAATTGGTTGAGTAGTTAAGATGTAAAAGTGTAACAAACAAACAAACTCACATTCACATTTATAATATTAGTGATTATTTGTGTCAAACCAGTCCTTACACATATAACTTCATAAGGCTTATTAACTTTCCCCATCTTGTCACACAATGCCCTGCTTTGTTTACTTTACTTTAAATGTGTGATTATGGATGAACCATTTATGTTCAATTATAATAAATATGTGGAGGAGGAGTATGTTATGCTATAGAATTAATAGGCTATAATATTTTTGAAATAATAAAATATGAGTTAGAATAAAATTACGAAAATATTTTACTATGCAATTAATATAAGGAAATAATTTTAAAAATGTGGCTTTAAAATAATTTTGTAAAGGACGAACTGATTATTCAAACTAGTAATCTCTACTTACAAACCAATCATCAGCCATGGAAGCAGATCCAATCCATTTTCCTAGGTCAGGCCGGCTAACTTTACTGTTAGTGTGGGGTTCCAGCTTATTGTGACATTTACCAGATCTCACATCCCAAAGCATTACTAGACCATCTTCTCCAGCTGTAATCAATTGTTGGTTTCTAGATATAACAAAAAAATGTTATTATCATTTGGTTTTTAAGTACCAAAAAAAGTTGTACCTTCCCACTAGATTATAAATCAATGCACAATAATCATGAAGACTATAGGATTAAAACACTCACTAAAATTTTGCTTTCCCTGAGTGTAGGTCTCTTCTGATTGTAAACACTATGTACATTACATTAAGCATTATAAACATTTATTTCTTGATTTGCATAGGATTTTCCAGTCAATATTATGGTTATTATTTAGATTCAAACTCAAAGTGACATAGAGGTGAGTGGCTTGCGGTGAGAAATATTGAAGCCATATAGATGCATAAAAAGGATGGCTAATATACTAATATATATATATATATATATATAGATTAGCTTATTCACATTTTATCATAAACGGTTTTGTTGATGTTTTAAATAATAAATATATGGAGTAAGGATAATGGTATCTCAAATCTCAACAGATATTCCTATTATGTTATTCTTGAGGTATTTAATTTGAGTTAGTAAAAAAATGGTATTGCATTAATCCACAGGCTGGCTTGTTGCATGCTTAATATCAAATGAACAGTAAAATAAAAGTTATTTTCCTTTTTGTATATTTGCAACATATACAGTTAGAAAATTTTGCCAATATCACATAGTTACAAGATTTATTATTCATCTTTGGTTGCAAGTTATACTCAATGTGGAAAAATAAATTATGTTAGACAATTCATTTCATTAAAATTACTAACATTGATAACCTGCATGTTTTATAATTAATGAAATAATCAGTAATGAGAACATTACAACATGTAACTTAAAATTGTAAAAAAGGTTGCAGTAATTAGGAGGGTAAGAAAAAAATCACAATAACAAAAAAACGAAGAGCCAGTAAATCCAAAAACACCCTTTTCGTTAAAACAACATTATCACAAGAATACTGTTATTTTTTTTTCGAACTGACTACATTATTGGCTTTACAGGCATATACAGCTTCACTGGACTACTCAATGATGTCAATAACACCAGCAAGGCATATGACACTGGACTTTATTTAAAGGCCAACTGTACACTCCAGCTTCACAAAAGGGTTATAGAGAAGAATAAGGGATCAAATTTCTCCTTTACAATATGAGCATATAATGAAATAGAATAGCGACTTTTAACTGAACAGCAGTCTAACTATCAATGTGTTTGAAGATCTCCCCATCATTTCTATCTCACTCACTCACTTTTTGGATACAAAATATTTAACCCTCATTTCTTACTTCCCTGTAAAGTTTTACAAATATTTCTTTTATACAAATCTTGTTCTGACAACACAACCAAATAGGTGCAGCTGTTCTGAAGTGCATTGCAGTGTGTTATATGTAATCGACAATTGATTTTTGTTCATACAGATAAAAGATACTGATGGTAGATGGAATTTTTTAAATACTTAACTAAACAAAGAAATAAATGCAATACATACTTGCTGTGAACAGAGTGTATATAGTCACTGTGACCCCTATAAGTAGATATTAGTCTCCCATCTTCTAGACTAAGTACATAAACATTATTGTCTCCACAACCAGCATACAGTTTCCCATCTTCGTCTGTTAACCACAGACTATTCACATCGGAATGTTCAACAGAGGATTGTGGCGGTAACTTTATACTCCATGCAGGTTTGCCGAGTTTTGCAGAAGTAACACATTTCCAATCCCATCCAATGATCTCATTTACTGTGCCAACTACTAGAAATTTATCAGGTCGATGCTACACTGGATATTTGTTTAGCTGAATCTATTGTATGGATATATTTCGGTTTATTAAAATCGCTTGTTAATAATTCAACGACAGGGTTGAGAATACGATCTATACTGAAAATGGAAAATATTGAAGGATCAACAACCGTTGAATTTTCAGAAGGCGTTAATAAAAAAGTATTATAACGTTATACATAAAATAGCTATTGTTTAGTTAAATAAAATATGAACTCTTTACTCACTCGAAGACTGCTATTTGCCCGTATATATTACCAGCAACTAAATATTTCCCACAAGGTGAAAAAGTTTGTGAGAGAACCGTATTATACAACATTTTATCGAGCATACTTATTGGATTTTATGTTCAAATTGTTGTGAAATAAATAATACTATGTCTGTATTATATTCTATGTTATTGTTTTGATAAAAACGTACCTAACCTAAATCTTTGAACGGAAACCAGAGACTAAATAGTTTATAGAATTTATATTGTTTATAGATTGTACTCTTTGCCCTTTGCCTGTACCATAGACTAGCAGGCTACAGATTTATGAAGATCTAGAGAATGTTAATTCTCTCAACTGGGTTGTTTTACGGGTATGTATAACTTACACAAACTTGTCTTTTAAACTCAGCTTTGAAGTAGTGATATACATATCTACACCATCCGTGGTATGTACAATAACAAAAAAAGGAGTGTGTACTTATGTACACGCGGTAGAAGTTATAATTCTTTGGCATAACAAGATAAAAATCTTTTCAAAATTTTTGTCTGTCGCTTTATTCTACGTTTGTAGAAAAAATTACACTAACAATAAAAAAGGGTATTTAATATATACATACTTTTTTTGAATAAAATGTTGACTATAGCTAACTTCAGGGTGTCGGTTTTTCGTGACGGTGTGCGCGCGCATCGTAAAACTTTACTCTCATCATTTTTCCCTAACGCGCCACAAAAGTATAACTTAAAAAAAAATTGGTTATCTGGAAAGTCGGTTTACGGACGATAATTTTACATGATGAAGTTACAAGAAAACATTGATGATAAATTATGCTTTACAAGCCGAACGCTTAGGCCGATTGCGCTTCTCTACTGCTTGTTTCGCACTGTCGCTTGCACACTTGGCTCAGGCGGAACATGACAAAAAGTTATGATTTTTCAGGCGTGGAGTCGGCGTTCGTCGATTTATAAGAGGTTATCATGTCCAAAAAAAGCGTGTATCAGTAAGTACACGCGGAAGAAGTGAAACTTATTTGACATATATGTTTTCAATTATGTATAATATGTGAGAATGCTTATAAACTATTCACTATATGAAGTCCCGTAGTATAAATACTTAACTATACATTTACCAATTTTTATATGCTACTAAATAGAGACAAACATTTAATCATTAAAATAAAAGTGCAACAATTTATTGATAATAATATCGCTTGCACACCTAATTTTGCGAAGTAAATACAATGCCAGCAGTCAACGTCATGTGCTGTAACATATGGTAAAATAATTAAGGTATTCATCAAAATCTCAAAACGTCTTTATACCAATTAGTCTAGATATAGTAGTACAAGATAAACATCCCACAAACTATAAAATAACACACTGTGTTAGTAAATGATTCTATATTTTTCTTTAGATTCTATGTTCTCTAAGCCTCTTATATATTTTTCGTTATGTTATAATATCGAGTTTTTCAGTTAGACTATTTTAACACTAGATAAAAACATGTTTCATTTTTCGGGCTTTTAAGAATGTAATGTACTTATTTACCACTTAGTATGAAAACTTAATAAATTAGTATAAAAGAATTACAATATATTAAGGATTTTACTCCAACTTTCGTCTGAATTGTATAAAATAAGTTTGGATTGTACAATTATACAGTGGAACCTACCCTATTCAATAATGCATTCTATGGGTTAACCATACATACAACCATAAATCATCGAGAAAAAATATTGTCATTTAATAAGAGAGGTAATAAATAATTGAACTAAGAAAGAAAATTTAATTTGTAACAAGCTGTGGCATAAAATAATCCAGCGGCTTATTCATCTTGATTTTTTTAATTTCATAGACAAACATAAATTTATTGTTCATGGTTTGACGACGGTCATAAAAAACCAAAACGAAGAAAATCAACCAAGATGGTCGTGTCGTATTTCTGATGGAAAATATTTTTAATGTGTAAGTAAATGTCAAGTTATTACTTATAATTTTAATTTTCGCATTTAGTATATATCAATAGATATAAAAGTATTGTCGTTTTACTGTACAAAGTCAATATCGTTTTTTTATTTATAGAATGCGTTATTATTTTATTTTTTATCGTTTTAGGTAAATAACCAGACAGAATGTACAATGGAATCGGATTGACAACTCCACGGGGTTCGGGAACTAATGGATACGTGCAAAGAAACTGGGCATCAGTGCGCAAAACCAAAGATACTGTGAATTATCGCACTGAAGAAGAGATAGCGAAATTGGACTCCTCGTCTATCAAACAGCCGAACCGGGAAATACTTGATCATGAAAGAAAGAGAAAGATCGAAGTGAAGTGTGCCGAACTTGAGGATAGTCTTGAAGATCAAGGGTGAGTACTGAGTGAGGAGCTTACAAGAATTATAATATTATTATTTTACTAACGATATTTACAAATTATTTAGTTTGTTTCTAGCACCAGTTTTTGATACTAAAATATACACATACTGTTCTGCACTTTCGCAGATTTTACTGCTTAAAAAATAATTTGCAATAGAATTAATATTTCTTGGTAATATGTATTGATTACACAAGTATGTCAAATAACCAATAACCTAAAAAAGAGACATAAAATTAAGGCAGTAATAATGTCTTATACATATGTTTTTTCTGTATTTTTTGAAGCAATGATGGTTCAATGGTGATATATTAGAACAATATACATATGTATATTATTGTCTACCTGAATACTTGCAATGACTTGTATTTTAGACAATGGAAAACATTTTAAAGAAACCATAGATGATGTTAGAGTTGTTTCTACTGCCTGCCTATTTAGGTAACATTCTCAAGTTGAAATTCTTTTAGCATGGATCTGTAGGTGTGTTCAGCCAGCAATATTTTCGAGTCAGCCCCCCTCTAAATTTAGCATGTTTACTATCTTAACCAGTAACATAGCTAGTTTTAAAGGGTCATATAGGACATATGAAACATTCTGTCGGAAGTCTTCTTACTGCTTAATTATATTGTGCTATTCATAACCTGTGAACAACGAAATCACAGATCTAGGGATCATTTGAGGTTCCAATAATTTGTTATGAATTAGTGAAGTCACTGATAATATATTTCATGTGTTATTCAGAACATATATATTTTTTTATTTGAATTTTATGCTATTTAACACTATCTCCCTAATAACTTCCTGACAGTTTTATAAGGACACCAAAATAATGTCGTACTGATAAGAGTGGAATTGTTAATTACATATTTAACTTACAATGTGCTCGACAGTTTATAGGTAATTATTTTTACCTTTTTATTATTTATGGGGTAGGCAGTGATGGTTCTATGGCAGTGTATTTGATAACTGAGCATTTATCAAAATTATGCAGTGAAATGAATATATTTATGAGAAACTTCTCTCAGCCCTTTTACAATAAAAACTGTACTTAACATTTTTGCTACTAATATTAATATATTAAACTTCCATTATTTAACTATACTTCTTAGAGTTAAAAGCTATGCTATATTCCATTCCATTAAATTATTAACTTCTGTGTCGAATTCCATTAGAAACTGTTCTATTCTATGAATGTTTATGGACAAACATCCGAGCATTCACATGTATTATTTAAGGAGACTATTAAACTAAATTTGTTGACAGGCAAACAGTTGAAATAGGTTATTGTTCCATTTTGCAAATAATTAATATTGTCCTGTTGACTATTCTGTATTACCTAATCTTGGTTTGATCACATCTTACATTCAGCTAATATACATTGAAACACATGTTTTCTATAATAGCAAGAATTGTGGGTTCTAATACATTTAATTATATTATATAATTATAGGCAGAAGGATAAGTCAAATCAGGGTATGAAAGTAGTAATTATATTGGTCTTATTATTTATTATGGTGTTCAGTATGTATGTCTATTTTAGATGTGGAGATTGGAGATGCCATCAAACCAGTATTAGCTAAATAACTTAGTTATAATAATCAGTGGTAGCATATCTGGACACTATGTTGATTCAAATTCTTCAATGACCTAGCTTTCGCTAAAGGAAAATATAATTATTTGTACATAGTATGGTGATCTAATGTAACCTCTTAACTTAGTGTATCGGTATTATATTAAGTATATTATCAGGTAACTCCAGCCATTATTAATTACGTTAGGTCTTAATCTGGAAGTGTAGTAGCTATGAGCGCCCAAGCCTAGATGTGGTAATTGTTGAAGAAATCAAGTTAGTATTAAGTAAATAGTTAAGGTGGGTCAGGATCACAATGAAAGAATCAATGCTAGTGTTTTCGAATCAGCAATGAGCCAACATTTTTTGTGAAGAAAAATGTCATGATCTAACCATAGTATGTTTGTAGGGCTTTTTCTAATGCCTGTCTGTTTAACTACAATCCTCAAGTTGAAAATTTGTCTCTAAGCACATATAAATCTTTTCTGGCAGCCTTATTTCAGAATCAGTCCTCAAAGTTTAGCATGTTAGTGTCTTAGGCTACATTATCATTTAATATTAGGTACTATTGGGGTCAAATTATGAAACCTTTGAAGTATACAAATTAGAAAAAAGTTATTGCAACTAATTACAGGGCCCGATTTTACATATCATTATTCATATTGTAAATAATATTTATCAAGGGATTTATGGTCTACCAACTTTTGCCCATGGCTTCGCTTGAGTAATGGACATTTTATCTATCCTTGGGGAAGAGTACATTTCTTCTGGGTTACTTTGCCCTTTTCTGTACTGCTGACAATGTCTATGCAAAATTTTATTATGGTCGGTTTATTAGCTAAGGCATGAAAGCGTAACATACAAACAAGATCACATTCTCATTTATAATACTCCTCAGGATACAATACATATAAAACTTTTTATACTTTTTATTTTATCTGTGGTATTAATGTATGAACCTGCAATAGTTTCATGGTGTACACTTGTCTTTATCAGTTCTTTGTAAAATCATGTCCATATTATATTTTTTCTACGATAGATTTAGCACCCCCTGTGTTTTCTATTGTGTAGATAGATTTGCACCCTCGTAAAAGGGCGACGGCCCTGCGCCTGAGTGAAATCAATAGTTCAACAGTGCGAAACACACCCGACCAACCCCCCTCCTTTCGGTTTATTATTCCAGTCCAGGACTAGCACAGAGTGCATTCGTTCGCCGTGTTAGTCTTATCGTATTTTATTGTTTTTTGAAAAGTAATTCGTCGATTTTATAGCGGCGCGGCGTATCATGCGCTGGTACGTACGCGATACAGCACGATTTTATTATAAGATTTAACTTGTTTCGCTTATTCTTGTAGTGAGGTTCTCGTTTACATGAATTTATATTGTGAGAATACGTGGCTAGAGACTGACGTGCACGTTCGATACGTTAATTTTTTTTTAAATAATGTTTCTCTTTTTTCTTTTATCGTAATGAGTGTGTCTATGGTATGGTTGCGCAGGTTGCCGAAGGACGAGATAGCTGCACGCGTTGCAGCGTTCCGGGCGAAGCTCTCTGAGACCAGCAGCGCGGAGAAGGATGTACCGAAGGACGAGTTCGGGAGAGTGGCGTAAGTAATTCCAGTTAAAAATACCTAGATAAAAAAAAATGCTAAAACAGAAATAATTGCACTTTTTAAACTGATTTTATTATTTTAATACTTTTAAAAAGAGACAAGTATAAAATATTGGTTATCAAAGTGTTTTCATGGTTTAAGTACTAGAACGAAATTGAATAGGACTTTTTTTTGTTTACTTTATTGACTTCTTATATTTTATTTCCTTATTTTTATGTTTATATCTTCGCAATTTGCAAATGGTAAATTTATCAAATATAACTGTAATATATTTATATAAGTCCCGTATATTATTTATGAACATTTTATGTTTTTTTTAAATGTTGTGAAATAGTAAATAAGTACTCCGTCCACTTGATGCTTAAGGATCATTACAGCCTAAAGTTATATATAAAAAGCGACCGCAATCCTGAGGTTTGTCATAATAGATTGGTACTCCTGAGGGCTGACTTGGAACGATTCGTCTGGCAGTGACATTATAAACCACACTCTTCTAACCGGAAAACGTCTAACAGTATAAGCGTGATGATTGATAATATATTTAAGCCACTTTTGTATGAATTCTCTCTGGTTGTAAAAACGAAGTATTAGGTCTTGTTAGGTTACATGATGAACTTCTATTTGAGATTTCTTTAGAATCCGTCCAGTTGTTGTAGCGTACTTTATAGTCAAATATTAAGACAAGTGTGCTTTTATATTTATGATACACCACTGACTCGCCTCGGTTTCGCACGGGTGCTGTATACTTATCAATGCAGCGTCATATGTAGTCCAATCGATTTGTCATAATATATTGTCATAACTTAACAATTAGTTCCTAAATAACTTTGTTGTTGCATATAATTTGAAATGCGTGATATTTTTTATAAGATATTAATTTAAAAAGTTAGCTATAAAAGGCAATTGCGATATATAGTAAACAGCTAATGTAGAAACTTAATAGAGATAAGAATTAGTACCATATTATTTTAAACATGTTTACCGATAACTCTTTATTCTTTTAACAGTATGTAAAAATAGAAATGGTTACCATGGTTTACTCTTACGAGATGGATGTATACATTTGCGAGACTCTACTGCAATTTTGTGAACGATTTCATTGTAATCTTTCGGGTATTTTTCAAACGTATATTTCTGTACTTTTTTATTTTTATGTATGTCATAAGGTTTAATCAGCTTTGTCAATGACTTTCTCTACTTTATATAACTATAGTATACTAGTATTATACATGTAAACCTTCCGGAAAAAAAATCTAAACCATAATGATAAATTGTATCATAATCCGTTGAATAGCTTAGAAGAACTAAGTAGCCATTCATATGCCCTTATCTTGGGAGGCAGGGGTGTAAAACCCTTTCTTACGTAATATTTAGAAAGTCGAAATTAGGTGGGTAATTATCTAATAACATTGCATGGTGGTAGGGCTTTTTTAAATCCGCCTGGCTAGTTACCACCTTCAAGTTGAAAATCAGTCGCCAAGCACCTGTTGGTGTGTTCCGGCAGCTGCACTTGAGGGCCAGTTTTACTCTAGGTTTAGCGTGACTGCCGTCTTAGACCGCATCATCATTTAACATCAGATGATATTGTTGTCAAACGCTAAGCTCTAAAGTATAAAAAATAAATAATGATAATCCAAATCTGAAAGTAATAAAAGGGTATATGACCTACATTATCTGTTAAAACAAAATTAAAATCTTTGATTTACCTCAAATTGTTAACTTTGGTGTAACTGATCATTTTCTAACATTTTATTATTCTGAAAAATGAGATACAATCTTGCGTAGGAAGAGGAGATTTGCGAATTTTTTAATTTATTTATTTATTTATTTAATCTTTATTGTACACCATTTCAAATAAACACTATAAAACATTACACTTATGTGATTAGTACAAAGGGCGGCCTTATTGCTAATAGCAATCTCTTCCAGGCAACCTTTGGATGGATATGTTTCATGAAGTGGAATAGGGGGTGTTTAGGGTGTACAAATAAACAAAACCAGTAAATACCACATAATTAGCCGTACATACACTGTAACATGCATATATAAATATGTAATACAATAATATACAATATATAATAGACTACATAATCTTAATAATACATAGATATTAAACATTACAAAATATAGTTATACATATATACACAAAAGCGAAATATTAAATTGACAAATAATACTTTTTGACCAAGTTTTTAAATATGCCCATCGTCTGCGCCAGTCTCATAGAAACAGGTAGGGCATTCCATAATTGGGCAGCCTGAACTGTGAAGGACTTTGCACGAAAATTAGTGGAATGAGCCGGTACTTCTAATGTAATATTATCGGCTGATCTTAAATCTCGAGTATGCGTATCACATAAGAACTTGAAACGATTTTTTAGGTAAAAAGGAGCGACGGGATTAAAAAGAGTACTATATAATAGAAAAAGAATGCGAGCATTCCGACGAAGCCTCACAGGGAGCCATTTCAGCTTAGTTCGAGATTCTGATATGCGATCAAATTTACGTAGACCAAATATGAACCTAATACATAAATTTTGTAGTCGTTCCAGTTTATCAAGTTGAGCTTCGGTAAGATCTAGATAGCAAGTATCAGCATAATCAAGAATCGGAAGGAGAAGGGTTTGTGCAAGCGAAATTTTAGTGGTAATAGGAAGAAAATTCCGGAGTCTTCTTAGGCAACCGGAAGACGCAAATATTTTTCTGCTTACTTCATGAAGCTGAGGGCCCCAAGATAAATTTTTGTCAATATAAACTCCTAAATTTTTGACTTTGTCACATATAGGAAGAATAGTGCCATCAAAGCCGATGGGTGGGAGTTGTGTTTTATCGATCTTTGCAGTCATCCTAGAGCTGCCAATAATGATGATTTGGGTTTTATTAGGATTCACTCTAAGGCCATATGCTTTACTCCAGTCACTAATGCGTGTCAGATCACTGTTAATAATATCAATAGCATGTGGCAGGTTATCAATGGAAGCTTGTGAATATATTTGCAAGTCATCAGCATATAAATGGTAAGAGGAAAGTAAATTGTTGGATATAGTGTTTATGAAAATTCCGAAAAGTAACGGAGACAACACTCCACCTTGTGGTACGCCAATAGAAGTCACTGACCAAGAAGAAAATATTTCATCGACACGAATACATTGACGACGACCAGTTAAATAACTGCGAAACCATTCATTAGCCATTGAAGATACATTAAGAGACTGAAGCACACCAAGTAGTATGTCAAAGTCTACGGTACTGAATGCATTACTGAAATCGAGCAAAGCAAGAACCGTTAATTTACCGAGCTCCATACCTGACCGAATGTCATCGGTTATATGTGTCAGTGCTGTTGCGGTACTGTGACCAAGTCGAAAACCTGACTGAAAAGGATTCAGAAGATTATTTTTACATAGAAAAGAGTTTAACTGAACGTAAACAAGACGTTCTAGAACTTTAGCGAGAAATGGTAATATAGAAACAGGCCGATACTCAGAGAACAACACGGGATGAGATTTTTTTGGAATAGGTATGATATAAGCATCTTTCCAGGCAGATGGAAAAACACCACTCGATAAAGAGTAATTAAAAATATGACATAGTATAGGAAGAATTTCTTCTAGAATTAATATAATCATTTTACGACTGATTTCGTCACTTCCTACAGCATGAGAAGTAATTGTCGAGATGCACGATTTAACATCAGCAACGGATATCTGTGCAAATTCAAAACGGGATATTCAGGTTTTAACAGCGATGAGAGATGCTGCAGTGTGGTAACCTTTACACTTGCATCAACGTTCGATGAGGAAGAAAAATGTTTATTAAGTAGTTCGATGTCTACGTCTTTGGGAGTTGTAATTTGACGAGATTTACCAACACCTAATTTTCGAAGAAATTTCCAGACTTTTGCTGGGTTACCAGTTACAACAGATTCATGGATATATCGGCGTTGGGCATCTCTGCATATTTTATTGCAGTGGTTACGTGCAGCCACATATTTTTGCCAATTTGAAGGGTTTGAATGACATTTATATCTAGTTTTCGCCACTGCTTTTTTATGCATAATTGCTTTGATGTTGTCTGTTAGCCACGGTGATGGAAAATGTTTTAATTTTATAGGGCGTATCGGTGCATAGTTATCATAAAGCTGAAGTATCATTGAGTTAAATATTTGTAGTTTTTCATCTATCATGTGAGAATTTTTTAGAAGAGACCAATCAATGTTTCTGGTACTTTCACAAAGCATCTCAAAATTTATACCTCCAAAATTACGCTGTAAAAGAATTTTAGGTCTGTCTTTAGGAGGGCGAATGTTATAAGAGAGGTAAATTAGATCGTGATATGAAAACGCATCAGCTGAGCATTGACCATGCTTCATGACATGATCAATGGAAGTAACAATTGCTAAGTCCAATAACGAGGGTACAGAGTTTGGAAAATGGTGTGTGGCACTGAGAGGGAGAATATTCATATTACTTGAAAGTAAAATAGAAGCGAGTGAGTGAGAACGAGTATCGTTCTTAAGGAGGCATGTATTGAAATCACCCATAATGATAGAATGGTTGTAAGAAGGAGTAATATTTTCAAGAATATTTTCAAAGGAAGCAAAATAGTTAATACGTGATGAGGGGCAATAGTAAACACCGAGAAGAAGTTTCGTGCGTTGAAGCTCAATTTCCAAAAAGAGATACTCGCCTCCATCTGAGGGAGGTGGCTGTGATGACATACTGATAATTGAGAAAGGAATGTGTGTACGTAAATATATGGCGACACCACCACCAGCCCCCTTCTCGCGATCATTTCTAATTAGCTGAAACCCAGGGAGGGAGTAAGAGGTAGAGGGGAGACATGGTTTAAGCCAAGACTATACATACATGGCGGAGGAGGCGTGCAATTATCGCCAAAATCATTCTTATGTAATTAATTAATCGCCCCTACGTACCGCTATAACAAAACCCGGGATTTTTCCAGTCTATTTTTTTCTCAAACGCATATTCGAATAATGTCCGTTCTTTTTACAATTAGCTCGTAGTCCCAAGTTTTCATTTAACACCCTATTGATCGTTTTTCTGCTTAGCCCTATCTGAAGATCTAAGATTATTTGTTTACGCACGTAATTTCGTGGGATTCGCATCTTCACTGCTTTGATGATCGCTGGTGTCTTAATTGTGCGAGGTCGGCTGCTCCTCTTACGATCTTAGAAGCTTGAATCTTCAGTGTACGTTTGATAGTACGATATACGTACTGTAGTGTCAATTTATAATTTTTGCAGAATGTTAAAAATTTCTGTTGGCGCCTAACGACACAGCGATGCAACGCGATAATCGCGACTGTCTTCCTTATGCGACCACTCCATCTTTGAAAATGAATAAAATTGAATTTCTTTTTTATTATCGGAAAGCGCGAACGTTCTATTTTCAAAATTAGTAGCAAGTATATCCTGCCAGCATTTGAAAATTATAAACAATAAGGTTGTTATATATAGACTTGATGTCCCGACTAGGTATAAACTAGCATTTTCGTATATCGTTATATAAACTATATCAAGTTTTATTCCATGACAATGTATTTTGTAGAATCAGATTATCATGCAAATATACGCATGCAGACTTTGAGTCGTAGGTACTACATCGGTGAAAATTGGTATTTGTTTTTTTTTTAAGTTCTGATTTTTTTAATGACAATTTTTTTCTTCATTCATTTATTTCTTTATTTTACAAATCTAACATTGTAAGGTCTAATGTTTTATTTAGAAAACGTTTGAAATAAGTAACTGTGAAATTGTATAGGAGTCGATTTAAATTAACTGCTACTAATTTCAATTAACTAATATCTTCATTGTATTTCGAAATAAAGCCTGACTATACTTGAAGAAATCAAGCTTATTTCAAGTTTATCAGATTTTCGTTTAATTTTTACATGAAATGGCCATTATTGTTTCGAATTAATTCATCTGGCCTCTTGTCTGCCATGTAATCAATTATTTCACTTAATAGAAAAATAATTAAACTTGGTGTGTTTCTGAGTGAATGCATTTTTATGTTCCCTTTTTCAAATGTTACAATTTTATACAAAGAAATAAAATTGGAGTGTTTGTTATATCCGGGTGGGCTTATTTCTGAAACCATTGAACTCATTTTTATGTTATTTTTACTAGCAAATAGGAATTTTTCAGACTAATATCAAGTTTATTTATGATTTTACTTTTCCATAGATAAAATTAACAGTTTAAAGTGACATGACATCTCACCTTCCGTTATTTTTATTCAATAAATTAAAAGTCAAAAGGACGTAAGCGCTAGACAAAAATGTATGACATAATTAGATAACCTACTTAGTGTTGAATACAGGTACTTCTAACGTATGTGGTGAAATATAAAAAAATTGTGTATAGTAAGTAAGAGGCAATTAATTTGTTAAGGAAACAGACGGAAAGCGGTCGGAGGCATTAAAAAAGTTTATTGAATTTTTCACATACCACTAAAATCAAGAATTAAAAATACAATATAAGTACAGTAATATTTTATATGTTTCAAATATTGAGAATTTTAAATAGTATCTATTCATATGGTATTTAAGAGATATAATATACTATGGAATTGCATATCTCTTAGAGATAACCTTCGGTAACAGTTCATTTTTAACATTTACATACTAGTATTATTTAAAAGCAATGGCTTATGGCAATCTATTTTGACGAATTGTATTAATCCTTATGCAATTATGGCTGCACAATTACCTTGGAAATAGAATGAAGATTAAAATTACTTTGTGCAGCATATAATTTTAACGAATATTTTAGAAGATATCAGGTTTAAAATAAAGCCTAAGAAAAAAGAGTTGTCTGTGACGAGACATTTGAAGCCTTTTTGGTTTTAATGAAGGGTAAATATGAAAATACCAAAAATTTTATCGATTACTTTGTACATTTCTCTAAATCGGTTAGACACCTATGACGTCATATTAATAAGTTAATTCCACCCATACATACAGTTCCATGCAACGTTTAATATCAATAAATAAGACACCCTAGAAAATTTCCTTTTTTCAATGAAAAAAGAATATTCCAAATTTATAAATAACGAAGTTCTGAGGTAAAAAACATTTCATAAAAAGTAGAACAGAATTGAGTACGAGGTACTTTCTGAAGTCTGTTAATAAAAAACACATGATTATGAAAACAAGGATTGACGTAATAAACTGTTACGTTGAATATATTCAAGCCCGAGTGCATTGAATCCCTGGGTATCGATCTCCTGTATGACGTCAGTGCCCCACACCCCTGGGAATACGGGCCAGGATTGTAATTATCGCATGCACCCTTGTTTAGCGACGGACGGATTATGAATATGGAAATAATATGAAATCGTAGGACAAATCGCATCACCACATATCAATATTATTATTATTTCGTATTTTTTGCATACAACGTATGACAGGAAAGGCAATAACTTGCTAAGTCAACGTATTAGATATAATATTATAGAATGGTAATTGCTTGGACTGTTTATGTCGTCAAAATGGCCGATTTGAGTGTGTACGACATTATATTTTTGATGTACTAAGCAATCTCGCATACCAAATAATGAAAAGTCTCGTACTAAAAAGAGATGATTGCATTGTGTAATAACTTATGACGTCATACATCTGTCTCTCGGGTAAGACGACAGACGACAAGCGTTATTTATAATAATACGAATAAACTATATACAGTTACTATCAAATAATATATATATATATATACAATATATAAGATACAATGTTTGTCTAATTAGTACGTTTGTGTATTTTGCAATAAATTCATACCTCTTAGTCCTTCGTTACCGACAGCGAGTCGATTTTCTACATAGAATCATCTCTTGTAAATAGCTTAAATTTTAAATTATAACCTATTTTGTAATTTCAAATCGTATTCGATAATGTCGGTCATCTTTTATTTATAATAATAGAAGCAAGATGCAAATTCAGCCAACGCTTTATTATAACTTATCGTGAACAAAATGTTACAACGTTCACTATATTAGATCGAATTGACAAATTATATGATATTTTAATTAACTGATAATAAAACGATCCTGCCCTAATGCCGGCAAAGTGATGTAAGTCAATCACTGTATTCCAAGGTAGCCATGTTTCTGAACAATTTTTCGTACATTTTTTTCATCCGTTTAATTTGAGTTACGGGATCTGTAGGACAACCGTAGGTACAGACCGCCTATTTTGTCGGTATGAAATTTTCACGTAGCTTTGTAATAGTATTCAAAACCCGACAGTTAATATTATTATCATAAAATATTCAGAGATTCGACACATAATCGAAAGGGAAGTGAAACTTTTATTAATAAAGAAAAACAAAAATCTCCTGACTCCAAAACCTCTTTCCTATTTATAGACGTAATATTCAAAAATTTATGTCACTCATAAAATTAAAAATCGTTTAAGACGTTTACGGTACCGAGTTAGACAAATAAATATAGAAATATAATGTGAGTTTATTTGTTTGCTTGTTACGCAGTGACGCCTTAATTACTCAATCGATACGACCCGATCCGTTCCGTTCCATTCCGATCTGATCTGATCTGATCTGATCCAAACCGATTAAACTTTGTATACACATAATCATAGCTCTATACAAGGACATAGGGAACCTTTAACCTAGAAAAAAAGTACAGTTTCGAGGGATAAGTCATATCTACATTAAATCGAGCGAACTATTTTTTGTACAATCTGGTAAAATCACCTAATGCGGTATCAACGCCCCACAGTAATAAATAAGCTCGTCAAAAACAACGTTTACGTTATTAATTTTAATATGGTAATGTAATAAAGTACACGAATGAGTAATTTGTAGAGAGAGATAGACAGACATTAAATGTATTCGTGCTGTTTAGTAATTAACAGGCGCGGTCGGAACGTGATGTCGTGCCCCGATTTGCTAAAAGTCACAAAGCATTATTAAAGTATTATACTAATCAACGCATGCTTGCGTGTCTGTCGGGAAACCTAAAAAAAGGATTTTAGATAACATTTCTTCGTAAAACAACTTGGTTTTCAAATGTAAGTTTTCTCTGTTACACATACATCTACAGAAACTAGAGTACTACTCTATTGGAATATTTAAACTGCAACTATTGGCATTTTAATGTCTTTTTCATAAAATTATCTGAATAATTGATTTAAAATGTGTGATATTTTTAAGGAATTTGGTCTGATTTTACATGATTGACATTTAAATAAAATTGAAGTATTTGTTGGTTTGTTTGCAAGGGTTAAATGCTGAAACGGTAAACCGATTTTGATGAGACTCCTAGTAAGGAAGTTAGAGAACTTTTTAGATATTATTATTTTTTGAACATTACGTTTTTCCATAAGAGCTTGAACACTAATGATATACACGCATGAACCCGCAGGTGCGGGTTACAGTTCGTTTTTTGAAGAACTAGTTATTGCCCACTGCTTGGTTGAACGATATAAAGTTAAATACAATTGAATTTCGTGTGAATCCATATACCTATGTAAGCATGGTTCATGGAGAAAGATTGAGAAAAACACAGATTTGCATTTATTATATAAATAACTATGTGAAGGATTCAATAATTTTCTTACTGTTTTTTGTTCATATTAAAAAATAACTAACATATATTATATTAATAAATGTTCAAATAGAGAGAGTATTTAATTCTGTATTAAACTATTTCAACGTATTGGTTCTTATTTGTGTTAAAAAAATGTTTTGGGTGGATAATTTGCTGGGTTGTCAACTTTGAAACTTTAAATTACTGAAATTATAACATTCAAGTGGTCTAAACTGAGAAAAGTATATCCTCACGTACAGAAAAAATATATGACACTAGCAAGCCCGGCGGACGTTGTCCTGCCGTGCTGTATTAATGAAAAATACATACTTATGTGCATAAAATGCTTTAGGTTACTAATGTATTCAATTTCATAAGGATTAATACTGTATCCGTCTAAACAGCCTTCCAATTACCTCGTTGTATGTGACCATGTTTTTAGAAGATAGATGGGTATAGTAAGTTATCCTTTAAAGATAGAGAGATATGCCATCCCAAACTTTTTTGTAGATCTATAAAAGAGGAGTATCTCACTATGAATTGTTTTGTTATATCTCAAAATAATTAGGCAGCGTTTTCGATGAAAGCTCCCAAGCGGCTTGACTTTCTCCAACACTTCCAAAAATTATCGTAGTAGCTCAACCAATTTACACAAATCATTGACAAATTATATACCAAAACCTTCCTTATCTATTGACGAAGACCGCATTACAATCCGTTCAGTGGATTTCGAGTTTATCGCGAACATACAGACGCAGCGGACGACTTTGTTTTCTTTGTAGTGATCATTATATTATTAGAAGCAGTAACATAAACTGCAATGAGTTGCATTTTTAAGGTAACGAATACTATATAAATTCCATGTCGAGTTCAAAGTGGAATATTATTATTTAAGTTGCAAGTTTAAAGGTATAAGCCACGATTTTTCATAAATACCCTCTTTTGTAGAAATATGACGTTCCGTCTCTCGTAGGACGCTTGATAACTCCCTTAATGAGCTCTTTGTGAAAGCGTCACGTAGTTGTGGGGCGGAGATCCGTTGTTTGCGCAGGGTGCGCGCGTCGGTTTCCTGCCGTTCGCCGTCAGTAGCGCCGCCGGGCCGCCGCCGTCGGCCGCACTGCGATGTAGCCCCCCACACCCCGCTCGCTACTCAGTCTTCCAGCGGTCTCACCGCCCTAGATTAGCCTTTAGTTTTAAGAAACCAAGTCTTCCATTAAATTAAGTAGGTTTAAGATGCAACGGGGCAGGGGAACGCGTCGCGATAACAACAGGATGGTACTTCGAACGCCTTTGGCGGGGCACATTTCAAACGGTTTTAGCGAGTCCTCAGCGACCTCCACGCGCTTCTTCGCACGATCCTAATCAGGGCCTAGCCGTAATACCCGCCGCTATGACGCATCAAGGCCCAGCTCACGTGGTCGACAGCTTAGAACCTGCGTTGAGAACGATCCTCGAAGGGATCAGGAACTCTTGTTGTTGCCGGTGCAATTGTTCCATACAGGAGAGAAATTTTAACGACAATTTGCAGGTCTGTCTCTCCAACGACGACGAGAGGAGGTCTATGCGATCTGTGATAAGGTGTGCATGTTGAATCGAATCATTCTTAGCATAAGCCTTAGGTATCTGGGTCGATGATAACAAGCGCTGTAGCCGCCATTGAATAATGTTCAATTAAAATCAACACGTTTCTATTGCATTCGTTTAAATGATAACCGATTTCACACTATTTGTACGCTTTAAATCGTTCATGACTGAAAATCTATTATTATTATTATAGACATTTTTAGATAATTATGCTAAAATATTTTACTGTTTCCCCATTTCTAGCGCACTTAAGTGCTGTACAGGTAAATATTACGTTCCTTGTTAGGTAGTGTAATAAGTTAATCAAATTCAAATAGCTAAATTATTTATATTGGTGTAATAAATCATATCATACTCGTATTTTTATTGTTAAGAGTGAAATTAGATATCGAGCGAGGTATTATTAAAGTTGGATTTTAATTCGGCAGCGTGAGGGAAACGCACGCCGTGGCAGAGGCGCAGCAGGAGAAGAACGCTCGTCTGCGTGACGCTTTCGGGATATCGCCGCGTTTCGTGGAAGGCACCAGCCTCGACCCCGAACGTAGAGCGCGGGAACACGCGCAGCGGTACCCTCTCGTGAGGACCCCCAGCCACGAGAGGGAGGATCGGGACTCGCATACAACTAAGAAGAAGAAGAAACGAAGGTTAATGAATTCATATTAACTTGAAGGGAATCGGATACTAATATATCTTATCTAACCCAATGTTTAGGTTTCCTTGCTTAAAAGCTCTCGTTCACAGTAATAACTTTGTGAAGCGCGGAATTTTAGAACAACTGCAAACAAATGAATTGCAGAAGTAATTGAATATTATTTACATTACATTACACATATTTACATTACAGCATATCTCCGGAAGCTAAGAAGTTGAAGAAGAAGAAGTCGAAGAAGAATAAAAAAGAGAAGTGAGTGTTGATTTTACGATTATTTTTTATTTATTTTTAATGATAATCTCAATAACAATATTGAAAATAATACTATAGAATAATTTATAAACTCTTCATTTGTAGTGATTGTTTTATTTGAATCTACGTTTTTTTTTGTTGTTTTTTTATAAAAGTCAGTGTTAATATTAGATTTTATTTTCATAACCCAGAAAGGTGACACTACGATTATCAAAAAGGCAAGTATTTACAGTACGAGTGGTGCATTATTATTTTTAGTGCACAAAAAAAAAATTAATAATTTCTATAAAATTATTTCAGCGAAAGGAAATTATTGTCGGCTCTTATACGTAGGTATGATATGTAAAACTTTAAATTATAATTTAAATGTCTAGTGTTGTGACCTTATCGTTAATCTTAATATCGATAAATATACGATAATAAGTTTTCAATAACGATTTAAATTAATCAAGAATAAAACGTTATTGAATTTACGATACAGTATTATTTAAATTAGTCACTGTTTGATTCAAAATAACTGAACTCTTTTAACATACATGCATGTCGTCGATAAATAAAAAGAGTTTAAGGAAAATTGGGATGATTTCCACATTTCTCGATCATTCGATGTAAGTACTCCCCATGTCGAGGATTTTTTGATAAATGTCGAAGGTGTTACGGGCGCTATCGTTAATTTAAACGTAAAAACAGACGAGCTGTTCTAACTGTCTCATTAGTTAGTATTTGATATTTTTTTCATATAATAAAAAAATAAACTTCAGAAAACATTGATACATAAGAAAATAAATCATTTGAAGTCGCAAAGGCACTATTAAAGTACCCGCGTATGAAACACTACCCTAAAATTTGTATGGAAACCAAAAAGAATTTGTGCCAATTATTTTCATTGATTTGAGGTATGCCCCGAGTTACCCGTCACTAATAAACTTCCACGCAAAATAACTTAAAAAAAGAATAGTTTGTTAGCTTTGAATTGTTCCCTTGGTCTAGGGGTCAATATGTGTAACAAAAACGTTAAAATCTTGACTCCTACCTACTTTTGGATGGTTGTTCTATTTTGTTTTTCTAGAAAAGTACATAACCAATCAATAGCCTAGACATACTACAGGGATAATATAGTTCTAGGAGAAAGTTTATGCTTACTAGTGAAGTGTAAGAAGCACTAAAACTATATTCTATTTGTGATACAGTTTTTCAATTTAAATGTGAAGAAAAACAGTATAAGATAAATAATAGATGACTCTTTCAGAATCCCTGGTATTTTGGAATATCAAAATTCGTATCCATTTTAAGATGTGGACGCTATAGTACAATGCACAGAATTAAGTTTAGTTGTTTTAATATTTATTTTAAAGAAATCTAGAACATAAAGTCTTCTTTTTAACCGTTCTGAATATATTAAGAGTTTAATACAAAACAAAAGTTAAAATATTATTATAGGAATCTAACATTGGCATTTATTTGTCCTTATATTGTCTCGATGCTGTACATAAAATATAATACCTATTTATACCTTAATTTGTGTACTGCGCTACTAAATTCAGAGCTGTTAAAAAGATTCTCGAGCACTGTAATTTCCTAATTTTTTTTAATTATAACATTTTTTGTTTATTTAAGACAATACAATTTAAAATTACAGTAGAAACCTTTATTCTAACTATTACGCTGTATAAAAGTAGTATTTATAACAGTGCAATTAATTTCATTCTTCGCCTCTTTCTTTAATTTCGCACCAAATTCCACTCTCATTATCAAATAGGTTAGTTATTCCGTTTTAAAAACTCTCGTCTTGCGATGACGTTAATATTCTAACAAAATGGCCGCCCCCTTGTTTAGAAGTTTCCAGAAAGTTTTTCTGTCATCCCAAAATCTATATTCCGTGTTGTTATTTTAAATCAATATTTCATTTGTGCACAAGAATTAAGCTATATTATTCAAGATTGTCACGAATTTTACCAAACATAAGCTAAAATAATTTAAGATTATGTGCAAATAATAAAAAACCACTACGCGCCATATTAAGACTCGGTCAAAAATTCAAATGTATCCATGATTTTTAGACTAAAGTAACGCTATGTGGTTTTTCACGAAACCCTTTACTAATAGCTGTTCTTTTGTACTGTTATAATTACTATCTTGTTTGTAATAGTAAATTAAAAGTTGTATCTATTATGGTGTAAAACTGTATTAAACTAAATATAAGTGAGAGTTTATATCGAAGACTAACTCTGCAGGCAAGAGTCCAGCAAGAAAAAGAAGAAGCGCTCGAAATCAACGGAGTCCGATAGTTCGAGCAGTTCTGATCCGGCACAGGAGAGCGATACCGGCTCTTCAGAGGACGAGAAACAGAAAAAAAAGAAAAAGGTAATTTAAATATATTTTTTTATAATAAAATTTCTGTCTATAGTTCTTTATTCGTTAGAAGTTGTGTACTATCTAAGGTTATATTTTGAATGGTAAAATTGTAAAACCCGTGATTTGTGTAAATTTTACAATTTCCTGACAGTGTGTGTTTTTTTTTATGTATACATATATAAAAGTATAACTGACATATCAACGCACAGTCCAAACTACTGAGCTACGACTAACAAAGGATTTTTGGAAATTCAACCCCTAAGGGTCTGACAATGAGAACTAAAGTTTATATTAAAATCCGTCATTTTTCGGTCAGCCACATAGTATTTTATATATGTAGATATAAAGTTAAAGAGTCGAAAATAATTACGGCATAGTAAACGCGTCCAAAGCCACAGGAAAATGCTAGTATATATATACATATGTAATTCAAACTATAACTTTTAAGTACGATTTTCTAACGTTACTTCTTGGGTTTGAGGTTAATATTATTCTTACAGTAATAATACTTTGGGATTTATTTCTATATGAAATTAATTTCATGTCTCTGACCACACTCCACAACCCCTACGCAGTGTTCCCTTCCTAGTAACTAGCTATATCTGTCGTATAGCCCGTTGTAGCACTTTGCTTCGTTTATTTTATACTACGTATTGTGTTATTTGATAAACAAGAAAATTAATAATAAAAAAAACCGACTTCAAAAAATCTACTCTAAAAAAAATGCACATAACATTTTTGAACATAGTCATTTGACCTATCTAGTCTTAGATTTACCTAAAGTTACCAATTTCTCAAACACTATAGTAACGGTTCCTATTCTATTTTGAGGAGGTCCCCAAACTTCGAAACTTATGGTCTACTGCTAATGAAATGAAAGTGGTACGTACCCCCTTGAACGTATTACTAATTTTTGAAATCGATTCATAAATCACGAAGCTCTGAAGGTAACAAACTGCAGAAAAAATACAAAGCCATAAGAACTGCATAGAGTAGTCAAAAACTCAAAACAATGAAATATGGAATGTTTTTTTTAGTTTTTTAATCAATCATAGTCTCAATCATTCAAATTTCACAAATTGTAAAATGAAATTGTTAATATTTGTTTGATTTTCATATCTATTGACAATCCGAGTAATAATAGTATATATTGTTGTATAGTTTATTTATTAATCAAACGTATGATGGCGCTGCACAAGCTCAATACAAAATATCAATATTACATGTACACAGGTCGCTATACTACGCGTGTTGTGTCAGACTACAAGTGCAATACGTCACGATCATGTCGAGGTCATCAGTGACGCGAACCCATAAACTTTTTTCCCTTACCAAAAATCGCTCTATACGACTAAAGAAGTTTAAAAAAATACAGCCGAGTTGAGAATCTCCTCCTTTTTGAAGTCGGTTAACAAATTTGTTTTAAAAATGTTCAATTACACTGTCGTATGGTATAAATTGGTTTGATATTAAAAAACAATGTTTTCTAATTCCTGTCACATCGCCCAATTGTACCCTATTTTGTAGTAGATCCTCTGGGAAATATGTTTGTTTAACATTTTGTTAAATCTCTTTGTAGTTTTTTCTTTCATTAGAGTTTTATAGCTAAAACCAACACCATCGACAATCTTGATCCTTATAGGCAGTGTTATTTAATTTTATAAAAACCCACCTCTCCCCCACCAGTTTTTTGTTTTTAATTGTAAATACGAGAAAATAGATAGTAAAAATTATCTGTTTAACTGTGCATCATTTCATAGGATAGCCATCTTTATCTGAAGAAATAACGTATACTGTAAGTATATCACAAAACAATAACACTCCGTAAGAACACTATGTTAGGTGAATACTAAAAGATATGTAATATTGTTTGTAATATTAATGCATTTTTGTTTTATTACCATACATTGCGACTAATAATAAATGTCGAACGAAATGCGCTGTTGCTAAGGTTCATACGTGCACAGTTATTTACATGCATGGTGTTTGTAGCCCTTTAAACAGATGGTGGTTTCATTGTATATTATTAATATATATATATATATTCGTATCGCGATGTCTCTCGATGCGTTTTGGAAAAACGTCATAAACTAAATTTCTTTTCGAGATCATTAATTAAAATATCAAGACTTTTTTCCTTTAAAGTATCAAGATTTCTATTCGAAATAACATTAATAACATGGTTATATAAATTAACGGTTTTTTTAGCGTTATTTAAATTAACGTTTGTCGTTATAATAATTACGTTTTTCTTAAACGCATTTCTAGTTGATAACGAAAGCTGTTGAATTGTATGAACTAATCCATAACATTCTCCCTCTTCTCATATATCCCAAACTAATTAAGGATGCTCAACATGTTTAAACGGTACACAATACCACCACCGTTTGTTAAATAAGGTACGTTCCCCAAAGTGTTATATTAAACATTTAATTTTTGAGTATTATTATATATGTATCAATAATCGTAATGTGGTCACTAATTTACTTAAGATATACATCACACTGGTGCCAACAAAATCAAAACGATTAATTTTATCTTCTATTTTGTAATTGAGAATGTTATGGATGAAACTGAAGAAGCAAATACGATCTCAAAACAATATATAAAAAGAATATTCTGTTATTTTTTTATTAATTCGCTTAAAATAAGCTTACGGTAATTAATTTTTGTTTGACGTTTTATTCTTCATTATAAATTATTTGTCATCTATATTTGGACAAAAAGTATGTCATTATTATTATTATTTTAGTATGCATGTTTTACATGTGATATGTCATTGATATATTTTAAGAAAGTCGTCTAAATAAAAACCGTTTTTTTTTAATAAATGCAGACGTGCCCCGATAATTTTATGATTATTATAGTTGCCATTTTACCACTTTAGTAAAACTATATTGGCACTCGTGTTTAATTTTTAAATTAAAAGACATGTAATATTTATGGCTTGTTTCGAATTTTAACAGAAAAAATCGTCTAGCAAGCGCCGCACCAGTATAGAGCGCTCAAGTCTCGAAAGGTAAGATTTTTTTTTAATGATTCGATTAATTTATACTATCTTACGTCCATGGCTTTACTCGCGGTTATATAGATTGCACCTAACCACCGCAAAGAAAACTTTTTTTTTCGTGATGGAAGGTTCTTTACGTTCTTTTCTGTACCCCTGGCAATATGTATGCTAAATTTCATGTTCATAGATTGAGTAATTAAGGCGCGAAAGCGTAACAATGAAATACATAAAGTCACGTTCATATCTATACATATAAAAAAGGCTAACGAGACGAAATATGTACATTCAATATATTTAAGAAAAAATATTCTGGGGTGTTTGAGAATCAATGACAACGCATTTCTATTGTTTTTAGAATTTCTGTCTGTCTGTATGTCTATCTGTCTGTCGTTTGTACGCGCATCACGCAAAAACTACTGGACGGATTGTGGCTAAAGTTTGTATGGTGATAGATTATACACCGGTATAACATATAGGATAGGATTTATATCGCATTCGTATATATATTTATCTTACTTATAGCAAACCATAAAACCACGCCTCGAAGAACAAAATCGTTCAAGTTTTGATACGCCTTTTTATCTATGATTTTATTAATCATTGTGTTTAGAATTGAAATTCATTTTGTTTTCCGAACTGGCCTACCGTTCCAGGTACAGTTCCACCGGACTACAACGCGGACGTAGTCGCGGGCACTGCTAGTATATATTGGTTAGGTTGTTAATACAGTTGCATTCTTTCATACGAGAAAAGTTTTTTTTGTACCTGCGGAGAATACGTGGTATAGTCCACTTACTGAATATGTATTATTCATTCTATTACGGTATTTGGTAGTTTTTGTTAGGTTATATACTAAATCTATACTATGCTTTGTCAAAGACGTTATTGTACACAGTGTAAGTGTATCGTAAATAAAAACGTTATTGATTATAACATATTATATTATTTGTTATTGGAAATTAAAAGTTGTTGTTAGCTAATGACAATATTGTTTCAGTTCTCCGCATAAAAAATCAAAAACTAAACAACGAGAACAATCAAGTGAGAACAAGACAAATGATGTTACACACAAAAGGGCAAATCAGGAGCAAGGTGATCGTAAAAAAAATAAGAAACAAGACCAAGAACTTCCTGTTAAAAGAAATTCACGACGAAGGGAATCGGACAGAAATCGTACAGAGCGTAGTACTTCAAGGGACGAGCGTGATTCCTCAACAGAATATAGAACGAGATCTTACATAACTAAAGTGGACAATAGAAAACAAATTCGAGATTCGTCTCGAGAACCCTCAGAGAGAACAAAGGACAACAGGCGCTCTCACCGCGAAACTCAATGTTATTCTAACTCCGATGTTGAGGAACCTCAACCAATAGGTAGATTAGAAAAACGAAATAAAAAACAGTATAAGGACAATAGCTTATCGCCTCCACCTGAGAAGCGTCGACGCAAAAGCTCATCCCAAGATTATAAAAAGAAAAATGACAGCTACTATGATAAAAGAGATGTAGCAAAAAATAGTCACCGAAATCGCAGAGAAAGTTCAACACGAGATGACAGAAAAGCGTCCAGAAAAAGTGAGTCACCCGATTATAGGAAAAAGAAAGCTGATCAAAACACCATAAAAGATAAAGAAACTAAATCTGAAAAAAAGAACAGAAGTGAAGATAGATATGAAGATTCACCGCAAAATATTAGAGAGAAAGATAGTCGTGACGAATCTAACCGTAGGAGAAATAGACAACAAACAGACAGATCACCTGAAGTAAGAGACCGATCTCCAGCAAATAAGACTTCTAAAAACAAAGAACTACAGCGTAAAGAATCTGTAAAAAAATACAAATCGTCCAGGTTGGATAGGAAAACATCCATATCAGAGTCTGAATCAGAACCTCCTCAAAAACAAAAGTCAGAAAAGTTTATGAAAAATAAACTAAAATACCACAAAAATAATAGTGTATCACCTCAGAATAGAGAGCGAAAACGTAGCCCCACTGTAGAGCATCGAAGAAAAAGGAGCGTCTCTCTAAGCTCTAAAAGGAAAAGGAGTCCGTCTTTAGTGTACAAACGGAAAAGAAGTCCATCTCCGGAAGAAAGGAGAAAAAGAAGTCCGACTCCGGAATATAGGAGGAGAAGAAGCCCATCACCTAGTTATAGGAAGAAAAAGAGTTCAACCTCAGAGTACAGGAGGAAGAGGAGTCTGTCGTTAGATAGTCAAAGGAAAGGGAGTCCATCTCGGGAAAACATAAGGAAGAGAAGTGCGTCTCGAGAAAATATAAAAAAGAAGAGTCCATCTCCGGAACATAAAAGGAACAGAAGTTCATCTCAAGAAATGAGGAGAAAAAGATGTCCATCCCAAGATACTAGAAGTAAGCGGAGTCCGTCAGACGAAATAGTAAAAAGAAGAAGTTCATCACAGGAATATAAGAAAAAAGTAAATTCTCATATAAAAAGCAAAGTTGAGAAATGTAAACCTATTCAAAAATTTATAGAAGATAAACCAAAAGAAAATCGAATTCAACAGCGACGATCTAGACATAGATCCACATCACCAGAGGAAAAAATAAAACGTAAAAAATCTACAAGCGTATCTCATTCACCTTCACCGCGTAAAAGAAAAGAATCGAAACCAGATGAGTCTTCAAATATGAAAAAGAGTAAAAGATTATCTAAGAGACGTACGTCTTCGCCAAAGGAACGAAATAAGAAATCGAGAAACCATGAACAAGAATCTCATGCAGATCGATCTCGGTCTAGATCACATCGCAAAAGCAGAAGCACCTCGAGCCTTAGTTACTCGCCTGCACGTCGCAGCCCTGAACGATATCGCGATATCATAGAAAAGCTACCAGAGAAAGACAAACGTAAATATATTTCACCACATTCTGGTTTTGATTCAGAGAGAAAAAAAAAAAGGGAAGCTGTCGAGAGCTACAAGCCTAAAGTGGTGTGCATGAGGAGCTCGTCAAGCGAAAACGACGACACGGAGGATGACTTTCTTAGATTGGATGAGAGGGTGCGCCAAGACGAGATCGACAACAAGGAATTCAGTAGACTGAAAGAGAAATTAGCTCAGGTGGCGAAGGCGACGATGGAGCACAAGAGAGACGCAGAGATAAATGGTCCTTCGACGTCGAATTCCCATGGCGATGATATCGTGAGACTCGGAGAAGAAAGCCCGAACAGGCCGAGTGTAAGTCCAGTAATCGAGAAAGAGGAGAAATCCGTTGGAAATAATGAAATGAGGAAGGATCTGGAAAAGATGGAGGGTGTGCAGAATAGTCCGCAGATGATAGAGAGTAGTTCGCCGGAAGTGAAGAAGCGGAAGGGTGGTCGGGCGCGGCGCAGCTGGTCACGGTCTACGTCTCGGTCGCGAGCGCGTTCTCTTTCTCTCTCTCGCGGGAAGGAATCGCGTTCGCAGTCGAGGTCTCGCTCGCGTTCACGTTCTTCGCGCTCCAGATCTCGTTCTTATTCTTCATCGAGGTGAGTTTTTTTTGTTTTTCCCTCGCATTTTTAATTATCATCAGTATGACCACACCATAATAAACTTTTTATATATAGATATGAATATGATATGCTATATTGTAAACCATACTATTTAATGAAAGATCGTAGGTTCGATTCCCGCATATTGTCTGAATTTTGTGTGACGAATATAATTGTCAGTTATATTGATATTTATTTATTTCTGACATATTTTAATCAGTTCGTCGTATTTGAAGTATCAATAGTGCACGAATGGCCTACAAATTGAAAAAAATATACCCGAATTTTAATTACTTTGATGAAATTTTCTATTTCTTGTCACTTCAATACACTTCAAGAGTACAGTGTACCTGCTGGTAAAAATATTACAGTCACAAAAGAACCAAGTGTCATATGTAATTTATTGAACTGTTTGTAATACCAAACTCTATTACGTGTCCAATGACGTCACATATTTGGGAATTTAATAATTTGGCTAACGGTAAAAGCACTAATGAAAAAAATAAAGGCATTTTTCTGTAGACATCAATTCATAATATTCGTATTGAATAGTGTTATTCCACCGGTAGGTAATTAAAATACTGTTTTTTGTTGAAATTTATTTGTACTCATAAAGACACAAGCGAAACAAACTTACATCTTATACTACTACTCCATCATTATAATCTGTTTCCTCATTCTGGTTCATTTGATTCTCCTCGTATTCACTTTGATGTCCAAGTAAAACTGTGCTTGGGTCACGTTATGGCCTTATATACCTTATAAACAGAGGGTGGAAATCTGTGGAAGGTTGTAACGGTCTTAATGGCATTGATAAAGTTTTACAGAAAGGTTAAAGATTCGAGACGCGCTGGCATTAAGAATCCTATTGTTTTTAACCATAGTCACAGTCACTCATTGTGTTTGTCTTATTTCCCCACGCATCGTTCTGTCATCTTACTGTTTTGTTTGTTCACGCAATTTTTGTTCAGCATATCCAGGGAGAATTCTAGAATAGTCTAGTTCATTGATCAGAAGTACTGTGTATTTTGGTACTTGTCGTAGAAGTATATATGGTTGAAATATTCACAGGGGTTCACGCTCAAGCCGTTCGAGCTCGTATAGCAGCAGATCATCGTCTAGATCTTCGCGCAGCTCGTCCCGTTCGACTCGCTCATCGAGGTAAACACCCAATAAACTAAATTTAAATTATTTGTTGTATTCCCGATAATGAAAGCAAAGGTCGTTTCATTGTCTAGAATACGAGGTGTGTTAAAAAAATAAGGTGACTTTGTATTTTTAAGAAAAAATATTTATTTATTTATCAATATTTATGTTGTCCCCTTCAAAGTAATCCCCTTCAGATACAATACACTTATGCCAACGGTTTTTCCAATCCTCAAAGCACTTCTCATAAGAACTTTTCGGTATAGCCTTCAGCTCTTCCAGCGATGCAGTCTTTATCTCTTCAATCGTTGCAAATCTCCGTCCTTTCATTGGTCTCTTTAGTTTTGGGAACAAGAAAAAGTCACATGGGGCCAAATCCGGTGAATAAAGTGGCTGAGGCATGATTGTGGTGTTGTTTTTGGCCAAAAAATCTCTCACAAGCACAGATGAGTGAGCAGGGGCATTATCGTGATGCAAAAGCCATGAATTGTTTTTGCACAATTCTGGACGTTTTCTTCGTATTGCTTCTCGCAAACGGCGCATAATTTCAAGATAATACTGTTTATTGACCCCGTACGACCATATGGTAAGAACTCCTGATGCACCACGCCATGGTAATCGAAGAAAACAGTGAGCAAAACTTTGACATTTGATCGAACTTGCCGTGCTTTTTTCGGTCGTGGCTCATCTGGGTTCTTCCATTGGGACGATTGGACTTTGGTATGACCAGTTATGACCCTTTTGAGTAAATCTGGGTCGTCGTTGACGTCATTCAACAGTTCTTGAGCGATGCTCATGCGACGGTTCTTTTGGTCAAAATGTAGCAATTTTGGAACAAACTTCGCTTACACACGTCTCATGCCCAAAACGTTAGAAAAAATTTCATGGCACGAGCCAAGCGATATACCAACATCCTCAGCAACTTCTCTGATAGTGATTCGACGATTTTCCAAAACAATTTTCTTCACTGCTTGAACATTTTCATCAGTTGTTGACGTGCTTAGGCGTCCAGAGCGAGGCTCGTCATTAGCATCCTCCCGGCCATCTTGGAAGAGTTTGTACCACTTGTAAACATTTTTTTTACTCAGAACAGTTTCACCGTATGCCACTGTCAACATTTCAAGTGTTTCGGAGCGCTTTATTTTATTTTTTACACAAAATTTGACGCAAATCCTTTGATCCATATTTTTCTATAGCAAGAAAACACTTATAACCTTTACGCCTCTCACAACCAAACAAAAAATGCTATACACTTGAAACTTGGTACAGATGTTCGGAAAGAGTGTACCAACATAACAAAAAAATCGATAATCGAAAGTACGTTGCCCGCGAAATTTGAAAAGTCACCTTACTTTTTGAACCCACCTCGTACTTGAAATGCGAAAATTAGTTGTTTAAATGTTTACATATAACATTATCTATACTTTAATCACAGATTACGTTAGCTTGAATGGATTTGTAATTGAAAAAAAAAAATCGATCGGTTTACTGATGTACCCGCGTTAGAAGTTATACTTCTTTGGAGCACACACAAATATAATTTAATATAATTAATTAATTTATGTTTAGTTATTTATAATATTACTTGCACCGTCTATCAGTGTGAACACAAAATAAGTGGTACTCATGATGATTATAATAACAATACTATACATTATGCCTATGCAAAAAATAATTAATTATTGATAACATAATTATTCTGCTATTGGTTATCCGTTGTCTGTTATTGTTATTAGCAATGATACTTTTCAATTTAATTTATTTAATAATAATTTTTGTCAATTGCAAATAAGTACAGTCAATTTTGAATAGAGGTGGGTAGTGTAATGTGGTAGATACATTTATACTGGGTGACTGGTTGAACACTCGCAATATTGTTAGAGGGTATTCAGTACTCGATTCTCGTTCTAATTTAATTAAAAAAATAGGTGCTTAATATTTGACCTAATTATCTAGAGAAATACATAAATCATATTCAACCCCAAGCGCCTTTGTGTTTACATACGCGCGATCACGCGGCAGAATAGTCAGTGCATGCTCCCGCGTCCCGCGCCCCGCTCCCGCCGTCGCTCCGCACACGCACCCAATCCAGGCCTCCTGACGCGCACGCCGATTCAGTTAAGCGCGTGCGACAAGATGCATTGTTTATTTTATTTCCGCGTGTTGCGCTCACTTTGGTAAATAATTAATCAGTGAAAGTAATGAAATGTCTTTTACGAACGAAGAATATTGGGAGATGGTTCGTGCATATGCTTATGCGCCTGCGCGCTCTCCAGACCTTACTCCACTTGACTATTATTTGTGGGGCGAAGTGAAACGCCTAGTGTATGTGCTACGAAATATTCGAACAAAGGCGACTTAAAAAGCAGAATAATTACTGCCTTCGATAAAGTACGAAGTGAACTTTTAAGTGTTAATCATGTGAAAGAAACCTCGCGAAAACATGCCGAACTATATACATTACGCGAGGCGGTCAGCATTTTGTAACAATTATTAAAGTATGTGTAATTGGATAGTGTAATTTCGTAAAATTTAAGTCAATTGGTGTAAATAGGTATGACTCTTTTTTTAAATACGCCGAAAGTATCACGATAAGGTACCTCTTTATGTTTTCAGTCGATTTTTAAAATTAAGTTTACATAATAATGACAATTACATAACACCGTTTAGTACGTCGTACCATGGTACTTTTGCCTGTCCTAAGGCCAGATAAAGTATGAAGGGAAAAACGGATCATACCTTCTATCCTTATCAAAGGTCATTAACCCCGGATCGCTTCCCGCGGACGTTTCGCTTGCGCCGCGCTGTGGTGTTACGCTCGGTAGGTATGTTAGTGTGCGTGAGATCTGCGCGGAGTCCATACTTTCAAAAGTCTTAGAACAAACTTTAACTAACGTCCTCTTTGTTGTTTATTAGTATTTGTTTTGATTTTATTATTTTATATGTTAAATGGGACCATGAAGTATCATGTCCTTGAATATTGCGAGTGTTCAACCAGTCACCCAGTATAATTCGGCTCGAAGGACCACCAAATTTATGTTGCAATAAAAACTCAAATTTATTTACTTTCCTTTCTACGTATACACGAAACATAAATTGGGTAGTATCAGGTAGATTTAAAGATTACAAATAAGATAAAATAAATAAGTACACAATGTCTTAATTTTATGGCATCGGGCTTTCGTAGTTGACTTTACACTCGGATTTTCTTGATGTAAGGAAATGCATTAAAAGAAATATACATTCAAAAATACATGCGCGTCCGATGTATGTGTATGTATTAACGATGGTTTTCAATTCTCTTCCCGCTAAATGAAATACGATGGCAATGCATGCGCCACTCGGTAACCGTAAACGTTCAGAACAATGACGGGCGTGTACGCGGATTACCGTAGATCGAGCGCGTCTCGGTCGCGGTCGCGTTCGCGCTCGCCCTCGATACCGCGGCGCGCCGGCTCGCCCAGCTTCCTCGACCGGAGGCGTATCACAAGGTACACGGGAAAAGTCGCCGGCTAACGCAGTGCTCATAGTTCTCGTCGCGAGTCCTGACCACGAGTTTAGTTCACGTTTCTGCGCTGCACATACGAGTACATGGCATAAGTACAACAGAACGCTAACAAGTGCTCCTCAAACCAGGGCCGGATTAAAGGTCGAAAGGAGTAAGGGCAACGGATTATTACAGTCGCGAATAATCTTTGCGTAAATGTGTACTGTATGCTTATATTAGTGTTATTCAAACCAAGGTCGGATTCAAAGTCGGAAGGCGCGGGGTAAAGAAGTAGTCAAGGCCTATAATAATCTTTAACTTTACGTCTCTTTTCCATGGTTACAATTACATAGTAAACTAGTTTTTACCCTCGACTTTGCTCGCGGTAATCCCATGAAAAATATTCTTTATATCTCTCGGGAACAGTACATTTTTTTTTCGAAATCAAAGGAGTCGTTTGCCCTTTTTGTATCCTTTACATCGTGTATGTATAATTTCATCATGGTCGGGTGAGTGTTCAAGGTATGAAAACGTAACAACAACAACAACATAAACAAAGTTACATTCATATTCGTTAAGATTAACGGTAGAAAATTGAAATTGACTAGGAGGAATCTTTGACTCTAACAATATGTTTCAACGTGGAATTTGATATTATTATATAAAGAAAGAAGTGCTTTGTAAAGTATATTTTTTATTTGTCACTAGGGGAGTCCTTTTATTAAAAAAAAAACTCAAATACTCTGTATTGCGACGAACGTGTGAATGGCCGGGGTTCTAAAGGTTCTATTGTCTTCCTCTGAATCCGGCCCTGCGTAATTTTTTTACTATTACGCAGGCCAAGTTTGTGCTCACGACTCTCGACGTAAATAATACAAATATTTTTAGCACTTTTTTTGTTTTCTATTTTTTTGCTTCCTGTTTAGTAGTAAATCGGTTATTTTTATGTGTTTTTGTTCATGAACGAGTTCTGATATTTTAAACTAATAATGACGGATTAACAAATCATCGATTTTGTGTTTATTTGAAATATTCATATTTTACTATATATATTTACAATTTTATTGGGAATTATAAAATGAAAAACAATATCAAGTAAAAATATATACTGTAAATAACAAATCGGAAGTTTTTTGAACAATTTAGTTTGTACAGAGCACTGCATTTATTCGGCACCGTGTTTAAATAGTATCGTTGTATGCATTTACTGATATTTATTTGATAAATGTATAAAAAAAAATCATAGTAATTTCTAAAGAATAATGATACAAAGATTGTTATATAATCATGTAAATATCAGTAATCTAGAGTGTTTGCTACATGTTTAACATATTTCAACTTATGTAACGCTTTATGTATTCCATAGATTGCATCTTTTTTTTTATTTGCGTCCAAATGCCGCATTAAGGCGTATTAACATATTGGCACTATGTTACGTTAATTTTAAATACGGGCCTTGATGTGGCATTTATATTTATTTTACGTTTTTTTCCCTTCTATCTATCTTTTTTTTTCTCTTTTATAGAAAAAAGTCGCGAAAATATAGCACGAGTTCCGAAGACACGAGTAGTAGCTCCAATTAGTGAAGTGACTGTGCTAGTGTGAAATACTGATATGGTTTATTTTATAAGTTTATAATAATATGTATTGTATCATTTTAAATATAAGGTTTATTTTCTTATTATATATTAGCTAACACTCATTCATCGCCGTTTTTATTGTTTTGGTTTATGAAATTAAAGGTTAGAACTTCAGTTTTTTTCTAAGACAGACTATCCTGATAAGATATATTAATGATTTATGGTCGACACTCAATGGATTTTTATACTTTTTGTATGGGTGACTTTTGTGTTACTAACTTTGGAAAATATTTACTAACCGTGATCAAAAGGTGGGTAATATTCATGTGGTAGTTAAATAAAAAAAATAACAAAGCTATGAATATTTTTTACATTAAAAAATTATACATATGTGTGTATAATTAGTGTGAAAACATTTTTGTTTTATTTGTGCAATGAAATAAATTATTTAACATTTAAAAAATTTGTGTATTGGCCCGAGATCAAATTACGCCAATCTAAACGATACACAGCAATATTAAATATAAATAAAAAAAATAAAACGTCTTTATTTAACAAAATAAATAATTAATAAGAATACATTACTCCCGAATTACGATACGTATTTAATGTAATGCAAAAACATTACGTTATATTTTGAAATATTGCGATATTATAGTAAATAACAAATTATGTAGAAGACTTGGATTTTCAAATTTCCATTGATACCACACATCTCGAGTCAAATATCAAAATTCATTTTTTTTTCTTTTGTAGCGCTCCCATTGTAGACATAACGTACACGTCAAATAAATACAAGTATAGAAGAAGATAAACTCTACTTTGATATTTCACGAAATGAAAAGTGACGTTGGGGAGTTCGTTTCCAGATACCAGAAGTAGAGGCTGCTATATTTATGTAGACATTTTTTTTTGCAAGTGTGTTTTCAGTTTGTTTCACATTAAAGTGATTGTAAGATTTTGGTTGTTTTTTTTTCTATTGTTGTTATTATATACTGCTGCATGGTAGAAAAGCTATTTTAGAATAAAATTTAAGATTTGTAAAATTGAATATCAACCAGTGAATGCTTTTTTTAATTTTCTTGTTTTCAACATATTGGCTGTTAGAAAAAACGGTAAGTTAAAATTTTAATATCTCACATAAACTAAAAACTAGTGTATAATTAACGATTTTAAATAAAGAATTTAGTAATTTATATTGAATGAATATAAACTGTGTTTAGTGGATTTAAAAAAATAATTCAACGTGGTAGTGAAGGAAAGTACCGTATGGAAGTGTGTACTATATAAATACTAGCATCTGTCTATCTTTGTACTGAGTACAGCATAATATATTTATAACCACCTAAGGGACATCACAACTTGGTTTACCAAAAGTTTACCACTTTCAGGTTTTTTTAGTCAACGAACTTAAAAAGGCACGAATGCCAATACAAAAATACATCAATATGATTATGTTGGTACTACACAATCGTCCAATAGCAAAATCTCGAAATCCACCGAACTTTGCGAATTCCAAGGATTTCTAAGCTGTCTTACCACATATTTCGATACTGTATTTCGTATTTCATAATCATTGGAGACGTCAAAGAGACTACAATGATTTAACTACATCCCATTGAACTCGATCAATATTTACGGATTCAGCCAATATCGCAGATTTCGGCGCGAAAAATTTAGTACAGATAAGTACGATTCCATTGACAGCTAAACAAGTTGCGATGTGTAGATGATCAGCTCGTGTGACTTTTCAACATGTTCGAATATCTTTGGGTCGGTATCATTAACAGATTTCTTTTCCCGAACCATCCTTTTTGCATAAATAATTCGAGTGTTGGACGATTGTGTAAAAAGCAAGCAAGGATTAATATTTAAGAGCATATTTTACTATAGTTATATAACTTATATAACAGTGTTACTATACTTACCTCATTTAACACTTCTAATACCGCCTATTTTTAATTTACTAATTCTAACACCGACTAACCCAACACCCAGTGCCCGAAAACGCCCGATCCCATATCGAAGGCCCACACCGTCGACCCCGTCAACGGCTAGCTACTACAGCAGCAGATCTTCACCGAGGAGTTGGTCCAGATCACCGATACCTGACCACGAATGAGGAAGGACGCTCTTGAGAGTACCGCAGAAACAATACAAGACCTTTGTATTGTAGATATGGTTGTTGAACGTCATTTGAGAATTGTTCTCTGAGCCTATTTAAGGCTGGATTCCACTTACTGTAAAGCACTCGCTTCATCGAATAAGTGTGCATCTCTTTTCCGCTTATTGTCGAGCAGGTAAAGTAAAAGAGACACGACGCCAATTATGCGTAAGTGTAATAGAGCCTTTAAATTGTTCCCTGTTGTTTTGATAAAAGTAATATACGTATTCGTATATACCAAAAAGCTTGAAGAGATTTTACACAAGCTTTGGTATTCGGATCTATTGAATTATATGAACAAAATATCGGTTGTTTTTAGACATTCCTATATTTAATTGTAATAAGTGATGGGTGATTTTTAAGCTGTTTTTGAATGATCTAGTCCAATTTTAAGTCATAAATTATTGATACACATTCCAGTCATTTGTGATCTCAAGTGAAATGTATTACCACTAGTTTATTTTTCTCTTTATTTTTACACTGTTAACACTTTTTTTTGTTGCTAATATTATTATAATGCATAAGGATTATTTATTTTAAAACCTAGAATGATAAGTATCAAAATACTCTAGTCTGGAAATATTATTATGTGTACTTAAGTACAATATTTTTAGTGCAATATATTTATTGATGGCTAATATTTACACTCTTAATAATAAATTATAATATTTAATAATTCACTAGTCTTAAACAATAATTGATATTAAATGATATTATATTGACAGCCATATAAATATTTAAACAAATTGTATTTATTGTCATATTTTCTTTATATCATATTTTTTTCATTTAAATAAAATAGTAAGCAATGATTTTCCCCTAATTATTCCATATGAACCATTCAAGGGGGTATTTTCTATTTGGATCTTATTTAAGGGATTAAAAAACCCATGTAAAATTATGTATATGTCTACATTTTAACCTTATTTCGGTATCTGATAACTTAAATTTTATATTTAAATACAGCAGAAAATAATAAGATGACATTAATTCTTCAATATTTTGTACCATATAAGGGCGGTCAATATAATACAATATTACGTTTAGTTGCTAAATTAGTGAACTAAATCTGGATCACTCGTAGATTAAGCATATAATAATTTAAATAGTAAGACAGCTAATATAAGCAATAAATAAAATGTTGATCTTAAAGTAATTCAATAATATTCGAGTTAACTGTAAAAAACGTTTATTATAAAAATCAACATATTATAATAATATAAACGATAAAATAAATAAAATAATCACTAAAATGGACTGCATACGAAGAATTGACTTAGTATATGTTAAGACTGTAGAATCCTTATCATAGTTTACATAATTAGATGGAACAGAATAATATATTCAAAAATTTGCTGTTGATCGAAATAAAATATAAATTAACTATACACGATCATTGAATATTTTTATTACCCTATACATATTTACCCAAATCCTAATAATAATACATAGTATGTATAAAAATACAAAATAGGGTTATTCGTTCTTCCGTTTCACGGAATAAGTGTGGCTTCGCCCAGGTCTTAAATATTTTCAGATTAAAATGAAATAATCAAATACCTTACATGTTCACTAAATATTTTTATCCGATATATATTTACCCAAATCCAAATACCAATAAATTATACCTATGGATAAAAATCAAAGTGGATTTCTTTATAAACTTTCCAATTTCCTTTGTATTTCTTTAAGTATGTGATGAAATATAAAGTGGAATAGCGAAAACTCTTATACGGGGGATGTCAATAAATACGAAATATTTTTATTCTCCTTTTTTTAGTTGTGGTACATGGACCACAAAAGTGTATCATGATTTCGCTCTCTAATACTTCTAAGATATCATAATTCAGTTTAAGGAATGTTCTGGAACAATTATAAATTAATGCATTTATTTTCTTTTGGCAAATACAATTCGCTCCAATTGATAATAGTAGGATTCTTTACTTCTTTCTTATAAATTTTGTGTCTTAATGTAGTATAATGTTTGCAGTATGTAGCGAATCTTAAAAAATCTTGTCAATTATCATCAGCACAAAACACTATACTATATACATTTGTCCACCACCTAAAGATAAAATATGCGAAGGCATCTTCAATCCTTTTTCCTCTGACTCTGTTGACGTCTCTTCGTAGCTAAGAACATTGCCCAACCGAAACCCACAAGATTCATGAAGAGCACACGTAACTGAAATAATAACAGATTCTTTTATAAAATATACTAATGATCATTTATTCTTATATAATTAAGTCATTAGATGCAACATTCGCCATAGTAGCACGCTTGCAATTAATTCGCGCTCAGGAATCGGCCGTTTATTCAGTCATCAAGCAAGGTGGCAGGAACACAATCAACATACACGTGTATTAAACCCGTCAGTGTCTCTTTTCAGTTTGCCACCTTTCAGGTTTAGCAAGTGTATACCCAAAAGCTAAGTGTCATGCAGGCCGGCATGATAGCAATGGACTGTGAATCTCTCGGTGGACGCCATCATATTTGGATTGTAATGTAATTATTATCAAGTAAACTATTATCATTTCACTGTGCGACTGTAGAATAGTAAAAGTAACTATGCTCATGAAAACGAAACTCTACAGACCAGGAAGATAATGTAAGATAATTATGATAACAGGAAAATAATTGTAAGTGAATTTTATTTATTCAAATATAACTTACCATAGGCGGAATGAATGCCAAATTAAGGAGCTGGAATAAGGTAAGCCATTTCCAGTTGGCCTCTAACACAGTCAAATATAACGCATTTAATTGTTTCACTGCAGCACTGTGATTTTTACCTTCAAACCTAGCTAAAGTGTATAGTGAGAAAGCTTGCATTAATGGTGCAAATATTAGTCTTTCAAAGAGGAGTTTCTTTGCCAAGGGAAAAGCTATAAATTCCTCCGGAAATAGTCTCTCCATAAATTCGTAGAAGTAATGTGGGATGGTGCCACCAAATGCCAGTCTGAAATGAGAGATTTCAATAAATAATATATTTCTGTATACAGTTGTTTTGAGAAACGTCTATGTATAGACTTCAATCTTTAATTAGATATATTGACAAAAATACAATTATAATCAACACATATAAATAAAACTGAAGTATATGATGCTTTTCTTCAGAGTGATAGAACCAATTTTGATGAGACTTTTACTGTTCAGAGTATTATCTAACTCTAGGCTATCATTATACTTTTCTATGAGGGCTAAGAAATAATGCTAAGATTTAACACAGTTAACTCAACATTGGTAAACTACTTATGTAAATGTAAATAACAAAGAAAGACTAAGAAATCAAGATAAAATGCATATTTGCTATGAAATAAAAATAAAGTTGTGGAAGCCAGTTAGGTTTTATATCTTTGAAAGTTATTACTTATTTAATAATTACATTTTTTTAACCATACTATCAACTAAGAAGTGTAATCTTGATGATAATGTACAAAGAAGCATTCCTTGAAGAAAATGTAATAAATTATTAAAGAAGAAATGGTATCAGTTCATTGGCACAGTAAGTCTTAAGGGAGTCAAGTATCGAAATTTCTTGAGTAGGGGGTAGCTTTCTATTTTTGAATTATATTTTGTTTCCAATGATATATGTTGTAGGAATCACAATCTCTTAGAAATTGTATCATTATTTTCATTATAAATACTCTGCTTTATATCTAATTTAATTTCAAAGTTTAGATGATGTGTGAGGCACAAAGGCACAACTTGATGGGTTGATTCAACTTTGCACAAAAAATAACTTTAGTAATTTCAGGTTGTAAATGTTACTTGTAGAATCCCATTGCCATATTATTATCATCTATAATAATATTTTTTATAATTCTTTAATATTTACACAATTTTCAGTGACAATTAACTGGAACACATGCATATTATATTTGAACTTGCATTAGTACAAAGGCACTACTTCTTTCTTTCCAGTACTTAGTCCATGACACTCACCCATATAAGCCAAACGCCAGAACAGGATCTAATCTCAAAGATTCTCCAGCTACCAGTTGTGATGCTACACTTCCAGCAGTTCCAACTATGCAACTGAAATTAATAATTTATAAACAAGATGGTTCATACAATGGTTGTATGATATATTTATATATCTATAGATTATTTGGTGATTATTTGATGGTCATGTACCTTAATGTAGTTCCAGTTGTTTGGGCTGTTATATCTGTTCTGCTTCTTAGGAACATAGTGTGTTTATTATGTAATTTAGAACTCTCTTAAACAGGCTATTGATTCCAATATTTTTAACACACTTTTGAGCCATGTATACCACTAGTGATACATGTTAAGCTTGATTTTGAGCCTGCGTGGCACAAAGTGTGTTAAAAACACAGATCCTTCAGTAGAATTGTTAATTTTAATAACATCTGATGAGATTTATAAACTTGGTTATTTTACCCTATATTCTATCATTTCTATAGAAGTGCACACAACATACTTCGTTGATTGTGCACATTTTAATTAATCTGAGAGAATAAAACTTGAATTTTCAAATGTCACCACTTTACTAAAACATGACCACCTGGTCCAGTGGTTTGACCGGTGGAATCAAATAATCCGATGTCCGCAGGTTCGAACCCCGGCATGTACCAACGAATTTTTCGGAATTCGCGTACATTTACTAATTTACATTGGTAACACTATCGGCTGACGGTGAAGGAAAACATCGTGAGGAAACCTGAACCTGAGAAATGTTCTTGTAGTACCACCGTATGTGGGAAAAATATAGAACTGTGGGTTTCTCAGTGTTTGAAATCGCCAATACGTTGTGGGCTAGCGTGGTGATTATGCCCTCCACCTTCCTTTGGGAAGAGGCCTATGGCCCTGCAGTGGGTCTCTTACAGGCTGATGATGAATTAAACTATATTGATAGTAAAAACCCCACTTGAAGAATGGTACTTAAAAAGACTGCATTTCCAAAACAGAAATATACTTTATATATCACAAAACAGATTAAGGTTACATTCAATGATAGATATTTAACTAAATAATAATAATATTTGGTATTATAAATTTCAAGTACCTATATAATTAAGTAATTTTTAACCAATAGTATCATCTGCTAACAAGTCTTAAAACATATTATTTCAAGTAAATAAGATTACAATAACTTATGTAGTAATGGCTATACATGGTTATTTAAAATTTGTGTTATTTATTTAGATCAAGGTATTTGAAAATACATTTTTTTATTTTAGTTTACGACAAAAGTTACTTGATCATATATATCATGAACCTACAGTAAACATATAATCACCTATGGTATCTCAGTCATTTAGAAAATTTTGATATTGAACTGAGAGTTCAAAGTTTCAACTTATCACCAAAAGACTATAAATTCACCTACCTTGTGATAGCTTTTGTTTTAATTGGATGTAAATATAAATTTTGCAAATACGATGCTATTAAATTCATAATAGGTTTTGATAAAGACATTTTTTTAAATATAATTTTAAGACTTCGTATGTAATAAGAAAGTTTATCACAGACGTCACAACTGTAGGTATTAATTGTTATTATTGTCCACTCAGATAAGTGTACTTTGGGTAGGTACACAAACTACCAAGAAGATTGGGCGTATAAATTACTGCCGATTATTTTGTTATCACTGCAAGTTGCTGTCAAAACGTAAGCAACTGTGGTAAATATTTATTTCTAATCTATGGTTCCTAAATTGTGCCATGTTCATAAAATGATCTCTGATTGTTTGAAATGATTTTGAAGACTGCCTATTTTATTTTTCTTATTATATCAGAATATTAGGAAAGAAATAAAATTATTTCAAGAATTTACATTTTCTATGCATATATTAATAAGACTTGGTTTGTAAGTCTACAAACTCTGCTTTTGCCATTAAATCGTTCTCAACAATCTATTCTGTTTTTTAGCCTTTAAGCATTATTTTTATATTTGCATTTTTAAGTTGAAACAAAAATGTTTTAATTCTATTTTTCTAATAATCATATGTCTTTATAATGGATAGGCATCACAAAATTGGATAAAATATTACACACACGGATTTATTCATACATTTACAGTGAAAACTCTAATATGAAAGAAAAGCATTGACGCAATTTTTATTTTTGAAATTGATTTTAGTATTAACTTAGTACATTTTACCTCTTTCTTAACGTTTGGACATCACTGTACCTGATGTTGAATAAAGATGTGGTCATACGTGACAAACATTGCATACTTTTACAGGTTGGGGTGCTGTCTTTTTATTGCAGCTGCAGGAACACACCTGCAGGTGCTTGATCTTCAGCTCGACGGTTGTAGCTGGCCAGGCAGGCATAGAAAACCCTACCACCATAATATGGTGTCATTACAACGTTTTCTGTCATCGAAAGTTCATTCGCAAGAATTCGAAAACCTATGTCGATCGAAGTGTCAGAACACAGTAACCACTAAGCAATCCTCGCTTTTAACGCTCTATTGTCATACCGCTGTATAAAAGCCACTTTTTTCGTCTAGCGTTTATCACATATCCATTGGAAAATTAATTTTGTGTAAAGAACAACTACATCTAGTCGAAGAGTGTTCGTACACACATGGATTACAATCATTGGATTATAACATTTTGAAATACCTTTTTTGAAAATTCCGGTGTTATATTGAATATATTAATGTCTATAATAATTATATAATATGTGTATAATAATTAGAATGTCTGTGACAATATTTTTGACTTAGTACATGTGTTTTAACTTCAAGTAGAGATGGTAAATTGTATTAAAAAAGCATTACTTTAATGTAATTCACACGTAATTACCCAATATAATATTCATAGTCTATTTATAATAACATGGGGTACAACTATGCAAAATAATACAGGAAAAAAAATAAACAACAATAATAATGTGTACTTATAATAAATTATGAATCAAATATATATATATATTATCTTTACATTAAACATATTATAAAAACGTATATTATTTGGAAGATACCATTCAGATGAACTAATTATTTTAATTAATTTAGTCACCATACAATTTATCCAACTGTTTTTGTAGATTAAGTGAGGTAACCATCGCTGATGGTGTACTGGCCACCATCATTTTTCTTTCACTCTTAAGAGGTGTGTTTAAAAATGTTACATGCTTTTTCATTTTCATATACATACATAAAGCTTTCTCGTTCATATTTTTATGAGGAGATAATTGCAGATTCGTAATGTTTGGCACAGATTTCGATATTACACTCTTTCTCAAACTTGAATTCTTCCTTGGTATTTGGTATATCGGACTCTTTGGAGTTAGTTTAATAACAGAACAAGATTTACTTGGAACCATAGCCTTTGTATCATTTAAACTTTCAGTATTTTTAACTTTTGTCTTTCCATAACTTTTCTCCTCTATTAATTTTGTTACAGTCTCCAGTGACTTCAGTTCTTTTTGTTTAATACTGTTCAGAATTTCAATACTCTGTTCAATCATTCTAATTTTCATTTTACTTTGCCTTTGAAATTCTACAATATCACTAACATCTGTATTATCACTTTTAGAATCAGTTAAATTTGCCCTGTTCAATAAATTACAAAGAGAGACGATAACAGTTTCTTCTCTTTTATTGTTCTTAGGTGATGTCTTATCAAAAGACATGATTGTGTCATTGCCACATAATTCAGAATTTTCCAATCTTGAAGAATCATTAAAAAAATCTTTGGCACTCCTCATACCTTTAAACGGTGTAGACATACATTGCGGTATTTCATTAATGTTTTCTAATGTTTGTTCTTCACAAATTATATTAGTTTGTTCGTCAGTCTCTTGAATTTCTTTTTCTCTCTGAAGAAAACTGTCATCACAACTGGATATCCATTTTTCTTTTGATTGCGTGGTGTCTAATGTAGGAGTAATCAATTTCTTGTGAGCAGACATTTTAAATGTTGATGTTGTTTTGGTATAATCTTTGGGAGGAGCGTCTGGGTTATTTTCCTTATTAATTGCAATCTCTCTGGTTATTTTTATTGGTTTTTTACTTACCAAAGGAGTTTCTGGTATGGCACAAATTCCACTGATTCTTACATTATTACGTCCTGAAAATAATTTAAAAATTAAATATTGTTGTAAAGATACTGATAAAAAATATATATTTACAATAAATTTTACATGCATGAATTATAAACGAATACAAATAATATAATGTTAACTTTACCATGCAATGAAAGTGCTTTTTTTGCTTTATATTCTGGTTTAGGGAATTTAGGTGTTTCAGAGTTCATAGGGACTCTAGTTGTCTTATTGTTTGTTGATGCTATCTGAAAGAATTTTTTTCCTAATTAATTTTACATGACCAAGTTAACTTCAGATACATACATAATTCTTGACAAATGAAGCTTTTTTTGTGTAATTCTAGTGTTAATAATACATAAATATCTTTATCTATCTATCGAGATAAGTATAGATTTTTTATTGTATATTCCTATATACTATATTTTCCAATAATTTTCTACTATACAGTTATTGCTCATGTTCAAACACTGTCTTCCAGCTTTGTTTTCTGTAAATAGAGTGATTTCTTTAAAATATACATAAATAAAAAAATTTGGGACCTTAGTGTTTGGGGCCATATCGAGAACTTTTCTAACTGGATTATGTCCCATTTTTCCATTTGCTGTACGACTTATCATCTTATGTTCCACTTTCACAGATGTGTCCCACTTTTTTTTTCTGGCCGATGTGGCTTGTGATGCTTTTCTAGAAGATTGTGAATTCAACCCTGCAACATTAATTGCCAATACTTACATAATTCTCAATTATTAAAAAGCAAAGATCTCATAGCCCATGATATGCAGAAAGGCTAATTAATAACAAATACTTAATTCAGGATTATTTTATTAACCAAGTAATTATCAGAGACAAATGACAAACACTGTAGGATGAGATCTGTTTATTGAAAATTAATAAGTGTGATTCAGAACAGAAGCTGCCAGGTAAACCATAAATAATAAAATAATATTAGTAGACATGTGTTCATGCTTCAATAGCTTTAAGAGCTTCGCTGGCTACTACTATAGACTTAATATATAATAGTAATAATGCTTTATGAAGTGAATGATTTAATGTATGTGCTAACAGATGTCGACAATTAACAATCCTGAGTGAAAGTGAGTTACGCATGTATTTTATTAATTAATTCGGAGTCATAATTTTAGTAACAAATGGTAACACTGTTCTATACATTTTGGTTTAGCTTTGGCTCTGGTTGAAGAATGCCATAACCTGCCTAAACCTTATTATGTAGCGCATGCATACAAAAGTAAAAAATATGGACACTAGACAGTTTCATTTTTCGACCACACACAACAATATTATTTATTTGTATACACAACTCCCTAAACTTCCTTATTACATATTTTCGAATTTCTAAATCTAAGGCATTTCAATGAGAGCGTTGATATACGTACCATGAATCACAGAAGACAATTCAGCCATTGTAAGCGGTTTATAGACCTTTTCGCTACTTCGAGTTGGTAACATCGTAGAACGAGGTTTATTTTGTTCTGTATACGTTTGGAAATCCTCTTTCGACATAATACCTAAAAGCGTAATAATAAAAAAATACACAATATGCGGGAATCGGGCTATTTCTCTTATACTAGAACAGTTATTCACAAATTACTATTTGTTTAAATTTATAAAAATGATATAATATTTCTCATATATACCTCGGAGAGCAGGAAGCATTTCGGAAAGGTTCATCGGCTTCATTGATTTTTTTGTCTCCATTTTTTAACAAACATATATTTCTCATCCATCGATTTAAAACACTGATATGAAATATTTCAAATTCATAACTTTGTTTGTAACTGAAGAAAACTGTCAAATATTTGTACCTATATATTTTTAAATCTACCAAAGCCGAATATTTGCACTTTTTTATTTGAGGGTCACTGGCTGTATGAACTTTAAGCACACTAGTCTTCTTTTCAATCTTTAAATATCTATTTATTTATAAATGACCCTGCTACAAAATACAAATTAAACATTAGTAAAAAATATATACACGACGTAATAGAATTTACACTCCGATTAAATCAATGCAGAACATTTTCTTATTAACTAAGTTTGAATCAACTAGTAATTACAATTTTAATAGTGTAAATATTGAAACAAGTGTTTAAACTATGATTAAATATGGATTGAACTGACTTTTTTCAATACTAGCTGTTGACCGCAATATTGCTTGCGTTACTGTAGATTTGATTTAACCTTCGGGAACAGTATATTCTTTCTGACTGTAATTGAAAAGTTAATTATGATCGGTGGAAGTAGTCAAGACATGAAAGCACAACAGGCAAACTCAATTTCACATTTATAGTATTAGTTAGGATGATATATAGTATTTTAAGAATAAGGAAATAGGAAGGATTAGTTGCTGATTCGTAAAACAAAACATAAACTAAATATGTCCATCTCATGTTTCAGTTTTTAAGATTATCTACATAATGGTATCCTAAAATAAGAAATTAAATCTAAACTAAGCTTACTATGAATAAAAACTAATTTTATATTGCTGATATTAAAGATAATTTTGAAAATGAGTGATCGAAAATTTCTTAACTTATTATTTTTCTTCAAATTCTCGTCTCGAAATTCGGTAGGTAACAACGTAATGATTTGTTTTTAATTTCTGTTAATTAAAAATAGCATTGTATTTTATTGATCATCATCAGCTTTTAGGTGTTGTATATGGTTTAATATTTTATACTTTACCTTATTTCTTTATTCCGTGTTGTACACCAAATATTAAACTCAAGACAAATATAATACTTAGCAATATATTTTATTGTACTTACAAGCCCTACAGAGTAAACTTGTCACGTACTGTTATAGTTTGTCAAAGTCATATCATTCTGTGGTCACAGTAGTTTTCTCCGCTAGGAGTAATATTATTCTGTGGTAGTTGTCATAGGTAGTTGTTATCAATATCATTATCTTTTATTTATCGTACGTACTCTATATAAGTTATCTTATTATAAAAAGCCACTAGTCAAAAGTCTACAGTATTACGGGTTGACATTGTTTTTATACTTCTTTGATAATGGTTTCCTACGTAAACATTAAGGGTTATGACGAATACGTGAAATATGCTGATAGCATTGATCCAAATGGACCTCCTGTCCTTTTTTACTTCAGCGGTACAAAAATGCCTGATGGGAATAGTTGGTGCCCTGATTGTGTTGAAGGTAAGCAATAATATATTTTCTTAACCACTCTCTCTAAAAAATATTAATTTTGTTCTTTTTTTTGTAATACTGAGAGTTGCTTTTTCACACTAATATTTTTTTTGTTTTCATTACAGTATTTGTTAAGATATTTGAAAACAGTGAGTAGGAATATTCATAGCAACTGCGCTGATATCCATTTTATACTTATATGATGATACCAGTATTACAAATAAGTAAAACCCCTTAATTAGTATTTAGGATCATTTGACCTGAGTTGGGCTTCATGTAGGTGACGAATATTTCACAAAATTATACTAAATTTTAAAACTGCTATTTCTATATATATGTATAGCTTTTATAAGTGGACATAACTGTTTAAGTTTGAATAGGTAATGTAATTAATTATACTTTGAAATGATTTTTTATTATTTTGATATTACTTGGTTTTAAGTCATTGGGTATTTTTTTCTTGTTACTAAAAAGGTTTTAATCACATATAACTTTTTATAAAATTCTGGTTCCTGTATGTCATAATAACATTGTCATATATTACTATGGTAAAAAAGGTACAAATATGTCATATAAATAATTATGATGGGTTTGTTGAATTTGTTAATAATCTACCAGAAAGAAAGAAAAATGTTTATTGTTATGTTTACTAGCAGAAACAAGGCGAATGGTAGGAGTTGGTGTATTTACTGCCAGCTTGGTCTGTATTCATAAGATTATTATTCAGTAGATTATCATTATTATGAAGTAATTATAATTAATTTATGTAGATTTTGTGAATAAATTCAAATATATAGAATATGACATGTGGTCAGAGTAACAATTCTAAAATTTATTAGTTTCTATTGATGTGTATGTACTCAGTATTAGTAAGTCTATGTATGTTTCATTGTCTACTAATTTAATTTTGTGTGGTCAACAAATAAACAAGGCAATGAATTTATGAATCACTCATATAATAGAGCTATGTTATTATGTACATTATATAAGCACAATAAATACATTTGTTTTTACAAGTAAAATACTGAAAAGAGGCATTTAATATTTGATTAACAGAATATGTAAGTTAATCTCTGAACTTGATGAACAGGTTTAATGAGCCTATTAGTGGTAGATACAAGACTTTGAAGACATCAATATCAGTTTCTATTGTTGTAACTGGATAATTGATCAAGAGATATTAATTACTATATTTATATGTCAACAATGTCTACCTGAGAGGAGATGATATTCAGGCCACTTCAAAACTTTCCTAAATTCAGCTCTACTCTCCACTCCTCACTAGTTAACAGAAATATTTCTGTTACAATATTTTTATAGAATGTATTCTTTTTATTTCAGCTGAACCTATAGTGAAGGCTTTCTTGGGTGAAATGAAAAAAAATATAATATTTGCTTATGTTGATGTTGGAGAACGAGAGTAGTGAGTTTTATTTGTATAATATTTTTATTAGCATTAAAGTTATGTAATGAGAAATATTCTGAGTATGTAAGTGTATGGATATAGAATGATATATGTGTGTAAAAGGTGTGTATACTGAGAAAACATCTGATAGGAGAGAGTGGAAGAAGTAAACATGTTGTGCAGACCATACTTAGGATGGATAAGGGTAAAAGGGTGATGATGATGAATAATAATGAATAATGGATAATGGTTGATTTGATTTGATAGAGGTTTGCTATTGGTCATGTATCAGTCAAATATTACTGGAAACATTTTGATATTTTTTTTTATTTTACTTCTTACACTTGGTCCTTATCGAAAAAAAGATTATCACAGTCTCTTCACTAAAGTATTAAGGAACTACAATATTTATAACTTACTACCTTTTAAACAATGTGTGTTTTTTGGCATGATGAAGTGGGTTAAGTAGTGTGGTGGCTATGTTTTTTTCCTTGTTGCATAAAACATATTCATAAGACAACAAATGAAGCAGACAAAGTCGCAGGCGTCAGCTAGCTATATAATGATTATTAAATTAACAAATTAATTTTGTTTTGAAAGTATGTCATGTAAGTCAAAATATTTGTTCCATCTCCATAATATGATTTTATACAATGCAAATTCCTTCATCATAAACACAAACCGTTTTTAGTTTTATATGTAAGAAGTTATTTGTACATATAATTCACCCATTATTTAAGCCTAAAGCCCAATGCTCATTGAAATATTATGTGTTTCAATTTTAATTTCAGTTGGAAAGACAAAGCGTGCCCATTCAGGACTGATCCACGTTCAAAACTTATGGTTATCCCTACAATAATAAAGTGGAAAGGAGTTCAGAGGTTAGAAGGCAGCCAGTGTAATAAGAGACACCTTTTGGAGATGCTGTTCGAAGATGAAGACTAATTTATGTTATGTCTTACATCACAAAGAACTGTAATTAAAATGATAACGTAATTGTATATAACTTGGTAATCATAAGCGAATAAATGATTTTTGAAATTATTTTCTTTATATTATTATTTTTCTATAATAGCGCGTTATAGTGACGTCGCTGTATTGGTGGATGGTAAGCACTTTATCTAACTACAACGACTACAAGAGATCCACAGTCTAACACCAGTCGCCAATGTCATGCCGCTTTTCAACGTAACGTCACTAGTCGCCGCTGTCACGCCTGCCTTTTCACGTACTATTATCAATCGCCAGTCATTCCGGCCATTCCACATACTGACATCAGTAGCCGCTGACATACCGGCCGGTCTTCTCACATACCATCATTTGTTGCCGCTGTCATACTGGTCTTTTCACAAAAATCTGCAAATCATCTGGATATAATTTATTTAAAATTAACACAAATAGATCACGATTTCTGAGTTAGGATTCACACCATCTCAATAATTATCCGTGAATGCCTTAAACTTGTAGTTTATTTATCAGGCAATCATGATTGACGAGGTTAAACGCCTTACGAAAGTTCATATAAATAGAATGAATTTCGTTTTTACAATCTAAAGCTTCAGAAATGTCAGAAACAAAGTTAATTAAATTAGTGGTAGTAGATTTACCTGGAAGAAAACCGTGCTGACCGTGCTAAAGAGCGTAAGATGTTTTTAATTTAGTAGGATTATCGTTACTATCGTTTGCACAGTGACTTTTTAACTTTAAGATGATAGATTCCACCTCACGCTCGTCCGGTGTCTAATAAAAACATTGAGTTTGGAACTGTATTAGAGCAGTCATGGGAGCATTGACGATCAAGTCGTTTTTAATAATGTTTTCGGACAATTTTTCAGCAATACTAGAAAATGTTATTTATTTTTATTTTATTAAAAATAAATCATTGACTTTATTGATAGAACTTTCAGGAGTTAAGTCTAATAATGTTCGCAGGTCAGTTGAATATTCTTTATGAGGCGTCAGCCACGGATCTCAGGGGCTTCGAGGCGGCCTCCCTTCTAGCCGGATCCCCACCCTGGGACCTGGAAGCGAGAGCCCACGCGTCTCTGTATCAACGACGCGTGGAGGCGCTGGAGCGGGGCCGGAGACTCGCACCTCGGCAAATCGAGGTGCTCCGGTCCCAGCTCCACCAGGTCCTAGTCATCGAGGAATGGGAACGACGACTTGAGCGACCGAGCTCGGGCGTGGCTACCATAGGAGCCATTCGGCCGATTTTGGCTGAATGGCTCACCAGGCGGCATGGCACCCTGAGCTTCCGGCTGACACAGGTGCTGTCGGGGCACGGCTGCTTCGGCAGCTACCTGTGTCGTATCGGCCGGGAGCCAACGCCAGGGTGCCATCATTGTGGCTGCGCAGAAGATCGTGCGCAGCACACTCTTGAGGAGTGTGCCGCCTGGAACGAGCCATGTCGCGAGCTCGTCGCGGCCATAGGCCCGGACCTCTCGCTCTCGACCGTCATCGTCAAGATGGTCGAGAGCGAGGCCGGGTGGATCTCCGTCGCCTCGTACTGCGAGCGAGTCATGCTCGCGAAGGAGGCGGCGGAGAGGGAGAGGGAGCGGACCACCAGGCTCCCCTCCCGCGGTCGACGAACACGGCGGCGACGGGTCGGCGACGACCTCATGCCGCCGTAAAAAGGGCCTGTGGGCGACGGGACGGGCGGGCACGTCCGTCGCCCTGAGCAGAGTTAAACTGCACAGGCCCGCGTGGTGGAGGCGCTTGTGCCGAGCGACTCCCACAGTTCGTCGGGGGGGCTTAACACCCTCCCCCCCCTGAGGGGTCTGCCATTTTGACCCCTCAGACCGCAGACGGGGCCCCTGTTGAGGGGCCGACACCTGTCGGGGAGCAGAAGTAATGCCATTGGCAGTTCCTGCTCCCCGGCCCAATAGGTGTGTGAGGCACCGTGGGGTTTTTAGTCCGTGGAACTCGGACATAACCCACCCCCCGTTGCCCGACGGGGTGGGTATCCGTTACGGATTTTCCCCACGTAAAAAAAAAAAAAAAAAAAAAAGGGGCCTGGGCGTTGAGGAGTGGGCAGCCGAGTTGGGGCTGTCCCTCCTCAACCAGGGGAGCGTCCACACTTGCGTGCGACATAACGGGGGGTCCGTGGTGGACATCTCCTTCGCCACCCCGTCTGTCGCGCGCCGTGTCCGGGGGTGGAGGGTGCTTGAGGAGGTGGAGACCCTATTGGACCACCGATATATTAGGTTCGAGGTCTCCACCTCCCAAGCCAGTAGTTACCCACCCCCGGAGCGGTACGACGTTTCCCTGTTGGGTGATGAGCCGCCTCGGTCGCGAAATGGCGTGGCGTGGGGAGAGGGTTGTGGCTGTGTCCCTGGACATCGCCAACGCCTTCAACAGCTTGCCGCATGGAGTCATACGGGAGGCGCTCCGGTATTTTGGGGTACGCCCGTACCTACAGCGGCTTTTGGAGGCGTACCTGGAGGACAGGGAGATCGCTTATTCAAGATACCTGTATAAGTTTGTGAAACAAACATGCTTGTTAGCTTAGCTTAGTTGGACTCGGGATATTTGGTGACAGTCCAAGCCGAGGCGCGCCGTGCGCCTTTGTGCTGGTTGCCTATATAAAATTGGGTGAGTGCCTTAAGCGCTCCTCTTAGTAGTCCGGTGAAACTATAGAGGCCTTGTCAGGTCAACAGTGTAGTCAATTTGAAAAAAAAAAACATTTTATCAGTTCTAGTGTTCTCCATGGTTTTGTATTACGCTTACGTCTAAATATTTTAAGTTGAACTGTGTAAATAGATATTCTAAGAATATTCACAAATATATTGGCTGAACAATATACATCTGTGGAATTGAAAACATTTTTGACGGTATGGTAAATGAAATTCGTAATTCAGTTCTAAGTTTTATATTATTTACCTTATTTACCCTTATTTACAAAATCATATAAAAAATACACTTACGTTAATATACAAATTATGAATAATTATTACAATTATTCCATAGACTTCTGTTTTAATTAATAATTAATACGTATAGATATGTAATATCTATAAAATATATTGAGATTTTCAAATAGTAAGGCCAAACATCTAAATAATATTTTATCAATTCATAATCAGCTTTAGATTACGTACAACATTACAAAATATAGACAACAAATTTAGAATTCAACAGTTTTAATTCCTAAACTGCTTCGTATCAATCTAATTAGGTTACATCACAGAAAAAATATGTTTATTATTACAGTTACAAAATGAAACACGACGTCATTAACAAGTAATTGAACAAGCCTTGACATGAATATTATTGGTATTTAACTTTATTTTTCCATCAAGACGCAATTATCTAATCGGATTATATTGTAAACACGTTATCATTTATTACATATATTATAGTCTTATAGTTGCCACTTTATAGGTTATGTTTTAAGGCTAAAAAGCCTTTGGTACACACTGGTGAATCATGATTTTTTTAATGAAGGCATAGATAAGAATAGTACGTATATTGGAGAAAGTTTAATGTATGAAGGGTTGAGGTATGAAGTATTGTTGTATAAAAAGTATGGAGGGAAGAGGAGAACCATCTGTGTATGAAAGTTTATCCCTCTTAATATGCTAAATTATGGTGGCGCTACACAGAAGCAGCAGGGTTCATTATTGTTCAATTATTTTAAAATGTTTTATAACAGTACATACTCTAAAATCACTAAACGTATTATATAACGTCCACAAAAATTCTATCACTCTCCAAGTTTTATCACTCTGAGTTATTTTAAGTTATATTTACAAAATTACTTCGGACTAATCAAAACCCTTTGCTAACGCCATTTTGGAGAGTGTAGGAACTGTTATTTAGTGCTTAGAGATTGACACTTTTTCAACATGTTCCTTATATGAGATGGTTCTCTAAGTGTCATTATTATAAACATCGTAAAGTAAGCCTCTACACTCCATAATAAAAAGTTTCTTTCAAAGTATATGATATTTAGATGGCGCTGCTGGAGCGGCAGACTACATTCTGAAGAAACTTGCTATATATATACATCGATGGTCCAGAAAAGGCATTCAATTTGTTCTTGAAAACATTATTTCATGCTCAAAGTTTTATTTTGTTCGACCACTGGAGTAACTTATAATTACAAATATTAATTTCAGGTAATACCTTCTAGTTATAGTAGTGTCATTTTGGCCATTGATGGAACTTTTATTTCATATGTTTCATTAAATAATATTTTGTGTGAAGAGAGCCTTATGAGATATTTCTCTTTACCTCAACACTTCATTGTTTAAGCATAGTAAGATAAGACATTGTAGTGTTTGACCATAATCTCGTTTAAATTGGTAAACTCGCTAAACCTAGTTCAGGACTGGCTCACAAGTGCAGATGCCAGAATGTACATATAGGTGCTTAGCGACAGATTTTCAACTTAAAGGTGGTAGCTAGCCAGGCAGGCTTAGAAAAAGTCCTACATCCATAGTATGGTTTCACCATGACGTTTTCCTTCACCAAATGCTGTGGTTCCTTCACAACGATTTGAACCTACGGGTTGCGTTATATTATAATTTTTTCCTTCACCAAAAATTCTTAATTTATGTCTCATTTCTTATTCAGATCAATCGACGTAGTGTCCAATATGCTAGTATTATTGAGTTATTACTCGTTACTACGCTCAAATAATTAACAGTGTGCAATTTTTTTTTTTTAATATTTTTACAAATAGATATTGCTTTTATATTGCCGTCAGATATTTCCATTAAATATAATTCATTAAAAAAACGATTTTAGAAATCGCATGCGATTATTGTACGCGTATATGCTGGACGAACAGAATAATAGGTTTGTCCGTTAAATGTAAGCAGTAAATCAAATTAAGTCAGTATAAGTGCCAGTGTGTATGGTTTTAAACGAAAAAAGGTTTAAAAACTAAAAGAATTATCCATTTTTTTTTTCTAAAGGAAAAATGCATTACATCAAAATATCACAATAATATTGTTAGGGAATACTTATTATTCTTTGATAAGTTTGATCATATCACAGAGAATATATATTTTTTGACTAAAATCCTATAACTTCACTATAAAAGCATAAATGAAATGAATTACGTTTATAATGAATTCCTCAAATCGTGAAACTTATACAACGCTGATTCTATTGTATAATAGACAGTAGTTGCTCAATCATTGTAAACGACTTCCTTGTCCATAATTGTACTATCGGTCATTTACTTCACTAATGTTGTAATACTAACCGAATTTATTAATTAATTACGAAATATATGTAATTCAATAACCATTAAAATAATTAAAATTGCCAGAGCAAAATGTGATATGAAAAAAAAGGATGTGTGCTTATGATCACACGACTAAAAGTAAAAATTTATGAATAAATACATGTACATTAAAGTTCATATAGATTTATCAACGTTTACATGAACATTAAAGTTTATATAGATTTATCAACGTTTACATGTAAATTAATTAATAATAATATTTAAATACGTACAATATATATACTTTAAGTACTACACATATTATACACAAAACATTCATAATATTTTATTATTATATGAAATAGTAAAAACATAATTAAGGGAGCAATGCGCTACTTGTTAGATAGTACACTTGGATGACGAAGCATGACGATTAACTTTCGTTCACTGTTTTAATACTCCTAAAGAAGTTTTCACCACAAAAATTATATATATTGTCGCCTTGCAAATGTGAAACGTATAATAATAATTAAAACTACGTCAAAGTGTCATGGCGTATTGTTTTTAAAATGTTGTTGACAATAATGAGACGTATATAATCCTTACTACTTATGTTAAATGTTTTTGGGGGTAATGAAAAGGACATAGGGTACCTTTTATGCAAAAGAAAAAGTATTGTTCACGGGGGATAAGTCAAATATATAAGCACGAGCGATGCCGAGAATAAAAGCTAGTAAATAAATAAATATTGATATCCATTGTATTAAAAACATATTATAAATGATCCCTAGTAATAAGATAATACGAAAAATAACAATTGAAAATAAGGTAATATTTTTTAATTTCAAAACACGAGAAAACGGAAAAATAGCGATTTTATGCCAGCTATAAGAGTTTCGACTTTGTTCTGATACATGTCATTTCGCAAGTGACTTTTTCTGAATTATAATCTACTATTTAATCAGAAAATAGCCTCTTTATATTTGTAGCATAATTAGAAATGTGGTTTACTTTTACAATATAACCACATTGTTTGAATTTTTGCAATATTAGAATTGTGATCTAAGACGATTTTAAATGTATAGCCTCCTTATTTCTCATTATTTCGAACTTCTTGGGTACCTATCTTAAAGCTTTAAACTGTCATATAATTATTTTTATTTTTACATTTATGCTATTGAACCCTACATGTTGAAATTTTGCTTCATACGATGTTTCTTGGGAAAATAATTCTGAGTTGGCATAATGGCCTGAGAAGTTGAATTACTAGCAAGCGGGCCACCGTTTTGTGTAACGCTATAATTTAAAAATATAGCAAAGTTAGCCGAAAGGGTGTGTAGGTAGTAGTGACCTTGATAAAGAAAAAAAGTCGCATTATTTTTTGTTATAAATATTTACATATTTCAAGTTACGTGCGAATATATACGCAATTATTATTATTATGCAATTATTATGTAGTTGTTTTGTTTTTCTTAAATATAATTTTCTATAACATGTATCTTGTTTAGAAAAATGCTGATACTGCGTGCCTCATTGCACAATATTCTAAAAAGCGACGTAATAACTTTAATTATTCATTGCTTGCTGCAGCTACGGTCATATTAATATCATCAGGTAAGTCGTTCATGTCAAGATCTCTTGCTGGAACTGCTATGAATACATCATAGAAGATCTTCTTGCTTCTCAAAAATGCACTCTTGTTGTCGAAAATTATTGAATCTGTAATATACAAAAAGGAATAAAATATGAGTTTTCTAATATTCTAATTCTAATATACGAGGGAAACCGCAGGCAAAAGCTAGTAAATATAAGTTATATTCCTTGTTTATTTAACTTTATAGCTTCAGCTATGCCATAAACTTCATACACTTTTAGAGACAAGCGGTGTGGTAGGGATCTGTACCAGAGTGAACCGCGACCACCAAACACCTAGTGAAAATCCTTATCACCATAACTTTCACTTAGTTTGCCGTGTTACGGGAGTAGCTAAATGCCGACAGTCCTACTGACCGACATGCGAGTGACGACTATTGATACATTATAAATTTTTCGGTGGTCGTTACTGTCTAAGATCAGGTGGTATAGTGTCGTCACTATGGTGCGCTACTATAAAAAATATAGTACAATTAATTCATAGGGAAAAAAATCAAACTAGCTGACTCTGGCGACTTCGTCCGCGTCGTTTAATATCTTAAGTATATATTCTATGTTTATAGGAAAAAGCATAAAACATATACGTTGCATACAAAATTTCTTGAATGTTATCTGTTTACTGCCCCTCTTTTGCGCATGCGCATCACACCGCTTATCCCATTTCTCCGTGGTAAGAAAACACGTGTAGTGCTTATAAAAATCGTAGTTTCTTAAAACATTAATAACTTTTTATTAAATCAGGATATTGTTTTATTATTAAAAAAGGACCAAGCGTCATCTATGAAGTAAAAAAAATCGTACGTATACGTATCGTAATATACGTAATGCTAACAATAGACCTTTATCATTTTATTTATTTTAATAACTGATACCCGCGACATCTTCTGAGTAGTTTATTATCCCAATAATATATTTAATGTACAGAAAAAAACAACATAATTGAAAGCAAAAATATACTTTGCATACATAAATAGGCGAAGACAACAGTTCAGTACCTTTTTCTCCTCTGTTGTCACCTAACTTTCATTATTTATTTATTTTGTTTCGTAGCTATTGACGAGCTTAGGTGTTATTAGAAAAAAAAAAAATTGGAAACAGCTCTTTTTACCATACTAACGACGAGTCTAAGTATTTATTACAAATCAATATTCGTTCTTCACGAACCTTATGTTTACTAATCTACTACTCAATATTTGTAAACTGTTTGTCTAAAAAAACCCCAATAATAATCTTAAAGAAAAAAAAAGAATTATTGCCAAATGTCAACCACTGGACAAGCAATAAGATAACAATTTCATTTTCAAGACACATTTCAAAACCTTCAAATGGGACATTGAGAACAATTATTGTTTACAAGGTGATTCTTTCCTGATTAACTTGACACCGTGACAATGTATGTATTTATAAGACGCCTTTTTATTTTTCTCCACACTTTAGCGAGCAATTGTTCTTTTTTAAATTATTACAGCCAATAGCTATCTTTACACGGCATGCTCTTTTACGCGCGATTGGAGTATACAGGGTTGAACACGAGAAAGCGTCTACGCGAATTATTATTATGTGTTTTATGGTGAATTCAATGAACTTTTTGTTTTTGTGACATTTCACATTTTGGGTTACGTAATATTATTGCCCATTAATTTCACTTATGTTCAATAACTAATAGCTTAGTTATACACACGATGCAGGAATGATACAATATGGAGTCAAATATAGCAAGAAAATGAATAAAAAATAAAGCCCACACACGACAAACATTTTGAGAAAAACTCTGCTCTCAGTAAAATATTCATACTAATATTAGTTACATTGTAATTATTTTATATCAGACGTGACACTGGCAGAAATCGTATTTACGAGACGTAATTTTTTTTAAAGAATGTGAATCTTACATGTGGCTGGACAAGACACAGCTAATACTCCTATATCCGTTGAATCGCCAGAAACCTTTCTCGGTCCATGCACAATTTCTTCGTTACCCTGTTCGTCTCTTCGCTTTATAAGAAATTTGATATCGTAATTGTCCACTCCAAATTCCCATCTGAATACAATAATCACATTTATTATAGAAAAAAAAACATTAAAAAAATATATAAAAAAAGAAACTTTTTAAGAATTAAATGTACAACGAACTTAATAGATAATTAGTACTCTATGATTTCATTATCGATAATGAACTGTCAACATGAAAGCTAGCGAAACCTATCGCCTTTTTTTGGACTCGACTTAAAACTCGAAAAGGACCGTAAAATTAAACGAACTTTTGCACTTACTTCAATACGCTATTTTCCTCAACACATAATAGATCTACGACATGTTTCTCGCCAGTCTTCACTGTGACTCGTTTATATTGCTTTTCAATGTCGTTGGTTGCGTTTTTCGCGAAGTACTCCTTCGGTATTTTACCACCTGGTTTGACCTACCAAGAAAAAAATATAAGAAAACCGAAGGAAGAGTCCCTGAACACCAGCTGGTTTTTTTATCCTATACAATTTTAGCGTTTGGCAACAATCTCACCTGATGTTAAATGTCGATGTGGTCCAAGATGTTAAACATGTTACACCTGGAGAAAGACTGGCTCTCAAGTACAGCTCAGCGACAGATTTTCAACTTGAGATGGTAGCTATCGGAAGGCGGACTTTAAAAAAAAACCTTACCACCATGCTATAGTTTTATTATGATATTTCCTTCACCGAGCGTTCCGGCTCATTTACAAGGATTCGTACCGCATGAACACGGTTTTAAAATACACTAACCACTACGTTATCATCGCTTCGTGCGAGTTGTCGCATTTTTAAAGTGAAAATTTTTTACATCGCCTCAAATTTCTTCGTTCATGTATTGCATGTCGTATTACAGCCGGCTGCCGAGTAGGGGTAAAGTGAAGGCTCTCTGCAGAGCAGCCAAGGTCAATATGGCGGCGCCCGGGGCTCAAATCAAAATGAAATATTGTGTTCAGTTAAAAAAAAAAAAATGCGTTTTAATACTATGAATTGAATAATATTCCGAATATTTTCAGTTAAATGCATACGATCCGAAAAAAAGTTTCACTTGCATCGTGGTTTCCTAAAACAACCAATTTTATTGGCTTAGTTTTTGCTTCTATCAATTTTAGTACCTCCGTCCTTCATATAATAGTGTTAAGACAGTACACCTTGAAAACGAGTCATCATGAATTAAACTTGTTACAAAATTGTTACATCTATGTATGTACATTTTACGCTATTAAGTAGAAGAAATAATAATAATATATTGTTTCTAAAAGTTAGAAAATGAAATCATGACATAGTTATCATTGAGGACGCCAATTTAACCTTTTAGTAAATGAATACCGGATACCGGATACTAGTGACATTGTAAATCTATATAAACATAAATCAATTGCCGAACGTATGTAGACTCTTACTTCAGTACGATTGCACCTATTTGAATAATTAGAATAGATAGATAAATGAGCCATCGGGGTGTGGGAAATAGGAGCACACGCATTGACACCGATAATTGCAAGCAAACTTTAAGTTTTAAAAATAGTACGCCTTGAACCTTGTCGAATTACTCAAACAGTGACGTCAACCGTCTAGATATCTCTATATTTCGTTTTATAAGGCATATGAGTGCGCCACAAAGCGATGAGGATAGTTCTATTTGGCTAATCAGGTCGAACCCCAAGAGAAACGAAAAGAAAGAAATATACAAGCAAACTATAACCATTAGAAGGTCTAACTGCGATAGTGATTCCTGATTAACTGTTGTCTTTACGAGTACAATAAATACGGGCATCATAAAGTGAAAAAAAAAACTTACAATTAAACTGCACTTAGGATCGCCGGTTTCGTCTACCATCGTTCCGCCATAGTATACAGGGATTTGATCTTTATCGACCAGAGTAAGGACATGTGCTTGCCATTTCTTCGTGTCAGAGCTGAATATTCTTATCTTTGATATCGTGTACTCATGCATGAACTTCTTGATGACAGAGAATGCAAACGAGAATACTTTTGGAGCTGAAAAAAATCAGTCACATTTTTAGGTAACTTAATAACACTGGTGTGTAAATGTTTCGTTGTCCCAATGCTGGGTGCGGTTTCGTCTTGAAGGAATGCACGGTATCGGAAACCAAGCCAACCTTTACTCCCTGAAAGTTGAAAGTTCTAGATTTTTCTACTATTTGCTGACACTTCCAAATCATTTTTAAAGGCTCATGTTTCTTCAGGAACTTCGTTATTCAACATAAAGAGACGGTATTAATAGTACATTGTATTATATTTGTTAGACTCCAAAACACTCCTTGGTATTCTTGAACAAGTCGTGTGAATAAAAGATCCACAGAGTTTCGGCGGGATCTTAGACTGTCATATAGTCACTCTTACTTTATTATTCATAATCTTGCGATTTTTTTTCCCTACATTTACTGATATTGGTGGCATCTTGCGTGATATAATTCGATTGTCGTGCACAAGTGAAGTGGACGGAAAATAAGCATGGATCATTCATTCTGAGATATGACAAAACTCTAGAAAGTTCTAATAAGAGTGCCACCATCTCGTTGAAAACACTGAAGCCATCACAATACATTGTATAATAATTAACCAGTTGATAGTGGCAGTAATAATGTTCAGCAAAGAGGTTTGGTTGTCAAAGTAGGAAGAGAAGAAATATCAGTAAAGTTTTCAAACTTATTCTTCACTCTATTGTATTTTTTTTTTTTATTGAATTTCATGTATGGCAAAGGCTTTAATTACAAAATGTTACTACATATTTTTATCTATCAAAACTTTTTTGACTTCTTTAAGTGTAAATATCAAAGCACCAAATAAAGAATCTAAATTGCGGCACAATACCACAATGGTACTGTTATACCCGTATACTAATTCGATTAATATAAAAAAAATATAAGATCAACTGTGGAAACTACTGCGCGACCACTGCGGTTGGTATTAAAAAAAAAACAGCACTCTTGACACAGCTTTCAATTTTTTACAATTAATTTCTGTGTGACTCCCCAGTTTATTAAGCATGCAATTCGTCAGCGTTACGCGGTGAATAGGAGCTGCCTATTTTGATTTGAAGAAACATTAACAACAGCTGGAAGAACACTTATGAAAGCCTATGAAGTGGATTATTGCTGATACAGCGAATATATCGTACTAGGTAATATTATAACAGAACCAAATACAATGGGGTGCTTAAAATAGTCCGTCTTATACGTTATTAATAGTTCGAATAATGACGTTTGGTTTCCCAGAGTTTTCCGTCCTATTACAGGGTATATAAAGCGCGCAGCGGTGCGTCCAAGCAGTGTTCCAGTCATGAAATCGGAGCGAATGTGAAGATAAATAAGGAAGCGATCTTCAAGAGAACTGCGATTATAGCATCATGAAGTGTAAGTAGAACTGTATATGTGTGATATTTGATTTATGTCTGACGAGTACAAAGAAACGCGCAGTACACTCTACCTGTGCGAAATTGTTCGGGTTAGTAATCATATGAATAAGCAAGGCATTGAGCATTGTTAAAATTCGTTCTTACCGTTTACAATTAACAAGTTTTGAGTATTTCCGGGTAATTAGCTTCATACACTTGCAGAAGCGTGAAGACCATCTCAGCGGCGGGTTTCCAAGCATATTGTTTTATGTTAAATCCGTCCAGGTCGAATATTACAGTGAGCTGAGAGACAACATATGTAAAAGTCAGTCTGCGTCGATAACACATTTATGAACAAAATATTAAATAAATAAAAAATAATTAGCCGAATTTTTTTATTAAATTAAATACGTGCGCGTATTTTTCCATTTTTCATGGTTCATAAACACCGACATTTTGAATTAAATTATTATTAATATACTCGAATTTAGATAATAAAACTATAACTTTAAAATATTTCAATGTGACTTTTATTTTATTATTCTAATTTAGAAATATGACACATAAGCTACCATTGAAGTATAGTCATATGAATGGTGACCACACTATCAGCGTCTATCGGATCATGACTGAAATTCAACCACGACTCGATATATTTTTATAAAATTTTGCACTTTACTCATCGAGAGGCCTCTAAATTCAATTTATTTGACTGTATAATCAGCCGGTAAGCGCGTGAACGACATTTCGCTTTATATATACAGATGAACTAACATAACTTGTGTTTTCATTTTTACTTTGAATTTTGGCAAGATCAAAATTCATGTAGCTCAAAATGATGTAAAGATTCTATCGATACACTATACATCTAAACCTGTATAAGCGATTAAAAGTTATGGTAGGACATAGACACTCACATACATACCATGATCCCTAAAATATTACACTTTTTCTTTGGGCAGTCGTGTAAAAAGTTAATTGAAGTAACAAGTTAATATTTTATGTTGTTATAAATAAGTCAGCTGAGTCAGAGTTAACAAGAATTGAATACTATGTTAATCAAATGCTATATCAATAGTCTATAAATATACTAACAATAGCCTGCAACTTCGTTTTCGATGAATTACAAAATAAAACTTAATAATATATAGCCTAACGGCACCTAGTACTTCCTACTTCATTTTTAGTGCTATCTCTAAAACGATTAGACCAATTTTAATGGACTTTCACTAGCATATAACTAATGTAATGAGAATTATCGTAAGCCATTATATATTCTACTAGCTGTTACTCGCGACTTCATACAATTATAAAAAAACGCATGCGGATCTGCGGGCAACAGCTGGTAAAACATATATGTATGCCAAATTTTAACTATATTAAAAGTTTTTTTTTTGTTTGCTTAAAAAATAACTTGAAATATACTCGGCGGTCTGATGAAACTTTATGTGAATATTCCTTATGAATCCAGAAGTGGGGTGTAGCGTACGGTGGTAATAGTGTGGTTATGGGCTTTCTACTATTAAAATTGTTGCAGATACCAACTACGATGAAAAAAAAATACAATAAGCTTGGACGACACTGGGTATTTTTGCTAGTATGTTTATATATGCGTTTTATACACTGTGGTAAAGGTGCAAATTGTTATAACAAATAATAATAACGTGTTATTTCAATAACTTATACCAAATGCCGACAACGCACTTGTGACTCCCCTGGTGTTGCTAGTGTTTATGGACGGCAGTGATCACTTACCATCAGGTGAGCCACATGTTCGTTTGCCCCCTATAATATAAAAAAAAATTGTCGAAGACATTATTATTCTGTTGTTGACTGTCCGTTGTTCATTATTTTGTTGACTATGCCAATAGTTGATCAGTAACATCGCAAGGTGTGAACAATCAAACATGCTACAAACAACAGTTAAAAGAGAGTACTACTCACGCTTATAACGAAAATTAATTTCGTCTTAATGTTATTGTAATAAATTGTAATACGGTACGAAATAGCGAATTACCCGACAGCAGAATAACTGACAGCAGTTAATAACAACCCTTATTGTAATATAACATAACGTAATTAAAAGTAATTAATTATTAATATATGGCAGTTTTGCTATGTATAGTTGGTTGTAAAATAAATTACCTTCAAAGCGGCTGGTCCATGTGTAAGAGACTGCTTCCTGGCAATAGCCAGATACATTTCCAAATGTTTTAGAATCATTCGGATGACTTCTGTTCTGGTCACTGAATGCAGTAGTCCCCAAACGTCTAATCCCATAAATGGAACGAGTATTACTGAAATAGTATATACATATACTTTTAGTTACTTGTCAAATTGTTAACACCAAAAAAAAAACTTGAAATATAATATAAAATAATTTACAAAATAACAAATCTAATTACTAGTATACATATAGTTGCCAATTGTCAATTGTTCGTACAATCTATATGGATTCATCAAGTCGAAAAATTTACGACTAACTAGTTGTCCTTACGTGACGTTTTTTGTCACTCAACACTTACTGCAAGCAGTAGTTGACCCCTTGGCTGAGCTTTTAAGACACAGATCTCAACATGGCGCGTTATATCTTTAATGTTTTTTATTTCACGACATTGTACATAGTAAATTTCATGGTTTAGTAAAAAAAGTTCGTACAAGTGAAAAAATGATTTAAAAATACAATTTTATATAATAATTATAATTTTACAATACATACTTTATATTTTACAAACTTTTATAGTAAATCAGACATTTTTTTAGGCTTATGCTGCCATAAGTTTGTTAACCTGTGCTGCATGAGGTTTACATTTGTTTGTATGGAATTTAAACCTTTATGGTTTTGGACAGTCCAGGGATTTAGGAAGTTCGTTCCAAAATCGCGGATAAAATACAGCTAAATGTATTATAATTAAGATTACCTGGTGATCCTTCCTTGTCGAAACCAGTGCTACCACTAGGAAAATTTTTCTCCAACACCTCTGGTGGTTGCCACGACGCTAGTTTTGTATCTATTTCCCATTTCTCTCGCCATTTTAGGGACTGCAAATAAATTACTTTCTGATTAATTACTGGTCACTTTTTCATTTGTTCTTTTAGCATCCTTTGCTTTTCAGATAAGTGGCCAAGTGTCTACTCGTATGTATGTACCGTAATGACCTAGATCAGGAAACTCGGCGTCAGTTCAAGCCGAGGCGCACCGTGTGCCCTTGCGCTGATCGCCTAAACAAATCGGGTGAGTGCCTTAAGCGCTCCCCTTAGTGGTCCGGTGAATCTGTAGAGGTATCGGTAGGAAGTATCGTAATGGAATCCGCTTAACCTAGTTTGAAGTAGAGGCATAAATAAAAAAATAACTCATTATGTCTATTTAAAAATATTTATTTAAATATTGCATGAAAATACTCTATATACTATTCCGTACCCCTGACATTGTGTATGCAAAATTTGATCAGTTGAGTCCTTAAGGCTTTACAGCGAACAAGTAAACAAACAAACAAAGTGATATTCGTATTTGTAACATATTCGGTACTGTCTCGCATTTACATAACATTATATAATGGCAATATAGACTGACGGTCAAAATACTTGCAATATAACTTACTCCCAAGATAGAAAATAAAATAAAAGTGTAACGCGGCGACACTAAAGAAAAATGCCGACTGACAAAAGAAGGAAAAATATTATGGAGTGTAGAGGTAAGGAGAATCATTTATGTGTATGAAAATATGTCTGTCAAAATTTGTTAAATTATGATGTCGCTACATTAGCTACATGGTTAATTCATTATAGTTGAAATATTAAAAAAAAAACTGAATAAAAAGTTTTATAACAGTACACACTCTAAAATCACCAAACGTATTATATGACGTTCATATCAAATTCTATCACTCACGAAGTTTTCTCACAGTGGCTATTTTAAGGTTATATTTACAAAATTGCTTCGGACTAACCATACCCATTGCCTATGCTAGCACCATTTTGGAGCGATTTGGAACAGTTATTTAATGCTTAGAGATGGACACTTTTTTAACATGTTCCCGTATGAGATAGTTTTCCTTACCTAAACTCTACTCTCTACTCTACACTCCTATAAAAAATACCCTGTTTGAGGAGAGAAATATTCGTTGATTTATTTTTGTTACACGAACATACTCGAATTACTTACATCTTTAAGCATTTTTTCCGCAGCCTCAGGGTCCCACTGCCTTGCTGAAAATGAAATAAATTACAAATGAAATATTTCTATTATGAAATAGTAGGCATCTAAACGTGCATTTCAAAAATATATGTGCAATTCACATACGTTAGAAGCAAAGCCTTCAAAAATAGGTGAAACATTCAAATCAACGATAATGTACTCTATCTAATTGTCTCCCACGTTAAATCCTATAGATGTATATGTGTTTTTTAACGTTGCTATTTAGTTGCATTAATTTGAAATCACAAAGGTGCTGAGAAAGTTTCCACTTTAAAAATATTTGGGAATATGACGTGACGTGACGAATAGAATACAACAAGACCATTTTTCAGAACTCTTTTTGAAAATGCTAATCTTAAAACTATTACGAGCGATTTTCATAGAATTTTTACAAGTACCTTGAGCGACTTATTTCCTGCAAACCGGCTCATGAAAAAACGACGTCATATTTTTTGCAATATTTTCAGATCAGTACATTTCAAAGGTATTTTATATACTGTATATGTTAGTGTTTGACCACAATCTCATCTGATGTTAAATAATAATGTGGTCTAAGATAGTAGTCACGCTAAACCTTGAGGGAGAGTGGCTCTCCAGTGCAGTTGCTGGAACACGCCAACAGGTGCTTGGCGACAGATATTCAACTTGAGGGTGGTAGCTATTCAGGCGAACTTAGAAAAAGCCCTACCACCATGTTATGGTTTTATCACTATGTTTCCTTCACCAAAAGCTCCGTCTCAGTTGCTAGGATTCGAACCTACGTCCTTCGACGCTATCAACTAAACCAACATCGCTGAAATTTAGTAAATTGCACTTTATTGATTCATTTACAGACGTTGCGAGTTGTGGGCATGGACCTCAGTCTCATCTGCTTTTTGCACGGCCAAGCTCTACATAGCTCACTCTTGTGTTAGTAGCGCAAAAAAGCACTTTATTCATATCTTTATTTACAATATTTCAAACGCTTTAAAGGAATAATGATAGAAAGTCACGAGTATAGTTAGTATTGAAATATAACAGAAAAAACATAGGTTCGTTTCACAGATGGTAGAAGTGTAACCTTCAAAGAACGATGAAAAATTCACGTAAATGATAGTTAGTGTATTCTAACTCATTCCCTCGCATGTTAAATCCTATAGATGTATCCTATATATCTTTGTCTTTCTTGATGTTACTTTTTCGTTTTATCGGGTTACAAAGCATAACGGAGCAAAAGAAGTTTTCAATTCAAAAAATAAAGAATTTCAGTTTCCTGCTAAAACATGAATCTCAAAATTCTCTTAGTGTCATTTTATAAAAAGCAACACACCAAAATAAAAATTAAAGTGAAGAACAAGCTAATCTACCTTTTAATTTACTTATAAATGTGAGAGAAATTAATATTTGAAAGTGCATAACATTATATGCACCAAATACGTTGCGTAAATGTTACTACAGTTAAACATAAATTAGACTCGGACGGAACGAAGGTGGATTTAGTTTTATTATTTATGAACATTTCGAAAATCAATCAGCGGCAACATCGATGAGTTTCTATAAAAACCTGTTTCTTTCACTCCACTAATGCGTCATCGATTACTATTAAAATACTTCATTTTGTACGTTACTAGCGCTCGCCCACTAGTTTGTCCGCGTTAAAGTATAATGTAAAAAGCTGATAACAATAAAAGACGGTCTAACACCATCCAAAGACGAGGTACTAAATACTATATAATAAAATACATTCAAGTCTTAAATGCCTTAAAAAATAAACAAAATTCAAATAAACCAAGATATAAACGTAGTTAATGGGAGAAATAAAAAAAGTAGTTCTTTTTTTAATTTTCCGAATACAGATTGATGTCTTTTGTACATCATCATGAACAATAATTCATTTTTACATAATGTATTCAGTAATTTCTAAAAATTACTGGATAGATTTCCATCCCATTTTCTTAGTTATACTTCATCTTTTTCAAAAAATGTCCGCTATTTTTAAGAAACTACGACTTTTATAAGAACTACTTGTTCAACGATGTGTATTTCCTTGCTGTGGAAAAGTGGAGCAAATCGTGTGGTGCATATGTTTTTTTCTTTTGTACATAAAATATATTGTTAATACATAAACGATGCAGACGAAGTCGCGGGTAGTAGCCAATATAATATATACTTCAAACATAGATAATACCTGTACAGCGAGCGATTTCCCAACGAGTAAATTTGAAATTGTAACGTACTTTAAACGCAACTATTATTGTCAACGGTTACACATTACTCGCAATAAGCTTCACAACATTTTTATTTATTCTTCTACACAGAGTCTATACGCACACACGTTCGACAAATCACTGTCATTAGGTATTGCAACAAAAGGTAAACAAATATACTGTCAAGTTTCTATTTGCGTTTGAAAGCGATAAAATAGTTATGGTAAAATTAAAACAGAAAAAACACTATGGAAAGGTCGCTACATAAATATATATGAGGTTTTAAGCATATGATACAGATTGGCATTGCTATTAAATTATTGCAATTTTTTTTCATGTTTGCAATGCCGAATTATATATCCCGATTTAATAACCGCAGCGAAGGATAAGTACCCCTCCGACTCTTCAAACAGTGCTTGTGCACTTTCACGCTCGCGTAACCATAGATCACGCCGCCGTGCTCAAGCGGTGAATTTTGTTTCCGTACACTCGCCACGACCCCCTTCGGCAGCAGTTCAAGATTAGGGTCGATACCTCGCAAGTACGCTACTATCGCGATACACTGACACTCAAAATTTTCTCTCACTAGCTTAATATATAGATCACTGTAATATACGTGCACACAAACACATATGGTCGAAGTGTTTTATTTTTTCTCTTATTTTTCGAATTTGTTTAGTTTAGTCGAGTTGTCAGATACAAAATACATGTTTGAGTTCGTGAGGTACACATGTGTGTCTCACTAATTGTTATATGTATGAATAATTTAATAAGTTAACTTAGATAGATTTGTGATATTACATCGAAGGTAACAGCCCAAGCCGAGGTTCGGCCATTTTGGCACCTTTGAGCTTTTTCCCAAGCAGCTGAGCGACCTAAGTACTCGCCTTAGTAGTTCAGTGAAGCTGTAAAGGACCGTCAGGACTATAGCGTTAGGCCGTTCGAAAACATAAAATTAAGAAACATATGGGCGTCCAATATTCACGGTGGGCATATAAATAATGGTGGACTATATTAATCTCAAACATATGCTTATACTAACATCCGTTTTTATATATAGATATTTACCAGCCACCTCTTTGGTCCGACTGTCCTTGTGTTTGAAACTTTATAGCGTCGAGTCGGCTTTAGTTGTAACCTTCCGGTTGAATAATGTCGTACAATCTTTTTTCGCTGTTGTTTAAGGTACTTTTCAAGTATTACTTAAATAACAATGGGGAGGGAGGGGGTAATGGAAAAAGGTATATGCTTTGCCTATTTCTGATGATATGGAGGAAGAGGGGTAGAATAGCGATTACATCAGCAATATGTAATTACATATTTAGTTGTTGTATCTACTTTTTTAATTCGTTAAGAACCCAACAAGATATTTTCTAAAAATCATGCTAATAGAGGCAGGTGGTGAGGGGAGAGGTTATAAGAGCTATGCTTACTTTTTCTGCTTTCCGCGACTCATAAGCAAAATCACTTTTTTTTCGAGCAAAATATTAGCTTTATTAGAATTATTGCATTTTTTTCGAAGTGTAATTTAATTATAAGAAAATAATAAATGTAAACAATAATGTCTATTTATTTAAGTGAGCTCATTTTTGAAGAAAGTTCATTTTTAACCAATACGTTTCTAAAGGAAGGTGTCGCGACACGTCTGAATTATCACCGCGTTCGGGTTGCACCTCCCAACAGTAAGATTAAACCAATGAGTTAGTTATTCTCTTTACCTAGTTCATAAGTACCTAGTGAACTAGATTATACACATTAACTTAAAAATATATAATACAAAAGTGAAATGTGAATTTTTATCACAGATGTACTCGTAAGAAGTACTTTGTATACAGCGATAGTACTGTCGTTCTTTACTAAAGTATTGTTGTCAATAATAAAAAAAATGCTATTTTGAAGGCTTTTCGCTATTGCGTTGACGAAATACGTTATTGAGGAGCGGTCATCGGATTCGAGCTCTGTTAGGGTTCAGGTATGCCTAAATAAATAATCTATGAACATGCAATGGATCCTGTTTACCCAATGTGATTCGGTAACAATTTGAAATCATTAATTTTAACACCGAGTTGTTTGATGCAATCATTACTAAGTTTGTCAAATATGTATTAACAAACACCAGCAACTGCACATTATGTCCATATTGCAGACCACAGTTGCACATTATCGAAATCGTACTATTTAAATGTTAAATCCTTATGAGATGTTTACCCGATATGATACAGTAACAATTATAAACCAGTAACTTTAACACCGAGGTGTTTGATGCAATAATTAATAAGTTTGTCAAATATGTATTAATAAACACCAACAGCTGCAAATTTTGTCCATATTGTAGTCGACAGTTGCACATTATGTAAATCGTACTATTTAAATGTTAAATCCTTATGAAATGTTTACCCGATATGATACGGTAACAATTATAAACCAGTAACTTTAACACCGAGGTGTTTGATGCAATAATTAATAAGTTTGTCAAATATGTATTAACAAACACCAGCAACTGCACATTATGTCCACATTGTAGACCACAGATGCACATTATGTAAATCGTACTATTTAAATGTTAAATCCTTATGAAATGTTTACCCGATATGATACGGTAACAATTATAAACCAGTAACTTAACACCGAGGTGTTTGATGCAATAATTAATAAGTTTGTCAAATATGTATTAACAAACACCAGCAACTGCACATTATGTCCACATTGTAGACCACAGATGCACATTATGTAAATCGTACTATTTAAATGTTAAATCCTTATGAAATGTTTACCCGATATGATACGGTAACAATTATAAACCAGTAACTTTAACACCGAGGTGTTTGATGCAATAATTAATAAGTTTGTCAAATATGTATTAACAAACACCAGCAACTGCACATTATGTCCACATTGTAGACCACAGATGCACATTATGTAAATCGTACTATTTAAATGTTAAATCCTTATGAAATGTTTACCCGATATGATATGGTAACAATTATAAACCAGTAACTTTAACACCGAGGTGATTGATGCAATAGTTAATAAGTTTGTCAAATATGTATTAACAAACACCAGCAACTGCACATTACGTCCATATTGCAGACCACAGTTGCACATTATGGAAATCGTACTATTTAAATGTCAAATCCTTATGAAATGTTTACCCGATATGATACGGTAACAATTATAAATCAGTAACTTTAACACCGAGGTATTTGAAGCAATAATTAATAAGATTGTCAAATATGTATTAAAAACACCAGCAACTGCACATTATGTACATATTGTAGACCACAGTTGCACATTATGTTAATTGTATTATTTAAATGTTAAATCCTTAAGAAATGTTTACCCGATATGATACGGTAACAATTATAAACCAGTAACTTTAACACCGAGGTGTTTGATGCAATAATGAATAAGTTTGTCAAATATGTATTAACAAACACCAGCAACTGCACATTATGTCCATATTGTAGACCACAGTTGCATGCTGTGTAAATCGTACTATTTAAATATTGCATTTTTAATGTGCGTTATTATGTCGTTTTATATTACTGGTTATGCATTTATTTATGATTTTTGTGTATCTTAAGAACAAAAAAGTAATAAAAAAAGTAATTGACAGGCCTGGTAACGTAGAAATAGTAAATTTAATTTACTTTATGACGACTTTACGACCATTAGCAGGCTTTGGCGAAAGTTCGTCGTTAATACGACAAATGTAGACAGAACATTAGTACACAAAGTCCAATAATTATGGTGTTGGTAAAATGGTAAGCATCAAAAGATTTGTCACAGTAAATTTTGTTATTTCTTCGTCAACCTTTTGGCTGCTCTGACCTGGCTCTGGCCGCCCGTATGTACGGGCTTGCGGGTAATATACTCAAGAGTTTAATACAAAACAAATTTAAAGTATCATCATAGGCTTCTAAAATTGGCATTTATTTATCCTTAAGTTGTCTCGATGTTATACACATAGTATTATAAGTAGTTATACCAAAATTTGTGTTACGCCCTGCTATATTCGGAGCGGTCAAATAATTCGGCGAGGATTGTACAAACGCTTAGTTGTGTCAATTTCATGGTGATCAACGAAACTATGTTGCAATTTATTAATTTCACACATATTATACACACATTTATGTATTTCACACATCTGTGTATAAATAGCGAACGATAAAATAGTTCAGTACCTCAGTTCACCTCTGGTTCTCCTACCGTTTTTTTGTTTAGTGACTAACGACGATCTGTGTTTTATCAATAAAAAAAATTTGGAAATTGTTACTTTTTTCTTAACCTCGACAAATCGAAGCTTTTATTTATGTCCCTATTCGTCACAGTTCACGTTTCTTAAGTCTACAATTGTAACTAAATATTACTGCATTATAAATGGGAAACGGTGTATTTAATTACTCAACCGTTCATCACGACAATTTTGCATATACATTCTCAGGAGAACAGAAAAGGGTATTGGGCCCTTATAATCCAGAAAAAAGTAATGTTCCTAAGGGATAAGTCAAATATACATTAACGCGTGCGAAGCTGCGAGCAGAAGGAAGTCTGTAATAATTGTACAATTCTCAATACATTGATCACTATTTAGAAAAAAACAAACAGAAGAAGAACGCTTTTGGCCTAATAATGGGTCTTCTGAGTTTCACCGGGCTAATGGGACAAGGGCTTATGGCGCTCGGTTGTTTGCCTTGGATAAGCTGAACTGGCTAAGCTAATCAGCATATACGAATTAGTGAAACACCACATGTGTACCAGCATATGTCCCTCACGAACTCAAACATATGGTTTGTATTTGTGAACTCGGCTAAACTGAACTAACAAAGAAACTAAACTATGCGGCTAAACTAAACTAACCATGTGAAGAAAACACCTTATGGTTGAATTTCAATTATAGGATTACTGGACTACTAGTCTATTTTAATACATTAAGCTCTCGACGAAGTGATCTTCATATTATTGCAATTAATTACTTTGGTAATTAGCAGTTACTATTAACATTCAGCTGAGTTACTGCTTGTTTTTCTAGTTAAAATAATATTTGAACGTAATAAGGTATTTTTTTAAATATTTTTTAGTCTGTTATATTTTAAATAATTCATGACTCACTTTTTACATAACAATAATTAGACTATTCATATTGACCATTTATTATTTCGAACTTATATATAAAATTCGCATATTATTATCATTCATTAAAACAAAAAATATATATAATTTCATCATAATCCTCCAATGCTTAACCTAATTTGTATTATAAATAATAACTCTATGGATCTAGAATCATCTAAATATTTCCTTTAGTTAGACATATAGTTCCTTAATTTATTTCTAACAAAAATAAGCAGAAATCGAGAAACGATCGTATTGACTACTCGAATTCAGCTGCATAAAGAAATGATATAGGAATAATTAACAGTACTAACAGGTCGTTCAGTTATAATGGTTGAATTTCGACCATAGTAAATGGTACAAAGATTTTTCTTCACGTAAAATTAATAAATAAATATTATCATCTTTATTTATTTTTTATAAGTAAACACTTTATTGTGTATCCCATATATATTGTAGGCGTGAGGAGCGTGAAGTACAATGAATAGAGACTTTATTTAAAGGCTTCGACTCTTCTGTAGTATGGGAAAAAACTATTCACAATTATCTAAATTGATAACACTGAAGCTCATAATTAATAGCTGCTAAACACAAAAAAAAAGAAAACCAGTTGACAAACAGTAGACAAATGGTACTTTACTATCTTATCTTCACCTATTTGTATATGGAACATTTCTAGTCGATTCCCGCCCTCTTTGTTGGGCCGTTTGAACCTCAAACGGACTGTATTTTCATTATATGTATAAGAAAACGGTTTTAAAGTAATTTAATACAAACGACACAGAAGTGATTTTTGGAATTTAGATAATCTCAGCACATAACTGACAACTGCATCACGAACGAATCGTTTCAAAAATAATTCCGTATATAATAACAAAGATTATTTTGTTCTTCATTGTCACAATAATTACTATTACTTTTAGTGTTCAAGTATCGTTGGAACGAAGGACGTTGGAAGCCAACCTTTCCAGTTTATGTGAAAAAGCAATAAGTTTTTGAATCGACTTTATTGACATATTAAAATTGCGCTAGTAAACTTATATGTGAAGAGAACGCTTCATGCCTGTACTGTAATTACCGTTTTTTATGATCCAAGCTCAGACAACTCTGAGTGTGATAGTTTAGTTTGTTTGCATTGGGCTTGCTTTGTTAGCGATGACGTACTTATGTATGATAAATTAAAATTGCGCTAGTAAACTTATATGTGAAGAGGACGCTTCATGCCTTTACTGTAATTACCGTTTTTTATGATCCAAGCTCAGACAACTCTGAGTGCGATAGTTTAGTTTGTTTGGATTGGGCTTGCTTTGTTAGCGATGATGTACCTATGTAAAAAACAAAGTGTTCTATTGTCGAAACTACCATAGTTTTAGACAGTAACTATCACGAGTCACCTTTGAATCTAATAAATAATAAATTAATATAAATTATAGATATTGATTAGACTCAAAGGTGACTGGTGTAGAATATCACTGTTCTGTGTCCATTGAAAATTTATAATCTAAAAACAAAACCTGTAATTTTTTACGTATATTTTATAAGGAAAACTATACAAAAAATCGTATCTGAGTATGAAAATTAAAAAAAAAAAACAAATGTGAATTAACATACCATGCGCATAAATAACTTGAGTGTTTCCTTTTTTTCCTTGTAATTTACAACAGCCGAGCTACTTTTTGCGATAAAAGGGTAATTAATGTAGGAAAAACAATAACATTATATTTTTTTTTTAGATTATCAATCTTCAATGATCAATGATTTTTTGAAATAACATTTGCGCAAAGTTAAGCTGTTTTTATGATAGGTACTACGTAGAAAAATATAATAAACTAGCAACTGCCCACGACATCGTTCGATAAAGTATGAATAATTTGGAAAAGGTAATTCCAAATATTCCTACAAACTTTAATCTCTCTATAATAATTGATCAGTAGTATAGTTTATTATCAGAAAACTACCTCTCTAGTAAACATGCCATGCCTGTCAAAAGACGTCCTTGAATTTAAGCGAACGTTAGTCGTTTTTCACTCATTATTCTTGTATTGGGACGCTTAAATACGGTTCTATTAATAACGGTCATGTATAGACCCAGGTTGTTTATGGTCTAAGATCAAATTTATACCGATTCAATGATACATTTACATTATTTTGGTTGCTTGATTTGATGATTTGAAATTTTGATGTTATCATAAGATATCTTAGTTTGTAATTAACCTTATTTTTTAAGTTGTGCTATTTAACTTAAGAAGTTGTTAGCTTAAATAATGCGAGTTTTTCTTATGCTACTACCATACCTGCCTGCGTGACGAAGTATCGACTACTTACTTGTTACGCTAAAATTAACGTCAAAGGTTACTAATAAAGGTGTAAATTAAGCGTTCTCACACGTGTGTCATTCCACCAATAATTCAAAGTTAGCGTCGAATAAACTCCTTTATGTGCGTAAAAACCGCCGGTCCTGTTATCGTGTTGCATCTACCATCACACATCTCAATAATTAGATAAGATAGATTTTGAAAAGACTGACATAATCTAAATACAAGAAATAATAATAAATTGGTCATTGCATGTTTTAGGCTCACTAGGACCGGCAACAGTTTTTTGGGGTAATAGTGTTAGGTTTTATAACAAAATTCCAAAGCACATTAGCGATTTGCCAGATACTAAGTTCAAACACCATGTCAAGCAGGTTTTAATGTCTAAAGGCTATTACAGGGTGGATCCACATGTGAACGATGGTGACGTCTGGACATGACGCCCCTGTCTGTGCATCCACCTAAAACCGAATGTTTATCTATGTTTATAACTATGTTTTAAAAATATAAGTTGTAATATGTTTGATGAAAAGATAAACCAGATCGAGTTTCTTGCCAGTTCTTCTCGATGACTGGGTTGTTTTCCAAATCGGTGGTAATTTTGACGTTCATAAGCGCGTTCTCAGTGCCTAAACTGAATAAAGTATTTTTGATTTGATTTGAATAGTTAGTAATGCGCGACGATATCTTCGTCCCACATTTGGATTTATCGCGATCTTAGACAAACATTCGTGGCGATATTCGTTGGTATGGAAGTAGCATTATACTTTGTGTGTATTTAACGTATTATCGGAATGTCATTTTATATTCCATGATGATGTGGTTTACAGCACGTTAAACCTAGTGGAGGGTTTTATGTTAAATAATGCCACTGAATCACACATATAGGTGCTTGGGATCGTTTGATAGAATCTTGGTCTATACCTTTATACTATAGGGGGCCATTCTTTAATTACATAATGGTCCCGATAGGAAGAAGTGGATAACAAAATCTCTACATGTCCTTATCTTGGAAGGTAGGGAGTAAAAGCCTTTTTTACGTAATATTTTGTAAGACGAAATTTGATATTAGGCATGTAGTTACATTTCGGGTGGCAATTTAAGTTTTCTCACTTTGACATTATTTAAAATCCTACTTTTAATTTTAATAATGATATTCCAAAGACTAGATAGTTATCTAATAATAATATAACGGTAACCTATATTAGATTGCTATCAGAGTAAAAGAGTATAACCTACATAATCTGTTAAATAATAAAAATCATCGATTTACGTCAAACTGGAAGTTTTAGTGTAAGTGATCCTATTCTAACAACATTTTATTATTCTGAAAAAATGAGATAAAGTCCTACATACCCTTACATGTAGGTAGGCGGGTTCAAAAATCGTCAATATCATCCTTACGTAATTAACAAATGGCCACTTAGCGTCTTTTATGAATTATTTTAATCTCGAGTTATTTGACCATATAGTGTGTAATATTGTTGGTATTTTACGTAACATAGCAAGGATGTTAATTTATAAATATAAAAATGAATTCTGAGTTTTCATAAAAACTCCCTGGAAGTTCTAACAAGAGGTCACCATCTTGTTGGAACACACTAAAGCCGCACTTTGCAATAACTATCTACATCATATCGGAAGTGATAATCATTAAGAAAGATGATTATTTGTCAAAACTGGAAGCAAAAGGAAGAAGAAAATGCCTTAAAATATTACCGATACATAAAAATTAAAAGGTTATTTTTCAATAAAAAATGGTTTCGTGACAGTATAGAAATTGAGTATAAGAATAGAAGTTTTTTATTTGTATTACTCCAATAAATAATTAGATGTCTTTAAATGCTTTATAAGTTTTAGTGTTTTGACCATAATCTCACCTGATGTTAAATGAAGATTTGGTCTAAAATAGTAAACGTGCTAAACCTAGAGACTGACTCTCAAGTGCAGCTGCCGGAATACACCTATTAGTGCTTACAGACAGATTCTCAACTTAATCCAGCTGCCCGGGTGAGCTCAGAAAGACTCATACCACCATGCTATGGTTTCGTTACGATGCTTTCTTCCACCGAAAAACACCGCCTCATTGCAGGATTCGAACCTATATCGAACGACGCGGTGACCGAGCACACTACCAAGGAGCTATCATTAATTCAACTAATTTTACTCGTGCAAGTTTAAAATGGCGAGGTGAAAGTTAATGGTCTTTGGATTAGAAATTATGATAATGATCTCTGTTATGAATAGAAGATTGGATCGACTCAAAAACTATATGAAATGTTAAAATAGTGTCTACATATTTTTCGTTAAAAACTAAGCTCAAAAATGCAGATATACAGGTTTTATAATGATATAATTGACGCTCCGGTAAGGCTATTAATTTTTTTACTTGGCTCTTACAATTAATTAGTCGATTAGGATGCATTCTAAATCGATAAACCATTTCTATTATATTTTATAGTTATATTCGTAAAATATTTTAAATTAATTTTAAAACATGTTAAAATTGATTTTTCCTTAAATTATTACGTACTAATTCCTTGTTACTAAAATACTTAAAAATGATGTATCTTTTATACAAACGACCACCTGCGACATCGTCGTGTTAAAATCCATACGTATGAAAGAATAACAGCTCAAACTACTGAGGCCAGGACCGTGAAAATTTTGCACGCTGATTCCTTTCAGACTGTAGATGATAGATAAGTATTTTAAGATAATGTAGAAGATAAGCATGTTTGAAAACCACCAACATCCATTTCTATATATTACCCGTGGATTCGATAGGTAATGGTAAGTAATAGGTAACTCAGGACATGCTGCCCTGATAGGCAGATACATCATGACTATTACAAAAAATGTTGAGTACTTAAAAATTTGGAATTATATTTTGTGCATTAAGATAAATAAAAAAAGCATTGGTTATCAACCAACATAAAAAAAACTTGATTTCGACAACAACGCCACCTACCGGAATATACGAGTGCATATATAAAAATATAGAAGGATAACATATTTCTAAATTCCTCACCTCGAAGCCATCTCAACAGGAACTGATCGTTATGTTCAGGCTTAAGGATGTCTTTTACACTCTTCCGGAACTGTAACAATGATCATTTCTTAATTATTTTAATGAAATACGTATTCTCGTATTATATTGTTAACAGGTATTAATTGAATAATTGTTTAATTAATGTCAAAAAAAAATTGAGCCACCTAAATACATTACCGATGACCAAATACATGGTTTAAATATAGAGAATTATTGCTTTCAATTATTAAAATGCTGGGGAAAATAAGAGTGGTGCCTGAAATAATATATAATAATATCGATATATAAATCAAATCTGTTATTTAAAGAATGGGCTTTACTGATTTTCCATTCGTTTAACCAATAAACGTTGTATATTGGACACACGCCTTCCCTAAAGATTCGCACAACGTCCGGTCTGATGCTGTTTTCATTCATCTTGTGAACTCTTTCGCCCCTTCGGCTATCCGTTCTATCAGCAACGTGCTTCGTCCAGTACCACTTAAGTCCTGGAGTGAGGATTTTGTCGATGACTTTTGCAAGTTCTTATTTCTGTTTAGATCACGTATAGGAATTCCGATGATTATATTGCCTTTCGATTCTATTTTATTCTATCAACCTAGGATTCTATTCACCTTGAGCTTTATCTAGAGCAACCATATCTTAGTACAAGTCACTGTAAAAAATTATTTAATTGGTAAATTTTATGTTTAAAAAGATTTAGCCTAAAACACCGTGGTTGAATTCGTTGCTATAGCAATACCTTTATTTGTTGCTAAGCAAATTTATCGATGACACAAAAGTCAGCGATAATCAAGGCAGTCTTTTTAGATATATAATTTTGAGTTTAAACAAGTAATTTAACCATGGCGGAAGGCGATAATATTTCAACATTTAGCGCGGAAGGAGGACAAGATACTGTTGGGTTGCCTCGTATCGTGATGGTCACTGAAGGCTCTGACACATCAGTTTCTTCCCCTTCATCTACATCATCGTCAGAAGATAATTGGGCTGATCTCATAAAGTCATCAGAGATACCACCAGAATATTGGCATATACAGAAGTTAGTGAAATATATGAAAGCTGGTAATCAGACTGCGACAATGGTAGCACTGTCATGCTTGAAAGATCATGATCTGACGGTAGAAGTCAACCAGAGAGCTATTCAAGAAATAGGAGGCCTGGAATTGCTCGTAAATTTATTAGAAACAAGAGATTTGTGTTGCATTTTGGGAGGCCTAGCTGTTTTAAAAGATATAACACCAAATATGGAAATCAGAAAGAAAGTTACGGATTTAGGAGCGATACCCTTACTAGTGGGTTTATTATCAGACCCAGCTAAAGATGTTCAAATACTCGCAGCGGAAACTATAGCAAATTTAGGAAGAATACGAAAAAGTAGAAAGTTTTGCAGAAAATTCGGCGGAATACCAAAACTTATAGATCTCCTGGACATCAAAGAAAGGTAATATAAATACTAATAATTTTATTGTGAAATATTTTTTCCATTTTATCTATTGCAATGGACAATTTGATTTCAGATACTTGATATCCTCACGTGAAGAGCTAAATCAAGATGAGTTGCAATATCTGGATATTACACGAGCTGGTGCCAAGGCTCTCTGGTCAATGTCATCTTCACAAAGAAATCGTGAGGCCATGAGAAAATATGGAATGATACCTCTCATAGCGAGGGTATTAAAAACTGTTCATCTTGACGTCGCTATACCTACAGTGGGTTTATTACAAATGTGTGCGAATGAAACCTCTTTCCAACTCGCGATTCAAACGGAAAAGATGGTTACTGATTTAATTACACATTTAGCTAATGAGGATAAAGATTTGAAGGTATGTACTATATCATAGTTTAGAGTAACACTTGAAATGTCTCTAATAAACGAAATCATAATTATCATCGTACAATAAACTTTGTGGTTATATGCGATACGCAATAAGTAATGACACAGTTTGACTTGCAATTGGTAAAGATAATTGTTATGTTTATAGACATATTGCAGCTTAGCAATTTACAAATGTGCCAGCGATTCTATAACAAGAGATATGATTCGAGAAGCTGGTGGATTGGAATTACTCATAGAAGCTGCTCAAGACACGACAAACAGAGCCAACAAACCTTTATTAGCAGCTGTTACCGGTGCTCTGTGGAAATGTGCGAATAGTGATATGAGTGTAAAGAAATTAGATAATTTGGGGGCAGTTCCTATACTTGTACGTTTATTAGATGATGAGAATGATGGTGTATTGACAAATGTGGCAGGGGCACTTGCAGAATGTGCAAAATTTCCACCGAATCGGGACAAAATCAGAAGTGCTGGAGGAATACCTATGCTTAGTAAGGACAAAGATATATCGTATCTTTTATAATTGATAATGTATCGCTGTTATTAATATTAATTTATACTACTTATTTACAGTTTACCACTTAAACAATACTTATAAACCCTTATTAGAAAATGTACCACTGGTCTTAATGGAATGCGCTAAGGAACCGAGTTGTATGTCAGAAATCGATGAACTCGATGGGGTCAGACTAGTTTGGTCTTTACTTAAGAACGATTCTAAAAAAGTTCAGACTAACGCCGCATTAGCTTTAAGTCCCTGTGTTCAGAATGCAGCAGACTCGGGAGAAATGGTCCGATCATTCGTAGGTGCATTAGAATTAACCGTGGATTTATTAGATTCTGACGATAATAACGTTTTATCTGCCGTGTGTGCCGCTATAGCAACTATTGCTAAAGATAACGAGAATTTAGCGGTAATATCTGACCATGGCGTTGTGGCGAAACTTTCGAAACTTGGTAAGTTCACGGTTATTAAGTATTTATGATACACGAACTTTCGGACACATTACCAATACCATTGATAAGTGTTATTTATACGCACAGTAGCTCGTTCGCAAAGAATTTCATTGCAAATGTGTTAATAATAAAATAGCATTATTCTTATTTTAATAACAAACATTTTAACAACTTTTTTGCAATTGTTCTGTGGCCTGTAATCACTACATAGTATAAAACAAAGTCACTTTCTCTGTCCCTATATCCCTATGTATGCTTAAATCTTTAAAACTACGCAACGGATTTTGATGCGGATTTAAAAAAAAAAGAGTGATTGAAGAGGAAGGTTTATATGTATAATAACATAAATTAAATAGTGGAGAAATACTGTTATTTTTGAGGTTACTCTAAATTTAACGCTTGCGAGCCACGGGCAGTAATGAATACATCAAAACTACTGGATCGATTTTAATCCTTTTTTCAGTGAATGACACATGCCATATATTTTATACCCGTGCGAAGCCGGAGCGGGCAGCTAGTGTTATAATATATTAAACGACAAATTGATAAAGTCAAATCGGAAATATTTATAGAAGTTGAACTGTTAAAATGTATATTGTAAGGTGTTAATACCTTAAGAGCCGCATAACAGTAAGAGGAAAACCAACTGAACATTTCAGGGCACTTATGTTTCAAGAAAAAATAATACATCATTCCGTGGCAAGAGACTATGTCTTGAAACATACTTTCACACTTACTTTCAATTGTAATTAAGGCCAGCAGTAATTATAATTTAAGAAAATACGAAAGTTTGACTTTTAAATGTAAAATGTTCATTTTTAATTCGTTACAGTGAGTACAACTGACGATCATCTCAGAGCAAACTTAGGCGTGGCGATAGCTTATTGTTGTGACTGGGCCCAAAATAGGCAAGAGTTTGGGAAACGAGGCGCGATCACTCCCCTTGTCAATTATATGACTTCGAGGGATCCTAACGTTCATCGTGCCACAGCTTTGGCCTTGTATCACTTGTCCTTCTACTCCATCAACTGTGTTACCATGCATGCTGTAAGTCAATATTTATCGGCCTGTCAAAACAGGATATGTTATATCCTTTTACGTTATTTTAAAGTTACATTTATCTATTTCCTTCAACCAATACACTTGCAAACAATTTTTCTAACGTGTTGCCTGGGATTATGCTATCTTTAAATGGTTTTATTTATAGTTCTACTAACAAAACGTGTGTTTTTGTATGGTTCATTATTTCGATTTACGTCAGAATTTTATAGCCTTTAATCACCTACGTGTTAATAAGTGTATACAATTTTCTTGGACAATGACTCATCATGTATAATGCAATCACGTTAATACTACCAACGTATCGGCATATAACTATGACGCTTGGTTGTGGGATTTTTCGATTGATGGTACTTGGCTACTATTTTTTGGATCCCAATGGCCCTTTATAAATGAAAAGTTTCTTTATTTTCAACGAAGCAGGCGGGTTTCGGCTAGCATAAATTTATATAACTATTAATTGTATGAGCATTTAAATTTGACATTAACTCATTAGTTTATTCTCGTATGTTGTTTTATTTAAATAATGTATGGTTTCTTCATTTTTTTAGGCACGTTAATTAGGGTCGGCACACCATATTACCCTCTTCCACTCTCTTCTATTAATTGTCAGTCTGTCTCAGTATTCAGCACACCATATTACCCTCTTACACTGTCTTCTATTTCTTGTCAATGTGTCTCTGTATTCAAACTTTTTACACATATTTTATTGCCTACACAATCTATTTATACCTTCTTCGGTTTTCGTCTATCCTTAAAGCCGACAGATTCATTTGGAACAGTCAGTTATTGCTCATGGACTTCCAAATAAAAGAACGATAAAAAAAAATCTTTCTTCAATAAATATGAGATATGTGTAACATTTTTAAAGCTTAAATATATATCATACTAGCAATAATCCTCAACTTCATCCACATTAAACAATAATATATAACAAATACTAAATATTAATAAAGTGCAGCCTAGTGACACCTAGTGGTTATTTATTGTAAAATAGAGAGTATAAAAACCTTTTCCATTAAGTTTCGAGTTTAGCAATATCAGTTATACTAACACCGTTATATATATATATATATATAAGTACTCTCATAGTAATATCAAATACAAAAATCATAGATACCTTTATAAACGTTTCAAATAACATATGGGTAAGGCCGCTAAAATTTTCACTTGCAACACAAAAATTAAATAGTCATTTTTATTTTACGATAACACCAATGAAACACACAAGAACCCAATTTTATTATTTTGTAAATGTATTTGGAGTAATATAAAAATATATGGAATTTCGTAACACAAAAGTAAAAATGTTTGACATATTCTTTCAAGAACATAAAACCTGGAACATTTTGTATCTTCGCAACATAATTACTCATAACTGTAGTTTATTACCTTATATTTTATGTGTTCCTAACGTTAGATTAATCGAAGTTATAAAAGTAAAAAAGAGATTTTAATTTTAACATTTTATGTCAATGAATGATTCTGCATTTTTGCATAAAGTTGGTAGTCCTATTAAGTATTTAAGTTTCTATTTTCATTAAATAAAATTGTTAAGTACAGTTTATGATTGGGAAAAATTAGAGAATTTATTACTTTGCAGATTCCAATCATCAGGTGAGTTAGTGTTTGAGTTTATCTTGAAATTGATGTGGTAGTTATGAAACTTATTGCTCCAGGCAAATATTATAATTTTGGTGGTCGCGTACTCGTATTTCAAATATTAAAAAAATCTCTAAAACATATTTTTTTTTCTATTAACAAAAAAAACACTTGATATAAGGAAAAATGGAGAAAAATATAAAATAAAATGATGATTGTGATACGTTATTTACTATCTGCTGTCATTTTTAACAGTACAATTAGTAATCGGGTTTTTTCCATTTACAATTCACTCCTAGATAAAATTAACCACAACACTATTAAGCTATTTACATTGTATGAATATGTAAGTACTTTCACAATATAATAGTATACAGTAGGTATATGCACGGTCTGTCGGCAAGGATGACTGCCACCTAACAAAAATACGTCATTTCAAATTAACAATGTAACTCTCATCCGTTACTAAGTTAGTTTTCATGATTATTGATTTAATTAATCAGTCGATTAAAGTTTGCAATCGTATTTGTATTTACTACTTTGTTATTATGTACTTGCACTGTTTATCGCGTTATCTATGTATATAAAAGGAGAAGCTGACAGGCTTAATGACTGACAGATCAACGCAGGGCCTAAACTATAAGGATTAGAAACTTGAAATTTTGCACAAAGGGTGCCTTTTATAACGTAGAGGAGCACTAAGAAAGGATTTTTGAAAATTCACCCTCTAAGAGGGTAAAACGGGGGTGCAAAGTTAGTATGAAACTTTGCCGTTTTTGAAGTTATTCGAATGAAATTTAGTATGAAAGTTCTTCATTGAAACTCATGAAATACGTGTAAAATATTATTTTGAAACTCATCCCTTAAGGGGGTAAAATAGAGGTGCAAAGTTAGTATGAAGATCTCTGATTTTCAAATAAATTTCAATAAAATGTTCTATTTGGGTAATAAGTTCCTAAAAATGATTATTGCCGATATCCCTTTTTGTGAATTAAATCCCTAAGGGAGTGGGGGGAAGCAAATTTAGTAGATATAAAAGTGTTTCGTATTTGTCTACATTATTTCAATGATCTTTGGAAATTCAACCCATACGATAGTGAAAAAGTGGCTGATATTTTTTATGAAAATCCGTCATTTTTTACCTTACATCTATGAAATTTGGTATTTAACTATCCAGTTATAAAGTAACAAAAATAAGTTTCATAGCTTTTCTAAATTCAATAAATATCTTATAAAGACCTTTATAAACTTACAAACGCAGACAAAGTCGCGGGCGGCTGCTAGTTGAGTATAATCCCTTGAGCATAATCTCACAAAATGTTTAGTAGTGATTTCGTCAAAGTTTTAGTGACATATTTTCCACTTTGAAATGATAGCTAGCCAAGCGAGTTTTGATTTTCTCGAGCAATATTTTGTTTTTTTTTTCGAACTGACTACACTGTTGACTTGGCAAGGCCTCTACAGTTTCACTGGACTACTGGCAATATTTTATAGACCAGCCATTCGATACATAATGATATAACGACTGTAAAGATATTTTAAAATGGCCAAATTATTATAAATTGGGCATAATTTATTTAAATTAATTGGGCATTGATATCAATATTTTTTCTCTCTTCCTTTCTCTTGAGGAAATTTTTAATGGGCATCCCTTTTTAATAAATCTTTGCCAACGTTTCAAGTTAATTTTAGACCTATATTAATTCACACAGTTCACAAAGTTGTCGTGTGAAATGTCACATTTGGCAAATGCAAAACTGTGAAAATAACGAACGAAGGTGTACACTGATATATATGCTATATATACTAATAGGTAATAACTATTTTTAGGCCGGTGTCGTTCAGTTCCTGCTGGAAACAATTGGATCCAAAGACCCAATATTACAAGAGGCTTCAGCGGGTTGTTTGTGTAACATTCGTAAACTGGCCTTGGCCACCGAAAAAATCAAATTAAAGCAGTAATATTCCTGACTTTGTTTATTATTTAATTTACATTTAAATATTATATATATAGTTAATTGTATTTTAATTAGCGATTTGTTATTTTTTGAATGAGATTCCTTTGTTTCATAATATTTTCAGAGCATTTTGTATAATTGTAGATTAAAATTAATTGTTAAAATACGATGACATTGCATTATTACGTTTTAATATGCTTAATATAGAATACAACAATTATTTATAATACTGTGTTGGTCAGCGAGTCTGGCAAGAAATACATCTCTCTATTCTTAAAATTAACCACATGTGCAATAGCGTAACCAAAGGCTATGATGGTGGCGAGGTATCATATGACCATGAAGAAAAAATAAAAATGTGCACGGAAAAAACAACACAACTATGTGTAGACGAATGTCAAAAGTGGAAAACACTAAAAAAAGATTAGCTATGTGGAAGATCAACCCTAATTTTTAATTTTCCATCTCACCTTGCTAGTTACGCACTACATATTTGCCTAATAAATCGATTGTCGAGCAAAAAGAGTGCAAAGCATTGCATCTTCTTCGATCATATTGTGAGCCGAGGGGTGAATAGCTTCGGGACAATTGATAAGTAAACATTATTGCGATTTGAACCGCTGATAATTTCCTTTAATTTATTATTATCACAAGAGCATCTTTTCAATAGTTGCATAAAAATATGTTTATGATATATTTGTTTGCCCTCTTTTTTCTTTTCAGGCATCATTTACACATTAGTTATCTGCAAGTTTATCTGTCTGTCTTTCTTGAAATTTCAACGTTGGGACCGCACGAAATTTTACTGCTGTCGCCACGGACCATTTACTCATAACTTCTTCTTGTCCAACTTTGGCAACCAATTTTCTTTAACTAGGATTATTGGTACCATTGTTAAGTGGGTAAACGTTTCGTATTTTAGACTTAGCGAACTCACTGTTTTAATAAAATAACGGTCTTATAATTAGAACTCTCCAGAGAGTTTTTGTGATAATTTTTATTCTACATCACTTGTGTACAAAATAAGATGATAGACTAAAATCTCGCTAAAAGCTTGTCCTCGTTCTCTTCACGAGTTAAACCATGTCTGTCTCTACTCTATGTACACTTATTAAAATTTTTATGTTTGTTTTGTATGTGGCTTATGAAACTTGATTTAAGTGGTATTTCTAAAGAAAAGTTAGTCATATTGTGAATTATCTACATTAATATTACCTATAGCATAACGAGAGACTGACAATTGTAACATAGGTTAATTATTAATTAGTAGTATATATTGGGTATATTCTAATAGTCCGGTGAAACTGGGAAGGCCATGCCAGGCTAACAGTTCGAAATAAAAAAAATAGGTATATTACCTAGATCCATCGATTTATAAATAGCCTCCAATCTTTATATGCTGGTTTGTCATAATGTATACGATACAACCGATGGCAAATGGGATATATATTTAAAATTATGTATACACTATTATTAATTTGATTTTCTATTGTTAGTGTTATAAGTTGGACATAATAGTGCTATACAAAAGAGGTGAAAGATATCGTTCACCGTCTAATGAGGCCTCGCGTCAAAGGTACAAGTGACTTTCTTAGAATGATGAAATATATTTATTTAGGATCATGAAAATCATAACGACCACAACTAAAGATTTTGAATACCATATAATGATAACCAAGCATCTGGCAATATAACCCACTTATTGTATTCCTTCTTAAAAGTCTTGCCTTCAGAAAGACTTGCCAAATTTATTTAGCCCACATCTAGTATAGATTTTACCATGCCTCTGATTATCTAGATCAAATATTAAGGTTTTCTTATAGAGATGATGATAATAGAAAAACGGTCAAATTTAAAAGTTCACATTTTTATACATGATGGTTCACTTTTCCGTTACCTTTTGATTAGTCCGGATTATTGTAATCGAAATCGCCAATCACTGCACAGCATTCCAGCACCAATATCAGTGCGAAGTAAACCCCATACAGACAAAATATTTCCATAGCCTCTTCTCTTCTCACTTCGGGTAATTTGTATTAAGGTGTCTCTTTTTTCTTTTATCTTTAAAGATATTATTTACATATAACATTTTAATGCTTTAACACAAAAACAAACACCCCCTCAAGGCAAAGGTGAAAGGACACAGGAACAAGTTATTAATATCATGATTTTATTATAAGATTGTTCTGCACAATTCTACTCGTCATTAAATCAGTGTATAAACAATATAGTAATATTTAACTTAACAATTTACTACACAAGTCTTAATTTAACAGCCAGTCTGACGGCAAGGTTAAAAGTAGCATATGTCTTTACAGATCGTACACAGCGATGTACCTATACAAAAAAAAATTTTGCTTGTTTTAACCAACCTTGGTAATGCACTGCGCTTTTAACGCATAATTGTCGTCTTTTTAACCTTTAGTTTTTTTTATTCAATCTGGAAATGTCAAACAAGTATACAGTCCACCGACCGAGTGGTCAATTTAGAATGTACATGATAGTTCCATGCCACATCCGTCGGCGTAGTTTCGACATGTCGACACATCTGAGAGCTAACTTGGAATGTTTAGTATGTCATTGCGTTTATTTGAAGAAATCTTTATCGAAATGTTACACTAGCAATTTATATATTTTAACAAACTTTGCTAAGGTCACTATAGGAAGGTATTAGCCTGGAATCCTCAGGGTAGGCGGAGATGTGGTCGACCTAAGTAGACCAGGCGAAAATCTATACTCGCAGAGGCTTCCAAGATTGTCCATACTTGGAGTGAGGTGAAACGTGACGACACCGACAGAACGAGATGGAGAAATACCAGTGTCTGCCCTCTGTGCCCTACAGTTTGGGAACAGTAGGATTTCAAAAGGGAGAGAGAGAGAGAGTGCTCTATATGTTATACCACTTTTGTTTTCTTAATATAGGTTAAAGATTTGTTTTTAAATCTACTTTATGCTTAACTAGCAGTCACTCAGGGACTAGTTCTGCGTTTGCATCCTTATATAAAATGCCTCCAGACATTATCTTAGTTAATTCTAACAGGTTTATGCGGGGCATACCGGAATATCTCTTAGATGGGAGGACTTTTTTATCTTAATGCTACTTATTGTTACATGTTGGCTGCTTTAAATCATATTTTTTTAAGTTATAACCTTTGTGTTATTCTAGTACATAACCTGTATTATTGTAAAGTTTCTTCAAAATTCCTTCAATATATTTTGCGTGAATAAACATCCATCCATCCCGACAAAATATCTCGTATATTTTATTAATAAGTATTTTTTATTCATGTCTCGTAAGAAATATTACCGGTTTCGTTTTAAATTCATATTTTCAAATAAATACTCGATTATCTTTTTTTTTTAACTGAAACTTGTTATTGGGAGGGCTTAAAAATTATGATCCACAATCTCTTTGTATGGCAAAAAGTGGTGCGGGTAAGCACTATGTCGGGTAGAGTGTTGAAAACAGCGGTTCTCGTCCGATCACCGAAGTTAAACAACGACGAGCGCGATCAGGACATACCACGTGACGTTGGTTTTTGTTGGAGCTTTCATTTCTTTGGTGTGGTCATAAGTATGGACACCTATTTTAAACGTCATACAATTTTTCTAGCCACACCCTTAAACAAGAGTCCCGCTAGGACATATGGTTTATTTACCAATATTTTGATTATTCTTGTAAATTTGCGTTTATTTACGACCTACATATCACATATGAATTAAGCACAGATCGCGTGACAATACATGTATTAAGCCTCGGAGTTTGCATAACTATAAAATTACAGTGGACTGTAACAATGATTGTGAAGCTTAAAACAAACATCACCTCATTAATGATGATTATATCAATTACTGACGTTCGTGGTCATCATTATACTCACGTGGTCGTCCAGTGGTCGACATTCGAACATAATTATGATGAAGTTTCAATATAATTGACGTTTTTGCCAAAGAGTGTATAAGGGGTGTTCTACGCCCAATCGGACGGTTTGAATTATATATTTTTGTTATTTTCCTCAATTTTGTGGTATGTTTTAGTACCCCCCAAAATAGCCCTCCCGGTAAATGTTGAGATTTTTATTACTCGCTCTATTTTTTTCATTTTTTGATTTTACATGCCATTTATCAAAAATATATTTTTTAAAGGATATTTTAATTTTAAGCTTTAAATCGAGTTCTAAACAATTCATCTATCCTTCGATATGTCTTTATTTTAAACTTATATTCATTTCTCAATTTTCAAGTTTGGTCCGGAAATGGGCTCTCTATCTCTATAAATACTAGTTATTTTCGATTATCGAGATTTTGAAACTATTCAAGTTTCAAATCTATTGTTTGCAAATCCCAAATAATATTATAAATGAGAATGTATCTTCGTTGCTTATTAAGTTTTAACGTCGTAAGTACTTAATCGATCATCGTGATATTTGCATACATAGATTGTCTGGGATACATAGTAAAATATAGGGTACCTACGTTTCATATAACAGAATAAAATCTTCTATTCTCGAGGGTTGGGTTTCAAATCTATATTAATGCGAGCATAACCGCGAATAAAAGCAAGTAAATTTTAAATGTGTTATGCATAGATACCTTCCAGATGAAACTTTGTAAACGTGGGAGAAAACTGTTTTAAAATACGTTGCTTGTTTTAACAACTAAGAGAATCCATAGACAAACGCGAAAATAGACTTTATTTTATATTTATAGACATAGGTATATTAAGAATGATGAATTTAAACGATAAAATGTATGCAAATACACATATGCAGGAATAGTAGAAGAAATAAAAATGTCTTATAATAACCTTAAAGTATATTTTTTATTCTGGAATCTACATTTGTTTTCAAGGTTGTCGACTATAGATTATGTTAACCTATTCAGTAAGACAAAGTACAAGTTCTCACGTTTTTATAATGGTCATTTTATAACTTGCATTTTTCTCTTTTCCGTATGTTTTCTTAAGCATTTTATTTTATTCATTTTAACTATAGCTGGAACCCTTAGGAAGCACTGTTCTCGAAATCGACATTTTTATTCCCAGACCACTACTTTTTTGAATTTGTCACATGCAAAATCATATAATTACCAAGTTTCAGCCTCACAACACTTCAGAATCATTTTTAATTCAATATTTTTTACATCTATAAACTATTAAGATCTCTAGCAGGACAGTCTTTAAGAAATATATGTAAGTATATAAAATAGACACGATAGAATTACAAAATTTCACTTTCAAAAGACCTCACTAATAGGTACTATGTAAATGACTGACGTCGAAGGAATGCTCAATGTAATATTTGTATTCGTTTCATGTCGGAGAGTTTAAGGGGAAAGAAATACATTAAAATGAACGGGCTTCAATGTGCAGTGGTAGGTTTTTACTATTGATTCAAAAAGCAATAATAGTAATAGTAATAAAAGTAATAGCAGTAGAACGGCAAAGGATAGACTTTTGTATGAATTACTAAATATGTTAAATAAATTTATGTACTTGGTCTTACAACTCATGCAATGTTACCTGTACGTCAAATTAACCTACACAAAATATTACAAGTTTGACATTATGAGAAAATTTTGCGCATGCGTAGTATCTTTTTGACGCCTTCCTATACCAACTAATATCGGTTGTCTTGTCTTGTTTACTGTCAGAAAAAGGCAGATATGGTAAGAAGATGTTAGATCCTGAATACTAAAAACAGTTTTATTTGTCTATCGGTTTATTTGTTTGGATTAAATTTTAAAGCGTATTGTTTGGAATAGACTATAAAAATGCCAAAAACACTTATTATTAAAGGATTTTGAAGGAAGTATATTCTATTTGAGAATTAAAATTAATCATAGTTTTAAAAACCATACAGTATATGTTAAAATATAATAAGGGGAGAAAGTAATTGATGCGTAATAAAAGCGTGCAAAACCGCTAACGCAGTTAGACCCCAGATGTAATTAAAAATGTATGTAATAAATCATTTTGAAATATTTAACAGTACCAGATAGGCATATCTAAGTGTTAATCATTATAATCCTTGACCGATGCGTGCCTTTTGCTCAATGGTTCCACTTTTGCATATTACAGGTGTGTTACTAAATCAGTATTTAATACAGTAACTTGTCAAAAATGACATGTTTACGATTTAGACGATATTAAAAAAAATTAAACCTTTTGAACATTGTTTTTTTTTGTATTTCTAAAATAATATTCATAACTAGATTGACCTGGTGAACTTCGTATCATTTAAATATATTTGTGTAAAATGTGGTCGAAGCTTACTACAAAATTTTTATTTACATTATAAATGCAACACAGTTAATCAATTTAAAGCTTTCTCGTGTACTACTTTTATTTCTGAAACAGAACTGTTTTGTATCCCATAAACATACCAAAGAGATAGTACCTCATACTACAGCTATGAAACAGACAAATTTCTGAACGCACATATCAATATTTGACAAACGAATCACAATTTTTTATTTGTAAAATGATAAAAGACATGAAATATTTCATAGCAACGAACATTTTGTATTTGAATTAAATTGTCTTTTTTGTATTCGCCTTCACTTTTATTTATGTTTCTCACAGTTTAAAAACCTTCCTTGAAATTCCACAAATATTTCAAGATCAAATATAGCCAAATTGGTCCTGCCATTCTCGAGTTTTAGCGAGACAAACAACAATTCTTTTTTATATATATTTTATTTTTATTATATTATATTTTATTTATTTTTAGATTTTTAAATGTGTACTTCCCGTGTACAAAAGAGTTGAAAAGTAAACATTTGAATTATTTCTAGATATTATTATTTACGTAATCTAAACGTATTGTTGTTATTTTTTGTAGATTATTAATTTTAGAATTATGTATAAGGAGGTACGATATTTCTTAAAGTCGGTAGTAATTAAATTGGTTGAGAATAAAATGAAATTTCAATTTTTTAATTTAACTATATTTGAACTGATGTAGCAGTACTATTGATAATTTTTATTAGCCTATAAATTTATTAGTGTCAAATATGCACATGTCCGGTGTACAAAATTTCATCAAAATATGTTGGAAATAAAGATAAATATTTTATGATTTTTTTTGTTAATGATGTCTTAAAGTATTTATAATATCTTATTAAACGAGGAATGCTGGAAGGATTGTCGCTAATTTATTTTACGAGGTAGTAGTATAAAGGGAAGATTTGGTTTTATTTTCTTGTATAGTACAATTAGTTTGGTGCCTTTGTATAAACTTCGTCTAGGCCGAATATTATTATTTTTATTTGCTATTGCATGGCATTGCCTCAAGCCAGTACTGACATCACCACATACGACCACGATAAAAAATACCAGGATTAAGAGGTTTATAATATTGTTTAGTGTAACCATTTATTTCCCACTGTTTTTTTTACTAAGTACACATTGAAAGTTTTATATTTAATTTGGACAATAAAAAGAAAGGAATTTTTAAAATTTTAGATTTTAGGTTTGAAAAACGAAAATAATACCAGATATATAAAATCTTCAAGGTACACATTGAAAGTTTTATATTTAATGTGGACAATAAAAAGAAAGGAATTTTTAAAACTTTTAGATTTTAGGTTTGATAAACGAACATAATACCAAATATATAAAATCTTCAAATTTGTAAAATACAAACCATAAGTATTTGTTTGTATTTTATGAATATTAAACATGAATAAGCAGTTAATTAGGTAACTAAAAAGGAAGTTCGAGGATTATTTACTTTTACTGATATAAAATTTAACATATATGTATGAATTTGGTTATTTATACTGATTATTAAACAAGTTTCGGCATTTTAGCGGTCCTTCATTTTTTTTTCGGTTTTCAATAACTTTCGCGTTTCTTTTGTCTGATAATTTATTTCTATGTACCATTTATATTATGATATAATGATTAGGAAACTTTGAGCTTGTCAACGACTGACACAATTTCAGTACTAAGAAGAACTTTACACCATTATACTACCTTTTAAATTTAGTAAGGTAATATTTTTAAAGTAATAGCCTTAGATTTACGTCAAGCTGTCTAAGAACGTTGGTCCTTTACCGGACTATATGTTCAAGGATCATATACAGTAAGATTTATTACGGGAAATTTTTTTTTTAGTCCGGTGAATCTGTAGAGGCCTTGCCAGGTCAACAGTGTAGTCAGTTCGAAAAAAAAAAGATTATTTCACTTCGATAATACCAGATAAAACCAGAAGAAATAATAATCATAAATCTGTTTGAGTCTTTGCCGGATTTTAGGATGAATGGGATGTTTTGTTTGTGGCAGATCCATTTGTTCTGAAGTACCAAAACTGAATAAAGTAATTGTTATTTTGAAAGAACAAAAAATTCTCACTATTTTCTTTTTCTATTGTTCCTTATGATTTCAGAGCGAGCGTAATTGGTGATAAAATTGAATTTTCCTTTTTAAACGGAATTTCCGAATAATTATTAATATAAACACCAGCCTGATACAACATAAAATGAATAAAGAGAAATAAATCTTAGGAGGCACTATTAAATTCCTATTTATAAAATATTTTCAATGTCATCGGTCTCATCGTGTAACATACGTTGAAGAGTATTTGTTAACTGTTTGGTGAGTCCACTCGAGGTTGCGCAAGTGGTTACTTCTTGAGCTTGTATCTAAGTAGCGGCGCGCGGAGGCACCATGACCTTGGGGAATGTTGAAACAGTATAATGCAATCGAGCCACACTACAGTTACAAAGGATTAACGTGTGTTTATTTTGTTTTTCTCTGCGTAAAACACATTACTGAGAGCGGATCTTAGCGTTGCTTAGGGCGAACGGGACGCTAAGTTTCGAGTATCGCGGTGTGGTAAATAACAATAAAGGAACAAGTTTAAAATCAATTAATTACACTTTTAATTCGTATATGGCGTACTTAACGTCATAAAGCATCTTTTGCAGACTTATCTCCATAATACCGCTAGTTGGGTAAAAGTGAAACTAAACCATCGCTATTATGGAAAATAAATAATAACTTTAAATAATTATAAATTTTAATTAATTAAAATCTTTAGCTTTTAGTGTTATCAATATAATCTTTTTTTGAAGTGAAACTTCTTTAGAATCGTTGTGCTTTCAAACCGGATGTAACGGAAAAACGACAGGTAAGAGACACAAATACAAAAATGTGTAGGTTGAAGCCGGCGAAGAATGAGACAGAAATATACATACTATTTTTGAAGTGAAATAGTGAGCCAAAGCGAGAGAGCAAATGTCGGTGTGTATGTATATTGCACACTGTTTAATACTTGCTTGTATTTCAGGATTTAACGAATGTTAGTAAATGTGAAAAGTACGTGTACACTGTATGAGGCTGCGTATTACAGCTTTTTAGTAAGAAGCCGGCGTGGTGTGTTATTATTTAACAGTGTTTGTGAGTATTTTTTATCTTGTTTGTTGAAATTGAAAATGTGGAACTTGAGCAATAAATTATGTAACATATGTTAAATAAAATATAAAATACCTTTTAAAATTAATCAAAATACTTTCATTCTTAAAGAAATAAACTTTGTAAATATCCTATCCTTGTTATATATATTCATCTCATTCTTTTGTCGATTTACTGAAGTTTCACTTCTATCGTATGTGAATCGCTCACACACCTTGTTTTTTTCATACATTCGTCGAGTGGTAGGAAGCCTTTATTTATAAGTCTCTGCCGTATTTCACAATCCAAAGTATACTAACGTACTATATATAATAGGTAGTTCAGGATCCAACTATCTACACTGTTAGCCTGACAAGTCTTTCTCTGTTTCACCGGACTACTAAGGGGAGCGCTTAAGGCACTCACCCGATTTTATATAGGCATCCAGCACAAGAGCGCGCTTCGGCTTGGACTATCACCAAATATCTGTACCAAGCATGTATGTTTCACGTATATGTATTTTGAATCTGACTTCTAAGTAAATCTAAAGTAACTCCGTTCGAAAAAGGGGTTAAAAAACAAAAAAAACAAACCCAACCACTATGTGTACCTACATGTGTGTATATGCACGTATGTGGGATGACCGGTGTTGTGCTGTAAAAACTTTGGGGGGGGGGGGACAGAGGGGTCCTAGTCAAGTATGCTGGAGCATAATTCACAGTCAAGCCACGGTGGCATGATATGTGATTACGCGGGGGTGGGCGCACACACGCTCGGTTTCGAGGAACGGAAGGGTACTGAAAGTTAGCTGCCATTATTTCGTCGGGAGAATCTGTAAAAATATATCGCGGACATCTTTTGTAATGCGGCGCGTCGGGTAGGTTTCATGAACAGGTCTGGATTCGAGTCTACTTGTATCTCCGCGGTATCCGTATCCGAATACACCTCCACTACTGACCTGCTATCGTTCTATCGATATATTGCAAGTGTACGAGCTACTTACTAAATGAATGCCCGGAGTCGAATCCAAAATTCATGCTAAAACACAGAATATATTAGGGACTAGTGTGGGGGCAAAATCAGATCTCAATACAATTTGAAACTTAGCTTAAGCCAGTACTGACATCACCACATACGACCACGATAAAAACTACCATGATTAAGAGATAGATGATATTGTTTAGGGTTACCACTTCTTTCCAATGTTTTATTTACTAGGTACACATTTAAATACTCGAACTTTAGTGTAGGATATTTTTTTAAATCGAGTAACAGTGATATTTAACTGTCGACAATGACAGTTCCTAGACGACATTCTATTGAAAGCTGTAGTTATTAGGGTTCATTAAAAAATAAATGAAAATCTCAAAACCCATAACGTATGTAGAATTTTTCATTTATAAATAATAAATGTATCATATGTATAGGTGCAAAAATAAATAGAGTTTATTTCTAAGAGGACATAATCTCTGGTTAAATTCTGAAAATTATTTCAATAATGGGAATCTAGATTCTTATTGATTAATGTCGCTAAGCTTTATTAGATGTGCTTGTGATTTCGTATACTAATTTGTATACAATATTTGAGTTATCATAATTGACGGTATGAACAAATATTGTGTTTGCTTCACTAACAGAGAGTCACGTATAGCTAGGCGTGCGAAAACCACCTAACATTAACATAAGTTGCCTATCTGCAATACGCGGCGTCTGGAAATCTTCTATTCTGTTACGCGTCTTATTAATATAATGAACAATCAGGTTTTGGTAAATATTTTCAGTTTACAAACACGATGGCTTTACAGTTTTATTATTATCTGTTATTTTATGTTTTTAGTAACAGCGTACGGAACCACGACCAAGTTTTAATATACATTTTTTCCTGTTAGAAAGTGTATCCTCTTAAGTCATAAATATTATATGCAGTTATATTATAATTTTTTAACGTTTTAGATAATTTATGAAAGTTAAGTTTTTCGTAATGTTTGAACGGTTAACAATTTTACAAAACATACGTATTATATGTATTCAGTGTAACAGAAGACAACAAATATAGTAGAGTCTCAATTATTAAAAAATATATATGTTAAAAATTTGCACATAAAAAAGTGAGTGAGTGTGTGCGACGAGTGGCAGCAAGGAGATCTTTGAAGACATTGACAGATTAACTTTCAGTTGCCATTTCATTTCAATACATGATCGTACCGTTTTAAGAGAAGGTGTGGTCTCATTTTATAAAATAAAACAAAGTAATGAAGAAAATAAAAATAGATCCGAATTCCGAGGTCAGATTGCATTATTAATTATTCTTAACTTTGTAGAGATCACACGACAATTCCGTACTCGCCACTCTCTTTTTATTCAAAACGTTTAACGTTCTTGGCTAGAGAGGTCTCTAAATCTGCATCGCATTTGAATGTTCACATGAGAATGAGAATGAGAACTCAAATTGCTGAAGTGACTGGACCTTTGCTTAAGTTTTGGCCTTAGTGTAAATACCTCGAATACAAGTCTGCCTATCCAAGCGAGCTAACTAACGATATATGCATACGTTTATGCTACATATACACAATTATACATACATGTTGTATCTATGTGTACATGTATTTAGGATTTGTTAATTTTTGGTGTCTAACTAGCTGAAAAAGAAAATATCTTTCAGAATCTGTGTACCCACTTTGTGTGTGCAGGTGTAAAATGTAGTGTGGTGTGTTGTTAGCTAGTGAAAGCAGCGTCATGTAATTGCGCACTTGAGCGTCAGCGTACTTGAGGGTTTCATTCTGTAGAATCGGATCTAGGTTAAAGTTCCTGCGGAGGGAGGTCGCGACGAGTGTCCAGGAGCTAAGCTAGTCACCGGGTAGCTAGTAAACAGGGTGTACGGGCGTGGCTTTGGCTGCGATACGTTTACGTCTCTCTAATTCGTAGGGCACCTGGATCAGGACTCTAATTTACGGCGGATATTACTATAAGGTTAGGGGTGATTGACAGCTTTATCGAAATAGCTAAGCCTGAGTAATCGCGCTGTAAGATTTAACCAAGGAAAGTTCCATAACTCCACTTATTCCGGGTTGGAGAGTAGGGAATATACCCTACAATACAAATACAAATCAATAAATGAAAAATACTTTTTGAGTGTAGACATTTCGCCGAGATATATGCATAATTTATTCATTATACGACCGGCACAGGTGAAGAATTATTACATTCACCGTTACCTTGAGACAGAATATTTCGTAAATATTTTCATTATAATAACCTATTCATCATTCATTTTAGAATATCTATTTCAAAAGTATGTGTATATTATTTTCCTAAATTTTTTTTTGTAACTTAATTATTTTTGTTGTTGTTGTAGTTACTTTATTACTTTGTTGTACCGTTAATTTCTTTTTTGTATAAAATAATTTTTCAATTTTATGTACAAGGCGATCGGAAAGCTGTCTGTGTATTCTAATTTTACTCGCGACTCCGCTCAGATTTTATATTATTTATTAGTTGTCGGAATAATATAGTGAGTTGAGTTTCGTCAAAATGGTTATTGTGGTTTCTGTTACGTACAAATTCCAGCATTGTTGAAGTGTTAAATTCATTTATTGTTGCAAGAAACTCGTTAATAGTATCATATAAATTAACAGCCATTATGTACAAACCAAGTAACGCAGTGGCGACTTGTAACATTCGTGTTGCATAATTGCGGACATAGAAGCGTACATTAGGGGTAATACTCTCGGCTATTACTACTCAGAGAGTGGACTAATTTATTATAAACTTAGTCAATCGGTTCGCTGAACCACGAGTCAGATATTTCTTGCATCGTGATTGCGTATTCATAAATTACAGATAATAATATTTTTATTTCTTTTTTATGATCATAGTCGAAGGAAATCGTAATGGAATTATTGCACTAACTGTTTTATTCGCGATTTGAGTTCCTTCTGAAATTGACGTTTAAATATTTTTTTAATTACTCTATGTCTTTCATTATCTGTGTCATATCTCGCTGTGTTAGGGAAAAACGTGATAATCTATAATATAAAATGAGTCGCTAAAAGTGTTGCTAAGCGCAAATCTCGAGAACAGCTGAACCGATTTCGTTAATTCTTGTTTTAGAATATTCCTTAAGTACGAGGATGGATCTTACGGAGAGAAAAATTAAAAAAATTGCCTGAAAAAGTCTAAAAACAACACTTTTCTATACTCCCATACAAAGGATTTGTAATAATACTTAAAAGTCAATTTGAACTTTAATACTATAGCATAAAGTTTAAGTATTAGTGGAGAGGTTACGGAAAGGAAAAAAAATGGAGTGACGTTAGTATCGTATAAATATGAATGTCAATATTTATACGATGGTCCCGAATAGCAGAATTAGTATTAAAAAAAATATTTAAAAAATCGACTGTTAGACGGTTCGTAGTTCGCCGGGGTCAGCTAGTATATAATATACGTAACCGAACTTATATATTTTGAGTATTCTAAATTTCTCGTATAGATATATGCATTTTTTATTTATATAAATTATTTATCTTCATACGGCAATTTTGATTGGATTTTAGTGTCTTATTTGATGCTGCATTTTGTAATATTAGTGGCAGTTTGTGTTATATAGTTTGATTATTGTGTAGAAGTGAAGTTGTGTAAAAATGAATTCTGAGATGTGACAAAACCTCTCTGGAAATTCTAACACTGTTGCACCATTATGTTACTACAATGGAGTTAACACAAGACACTTTGTAATATATTTTTTGAATTATTTTTTGTACCCATTTAGTAGTCTGCAATAGTGAAGAATTTGTGCAAGAATAGGTATAAGAACATTACTTCTCCAATCGGGATCCTTTATTTGTTGCCAGTTACATTCAACACCTGATGTAATTATATGTAGGCCAGATTTTTAAATTTATGAATCATCTAATAAATTCCAAGCCGAAATTAATTTTATTGTTTGGATCAGCACGGTAAAGTGACTTCACTGTCTATTAAAAAGCGCAGTGCAATTCAAAAACAATGGTAACAATCGAAAGTCCACAAATCATAGAAACTAACAAGGAGGTTATGTAATTCATTTTAATTTTATGACAATTATATCAACAGATAAACTTTCTTAAATGCACTTGCGTGACGGAATAACAATTACAAGAAGTTACGAAATTTCGTTTTATAAACAATTATCAAAATATGCCACTCTAATATTATGGTCGTCAACAGATAACATTAACCATTGACATATACGATTAAATATTGTTATGATTAGACAATAATACCCAACATTGCTGTGTGGAATGTTAATAATACTTCTTTTTCTTCCTACTTTAGCATCCAAACCTTCTTATTGAAATTTTGTTACCACCATTGTTAATTAGATAAATATTGCATATTTAAGAGTAAGTGACTTTGATTGATTTTAGTGAACTAATAAAATGGTGGTGACCTTATTAGAACTTTTCAGGCTTTTTTTTAAATTATAGGGGTCAAACGAACAGGTGGGTCACCTGATGGTAAGTGATCACCGCCGTCCATAGACACTAGCAACACCAGGGGAATTGCAAGTGCGTTGCCGGTCTTTTAAATATGTGGGCCTCTGGCGCTCTCACTGGCCGAACGAAACGCAACAGTGCAACCACTGTTACTTCACGTCGGTTTTCTGTGAGAGAGTGGTACTACCCCGGGCGAGGCGACCCATTCATGCTGAAACCAGTAATAGCTTCACCACCTACCAGTTTTGGCTTTGTGTATAATCAAAATTTTCAGGTAGGTTTTGTAACATTTCAGAATACTCGTTTTTTATTATTATTTGTATTTGGGTAAGCTCATGTGCAATAAAAAATAATAATGCTAGATGCAACAATATGCCAGCAATAGCAGCTCCTTGTGTAAGACTAAATAATCCAAGTTTATTAATAATAAATACTATATAACAGACAAAGGTCTCGTGAAAAATATTATGTATAAACTCACAATTACATTTACATTATTATTATAACATATACACCACAAAAACATGTACTTAATTAAAAACTTAATTAAAACTTAACTTAATTAAAAATTCACAATTGCCGATGATTGTTACTGGCCCCTAAACTTTGTATATAAACAAAAAATTCGAATATGTGCGCTTCGCACATCTATACATATAATAAAACGTTTTTTTTTTTTTTCGAACTGACTTACACTGTTGACCCGTAGGCCTCTACAGTTCCTACCGGACTAGGAACGTAAATCCAACGTGTCTGTACTTTTTTTATTTTTGAGAAAAAAATTGTTGCAGGTGTTTAGGAATAAGTAATAGAACCCATTTCGATCATTTTTAGAAAGGTCTGTCTGTCTGTCTGTTTGTTTGAACAGGCATCACTGGTAAAGTACTAGGTTTCTGATAAAACACCAACAAGTACAACTGTACAACAACTGTAGTCCGGTAGGAACTGTAGCGGCCTTGCCAGGCTAACAGTGTAGGTGAGTTCGAAAAAAAAAACACCTAACAAGAAAATAGCGAAATAAATAATAATTAAATATAATATGTAATAAATAAACCGTAACAAATATTATTTGTAAACGTCCCATGAAAAACACTATTTGCATACTCATTATTAAATTTCGATTATTAGTCCGTACATACCACAAAAATACGCATGTAATTAAAATAGATTAAAAATAATCAGTATTTTACTTCCTCTATGGATTTATATTCGCCCATGCGTGGTACTGGTCCCAAAGTTTTGTGTTCACACAAAAGAAGCCAATGTGTACTATCGATTAAAATATAATATGTATTACTTTCGGGTCTTGTTATCATACAACCCCCAAAGTTAATATTCGTTCACCTCGGATTTAATTTTCATAATTATATATAATACAATACAATCGTTAATTAGGTAAAAATTATATGCAATTCAGAACTTTCAAACTACAATTTTTTTGTAAAAATCAGGCAACAACGGACAATAAGAAACATAGAGATAACAATTTGTGTAAAATTGGATCATAAATATTATAACGCTATGTATGGATCTAAGTGCTGTGCTACGAAAGAGAAGGATGAAAAAAGAATGACTGTGACAGAGATGGGAATGTTAGTAGGGATGTGTGAGAATTATTGTATCAAAAAATATGCGAGGTTTGGATGAATTGCGTGGAGAATGACACGGGTATAAAAATGTATGAATATACCGAATGAGACTAGATACGAAAATGCGGAAGAGTAATGCTTCGTTTTTATATTCTATATAGCGTGGGATCTACAATATCTAAGAATAACGGAATATTTTTAATTCATTGTCATAATTTTAGTATATGTATGTTAACCATAAAAATATGTTTTGAGAGGTGATGTGATGTGGTGGAAAAAATCGAACACTATATTATGCGCATTTGTAATTTAACTACATTTTACGGAGTTGCGATTTGTAATTATATTTTTTATATGTATACTTTTTCATGCATGCCTTTATTATTATTATTCTTTATATGTTTTAGCGTTTGTCCAGAAACTCACTTTGTGTCAAATAACCATATAGTCCAAGATGGTAATTACGCTAAACTTACTGGCATTTTTCTCAAGTGCAGTTGCCGGAACATACTTGTAGGTGCTCGACGATAGATTTTTAACTTGAGGATTGTACATAGCCAAGCGGGCTTAGAAAAAGTGCTACCACCATTCGTCGTGGTGTCCGAAAACGCTAAGCACTGATATTTTTTTTAATAAAGAGTTATTACCAAATAGATACTGTGTAACTATTCTCCGTATTCGGATATCTAAAAATATCAATCTTCACAATGATCAGTTAAGTTGTATAGAAGCTTGTGTGATAGCGAGTTTCATTAAAATGAATAGCATAAAAAGCCTGACATTGAAAATACTGTTTAATGTCTCAAGTAAAGCGACATTCATTTTTGTACAAATATAGACTTAGTACCTACCTATTAAAACCAATTTTTACACGTTTTTTTTTCTTGTTATTAATGAGGTCGACGTCAAATATTTATTATAAAATTTATTATTATTTATTTATTCTTTTCATTTTACTGAACCTCGCTGTTACAAAAGCTTCTGTTCAGTTTAACTTCTCACTTGATGATTGATGTATTTATATATGTAAGTATACTCGTATATACGGAGAATATTTACACAATATATATTTTTTATTAGATACACTCGATTTCAAAAAGAAATTAGTAACTATTATTTCTAATTGGTAAATACGTATATGTTAATTAATTTAATTGTATTCTCTCTTATAATTATTTATGTTTATCAAGTCGAACGTGATAAATGTTAAGCGTGTCTGGCCCTTTGCAGGCACATAAATATATAATACAGCGTCATTTGTATACAAAATGTCATAAAAAAATAAAGCACTACATCGCTTGTCCTACTACTCCACAGCAAGAAAATGAAAGCGTGGTATTTATAAATCATAGTTTCCTAAATTGTAATAACAGATTATTAAAAAGAAGATGAAGTTTTCCAAAATCTCAAATAAACTGTTCTGGGAGCCAAGGATAAAATTATGAACTCTCTGAGTATTTTGTCTGTGTAGGCCGTAGTCCGGTGGAACTGTAGCGGCCTGACCAGGCTAACAGTGTAGGTCAGTTCGAAAAAAAAAAATAAACACGAAGACACGGTGAAAGTTAAATTGTATTTTGATTTAAAGATATCCTGGCTTCTATTTCTTAAATAGTTTGTGAAGGATTTATTTAGCAGCAGCTGTGCACTACACACATTTATTATACTGTGATTATTTGTTCTTGTTATTTTATGTTTAATCACGGAATATTTCTAGACATAATTTGACCGTAATTGCCATTATAATAACCTATAATTTACAGAATGACATAATTCTTTTGGGGTTGTGAATAAAATAAAAAGTTTTCTTCATAGTTAAGTTTTCTGGGTCACTCTTAATTCTGATACTTTTTTGATACCATAATAAATATTTGAACCAATATTCAAAAGACATTGTACAAATTATTAACATATTCTATTAGAGAAATTTTGGAGAACAACCTTCATTATAAAAAAAAAAAAATTGTCTGTGTCGCGAGAAATTAACCCACAATCTATGATTTAAAACAATCTCTCCTACAACCCAAACTATCCGCATCGTATAAGTTTTTACACCAAATATTTACTTAAATTACATAAATGCTCGACAAAAATAATTTGCGGTACATTTCCAAAAAGTCGACTTATAAAACCAAATGCCCGTGAGTAGGGTTGGCAATTTCAATTCGGATTCGTGTAAGACAACCAACCGCGATTTTCTCACAGGTACAACAAACACGTTGTGACAAGTATAGAAAATCATGAAGTTTACGGAAACAATATAAAACGGACTTAGCCTATAATCTCGTTCTTCTTCTCGACGCGACGTGCCAAATCAAAAGCCGAATACTGTATGTTGTAAATAACTCTTACAATGCATTTTGCAGGATAGCTAATACAAATGAATCTTAAAATTAATTATCAAAGGCTCTTCGCTAACGTAATAGAATAATAACACTTACAACGTTATATGGAGACATATGTCTTTTATATATTTTAAAGATTTTTAAAGCGCAATTAGCGTGTTCGTTGCTAAATAAAAACAATTAGGTGCACCATTTTTATATGCTCATTGTTAGTTCTGCGATATCGTGTATTACTTTCATAACGCGTTGTTATATGACCGGTAACACTTTATTGTGGATAACATTGAAAATATACATTTTAGAATGAGAGGTATTTTAATGGAATACCACAAAACACTTCGATCAAGATTTCGGTAATATTTCTACGACTAGCTAATACCCGCGGCTTTGTCTGCGTTCTTTGTTATAATATATTAAACTATATATTTTATGTACAGAGGAAAACATAAACACCACACCGCTTGCCCCACTTCTCCGTGACAAGAGCATTCATATCGCTGAAGACGTAGTGCTTATAAAAACTTTAGTTTCTTAAAACTGTAAGAACTTAATACTAAATAAAGATATCGCGATAGTTTCTTTGTTAGATACGGACCAAGTATCTAAGAAGTAAAACTAAAAAAAAATATGACAAATCTATCCAGTAGTTTCTGAGTTATGTGCGCACTAACAGACCTATATTATTTTATATATATATAAGATAAGAAGGTAAGGTAGTAATTACTATCCATCTCTCTATATCTTTAAGTACGAATAATATTGTTGCGTCTGACATTTGTCTCGGCTAATCTACGAAACGGCTAATTCAATTTTGGTGATGTTGTTACTGACAGAAAGTGGACTTTTCAGAGCATCACATAAGTTACATACCATCACGATTAACGTTAAAATTTAACAGAGGTAATTTAAAATCCGTAGAAGGCTTATAGTAGTTATGTACTGATTGCAAAAAATATAACTTAAAAAGTAAACAAAGTCCTCGTCGAATCTGTAACTTTAACTTAATTCTTACTTGACAAAGATTTGTAATCCACATGTATGAAGTTTTATAATAAAAGAGACATGAAAAATGGGAACGAAGTGGAGTTTATTCAAAAGACGATATATGGGGCTGATCTTTAAAATCCAATAGCTTAAGAGTGGATTAAATTACTAGACAAAAGTTAATTAAAAAATAGATTATAATTTTATTAATCGTAAAATGATTATAAATATAATGTTATTTTTTATGATTAGTAAAAATAGGTAATTTTATCAGAACACACTTGTATATGAGTCGTTGATCTCGGCAACCGGCAGCCAACTTTGTTTTTATTATTTTAACGTTTGACCACGATCTCACTTAATTTTAAGTGAAATGTGGCCTAAAAACACTGTGGTTAAGATTAGAAAGAACTTGGGTCTTAAATTGTAGCTGTCAGAACACGATCAATGATACTCGGCGATCAATTTTTAACTCTACGTTTGTTTCTTAGACAACCGGTCATTGGAAAAACCCCTACACCACTATGCTATGGTTTCATCACGATGTTTTCATTCAGCGAGTATTCAGGCTCATTGTAGGGAGATTTGAACCTACGTTGATCGTCTCGGTGTACAAACGCATTAAAACCGAGAAATGATGTCTTCAAATGTATTAAATACATACAATGATCTTTTTTATATATTATAGGGGGCAAACGAACAGGTGGGTCACCTGATGGTAAGTGATCACCGCCGTCCATAGACACTAGCAACACCAGGGAGTCGCAAGTGCCTTGCCGGCCTTTTAAATATGTGGGCCTCCGGCGCTCTCACTCACCGAACGTAACGCAACAGTGCAACCACTATTACTTCACGTCGGTTTTCTGTGAGAGGGTGGTACTACCCCGGGCGAGCCGACCCATTCATGCTGAAACCAGTAAAATCCATCATATCATCAAGCTATTTAACCGCTCCGAATATAGCTTTAAGTTCGGACTTGCGTATGGCACAGTCTATAGCTGTGATTCACAAAGTGTCTAACTCCGGGGGTCTATGACGACTAGCAGAGTGGACAACGACAGCGAAAAATTGGGGTTCCATGAGATGCAAATAAGAGTCAACGATAATTATTTCATTTAAAGCAATACATATACACACACGTACTGTCTACTTAAATAATGCTAATGATAAAACCACATTTTCAAAACATATTTAAAGCTGAGGAAGAATTGGCAAAAAAGTTAATATCAGATAAGCAGGGGCCAGGATCATGTATCAGGTAAGTCTACACATAACAGGAAAAATATGATAAGTGGTCTATGAGGCAAAAATATTATAGTTATATCAAAACAGAGTTAAAATATTATTATAATAATCTAAAATTGGTATTAATATATCCTTAAGTTGTCTCCATGTTATATACATATAATATAATATACATTTGTTTTCTGCGTATCTATATTCGGTCAAAAAGATAGGACAAGGACTGTAAATTATCTTTATTATTATTGGCGATATGAAAACAAACCTTTAAAACAAACTGCTGAAATTATCCAAATTTGTCTAATCAGTATTCGAGTAATTACACTCATGATATCTACTCACGTACTTCATGTATATGTAATATCATGCTCCGAAGTCTATAATTTTCATAATTAATACTAAATTTATTTGACGATCAAAAACAGAAAACTCGGTACCTCATTAACAATAGGCTCCTTTTAATAAATATTCAATAACGGTAAGTACAAGACAAGAGCAAACAAAATACAACATACTGCTGAGCTACTGAATTGATAAAATTATTTACGCATTTTGCTCCTACTGATTATAATATTCAATGATTCCAGTAAACTCACCTTCATCAATGCGAAACGCTGGTCGTCATCAATACCGACAACTGTGTTCGAAACTGGTGCCATTTTAATTAAAATAATATTTTTACGAAAATTTCGCGATCGAGATACGTGCTTCAACGGTGAGCACGAGCGCGCGAATAATGAAAACCACGGCTGTGGCTTGTGAATGGTTTGGAAGGCGCTACGTATCATATAGTCCAGTATTCTGTGCTATAGACATAGATAGATAAGCTATGCATACGCTGTACAAATCGAAGCCGCGGGACTTGCGTCTTGTTCGACTGTTAGACAAAATATAGAATGTACGGATTTATTTGCTACGTTGCGGACTATGATATCATTAATTATTCTAATTAACAAAGGGAAGTAAGAGCTTTTTTAAACAGCTAAATAACACATCTGTAATTAATTAATATGTTAGTAAAATACAAGAACCACTGTCAAAATCACTTTAAATCAATAATTTTTCATTATTTAGTTTCTTTTTTTTTATTTATCGAACTCATTACATTTTCTATTACATCCTAACTCAAGGTTTTAATGGCTCACTGACGTGTTTTCTAATAAGAAATGGAATAATCTCGAATTTATTTTTATAATTAAAAACAATTACCTAATCTATTTCAGACAATGAAGCTCTAAATGGCTCTTTCCACAGAGAACACTTTGTTTCTCAAAATTGTATCACTAGTGCTATTGAAGTATTGACGCTTAGTCTAGTACCACTCACATTTATTTGATTTTATGTGAAGCTCGATAGACCCTAACTGTAAAATGGTAAAGTCACTGATTGGGGTTTGTCGACTTGTATATTTTAATGAAATGAAAAACAAAATAATACAGTTACGTCGATTACTTATACAGCGTTATATTTGATTTGATACAAGTTTTAAATAAATATAATATTCGATAGTGCTTTTTCATTATGAACGTAGAAAATGTGGAGGATAACTTACCTAATTACTGTTACATAAAGGCTATGTGTAATTTTTCAATAAAAAATGGTTTTGTGACATATAAAAATGGGCATAAGATTACTCCAATAAATAATCAGATTTTTTTTAATGCTTCTTAAGTTCTAGAACTTAGACCACAATATCACCTGATGTTAAATGACGATGTGGTCTAAGATGGTAAACACGCTAAACCTGAATACTTTCTCTCAAGTGCAGCTGCCGGAATACAGATATAAGGAAACGTACCCATACTTGACAATTTTTAACACCCTTACTCCCTTTGGTGACCATCCGTAGCATATGAGAAGAACCCCCTTCCCCCTCTAGTTTTCACGTAATATTATAATTCATAAATACAGTTTCTGTCTTATTTAAAACATTTGTCTTTTTTGTTATTGTTTGGCAACTGCCCTGCACTATTAATGTAGACAGAGAAACAAATTCTCTCTCTACGACTACAAATCGTTAATTTTCAATCAGTTGACGTCCCGGTATATGTGCATTAGTGTTGCCACCTGTAAATTTTAAAAGAGCTAAACGCTGCGCGTCATTGTTGCATATAGTTTGAAAAACGCGAGATTTCCTTTAGAGGATATTGACTACGTGACGAAAACCTACGCCCCACCCCCTCCTCTTTATGGCCAAGCGTGGTACTTTGAAGATCTCCCTCTCCCTTCCTCCTGAAGGGGTACGTAGTATGGGTAGATACGTTCCCTAAGTGCTTAGCGACAGATTCTCAATTTCAGGGTGGCAGCTAACCAGGCGGGCCAGAAAAAATCCCTACCTCTATACTATAGTCTCATCATGATGTCTTTTTCCACAGAAAACTTATTCACAAGAATTCGCACCCACTTCCCTTCACGTAGTGTCCGAACACATTAATCACTGAGCAAATAATTATGTCATCATCATCTTACCCTTATCCCACCTAAGTAGGATCGGCACAACATGTTTTCTTTTTCCACTCTCCTCTGTCAAATGTCATCTCAGTATTTACACTTTTTATACACACATTTTTCACACAATCCATCCACACCTTTTTCGGTCTTCCTCTACTCCTATATCCATCCACTTTCAGACTTAAAACTTTTCTTGTTACATGACTTTCATCTCTTCTCATAATATGCCCATACCATGCTAACCTATTACTCCTCAACTTTTCTGTCACTGGTGCTATTTTCAAACTTCATCTGATATACTCATTCTTAATCTTATCCATCATTGTTACACCACACATCCATCTTAACATTCGCATTTCTATAATATGTAATAAACAAAATAAATCACTCTTTATTGATAACATCAATCAGAACTTTATATACTAGAAAAGTCAGATGCTACTTGTGTAATGTTAAGATTACCTGTACAAGGTGGTATGAAGGTTGTCGCTCAATACATTTTAAGTTAATTTTTGTAGCATTTTGAGGCTAATGAATGCACTTTAAAATATAAGTATAGGTATGTTTTGTACTACATATCCTGCATATCTTCATAAGTTATATTGACTATTTTACTATTGATAAGCATTAGTATGTTTTTATTTTTGGAAGGACTATGATTGTTTGAAACACATGCATGAATCATTCGAAATTAACATGCACCTGTGAAATTAATGTAATGTTTTAGTGAACTAGGAATGAATAAGTACTGACAAAAATATACATTTATTTTTTTAATTTACTTATACTATATATAAAAACTTATGTTATCATCTAGCTATTTATTATGCCAATTTAAGACTTTTAAATTTAAGTACAATTTTCCGATATGTTGTAAAGAAGCCATCATTTCAGAGTTCCTACTGGCAAATTCATTGAATGGAGTAAGAAGTGTTCTAAAAAAATATTTTTACCTGCTTTTACCTGAAAACAACTTGGTCCAAGATGGCATAAGTATTAATAAGCAATTTTGTAGACATGCATTTCACTGTTACATAAATCTTCCTATAAACAACTTATGTTCAACACTGTACATGACAGGAATGAAGAACATGACATATTTTGTTACAGTTTAACGTAACAATTACAATGTACAATAATATCCAATAGGATTTTGGTTGAGTTTCTAATTTCTTTTTAAGAAAATTTCAAAACAAAATAAAATCAAGAAGTCTAATAGATAATTATTTTTGGCCTGTACTACACCATTATATATACATCTGTTCATATAATTATTTACATTATTTCATAACAGAAAAAATAACACCTCCTTTCTCTGGTTCTTCATCATGCACTTCATGATCACTGCCTTCTTTTTCCGTATCAGAATCATCACTATCCACCTCTCTATAGTCACCAAATTTGCCTGTGTCCTCAGGCAGTTCACCTATTTTGATACCTGTCAAAGCTGCCAACTTGTCTGCTGCATGTTTCGCACTGATCTCCTTTAATTTTACATTATAGTCTTGTTGAAGTTTCAATGAGTCTTCAATAGATAAAATCTTTGCTGGCCCATGTATGATAGGTGGAGGTGTTGCTGCAGTTACTTCCCAATGTGCATGTTTATGTCTATGTATTTCCTTTTCAGGGTTATGGACATCTGATTTTGTTGTTTTATAAGGTTTAAACTGACCTATGGGTTTCGTTTGGTCATTGTACTCAGTTTTATTGACAATATATTTTACATGGGAATTCTCGCCGATTTTTAGTAGATCCTCTTGTGTCACTAACATTTTCTCGGGTTTTAATACTTTGATTTTCCTTTCATGTGATGTATTTTGACTTAATATCGTTAACAAATCCTCCGGTTCACTATAATCATCGGAATCTAAATACGTGTGTTTGTTTTCATCAATCTTTCCCACCCATTCAACTTGCTGAACTGATTGTGAGTGGATAATTGTCAGTTTTAAATCATCCAGCAGTCGACAAGTTTCGTCTTCTTCTTGTTTGTTCTTCAATTCATTTGTGATTTTATCATAAAGTGCCTTTATTTTCGCACCTTTGTCCGGTAATTTCGTTATAAATGACTTATTATGCAGTAACTTTGTCTGTCTTTCCTTAAGTTCAAGGAGTTCGGGAATAGTTTTAGATGATAGATCTGTTATTTTTCCGTCGATTTCTGTTTTCACAGGTGGTGGTAATGTACCCGGAATACGTTTATTTATTTTTTTCATGTTCTGCTAAATTATTAGATTGATCAAACTACCGTTTGCTAACAAACAAATGAGATGATTTTACACTTGTGATTCCATAACATAGCAGTAGAGGTGTTCGATATATATCGATATTCAAAAATATCGACTTTAGTTATTGATGTATAGCATTAAGCCAATATATCACACATTTTATATCGATGTAAAACATCGAAGTACGTCTTCTTCTCCTTTAATTTATGGCGCCGTGTGTAGGTAATACACAATTCCGCCAATGTCATGTAGGTACAGAGCATGGACTTAATAGTTTAATATATTAAGTCCATGGTATAGAGTGAGCGCTGTCTGAGACAAATAGTGTCATAAACGAAGGAGAGTAATTAAGAAATGTAATTCGTGAAAAGAAAATAATTATTTAGTGAATTTGTATTCAGACCGAGTTTTGGTATCTTTCACAAAAAAATAAATACAGCCAAGCTTAGATATATAACCATTAAGATATAGATAATCAGATTAAAGTTTGATTTTTTAATTTTAATAAATAAACATCGAATTATTCTATGAGATAAATTGATCATCTGATGCTTACTAGCCGATGTCACATTAGCTCGTTTTGTTTTTGGGTGCTGTTTTTCCCATTTAAAGGCAAAGGTATCTAGACCATGCAGTCAAATCAGACGTCATTTACTAATTGCCAATTCTGGAGTACGTGTCTTGTGATAATTTCAACGTTTTAACAAAATAGTACTTCCATTGTTATATCTTTCCATAGAGGTTTTGTGGCATCACAGAATTCACAATCTGTGGTATTATTTCCTATCCACTTCACTTGTGCACAAGAACCGAACTATATTACGTAAAACACCACCAATAGTACAAAATGTAGAATTAAATAACACAAGATTATGGATAAAATACAATATCAACTACATGTGAGAATAAGATCCCACCAGAAACTCTATTAGACTTAGTGTTTTACTTCTTTCTTTCCTTTAAACTAGCAACATGTGTTAGCCGATGTCATGGACTTAATATTCTAATATTATCTAGAGAATTCACTACATGTAATACACCTTATGGAAGGTATATGTTTAATCGATTACCATATGGTTTGAATTCGAGGCCAGAAGTATTTCATAGAGTGTTTAGTAAGCTCTTCAAGGATATAGAAGGAGTAGAAATATTCATTGATGATATCCTGATACATAGTGATACAGAAAATAATCACGATATTATATTGAAAAAAGTGTTAGGGCTAGGGAATATAATATTAAGTTAAATAAAGAAAAATGTCAAATTAAGGTAAGGCAAGTGAAATATTTGGGACACATATTGTCTAGTGAAGGTATTACAGTAGATCCTCATAGGGTTGAGACTATTATAAAAATGAAAAACCAAAGTCCAAAAATGAAATATTAAGATTTTTAGGTATGACTAATTATGTTTCACGGTTTATACAGGATTATTCAGAAATTACTGCCCCTTTAAGACAACTAACAAAAAAGGATGTACCATTTATATGGGGTAATTGTCAGCAATTGGCCTATGATAAACTTAAGAATATGTTATGTGAACCTCCTATTTTAACATACTTTGATATTAGTAAACCAATTGTATTAAGTGTGGATGCTTCAAAAGAAGGTTTAGGTGCTGTGTTATTGCAGGAAACTAAACCAATAGGCTATGCTTCACGCGCTTTGACCCCAACAGAGCAATTGTATAGTCAAATAGAGAAAGAAAGTTTAGCCATTGTATTTGGTTGCAATACATTTTATCAGTATTTGTATGGACAAGAATTTATAATTGAATCAGATCATAAGCCACTTGTTTCTATTTTTGCGAAATCTATGTATTAGTGTCCACCACGATTGCAAAGAATGAAATTAGCATTTCATCGATATAAGTTTACTGTAATGTATAAACCAGGTAAGGAATTAGTAGTAGCGGACCATTTAAGTAGGTCCTATTTACCTGGTGATTTCACTGAATGTGAAAAGCAAATTCAGGCTCATGTAGCAATGATTCTGAATCAATTTGACATGTCTGACTGGAAATTAAGAATATTTATTGATGAAACTGCTAGGGATATAGAGTTGCAGGCGCTGGTAAAATACATCAAAGGTGGTTGGTCAAATAATAAATGTGTTGTAGATTCCCAGGCCAAAATATATTTCTCATATAGAGATAAGTTTCTGCAATGGTTTAGTTTTAAAACGTTCACAAATAGTAGTACCACAGAATTTAAGATCAGAAATGCTGGGCAGAATACATTATGCACACTTAGGCATTGCTAAATGTACGCTAATGGCCAGAAAATCTTTATATTGGCCAATGATGAATAAAGAAATAGAAGACTTAATTTCTAACTGCGATATATGTAAACGGTATCAAAATGCAAATAGACGGGAACCTATGGTATGTAAAGAAATACCGGAGAAGCCATGGCAAATTTTATCTACAGATATTTTTTATTTAAGAGGAATTCCATATATTTTAGCAGTTGATGCTTATAGCAAATATGTAGAAATAAAAGAATTATGTGATTTGTCAACTATTAGTACTATTAATTTTTTGAAAGAAATATTTGCTAGACACGGTTTACCTGAAATGTTATACTCTGATTCTGGTTCACAATATACTAGTTTAGAGTTTAAGATATTTTCGAAACAATGGGGTTTCTCACATAAGATAACCAGTCCAAAACATCATCAAAGTAATGGTTTAGCAGAAAGACGTATTCAGACTATAAAAAGAATGTTGAAAAAACTTTTAGAAGAAAATAAAGATATTACAAAAGGTTGTTAACTTACAGAAACACACCAATATCAGAATTAGGCAAAACACCTGCTGAATTATCATTTAATAGAAAAGTTACCAATATGTTGCCTAATGTATCTCATTTTGAAGAAGATAAGAATAAATACAGAAACGAATAGTATAATAAACAGAAAAGGCAACAAGATTATTATAATAGATAGGGGAGAATTTTACCTGTGTTAGGAAAAGATAAAGCTGTAAAAATAAAAGATGGACACAGTTCAGGGCCTCATAAAGGTGGTATAGTAGTAGGATATGGACAGGGACCAAGGTCATATTTAATAAAGACGGAAGAGGGTGGTATAGTGCAAAGAAATAGGAAGGATTTAATTCAGAATGGAAAATATAGTTAGAGTTATAGGTTTTATGATGAGGTACTGCCAGATAAAGCTATTATGGAGGAAAATAAGGATCCTAACATAAATAGTAACACTTTAGACACTGCATCAGATAATAACATAAACGAATATAGAACTAGAGCAGGCAGAGAGGTTAGGAGACCTGCATATTTGTCAGATTATTGTTAATTTAATGTTAGTGGTGAGGCTCAGTATATTTGTTTATATTTTATTAGTCATTAAACTTATTGTTAATATTACTAAAAGAGAGGGGATGTTGTGGAGAGTAAAACCTTAGGCTAGGCATAGAGAAGAGTGTGGGCTGATGTCATGAGTAAAATGACTAGTAATGTTGGTATATGTATGGAAGGGCTTAATAAATTAAATACTGATTACTGAACATTGCTTTTATTATAACGTACACAACAGACATATTTCTCCAAATTTGGGAAATATGACGCAGAATTTTGGGGTATTTAGACAAACGATACGGATAATATTGTCTGTGGTAAGTAATACAATAGTGTGTAAATTGTTTTTTTTTCCGTATGGCCTCTGCCTATGTAGGCAATTTCACCAGTGTCAAGTGTGACAAATACACGGTCAACAATACACTTAATTGCCAAATATTCAGTATAAATTGTTATTCTGTGCCAGTATACTATTATGAAAAGAAAAAGAAAAAGTTTTGAGAGTTCCGATCGAGCCGTGGCTGAGTACGGACGTATTCATCCATAGCTCTCTTGGCGCTGTTGCGATCTCCGTGCGAACGAGATAGCAGTGAGTTCTTATTATTATTAATTGTGCTTCTTGCAGAGCCCGCTTGCCGTGCAGCGCTGTTGTCGGCGTCATCTGTAGTTAGTTTGTGCTGTAGATAGACACGTCTACAGAAAGTCAATCAATCGGCCGAGGTTTCGGTCGATACGTTCTTTTCAGAACGCACACTCAGTGAGCGTCACCTGGCACGCTGAGTGTTGCACACTTCGGTGTATAAACCGTACCTTTCGGTACGCGTCGTAACTGCGAAGAAACTTCGTCGCAGAGCGTCTGAAGAGAGAAGAGAAGAAAGAAGTGTCAGGGACCTCCCCCTAGGCCTTGTAGGTTCTTCTGTGCGGCATTGCACATCGCCCACAGCTCTCTTGGTCCGGACTCGGGATAGTCCCGTAGTTTTCCGTTGGCGCGCCCCCCTGCCCCTCAGGCAGGGAGGTTGTTCGTGGCCCCCCGCCCCTCGTGCATCCAGCCACCATGGCTACCAGAGAAATCTTGCTTAGGTTGTTAGTCGCTACAGAATCCGGTACCGCGAATTACGCTCAGAACATCAGAGACGAGTTAGCCAAGCTAGACAATGTGTCTACGCCCCGCGTGGCGATTTCAAATTCTTTCGCCGCATTAGATTCGCCGCGTTCGCCGGAAAACGCGTTAGATAGGATTAGCCTTGTCGCGCCAATCCCAAGCTCCAGCTCGGATGCCGAATCCGACATGGAGCTCGATAGTTTCGTCGCCCCAGCCTCCGACGGCTTCACCGTCGTGAGCAGAAAGCGCGTCCGCACGCCGCCGATCCCCGCCGCGTCGCGCGCGTCAGATTCAGAGTCGGGTTCCGGACACCCGGCTCTGAAAACTATTAAATTAGATGGCGCCCGGGTGCCCGCGAAAAAGACGGCCAGTCGGTCGCCTCGCTCGGGCAACGTAAGCCCCGCCCCCTCATCAGCCAAAGCTACGGGTTCCGTAGCTGCGGCTAAGAAGCCCCGCACCCCTCCTCCGGTCGTGATCCAGGACAAGTCCTCCTGGCTCGCAATCTCTACGAAGATGAACGAATCTTCAATTCGTTATACTTCGGCCCTCAACATCTCGCAAGGGATACAAGTGAAGGTTCCCACCTCCACTGACCATCGCCTGCTGACCTCTCTTCTCCGAGAGAGGAAGCTGGCCTACTACACCCACGCGCTCGAAGAGGAGCGCCTCCTTCGCGCCGTTATCAGGCGCGTCCCGGTGGAGCTATCCACCGAGGACATATCCTGCTCCCTTAAGGAGCAAAACTTCCCAGTGCGAGAGGTACATAGAATGTACCACCCCCGCACCAAAGCCCCATATCCTATGGCCCTGGTCATCCTTGACCGTTCCCTGGAAGGGAAGGCCATTTTCACTCTGACCTCCATTTGTGGCCTCACCGGCATCTCCGTGGAGCCGCCACGAAAGTCCCAAGCCCCGTCGCAGTGCCATAACTGCCAGAGTTATGGCCACTCCGCCCGCGGATGTCATCTGCGCCCCAGGTGCGTCAAGTGCCTGGGTGACCACTCCACGAAGGAGTGCGCACGCACTCCTGAGACCCCCGAGCCTCCTAGCTGCGTTCTGTGCGGCAATGCGGGTCACCCTGCGAGCTATCGCGGGTGTCCCCGTGCACCGCGCACGCAACGCCCACGCCAAGGCAGACAAGCCCGTAGGCCTCCGGCTGTCTCCGCCCGTCCTCCGCCTCCACCTCTCATGTCCGTGGAGGCCTTCCCGGGCCTGCCGGGCACCTCCCATGCCCCGGCAGCGCCGGTCCAGGCGTCGAGCGTGGCACCCTCTGTGCCGCGCGCCCCCCAGTCCTGGCGGGCCCCTATGGCCCCCTGGGCTCCCAGGCCTCCTCAACCTCAGGCTTCCAAGCCTCAGGTGCAGGCTCGGCCTGTCGCTCCGAAAGCGTTGCCCGCCCAACCTGCCCAGTCATCTCATTTCTTTTCCTCTACTCGGTCGGGCATCGACTGGCTGTCTCAGGTGCTCGCTGAGCACAGTATCGAAGATATTATCGCGTTCAACACGATAGTGAACGGAAATAGTGATATCGGCTTACTTAACGCGGTCTCTGCCTTCCCAGGCATTGCCGCGACAATTCAGCGCCTCGCTCGCGAACCAGTAGGAACTAATAATAAATAAAATTCACTCCGCCGAGTAAAATTAAACTACGCGCTCTTTGTCTTTCGTTTTTCAACGCGAGAAGTCTCCGCACGCAACGCGATTTAGTAGCCGATTACTTACGCGATAGGCAGATAGATATATTATTAGTTCAGGAAACGCTCTTAAAGCCGAGCATGAATAATCCGCGAATCGCGAACTATAACTTAGTTAGAAACGACCGTGTCGCCCGCGGGGGTGGCACTCTAATTTATTATAAGCGATGTTTATATTGCATGCCGATAGACCCGCCCGTTCTCACAAATATGGAAGTGTCAGTGTGCAGGTTAGGAATGACCGGTCACCCCGATATAACGTTAGTTTCCGCATACTTAAAGCCGAGTTTAGAGCTTCTCAGGTCCGACCTGGAGGCTTTGTTCGCGTTAAGTAACACTGTTATTATTGCCGGGGACCTCAACAGTGGGAGCGTCATTTGGAACAGTTCGAGTACTTCCCGCAACGGGGCGACACTCGACAAACTAAGTGGCGATCTCGCTTTTGACGTCATAGCCCCGCCGGAACCCACTCACTATCAGGATCACTGTCGACCGACAGTGTTAGATGTAGCTCTTTTGAAAAATGTCCAGCTTCCGGTGCGACTCATACAAGTCGTACATGAACTGGACTCAGATCACCGCCCCGTTATCTTGCAGCTAGGATCGGACTTCGATATAGATTTTCAGCCCGTGCGCGCAGCTGATTATACGAAATTATGTAGTTATTTAAAAGACAATCCGTCCTCGGAGAGTCTGAATAGAATTCCGGACGTGTTGGTGTCTAAAGCCGACGCGGATCTGGCCATCAATTCCCTGGTCGAACACCTTCAGACCGCCGTCAGGGTGACCTCGAGAGAGGTCAAAGCGGTGAACGATCGCCGCTTCATACTCCCTGACGACGTGAGGGCGTTGATCACGGAAAAGAACGCCGCGACTCGAGCCTGCGACACTTACCCGTCTGTAGATAATCGCGATCGTTTACGTACTTTACGGAAGTTAGTTAGGTCTCGTATTCAAGAAATCCGAGGCGCCAGGTGGGACAGACTCCTGGAGGATATCCAGCCGTCCCACGTGGCGTTTTGGACGTTCACGCGTAAGTTTAAATCAGAGCAGAGTGCATCGATGCCCCCGTTAGACAGAGGTCATGGGTTGCCTCCCGCGTTTGATAGTACAGACAAGGCGGAGTGTCTCGCCGCGAGTTTAGAGGAGCAATGTTCTCCAAACACTGCTAACACTGACCCTGTCCATATCGAATCGATAAAATCCGCGGTAGATAGCTTTCTCGCGTCTCCTCGCGCGGATACCCTAACCCCGGTTACCTTTGACGAAGTGACGGCCGCTATCAAGCGTCTGAAGCTTAGGAAGTCCCCAGGTCCCGATGGAATCAGGAACGAGGTACTGAAGCTCCTTCCTGACTTCATCATAGCTCTTTTGGTATGCATCTTCAATGCTGCCATGTCCCAGGGTCACTTTCCAGTCGTCTGGAAAAAGGCCATAGTGATAGGCATTCACAAGCCCGGCAAAAAAGCTACGCTTCCCGCTAGCTATCGCCCTATCAGTTTATTGGATACACTAGGCAAGTTATACGAGCGGCTCCTTCTGAACCGCCTACAGACCACGATAACAAGGTTGAATCTGCTGCCGCCTGAGCAGTTCGGTTTCCGTGCACAACACTCGTGCACGAACCAAGTACACCGCCTCACGGAGTACATATTTTCGAAATTCAATGAAGACCCCCAGCCCCAGGTCAGTCCGGCCAAGCCTAAACCGAAACGTACAATAGCGGTCTTCTTTGACGTCGCCAAGGCCTTCGACAAGGTCTGGCACGACGGGCTAGTCTACAAACTCTTCAAGTCTAGTATTCCGGATAGTTTAGTTCACATCATCCGCGAATTTCTCACAGACAGGACCTTCCGCTATAGAGTGGATGGTGAGTTATCCCAGCCCCACCCGATACGTTCAGGAGTGCCCCAGGGGTCCATCCTCGCGCCCTCCCTCTTCAACCTGTTCATCAGTGACCTACCTCGGTCCCCGGGGTTCGAGGTAGGTTGTTACGCTGATGATACAGTAATCTACGCTTCCGATTGGCGGCCGTCGCATTTAGCTATCCGTATGAATAGGGCCATCGAGGAACTCGGCGAATGGTTTCTTCGATGGCGTATAGAGGTTAATCCCGAAAAAAGCGCTGCGATCTTTTTCGATCCGGTTCAGCGTCCGCGTCCGAGCAATATAGAGTCCCTTAAATTGTATGACACCGAGATTCCTTGGGCCCTTACGGTCAAATATCTCGGTGCCACGTTAGATAGACGCCTCACGTTCAAGCAGCATGCAGTGAGAGTACGAAACAATGCCGCTATGGTTTTGGGTCGTCTGCATCCGTTATTATGTGCTAAGAGCAAAATGTCCGTCAGACATAAGCTCACACTTTACAAAATGTGTATTCGTCCGATTTTGACGTATAGCTGTCCCGTTTTCGCGCATATGTCAAAAGCGAACTTTAAGATTTTACAAAAAATACAGAACCGTTTTCTACGAAAGGCGATCGGTGCCCCGTGGTACATCCGGAGAGTCGACCTCCATAGGGACCTGGAGATGCCGTCTATCTGGGAGTACGTTAAAACTCTCACAACTAGTTATTTCGATAGAGCCATGAATCATCCCAATCCGTTAGTGGTATCCGCCGCGACTTACGATACACTGCCAGGCGCGCCGCGTTATAAAAGACGTCCGCGTTACATGTTTACCGACCCTCCCGATGATATTACGTTAGGTAACTTAGATTACCCTCTCGTCACTCGAAGAACAGCGTGTGCGCGCCCACGCCCGCGTAATCACAGATCACGCCGCCGCGGTTTGGCTGTGAATTTTGTCCCAGCACACAGTCCTAGGCCTCCCTCGGCAACTGCTCTAGCCGAGGTCCGATCCTCCGGTATGGAGCCCTCGAGCAGCTTGCATGCGCGAACAGAGTAACACCGATTTGATCAAACACTCGTCTACAACATAACACCGATCACCCCACACACGTGCACACACACTCACTTGTAGGTACACATAGTGGTGGGCTATTTTTGTTTGTTTTTTTGCCCTTTCGAACTGAAATAGTTTAGAACTCAGATAGACAGATACAAAATACGTGTACGGGATCGTGAAACATACATGCTTGGTAACCATGTATATTTCACGAACCCATACAGGTATGATACGGATAGGCTTAGCTTAGTTTAGCTTAGCTAGTTAGATTCGGGTTTTCGACGACAGCCCAAGCCGAGGCGTGCCGTGCGCCCTTGTGCTAGTCGTCTATATAAAATCGGGTGAGTGCCTTAAGCGCTCCCCTTAGTAGTCCGGTGAAACTGTGAAAGCCTAAGAAGCTGGCAGTGTAGGTCAGTTCGAAAAAAAAAAAAAAAAAAGTATACTATTATAATCTATGATTGTTTACGATTCTGTGGTCGCAATACATAGAAGCCACAAAAGCTTGTGTTCTTTACGCTTTTCATAAATGTTTAACCAATTAAATTCAAAAACTACTGAATGCGGAATTATTTGTATGTGTATTTGATAAAATGACATTGAATTTAGTTTGATTCAAACATTAAATGGTTCTAATCATAGGCAGTAAGCATTGAACAAAATCCATGGAGGCTGCTACGGTACGTAAAACTTAAATTCTTCAGAGATTTTGTAGAATATCTAATGACTTTACTCTTATATTATCAATATTATAAAAATACGTGATTTACTTTTGGAAGCGAAACATTAACTATTGTGCTGTTAATTACTACTTTTTATATTACTTACTTTATTATTGTTAACACTGTTTATTATGCTTTTATTATGTTATGTATGTATGTATGTATAATCAAGGGTATTATGACAGAATATCTAGTACATAATTACTATTACTAACATTTGATTAGTGTTTGATATAGAGTTTATAAATTTTACTATTTTTTTAACTATTTTCTCATCAAAATAATCACAAGATATTTTACCTATTTCTTTTTTTATCAAATTACACAGTAGACGGAGGGGTCCTGGGTGATTCATATAATTTATATCATTGTTCATGTTTTCTACAGATCCCTCTACATTTAGAGCCTGTACAACAGTACGAACTGTGTGAGAAAAGACTCTGGATTGGAAACTTGGATACAAGAGTCAATGAGTATGATTATTTTATCTTATACTTTAATTTTACAAGACTATTAGTTACCATTGATTTCATGCTTGAGTGATTTTAAAACATATCAGTGATAAAACGGGTGCCCTTATACCCTTATGCCTGAACATTTTATGCCCCCCCCCCTCTAGAAATCCCCTTTCTCCAAAAATCATCGTCCTCCCTCCCCTCTCCAGAAATTCTCCACCTCTCCTGCATGAAACTCTTCTTATATTAATCTTGGAGGTAAATGCTTTACCTTAAATCAAATTAAACTTAAAAGAATACCATTCATACAAATAACGTATTTAGTTTATGTGTTAATATCTATCTACTGTTGTACCTGTCCTAGTAACAGTTTGTTTTGTCCTTAAATTTTTGCTTTAGATGTGGTTGTTTCTCTACTTGGATAGAAATTTTAGTTTTTTCAGCTTCCGTTCAACACTTTCTTTTTTTTATTTTTACTTGGTTATTTATTACTTGAATTATCATTCTCACCATGTGGCACTGGCTGAATTGTGGTTAAAGACCACAGGAGATAATAACAAAGTTTTTCCAGAGGTACATCAATGTCCCTACAAATATGCAAGCTCACAAATTTTACATTTTATAATAGTTAGTAGTATAGATTCCAATTTTCTACTGTTTCTGTAATTCGTAATATATAATTCATGTAGAATGATGTCATGACTATTTTTTATGTTGTGTGTGTATGTATATTATTTTATTACATACTAGCGGCCCGCTCCGGCTTCGCACGGGTATAAAATATATAGCATTTGTCATTCACTGAAAAAATGATTAAAATCGATCCAGTAGTTTTCATTTATTTATTACTGCCCGTGGCCCGCACATATTAAATTTGGAGTAACCTCAAAAATAACAGTATTTCTCCACTATTTAATTTATGTTATTATACATATAAACCTTCCTCATCAATCACTCTATCTATTAAAAAAAAAACGTATCAAAATTCGTTGCGTAGTTTTAAAGGTTTAAGCATACATAGGGATATAGGGACAGAGTAAGCGACTTTGTTTTATACTATGTAGTGATTAATTCGCTTTTGCTTACAGCTTCGCTCATGTTAATGTGGATTTAGTCAATTTCTTGAGAACAGTAATTTTTTGCTAGTTGAAAAGTACTCTGTATCCTTTTCTGTACCCTTGACAATATGTAAGCAAAATTTCATGATGATCCCTTCTTTGTTATAGTTTGATAGGGTAACGTACAAAAGCTGTTCTTATGATATTAGGCAGAATTATACTTACTTTTTCTTTATGTACCAGTTACTAGCTTAGTTTTTTTTAGTAAATTTCTAACATCACTTGTGAATGATCTTTTTGTTCCCTTTTAGATATCCGACAATTGTTTCACTTTTATCAAAGGAAGTGTAATCTCAAAAAAAGGTTCTTCAATTTTATACTGTACTTACTGTACTGTAATTTTATACTGTTGATACCTCTTGGTGACTACTTCCTTTCCTTCTTTGGTCTTAAAAAAATATTTACATAACACTGGCAGAATTGTGGAACTGTTCCACAGTGGTCTTGGACTAAATAAAACAAAAGAATGTCATCTAGATGTTGTTGATACTCTTGACCATAAGTCTTCAAATTTTTTGTCTCTAGACCATTTACCATATTTTTCGGTTATGTGTAGACTCCCTGCTTCTCTGATATTGATTTTTTGCTAATCTTTCAACTATAACTCAGTTATGAACAAGTGGTTTTATCATTTAGATGCATAGATATATCTTCATATTATAAAGAAGCATTATTTAAGTAGATAAAATGTGTGTATGGATTATTTCATTCCTAGAAAGACACAATGAAATCCATGACCTGCTTAAATAAGATAATTATCCTTGGCCCTTATTTGCATCTCATGGACACACAATTTTTTTTCCACTGACATCAACCACTCTTCCAGTCATCATAGACCTCGGGGGGGTTGATATACAGCACTTTGGGAATCACAGCCCTTGACTATGAGTTACTGGGAGTCATTCAGTATTTGATATTTCCCTCAGCTATAGCATCCTGGAATCAACAAAATATCTAATAATTTTATTGTATTATTGTAATTGTATTTTTTTGTTTACAATGTTTACTAGTACAGTAATAGTATCACACACATACAGTAGTGATACAGAATATATTTGTCATATGTCCTGTCTGTTGTAGGTTAATGTAAAACACACAATGAGATTATGTAATAGATGTGTTGCTACCTCAGGGAAGGCATTATAATATGATGAAACATATTAACACAATAACATCAACTTATTTCAATATAACACTACAGTACAATAATAGTTTTCAGTGTCTTTTCAAAATGCAAAATACATGTTTGTAAATCATACCTTCTCTTATTACCGGTATCAATTACTGAAACTGGTCCGCGTATATGGAAACATCGAGAAGTTCGATATGCTGTTTCACCGAAGCGGGCCCAACACTGGTCAACCACGAGGTTTCGCGTTCGTCACGTACAAGATGAGGCAGGATGCTGTGAAAGCAATGAATTCACTCAATGGTCAATTGTTGGGCTCGAAAAGAATCTGCGTTAAATTCGCTAAGAACAATGCGGTGAGTCTTTATGATGCTTATTACTAAATATTACACTACCTACTAAACTTTACAAATTTGTAAAGTTTGTATTTGTTTTTAATTATTGCAAAGTTGAATTACGACATCATGATAGTCTCTTTTTCGAAAGGTATCATTTCTAGTAACAATATAAATATTTATATTTGAAAATATTATTTTATTGGCCTACGACATAAAGTAAGATTTTTAGTTATACAAACTCCGCAAGTGTTAGTTATCTATTGATTGAGTATTCAGATACTATTAATCTGAGCTCTCAGTGTGGGCATCGTAATGATATAATGGACATTTATTTTATGTTAAAAGTAATTATCATACTCAATTTAAATATTTCGCCAAACACTTCAAATGCTGCTATATGTTATGCTCCTAAAAAGCAGTAATCACAGTAGGAACATACCTTAATAGTTTTTTAACTATTGTCATGGCTACTTGAAAGTACTTGTTCAATTATAACACATAACACTAACTTCAACTATTTATTATATAAGAGACAAAGACAACACATATAATCCAGCAAATGACCTAATGTTTTAATTAGTTACAAACCATACTTTGTTCTAAAAATGAGAAGCGCCATCTATCGGCGTCAAAATTAATTACTTTAATAAACAGTACTATTATGAAACCATTGATGAGAATAAACTCTTGTTGAACTGTGAGATACACAGAAGCCAGACATTTTGTGTTGTTTTACCATACAGAACACAAATGAATGTTATATTTCAGTAGCTTGGAGTTACATCAACAACATAAAAATTGAATTGAGCCTTAGTAGTATTAATTTACTTGTTAAGTATTATAATAATACACTTTCTATGATTCAATAACAAAATAATTATACTTTTGAAATATCTTGGTTTGTTACGAAAACATACTTTGTCCCTTTAACACTAGGCCACAAAGTTTATATAAATATTTTTGTATTTCCAGGAGGATCAAGAAAAACCTAAACCAGAGCTGGGCATAGCAGCACTTGCCGGAGCTAAACCGGAACTCAAGCTAAGCAAGAAGACAGCAATCCAGTCGATCGAGGCAAAGCTAAAAATGATGGAGAATATGAACGCTGGCGATGACTTTGTCATTAACAAGCTCGCTGCACACGAGACACCAATAATCACTCAGTATCAGAACAAACATCATCAGCCACCGAATAAATCAGTAAGTTCGTTTCGGAGACGTCACCCTTATCATAAGAAGAGATAATAAAAACTTGAATTTTGACAATTATGCGATTGTAATTGGATTCTAAGTAAGTTTAATAGTGATTTTTAACATGTATTTATTTACACTTAAGTTGCTTAGCCCGTAATGAAATGTACTAATGACTGATGTTCATCGATTTTAAGGTATTAAATAATTATGACTTTTTTCTCTAGAAATTAATTAAAAAATCCTTTGAAAGATAAAAAATCTCTCAACTTTTGTATACACTAGACGGCACTCGTGACTTTGTTGTCGTAAAAATGATTTTGTTGTATAATGGGAATCACATCTTTTATCTGTATCAATTGTGGGTGTATATAATTTCTTTCTATTATGTTGCTATAATAAGCTACCTATGTAAAACTCTATAATTACTTCTTAAGTACCACAGAAAATTGTATGAAATATAACTTATAATACTTTGAAGAATTCTCTACCAATCAGCGGAAGTCTTGTCGAAACGGGTTCTGTTGTTTCGGAAATTGTATTATAAAATTTATATTCATTTTTAAAACTAATAATACTTTGAATTATATAGAAAAAATAATATTTAGTGTTGATTCTACCTACAATAGTGTTTTAGTGTTTCTATACTTTCTCGTGTTGTGAAGTAACGATCTGTTTTTGATATTGATTATGCTAATCCTAATATAAGTAGAAGTCAGTTAACTGAAGTTGGTATGTTATTAACAGTTCTCATGTCAACGCATTTTTAGAATACATATCGCAAATAGTTTTAATTTAAAATCTTTATTACAATAAATATACTGATTAATATGGCCGTGTGGTTTAAGTAAATGCAATGGACACGCTTTATTGTTAGTATTTAACAAACACGTAATTATATCGATCTCTGTTGTATTATACAGTCGTCACAGTTCGTGTATGAAAGAGACAGAGTGATTTTTTATGTTGCGGTGTGACGTGATAGCTCGTGTTCATTTACAGACACTATCTAAGTTGTACGTGCCAGCTTCAGTTAACAAAACTGTAATGCTTGCGATATTGTGATTTCGTAGTGTTGATTAAATAAAAAAATTAAATTCAAGAAAAAGGTTATTTTAATAAACACCCATTAACATAATAAGAAATTTGTTTTATTTAGAAAATTGTGTGAGGGCTTATGAGCACACGAAGTAACTGAAAACTTGTTTATAGAAAGTACAACAAAAAGCCAACGTTACGCGGTGTTCACAGGCGGTCACCCATCCAAGTACTAATCGCTCCTGACGTTGCTTAACTTCGGTGATGGTACGAGTGCCGGTATTTGCCGGCCCGCGGCATGAATTATTGCGGCCCGCAGAATCTTTTTTATCTTCTTTGTTTAAATACATTAAATGAGTAAATTATTTTTCTTACGACGAAATTCAAATGTTTTGGATATGTATTCGATTATGCCACACACAACACTATTCATTCGAGAACTCGAGGAATTCCCCGAACGTATAATAGGTACACCCGGCACCGCGCGTTGTTCATTTATTGGGCTTTAAAAGACAAATTAATGAAAAAGTAGATAATAAAATAATGATACTTATTTGTATTTTATTTTTATAAATATTTTGCGGCCCCCCAATGTATTGAGTCATTTTTGTTGGCCCTGGGTCCCATGTAGTTTGGACAGCCCTGGTCTACTAGAAGATTGGTTGCTAAAATTAAAATAAACGACTTCTTTTTTGGTTAGGTTTCGTTTATGTATTAAAAAATACAAGAATTTACTTATTTATATATATATGTGTTTCAAGTTTTTTTTATGCTTATGACTTTTGAGCGTGAAATGAGTGATGCACACATGCATTTTTGCCGGCAAAATTTAAGGCCTGGCTGAAAACCAGCGAGGTTTTTACAGACAGCAGAATGCTGACGCCAGCTCTTGTCATAGATTTTCTTTTTATGTTTAAGATTTTGTTTTTGTACACTTTATCTCAATGATAATATATATTTTTTCTAATTAGAGAGTACAAATCGTAAGTTTGTGCACTTTAGTCAATTAGCCTTATCACCGTTCCATATGATATTGAAATAAAAGTCTATAAGTTATATATAAAAAATATAATTGTCCGTTCGTTGGTTAATACATTCGTTTAAATATAAAACGCAATGAAATGTTCGATCTAAGACAAACCTGATATTTCATGTATACAAATATTGTCATATGAGTAACGAGATGTACGTTTAAAAAAGTTTGACAAACATAAATTATGCTTATAAAATACATAGTGCTGATAAATAACAGAAACAAGACTATAAACTAATGCAGTAAATACACTTATGGAAATATATTTATATACGCTCATTGAAGGAGAGTGTACGAATTTATGTCATTATGTGACCATTCGCGTATGTCTGTGTATACTTTTTCCATTATATAATTTTGTCGTTAATAGTCGAGTTGTAATAACCGCATTGCAGTATATCGATTATCGATATTTATAGCGTAATATGCATTTTTTAAATTGTAATAAAAATAAATTATAAATAAATATTCATCACGATATTAGTTTGAAAAATCAATTGCAATTATGATATAAGAAACGAAGACGTTCTATACGTAATATCGATAGTTTATTGTTTGGAATAATTAATAACAAACATAAATTTAAACGATAAATTCCAAAGAAGTGTCATTACTTCTTTCAAACATACCATTTTTTTATTACTTTAAACCGATTATCTTCTTCTTCTTATAGTGAGTGTTATGTGATTAGAAAATAAAATTAGGCTTTTGCTTTATAAGTGATGTCAATGAATCGCAGAAAGTTACTATTACAATTGCTTTAAACGAAAAAGTATAACATTTTTTCAATAAAATTTTCTATCAAGAAATACAATTTTAAAGGCAAATTGAAAATAAAATAATGGAAAAAGCATATACAGCTGTTGCCCTCCCGCTTTACTTGGAGTAAATTGTCAAGACTAAGTAGATAATTAGTATAGAAGCGAATAAAATTAATTATAAATCATTCGATATATATTTCAACTAGCTGAGACCCGCAACTTCGCCTACGTCATTTATTATCTTAACACCATACTTCATGTTTAAAGGAAAAATCATATAAAAGTATTAAAAACGACGATACACTTTGCTTACAAATAATAATTTGTAGACACTGTTATATATCAATTTACTTCCTCTCTCCAGCACGTGCGCACTACACGGCTTGACCCACTTATCCATGTTGAACGCGTAGTGCTTATAAAAATCGTAGCTTATTAAAACTTTAATAACATTATATGAAATGAAGGTTTGCAATATATTTTTAGATAAAGATCAAGTGTCTAAGAAGTAATATTATTCTATCGAGTAGCTTTTAAAAGATGCGCGCACAACAACAACGATCTCTATCATCATAATATATATAAATTATGTGTCACGTTGTTTGTCCTCAATGGACTCCTAAACTACTGCACCTATTTTAATAAACTTGTGCACACTGTGTGCAGTTTCATCCAACATGAAAGATACGATAGTTTATATCTCAATTTATAATCGCAATATAATTTTATTGCGAATTAATTGTTTATTAACAAAGAGTTATGATTATCTCTGTTAGAACGATAAGATTGTAGCAGATGGCGATATAAGGTAATTCGTAGCCACAGCAACGCTTAGCACGGTTTGATAGTTTTATATATAAGATACGACGTGAAATAACATTTATTTCAATATTCGGCCATCGATTACACCTATTCTAATAAAACTTATAGAAGGCAATTTTTTTTATAGCGAAGCGAGTCGGCAACAGTTTGCACTTCATTATGTACATAGTTTCTTGTATTCTTTTCTTTTTTTAATTTATTATCAATCATATATTCATAGTTCGTATCCTGTATAAATATTTCAAGCAGATATTTATATTATAGTGTCTACATATTTATTGTAACATTTACATCAATTCACATAGAAACATTTTCGCTGGTGATGAAACCGGGTGATATACAGTTAGATAATGAACTAGCTAGTTTCTGGCAGGGGCTTGCTGACATCAGGAAATCATCATCATCTCCCTCTAATTTCTTCTTCATGATAGTATATTGGGTTTCATCATCGCCTTCCTTCAACCAGTCCTTATACTCTATACATAGCGGCCAAATTATTTTCCCAGATCTGTAAAAGAAATTTTTGAAGTGTTTAGTTCCTAGACTGTCCAAAACCATAAAGGTTTGGATTCCATACATACGAATGTAGACCTCATGATGCACAGGTCAACAGACTGTTGGCAGCATAGGCTTAAAAGTGCCTGAATTATTACAAAACTTTTGAAAAATAATAAATAATCTATAGTTTTTTTTTTTATGTAAGATGTATTTTTAAATCATTTGTACAAACGTTTTTACTACACCATGAAATTTACAATGTACGATGCCGTGAAATTAAAAACAATCCACCATTTTCAAATTTGGGTCTTAGAAAATCAGCCGAGAAGTTAATCAGAAAAAAAATGTAGAAAATAAATCTTGTGGTTTTTACATACTACACAGAGATATAAATTTATTTTCTACTTTTGCACAGGTGAACTAACGAAGCAAAATGAAACCAATTATTCCCTTTGCAGTAAGACCATGTAATAAAATATTGAACGTCAATCTGTCAATTCTGAAAATGTTTTTGAAGATCTCTTTATCGTTTTCTGTCAGACTTGTTTTTATGTGGAGATTTTTTAACCCAAATTTTTCACTTTTCCGTACGACTTCTCAAACGTTTTCTTTCATAGAAATCTTGTCATGATATTAAAAACACAACAAAAGAAGAATTTGCCAAATGGGTGCCAGCCGTTTCGAAGTGATACGTTTACTTTAATTCATCAATTATCATTTTACTTTATGATTATATAATGAAAAGACAATGTCCAAATCCTTCTCATCTATAATTAAGTTCATGTGTAATAAAACCGTTGAACTATAGATTTTTTTTAATGAGGGTCTATGGACCCGCGGTCAGAACGAAGTTCATTTCGCTTTTTGGAAAACGTTTGCAACACAGCCATTATCATTTATATCATAAAATATCAAGTTTATACGATCGTAGAATTAAATTGACAAAATTTACGATACGATTATGTATAAAATAAATAACGATAAATTAAACACGGAATGAACTTGGAGAGTTAATTTAATAAAAAATTGACAACTGTATAAATCTTATTTCGTTAATAATACTTATTTATAACAAAACATTAATTATCTAAATAAAATTAAAGTGTCTGTTTGTAATATCAAAATAACGTCTTTTTACTGATTGGATATGAACGTATACACGATACTGATAACAAAAATACAAATTTTAAAATTTTTGTCTGTCTGTCTGTATGTTCCTGATAATCTCCGAAACGGCTGGACCGATTTTGACAGAAATTTCACTGACAGATAGTTAAAATTACAGCGGGTGACATAGGCTACTTTATTTTAGACTAGCTGTCATCTACGGCTTCGTCTGTAGTACTATCTCCAAAACGATTGGATCTATTTTCATAGGACTTTTACTGACAGGTAGCTAACGTTATAAAAAGTAATTAAAGCTTTTTTTTATTTTGGACTAGCTTTTCCCATGGCTTTGTTTGCAGTACTATCTCCAAGCCGTTTGAACCATTTTTCACGGAACTTTCACTAACAAATAGCTGATTTTATTAGAAGTAAATCACAATTATAAAAAAAAAAACGTATGCGGAGCTGCGGGCAACAGCTAGTTTAGTATAAAACTAAAGAGAAGAGAGCCGTCGAGTCTTTTAGCGCGCAGGAGAGATGTATGCGGCGATTTATATAGTTCATACAGGGCTGTAACTATAGCGAGTTACAGTGTCGGAAAAAAATCTTATTCCACTTATTTCGGTTTCGTTCCCATCGGCTCAGACCGTCTAACGCGCGATAAGGAACTTTGTTCTAATAATTATTTCTTGGCGTCCATACTATTGGTGACTTAAATAAAGGAACGTATAATAATAATGCATTACCTTGGTAGAGTATAAGGGTCGTATGGGAACCAGTCATCATATTGGAGCACACCGACCGAGTGCAATGTGTGTCGCGCGTTTTTCTCTATGATCGCTTGACAATAGACAACTTGGTGCGCGCGCGTCACCCACGAAAACGCGCGTGTCACCTGCGGCGGGCACGTACGCAGCGGGTTCAACGCGCACGTCACTAACCGGGGAAGGTTTAATGATTCCACAAAATTCACATCTAAAATTATGTAAAGATATATTAAATACATTTAAAACATCAATTCTAATAATAATGTTTTTTGGAAGTGAAACTTCTTTTGGGAGGGCTTTGAAATTCTGATCCGCAACCTTTTTGTGTGACGAAAAGTGGTGGTGATAAACGCTGTCTCGGGTAGAGAATAGAAAACACCGGTACTTCTTCGATCAAATTCATTCGGTAATAGCGACTTCGGATATAGCATCAATTTCGGGTATAGCGACTTGTTGTTATGTACCATTTGTAACAATTTCTAGAAATTCCATGAACATATTATGACTGAGTCGGCAAACGCACAAAATCTCATTCATAAAATTATTAAGCTTTCTTATCTTTGTTTACATTTACAAATGGCCAGATATACTTGCTTTGTTTGTAGGACTACTTAGCACGTATATAATGTTGAACTTATGATATAGTTACCTAGCAATTTCTAATGTGTGAACAGTCTTTCGTAAACTTGTGAATATGGCTCCTAGACGTACTTATACATTTAAAGAAAAACATACATAGTTCCATTAATATATAAATATACGTATACGACTATCTGCTATTTTGGATATAGCGACTTCCGGATATAGTGACGACATTTATAGTGGTCCCTCCAACGTCTTTATAACCAAAATCAACTATACATATAATAGATGTGTATTAGAGTACTCTGGACAACGTGTATGCACATTTCTTAATGATTGGTAAGTATTTACAAAAGTCATATATTATATTAATTAGGATTAATCAATATACTTACTCTCTTTGCTCATGAATAAATGATGATGTTTGAACGCTACTAAATAGAATATAGCGTGGCATATCGCATGAAACGCTCCGTGCGCCTTTATGTTATCATTTGTAGTGGTGGATTCTTGAGTAGCTGTGATATAAGAGTGACACCAATCGGCCATAGTTTTCAGGTAATGAATCAATCTAGTGTTAGGCACACGGACACACCGGGCCAGTAGACCGGCGAGGTGGCCTGCAGCCGTTCTCCTGGTCGCTAGAGCTCCTGGTCCAAGACCTTGGAGTCCAGCAGCGACTGCCCACAAGTTATTCAGAATTCGATCAGCACATTGTTGATTTATAGATATAGTGTACAGAAGTAGAAACTGGACGTGCCTGAAACATTTACCATTATTTTTTTGATATTTTCAAACTTGTTATAATCAATAGTAGCCAAACAGTTCAATAATGCAGTGACACAGGTATGCGAATTACAAATACCCGCTAAACTCTTATAATTTTTTACAGATTTTAAGTAATGTCTGATAATTTTTTAATTCCTGCTGCACCCCTATGGAAAAGCGTAATTATTTGTAGCTTAATTTATACTCGGAAAGACCTTTATCTGTTCGTTCAAATTAGGTTCATTTTATTTATAAGCATAGATAGGCTACGATAATGTTTTGAGACATGAAACTAACAACAGTATTTATAGGGACAAGGCTAATTTATGGCGCTTTATTTGATAATTTAAAAGTTATATATAAGTTAAAAGCGACAATAGAGTAGTGTCCCACATTTTAGTATATGAAAATAAAAATTTATAAATATTTAATTCTATCCATAGACAATCACACTGAATGTGTAACAATCATCGGTCGATGAACTTAAATTAATAAAAAAAAAACACATTTTCACATATTTATCTCAATTATTACTACCTCGCTCCTTTGCCTACCACCTATTTAACTTATACAGACATTTTTTCTTTTTACGTGTTTAGCATGTCAATAATTCATGGCAATATGTTTACGTGTAAATTTTTGAACAGATTCTTATGTAAAATATATGGATTTGAATCGAGTATGTTTATCGAAATTTTTATCAATATTCCTAATAATCATCTTCTTCAAGGTCAACACAACGAATGTTTAATATCAAAACTGATATGGGAGGCCTTAGTTAATTTAAATATTAAATGGAATATTATTGTATTAACTGTATTGCTTTTATTATCACTGTTTTAGGATTTACAAAGGTTTTTATAAAATATAAGCATTTAAAATTTTATAAACTAGTAGAAGACCGCGATTTTGTTTGTGTTTGTATCTTTATAAAGGTTTCTATTTGCGCGAAACCCTCTTATATATTTTCAATTATTTCGTATAGCATCACCTATTTGCCAGTGAAATTTTGTTAAAATTAGTGCAACTTCGAAGATTAACCGGAACAAACAAACAGACAGATTTTTTATTGTTGTTAATATCGTTTATAGTTCATATTCATTCAGTAAAAAGCCGTTATTTTGACATTACAGAAATACACTTTAATATTATCTATTAGTATCGATTATATTTGTGCAGATCCCTATTTATTTTTTTCTAAAATAAAAGTAGCCTAAGTTACTTCTTCTAACTTTAGCTATTTACCAGTAAAATTTCTGTCAAAATCGATGTGCTTCGGAGATTAGCCGGAATAAACAAACGCACACATTTTAAAAATTGACTCTTGTTATAAGTACCGTATATATTTTCCTATGCATTTAGTAAAAAAAAACTGTTGTTGTGACATTACAAAGGACACTCCATTTTTATTTTTGTCTATAGATTATCATATTAATATTATTACTGAATATGAGAAGTATAAGCTTTTCCACAAAAAGTCGTGAAAAAAAATAATTACAGAACATTAGAATATTCAAGTGAACGTGGTTGACGAAGTTAGTTTTTACAAATCAATATCTACACCGGCCAATTTACTTTATTTAAATTTTAAGCGCATGACACTGGCAAAATCATCCCTTTCGCGAATGTCACAATTTTTACAAAAATTATAGGATCAATCCAGATTTAATTGTTTCCTGACCAATTATTAACTCGTATAATATAACATGAGTTTATATTGTTAATAAATTTTTATTTTATATAATAATAATAACGAAGTAAACAGCACTATATATGATTAAGAAGAAAACAACTCACCTTATGCCGTAGGTGGGTAATATAAACCTTTCAAAAACAGTACAAAGCAGATTTAAAATAGGTTCTCTCTCATCCTCCAACCATCTTAGTACTTCTAGCATACTAAAGTCGAGAGCGTCTGAAATCTCGTCTCGGTCCTCCAAGTCCATTTCAAATATAGTTTCATTCTGAACTTTGTTTTTGTCTCTTTCAACCATATTAACGTCCATTATGATCATCCTGCAAAAGCGTATATAATACATAATAGATAACAAATGGAGCCTCTTTCACATTCACCACCTTGCAAATAGAGTATACAAAAACACTAAATAAACTATCTGGAATAAGCTAGAATTCTTTCTCGACATCGCGAAAAAAAAAACTATAGTAACAGATAAGACAACGTGGTGACTTAAAGACGAGCGGACCACGCTCATAATTCAACCCTATTGCTCCGCAGTTCGGTAATTAAAAAGTTGTAATGTTAAAATGCCTCGAATAATCACTCTTTTTCACTTCTTACTTTTCTTTTAAATATTATCAGTGTCATATTTTAATTGCGTGCTGAAGATTTCCACCCATTCTTTTTTGCCATTATATAAACAAATTGTGGTGAGGCCGATGACACATCCACTCTTGACATTGAAGTGAATATAAAGAGTAATGAAGGAAATTCTAGAATAGAATATCAGCATGCTGAGTTGTATGTATTATTATAGAGTACTATGTAGATAATTTCCTTTGTAAAATAGTGTGTTTATTTCAGTATTTGTTTGCGTGTAGGAATAAATTTATTTTACTGCAAAAAGTGTTAATATGTATATTAAAATGTAATCTATATACATTATAAAACATTCAAACCAATCGTTTGAATGTTTTTGCATAGATGACATGGAATAATAGATAGAGTATAATAAAAAAGCCAGAGGAATATGAATTTTAATTTTGCTGGTTCGATTTCCCTATTTCCTGTAACAAAGTATAATCACCATTTTTATAAATCAATAAAAATTCACCTGTTAATAATGGCGGTCATTATTTGCTCCCTTAGCGATGGTATATATTTGCTCATCCATATTAAATTGTGAATGTATGCCCTATTGGCATAACAACCAGCTTTGTAATAGGGAAATTGTTCTATAATTATCTGTATTAGAAGGTCGCTAGTCCTGAAAACAAAAGAAAAAAATCGTTCAGACAAAACTGATTCTTGTTCTTTACTTTATGTTTATTGTTTACGATGGTTAATTCCAGTAGACTATAATGATCTTGTAAAAGACTGAAAATAATTATTGATAATATTGTCAAATGTCCGGTGTGTACATGGTTTTATTTTTCTCGTAATAAAATCTTCGAATTTGTATCCGGTAAATCCTATTTTCGTCTGAGAAATATAATATACAAAACTGTGTTTATTCAATTCGTCTAAAGTGTTTTCATATTATCAGAATACATTAAGAATCAGAATATATGTTTAGGGAATTGTTAGTAATAGAATCAATAGTTTTCTTTTTTCTAAATTCTTTATAGGTCCAACATTTAACTGAAATCTCAACTGATGTTATATAACTATTAGACCGAAAATGGTAATATACTACGATAAATGGTGCTCGAGGGTAGCTGTCGTAACAGACGTTAGACAACGAGGCAAGCATTACCATAATGCTCTGGTTTCATTGAGTTTTTCTTCGCTCAGGGTTATCCTAGTATGCAATCTACTTCGACTGCCGGAAAATCCGAATAGTTCAATTGATCCGTCATCGCTTTAAAACAGCTTTATAGTAATATGTAACTGGTTATGAATATTACACAGTTTTTATACCAGACAGCGTATGGACCGATTTGCATACGTAATCGGATGTTCTACTTGCCCGTACGAAGCGTTTTCGTATTATGTGAATGCAAAGGATTTAAATTTCTTTTCCGCGTTTTTCTTCTAAACATACGTAAAAAGAATTCATTTTTACTGATAGAATGTGTTTATTAGATTAATTATTTAAGGTGGTAGAGCTACGCTGAAGCTATTACTGGCTTCAGCATGAATAGGTCGGCTCGTCCGTGGTAGTACCACCCTCTCACAGAAAACCGACGTGAAGTAACAGTGCTTGCACTGTTGCGTTTCGTTCGGTCAGTGAGAGCGCCGGAGGCCCACTTATTTAAAAGGCCGGCAACGCACTTGTGACTCCCCTAGTGTTGCTAGTGTCTATGGACGGTGGTGATCACTTACCATCAGGTGACCCACCAGTTCGGTTGCCCCCTATAACATAAAAAAAATAATAACAACCTTGGCCTCAACTTCACTTCCCATTTCATGAGGTGTGACTGAAGCCAAGTTTTCATCTGGATATTAAAACAGAAGTGCATTTGAACTTATGCTTTAGCCAAAATATGCTTGAATGCCTCCTCAGTGCTACCAGAACTAAGGATAGGGCGAGCCACGAGTGTTCTTCTATAGCGTGAGTACTGAAATCGTTATTATGGATTACGAGAACATAAAATGTCTGGTCCGGTCACAAAACATGTGTAAAATAGCTGTAAAATGCTATTGAATGCCAAATAAAAGCACTAAATTATGGAGTCCAAACAACATAGTTCGTTACTCTGTGACTCGTTATGAACTCTGAGTATATTTATTTATCCATGTAACAATGGACGAGTTCGGCTTCCCGAGACACTCAAAAGGTCTGAAGTTGTTCAATCATTCGATAATAAAACAGCTTTATTATGTAAAAAGTATACTCTTGTTACCATACGTTTGGGGTACTTGAATATATACACATATAATACATGTATTAATTAACATGTACAGAATATATTCGATAATATTACATTTGCAAATCACTTTAAATGCTAATTTATATGTGACTTTATTTGTGACTCACGTATTACATACACCAAATTATAATGACCTAGAAACTATTTCTGCCGAGATGTTACAGTAAGTTAGGAAAATTTAATTTATCATGACAACTCTGAAAAGTTAACTCCGTCACATTTTGCACATGCTATTTTACTGCATTATAACACAGCCGACAACATTTATAAACAGAAAAGGAAGTAATTTAATTTTATGTACATGAAAAATGCCTCTCCAATGGAATTATCCTAACTTAACATCCAATCTTAAACTTAGAAATAACGAGATCGCTATCTATTATGGGGCATCCATTAATTACGTGAGGCGTTTTTGAGGATTTTTGTTCCTCCTTCCCACTCTGGTGAGATGTCGTGAGATTTGTATCGACCTCCTCTCCCTGCCTCTAATATCGCGACAGATCTTTCATAATTTGTATTTTGAGTAAAAATACATTGGATTTATGAAAAAAAAAACACACAATTTGCCTTTTTATTTTAAGACTAGTATTTAAGATTGTTTAGATCGTAATCCAAAATTACAGTGATAACATTAAACAACAATTAAATGGGAATAACTAAAATATAAAGAATAATTGTGTCAAATTTGGACATATTAAGAAACATGATTTAGGTGAAATTAATCTGATTTTCTCAGTTTTATACTGTTTTTGCCCGAAAAAATTACGTGATATTTGCTGAAATCCCCTCACTCCCCCCATAAGATTTAGTGAGATTCGGCTTGGTCCTCTCCCCCCACATAGTTAATGGACGCCCTCTTGTAACGAAAGTATTTAATTTCTATTAAAACATTTGATCAAAAACCCAATCTTTTATTTATGACGTTTTTGCGTAAGTTTATCTAATATAGACACGTTAATATTAATAAATATATGCCATTAATTCTTTACATTTATGATCGATCATATATTGTAAAGATCCCTTTCTTGTCCACATAACCTCCTTCAACCTTGGCACATTGTTAGGCATATTGTGTAGGCATATGTTATGAACGTGATACGTTTAAGGAATGTACATGAGAATCATTCAGTCCTCAACATCACGATACTCAGGTGTCCACATATAATGCAATAATTCTCAGGCTCGACCAGCTGAATAACATCAGCTGTGTATGGGAACCTATAAACAATTCTGTAAGGTATGTTATAGGGTAAGTCCATTAATAACAATAATAGGTAAATTACCTGTAACTGCTACAGAAGCATGTGAACTGATATGTAAGTTCGATTTTTTATTATCCCAATCGGTTTTTATTGATTAATCACTTGTGTTATCATCACCTTTCTGCAACTGAATTGTAATTGCTATTTTACACAGCACAATTTTTAGGCAGAACATTTCTTGTACTTTTTTATTTATTTGAAAGAGTCCTTGTTTCAGTACCGCACAACGTTCCGTTTTTACACCGGACCGTTCGTCCGTATCGCAGTATGCTATGCTTTGCTTAGCTTAATACTCGGCGCGGCGGACATCAGACCATCGCAGTGAACCACGTTATTACATAGGAGTACAAAGTAACATATTCTTTTTTTAATTTCTTGAGTTGGTTGTTTTTTCTTTCCTTTTAATTTGAAAATATACTACAAAAATACAATAACTTTGAATTTAAATATAACATATATGTAATTTTTTCTCCTGTATTCTTTTTGTGGTTCCCTTTTGTACAAATATAACGCTAGTATAACCTTTTGTTTGTTAAGGTTGTATAACCTAGTGTAGCCTTTTGTACTCGATGGACATTAAGAATGCGTAAATACGCTCTTTTCTTATTTGGGAAACTATTGAGACTGTGAGCAACGTAAGTGTCCACGTTATTTCAACGAGTAATTAACAAGGATACCCATTTATCACTGGACTGGTATCCGGAAAAAATTGGCAGTAAATAAGGGTCCTAACAGTTGGTTTCAGATTATTAATAATACAATTCTTTTCATAAAGACGTATTATGTAATAATCGGAGATACATGTATTCATGAATTTGCTTCAATTCCATAAAAGTCTATCCTATATATACAAATATATATAGGATAAGAAGAAAATGCATTATAAACTGGAATCTTGTTCTCAAATGACATTTGATATTAGTGTTCTTACCATTATTGGTAATTTCATCCACACCAAATGTCAAATAAGGTAAGTATATTCTCATGCTAGCTATAGCATATTAATTTTTCTTTATCCTCTCTATAATTATCACATACATTGTCATGAGTATGTGTTCCCAATTTCATTGGAATTAAAAGTGTTAGAAAAATTACAGTAAAAAACGTTGTTAACTAGAACAACATAATATGTAATCTTAAGAATGGTCAATTGATATGTTATCAAACCTTTGACCTTGAAATGGGTTACCATATGTTATAGGTATTGTTTTGTGAAACAATAACACTATTTCTTTTAGCAGGCACATATTTTTTTAACAGGCATATGGCCTATTTTATGGTAAATGGATTTTGTTCCTCATACATAACTGCAACACCACGGGTATCACTGTTGCTTTGCCAACCTTGAACAGCGTGTTTCAATCCTTTTCTGCCCCATGTCATAAACTTGGGCATTGGGGGAATTACAGTGGTTTATGACACCAAACCTGAAATAGCTGAATAGCTTAACTGCATTAGGTAGTAAATATCTTTTAGACCAAACCTTGTAAATAATGAAATATTCAGTTATTAGAATTATGATTCTAATAACTATAACAACAACTTTCTTTTTGGAACACCTCAAAAAAGTGTTCCAGCAGAATCTACATAATGTTGTTAATTAATCAAATATTGCCAAAAACAATTAAAGAAGCATTTCCCAACGTAGGGATCACGACCCACTGGTCTGTTGGGCACTGAAATATATGGTGATATAAACATCCTGGCTAATAGACAGTCCTCTAGTTATGGACGGCATGCGCTGCACACTCTGTCAGTGCCAACCATGGTTTTTTTTTCCTATGTTAGGTTGGAGTACAAAGGGGAGGGTATGCAATTTGTGAGGTTAAAAGTAATAAGTGTAAAAGAAATTAATACTAAAATAATAATGACAAAACAGCAAACAATGTGTCCATCTCATTAAAAAAAATAGCACCTTTGTATTTATTTAAGTATCAAAATTTTCCATTGAGACTAATTTTTTCTTGTTTGAACAGACCTCAATTTAAATAGTTTTGTCTCTTTCTTCTTCATGAGAATCAGGTAACTTCCGAATTTGGAAGTTTCTGTTAGGTTAGTTGTGGTCCAGTCAACATTAGGAACAACTGAATAAAACAATTATAAATATCTTTGATATCACAAGGCAATGTGTGTGAACTGGAGATTTATATATTACAAATGATAGAAATAGAGCACTTCAGAAGTAATTATATTTAATTTGTCTACTTACATTGGCATTATGGCCACAATTTGTGCAATAATTGTGTGGATGTTAGACCATTGGATTATTTGTCTAGGATGCGGACTGTCCTCCCAATTTTCATCTTCAGCTGAAAGATTATGAATGTTATTTGATTAATTATTTTGAAGTTACGGTGGTTGACTGGTGGTACCAGTTGATCATTTAATGTTTGCAATTTGGAGCTCTGGTATCTACCACATTTTTTTTTCTGATGGACCTACACTGTTGAGACTTTAGATGGCTTCACAGCATCACCAAAATACTAAGGGGAGTGCTTAGGGCACTCACCCGATTGAGCAATGAGCACAAGCGTCCATCGGACCTCGGCTTGGTCTGTTCCGTATGGCTCTACCAAAAGTATTCTGGAATTAGTATACATCTTATTCACTTGAGAAGAAAGAAAATTTAAAGTTTGAGAAATTTTATTTCTACTATTGTTAAGTCGGAAAAAAAAATAGTGCAATAGTGGCATTTGAAATTGTCTATATTTTATTGGTGGAAAGTCTTCTTTTGAGAAAATAGTTCTGCCAAGTAATGGAACACTTATGAGCTAATATAATGAATTAGTTAATTTGTCTAATTTAGGTTTCTTATTATGTATTTATTTCTAAATCAAAGTTGAGAAAAGGATATTAGTTAAAAACAACATTAATATAATGTATATATTAAGAAAATAAATTGTACCCTTCTTTTTATTAACAGTGATTTAATATTTTTTGTTAATACTGAAATTTTTCAATATTTCAAGTTATGTTAAAGAATTGCACAATAATATTACATATAGGGTTGTAACTTACATAAATAATATTATGTAATCCAAACAAAACAAAAATTGTATGTTTTTACTGTTATTTACTGTATTCTTAACAAATTTTATTTTATTATATTTTGAGAAAAAGTAAAAGACAAACAATACATTCAGATGGCAGAATATTTATAGTGGTAGCATTAAATTTGTAAAATATTTTTGTGTTCTATTTTATTATCATACCAAACCTAGTAGCTTTTAAATAAATATTTATCACAAGCCCTTCATTGGTTTAATTTGCCTATACATTTTATTAAACATGTATTCGAATTTGATTGCCAAATTAGTTTCAGTGGCAGAAAGTTGAGCAATAATAAGTTGGTGTGGTACAGGCATATTATAACAAAGGATGAATGTCATATAACTGGAAGTATATAGTAGGACAGATTAGAATAGAGTTAGATAGAAAAATGAAAAAGTTATGAATGGATTGCGCAAAGAATGAGACATGTATTGTGTAAAAATAATCATAATATTTTTTGATTATTGAATGTATATTATTACATGTATAATTATTATGACAGCTGGAAATCATTGTGTTCACTATAGCTAGGTCAAAAATTATTAAAAAGTACAGATGTACTACAAGAACAAAGAAATTAATATATTACAAATTATTATGCAACACATATAAAAAATAAAAATAAAATACCTTTAAATAGTTTAACTAAGCAGGTTATAACTTGAGGACAATGATAAGTATGGGCCTGTTACAAGATTTATCACAAATTTGTTGTATAATTTTACTAGTTCCTCATTTCGATTTGCCCAATCAATTTCGCACACCACATCCACAAATGGTTTGAAATCCCGTCCCAGCACGACAACACATGAGAGACAATCATCAAAAACTATTCTATAATTATCATCATTTAATGGATACTGTTTTAAAACCTTTACTAATTCACCATATGGTCCTACGCTGCCACCTCTAGCGTAATTCAGAAGAATTTGCTCTATTTGATTTTTCGAAAACCTCAATTTCAAACGTGCAAGCGCCGCTTGACGGTCTATAGTTTTTTGCATCAATGATGCGACAGTATTTTGAGCGGCCACCGCCATTATTTCTTGAGATCAGATGAATACTCTTTAGATACTCGATTATTTCAGGTTGACGGAGTAACTCCGACTTCTTGTGGTTTAGAACTTCACGTAGAATGTTACTGCTATCGTCGATGTTAGGTACGATTAGTGCACTCTGATCGTAACTTGTACTGGGCTTGCTGTAGCCGACACCCGCCTCCGCTACTTCAGTAGTCCTCTTATCTTTTAAAAAAGACTGTAATCTCTCTAAAACAACTTTATTATCGCCTTCTTTCTTCTCTGGACTATAACCTTCTCTGGACATCGTTTAGTTCCTACTTACATGATAAGTATTTTGTTTGACAACCTAAACTAATTAGTAATTTCTTATGAAACACTTCTCATAAAATAGCAATAAAGAAAATCACTATAATATCGTAATAAATTATAATTTGAACACGTGCGCACTGCACATATGCAGATTAAATTTTTGATTGACCACTGACGTTTAATTTTTTGACAAAATGTATCTCATTGATATTTTTTGTCTGTATCCACTCGGAATAGTGCTGTTATGGACTTAAATATGTGATACACAGATATGTCACCGAAAAAGAAAATCCTCTCTAAAAATCATTTTGACACCAAACTTGCCGTAAATTGGTGTCTTAGCATCAAATAGTACGATAGTTGTAATCAAATTGCAATGAAATTGGAGGCATCGATTGACATTCGGTTATATCGTAACAATTATACAGCTATGTATAACATGTTGAATAATTTTTATTAACATCTGTATATTCTATAAAATTGTTAACATGTTGAAATGTATAACTATGTAAGAAATCATTGTTTAAGCTTTTAATTATTTTGTGCTTGTATTTAGCCATCATAAATTTTATTATCTACTATTAAAATATAATAAAAGATATACTCTTTTCTTTTGGTGTTAATTCAGTATTCATTTGTGATAATAGATTGTGATCGTCGAATTAGTATTCAATTATTTTCCTACATATGCAGTAAAATTGATGGTAAATGTAGAGAAATATTTGAATAGTAAATGTCACTTAGCAAACTGTTAAATAATACATTGTTTTATTAGTATATATTTTAGAATCGAAACATTTGTAGTTGATATCAATAATATCATGGTAGTTATGTAATTGGAAATAGTCAGGCGACCTGGAAAATTATAAATTATTTAGTCCATTAAACATTGTGTTACCCTATTACCTATTATCCATTACTTGAATTACACAATTACTCGAGTATTACTTGAAAGCAATTTGACACATTTATAATGTAACCATTATGTGGTTGAGGTAATATTGATATAGAATACACGTATGTGTTTTTGTATATATTGAAATTGATTGTAAAATGATATGAAAAGGATTACATACATATTAAACAAACATATATTTATTATATCCACAATAGGCAAAATTTGGTGTTTCATAAGCTTTAAAATTGTATGGATAATTGTATCAACATAGGCATTTTGAGTTTTACCCCAAGAATTTAGTAGTTCTAGTACAGTGGGACTTAATTTAGTGATCCTACAGGGGATTAGACTAGGGAAGGAGAGAATATCATAACAAAGTTTTACATTAATGTATTTAGGAAATATATTGTATAATTTTTCTGTGGTCAAATCCCTAAGCATAAGTCATATTAAATATGTATACGTTTATCTTTGATGATAGTAATTTAAAATGTTCAAATTAAACACGAGTAAAATCCTAGCGAATACTTAGCAAATAATGACATATATAGCATATGTATAAATAACAGATAAAACAAATCATATACATACTATATGTAATAAATATTTGTAATTCTAGTAGTATACTCCGTGATATTTTATATCAAACCATTTATTTGATATCATTTAATTGATTCTTCATAATTATAAATTAAATAGTGATTGAATAAAGAAGTTTTAAAATTTGAATGAATGAGCTTGAATTACACAATGATTTTTTTTTATTATGGGGTGCAACACTTATAAATTTACAGATAAATAGGGATGAAAATATTATAACGTATTATCCTTTGTTTTGTTGGCAAACTTTATTCTATAATGGGATTAGATTTATTCGAAACAGAAATATAAAACAATAAGACATTTAATATTTTTTGGAAATACACGAAGCTTCTATCAGTATTTGTTTTAAAGCTTTTGGTGTTTATATTTATATTCTGCTGAGCTTTCTACTTTCTGTTGTATTATGTGTATCTGTGGCTTTTCATTTCTCAATGAGTTTGGGAGGGGTGGAGTGCGTGTGTATTTCTGAATTCCGGATTTAGCTTTAATTTATTATGTATTATCATTTATCAGTGCGTACGTAGTTCGTTTATAGAAGCTTGTTTAGAATGTACATTATAAATCTTTCGTAACACTGTTTGTTCAGTTTCTTTCTTTTATATGGGCGTCGATAATCATGCAAAATGGCCAATGATTTGTGGTCATGTACTTGTTGTACGGAGGCTCTGACATGTTGGTTGCGACTGAAGCTGTCTCCAGAGGAAATAGAACAACGATACAGAAGCAAAGAAATAGACAGAATATTGGAGAAGGATAAACAGACACTACGGCGACAGGTGAAGCTGCTTCTACTGGGCGCGGGTGAAAGCGGAAAGTCAACATTCCTCAAACAGATGAGAATCATACACAAAGTGAAGTTCGAACCGGAATTAGTGCGGGAATACCAGCATGTGATATACCAGAACATTGTGAAGGGTATACAAGTGTTAGTGGATGCAAGAGATAAGCTTGCAATACCGTGGGAGAACCCGAGAAACTTGGACGTTGGGCAGCAGGCATTGCACTTCAACAGCACCGCGTCGCTTGATAGTCGGTTATTCATGCACTACGCACCGCACATACATTCGCTGTGGTTAGACAGAGCCATAAAAAGGGCATACGACAGGCGAAGAGAATTTCAATTGGTAAGTTGTATACAATGCTAATCCCTGCTAACAATGCTTGCTATGACTGTTTAGTGCATCGCTCGGGCGTTTGTACAAACTTTAAACTGTGTTATGATATTGATATCACTGTTTTGTAAGCCATCATTTTCCTCAATTCCATATTGATAGTAATTATCTTTTATAATAAACTCTGTGTATAGGAATAGAATAGTAAACAATTTAGGTAATATTATTACCATATAAATAAACATTAGGGAATATTGAAGGGTAATAGACAATTATAATACTAATTACTATAATACAGAATAATAGTAACTGATCAATTTAAGTAGGTCATATATATAAAATAAAAAAACAAAGAAAGAGACTTTGAGTAAGAATATTAATATATTATGTAATGATTGCAATTTTATTTTATTCCTTTATTATTTCAAATATACTTATTTCATTATCCTATTATAATTGGTGTTTACATAATATACTAGAAATTTTATTTATTTATGCATAAATAGACAAAGGTAAAATGGGTCAGCACATATTTTTCTACAACCAATTTTATTTATGTAGTTGCTATAGATAAAGGTGAGCTTGAATGTTTAAAAATATTTGGAAATCGTTCATTTCCTTCATACAATTGTAAATTATAGATGTAAGGACAGTAGAGTATGATGTACAGATACATATTATAAATAAAACTTCCACTCATCAATGTGGTATGAATAAAACTGCTTTCAAGGTTTTTTCTATTGTTAATACTGAAGATCTTCAATAGTTACTAAACAAAAATAAATAATATCACTTGACAAACTGAGGAGAAAAGTACTGAGCTGATTTATCTTAGTTATTTATATTTATGTTATATAAATCTTTACTATTTATGTTATAGTTGCTATTTCTTTCCAAACGTAATACACAAATTTAAATATAACTTATTACATATCTCATATTATTACAAGTAGGTAACAAACAGGAAACAGAATTAGGTAAAAGTTATCTCTTCTGTGCAAGGCAGAATTATATCTTTTATGGAGTAATAAATCACATGTAATTCAGGTAAACAATACTTATTCATTGTTATATTATTAGTTGTGATATAAAAGAGGTCATTGTGGCTTATGTGTAAAAGTTGTCAGAGAGTTATAAATAGAGGTTTGTGTTCATATAATTATTTACACATACGTTATATGGTAGTTATTCCCTATAATATTATCCATATTACTCATTTCTTGTTATCTAATGGAACAAAATATATACCTGTAAACACATCAGCATGTAAGAGACCCACTAAAGGGCCATAGGCCTCTTCCCAAAGGAAGGTATCGGCATAATCACCACAACAGCCCACAACATATTAGTGATTTCAAATTCTGAGAAATCCACAGTTCTATAGGTTTCCCACATACTGTGGCACTACAAGAACACTTCTCAGGTTTAGGTTTCCTCACAATGTATACCTTCACCATCAGTCGATAGTGTTATCGACTTCAATTAGTAAATGTACACGAATTCTGAAAAAATCGTTGGTGCATGCCAGGATTCGAACCTGTGGACATTGGATTGATATAAGTATGTTCCATAAATCGTAAGATTTTATTGAATGAGTTTTTTTTTTTGTCAACTGACTTTAATAATATGCATATACAGATTATTTCATTCTGATACTCCAAATTTGTACATTCTCATAGTCAAATGTGTACTTTCGTGATTAAATATCAGTATGCAAATAGTTACTTCTGAGTAGTATCCTAACAAATTCGATAACTTAGAAAAAAGACACTTACAATTTTATAATTTTTAAGCAAACAAAACCTTCTAACTTTCATATGTGTTTATTCTTTGATTTCATTAATTACAAAATAGTAAAGCTTTAAAAATCCTTCCAATTATGAAGTCTCTATAAATATGTCATGGTAATAGTCGTAACAACAAATGTGTACAATACTTGCAATGTATAGTAAACCCAGATTCTTTTGTTTTTTAATTAATATAGAGTTGTTTTGATGGAATTGTAAGTAGATTTCCTACAAAATTTCAAATATTCTAATTGTCTTATCAGACAACATTTTCTTTTAATTTTCCCTTGTAAACACTTTGGACAAAACTAATAAATGATATTATTTAACAATTCAGTTTTTTGTAAACCAACAGAATTTTTATTACAGAGATGGTTTTTGATGGATTTTTAAATATTAAAATATCTGTAAGGTATATATAAAACTTAGTGTCAAATATCACAATAATATTTAGGTTGTAAGAGTGGTCAAATTTGTTGATGTTTATAGAACCTCTGATAGTCTTTTAAGGTTCACATTTTGCCTTTTTTGGATATAAATTGAGTAAAATATTTAATTTTTTTATTTTGAATGCACAATAAATTATCATAAATTCTCTAATATTTTAGTCTCAGTAATTATAATAAAGTTACCTTTACTCAATGTAAATATCAGGTGTTATTGCTTTGTGCATTAATTTTGTAACCATAAGGTATACATTCCATAAATGTTTGTACAATGTGGAGTTTAAAAATGAACATCTGTCATTAGAGGAAATTCTTAAAAATGATTATTTCATTAAGTATCATAAAAGTAACTCAACAAGATTTTTAAACAAAAGAATAAAATAACTGCATCTACTATATATTATCATTGTTGTATCGGATAATTAATTGAATTAACCCATTAGTGAGAAGTTTTTACAAAACTGGATTGACATTATCTGAAACCTGGTAAAAATATATCAGCGATTAATGCTGAGACAATGTATCATAACCAGCTTGTGTATGTGCAATTATGTTATATATTTATTTTTTGTAATTATGTGAAGACTTTCAAAGATTTTCACCCTATTTCTGTGTGTTTTTCTTCTTTTTCATAGATCGTGTTATACTTATATCAAGACGCAAAGTAGATCTTTACGATAGTTAAATTATGTGAATTTTTAAATACCTATTAAAAAAAATAATTTGTTATAAATTTCTAGAAATCGTCGTAAATGTTAGATTCTTATAGGATGCCTATATATTCATACACAAACTAGTAACGTTGATAACTTTTGTTTACGTGTGTTTGTGTAACTCGAAACTAATAAGAACACATTTTTAATATGCCACTTATATTGAAACTTAAAAAGTTAAAATATCTGATGTAACATTTTAGTATAGTTGTATCAAATGATTCCATTCTTGAATGTATGTGGTTGGCATAAATAAAATTATTGTAATTGCATACGTTATCTCATTTGATTAGTCACAGCTAAGTTGCTCCATGCGTCATGCTGTAGGATCTGTAGAAATACGTGTTAGACCCTCTTCACATATTGTGCGTAACGTAATTGGATATCACGCAATTGAACAATCTGGAATCGTCTATTTGTCTAAAGTGTCCTTCTTTCAAGTATATTCCTTATCTATATTCTATATCTATGTATATAAAAAATAAAGTGTTGGTATATATATATTTGAGATCGATAAAATCCAACACCTTCGGTACCTAAGTTTTTTTCATGGACAAAGTTTTTGTGCTTTCGTCTATTTTAATATAATTAGCCATTAGGTGGCGCCAGACTATATCTATATTATATTGAATTTAACCCAGACGAAAGTCGCGGGCGGTTACTAATGTGTGTATATAAAAATGATTGCATGTGTGTATATCTGACAATAATAAAATACAATAACATGTGACCGATCGAAATGACAGTTGGCACACGTAAATGTTTTGTCATGGACAAGGTTTTTGTACTACGGTATCTATTTTACTGTAACTCTTTAGTTGGTGACGCTAAGCTATACTATATTGCCATTGATTGTATGTTTTTAAGAAGCTGCCCGTCCCGGTTTCGTATGAGTTTAATAACAAAGAAATTGAGATTGGGAGAAGATTTGGATCTTCTATTCTTTTGTCTTCTCTTTACAGTACGACCGTGTAATGAAATGGTAACTGAACGTTATTCTGTCGATATGTTTGAATATCTCCTCATTGCCTATTGTCTCGCTCATGTTTTTGTATGGAGGTTTTTTAACCTAAATTGTTCACTTCTCTGTACGGCATTTTAAACACTTTCTTTTGTACAAATCATTGTCCTGGCAATTACAAAACTAACAAAAAAAGAATTAGACAAATATGTGTGACTGTTCTGAAGGTATGCGCTTACATTCGGTAATTGACTTTGTTTACATATATATATATATTAATGTTCCCATGTAGTTGATTGTAATTGTCTCCGTTGGAAAATAATTATAATAAACATTTTCTTTAGTATTGGGAACAACTGAATTCTCTGAAGTTATTATATGTACTTCTTAGTGGTAATAAACAGGCTTTCACCTTAAAAATATTAAAAAGTATATTTTAAGAATGCGGTTTGTTAACTTCTGTAATTATTTAGAGGTAGCTGGCACTCGCAATTTGACGTGAAAATATTTTTTGTTATCTTCTAGGAAAAGTTTTTTCGCGGCTAGTTAAACAATTTTATATTTTGATATAGCTACAAAATTGGAAAATATAATTTAAATGCCTCTAGTAGAAACCGCGTGATATGTTGAGTGTAATAATATTTCATGTTACACGCGTAAAGCTGATTTACACATATAACATTGCTTATGTCATGTTCAAACATTTTGTACAAGTATATAAGTATACACGAGCGTGTGTTAAAATGTACTTACACGAAACTTGATTGAAACCCGCTCGTGTTTAAGTGCACAAATTTCTTGCATATGCAAACTATAAAGTATGCATATACGTGTATATCAGGCTTTGCAATTTTGTTACATAGTGACTAAATTATGTTGATCGCTACCTATACTGATTTCACTTCACACATAAAAACAATTGAAGTAAAATAATAAATAGTTTTTGTAAAGAAATAGGTCGAATTGCGGAACGGCAGTGTAGCTCTGACGTTCGTGTTGTTTATCCCGGATATTGATACCGTCAGTATAGTGATGTACTAAATAACATTGTAATTCTCACTATATCTATACAATGTTCAAATAGGTATAGAACCCGATTTTTAATTTATCAAATAGAAGAGACGACTGAGATAGTCGGCTAAGTTCGGTTTCTTATAGCTTTATCTGGTCTACTGCGATTATTGGGTTGTGCGAAAGAGATAACGCTTTGTAAAACCGAAATACTCTTTTCCCCGACGACGTGCCAAATCAAACGCCGAGTACTGTATACAATGTGGTAAATAAATGTTAGTGTAGCGTGCATGTGTGACAGAGATATACAATTATGTCTATAGTGTCTTAAGGTTACGCAATTCCTTTCGAAAAAGACTGGGTCACGCGTTTAAACTTTTACTATTCTATTAAGGAAATACCCTAAAATCTGATACGGATAATTATTTTACATGCTTTGTAATAACGATTGTGATGCGATCTTTTGTATCGCGTAAATGTAATTCATTAATTTTAGTTTTACACGCTTATTAGTGGCGGTTTACGATTGATACTAATATACTAACTTAATCGATTGCCGTTTCGATCGAAGGTAGACTTCACAGACTTTTAGTGTACTATGGATCATGGTATGAAATGCATTCTGTGTGAACAAGATAGCAATCATATTTTTTGTCAAACTTATAAAGTTCTAACTATTGTCAAAAGGTTTTGGAACAACCCTGCTGGGATTAGCAGAAATAATGTAGTCTGTATTTTCTTTATTTTCCGCCTTTTGATAAATTTACATGAATATATATAATTACTAATATAATTACTCCCTTACTCTATAAAATGTACTATTATATACTGTACAATTTTTGCATAACATTTATGGTTAAATTAGTCGATGACAAATTGAAGGACTTAAAAAAAACCATAAACTAATGTAAGATCCGTGTGAGAGTGTTGTCTCATGGTGTAACCGTATCGTATTTTAGTGTCAATCGTCAGTCATTATGTGCATGCGAATGCTGATTTGCGATCACGGGCTTTCCCTGTCATTTACATCATGTCACAGCGTACTGTCGCGCCGGTCGAGTCGGCCCACATTCCTGCACACCTACCATAAACTGCCTTCTGCCCTGCCGATTGCGAAAACCGACTCACTAAGAACAAGTATCTCTCGGTCTAATTAGTCAAGCATCAGTAGATTCTTAGTATATCGTTAATGTAGTAATTGTAACAGACAAGTGTATATTTCTTAGTGCCTGAACGGTGTAGTTTTATTGAGATCATTTCGATTTTTGGCACGAGTTAAGTTCCTTAATGCGGTTTGGGGTAGTTGTTGATTTTAGAAATCGTCACGTAAGGAAAAACTTTATGCTCTTTGGCTCTTTCTATTGTATACACGTGTATGTTTGTGTGCGTGCGAATATCAAAATTGGAACATGTGGAAATTATATTAAATGTATTGTTATTTAGTATTTTTGAATTTAAACTTCTTAGTCGGATAGAGTGTTGATAACATCGGTTCTTGTCCGATCACCGACGTTATCGTCGTTAACGTCGGGCGCGGTCAATTCTTGGACGGGTGGCCGCCTGGGGGGAACAACGCGTGACGTTGGCTGTTCGTTGTATTTTTTAAATTAAATTGTTTCCCTGTAATACAAAAGTTTCACTTCTGTCGTGTGTTTTGGCGACATACCCTGTTTTTTAAATATAATATATAATTCACTATTTTATGTTGAATTGTTATTAAATCAGTATTTTTCATAAAATATTAATTAAATCCTGATCTGATTCCGTACTTTACGTGAAGAAATCTCGTTCTCGTTCTTCGTAGGGGATCCGCTGACTCCACTCGCTTTTTAATACTTCATAGATTTAGTTGGTGTTTACATTGGACTTTGATTAGACAAGTGCTGCTACTGGAGTAGACATACGAGTATACTCGTATAGGTGCTTTACGAAAGATTTTTCCACTTGAGGAAGGCGCCTAGCTAAGATTTATTTATCGAAGCACGACAAAATTACTGTACTGTACATGACGGTAAGCAGTTCGAACAAGGGTGACTCCAAAAGATCTGTATCTATCGCCACTATGTTAAGATTATCATCATGTGTATGGTGGTACGCACTCGCTAGGACCCCGCTATTTACCGGATATACAAAGCGTGATATCGTAACGCGGTACTTCTAAGTATGGCATAGTTGCGAATGTTTCATCTGGTGTATGGTAGTTGCGTACAAGTTTTTTAAAAATGATTTATAGGTTATACAGGTTGAACAAAATTTCACCTAATGTTAAATGAGTATGTAGTTAATGTAATGGTAAACATGCTAAACGTAGAAAGACCGACTCTCAAATGCAGCTAGCGAGACATACCCAGGTGTTTGATGACGGATTTTCAACTTGAGGGTGGTATTTGACAAAGCGGGCTTAAAAAAGGACTACTACCTTGCTGTGTTTTCCTTACGATATTTTCCTTTACCGAAAGTTCCGGCTCATTCACAATGATTGGTGCTTACGTTGATTAACGCGATGTCCGAATACGCCAATCAGTGGCCATCGGTACGTCGTTTGTCGTTTTTAAAATTTGGAAAATAATTTACCATCATCATCTTCTTACCCTTATTGCATCTAAGTATGGTCGGTACAACATGTTTTCCTTTTCCACTCTCCCCTGTCAGATGTCAACTCAGTATTTACACCTTTTATACATCACATACACACAATCCAGCCTCATCTTTTTTGATTTTCCTCTACTCCTATATCCGCCCACTTTCAAACTTAAAACTTCTTGTTACATGACTTTATCTCATCTCGTAATATGTCCGTACCATGCTAACCTATTACTCCTCAACTTCTCTGTGACTGGTGCTATTTACAAACTTCCTCTGATATACTCATTTTTAATTTACCATCGTGCTTTTAAATCGTCACGATGTTATCCTTCACGGTAAGTTCCGACACGTTGTAGGATTCATAAGTGTGTCATTAGACATGGAGTCCGGAAGCCCCTACTGTGCCATCATCGGTTCGCTTCAGTTAATTTAATAAGACTTTAAAGATACTCGGAATTAATTAATCTCTCTGTACTACTCACTAATTGAATGTGAAAGCACGTATGAAAGCTCAACTACATTCCACAGATTTCTACCATAGGCTTATACATGTTAAGTTCAACCGTTAAAACACAATTAATATCACTGATGTTATTTGAATCTCAATTGGGTACGGAAAAAGTGTGCTAGTATAAAAAGAATTATCTTCAAATAATAACTTAGGGTCTTTGTTATGGCAAGAGCATTAAAAAAGTAGGAATTACATTTAGTCTATGTCATAATAAAATTTACCTTTGTATACGACGTGCTTGAATCATTGTCTTAAATAAACTAATTTGTTTTCTACTAGTCCCGACTTCGCAAAGGTGCAATATGAGGGCGTCATGTGTTCTCAACGATCTAGATTTAATTTTCAATATGTTTTTAATATTGTATATTATTGATCATTTTCTTTACCTAGTAGCTTTAAAAAATAAATGATTTGTAAAATGTTGTCATAAATAACAGACATATCAAAAGTTTTTAAATTTTACTCAATAATCTATTAAAATTTTATGCTACAAAAAAAGCTCGATTTGTCGAGTAATATCGAGATTAAATTTCATACAAATGTCTTATTAACATTTTTCATGTAGGTTCAGCCATTAATAAAATGACAACAAAGAAACAAGAAACTTCTACAAAGTTTAGCTTTATTGACGTAACCTCACCTGTGTGAGTTACAGTTAAGTCGCAATAGACACTGAGTAAGTAATTCCTAGGTTTGAACAATATGATAGTACAAAGTACCGCCGAGTTATAAAAAAAGAAATTAAATGTTAGGTGTATTTAAATGGGAAATCTTTTCACGCGCTTGGGACTACTTAGTTAGTATTAAGGGCTAAAATTTTCAAGCATTTTTGTACATATTTTCAACAAAAAAATTGGGTTGGGACCGAAAAAAATCGGCTGTTTAAAAAAAGAGCCCCTTTATACATGCAAATCTTTTGGAAAAAAAACTCTAAACTAATCGTATCAAAATATGTTCCGTAGTTTAAAGGAAATAAGAGATAACACAGACAGACGCGAAAAGCTACTATTCGATTCGATTCATCGATTCGATACAATATAATATATATGATGCACGAAAGTATACAAGGCGTCATTCAAATTTTAATAGAATGTGTCCGGAACGATTCTCGAAGAAGACAGATATTTAAGGAGAACTATAAATAAGGCTTTTGTAATGAAATATTGTTACACCCAGCATCGGAAGAAGCCAAATTAATTTATAATTCGATAGACGTCGGTATAAGGGCAAGAAAGTGATTGCAAGTTTCTGTTTTTTCTATTCTTTTATTTTGTAAGATGTTTGTTTAATTGTTGTTTGTTGTATGGATAAGAGGGTGGCATGTTCTTTTTTAAACAAACTCTCAACAAAAATAAAGGGAATCCGGGTTATTATGTCCGACTGGATAACGAACACACAACATATAGACAGACAAAAATTTAAAATTTTAAAATCGTGTGTTTGGGTTTTTTTATTATATAACCACCTAAGCTTTAGAAAATCCTTTATTTCAAAATTACAGACGGACACTTAAATGAGTATAGACTATAATAAAATAATAATTATTCATGCAGGGTAGATGAAATTGCGATAAGTTTCGGGGGTCACTTGTAATCTACGACTACGAATATTCTCGAAACTCAAATGTAAGATGTATAAAACCATTAAAAGAGCTGTAGCGATGTATGGATCTGAGTGCTAGGCCACGAAAGATTGATAGAAAATAGATAGAGAGGGTTGATAGAAAATGACATGTGGCAGAAATGCTGATGTTATGATGAATGGATGAGTGTATAACATTAGGAATGAGTATATATAAAAGGAAATTTGAATATACGACCAAAGATAGAAGCTAACGAGTAATAGGCTAGCGTGTTAGGGTCATGAGAGATGTAAGTCATACAAAGTCTGAAAGAAAGAGAGAAGACTGTCAAGTATGAAGCTGGATGTAGAAGTAGAGTAACAAAAAGGTATGGATGAATTGTGTGAAGAATGTGTGTTTTAAAAAATATATATACACAAGACAGTGGAGAGTTGGACAGGAAAATATGTTGTGTCGACCCTAATTAGGTGGGATAAGGGTAAACAAATGACGATGTATTTGCATGTATTTACCTGTATTTCTTATTTTAACTGATTAAGGTAAACCGCAATGTTATGTACTACTATATTACTTGGAGGATATCATGATGTTGTCTTATGAAAACCGGATTAGAATACGTTTTTTTTCATCACACCTGACGTAGTAGGAAACATACAGTCGGTATTTTATTACATACTATCTAATACCTGCGACGTCCGTCCACGTCGTTTATATTATCTTTACAATGTACTTTATATATAAAGGTAAAAACATAAGCACCACACCGCTTGCCCCACTTGTCGACGGCATAAAAACACGCGTCGACGGGTAGTGCTTATAAAAATGTTAGTTTTTTATAACTCATTATAACTTTATGTTAAATGAAGATATCGGTATATTTTTTGTAGGTAAGGTCTAAGTGTCTACTGAATAAAACCAAAAAAATATGACCTGAAATCTATCCATTACTTTTTGCCTGATGTGCGCCCAACGGCAGGTACATGTTACTTCACTACATAGTATAAAACAAAGTCGCTTTCTCTGTCCCTATATCCCTATGTATGCTTAAATCTTTAAAACTACGCAACGGATTTTGATGCAGTTTTTTTTTAATAAATAGAGTGATTGAAGAGGAAAGTTTATATGTATAATAACATAAATTAAATAGTGGAGAAATACTGTTATTTTTGAGGTTACTCCAAATTTAACGCGTGCGGGCCACGGGCAGTAATGAATAAATCAAAACTACTGGATCGATTTTAATCATTGTTTCAGTGAATAACATAGGCTATATATTTTATACCCGTGCGAAGCCGGAGCGGGCCGCTAGTTATTTATATAGATTATGCAAGGCAACATCTTTCTGTTTGTCTGTCACATTTTTAGTCATGGATGTATTTCTTTGTTTAGGTTTTTGTATGTGTTATGTTACATTTATCAATCTTTGGAAAAAGTTATTGGGTTAAAAATGGATTGATTTGATAGAAAATGGTTACTTTAATTAAAGCATTAAATAATAACTAATATAATACGATAGGCTATTGTTTGGAATATATATTACTAAATAAATCAGCGGTTCGGTAAATATAACTTTTAAATGACTGCAGGACCTTAATCTTAATCCAATTGGGTAATTTCGTCACCATGATTATTAAATACGGTAGGTATATAAATGATATCTAATATTTAGATATTTTTTAAGTAGAAGTCTAAATTTTGCCGTTCATTAGATTTTTAGTACGTTTTTATGATCTTAAAAAAAATCTAACGAACAGTTAACATTGGAATTTATTCATTTGTAAAAGTAACGACTCAAATATTGTGTAGAAAATGACCCGGCATTAAATATATATTTTATAACAGTTCATTAGAATCATATTTTATAGGAATTAAATTTAATTAAAGCACAACAACAACAAGTTAAAAGGCCGGCAACACACTTGCGACTCCCCTGGTGTTGCTAGTGTCTATGGACGGCGGTGATCACTAATCATCAGGTGACCCACCTTGTTCGTTTGCCCCCTATAATATATTAAAAAAAAAACATTAAATTATGTACAGATTCGCTGGAATAGTTTCGATGTTTGAAAAAGCTAAACAAAATTTAAATTGAGCATTAACTGTCTTTGATTGGTTTCAGAAATATAACGCACATTACTTAATTAATGAGATGGTATTCACTATATTGTTGCCAATTCTCGGCAGCATTCCCGTTATCCCGTTGTTGCATTTTGAGAGCTACTATTTATTTTTATAGTATCGGGGAAGCGTATGCAAGTATAACATTGCTGGTTTCGTCGGTTACGGTTTTCTATACGTCTGCGCATCGCCTTACTAACAAGACGGCCGTTAGTGTCTAGAAACTTATTCACAACACATGCACGATTATAAAAATCACGAAATAATGTTAAAGACTGACACGCCGGAGTATAAAACAGACGTCATTCCTTTTTTTTACCAACAACCACCTGTGCATCTCGCAGTGAATCACTGCGTAAGACGCTTAGTATTTCAACTATCTGAATTGTTTACACAAAAGTATTTTCATAACCGTAAGCGATAATATTGATTGTAATATTTTATAAAGAACGGTATATCGTTATCTCGTTCTGATTCGTAGATAGCGTGCATAGAGTGTGTGTCGTAACAACGCTTTGTCCATTTCATTATCGGCGGCATGTTCAATGTGGTATAGTAAAAACCTTTGTACCTAGTTGTATGTCTAATTATCACATATTGATTCATACAATAACCTCGAGTAACCTTAAGTAAACCAGTTAAATTTCGTTAATGACAACGTTCTTAATATCTTTATGGGCAATTACAGACATGTATTTTTTTTGTTTATCAAGTTTTTCTTCGCATTGTCGCCTTTTTTTGGTGTCCGCTTGGCTTTCTGCCACCTTCGAGTTGAAAAATTGTCGTCAAGCGCCTGAAGATATGTACTCGGTTAAGGGTACTATTACCATTTCCTACTACATTATCACTTAACGCCACGTATGATTGTAGTCAAACAATGAAACCTATAAACTAAAACACGATTAAATTAAAAAGAAAAGAAATTGAAAGTGTGTTTTTGTATACACTTCGTTAAAATTTCTTCTTTCCTCTAATACATTACCTCACGGATACCGAGATATAATAAATAAACAGCAGCAGGCCCCGAGGTACGTAGGGGGATTGAGGATTATAGATTTCTTAGAAGTTAAAAAATATCTTGAAATATTAAGTGGAAATGCGTTTAGTCCACATAACAATATTCCTATGTTTCATTACTGTATAATGGCACTAGACCAAACATTATTATACCATAATGTTCCATAGCTATCATCTACGAGTATATGTATATTTTCGCCATATATTAATTATTGAAAGCTAATAGGGAAGGTAAAAAAATATAAGCATAGCATATTCGTGTTTTTAACTAAATCGTTCCAGTTTCGGAAATAGCTAAATACGAAATTATGATTTCCGTCTATTTTCTGTAAGTGTAATCATTACGAACTATGGTTGTCTCTATTTCGCGCATTATTCTGTAGTTCGAGCAGAACGTGACAGCAATCGATTCCTATTAAAACGTGTCCTCCAAATGACTCGTTGAATGCGTTTTCTCGTAATTCCATAATCAACCTACGTTCATTCATTTCGTCTATTATAAACGCGCAACGTCCGCGATTCACATTTTTTTTTGTCTGTAATCAGTTTAATAAAACAAAAGATGTCTGGTTTATCGCAACACTGTGTAATTAGTTAGTTGAATGTTCTTATTTATCCCGAACATAAAGAAGTCGATAGCGTCCGCTCGCGTATCGTATGCCTTTGTTCCGTCGTCGCTTGTAAAACACTGGGTTTCATTTATGTCGGGCATCTTATCGTGTGTAATTTTAATAAGGCTAAATGCTTAGTTCCGTTCCTATGTAATAACTCATCAGAGTTCCGTCTCTTTCACTCGTGGCTTTCAAGTCTCTATTTTATACTATCAGCGAAATTTCCAGAAAAAAACAGTCCTAGGTTTGGTCACCTTTTATGTAATACAATTTGACTTAAATTTTTTATATTTACGCAAGCCTTGGCCCAATATAGTGATGAACGGGTAAAACTAAGAAAAGAAAAAAATATGTGAGTCTATAAAATTTCTGTTTTACTGTACATCCCGGATAAAGTTATTTGAATAATTAATTGTAAGAGCGAGTAAAATTTGAAAGAAATGTGTCACTCTATAAAACTTGCCAAGTCGATACTGTATTATTGTTTATTCGGGCATTGAAGAATATTCCTAAACATTCCCGATAAAGTTGCTTGAATAATTTTAATTTCACGATTACCTGTGTATCCACTTTAATAGATTTTAAGGTTTTTTTTTTAGAATTTGTAGACCCAGTGTTTGAATATAGTCTCATTCGATGCTAAGTAAAAATGTGGTTTAAGATGGTAACTAGCCAGTCCCAGAAGAAAAGTGGCCTTTGAGTGCGGTTACTTGAAAGTATACATGCATAGATGCTTGGCGACTGAATTTTAACTTGAGGGTGGAAAGTAGTCGTAAGGGGTTTTCAGGGGTAGTAAGATAAACTCATTACGCTACATTTGATTCCATTACGATTTTGCCATAACTGAAAATATCGGGCGTATAGTAGCACTGGAACCTACAGCAATCGACGCCGTGTCTAAATGTCGTCATCCACCATCTTGAAGTATTATCACTTCAAGTGAAAGTTCTTGCAATTGTTTACACGCACAAATGGCCTAAATTTTGGCGATTTGAAGATATGTTAGATAGCTGATCTTTTTTATCTATATATAAAATCTATTGTCTTTCACCTATTACATAATATTCACATTTATATATACCATTAAATTTGTAGTTTTGTCTATATTGTTTTTTCCCATTTTTGTCATTTCAATTTGACATTAATTATTATTTTCTCGTATATATTTGTACGTCTGGACTTGACCCGATAACAGCTTGACTGATTTTAGTGAAATTTAATACACGTGAAGTATCTGGCATTCCAGATTTGATGATACTATAAAATATCAATAATACTTCTAGATATCGGAAAAATCGGCATAGAATATTTTTTATCGTAAAAACGATTTTATAGAATACAGCGTCAGGTCATTTTGATATTTATGACGTATAAAAAATACCAATAAAATTTCCAGAAATCATTAAAAGCATTTGGTGCTGCGGGCGTTTTATGTAAATAATCCAGAATTTTCTGTTTGGTTTATGTAATAATTATATTACCAACGTCGATGTTTCAAGGGTTTTTTTTTTCTTATACATTGTATAGGTTTTAGCGTTCGGTCACAGCCTCATGTGATGTTGAATGACGATGTGGTCTCAACACGGTTAACTTTGGGGACTGCCTCTCAAGGGCAGATGTCAGAACACACCTATACTTACTTGGTGAGTGGTAGCTAGTCAAGCGGACTTAGAAAAAGCCATACAGTCATACAAAGTAAAGTTCTCTTACCTATATACTATTAATCAGCAACTGAATATACCTAGCTTTAGCGGCTTACAAACACAGAAAAGTCTCTCTCTGTTTTTTACTTATTTGCCGATTAAAATGTCCTGCGTTCCCTAAAAATTTAGTTGTTTTGCAATAAATTGTTAGAGGAAGTTAATCTTGTCACGCGATGTAACGTTGCACACGAGTTCAAAAGCCATACTACAGTTTAAAAATAAGGAATAAAATTAATTATGAAATCGTAGTAGCTATTTAAATATCTAAATAGACAGAGACAAAAAAGGTTAAATACATCTTGCTTCTCTGTTTCTGAACTGATTTTCCTTATCCTTTTTGTTTAGTACACATTGGCTAGCTTGAGTGTTATCAATATATATTTTTGTAAATAGTTGTCTTTTTTCCTTAATTAAAAAAAGACGTGAAAAATTAACTATTCATGATCGAATTTCAACCACTAAATAATCACTAGTAGTTTTAAATATATATACGACATGATGATAAGCAGATTGCAACCAAAAAATTATGGCGACTCCTTACACCTTCACAATCAAGCGGTAGTGGCCGCTGTTATGCTAGCCTGTAAGGCCTTTCCGCAGCTGAATGTATATTAGTTGATGTCGAAACACGATAAATTAAAAGAGAGTCATTGTGACGACTTCGTTATTCTTGTGTATGGTGGTCGCAACTCGGTCGCGTACAGATCCCCATCACACCTTAGTTACTGCATATATGTCGGCTGTTTTCGGAACGCGACACCCCTATGTATGATACTGTTGTTAGAAGGACAATTGTTGTTGCGTCCTATTACCAAAAAAGTCGTGGTGGTTTGATCGATGGAATATGTATTAGACGTCCACAGGTGCGAAATCCGGCATGTACCAACGAATTTTTCAAAATTCGCGTACAATTAGTCACTTAAATTGGTAACACTATCGGCTGACGGCGAAGAAAAACATCGTGAGGAAACCCAGACCTAAGACATGTTCTTATAGTAGCACCGTATGTGGGAAAATATGGAAACGTGGATCTCCAGGAGTTTGAAATCGCCAATACATCGTGGGCTGGCGTGGTGATTTTGCTCATACCTTCCTAATGATCGCCGGGCAAAAAGGTAAGGAAAATATTTTTAGTCTACCCGTCCAACCTTATGCCGCCTTAACTTTTTCTACTACTACTAAGACTAAGAACTACTACAACTAAGATGACGATAGACGTTCACTTCGTATTAACCATTCTGCCACCACGACGTCGCGTTGTACATTTACATAATTATTATAATTATAAATTACGCTTACGGTATTATCCATTAATCTTACGTCACTAATGATACAGGTATTATGATTTCGTGTATTATAAGCTATTTAAATTGCATTATAATTGAGAGTTCGAATGGTTCAATTATTTATATTACAAAAACTGGGTGTGTCGTAAAGACATTTTAATTAAAAAAAAAAGTACAATAAAAAGCCAACGTCAAGCGGTGTTACCAGATGGTCACCCATCCAACATCTAAGTACTGACCGCCTCCAACGATGCTTTACATCGTTGATCGGACAATAATCGGTATTTTCAACACTACCCGACACAGTTTTCGTCACACAAAAAGGTTACGGATCAGAATTTCAAAGTCCTCCTATAAGAAGTTTCATTTTAAAAATATTTTCAGATTTGCTTGTTGTCTTTTTTGGATAACTACAGTAAATGAAATGAAGGTGGTAATAACGTTACGGGTAGAGTTATTATTGTATACTGTTATTTGACTTTAAACTGTGTTTGGATCTATAATTGCAACAAAACAGATAATAATAGCTAAAATACAGATTAGGATTAATATTTAGATAAAAGTAATAATAATAAAATAACAATCTACTTTAAATATCAACATTTAAAACAATTCATCATCGCAGCCTATAAGCCCTCACCACACGTTCTCCACAGCGTACGGCTCTGTGCCGCCTATAATCAACGGCTCCCCACAACCTTAATAATGTCATCGGTTCATCTGGTGGGGTGCCGTCCCACGCTGCGCTTTCCTGTACGTGGTCGCCACTCTAGGACTTTTTTGTCCCATTGATCATGAGTAATTCGAGCTACGTGCCCTGCCTACTGCTACTTCAGCTGTAATATTCGACGAGCCATATCGGCAACTTAGTTCTACTACGGATCTCCTCATTTCTCATTCGAGCACCTAGATAAACCCCAAGCATAGTTCTTTTCACCGCGCGCTGAGCGACCTTTCTTATGAGACCCATAGTTAGCGGCCACGTCTCTGTACCGTAAGTCATCACTGGCAAAACGCATTGGTTGAAGACTTTCGTCTTCAAGCATTGGGGTATTGAGAAAAAGAAAACAGTGCTGAGTTTGCCGAACGCTGTTCAACCTAGTTGGATTCGGCGACAACTAATACAATTAGTATAGCTATAGCACTCACCCTGCTGGACAACAAACGAGACTCTAGCGAATGTGATCCCCTCGGTGATCCAAAGATCAGACTGAAATAGCTTCGTGTATTATTACAAACCTGTAACTTATTATGGAAAAGTTGCATAGAATTTTGAGTACTGTGACTAGGGCGTCACCGTATAATGACGCGCAGGCATATCGCTCTACACCTGTGCCAAATAAACGAGGGTTTACGTGTCCAGTACGGGCACGGTTAAGGACGCAAGTACCTAAAGAGCAGCTTTGCTTTGTCACTTGGAACAAAACCTATGGTGTTAATGGCCACCACCGAGAACTCTCAGGCGGGTTGACGAGACGCCGGGTATATTCTAAGCATGCCGAAGACAGAGCAATGTGGAAGTACTTTGTCGGAAAGCGGACTCTGGTATCAAGTCCGGAAAACGCTAAGCTGTTTCTGAGAAATTCTCGCATATACAGTTGAATATGGAAAAACAGAAGCGTCTTATAATTCGGTTAAAATATTCATAATGCAACGGACATAGATTATAGTCTTGCCATAGATTATTTCGTTTTGCCTTAGATATAGATGAGACATACATTATAGTCTTGCAATAGATTATTTAGTTTTGCTATAGATTATAGGCTCATGGTAAAGAATAATCATTATTTGAGTAAAAAGTTGTAATTGAAAATGATAGTAGTTTCTAATAGTCCGCATTAAAGAATTTCGTATTTCAATAACGTACGAGAGTTAACAATAAATTACACTTGTTATCTTATTGTTACTTATTTACAATCTAAATATTCTAGTACTGGCTTTAGTTTATAACGTATTTATTTTACTTTTAGTTTTTTATCCATTACATCTGAATGTAAATAGGATTTCAACATTTGTAATTAGGTATACTTGTGGATTGAAAAAAATACTGCTTATGTTTAAATGATATATAGCACTAGCTTTTGCGCGAAGTTTTGGCTTGCGTTAATGTAGATTTGTTTTAACTGTGGGGAACAATATATTATTTCTGAGTAATGTGTCCTGTGTCCTTTTCTGTACCATTGACAACGTTTATACAAAATTTCTTGGTAATCGATTTAGTAGTTAAGGCCTGAATAATCAAACAAACAAACTCTCTTTCGCCTTTATAATATTAGTACTTAAAGGATTATTTTGTTATTTCATGGAATTAAAAAAGAAACAGAGTAAAGAAATTTCGTTTTTAAATTGCATAATAATTAATTATTTGGGTTTAACATATTGACAGAACAATCGACTTTTAATAATATCACATAATGATTTTAATATTCACTACCTATTTCCTTGTATTTAAGTTTTTATACTACAGTAATTCGATGAAGTGCTTGTTCATGTTTTTTTGCTAAATCATTAGTTTCCTCAATTAAGATTTGATTTATATTACCCTGTACAAACTTATAAAACTTGAGATTATTTGGTTATTAGGTCAAGCATTGAAATAGGAAAAAATACATAAATTTTGTAATCATATTTTAGAGAATCTTTTCAGACGAGATTTTGTGCCTATTAGTAAAAACATATGTATATTGGTCGACCGCGCTCGAATGCTATTTGAATCATAAGATCATTGTCATAAGAAATTTATTTTGTCCTTGTAAATGATAAAAACTTAGCCTCAATATCACACAGTTACATTACAGTCTCACACTTACATCTTATAATACTATGGTTGCAGTTCGCTGGATGATTTATTTCTTTTGGTTTATCTTCGTATTCGCTCCGTTGTCTATTATAGAACTCTTTTTAAGCACCGCAACGTGCTTTATATAACTTTCAATAAAGAATGGAGGAAAACTTTGGAAGGCTGACGTCGTTTCTCGAACGATTAGACAAAGCGGGCGATGGGTTATTTTTAGAACCTTGTATGTAATTCCCACGGTCGATGAGTCATTTTGTTTATTTGTAGCGAGTTCGTATACAGGTGCAACAATATTATTTCTGAAATGATATTACTAGTTTCCATAATCTGTTTAATAGTCATTACAGCTTATTAGTGTAAAACAATACTCAAATTGAACCTCAGTTTTAACATAGAGCACACTAAACAGAACTAACACACAACACAAGTTATTTGTATCGATATACTCGTATATTCTAAAATTATAGAAGGTGTTTTTTTTTGTATATCGTTATAAAAAGTATTCTGTGTTGTTCTCCAGATATCAAACCAACTTTTATTATGATCGGCTCAGAGATTTAGTCTTAAATAGGTGGTTACAAATAGAGTTACTTTTCTATCTACAATATTAATCGGATTATATTATAATGTACATGTATTAAGAAGCGTCGATTGAAAATTTCTGATGTAATTTGTATTTGGTTCTTAGGTTAATACGTAACTGAACCCAATGGAAGTTCTAGACTACATATTATTGTCCTTATCTTTAGGGACTATACGGTAATAATAACACTTGTAATAGAAAAGGACATTCCATTTTTAACTGTGTCACTATATTTACTTGTGAGATAACACGACCACCAGCCAGCAACAATATAATTAATACGTAACTGAAACCAATGACGTAACTGAACGCAATAAAAGATCTGGGCTACATAGTGTTGTCCTTATCTTTAGGGACTAAAAGGTAATAATAACATTGTAATAGAAAAGGACATTCCATTTTTAACTATGTCATTATATTTACTTGTGCGAACGCGACCACCAGCCAGTACCAGTATAATCATATGAATGCTATACATATGTTATAATGGTTATTATTTTACTAATCTTTACTGGGTTATAATTTTCGATTACGGCATGTATCTACAATATTCGGCGTGATAAGAACGGCACTTTTGTTTTTCGAATTTTAATATATTCCTTCACCTATTCATTTAAATTGGTAGCACTATCGGCTAACGGTGAAGAAAAACATCGTGAGGAAACCTGAACTTGAGAAATGTTCTTGTTGTACCACCGTATGTGGGAACATAACGAACTGTGTATTTCTCGGAGTTTGAAATACGTCATGGGCTGGCGTTATGATTATTCCCATGCCTTCCTTCGGGAAGAGACCTTTGGCCCTGCAGTGGATATTTCACAGGCTGATGTGAATGAACTCGCATATTGATTGGAGTAAAGTTTCTCAAATGTCATTAAGAGATTAACAGGTATTTCTCACTTTTAAGCGGTAAGCAGCTCTGGGAGACAGGACAAATACTCGTATATATATATGGTTTTAAACCCAACATATTGACACGGTTGAGCATATCCCTTTAAAGAATTAGCCAATTCATATCAACTACCTAGTACCTGTTGATGTGGTACCTTTTCCCATCTCTCCACTATCAAACAATTCATCAAGTAAAGCGCTGCTCATACCACAGGATAAAGCGCTAAAAGCTTTCCGACCTAGATTTGAAAATGTCTCTTTACAAACATTTATAAACTGAGTGTGCCATTGTTGAACTTGTTGTAGTAAAGGTAATATTTTTTTGTATGTAAATAAAATGATACAGGTCTGTCGTCGTGCACGAATCACTCTACAATTACTGGATAGATTTGGATACATTTCTTTAGCGTTGCTTTTTTAGACACTTTGTCTTTATAAGCATTCCGCGTTCAGAGCTATGTGATTTCTAGTCGTGGAGAATCGGGGCAAGCAGGATGGTACTTAAGTATTTTTCTCTGTTCATAAAATATATTGTGAAGATAATAAACTAAACAGACGAAGTCCCGAGTATCAGCTAGTTTTATTTAAAGTGCTAAATAATACGTGTCCATTTTTAGAATGTCGATACGAAGCCGGTATCTAAGTGGAGCACAAGACGGCATATTCAAATTATATATTTTTGCACGCTATGGTTAAATTTCGCAAGCGTGTCTCTTGTGTACGTTTATATTTAACGCGAATTGTGGGCGTTATAAGTGTACCTACCTGTTAACGGATATCAACCGTTACTGGAGCACAATTCGTGAGTTTATTGCAGTGTTTCAATCATTTGAAAATGAATTTTCGATGACGTAGAGGTCTTGGATAACTGCTAGTGTATGACCGAATTTGTAAACTGCTTGTTTCGTATTATTCGGTTTAGATATGGGCATATACTATACAAAATTAACAGCAGCGATTACTTGGAAATGTCATGCGACACCTGCTCGGTTATGTCGGAAACGATTAACTTGTGACCTTGACCTGCAAACTAAAGTCTCGTTCGGTGTCCACGGTTCGTGAGCATTAACCACGTTATGTGGAAATAAGGGCAGATATATAACGGGTTCTGATTACGAATGCAAAATATATTCATTATATTTGTGGTCCTTTTCGAAGTGTTGATAATTCAAGTGTTCTTGTGTTTTGATATACTCGTATATTTACTTACCTCGTCTTCGGTAATATAAATATAGGCAGTATAATAGCAGAACGGTATGGAAATTACGCCTCACATACAAGTACTGTCTCATGCCGTTTCTCCGTAGCACATTTTATTTAATTATATGTCAGAACGAGACAGGTTATGTTACTCTCGTTTACTTCGTTTGGTAGTAGTCAAATTAATTTGTCTTTGCTGTGGCTTAACATAGAATCCACTTTTTACGTTTAAAGTCACATTGTTGCTAAAATTTCCATTAAAATACGTTCTGGAATGGAACTCATTGTTTGGTCCGAAAGCTCGATCTTGTATGCAATATATTATATCATGTTTTGCTTAGCTGTGTAGGATCTGAGAGGCACTGTACGGATACAAAGAATATCAAAACATTTATAGTCTTTGAAAATATTATCTTTTAATATTTGTTATGCTAAAGTTTAATGTTAAATTGTATGTATGTATTTTGTTGTAACTATTTTAATTGAATATTGTTTTAATTTAGGATTTTTTTTGTACTTCACTACTTTTAGCGTTTAACCGCAGTTTGATCTAAAATAAAATGACAATGCTGTGAAAACGGTAACAGGACTGAACCTAAATAATAATAATTTTTGTTTTATACACTTTTTTTGGTTATTTTTGTTCTCCATGCGATTAATCGAACAGTCATCGTTTCCTATTTCAAACCTATTATTAATCTCTTTTTTGAAATTGCATTAAAAAGTAGGGTTACTTTTTCCGCGAATTAAGTGTTTACTGAACAGTTACTACTGTAGTATTGCAATTAGATCAAGGTTTTGTAAAAGTATATCGAGTTTGATTTGAATTATGGTAGCTGTTCGACTGATGCAAAACACATTGTAAAAATATTTTTACTTTAAATTTTTCTTTCGTAAAAGCAATGCAGCTTTTTAAGACGTCATAGCGACGCTTAGGGTTAAGATTTAAATATGAACAAAATAAAAAGAAAAATCGTAAATATATACATGTGCATGTCCGTTGTAAGTAATAAGAGAATTATCTGTTCTAACAGTTTGGTATATTATGTTTTCCAGAGTGACTCAGTAAGTTATTTCTTCGACGATTTGGAGCGTATTGCGCGGCCTGACTACATACCGTCACATCAAGACATCCTGCATTGCCGGAAGGCGACAAAGGGTATCACTGAGTGCACGATAAATATCAACAATGTACCTTTCGTGTTCGTTGACGTCGGCGGTCAACGGACGCAGCGGCAGAAGTGGACGCAGTGCTTCGACTCTGTCACCTCGATACTGTTCCTGGTTTCCTCATCGGAGTTCGACCAGGTCTTGTCTGAAGACAGGTGAGGTTATTGTCATTATTTTTTTTGCATATTACAGTTAAAACAACTTTATACGTTTCGTTTGATAACATACCTGATATTCAAATAATATTTAAAATAATTATGTCGTTTATGATGATAGTTCTAATAGTATAAAAAATTAATACAACTGAAAGTTATAAAATTAAATTATACTAATACTTTAACGGGTAGTTAACAAATGGTTATGAATAACACAAGACGAGAATTGTTAACACATAAGCTTTAGAATGTGTTTTAGTTTAGATGATTTCCATTAGGCTTAGGGATCACAAGCTTAATTTTAGGACCTGAAGTGAAAATACAGCAATATTAAAAAATATGCATTATTACGACAACATCTTTGATTTCTTGATATAGATTGCCGCTTTCGAGTTACTACACCTTCATGATCGATGCAAATAAGCCAATTTTTTGAGATATAAAATTGTCGTTGCATAGAAAAGGCATCGTTTTAGGTATATATAATAAAACCAACGGGACAATTTCTCCACGTTTTTAAATACAATATAAGATTTAATAGTAATCAGATATAGACCAGCGCCAATTAACGGCGAGTTACAATAAAATGATTACCCTAAAAAGTTTCTATATGAAAAAAAAACATGTCAGGTGTGTCAGTTTTCATGGTCATTCCTAGCGTATTTGGTGGTGTCGATTTATACATACCGACATACATTTTTATTCTATACGTAAATCACTATAAAACCCTAGCTACGGTTAATTCTAAGATTTTCCATGAATAGCTTAGCTAAAACTTAACAACTCTTCAAGGTAAAAGTCCGAATAGTTCTGTGATCATCGTTCATTTCGAACTTTTACCACCATTCACTTAATAATTTATAGGATATTCATCTTAATTTTATCGTGATTGGAGACTTGTTTTTTCAGTTAGGTTGGTATTGTGATAAAAAGAAATTGGAACGTATGGTGTTCTTTGAAATAATAATATAAATTAATACATTTAGTAACTACTATATATTTACTAGTAACACTAGAGTTTAACCAACATACGGGCTTTTACACCTAACGTTTAGGCTTTGCATTTTTTTCGTAGCTCTTTTCCTTCTAAACTGCTTGACCGACATTTTTTTCGTAGCTCTTTTCCTGTGTGATATCGTGTCACCTGTGTGGTACGTAGCTATACTTGGATTGGTAGATAGCACTGTTGTCTATCGCGAGATGATTTAGTTTTTTTTAATAATTTTTCTGACAGAGGAGATTGGAAAAGGAAAACATGTTGTGCCGACCCTACTTAGATGGGATAAGGGTAAGATGATGATGATGATGAATTTTCCAAGCAATTCTTTTTACGTGTAAAAAACATAATTCCAAATTTTCAGCCTCTCATCATTTCTCACTATTTGTTTTTATCTTAATGATTTATATGAAGTCTGTGGCGAGACGGCGCCTGTCTAGATCTAGATATAGATATTAACCACTTATGGTGTTTTCCACTCTCGAATAAATAAATATATATTTTGTTCGTATTTAGTCGTTTCTATTATTAACTACCTCTTTATTATTGTATGACTCATTAGATCATAACTTCTAGTTCACAATTCGCATTAAATTAATATTTATATCAACGTCCAGTCCAATTTAGTTCTATGTGTGTCAATCCATCAATACTAATTAGTACTTAAATTAATTACGAACAGACAAATAAATACAAGTTGAATTCGATATAAAAAATATTACGGACATTTTTAAAATGATTTAGGAAAACATATAAGCATACTACTGTTTGCTCGCGCCTCTGCTTAGTGTCAATATAGATTTGACCAATCGGTAACGGCGCTGCAAAATTTCATGATAATCGTTTGAATACTTTAGGCGTGAAAGCATGACAACAAACTAACATTCACATTTATAACATTAGTTAGGATTTGGATATACATATTCTATTCAATGTTTCAATAATTAAATGAAAACGTTGACGGATAATACTATCGCACTGAGACTGCAATCATTTTCATACATTGTTTTATAGCATAGTATGGCAATGGATAGTTAATGGATTTAAGCGTAAAAATCAACTTTAAGAGGAAGAAGCGTATTAAATAAGGTCAGAATTCTCGTTGATAAGAGTCCCTAAAGGTATAATCGCGTGTGTAATTACGACGCTAAACTAGTGCAGTAGTGTGTGTGTGTGTGTGTGTAGAGATGGGTTATGACTTTCTTTGGACGAATTAATTTTTTCCCGAGATATACAAAAATTTCTTTTACCACACTAATGCCAGTAAAGTCGCAGGTGATAGCCACTAATTTATGACTTGTAAAACTATATTTGATAATCTTTTATACCATCCCTCAGTTGTGCAATGGTATATATTTACATCTTTACTATTCATCGAGGGAAAAAACACTGTTCCTTAGGAGTAGGTCGTATCGAATGAACATCAATAAAGTCGCGGGTAAAAGTTACATTATTTATATTTATTTTACGCGTCCTACAGAAATATATTTGAGTTTTTTTTCGGCTTGTAAAGAAATTTACCGCAAAAAGTATAGGATTCATCAAAACATTGCACAAGTTATCAGACGTCGAGCTATTTTCTCTATTCCAGTTTGTTGTTTTTCTACATTTCTATGCTGGTGCCGTATAAACTCGTCTTAGGTCGCTTAGATCCCTATATGTAGCATTCATACCGTGTATGGGGTACTATACTGTTTTTACTACGAGTCAAGGAGGACTATAAAGGACTTTTTGATTTTCCGAAGCTATTATTGTTAATTGCGTAATTGAAGTCGTAATTGGTATCAATTTCAATTGGACAGTTCGACCGTTGGACGAGTGTCATATAATATCTGATTAATTAATGCTTCTACTGATTTCCGTGGTATATACAAATTTAGAATCGACTTTGATATTAGGATGTGAGGCGCCTATAGATTAATATTGGAAATTTCCTTGTGACATAAAATTGTTAATGATGTAATTAGTCGAAGAACCAGAGCTATCGTAGTGATTTTGTTTCCACACAAATAAGTAGACGAAATAACATTATATATCAGGTATAAAATTAATAAAAAAAAAGGAATTATGAACATCTTTTGAAAAGACTTGAACCGTAAATGGACATATTATGTGGAAATGGTCTTGTTGTTTTAATGGGATATCTGGATGAATTGTAGGTTGTCTTGTGTTCTTTAATTGTAATTTTGTGTATTGTAATTTGTATATTGTAGCCTCTATGATAAGCTTTCATAGGTAGCTTAGATAATGTTCTGGAAATTTCTATCAGCGAGTAAAAGTTTCATCAAAATCAGTTCAGCCGTTTCATAGATTAGTCCAGATAAACAAGACACTTGTATTTTACATATTATTTTTTTAAAATATTACATACAGATAGATATATGTTGGTAAAAAAAATTCTAGATAAGTTCGAGATAATAAAGTAAGATAACATACCGTATACTAGACGGTAGTGCAATTATGGTGATAATACGTGGTTATTTGGTAATTGACTCTGTGTATAAACAGATAAGTATATAGACAAGCATCGATCGTCATATCTTAAAATAAACACGAAGGCGAATATAGTCAAGTCAATAATAATGGCGCCATACATTTTTTATATTGGAAAGTAAAAAGTAGTATATATATAACGATGACGTCATCAGTTAGATTATAGACCTGTAATAATGAGACTGCATTTTTACAGTACCGGAGTTGCAGTTTTTTTATTTCGATGCATTTTAACGACGAGTAGCTCCAAAGATGAACAAAATACGATTATACTATTATATAATTGCAATTACAAATTACCATCCTCAAATGACGAAAATTTGTATTTTAAAATGCAAATACCAGCACAATCTGTTTTGTACATACGATCCAGTATAAAAGTAGTTGGTCGCTAATGGCAGGTACCTACTCTATGAAAGGTGAAACAAAATCAATTCGAAAATACATGTAATAATTTTAAGTATGAATTTTAATTAAAGCGTAGGAACTCACAATGGCGTTTTAAAACCCAAAATCTTACTTGAAAGTATTTTATACTAGCTTTTACGCACGGCTTCGCTTGACCTAATGTAGATTTGATTTATCCCTCGGTAACGGTACATTTTTTATCTAGATGAAGGGCCACTCTATGTCCTTTTCTGTACCCCTGACAACGTGTATGCAAAATTTTATGATGATCGGTTGAGTAGTTAAGGTGTGAAAACGCAACAAACAAACAGACTCAGATTTGCATTTCACTACATAGTATAAAACAAAGTCGCTTTCTCTGTCCCTATATCCCTATGTACGCTTAAATCTTTAAAACTACGCAACGGATTTTAATGCGGTTTTTTTTAATAGACAGAGTGATTGAAGAGGAAGGTTTATATGTATAATAAAATAAATTAAATAGTGGAGAAATACTGTTACTTTTAAGGTTACTTCCAAATAAAACTCGTGCGGGCCACGGGCAGTAATGAATAAATCAAAACTATCGGATCGATTTTATTCATTTTTTCAGCGAATGACATAGGCTATATATTTTATACCCGTGCGAAGCCGGAACGGGACACTAGTATAATATCATCATCATCATCATCTTACCCTTATCCCACCTAAGTAGGGTCGGCACAACATGTTTTCCTTTTCCTCTCTCCTCTGTCAGATGTCATCTCAGTATTCACACTTTTTATACACATATCGTTTTTCACACAATCCATCCACACCTTTTTCGGTCTTCCTCTACTATATCCGTCCACTTTCAAACTCAAAACTTTTCTTGTTACAAGACTTATAATATAATATATGTTAAGATAAATATTCCTGACATGTCAAAAAGCAGCATAAGTCCTAGAAAGCAGGACGGTTGGTAACCCTATTATAGTTAAAGTTTGGTTAAGAAGTTATTGCAAAAAATATTAAAATATGTCCAAAACATTAGTAAACAATTAAATTCAATTTTCCTACTCGATAGATACAGAAACTATAAAGCAAAATTTAAACGAATGCAAAACAACAATAGAAAACACACAGTGATTCACTATTCCGTGATGTAAACAGGAAAATGTTGTCGTGTGGTGGTCGGAGAGGTTGAATTAATCTTAGTTGTAAAGATAAATATGTATCTGAGGGATATTGTACGATGGTGTGCAACAATTACAGATAAATAACACTTTTATTTTGTTGTTGGGAAACAGCTTTCTTGGGTAATCACGGGCTGAGAACAGAGCTTGCTTATAATTTAATATGCGAAATGAATGAACAATTTACATTACAATTTTGGACATTTGTATAGTTTGTTTGGATGAATAGCTGTGACTACCTCATTTATTATCTTAATAATATGTTTTATATACAAAGGAAAAAAATATAAGCACCAAACCGCTTGCCTCACTTTTTCACAGCAAGAAAACACATCGCCGAACGTGTAGTACCTACTTATAAAAATTGTAGTTCCATAAAACTTTAATTTTATATGAAGCTATCGCGATAAGGACCAAGTATCTAAGAATTTAAAGAGTATATTTGCTTGAGATCTATTGAGTATTATTTGTGTGTGTAATCGTAGACTTCTATCATTCTAGTTATATGTGCAAAGATAATTGAAACTTTGGATTTTTAGAATTATGTCTATATAAATATTCCCACTGATGTTAGGGTTCTGTAACTATTAATAAAAAAATAGAATGCCGTTAGGAACATTTTATTATTTGTATGTCGAAGCTCTTCATCTCGAAAACTACTTGAATATAAAGTTGAAACGATATAGAATACTAAGTTCTATGGCCTCGCGTTACTGTAAAAATAAATTTCTAGGTTATTGATACAAAGGTACCATTTAGACTGAAGTCCAAATCACTGACGTATTATTTATTATAGGGTGGATCTTTTCCTAGGACCTGCAATCTAAAATTTGGAATGACTTTGGCACAAGCTAAGGATTATATCCAAAAATAATGCATATAAAATGACGTCCGGGACTAATACGCGTCAAAGTTCTACTTGCTGTTAGTTTCATACTCCGTACTATGCGAGCGCTCGCAAAATCATCTTTTTTGAGTAAAACACGGTCCGTCCCGCTTTATTAGGTCTTCAAAATTCAATCTGACAATTCGATACTATATATTATTTACAATATTGTACATATTGTAATTACGGTCGTATTAGAAAATCATAAGAGGAAATTTAATGAACACGCGTTTAACATGAGTTTTACTAAACGATGTCTAAAATTTTAAACCTTGTTGAACACATGTTTAAAATAACGTGCGTAAAGTGAAACAACAGTATAATCTCAGTGTAAATACATTGTCAAATGTCAATAATGTCTATATGCACGATTTATTTGTGAATCTCTAAAATTGTTTAATATATCTACATCTTCTAAATTAATTGTATCCACGAAATCCATAAATTATGAAACTACGAAAAATATTTTGCCGGCAAATAGAAATAAGACTTAGACAAGTGTTAAACAATGTTTAAATTTAAATAGTGTCTATCTCTAATCAAGGGTAATAAATACACTTTTTTGAGATCAAACTTTTTTTCAAAGTGTTCAACGCATATTTGTAATTAAATATGTGTCTCTGTACAAGAAAGGAAAATGTTGGATTTAGGTGTGTTCAGTATCTTTCCCTTTCTTTTTTTAAATTGCATGATTTATATTATTGTCTAATTGTAAACACATCTAATTGATTAAAGTTATACTATGGCATTATTAAAGTATTGCAGGAGTCATATTTTAGTATTTTTGAATGAAGTCAGTGAGTGATATTTTATTCAGTACTAGATGTACGACCCGGTGAACTTCGTATCACTTACATATGTTTGCGCAAAATGTGGTCAAAACTTAATACAACATTTTTATTTACATTATAAATGCAACACAGTTATGCACTTGATCAATTTATAGCTTTCTCATGTACAACTTTTATTTCTAACACAATTGTTTTGCATTCCAACGGAACAAACCAAAGAAATCGGACCTCATATTACGGCTATATAACATAAACATTTCTGAATGCACCTATAAATATTTAACAAACGAATGACAATTTTTTATTTCTAAAATGAGAAGTCATCAAATGTTTCATAGCTAGGAACATTTTGTATTTGGAAATTAAATTGTCTTTTTTTATTATTTTTCTTTACTTACTATTTATGTTTCTCATCATTTCAACTTTCCCTGAACTTCCACAGATATATCAAGATCAAAATTAGCCAAATCGGTCCAACCATTCTCGTGTTTTAGCGAGATAAACGAACAGCAATTCATTTATATATATATATAGATAGATTATTGCAACTAGAGTTATTTCAGTTGTATAGAAATTAGAATTTTATTGGCTTGTAGGTGACTGTCATTAAAATATGCTATAAAATTTGTAAAAAAAAACCACCAACGGGTTTGCTCGCATTCATGTACATTTGACCTGTCCTTCGGGAACAGCACTTGTTTTTCTGCATAAAATTTACACTATTCTCTTTTCTGTATAACGGAAAGTATTTAAGCAAAATTTCTCGACTATTGGTTAAGTATTTAAGGCGTTAATGTATCACAAATAATCAAACTCACATTTATATTATTTGTTAGGATGCTTTTATACAAATGCTATAGTAGTTTTCCAAATTTGCATCAACATTAATTTCTGGTAAAACGAATCATAGATCCATCACAGTGGGCGGGGTCTGATGACCGATTTATTGTTTGACGTCATCACCAGATTTCCACTAATTTTGGTCGATGTTATTAACATTTTCACAAGAAACAACTCCATAATTACAGACGATTGCCGCAAAATAGATATAAGGAAAAAAAAACTTTCAATCTTTTGTGTTATTTTGTGTAATTTGGAATTTGTTCCGGAAATTTGAGATAAAAGATGCGTTCTGAATTTTTTAGTTTCAATTGTACACAATACTTCTTTAATAAAAAAAAACAGGGTGCACCGTAAAGCTACACGATAGAAGTGAAACTTTTTATTACAGGGAAACATTTTAATTAAATAAATATCACAAAAAGTCAACGTCACGTGATTTTCGAAGTCGGTTATCAATCTAAGAAATGACCGCGTCCGACCTTGCTTAACTTTGCTGATCGCACTAGAATCTGTGTTTTCAACACAGTGCTTACCCTCACCACTTTTCGTCGCACAAAAATGTTACCGATCAGAATTTCAAAGCCCTCACATAAAAAGTTTCACTTCAAAAATGTGTTAATAAACTCGATTGACTTTCTTATCGGTTGTTCTTAAGTGCTTGGATGTCTTCTGAACTGGTGGTAGTATTTTGACGCTCACAAGTGCTCAGGTTGAAGTAAAGTATTTTTGATTTATTATGTAAAAACAACAAACAGACATATTTGTGAAGTATATTTATATTGTAATTTACAATGAATTCCTATTCATCGCAAAGGAATTTAATTGTATATCAATTTTTTATGGGAATAACACATATACGTATATAAATGTATAAACAAATATGGATTCAGAAAGTTGCTATATATATATATTTTTTATTAAGAGATGATATGATTTAAAAAAACAATTTGTATTAAATTTGTTCGTTCCGTATTGTACCATGTGGTTGTACTTAAACTTTATTTTAAACAGTTTTCTTGTCGATTTCTTCCTTTGGTCGCTCCTATACGTTATTGGTTGTCCGTAGCTCGCTTATATGTTTGATAATTACGTGGGGTAGAAATCTCTCGAACGCAATTAGAATTAGATCTATGGCACCGATAAAGCTTTAAGGAAAGAGGAAATTTCGACGCATTGCTAATTTTAAAATATTTTTGATTGTTTTGATACTCAGAAAAATTTCAAAGTGTATAAGCATCGATGTGTCGCCACGCTACCTTATCTATTACTGTGAGTAAGGAATTTTACATTGTTTCACATATTTCCTTAGTGTTAAAAGATCGTTCATTTTTTGTTCAGTTCGTGACACTAATATGATCAAAATTAGACAAATACTTTCACGATGATCATCATCTTACCCTTATCCCACCTTTTCCTTTTCCACTCTCCTCTGTCAGATGTCATCTCAATATTCACACTTTTTATATACATATCATTTTTCACACAATCCATCCACACCTTTTTCGGTCTTCCTCTACTCCTATATCCATCAACTTTCAAACTCAAAACTTTTCTTGTTACATGACTTTCATCTCTTCTCATAATATGCCCGTACCATGCTAACCTATTACTCTTCAACTTCTCTGTCAATGGTGTTATTTTCAAACTTCCTCTGATATACTCATTCTTAATCTTATCCATCCTTGTTACACCACACATCCATCTTAACATTCGCATTTCTGCCACATGCTAATCTTTTCTCATCCGTCTCTTTTGATAGCCCAGCACTCGGATCCATATAACACGGCTGGTTTTATTGTAGTTTTATACACCATCCCCTTGAGTTTCAACGGCATTCGTGGGTCACAAACCACCCCAGACACCTTTTGCCAATTCATCCACCCTGCATTTATCCTATTCCTCACGTCCTTGTCTATTCCACCGTCATTTTGGATCAATGAGCCGAGGTACCGAAAATTGGAGCAGGCTGGTGTTACATTGTTGCATTGTTACTTTCACGATGAGATTAGTATATAAACCGAATAGACTGTTTCGTCTTAATTACTAATTACTGGTTACTATTTGTATATGCGTTAATTAAAGTTATTGTTTTTCTTTACGTGTTATCTCTAAATTGCCTCTCGCAAGTTGATGGCTTATGTAAATAAACGTTGTTTTGAATACTCATGTGTCGCTTCATATCGTATAGTAGTTACCTATATTATTAATTCCCGTTACTTAATTTAGGTGCGGTTTGTTCCAAATATCATTTTAAGATATGTATATTACATTTCAACTCTCTAAAGCTTTTTAATTTAAATGCCTTCGGTACCGCGATATTTTTGAATTTAGCTAAATGTATTATTAATAACTATCGAGTCAGCAAAACAGGGAGTGACGTTTCGTATCTCGTTCGAGTGGAACTATAATCTGAATAAAATCTAAGTAGGATATCCAAAAAGTTGCGTTAACGAAACGTATGTCATTGTATATTCTGTGACATTTTGTGATAATCTAATAAAAACATCACGTAACAAGTGTATGCGAGCGTTCTATATTCTGTTTTGGGCTTGCGCATAATATAGTCAAGATTTTAATACAAATAAAAGGTAACATATTATTATACGAATCTAAAATTGGCATTTAATTATCAAAAAGTTTGGTGAGCATTGTAGATAGAAATGCACGAAGAGCGTTTTTGTGTCCTATGTGAGAAAACCCGTAGAGTTGACATTTTCTATACACTTGTAATATTAATTTATCTAAGTATGACAACCTTCGTCCAATATGCAATCCTTTGTCGAGTTGTACACGTAGTAAGAAGTACACTTTTTATTTATTAAATACAAATTCAGAACTGGAAGCTTAAGAAAGAAATTTTGTTGCACTCGTTTTAAGTACTTTAGAACACAGAGTTCAGTGCTATAATTTTTTTTGACGTCATTAACACTCTAATGATTATGCTCCATAAATCTTGACTAACGAGCTAATAAACTGGACTCGTGAATCGTCGTGCGTACGGCGCGGCCGTCGACGGCCGGGGACGGTGGAGCATATGCGGTTTTGCGTGTAATAGCCTCGCGCGTTTATGTTCGCGCTTTATTAATGAACGTTTTATTATATATAAATGTGGAGGATACACGTCGTAAAATGTTCATAGTAGTCCGTTATACGCGGCTTCAGCTACTGTGTTGTTACGGTCCAGCGGTTTTTAACTTTTCCATAACGTAAAGGGAATTTTATAAAGTTATTATTACCCTACTGGTTTATCTAATCACAATTACTTTTTTTTTGTCGCGTTTCGAAATAAGCCCTTGTATATCTAGCTATAGAAAGGCATGCAATAAGCCTATATGATAAGACACACGCACTTGTATACAATAGAAAAAGAGAGAGAGAGAAGCTAGCATGGAAAAGGCATAACGCATTTTCCTTACGTGACGATTTCTATATTTTTATCAGTCATCTCATACTGCAGGTCGCGTAAATATAAATATAATTATAATTATTTTTTTTAGTTAAATCGAGTGAAAATTGTTTTGTAAATAATTATATTGTTGTAATTTTTATAAATGTATAATTATTTTATTAATATAATTATATAATATTGTTAATAATTTCGCACAACTTCTGAATATTGCGCTGTATCGCAAAGTTTGAGAATCACTGTACCAAAGCACGTCCTAACCTTGATACGTTTAATTTCGTTTTTAGATCTTAATTCAGGAGTTAAACATTGCTCGTTGTGAATGAAGGGTATTTGCGGGTTTTATAGCGTTTCACTTTTGTTGAATTTTCTTTGAAGTATTATATTTTGCGGTTGTATGTTTGAAGTGTGAAGTTTCATTAACAAAATGTAGTCTTTCATCTTTATTGAAACGCTCATAAATAATATGACGACAATTAGTTTTTGATAAGTATATAATAAGTCTGTTGTTCATATTTGCTATACTAGAACTATTGAAGAAAGTCACGTAGCTAGATGTTTCGATGGGTTTTTGAGAATTTTGAATAAAGCTTGATTAAATATCACTTTATTAATTTAATAACAATGTCTCCACATATATACAAGTAAATTATAATCAATAACTACACTACTGTTAAGTTATAAAGAGGTGGTTTGTGAATATATTCGTTGAGGTATATTTTTAGAACTACTAATTCGATTTAAACATTATTACATTGAAAAAACCTTACGTCGATGGTTTTGTAGTAACAATTATTTTTAATGTGCTATTAGCGGATCCGATAGGTAGACGTTAATGAAAACAATATATAAAAGAAAAATGCTAGGAAAAATAAAAACAAATCAAAAACTCTACAACAGCGTCTACTTACCGGGACCAACTATATAGTGAGGAATCGTCTAGGTATAAAAATATCATCAAGATCGGTCAAACCATATGTCAAAAAATTACAGATAAAAAAATTACATCGGAATTTTATTAGTAATACTGTTTTGGTTAATCTCCGAAACGGTTGGAGCGATTTGTACAGGATTTTCAATGGCAGATAGCGGATATTATAAGGAGTAACTTGGCCACTTTTGTTTCCCAAACGAATTAGAGTTTCACGCAAATATAATAAAATAAAAAAGCAGTGTCCAGTACCGCGCGCAACAATTATTTGTTCAATTCCACGGGGACGGGTAACCCGGGGGTAACTGCTGGTAATATTATATAATTAGATGCTATTTTTTAACAATTTAGTAAATTTTCACAATAAAACGCACAGTAATTTTCATTGCCTGAGAAATTACTCATAAACGTCAAGTGTTTTTTTTTGGCTTGACGAGTTTGTTAAATTGTGCATGGCACGGGTAAATTCAACATCCGGCATTTACAAGGCCGTGATTTGTGTGGCCACATCATTATTATGTTCGATGTTTAAAAAAAATACATTTAAATGTTATACAATCATCGACTTGGGTTTTTGGCGCGATCTTAGTCTGTTTTTATGCATTATCTATATATAAATCGACAGAGACAAAACAGTTAATTACATCTTCCTACCCTGTTTCTTAATCAATTTCCTATATTTATCTTTGTTGTGTAACGGTTAACTAGCTTTAGAGGTCATCATCATCATCATCATCATCAACTTCTTCTTACCCTTTTCCCATCTAAGTAGGGTCGGCATAACATGTTTTCTTCTGTCAGATGTCATGTCACCATTCGCACTTTTATATGCATCATTTTCACACAATCCAATTCTACCCTTTTCGGTCTTCCTCTACTCCTATACCCGTCCACCGTCATACTCAAAACTATTTTTGTTACATGACTTTCATCTTTTCTCATATAATATGCCCGTACCATGCTTAACCTATTACTTATTATTACTTTAGTGCTATGAATAAAATAATTTGAAATAGCTTTTTCGTAAAATCGACGAGTCGAAGCATTTATACTTCTCAATTCCTTATACTTTACGTTCCTTAATACAGTTGTTAGCATTTAGAAAAACAATCAAAGGAAATACAAATAGTAATAATATCTGTTATAATATTAGTATGTGAAGAGAAAACTTTGTAATTCTTATTATTGTCGGATTTGGACAATTCGACAACCTTTCTTGTATTTTGTGACTCGTATAGAGTTTAATATTGCTGGATTCTTGTGTAATATATCACGGTTATTGTTAGATACTTATAATGTTCGAATAGAAAGTAATCATACGAAACACGAATTATGAGATGTCACAAAAAATCACGAAAGTTCTAGAAAAGGGGGGTCAACATATGAAGTAATTACAATACACTTTGTAATAATTAATCACTCGATAATGGTCCCAATAATCCTCTATAGTGAGGATCGGTTGTTAAAGTAACAAGAAGGAGTAGAATTAATAACATTGATGTAATTATTTTTATTTCTTACGAATACCGAACACGATGCACGTAAATTGCTAATGTATTTTCCGTTGTTCCGTATATCGTGTCTTGTTTTTTGAAGGAAATGTTTGGTTTTTATCTGTACATTCTATAGATAAGGTACCTAACGTTTGTGGAGGTGTAATTTACATGTCATGCTGATTGCTAAAAATAGCTTGATCCAGATATCTGTTGCAAAGCCCGTGCTTTGACTCGAACTAGATCTTGTGTAAGATTTTTTTACGCCGTTCCGGAGTACGTATTGAGTTTTGTGTGCGAATTGCATTTAACTACGGCATGTATATGATACGAGTAATCACCTGCGATTTTGTTCGCGTTAAATTCGTATATATACAAATTGATGTTTTTTTGTTACCCGTTTTACTGTAACTCACCACTATGTGGCGCACTAGGCTATGTTAATTTGTTAAGATTTTTTATTGTTACTGAACGTGTACGAAGTCGCGGACGGTTGTTAATACTATGATTAATATAAAATCGTCGTATCTGTACATTGAACATATATCTGAGAAATTGATGTAAAGAACGTAACAGAATGCATTAAGACTGTTTATAAAAACTTTGAATACATTAATCAATTGTTAATCTTTATTAGCCATTAATAATAAGAAACTCGTGTGAAATTGCGAGCACATCGAGTTACGATACCCGACTTTTGATGTGATACGTCGTGGAGGAGACCGTGATAGTCGGCTAAGTTTCGTTTCGTATAGCGTTGTCTTTGTCTATCGCAGTCATTACAGTGTGCGACAGAAATAACGCTTTTCAAAATGGAAGAAAATCGATATTAGAAGAATATCCTACTCTTCTATTCGACGATGTGCCAATTCAAATGCCGATTACAGTGTACATATATAGTATATATTCATGAATTTACAAGAAATAATAATTAATGTACTATGTTCCCATTTTCAGAAAAACAAACCGCCTTGAAGAGGCTCTGAATATCTTCGACACCATCGTGAACAACGTCAACTTCAAAGGTATCTCGATAATTCTATTCCTCAACAAGTCTGATCTGCTCGCAAAGAAGGTCGCCAGCAAAGAGACAGACATACGCTGGTATTACCCACAGTTCGCGGGGGATCCCCACAATCTGAAAGACGTCCAGATGTTTCTACTGAACATGTTCGCGAACGTTCGACGCGAACCGAAAACGACCCTCTACCACCATCACACGACCGCGATAGATACGCACAACATCGAAGTCGTTTTCAACTCTGTTAAGGACACGATATTGAATCGAAATTTAGAATCTCTGATGTTACAGTGACCAATCACTATTATACATTTTATCGTTAGAATGTGATGTATTGCGGGCCCTTTTATCCTTGTATTCTTATTTATTTGCTTCGTCTTGTTGTATAAGAGTGTAAGGGGGGTGGGTGCGATTTTGAAAAGACAAAGTATGTGATGCTTTAGGAATGTGATGGCCTTCGTTAGAGGCCTAAGGTTTTTTCGTACGCGATGCTCAAGACAAATCTTTAAACTATATAGCTTTTGGGAAATTTATAGAATATCAGTATACAATTGATTGAATATTATTATTTCGTCTAGAAAGTAATATTATGAATTGTAAAATTATGAATATTATTCAAACATAGTAATCGGCAGCTTCACAGTACAGTAATACCACAGTGTAAAGTAACAGGCGCTTCTATGTGTTACGTAATATAAGTCGTAGGGCACGGGGTTGTCACATATTTTTTCATTTAGTCTGTTGGGTGTCCCTTTGCTGGTTAAAGGGCTTTTCGCATTTATATCCCTAATGGTAGCCCTATTCTCAGATACTTTTTTATAATACGTGTGTATTCAGTACCAGAAGTACATATAATAAAAATATTGGTTCCCTAAATAGTTTTATTATATACAGACATATGTAAATAAATAATCATATAATAAATAAAGTGTATGTGTAGTCGATACACGTAATCTAACAATATTAAAAAAGATATATGCGGTAATTATTGTAGAGGTAAACCCTTTAATAAAATAACCTCAAAAACGTTAAAAGTTATGTAATCACTGTTGAATTTCGACCATTGGATAATCCATAATTCAATTGAAATATCATAATCTTCGATGCAATTGATGTCATTGGTCTTTATAAAATTGTTTTACGAAAGGCTCTTGTAAACTTGATACAAGTAAGCTTTCGTCAATTACAAAAGAAAACGAACGATTAAAACAATCGCCTAAAGTGCAATGGCTGTCCGAAACAACAAGTATATGACAACTTCGGTTTGCACTCGCCTCTAGCTTTCTCGAAACATGCATTAGTTCAGTGTTCTTTAGACTGTGGTAAGACTGTTAAGAAGTTTTCAGTCATGGTTTTAAATATAGTCTCTTAAAACTGTTTTGAGTGTAAATGAAATACTGAATGACGTGACGGTTGTAAACATGTAATTCGTACACATAATACCAAATAGTATGGGCGTTTGGTATATATATCTATATATTAATGATAGTTTTGTATATCACAGTATATTTACGGCCAAAAACGTTTTAGATGTGTACACTATAATTTGCTCCTCAAATAAAAATAAGTGTAAATGAGTACAAATATGATCAACAAATACAGACTTTTTGAACAATACATGAGTTGGTTTTGAGGTTATTTAAACAACCTGCTTCCGAATTACGTATTTTAAAAGAACAAAATGATAGTAGTTGTGGATAAATATCGGCTTTAAATTTACAAATGCCAATGTACTATGCCATGTCAAAGTAATGACAATTGTTTTGTGTGTGTAATACGAAATATTTTTATGAAAGTCATTGACAAGAATAGACATTTTACTTTTGGTATTATGAGGCCGATATTGCATTAGTTTTGCTTCTGCAAAATATGTAATTAAGAGGCCGGTTGCAGAATAAAACAAATTTTATGATTGAAGATAAAATCTATAATACTAGGTTGGATTTAAAAAAGTAAATTTCTGGAATCGTTTTAATATATAATTTTATTGCTATAAATTAATACGTACACTTAATATTTCAATTATATTTAACTCACATTTACACTCATTTTTACTAGAGACGCAATATAACTGATAATCTTTTGGATAACTATATATCCACTATAATATGCATGCTGTGCTTCCGTATGAAAATATACTCTATACACACATGGTACAAAAATACAACTGCATATACTTACTCACTACATAATAATGTAAACATAAATTATTGGTTTAATCGAGGTATTTATGCCCTTACTATTAAAAATGTATCACAATTTGAATGTTATATTTATTATTCTGTCTTTCTGATGTTGTTAGCATAGTATACAGATATTATTGTTAAGATATCACAACACGTTTATTAGTAAGGGTGTAAAATTAAATATATGAAGCTTGATTTTGTCTATGGAAAATATGTTTTCTCTTTTCCAATTATGATAACGCTATCAGAAACCAGAACAAAAATTACATTAATTTATGTTAATTCAGTATTAAATGTAGATAATATTGTATTTGCACTAGTTTTTTTTTTTGCTTATAAAATTGTACTGTAAGATATTGCCGAATTAAGTGATTTGCTTTTAAATATTTTCTACATAAAGTCGATATTCGAATTGTAATTTTGTGTACAACATAGTTGGTCTTTATTCAGAAATTACTACACACACTACAAAAAACTAAAAGGAGATTGTTTAATTTTAATTGACGGCAAATTAAATAGTCAATACATGCCCCTTATTTTTGGAGGGTTTGCAATAAATGAAATATATTAAAGCAATCACACTTACTATTAGTTATGTTTAACTAGATTAAACAGTAATCTTGACTTTAGCAGGAAGCAGTTTTCTGAAAATGTAATAAAATCGAATAGAAGTTCATTTGAAAATTTATGCAATGCTATATAGTAATAATGATATAATATGTTAACGTAGATTTATGTTCAATGGTAGGTAAGTTTATGGAACTGGCAGATATTTAGTTAAATAAGAAATCACTTTATTTCGGCAATAGTTGTAGTATCGCGAAACCAAATTTATAAATTTCGGTTTAGAAAGAAAGTCGTTAATGCAGAAACACTGTTTTGCATATCAGCATATCAATAAATAATCACAGAAATTCTTTACGACTTGAACACATATAATTCAGAAGATTTTTTAAAGGTACTTTCTTTTTTCAGTGACGTATGTATAACCTAATAAACGCGTAGTCCCATAATGAAAGATTTGGTCAACGAATAATAATTAAATTGCCTTAGTCTTTGGTACGCATTCATAAGAATGTGTTGTCTAATATATTATTTGTATAATTAGCTCATACCCACGACTTCGCTTGCATTGTTTATTATTTTTTATTACTCTCACACCTGTGTGTACTTCCACGAAGTTTTGTCTATAGTCATAATAAATGTAGATGTGGGAAGACATTATCGTTTTGCGTCACAAACTATCGGACTACGTGACGTTAGACGCAGTACGATAACGCTAATTTTGAGTTATTAGTGGAACGACAAAGGTGTGTGAACGTTGTTCCGTGCTTTTATTGGAATTAAATTTGAGGTTAGTTTTTAGCGTGACAAGTAGCCGAAGTTTCGTTACACAGGTATGAGAGTACCATTGACAATATATTTTATGTCCAGCAAAAAGTAGAAGCAAAAATATGCTTTGTTTCCAAAATTCGTTAGTCTTTTGTAGTGCTTTTAAAAATAATAGATTCTTAACACTTTCATAGCCTTGTATTATAACGAAGATATAATGATAATTTTTATTTTAGATAAGGACAAAGTGTCTAAGAAGTAAAATTAATAAAAACATGATCGTGTATCCAGTAGTTTTTCGTGATACGCAAACAACATACTTCTACAATTTTATTTACATAGATCAGTAGATAATAAGAAAATAAAATTATGTGCATTAAAGCCAAGCTTTTCCAATTTGTAAGGGAGTTTTTCTTCAAATTGCGTACTTAGTAGATAGAGTTGCCAACATGTTTTGTCTAATTTAAAGCATCTTTTAAAATAAATTCAAGTAGCAATATTATATATGAAATGAGTAAAAAAACTAACATGTATTTTTTGGAAAAATTCTATTTTCTCCTAATTTTAATAAAAAAAGTTAAATAAGTGTTATGGACTAAAGTACAGTGAATGCGTAATATACGTTATTTAGTACGTGGATCTGGGCTGCAGTACAAAACTACATATTGTGATATGATTGGTAACCCTATTTGTAGACTATATATACGTCACTGTCTCTATCCACGAAACGTAGTTCTAGTCCGGTGAAGCTGTAGGGGCCTGTCAAGCAAATAGCGTAGTCAGTTCGAAAAATAATAATTCAGGAAAGCGGATGTCTCATATAGAATGTCTAAAAGACATGGATGTCTCGTACAGAAAAACTAACGAGAATCCGTTTTAGTTTATTGCGATGCTTGGGATATGCCACCATATTACTAAATTTCCATTAGGTTACTTATCAACATCGGTCCTTATATCGTTAAATATAAGTCTGTTTTTTTTTTCTAATTAATGGTATAATAATTTGTTGTCTATATAGCAGTGCCAAGACGAGACTCGACGCGATAGGTGTAGGGTAATATCATAATACAATTAGGTTTAGTCACAAACGGAACGTTCGTAGAAAGTGCAGTGTTAAGCCACGAATAGACTATTCAATATAAACATTATCCTTATACATAATTGTCATTACAATTATTTTTCAATTTTCATTGAAAGGTGCCTTAGACAGTAAAGACAAGATGACAATACAGCAACAGTATATTTTCCAGCCAGTCTTGTTTTTTAGGTATTTATTCCAGTTAGTTTCGTATTAAGTACTAATCTTTTCCAATTTGTTTTGATCATTTTTTCCCGTTCCTTATTTATGTTGTAATGACAGTTTTGTTTACGAGTATTTATTCCAGTTTGTTTTGAGCATTTTTACCAGTTCGTTTTTTTTTCTGTTTGAGCAAGATACATCTTTGCTTCTTTGATTATTCTTGTGATTCTAATGGTGCCTCATATTCTTATGTATTTAACTGTATTTTGTATGTAACGAGTTCAATTATTTGTGGGTTAACATTACACGTGGTTGAAACGAGATTGCTTTTGTAGGACCACCACATGGACGGAGGATTTTTAGATTTTTTGATGCTATATTTATCCCGCGTGGGAATAAAGTGTACATAAATTAGATGATGCTTAATGTACTGTGATTAAGAAAAAAAAGAGAAATGTAGGCTGTAAACAGCAACGAAAACGTGTTTTTTGGATTACAGCGTTACTTTTGATATATAGTTTGGTGTTTTCACAAATTAAAATTGAGCTCAATTGTGCATTTTAATAAAGATTTCTTTTTTATCAGCGGTGTATTCTCACAAAATGTTCCGTCCCTCAGCACAAACGGACTCGTAATCTCACTAATTTCTGTCTCGTTAATTATACTTAATTATACGTATATATTATATACACACAATTTTTGTATTGTATACAATTGTTTGTATAAATGAGGGCACAAAATGATGAGATCTTTTTAATGAATATTCTTGTTTATTTAATAATGTTTGTCGATTTGATATGCTAATAAATGATTCGATCTGATTTATGTGACATATTTTAATGTCGATGCATAATTTTTTCATATTAAATAATAATAATAATTATACTCTTTGTAGGTATTTTTAAGTACAATATTTATTTAAAAATGTAAAATCTAAATATAATTTTATTAGTTCCATATTGAACACGTTCTCTATTTATTCATTTGTACATTTTAAGCGAATTTTATTGCGGCTATGTTTTGTAAATATTCCTAATTATTGTATTAATTTTATTCTCTATTTACTTGTCGTTTCGCGGTATTTCTTTATTTAAATAAGTCTAATTATGTTCGTGGTACATGTCCAGGTATGTTCGGGTAGGGTTGTACGGTATCATTTTTGGATTCTGAACGGTGATAACTAGCATTTAGTAGTGCCATTGCGTGGCAGTGTTGCCGCAGCAAAAAATAAATAATATTACACTGTCAACACTAATATTTTTTACTTCAACTGTTAATCGAAGATTGCTCATGAAAAGTTTTGATGAATTTTTTAAATACGTTTCGAGTATTCGTTTACTTGAAATCATGTATGTAATTTTCGTTAATTTAACAGCTGTCAAATAAATGGCTGGTAATGGGATACCTGTGGCCAAGATGTACTGAAGTTAACGCGCAATGTAAATTGACCTGAATATACTAACAATTGATACCAAAGTTGAGATTAACAGATTGAATGCACCTGCCCAGTGGCGAGTGTCGTTTTATATAGAATTCTTCGTTCTTGGTGTACTTTACTGGTCAGGTTTCCGAAATGAAATTTAAAATGTGATTTCACGCGTGATTTATCATGTTTGAATTCACACATGATATTTCACGAGTAATTTCACAGGTGAAATATCACGAGGGTGTATATGTGTTTGAAATATTGGGTCTCAATATAGCGACTAAGTCGAGGCAATGTGATTTTAGTGTAACGTTGTTAGATCGTTGCGTGGAACGTTCTGCTATCATTAATATTACAAGGAAAACGCTTAAAGCGTATTAAATAAACTGAATCAAAAGCTATGTAAATTCTGTCATAAACAAATGCAGAAATTATTCCACGTGGCGTCCTGGTAAGAGTCTTGTATTGATCGATAAGAATGTCTACTATTAGAACACAAAGTACATATAAATATATTATTGTAACGTAGGCCTATTGTATATTTTTTGATAGTGATAATGGAAACGCACCCGAAAATGCAAGTATAAACGAACGTAGGTTACGAGTAGTTTGTACGTTACGAGTATTGGTGCATAAAACTAGGGAATCATTTTTACACTCATTTTATTCTAGAGTGTTGGCAATATCTTTTGGAATCCCTCGTATATTTTGTATACAGCCGAGTATAATATATTGTACAGTGTAATAAAACACCATGCATGTATGATAATGACTTTTATTTAAAACAACTCGGTATACCTATAAGTTTTTAAAATTACATTTATATGACAAGGGTTTGGAATGGGGTCAATGGAGATATAACTAAGAACAGTCATGCATCATGAATAATATATGCAACGCTCTCATTTGTTGGTTGACATCTATTGCTATCATGTAAGTGAGCAACATGGAATAAATAGTGCCAGTGTTACAGGTCGTAAAGTTTTAGCTAAAATTTATCGGATACTAAATACATATTTGTGCGACACATATGCAAGGTACGCATTTGTGTTACCAATATATACGTGTATGGTTAGCTTAGTTGTCATGGGTATTTAGCTTGGTTTGCGATATTGCATGCAAGGCAACAGCGCGTGCCGAGATTCGGCCACTTCGGAATACTTGCGCTAGTCGGCATTTCGGTTGAGTGCTTAAAGCGCTTGCCTCAAAACCCGATGAAGTTGTGAAGGTCTGGCAGGCCAAGAACGTGTACTTAGTTTGCAAAAAAGAACCTTGTAACATTTAAAACTATTGTATTTGTAGAAATATAACAATGTGACTGGACTACTAAGCAAAATGAAATTCAAAATCGACGAAGACTATGCAAAGGTTTATAATACTTTGTCAGTTGTCGCTGTCATGCTGACTTTCTACTCTTAAGCAGATAGGTATATGCTCCATTATCTGAATATTGGGTATTCACTGGCTGGCTGGTTAAGCGCGTCATGCCTAAGCATACTGCTAGTACTCTGTACCATGAACCTCAATAAATCCGTATTTCTGAGGCTACTCATAATAGGTTGCGATTCCTGAGGTCTGCGTTTGAATGCCTCTTATGTCAGTGTATGTTGAGAATCGCCCTTTGAACCGAAGTACAGCAGTGCGAACACCATTGCTTAACGATAGAAATCGGTACGGAGATGGTCATCCCTCAATCAAATCTTTTACAGGTTCTTTCTGCAATTGATTTGCTCTTGTGAAATATGCAATTACAGAAATGATTTTTGAGCCTCGTATTTGAAATGATGATCTGTTTCCTTTTTTACTATTAAAATAATGTTCCCTGTCTATAAACGCGTAATACAGAAAAAAATATAACACTGAGTGTTGTTAGTGCCTGACATTTTCTTTTAAAATTAATACAAGTTTATATTTCGTATTCTGAACTTGACTTCTCCGTATTTTGAATTCTCAGTTTGCCTTTCTATCAAATCTGTCGGTGGGTAGTCAGCGTCATCCCGAGACAACTTTTAAAACCATGGATGAGGATTTGTTATATTCATTAGACAGTTCGATTCTGAGATAGGAGGTGTTGAACACAAGGTTGAATAGAGATCCAATTATTACACATCCTTACGTAGTTGCGGATAATGAGGCCCAAGGCCCAATATATATATAATATATATATAAGTCTTACGATTTCTTAATATACGACCTACACGACCAGATGATACAATTACAATTAATGATGCCCCTCGAGTTGTGGTGACAGTGAGTTAACACGTCACGATAGGTTTTAGGTGCCCTCTATGAATGTTAGCTAACAACGAGTGTGATCTTAGGCGACGTCGATAGTTTAAAACTGTATTTTTATTACTTGGGCCTTACTAACCAACATCCGATATTACCCGCACATGCCTTACACCTTATACATAGGCGCTTGTGAGCGTGGACCTTGAACTTGACTATCGCTAATGTCATCCGATTATATATATATATATATATTATATTATCTATATATATGTATGGTGTATTCGACAGACCTTCCAAAACGCATCGCGTACCTAGCGACCGTTCCAAGTGCCAATTCCAGGAGACACTTCAGTGAAAAGAATATAATTGTTTTTAAGCTTTCGGATATTTTGTTTGAGTTGAGAGCATGTGACTAACTACACAACTTTATCTGATGACATTAGCGATAGTCAAGTTCAAGGTCCACACTCACAAGCGCCTATGTATTAGGTGTAAGGCATGTGCGGGTAATAACGGATGTTGGTTAGTAAGGCCCAAGTAATAAAAATACAGTTTTAAACTATCGACGTCGCCTAAGGTCACACATATCATCATCATCTATGTATTAGGTGTAAGGCATGTGCGGGTAATAACGGATGTTGGTTAGTAAGGCTCAAGTAATAAAAATACAGTTTTAAACTATCAACGTCGCCTAAGGTCACACATATATATATATATATATATATAATTAACATTTCAAAGATACCGTTTGTGACTATTGTTTTTGACTTAATCCAATTAGATTTTAATAAATAGTACCTTGTTACACCACTGTAATACCAATTCTCAGTTAAGGGTATATGAAATTCATAACAGCCTTTCTAGGACCAAGCCATGTTTAATAAGGATTATTTGATAAATTCTAAACTTCAGATTCATAACAATGGTACACAATAATAGAGTTTGCAAAAAATACGCCTTTGTACAGCGTTTAATAAAACAGAACTTAATTTAATAAAACATTTATATTCAAGTTCTCAGGAGACTAAGGAGCATAGTTAATTCTTTCATTACTTAATTAGAATTGTAAGATATTAATAATGAAAGCTCAAGTCTCCAGGAACTAAATGTCGTGTATTCATCAAACCGAAAAATTCTTATTTCATTTTTATTTTACATTTCAAACTAATTTTTTGTTTTAATTCTTTATAGGTTAGAGTTTGACCACAATCTCATCTGATGTTAAATGATGATGTAAGAGAAAGTCACAATCGCGTAACCGAATTGCTGCTGGGTCCTTCAATAAATATAATTCGGAGTCGTGACCAACCTTAATGGAAACTGTGAAACACAGTACACTTCAATATATTTTTTTTGTTGCATCAATAACCTTATAGAGCCGCGTCGGCGTTCTTGTTGTTTCCAGTGGATTGTGTGTAGTAAATATGTGTAGTGTAATTGTATGTAGGAATGATATACGATTAGAGACTTACAAGGCTGGAGCTGTAGTCACCTTTTTTACGCAGAAACACTCAACTCAACAAAGATACCAATGCATTTTCGATAGTGTTCTAATATATTTAATTACAAATTCAAAAATAGCAAAATAATTATTAAGCGTTAGACGTGCTAACGCATCAATATCTAGACCGGGACAGTAATGTCGCATGCGATGTGAGCTAGCGCAGGGTTCTTTTTTTATAATATTTTTTGCACCACTCGTAAAGATCGCAGGTCAACATTCTCTAACAGATGATATGGTCTAAGATGGTAGTCATGCTAAACCTAGAGTGAGACTCGCTTTCAAGTGCAGCTGTTGGTCAGATGCTTGGCGACAAATTTCCAACTTGAAGGTGGTAGCTAACCTGGCGGACTTAAAAGAAGCCCTACCACCATACTATGGTTTCATCACGATATTTTCCTTCACTGAAAGCTCCGACTCAGTTGCTAATATTCGAACCTATGTCCTTCGACGTTGTGTCCCGAAAACGCTATCAACTAAGCCATAATCGCTTTTATACGCTTTCATACATACAACTTTTCTTTAATTTCACGATTGATTTTGTTCTAATGCTTTTTTTTGTCACCTCTTAAGAGATGACGCTTTTCATTATTTTTCCGTTCCATAACTGTATTGTGATATTTTAGTCTGAGGGACAGCAAATTAAATATAAACATATTAAAAAAACGGACAGTTTGAGCAATTTAAAATATAGGATCTCCTCAAGCATTAATTTAATCATCATCATGTTTCAAGAATTATATTGTATCTTAACTTTACCCTCAAAATACATCCTTGTTCATTTCATTATGTACATAAACACTAAGATAGGCTACATTTTGTTAAAACAGAAGCATAATTTTAACACTATAAATAATTAATAACGTATACTTATCATCACATTAAGACTGAGAGACTCTTGCAAAGCCATAGGCCTCTGCCAGAAGAAACATACGAACATAATCTCCACGACAGCTCACGACGTACAGGCGTAACTCTAAGAATTTATATTTTCTACGTACGGTGATGCTATAAGAACATTTATGAGGTATAGGAGTTCTTCACGAGGAATTCCTTCGCCTGTAGTCAACAGTGTTACTAATTGCTTCTCAAATAAACCATTTTTTTTTAATATGTAAAAGATAAAAATGGATACTGTAGACGATTTTTAGAAGATAAAAATATACCGTTGAAGCGATGATGGTTCAGTTGGTAGTGTATTCGGACACAGCGTCCTAGGACGTAGGTTCGAGTCCTAGCAACTGAGTTGGAGCTTTCAGTGAAAGAAAACATCGTGATCAAATCATAACATGGTGGTAGGGCTTTTTCTAAATCCGCCTGGCTAGCTACCACCCTCAAGTTGAAAATCTGTCCCCAAGCACCTGTTGATGTGTTCCAGCAGCTGCATTTGAGAGTCAGTCTCCCTCTAGGCTTAGCGTGACTACTATATTAGACCACATCATCATTTAACATCACATGAGATTGTGGTCAAACGCTAACCTATAAAGTATAACCTATAAAGTATAAAAAACCACCATGGACTTTTCTCCCACACAGCATAGTGCTTATCCATATCAAGCCCCTGAATGACAAGGAAATCTACAAAGACAATTAATGTACATATAGTTAAATGAGCTTGAATAAAACACAAAGAATACGCATTAAGTTCTAATATGATAATAGTGATAATACGAACAAGTCAACAAATATCTAACGGCATCAGCCACAAATAATTGAAAGTTATGTACAAATTACAAAAATTCATTTTTTTTTTCATTTCTGTAAATTCTTCGTAGAGTTCCTCCGGTAATTTATTATTTCCCGTAATATGGCCTTACTTAAACATGGTGCGTAAGGGAAAACGGAAGTGGATACATTATCTCGGATTCTATAGGGATTTTTTGGGGAAATAAAAAAGATTTCTTGCGTTCTTCATACAGACGACATGTTCATTATTATGGGACTAAGGCGCTTTGAATATAAATGGGTATTTCTATATAAAAATATGTCATATCATACCTATATTTGAAATGCGTTAGATATAAGTAATATTGTTTGAAACTGTAAGTTGTTTCCTATATTTTTTAAGCATCACACTCTTGCACAAAAAGTATATTTGAAGTAAACAACTGTTAAATTAAAAAACCGTGTCAGTATTTAATGATATCGATAGAAATGATAAACTCTATCTAGTATATAATTTGGGAGGTCGATTGAAACACCGTTTGAATACATGTATATAACGTTTATTTTAACAGCACTCTACAAGTTATTATTTGTTACGAACACACACCGAGAATATATTTTAATCACATCGGTTACACAGTTGGTAATTTGTACAGTTTAGATACATACAAGACTTTATTGGTTACTTTGTTTCAAGATTACTAACAATCGCACACGCAGAATAATAGTTCTCCCAACGGAGATCTTACAGGTATATATATGTACCTATGGGTCTGTCCCAAGCGACGCTTTGTTGTGGCGTCCTCTTTAGGGTTGCGAGCGTACAAAAATGATGTTTCGTCGAGAAATGCTACATAAATATATATATTCCTAATAAATGCGAAAATAAGAATGTTTTAATAACGAATAAATCATAAGTTACATGAAATTACTTAATTGAACACATAAATACGTTTAATATCTAGTCCGAAGAACAAGATATAACCGAATTGTGTTCAGGAAAATTAGTTTCCTACAAACTGGACACGAATAAGGACAAATTTGGCAGCATCTTTACCGCAACTTGCCGATCGGCAGCCAATTTACTCGGAAACTTGCTGCATCGGAACGCGAACCACTAATTTGTATTTTTGACTTTCATAAGGGGGGACGTAAATACTGTATATTACACTTATGGAATACTCATATATATATTAGAGTGTGCCAAAAAAGTAGATATATATTTTTTTTCGCTCTCACCCCTAAATATCATAGGATATATCCAAACAACATTTTGTCCTGAAGACCGCTCTTAATTTCAATGTTAAGAGATCCTCCGTCGAACTTTAAATTATCCTATATAAATAACAAAGGGATTTTTTACAGTGTTGCCACCTGCAAATTGAAGATATTTTATTTTGTTAAAATGAATGTATCACCTAGCTATCACCATTAAGCTGAAATTTTGTCGACAAGCACCTTGTAGTTAAGCTCCCGGCAGCTGTAATTCAGAGCCAGTTCTCTTCAGATTTATAGCATGTCATTTTACATCTCAGTGTCTCTTAAAATCAGGTGAAATTGTGGACAAGCCTATAAACTATAATCACTACATATTATAAAACAAAGTCGTCCGCCGCGTCTGTCTGTCTGTCTGGATGTTCGCGATAAACTCAAAAACTACTGAACGGATTGTAATGCGGTCTTCACCAATAGAAAAATTAATTCACGGGGAAGGTTTAGGTATATAATTTGTCAAGGTTTTATTTTGTAAATTGGTTTAAATATAATGATAATTGTTGAAAGAAACGGAAAAAGTCAAGCCGCCTTAAGCATTTCATGCACATAAGTATATATTTTTTTTTATTATCAGGACAGAACAACGTCAGCCAGGCCTGCTAGTAAACAATAAATTAAAGTGTCGAAATAAAATAAATAAATGATTGCAATTTTAACCTACTTAATAGCTCTCGCATTTGACGTAAAATATAGACCGATTAATCATAATAAAATTACGTCATAACTCGTATGGTTAAGTATAAATCAAATTAATTGAATCGAATGAAATACCGAGAAATACCTCATTGTCGATTACGAGGGCGAATATTCGTTCAGTTGACACATTGATTGCGGGAATAAATCATTCCCTGTTCCCGAAACCTCGAATTAAACGTCGAACAAATAATAGCTTTTTGCGAGGTTATTTATCAACGAACCGGGATTGGTCGTTCGGTAATTAGGAATTAGCATTGGATAAGCAGGTTAGTATTATTTGAGTACCGATTGGATGTCCTCAAACAATAGATCATTCGAAACTTCGAAGCACACTGAATAACAATTTGTATTTAATTAGCAGTGTTATTATCTACTGTAGTACAAAGCTACACGAAGAAGCTTTAAATTTACTACGTGGTTTAGTGGTAAATATACTATTGATATTTTTTAGCTTATCCTTTTAATTCGGAGGTTATCCGAGGAGGTCCATTTTTTGTCTTAGAAGAGATTATTATTGTTATACTGTCTATAAAAGGAATGCATTATTTTTGAATAATTAAAAATAATGGAACAATCCAGAACTCGTTATGACCATCACAAATATAGTCGTAGTAACAGATAAGGTCGCATGGTGATTCACTGATACGCGCGAGTACGTATACATTAAATTCTCATCGTTCTGTATATTGCAAAACAAAAACAAAATAAAAGTAGTATTCCTCGGAAATTCTAGAATTGAGCGCCTATCATTTTACTAGATACTAGCAGGCCCAGCAGACGTTGTCCTGCCCTGATAATAAAAAAATATATATACTTATGTGCATGAAACCCTTAAGGCGGCTAGACTTTTTCCAATTCTTTCAACAATTATAATTAAAATCCTTTACAACTTATGTACCTAAATCATCACCGTGAATTACTCTATCTATTGGGGAAGACCACATATAATCCGTTCAATAGTTTTTGAGTTTATCGCGAACATCCAGACAGACAGACAGACGCGGCGGACGACTTTGTTTTATAATATGTATTGATAAAAGCGCGTTACAGTGCAACCATCGACGCTGGAACTTTCGGTAAAGGAAAACATTGTTATATACAAACATAGCATGGTGGTAGGGTTAGTTACCACATTGAAGTTGAGAATCTGTCTCCAAAAATCTATAAGTGGATTCCGACAGCTGCATTTACGAGCCAGTCTTCTTCTAGGATTGACGTGTTCACCATCTTAGACCACATCAGTCATTTAACATCAGATAAGATTGTGGTCAAACGCTAAAACCTACTAAATAAAAAAAAAGTTATATACATATCGCAATATTGGTTTCTAACAAGTAATGAAAATATTGGCTTGTCATATTCCTGATTTATTGAAAGAGAAAAAAAAAGCCCAAATTACAATTTATGAGCGCGGTATTCACGTTTTCAGCTTTAATAAGTTTCGTTATTAATTTCATACCGAGTTGTTAATAAAGTAATAAATCTACTTTTACAGTGTTATAATTTTATCAAGGAGATTTTACTTAGTTTAGTAATAAATTCCGGGCTTTGCGGTAAAGCGGATTGGCTGCGATGTCATTAACGTAATAAACCTTTAGAAATCGAGGTTTATTTTTAAAGTTTTAGTTTTTTTTTTCGGGAACTTCATTTTTAATGTCCCGATTATTAATTATACTTTAGTCAAAGCGTCTGAATAAATCTAAGATACTTGCGAACTAATTCAAAAGATATAAGTCTAGTTAGTATAATTCTCAAGACGCAATAACAAAACGTACAGATTAGATCAACATGTATATAATAGAACCATGAAATTATGCATACGAATTTCTTGTATAACACAGAAAGTATTTTTGCAAATAAATCCACCAGGATGGGTAAAAACAAGACGATTTCTAAGATGTGACCGATGGGAAACTCCACTGGGACCATATAGCTAGTAATTATGTAACCCTGTGAAAGTCCCAGTACTGGGCAAATATCTTTTCCCAAGTGGAGACACGCGATTAATTACCAAGCCAACCGGTGAAGTACTGTGATATGTTTTTGTATTTTGTGTATGGCTTTCCATTTTCATACCTTATTTTATTTATGTAATGTTAGTATATCAAGAAAAATTATAGGTATATTTATTTTCGTCGTTCTTCATTAATGATGTTAATTAAATAATGATGTTACTTATTAACTAGTTGATTGCCGCGACTTTGTCCGCGTTATTTATTAAGTAAAAAGTGAAAATATACTTTACTTAATATGCTTAAAATGATTACATTTAGTTTGTTTGTTATTTAACATAGAAACAACTGCTTAAATAGCTGCATGCTGCTTGGATACAACTTAATCAAAAGTGAAAAGAGGCTGGTTCTCCAGTATTACTGCTAGAGCATATCATGGAACTAGTTTATCGACGAGGTGATGAAATGTATAAGCAGTCCTTCCTCCTCGGCCTAAAGGTGTGCGAAGAAAACCACGAAGTTTCAGTCCATGAGAGTTGGACATAGCCCACTCTTAACTGCCCGGCGGGGTGAGTACGCATAGTGGATTTGCCCATGTAAAAATAAGACCGTTTAGCGACAAATTTTCAAATTGTGAGGTCTGTGCAAGGTTAGACGCGACATCATTCTCACATCTACTTCCGATGCTAAGTAGAAGTTCACGCCCTATTATAAACTGCCCTGAAAGGTGCAGTTGGCATCACGTACATCACTCAATCATGTCCTCGGGAGTATAAAATAATGAAGTCACGCATCAGAATTGCAGTCCTCTTGTGGTATAACTTGCGCAACTACTTATATATAGCTATTAACTGATTTGAACACTTATCTTAAGGTGCACTGTATGCTTGTTTGATAATTCTAACAAATTTCAAGTTCAGTGTAAAATACGAATCCACTTCCATCGATGTGAAGACCAAAGACGCAGACTCTAAGCCATCATTACTTCAAAGCTCACTAAATAACTTTTCAAATATATACCCCTATATATTTCCTTTGTAGCACAATTACCAGATAATCATTGAAACTCGACCCGGTATTTGTCTCTGAAATGAATCTATAACGAAGCCCGAAACGTGAAACGATTTTAAAGCCAATCCGGTTGCAATTGATCCAAAGTCCGAATGAGTTAAACTCTATTGAGGGGAAATGAGTTTATCCAGTCGTTTGTTTGAATTCCATTTTACATTTATTATTTCCAAATTTAATGCTTATATTGAAGTAAACTTATTCGAAATTGTATAGATTGATTTGTATAAAAAAATTGAGTTTTTCACAAATTTATTCTGAACTAGCTTTTGTCCAGCGATTGGAAATTATCTCTGTTAAACTTTGTTACTCTGAAAAGTTTTGTATATGGCAGATATGACATTCTGTATCGTCAACACTTAGCCGTTTCAGAAATTAGCTGCGAAAAATAAGAAATATTGTAGTTTTATTCAAGACTGTAGTTTTATTCAAGACTGTAGTTTTATTCAAGACTGTAGTTTTATTCAAGACTAAAGATTGAAGAATGCAATGGGTTTCGGAACACTCCATACCCAGCATAAGTTTAAGTCAGACTGAAGATGTTGGATGTGAATTTATTTCGATTTATAGTTATGTAAACGGTAAAACGTATGCACGTTCGACTATGTATGAAACGGCGCACAGTGTATTCAGTCGTAAAGCTATTTTGTTTACGCTGTTATGGTCTTTTATAAAAAAGTAGCTTTTCCTTCGTTTTTTACATTTCGTCTATCTTTCTGGGACAATATATTTTTTCTGGACCAAAAGGTCCCTATATCTTTTTCTGTACCCTAGATTTATACTTACTCATAATTAGAGATTGTTCTATCAGTAGGTATACTATAATTCTATTATGCTGCCGTATTTCAACGAAGCTTAGTTTCATCATAAGTTTGAATAATGGTAGAGTCTAGCGAGTTGCGTTCTTATAATCCTTAGATGAAGTAATCTAATGACCGACCTCTGAACCGCAGTATTTTTGAGATTGTGTATAGGCTGCAAAAGCTTTTATGCTATCCATTATACTATAACTCACCACCAGGTAGCAACAAATAGTATGCTATCGTGAGTGTTGATATGTTTGTGATCAATAAAATCTAACACCGTTTGACCGATCATCATGGCAGAGATTTTAATGCTGTACATTTTATTAACTCGCCATCAGGTGTTTTGATTCTAGAAATTTCTACGACATGCCATCTTTGTGGGTTATCAATTGTCATAATATAAAGATTAGTACAGTAATTCATTTCGAAACTTCATATTCATAGTATATCTAAAAGTCAGATGCTGTTTAACCAATAGTGATTACATAATGAATCTAATCAGAATGTCTGACTGTGGGTTGAAGCCGGAGCGGCGCTCGGCCCGACCGAGTTCTGACAAATATTAATGATCGCACGTGTAGCGATAAATGAACGTTTCGTTACTATGAAGATACTGTTTGCGATTGGTGCTTCAATACCAAAAATATATGGAACTAGCTGATATCTGCGACTTCGTCCGCATCGTTTATTATTTCAACAATATATCTTATGTAAAGGTATAACACGCCGCTCGCCACACTTCTCTACGGTAAGAACGAAGAAGAAAGAAGATAGTTGAACGTGTAGTGCTTATAAAAGTCGTAGTTTTCTAATAATGATAGCTTTATATTATTTCAAGCTAACCAAATATCCAAATTAGAAAGAAAACTAAAAAAAAGTATCGAAATCTATCCAGTAGTTTTGAGTGATGTGCACATAACGACAGACGTGTATCATTTTATTTATATATATTTTTAGGGATAACTAGCGGTTAATATTAAAACAAAAAACGAATCAATATAGGAATAAAGGTATGACTTCTATCATAGATGACATCCTCTTTGCCCATCCATCTCGCAAGACCAATAACTACTGAACATAGTTACGTATTACACTCAGATATGTGAACGGGCCGGCACTCCGTGTAAGAATGATTCAAATGATTCGCTCTCCTTTTGTTTTTTTCTAACTGACCTACGCTGTTAGCTCATAGGACTTTGACAGCTTCACCCAAGTACGCTTCACGTTCCCACTTCGCTACGCGTTTTATAGGCCCGCTTTACATTCGCGGGTAGAGCTCAATACTTTTATACCCTTGCATCTTCTACAAAATAAATAGAAATAGTAAATGGTAGCTTCTTAGATTTGCATGGTAGTAGGGCTTTTTCTAAGGTCCGTCCGGCTAGTTGCCATCCTCGCGTTGAAAATTTGTCGCCAAGCACCTGCCTGTTGGTGTGTTTCGGCAGCTGCGCTTCAAATCCAGTCACCTCTTGGTTTAGCGTGTTTACCATCTTAGTCCATTTTATATATTTTTTCCATGGAAAAGGTTTTGTTTTATCCATTTTCTTTCACTCACCACTAGGTGGCCTTAGGCTGTGTGTTATTGTTATTTAGTTTTATATTGTATCTAGCAGTCGCCGCTGTCTTTATAAATGATGACCCAATACATTATCTTTGTATAATTTTAACAATTTATGCAGCGTAACGCCGATATATTTCTCAGATAGCAGGATTTTTCTAATATATTTAACATTTGTCGTTATATTTTGACCTAGTTAACAATCTTTCTGTGTCTTTATGTGTTATTTTAGTATATAAGCCGTGATTTGCTGTAAAATTTCATTAAAATTCGTTTACAAGTAGTATTTGTGTGAATCAATCCAATCTCACAAACTTTCCCGTTCAAAAGGCTTACTAACTTAAGGACTATTATAGGGTGTATCAATATGTGAACGATGGTGATATCTGTAATTGGCACCTATCTCTGTGTATCCACTAACAACGATTGTAATTGCAATGCATTTTAAAAATATGTACATTATAAAGATAAACCCGATCGAATTGACGGTTCTTCGCGATGACTGGGGTGTGTTTTTTTTTCGAACTGACATACGGTCTTGACCCTGGGGACTCTAAAGATTCACCGTCTCTACTCATGTGTCAAATTTAATTTTCATCTGTACATGAGACCTTCTAGTAACTTAATAGCTTTTGCTCGCGGCTTCGCTTGCGATAATGTGGCCTTGATCTTATTCCTTGGGAATAATAGATTTTTATAAAGTACTTTTCTGTACCCCTGACAAAGTGTTTGCAAAATTTTATGATAATCGGTTCAATATTTAAAGCGTAAAGCGCAACAAATAAACAAATGCACATTCATATTTGTAATATTAGTAAGAACGTAATGATTTTTGCCACTGTAATTATGATATCATAAAGAATTAATAAATAATGGCGTGTATATTAGTTTTTTAAAAATATCACGATGGTGCCAAACAAGCATGCGAGCTGCCTGATGGTTAGCAGACACCGCAACCTATGGACGCTTGCAACACCGGAGGTATCATTTGCGCGTTGCTGACCCTTTAGAAACCTATTTCCTTTCCTCTTATGATTTTATGATTGACGTACATAACTTATAAATGGCTTCAATTTTTATTATTTCCATATACGGTGTGACTACAAGAATATTTCACAGGTTCAGCTTACCTAGCGATATTTCATTCACAGTAAATCGACGTGACGAAATTATATTAGTGAATGCACGCGAATTTCGTAAACATCCTTGGTACATGTCTGGGCTCGAGCCTGCACGCGTTTAATCGATATTCTGCCATTCAAATCACTCGACCATCGCGACCTCATATAGATTCGTATAGTGTTGTCTATATCCTGTTCAAAGACTAATAAAAAAGAGAAAATGGAAATAATCGGTGAAAGCGAAGAAGTCACTACACAGTGATATCACCAAAGGCAGATTTTAATTACTTTAAAAATTAAGTATTAGATTGTATCTACGAGTATGTCTATTTTAACATTGTTCCTTTTGTTTGTTTGTTCTCTTATATCGCACATTATTTGAAATACAAGCTTAGATAATATATGATATTTTATTAAATGCTTACTTTCTTACTATCTTCGATATTATGTAGTGATATCGTCTAGTTTGATACACATTCCAAAGAGTATTTATTTTAAGCTAGCTTTTGGCTCGGAACTTCGCGTTAATGTAAATTAAATCTATCCCTCAGGGACAGTACATATTTTCGGAATAAAAGTTACTTTACTTTAGATTCTCTGTACCTCTGACAACGTATGTACAAAAATTTCACGATGTTTGGTTGAGTAGTTAAGTTGTAAGAGCGTAACTAACAATAATCAAATTTTCGTATTTATACTATTTAGTATAGATGATTACAAAACTTTCAACAACCCAAAACTAATTAAAACAAGATTCAAAACTATTAGGATAGTTTAATAATGTTATCCACGCTTCAATTAACTTCGCATAGTTTACAAGAACCTCACCACGTCATTGTTTTCTATTCATACGTACTTTTTACATTTTATACATAACAATGTCACTTCCTAACGTGGCAATCGTAATATATTTCAGTTAATAGTCGATGGAGTAATAAACCTCTAAGGTGGTATTGCAGCAAATGATATCTCATAACCGTCCAGTTAGAACTGACCTCATCAATTAGGATGCAATGAACAATTCGATCACGTGTTAGAGGTCTACCGTGAGTAGACATTACGTAATGTTCGGTTGGAAATGGTCCGTGTTCGGTGATTCTAATAAATATGGATTGGTCAAATGAAATAACCATATTGAAATTATTTTATAATAAGTTACTAATAAAAATAAAATGTGGTAGTGTAACTAAAGTACATAGTTTCGAAGTCTGTTGGTTTCAATTTAATAAGGTGCCCGTGTTGTTTATCAACGTTTTTGTGTTTTTTTTTCAAATTACTTGGTAATATTATTGGCTGATGGTGAAAGAAACATACTTTAAGAGACATTTAGGTTCGGAAATGTGCTCATAATAAAATTAAATTATAAAAGGTGTTTCACTGTTTACAGTCTCTAAAATATTGTACTATACATTAAGCATTGGCTTAAACTTGTTGGATCGCCCTTAAATAAATATAATGACTGCGCTCCAGATAATAAGATGTGTTTCTGGCCTGCATCTCATTGGTCGAGTACGGAGCATGCAGACGCTTTTGTAACGCTGTCATTTAAACGAAAAAAAAAGAAATTTTTGGAAAATACCGCAGATATATGTTTCCACTTTACTATTAGAATTACAAAAAATATTGACACCGCTCATATATACATACCGCTTGATACATCGCACGTTTAAAAGAGAAAATTACTCTCCAAAGAACCGCAATCAATATTACATCTCGCGCATTGGGCATCGCAAACCAATTATTCCTGAGACGTCGCTGCTTCCGTATGAGGTGCTGAGTTTGCAGGTTAGTGCACGCTTTTTATTTGGGGTCTTTGTTATTATATTTATTTATAGGCAAGACCACCTACCGCTTCACGCTTTCTTTTTTCCTTCCACGCATTCTTTTTATACCTTTTTATTTTCACCGCATCCTTCTGGTGGGATCCTATTTACATGGTCCCATCAGCCCCTTCACTTGTATTATATAACTTGTGAATAGATATTTGGGTAACAGTTGGATATTTGAGGTTATATTACAAATCGCGATATGTTTTTATTACAACATTTATTATTTTCAGTTTTATATCGATCCTCTGTGCTGGTTCAGCCGTTTCTTCTTAATATTTCAGACACTAATATTTCTCTTTTTCATTTGTTTCAGATTTAACTTTCTCATGTACACAGCAAACAATTAATATTCAACATGTCTTTTGTAGGCAAACAGTGAATATTTTAAGTGTGGTATTATTAGGCGGATTTAGCAAAAATTGTATCCCTTTATCAAAAAATTATATTTTTAATTAATATATGACATTTTCATATATAATTGGTTAAGCATGTAAGTATTATATATGTATTTTTTACAATGATATAAATGTATTTTGTGCTATTTGTTAGCACTCTTGTAATATATAAATAGAACAAAAAAAAAAAATAGAAATTTTTACTTTAAAAACCATCATACCTATATCGATAATTTTGCTATAAACTCTATAAAACGTATGCTTACATAACAACTTAAATTCGGTTTCATAATATAAGGGTGTGATAAAATAGATAAATAGGTTTAAAATTGAAGTCAGTACTAATCCATAATTGTCTGTTCTTGTACGTTACCTCGATTTGATGAGGGTGTAAAACGTATTGTACCGTAAAACCGATACCGAATAAGGCAATAACATCCGACAGGATGATGATCACGTACATATTTATATACCTTTATTTATTTATTCTATACATCTAAGTGTTACTCACACTATGACTGTGGGCATGTTAAGTTAATATTATCACCATTAGTAGAAAGCAGTAGGTGATCCTGAAGTCGTGTGTAATTGTACTTTTATAAATGACTAGCTTTTGCTCGCTGCTCCACTCGCGTCGACCTTTTACCTTTGATCTATCCCTCGTGAATAGATATGTTTCTAGATAAAAGATATGCTATGTCCTTTTCTGTACCACTGACAACGTTTATGCAATTTTATCATGATCGGTTGACTGTTTAAGCTATAAAAGTATCAGAAACAAACTTACATTACTATTAATAGTCATCATCAATTTATCATCTTCTTACCCTTATCTCACCTAAGTTGGGTCTCACCGGGTTGGCACATCATGTTTTCCTTTTCCACTCTCCCCTGTCAGATGCCATCTTAGTATGTACACCTTTTAGACACATATCAATTTTCATACGTTCTATACATATCTTCTTCAGTTTTCCTCTACATCTATATTTGTCCACTTTCAAACTCAAAACTTTTCTTGTTACATGACTTTCATCTCTTCTCATAATATACCCGTACTATGCTAACCTATTACTCCTCAACTTCTCCGTCACTGGTGCTATTCTCAAATTTCCTCTGATATACTCATTCTTAATCTTATCCATTCTGGTTACATCACACATCCATCTTAAAATTCGCATTTCTGCCACATGGAATCTTTTCTCATCCGTCTCTATCGTAGTCCAGCAGTCGGATCCATATAATACCACTGATCTTATTATAGTTTAATACACCTTCCCCTTGAGTTTCAACGGCATTCGTGGGTCACAAAACTAATCCAGACATCTTTTTTCAATTCATTATTAGCATTAATAATATTAGTAAATATTAGTAGATATTTAGGTGAAAATGTTTTTTGTATTTATGACTACTCCACAACCTTTCTTAGGACCTTTTCTATATGTAGTCTAAATCCTTGCGCTGGTTACATATGTTCTATTATACTGCTATGATAATTTAATTGGTTAAGTATTTCTAAATCGATACACAATCTAATGTGTTGTAAAGGGAAGTGTTGCAATTTTATTGTTTTTTTTTTAAATACTTTATAGGTTACCGTTTGACCACAGTCTCATCTGATGTTAAATGATGATGTGGTCTAAGATGGTAGTAACGCTAAATTAAGAGAAAGACTGGCTCTCGAGTGCAACTGCCGGAACACTCTAACAGGTGCGTGTTTGGCGACAAATTTTCAACTTGAGGCTGGCAGTTATCCATGCGGACTTGAAAACGTCCTACCTACCACCATGCTATGGTTTCGTCACGATGTTTTCACCAGTACCCGTTTTACACTATGAAAAGTAATTACTATAAAACATATCATGATAATATACCTTCTTATTAGTGATCGAATCGAGCCAGTAATTTTGGAAACCAATTTGCTACAACACAAAGTATTCCTTTATTATATATTCTCGGTATATCTAGAGATTAGAGTAAATTGTATTTCACATCAAATATAAGAGGTACTGCAATTGTTCTTCTTTAGGTTTCTTGATTCTTAAAGGGTTCATAATGGATCTACAAATTGCATATGATTGTGTTTGTTACTTTTTTTTTCGAACTGACATACCATGTTGACCCTTGCGGCCTCTACAGATTCACCAGACTACCTGATTTCGGTTGCTACTGTAAACGTCCATAGTTTACGATTCTCGCTTGCTATCAGACAGGTCGTCCGCTCGTTTGCTACTATCATCGGTCTAAAAAAAAGGTTTGGACAAACTATACGTAAAAAGGTATTCTCTATCAACGTAAAGTCGGTAAGTTGTTGTAGTGTACTGGTTAGAAATAAATATGTATTCATAATCCCGAGGGCTATGGGCTCTCAAGGAATATCGAGTGGGCTGGTGTTCCTTTATAAGAAGTTGTGAAAATTAAAGAATATAAATAAATATTACAGTTGTGTACAACTATTTATACATAAAATAAAAATCACCGATTTATTTACAAATACCATTTATTTTACAAAAAATGTTAAACATACGTAGACTGGTCATAAAACATAAATTACAAAAACATTTATATATATGTCATATGTAATCACCAACGAAAAACATACAAAAAGGTCATGGAACGCAAAAAATGTGAAATATAATGGAACGCAATAAAGACTGACAAAAAAGGGTCTAGAATTTTCCTAAACGTTTTGTCTTTAAGTCATTTAGACTTGAGATATTTATTGTATTATAAAGGTATAATCGGTAAGGATTATTATACTATCTATAAATTGCATGACAAGTGAAAATATTAAGTTCATAGAGGCTTTATTATTTATGGCAGCAATTAGCATATAGTTATTATAGACATCATTGGATACAATAATATGAAATGATAAAAAAACTATATAATAGCTTTTTCTAAAACTTATGATATGTCGCACCACCATTCCAAGCTCGATCCGCCGCTGGCGGGTTGTTCTTCCCCGCCACCCTAAACTGTAGCAACCGGGACAACTATAATGGTTCCTTTCTAAAATCATCTTTATGCGAATATGTGGGTTATGGAATGAATAACTTAGCATGGTTTTTACCGAAGTGATAAGGAATTCATCAAAAAGGGACTGAAATATCTCTTCAAGGTTGTCGATATTATAATAATACCTCTGTGTTCAATTTCCATTTCCTATATGATAGTAGCTATATATTATTAAATGGGTCGTTTGCTGCTTTTTGGCATAACCAAATATGTGTAAAAGTAAAAAAAATAGTTAACAAGAAAAGTATAAATTGTATATGCGTACCGTAAAAAAGGGTGCAAGAATCCATTTCATTTATTTTTATTTCCATATAAGGAGGGACGACATGTTTACATCGATGTGATATGAAGAAAAGTGTTTATGGATCCCCTTCTCTTATTCCATACCGTATATTTTGTCCGTATTCTCTATAATGTAAGTTTAGTGTTACAGCAACGAACATTGGGTACATCTGACAATTTATTATGTACATGAATATATTATGTACTAGTGACACGTCCCGCCTTCGCCCGAATGCAATTGTATTAATGTAGTGTTATAAATATTTAAATGATTTACACCCTTTTTTTATGCTTTGATTTTTACATCTTATCAGAGTCTTAGAAAGTCATGAAAGTTATCTCTGTAAGAATCGTAACAAAACCAAAGTCTTTGTTATCACTACATATTATAAAACAATGTCGTCCATCGCGTCTGTCTGTATGTATGTTTGCGATAATCTACTGAACGGATTGTAATGCGGTCTTCATCAATAGATAGAGTAATACAAGAGGAAGGTTTAAATATATAATTTGTCAAGGTTTCGTGTAAATTGGTTGAAATATAACGATAATTGTTGGAAGTATTGGAAAAAGTCAAGCCACCTGGGAGTTTTCATCGAAAACGCTGCCTAATTCTTTTGAAATATAACAAAACAAAATATAGTGACATATTCCTCTTTTGTAAATCTACAAAAAAGTCTGCGATGGCATATACCTATCTTTTAGGGATAGCTTACTATACCCATTTATATACTTACAAATGGTCACATATAATGAGGTAATTGCAAGGCTATTTAGACGAATACAGTAATAATTCTTATCAAATTAAATACATTAGTTACCTTAAGCATTTCATGCACAAAAGTATATATTTTTTATTATCAGGGCAGGACAACGTCCGCCGGGCCTGCTAGTTACTCATAATTTAAAATCTGCGATGTTTTCTAAGATGTTTATTTAAATCATGTACTTACTGTTAGTAGGAAATTTTTGTCTACATTAATTATTTAAAGTAATATTAATCAAAATAGCGTCAAAAATAATCAATCATTTCTTTATTCTTTATAATATGTAAAATGAAAATCAAAAATACTTTATTCAGTTTAGGCTCTGAGAAGGCGCTCATGAACGTCAAAGTTACCAAGTTAAAAGATCAAAATATACCATCGCGATTATTTCTTTAGACATTTTTAATATGCTAAATATACAAGTGTTATATAAAAAATGAGAATGAGTAAGTTACAGTTTAATATATTACGTCAAAGTGTGTAAAATGGAAAAACTGTATAATCTCAGATGAAATACATTGTCGAATGTCATATAATAATAGTTAGTTATGATTTACTTGTGAATTTCTAAAATTGTTTAAAATATTTACTACCACTTCTAAATAAATTATACCCACGAAAATCATAATTTACTACGAAACGTCTTTTGACGGCAAATAGTAATACAATAAAATAGAAACTTTTAACTTAGAGAAGTATTAGACAGTGTTCTAATTTAAACCGTGTCTGTCTCTAAACAAGGGTAAGACACTCTTTTGTGATCAAACTTTTTCAAATAAGTTAACACTAAGAACATGTGTTTAACTTTTTGTGATAAGACGGTTTGTGTCTTTCAGTACATCACTACGGTACGAGACGACTCGAAAGTTCGTTACATCTATCGATCATCAGTTTTACAATGATTGCCCCATCGACTGCCAGTCAAGTTTACTAAGTCAAAGAGTTATGAGTCTTTGTTTCTTCAGAAGACCTCTTTATTATGTTTTGGTCACGAAGATAAACTCTGAGCGTAGTCCTATGTATTGCTGTCGAGCTGTCTTGTGAGGCCCATAGTTCAATGCTATAAGTTATCAATGTGAACTATTAAATAATGAATCATATCAATGAAATCAAATAATAATAATAAAATAATCAAATGAATGTCAAATACATTTCAAACAGCTTGGTAACTTTGTAAGTTTCACTTGATTTTGTTTCCTTCTACTGTACAAAGTCCACTTTTAATACATTACACTTGAAATAACTTTTTTCTAAACATAAAATTCCTTCTTCAAGAAGAAAACAATCTTGAGTGTTTAGAACAATTGCCCCATTATAGCGATTATTGCTTTATAACTTTATAATTGCTATCCTTTCAACCAGTTCTTTAACTTAGGAAATAGATAGGAATCCCTAGGCTAAGATTCTGATGAATGTGGATTATAAAGGTGATCAAGTATTTAAAAGTCAGAATACTAATTAAAATCCATACAGTTTTGAGAATATGACAACATTCTTATAGGTACTCGGATAAAAATGAATTACTTTCCTAACTAAAAGTTTTGTAAGTATGCCTATAATAATCTTTTAGAAATGGAGTTAGTGACCTTACTCTAAACATTTAAATCCAATCTAACAAGAGCAGACCATTTGGTACCAATATTAGTTCCAATAACCTAGACTCTTAATATTTAGTATCGAATCTTGTATTTTGTTACGGTGGTAAAGTACTTTTAGGTGTCATGTTATAAATAAGAAAAATAGCTATATTCAAACGATGACTGGCTCGTTTCACATGAGTGAGTTCGGGCGTGACCGCGTTATCAAAATTTCGTTTCGTGTACCAATGAACTATCTAGACAAAATAGAATATGATTATATCTTTACCATTGCTTGTTAACTATTGTAATGGAACGACAATGAAAGAGTAAGTACGGTAATGGTTATGTTGTAATAATATTCGTTTGATTTTCAAGTTTGGTTTTGAAGTGAGATGGTAGAGAGGATTTTCACTCAGGACAACTGTCAGGTTGTCAGACGATATTGTTTGGGGGGTGTCGACGTGAACTTTGTATAACATCGTTTTACACAATAATAACTAAATGTGAAGAGGCTTTTTGTTTAATGAAGTGTTGATACCCTTTCAAAAAATATAAAACGCATCGTACGATGCTTATAATTTAAAAATACAAATTGTATTGTAGATTTAAAGCGAGGTGATCGTATTATAAAGCAGTTTTTACTTTCGACAAACGAATAAAGAGATTTTAGATCGTATGCGTTTTATAATTGCTCTTTGTTTTAATAACTATATGTTTGTTGTAATAATTAGTTGATTAATAAATAGAATGGATTTTATTTTCAAGTATTGATTTTACAGTGTTGTACAGCCTGTGGAAGGTTGGACTACGGAAACTACACCGTTACGCCTATTTAGTTAACAAAGCATACTTATCCTGCTGCGTTTTAGTTCGAAAGGTGTGGATGGCGGCACATACTAGGCGATTCAGCTAAGTCCTCAGGAGAAGCAACATATTAAGACTAGATCAGGGGCAGTTGGCTGTTCAAGTATTATGTAACCAGAATTTTAGCCATTTTTGAAATATACTGTACGTAAAAGTAAGGAAAAGTCGTTTCCCACACCCCCTATTCTTCAGTAATTATTGCGATATATTTCATAAAATTTCTCGCAAGTTTCACTTTACAGTCTCTCAATAGAGAAAATCATATGAAAAGTAAATGAGTAATTAATTATTGTTGACGTAATCGCCATTCGGACACACCGTCCCCGTCCTCCATGTGATTAAAAATAAGTAAAATCCTCACCACCCTTTGGTACTGCAATCACTACTTAAACATGAACTGTACTTCACAACATAAAAAATGTACTGATTTTATTTTCTATAGGTTTAGGTTATTTCGCTGCAGCGTCATCTAGGTGCAAGTTAAGTCAAAATGAAAACCTCGTCTATAACAAAAAAAATGAATTGTTTTCTTCCTGTTTACTACGTTTCGTTACAGTGCTAAATATGCTGTACCTTATAATCTATAGAGAAATCAATTGTTGCTCCATATTTGGTGAATTATATGTTTATCGCGTTTGTAATTTTCAGGACAAGGTTTCGTATGAAATAAAATGTTTGAAAATCTTAGGGAAAAGTGAAAAAGTTCGGGTTAAAAATAACTTCATATAAGTTGTTATAGGTGGTAGAGCTACGCTGAAGCTATTACTGGTTTCAGCATGAATGGGTCGGCTCGCCCGGGGTAGTACCACCCTCTCACAGAAAACCGACGTGAAGTAACAGTGCTTGCACTGTTGCGTTTCGTTCGGTCAGTGAGAGCGCCGGAGGCCCACATATATTAAAAGGCCGGCAACGCACTTGCGACTCCCCTGGTGTTGCTAGTGTCTATGGACGGCGGTGATCACTTACCATGAGGTGACCCACCTGTTCGTTTGCCCCCCTATAATATATATAAAAAAAAAAAAGTGATTGAGTCGAACAGGAGAAAGTTTTTTTTATGCGTTTGAAGGCAAGCGAACACACCGGTTACCTGATGGTAAGTAATCACCGCCGCCCATAGACACCTGCGACACGAGAGGCGTCACAAATGCGTTGCCGGCTGTTGAGGAAGAAGTAGGCTTGTTTCTTGAAGGCCTATGGGTTGTATTGGTCCGGAAACGTTGCCTCTAGAAGTTCATTCCAAAGGGCCGACGTTCGTGGGAAAAACGCTTGCGAGAACTATACAGTCGACGGCTTCCAACCATCGAGATGACACTGATGGAATTTCATATTATGGCGAGTTGTTCGGTAATGGAACTCAGCAGCAGGTATCAATTCGAACAGCTCTTCAGAACTCTCTCCGTGGCAGATTTTGTAAAGGAAGCAAAGTGACGCCACATCCCTGCGAAGCTCCAAAGTGTCGAGCCCTGAGGAAAGCACTCGGTCGTCGACGATTCGAGCTGCCTCTCCGTTGGATTCGGTCAAAAGGATGTTTCAGTATTCAGTTACTATTTTATATTATATTATATTTTGTTACGAATCGATGATAGCTTAGTTGATGGCGTGTTCGGACATAGCGTCAAAGGACGTAGTTTCGAATCCTAGCAACTGAGTCGGAGCTTTCGGTGAAGGAAAACATCGTGATGAAATCATAGCATGGTTGTAGGGATTTTGCTAAGTTCACTTGGGTAGATACCAGCCTAAAGTTGAAAATCTGTCGCCAAGCACCTGTTGGTGTATTCCGAAAGCTGCACTTGAGAGCCAGTCTCTCTATTGGTTTAGCGTGACTACCATCTTAGACCACATTGTCATTTAAGATGAGATTGTGGTCAAACGCTAATCTATAAAGTATAAAAAAAAAACAAAAAAAAAATCTTCATAAGTATACCCGTGTGAAGCCGGAGCCGCGACCTAGTACATAATAAACGTTGACCTGCGAACGATGAATATAATTTTCATACCACGTAGGAGTAGTACTCAAGAACCTATAACAAAAATGTAGACCACAGAAGAAATACAAAAACCCGACGATTTGAAAATCATTTTACTTAATCGAAAACATAAATCACGTCTAATGATTTTCAGATACGTTTTCTTATTCAATCGTAATTTATCTAAACAGACGGAATTTCTTGATTGATGGTTAAAAACTATAATATTTTTTATAAAAGAAACTGACCAGCCGTTACCCAGCTGTAACATCAATCATGCGAATCGAAAGATTTTTTTATATATTTAACAAAAGAGATGAATTTATTATTATTCGTAACTTAGTTTTTTCGTACACATAATTGATATTTAAATTCGGAGATTAATTTTGTTCTCATCTCTGAGCCAGAGCGCCCCAATGCCATCTACTTCCTTTTGACCGAATCCAACTGAGAGCGGCTCGAATCGTTGACGACTGGGTGCTTTCCTTAGGGCTCGACACTTTGGAGCTTCGAAGAGACGTCGCGTCACTTTGCGTCTTTTACAAGATCTACCACGGAGAGTGTTCTGAAGAGCTAGTTCGGACTGATGCCTGCTGCTGAGTTCCATTACCGAACGACTCGCCATCAAATGTAATTCCAATAATGTCATCTCGATGGTTGGAAGTCGTCTACTGTGCGGTTCTCGCGTGCGTTTTTCCTACGTACGTCGGCCCTCTGGAATGAACTCCCAGCGGCAGCGTTTTCGGATCAATACAACCCACAGACCTTCAAGAAACGAGCCTACACCTTCCTCAAAGGCCGGCAACGCGTCTGTGATGCCTCTCGTGTCGCAAGGTGTCTATGGGCTGGCGGTGATTACTTACCATCAGGTAAGCCGTATGTTTGTTTGCCTCCAATCGCATATAAAAAAGATAGTGTGTACTTCTGCACACGCGTTAGAAGTTATACTTCTTTCGCGTAAAAAGATATTTTTTTTTTTCAAAATTTTTATCTTTCGCCTCATTCTACGTTTGCAGAAAAAACGACACTAACAATAGAAAAAAGGTATTTAATACATATATACTTTTTTGAATAAAATGTTGACTATAGCTAACTTCAGGGTGTTGGATTTTCATGACGGCGTGCGCGCGTATCGTAAAAATTTACTCTCATCATTTTTCCTTAACGCGCCAAAATAACTATAATTAAAATATATATATATATATACAGACTATTTTAGATCGAGTTTCGATAACTTAATTTGTAAAGCTGTGATATCTAGTTTTAGAAAATAGTGAATATAGAGAGAATGTTGTTTTATCGCGAATTTGCAAAGTCATTATTAGCAAGCTCGATAATTTAATTATCTTTTAAATAATAGAATGGGCAAGTATATTGTATTTTCGTTTTATTTTAAGTCCTATTTTAATGGTCGTGACTCTACATAATAGTTTCTTGATAGGCTTGAAGCAATTTAAATTCCTTCGAGGATCGTAGACTTATACACACGGCTCTTACCGATGACGAACAGCTAAATATATACTTGCAACATATTAATAACCATTTGTTTATAATAACTTTATTTCGTATATTTTAAAATAGTTGTCTGTGAAACAGTAGTTTTAATTTCTGTTCCAATAGGTTAACCGACTTTTTTCCGCCTAGATAGATTTTGGCATTTACACACTATCTTACCCAAAATTAAATTACAATATGGCCTTATATTGCAACACTTATATTTATCGGAACAACCTGTAGGTGCTTGGCGAGAGATTTTCAATTCGAGCATTGTAACAAGTTTTTGAAAAATGTCTACCACCATACTATTTTTAAATACGACGTTTTCTCCTGTCAGGACAGGACTCGAACCTACGTCGAATAACGCGTAGTCAAAAAATGCTACCTTTGAGCCAACACCGTATTGTATTCACGAAAATTCGCTGTTTCTACGAACATTTCAAGTATTCTAAATTCTAATTCTAAGATAAACCTAAGAAAGTAAATATAATAATGCTATTTCTATAGATGGAACTTTTTAAAAAGCTCTGTATATAGTTGTGGTCATGGTACAGATTATTACTGTAGATTAAACCAGTAGTTAACAGTTGTAATCTTTGTAAAAGTTCACGGATTGCAACGATTGACTTGAATATACAAGGTAACAGAATTGTATCGTACTAATTTCGTATTGTATTCTAAAAATTGTAGATTTGCCTAACAGCCCTCCGGTTTTACGAGTGTTTGAAATGAAAATCCTATGAATATTTATATACGTATATATTCATATTCATTTTTACTTATTACGTGTACTTCTAAATTAATGAATATAATTTTGAAATAGTTCGTAATTTTTTTTATCTCTACGTGTAAATAATGCCATTTTAACACCCAGTTGCCGTGGAAATGGTTGAAACATCGAAACGTGCATGTCGTTTAGCATATTTGTATTTCCGTATGCTTTTTGTTCGCCTCCGCCGTGGGTACTCTTTATTAAATCTAATTAATAACTTATTGAAAGTAATAGATTCAATTCTATTATTATTATGGAATTATGAATAAAGGGCAAATGAGTCCATGAAATGTAGGTATACCGCTTTCCTCACTCTGGCGTCCCTGGATACATTCCCTCAAGAAGTAAAGGTAAAAAAGTTAGTTATTCTGTTAGCCCGTGTGTATTCGAGCGTTTAGCCCTGTAGTCGGATAGCAGCACGCGGTGTCTTTGTTAATAAAGAGAGTATAATGCGCAACGACCGGTCGTGACGAAGCCTAACAACGTCCAGTGTCCACTGCATCTAGATCCGAGATGTTTAATTAAACTACGTCTTAGATGAGGAATCCACGAAAGTGTAGATTTAAGGGACGGGTGTAATTGAAACTTTGACGTCTTGATATTACACGCTCTGCATTGTATGTAGCAATACGGCGTATCAATTCATAAGGGATAATAAATATATTGTGTCATTTTGAAGTGAAACCTTCTTTAGACCCGTTGTGATTTGTAACTCGATGAAACGAAAAGACGTCATTAAAAAGAGACAAGCATATATATCTTGCAGATTGTATGTGTGAGGGAACGGGATAGAATACGTTGTACAGTATTTCTTATATTCGCGGTCTTCTCGTTGTATATTGCACTATCTAATACTTTCTCTGGTCCGAGTCTTTTACGTGTGTATGTTTATACAAGGTATTAGGGACAAGGCGACATATCCAGTGTGGTGTGTTAATATGAATATATTTATTATTATTGAAAGATTTTATGAATTCCTTTATTTTGGATGATAATATATATTTATCGGTTGGTTCATTTTGTACCAACCACTTTAACAAATAGAGATTACAGTATTAAATACTTTATTTGCAAAAGCAATTAACTAAGTTATCTAACCAAGAGTGCACGGGGAACATATAAAGCGGAGGAACTGATTTGCGCAAACGATCACGGAGACATCATCCCTACACTAAATGGCGGTATTACTTAGACGCCATCCCAGTGTATGTGGATGGCACAATTTGTAGCATAATGATAATGGCCGGGACCCTTCAGCGAGGTTTACGACACATGACACGGAAGATATGCGCTACACTAAAATTCATACCAGTACCCAGATGGTACGACACCAAAGGATTTCAACGACCGTCCCTTGTGATAATCTAGTAATAAACGAATTAGTAGTGAAATTAAATGGGCTATGTTATATGACCGTGGGAGTAAAATCGACACTGGAATATTGCAAATCCCTTCGTACCAAAGATAAACGTAAAATTAATCCATATGCTTTATGATTTATCTTTCTATTACAGTGATTATATTTATTTTTATCTGTGTGCGCAGAAGGAGGGACTATTCTTATGACTGTACGTATGATGCGTTTCAAATGATTGTCAAACTATCAAATTTTGCATTTCGTATGGAATTTTCGTTAGAAATGTATGATAAGAAAAACAGTACCATGTGTGAATAGCATTGTGTGTTACGTCATCGGCAAAAGCTTTTAGTTTAATTAAACATACAATTTTATTCAGAAGCGTAGTTATTGGTATACAACATTAATTGATAGATACAATATAGCTGTCCCTTGTTAATAGTAATGTGAATATAGTGTCTTCTATACTATAATAAAATTGTAGAAGCATCATGTCTGTGCATTGAAAATATCGCACCCTTAATAACGTAAGTGCACATATGGAATTTTTGGGTATTTTAGTTTTTGCAATAGAATGGCTTATTGTAAATATTTCTACAAGGTGTATCTCACAGAAAGAGAAACTTTTCATGACAATGACGTTGTAAATCAGGGAGTTAGGGCTAATTTTGTAAAAAAAAAAATGTGATCGTCGATTTATTTTGCAAGTTTCCCAAAAAACTACTTTTCTAAGTTAACCTTTTACTTTACTAAGGGTGCGATGTATGCGAAAATCTGACTGCACAAGCAAACAATTAATTTGGGAAGAGTTACAGGATATAATTAGACATTTGAGTTTAAGAAATGGCGTTCGTAAATATATCCCAGATTACAATAGCTGACTGAAATATTTTCACATAATTAGCCTAAAAATGAGACGAAATGTATCTGACTTACTATTACTCCATAAAACGATGAACAGCTCAATAGATGAATTTCCTATCAACCACTTCTACTTAAGACCTAATTGCCAAGCGTTACATAATCCACATGCTTTTGCCATTCCAACCACGAGACTTAATACTGTATATAATAGCTGTGTAGTGCGTTTGGCTAGACTGTATAATTAAATATTATGCACAAATAACAACATCGATCAATTTTATGATGCATTCGCTCCATATAAGCACTCCTTACTCAAAAACGAAATATGATACCGTGTGTACCTACATATGGTACATTACTTTTAGATACTATATGTTTAGCATGTAATTACAATTAGATTGTTTTTTCGATTGTATGATTTCTTTATGTATAAATGTCATGCATGCCTGTGATCCTAACGATTACATTGTAATTGCATGTTAGAATTAACAATGTGTTATTTTTTTACCAATATATAATCTTTATGTTGGTATACTAAATATACAAAATAATTAATAAGTCTATTTAAGAATAATGTATCTCCTTGTCTATTTAAAGACGATAATCTCTAAAAGTACTAGATGGGTTATCGATTTTCAAGAAATTACTTGAGCTTAGCTTCGGGCAAAGTACAGGTATTATTTCATTGTAATTGGCTCATGGAAAAAAAATATAATTTAAAGTTATAGGAGTCTGCTAAGTTTAATGTAGTACGTGGAAAAGACAAAGGCTAGCGCTTCGTTGTTTGATTTTCAAACGTTTTGTGTTGGGGGCGTGGACCTTAATTTCAATTGCTTTTTGCACGACCAGCTCTACGTGACTCTCTCTCCTGCTAGTGTAACAAACAAGCTTCATTTATTCATGTTCCCAATTATGCTACTTTAGACGTTGTAAACAAAGAAGCTTTCTAACTGAAAAAGAGCGAGAAGACAACTAGTCTAAAATAAATTATTTTATATAGACATGTCTAATTATATAGACATATCAGAGAATCGGTAGCATGAGTGATTATCAACGCAGTCAAATGCCTTCCATTCTACACATACGAATTTGGTTATATTTCGCAAATGGTAATTATAGCCGCGTATAAAATGCGTGATAAATTTATTGAAATAATAAAAAATAAACTTCCAGAGTGTTTTCAAACTATATCCAAATATAAAAAACTATATAAACTCGAATTGAGCACGGTCGAAACCAATTTATGTAATAGGGGATCGAACAGTTCATATGTCAGACGACAGATGTCTCGAATGACGTCACACGGGTTCTTAGTGAATGAGTTGCTCCCTACCTAACCTATCCTTGTGTGGCATCTTTATTTGACACTTGAAATATTGCTTCGAGAATTACTTCAGTTAAATTAATCGAACATTTTTATGGTTTAATTAGTTCTACACAGTTATTTATTTAGTTAATTTAGTAAAACCAGCTTGCCATACCAATAAGGTTGTGGAGAATCTATATTAAAACTTTAAAACTACAATAAATATATTTCAAATCATACAGACGAAAAAGGAGTATACCCTTTAAAAAAATGTATTTTTATATTCACTATTTTTATAGTGTAGTAGAGAGGAAAAAACCTTTTTAAAAATTATTGGGCGGGATTCTTTGATAGGTTTCCGTGATGACGACGAACAAAAAGCCCATTAGTAAATTACCCGGGAAGAAATCCTAAGACCAAGCATGCGATCGGTTATGAGTAACTCAGTGGGAAACCTCCTACGGGGAGCAGCACTTGTTGCTGAATGTGAAGTTGATAGTTGGTACATTCACACATCCAATATATTTATAAATCGGTAGGCTAAATTCCTAAGAAATAGGTAACAAAATGCTTCAATTTAATCTCAGATTTGATCAACTCGATGCAAAGTCGAGGTTAACGTTAAAAAATCGAGATATATCCGCTTGCAAGTCAGGTCACGTCGGTCCCGAGCGGGCCTCAGTCGCCAGCGTTTTTCAAATATAAATGGACAGCGCGTGACCGTTCGTAAAATTTCTGTTGAACATATTAAGTAATTTATAAAATCATCCTTTTAATTCCAGCGTTGTTTATATCGAACTGAGTAACCGCTGTTGGTCTGATGGGCCTTCACAGCTTCACTGGGTTTTTAACGCGAACATTTAGGCCACTCAGCCGAATGGCAACAATCTCAGGGGTGCCAATATTTGAGCGTAAGAGTTTCGGTATTTGATGTCATGGCCATTGTGTCCGAGTGTGCTGTGACCGCTATACTATAGGGGGAACAACCGAAATATTTGTATATGTATATTCAATATTAAAGTGGGATAGTAGAGTGTTTGTTCAGTACTGTATGGCTACAACTGAAAAATAAGCTTTTGGCTGGCTTAATAACTCAACAAAAGAAACTAACACTCAATTGCCACCAGGTAATATCAATCAGCCGCAGACTTAACATTCATTTGACACTATGGCAAGGCTGTCACTTAAATTGGGTTATACAATTACGAGAAAAAAATGTTTCCATAATGCTGTTTAAATTGTTTTGTATAGATGTAAAAGCCAAGTAGTTTTAGGCATATCGTGTTCTAGAATGTGTCCAATGTTAAAGTGGCTTGATTTGGTCTGTACCCGGCTGGATGGATACCATTACGCACATGGCAATATACATAATTTTCTTTCGATATGTCATATTTTGGGATCAGGATCATTTAATGCTCATGGATTGTAGATATCTTGACGATTGCACTAGTTTTTAGGTTGCAATATGCTTACCGTTAGGTGCAGTGTAGTCACTTTCCCGTTGCCCGATAAAAAATCCATGTATTTGCAATTTGAAATTGGATAGAGAATATATGTAATTAGTAACAGTAGTTGTTCTTGTCAGTTTTTACAGTGTAACTTTTATGCGTACAAATTTATTTAAAAAAGCAAACCATCTACATAATTCAAGCAGAACGCCTAAACATACTTTGTCAAGAAGCGTAAACAGGGAAAACTTTTTACAAGCTCAGTACGTCGCGTGAACAAGTTTTAACAAATCCCGTTTAAACGATTTTGAACCGTATCATAATGTACTTAAAATGAAGCTTAAACTTTATAGTAAGAATGCAAAATGTGAGGATGGTTCTAGTATAATCCTTGATTTTACGCCTCAACGGCTTCACAAGCCAAGAATGGACAATAACTACATTGTTACGGTTACAGGAACTTTTCCAATATTCATAAACTCTTTATAAATTCTTTTTTATCGAAGATTCTATCATAATAATATTTTACGTCACTAAAGAGTTTACTATTACGTGACTTAGATCTATATGCTTGAAATTTCAGATAAATAATATCACGACAAAAACAAATGTCCAGATATTTAGTTTTATTTTTGTTATATAAGACAGTTCATGTACCAAAGATTAACGTGGCGATTTCACAACCCAATTACATAATAGACTAAATATCAGTAAAATAATGTTATAATGTGATTAGAATGAGAATAGAATGACTTTTGTATATATTTGGATTCAGGTAAAAAAACACATCGAATAGTGTTTTTGTTTGCCTCTGATATTTTGTTCCAGAATTATAATTAATCTGAAAACAAATTAGTCGTACTTCACAACAGCTGCAAGCTACCGATTTTCCGACTTTTCTTCAGTTTGTGCTTTAGTTAAGTACGCTCCTTTTCCTTACTACTCGGCAGCAGAATATTAAGCATATATTTTTTTACTTCCATGAGTTTATTTGCACGTTTTTGATTAATTACACAAGTTTGGGTTAAAGTAAAATGACAGATATACTTAAATAGTAGCTGTAGCAATTAGATGTAAGATATTTGCTGTTTGATACTATTTCACACAGTTATCTGTGACTATACTCCCGTAGTAATTGGTAATGAAGCACAATTGTAGTATTTTTTTGTGTTTGTATTATTGTATTTGGTAGATATGTAGTTGTATATGAAAAACGAAATCAGAATGTAATGAAATTCTTATAATTAGGGAAGAAAGCGAGGGGTTAATGGTAAATAGTTTATTACGGTTAATACACAAATATCTATATTTCTAAAATGCTTTACAAAATGTTAGCCTAAACAAGGCCCCAAACTAGGCTATGGCTGTGTAATGGAAGCCGAATATCTGATTGACTTAGTTGATGGTGACGTATTTTAACTTGACATATGGAGGTAACTATATTTTAAGAACAGTAATATTTCTGCTAATGATAAATAAGCGAGATATGGTGTTGAGTCGCTTGTGATTGGTTGTGAACTAAATGTATACAAATATATATTGTCTTTGTAATAAAATGTAAAACGAACGACATGCACAAATTATATATTACACATAAAGTGCAGTTCGGTTGTGTAACTCCGAAAAATTAGGGAATATGCGCAAAACATGGTAATAAACTACACACAATTGTACATAATTAGAAACAGATTGAAGTTTAATATAATAATACCTGAACAAGAGTACCAATTACATATAATTAAAAAAATGTAATGAAGTATGTACTTTATTTAGGTAATAGCCGGTGCTCATCCGCTTCGCTGGGCATTATTTTTAATTATACCGGTATAAAATGTATTCTATATCCTTTTAGACATAACAGACTTTAGACTAACTTACGCATTACAGAGTTATTTTCTCATTTATAATTAGGTGTGTGTAGTATACCTGTGTGTCTGTTATTCGATGTAAGCCGAACATATTCGTTTTCAGATAAGGTTTTCATCCATTGGGAACAATGGAGATTTTATAAAAAATTATAAGATGCCGCTATATAACATAGGCTCTAATAATTAGTTATAAAAAATGTTTTTAAAGTTACAATTTTTTTAGCTCGTTTGGGAAAAATGATGACAGTGAATTTTTACGACGCGTGCGCCACCGACACCTTGAAGCGACACCATGAAGTTGGTTGATAATTGTCTGTCAAATTTTTATGAGAAGTGATAACTATATTCAATCACATGTGTTTTATATTAATGGAAATAATAAAACACAAACACATAAATACACATGTGTAGTTTTATTTTATGTATTGTCGTGAATGATAATTTATTTTGAGTATTCGTGATAAAAGTGGTTTTTTATTTTGCAAACTTTTTAAAGTGGGTTTATAGATTTGAGATTAACTGTCGATATGAATTCTTTACGTCATTCTTGGTCGAAGTCCTGAACGAATGGTACAATTAACACATAATCTAAGACGATTTAAGGGACTAGCTATTGTAAGAGAGCCCAAGTAGACAAGTATCAGCAACACAACCTGTCGGTGGTCGGCTTGTTGCAATCCTTATACGTACAAAGGAGTACAGTACTAGTAATTTAATTTAGTACTCGCGTCTTGGAGAAAAGAGAGACGTTCGGTTGAGATCGGCTTGCTTTGGTTTTGCAAAACGTTGTCTCTGTCGCATAGCGCAATAACTGAAATAGATAAAGACAACGCTATACGATACCGAACTTCGCTGACTATCTCGCTCTTTCTGCCAAATCAAAAGCCGGGTATTGTAATAATGTGGTTGTAATTTTTCGACATATTTCTATAACGTTACCTATAGTTTACTGGATTTAATATTTTATTTTCTATATATACGTTTATGTTAAACTAATTTAACAAAGTAATATTATATTTATTCCTTTGAACAAAAGTTTTCGGTGGTGGGTGTTTGAAACACGGCACGAGCTCCGCATATTCGAATATTACGTATGAAAGGGTTTTGTAAAATTGTTTTGTTGTTAGTTAAATCATTTTAGTTATTATCTAACCAATGTTATTTTTGTATTCAATATCTATGTAGGCAGTTTCGTCTGAAAATCTATCAATTTTACATATGGTATATATTTTTTATATGATTTTTTTTTGCTATTCGTAAAATTCTAAATACATTGTAATCCGATTAATGATACACAACATTTTTTTTAAAGAAAAACGAACCGCCTTAAAGAATTGCGACTTAAAAGTGTAAAAATTATATTTTATTCACTTCATTTTATATAACACTTTGGCTTAGTTAAAAAAAAGTAAGATACAATTGCAACCCTTCTTGAAGTCGGTTATAAAAGGTGATGTTTTAGAGGATGGTTGGATGTTTATTAATCATGTTAATATGCAAAAATTATGGCACACATTTTGAACAAATTTTACAATGACATAGCTTATATATAAGAACAATCCATAACCTATAACTTATAAATATATTGTTCAATATTATCAAGTAGCGTAGAAAAATGTTGTTATCTGAGAATTGCCTCGGCATGCACTGCCGTAAATCGTTAGAGTTTTACAAAGATGATTTACGGTGTCGTCATTTAAAAAAAGATACGAATGCAGAGAATGTGACGGGCGGCCGCTTGTTGATTATGTATGTAAGGTTTTCCACCAATGCAAATCAAATACATCTTGAAACTTTTTTAGTAAAACATTAATCCTTTGTATATAAATTATATATTTTAATTAGGACACATTCCTAGCTCATGATTTTGGTAACTCGAGTAAGTTCGTTTTAATGTTTTTAATATTTTTTAAAACGTGTGTGTCGCAGTAAAAACGTTGCTAGTACACAAACATGACAATAGAGTTACCTACACTTCAATTTTTTATTATACCTTCCAAAACTACGCCCTTTTTACAAAAGTCATCCTTACTCTTTTCTCCATTTTTATATCTTAAAGTTTTACCTTTTAAAATGAAAAGAAATTAAAAGTGTATATATATGTATTTTATCTTTAGTAATCCGCATTCCACATATATTCGTATAATTTTATTACAGATTGACTCGTTTTATATTGAAGGCGTTAGATACTAAATTAATAGAAATAAACCACGATAAATAAATACATTAAACGTTATACACTTATAGTAACCAAAATTCTAAAAATAAATTTATAGTATTGTTAGAAAACTCAAGAAATAGGTTTATGTTTGTTTGAACGACCCTATCTCTAAAACTACCAGTGGTATTTGAAAGGTTCTTTTTTAAATGTTGTAGCTTATTTATAACATCTTGCTATCGCTTACAAGATTGGAACAAATATTATTGGAATTGTAGGTAATATAGTATTGTAAGTGAGAACGAAGTAATCGTACGAACAGGTCGTGCGATGCGGTGCGGTCGTTGGGGGCTAAGGTCGTGCTGGTCGCTTGACAAAAACCAAGCATTACCAGGAAAGAAATGTAAATGCGTAATTCTGCGATACCATATCACGTACAAATTTTTTTCGTCGGTTCCCTACGCAACAGTCGTGCGTAATTTTTAGGTTATTCAACTGCATTGATAGCAATTCTAAATTCTTGTTTTTAAATGTTTAGTGTATGAGCTAATTAAAAACAAACTATTATATTTATTTTAGAGTTTATACTCTCGCCATGTTACTTCTATTCTATATAGTAGGTACGAAGAATCTAAATATTTGTATTTTTGTTCTTGTAACAATGATATGGTTGTAAGCCTCAGTTGTTTACATTCCTGTGCCATAAGCCTTACAATATTGTTTTGCGGTACGGATGTGGTACACGGTTTCATATTTATTTTTTACTTGGCTTAATAAGTTCAACTGGAGTTCAGTTTTTGGCACAGCAACTACTTAGAATGGGCACATATGGAGGTTTTGTTACGGAATTTTATTCCCAGAATGCCAGACAAGTATCTGTATATAGGGCGTTTGTATTTATAATTAATGTGATTATTAATAAAATGGCGAAACGTTTCTAGTTAATGTGATATACTATGAAAGTCGAGAAATTATTGTTAAATAAAAAAACAAAAAAACACGCTTTTACAATATGAGCAGTAAAATTAGTGGGCCCGATATAACATATATGATCATTGTCTGTTATCGTCGAAGCAAACAGACTGAATTGTCCGAGTATTTAACAAAAACACCCATATATCAACAATTAACAGCATAAATACGCGCGATAATCCTCATTCATTTGGAAAACCTTTTTAACACGCTTATATTAGTTTCACCTGTATGTTTGTAACTGACTATTTAGCCTCAACTTTGTTCTACTTTAGGCGATCAGATTTGAATGAAACTTGGCACTCATGTCAAACAAATCAAACTAAAGTGCGAGAAATAAATTGTAGTTAAAAAAAAATACACGTTTTAGTGATAATCAAACTAAAAAGTAAAAAATAATTCTTAGCATAAGAATAAAATTACTGATGAGAAAATAAATGTCACTATTATAAAAGAGTGGGGTACTTTGTATGACATTTTTGATCGGGTAAGTGCCCTAAGCGCTCCCCTTAGTAGTCCGGTGAAACTGTGAAGGCATTATTGCTGGCAGTGTAGGTCAGTTCGAAAAAAAAAAATGACATTTTTAAACTAACTACCTACTAGACCTATTGGTTACGAAAGGCAGAGCTAGTTTAAAAATGTCATACAACGCACCCCACGCTTTTATAATAATGACATTACCCCATATTACGGGTGTTTCTGTTAAATACTCCAACAATTCAGTATGCTAATAGAGCACATTTGCGTTTCTCATGATAAAAACCGTATCACCGAATTGCCTAACGTATGGATCGATCGAAGATTTGCAACACTTATTGACGGAATGTAAGCGAAATAAAAGCTCAACGAAAAGCTGTTATAGATAACTAAAGCTTAATACATTAGATCAGGGCATAATCCATGGAATCTTGTCTATACCTGCAAGTGAAGAAGCCAAGATTAATCCTATGTAATATTTATAAAAATCCTATGTAATATTTATAAATATGTTGAGGTCAGGGTGTGACGGGACTGACATGTTCTTTCTGGACCTAAGTCCCTAAATGAAGTAAAGATAAAAAAAGAAGGTACACCAAGTATATTCTCATAAAGATGGTCTTTATTCTAATCATATGTTAACTCGGCACTAGTTGGTGCTAAGCTATATTTTATTTTTTAAATAAAATTTGAAGTAAGTGAAGATGTGGGATTTTATAATATTAGTGGCATCTTGCCTAATATAGTTTGGTTATTATGTATAATTGAAATTGTTTGGAAACACTAACGCAGAACATGATTTATGTTTGTCTTGTAATGTAATGTAAACTTGTAATGTAAAATGTAATGTTGTATTCTGTAAAACAATCACGCCATTGCAAGACAAATTGTAACTTGAAATGATAATGGCAGCAATACCATCATCACACACAATAACAATCACCATCTCAGTCATCGCAAAAACACTCATAAAAGTGTTAGCAAGGGATTACTATTTTATTAAAAAATGACATCACTATGAGACACTTTGTAACTTAAAATGATAATGGCAGTAATATCATTATCACACACAACAACACCATCACCATCACAATCATCTTTAAAACTCTCACCAAAGTTTGAACAAGGGGATTAATTACCATTTTATTAAAACGGTGCCATCAGTATAAGACATTTTTTAAACTGAAGTGATAATGGCAGTAATATCTTTCTAAGTAAGGTTTAATTTCCAAAGTAGAAAAAGAATAGAAATATATTTGGAGAGACTATGTTTGTCGAAACATAGGATGTTTTACTTGTTGGTTCCCTTTAGCGGACTATATCTTAACGGATTCATTCGACCATGTTGTTTCGTAACATCAGATGAGATAACGGTCGGTACCTTTATCCATAAGTATATACTATCCGGTACATAATACAATACGAAAAAAAATTCGTACAAAATAATTCAATGCGCATCACTGGAAATGAATTTTGTTATCTCTTTGAGAATATAGTAAAAATAGTCGATATGAAGCATAAAATATACTGAAACAACCCTATATTCAGCGAAGCGTTAACGAGCACAACACAATATTAGTGCCCAGGATATAGAGTATACGAGGGCCCGGTTATTGTTCGTAACTCGTATTCGGTTCGGCCATATCCGGGTATGGTTCAATCGGATGAAATGAAATAACATATGAATAGTTAACTAACGTTTCCCGCAACTTCTTTTGCTTGTTTTTCGTATAGTGTGTATGAAGAGTAACCTATATTTTTCTCGAAATCCCTGGTTATGTCTATGATAATAATCATTGCAATCGTTTCAGTGAATTAGTAGTGATAAGGTAACAAATAGATAGGCAAAGTTAATTTCCAGTATATGATATTAGTGTGCATATCTCCATAAATTTAACTGTTATTTTTTTAATATCTGTTAGTGGTATGCATCGGTGAACGCAATTTTAAAATATTAAAGATAACAGTCATGTGTTATTCCATGACGTAATCGATTTATAATAATGTGATTCAAACATTTATTATTTTATAATCTCATTTTTATTGCATTTATAAAAAATTAAGTGTTGTGTTCGGTGGACGATAAAAGATTTGTCTTTATTCTATTCCACATATAATCAATTGCTATACTAAATACCATAAGATTTGATTAATGGACAGATATTCACATTTACAATGAATACGAGCACTTGGCGAGTTCTTAGCATGACTAATAACATGAGGTTTAGGCAACATTTGACTTTATTCAACAACATAGTCTCTATAGAGAGTGCTATATAAATTCCAATGCTTCTCCCAACTATGTGGTCAATCTTTCAAAAAGTCTATTAAGAACACATCTTTTTCTAGAGTTATCTGTTTGAAGATTGGGAATAGGACATAGAAGTCTAAATCTGGAGAGTACGATGAATGATTGTTTTTATCATAACAGCAGATTGAAGTTATGTACTAATCACAATCAAGTCTTAGCAAAGCAATAACATTGATGCGTCTGTATATGTAATATCAAAATTTTTATGTAAGTGCGGATATAGAGAAGAGTAGTTTAGTTTATATTATATCTGGTACATAGTTTGAAGCTGGTATTTCTGTTTTCGCTTTGATCTTGTGAAATAATCGTGTGACAAACTGTGCCACTTTACCATCCCCGTTTATGAAGCCGGAGTTCAACTTCGCCAGTTATATTTTCTGTATAAAACATTCAACAACAGTAATACTGAAAGAAAGTTTCCACGTTTTACTGTTACCCCGTATTTCATCTAACGACTCACTGTAACTCCAGATGTCTCTGCCCGGAGTCGTTGCTCGATGGATGGCTTTACTTATGTGTTTATCTGACTTTTCCGTTTTAAATATTATTGTTGATGCCTTAAATTAAAGCAACAGAGTTCAAGTTAGAACAAAGAAACTTTTTTCAGCGGTATAAAAGTGGGTGAACGTACTTTTATCACGTTTTTACGATGACCCTTCCGGACGTGCCTAACTGAGATGTTTTTAATGAAAGCAAAGAGAAAAGTTCGAATATTTTAAAGCGTATTTTATTGTTTCTGTCTCAAGAATTTTTTAAAGTACGTTCTGAAATCAAAGTCACGACGCTATCTCTACCTGGAGCGCAATGGGTGCGGCGCGATCAAAGGTAATACCGTACGCCCACAGGACAATCGCCATGTGGCTAAACGTTGATTAAACTGGCGCGCGGTTCAGAGCAAATTTTATTAGGGATCCCCTAGATTTGACAAAGTTAGAGGCTTACGATACGGGAAGTCTTATTTTAAAGTAAATTAGTTGTTATCTGAGTGATAGGTATTAGTGAGTGAAAAGAATTTAATTATCCCTTATGCTGCTAACAAGAGTTCTACAAGGATCTCGCTTAGGAACTATACGGTGTTATTAGACAAACAAAAATGAATACGCGTTTAACACGAGTTTTAATGAATGGTGTCTAAAATTTTAAGCCTCTGTTGAATACATGCTTAAAATACTTTATCGGAAAATAAATAACAACAATAAAATAAGGACTGTTAACTTAGACATGTGTTAGACCATTTTTACATTAAAATTGTGTTTATCTCTAAACAAGGGTAAGGACACTTGTTCGATACGTGTTTAACTTTTTTGTAATAAGACTGATGCTATTTATATTGTATATTAATGATATCCTTTCGCACTTACTTAATAACTTTGCATTTTTTGCTGTTTCAAAAATATGTACAAAAATTGTAGGTATCTCACCTTAGTATCCAAGAACCTTAATTTAGTGTAATATAAGGAATATTTCTATTAATTTTGCATTATGTCTAATTTTTTATTTGTAGAAAATATATGAATATATCAATTTTAAAGAGTTCCTAGAAGCTTCTAAAATATATTAAATTTTTAGATACATCGGTTCGGTCAGTCCTAAGAGAAACGTTTTCTAGTTTTCATATATTCATCCTTCAAATATCATTTACATATATAAGTACTTAAGTGGACGTTACTTTGCACTTCCGCCTGGAATTGTTTGACACGTCGCGCAGATAAAATCAAATGTTTTTTCTTGCAGTGAGTCGAGGCAGGGGCCAATCGATTCAAAGCTGAAGTGCAAAGTAACGTCCAATTCAGTACTTAATGATAAATTTCCTCAAAGTAACTCCTTCGTCAGACAAATATCATTTAAATATCTTTCTAGGACCGATTCTCTATAGTTTACACCCTTAATGTCTTTATCTTTTACACTTAGAATTGAAATAGCATTTCTCCGAATTAATCTGAAAATTTAGCTTGTATTATATGGATTTACAACGATTATAAATGAGGTTGAATTTTGAAAGTTTGTGGTAAAATTTCCAAGCACTATCTGAGAAGACGATGTATCCTCGAATAAATTTACAACTAATTTAAGTTTCTTAAGTCTTTAAGTGAAGTAGTAGGTAAAGTAAATAACTTTGGAATTGTTAACTCCTTCTTGGCCCTAAGTAATATTTGCGATTCATTCATTTATGATGTGAAGTTCAAAATAACTGGCGTTTGTTATTATATTAAAGTTTTATATTACGCTTGGTTAATTTAAAATGCTGTTGGTGGCGATGAAAATATTTGTTATTCAAATACGAGCACAATGATATTCTACACATGCTATTAGACTTTCAAGACACTATGCGCGCTGTTCTTAAATATTACAACACTGTCCAGAGATTACACGATGTCATAGTCGCAGTAAATCTCACAAATGGTTTTTAATTGTTGCTTCGGATTAACTTGTTTGTCTAATTTTAATGGTGTTACCACTTTATTAGTATATTATTGCCTAATTAACTTACTCGTATTTCGTTCCTCGACCGCCTAATAATAGTTTCTACTTCAAAGATCACCGTAATAAATCAAACTTCTTAGTGCCGTGTGTTATGGTGATTCTCGCAACTTCTGCATTTGTTTATTTGACAATACGCACACTTATTTTTATTGTTTTCATACGAGTACTATTATTAATTTTATAATGTCATGGATGATGATCTATGAGTGTGCTCAAAATTTTATGTTAACGGTGTATTGTGTGTGGAATATCGTTGAAGCAAAAAAAACTTTAAGTTTAGTGTAGCGTAGATTAGTCTTGAGAAAATTATTGTCCACTTTGTAGTGAGATAAAAAACAATATTTTACCTCGAATCTGTTTGTCTGCCGGACGGATCCTCCGTAAGGTCGCTCATGAAGAATAAGTTTGCAAGTTCTTTCCTAACGGAGTAGAGTTCAGTTTAAAGGGTCAGGATCAGAAGTAAAAAGAGTAGTAATTAACACTGAATTAAGTTTGTTGCTTAATTACCATATGTATCTTTATATCTGAGTAACAATTATGTAAGTCTGCAAAACTAAAGCGCTCCGAAATAATCCAACTAAAGGTTGAAATGCAATTTGTTTTATGACCGCAACATGCCTGTTTTCCCTTTTGTCACGGTCACCGGAGTCCACATTCGCAACTCCCGTTTGTTTCGTGACATTATTATACGGTCTCGGGATTTGCTTTCACCACAAATCTTTTAAGTAATTGTAATATTAAATACATTTATTCTGAATTTGTAAATTAACTGTTCAAATAATAAAACTTATAATCAGGTATTTCATTTCAAATAGCTCGTAGCTCGATTTGAACTTACGTTGATTCATACGGTGTCCGAAGACTGAGCCATAATCTTCTCAAATTTCAGTCTATTTAAGTACAGATAAAATTATACTAGATAAAATAAAAGAACTATGGTCTCCGTAGCGATGAACGGAAGTATCGCTAAGGTGCTACTTAAATCATCAGTTAAAGATGCAAAGGCCTATGATAATGCTATTAAAATATAAGGAAAACGGCCACTATAATTCTTTATTGGCGCCTTGTAGAATCTTTTACAGGGTTTTGATTATTTTCGTGTACTGAAAATAACTATTTCTCACACGAAATCTTACCTCTTATTACAGAACTGCACACACGATCGTTCCATATCACCCAATATTTGGTTGTCGAATTGTATCATGTTCTTTTGCTTTCTTACAATCTGGTTGCCGTGACATGGATAGAGTACATCCAATATCGTCTACATATATATGCACATATAATGTAAATATAATTACTTTGTGTTTCAATCTACTAATATTTTTAATAGCATATTTTTCGTAGGTAATTCTAGGCTACATATTTTTTGGACTCGATATTGATCGTTTACCATTTTTTAAAACCTCATTGATTATTATAAATAGACTGCTTTTAATATTTCTACATGTTTACAGAATATCAACAAATACTGTTTCTTTGAGACGTGTGGATGTTGAGTTTTCGACCGAGGTACAGGTTTAAGGACCACTTACCGATGTACATTGATTGCTTACCTCCATTGCTCGCACTTCTCTCCCTGCCTTGCCTTATTTAGCAAAAACCTATTAAAGCCGCCTTAAATATCTCTCCAAATTTATATTGCCGTGCTATAAACCAAAATCTAGTATCTCCGTTGTTAAGCAAATTCTAAACCTCTGTTTCTTATTCCTGTCAAAATTAAACATCGAAAATCCATTACCTCGTAAAGTTTAAATTCAAAACTAATGTTTTGAATGTCTAATGTTTAATAATAGGTCTTAGCTAAATTAAGTTTATAATGATTATCATTGTACAGTCTACGTAAATATAAATAATAAATATGACCTCGTTAAACTATTTTCCAGGATATTTTAATAGAAAAGTAAATTGGCCGCTGGTCGAAAGCAGCATAATGCAATTTACAATTGACACACCTGCTCATAACTCTTTATTATATAGCTATCTGAACATTAAATTGAAATGTGGAACCAGAAATCGTACACATGAATTAATTCTATTTTATATTTGCGAAGGTTTATAAGTTTTAATTTAGAATGACTTGTGGTACCGTCTTCACCGTGTAAAAATTTTGAGCGATCTCATACATCATGTTCCATATAATAATTTGTAATATTTTATCTTTAAAGCGATGATGGCTCAGTAGCGCTCAGTAGTGTGGACACAGCGTCGAAGGATGTAGGTTTGAATACTAGCAACTGAGTTTGAGTTTTTGGTGAAGTAAAACATCGTGGTGAAGCATGGTGGTAGGGCTTTTTAAGACCGCCTGTTTAGTTACCACCCTCAACTTAAAAATTTGTCGCCAGGCATCTGTTGGTGTGTTCCGCCAGCTGAACTTCAGAGCCAGTCTCCCTTTAGGTTTAGCGAGACTACCAACTTAGACCACATCATCATTTAACATCAGATGAGATTGTTGTCAAACGCTAATCTATAAAGGAAAAAAAATTATAACTTAGAAAATGTTGGTAGCACATACTGTTATCAGATGACAATATTTTTGTATTTAATTCATTAGATCAAATAAAATACATATCAGTGTAGTTATTGAAACTATTGACTGTTGTATTAGTACTATTGACCGTACACTCTTAACCCTTAAATGGACAATGTTGTTTTTAAACAACATACTAAACATCACAGATAAAATTGACCTTCTTTTAATTTTTTGTTAATTTTGACAACTAGTTCTTATTTCTGAACGAATTTTGTACTTTTTTTTAATGTTGGCAAAAAGTATAGTAAATTCATGTCTAGATTTTTTTTACTCATTTTTCCTAGACAGTAATACATGTCTATTACACAAATATATTTTTTTAAAACATGAAACAAAAATCGTCCATTTAAGGGTTAAAAGAGAGCTAGCACATTAATATTTTCCATTTGTATCGACAACAATACTAAAGATATTCTGTGAGAATATTTGTAGTTGTATTATTATGTTTAATATTTAAGGTTTTCGTTTTTGTTATTTATACTCAGTCGTCTTGTTCAATTGGACAATTAGTTATATATATATGACGTCATTGATTGCATACGACACAGTATTCAAAATGCCTTGGAGATATTGTCTTGATATTTTTACATATAAAGAATTAAAATTGAACTGTCGTTTTGTAATGCGAAAATAACAATTTTTTACTAAATGGATATGCAAGTATATAGGAGGGTGTACTCGTAACAAAAAAAAAAAAAACACTTTTTAAATTATTTAATGCCATAACAAAATACTGATGAAAAATGATGCCTCACAAACCGAACGCTTTGGGCAATCATGCCTCTCTATCGCTTGTTCCACGCTCTCGCTTGCACGCTCGGCACAGGCGGAACGTGACAATGAGTCATGATTTTTCGTGCGTGCAGCCAGCGTTCATCGATTTATAAGACGTAATGCCATCAAAATAGAGTATATAACGTAATAAACTAAAAAAGCCCCACGCGTACGTACTCACTTAACAAAACATTTTTTCTAAAACCATGTGGACGTAGTCATAGGATAACTTATATATTATTAAAATAGTGACAGTCAACATAACAAAAGGGTATCTCTTTTAGTTCAGTTTTAGCGCAGTTTTATATTTATTGTTGAACGCGACACGCGGAGTCGGCAATCGGTAACACACTTTTTATCTCCGTGAACTATTTGTTGCACGAATTTTCTAGTCTGACGGTGTGCACTGCTAGTCGAGGTATTATTATTTCAATGTTTTTTTTTTTTTAAATTGACTGTCAGTATATTTGTACTCAATAATATCCGACGTTATTTGACCGATTATCATAGACAATGGAACGTAGAATGTTGTTTCATGAAGAATATATTTATGCTATTCATTGTCTTATAACTAATCAGTAGGGGGCGATGCAACACATCAACTCATCTACCTAGTCTTGCCATAAATACTGAAATAAAGAAAATTTAAAAATTTCAATTGCAAATAACATTTATTACTTTTACCATCTGTTAGTTTAATACATAAATATAAAACAATTTAAAATACAGAAAGCTTATTCGAATTGGTCTCCATTAGCTTCAATACAGTCCTTTAAACGTTGAGGCCAGTTATCAATAGAAGCACACACTCTTTCCATGGGAAAATTCTTCACTGCCAATCGTACGGATTGTTTTAGGGACTCCAAATCATCATGGCGTTTAGAGCAAGCCGTACTCTCTAAAACTAACCATAAATCGTAATCCAGCGGATTAAGATCGGGACTAGTCGACGGCCAGTCTTCAGCTCTGATGAAGTTCGAAACGTTCGTTTCCACCAAGACTGCGTAGACCGAGTTTTATGACCCGGCGCCGAGTCTTGCTGGAAGGACCATTCTTGGTTATTGAACATAGTGTTGTTAAGGGGCTTCACTACCTTCTCAAGAATGGTATTTTGATACACTTGTGCCGATGTTTTGATACCTTTTTCACAAAAGTATGGCTCTACTATGGTTTATTTTTTATTGTAACAGTATTTATGGCCAGTATAAGTATATATAGTGGGGTCAATAATGGTGTGTTATATATTACTATTTCTCACAAAGGTTTTTCTTTTAATTTCTGTTATATAAATGCCGACCGAATGAATGTCCGTGTATCGTATGAGCCTCTATTGAAAATAGCGCTGCAGTATGTAGTAATACTGCAGCAAATTTCTGAATAGGATTGTCAGTTGTTGAACATTGTTTTACTCTTCTGTATATCTATCATTTAATTGCTTCGCTTTTTTCTTTTCTTTTTCCTTTTTTAGTTTTCTTTACTTTTCTATAGGCATTTTAAAGACATACAAATCCATACTGCATTATTTTTAGATTTCTCATAACTTTTAACCAGCTTTAACAATGTAAGCGTTTGAAAAGTCCTTCTTAGTGTTTCATTAGAATACGTCGACTTTTTTCTACTGAATATAAATATAATAGACATTTATTACAGATATAAATAAATATTGTAGAGGAAATGCTCTAAATGATAGTGAAAACCGTATCAAAATCTATAGCATGGCTTAGAAGAGCTGAGGAAAACACAGTCAGACGAGAAAAGCGACTCTGTTTTAAAATATCTTTATATTATAAGTAACACCTGATGTTAAGTGGTCACTGCAGTCTATGGCTATGTACAACCGGTTTAAAAAGGACTGCAGTCCCGAGGATAGTTATAACGTTCTGTAACTCCTGAACTAAGAGTTTGAATGCCTTGTGTTCTTGTGCTTCATCAACCATATTATTTGGATCTTATGTATCACTGTGAAGGTTTTACTGCTTTGCAGCAGTTTTAATGGCACTTAATCACCTTCGAACTTTACAAAGGACGCACTTCGTACTTTAACGACATAACAAAGAAAACATAGGAATTTGTTTCGGTCAAAGGAATTTTACACGGCGAATGATGTAAACAATAAAAAAAATTAATCACACGTTACGCTTCTTTGGCAAGAAGTGTATAGACCGGTTTCGTTCGGGTAAATATAATGGCGGAAGTTTTTCTCCATTTTTAGAGATGAAACGATGTGATTATATTTTGTATGTTCATTACTTTAGGTGAATATCTATGTATTTTACTTTTTTTTTAAATAAAGTAGAAAGTCGGCAAATGTTTTTTTTTTATTAACTCGTTGCTACCCGCAACTTTCTTCTCATATGACTGCTTTTGTTGTATCATGAGAACTGCGTATCTCACCTGTATTAATGTTAAATTGTCCTATATTTTTTTAACAAATTTTGGTTGTCTTTCTTAGCTTTTACCATTATCGCTTAGCTACCATGGAAATCTGTGTCGATATATAGCCTCTGAATACTCCTACTTTACCACTGAACGTCTTGTCAAATTAGGTCAGTCAAACGGACAAATCGGACTGACTAGTCGTAACTAATATTATATATGTGAAATGTGAGGTTTTTTTATACCCTTTCATGCCTTAACTACTCAATCCGTCAATATGAAATGTTGTATTCACGTTTTAAGGGACACAGAAAAGTATATATCTCCTCCTCATCATAATTATCGTACCCTTATCCCAAGTAAATAGGATCGACACAACATGCTTTTCTTTTTCACTCTCCCCCTGTCACATGTCATCTCAGTATTCAGATCTTTTATACACATAATTTTTCATACAATCAACCCACACCTTTCTCGGTCTTCCTCTACCCCTATATTCGTCCATTTTAGAGATCAAAACTTTTCTTGTTACATGACTTTCATCTATTCTCATAATATGCCCGCACCATGCTAACCTATTACTCCTCAACTTTTCTGCCAGTGGTCCTATTTTCAAACATCCTCTCATATACTCATTCTTAATCCTATCCATTCTGGTTACACCACACATCCATTTTAACATTATATATCTATCAACCAGAAAAACGTACGGTTCCCGAGGACAAAGAAAATGTACATTAACACGCTAGTACACTAATATACTTAAACAACGTACGAATTGGTATTTGAGTTGGCATAAGTATTAGCTTAAGCAGAAATAACAAATCCCGTATTTATATCTCGTGAGCGCATCGGGATTCTCAATTTGTAACAACAAATTCCCCATTAATCATCGCTAAGAAGATTTTGAGGGAAAAGTTATGGGATTTATAAATGTATTTTGTTTTTTTTTTATCAATTTATTGCAAAAGGTATTTATTTATTGCTGTAAATTATTGTTATTAGATACTATTAAAGTAAACAAGTTAAATTACTATTACAGTTAACCAGTTATTATTTCATAGAATAAACCACATTTAAGTTTGACCTTTCCATGTTTATTCTTTAGCAGATTGTTGTTTCTAGGTATAACATTAGTGTGTTTGTTTGGAGTGCCTCAAAATATATATGTTTTACAGTTCTATTACCAGTATTGACATAACATGAATAACAGACATTTCTACCTAAATTCTTCCGTCGATGTTCACGTCTCGTTGAAGCAGCTAATTGGGAATTGATATTTCTATAATATTAAAGGCTAAGTTTTAGGAATTCTGTATGTTAACTCTGCCCTCCCAATATATTTATAATAATACAATGCAAATTCTTAGAAAAGTCGGATTTAGTAAAAGACGGGAATAGTTCAAATACTAGAAACGGTGATAAATTAGTCATCCCATGTTTCAGGCTCGCTAAGACCAGTAACAGTTGTCTAGGTAATAGTGTTCAATTTTTAACAACGTCCCAAAACACTTTATAAAAATAATATATTTAATTATATTTAAAATTGTTGGTTTTAATTATCCATATCAGAAATTAATTATAACCTCTACTCATTCATTTGTTAACGTTTATTTTAATGCTCGTTTTACGCAGTATTATAACAAATGTTTAATTAATGTTGCCAATGGATTCGTGGTTGGAATATTCTAGACTTTCTATCTTTAGAATCCGAGCAGTCAGTTTCAAGTTACAGATCGGTCTGCGAATTATTTATGACTCGTCAGTAACTAGCGCGGCGCTCTTTGATAACGCCTAAATTAAGCTTCGTGTAGTTTCTAAGCTACGAATAACGAATATAAGTTATACCAGTTTTGATTAAAGATTGAAGAAAGTGGGGAATTATGAATTAATCTTTGACTATATATTAACTCATACCCGCGACTTCGTCTATATGATTTTTAAATTAACAATATGTCTATATACATATTTTTTATTTCACAGAAATTTACAGCTATGGAATAAAAAATTTCAAGAAAATTGTTACTTTCGCCAATAATTATTCAAAATCAAAAATGCTTTTTTCGTACTTACTTACTTTTATCGTGCTGCATACGACACTTCACACATAAAAAAAAAAATTAAAGTTGTTTACTTTTTTCCGGAACGCAATATGTTGCACTGGAGGTGGGCGCTATTATCTACAACACAGTTCCACAAATATATCTGATATAGTTAATCTATATTGTATTTTTTTTTGGTTCCAATAAAATTTATTTATGTATTGTTATTATTTATTACTTCATTCAATTTATATTCATTTTTAACTGCTGATGAAATGTCAAAAAATTGTTTTGAATGTTCTTATCTATTCTATTAATATGAATATTATAACACGGGTTCTATATCTGTGAAGCAAATTCTAAGATGCTGCGTACAAAAGCACAGAATAGCATTTTAAAGAAGATTGAATGGTTTTATTTTGGTTATGTAGTCCTAGCCAATCTTTATGGTTCGGGCTTGCGCATGATATGCTCAAGAGTTTAATCCAAAAAAAAAAACGTTAAAATATTATTATAGGAATCTAAAATTGTAATTTATTTATCCTTAAGCTATATCCGATGTTATACATATAATATGTATTTATACCAAAATTTGTGTTCTGCGCGTCTATATTCAGAGCCGTCAAGAAGTTTGAAAATTACAACATTACACATTACAAATTACAAAAATTACATAACATTACAAAATTGATTTTAAATCGGTTAATAAAGTAATTCATTCGCTTTTTTTAAGTTTCGTTAAAACATAACATTACATTTTACAGAAGATTAAATGTAATGTTATATAGTATCCTAGCTGTGTTACGTATGTAAATGTAATTACGTCATATATTCCTCAATAACGTACCAATTTATTCGCCGTGTATCAATGATTTCTTCTGATTCTGCGAGTAATGAACCGAATTCAATCACGTGCACGAGACGTGAACTCCAAGTTCTTTCGTTATTAATTTCATAAAACGGCTTCCAGTCTTATATTATTATTTATATCCTTTTTGTGAGAATCTCTTCATACTAGGTGATGGGAATCGACAGTTATAACCGACTTTATCGCGATTACTATACGCAAGATATAACATCTATTATTTACATATTTACTGGGAAGACTAACAGCTATAATATACAATAATTAATCATTAGAATAGACACATCTAGGCATTTACTAGTCCTCGCCGGTAAATAGCAAAATACAATCACTGCATTTTTAGGTGTTAAATGAACCTAATTATAATAAATGTAACAGTATTAATAGTCCTTTATTGTTAGCAACCGCCATCATTAAAAACTTTCTATTTAAAAATGTTGTTGTTTTACTTACGGTAGTGTTAAAGAGATCAAAATCACCAATCTTAATTAATAGTTCTTTATTGTTAGCAACCGCCATCATTAAAGAACTTTCTATTTAAAAACGTTGTTGTTTTACTTGCGGTAGTGTTAAAGAGATCAAAATCGCCAACCTTAATTAATAGTCCTTTATTGTTAGCAACCGCCATCATTAAAAACTTTCTATTTAAAAACGTCTTACGCCTTACTTACGGTAGTGTTAAAGAGATTAAAATCACCATCCTCGTTCACACCGCTGAAGGCGTGATTAGCTCGCCATAAAAATGAATTTTGCCGGTAATTAGTGGAAACGCTGGGCAGTGATAGAGGGATGTTTGTTCGTAAATTACATGATTATGTGTCTCGTATTCCGGGATTGCTAAGCGGGGTGACATAGACCTGTACTCGGGCAAGTTGTGATCACTGCAGCCGATCGATTGTAGATTTCTAGTTTTCATTATTTATTTTGGATCGCATTGTGTTTACTACCATATACACATTTGCATTCTCTTGGGAGTATCTTTTCTTCTTTGATGCAAGGTGTCCTATATCCTTTTCTGCACCTCTGACAATGTATATGCAAAATTTCCTGATGATCAGTTCAGTAGTTATGGCGTGAAATATGTAATAAAAAAAACTTACAATCGTATTTGTAATAGTAATTACAATTTTAATTTGATACTATAATAGCACGAATATTAAAGCCTATTCTTATTATATATATACAACTATAGCAAGCAAACATTTAAACATAACATATGACGTCATACTATAATATTGAACACAAAGACCCTTCTCGTGTGAGTAATGACCACAATTTTATAATAAAGGGGCGTAATATAATTTCGTACGGACTGTTCAAAGTCGTCCGTAAGCTTACCCCAAGTGTGGGACAACCAGATTTAGTCGGCCTCTCACTAGAATTTTTGATAACACGTACAGAGTCGTTTTTATTTTGGCTGTTGTTCACGCTGTCGTCCCACGCCGGACAAATGCCCATCGATATATTAAATGATGATGAAGGATGAATGGGCAAGTCTCAAGGACTCGGGATTAAGGTAGTGAAGAGGCTTTGAAGTCTATTTTTGCGTCACGAGTTATGTATTTATGAAATATTTTTAGATCTATTCGAATAAAAACATAAATAGTTCTCATTTTAAAAGGTTTTTTATAATCTGTTCTAGGTCAATAAGAACTATTATATATATTATATCTTATTTATAAAAAAAATCGAATTAACAATATGTATATATATATATACATATATAATTACAAGAAAAGTTTTGAGTTTGAAAGTGAACGGATATAGAGGTAGAGGATGACCGAAAAAGTTGTGGATGGATAGTGTGGAAAATGATATGTGTATAAAAGGTGTGAATACTGAGATGACTTTTGACAGGGGAGAGTGGAAAAGGAAAACATGTTGTATCCACCCTACTTAGGTGGGATAAGGGTAAGACGATGCTGATGAATTACAATTTGTATTCATATAAACTAATTATCTATTGGTAATAACTAAAAAAAGTATTGTTCGAATTAGTCTTGGATGAGGAATTTGAATCAGTGGTAACGATATTGACCCTCGTATAGAGTGTAGAGGTGTTCTTATTGTTCCGATTACCGTTGGCTTAGAACATCGTTGTTTGGTAGTAAACCATATTTAAGTTTTTTTTTATATTCATATTCAAACAATAGGTTTGACCTATTGCCTAGGTTTGCCGACCCTACTTAGGTGGGATAAGGGTAAGATGATGATGATGATTCAAACAATAACGTGTGTACGGATAACTCAATATCATTAAAGACACATTTATTCATTCAAAATTTTATTTGATTTAATACTATCCGTGCCATGCTTATTATATTAGTCACTGTCGATGTCGGCAATATTCGCTAACGTTCGAAACGAATGGGGTGACGTGTCTGTTGTTGGAGTTAGGTTTTGTTATCATTCGTTTTTCAAGATTTCGGTATCGGATGTTGGCATCGTAAACTGTTGTCAGGCCCAATGATCTGTCTTCTATACTTACAAATATGACTCATGAAAATACAGGCTTTAAGGCTAAATCATGTCAAACTTCTGAACGTATCGGCATAGAACTATGACCATTCGAAGCAGAATTCCTCGTAGATGGTTTTTGGATTTTTTTTTCTGGTTCGATTGACCCTTACGCCATTTTTGTAACGCTCAACGAAATGGACGGGAATCAATTAGTCTTATTTTAAACTTGTTCAATTACGAGGTGATCTGGTTCTCCTGAGAGATATGTAACTATAAGAAGTCTTGCAAAGATTATCTTATAAAAGTAACTTGGAAAACAATTTACTTATTCAAAGATATCAAATATGTATAACTTACTTTCGTTTTATATATCCAATAATGATTTATAACGACTCGCAAACCTTCAAAAGATCGTAGTAAATCCTAACCCTTTTATACCTTTATTTCTTCTGAGAGGAACAATATTGTAATGGGAATATTTTTCTAGAAAATAATCTGAAATATCTGCGAGCGAAAACATAAAACCGAAGTGCTCACTAAGTAAGGACTAGGTAAAGGATGTCGAAGATTTAACATAATCAAAGACCTGTTTAATTTACGTTAAATTTATATTGTGGAACGAAACTCACAACAATCCTTTTTCACGTTTCATTTCTTTGCAAAGATATTAGTTGAAGCTTTACAGGGCATCGTAATTTTAGAAATTCAAGATTATCAGCCCTAGGATTTATGCCGTAGGTTTTATAATTACAATTTGTGAATTAAACTTTTCATATTTTGAACGAATAATAAACACCTCATCAATGTGGACACTTTTAAGCTATATGTAGCGGTAGGGTGTTAGGACACTGCGTCAATTGACTACGGATAAAATCCTACAACTAGTCTCGAGTTTTTTTGATAAACCAAAACACAGTAAAAAACGTCACCATAGTGGTAGATATTTTTTTCTGGAAAATCAAGTTGAAAATCAGTCGCCACGCAGCCATACGTGTGTTTTGGTAGTTGCAATTGGCAGCTTGATCTTATCTAGCTTTCAGCGTAATCTTAAGCCACATCGTCATTTAATATCAGGTGTGATTGTGGACATATGCAAACATAAGAAAATACAATAGTATGTTAGGTTTTATTTCCTTTTATTTATAATTTTTCTGTAGATTATAGTGTTAGAATTGATTGGGTAAATTGTAATTGGTTATGTTGTTGCTAATTAACAGCATCCTTCGAAGTTTCGAGAACTTGTCAACACGTTATTGATATAAACAAATATAGCATACGATTTTATGCACGACCTTTTAATTTCAAACTAGGAACAGCTTGTATTACGATAAGTAAACAGCTGATAAACATTTACAGATAGTTGATAATCTGTTCGTCACAATAAAGTTAGGCATAATCGGGTGGATGGAGCTTAAGTTGTCTTGTCTCAATAGTCAGTCATAACATGGTGAAAAATCTGGCAAGTGTCAAAATAAGGTAAGGCAAGATGCAACATTGTCACATGCGATAAATTTTGGAACGCCTAAGAAGTTATAGGTGCAAATTCTACAAATTTCCTACAATATGTTATTGTTGCGCTGAATTTAAATATCGGTGCGAATGGATCGATTTACCCCATTGTGACTGCGGGTCGGAAAGGCAAAAAATTTAATACAACATAGGGGAATATCCACTAAGAAGATACAACGGTTCCCCCGATGACCTGATCACTTTTACCGACGACGACCTAAAATTACTTGAAAGAATTAAATATTCAATTATAATAAAACAAGCAGCCACTCGCGACTTTGTTTGCCTTTGTATCTTTACAGAGTACTATATAACGTATTTATTTAATTTGAAAAAACTACGGAACACGTCTTTTTTACTTTCTTAATGAATGGCTAAACATCAACTTTTATAGATCAATTTCTAATGAGGGATTTTAATACAAATTTTCATCCCAGTTTTTATTACCTTAAGGGTTGAATTTCTAAAAATTCTTCCTTGGTGCTCACTTACAGTGTAAAACCAATCTGCACGCAAAAAAAAATATTCAGACCCCTAACCCTAGCAGTGTACTGACTCAATTTTTCTCAATTGCTCAATGCTCAATTTCCACTAGTCTTGTTACTATTGCACCATTAGGTTTGTCCAAATAAACTTAAAGATCAGTTTAAGAGAATAATGAAACACATAATATATGAAAATATGTAAACGCATATATCTGTATTTCAAAACCATTATAAGATCGTAACTCATTTATGTTTTTTGTTTCTACGGTGCAGATATATATATATATATATAGTTATTACAAGAGATCGCGTGGATCACTAACTGTGTTCAGAGGGTTACAGCTTATTTAAACTTCCACTAAATAAAATAACGCTTCGGTGTAGAACTGAGTGAAATGAAAACAAAGAGAAATGAAACCCGAAGTAATCTATTTGGCTTATTAAATTTCACCACTTTGTTGGATTGAGTTATCCTTTGTTGATTACTTATACGTTCGAATGACTTATTCGAGTAGTAGGCGTACCCGTGGCTTCGTTCACGTGAACTAAAATACTATTAAGTTCTTTGTCTATGTACAAATAAATGAAATAGAAGTGTAAGTCGTATGTAATGTGGAAATAACATTATTTTACTAAATGGTTATGAAAGTATAAACAATACTTATAACTAAAAAATAGTTTAAAAAATGTTTGTCTATTTGTTCCGTTTAATCGTCGAAAAGGTTAGCCCCATTTTGACAGACTTTCACTGGAGGGTAGGCGATTTTATAATGGAATAATATAGGCTATTTTTATTTTAGAGAAAAAGATTAGGATCGAATATAATAAAATAAAAAAGCCGTGTCTAGTATAGCGCGCGCGTCACTGATCAAACTTTTTTGTTACTAACGAAACATTTTGTTATTACGAAATAGAGGGTAATGGTAAATATTTTTCAATAAAACTGTTAACCTTATTTTATAATGCTCATGCAACGCGCATCAAGGGGAAGGAAAGTGACTCTGTCCAAGTTGCGATCACCTGTCTTTTTCCCAATATATTACTAATATTGAATGTATTTATGCGAAAACAACAAGATTAAAAAAAAAGGTTCTAATCCTTTTATAATTTATTTATGCTCATTGTAGACATGTTTAATACACGATATTTATTGCCCAAATAATATCACAAAATTAAATGGTTATTTATTATATGTAATTACGATGATGAAATGATGTAATTCAGTTTAATTTTTATATATGTGGTGTTTTGTTAATTTAAAGTAGTCATTGTGATTTATTGAATTTCAATATTAATAATGTTAGATTCATGTTTTTTTTATGTTATAGGGGGCAAACGAACAGGTGGGTCACCTGATGGTAAGCGATCACCGCCGTCCATAGACACTAGCAACACCAGGGGAGTCGCAAGTGCGTTGCCGGCCTTTTAATATATGTGGGCCTCCGGCGCTCTCACTGACCGAACGAAACGCAACAGTGCAAGCACTGTTACTTCACGTCGGTTTTCTGTGAGAGGGTGGTACTACCCCGGGCGAGCCGACCCATTCATTTGAAACCAGTAATAGTTTCAGCATAGCTCTACCACTACTACTAGAATCTGTTAGATTCATGTTAATGACAATTTGTCTTTAATACTTTTTCTCTTAAACAATTTTCTACTGCGTTAAATTGGTTAATAGTTAAGTCAAAAAATTGCAACACCGAGTGTACTGGAATCTTGTATCCGTTTAATTGAATTGATTTCTTTTAATATAAAATCATTACAGGAATTTCACATAAATTCCATATAAAACCTAACATTACAAAACCTATATTAAAAGCCGACCTGGGAATATACTAATCCATTTAAAGGGATTGTAAAAATCAGCTAAGTCGTTTTCGAGTTTTAAGCACAATAAGTGATGGACTAGACGTCATCTTTTATAATAAAAATGTTGCCAATACTTTGCATTCATACTTATAGTGATTAATTTCACGGTCACATACAACATTTTAACATAAAGGAAACTCGCGGCTTACGACGGAATTAGTTTATGTATTGTGTTTTTATTATATAGTATTTATGTCGGTTTTTTGAATGTTTTCTTCGTACATAAGTTTGTTTGTTGTGTAATAATCTTTTGTGATGTATTAGGTAAACTTATCCGACGGTTACGAGTTACAGCGTAAATGAGTGGAGATTAAATACATACCATTGTAATTCCATTCATTCTTAATACTCGTACATATAAATTACGTGTCACGTTGTTTGTTTGCAAACGACTCCTAAACTTGAACGAACCGCAACTTGAAAGATAGGATAGTTTATATATCAATTTATAATCGCAATATTATGTTATTGTGAAATATTTTGATAATCTCTGTTAGTTCGATAAGATTCTAACAGATGGCAGTATAAGGTAATTCGTTGACTGGATTGACGTCCGTGCAGCTAGTAGTAGATAAAATTCACGTGTCTTTTGTTTGTCCGGGTTAACCTTCGAAACTGTTTAACTGAATTTTATGAGATGTTTGTTGATAAATAGATAACTTCTCATAGTACTGTTTAGACTAAATATCATTACGTTCTCCCATAGTGGCTAGGTCGAAATGATTAAATTTAATATATGTAACTTAAAACCGCGGCAAACGATACAATAATAAATAGTAATGCCTATAAAAATATCCAACAATTGATGTAATAAAATATATAGCTCTTCTATGAAATAACAAAACTATCTTTTGTGAAAACCAAGTCGCAAGCAGCAATGAGTATTTCAAAACAATATTGAGAATGAGAGAATTAGAACAATTAAATAGCACTTATATCGCCCGATCTTACTATTTCAATAATTCTCGGTAGTTCTAGAGGTGAATTCCTACTGTTTCATTATTACACATGTTTAATAATTGATGAATTAGTAAAACGCAGCAGACAGCAGCTGACATGCATCACTTTCTTGACAAATATTGGAGCACCAACAGCGAGCGTGCGTAAAACCGATACGCGCAAAAATCCGCTACCATCACTGTCCATTTTAAGTTTTGCGATAACTTGATTCCGTTTCGGTGGATTTCAACAGGTGTTAGAGCAGTGCAAGTTACATGTGTACTAAAGGCCAAATTGTGTATTCCGTATATTGTATGTGTACCAATACAGTATATCGTATCGTTGATTTTATGCAGAATAGCTTGCATCCACCACGCTATTTCGGTTCGGTGCGAAGGCTACACTCATTATAAAAATTGTAAAGCTTGACACAACCAGACTCGATATACGTTGATTTGATATATTAATTTAAAAATTAAATATACTTTACTCAATTGAATCCCTTAAAAGCACTGAGAAGCACCACAAAACGTCAAACGTCACTTCTAAACGTCAAAACACTATCACTAGATTCGGCAGACACTACATTTATCGAGTAGACTTCAGAGTAATTTCTGTTTTGCTATCTATAATTGCAATTTATGATTTATTTTCTCTCATTATATTCCTAATAGTTACTTTCAACAAACACATCGTATCAATAGTAACTATAATTAGTAGCTCAATATTTGTATTATCGAACTTATTAGTAATTATACTGAATTCAGTTGTGTTATTGTTCTCAATTAATTTTAAATTAATATACAGTTAAAAATCAATTACTACAGAGTCGTAGACTTAACAACAAACGTTATTGGAATACCTCGTTGAAGAATTGACACTGTAGAGATAGTAAAACTCGGATCTCAGTTATTTTCGTTTGGTACTATCCATAAACGAAAACAGCTCGACGTTTTACAGCTCCGTGTGTCCCGAACGACTAAATTAACATGAAATTATAGCCAAGATCGCTTGTACTGATAAAACTCGAAAACAATTGTTGATCGCTATTTCGATTGAGATTTCTCAAAGAGTAATAACAGGTTGTGATTGTTGTTCGTTCTAATGTTATTATAACTGTAATTTGTCACCATTAAATTAAAGTTATTTAGTTTGTTATCACAAAATAGTTGGTATTGAGTAAATTGAATCACTAACTATGATTAGAAACAATTGAATTTGAATTTTATTCAGTGATAAAAATTTGAAATGAGTTCTCTAATTTATGTCAGTTTGGTATGTTTCGCTAATAATTTTTGAGTGAATTTAATTAGCAAGTATGAAGAGAAAATAGTGAATTTTAATTTAATGGCTGGCTGATGCTCAGTGAATTATTTTTATTGTGTAATGGACTCTATGTTCTATATTTTAATTGCAATTGTATCATTTATACTTAGCTTCTATGTAATATCCTAAAAAGTTTTCTATCTCCAAATGAAATACACGTCATAATTGGTTTGGCTTTGGAGATTAATCCGGACACACAATAGACATTTGAGTTTTATCTAAATGTATAGATTTTAAGTTAGTATTGTAATTTTTGCCAGTTATATTTGGATAATATTTAAACATGTATAGATAAGTATATGTTACGTTATTTAAATATTTTTAAAAAGTTCTAATTACCCAATTTAGAATAATGTATAATGTATAAAAAATTAAACGCAAATATAATTTATTATTTATTATAGACAAATCGTTGTTTGTTTATTGTAATCTAGATACATGAAAAATTATTATGAACTATTGATAAATAAAAATATCATAGTATTTAATCCCATCCAACATTTTAAAAGTGGAGTATCTTTCCTTACCTAACCATCAGCAGCTTGTCCATCTTTGAATATGAGGTCTCATAATAAGAGAAAATTTCACAAACTACCATTTAAATCCAGACTAATAGTACGTTGTATGGTCACCACAACTAAAAATAATATTTTTCACATATGTACACCTGCCAGGATGGAACTCGCATTCTCGCGACTTAACCACCGCGTTATGAGGTCTGTCGATTTCGATCGTTAATAGCTACTTTATAACGAACTTTATCCGTTGTGTGTGTGAGCATGTGTATGGTATTATGTGTATAGACCACAGTATAGTTGAGTCTGTTATGAGGAGATCCGCAGAAGTAAAAGTCGACATAATCCCTGTAGTCCAGCCATCTTAGTACACCTCGGAATTTCAGATACCCAGCTATAAACTTGTATTTTGACATTCTAAAAGTCGTCTCACAACCTATGAATGGCATGGTGACTATTACAAGTCTAAGGATCAAAGGTCACAAACATCGATTTATTGCACTCTTTTTTGCAAATATCTCGTTTCCGCTGTTTGTATTTATCATTAATATTGTAGAGGATTACATTCCCTACAACTTAAGTATCAAAAAATTTTTAGACGTTGAATCGTTTTCGTGATAGAGTGCGGAGAGCGCGTGGATATTTGTAAAAAAATAATTTTTCTGACTTTTGAACTTAGATTTTCGCGGACACCGTACCATAGGTAAGTTATGAGACGACTTTTAGGATGTCAAAATACAAGTTTATTATTAATTTATAGCAGGGTACTTCAATTTCCGAGATTCTTACCTAATTTTGACTAAGATTATTGGACTACTTAGAATTACTGGACTTAAAAAGAATTAATGGCAATATACTCGTATTATGAATATATCACGAAATTAATATTTTAAGTAAGAAAGTTTTTTATCATGTCGGTCGCAAAGAATAATGTACTCTATATATTTATTATTATTCGGTTCATTTAGTACCTAATATTATAGTTGATTGTACTTTGTTACTTATTGGCGAAACCTGGTGAATGGGTGTATGTTTTTAGGCTCAGGATTAATTATTGTAAATTGTGACTGTTATTATTACAATAAATAAATAAAACTTACCAATATACGTCAGTGTCTCAAGAAGAAAGTTTTTGGCCAGTGTACTCGTACAGTCGCAGTGATGACTTACGGTGCTGAGATATGGTCGCTAACAACACACCTAAAGTTCAAGGTTTCTCAAAGAACAAGGGCTACGTTGGGAGTTTCTTTTCTATAATTGCAACAGAAATCTGGACAACTGTAGAAGAACGAATCCTACGCCTATATAGCCTTCATAATTGCTACAGTTGAGAAGCAACGGGCGAGGTGCATTGTTCGTAGAACAGATATCCTATGGGACGCAAAATTTCTCCAGTGGGAACTAGACATCTGAAGACAAAGCGTGTACAGATAAGGTTAGGTGAGAATCGACTACGATTGTGATGCAAGCACCGTTAGACCGGTCGTTAGTGACTATCTTTGGAGAAAACTTACACCTTGCAAGTGGATGTTGATGCATAGATGGAGGCATAATATATATTTATGTACTTAAACTAAGCAGATTACTTTTCCTAATTAATCATACACAAGAGATAACATTTATTACAAGCGAAGTGTGCTATGAAAACATAAATAAAACAGAAGAAACAAACGATATATTTTCCTTTTATGAATAATTTTATGTAAATTTATGTAACGAGCCACGTCAGCCGCGATTATTATTCCGGAGTTTATCCAGCGCTGATTTGATAACGGCCCGTCCTCCGGGTGTTCTGTGCGTCTGCACGGAATTTACTGTTATGGAAATGTGCTCGAATATTGTTCGGGTTCGAGCTTGTTTATACAGATAAAATTCGAAGTCCGGCTTCGATGTTTATCGTTAAAATATATATATTTTAAACTACACGTGTTCTTTTTTCCATTCCATTAAAATTAAATAGTAATTGAAACACAATATAGAATTTTTGTACCTTTTAGCGGTATATTGGTTGATATTTTGCTTTTGTTTTGTTTAGGGAACGGATCCCTCGGGCAAGCTTAATTTGGATAATAACAAATCATGGTGGCAATACAGGACTGTTATTGGACTCTGATTTGAACTGAGCTTCTAACACAGAAGCCAAAAATATTGCTTCATTTTCTATTAAAAATATCTTTAATATAATTTTAAACCATGAAAAAGGTATTATTTAACTACATTAAACATCAACTTTCACCTCAATTTGCTACTTTATAAGGATAAAAATATTTACAAGACGTATGGTCAATACTCTGAATGAGTTTTACAATAAACAAAGTATATCCATTTGCATATATTCACCTCAATAACATTCGAGAGCTCAAATAAAATATGATACACGGTCGAGATGTTTAGTAAATAAAAGAACACAAATATTTTATGATACAAATAAGGTTTCAATTATAAATAGTGCTTATTTAAATAAAAACTAAAATTATCTTATGTAATACTAGAAGTAACATGTTTATTAATTATTATTATATTGCGTATAACTGCAATATACGGTGATATAAATATAAGTACTTAAATAAAACATAAATTATTCAATTTCGTAGTTTATACTGATCTATTCCATCTTTTACATATACTTATGGATGCTGGTGTATGTGAGAAAATCTCGAATATTGTTTCAGTGATTATCCTAAAAGTTATCGTTTCTCCATGGAGATCGTTTATTATATATACCCCGGCTATACTATATGGCTCGATGAAGGTCGTTAGCCCTTCACGTATTATTATTCTTGTAAAAAAAACGTGACAACGCAGATAACGAATGCACGTTTGACAGCGCAACACAACCCCTACGCCGCTTTTACGGTGGAGTTCATTACACCCGAGAATTTCATTCTAACTTAAGAGCCATTCATTATTACCTTAAGACGACTCGGCCTGAAACGCTCTACTTAACAGAAACAAATATTCGTCGTCCGACCGATACACCTTATTAACACCACTCCGGTTACCTGCTCGAGAAGAACTTGATATATGTACGATCGGAAAAATGTTACCGCCATCGTCCTTTATTTTTGTCCTTTGCTTACACGTGTATTTGAGCACTTAAAGTCGTATCTATGTGTACTTCTACAAGTCCCATAACGGGGTCGACGAGACTATTCGGCTCTTTGAGTACATGGGTAGGGTAGGATATGAGGCAAAGGAGCAGTTTCCTACTGTGGAATTATTGGTCTTGGGGGACTTAAAGAAACACCACAAAATTTGGTTGTGTTCCCTCACGACCTCTTATGCAGGATGTACTGTTTATACATTCACTTTAAGTCACGACTTGACTTAGCTAATAATCCAGCCCACCCAAATTCCTGATGTCATAGCTCATGCTTTGCTGGAACTATACTGATGAGCCATCCTACTGGGTATGATGTGTCAGACGATGCTCATTTGGGCGCTTTGGATAACTACTTTGTTTTTATATCGTCTGTGCTACACATTCTTCCTCCTGCCAGTGTAAGGATTAAGAGTAGTTTGTAGAATTAGCAGTGCACTCGTCAGTAGATTGGAACGGAATGTAAGGTTATTTCACATCCATCCTTTGATGACAACGCTGTTTTTAAAGAAAGATCCTTCACCGATTGTCAATGAGACTGAAGTTGCAATAGAATATTATATACTTTCCTCAGAGTTAGATGGTAATCACAAAGGACGTTATTGATATGCATTGATGTTATAGATAAGAATCAACTCGTGTTGTGAATCAAAGATGGCCGGAATATGGACCCTACTATCAACTCCCTCAAATTAACCTGTAATTTTCCCACCAAAGCCCTATACTAAAGCGGATGCCTATATAGATATGGATGATGAATCAAATTTGTATATCTTCCGAGTAACAGTTGTGTCAAGTAGACTGGTCAAAGCTATGCAAGCCAATGTTGGTCGTCCAACGTTGCCACCGCTGAGGTACTCTAATGGGACACTGGCCTTTGCAAATTATTTGTCAAATTTCTTTGCTCCATGATTGAAACATGCAACCGCCTATGTACTACACTACTACTATTTGTTGCTAGCAGTGCACTACGTCATAATTACGATTCAGGTAACGTGAGGTTCTTAGAGAACTGCCATTCAGCTCGATGTTTAGTAGACTAATGCTCTGAACGGTTTTTAAATAAACCTGTCTCGATAATATCGTATCCTCAGATTAAGGACCCGGGTCACTATAAGTATACCACTCTATGACTATTTGTTGATTCGTTTTATTCAGCGCATTTCTTTGTTACTTATGAAGCAAAGTATTCAAGGAAAGTTCTCGATTTTTGAATATATGTATAAATAACAAATAAATCCTTTAAACTATACTATCCAATGAACGCTTTAGATTTTTCCAAGTATTATTAGTTCATTAATGACGTCATCAGTGTGTCTCGCTACTTACGTTTTTTACAGGAAACGCCTATCGCCTCAGGTAATGTTTGAATTTCTCTTTAATACCACCCTTATCAAATAAACATTTAACCGCCCTGTCCCGCCTTGCGTCGTCCTCTCTCATTTTAGCCTACTGATATACGATTACCAAATCTTTTTTACCGGCTTTGTTATTTTTTTTGTGCGGTGGCGAAGGAAATTTGCCTTGGGTTAAATTGTTGATTCATTTTTTCAGGGTATGAAATCTTTGTTGTGTGTGTCTGTGATATTTTTCTGCGCCGTCGAGTTCGTGGGACAGGAAATGATACGGTTCTTTTTAAAGGCTTTTGTGCTAAACGACGTGCCAGCTTTATCACATTCGGGCTACAGTTAATCTGAAAAACGGTTCTGTGTAGAAGAAGCATCTTCATTAATGAAAAGCGATGTGTAAACTTTTAAGTGCTGTTTCGGAAAATGATTGTATAAAAACAAACAATATTGACTTTCAAAGACAATTGCAAATAAAAATTATTATTTAACGTATTTAACTAAAAATTATAACTAAGATTGTAATCCAACTTGAAATAATTGAAATGACGTTGCAAATTATATTCCATCAATATCATTCTCATTTTTACAACAATATAATATAAAATAATAAGCTTAAATTATTTTCTAGAAAGTTTAGAAGAAAGAAATATTTTTACAAAAACACATTGCGCTAGTTTACACAATGCTATAAATCACAGGCTTATTCAACCATAGATAAATAAATTAAAATACGTTTAATTGAAAGCAAGTGGAACATTTTCTTTACATGTATGTAGTTACATAATTAATGACTACTGGATTTCTATAAATTCTGGCGGTTTCTTTAATATAGAGTATATTTTTATGGAACACACATGTTTGGGCCGGAATAGTAATAAACTGTGCTAAATAGTCAGTAAAGGATTTAATTATATATTATATAGGTTTTTTATGAGTCATAAATGTAAAACTAGTAATATTTTTAGGCTAAAGAAATTGTGTATTTCCTATTTTTTATTTTTTTTTGTACGACGATAGTGGCTAACGAACATGCAAGCCGCCTGGTGGGAATCGGACCTATGGACGCTTATAACACCGGAGGTATCTATCATATGCACGTGGCCGACTCTTTAATATCCTGTTTACTTCCCTGTTAAATAACCTGATACTGTAGATTCCTCTCGAAAACCTCATTCCACAGACAAAGAGAGGTGACGTCGCTCCTTAGTCCGTTTCCCGTTTTGATTATCATAACGAAAAAAAAAACCGTTTAAAAAATAAAGTAAGCGTGCAGCTCTGCATACAACATATAACTGAAACTCCAATGGCGATTAATAAATTTTAGTCAATACAAGATGAACCCCACGGTTTCTCTTGCATTTGATTATTCTCATGGCCGGGCCCGTCTACACTATTACTTCCTTAACGCTTTGTCGTACTATTTGGCTTTTTATAGTAATTCTCCGATATTAAGGATTGTAGCGTGATATTTGATAGAATATAACTTTCCTGATTAAATACAGTATAAAGTACATTTTTTTTTAAATTACGTGTGTCTTACTTTCAGAGATTCAATAAATTTATTTTTAAGAAACACTTTTGGCTTTACAATAAAGACAATGAAAGCAAAAGTTACCGGAAAATTTGCGATTAATAATTGCTAAGTTTGGTTTATAATACACCTTTTCTTTTTTAATTCTTTAGGAGTTAATGTTACTAGATTTTATTTTGTTTCATTTTATTGTCTTTGATTATCTCTCTCCTTTTACACCGTAGTTTTTCAATTATTATCTTTACGTTACGTACTCGGCATTTAATTTAACATGTTGGATATAAGAGTGCGATGTGTGTCTATGATCGGCTTCCTTCTGTTTTGCGTTCTCTTTATCGCACACCGCTATGACGCTATACGAAACCGAACTTAGGGGACTATTTCGGTCTTCGTCTACCCGATGTGACAAACCAAGAGTCGAGTATTTTACTTATTTCCATTTTAAACAAAGTAATCATAATCAAAGATCTGTAGTTGTAGTTTTGTAAATCGATTTGAAAAATAGTTGACCTAGATAACTTCGCAACCGCTAACTACAACAGTTCAGAATTTCATATTGTATATTGTGTAAAAGTGTTGTGAGAGTTAGCTCGCCGTCGGGCTTTAGCGCAAAACCATTAATTATACTTATCTAAGTACATGTTGCGCCTACTTCACTTTGTATTGGGTATTGTACGTTAAAGCGACATGATTTATTAATGTTTTTAGGCTCGGGGAAACTCGAGTCAAGCGGGTTTAACACGAACGATACATTTTTGTCACATCAGCGGCTACGTCTATTTTTCCAGTAAGTTTTTTTTAAAGCTTTTGCCAATATTTTTTCGTAATAATGACCCATCGATATTCTAGGTATATTAGCTGTGCCTAACATTTTTCACGCTTTTTATTCAGTCATTGTTTTTGACTCGTTCTTTAATTTTAATGCAAATGAATTTATTTTTTGATTTGTTAAAATGTAACTGTAACATTTATAGGCTAGGCTATCTATCTCGGAATAATTTTCGTGTAATAAAAGTCATCAAAATCAGTTAACACTGTTTTTGTGTTAACTGTATTTCGCACGGTATTTACGAATATTATTGACAACTGTTATATCGTAATAATATTGAATTAATGTGTACAATATTTTGTTAAAATCGTTTTCCAACTTTACAATTTTTCGTATTGTACAAATGACTCTATCAATTGGTTAGTGAGATGAGCTTTTAGAACTTCATACAAATGATTCAAACCGATTTTGAGTGAAATATAGATGTACATATACACAAAATAAAATTAAAAAGTATTTTTTATGACCACTCTTTATCACCAACTCAGGGGTTGAATTTTCAAAAACCCTGCCTTAGTGGTCAGATACAGTGTAAAAGGATTCCGAAGCGTGCAATATTCCCATCCCAATAGTTTGTCATCTCAATAGGAGGTCATCTCGCAGAAGGAGGCGGCGGAGAGGATCCGCGAGGAGGATCCTCTGAGCGATCCTCTCCGTCAACGCAGAGTCGGTGGGAGGAGGCGGAATTATGTCCGTCTCCTACAACCTCCGTAACCGAACCTGGGGAGACGGGCCGGGGGGCCCATCTCCCCATTGCACAGGTTCGTTTGACGAGAAGGGGGCGGCTGGTGTGTACCCAGCTTGCCCTCCTTATTAGGACGACGCCCGGCAGACACTTTCTGCTGGGCTGGCCGCTGGGGTGGCATGGTGATAGCACTGTTCGATCCCATGCCGCCCCAACCTAGCGGCGGACGGTACACCGTGGGGTTTTAGTGAGTAAGAGTCTCACACTACCCACTCTCTCCCCCGGGAGAGTGGTGTGTCCATGATGGATTTCCCCACGTTAATAAAAAAAAAAAAAAAAAAAAGGATCAGTCACTTATTTTTATTTTGAATATAAATTGAATGTAGGAATCTAAAATTACAGATTTGTTAATATAGATTTAGTACTTTTACGAAGTGTTTAACACATTAATAGATAAGAAAATAACAAATGGTAAGCGTATTATTTAGATAGAACCCTACCACGTTACCATGATTTTTCTTATTAACTAGCTTTGTTATATGCCCGTGCGAACATAATTTTGCTATTGATTTTTTAAAGAACTTCATTATGACTTAGAAACTGGAAATTATAATCATTCGATGACAATACAACAAACTGAGTGAATAAAAGAAGAATTATATGTATTTTAGATAAAGTCATATGAAAAGATATTGAAAGTGTTAAGGGGTAAATACGTATAAATTTATCTCATGCATAACGGTCCATCCGTCCTTGTATTTATATTCATTTAATGCCTTCCTTTTTCTTCTCATTAACCCTCTCATCGCTAAGTGATACGGAGTTTTAAAGTGCATCGGTGACTACGAAATCTGTAATAAATTGGTTAACTAGACATTTATAGATAGAGATATTAGACCGAGTGCAAGTAGAACGGTGCGAGCTACATTAGCTTTAAATGAAGAGGAGGCTGCCTAGACCGTTGAAAACCAGTATTTTTTTGGGTTCTATTTTCCCCATGACCTTTTATCGTTGTGCATTGTTTGTAATCAACGCAGGAAAGTAACTCGCCTAGTATAGAGTAGTATAGAACCAGCGCAAACAGATGATTATTAAATTTGTTACGAATTTTATACACAACGGGAATATAAAACAGAAAATATTAATACATTAATACTTAATATATGAAGTTTTTCAAATAAACAAAAGCAGCTAGACAGCCAGTCCCCCTAGGTATAGCGCGTTTACCATCTTGGACCGCGTCCAAATTGGTTGTGATCAAGAATGATTATAACCGTAAAGTCAAACGTTAAAACTTGTAATGAAAAAAAAATACATACTAAAACAAATTTAGCGAAAAATCGAAATGACTTTAGCTTACTACACCTTCGACGAAGTATGGGTTACTCATTTTTTGATTAAGTGCAATTTGATAGCAGAAGCTCAAAGATAATAAAAAAAATATAGAAATTTCTTTTTTCATTCTGGGTATATAAAAAATTCGATATTGCAAAAAATATTTTATATGGGTATGTATATCTGAGGTCGATAAACTGCGACATCGTTTGATCGATCACCGTATAAGATGACATACTTAAGTGTTTTACATGGAAAATGTTTTTATAGTATAAATGTTTCTTAAAGCCTGTAAACACGATTCATGGTGTGACGTGGTTGTTGAATGGAGACCACGGGGAGCGGAACACTCTATAAGAAGACGATAAATGCGTTGACGTAACGGCACCGTATGAACAGAGAAATTGAAGTGGATACAATTATCAAAGGATAGAAACTAATGGCGTAAATTAAAGGAGACCTACACCAAAATAGATAGAGAAGCTTTAAATCAGAGGTTCCCAGACTTTTTTCTCATAGACCACTTTCAAAATTTCGCTGGTTAACTGTGGAAAACTGTGGAAATTTGCGTTGAAGTCAAGGCAACATTTTAGTTCTTCACTATCGAAAGCGGATAAATTTTCGTGTACCCGCGCTTATGAATTCCACCACCTGCACCGCTTTGGAAACTAGGACTTTAAATAATTGTAATTTTACTCGTACGAAGTAGCCGTTGGTTGTTATCTCTTATAATAACTAGTCCTACGACATTATGTAATAAAATAACACTAAATAATAATAATAATTATTTATTCTCCAAAAAGTTTACATAATGAATATATTTGAAATTAAAATGTTACTGATAGCGCCAATTTAAGCTCACGTTAACGCTTGTACTAATCGTGAGTCTGTATCACAGACGCCAGCGCATACTACACTAATTTTATGGAAAGGTTTACTAGATAGGGTTAATTATTATTAACGTCTGTAATTAACCACGGATTCCTACTATTTGTGATTGTTGAACAAATGCATTTTTGTATGTGTTGCTAAATTTGTGGGTGTGATTTTGTAAGTGCCTGTATATAATAATGGTTGAGAATATGGCTGCGAGAGTACAAAAACGGAGGTAAAATAGTAAGTAGATATTAAGTACCGGGGAGTATTGAGTATCGGGTATATTGTCTTTTAAAATATAAGAAATTACTATTTAATAATACAAATGAAAAAGTGAATATGTCTGTATGTTACGCTTTTACGCCTTAACCACTGAACCAATTATTATAAAATTTTGCATACACTTTATCAAGAGTACAGAAAAGAACATACTGTTCCTGAGGGTTACGGTAAGCCTACATTAATGCTAGTTAAAACGAGAAAAAAAGCTAGTTATCTATAAAAAAACACTTAATTTTGTTAGATTTTATCGACCTCAGATAAATCAACATTCATTTTTGTACACGTAGAGATAACGTTAAATAAAATATATTGAGAAACCGCTAAGTATTTGTCCAGTAAAGTGTCGTTCATCGGTCGATCGTACGGTTCTTATCGGTGTCACTCCGACGTCCGACCCTCGTTGACCAATCGTTTGACGTGCTCGATCGCGGCGCGGTTAGGGCTTTCAACAAACAGTACAGGACATCCATTTTACTTACTACAAGTAGGTCAAATGGTAGACGTGTAATAATTAAATTATGTTGTAATTTTTCCATTAATTTCCCTGTCTTTTTTATGATGTCAAATAGTAAGTAATAGTTTGATGTTAAGTGAAGGTTATTTATTATACCTCCGTGTAATTTCACTGACGGATAGCTAAAATTACAGCGGGTGACATAGGATACTTTATTTTAGACTAGCTGTCATCTGTGGCTTCGTCTGTAGTACTATCTCCAAAACGATTGGTACCATTTTCATGGGACTTTCACTGACAGAAAACTAACGCTATAAGAAGTAATTAAAGCTTTTTTATTTTAGGCTAGCTTTTGCCCATGGCTTTGTTTGCAGTACTATCACCAAAACGTTTGAACCATTTTTCACGGAACTTTCACTAATAGATAGCAGATCTTATAAGAAGTATTATTTTTTTTTTTATGTGATTGGAGGCAAACGAACAGACGGGTTACCTGATGGTAAGTAATCACCGCCGCCCATGGACACCTGCGACACCAGAGGTATCATAGATGCGTTGCCGGTCCTTTGAGGAAAAGAAGAAAGCCTTTGAAGAAGTAATTTACAATTATTAAAAAAAACGCATGCGGAGCTGCGGGCAACAGCTAGTATAAAATAAAAACGCATCCATGATCACAAAAATAGTCCACAATCACCAAGCAATTATATTAAATATTTCAAAGCAGCAACTTACTTCAATCGCCCACTTCTACTTTATCCTAGAACCTCTCGGTTCCACCTACATTAGTTAAGCGTATATTATTAGATATATTAGTAATAATATTAGTATATAATGTATTTAATAATATTAGTAATTACTAAATATAGTTGTAGTAGCTGGTGAGTTTAGTTTTTGATATAACTTAAAATGCCGCTGATATGATATCATTGAAGCGTTACTTCCCGGTTGAGTGTATCGCCTTGGCGTTCGACCCGCCGCGCCGTCTGACCCTCGTCCGAAACTACTGACATTTTCAATAGGCGCGTGACTACAGATGTCGGAGAACGCTCGAATAGACGCGCGTTTTTAGTAACTAATCGTATGTGGCATTACAGACGATGCGTGAAACGGTATCGACAGCTTACCAAGTAGGTCGTTACAGGTCTTACATGTTGGATTAAATATAGGCACTAGAATGGAAAATAGAACAAAGACCATGCTGCACGACAGATGGTGTGTAGTTTTGTTTCTTTCTAACGCATGTAGTTGGCTGTATGTCTGAATGAGACATTTAGCGTTATTCTTGTTTACGTTTTGTAGAGAAAAGTGTTAGTTATCGAATTATATTACAATTCTAATACTTACGAATCTTCACCGAGTGGTTGAGATTCAAACATTTTTTAACATGAAGTAAATTAAGTACATTTTCTTCCTCCGTTACTCAACCGATTGTCTAATTATTTTTTTTGTTTAGTACATTTTTACGAATTTTAGTATTGTCGAGAAAAAAATCGCCAATACGTCGTGGACTGGCGTGGCGATTATGTGCATACGTTCCTTAGGGAAGAGGCACTGCAGTCGGTGTTTTACAGGCTGATGATGTTATCATTGTAATTAATCAATAATATCAAAATTTAATATATTTCTATTGGTAAAAAGGGTATTTTGCCTGTTACTTCATACTCACATTTCATTGCAGCTCAGCGTGTCTATGTAACGTAGAAGTCACTGTCCGCAATCAAATATTCGAACAATGTTCCGTAAAACAATAAACGGCATTTCGAGGTGACAATGCAAACAATTAAATTAATAGATTGTGGACGAAGTCCGTGGCAGCGTGAATTTGATTCACGCCCGTAGTGGTGTTGCCATACACCGGATTATGTGAAATACGATGACAGTGCTCTGAAAGCTTCACTGAATTATGTTTATTGTATACCATGTATTATTACACGAGTTACTTTTATTTTCTGTTTTGAGTTACTCCAAATGGTTTGAAATTAAATAGTGACTAATATAAAAATTGAGTGTGTACTTATAACCACGTGATAGAAGAGAAAATTTGTAAATACGTATATGCATGTTAAAGTTCATACAGATTGACCAATGTTTATGTATACATACACACAACACTGATTGTACACAAAACACATATAATATTATTTTATTATTAGAATAATTAATAATATAAAAATCGAATTATTGAAATAATGCACTGTTAATTAGACAGTAAACATGGTTAATGAAGACTGGTGTGGGGTATGCACGAATCAGTGCGTCCCCGAACCGAGCGAGTTTGGTGTCGAGTCAAGCCGAGTAAATCCGATTCAACGTAACCGACCCCAGTGTGACGGTTCACTTTCGATCACTGTTTGGTGTACCTAAAGAGGTTTTCTCTTCTTGCTTCCCTTAAGCGGTATGGAAATCTTGAAACGATGACGGCAAAATTTTACCTTACTCGGACATGGATTTAGACCTTTAGTGAACCAAAACTTTCTATGAATGAGGAAACCAAAGTATTGGTGCCTCCGCTATAATATCATTCTGTGATCGAGAGTAGGGTATTTTTTAGTTTTCCTCGATAGCTATTATTTTGAAATTGAAGAACGGCCGCCAAGCAGCAGTCGTTCTTTCCTGGCAACTGTACGTCGACTCCAAAACCGTAAAGATGTTTTAAATTTACCTCATATTTAATTTTTATTTTACAAAACTAATTATCGACTTCACTGTATTAAAACTGGAGGACTCAAACGGTAGCTTTGAGGTAAGCTAATAACCGAGTATCAACTTTCATTCGATGCACATGTCCAACCGAGAGTAAAATTTCAAAGCAACTGGTCGCTTTGTGGTGTTCGTATTTTTTTGTAGTGCTCTAGAATAATTATAGTATTCCAGTAAACATCGAATATCGGACAACTCTCGCTTTGTTATTGGAATGTTGTGTACAACATCAGTTTGTGTTCGAACAATGCTAAATAATTATTTACGTACAATGACATCGGATTTCATTACGTTGGTGTTAACTTCAGCGTTGCTTGTTAATTAATTACTTATTGTTTCATATGTTAATTGTTATTGTTTCCGTATATATAGCAACTGACTGCGACTTACCTCGAGTTAATTACTAATTAAAAAAATAATAATAGCTCTCCTATTAGTGAAATATTTTTTGATTCGGATTAGGTTTTTATAATGAAAGCCTAGATAACACTCATTATTAAGATTGCTTGAAATTGATTTTCTGTTTTTTTGCTATAATTTATATGCAAGGACTAAATAAACCACCATAATGTAAAATCAATGGACTTTATTGATTTTACTTCTACGTGACTCGATTAAATGATAAATATTTATCTAAGCTTTTGCTTGTATAATTGTATTTATTTGTTCAGAGAAATGGTCGGCAAAACGCAGTGTATGAACCGCATGTGGCTCTTCCACTCCTAACTGCATTAACTTATCTTGTAAGAGACGAATAAACATTTTTGAAACCCAGGCCTACAGAAAAGAGGCACAATTTTAGAAAGCAATAATAACACGGCAACTCGTTCACAAAAAATGTCATATTTAGCAAAGACAAGCTCGAAACTGTACTTTTAATCCTAATTATGTATTTCATTTCAAATCTCTACTAAAGCAAAGTTTAAGTTTTACAAACGGTTCTTTGAATAAACTTCTATTTTGTATTGTTTGTAGTATATGACTCTTTTTGGATGACGAGTTGCCGACTACTGGTTTAGAATATTGTGTAAATTTCTGAATCTCATTCTAAGTACATTGAATTTAAAAGACAAATGGCGATCGACAATGATTATCGGGCTGCTAGTTTTTATTCAAAGGACACTAATTCCGAATTATTATAATAAGGCAAGTATCAAAACATCTACGTGTTTATAGGAACAAATTTTGACCTTAAAATTAGTGGAGAGACTTTATTATGCAATTATGGGAAGGAGTGACACAGCCTATACTGAAAAACCTATGTTTGTTACAACTAGATGTATGATATAAGTGCATTAACGGTACAAACAAAGAAACTTATTTTTTATAATATATATTATAAAGGGATTGGACTTCATTAAATATTTGTGTTTAACGGACCACGGTTAAAATTAAAGCCTCCAGAATTTCCATTATTCTTTTCATTGTGTATGACCCGAAATTCAAGGGAGCGAGACTTGATTAATTCGTCCGAGTGGTGTATTTCTTGTCCCGTCCCCATTAGCAAGTCCCTGTGGTACGTGCGAGGGCCGAATCACACCCGTTTGGGGCGCGAAGCTTCGCCTAATTGAATGAAGGTGTTACGGCTTACGCCGTGATTAAGATTCTATTGTGAAGTATAGTTAACAATATTTCTGAGGGCTATTTTTTTTGAAAAATTTAATTTAATTAACACTTTCGGTCTAACAAATAATATATATGAATATTATAAAATTGTAATTCACACGACGTGTAACATAGTGATGTCATTTAGCCATGCTACAAAACAGAACAAGTAATAAATTTTAATAATTGCATTCCTGTTCTACAACACCTGAAGTTTTAAATGTAAACGGCAACAATTAATTAACTTTTGGGTTATATTTTTTTAACTTGTGTTATACATACACAAATACTTTTTTGTATATGAAACATTTAATAAAGAGTGTAAAATCAATCTTAGATAAAATCACGTAACGTTAACCGGCAGATTTGGTTTATTCGCCATCTATGCACTAATTTTGTGTATTAGATTGTTAGTTGTAAATGTTTGATATTCTTTATGTTACAAACAAATTTGTTTTTAACGCCATCTACATTCACGTTTTCTCGATAATGGTTCCCACGACTTTTGCATCTTATTTGGGTCTAAAAGTCATTACATAACATAAGGTTAATTTAACCATACGCATTTGATGATTACTCTGTAGGAACGTAGCAACTTTTTAAAATAAAATGCATTCATATTTTCATTCTATTAATTAAGTGATTAGATTGGAAAATAAGTAATTGTGGGCCGATTAATTATTCGAATATAATTTTTGATTATACATTTATATTTAGGTTGAATTTTGTTCAAAGTGTACTGATCTTATAATGTCATTTTTTACTGTTGAGTTAGTACATCTGTTAGTTTATTTGATATTGTCTATTATAAATAAATAATAATTCATTTATTAGTGAAATAAATTAATTACTGATTTAAGCCCTGTCATAGAACCGTTGTAAGATTTTCAGCCCCCCGAGCCCACACGGCCCAAATCATTACCTGTTTGAGTTCCGAAGTGTTATTTAATTGAATTCTATACGGGTTTCGGTACCCATGTCGTTGCAAAGACTTATGATTGTATTTGACGGTGGATTAGAGAAGGTAATTTTGAGTTATATGTTTCGTTTGTCGATCGTTTGCTTAAATTAATGGATGTAGTTATTCACATATTACTTAGAAGGCACGGAATCAATGTATTAATGAATGAAAGGATTAGTGAATGGACGTATGAATGAACGTATCAGATTTATTGTACTTCTCAGCTCGTACGTTGGCGAACGTATTACCTCTAGGCATTTTCTCTGAAATAAAATATTGTAGGTAGTAGAATATGTTATTGTACGTAATACTCGTATACATGAATAAAATGATAGTGGTTTGTCGTTGTGTGCGCATCATATCAAACTACTCGGACAGATTTCGATCAGTTATTTTTCTTGTTTTACTGCATAGACACTTGGTTGTTATCTAAAAAAATATTATAACAATACATTTATTTAATATAAAGTTATAATAGTTTTAAGAGACTACAATTCTATGAGTACTAAGTCATCAGCGATGTGTGTTTTCCTGCTGCCGTGAACTGAGACAAACGTTTTAATGGTTGTCTTTTTTCCTTTATACATAAAATATATTGTTATGGTAATAAACGAAGTCGCGTGTATCAGCTGGTGATAATATGAAAGTAAGAATGCAATAATACTAAAATATAACTACTCAAATAGAAGTACGTATACAGATAAAATGAATGTATGCAACAGTATATACAAATAATAATGTTTATAACAGTATGCACATAATATAAATAAATATAAAATTTTGTAATAATTCAGGTAATTTTCTAAGTTTATGCTGCCAACAGTCTGTTGACCTGTGTCTCATAAGCTCTACATTCGTTTGTATGGAACGTAAACCTTTATGGTTTTGACCAGTCCAGGAGCATTAAGTAAACTACTAAAAATTTAGAGAGCCCGTATTATATTGATTTAATATTATGGAAAGATAACGAAATATGATTATTCTTCAGAAAAATATTGATTTAGTAGAAATAACCAATTTAGTTAGTATCACAGATCTTAAAGACTTATTAAAACCTAGCTTTTGAATTCTACATCCCGCCAGCTGTATCTGACAGCCACTTATCTTCTAAACGTGTTGCCTTATTAGGCATCATCATATTATATATATTATATATCTCTCGTAAAAGCGTTATCCTCGCGGTCACTCGTTGTGGGCATCAGCAGGGATCCGGGCGAGAAAATAAACACTTTGTAGGTTAGGATAATTATTATCCTGAATCACAATAGGTAGGTATTATTTACTTAGTAGGTATCTTAAATATACAGTATAGTGCCTAGGCAGGTATCATAGCTAGGACATTTACATAAATTGATAGAAATCTGTCGTTGTTCGCGGTTCACGCAAAAAGCACGGGATAGATTTCAATCTTGTTTTTTATTTTTTTATTATTTATTTGATTCTTACATTAATTATGATGTCTTAATTTAAGATTAAATTGTTAAGGTCTTAAAAATCTATAATTTATAAGCACTACGCGTTTAGCGATATGTGTATTCTTGCCGTGGAGTAGCTGCGCAAACGGTGTGGTGCGCATACGCAGGACAACTCAGACAAAGTCATGGGTATCAAATAGTCTATGATAAAAAAAGTATCTATGACCTGTCTCAAAACTTTGTATGTTATATTATATATATTAATGACATAGTTTCACAATAACTCAGCTGAATGAATAACAATGGAAGGTAAAGCTTAAAATTCTATATAGTAAATTATTTAAAGTATATATTTTCCGTACGAAAATACTAGATTTGGATCTGAATTATTATACTAGCGTTAAATTGCCACAAATATACTAAAAGCATTGATAAGAATATGGAACAAATTAAGCACGATGTAACAAAAAAGTCTGGTTCGCGGAGCAAGTTAAGACTTTAATCGATTTGCCAGCGGTGTTAACTTTGGAAAGAGATTGTGAATGCCAACTGTAAGTAGGGCGAGTAATGCTACGTGTCCTATTTAAAAGTTAAGTTAACTAGTCGTATCTGAATCGAATCGCATAAGAACAATATTATCAAAGTACAACATTGTAATACGCTACATCAACACATATATTTTCCCTTCATTTAATAAATATTTAGAAATAAATCTTATTTATTGTACAATGAGTAAGTGATAGTGTTACACTTGGTGATAAGCATAGTGGAATTCAATAACAACGGCGTTAATGAGAGATCTATAATTCATCGCCAATCGTCGATATCATGCTTGTCTATAAATCTCTCGGCAGCTGGATATGGGTCAATCCATGTTAAATCCATCATTTTTAAAGCCGACCCTTTTCGATGTGGCTGATCTTTTCCTTTTCTACCACATTAATTTTTAATTTTCTTACGAAACACTAAGTAGTTATGACTTAAAAAATTAAGGCTTTGTTTTCAAATAGCTATTACTTCTTCACAAAAATTGAATAAATCGGACTGTTTTGATTAAATTTATTTAAATGTACTTTCCGAAAAAAAAAGATATTAATATCTATGACATTTTTCATTTATTCGAGAAAAAAATATCATTTTTCAGAGTGGTTTATTTTTAATTATGTTTCGCTTGACATTTTTTTTTTATCAATTTCAAGAAAAATGTCGCCCGACATGGAGTGAGCCAAATTTTTACTTTTTTTTTGTACTGATTGTAGATAAAATGTAGCTGAGCTTATTTCACAATTTTTTTAGGATTTACATAGAATCTAAAGAGTTTGACGAGTTGAGTAAAAAAAATGAATGCTGCTATATTATCCCCTGATATATGGTATTATGAATGTTACCACATACCATTTTCGAAAACAATATTAATTTTTTTTTCATAAAAGTAATTTTTTTTGTCATAATTCATTGAAGTGAAAAGTTTATTTAATGTACAGCGAGGCGAGCGGGCATCAGGTAGTTATTATACTATTGTATTAATTTGTTGCCACTTCGGCTACATCTAATGCCAACTCTCAAAAACACCCGACGGAATTTAAAGCGTTGCCTGAGGCTTACTTTCTGTAGTTGAAATATTTGCTCGTTAGGAAGATAAGCTACTGAATAAATAATTGTTCATAACGGTTTTAACGCTGTAAGGTGATAAATTATAAAATGTTGAGGCATTTTCACTGTAAATAAATATAAACAAGCGTATTAAATATATATATAAAATACATAACTTATCAGCAGAAAATCTAAATTATCTTGAATTGCCTCTTTCTACCTTTTGGTCTACATAAAATAAATGAATATTAAAACTTTTATTTGTTTGTAAATTTTAACAACTATTCCGGTCATTAAACTCTCACATATTGTTAAATTAGGATTATATGATATTCTATGATCAAAGTTCTATTACTTAGACATTCCTGTCTATTCCTGGTATGTCCTGAAAGATTCTACATAATATGCAACACTTACGAAAATGTACTTACGTTAGGATTGGTTAAACTAATACTATCTCTTTCTATAAGTGAATTATTTCCATTAGTGAATTCCTTTTGAATTACATTTTTGAGATACACAATTGACATAGCTTGATACCATTGAAGTACAGGATAAAATATGGCCTGTGAGAGTCAAGTCAGCTATTACAAGTTATCATAAGTTTTTTCACTTAGATACAATTTAAGTGGGAAATATTTTTGGTATCTTTTTTAGCTATACACATCTACAAGACACACATACACAAACTCACACCCACAATCGCAATTACACGCAAGCAATCACGCAAACACACAATTACCATTCTAAATACATTCATAAAGTAAGTCTATGTTTATTATACAGGTCATGACTACATTTGAATTAATTTACAATATAAAACTTAACAAAAATAAAGTACAATCTAGCGTTATCTAGTGACAAGTTCGAGAAAAATGGATTGACAACAAACATGATCTATGTAGAAACACTTAGGTTTATTAACTTTCTTAATGATCGGTCCTACCGCCACATATACCACTACTTATATGTATATATATATATATATATATATATATATATATGTAATCTATAATACTTCATAATTCGTGTTTTGATATTATTTTTAAATACATCTATATTTAGTCCAATATGATGTGGAGTTCTTTTAAAATAAATATATATCTTACAAACAATTAAACCGCGATGTCGTATCTAGTATTTTTCCAAGGTACCGCTTCACGTCTATACTGTGATATAGTGCCTTGATTTTCACACGCGGTGATGTACATGAACAGGACCGTCTGCTTCAATCCGGATTAAACCAGTAAATTCCGTTAAACCGGCACTGTTCGCCGTCGATAGAGCTCTCAGCCACCGCTTTTGACTTCAAATGTGCACTTTATACTTCAGAGTACCGCCGTAGTAGTAAAAAATCTCTTCTTTTTGCTGTTAAACTATAATGCATTTTAAATTGTATTATTCACATATCTATTAATAAACGAGAAATTAACTTTGTTTGTGTACTGTAAAGAAATGTAAATTCACGATTAAAAAAATGAATGTATCGCAATAAAATTAAGGAAATTAGGCATAGGCTTAGCCTGAGATCTGAGTAAGATGTACGATAATTTTTATATTGAATGTTTTTTTATTATTACCTAAAAACACAAATTAGGTCATTAATACTAAAATGAAGAAGACGGAGTCGCGACAAATCTCTAGTCAACGATATGTATAGACCGCAGTTATTCATTATCACTAAAAGACAGTTTTAATGGGTTGGTCTATGATATTAGTATTCACCCGCGACTTCGTCTGCACTGAATTGCAACTTAAAACTATATGTAAAACAATAAAATATGATTTAATGCCATATATATGGAGCGGTATCAATTTACACAGTGGCCAGTTTGTACAGTACTGGCTTTTACGGATCTCTGATATACCAACATCTATTATACGTTTATCGTACATTACATATACGTTTTAAACTATAAAAACAAAGCCTATGGGTTAGAGGACCCTCATCATGAAAATTTTGTTCTGATATTTCACGAAAGATATCTATTTTTATTTATGACAAATTAGAAATAAGATAACGAATTTTAAATTCTTTAAAAAATGTTACCTAAAAACATGTTGAATATGTAAAATTTCCACATGTTCGTAATTGAGATTATACAACTGACAGCGCACAAAACTAGTTTACTTCAAGACAAGAGCCCATGCCGAAGTTCAGCCACTCTAGCACCCTTGAGTTTGTTGCCATTCGGCTGAATGCCCTTTTTTTTTATTAATGTGGGGAAATCCCTTATGGATACCCACCCTCTCGGGGGAGAGAGTGTGTTATGTCCGACTCACACGGACTAAAGCCCCACGGTGTACCGACCACCGCTTTGCTTGGGGCGACATGGGACCGTGTAAAGCTATCACTATGTCGCTCCTGCGGTCAGCCTGGCGGAAATTGCCCGCCGGGCTCCGTCCTTATAGGGAGGTAGACTGGGTACACAACCAGCTGCCTCCCCTCGTCAGCCAGACTTGTGCAATGAGGAGATGGGCCCCCCGGCCCATCCCCTCATGTCTGGCTACGGCGGTGGAAGGAGGCGTGCAAACCGCTGCCTCCTTCCACCGACTCTTCTTTGGCGGAGAGGGTCGCTAAGAGGGTCCAGCTCTCGGGCCCTCTCTGCCGCCTCCCTCTGCGAGAGGACGTCCTCGCAGAAGGTGGCCATCACTTGCCATGCCTCTTCGCTGCTGAGCATGGCCGAAACCACAATCGGCAACAATAAGTTGGCTTAGGGCATTCAGTCCCGGCTCCCAGGGAGGTTGAGGCTAAGAGGAAGGAGGGCCGGGAGGTGGCAATAGCGAGGTGGAGGCAGGACCTGGCGGACGCGCGGTTTGGGCGTTACACTATTGACGCCGTCCGCCCGGTCCTGCCAGAATGGCTTAGTAGGGAGTGGGGCTCCCTGACGTTCCGACTGGTGCAGGTACTCACCGGACATGGCTGTTGGTTGGTATCTGCACCAGATTGCTCGCAGAGAGCCCACCGCCGCACCCAGAATGCGGCGCTGTCCCTCCCACTCTGTCCGAGTGTGCTGCGCGGTATCCTCCTCAGCACTGCATTCATGGCATGCGACGGTGGGCTCTCTGCGAGCAATCTGGTGCAGATACCAACCAACAGCCATGTCCGGTGAGTACCTGCACCAGTCGGAACGTCAGGGAGCCCCACTCCCTACTAAGCCATTCTGGCAGGACCGGGCGGACGGCGTCAATAGTGTAACGCCCAAACCGCGCGTCTGCCAGGTCCTGCCTCCACCTCGCTATTGCCACCTCCTGGCCCTCCCTCCTCTTAGCCTCAACCTCCCTGGGAGCCGGGACTGAATGCCCTAAGCCAATATCAGTTAGTTAGTTCGAAAAAATTATATACTTGTCAACACGAATTTCGATACACACACACAAGTGCAACTCGTATCCAATAGAAAGAGACAGAGAGAAAGAGAGAGATGAAGCATGCATGTGGGTAGCATAACGCTCATTTCTTACGTGACGATTTCTATCAGTTAAATCCAACCGCAAACCGCGTTAAAGAACTTAGTTTCAAAAATTGGTTAGTACAACCACAGCTACCTATTTCACACGTTCGTATAATGTACCGAGGTTGTGAGGTTTCAATGCGGATTACGCCAGTAAATTGCGTTTAACCGCGTCCTGTCCAACGTTGATACAGTTTCCGAGTCAGGCTTTTGTTTGTAAATGTTAAATTTTGGTATATATATTTAGGTGCTACGGTATGAAACCTCTCGTTGTGAAAAATGTGTATGTAATGGAACGGGTGAGCGTGTTTTTTTTTAATGTACTTCTTCAAATTGTTTGTTTTAATGTCCACTAAATTTATCTTTTTTGTATCATTTAATAAAACAACATTAACATATAACGCTTATAAAAACAAATATACTAGAGAAGAGGGCGCGCGAGAGGCGAGATCAGATGTATATATTTCCTTTTTTTTACTATTTGTTTGTAGTCCATGGACTATAAAACTGTTTCAAATAATACACAACTTGTTTCGAATAATACGATATATACCACAATCATTTGTTTATGAAATTAAATTGATTATGTCTATTTGCGTAACAAATGAGTTGATTTAACAATTACTGTATTTATTACTGGATAACTAAATGCTTAAATTATTCAAACACCATTATTGTTAGAAGCAGTAATAATAATTTTAATCGTTTATTATTATATTTTAGTAATTCCCTAATAATAAAGCGTTCGAAGAGTTTCAATTATAAATATTTATTAGATTCTTCCTCGGATGAAGACCGGGGAAGCGTTTAATTATTGTTCAACGACTTTGGACGCAAATTAAAATTGATACAATTAAGAAGTTTAACTATTTGAATGGAGTGTTGTTTTAATTTTCCGTCAGCGTTACATTTTCATGACGACTGTTGTAATTACAAAGTGATATTTGAGAACGAATAAATAAGCTAAATATGTATGCGAAGTATGTGTGCGATAATTATAGATGTACATGCGTTGACAAAAGAATCTCAATTACAGACAAACCTAAAAAATTACGATCGAATTACGATTTTGAGTTTAAACAAATTTCTAATCAACGCTCAGTGTCCAATTAATTAGTTGAAGCGCTTCTGCGAATGTATATACAGTGAAAACTCTTTATAACGAAGCTTAGGGAATACAAATTGTTTTATCTTTGCACAAGAATTATTAAAAAAAAAAACAATTTAAAAAAAGAAGTAAAATTATGAAAAGATTCAACGGTGCAGAAAATTTGTTTGGTTAATATTTATATTATTAAGTCAGACATAGTGAAAGAAATAAGGGTGTATGTTTTTGAATATATATCACACAAAGCTTTTGTTATTAGGATTGAAGAAAAAAAAATGTGTGATTTTATGAAACCACGATGCGAGTGAAACTTTTTTCGTATCGTAGGCATTTAATACTGAAAAACAATATTTATTTAAATTATTAAATCATTTTGAATATGGTCTTTGGCTGCCCTGCCGAGCGCCTTTCGCTTTACCCCTATTTCGCGACAGGCTGTAATGCGGCATGCGATAGATAGATGAAAAAAATTGGGTCGATATAAAAAAAAAAAACACTTAAAAAATTGATCCTCCTGTGTAGTTAGTAAAATCCTATCACTATTATAAATGTGAAAGTTTATGAGAACGTATGGAATGTCTGTTACTCTTTTAGGTAAAAAAGACTGAACGGATTATGATAACGGTAATAAAACTTATGTATCAGAATAACACACAAGATAAAATTTGTAAAGATAATATTCAAATTCGCCATAAATATAAAATTTCAAGTATGGGCTACCCAGCACGGCGGTGTTCTCCCCTGGTTATGACATGAAGCTCTTCAAAAAGTGATTGAAACACGCTATTAAGGTCGGCAACACAACAGTGATGCCCTGGTGTTGCAGTTGTCCATAGGCGACGGTAACTATTTAACATTAGAAGGGCCGTCTGCCTTTTTGCTGTCCTTTAGCATAAAAAAATGTAAGTTGCATAAAAACGCTGCCATTTAAGAGTTATCTACATTCGCTGTCTGTCGCTGATATTATTATATATAAATACATAAAACAGGTGAAGTCGCGATAGGCCTTTAGTGGAATTAAAAAGAAAACAATTCTCAAACAAGAACATTCTATAATATATTACTTACAGTGTATCATTAAACGAAACTATTATACTCATTGTATATATACTCGTACAAAGACCGTGAGACCGCAACATTATTATGGGTGACCACTGGCTAGTTACAAAGGAAATCGACTCGTTAACGCTATACTGAGGGAAATAAGGGTTTCAGTTTTCTAATTTGCCCTTTATACAAAACCAATATTAGTTGATATTATTAAAAAAAAATGATGTTACACTTTTATTACAGAATATTTGGAAAGAAATGTATTTCGGTTGTTTTTATAGAATTTCATTGGATACTAATGTATTGAGATAAGAATTTAAGTCACAAAAGCCTTATAGATTGGAAAGAAAAAAATGGTTAGTGTACTGTATATTCTTACTGTTTTTGCAAAAAAAAGTCTTGCAACGTAGTACTGCCGCTAAACTGTAAAATTGTAACAAAAAGCTGTAAAATTATGTGTTTAACTATTATTATAGGTGTATATTTTTACAAGGAACAAAAATGTAATGCCTACGCAATGTATAACTAATTATTGATGTTATAATTATTATGTTATCCATTATTCGTTGCCTATTATTGTTATTGACAATGATGACGTCAGGTCCGTTTTGTCCCAAATTACGAGAATGTAAGCATTATGCAATCATAAGTATGTGTGAAAAAGAGAGCAATTCATTTTGCTTATATTCAAAGTACACATCGTAAAGTTAACTATAAATTTTATAATTAATCCTAGTCAGTTGTACTAATGCAAGTTACATATCTTAGACTGTGTTTTGCACTTATTATAGTATTTTTAATTTTAATAATTTCCTTTCTGATTATTTGAAACCATATTATTTATTTCCATAGCGTATCATTGTTGCAAATCATAATACGATAGAAAATAGCAAATCAACAAGTAACAGAATAATTGATAACAGCTTACAATAACTATTGTAGAAAATACACAATTTAATCGTTATCAACGTATAGCAGTTATGGCCACATATAATTGATATTATTAGATAATACGCAATTATTATGCTATCTCAATTATTTCGTGACGAATCCAACGTAGCATCAAAGCTACGCCGTAGGCTCGTAGCAAAACGAAGTAAGTCATACGCGTAACTTCACCGATTTCACAAAACTTGAACCTTTTTTACAGAGTAAAGAAATGAATGAAATCCTGTGTATACATATAGCTCCTTAAAGATTTTCTCCGTACGACGTGATTATTTTAAAGAGCCACTCACGTAAATTTACAGCCGGTGTTGGCGGTATGTTTTAAACTTAGTTGTGAGGCACGTAGAGAGGCGGTCGGCGCGGCGCGGTGCGGCGAACCACACTTTGGGGTTTTCTTTATCGCTGGGCGTTGGTGACGAAAATTTAATGTCGTGTTATATATTTATGTGCTTAATTTTTTTATTCACCTATTCACGTGTATGTAAATATATTTCGTCAGTTAAAGTTTACCATATATTACTGGTGTAACGTACTAATTTTACATACATGGGTAATGAATAACATTAATAAAATAAATTTATTGGTACAAATAAAGGCAAAAGCGGAACAAACTATTATAGGAAAAACGGTCTACACAGTAACGCCGTGGTAATACTTTCAACTTTACTGTGTGATTGTAGTCCTTTTATAGATTTCTTTAGAATGTCACAACATAACAGACTCGATTGTTATTTGTATCTGTCAAGAATGAATTGTCGAAATGTCAACGCAATTAAAATTTGATTTACAACACTGATAACGTTTAACAATAGCATATTTTTGTTTGTTTACAATACACAGCGACAAGTGTTAATGTATGCGGGTACCGCGCTTCGGTGTGCTATCACGTTGTCCTTAGCTATTACTGCGAGTTTATTCACGACGTTCATAGAGACTTCTAGATGTTTCTAGATATTTTTTTATAAAAAAATAATAAATCTCTTTTTGTATAGGTGGTAATATTATTAAGAAACGCTATTCAATAATACACTTTTTGAGGCGATGATGGCTTAGTTGATAGCGTGTTTGGACACAGCGTCGATAGATATAGGATCGAACCCTAGCATCTGAGTCCGAAACATCATGATGAAACGATAGGATGGTGGTGGGGCTTTTTCTAAGTCCGTCTGGTTAGCTACTACCCTCACGTAGAAAATCGCTCACTAAGCATTTGTTGTTGTATTCCGGCAGCTTGAGAGCCAGTCTCACTCTAGGCTCAGTGTTACTACCATCTTAGACCACATCATCATTTAACATCAGATGGGATCGTGGTCAAACGCTAACCTATAAAGTATGAAAAAACATTAGCAATGCCCGTGATTTTGTACGCCTTAATGTAACTCTTAATGATTATACAATAATGCATGTAGTGGTAAGGTATAATGTAGTTTTCTGAACTCGCAAATTTTACTTTTTTTTAATTAATAAAAAGTAGTAACACAGGCAGGTAAAATAGCCTCTACTCGTTCAAAAAGTCCGGACTCAATTCAACTAATTTCATGATGTAGGAGCAATGATTAACGCCGAGAAGATTTCCTTCACATCGTTAGTATTGCTACAAAGTTTTGATAAGGTTTTAATAAGTTTAATAAAGACGGATCATAACGACGTAACACTTTAATAAATAAGGATCTTAATTACGTAATACCTATCAGTTTTAAATTATCAGTATCAAATTAATGTTCTATATTCTATATCATCACTACATATTATAAAACAATGTCGTCCGCCGCGTCTTTCTGTCTGTTTGTATGTTCGCGATAAGCTCAGAAGCTACTGAACGGCTTGTAATGAGGTCTTCGCCAAATAGATAGAGTAATACATGAGAAAGGTTTAGGTATATAATTTGTCAAAGTTTTGTGTAAATTGTTGAAAGGACCGGAAAAAGTCAAGCCGCCTGGGAGCTTTCGTCGAAAACGCTGCCTAATTCCTTTGACATATAATATAACAATGCATACTGAGATATTCCTCTTTTATAGATCTACAAAAAAGTCTGCCGATGGTATATACCTATCTTTTAAGCTTCCTATTCCCACCTATCTACTAAAAATGGTCACATATAATGAGGTAATTGGAAGGCTATATAGACGGATACAGTATTAATACTTATCAAATAAAATACATTAGTTACCTTAAGCATTTCATGCATATAAGTATATATTTTTTTATTATCAGGGCAGGACAACGTCCGCCGAGCCTACTAGTATTATTATATTATACATGGCAAGTTCCAAACTAGAGTACCTACTACTGACATCTATATCAAACGAAGACAAAACAGTTCAGAGCCTTTCTCTCCTCTGTTTGTCAAAGGATAGTCTTTAGTTGTTTTTTGTTTAGTTGCTCTTGGTGAGCTTTATACTCAACGCTTTTTATGTCGACAACCGTCAATACACACTTATGGACACAATATTGTACAATATACAATACTGATAGTAATACATGTTATTATTACACGGGAAGTCGTGGCGGTCGAGTGGTTAGACCGGTGAAATATCATTCCGATTTTCGCAGGTTCTTATCAGTTTGTGTCAACGAATCGGAATTAGCAGACACTTACTAATTGAAATTGGTAACACTATCGGCTAACGGTAAAGGAAAATATCGTGAGGAAACCTGAACCTGATAAATGTAGTTATAGTACCATTGTATGTGGGAAATCATAGAATTGTAGATTTCTCAGAATTTGAAGTCGTCAATATGGCGAGGTGATTATACCCATATTTTCATTCAGGAAGAGGCTTATGGCGTGCAGTTGGTCTCTTACAGGCTGGTGGGAAAAACACTTTATAGCCTTTATAGCCCTACTTCGACCACTAGACGACCCCACTAGTTTATTGAAACTCATGATATTAGAATATATGAACATTGGAACGATAATAAAAAGATACGAAGTCTTAACAAAACAGTTCCGTCTCCATTTCGCTTGTAATTGTTTGCCCGTTTATGAAAATGTCTGTCTGTTTGTTATTTTTAAGCTACCCAATTCCATAGTCTGTGATTTTATTACGGCGAGACTATAGCGAGGATGAGTATTTTGAATCCCCCGAATGCCATTCGGATGTTAATTGCAACCCTCAGACAGAGGTACCGACGTTATCTTGCCCGTTTGGGGATTAACTCCACCACTATGTCAATTTATGTAGTAATTACTGTAAGTTCTTTCTTTTCTAATTTGTTTAAGTTGTTTTTGAAGTTTTTATATAATGCCAGTACTTAGGCATCTTAATTAACAATACAAACGCGTATAAGAGTTTGTTTATTTGTTACGCTTTCACGTCGTAACTACTCGACTGAACACCATAAAATTTTGCATAGATGTTTGCAGAAATACAGAAAAAGACGTAGATACGTCTACCCAGAAAGAAATGCGAGCGAAGCATAATCTGATAAGTAGCTGTGAAGTAATGAAACAAAAACATATAGGTAACGAAACGGGTCGATTTCATTTGAGGATTTTGATTACTATTAATTTTGGATCTCCTTTCATCCCTAACCCTTGCATATTCCAATTGCCACAGATCCCGCGCTTATACCGCCTCGAATATTGTTCCCAAATAAATTTACAAGAAAATAAAAAAATGTGAATCTGATGGTTTCATGTAACCTGTCCTTGCACTTACTCTTCAAAAGTCATAAGTGATTGTGATTCAGGGGCATAGCTATCGCTATACCAGCACTATTAATGGTACCTCGAGAAACAGAATCCCCGCCGTTTTGTTAGCAAAAATTGGTAAAATGTTAATTACTCTCTGCACTAAACTTTTTAACCTGTTTGAATGGAAACTGCACAAAACACAAATTCAGATATAAAAACGTATTAAATATACTACATGTATAACATCGAGACAGTTTAAGGATAAATAAATGCCAATTTTAGATTCCTGTAATGATATATTAACTTTATTTTGTATTAAACTCTTGATATATTGATGCATAACATATAACCGAGATTAAAACCATCTGATCATAAATACCGTCGTACGTAAAAGCTTTTATGTATGTCCATGTGCCGTATAACGGCTAAAACTCATACCCTCTTTTAATGTTAAGCTCTTGTCAGAAATTCCACGCACAAGGTGTTAGAAGATAAACTCGAAGTAGCAACTTTCTTGGTCGTCAACGTCGCTTGAAAAACAACATCCCACTTATCACCTCTCTGTCACAGTACAGATAAGTTCGGTATTGAAACTTGCGTCGAAAAGTGTTGTTTGGGCTTTAAATTTGGTTTTGGGTTTTTAGACTCAACTAACTTATACTCGAAGTTAAGTCTACGTTGTTTATAATCATAATAACTTTATGTATGGAGGAAAAAACATAAGCACCACACCGCTTGCCCCACTTTTCCACGTAAAGAAAACACATATAAATTAACGGGTATTGCTTATAAAAACGTGGTGTCTTAAATTTTTATAACTTTATATTAAATGAAGCTATATTGATAGTCTTTTTTTTGATAAGGGCCACGTATTTCTTTCCCTTTTTTTATTACATCATAGGTTAGGGTTTGACCACAATCTCATCTGATGTTAAATGACGATGTGGTCTAAGATGGTAAGCACGTTAAACTTACAGAAGACTGGCTTTCAAATGCAGCTGCTGGAATACACCAAGAGGTCCTTAGCGATAAATTGTCAACTTGAGGGTGATAGCTAACCAAAAGCCTAATCAATTTACTATGATTTCAGCACGATAGTATATTCTTAATAAAATGATAGATTATTTGAAATGTATGATGCTCCACGACACTTATCTCGTAGAAACTAGTGATTTTCCGAATAGTTAGGAGTATTTTTGTTTTTATTTCCTTATAAAAGTATTCTTTGAAGCAGACCCTGAAAAGAGAGTCATTGCAGTCTTCATGATTCTTTAAAGCTTTTTATTATTGTTCGTTCAAAAATAAAAATAAGGTACTCATTGAGACTTATCACTGTAGGAACTTTAATCGCTTCATCTATATATGAATAAAACGATAGAGGTCTGCGGTTGTGAGCTTATCACGGTAAAACTACTGGATAGATTACGATCGAATGTTTTTAGTTTTACACTCCTAATATTTATCTAAAAATATATATCCCGATATCTTTATTTCAGATTAAGTTATTAGAGTATTACAAGAACTTCACGCTCAGCGATATGTGAAATGGGGCAAGCGGTATGATATGCATACTTTGGTGATAGGAAATAAACAGATAATAAAAAAAAGTATAAATAACAAAAAGTATATATTTGCTTTCAATTTTGTTTTATGTTTTCTTCTCTGTACATAAAGTATTTTATTCATAAACAACGCAGTAAAAGTCGCGAGTTTCAAGTAGTTCAAGAATAAGTCCTGTTATGAAAATTATAACGCAGTTATATTACCAAGCGCACTTCACTGCGGTAAGAGAAACGTCACATTTGTCAATGTAATTATGCCTTTTCTCAGCCAAAATATACTGCGGCAGTGCCTGTTCAACTGAAATATGTCCACATTTATAACGGGGACTTTATTTTACAGCGATGTTTCACACAGAGGCCGTTCCAGTACCCGATATCGTGTTCGTAGAACTTCACTTAGTATAATCCGACTGGCCTATTGTTGAACTTAGATAATATTATTAAAATTGTAATATATTTAAATTTGTGTGTGCCTCTGTGCCTCAAACATAGCGTTAAGTTGTGCAGTATCCGTTGTGAATTGGACGTGCAATAAATAAAACTTTCAAGATCCTAGTGTATTTATTAAAGTCACCGTATTAAGGTACTGATATACCCAGTATCCCACATACCCAACAAAGTTATGTAGATAAAATATTATTATAGGCAACTGAAATTGGCATATATTTATCTTTAAGTTGTTTCGATATTATATATGTGATATTGTATATATTTATACTTAACTTTATGTTCGGCGCATCTACGCAGACGACGTATAACGTTAAGTCCCATGAAAAATAAATAAAAAAAGTAGAGAACGTACCAAGTAAAGTGGAACGTATCCGCTTATTTAAAAAAAATTGAAGTTATAAAAATATATAACGAATTATTAAATTATAATAAATATTGTGCCGACCCAACTTAAGTGGGATAAGGGTGAGAAGAAGAAGAACGAATGATTAAATACATCGTTGTTCATTATCTTTTACCGTCTTTATAATAATCGGCAGGTGTTATATGAACGGACAAGCATTATGTAGATAACAATAGGTGATAAAGAGTAAGTACTATCGGAATCATTCGAATTAAAGATTATAAACCTTAAGCATACTTCATGAATGTTGCTTCTATACACAGTCGGAACAAACTGTTGTACAGAATTCTAGACCGTTCTAGATAACAGTTCAGTGTTCGAAAATAGTGCATTTTTTTGTATACGTCGTAACAACATTTTTCTCAAGCATATTCATATTCTACTTGCTGACACGGTATATGCTGTACTATCCCGAAAATTAAAAATATCCTGTACTACCTACCGGGTTCAACTATTAAAACAAACCATCCAGGGACCCATTTAAGCACACACACACAAAATGTCATTGAAATTGGTATATGCCATCAAAGACTTTATTGTAAAAGAGAAATATCAGACTATGCATTTTTTTGTTATATATCAAAAGAATTAGGTAGCGTTGTCGATGAAAGCTCCCAGACGGCTTGGCTTTTTCCAACACTTACAATAATTATCGTTATATTTCAACCAATTTACACAAAACCTTGACAAATTATATACCGTCCTCATGTATTATCCTATCTATTGATGAAGACTGCATTATAATCCGTTCAGTAGTTTTTTAGTTTGTCGCGAACAGACAGACATACAGATGCGGCGGATGACTTTGTTTTATAATATGTAGTGATGAAGATTTAGAAATACATAAAGGAAATGAAATAGAAACTAATTTTTATGGATGATATAAGTTTTACAGTCTTGAACAAATGTTAAGAAGCTAAATGATCTAATAGAACTCGTATACTTGCATCATATGTGTATATCAAATTGAACTGCAGAATTATATTACACGAGAGGCGAGTCGTGTTTGCTTCGTTCAGAAAGGCTAAACTCCAACGCGCTACCTTGTACAGTCTGTTTGATTTCGAAAACAAACGTCTTTTGTTTTCTTTAGTAAACGTGAGATGCATTCCTTTAACTGTAAGCTGTAGGTACGTGTAGTTTGTTGTGTAAAGCATCGAATCTGAATACACATTGCATTACGAAGTTGTGGTGGTCGAGTGGTTTGACCGGTGGAATATTAATCCGATTTCCGCAAGGCCCGAACCACGAACAACGAATTTGATAAATAAATTAAAAAAAAAACCTCGACTGAATAATTCATGTTAAGTAATTAACCATACACTATAACTTTTTTATTATAAAATTGTATCGAAACATTGTTACAACTTTTATGTATAAATATGATATTTCTGGAAAAACTTAAATAATCTAGAATCGTCTAGAGTTTTATGAATAAGTTCGTAGTAACGTATAAAGCAGAGTGGTGATTCGTTGATGTGCGGGAATATAAATTCACTGAAGACTTCACTCTTCTTTGAAAGCGAAATAATATATTAGTTCTAAAGGTTTACTCCCCTCGTTTTCATTGCATATATGTATTGCAATAGGCCTGTTGCCGTACCAATATATTTTACTAAAAAAATACATTTGATTGACCAGGGATGTAAGAATATAAAATTGGCACAATAGATCTATATACAAATAGGTAATTTATATAATAGTTCGTCACCTTACTTTAATTTTTTTTGTCAACAGATTTTTTTTTTGTAGTTTTTGTACAAGCTTCTGTGCTATTAATTAAAAAAAAAGATTTATATCCAATATCCGTACGATCGATAGGTCCAAGCAAATAAAGATTTGTAAGTATTTATAAGTCATACTTTACGATCCTTACATACCCAATCTACAATATTCGTATAATACGCTGCAGTATAGTTTGTAGTATTTACAGAAAACGAAAAAAGGAATACACATCCTAATATTTATATACAAACACGTAAAGAAAAACTTGGTAAAGCTTATTATGGTAAAAGATGTGGACGGCTGGACGACTACTAATATATAAAAAATCACGAATGAGATTTAACAGTAAATATACAGTAGATAAACAGTACAATATTACAATACATTTATTATTGTAATTTATTTTGAGTGTACGTCATAAAATACTGTTTCTCTCAACGTATCCGAACATCAGTTGTAGTTTACGACTCGTCCAGCTTTTGATGTCTGTCGTAAACGGGCGACCACATGGTGACGGGAAATTGTGCCCGTTTCTCAGACGGACAGGTACCGTTTACATTTTATAACCGTGCTATTCCAATTTATAGATGTCATATTTTATATTTCATAAAATAATATGATTACATTGCGAGTGGGAGTAGGTCGTTAGCGACACATTTTGGTCGCGAATTGTTTCTGCAAATGAATGTCACAATTTTTATACCTTTACATAGGTTTCAACTTGCGTTTTGTGTAATAAATTTGGAGTTATCAGCAACGAAATATCTACTTTTAAAAATTGTGTTTTCATATCACTTATCAAACTGTATTAAATTAATAAAGCATTGAGCTAAAATACATAAGGTCCTTTATGAGAAAACTAGTGACTCGTTTCGGCTTCAAATAGGTCCAGCGTAATGCGATGTTAGACAAGCAGTATTTTCAACCTTTTTCATGATCCCATTAGTATATAAAATAATTTAAAGGTCTCTTTATGCGTAATGTTTCTAACCTGTATTTTCTATGTTACGAATATCAAATCTGTACAAAATTTTTATGTATTTTCGTAATTAGGTATCAGTTAAATACATAATTAAATCGATGAAATGTGAATATGATCGTTTCTACTTTGGTTGACATTCTTCGTAAAAAATATTTTTTACCTCTTTTCTCTTTATATTTCTAAGCCTTCAGGACCTGTTAATGAGTTTCTGCGACCTCCACGTTGAAAAACATTGGTCTCAAGGATTTAGATCCATTTTTTATTACTGTGATATTTACAGTTCATCAAAGACAATATAAATCTTCACACAGACATTTTGCTTTTTGTTGAGCATAATTTTAATATGTCGTATCTCCGAAGATTTTCACTGAAGTGACAGTTTTGTTTTACGTATACATATTCTACGCACATACGTAGTATTTTATTGGACAAAGATTAATAGTAATATTGCTTAAAATAGCGTTACAAATAACTAATCATTTTTAAATTATATGTTAAAGACATTATTGTCAGTTATCTTTAGGTAATAGATATATATCATAAACCATTTTTTGTATACGTTTTTCAGATGTATAATTATATAGTACATTACTTTTATATACTTTAAAAGGTTTAGCCCAACTTATCAATGTAAATGCCCGATAACTCATTCTTACGGCTTCATTAGATTATGTCGACATTTTTCTAGTTTATATCAATTTAATATATTTCACTTATAAATGACTCAGAAGAAATTCTCTATCATAATCTGTTGCAGGACTTTGCTTTATAATCTGTAAAATAGATATATATTCTATAGGAACTCTCGTAATAAGCGCCGGGTGATAAAACAGAAAAATTGTGTCGCATTGAAGAAATACCTGAAAATAATATGTACTGTTGTTATATGTTTTAACAATGTATTGTCGTAAAGCAGGCATCACTATAAACAATGAAGCGTGAGATCACATTGGGGGCGGGATATGAAAGTTGCGTCGTCAATCATGTCCAGGAACTTCAAACTTCTAATTGTGTTCCTTTCCGTCGGCTGATTACCGCTTTATTATTGTTTCGTCCCTTTTGAATACTTGGAAGGTTTTGATTTGTTTTCAATAGAAGGTAAATGCCTGTTTTGTTTAACTTTTTAATTGTCGCATAATTATTATTTAGAGTTCATTGTTATGGTACATAGATTCATTTTATTCAGTAAATTCAATCTCTCAGAAATTATTCACCGTTCATGATATCATATTATTTTTCAAATTAAAATGTGTGGAAATTAAAATATAAATTGTGTTGTACTATATTAATTTCTGGTACATTCATTTTGATTGTCATTATTTAATTTAAATTGAATAAATAAATTTTGTAAGCGATAAATGTCAACAGTGTCCGCTCAGGGGGTGATCAACCCGAATATTAGTTTGAAGCGCCAATATTTAAAGGCGGTATTTAGGTTGACTGCCCATATAAAAAACTTCTATGTGTAACAATTTATTGCTGTGTATGGATATTTCTTAAAAAATGTCTACTCTTTTTGCTTCTTAATTATCACTTGCTTAAAAGTTCTATAGTGTACATATCTTTACTTAAAATGTATGTATAGTCCGAGTCAAACATTTTGACCGCTCTGAAGTAGATTCGCAGAACACAAGTTTAGGTATCAAAATGACGTGTGAGAGAGATGAAGGTGGAGTAGGCTCGCCAGCGTGTGCTCCTTGCTCCCTATTGTACACATTCCGACATGAGTTTTAGTGTGTGTGCTAGTTCTAGTACAGTCGCCTTCAGAATAATTTCGTTGTTTTCAATTACACGATATTGCTATTTTCGTAATTTTCTTTTATTTTTTAATTATATTTCTATGGAAACAATTGCTTCATTATAAATAAATGTTTATTATTATCTATATACTACGAAAGTGTTACCAACTGCAATAACACTGTTCAGGTGGTACATACATAATACCTACACAGTGTATGCTACTAGATATAAACTACAGACAGAAACAGATACTGTAAAAAGCGGATCATTCAATTAAAGTACGCGATCACCCAAACTCACTGACCATGTGGAGATCAAATGTTATCTCGAGCTAATTGTAACTGATAAATACATAATGTGGCGATTCTAGTTTTATCTATTACTTTATTATTCAGCTACTATTGTTAATTTCTAGTTTTTACTTTTATTATATCAATCTAGTAATAATTAATTTTTTATTGTCTGGTCATTTATATCTCTAATTCTATGTAAATAGTGTATATTTCTTAACTTACTTAATTTAATAGAAAAATATCTACTTGAATCATAATCAATTAAAACTTATACTCTACGTATATGTATAATATCCAGACAAGTTAAGGATTAATAAATGCCAATTTTAAATTCCTACAACAATATTTTTACTTTATCCTGAATTTACCTCTTGACTGTACTATACGTAGACCGAATTTAGAGCTATATTTAGAGCGGCCAAAAAGTTTGACGCGGACTATAAGTAGCGGCAATTGTCTTTTAGTTCGTGGCGGCCATTTGTGTAATTGCCCAAGGATGACGTCATCGTTAGAGCTGTGCTTGATACCAATCATTACATTATCAGTTATGTATTTCGAGCGATGATGATACACCGAAATTATATCAGGATTTCGCCTGTTTCACATAATTTATTAGTACTCTGCCCTTAATTGGTCCACTTTAAACAGTTAAACGGTTAATCTTTCCTCCGTGTCGACTTAACAGGGTTTAAAGTTCGACAGACCCCTCGTAATTTCCTTTATGTTGGTACTAAATTGATATGTATATGTACGTAGCAAGCGATATCTTGTTACAGTGTGGGCCTTAATCTAATTTCACCGGCTTGGAATCTGTAGATGTAATTTATAGAAGTTTTCGTCCCCTAATCAAGAGAAAGCATTTTGCTCGTAAATGTTTGTAAACATTATCTCTTTACTAACGGAATTGAATGAAATATTTTGTAGTTTAATTTATTAGAAGCGATAGAACTAAAGTGAACACTAAATTAAAAAATCTTGCTTAAATTGAATTTATCGAGGAATTAAACTAGCTGTTACTCGCTACTTCGTCTGCGTCGTTACTTATCTTGATAACATGTTTTATGTACAGAAGAAAAAAGCTCCAAAACTGCTTGTTCTGTTTTTCCATGTCAAAAAACTGCACTTTGCTGAACACGTAGTGCTTATGAAAATCGAAGTCTCTTAAAACTTTAATTATCATCTATGGTTTTATTAATACTGTAAATTATTGTATTCACAAAATATTTGCAATCGATTTTTCTAATAGCTTTGTTATACTAATCAATTAAGACGTTAAAAATAAATCTAATATGAGAAAAATGGGTCTGAGATGGTAATGTTTTTAATGATGTTTTTCAGCGAAAACAGTAACGAATCAATAAACGAAGAACAGTAAACCAAACTCACCGAGAAAATCATGTAACGGAAAGAGTATAGATTTAAGTATTCTAAAGCTTGTTTATGGTATATTTTCATACTGTATTACACGAAACAATTGTTGTGTAGTAGTAGACACTTGAATCTTACAAAGAACCTCTAAGCTTTTGACTATTTTGAACACATTTGGCTAGCTACCATCCTTAATTTGGAGGTCTGAAACATCTATAAGTGTATTCCAATAGCTGCACTTTAGAGCCAATTCCTCTATGCTTAGGCCATCTTATAATTCATTCTCTTAATAAAAGTCCAATGAGGTTTTGGACAAATACTAAGCCCAAAAAATTATTGTAAACGCGTTATCATCAGCTATGTATTATTATTCATCAACAATGACTTATAGGGTACAATCGCATATGATAACATAATAAATCACAAGTATATTTGTGATTGTACTCCAACAAACACTTAAATCTGCCATACTATGTAAACCACAATATTTTGTAGATCATGTTATACAAAAACATGAACAAACGCATAAAAACAAATATCACCATCATCTTACCCTTATCGCACCTAAGTAGGGTCGGCACAACATATTCTCCTTTTCAACTCTCCTCTGTATGATGTCATCTCAGTATTCACACCTTTTATACACATATATATCATTTTTCACACAGTCCATTCACACCTTTTTCGGTCCTCCTCGACACCTATATCCGTTCACTTTCAAACTCAAAACTTTTCTTGTTACATGACTTTCATCTCTTCTCATAATATACCCGTACCATGCTAATCTATTACTCCTCAACTTCTTGTCATTGCTGCTATATTCAAACTTCCTCTGATATACTCATTCTTAATCTTATCCATTTTGGTTACACCACACATCCATCTTAACATTCGCATCTCTACCACATGTAATCTTACACAAATAAGGTATAAAATAATACTGGAAATTGGCTTTTGCCGAACTCACCTATCCCTCGGGAACATTCTTTTTTTCTAGATTAAGAGAAGGGAGTATTTAGTGTGCCTTTTTGTGTACCCTTGTTAATGTGTATGCAAAATTTCATAATAATCGGTTGAGTAGTTACGGCCTGAAAGCATAATTAACAAACTCATATTCACATTTATAATATCAGTATGGATTCAGAAAATTGTAGTATATATAATTTATTTATTTATTACAAGGTCCAACTATAGTTTTCTTTAAGCTATATCTCCATGATTCTCATTACATCGGACTCCTTGTTTTTATGGCGTTAGCCCGTCATCCTTGTCGGGTGTGCGATGAGCCGTAAAATCTGGTTTCAATATGTCGTTGCAGATTCTTCTCGACGTCAAGTTAGTTATAAATTTACGAGCTTTGGTCATCTTGTTTGTTTTCATTGAAAGCCAATTTGTAATATAAACAAAATTAGGTTTTATGTTAACTTTTAATAATCCATTCCTTTTAATTTTTATGTGTATATGTTAGTATTGAAAAGAAAGTTAATTTAGTTATAAAGATATTTTGATAATTAGTACTAAAATACTTTTAAGGATTTGTAAGGGTAGTTGGTATTTCACTACAATTCGTCATATAATGTTTGGCCCCGATATCATCTATTGTAAAATTATGGTGTGTTCTAAGAAGGCAAATACATTAAACGTAGGGCTCTTGCTTCCAAGTACAAATGTTGGAAGACAGTTATATGTACTTAGTGACAGATTTTAATCTTAAGGGTGGTTGGTAGCTAGACGGGTAGGCTTAGAAAAAGCCATAACACCATGATTCCAACATGATATTTTCGATCACCGAAAGCTCCAGCTCATACGCAAGGATTCGAACCTACGTCGATGGACGCGGTGTCCGAACACGATAGCACGATGACTTTTTTTTTTTCGAACTGACCTACACATTTAGATTGATAGGGCCACTACAGTTTCACTGGACTGTTCCATTATTGCTTCATTCATAGTCATAGCGTCATAGTTTGAATGCGTTCCGGGAACTATGTGTATCTAGTAAACAAGCGGGTTGAAAAAGTTTTCTGTATACAACGCTCTCTTAGTTAACAGCGTTGCCACATTAGATACTTTGCAGACAGGCTTGTGGCAAGCAGTGAAGATTGCCGATAGATGTAGATTCTTGGTGGCCACTGCCTTGGTTTGTTTTGTACTTACCATAAGGTAGAAACAGTACCGTCCGTCACTCTGTCGTACGAGAATAAAAAATGCCTTGGCATATTATGCTGTTATTTCATTTCGATAACTTTTTCTATTAACAGTTGAGATTTACAGTCCTATATTTTTGGCCCTTCTGAATATAGGCGGTAAGCTCGAGCTTGCGCGTAATATAGTCAAGAGTTGAATCAAAAAGAAAGTTAACATATTATTATAGGAATCTATAATTGGCATTTATTTATCATTAGGTTGTCTCGAGGTTTAATGTTACTTGTATTTATACCTACATTTGTGTACTTCGCGACTATATACAGAGTAGTGAAAAAATATAAGAGGGATTGTACTGTAGGATTTGAATTCAAGTCGATTGTCTTAATATCTGTATAAATTTTTACAGATATTTTATTAATTGTATAGAAAAAATATGTACGTTAAAATATAATAACAAAGCCCATAGAATCTAATATTTACAGCAATTTCTAGGTAGGAGTACATTTCAACTTATATTTAAAGAATAATGTTACGGTTTGGCAAATTTCCAATTCAAACTGTACCCGAGTTTTATGAAGTCTTAATAGTTTAATAAATTTAACAGATAATAGAGAGAATCCGAGATTTTCTAGCAATCTTTAAGGTAGAGTCCAGACAGTACAATGAGTAATAAAGGATTACGATTAGATTTAGTTTTGCTAACTTCGGGGACCGAATTTCGTGTATTTTCGTGATCGGAATAATTTCAAGAGACTTTCTCGTATATAAGTGTATTATAATACTTGCCTTTCGGTTGTTGAGTTGGGAATTGTAACTAGAACTTATATGTAGGTTATTGTGTATATAAATATATGCCACTGTAAAAGCTAGGACTATGCTAAATTCTACGATTTCTCTATAAACCCAATTTTTAAGCGATGATGGGTCAGTTGATAGTGTGTTCGGACACAGCGTCGAAGGACGTAGGTTCGAATCCTAGCTACTAAGTGGGAGCTTTCGATGAAGGAAAACATCGTGATGAAAGCATAGCATGGTGGTAGGGCTTTTTCTAAGTCTGCCTGGCTAGCAGCCACCCTTAAGTTGAAAATCTGTTGCCAAGTACCTGTTGGTGTGTCCGGCAGCTGCACTTGAGATCCAGTCTCCCTCTAGGTTTTAGTGTGATTACCATCTTAGATCCATATCATCATTTAACATCAAGTAATATTGTGGTGAAATGCTATTTTATAAACATAAAAAAAAAAGTTTGGGCTTAAAAGTGGCAAAAGATTTGTGGAAGTTTTTAATCAAATAAAAGTTAGGTTAGATTTAACAAGTAAGATTAAATATAAGTAAAAGATAGCTTCAGTAATTAACATACGGTCAGATAGGGATTTTTTTTTTTTTTTTCGAAGTGACCTAAGCGGAGCGCTTAAGGCACTCACCCGATTTCTTCAGGCGATCAGCGCAAGGGCACTCGGTGCGCCTTGGCGTGAACTGTCGCCGGTTTTCTCGATCTGACTAAGCTAAGCTAAGCTATCTATCCATTTCATATACATATGAATTCTTGAAAAATGCATGTATGACCATGCATGTTTCACGAATGTATATATGTATTTTGTATCTGACTACTGTGTTGTGTGACCTATTTCAGTCCGAAAAGGGCAAAAAAACAGCCCACCACTATGTGTACCTAGGTGTGCACGTGTGTGGGGGTGATCGATGTAAATGAAAAACTAGCGTGAGTCACTGTATTCGCGCGAGTAACATACTCGAGGGCTCCACACCGAGGGACAAACCTAGGCTCGAGTTGTTACAAGAAAAACAAACGCGACGAGTGTGTGGGATCGTATCTTCACCCTCTGATCACGGCGGCGTGAGCAGAGAGAGTCACGGGCGTGGGCGCAAACACGCATCTTTAATGAGGACATCAAGCGAAAAATAAAGAACAATGGGCGCGGGGCCAACTTAGTTATACAATTACGTACGAATTCCTAATGTATCGATCTACTGTATATGAACACGCGGGTTCGAACTGATATTACGATTTTCGCGAGTTTAATTATGCGCGGCGCGGGTTAGATGTTGTAACGTAGTCGCAACGGTCGGGAAAGCTGAGATCGCGTTTAGGAGCCCGGGCTCAGACGCACATTGACGAGCGCATTTAACGCGTGTATTTCTTAAACATCGTGAACTAACAAAAGTTGTGCTATCCAGTCAATACCGGTGGTCGAAACGGAAGACGCGGTAGGTGGCGCAGGAGTGGACTGAGCCTTCTGAGACTGGGGCTTGGCTTTAGGAGCCGAGGAAGCTGGCGGGGAAGGCCTTGCTCGCCAAGAGAGCGCGCCCGGCGCGGGTGCAGGTGCTGCCGGTGCACTGGAGGTGCCCGGCAGGTCAGGGAAAGCCTTCTGGCTTTGTATGGGCGGAGGCGGTGGTGGTTGCGTCCGAGACGACGGGGCGTGCGCCCTGGAGTGGATTGCACGTCCGCCGCGGCGGGAACGGGTCGTGCGGGTTGCGCGAGGACATCCGCGATAGCTCGCGGTATGACCCGGTTGCTCGGTGGACTCAGGAGTGCAGGGGCACTCCCTAGTGGAGTGATCCCTGAGACATTTAACACACCTGGGACGCAGGTGGCAGTGCCGGGCGGAATGACCGTGCACCTGGCAGTTGTGACACTGCAAGAGGGCTCTACGAAAACACGGGAGAGGCCGCACAAAGAGGTGAGGCTGAAAATGGCCTTGCTTTTTACAGTACGGTCCAGTGTGACCAGTACCAAGTCGAATGGGGCTTTCATACGGGGGTGGTACATGCGATGTACACTCCGGACTGGGAAGTCCTGACCATTCAGGCAATCGGAGATATCGTCGGTAGAGAGTTCAGAAGGAACTCCAAGAATAACGGCACGGAGCAGGCGCTCCTCCTCGAGAGCGTGAGTGAAGAAAGGGAGTTTTCGCTCCCGGAAGTATTTGGTGAGTTGGCGATGCTCATCGGGGGTCGAAACTCTAATAGAAATGCTGGCAACGGTGTTGACGGTGGACGTGTAGTAAATCTGTTTGGACTTAAGGTCTTCCGAGATTTCTACCCAACGAGCTTTGTCACGGAAGGTGACGGGAGGCGCTGGGTGTGGTTTCTTTGCTGCGACCGTGGGTTCCGCGGCCGGAGCTTTAGCCGAAGTCGAGGCAGTGGGCGCGGGAGAGGCTCGGGACACTCGAGCGCCACCTACATTTGACTGCTTTGGGACGGAAAGTCCCGCAGCCGAGTCACTATCGGTGGGATTCGCGGCGCGTGGGCGTTTACCGCGGCGCGTAACGGTTGTAAAACCGTCGTCAACGGCGGGTGCGGTTGCGGGAACGGTCAACGTCGCAGGCGCCGCCACGACCACAATTGCGGGCACGGGCGCGTGCAGGGGCGCGGCCGCGGGAACTACGTCGAGGTCCATGTCGGAATCGTCATCGGAGTTGGCGTCCGAGAGAGCTGCAAACGGATTTTCAGAAAAGCAGCATGGCTTACGGCCGGAAGGATTGCAGGAATTTATTTGTAATAATGAAGTAATAAGATAATATGTCACATGATATGGCATAACGTGACATGGCTGTATTTAACATTCCAAGCAGCCAATATAAAGAGCTGGCCGAGAACCGTATTAAATGCTGTCGCCTGATTCACGAAGGTCAATCGCCGAAGACGTCGCCTGGTTTCGACCATTAAAGGCAAAATGCATGAGGCGTCACTAGCATCACTCCAACCCTATTTACGTAAGGGTGTGTATATTTGTTATAGGTGCGGCCGTGAGATCCTCTCCCGGTCTCGTCAGCCACCAAAAGAAGTACCGTCCATGGTACTATTTAAATCATCTGTTAAAGATGTAAAGGCCTATGATTATGACATTACAATAGTACACCTACAACATGACAATGGGAAAACGGTAGTGCCTTTGGTACAGGCTAGGTCTAGTACGGGTACTACTATACAAATTCTTGTGGATATAATTTCAACCACAAATGATCTATGGCTCTGTTCTCATAAATGCACAAATTTGTTCTATTGTTATTTTATGTGTCAAATTATATTTTATTTGTAATAGCCTTAATAATATTAATTGGTACTTTAGAGTAGTTTTGTTATTAAGTATTATTATATATTGCATTTGCATTGTAATTTAGTAAATAAAAAAAAAACTTAATTTGAAACTGTAAATTAGATTGTAAAGTGTTGTTGTGCTTACAAGAAACTCGTACAGCGAAAAAGACAACGCACAAACGGTCTCCCAGCGTCGCCGAATTTGGTTGGCGAGCCGAGCATTCTCGATATGTTGTCCGAGTGCGCTGGAGCAAGTCGTCACAAAGACATTCACTTATCGAATCATGGGCATTATCTCATATATATGTTAAGTACTAGTTTTTGCTTGCGACTTCGCTCGTGTTAATGTAAATTTTGAAAATAATATATGTCACTCGCTGATAATGTAGTTTATTGTAGTTAAAATAACTTTTAAAATTGGTTAAGTATTTTCTGAGTTTATCAGACTTCTATTCTTTGAAATTCCAGACACACCCTATTGGCCTTCGTAATAAGAGGTCGAGGGATTTTGAGAGACAATACTGAGCTGTCCATTAAGTCTATTTTCCTATCCGCTAAACCAACACAAATACCCATTTCCTCTTAGTTCAGGAAGAATGAATAGCCACCCCTTCTCCCCAATCAATCCCAGCTGTTTTATTTTATGAGGTCTCTTTCCTCGACCTTCGGTAAGTTTCTAACGATGTCGTGTTCGTCGGTGCCTTGTACTCAAGCTATGTGTAATTTTTTAACCAGGTTGTTTTTCTCCACTTTTTTTTTTACGTGGGGAAATCCCTTATGGGTACCCATCCTCCCGGGGGAGAGAATGGGTTATGTCCGACTCGCACGGACTAAAACCCCACGGTGTACCGGCCACCGCCTTACGTTGGGGCGGCCCGTGCTGAGCTATCGCCATGCCGCCCCCAGCGGTCAGCCCGGCGAAAGATGGCCGCCGGGCTCCGTCCTTATAGGGAAGTAAACTGTGTATACGACCAGCCACCTCCCCTCGTCCGCCGAACCTGTGCAATGAGGAGATGGGCCTCCCGGCCCATCACCTCAGGTCCGGCTACGGAGGTGGAAGAAGGTGATCATATCGCCTCCTCCTTCCACCGGCCCTCCTTTGGCGGAGAGGGCCGCTAAGAGGGTCCACCTCTCGGGCCCTCCCCGCCGCCTCCTTCTGCGAGATGACCTCCTCGCAGAAGGAGGCCATCGCTGTCCAGGCGTCTTCGCTGCCGAGCATGGCCGCAACCACGCTCGGCAGCGACAGATTTCCTCCTACCGCTGCAGTCAGCTTGCGGCGCTGCACCTCCCACGCAGCACACTCGGACAAAGTGTGCTGCGCGGTGTCCTTCTCAGCGCCGCACTCGTGACATTCGGCGGTCGGGTCCCTGCGAGCGATCTGGTGCAGCTACCAGCCAAAACAGCCATGCCCAGTCAGTACCTGCACCAGTCGGAACGTCAGGGACCCCATTTCCTATCAAACCACTGCGGCAGGACCGGGCGGACGGCGTCCACCGTATTTTTTTTTTTTTTATATTATAGGGGGCAAACGAACAGGTGGATCACCTGATGGTAAGTGATCACCGCCGTCCATAGACACTAGCAACACCAGGGGAGTCGCAAGTGCGTTGCCGGCCTTTTAATATATATATGGTTATAACGCCCATAACGCGCGTCCGCCAGATCCTGCCGCCACCGCTCCATAGAAGCCTCCCTCCCCTCTTGCCTCTTTCCCTCTATCTCCCTGGGAGCCGGAGGCTCCCCCAAACGTTTTCTTGCCGCCGTGAACTCGTACACGGCGGCAAGAACCCCCGCCTCCAGCTCCCAAGGCACAGAGCCGGCGAGCGTGAAGGCCGCCACCGAGGACACGGTGCGGTATCCTCTGATTGCCCTCAGTGCCACAATGAGCTGCGCTGCGCGCAACGCTCGCACATTAGCGGCACCTAGGGCATTGGACCACACCGGGGCCCCGTAGACGGCCATCGCTCGCAGGACTCCCATATAGAGTCGGCGGCACCCGGCACTTGGCCCCCCGATATTGGGGAGCAGCCGGCCGAGCGCCGCCGCCACCCCTGCTATACGCGGCCCGAACCCCTCGAAGTGGGGCTCGAACCGCCAACGCCCGTCCAGGGTGAGGCCCAGGTATTTCATCCGGGTCCCCACCCCGATACGGGCGCCATCCACAATCAAATGGGCCCCAGGTGGTGGCCCCCGCCGAGATCCTCCACTTTGTTAGTCCAACCTTGCGTCAAGTCTAGGACACGATAGGATTTAATATTTATCTATGCAATAGACTTCGAATTTGAGACTTATACCATCTAAAATGGTGGTTGTTGATATTTGTAAATAGCTAAATAAAGATTTTTGATACACATTATTTTCTAAACTCAAACCTCAACTCAAAACTCAAACAAAAATCTTCGTTTTGGGTTTAATTTCAGGGATGTAGTTACAAGTTTGATGAGTAAAGAAATGATCGTTCAGTGGTCGAAAATCGACCATAATAAATTTATTGTAAAAATTTCAATATCATTTAAGTGTTTTTGGAAAATAATATACAAATATTGTAGATAGTAGATATAAGGAGCGTGACGCATGACGAATAGAGGCTTTCACTGGTCAATGGTAAGCAAAAAATGGTCTTTTTATTTTTAATATTCTTCGATTCAATGTTTTTTTTTTATTGATAACATTGAAGCTGCTCAATCTCTAACAAACAAAAAAGAAATAAAGAAAATCTGTCAAGGAACAGAGAGGGAAGATGTAGTTTACTGTTTTGTCTCGGCCTGTTTATATATATAAGATTGTCATTTTTCCAAGAACAATTAACAATGACTTCCCAAGTTTATATAAATCCGTGGTATTGTGTAATTGTAAGGCAGGTCCCGGAGTCGTTGATGAGCGGATAATGATATCCCGAGACAATGGGTCGGTGTTCGGTGCTTCTGTCCCATTCAACAGTGGCGACACGTTTGTTTCATTGTCCGTTAATACCGACCTTTATTTCTTAATTAAATTGGCTGACGTATACACTGAGATAGTTTTATATAGAGGATATTTGTAATCCTTTTAAAAAAAAATTTTCGTATAAATGAAAATGTAAGTCCATTTGTTATGTTTTACACTTCAACTACCGATTATTATACCATTTGTCATACAAATTGCCAGGGGTACGAAAAAGCACATACGGTATCTTTTTATTTGGAAAAAATATACTGTTCTCGAGACATATGTACATTAAAGCGAGCGAAGCTGTAAGCAACAGCTAGTGTATTAACATTCATGGATATTAAAGGGAGAACCTCAAAACTTTGAAAGAAACGTTCAGCCTTTTTTTTTTTCGATAAAATTAATTTCTGAATTCACATCTTAAGCTTCACGTAAGAATGTTAAGTGTCGTAAAATAAGTTTACATAGATCACCATTTTTTAATTTCACGGTTGTGCGAACACCAGAGTAATGTTCGGTGTAACAGGTGGTCATATTGTTTGAATAATAACTGCTCATAGTTCGCTCATTGTGTATTCAAACAAAACAGTTTCTTATTTATTACTTCATTTTATGTTTACAGCGATGTTTTAATATTATTTTATACCTACAAATAAATTGGTTAAATAAATAATAAAAAAATACGTTTAAATCAAATTTACAATTTTTTTTAACATATAGTAGTAGTACCTACTACAAAAATAATCCCTAGGGTTGATGTCAGGCGGTGGTCGATCGTAAAAATTAATCCGAATCATCATACATCACAACATGACAAACATGTTGTGCCGACCCTACTAAGGTGTAATAAGGGTAAGAAGAAAAGATAAAATACGTTTAAATTAGCTATTATATGCTTCAATTGACAAGGTTCTTGTAAAACTTCTATTTTGCTTTGAATTGCATACGCCATTTAAAAATGTACAATCGAAATAACAATAACACGTATAAATTATGAGTTACTAGGTGGTCGTACTGGCTTAGCGCTAACTAACGAAGGTAATAAGAACACGTCTTTCTTTTACAGTACGACTGTCAAATAATCTGTTAATACCGTCAAAATATTAGAAGAGGTCCCTGCTATAATCCGTCTCACTCACTCACTTTTTTATAACGACATTTATTTCTCTTTTCCGTACAATTCTTCAAATATTTTCTCTCGTATAATATAAATGTTATGTCCGTTGATTTGTACTTGTTCTATATAACTATATATCTAATATATTAATGCAACACATTACCGAATCTCTCCACCGTACAGAAACTGTGTGTGTGAAAAGAGATTTAAGTATTTGTTGAGAAATAATGGTTTACATCATTCTAAAAATAAACCATTTTAGTAATTGTTTGTTATACTGTTAACATTTTCTGTAAAACTACAAATGTTTTACAAAACAAAATATTAGTGACATTACAAACCAGTGTGTTGCCGATACAATTCGAATAAAGCGTGTGACGAAACTTGCTAAAATGAGTTGTAATTTTACTAAACCGTTTGGATCAGTTTTCAATATACATATATAAAAATTTACTAACATTGTATTTTAATGTTACGGAAGAATTTCGTAACGATAAAAAAAATGTAAATAACATTCTTATAAAGTGATTGAATGTTTACAAATAGTTTCTGTATTTTTACAACTCAGACTTGGAAATTACTTGGTGGATTGCATTACATTTTAATTAATAAATATAACAAATATATTGTAATTTTTCAAAGGCAAAATTGAATTGAATTGTGTAGTAACTTTCCAATGTAGTGAGTTGAAATTACAAAATATTTTCATTCAAATTTATTTTATTAAAATACAACAAATGTTTTGTAATTTTCCTTAACGGAGTTGTATAAATCATGTAGTCAATTTACAAAACTGAATTTTATTATTGCTATATTGCTTTACGTAAAAACTTTTCTATGTTTTTTTTAAGATCAGTATAGAAATTTTTCATAATGTAAATAGAAAGCAAAATTCAAAGTGAATACAGTACAAGTTTAAAAAATCATTATCTTCTCATGAATAAATGTACATTTTAGATTAAGAAACTTGCTGCTAGTTCCGAACTTCAGATCTAATGGTATATTAATATCGCTGTGTAATTTATAGACGTTGATGTGAGTTTTTGCCGATTTCTTGGTCTATCGTGTAGCGATTTTAATTTTTTACAAACCCAGTATTTAATTAAGTACTTCATGAAAACGATATGTTTTATTTGGATTACCGAGGGCTGCCTTTTCTTCAAACTTTATAATGATAACTTAAACTTTTACCGATTATATTTTACCTATGTTAATTTTTATCATTACTGCTTGATACCTATGAAAACGCATAATGATATTACGTCTACACAAATATTCTGTAAAATCCTCCATATTTTATCTGGAAAAATACCGCCAAAATAGTAGTTTCAACCGTTTCCGATATTAGCTTGGATAAGCAACAGATACTTGAATTTTATTTATATGTATAGATTTTTGAACTCGCGTCAGTAGACCTTATATTGTCCAATATTATAGGCATGTTGCGTAATATAGCTCCGTTATTGTGTACAATTGGAATGAAAATAATAAGATGGGACATCAATTGCTTTTTTTTTCGAACTGACTACGCTATTAGTCTGACAGGCCTCTACAGTTTTACCGGACTACTAAGGGGATTTTTTTTTGAACTGACTATATGCTGTTGGCCTGATGGGCCTTCACAGTTTCATCGGATTAATATGGCGTTCCGCCTCTTGGCAACAAGTTCAAGGGTGCCAAAGTAGCCAAGCCTCGGCTTGCGCTTTTGCCTTGGATATACAAAGGAGAGCGCTTAACTTGCAATATGGAAGCCATCTTTTTGTTAGAACAAGTAAGAACCCCGAAGACGCTTTTGGAGTTGCGGAGCAACGCTCACTTGGTTTTATAGTAATAATTCTAAATACGTAATATTATAAATACGAATGTTTGTCTATTTCTTTGTTACAGTTTCAAGTATTAACTACTCAACCAATCAAACATGACATTTTAAATACACGTTGTCGGGTGTAACGAACAGAACGTAGGGTGCTTTTCATTTTTCATTAAGAAAAAAGTATAGTTCTCTTGGGAAATGCCCAATTATAAATTAACAAATAAAGCTAGACTTTAAAATAATGAGTATTTGTTCGCAAAATAATATAGAAGATGCACATAAGTAAAGGACCAGTGATTAGTTCAGTACCACTTTTAGTATAGTAACAAATTCAGTTTAGTAGTAATCCTGTTCTTTTACTTTAAATCGTGTCACCTGGAGTCATCCATCACCGCTCCAATCAGTTCGTAAGATCGTTCCGCCCGATGTCTCTGAACAGCGAATAATACCTTCTTATCTCCGGACGTGACTTGTAAGCGATTCTTTTTACTTCGTTAAAGTTAGTGTAGTTTAAGAAAATTTATTGGGTTTTTATTGTGTGTACCTTTCAAAGTTAATTTCTCCTGTTTATTTACTAAAATGTATACAATAGACAAATTAAATTTGTCTATATTGTTCACAGTTGGAAATTATGGATTACTGTGGTTATTACCAAGGGTAGTATTATTACTGATAGTACTCCTTTCCATGTAATTTTTGGATGAATAAGTTCTTGAGAGAAAAATCAAGTGTGTTTTGGGTGTAATAAGGACACTAAAATAATAATATAAATAACAGTGTTAGATTTTACACTAAAGTTCCAATGATTTGCCGAATAACATCATGTCAAGCTGGTTTTGATATTAAAAGGTCTTATTTTTGGATGGATCAATATGTGAACGATAGTAATACCTGGTAATGACATCACTCTTTGTGCATCTGTCAAAAACGAACGTATTTTGTTTATTATTTGTATTTTGACAAAAAATATGTACTTAGATTGAGTTTCCTTGCCGGTTCTTCTAGATGAATGAGTTGTTTTCCGAATCGCTCGTTGTTTTGACGTTCATAAGCAAGTGCTTATGAGAAAGTTCTCAGAACTTAAATTGAATAAATTATTCCTGGCTGTGTTTTGAAATAAATAAATTCGACATAAATTATATACACTATATGTAGGATATAATAAGAAGTACATAGTAATAGACAGATACCGTCAGATAAAGAATCCACAGTAGTGAAAACTCAAAACAATGCAATAACTGTTATTTTTTGAATATTTAAAACAATTATAGTCTAAATTATTTTATTTCATAAATTGAAATTATTATTACTGGGTTTCACATCTATTGTCACTCCGAGCAATATTATATACATTTTATTGCTTAATCATGTGATAGGCTGCACGAGCTCAATATGAAATATCAATATTACATGTACACAGGCCGCTATATTACGCGTCGTTAGTTTGGTGAAAGCACAATACATAACGAGCATGTTGAAGTCATTGGTGACGCAAACCCATAAGTTTGTCGCACACGATTTTTTTTAAATCGTTCAACACGGCTTAAGAAATTTTTACTTCAAAAACGATATTTATAGAACATAAATATTATACGAAAAATGTAATACAAGCAAATTATAATATTATACATACATAAAGTGCGAATCAAAGCGACAAAAAGTGTCCTATTAAATGATAATTTGCTTAATATGATGCTTGCGATTTCAACGGGTTTCAACTCACTAAGAAGACCTTCCATTTTGTTTTGCATCTTTGTTCTGTCACTGATAACAGAACACGGTGAATAAGTTTACCAAAAATATGGGTACATGTTATTCGTTTAATTCGTTATCCGGCTGCTTCATTTGAATTACGTCCCGGAGGAAATAAAGGAAGCGAGCTCGTTCCACTTTGTATAACTAAAATTTTGTCATGTGAATTTATTCGTGCCCCGGCGAAACTCGCGTGTGTTGTTTGTCAATATGTTTCTTTTTTATTTTGTTGTAAAATGCAATACATTGAGTCTACTTTCAATAATATTCCCAAATATATTGTACTCTGTGCTTTGTATTCTGTACTTATAACAAATAGTGATTTTCTCGTTTTGGAACATTATATTATTTGAACCAATTTGAGTGTGGTTTTAGTAAGCTTCTACCACTAGGCTGAGAGGTTCCGGGTTCGTTTCCCGCACATGACTGACTTTTGTGTGATTAACACAATTATCAGTTTTTGTCTGGAAGTTAAATGTCTATAGATGTATATATATCAACTGTTTCGATGACATCATACAAACTATAATTACTTTAAAATTAAATGGCCCCGAGTGAAAATGTATTCACATATTAAAAAAATATCGATATCGGATTAATATAGAGCCCAAGTAAATAGGGGATCTAAGATATATGTAGAGAAAATGCACCATTTCCTTAATTTTAATTTAGTTATCAGTAGCTAAAGAAGTTTATGATATTGTATTGTGTAATCTGTGGTGTTTTTGTTGAGAAAAGACGTTTATAGAAAATAGTTCAAATATGTTAATTTGAATGAAATAATTGTAAAAAAGGGATTAATATTTGTCGAAAGTACCTACACTTTAATGTCGTTTCAAATTGTTTTTCAGATAGGATTAGAATCTTATTTATAAATTTTAGTCGTAGTCAAATAAATATTTAATAAATGTTTACAAATTGTTTTTCAGAAACTCTGTAGGTACCTACTGTTTGTTTTTATAGTATAATGTCCTGCAACAACATTTATAACTTTTACATATATATATATATACTAAAGTGAACAAACTAGCGGACAAACGCTAGTTCAACACAATTGATTTTGTTAGGAAACATGTGTTTTGTTTGTGAGGTCTTGTTTCCGCTCGGTATATGTATGTTAGTGCGGCGTCCATTCTTCAAGTGCCCGGGGCGGACGCACTCGCCCGGAACATTCCGATAATGTACTTGTCCCGTGTTGTTACTTATTTATGTGTCGTTTACTATTGCCTTCTGGTACATAAACATGAGGTAACAGAGTAACGAAACTGACGCACAAAAGTAATGACTTATAAAATAACGTTTTCAGTAAACTTACTTCATAAAATAAATATTAAAATACTAAAAAAACATTAAAAAGTATACATATATATGTCACACATACAAACAAACACAAGTTCTACATAATAAATCCTAACTCTAACCAATATTATAAATATAAATGAGAGTTTGTTTGTTTTTTACGCTTTCAACTATTCAAACGATCAGTATGACATTTTGTATACATTTTAACGAGGATACAAAAAAAACCATAGATTATATCTTTCATCCACAATATAGTGCTTTTTCCAAGGGATAGGTCAAACACGTAGATTAACACGAGCAAAGCCGCGGACAAAAGCTAGTAATATTACAAACATATTAAATATGTAATCAGATGTTCTGTTCGTTCTTGCAACTGAATCGGAGCTTCAAAGGAAAACATCGTGATGAAACCATAGCATTGGTGGTAGGGCTTTTTCTGAGTCCAACTGGCTAGCTACGTCTCTCATATTCAAAATCTACCACAAAGCACCTGTTGGTGTATTCCGGTAGCTGCACTTCGGAGCCTACCATGGCTTAGCGTGTTTCCCATCTTAGATTACATCATTATTTAACATTTGATGAGATGTTTACTACACTAGAGCAATGTTATTAACTTACCTACATCACTTAGGTATTTGTCACAATATTTTGTTAGTAACCCTATTCGAATGATTCCAACTTTCTTCTTTCTTTCACCTTCCTTCTTTATTCGAATGTTGTACAACCTAGTAGTGCTATTATATCAACGACACTGCTAATGTAATTGTAGAAATGATATGGTACAATGGGAATGGATGGAAAACTCGTAAGTAGCAAGTCAGCTGCGGGAACATTCCTGTAGGTATATTTGGCAATAAATTTTCAATTTGAGAGTGGTAGCTAGTGAGCCAAATTCTATGGTTTCAAGGAATCAAGGAGCTAAAATTCGTACTTACGTCTATCAACAGACCACTCCAACCACTGAACCAAATGAATGAGTGTGTGATGAGTGAAAAACGTTATATAAAGTGCCAGGAAACTCTAGTATAAGCTATTACCAAATATGTATACTCGTACATAATCGAACACCTACAAGGGGTTATAATGTTTAAATCTCGAGGAGCTTCGCCTTTTAAGTAGCCCTAGTGTGTCTTTTTGCGTAAAATCTGTAGATAATGTCCTCCTTGAGTATAAGCAGATAATAGCATGGCCTCATATCCTATTATAGCGTATTATCTATGGGTCTGAACGTTGTGAATGTGACGTAACGTGCTAATGTTATTGATGCGCACGTTCTATGGTAAAAAATAATTTTAGTGAACAAATTTTATGATATAACTTTTGTTTTACTTAAAAAAAAATAACCGACTTCGTTTAGGGAGAATAATAATTTTAATTAGCTATATGAATTAAATGATAGAGGTCTATCGTTATGCGCGTATCAGTCAAAAAGTATTAGATAGATTTCGATCGATTTTTTGCGTTTTATTTCTTAGATCCTTGGTCCTTATCTAAAAATATCACAACAGCTTCAACATAAAGTTTTAAGATACTGTGATTGTTATGAGCACTATACGTTCATCGATACGTGAAGTGAAGTAAGCGGTATGGTGAGCATGCGCAGGAGTGGAAGTGGGAAAGTCAACGGATAACATTGTTTACAAAGAAATGTTGTAGGCACTATATATTCTTTTTTTTATTTTTTATATTATTCTATTGTACATAAAATACATTGTTACAATAATAAACAATGCAAATAAAGTCACAGTTATTACCTAGTTATATTTATACAAAGAATTGCCCTTTAATACTCTGTATATTAAAAGTAACCGTCCGCAACTTGATCCGTGTTAATTTTATTATAACAAATATTATGGGAACAAAAATACTGTTCTCCTTTTTTATAGCAGCAAGACAGAGTCACTACACTGTGCCTAATGGTAAATATAGTGTAATTTAAAAATACAGAAACAACGTTCACCATCAAGGGATTGATAATGTGGTTACGTTCGTCACTCCCATGCCTGTAAACCTTTCTGTGTAAGATCGTTGCGACACAGGCCGATACAGTTCCCCTACCACCACGCTTCGTTATTGCACTTACATTGGCTGATCCAGGAGCCAGATTCTAATTGTGTTGCTATGGCGGGCATTACTAGGGGGTTGTAATTGTCGAGTTCTACCACCCGGTTAAAGATTAACACTCAAGGAAAATGTAGTTATTTAATAGTGAAATACATTTTACTATCGGATCATTATTACTAGAATTTACTTCATCCATACAAACAAACAACTTTATCATAATAGTGTATATAAGTCTTCCATAAATTATACAAGTATGGTGAAAATTAGTCATGTAATTTCTGTGAAAAAAGAGCATACAAACATACATAGAATGTTATTAACCACTAGGCTGGTTTTTTAAGACTCAGACCTTCAAAATGGCGGATTATGTTTTGATTTTTTTTTATTACACGATATCATACATTTTTGTTTTCATGTTTTAGTAAAAAAAACGTTCGTACAAATGAAAAAATAAATACATTTTACATAAAAATTAGTAATTTTACAATACCTCATTTGTTATATTTCAAAATGTTGTAATAAATAAAGTGTTTTTTTAACCTTATGCTTCCAACAGTCTGTTGACCTGTGCGTCATGGGATCTACGTTTGTTTGTATGGAACTTGAATCTTTATACTTTTGGACATTCCAGGGTTAAATAGGTATTTATTAATTAACGTTTCAAGTAATCTAAGTAATATTACAAACGTGCCTTGATTTATTCAAGCAAAATATTTTGCAAACATGTTTAACATTTTCTCGTGGAAACATATTTTCAATTATCAAACTACACACAAATTCAGCCGCAACTAAAAACAAAAAACCTTCGCAAATCTCAGTGATGTTTTATTTAGATGAATATTAAATACAAATACATAGGTCTGTGTGGAGAATAGTAGGAAAACTCAAGGGTACGAAAACCTATATTGAGTGCCAAATAAATTACATTAACAAAATAAATATTCGACGAGCCGCGAGACGAGTTTCGCGTTTCAGAAATCCCTCATATCAGTCTTTGTTTATCTTTGATTCGGCTACGCAAGACCCCTACCATATATTACATAGATAAGTTGAAGTTGCGGTCACATTCATATTATTCGTTACAGGGGGAGATAAGTAGATGGAGTATTAATATTCCATTTTCAAAGTGCCATCCGTATAGTACTGATAGATTTACAATTATTATATTTTTCTTAGACGAGTCTTATTCACCTGGCCCTTCAAACCTTACGTGTTCGTGTTCTGAACCACGTAACCACCGTTCCCTCCGTCAAGAAGGGGTGATTAATTTCGCTCCCGCACTATCGTCGTATTGCCCCTCAACAGTGTTTTGAATCTAGATTCGATCCCCCAGAGTGGAGGCCTCGAGACTGCTGCTCCTGCAATACAGTGATACTGCATTCAGTAGCTGATAACATACACCACTACTACACATCACATACGTATACATACACAATACACAAACATCACATAAAAACACAACTCATCCCCGAATCCAGTTCAGTAGTATATACTTATGTAATTATACCTTCGTATGAACACAATCTTGTAGTTAGTGACAAATAAATGAATAAATATAAACTCCATATTTCAACCGACATATTTATTTAGGTAACAAGAAACCATACATAAACACATTTTAATTATAATATAAACTAAACGGTCTAAAGTACCATTATTTAAAAGTAAAACATTTTTAGGCTATTCTTAAGAAATTGTAGCATTAATTTGATAAATATGTACTTTTATCTAGTTTAAATTAATTGCAAATTACCTTTTTCTTGGTTTAAACATAAAGTATTACTTAAATCATTATTATCTGAAACAACATATCGCTCGCGTATCCACCGTCCGCTCCGTAGCGGCCGGAGAGATATACCGCTCCAAGCACACAAGTTGCGGCCCTTGTGGCATCATCTCGAGCCTAGGTTCGTTCCCCATAGTGGAGCCCTCGAGCTTACTGCTTACGCAATACAATAACTCACCGTTACATTTGGCACGGCACTCTACAGACGTGCATACCCACACGCACTCACACACACAGTTGGAGGGTTGTTATTTTTTTTCCCTCAGTTGTTGGTTAGAGTTACTCATAATCAATTGTCAGATACGAAATACATCTACGAATTGGTGAGACATGGATGAAAATGTAGGTCTCATGAACGAATACATATATGAATAGCTAGGTAGCTTGGTTAGTTTAGATCTATGCGCGAATATTGCAATGTACAGCAACAACCCAAGCCGAAGTTCGACTAGCCCTTGTGCTCGTTGCTCAATCGGGTAAGTGCCCTAAGCGCTCCCCTTATTAGTCCAGTGAAGCTGTGAAGCCACCAAAGGTGTAATCAGCGAAGATCAGTTAGAAAAAAAAGTATCTTATACAATAAATGGAAAATTAAACAAAAGATTTATGTAGCTTTATTACTAAATGTAGTTTAGGCATATTTTGCATTTATGAACAAACGCGGTAAACTATGACAGAATTCAGTTTGAAGTGCAATACTGTAGTCACTAAAATAGATATACGAGCCATTAACAGAATTCATGGTAGGGGCGTTCAATATGCGTATTTGTCCATCAGAGTAATTTTATTACTGTTGTTTCATTAATAAAATATTGTAAAACTAGGTCTCAGTTGTCGACAGTGACGTTTGACAAATATTCATATGTTTTTGTGGACATTATTGTTACAAAGGTAATTATTTCGCCAGAGATATATTATAATCATCTTGTCTAGGTTCATATGAACTGTTTCCGTTACAGCTTTTTTCGTGGCCGGAGGAAAAAGTATTTTCATAGCTCCTTGTTATGAGTTATATATGTAATTAATGTATTCTAGTCAGGTTACAGTAAAAAGATGCTTAGGGTAGTAAAACATTCATAAAGGTTATATGTTTGTTAGTTTTTAATTTCACTATCTACGTTTATGATTTCTATTTCGAATTCAGCTCACTTTATACATTTGTCAAATTATATTGCGTGAATACTAAGAAGCAAATATTAAGTTTGTTTTTCTTAAGATTTTGTTCCATTGTGTCAGTTTTAAGTGTTCTCGTTGTTAATTTACTGTTATTATTCTTATTGTTCTCATTTATTTTTCGCTGCTATGGACTGAATAACTCGTGTGTCAGAATTTTACACCTATTTTCGGCATAAGACAAATGAATTCGGAGCTAAATGGAGCTTGAACTTTGATATGTCTCTAAATTTCAGTAGTAGGTATCAGATGACTAAAGTAATGAATTTTACTACTACGTATGTGATTATTTCATATATAGTTGATTAATTTGTGAACCACTGTCTTGAATGTTGAAGAAGACAACAACACTATTGAATTGAACCTTAATTGTACGGTAATTAAAGCTATATGGAAATTAAACATTGACACTGGCAAATATTCTTGCGACGGTTATTGATGAAAAAATCGATTGCAACTCATTGTGTTAAGTATATTGGTAAGGTAATTAACTTATTAACAGGGTCCAGTTGACTAACTACTAATTTCGCGTCAAGCGCTTTTTATTTCTTTACCTGCGTGTGTAGATTTGTCATTGTCTGGGCTTTCTGAGGGATAAAAAAAATTAGAGCAAACATTAATATTCATTACATTGATTAATTAGTTTGTTCCAGATAAAGCGTCATGACGATCTGCAGTATAATGTAACGATACAAATATTAATAGAAGACGTTGTGTGCAACAACAATCTACAATTGAATTTAAAAAAATAAACTGGTTGAAAAGGATGTTTATTTAAAGAACAATAATCGTTATCGTATTGCTAATAGAGTACACTAAAAATGCACGCAGTGGAAGACCTTATACATACGCCCTATGGATAATTCTTTTAATCTCATACGATATTAAATGGCAAAGTAGCATTACATGGCAAATACTTAAGCCTATAGAAAATTCTCAAGTGCAGCCACCGAAACTTGCTTATAACTTCTTGGTGACAGAGCTTTCAATTTGACGGTGGTAGTTAATCAGGTGGGCTCAGAAAAAGCCCTAATCAACATGCTCTATGGTTTCATTACGATGTTTTCTTTAGACCTGGAGTCATTACAAAGATTAGAATGTATATCGATCGTAGCCCTCTTAGATTGTACTCGGGGAACTAGTTTATGACGCTTTATTTTTGTTTTATCGCCTAGACGTTATTGTTAATTACTAACTTTCTCTTTTATTTTATTGCTAGGGTTTTATTGCACCTATTCTTTCATTCTCTGTTTAGTTATTACTTTTAATTTATTTACTATGAATGTTACTGTGAATGTCTATTTTCTAAAATACATTATGAATTAACACTTGGATTTCGATATTTTGTATTTCTCTTTACAGTCTCTTTTAAACAGTGACGTACTTTATGGAATTCAAATAAAATATAAAGTAGGGAAAAATATTTCTCAAGCTTTATATTGATAAACCAAAACAACATCAGAAGTCAATTAAGAAGCGGCAAATTCAATTTGTGGAGTCTACTTTTTGCTTTACTCAAAGTCAGACTTCTAACACAAGTAAGAAATACCAGCTTATTCACGTGTGGATTAGCATTGCAACGAAGTACTTGTAATTAAATTTCAGGGTTCCCGTTCTAATATTTGGTTTAAAGTTTTTAAATTCAAAGAAATATTTCATTTTTCTTATGGTAGGATCAGAAAAGCGAGCGAATATTATCACGATAAATCCCTTTGATGTTTTCCAATTTACCGACAACGATGTTCTTATTCATTGTTGGCATGTCGGTAGTTTTGGCATTGTTGTGCCCATCACGATAATTCTAACCTTCACGGAATTCTCTATAAACACTTTGAATACAGATATAAATAAAATGAAAATAAAAAAAACATTGTAATTTATAAATACAACAAAAAGCCAACGTCACGCTGTGGTCATCAATCCAAGTACTGATCGCGTACGACGTTGCTTAACTTCGTTGATCGGACGAGAACCAGTGTTTTCAACACTCTCACAGTGTGTTTATTCACACCAGTTTTTGTCACACAAAAAGGTTGCGGATCATAATTTCAAAGCCTTCCCATAAGAAGTTACATTTCAAAGAAATGGAATGTGTTTTTTTCTAAATCATCGACGAGTCGAAGTCTTTACTAATAAGTTTCTGTTCATCATACTTTATGCTCTTTAATAAACTAATGTATTTGTACAGTTTTTAGTAAAATAAATCGTAATGCCATTGAAATTAAATAAAAAATAAATTATAATCTAATTTGTACTGACTGTACAACTATTAATATTGTTATTTAATGCATTGAGTAATGTTGGCTCGACTCCTGCGTTGGATATGTATATTTGTGGTTCATAAATGAGTCACCGTTTATTGGTACAACCTATCTATATATACAAGGAGTTTCCTTAAGTCTAAAATATCTTTAAGGCTATTTGAAAACCGATGTAGTTGTGTTGATTATTAATCAAAAAGTATTCCCTCATTGAATAACCGCGTAGTGTTTTAAGTAACGAATTATTATCTATAGTTTCAATTCACTATATAAGTTATAATTATTATACACTAGCTGTTACACGCGGCTTCACTTGTTTCAATATAGAATTACCTATCTCTCCGGAACAGTGCTTTTTTCTAGATGAAAAGGTTCCCTGTATCTTTTATTATGCTCCTAACAACTTGTATGCAAAATTTATAGTTATCCACTAAGTAGTTAAGGCATGAAAGCGTAAGAAACAATCTCACATTCGCATTACTCACACCACTTTGCGTCCCGTAAAAAGGTTGCCAATCAGAATTTCAAAGCCCTCCCATAAGAAGTTTCACTTCAAATATCTCAACGACACTTTAATAAAGGCCCAACCGAATAGCGCACTGACGCGTTACCTATATGTTCAAAGTAAATAAGCTTCTCCTATTTTTCTGTGGTCTGGACGGAGTTGTGTTTTTAATCCCCCTGTTCGCGAAAGGACAAATTCGCCACTCGATTTTACTCTGTTTACGTTTGACCCACGCCGACACGTACGTGTTTTAACACAATATATATTGGTTTTCACGTAACCGAAGGAATGTTTGAGTTATTTTAGGACCATGTGTGTTATGTCAGAGAGTTTATTTTGTGTTTATTTTACGAAAATTGTATATATGTAATTTGCGATCGACTCAGTGATGTTGAATAAAATTATGTTTTATGATTTCATATAGCCTAAGCATTATGAAAATAGTTTTAAAAAATTGTGTGTGTCAGCTCCTACGCACGACTGGAGTTTACGCCTTAGGAACGATTGTCTTTGAACAGGCACAAAAAGGCTTACAAGACCAAAAAGAGAACCGATATCATATCAAAGGGTTAACAAACGCATCCATGAAAATACTTAAAGAATGTATATATTTTTAATTTATTTATATTTTTTATGACTATTTGGTAAAATATTATACATCAAACATTTCATATGAGTAGAACCATACCACGTCGTCCCTAGTGTTCTATCAGAAACAATATATAAAGTAAGTTTGAATTTTAAAAATTGTATTAATCTCAGTTCGTCATCTTGTGAAAGGTGCGCGCAAAAAACGTAACGCTGTCATTCGATCACAAAATTTTACTTTTCCTATTTTTTCATACCTGGCTCCTTATATGAAAATCGATTCTTAAGAAGTAAGCTCTAATAAACTCCAAAAATAACGTTTAAAAATAACATATCTCTTATATGGTATTCTCCTTGACATATTTTTTATATAACTCTTTTTTATGATTTATAACCTAAAATCGTCACACTGAGTCCCTTTTGGTTTGTTACGTTTAAGGATCATTCATTGTCTATCAAACTTCTGAAAGATTTACAGGATGACATAACTACACCCATAGGCAATGCACAGACTTACCAAGAGTTTATGTCCAGCTAAAGGATTTTACTAAGTGCTGGAACCCCAAAAGGATCCGACGCAGCGTCTCATAGAGTCTTTACATGAAAATAAAAGTTACACAAGTTAAGGACGGAGTAACTTTTAGAATGCTATTAATCAAGCCTCGAGGATCGGGGAAGATCACACATCCTGATTATATATAGAAGAGAATCATACAGCGCCCTCGCATAATGAGGCGTCGACGAAATTTAGCGCGCTCCAGAATTTTGAGTACCTCATTAATTCAGAGATTCTTTCAAAAGTTTTTCGGAAGGCCTCGTCCGGGTGGTGTTTAATTAAATTAACTTTCAGTTACGGTGTTGGCTTTTATGTAAACTATGCCTTGAGACGGTGTTTTATTCATTAAATTAATATGAGGGCTTGAGTTTTTTTTTTGACGTCACTATTCAGCAACAAAGTGTAATACATAACTCTTACCTATTATTGTAAATATCTCTGATGTAATTACTTCACAGTGTAAGTAGAAACGTATTAATTCTTTGTTTAGAATTCGGCAAAAGTGCAATATATTCATGGCTATGTCATTTATACTTTCTATGGTTAGCGTTTGACCACAATCTCATTGGATGTGAAATGATGAAGTGGTCTAAGATGGTATTCACGCTAAACCTAGAGAGAGACTGATTCTCAAGTGCGGCTTTCGGAACACCAACAAGTGCTTGGCGACATATTCTCAACTTGAGGTAGGTAGCTAGCCAGGCGAACTTAGAAAACGCCCTACCAACATGCTATGGTTTCATCACGATGTTTTCCTTCATCAAAAGCTCCGACTTAGTTGCCTAGAATTCGAACCTACATCTTTCGACACTGAGTCCGAACACGCTGTTAACTAAGCCACATTAGCTCACATTATTTACAGTTTACTTTCATGCCCTGTACAAAAAATACATAGCGTTGACACTGAAGATGTGAACGGAGTCGACGGCTATTGCTAATGATTGTACTTAATAATTTGACAATCATAAAGTAATAAGCTTTAGCTGTTTCGATGAGTATTGTGGAATCATTAAAATTCTAAGCATAAGTGATTCCCAGACAATTTCCTTGCTCGACATACACATATAGACTCTAGTAACCAGTAACTTTATATGGCAAAAATCTATTAAAAGTATGGCAGATAAAGTATCATTGATATATATACTCGTAGAGTGTTCCCGAAACCATGTTCTCATTTATTACCAGTGCGTTGGCATGTATCAATTCGTCTTAAATTGCTTACATGTCGATCCCGTTTATTTTATACGAGGTTAACTCAATTTCACGGTTTCGATGCGATTTTTTTTTAAATAAAGTATCATTTTATTAAGTTTAACTTTTACTAAACACCAAATGTTATCATATGCTCTCCTAATTGATTACTATTGATATTAAATAATATTTAGAATGGTTCAAATTAATTCAATAAAATGAATTCCGCCATAAACCAGTGCTCTGTCTATGTCTAGTGATAAATAATGTCCGTTTGAAACATAGGTCACAGATTATAGTCAGCATGACTGCATGATCATCATGATCAGCATGACATTTTGCTTGACATGAGTGCCAAGTTTCATTCAAATCTGATCACTTAAAGTAGGGCAAAAACGAGGTTAAAGAGTCAGTTACAAATATACAGGTGAAACTAATAAAAGCGTGTATAAAATATAATAGTACTTCCTTTGAGATCACCACCTTTATTAACATTTCAACAGTCCATTAACTAAGATCGATCGAAAATTAGTAACAAAAGCGAATACTTTCTTTTTTAATTGTAGAGTTTTTTATGATAACGATTATATAAGTCCCATTATTTCTAGGTTCTTTAGGAGAGTCACTGGTGAGATAACTTTACCAAATCATACAACGTCTTAGCTCCATCTGATCAGGGTTCTGTCAAAATGCAGTGACAAATACCTATGTTTTGGCAACTAACACTCATACTACTCATCAACGACTTTCTTTCGATGATGTTCTTGTCACACTCTATTATCAAGTGATGCATATCATTATCTTAAATCTATCCACATATCTACATGCGAGTTGGGTGAATTCGCTTTTCTCATTAGGTATGCAGAAGTTCCCGATAGATAGTGAAAAGCGAATACTTTGAACAGTGAATACAAAATTATGACCCGGAATATCTATAGATGTAAACGGTCGTCTGACAATTTACGTGAGAATGTCCATGGCCTGGAATATCATTCGTAATTATCGAAATTGATTTGAGTAACACTAATGAAATCAATTTCAACTACATTTTTTTTTTATATTTTCGCAACCGATGGCCAAGATTATTACTTCCATTGTCGAATAGATAATAATTTTACAAGTGTCTTGTAATAATTTCAATGTTCTGACAATATGGGAGTTCAATTATTAGAACTCTTACAGAAATTTTTTGTGGCATCTCAGAACTCATGGTGCGTGGTATTCTTTTCATCTACTTCATTTGCACATAATAATGGAACTGCATTATTACAAAACCAACAAATGTTAAAAAATATAGAGTTAAATTAAATCAATAAAATATAAAAGCCACTCTACATGACACACTAAGATCCCGCTAAATATTCCAAAACAATAATTTGGTTGTAGTTGTTCTTTTTTTACTGTAGTTTAAGGTAGTGTTTCTCAACCTTCTTTACTCAGCGACGCACTAACGTACTATTTACGCGATACCTTTACAAAGTCACATGCATAATTTGTTGTGTAAAATAAATAAATAAAAATATCATATTTGTAAATCTCACGACACCTTAAATTTATTTTTAATTACATTATAACTGTATACACAATAAACTTAAATAAATTAAAACAACTAGTACTTCTATAAGTCTGTTTATAAACATTGTTTTATAATCTACATAATATGTTACAGTTATAATTTAGTGATTGTGATAACATGTAGTCTTTCAAATTACCCATTCGATTCTAGATATATAACGGTACTATATATTTGACTGATCCCTCGGGGAATAGTACTTTTTTTCTGAATGAAAACCAACCTGTATCTTTTTTGTGACACTGGTGAAGTGTATACAAAATTTCATTACGGTCGGTTGAGTAGTTACGGCGTGATCAAGCAACAGACAAACTCACTTTCGTATGTATTATATTAGTTACGATTTTATTCTTACATTTTAATCAACATGTACGTAATAGGTCTATTACATGTAACGAGTACAGTAGCGAGACAGTGCTCTCAGCTAAGTGCTCGGTACATATGAACACTTTGATGAGTGTTCGACCGAGTGCTAGGCCGAACAGAGTGTTGAGAGAGTCATTAGAACCACAATTTGTTTGCTAGGTTGGGTACGCTTTATTTCTCCGCCCCCGCAGCGATACGCTACCCCGCCCAACATGTATGAACATGCGCTAGGCCTTTACTCGCCAACTCGTTCGCTAGTTCTGTGTGCAATATATGCAGTTTTGTTCTCCAACAATGTCTAAAAACATTTTACAGTCATTCTTAATAGAGTCCTAAATTCCTTAGGATTTGCGATCTGTAATTCATTTGAAAAATTACTTGTTATGCCAAAGGCGGGCCTCCTTAAAATCCATTTTCTTGTCCAAATATTTCTAATCCCTTCTTCCAATAACTCGCATAGTTCTTTAATTATGAGTGGTAGGAGCTGGTTGAAAATTATCTTAAAATCTTTTCTTTTGCGATCTATTTTAGTCGGTCGGCTACTGCGTCGAAACTAAACTGAAGCGCCAAACAAGCAATATACGTATAAACACCTACTCGTTCATCCGACTCTCTCGGCCAAGTATCGTTTTATTCTCTCGCCACTGTATTCGTTACGTGTAATAGACTCTTTAATCGTGGGCGGTTGCTAATATTATGTGTACCTTCCCATAAGCATATTAACTTAGCAAAAGCGCCATAAAAATCGTTCGTGTAGTTTCTGAGGAAATCGTGCACAAGACAGAGAACGTTTCTTTTTATGAAGCCTGCTAATAAATATGATACAACGTCTACCCGTGTATCCGCTCGCGTTTGTTAATATTTGTTACTATTATTATGGATTATCGTTGCATATAATTTGTGGTGGTCTAGTGATTTGACCGGTGGGAATATTAATGCGATGTCCACAGGTTGGAACCCAACCCACCAACCAACGAATTTTTCGGAATTCGCATACATTACCAATTTGGTAATACTATGACAGTGAAGGAAAACATCGTGAGGTAACCTAAACCTGAGAATTTTTTTTTGTAGTACCACCGTATGTGGGAAAAATATAGAACCGGATTTCTCAGACATTGAAATCGCTAATACGTCGTGGGCTGGCGTGGTGATTATGCCCATACCTTCCTTAGGAAAGAGGCCTATAGTCCTGCAACAGGTCTCTTACAGTCTGATTATGATAATGCTTATGGATATTGTATTGTCATCCATGTTTAAATACTACAGGTGTTAATGTTTATGACCATCTCTAGAACGATACAGAAGTTCATATGCGGTAAAGTACCAGAGGTTGAGTTATAATAATGTATATATCGTAAAAAGAGTGATCAGTCATGGGTTTAGAGTAGATTAATCTCTGTTGTATACACACTAATACATATTTTTATTTGTATAGACAACAGGTTATACAATGGAAAATTAATTGTCTCGTGCATGTTTTTCTATATTAAAGTTTTATATATAAGTACGACAGCTGACTAAATAAAAAGTTAACAAACCATCATTAATCGTTTAAACTAGGCTTCATTTAACTTTACTAAGGTCGAGAAGGTCAGAACAGTCATTATATTGGGTGTTCGAACGACAAGGGTACGAGCTTAGTGGGGTTTAAGGTGACTTAGGTCAATTTCTAAAGTGTGTTATTCCTAAAATTCACTTATAGTATAAACCTTCGTAGGGTGTTCATAAACCTTCTATTTGAATAAAGTGATAAAGTTTGGCGTTGTGCATGTATCACTCAAAAACTACTTGATATATTCCGAACAATATTTATTTTACTTCTTAGACCTTGTTCCTCATTAAAAAAAAAGAATCGCCACGTTATTTTCTTTCAATATAAAGTTGTATAATTTTTAGAATACTACAAACATTCAGTTAAGATATTAGTCAGAATTAATTTAATATTGGACTTTGTATAAATAAAGCGGTAGTACAAATTATGATCATTCAAAGTTATTTATTTCGTTTAAAGCTGTTCTGAAGTGATACGCTCACATACATACAGCAATTGTTTTTTTATTTTATGTAGATAGTATACATTGTTTATACAAATAAATTTTCACATGAAATTCTTAAAATGAGAAAAATATGTTTCATAGTTTGGATGTATTTTTTGCAAACAAACAAATAACGACTTTGTTTTATAAAATTTATATACTATTGCTTTCGAATAAAGCTTCAATCTGTCTTCTATCTAAATCATAAGAATACATCTTAAGTACTGGACAGTACAAAGCCCTAATGGATCCATACATTTATTTCGTGAGTCGTGCGATGAAAAATCCCTAATAACGAATTGGGCGGACTCAGCAAGCCGGCTTTATTGATGGGAGCCATTATTATTTGGTTAGGCGCGTCTTTACGGATAAATTATTACTTACGAATGTCGCAATAAAGAATTTAATCTACGGCCAGTGTTCATCTCACAGAAATATTGCCGGATCAGTTACAAATTGGTCATTCCTTTTGTTCCGTTGAACGGATGGAGTAACGCGTTTGCAAATTTGCTAGCTTTTGCGGAATGTGTGAATATTTTGTTGGTTTTATTTCCGTAGGCTGGTTTTTGATTAAATTTACGACTGGTGGTCAACTCATGGAAAAAGTGCTGGATTTATACGGATTCGACCGTTTTTCTGCCGAGTCGGGTTTGCGTCGACAATTTTATGTCATTATATGAACATGATTTGCGAGTTGCTAGATTTAGGATATAATAAAATAATTTCAGCGAATATAAATACAAACTTATATATTGAAATAAGTGAAAAGTCTTTTTTTGTAAATCCTTCTTCATCTTCGCAATGGGTGAACAGATATTGTCGATATTTTGATGCCTGATAGAAAACTTTTAAGAATATCATCTAGGCTACTTATCATTATAGTTTTCTATAGGACCTAAGCAGTAATTACAAAATTTATCAGGTGTGACTTAAAATGGGTAAAAGGTTATTTGGAACTAGGAACGACAAAATTTCAATTAAAATAATTAAAGGCAGTACAGAAAAAATACGTAATTCTTATGATACAATACAACTCTTTTCAAGAACAACGAGTCTTCGGGTTTTTTTATATGAGTAAATCCGTTGTGGATACTCACCTCGGGCACCTCACTCACCGGGCAGTTAAGCGGGGATTATGTCCGACTACAGGGACTATAATCATATGGTGTTCTTCGCACATCTTGTTGGTCAGGGTCCTCCCTGCATTCAATACATCTCCAAAATGTCACAAGTACGACATAGTATAATATATCTCATCGCTACAAAAACATAGGACATCGATATGCGTCTATGTATATAATATAAATGGTTGTTGACAATTTACTTGTCCACATATGCGGGAGCAGGCAGGTGGAGTAGATTCTTGGTAGACTCGTAGCCAAAAGCGAGTAGGCAAAGTGTAGGAAGATTGACAGCAGGGTATCGAAAAACCTTGTCTTGTCGAAAAACCTGAACAAGGTGTGCATAGAACAGGAGTTAATTGCAAAGAAGTTAAGCCTTGCAATGGGACGATACCATCTACTCATGACGATAGTGATGTAGGAGTGATATTAGGTTGAGTTTTTAACAATCTAGTTCCATGAGAAAGAGAGCATAAACGGCTATACGGAGAACTACAACCAGTAACTAATGATATAGACGTTTATATTAGAATTTTTATTTTTAACTGGTTCCATAAATACCAATGCCCTATCTCCCGAAAGCATAATAAATCGTCAAATATAATTTGTTCGAAACAATTCGAAGGTGATTCAAACTTTACATGGAGCTTATCGCTAATACCTAATGAGATATGGATTGGCCCGAGTGGGATAAATGTTGGCACTCCCTGGATTCATAGGTTTAAAAGGAAAATTTAGAGCCGGTTTAAATTTAATATCATTTCAAACCTCAATGTCTCGAAGTTGTCTTAGTTTAAGTAAAAGTTAAACTTGTATTGAAATAATTCGTTATTTATTAACCGACTTCTAAAAACTGGAGGGTCTAAATTTGGGTTGTATTCTTTAAAATGTTTGATACTCCAGATCTTCGTCATTAATTTATAAATCGATTTGGGAAATTCTTTTTTTTTTATTGGAAAGCAGATATTATCAAGGAAGTCCCGTTTTAATTTAGCATTGCACTATAGATTTCGAAGATATACCAGGGTACACGTCATAATCGAATAGGAATTATAGTAATTAAAATATTGATAGGTTTATAACAATACAAGACTAGGCAGTTACCGAATTATGATCAAGGACGTTTTTTGAAGTCGGTTTTATTTCTACTGAAATTTTACTTACTGTTTTTTTTTAAGTTTTATAAAAATTATAATGCTTCTACTCATGCATAACTCAAGGTTGCATGCTAAGTTATCGGCTGAGTACCTTAAGTACTACTCGCCGTAGTAGTCCAGTGAGGTTGTAAAGGCTTGTCAGGTCAATGGCGTAGTCAGTTCGAAATAAGAAACTGATTGCTAAATTATTTGTCAAAGTGGTGGACATTCGTAGTAATGCTTTTATTTAACGTGAGGAAATTCTCATTGACACGACACCTTCTCGGGGGCGAGTATAGGTAGTATGAGACTCTTACTCATTCCTACGGTGTATCTTCTACCGCCATAACAAGACGACACAAGATAACGTTTGTAGTCATCGTGCCGCTCTGGAAAAGCCACATAGAATTAATAAATATTAACGGATGCTTGGAGATTGTGGGTTTGGGATTATTTATTTTTTATTTGACAAATCAAAAATATATAAATAAATATTAAATGAATTTTTAGATACTGCATACATGATATATACGATAACTGCTACATTTTATAAAATAGATGTATATTTTTTACCAAGTAATTGTTAAATGAATGCGTGAAAGTTCATTTTCATTTATTACGAAGAAGTATAACGAACATTTTTTCATTAAGACTAGATTCGCTCGCGGCTCAGCACGTTTGTTTTTCAGTATTAGTCGTAGTTATTATGTTCTGTAATATTTGAGTTGTAAAATGAAAAATAAATGAATTCTGTGTAGTAATAACAATATAATTCTTAATACAATATTTGTACATTACTCAATACAGATGATAATATCTACATATAAGAAAAAAAATGTATATCATTTATCATGGTAGAATTTCAACCATGAACCGACCATCACTTCTCTATATATAAATACACAGAGTCAAAACAGTTCACAGTCGAGTGGTTTGACCAATAGAATTTCAATCCGATGTCCCTAATAATTTTTCGGAACTCGTGTACTATTACTAATTTAAATTGGTAACGCCATCGGTTAACTTTGAAGCAAATCATCATGAGGAAACCTGTTCCTGAGAAATGTTCTTGTAGTACCACCTTATGTGGGAATATATAGAATTGTGGATTCCGCCGATATTGACATCACCAATACGTCGTGGGCTGTCATGGTGTTTAAATCTTCGGGAAAAAGCCTATACCCTGCAGTGTATTTCTTACAGGCTGATGATGATGATAAGTAAGTTAACATTGAGCACTTTATTGAAGAAAAAAAACTCACTTTTATCCACGTCAATTGTACCTAAATAGTTATTTTTTAATAAACAAACCCAATCTCATGTTTGATCAGAGGTTTAATGGAGCGTTTGTAGTTTTACAACTTTCGAAAATAAGAGAAAGTTCCCTCTCTCTGTACAAAACGGGTTTTCCTCGATCGGATCGTAAAGTTTGATCGCTTGTTTGTATGTGCCCAACGAACTGATCGGATGTGTTTGAACGTACGATTGTTTTTTGATACCGTTACTATTGCGTTTTGCGTCGGCTTTAAATCCGGCAAACGTTTTGGAATGACTGACGTTTAATTCCATTATGTCAATTGTTTTTTTCTTGTGGTGTAGTTATAACTATGATACATTTGTTGATAAATTAGACGCATATGCCATTTATTTCATGATTGTTTAAATTAAATTGATATAATTTTTACCTGATTGCGAAGACCACGCGCGCGTTTTAGCAAACTCTCTAGGATAAATAGCTTAGAGGATTTTATGAAATGAGGAGTCGTTATCGAAAATGATATACCTATTGTAGAACAGTAAAATCTAAGCAGAGTGTCTTATAATAATGCCATGCAAATTATTTGCTTTTAATCTGTATATTAGCAAATAGGTAGACAATATAGGTACCGATTGCTTTTATATGCTTATGTCGATTATGTCCACCATGCCTTTGCCATCTATGCCCATAATTCAATTACATTTTTTACGTTGACTTTCGTGAGTTTGAGGTCGTAGGAATATCAGTTGTATCTCAGTGAAATTCGACAAGTATACATAAATGTGAAACCCGTTTTGGCGGAACTCGTGGGCGTATATGCGTTCTGAAATCAGCCTATGCCATATCTAATAAGAGAGAGTGTGAAAGGGATCTGTACCCAACTTGAACGTATACCGAGCTGAGCTTATGGGCCGATAAGACACTGATGTCGATGTCATACAGATTATCAAAAACTAAATCATCTTCGTTAACAACATGATGGAACGTAAAAGTGTTAGGTAGGACGGATATAGGAATAGAGAAAGAACGAGGAAGTTACTTAGGTGATATGAAAGTAACAAGGTAGATATTATCTCTTTATGTTATAGGCCATCAAACCTACATTTTACTAATGGATTTATATTTATACTACCATCTGATTAGAACAAAATAAATTGAAATATCTGTCTAATAAATTGAATACTGTATATAGCATTTAGATAAGGATGTCATACAAAGTAAAACAATGGATTGTATAATAATTACATTCGTTTGTTACGTTACCGACACATATAATCGGTTTGTATGCAAATCCTTTGGATCTACATTTCATATCTGGATGGGATTTGTAAAATCTTTGGCTTTACATAAATCCATAACCATTAAATAACGAATATATTTTTTATTCATGAACAACGATATTTTTATTTTTGGAGATAGGCCTATATGCAATACAAAAATACACTTAAACATTCACGTATTAAATTGTCTATAACTGTACTACCGTTATAAACAGAAAAGATTAAATTTTTTGTTAGTAATATATAAACAAAAAAATAACACAACCGATTTCAAAAATTAATGCACATATGCTTCTTTATATATCAATGATATTTTACCTTTACACCATATTCATTGCTTCCTATTCATAAGTGCTATTACAGCAAGTCTTCTTGTGATCGGGCAGAAACAGAAAAGAGACGGGAGGAACTTGTCATTGAGCTCGACCAATCTTTGCGCAGCATATCAACATGGGGAACAGTTAATTTTTTTTTAATTCAAAGCCAATATAAAACGCAGGTGTGCGCGTTTACTTGCAAAATATCCTTATCGATCTCCATTCCGATTCTTCAGAACGTCTCGCTCGCAACGAGTGACATTCTCGATATCTCGGGTATAAATGTTCGCAGCGACTTCAAACCCAGGGATTACATCGGGAACGGTATCTTCTATACATCTCGAAGACTCGGAATTCTGAATAGGGTGCTACGACTCCAACAGCATCATTATCATTGCTCTTTGATCATCTATGAAACATGCTTTAGGTTACATCATGGAAGTATTTTTTTATGACTTTGCAAGCCAACTATGGAGAGTCAGTAACGTTTCCATTGACTACGCCTATGCCTTATAGTGAGGTAGCTTATAAATCTGTGATCTATTGTAATTAAAGCAGTATTTACTCGATCCCTATATTACACATATAATATATTTTCACTTTCCAAAGAAATTTTAAGCTATTACTATTGCTATTGTTTGCTATTTTAGTGCAACATCTCGAACAGTTATTGATATTCGGTGACATAGTATTAATTTTAAATCACTAATATTTTTTTATTGTGCGATCAAATCAATTCAATATGTATAATACCATTAACGTGTATCCGAATCTTTAAGTGAAGAGTACTATTTTTTGAGAGTGTATCCAAAATATTATTTTACTAAGTTAATTTTCGATCTTTTACGAATAAATGCTATCAGCGCTTTAACGTTCGTTTTTCTTAATCACGTCGCTAGTCCAACATGTATTACCGAATAAGTTTTAAACGGGCCTAGATTATGAAAACAGTCGTCGTAGATGTTATGCAAAAATATACTCTCCTAAAATGATGACTTATTTTTAATTGCGATTCATAAAATGTACCGATAAATAATTCCCGTAAAATTAGTGTAACAGAATAGTTAGCCCAAAGGGTAGAAAAAACATGACTCGACTATCCGATGTTCTTAGCTTAAGTTTAGGCTCACTCTATACTACACTCACTATACGTTAAACACTCATCCAAAATCGCTTCTAGAATGCATGTACATTTAGTATTATGTAAGTAATACTATAAAAATAAAAGGTCGTGAACAACATTTCCACGTAGGTGAAGTTGAGATCGATGTCGGTTAATCTGGGACAGCGGTACTACTCGGTAGCGACGCGAGTATTTGACAGCCAGCCCGACCGCACCGCACCGCATCAGAGCGCACACGTATCGGAGTATCGTACCGTTCCCAGTTCCCAAACGGTTTCCTCTACCTTATTCAATCGATATTGATTCGTTCTTTTTGCGGAAATTTACGAGTGTACGTGACACGGCAAAGGCGCGTTTCATAAATTACGTAAAACGTCTAAATAAGGACGATAAAACAATAAATGGACAATTATATTTAGTCTTTCTTTATATATTAGTTAGTATTATTTTGCATTGAGATGATTTAAAAATAATAACTTTGGTATGCTAAATTATAACAGTTCTCGGATTTACGGTTTCTAAGCTCGAAGCAACTATTTTATGACGGCTCTTCGAAACTCCATGAGTTCGATGTTTGAAGGATGTCTTCCGTAAACGTTATTAATATTCAATTTCAACTTTGAAGATATATTGGTTCGTTCGAATTTAAATATTCTATCTATGTAAATATAACCACAATAGCGACAGTTAAGCATTTGAAACTGTGGTCTGGGACATGAAAGTAATCGTTTTGTATAGATATCATACATTAAACAATTTATTATGACAAAATAAAAAGTAAAATATTTTTGTACATATGACTTTGATTTTAAATTATGATAAGAAAAATTGAAATAAGTAAACATTAAATACCCATATGGTAAGTAGAATATTTATGCCTATTATAGAATTTGTACCGCATCACATGTTTTTGGACAGACTAATTCAGAATTTCGTGTTACAAGTCTATGCGATGTATATGGATGCGGTCGTTAATAAATCTGGTGTGCCCATATCGTCACCTGTGAATAAAATGTATTACTTCATAAAAAATAAATTATATTATCGTAAAATAATATTGAAAATATTGTAATTTTCTTAAGACCAATATGTAATTACTTTTATATAATTTCTTTAGTATACAGTTATGAAAATTATTAAGTAATCGATAAATGATAATAATTTTTTTTGTACATTAATTTCTATGTAAGATATTTCATGTGTCAGATTGCACCATAAATATACATTTTGTTTTTATTTTAGAAATAAGAAGTTTATGTATTTTAGTTTATTAAACACATAAAAAAATTCGATGCGATGCCACCTTCCAGGGTAATAATATTTGTCGTGTACTGAGAGATATTTTAACTTGGTACAGAGAAATTGAATATATTCAGTGTCATCTCTGATATAAAATAAATCCAAATTAATATACATTTTATACGAAATATCGGTTTTGCTACTTTTACGATGTGTCCCAAACAATTCCTAGATAGTATATAAAAATAAATCACAGTTAGAACAGCATCATACAACAATGATAAAAAATTTAAAAGGCAAAAAAGCAAGCAAAATTCTACTAGTTTTCTTAATATATGATAGCTAAAATAATAAAAATCACCCTCAATTCTCGAGTAGTCTAAACTGTATAAACCAACGCACCAGCAATGCAAATTTAAATATTCAAATTTTTATATGCATTTGTGTTTTTTAAAAAAAAACACATTAAAAGCTCGTGGATGGGCGATGCACGGAATATAAATCAGGAGGGACCGCCTGCGAATTCCACGTTAAAATAAATACACACAGGCTGTAAAATTCCAAGAGTTGGAGTTGTGTGTATCATAGTTTATCACCTGGAAAAAGCGAAAAACGATGACTTCTTTTAAAATTTAGTCGTTATTCGCGTCCAGTTTAGAGACACTCTGATGTAGATATATACAGATTTATAACTATTTCGCACGGGCAATTACGAAGGAATTTAAGTCAAACTTTTCCTTTATAGTACGACTACGTGAGGAAAGAAAATGGCAATCTGATCTACTGAAATAAATTTGCCATTTTTGACATAATTTTGGAATATCTTATTTTATCTTCTGTTTTCCTCATTCACTTTTTTATATGGAAATTCTTTGATACTAACCTTGTCTTGATAAGTAAAAATACAACAAAAAATATTTAGCCACATAAATGTAGCAGTTTTGAAGTAATGTGCTTATATACATTGAGCAATGGTTTTTTATTTATATAAAAAATGCAAGTGACATTTTGATACATTTCACATTAATTGATTATTGCAGTTCATAATATCACCTATTATTACTAAGCTAGAAATACTGCAATAAGTCCAAGTATTGTTGAAGTGTTTATGACTTGGATTACTGTGCGTCAATCCTACGAAGTGATCTTTTTGGAGATATTTTTACGTAGCAATGGTAGTCTCTTTTAAAGCCTGTCTAAACTACCACTCTCAATCTAGAAATCTTGTCACCAACCACCTGTAGGTGTTTTTTTAACAGCTACACTTAAAAGCCATTCCTTCCCTGTTTTTAGTGTGGCACCATATTAGTCCAAATCGTCACTCAACATTAGTTGAGCTTGTTAGCAATCCCTAAAACCTATAAATTATAAAAAATAGTTTAGTCAGCCTCATGAAGATTCGCAAAGATAATGTTGCTTACTACAAACACAACGTCACGTTCGGAATATTGCATTTTCATAAAACTTCTGTGAAATTGTATCTGTCTGGAGCGTTCTTTACCTTTTCTCACTTCTAATTCTTACATCATAACTTGTGATATTTCGTATATTTCGTCTAGAGTTTCCTTCACCCTTTTAACAAGGTTGTTTAAACCAATGTAGTATTTTAATTATTTAGTTTAAGCTATAGGTAGTCTGTTTGGTAAACGATAGGTGTATGAATCTTAATAAGACTAAAAAACTCCTTTCAAGTGTCAAAGTAACATATCGATGATGCGAACGACTTCGGGACTTTTTTCCAATATGCTCAGTATAATATCGGTGATAAAATATATAAGTTTGATATGCTGTATAAAAGGATTGGGGTATATTACTTTCATAGGAGAGGCGGACCACCGTAAATTAGACGGGGTCAAACACAAGGAAACGAAATCTGTCGAAATTAGAAATTACGGATAGTATATCCAATTGTGAATTTAATAGTCCATTGTTTTGTTGTGATTTTATTTATATCAACTTTTGAAGTAACATTTTTAACGTGATTTACGTTTTAAACATTAATGTTGAATCGGGCTAACTCGGCTTGGCTCGACATCAAACGCGTTCGGGTCGGTGACGCAAAGAATCGTGTATACTTGGCTCCAGTCGTCTCTACAAGGAATGCATCGTTCGATTCCATTATTACATATTATAATAATATGTATGTTTTGTATATATTCAGAGTAGTATCTCGTTCATTGTACATATTGTGTGTATTTAAATATTCCTATTATTTATTTACATATAGACATTGATAAATCTATACGAATTTTATTGTACATGAATTTTTTTAATACTTTATAGGCTAGCGTTTGATCACAATCTCATCTGATGTTAAATTATGATGTGGTCTAAGATGGTAGTCACGGTAAACCTAGAGGGAGACTGGCTTTGATGTGCAGCAGCTGGAACACACCAACAGATGGTTGGCGGCAGAATTTCCCCTTGAGGGTAGTAGCTAGCCAGACGGACTTAGAAAATGCCCTACCACCATGCGATATTTTCCTTCACAGAAAGCTCCGACTAAGTTGCTAGGATTCGAAACTACGTCTTTCGACGCTGTGTCTGGAAACGCTACCAACTGAGCCATCATCGCATCAAAACTTGTTTATAAGTTTTCACTTCTATCGTGTGGTTATAAGGGCACACGCATTTTTCATTACTATTATTTTAATTCTGGCCTTTTGTCGCAATAACCCATATAGTTCATATTTTACGACAAGGTTACATTATAAATATATGGATTATATTACTCTTCATTTTGCCCTAACCTCACAACCTAGAATATATTAAAGTTTTACCTTTCATTATACAATAATATGATATTTACTATATATTACATTATCATATGGATATTGATGTTTTAATATATTATTGTCTACTTTATGAAATGCTGCCTTCAATTTATGTTTTAACTAGCTTTTGCTCACGGTTTTGCTTGTCTTAATATAGATTTAACCGATCAAATCTAAATAAGTGTGAGCGATGTCACCAGTTAAAAGTAGTTAATAATATTAGTCAGGATTGGGCCTTATATATGGACGCTGAATAAGATTTAGCAAATCACACGATTTGCTTGAAAACAGTATTACTTCGAGAAGTACATGTATATCTTCTGAATACTATTTATTTAATTTTATGATATATTTCATATCATAATACCAAGTGTCAAGTTCAATTTATGGCACTTTTATTATAGTTCTACATGGAAGATAGTTATGCTACATATTAATTTCAAGGTTAGCCTACAAAGCAGTGTCATTCATACATCTGTTACTGAATAGTATGATTTATAATGACTCTGTATTTTATTATGTCTCGTATGCTGTGAAACTATTAATTCTGATGTGTCCTTTTAAAATTACAGAATAAATGTACGAGTACGTAAAATGTTACGATATAAAAGCATGATTTCACTGACATACAACTTCTTAGATATAGGAATAAACAAGTTAGTTACGTTTGTACGAATCATGACACAGAACAATGGATAACAGGAAAACGTCTTATGAGGAAGACGAATTGTAACAATAAAGATTAGATTCGAACAAGTAATGTTGAACTGATAACGTATTAACAGGATGATATACAAGCTGATTACGAACCCCTTATATATAAAGAGACAATATAACAATTTCCATACAAATAAACAATTGTGTGGTTTTATGAAACCACGATGCAAGTGAAACTTTTCGGATCGTACGTATTTAACTGGACGCATTTTAAAAATTTAGTATGATATTTATAAAAATATTTGAATCATTTTCAATTGAGCCATAGGCGCCGCTATATTGGTCTTGGCTGCACTATCGAGCGCCTTTCATTTACCCCTACTCCGCGGCCGGCTGTAATGCGACATGCAATAGATGGACGAAAAAATTTGAAGCGATATAAAATTGAAATGTAAAATTACTCTTTAATAAAAAAACGGAAGTCTCCGTTTGTAATGTCAAAACAATAGCTTTATACTTAACAGATATGAAAATATACACGGTAGTTATAACATAAAGCTAATTAAAAAAATGTATTTTTGTTCCGACTGATCACCGAAACGTTTGGATCGATTTTAACAAGAGTATCACTGGTAGAGAGCTGTGATGAGAGCAAAGAAATCAGACTCTATTTTTTTAATTACGGGTCCCTACAAATACTTGTAATAGCCTATAAAAGTTACTGAATAGATTCGCGCTTAACCGTACTGAAAACCTTTTCCGGTGTTATATTTTATGAGCTAGTTATGACGTCATAAAGGTTATCTTACAGAAAGGAGTTTTGCGTTTAACGATCAGAAGCTATTTATGGAGTCACAAAGTAAAGTTTCAGTACTTAAGTTGAAAATTGTAACCTAACTATTGTTATAGGTTTTCTGACAACAGATCGGAAGTTTCGTATATGTTTAATAGTGTTTTTAAAAGTAACTTTAATAACTGGTTCTTTGTAGAAAGTATAGCTTGAAATCGTGATAATTACCATCATCAATCCGGGTATATGTATTTATTACTCGACATGTATCTTTCCATGGTTCACCGCTGTATTCTTCCGTCACTTTTTGTCTTCAGCGAATCGTTGCTCGATGGAGCGCGTAAATGACGTTTTCCATTGCGTTAGCCTAGACGGTCTCAATGCTTGCAATACAAGAATCCGAGAGATCAGTTAACATATAATATAAATCGAACCGGTATTATTCTAAGATTATTTTATCAAGCCCTATTCTGGGATTCTTAATTAAATAAACGGTATTCCAAATTTGGTGCACTATTTTCTACCAATGTATTTATATGGGGTAAACATAAACACAAGGGGTATACTGTAATAACTGTGCTCTACCCCGGGGGTTTAAAACTAGAGAAGCGTTGTCGATTGCTGCAGATTATGCGAAGCGGTTCAGTAAACAATAACCATTGTCTACCAGAAATTATTCATGGAAATACTGACTGATTGTTACGATGCGAATCAACAATGTTTTGCTGCAAAACGAAGTTATCGTTCAGTACTAAACTTATTTGTATTACAATATTCAATTCAGTTGTCGAATTATCACAAAATAATAACAAAAAGCTCAAGATCCTTTATGTTTCTTTGATTGATCTCGTAAATCATTGATCGTAGCAATGAATTTGAATTTTTATTATTTTATATTCCTTTTTTTTTATAACATAGGAGGCAAACGAACAGGTGGGTCACCTGATGGTAAGTGATCACCGCCGTCCATAGACACTATCAACATCAGGGGAGTCGCAAGTGCGTTGCCGGTCTTTTAAATATGTGGGCCTCCGGCGCTCTCACTGGCCGAACGAAACACAACAGTGCAAGCACTGTTACTTCACGTCGGTGTTCTGTGAGAGGGTGGTACCACCCCGGGCGAGCCGACCCATTCATGCTGAAACCAGTAATAGCTTCAGCGTAGCTCTACCACCTACAATTCCCGCCCCGACTTCGCAGTCACAAAAACCAAATTTTCACTTTACAGTATGACCATGTAATGACTGTGTTCTGTCTCACTCACTCATTCACTTTTTATATGGTGATTTTTTATCCCAATTTTCTCACTTTTTTTTGTATAATTTTGCAGATATTTTGTTTCATATAAACCATGACCTTTCTTTTTTTATTAACGTGGAGAAATCCATTATGGACACACCACCCTCCTGGGGGGAGAATGGGTAGTGTGAGACTCTTACTCACTAAAACCCCACGGTGTACCGACCGTCGCTTGTTTGGGGCTGCATGGGATCGTGCAGTGCTATCACCATGCCCCCCCAGCGGGCAGTCCAGCAGAAACTGTCCGCCGGGCGTCGTCCTAATAAGGGAGGCAAGCTGGGTACACACCAGCCGCCAGTTAGCCGATAGTTAGCCAAGTGAGCGTTTGTGAATGCTTTACTATAGAGTTACTAACTCTCTCAAAATATTTCCCTCTAGAGCTAAAGTTGAAATCCCAAAAAACGCCACAAATTCTTGAAATTCCCTCTATTATTAAAATAATTGTGAAATCGTAAGTGATAGATATCTAGAAATTATAAATTATTTGAAAAAAATAACGTTGTTAGAGTTGGTATCCAAACACGCTTTGGAAACAGTACTTGAAATTTGTTTGGAACGTAACAGACGCCATAGTCGCTTACATCGGCGGGTCACTTTCGATGAGCAAGCGATGCATGTCAAACAACTAAGCGAAGTCGTAGACTGTCTGTACTAATTTAGATTGCTATCACCACGCTCATCAAGATATAGTTACCATATTGATTTTCTTTTACTTTTTCACCTTCGGAATCAACCAGTGTTTGTTCAGCTTTAGCAACGATTGCTATTTGATTGTACATGTCTCGGAAGTCGCCATTATTTCCAGATTACACTGTCCTTATCATTATGTAAAGTGACGTCATTTTGTTGTACAACAATAAAGATAAGGAAGCTACTATGCGAGTAAATGTTACTTAATTCATATTTTTCTCAAATATCGTCTTTGATTATAAACTTTGATATTAGATGTAATAAAAAAAAGATTAGTTTACCAATAGATGGCTTTAGTAATCTGTATCTCGAGTTGTATAAGTATAAAAAAACGATACTGGCTGCTTTGTTATTGGCTGGTTAACTTTTTGTTTGAGTACGCATCAAAAACGGACAGCAATATAAAGAAAATACGCCATAATTTACAGTTTTTCTTTGAAATCCATGGTTACGTCATCTCTCAATATAAAAGTAATTTCTTTTTAATTACAGTTTTCATGGCTGTTCGTTCTGAGAGACTTATGGAACTCGACCGCGCCCTCTTGCGTCGCTTTCAACTTGCAAGTCGAAAGTTTCATTTAATTGCCTAATTACCGCCAGTATTATCCATTAAGATAGCGATTATAATTCGTGTTTGAATGTTATGACTAATGTGAAAATTACTTTTATTAAGGACACGAATTAAAAAGGTTATGTTTACCAAATATATATCGACAAATATTATAAAATGAAGTCACTTTATTTGTCGGTTTTTATGTTTCGTTAGTTTTTGTAAACTATATGTGTACTTGTATTAGGGTGTCCGTGGTTTACCAAGTTGGCTATGCTTTTACCATACATACAGCAGTCATCATGTATAATTAAACAATTTTTAACAACCTTATGATAGTTTGCGGTCTATATAGTTTGCAACATTCTATAACGCTATATTGTGTATAATAAATTGTAATAATATAAGAATACTTTTGTAATATAAATATTGTACCGCATACCCTAACATGTATATAACAGTTGTTGTATAAATAAATTTATTATTATTATTATTTAACATTCATTTTTTAGATATTAATTTGTATCTTCTTTTTATGCGATTGGAGGCAAATGAACACACGGTTTACCTAATGCTAAGTAACTACCACCGCCCATGGACACCTGCGTCACGAGGGTTCTTAAAGGTTTGTGGGTTCTATTGGCCGGAGACGCTGCCGTTGGGAGTTCATTCCAGAGGCCCGACGTACGTGGGAAAAACTTGCTTGTTTTCTTGAAAAGCTTAAGCTTAAATCCAAAAGTGCTCACAGAAAAGTCTACGATGGTATATATGTATCTATTTACTAAGAATAACCCACAATAAATATTTTTACCTTTTACGTGTTATTAAAAAAGGACTGGTTGTTTGCGTCGTTTTTTAACAAATACAATATTAATCTTTATCCAATTAAGTACTTTAGTTACGGTGGGCATTTAATTTAGATTAAAATCGCGTTTTACAGAATAACATTTTAGTGAATACCTTAGAAGATATCGTAGGATATCACGTGCTACAAAAAAAAGTCGTCTGTGAAGATTTCTACGTAGTTTCTCTGATTGATAACCCGTAAATATCGAAACAAAGAACAGATCTAAATAGTTTAAGCACTTAAAACGCTATGTAGGTACATTGCACACATGCGAAACAACAAACTGCTTTGGATTGTTCATTGAACAATAAACAACAAATGAACGTAGTTATTGAATTCTATTGAATAGAGAAGTTTATGATATTAAAAGAAATAAACATAAAAAATAGAAGGTATTTTTTTACGTTGAATATATATATAATAAACACTCGCGACTTTGCACGCGTAAAATTACATTAGAAAATTGAATAATAATTCAATATCAGTATATTTTAATTATTCCTAATGTCAGACACAAAAATGTAATAAAACATTTTGCTTCCCCAAATGTGGGAAACTAGGGAAGTTATTACATAGCCCAATGCATTTTTGTGAGTCATTAATTTTATCTTGAAGTAAAATTGTTATTTTGAGATTTATTACGTAACATTGTCTGGTTAACATCTTCGACGCCAAATTATGTGTATACAACAAAAATCGATGACGACTTACCTCAGACCAATAAAGAAGTTATTTGTTTTTCTTATATAATAATAACATGAGCTTAATATTAAAATGGGGAAAAACCCATTTGCATACAAAACCGTGCATGATACTGCAATTAATAGTGTAATTGCTTATGTAATCAAAGTATGCACATAACGAGTCTGCTGGCTTTTGTACAATTTTGTAATCCCTTTTCTATTCATTAAAACGTAATTAAATAAAGACGCCCTACGTGATATTAATATTGGCTCTGGGCAAGCACCATCAGTCAACGTCGTTCATACAGACTGTATTGTTGTCTGGGAGCTATTAAACACTACAGATTCTTTAAATACACATTGCATTTTTAATCTTTCTGCCTTCCGATACTCTTTACGTCTTAGCTTACCAGCACATATATGGGAATGAGAGTGGTAATGTATTTATTTTTATCCTGTGGCCAAATGCTTCGTTCGAGACGACAATTTACATAAAAATATGGAATCTGTATTAATCAAATTTTATATAAAATCCATTTCAGAGATGCCCGTGAATAATATTTATTATTCTATATTGTTCTTTTTTTTTACTACACTGTGGGCTTATTAAGGCCGCTACAGTTTTACCGAACTAGCTCTATGTATTGTCAGTAAACTCGTTTGTATAGTTAATTGGCTTTATTTCAAAATCAAAGTCTAAAATACTTTATTCAATTTAGGACCTAAAAGGACTCTTATGAATCTCAAAATAACCAGTGTGTCGAAAACAACCTTTTCTCAAGAAGAACTGGTAAGAAACTCGATCTGGTTTATCTTTTATAGCAATGCATTATTTTTACAATAGTTTTTACCAGATACATAGATGTTATTTCCAGACCTGTACACAAGTCATCCTATAATAGACTTTTGATACCGATACCCGCTTGACATGGAGCTTGAACTTACTATGCCGTAAATCAGTATTGTATGCGTGTTTGCTCTGAGCTACTAAAGTTTTTATCAAAATAAACAATAAGATATACAATAATCTCGACAATATTTATTATAAAAATTGTAGCAGGCTTAACTTCACGTAACGTTGATTGAAATGTTATGAGCTCTTAGAATTTCAAGTTTACTGGGAGATTGATGTGGCCCCCGCTTTGTCTGTCTCATTGTTACCAGCTTCGGACGCGGATATTAAAAAAAATCACAATCGCTCACACTACAATCCATAAATAACCTCAACCTAACCCACTTGAGCTAGAGTTCAAAACGTCGTAGCAAAATGTCTTTTTCGAGCGCACGTAAAGTGGTAAGTCCAGTTTTTATTCTTTTATGCGATATAAAAGACGAGGATATTGGAAAGATCACAGGCTCTTTGTGATAGTTGACTCATGTTGGATTAAACGGTTATTCCATGCTTAACTAAGAATATTACTCTATGATTTTAATAGTGATCAAGTGCATTGACCGATAGAATATAAATTCGACATTTGTAGGTTCAAAACAAAAAAAAAATTCGGAATTCGATATACATTTTTTTTTCATTTTATTAATCTACATTGGTAAGAACACTATCGGCTAATGTTGAAGAAAAACCAAGGTGAGGAAACGTAAACATGAGAAACGTTCTTTTAGTACCACCGTATGTGGTAAAATATAGAGCAATGGCTTTCTCGGAGTGCGAAATCGTCGTGGGCTGACGTGGTGATTATGCCATACCTTCCTTCCGGAAGAGGCTTTTACGTACTCATGTAATTATTTTTACTATAAATATTTTCTTTTCTCTTTGAAAAGTCACGTAGTATTTTTTCTCTTTTGTACGCCGGTCAACATTTTATTACAATTTCATTTGATGCTAAATGCTCATGTAGTTATCCTAAATTTCACAACAATCTTCATTTTCTTTTGTCACCATAAGCACTGCAATAACAAAGCCATTGTTGAGAGCAGAACATGACAGAAAAACCGTAGAGAAAGATCACAAAAACGTGAGTGCAAAGATGTTGTTAGATCGAATTGGATTAAAGTAGCATTAAAAATATTCTAAATCCCTTCATCCAGAAAAAAGAATACTGTTCTCGAGGTTACTTTTCTCGAGGATAGGTCAAATCAAGGAGGACATGAAAGCGGATGAAACCGCGGGCAAATGCTAGTAGAGTAATAAATATATTTTTGTTTCAGCGCCAGATTTACGCAATACTCAAATCATATTTTTTATATCATATATCTTAAGAAGCTATTACTGGTAATATTTTTTGTTTAAAGGTATAGTAAACTTCTAAAATATGTATTTTTTTAACATAAATGTTATTTTAACGTTAACTCACAATTTTTTTATATTACTAGCAGGCAGTGTAATATACAAATATATAACTAAATTATTTACTCTTTATTATTATCAAACTAGCTAACCACAGCTGGGACTCTTAACCTACATTATTTATTTTGCTGAAACTACTTAGGAGCCTATCATTACGAGACGATATCGTAGACTACACTGCGAATTTCAAAGTTAGTTATCTTCTTTAGATTAAAGTTTTTTCTGATTTTCTTCCAACATTATTATTTAATATCAATTTATTCTTGTATTAATTTATTTTGAAACGTTTTAACGAAACATGACTTCTGTTGAACAATTAATCCTAGTTGCTTTTCTAATTTAAACGCTTTCAATTGTACTGAATAAATTCATCATCAAAATAATGTTAACTTTGTAATGATATTTACATAATATTATTTAACATTGCAACAGGGCTCTGTTCTGTTTAAATGGCGGCCATTAGCGATTTAATAATAACACAGCGGAGAATGAAACTCCGTTAATTTAATTTCACTACAATTTGTCGTTTCACCTTCATCGCAAACATTTCCTTTTATTTAAAGTAATTATAACTTTCTTTGACAAGAATCATAATTTGTAGCAAGACAATCAACCAACGCTACTTGAAATAGTCACTTCTGACACTTTGTTTATAGAATTGTTTTTCAAGAGAAACCTTTTTAGACAAATTTTGCGTTCTTTCCGTACACTGAACGAAAGTAAAACATTCTCGGGTCGATGACATACTGAATCGTGTATAATCAGCACTTGTCGTCATCAACCACGTTTACTGTCTGACAAAAAGTGGAATAATTATTACATATTAAAATGATAAAATAATCTTATACATATTATATAGATATCAAAAAATCAGTATGAACTTTTATGCGCATGTATTTATTTATAAATTTTCATTTTTATCTTGTGGCCAAAAGGACATACTCACTTTTAATAACCGACTACAATTAGGAAGTGGTTCCCTATTCGGTTGTATTTTTTTAATGTTTATCTGAAAACCTCGTCGCTTGTAATCCGCTTCGATTTTTTTTATGTATGAACAAGAATATTTTCAAGGTGCTTCAATTTTAATTTCACTAGCATTGGACCTGGGATTTCGAAGATATATCATGGAATTCATCAGAACGGATTAGGAAATATATATTAGTAATAATATTAATCGAATTATATCTAAGTGTAGGTAGGAATGTGGCGTTTTTAGAGTGGACTTTTTGAAGTCGATTTTATTTTTTTGTTAAAATTTTCTTCATGTTATAGTATATTATTGTGATTACCTTAATAATTTAGGCTCTATAAAAACTATAGGAATTTTTTGTTTTTCTGTAATATCTTCTAAGAATATGATGTGACCATAGCTAGATAATTCTGTTAAATTTGTTTAATTTCTTTTGTCTCTTACTTTATTTATAAATAGGCTTTTAAAATTTGAAACACTAAGATACTTTCGTAATTATTAATACGTTCGTTTTATGAGTATCCTGTGTATCACGTAAATGAAAGAGTATTTAACTATTTTGACGTTCTTATTTGAATAAATACTAGGTAATAAATATAATATTCAATTTTTTCTGGTGGCAACACAATACAGCAACTGTCAGATTACCGACGTCCCTTAACCCTTGGACTGTCCAAAACCTATTAAAGGATTAAGTTTCATATAAACGAATGTAGGTCTCATGAGGCACAGGTAAACAGTCTGTTGGCACCACAGGCTTAAAACAATATCTGCTTTATTTCAAAACTTTGAAAATCGGAAAATCAAGTATTGTAATATTATTACTTGTATGTAAAATGTATTTTTAAAATATTTTTTCATTTGTATGAACTTTGTTTTACTAAGCCATGAAATTTACAATGTACGATATCGTAAAGTTGAAAAAATATTAAAATCATAATCCGTCATTTTGAGATCTGGGTCTTCAAAAATCAGCCGAGGTGTTAAAATATTGGTTGGTTGTTTCCTTTGTTAAGTTAAATATTCTTAGCACAGCCGTAATACGTGTGGAGTCAAGTGGGGATGAGATACTTGTACCTTGGAACCGCAAGGGGTGGACCCATAGGCGAATACAGTTCTCTCGTTGAGGCTTAGCCTGCCTCCCAAGACCGTCAGTGCGTGGTGAAGAGCCACATCCTACACGAGGTGACCCTGTCTAGCAGAACACTACGGATATAGGCTAGAGAGCTGATAAATACTCATGGGGCTCGGTTCCAGAGCCGGGTCGGGGCGTATAGCCCGGTAGACGGCGCCCCTCGCAGTACCCCTCTGCTTAACAGAGGGGACAGGGGATGGGGTAAGGACGGGCCTGCTTCGGCTCACCCGTCAGAGGGTGAAGGGAGAAAACCTTCTTAAAAAAGTTACAGACGGGTGTGCCTTCGGGCGGTGGGAGGGAGGAAAGCTTGGTAAAAAGTCACCGTGGGAGAAAACCGCGTTAAAAAGTTACGGATGTTGAGGAGACAACCTCGTTAAAAAACAGACGGGAGGCCTTGTGGTGGTTGGAGGGGGTGACCCCTTGACTGCCAAACCGGACCAAGGAGGGAAGGGGCTGGGGACCTGACCTTCCATTGCACATTGGTTCGGTAGACGGGTAGGCAGCTTGACCGGGCTGTCGTCGCGGTTAGGGCGTTCGCGTTGGGCCTTGTCGCCGGGGTGGCATGGAGCTTACTTGTTCCATCCTGTGCCACTCCATGGCGCGGCAGACGGGATCTCGTGGGTTTTTTAGTCAGTAAGAGTCGAACACCCTATAGCTCCCCAGGGCTGTGGGTGTCTAATGTAGGATTACTTCTCACACATTAAAAAAAAGCCGTAATACGTGTACTTGTCAAACTATAATTGCCTGAAAATTGTGAAGTGTGGGTAAACATATGAAGCGAATAAACCGTTTGATTTACCTCAAATACCGTTGCCTTCACAAAAATGTCCGTTATTTAATGCGGTGGGATCATTTGAAATCCGAAGTCATAAATATTGTCAAAAATCTGACACAAAGAGTAAAGCTGGTTCGTCCTACTGTCTCGTTTGATACATTAGTGGAGAGACATCAAGAAACGTTCTTACGCCACGGGCTCGGACCGAGCACGTGTCTTATTTATTTCAACCTAGTAAATGTTTGAAACGTTATTCTAGACGAGTTAGTAACAAGAATATTACTTTCGTACCACGTATTACATTATCACGTTACTCGCGATTGTAAATGTGTAAATTTATCTTTTTATATTACAAAATTGGTACTAATATCGAAAAAAAATAAAAAATGCTTACAGGCACAAGAAATTAATGTTTTTTTTAGGTTATTTACATTTTTGTATATTTTATTCGATGATTAAAATTAAAAAAAAACGGTCAGGGTTTTTCTACTCAGACCGTGTTTAAAATAAGTTTACATCTATTTATTTTTTCAAATATTTGTTAATGTTGATAGATTTTTCTCTTTGTCTAGACGCTATTTACACATTTGCCAGTGTCAGAAATGTATTCCCCAAGGATAAAATAACTTCATTCATAACTTTGCTTATCTCCTTCAATGAAAACTTTTAGTTTCCTCTAATAATATTCTAGTTTATTTAAAATAAAGGGACAAGTTTACGTATGCCAGCTCCTGTATATGTAAATAGAATTTATCCATCCACCCGAAACCAGGCCTGGTGAATGGGAAAGATTTCGTTGCGACAGTAACCAATAGGATGTTATAAAGCGACAGATCTTGCGCCTCCCGGGACGACGATTTCCGTAATACTGTTCGCACAACTTCCATAACATTTGAATATCTCATCATATTTACGTTTTTAGCATTTTATATATTGAAGGCAACAAAATCGGTGAGTCGATGCCATTTAGTTTTATTGTATTTAGTGAATATGCATTTTCTTATTTATAAACTGATGAATTCAACAGAAACTCGTATTATTGATTGAAATGTTCTTTTTGGTCGGATTATTGTGTTGATTCTGTTCTAAGCCTCGTAGAAACTTCTTAGAGATCGTGTATGGTAATAATGAATTGCTAATCGATTAAAAAAAAAGAAGGTTCTTATGTACGTGTATGTTCGTTTACTGGAATGATTTATAATATTTATTAGTAGAATCTATATAAAGAAGAGACACAACACATTCTTAATATATGAGTGTAAATTTTAATCGACTATTTTAAACTGATGTACATTTTAATATATAACCGTTTATTGTAATACCAGACCTATCACGTTTTCATATCTTTTTTATCTCTCTAATACAGTTCGTCCCTTCGGGAGCGACACGTAGTTGCGTCGACTTTAATCGTTTTATTTCCTTTCGGGCGATATTTCCAGTCGGAGTTAAAAAATACGGGATGTTTTTCATGGTGGGACCTTTGCTTTAAAAACTTTTGTCAAGTTTCAAGTGCCCTCTGGTGACTCAGGTTTGTAAATTAGAAAATGTTTTATCCCTTAGTCTGTTAAATCCCATTAGCAATGTAATTAAATTATTTTGATGTTATTTATTAAAAGGAAATACCCGATATTTATTTACAATTTTGCACAAGGTGGACCCCGTAAATTCAATCTTTTTGAATTTTTCATACCATTGGCTCTTAATACGCCACACCGCGCTATACGGTCCGCCGCGCTATTCTTCTCGTTTCGCGGATAGTTTGACTAATTTCGTATGGTAATTGATATTGTCCTAATGATCATTATGTAATGTTAGATAACCAATAACTACTTCAATAAATTTTTCAAATTACCTCGGTCACAGGGAGGTGGGGGAAAACCGTTTGTATGAATTACTACATGAAAACTAGAGGAGATAGGGGTCTTCTCATGTACTACGGATGGCTACTAAGGGCGGGAGGGGGCTAAAATATTGTCAAACATAGGTCACGTTTTTTTTTAATCATTACCCGACAAATGTAACTAATCAAAGTTGAGAAGTAACTAAATACTATTAATTAATTAATTTAAATTAAGTATATGCGGGATAAGAAATGCAAAAATTTACTGGAAATCCTGCTCGAAAGGACCAAAATGTTTTGTTGTAAAACCTAAGGCGTGTAAATAGCCCAGGCGCGGTTTGAACAATTAGTTTTAGAATATTATATTCTTAAGGGCTGAGGCACGTAAACACTTATTAAAGTAAATTAATTAGCGGAACTATAAAGTACTCACCGAAGGCCGAAGACAGTTATTCCTGTTGCGTCGGTGAGGCGGATTTCAGTAATTTCAGGAGCGGTGCGGTGTTACTATAATAAGGGTCTATGCAAATTGTATTCCAACCACGAACGATAACACACTGACTGCGACTATATTAGTCTTTTTCACCAATTATACGTGAAAAAACTACAGCGACCTTTCGCTGCAGCTAGCAGCACTTAACATTCCGCGTCCCTTACTAGCGTGGGAACTCAATAGCTGAAATCTTCCCAGGTGCTACTAAATCCCAGCTAACCACTTATTCTAATAATGTTTTTGCGCCGAACCATATATATATCTTCAAAGTATATTCTTTAATAAACAGTCTAGTTTGAAACATTGTATAAAAATTTCATTTAAACATACACGTTATTTTATATAAATTTCGTTTTTTTTTGGGCCCCCAATAACATAGAGTACATACCTGGCATCGCGTAACAGCCACCGCTCACAGGTTCCAGACATCAATCACACCGTCGCGGCGTCACCTCGCCTCGCACTGGTTTATTATGTGTTGTGTTTTCTTTAACTGCTTATTACAGTGAAATGTAATTTTTTGCTTTGACTGATATTATTGCCTAGCAATGTGAATATGAAATCACAAATAACGTGGGTTGTCAATATTGACAAGTAATCCACATTTACTGTTCTAGTTGTGTATAAATAAGCGGAGTAAAACACTTTTCTAATCTTATTATTGTTTAATATATCGCTTTTGGAAATGGCAAAGGAACATTGCTATAATAACAAGCATAACTTTTCATGTGAAATGACATATTTGGTCATTAATATTTACTGACGGTGATACAAAAGTACAATTTTATTTCCTGGTTCTTATCGGATAATTTTTAATGAGTGGTAAAAGGGACGCAGAAAGAGGGCACGTTTTCGTGGTATACCCTGGGTAACGACAGCTTCTCCTGCTGGCGACTGATACTTAGCAGATTGCATTCCTCCCGGTACCGCTCTGATCATCAGAGACATAATAGAAGAAAAATATTTTCAGAGTCCATTCATACTCTCGTTGGGTAGGCGCGGAGGAACTTCTTCCTTCCCTGCTCTTGTCAATTGACTCTTAATCTCAGGAGTGTGTTAGTTCGACTAGGTCTGGGCATTCACCACTTAAGCCAACAGAAAGAAAACCTCTATAAAAGCACTCTGGAGAAGTTCTCGCAGCTCTGACGGTCCGTTCGTTCGGTAACTCGCGCGCAGTTGTCGGATATTTTCGTGTGTGTCCGGAAGTTTAGTGTGTTCGAGCGGCTACTGTCGATCGTATGCTCTTTTCAGAGCGACGGTGCACCTCCATTAGTGCACTATTTAAACCGCCCTTTTCGGTGCGAAGCCGTGCACGTGTTTGCAGTGCGTCGAGTCGCCGTGCTACGCGTCGTGCCTCGTGCTGCGCTTCGAGAGTCGTGCAGCGCGTCGTGTGCCATGCAGAGCGTCGTTCTTCGCGCCTCGCCGTGTGCAGTTTGGAAGAGAAGATTCGCGTTCGCGTCGCGTCGCGTTTTCCCTTTGGCCCGGACACGGATTGTCCGTTAGATTTGAATTAGGCGCACCCCCCTGCCCCTCAGGCAGGGAGGTTAGTCATGTCTACCCCCGCGACCCCGCGTGCCCCTCCGGCCCATCCGGCCTTTGAAGATATGGCCCACATCGAAGAACTGTTACGCTTCCACATGTTCATCGAAAAGGAAGACCCGCAACTCGTCTCGGAATATAACAGACTCCGGAAAGTCTTCGCGCGTAATCCTTCCGGTAAGAAGCCGCGTTGTTTCTCCGCGAACCCGTTCGCGAATCTCCCGGACGACCCGTTCACGAAACTCTCGGACGTCGCTTCCGATGACGATTCGGATATGGACTATGATGCTGTCCCCGCGACCGCGCCTGCGACGGTAACCACGGCCGCGACCGTGCCTGTGCCCGCGACCACGCCCGCTGATGACGACGGTTTCACAACCGTTACGCGTCGCGGTAAACGCCCACGCGCCGCGAATCAGACCGATAGCGACTCAGCTACGGGACGTCCAGTCCCAAAGCAGTCGAACATAGGTGGCGCTCGGGTGCCCCGAGCCTCTCCCACGCCCTCTGCCGCGAATTCGGCTAAAGCTTCGGCTGCGGAACCCGCGGTCGCGGCTAAGAAGCCACGCCCACCTTCCGTGACAAAGCCCGTTGGGTAGAGATTTCGGACGACCTTAAGTCGAAAGAAATCGTCTAAAAGTCCGCCGTCAACACTGTTGCCGGCATCTCTATCCGTGTTTCGACCCCCGATGAGCATCGCAAGCTCACCAGATACTTCAGGGAGCATCAGCTCTCTTTCTTCACTCACGCTCTCGAGGAAGAGCGCCTCCTCCGTGTCGTCATTCGAGGAGTTCCCTTTGAACTCACCGAATATGACATCTCCGATTGCCTGAACGGTCAGGACTTCCCGGTCCGAAGCGTGCAGCGCATGCACCACCCCCGTACGAAGGCCCCCTTCAACTTGGTGTTGGTCACTTTGGACCGCACCTTGGAAGGCAAGGCTATTTTCAGCCTCAACTCTGTTTGCGGCCTGTCCCCAGTCTTCGTCGAGCCTCCTCGCAAGTCTCAGGTACCCTCGCAGTGTCACAACTGCCAGGTGTACGGTCATTCCGCCCGACACTGCCACCTGCGTCCCAGGTGTGTGAAGTGTCTCGGGGATCACTCCACTAGGGAGTGCCCCGCACTCCCGAATCCACCGAGCCTCCGAGCTGCGTCCTCTGCGAGCAAAAGGGTCATACCGCGAATTATCGCGGGTGTCCCCGTGCGCTTCGCCCGACCCGTCCCCGCCGCGGCGGTCGTGCGACCCGGTCCAGGGCGCACGGTCCGCCGACTCGGACGAATCGTCCTCCGCCTCCGCCCATACAAAGCCAGAAGGCTTTCCCTGACCTGCCGGGCACCTCCAGTGCGCCGGCAGCATCCGCTCCGGCGCCGAGCGCGCTCTCCTGGCGCGTAAGGCCTTCCCCGCCAGCTCCCTCGGCTCCTAAAGCCAAGCCCCAGCCTCAAAAGGCTCTGTCCACTCCTGCGCCACCTATCGCGGCTTCAGTATCGACCTCCGGTATAGACTGGATAGCTCGTCTTCTTTTGGTACACGATGTACAAGAGATAATCGCATTTAACGCGTTAGTTAATAGTACGTCTGAGCTCGGGCTCTTAAACGCTATCTCCGCTTTTCCGGCCGTCGCGACCACGGTACAACAATTAACCCGTGCCGCGCATAAATAAATTCGCGTAAATCAAAATATCAGTTTGAACCCGCGTGTTCATATACAATAGACCGATACATTAGGATTTGTTACGTAATTATTTAGTTAAATCGGGACCTTGCCATTGTACTATATTTTTTAGCTCGATCCCCTCTCAAAAGATGCGTGTTTGCGCCCACGCCCGCGACTCTCTCTGCTCACGCCGCCGTGAGCGGGGGGTGAAGATTCGATCCCGCACACTCGTCGCGATTTTTCTTGTAACAGCTCGAGCCTAGGTAGTCCCTCGGTGTGGAGCCCTCGAGTATGTTACTCGCGCGAATACAGTGATTTACACATGTTCTATACTTACACGATCACCCCACATTCTTGCACACCTAGGCACTCAGGGGTGGGCTGTTTGGTAGCGCTTTCCGGTGGAGACGGCAGGATGCACGGGCGATTTCCGTACCCCCGGTACCGTCGGATTATTAGTTTGAAAATTCCAATCTATCCTGTCCGCTGTCCTTCTGTCGGCGAAGTACTCATAATGGGTGTCCCCAAAATAAAAAAGTCTAATTCAGATTTCTATTTATCTTAATTTCAATTTGTATGTTATCAATCCACATGGTAAGTATGCTATAAAAGTTTTATTTTTTGCAATGGTTTGTGTATAAGCCAACAAGGGCGTATCAGTATGTCTTAAAAGTAGGACGTCATCATAGATCAAAAATTCAAAATTAATAATCATAAAAGTGAATACTTCATTAAAAAGTCTGAATAATAATCCAACAGTTACAGTATGTCTACAGATATGTCAACGGTTTGTCAATTTAAATGAGAATATCCAATGTCTAGTACTAAATCGCGTTTACAGGCATCCGATTAATACTTGGTAACAAACACTGTATTGGCGGCTATTTACAAATGCTTACGTTAAGGGTCAATTGCAATTTTGGTGCGCCTGGCCACGGCGGCCACAACCGTTGTGGTCGGGCGCATCCGGACGTTGGGGCTCAGGGTGGCCCTCGATAAGACCGAGGCCATATTTTTCCATGGGCCTCGGCGAGGGCCACCTGCAGGGGCCCACTTATTGGTGGACGGCGCCCGTATCAGGGTAGGGACCCAAATGATGTATAAGAAAAAAAAAAGAAAGGGTCAATTGCAATTTAATACAGGTCAAAAGTACAATTACTACGTTATTGGTACCAAATACAATTACATTATTACAAATCATCTGGTGGAGGTTTGATTATTGAATTTTTTAGGTTAATATTTATAGTAAGTAGACCACCACAAATAGTTCAGATGTTCATTATTTCAAAGGTTACCAAAGAGCTCTCGTCCTAATCTTCGTTACATTTTGAAAGCATTCATATTTTTTTGTTACAGCCATCGTGGAATTATCTGGTGGAGTTTCGCGTGAACGAGCATCTGCCAGACGATTTATGTGAGCGTGGAAACGGGAGAATCGTTAGGGAAGACGCATTGACCTTTTTAGATTATTTTATTGTTGGTATTACCCTATTTTGAAAATGTGGTAAATGATAAGGTATAAATAGCTACACGAGTCATTACCGATAAACGTTGGAGTTTTGATATGGATGATTTATTTTGATGGGTTGTTTTCGATAGGTACAATGAATAGCGTTGTTGGTAGATGAAGGAAAGATTTTTCGAGATAAACTTCAGGATGATAGGATACTGTTGCTTCCCTCTGATGAATATGAGAAAGTAAAAAGTAGAGATGATAATGAATTTCAATTGTTATTAAACATCTAATGTAATACACAATCAAGGCCTAAAACAATATGTTTAAAATATTGTCAGTAGATTCCTGGGATCATTTAAGTATCTAGGAGTTTAAGAAATCGGGCCAGAAAAATTTGCGACATGATTTACAAATTAATAAATTAACAAGTATAGCTTAAAACATGCTTCTATACAAATGCACTAAACAGCTTCATCTCATTTTTTTAGTTGTTTTTGGCGGCCATTTTGAATTTCGCCATTTTTCTTTTATTTCATTTTCGTGTACTAGTCATCAGGACCGAATAAACATGCAAAATTGCGAAGTCTTGGTTCTAAAGGAACTAGTTCTAATACAGCTTGCGACATTTGATTTAAAAAACACTAACACACATTGCAAGCTAAATAATAGCGTGTAATAATAATAAAGCATTGACTGAAATAAAAAAAATATTACACTAATAAAAGACATATATTACGCCTTAGATACAGTAAAATAAAGTAGTTGAGGACTTTTAATTGTCACCAATCCAATAACGCTTTTCTGTACACGATACTGATAAAATGCCTTTTAGGAAATTAATAAAGTCTCAAGTTTACTCTACTTGGGATGGAATAGCGAGATAAGATTGATTACTCTTAAGACTTTAGTTAAACATTTTAAGTAACATTTATATCTATACTGACATTATTTGTGCGCTCTAGAATCTCAAGGAATACTAGTTAGATATGAATAAGAATCAAGATAGTCAAAAGACTGCCGACAGTGGTGAAAACTCAAAACAATAGAAAACTGTGTATGAATCTTTAAATCAATTATAGTCTGAATTATTTAAGTTTCATAATGTGTAAATTGAAATTATAAACATAAGTCTGGCTTTCACTCAATTGATGGCACTTAATATAATACAAAATGTATATCTCATATACGTGCCCAATACAAAATATCAATGTAACATGTACACAGACCGCTATACTACGCGTCGTTAGTCTGGGGCAAGAGCAATGCGTCACGTGCATGTCGAGCTCATCGGTGACGTGAACCCATAAGTTTTCCTCGTAACAAAAATCGCTCAAAGCAGCTAAAGACGTTTTCACTTCAAAAAATAATTTTGTATTATATACGTATAACCGTGTTGTATGCGTTGCTTATTGTCTTAACAAAATGTTTTATGTACAGGAGAAAATACGTAAGCATCACTCTGCTTGCTTCACTTCTCCACATACGCGTAATGTTTGCAAGAATCGTAATTTAAATGTACATTAAATGAAGTTATAATGATAGTTTCTTTATATAGAATTTTCACCAGTAGATTTTGAGTAATGTGCGCAAAACGACAGACTTCAATCATATTATTTACATTGATTTGATGAGGAAGATTATAGGCTTCTAATTACCGTACAAACTGTGGTACGCAAAGTGCGTTAAGCGAGAAAATATAAGGAAATAGTATAGGAAAAAAACCGTGTGATAGCGGGAGTTGAGGTTGAGGAAAATAAGCATTACTGAAAACGCAGAGCTTAGCCAATTACATGAATAAAGATTGTTGTATGATCTGGTATACCACAGACTTAATGAAAGTTAGTGGTAGTTTATTGTACAATTTTGAGTATTGTATTCCAGTTAAAAAAGAGATTATAAATGCAAATGAAAAAACGTCTAATTGTTCAGTCATGGATGAGCCTTGATTTCTCTCAGTAATAATGCAAAAAATATTATTATATTACTGCTACTTAGAGTTCACTTGTATCCATACTTAACGTGAAAGTGTTATTCTTTGAGAACTTCTATTTTTTCATTTAATTAGCACACAGATTATATTGTTATACTTAATAAATTTACCTCGGATGTCGGGAAAGCAAGGATGGCATTACATAAACCGACGAAACTCAATGAGTCGTTGATTTTACTTTCGAGTACTAATCTTGGAGCTTGGTTACCTGGACATTTTGTTATTATATGGTAAACATCTTCTATACTATTGCATACGAGTATATCACTATTTGGTGACGACTTAACTTTTATTAAATACAAAAAAATATTCAATGGTTAAAATGTTAAAGTAACGGGTATCTAGTATAGAATACTAACAAAATATATCTATATATATTTCTGAAAGACTTCTTTTATATATTTGGATAATTATATAGAGATAATATAGAATTATATTGAAAATATTACTTCTTTATGCTCAGAAATCAGTAAAAATATTACGTGCATGTATGTGCCAAATACCCGTTTGCCGGCGCTGGGTCAAAGCTATCGAATATAGTAACAGCTCTCGTAATTGCCTATTTAACCTCACAGCCGGCAATACTGCTTATTTTCGCGGAATCATAAAGTGGCACCTTCGAATTTTCCCGCCTTTTAAAAGAAAATGGCTTTATGATATTGCCAAGTGAGTCTGGCTTGTTAGTTTTATTAAATTCTTGAATCATTTTATAGATTTAATTGAGTCTTTAAGAGTGTAAAAACATATTTTTATTTAATTTTATAGGTTAGCGTTTGACCACAATCTCATATGATGTTAAATGATGATGTGGTCTAAGATGGTAGTCACGCTAAACTTAGAGGGAAACTGCCTCTCAAGTGCAGCAGCCGGAACACACCAACAGGTACTACCACCATGCTATGGTTTCATGACGATGTTTTTCTTTCACCGAAAGTTCCGACTATTCGATTGTTGTACCATAAAATGTATATCTTCCATAAAAATGAATTGTCTGTATGTAATATCAAAACAATAACTTTTTACTGACTGGATATGAAAGTGTACTCGTACTTATAACAAAAAACGAATTTTTTAAATATTTGTCGGTGTATCCCTATGTATGTCATGTCTCTATTTGTTGCGAGTAATGTTCGATATCTAATGGGATATGGGATAACTAAGGGAGTACCATGGGCTATTTTACTTTAGATTAGGTCTTACCTGCGACTTTGTCGGCAGTAGAATCTCCAAAATAGGTGGTCTGATTTTTACGGGACTTTTACCAATAAATAGCTAACCTCGATAGGAGTAACTTAAGCTATTTTATCTTAGACATATATATTATGTATGTGTTTATTTATACGTACTTCGTCCCTTTTACATCAAGATTTTTATTGGTGATTATTATGAAAAGTTATACTTATATACTTCATTACATTATATGCAAATATCTTAGAATAAAATTATATTGAAAACCTTACATAAATAAATGTAAATAGTACATCTAGTAAATCAATAGACGACGTTGAAATCTACTTACAGTTTAGTAAGAGGCTTAAGTGGTTTACAGGATCGTCAGCCGGATATTATATACATAATAAAATGTAATGAAACGTCTAGATATTATTGCTCTATCGTTCGTACGCTTGACAGCCCATTTGGCAATAGATGTTCTCTTTGTGATATTGATACTCTTTGACGCCTTTTTTTTCATCTAACCAGTAACCAATGTAGTACAAGATATAAAAGCGTTGTTGATACTAAGACATAAAGATGACATTAATTTATTTTCAATAACTACATAATAGTGTGCAAAATGAATCTATATGAATAAAATGATAGAAGTCTGTCGATAGATGTGTATATTTTTTGTGGAAGTGATTTTGGAAAAGCGATGGAAATGCGTTACAGGAGATCGGGGAAGCGCGCGCTATTTGATTTAACCAATGAGCGTGCGTCGTGGCGGAGAAGTGGCTGTGAGATGGTACGAACACATATGCGACTACTGTAAGGCTAGCTAGTTTTTTTTAATTTTTTTAGTTTTGCTTCAAAGACACTTGGTCCGTATCTAAAATAAAATACAATGATACCTTAATTTAATATAAGGTAAATAAGATTATATATATTTAGGAAATTATGATTTTTGTAAGAACTACGCGTACAGCAACGAGTATCGCGGAGAAATGGAACGAGTAGTCAGGTGCGCATGCACCAGAGAGGAGAAGTAAGCGGATAGCATTGTTTGCAAAGAAATGTTTTAGACAAAGTATATTTTTACATTGAATTTTTTATGTTATTTCTTCTGTACATAAAATATATTGGCAACAAATAACATAGACGAAGTCTTGGATACAGCTAGTATCATATAATTCCTAATTATATGCTGAAAATATGTCTAGAAAGAATTCAGTAAGCGTCAATAATTCGTTTCGGCGTTCATATTTAAAAACAGCATATTAAAATATCCGAAGAAAAATATTGTTGTTTACAATGGTATGACGTTAATCCAACTCTATAACAGCCATCAGTGGTTTAGAGGAAGATTTTAAAAATAATAATGGAAATATACATATTAACTGGAAGACAGACCTCGATGTCTCTGAACACTACTCTTAGCATCACGAATAATAAATGAGAAAGCACATCGTTTCATAAGAATCGCGGTAATATACACAAGGAGGCTACATTTACGGCGGGTTGTTATACTTTATTATAGTAAAACTCTCTGTAAGCGGTAAGATTTAAAAATAATAATTGATTCATCGAAGAATAAGACTTAGGACGTCAAGTTATAGTTTAAATCATTTTTGCCAAGTTGAGAAACGATGGGATGACGACGAAAAACAATATTAATGGTGTGACTTGAGAGGGAAATATAAAAACATGTTCTTAAATATTTAAGGTTTAATACTTTTGTCATTAACTAGTTACCCGCACGGGCTTTGCACGTGTGTAATAGTGAACAAAATTAGACGAAATCTTGTCGTTCTTCTTCTTCTTTAATTTATGGCGCCGTGTGTGAGTAATACACAAGTCCACCAATGTCATATAGATACAGAGTATGAGCTGTCTATGGCAGATAAGGTCATAAACGAAGGGGAACAATTAAAAAATGTAATTAATATAATTTATATTCAGACCGAGTTATTGTATCTTTTACACAAAAATAAATACAACCAAAGTTATAAAACATACATATCGATTAGGACATAGACAATCTGATTAAAGATTGATTTTGTTAATGAATAAAGGCAAGGCATGTAAAATTAAAGCGTTATTATTCACTAAAGCTAAGAGACACGTAAGGTTAGTAGGACGAGGAATATAAGGATTGTTATATGTACGACCTTGTAATGAAACAAAAAGAAAGTTGAATTCTGACAATATTTTTGTACGGTCCCACCACTGTCTTCAGTCTCATTCACTCACTCATTCTTTATATGCAGATTTTTAACCCAATATTGTCACTTTTCCGTACGATTTTCTAAATATTTTATTTCATACGAACCTTATGCTGACAATTATATATATAACGAAAAAGAATTATTCCAATAGACAGTCGTTCTGAAGTGATGCGCTTAAATGCATTCAACAATCAATTTATATTTACATAGATAATAATAATAGATTTATATTAAGACACATTTACATTGTATCAATAAATTAAAGTTATTCGTGTTCTTAGACACATATGTATGTAAAATTTTTAATAATGAATATATGTTATATATTAATGTATTTTATATGCATTGTATATGTATTTTATATATAATATGTAGTAATATAAAAACAAAAGTAAAGTACTTTTGGATTTACTTAAGTATAAGAACCCGAAATAAGACTTCATATAAAACAGTTATTTATAATAGAACTACCACTTTATCTTGAAAGAATTTAGTCATATATCTAATAATATCGATAAGAAAATCGTATTCATGCCATCCCTTTAAGTTATGTTCAAATAACCGCTAAATCTAACAAATGTACTGAAAATCCTTTAATCTGAGCATTGAATGAATAATGACAATTTTTCTTTCGAGTACTACATCAAAGGATTTGGTAGGGAGAAGAATTGCAGCCTACAAATAATTTATGGTTTTACTTGACAAATTTTACAAGCGCTCCATTTATTATAAACGGTTGTACTATTCAGGGACCTTTGAAAATTTGTTAGCGTGTAATGTATGAATATGAAATATCAAGGAAACCCTTTGAACAGGTTTATTAGAGGAAGCTACTGTTGATGCATGATACCATTTGTTATGTGAATGCGGTAGAAATATATATTGTGTTGCAACTTTGAACCTTGTAGAAGGGTTTACTGAGGGTCGTAATCCAATAATATACCTTCAATAACCTTAGCCCTTCTGTTGTATAGTTTATTTTTACTCAAGAATTTAGAATGTTAACGTGATAAGTTGTATGCTGACTTAGATAAGTTCTTGAGGCAATATAACTCACAATCACTTTAGGTCAAGCCAGATCCACTATCAGATAGAATGTTTAACGTTATCAAGTTTAATAAACAATATTCTGTAAAATAAATTTATAGATCGTGTTTGAAATAGCAAAAACGGGATATTTTAGCTTGATTCCTAGGACTGTTCATATTACTATAAATAATTCGCAACTATATTTATAGCATTATTGTATCTGCAGTTCAAGGAAAACGCTTTTGTTATTGATACTAGATTTGTCTTGGTTGGATAATAGACGGCATACTGTATAAATGCCATCTCATAATTTCCCCGAAATATAATTCTGTTCAGATCGTTTATAATAAACTAGTAGTGCTTGTGCTTCCGCACGCTTTTGTTGTTATTTTTTCTGAAATTACAGTAGGTTAAGTAACATTAGAATTGAAAATATTTTTCATATTCAAATATTACAAAGACCATTTTTTTATAGCGATCGGCTGAATGGTATAGAGGTTGATACGTTGCATCGCGATCTAGTGGTCGGCTATTGCGAAATAGAATTTATCTACATATATATATTTTCATTAATCGGTTGAACTGTGTGCGAGTTTATGTATGGCGGCGTTACCTATTGGCGAGTTGTATGCATACGAGACAATAAAAAAAAACAATTAGCTGTGTTAATTTTATTATGGTAATCGATCAAACCATATTGAAGTTAGAGCCCTGGGAAAATTTAGTTAATTCTCTATTATTATTCATTTTAGTGACGAAAATATTTTGCAAACGATGAAACAATGGCATACATTTTAAAATAAAAATATTTTGCTAAACCCATAAATTATTCGATGCTTACGCGAGTCTGATATTAATCTACACACGTGCGATCAAAAGCGTCTGCTATGACTATAGTAAATGTCAGAGGTGGCAGATACGTAAGCCCTTAATGCTTTAATTTGACGCGAAGCCTATGTAACGTGTAGCGAGCGAATTACACGTACATAATAGCGCATTACTGGGATCTGTTACAGTTACATACACTAATTATTATTTGAATTGTCAAGACGAGTAAAACTCGTTGGTAGCCAATTTTAGATGATGATCTATGAGTGCGTTACCTGCACAATTAAGTTATGTTAAAAGTTTATCTCTGTTATTACTGTCGTCCGCCTATTATTACATAATAAATGTAAAAAAACTGTCAACAGATATAATTATTAACGAAAAAGGCTCGATAGTCCTCTTTTTAAAATTCACAAAGGTATGTAAATTTTACAAGTAAATCTAATAATAATGTAACAACTCCCCATCCGTTAAAATTTAATCGTTTAGGCGTTTATAAGGAATATATTACCCACGTTTCGCGTAGTCGGGTAAATAAACATAATATATACATAGTACATAGAAATAGCATCTTAATCATTGATGTATTAAAACTTTGCTATAAGTGTGTACATTATAAAATAATAATAAAGATTTATCGTGTAGTTTTCAAAAAACAAATCGTGCATATAAATATAGATCTATATATATATATATATAAATGAATTGCTGTTCGTTTGTCTTGCTAAAACTCGAGAATGGCTTGACCGATTTGGCTAATTTTGATCTTGAAATATCTATGGAAGTTTAGGGAAAGTTTAAACGGTAAGAAACATAAATAATAAGTAGAGGAAAATACTAAAAAAGAGAATTTAATTTTCAAATACAAATGCACCTAGCTATGAAACATTTGATGTCTTTTGTCATTTTAGAATTAAAAAGTTGTCATTCGGAAGTCAAATATATTTTATAGGTGCGTTGAAAAATTTGTCTGTTTCATAGCTGTGGTATGAGGTCCGATCTCTTTGGTCTGTTTTGTTGGAATACAAAACAGTTCTGTCTCAAAAATAAAAATAGTACATGAGAAAGCTTTAAATTAATTAAGCGCATAACTGTATTGCATTTATAATGCAAATAAAATTGTTGTATTAAGTTTTGACCATATTTTACACAAATAATACGTAAGTGATACGAAGTTCATCGGGTCATCTAGTATATATTAAAAATACAAAGAAACTTTCTTTTTAGAAATCAGTTAAAAGCGGACGTTTGATTTTGTTTTAACTAAGGTCTTATTCGTTTGGTAGCCCTTATGTCTTCGCCAAAAACCTTCAGGTATCAAGTTCATGAAACGCATCGCTTTGTTCGCTACTTAGGATTGATAAAATGTCAATCTTATATCCATCCCCTTTCATCCTTAAAACATTTCTATTTACATAACTTGTCATATCTCCTCATGACATGGCCATCTTATACTAATCTATTACTCCTCAATTTCGTTGTCACTGGTGGTATTCGTAAAAATATATCTGAAAACCGAACAAAAAACAAAAAAAAAACAAATTGCCTTCCGCGGTTTATATTTCGTCGGTCTAACCCTCGGGCTATATGAACACTAAAGACTATTTCTATATCAGTGAGCCACTTCACTCAATACCTTCCGCGCGATGAAAAGGTTCTTTGAATTTTGATTCAGGTGTAGAAAATTCGGAACACGCTCGCCGTTTCCATAGGAATGAATGAACAACAGTGTATATGACGACTTCCGCGTCGCAAACGATTGTTCAAAGTCTTTCCTTTTTTTGTTCGGTTCCGATTGAGATTTAATGTAACTTGATTCTCGTTTACAAAAGAAATTTATTTATACAACTTGAGACATAACCAGAAGTTTTTTTATAAAATAACTAGTTTTTTTCCCGCAGGCTTCACTTGCTTTAGTATACCTTTGAAGTATCCTTCGAGACCAGTACTCTTTGAATGAAAGGTTACTTTCCGTTACTCTACGTTATTTTCCATACCCCTAATAATGTGTATGTACATTTTCATGACAGTCGGTGTAGTAGTTAAGGTGTGAAAGCGTAACAAATCTGTTGTACATTTTGTACTCTTTTTCTTCTTACCCTTATCCCACCTAAGTAGGGTCGGCCCAACATGTTTTCCTTTTCCACTCTCCCCCGTCGGATATCATCTCTGTATTCAGAACTTTTATACATATGTAATTTTTCACACAACCCATCCATACTTTTTTCGGTCTTTCTTTACTCCTATATCCGTACACCTTCATATTCAAAACTCTTACAGTTACATTACTTTCATCTCTTCTCATAATAACCACGTACCATGCTAACCTATTCCTCAACATCTGTCACTGGTGCTGTTTGCAAATTTCCTTTGATAGACTCATTCTTAATCGTATCCATTCTAGTTACACCACACATTCAACTTTATATTCGCATCACTGCCACATGTATTTTTTTCTCATTCGTCTCTTTTATAGTCCAGCAGTCGGGTCCATAAAACACTGCTGGTCTTATTATAGTTTAATACATCTTCCCCTTGAGTACATTTTGTACTTATAAAAGAAAAAATAATCTATACATATAAACAAAATGTAAGTGTCTGTTGATTCTTCCGAAACAGTATAAGCGATTTTAGCAACATTTTTTTTCCTACCATTAAGCTTCTCTATGAGCACTGAACAGTAATAAAACAATTCGATAGATGTAACTTAAATCAATAAATAAGTGTGTATGGTTAAGTTGTATTAATAAAATTACAATTGAAAAATAACAAAACAATCTGCGATTAATACAAGCAAAATATATACAACCTACGAAACGATAAAACAATTTCCACGAAACAGAAGTTGCGTGTAGCAGCTACTAATATAGCATATGTCCCACTTCTGAACAAAACCGCAAATAAGTACTTTTCTTGAGGTAAGAAATAGATATAATCTGTACATGAGGCTTAATGGTAAGACGGAAAATTTATTTTCCTTTTTTTTTCTCACTCTTGCTACAATAAAAATTTATCTTTAAGTGTTCGATTTTCTTACGAGGTTTTTCTACATCTTTAAGTCGTGTTCGATATTTGTTTCATAATATTGCGTAAAGTCACTTAATATTAAGCTAGACCTTGATCTTCAGATAAGTTTATTGTATATATTTTCATACAAGCTAGCTCGCCCCGGCTTTACGTGGGGTTACATACGAAGAACCTGACCACACTCAACCGAACATATAATTAAATACAATGGCAACTGAATAATTAAACATCAACCTGTCAATTCTGTTAATATCTTTGAAGATATCTCTCTCTAATGTGTTCTGCCTCACTCACATTTGTATGTGGAGATTTTTAACGCACCCTTTTTTTATTTATATGTATGATTTTTAAAACATTTCTCATTTTTCTTTTATTTCGTAACAACCCTCTCCTCCTCGAAAACGCAATAAAAGAAAAGAATTATCCAAATAGACGCGGCCGTTCCTGAAATGATGCGCTTACATACATTCAGCAATTGCTTTTTACTTCTATAGATTAGAAGTTAATAAGGGGAAATAGTGTCATAGTTAAAATATGAATTGTGTTTTCCAAAATAAGTCTTGAGGAAAAATATAATTTATATTATCTGCGATGATGGTTTAGGTTGTTAACGTGCTCCAATTCTGCATCGATAGACGTAGACTTTGAATTCTTGCGAATGAGCCGGATCTATCGGTGTAGGAATACATTGTGGTGAGAGCATAGCATGGAGGTATGGCTTTTTCTAAGCAGCTAGTTACCACCCTGAAGTTGAAAATCCTTCGCCATGCACCTATAAGTATGTTCCGGAAGCTGCACTTGAAAGCCAATTCCCTGATAGGTAATAATATGTCTACTATTTTATACCACGACTTCATTTAACACTAACTGAGATTGTGGTCGAACGATGATAATATCTGTAAAATATAACAAAAATGTTTTTATGTTAAAATCATAGGTAGTAAAGCATGATTATTACTTTTCTAAAATTTATATTGAAAATATCATATAATACAAATATTTGGAACGCAATTGAATTCAAAATACGTTAATACATTACAGAAGATTACAGATAACGACTTGAACAATAAAGTGAATTGCTTTAGTCATTAGGATTCAGACTTCGTATCGCGCTTTACAAACTCCTATAATGATACATTTAGAAACAATGTACGAAATAAAAGCGATCATAATTTTATTAATGTGTATACATAGTTTTATTTTTATTTTAGCAGTTTTTAAACAATGATTATTTAATCAATTACACGTCTTGTTTCTTATGACATTTTACTCATCTTTGTTGCTTGGTTCCTTGTGCGTGCGTAATCTATCTCACTCATCAATATCTTTAGACTGTAGCTGTTTCTCTTTCTCTCACCGGCTACAATCTTATTTTCCGTTCTTGTTGCGTCAGAAACGTTGCACTGAAATTCTGTCGTGTAACTTTCGTCACACCCAAAGAAGTCCGTTTCACGTAGACGTATTCGATTAACGATTTCATTCGAGGTAGAGAGGTTCCAAATAGTTTTACAGGTAGATGTCAATTGCACTTGGATTTAGTTCTGAGCTGTTATTAATAATGGCTTGTGATGTTATCTGAGCAGGAAAATGTTAAACATGCCAATAGATAGATAATCGTACTGCTACTAAGTTGAAATTATAACTCATGAATCATATTTATAAGATATTATAAAAGGACATTACAAGTTTTTATGTAAACAGTACTAAGATAGTATGCCTTGTGGTGCCACATGCGTCCATTACGCAATAATTTTATTTTTACCTTATGTCGTATGCTTTCTAAAAGTATTATTGATAATTATTATACACTGTGTAAATACTGGACCAAAACTGTGTATAAATTTCATTAAAATTTGTTAAGAATATGTATAATTTTTTTTGTAGTATTTTATTCCATCATTCCTATAGGTTATTATTTATATTTCTATACTTTATTAATTTAGCGATACTATATATTATATGTGTGTATAAAGCTTGACAACCCAGGGTCAAATGTCTTTGATTTAAATCTAGACATATATATAATAAAGGAAATACAGGCAAAAAATTTGGCATAATAATCATTAGAGTCTTTTGGAAGTAATAACTAAGTATATAATTAAAAATTGATTTATTCCTTTGAAGGGACAAAGTATATGTCATTGAAAGAAGTACACATAAATCATAGAACAATCAAATGAAGATATGACAAATAGGTTTTAGATCAGAATCCATAAAATTAATAGTTATTTGGCTTTTACATAATTGAAACATGTATTTAATGATTGCCTATATGACAAAGACTTATTATACGTAAGAATTTATTTGAGTTTTCGTTCGCTAAGAACACTAACGTGGTGAAGCCAAGGATATTAATTGTTTGATGGTCATTGAAACTAACATTGAAGTACCTATACGATGGAAGAAATCAAAGCTATTAAATTCGTTTCACTAGCGGAAAATATTATGTGTACATATAGAAATTTTTTCGATTTTAACAAAAGGCAAAAAATGCTAATAATTCTCCGAGTTTTTGTAGACATTTTGTTAAATATCGCAGTCGGAGTAAACAATATTGGACTTTGTTATGAATATTTTAAAACTAATTTAAACGGGTTTTATTCAATTGTAATTATTAGCGTGCAATTAGTGGGCTATTCAATTACTTGTGTTATGCTTTCATTAATTTATAGCAAAATTTATACAAATCTCGTGAACACCATACACAGCGTACATCGATATTTCATAACGAACGATGATTATGTCCAATTTATAAATCGATTAAACATACTATGCATCATATTTATAATATTTTACTTTGTAATGTTTTCGGTAGTAGTTATCGCGGATAGAATTAGTTTTCAATCGATGTACATTAATACAATTTCAGATTACGCTTTAAATATATCGCGTATTGTTTTTGAATACCGCTACCATTTGGAATTCATCGCTTATAGTACGTTAGTAACGATAATTGGTAAACAACTGAATTGCCTGAACTCTGAAGTTATCGGAATTCAAGAAAAACTTATCGAGATTGGGAAATTCTCTGTAGTGGAGAGAAGAATCAAGTCTGAATTGATATTAGATCATGAAAATATTGAAAAGTGGGTTGTTGTGTACAAACAAATTGTTAAGTGTGGGAAGGGACTTAACACATGTCTTGGTGGTCAGGTAACATATAAATACTTTGTTTTTGACTTGATAAGGTCTTATGAATCGATGAATGTCAGCTGCACTCACGAAAAAGCATGACTCATTGTCACGTTCCGCCTGAGCCAAGCGGGCAAACGAGAGCGCGGAACAATGTAACGCACTTGTAACGCATCACAACCTACACGTGAACTGTTTTGTCAACTGTTTATAATGTGAAGTGAAAAGTTAATAGTGGTTTCTATTGTTTATTAAAACAATAATTGCAGCGAAAAGTATGCAATTTTTTACCAGTTTTCTTATGACATTAACACTTAAAATTGTGGTCCGTAAACCGACATTACAGACAACCAATTTTTTTTTAGAGGATAACGACAACGACATTGTTTTTTAACCAAAATATAAATTATAGGATTCTAATTTAGTCATTTCAGTTTTTATCGATTAACATCCTAATTTCAATATCCAAAAACCATGAATTTAATGTTAGGTCTATAATTCGTTTTGAATACCTTTGGGATAATCATATTTCTTCATTATTTAAGCCCTGAACTGATGAAGTTATGATGACTATTTTACAAGTGGCGTAATATTTGTTATAGAAGTTCGTACTGAATTTATTCTGATTAAGTTTATTAGTAAATATAGGACTGTGTATTGTAATTAATCAATTTAATTTCTTTTACTACTTACTAATGATGTTGTAATAGTCTGACTTATTGTAACTTCTTTTATTCAAGGCACTGTTTGTATTATGTTTTACTAACATTTTATTTTGTCTTTGAAGTTTTAATGCAATATTTTATGTTTCAGATGTTATTTGCTTTGATAATCGAGATGACACAGTATATCGCTGTGATATTTCGAGTCCTCAAAGGAGTAATAAATGTAATGTATCCTTTTATATCCAATTTTTGTGAAATTGTATCTTTTTTGTGTGTATTTTTAATTCAACCTTCACTAACTAAATTCCAAACAAAGGCGTACATGTGGATGAAAGCCAAGCGAAGGAAATCTGAATCTGGAATACATTCTTTTAAGAAAATTCTCTTCTGAGAATCTAGTACTTTCGTCACAAAATTATATATTAATGTGTTTTCCACATTACGATACGTATAAAATTAATATGATATAATAAAGCTGTTAATTTATAATAGTTATATAATGTTTATGTGGTAAAAAGTACAATAACAATTAATTCATCAGATAATTTCATATATCATAATAGCGATAAATCACATTACCCGGCATTTGATTTGACACGTCGGGGAGAAGAATTAAACCGGATGAAATCGTCTGGTTTTGGTTTTGTAAAGCGTCCTCTCTATCGCAGAGCGTAATTTCTGCGATAAAGAAAAAAAACGCTATACGAAACCAAACATAGCCGACATATTGGTCTTCTCCCTGACGTATCAAATCAAAAGTTGGGTATTGTATTCAATTAAGTTACACCCGTAGTAATGACATGCTTAAGTGTGTCTCATTTTGGGATCAGTAAGTGGCTTCTAGGTTTTTTTTTTTGGCGGGATCTTGGCCTGTCATGTAGTGGCTTTTATATTTTATTTATAATCTTGTGTTATTAGACTCTATATTTTGTAATATTGGTGGTGTTTTACGTAATATAGTTCGGTTATTATGCACAAGTGAAGTGGATGGGAAATAATACCACGGAGCGTGCATTCTGAGATGCCACCAAAACTCCATGGAAAGTTCTAACAAGGAATTTGTAGGTGGTAGAGCTACGCTGAAGCTATTACTGGTTTCAGCATGAATGGGTCGGCTCGCCCGGGGTAGTACCACCCTCTCACAGAAAACCGACGTGAAGTAACAGTGCTTGCACTGTTGCGTTTCGTTCGGTCAGTGAGAGCGCCGGAGGCCCACATATATTAGAAGGCCGGCAACGCACTTGCGACTCCCCTGGTGTTGCTAGTGTCTATGGACGGCGGTGATCACTTACCATCAGGTGACCCACCTGTTCGTTTGCCCCCTATAACATAAAAAAAAAAAAAAAAAAAAAAAGGAATCCACCATCTTGTTAGAACATTATAATTATTAAAAGACACTTACTTGAAACAAAACATTAACACTGGCAAATGCTTCTGCGATGCCAAAACAAGAAGAAGAAGAAGTGGCTTCTAGGTTAGCATGACAGTAGTAGCCAGCGATAAATTCTAAATTTCTCGGTGATCATCCATGTTTTAGGACTGCACTTACCATTAATTATTCCGAGAGGCTTATTATTTAGAAAAATAATTTTTAATTGCAATTTCTTGATTTCTATTAGTGAATATCTCTAATTAGCTCTAAGTTGTATATTGTATTTTGAATTGTGTATTAATAGCTGTTGTTATTCCTTAAAATAAATTAATTAATTGTACGCTTTGTAGAATAATTTGTTGGATGTTTAAAGGTAGTTTAAAATAAAAAATCTCACCATGTTTAAGGGATTCGATGTGGATTCAAATAAGAATGTAATTACACAAAATTGATTTTAAATATTGGTTTATATACCTCTGGAATGTTGATGGTGATATTCAGCTGCCAAAGAGTCCATAATGAGAATGTCAGGTTTCATAGGAGTCTGGTGAAATTGAATAACGTTTTGGTAATTGGTGAGTAATTTAGACATGAATCATACGTGCAAATTTTAAATAATCATGGTGATTGCGTATAATTAACACAAAATTATAATATATTCTTAAGTTACGTAGTTCGTTTGGGAATAAAACGACACTATTTCAAATATTCTTCAGAAATTTGACATATATTTATCCTAGGAAATCTATCTATTCGAAATTAATACTTTATTTTTCTTTTGTTAAGATTTATCCTAAGATATAAATAAAATCTATTAAAAGAACTTTAACACATTCACAGCTTGCTGGACAAGCAAATTTGTTGATAATTATGTCTCGCCATAGAAATAGGACTTTTTCCTGGAAGACCATTTACTTATTATAATCAATATGATTGGGTAATCGTAACATAAATTAGAATGTCTATTAAATAGATGACTAACTTATATTTAGGTTTTGAATGATAGATAAGCAATAGGAATATTTTATGACCATAATGCCACTGGCATGTGACTCGCTAATGTGACAATTCTTTACAGAATGCGCAGGCACATGATTGGCTTCTTAACGCTAACGTGCATTAGTGTGAGATTAGCAACGAAAGTGTTAAAAAGAAGAAAATAGTTGACAATTGGCAACTGAATGTTCGTTACAGTTCTGTCTTTTATATATCTCGTCTGTGAATGTATACGATGGTATAATATCCAAGCCGATGGAATTTTAAATTCGGATTAATTTGCATTTAATTATAAAATGGATTAAGCTTAATTTCTTAATTTTACCATCGGTATAGTAAGTGTATAAGATGAAATATTACTAATTAAGTATTTAGCTACAGCAAAGCGTTGGCAACATTAACTAAATATCGGCTAAAAAATGGCAAAGCAACATTTCTACCTCTGTAAACGCATGACCAAAATTTACCTACAAGTACACTTATAGAGAACAGTTCATGTTTTAGTTTATGGTATATTATCTAAATGTTCCATCATAAAGCTACCAACATATTTCAGCTATGGCTTTTCCTCTAGAAATACGTAATAGGTACCGAACACTACAAGATAATAAATAAACTATTACAGACTCGGATCAACCTAAATTTAAGCGGGCGAAAGACTTCCAGCGAATGGTAAAAAAGGACCCATTAGAAATAAAGATCTTGTCGACGATGCCTGTCGGAGTACACTTACTTCCACTATTTCTATCGCTCGGAGTAACATACGTCATTGTGATGTTGCAGTGTAATCACGTGGTGTGAAGACGACATTGTTAATGCAATATTGGTTCTGTGTTTCCGACCGAATAAAATTTTGTTTTGAAACCTTTACTTCCGGCCTTGTGTGTTAAATATCTTTTTTTTTTTAAGTTTGATTTTATTTTGTAAATGACTAATAAATTTTGTGTACCAATCACTACGTTTAACATTTTATTATAAATTTCTTCAATTCGAATAATATCTATCATTCTGAAAAATCCAAATTCTAAATATGTCTGTTCCTTAGAGGCATATATAACTTGACAAATTAACAACATAGAAAAATTACTGTATACTCACATTCATACCTTCTAGAAGTGCAATTAATATAAACGAAATTCAAAACTTCACTTTTTTTTATTGTCCGCAGTAACAGAGTAAGTTGACGTTAGCATGCATGGTATGGGCATGTCATAAAGGCGATGAAAGTCATGTAGCCAGAAAAGTTTTAAATATAAAGGTGGATTAGGAGTAGACGAGAACTGAAGAATGTATGGGATGATTTTGTGTAGAATGATACGTGTACTAAAAGAGTAAATATTGAGATGGCATGTGACAGGAGAGAGTGGAAGAGGAAAATATATTATGACGACCTTATTTAGGTGGGATGAGGGTAAGAAAAGAAATGGGCATATTCGACTGAACGATTAAAAGATCACGATGGTATCATCCACGATTCATTAACATCATAACTGGAGTATTATTATTGCCTTTAATTATTTTTATAATTTACTAATTTAAAATCATATTCCATAGAAAATTTTATGCTTGTTTCCAAATAAGCTTTTGTCTTTCACAGTCTATTGAATCAATAACCGTTTATATATATTTTATTGTTAAATTATTGCCATCATAAAGACGTCTTTGAAGGGAGAGAGAAGGTCCTAGTAAAATGTTATATTTTGCGTATGAAATGTGTGACAGACACATCGCGAAACAGTATGAGATATAGCGATAAAGTCGACAATAAACTATATGTCAAACGCAAGGCGTTAAACTTTGATGTCTTGATGGAAACAAAACGAATACTTACTATTTTATACAGCTTCATTTGTTCTTCTAATATTAATAAGTCATTGTCTATTTTTTATACGAACGCTATTACTAAAGCTATAGAGATGGTTTATTTTTGGTAAAGTAAATGACTATATTAATTCTGGGATTTACGTTCAAATAATTAGTATAAAATTCGTTTAATAAAAACATTTATAAAACACATAAATATGAAATAAAAGTAATGTAGGTAACGAATGAAAAGAGAATGAATATAGGCACAGATCTCGGTGAATAAACGTTTATGCGTTTCATTGCTAACTTCAGTAAAAAATAACAACTAAAAACAAGAAATTTCGACAAAATTTTAATTTAGTAATGCATATTGCCTTACCGGTCTTAATTACATTTATGTCGCACTATTGTATGGTATGTTGTATTGTCGCGCATATGCACTATTATAGAACGCTCAATTCTGAGCAATTCCTGAGTTCGAACGATATTATAGCATATAGTAATCTTCTCAGGCACTGAGAGAGTACTTAGAGTTAATATTGACCATTATTAATTTTCAGACAATTATTTTTTTACATATTTCCAACATAATTTTGCTTCGGGGCCGAAAAAAAAACATAGTCGTTAAAAAAGCACCCTAATGTAGAGTGATTTTGATTGTTCACTCCAATATATATTCAAGTATACATGAATTATAAGTGAACTTAAAAAAATCGAATTAAAAAAATAAAATACAAAATGTGTACACAGTTAATAATTTATTAATACGTCCTTCTAATAAGATTTTTGTGTAATACCTAAATTAATTGTGTTAACAAAAGTACATTAAAATATTACGCAGGTGCTGTTGAACTGTAAAACAACTACAACGTAGCTAGCAATCAATGAAAATATAATAGGGAACAGATACATTCCCACCTGTTGTCGAAGATAAACACATCTGTATTTTTAAGGGGTTGTTTATTACGAAGCGCATGAAATCTTTCAGCAACTTTATTTTACTTGAGTCGTGTTCTGAAAAATTAAAGAATAATACATTTTAGTTTACATATTAAGAGATGTAGCGATGAAGGACTTTTTTTCCGCTAGCGCCTTCGGACACCAATGTGATTTTCCGTGGAACATGGTGTCATGGCTTTACCTGATGCCCGCATAGCCAGCTAACGCATTGAAGTTATTTCAAATCTGTTACTAAGCATCCATTAGTGTCCTTCAAGAGCTGCACATGAGATCCAGTGCTGATCTAGGCTTAGTGTGTTACCATCTTAGACCTTATAATTTAATAACTGAGATTGTGGTAGAGACGCTAAAGATGTATGATATATGCAAATTGTATTTATACAATGCAGACTGAAATCACCGGAAATATCACAGTTAACACATGTGACAGAAAGGGTGATAACAATTAAGTAGATTCGTTACCTATCATAGTAATCTGTTCGAAAAACAGATAGGTACAAAAAAATGTTAATGACCTGATAGTATTTCGAAATATTTCGTAATTCTATTAGCCGATAGATGGCAATACAGAGCTGACTAGATCATAGTAATGAGCGCCCATATATACTTAATCACCTCGTAAACATATTTTTCAGGCGCTCGCGTTGCTAACGTTTGCTATCTCTTACGAGATACATCAAAATAATGTTCTACGGAATAGTATATAAAAAGGCGTAGAGAAAATACTTAGATGATACAATATGTCTACCTATGAAATAATTTCTTGAGTAACCATTTTTAATGATGTATTATTAAAAAATAGTGCGTTACATGCGAATCTGGTCTGATCGATATACTGCTACTTATCCCATTAAATATGTTAATTACCTTGGGGATTCAATGTATATCAAAATTGGCCTTTAGACCATATCATTGTAGTAAATATCTTAAGAGATGTCACAGATAGAAACTCATAGGCGAAAAATATCAAAGTATGAAATAGCTTACGACGCCACATTGATTAAGTACCTTGAAATCGCGCGAAGTCCAGGCGTGTTACTAGTGCAATATATATAATATTATAAAATGTCGATATTGTCGGGTAGTGACGGTACAAAAAGAGTAATTAAAAAATAATTTACCTATTGTTAATTTATTATAGATCTGTGCTAGCGACCTCTGCAGCGTTTTTGCTTCATTAAGTAGTTTCTGACAAGCCGTGATTATTAGAACTGCTCCAATGAATTGATAAAGAAGCAAGTATACAGTGTTCTTAATTACAAATTGATTGTAGTATTCCTGTAATTGTAAAAAAATAGTATTTAAATATATAATTAGGCAGCACTTAAAGAAGTTGTACAAGTTTCGTGCATAGAAGCATTTTTGCCGTTGTTATTGCTTTAGTAAAACAATAGGCTCGTTGACCTTCTTAAGAATGTTACTCGCACTGGCATGTTTCAAGCTGTAGTGGGTGCAAGTGATTAATCTGACCTAAGTACGTAGTTCTGTCTAATCTTGGTCACTGTAAATCACTTTATTTCTATGTCAAAAATTATCGTAATTAATTCGTTTTTATTTACATCAATACATTCACTATAATGTTCACACTAACTTGTTCATTGCGACCTTTAAATATAATCACACCTTTTTGTTATATCTTATAGACCTATTTTAAAACATTAAAAACTCTCCAATTGTGATTGTGAGTGTGAAGAATAACTGCCGTTTGAATTTCGCAGTTTTGTCAATTTTTCTATCTTTGTATTTTTCTAGGTGTGTAGTAGTACATTCGAATTTTAAAAATATTTCCAATATAAGTTGAGTGAGATCTGTGTTGTGCTATTTACTATATATACTATGGATGGATGATCGAAAATAATTTTTCCTTTTTTTAATAACTATTTGACGAATTGATTTAGGTGTGGCTTATTTATACAATTCTAATAATTAGCTAAGTACTCGTCGAGATGAACCTAATGAAAATAAGCTGAACGGGTTTATGTTAAGGTAGCAGTGGTAGTTCCTGCTGACCATATTTTGGCGTCAATATAAAACTTTAATCAGGTATATTATGCACATTGTTGGCAACCCAAGAAAAATGTTTGTAATTTAAAAATAATATTCTGTTTCTACGGCTTATCGCTTAGCGAGTACTTGCATCTTGTAATTATTATTTTATTATATTTAAATAAACAATTAAAAGTAATTCTTTTATCAATAATAAAACCGAACGACACGAGCAATATCAGAGCTGCACACACGTAATTTAAATTTCTCATGATAATCATGTATAGTAATAATACTAAATAATCATCAGTGAGAAATCTAACGCAATTACAATGGCAAAACTGTAACAATAATGGCATATTTAGAATTAATGAAATAGTAATATCTATTCGAATAAATTTAACTGACTTATACGTATGGAATCACAATAAACATCAATGTAAACTTTCGCTGCGTAAATCGGTCATTTTTATTATAATCGTGAAACCAAAAATACGTCCATACTCTACTAAAACACTAAGCGTACTGACAGCAATTCGCTGGGTTAGATCGGGAAACTCGGCGACATTTCAAGCCGAGGCGCACCGTGTGCCCTTGCGCTTATCGGCGAAATAAATCGGGTGAGTGCCATAAGCGCTCCCCTTAGTAGTCCGCTAAATCTGTAGAGGCCTCAGGGTGAACAGGGTATGTCAGTTCGAAAAAAAAAATCGCTGAGTGTCACCTAGTTTTACAGACCGCGACAAACTTTTTGACCTCTCTGTAGATCAATGCGCACAAACACAAATATAGATATAAATACATATTATATTACATGTATATAACATTAAAAAAACTTACAAATAAATAAATGCCGATTTTAGATTCCTATAGTAAAGTTTTAACTTCGTTTCGAATGAAATTCTTGGTTATATTATGCGCAAACCTGAATTTAGGGGCTATATTCAGAGCTGCCCAAATGGGCAAGTACTGTATGTACATTATCTAATACTGAACGGTTTTAAAATGCTGGATTAGGAATTTTAGGAATTTTGCGAACATTATTTTTTTTAGATTACTTTCTACTGTTTTATACGATTGGGATACATTTGGTATATAAAAAAAATATACTTACATGATTTACTAATACGACGACAATTCGATACAAACACCCCATGTAATAAGCCGAAGCTGCTACCAAAAAATTGAAAAACTGGAAAAATAGAAAAATATAAAAGTCTATTTTATACATGACCACAATGTCATCTGGCATTAAATGAAGATGTGGCCTAAGAAAACATCGTAATGGAATCATAGCATGGTTTGCTATAGCAAGACATCACCTTCAATTAAATAATAAATATGTTCCGGCAGTTGCACTTGAGAGCCATTCCTCTACTAGATTTAGCATGTTACAACATGTTATGTTATGCATGTTACTCTATGCATAACATGTTATTTTATGCATATTATTACATGCTAAATCTAGTAGAGGATTGGCTCTCAAGTACACCTATCGAAACATACTTATTGTTCAATTGAAGGTAATGTCTTACCATAGCAAACTATGCTATGATTCCATCAGGATGTTTTCTTTTAAAAGTTTCGGTATACGTTATGATTCGAAACGACTTCGATTGATGCGGCGTCCGAACTCTAACAATTTTACAAGAGCCCTTTTAGTTTCTCTATCCAATATTATTCACGGTATAAAACTATAAATCCTTATTAATATTATAACTTGCGATACTGGGTTTGTTTGTTTGTTACTCTTTCGCGTCTTAACTACTCTAGTAATCATCAAGAAAATTTGCATACACTTGTCTACAGGGATACAGAAATAAATATGAAGTACCTATCAATTGAAAAGAATCCAGTACCCGAAGGCTAGGACAAATCTACATTAATGTGAGAGAAAATATGAGCAAAAAAAATTGTCGCTGGTAAAGACAATGTTTTTAGCTTCAGATCGCAATTTACTAAACAAAGCCTTTTTTGTACGAAAGTAATTCATTAATCAATTCGAAAATATGATATAATCTTCATCATTTAACTTACCTGATCTCCAAAACACTTAGATAGTAATTCACAGCACTGTAACAAAATGTTTATACAACCGAGCCCATTGTGTTATCTCATCTTCCTTCAACGCATAATGGTATTCATTACAAACGCATCTCATATTTACGGCGTTATGAATATTTATAGCATTTAGTTTATGCTGTGTCAGGTTTATAAATGTATTGAAAGACTTCAATAAGCCCGTTACGATTGTTAACAGACAAAAGAAAGAAAGACTGTCCAGCAAATAGCGAGTTTCATACAAAAACTGAGTTAAAAATAGCACAATGAAACTGAGTTTTTTATTGTAAGGTAGCAAGTTAACGTTTGTCTGCATATTATAAAACGTTTTATAAATCAAGAATGGTGCACGTAGTATTACGAAAAATCCTATGATTACCAACGTTGATAAACGAAGTTTCTTATAACATTTCTTATATGTTACATCGTCTAGAAAACGACGGTGAAGTAATGTTACATTTTTAATCAAAATCTCATACGAACTACTTCGGATGATTGCATATAGGATTATTATAAAGTCACCGAACACTGATAATATTTGCAAACAGATATTGTAAAATAACTTTTCTGTGTTTTTAAGATCACCACATATTAAAGCAATGTTATGAATATTAATCAATATATGAAAAAAAAGTGCAAAAGTAAGACGCGCTATTGTTATTTTTTTCCATTTCCTGTTGAAAGTCGAAAAATTTCTGTATATACAAAAAATATTTTCGACAAACGTTAACTTCTTCAGTAGTCGAATTATCATTTTTATTACAACGTGTTTTTCTAATGTCCCTCAACGACTAACTCGAATGAAAATGTTGAATCATGTTAATCCAATTATTTGTAATGCACGTCAATCTCATGTCAAAATTTTAAAAACAAACACACACGTTATATTAATTTACTTTATAAACATTGAATTAATATGTCATGCTTTTATTATTTGTTTCTACCTGTATTCCACGGTTTACCTCGCGTTTAATTTTTCTCATCCTAGACATACAATACGCCACGTCACACTACGCCGTGTCACGCTACGCCGTGTCACGCTACGCCGTGTCACGCTACGCCGCGGCATGCTACGCCGCTTCACGCTACGGCGTGTCCTGCTACTTGGCCTATTAAATCCGATGATAGCTCAATGATTAGAGTGCTCGAACACCACATCATTTCGGTGATGGAAAACATCGTGATAAAACCATAGTATGGTGGTAAAGCTTTTCCTAAGTTCGCTTGACTAGCTACTACCCTAACTTGAATATCTGTCTGTCGCCAAGTATCACCTAGTGTGTTTCGACAGCTGCACTTAAGAGTAAGCCTCTCTTAGTTTAGAGTGTTTTATCTTGGATCAAATCGTCATTTAACATTAGGTGAAATTGATCTCACACATTAAAAGCTATGAATCATAAAAAACCCAAACTATTACTTTGTTTTCGCTTAACAAAACTTTGTATATACTTTGCATGGCAATTGCTCTATTTCGTAGGCTATATAATACAAAAATAGTTTTTCTAATTTTGTATATATGTCAAGGAATAGGAGTAGAGGAACACCGATAAAGGTATGGATAGAATGTGTGAAAAATGATATGTGTATAAAAGGTGTGAACACTGAGATGACATTTGACAGGGGGAGTGGAAAAGGAAAACATTATACCGACCCTGCTTAGGTAGGATAAGGGTAAGAAGATGATGATGAGTTTTTTTAATTTGATTAGTAGTTTTAGAATTTAGCGAGAAAAGAAAACGTCTTAACCGTTATATGTTTGTGCTGGTTTATCCTAAATACTTTTTTACAGTAATGTCCGTAGCATTGTAGTGGCTTTGTTTCTAACGGTATACAGTACAGTTCAGAAAATTAATAAGTGTATATATTATAAAATTCATTTATTCAATAAGAACCTTTAACCAATTTCTTCCATATAAGTTCTTTACTATGTACGTCACCGTCTTTAAACAGTGAACAAGTTATAAAGAAATTAAATAATACCATTACGAAAGTTACACAATAACATTAAAGGCTTTCGGTTTGTAAATATTATACTAGGTACTATTATACTAGGTGACGCACTGAAATATTTCATTAGTACATTTGAATTAGTGAAATGAACTTGGACTCCTGATATTCAAATGAATATAAAAAAAAATAATTGCTTGCGGCTTCTTTATCTTTTGTCTACGATTTCGTTGATCCATGGGAACTGCGTGGTAAATGAGAGTTACTGTTGATGGGCTAACATTATTTTTTTAATTTGCAATTGTGTCATCCTTACTTAAACCTTAGAACACTGTTACCAATTTTTAATTACTTCAGATAATTTTATCAGTATTGCTTATTTCTCAATTGAAATCGTTACGATGTGTAGCCTAAATAATATTTTGAAAGTTTTCTATCTACCTGTAATATCCTCATGAAATTTGGTTCAACCTTATAGAGTTCCAGCAAGAGCAAACATCAAACATTTAAATTGTATTTACATTTTTTATACATTTAATTGTCAGAAGACAATGTGATATTTTTATTTTTGTTGCTTCTTCTGTTTTTACCCGAACCGCTCTAAACTGTTCTATTGTAAACAATGTATTTGAAGTCTTGTAACTAAAGATAGTTTCTTTTCTTTCACACATATATTTATAACAGGTGGTCGTGATTTGATACGAGTCACCTCCATTGGCGTTGATACCCTGCATAATATAGTTCTTATAATTTATCGACGCCGGACATGTTAAAATCCATCTAGCTGTTCAGGCTGTATAGGAGAAAAAATAATCATACATATATTTGAGCTAGCTGTTGCACCCATCTCCGCATGCGTTTTTTAAATTGTATTAAAGGAATTTAAAATTGTGAGAGGAAGTAAAATTACAATTTACTTCTTATAAGGTCAGCTATCTGTTAGTGAAAGTTCCGTGAAAAATGGTTCAAACGTTTTGGAGATAGTACTGCAAACGAAGCCATGAGTAAAAGTTAGTCCAAAATAAAAAAGCTTTAATTACATTTATAACGTTAGTTACCTGTCAGTGAAAGTCCCATGAAAATAGGTCCAATCGCTTTGGAGATAGCACTACAGACGAAGCCACGGATGACAGCTTATCTAAAATAAAATAGCCTATGTCACCCGCTGTAATTTTAACTATCCGTCCGTGAAATTTTTGTCAAAATCGGTCCAGCCGTTTCGGAGATTACCCGGAACAAACAGACAGACAGACAAATATTTTAAAATTTGTATTTTTGTTATCAGTATCGTGTATACGTTCATATCCAATCAGTAAATCGTTATTTTGATATTACATACAGACACTTCATTTTTATTATATGTATAGAGATAGAAAACAATACCCATCTTCTACAGAGTAGAACAAAAAAGTTGAATGGCCAAATGTGAGTCAAGTCAAGTAGACAAGTAAGTGAATGAGTTTAATACAAAACAATAAGACAGTTTGTTAAATTTTTTAATTAATCTTCAAAAGCGAAATCGTTTAACATCAAATGATAGTGCGCTCAATTGCTACTCTATTATCCCATCAGCCTGTTAAAGACTCAGGCCTCTTCCCGAAGGAAGATATGGGCATAATTACTATGCCAGCCCACAACGTATTGGTGATTTCAAGCTCAGAAAAAGCCACAGTTCTATATTTTCCCACATACGGTGGTACTACTACAAGAACATTTCTTAGGTTCAAGTTTCCTACAATGTTTACCTTCACCGTTAGCCGATAACGTTATCAATTTAAATTGGTAAATGTACCAAAATTCTGAAAAACTATTTGGTATGTGCCGGGGTTCAAGCCCGCAAACATTAAATTGACATTTCACTGGTCAAACCACTCGACCACCACGACGCTACCTTATAATTAAGCACTTCGATTATTAAGTTTGATGTGAACCTTGAGCCTTCTTAACCCGTTATATAATCCAATCCACGTTCTGTATTTCGTTTCCAACGGATCGACTGATCTCTAATATTCGTAGGTGGTTTAAATCCCTTCAAAGGAAATAACTTCTGAAAGTTATTTCCGTTTAGGCTTTTTGTAATAGACACGCGATCCTCAATTGGGTTGCGATGGATTTAAACGATTTTTTTTTGCTTTGCTAAAGGAACAGCGTTTGCATAGTGACAAATATTATTTAGGTCAAAGTCTATATTTTAATATTTTTTGTAATAATCGTATTTCGTATTTGACACGTCGGGGAGAAGAGTGAGTCGTGCGGCAGAGATCGGCTAGTTTCGATTTTGTAAAGTGTTCTCTCTGTCGCACAGCGCAATGATAGCGATAGACAAAGATAACGCCATACTAAACTGAACTTAGCCGACTACCTCGGTCTCCTCTCCGACGTGCTAAATCAAAATCCGGGTATTGTATATAATATTGCTAGAATATGTAAATGTAATTCCTTAATTTTGCCGTACGAAGTGATTCTTGATAATTTAATGTGTGTATGCAATGTCTTAGATGTGTTTAATTTCTAAAAAGATTGCCATGACTTTAGTATTAGAAATAACCACAAATTACTCATCCCGTACAAGTTCTTTAAGTTACAGTGTTTAGCTCTAAAATAAGATTTCAGAACTCGAACTCGTTACCAATTTATTGAACTAGTTAAAACTATATAAAATGTATATATATCCATATCCATATATAATTCTTTTTTACGTGTGTATGTGACTGATGTCCTCTTAAACGGCTGGACAGATTTAGATGAAATTTTTCGTGTGAGTTCAGGTGGATTTAGGAATAGTATAGATTTACAATTGAACCCGGTAGGTGGCGCTACGGTCTGTTTATAGAGTTTTCTTTAATTCTTGAAGCAGGACAACGGTTTTCGGGCCCGCTAGGAACAACACACAATTTATTTATATACAATTTACTTGTATATAATTAATATTAAATTGGTAACAATTTGCCATTCGCCAACGGTGAAGAAACACATCGTGAGAACACTTGGATCTGAAAAATGTTCTTGTAGTACCACCGTATGTGGGAAAATATGGAACTGTGGATTTGTTTAAATCATCAATAGATTGTGGGCTAACGGTGTGGGCTTGTGGTTATGCCTATACATTTCTACGAGAAGAGGCATATAGCGTTGTCGCGGGTCTTTTACAGGTTGATGTGACGAGGCGATGATGTCAGGAATATTAAGAAGCCAAGCGATAGGAGAGTTTTATGTTCATAAATAAACACCTTTCCGAAGAAAAGTAATCCAAATTGATATCTTTGAAATCTTAAAAGTGTTACAGAAAAAAGTAAATGGAAAATACCGAGCCGCGAAAGCTTTTCATCTGTTTTTGTACATTTGATAAAATGTAAGCAATATATGTTTGTACAATATATACTCCTTGTAAAGATTTAAAATAAATTAAAATGTTAGTAACTCATCTGTGCATGGTATATGATTAAGTAGTGAATTCCTTGAATATTTTCATTAAAATTCATAATTCCAAAACCACTGTAAAGGCTTTGTGTATTTATTTTAACGTAAAAAATCAATAGTAAACAAAATATGAAAAACGACAAATGAATTATTATTATTAAAGAAAGAATAATGTATTATTCTAGCGATGTCCAGAGACGTTATCAACCGAGCAATCATCACTTGAACGTGTATTACAAGTTCCAATAAACAATATTTCAAATGTGAAAAAAGACAAATGAATTATAGCATAATAATAATGCATTTTATTTTTTACACATTTTTTTATCTATTGGTTTTTACGTTAAAATAAATACACACACGAATAACGTATTATTCTTATTCTAATAATAATAATAATTCATTTGTCTTTATTCACATTTGAAATATTGTGTATTAGGACTTGTAATATATGTTCAAGCAATGATTGCTCGGTTGATACGGTCTATCGACGTATGTTTAAATTTGTGTCATTTAATATCGGATGATATTAGTGTCAAACGCTAAAACACAAAACAAAAAAAAATACGCCGCTACAAAAAGTACACAGTTCGGTGAATGGGTTATTTTCATTGTTAAGGTCTTATGACCACAGTGATCTTATATTAAAACCCATCCCTCATGTTGGATCAAACGTTGGCCATATCACTTTCGCAAACATTTGTAGCTGGTCGTCGGTTTTATCAAAGGAATTGAGTAGCAATGTGCGCGGTTTAGTCAGTGTTCCAACAATGGGCAACCGATGTGTACTTGTGTTCAGTCGTCAAAATGTTACTGAGTCAATGAAGAAAAAAGCTTTAAGTTCATGAAACCTTAACCGTTACACATGTAGGTAGCCCTATGTTATTCAATGCAGCAGTATTATAAAAATATAAGCACGGCAACTGATTTGCCAAATCAATAAATGATGTTTGGTGTAATTGACGATGGTTGGCATCTCAACGTTCGTACTAACGTTGGGGCCAATACATGGAGACGTTACTCCAACACTCAATATTTACGCATTGTATAACTACTTACCATTTTATTTAGAGAAACAATAAGCATGTAGGTAAACGCGACTTAAATAAAGACAAGTGTGGTCCATTAGTCACAACAACGTAGTGTATTTTTTGTTACGTTCTTATATACAACCATTTTTGTTTTGTATATACTTATATGTCGTTAAACTACATAAATAGTGACCGTTTTTAAAGACTGTGACACACTCATCGTCGCAGGACTAAAGTTGTATTTTTATAATTGTTGTCAATAATTTATAGACCTTTCACGTTCTTATGGAAAGGCTTTGTAATTTTAAATCACAACCTTTTTGTGTTACGGAAAGTGGTGGGTGTAAACGCTATGTCAGGTAGAGTGTTAAAAACACCGTTTCTCGCCCGGTCACCGAAGTTAAGCAACGCTTGCTGTAAAAAATGCTTCCCTGAAATACAAAAGTTTCACTTCTATCTTGTGTCTTTACGACACACCCTGCTTTTTATTTCTAATTATTTTGAAAACTTATTTTAAATGTTAAAAGACGTTTACTATATTAATTTACTATACATGCGGCTTGGCATACGTTTTTCGTTATTTATTGTTATAAATAATTGGGTTATAGAAAATAAATAGATAATATAGGTTCCAATATCTGCGCGTGCCAAATTTCATGACTATCGATTGAATGTTACAGAAATTAATGTGCAGTAATGCCATCTAGTGGCGAATTATAATAACTTGGAATATATAAAGTTAATAACGTGTCAGATGATTATAGCAAAGCCAGTCGGTATATGTTACTCGGATAAAGCGAACGAATATTATTTTTATATCGCTGAAATAATTTTATTAACTACAAGCTCATACAATACTCTTGAGATATGTCTATTTTACTATAATAGGAAGGCATAACTAATACAGCAACTTTATAAATAGAAGTCAATACTAACGTAAGATGCGATGGTATTTACTAATTGAATTAAAATTAAATATACACAAAAAAAAGTAAAGATCAAATCGCAAAACTAAAGAACATCGACAGTCATCAACGAACAATCGGCATGCATCTATATATGCGACCATCACGTCACTTAAATTTGTTTCAAAGGACGTGGTTCGGTGTGTATACAACTTTAGCAGAGCTTTTTGCTTAATGGAAGATACACGTTGTATTTCGCTCCCGGAGAAGTGTGTAAAAGATTAAAATATAATTATAACAATGTATCTAAACATTCTATATTACACGTAAATATGTATTATTTTTGTTATTACGCATACGTTTCTGTTTATTATGTATTTTTTTATATATGTAATTCTTCTGTAAGTGTGTGTGTGACTGAACGTCTCTTAAACGACTGGACAGATTTTGATGACATTTTTGTGTGTTTTCAAGTGGGTGGCGCATGTTTTATTATTATTATACAGCTTTATATTGTAATGTGGAGCAAAACACGAGACATTCCAGGTTTCATACATTAGTTTGTTATTAAATTTAAAAAAATACACGTAGTCGAAATAGTATATATTTTATTAGAAGGGGTACTTTTATAAAACAAAAACTTGCGATAATCTATCTATGAAGTCGGTCGTCGTAATTGATCTGTCATTATATAATTTTGCCAAAAGTATAAGAGCTCTACTATATGATGTATTCAGTCTTGTTGCGGACAGTAAACAATGTTTAGATTATTTAGTTATTACATAATTAGTTGTAAGTTGTAGGTATTGCAATTTTACAAAATGATAATGTATTAGGTATAAGTTTTGTGTAAAAGAATGTTGGCGCTGGCAAGAATGGATGTGACTAAAAACATACGATTCATGCCACATGGGGTATAAAAATAATATATCCAGGCGCCTTCCATGTCACCGGAACGAAGGAATTATTACCTGCAATGTGGACACTTGTGTCGTTTAAGTAGAATAAAGATATACTGGTGCTGATCCGCATCTCTAGGAGTCTCCATTCGACCGCTGCGGCTCATATGGGAAGTGTAGAACACGTACGCGAGGCGCGTTCTTTGGTGGATCGCAACAACGAGGCGGGTTGATAAGGAGCGCGGATGAACTCATAGAAGACAGGTGGACAACAGAGTTTGACAGAAACAGTTCTAAAAAGAACATACGTAACAGTTAACTTACAACAAGCTACAAGGAACGAGCAACAAATAACGAATCTACAGGCAACGAGTCTATGAACATCGAGTACTAGAGCTACTAGTCGTTGAGCCACAAACGATCAATTGTATTATACAAAAACTGGATTGTACAACAGAACGAATTTAGAATATTGTGAATTGGGCTGTCTTATAAACACCTAATTTTATTCGCAATAAGTGTTATAGTTGGAATAAGATCAAAGTCAAAATAGTTAACAAAGAACGCACCTATAGAGTCATTTACAAATACGAAATATGTCATCTACATTTCGCTACACTTCTGGACTCATTTTGAAATGAATTTCGTAGATGGAAACGTGTTTAAAATATATAAAGTTACAAATATTATTTGCAGCGATAATTCGTAAGTTTAGTTTGGAATGAACATTATTCACTAAATCTCCGTTAAACTTGACATCTACGATAATATATGGGATAAATAAAAAATTGCTTACACACAACTCACACACAGCCTCCTCATCGTACGTCTGCATGTAATAATATTTATGACGCGAACGTAATTTCGTAGGCGCGATACATCGGTGCGAAATGACAGTTTACTGGGAATGACAGACAGGTCTTCTGTATGTCGTGATCAACGATCTTCATAGACATTAAGGGAATATCGTGTGTATAATTTTTTTTGTGCGACTGGCGGTAAACAAACATTCGGGTCACCCGCTGGTAAATGATCACCGTCGCCCATGTATACCTTCGGCACGAGACCATCTAACAAAATATATTTGATAATTCAAATAGCGAATTCTTTGAGAATACAGAAATTACTTTTAATTGATAAAATAAAAGCTCGTCAATAGTTTACAAAAAACAAGAAGAAAATCGGTTGACAAAGAGAGGAGAAAAAAGAAGTTAATTCACAGCTCCTGCTTCTTTTTTCCTGCGGCCTCGCTCGCGTTAACGTAGATTTGACCTATTCCTCTAGTACCTTTTATGTGGATATAAGCTACCCTAAGGTTTGCTTGCCACACTTAAATTACACAATAATTGATCATTTTGCATATAACTTGTCAGGGCTACAAAAAATTAGATATGTCACCTTTCGTCCAGAAAAATGCTACTGTTTCCGAGGGATATATTAAAACTATATTAACATGAGGGAAGTCATCAGTAAAAGCTAGTCGCATATAATCATTTAAAACTCACAAGAAGATATATTGCCACAGTAATAATATATACTAGTACCAGTTTCTACCACTGGACGGTAGAAATTCGATCATAACTGATAAATTTTTTATGTTTCTGAACTTTAGAAAATAAATGTTGACAACCCTTAAGCTCGTCAGCGACTACTAAAAAAACGGCTGATAAACAATGGAGGCAGATTAATTCAAGTGTATTTTTTTATCAAATTCTCTGCATATTTCTTTATTTATATATACATTTCAAATATGCGATAACATTTGAGGCAAAACTAAAATGGATCGTACTCAACATTCAGTATTTAAATCAACGTGGTCTCACCCTAAGCCAGTGCAATTGATTAAAATTTTGTAAGATGAATGTCCCATAAAAATTCAATAAGAAATTTAAATGGGTACTAGCGGAATACGCATTAGAGAATTTCATATTTCTTGGAGACGGTCCTTGAATAAGTACGGAAGAGCCTTATTCTAAATCAATCGAAATGAAATCGAAGTTTTATTGAGTTATTAATGATTGAGGACTGACGAGGTAAATATATGTAGTTTGGCTGAGGATAATAATAGAAATGCAGTATTGATATTTTGTTGATTTTAACTGGAGAATCTATATAAAAAAAATGATCGGTCATTGTGCGTGCAGCACTCGAAAATATACAGTAGAGATTTCGATCTTTTTGTTTGGTCTCAGACACTTATTCGTTATATAAAAAAGTATCACGATATGTTCATTTAATATAATGTCATAAAAGTGTTAACAAATTACGATTTTATAAGCACTACGTGTTCAGCGATGTTTTCTTGACGTGAAGAAGTGGCGCAAGCGATGTGGTGCGTATTCACCGGAAACGCATAATATACGGTTGACATTTCATACAAACAAATGTTGTAAACAAGATGTATTTTACTTTGACATCTTTGTTAATTTTTTTTATTACATAAAATATATTGTTAAGATAATAAATAACGCAGACGAAGTCACGAGTATTAGCTAGTATTGTATATTAAAGATATTACTTGCTAAATAGTTATTTTTAATGATATGTGCTCGTTATAAATGTCTTGTTCATAGCGCTATGAAAGATTTCGATTTCGAGATTTTGGACATTTTTTTTTTAGTTTTATTTCTTACACACTTAGTCATTACATAAAAAAAATATCATGAAACCTTAATTTAATATAAAGTTATAAAAGTTCTACGAAATTACAATTTTTATAAACACGACGCATTCAGCGACGTGTAAACGGTTTGGTGCGCATTTGCAGAAGAGAGGAAATTTCATAAGCAAAATATTTTATTTTCCTCTGTACATAAAATATAAGTTAATAAACAACATAGATGAAATCGCGGGTGGTAGCTTGTTAAGAATAAGTATTTTAATTGTACATTTAAGAGTTTTCTATATAAATTTGTTCTATCAACGTTAATTTTAATTTTAATTTTGCAATACCCCTGGTTAGCTGATGAATATGCCTTGTGTCATTAAGCTCGCCAGTGTACAAGCTAAGAAGTGCAATAACATATCCATCATAATTTGAATTCTAATTGTTTCGAACATTAATTATTTGTTTCCTAACTTTGAGCTTCAATTTATACTTCATTAGTTACTCCAATTTATATATATTATTGTATGTATGTCAAGACACTTCATACATTTATAGAACAATACATGTTTTTCCACTGCTAAGATCTTCAAACTTAATATCGTTAAATATTAAAAGATAAAACCTCAGAACATTGAACAGAATAAGCCTACAGTGAATCTCTTTTGTATTCCAGCTCAATATTATCTACCGATCCATTATTTACCACATATACATCTTCATCCATGTCCATACATTCAATGCTAAGCTAGAGCGCTTTTGTGTTGGATGTTATCTTTGAGGGTTTTATAAAAGAATACTGATTTTAGGCCGTCTAGACATTTGAGAAGTAAATTTATAAAGCGATTCTATTCTTGGGTAAGTTTCACAAAAATATTTAATAAATATATTTTTATAGCCGCTATCGTTACCAATTTTCGTAAATCTTATTACAAAATCAGGGTACATTATTACCAAAAAAAAATTAAGCCCATACCTCGGTCAGTGTATAAGCGGCCAGAGTCCAGGGAAGATTTTCTTCTGGCGTCGAATTAGACGATTTCCACTCCTTGCCGTTAAAATATATATTTTTAAATACTTTATAGGTTAGCGTTTGACCACAATCTAATCTGATGTTAAATGATGATGTGGTCTAAAAGATGGTAGTCACGCTCAACCTAAAGGGAGGACTGACTCTCAAGCGCAGATGTTGGAGTACACCAACAGGTGCTTGGCGACAGATTTTCAACTCGAGAGTGGTAGCTAGCCAGGCAGACTTAAAAAAAGCCATACCACCATGCAAATGCAAAATAGATGATGTATTTCTAATCTTTCTTACCGATTACCATGAAAATCGACATAACTAAGTCTCTATACATATCGAATATCTTTGTACTATGTACATACATTTTAGTTCAGTTTACATTTTAGTTCAGTACCATGTTCGACTATGTTTGTGAACCTATTTTCTTTATCTAGTAGCTATGAACGAGAGTTAGTTTTATTAAAAAAAAAAGTTCGAAGTTAGACCTCTGGGCGACCATCATTAGTATAATTAATGACACGTGACTAAAAGCATTGTAATTTTGAAATATGTTACCGTAAGGTAGTAGTAGCTTTTGTTCATTTACTGGAATCGGTCTTGGCAAATTTTCAACAAGGTGAAATTATTAATAGGTGGAATTCCATGTGCGGATTCTTTCTCGTTAGCATAAACACGTCGATTGCTGTACCATGAAAACTTGTATGCACCCACGTCTATGAACACGCGCCGCAACCTGCAGTCAGCGACATATTACCAGTGACATATTATTTTTAATCGTCAGATAAGTTATTCAATCCTAATATAATATTAAAACAACAATATGTTTTGCTGTTGTAATCCTTCCTAGCTAACATTATAGCTACGATAGTGTTTGCTTGTTCCGCTTTCACGCCTAAACTACTAAACCAATCATCGTGAAATTTTGGATCCACATTGTCAAAAGTACACATTAAAGCAGGCGAAACTGCAAGCAAAACATAGTAATCTATATTTAACTCTCGTGATGTTCGAACCGAGTGGTAGCAAGCAAAAGCTAGTGAGATATATTATAACTACCAATTCTTTTATTGTGCGATCATTAAGAAAAAGTTTCGCAGAAATTAGAATCTATAATACCGTTTATATTTGACAGAATTTTGTACATCTATATAAATTATCATCTATATAGATGAAATAATAAAGTTCTGTTGTTTTGTACGCATCACGAAAAAAACTATTGTATACAATTGGTTCAATTGTTGATTCTTCTACTTTTTAGACACTTATCAAAAAACGATATCTTTATTTAATATATAGGTACACAGTAATGAGAGCTTTATATAGTTTTGCCTTCAATTTATTTATTTTTTATTTTCCTCGATGCGTACAATAAGAATGCAGACGAAATGACGGGCATTAACTAATTTGAAATAAGTATATATTCCAAATGATAAAATCTATGTTTAGCTAAGTTGTCTAGAAACACAACAAAAAAGTATTTATTACATCACTATAAGGATGTATGCATGCATGTATATACGTCTATAACTCCATATATGTTTACATAACAGTTTGTCATATACTTTTAATATTCAGTAGAAATATTAAATACAATATTACAAAAATTATACGAACTGACCTGCAAACATATTTTGTATGTACTTTTCCATATGTTTTGTACGGTTTTATGATATAACAACAATTCTACACACGTCCCTGTAAAGGGTATTACAGAGTCATTAGTGTGTGTAGAAATGATGGTACGTGTTATGACTTCTGGCATAAAACACTAATTGAAAGTTTTAAAACATTACAGAGGCTGTCCGATTTTTTTATTATTATTTAATTACCGCAGGTAACGATTTTTTTGTATCTTTAGAGAAATGGTTACACACGTACAATTAATCTATACCAACTACGCAAATGCTTATCTTCAATTTTTTTTTTTAATTGAAACTTTTTTAGATCGCCTTAATTTTTTTCGTCCATCGTATTAGAGACGGCCGCGGAGTAGAGGCAAAACCCGTAGATTATTAAGTCATTTACGGCTAGCAATAATATTAACCACGTTGATAAAGGAAACTTGAAGAGTAGTCCGGTGAAACTGTAGAGGCCCTGCCAGGCCAACAGTGTAGGTCAGTAGGAAAAAACCGTGTAAATAAGCCCAGGCGCGGTTCGAACAATTGCCTTTTGAGTATGATGGTCGTTAGGACTGAGGCGCATAAACTCTTATTAAAGTAAAACAATTAGCGATACTATAAAGTACTTATAGAAAGCCGCAGACAGCTATGCCTGTTGTGTTGGTAAGGTGGCCTTTCTTAATTTGCGGAGCGGTGCGGTGCGTTGCGACAACACACTTATTGCGTCTGAGTGTTTCACAAAAATCATATGGGAAAAAGAATGGCGACCTCTCGCTGCGCTAAGCGCCATTTAAAATATCGCATCCTTTGACAGTGGGAATAACTGAAACCTTCCCCAGTGCAACTAAATCCCTGCTAATCACTCACTCTAATAATGCTTGTATCGAACCACATTTTTTAACAGCGATTAAAAATTAAAGCAAATATTACGTCAAAATTATATAAAACCTATATTATAATTAGCGTGTTTACTATCTTAGATTACATTATCTTTTAAGAGTAGGTGAGATTGTGGTCAAACGTAAAAAAGGCAGAGCTAAGATACTGAATTCTTGAAACTTAGTCTTTAATGATTCGCGAGCACCTATATTGTACACTACTCGAACTGCCCGTTTTTATAATATGAAATAGCGCAAGCCATTAAGCTATGGAAGTAACCGAAGAAGACCAATTTAATGTTTAATAAAGCTCCACCGAAGGATTATTGTTAAGAGAAATAAGTGTTTAAAATGTTAAGTCCAAATAAATCTAGCGGAAGCAAAATTCTTTTATAGAATTGTGTATATTCCAAGCCGAAAGGTTCAGCTAATAAGGCACACGAAACTGGTCGCAAGCTAACGAGTTTGTGTTAAGGTCCGTAACTCAATTCACAGCCGGGACGACGTTAAGGCTTTCTCTAAGAAATTGTATTTATTTTCGCTTTTTTTTCCTTTTCGGGATGAATTCGTGTCGTCTTTGACCGAGTCGAGAAAACATGGAATATTACATACGCTGTTTACCTATGATTTGTTATGAGACAGAACTGTTTTGTTTCTATCATACGTGTAACATTTTATTCTTTTTTTGTTTGTAATTTTTACTGGAATATCTCTTACTAGTTGGTACCCTCTGTTTATTATTATAACATTTATAGAGAGAAAAAGCTAAGCACGATACCGCTTACCCCACTTCTCCACGGTAAGAAAATATCGCTGAACTTATAATTGTAATAAAAATTGTAGTTTCTTTTTTTTCGAACTAACTACACTGTTGACCTGGCAAGGCCTTTACAGTTTCACCGGACTACGAATTTTAGTTTCGTAAAACTTTAATAGCTTTGTAATAACAGGCTGATGTGATTGCTTACGATTAGGCGACCCGCAAGCTTAGTTGCCGCCATCGTAGTATGAAAAAAACCTTTATATTAAATGAAGATATCATCATAAAGATATAGATATACAATGTTATATAATGTATATGGCTCAATTATTACAATGATGGTTGACGCAGTGGATTAAGTAATCGCATTATTGCTACCGTTGTATCGCGTGTTGTGTCTTCGAATTTCATACAAGACAATTATTTGCATGATTTACAAATCATTGTTCTGAATTGTGATGTGAAGTGTATTTTGTGTTGACCAGTGTTACGGACAGCGAGCCATGTGAAAATAATTTAGTCTAACTGAAAATAATTTAGTGTAATTTTATAGTTGTAAGAATTATCCGAAAATATAATGTGTTGAGCATAAGCTTTTATATCAAAGAGCGTTGATGTTGTTTTCGGAAGACAAAAAAAAGGGGGTGGTGCTTATACGAAGAAATGCGGACACATGTGATTATTTGAGCCATTTATTAAACGATTCCCACGGGCCTCGGAATCTCGGTTTGCACTACACGAATGTGGAACGTGGAAACACACACGCGGAGTGCGTTTATTGCCGCATTGCAACGGTGAGGCGTTAATAAGGAGCACGAACGGACTCGTAACAACAGGCACACGATAAAGTCCGATCAGGACAGTTATAAGCGAGATCGATAGATAGTTCGAGAGAGCGGTTTGAGATAGAAGATACGCAGCGTATAAAACAAGTTACAAGCAAAATCTACGGGCAACGACTCTACGAGCGACGAGTCATCGAGCCACAGCGATGAGTTGTACTATACAAAACTGTATAGTAAAATAGAGAACGAATTATACATTTTGGAAACAGAACTGACTTACAACCACCGCTCATATGTTCGCAATAGTCGCAATATGTATATAAAGTCCTGAGACATTAGCCTAAGAGAAGTATTAAGACAAATAATTTTGAAGTTATACTTTTTTTGGCTCGCTAGGGAAAAATGATGACAGTAAATTTTTACGATGCGCGCGCACACAGTCGTCACAAAAAACCGACACTCTGAAGTTAGCTATAGTCATTTTATTCAAAAAAGTATGTATACTAAATAAAGGTATTTAATACATACCTTTTTTCTATTGTTAGTGTCGTTTTTTCTACAAACGTAGAATAAGACGAAAGATAAAATTTTTGAATTTTTTTTATCTTGTTACGCCAAAAAGTTATAACTTCTAGCGCGTGTGCATGACACTTACACGTGTACACACAATTTTTTTTTTATTTCATATACATCTTGTCGATTGTTTCTAGCTTTATTTGTGAACATTGCTTTGAAAATATCACTAGTATTGCGGATTCTGTTCTCAATAACCCATTAACGTGTTTATTTAGCTTTACAATAATTTCTCATATAGACATAAATCCATAATACGTGTCTCGCTATACGAAAATATTTTTTTAGCCTTCCATTGTATAATTAAGGAGCTTTAGTTGCGATACCTACATATATATTAATTAATTTCATTGGAAACAAGAGACCATTGTTCCTTTTCGATACTCGGCAAATAGAATTAACTGAGGTGAGGTTCGAGTCGTAAACAATAGTGGGTCGATGTTTACATCGTCTTTACATTTTAGTTAAACGAAGTTATATCGTGTTTATCTTCTCAGATCAGTTAAGGTTCTGAATGAGTTTCAATTTATAGAAATAAAACTTGAACGCCTAGGAATTATAATGAAATATATCTTATTAAAATCACTACTAGGACTTAGTGCCATTTTTTATTTATACTAATGGCATATTTTTTGTTAATATTAACAAAATGTATTTAGAATGACTGTCTCTTCTTAGGCCTATTTCAGAGTGCAAGCAGGTGCTAGTGCTTGCGCGGCTGCGGGTCCTTCCCCTGGTGCGTTTAGTTGAAATGTACGTAGACACTGCTAGCATAACTGTGAATGCCAGCGGCGTCTATGTACATTTAAACTACATGCAACCGCGTTGCAAGCAGTGATGGTAGCAGCGTCTACATGTATTTGAACTACACGCACTCTCGTAAGCATCCGCACCCGCTTGTACTCTGAAACAGGCCTTAAATTCACCGCTATGAATATGGTTTTGGACATTAATATATTTAAAAATTATACGAGTACATTGTGTTGATATATTGACTCTTTAATCAGTGCCACTAAATATATTTTCAACATGAATTATAGAATTATATTTTCAACATGAAGTAACGATGCCAATAACGGTGAATATAACATAGTGTATTTCATAGCAATTCTTACCGGCCATGGTTGCTTTGGCTGGTACCTGCACCAGATCGCTCGCAGGGACCCCACCGCCGTATGTCACGAATGCGGCGCTGAGGAAGATACCGCGTAGCACACTGTTTGACCGCTGACCGCTGGGGCGGTATGGTGATAGCCTCAGAACGGTCCCATGACGCCCCAACCAAAGTTTGAGTATAATTTCTCGCTTTCATAGTTATTGGTTGTTAGATAATACTTGCTTGTTCAGACGTTATGATATCACTCATCGACCATTGTCATCCTAAATAATATTATAAATGTCAGTTCGTTTTATCGGCTTACCTAATCAACCGATGATTATGAAATTTTACATACACGTTGTGACGGGTACAGAAATGGACATGGGGTACATCTTAATCAGAAAAAAGTACTGTTTCCGTTCTTTTACTACATTAACGCGAGCGAAGCTGCGGACAAACGCTAATTGATTATAATAATAACGAGAAACGGATCAACTTCACAATAACATTATGTCTTCGGCAATTTATTATTTTGTGTAGGTATTGTATATTACATTATGACCTCTAATACACGATATGCATACAAAAACATTTTATAAAAGTAATAAAATATTATCATTATTGTGACATTTTCTTTCACGTCCCTAATCACAAAAATTCTTTAACGGAATTTAGATCACGTAGCATTCTGCAATAAAGAAAATTTAGTTGACGCCAGCGGGAATCGATCCTGCGCCTCTGTGAATTTAATCGTTCTTTTTGTGCCGCTGGAAACTGTTGTGCGATAAAGCCGGCTAGTAAACCTGCATTATACGTGAGATATTTCGTAATATAGTTATCCGTTTGGAGCATATTAATAGATTCATTGTACCTACAACAGAATTACGTTAGCTGAAATTGTAAGCCCCGTTATCTAAAAATACTAACCTAATGATTAAATAATAACTGAAGCAAGTGCAAGGGATACAAATATTATGAAATGTAATAAAAAATGAATCAATATGTATAAACATAACAGAGAAAAATTCGAAACCTTTGATTAAATTTGAATCAACAAATACCATAAGCATTTATTTTCCAACGGGCGGAAATAGTCGTACTCAGTCTCTTTCAAACGGTCGTACTGGATTATGCAAAACCAGCCAGCTCTATACGCCACATTTGATACAGCAAAGTTATGTCTTCATCATCGAAATATGTACCGTTACACCCTGGTCTTTTTTTTTTTTTTCGAACTAACCTACACTGTTAGCCTGGCAAGGCCGCTACAGTTTCACCGGACTACTAAGGGGAGCGCTTAAGGCACTCACCCGATTTTATATAGACGACTAGCACAAGGGCGCACGGCACGCCTCGGCTTGGGCTGTCGTCGAGAACCCGAATCTAACTAGCTAAGCTAAACTAAGCTAAGCCTATCCGTATCATACCTGAATGAGTTCGTGAAATATACATGGTTACCAAGCATGTATGTTTCACGATCCCGTACAGGTTTTTTTGTATCTGATTACTATTTTCTAAACTATTACAGTTCGAAAGGGCAAAAAAACAAACAAAAACAGCCCACCACTATGTGTACCTACGAGTGAGTGTGTGTGCACGTGTGTGGGGTGATCGGTGTTGTGTTGTAGACGAGTGTTTGATCGAATCAGTGTTACTCTGTTCGCGCATGCAAGCTGCTCGAGGGCTCCAGTCCGGGAGATGGGACCTCGGCTAGAGCAGGTGCCGAGGGAGGCCTAAGAATGTGTGCTGGGGCAAAATTCACAGCCAAACCGCGGCGGCGTGATCTGTGATTACGCGGGCGTGGGCGCGCACACGCTGTGTTTTGAGGGACGGAAGGGTAGTTTTGATTACCTAGCGAAATTTCTTCGGGAGGGTCGGTGAAAATGTAACGCGGACGTCTTTTGTAACGCGGCGAGCCTGGCACGGTATCGTAAGTCGCGGCGGATACCACTAACGGATTGGGATGATTCATGGCTCTATCGAAATAACTAGTCGTGAGAGTTTTTACGTACTCCCAGATAAACGGCATCCATTACACCCTGTATACGGACCCGTTATAAATAAATAAAGAATGACTCATCGAGTGTGACTGAGTGTGAGAGAGTGTTCCACGAATCGTTCGAATAAGGGCGTCAGTTTTCCAGAGTTTTCCACCCGCATTTATTGTAAGGTATTTTAAGCGTGCCGCGGTGCGTCCGAGTGCAGTTCTATTCTAGATATCGGAACAAACATGAAGTCGAACAAAAGCAACGAAGCTTCAAACGGTCTGATATTACAGCATTATAAGACGTAAGTGTGACTGTAGTGTTAATTTCCGATAGCGGGTTTATTTGATTTATTTGTTTTTACGTGTACAAATTAAAATTCTTTTGGGTTACGAGTTATTATTTTTATAGCTTTTTTGGGATTATCGTCTCTGGTTGTATTATATACGTGATTATTGTATGATGCTATAGGATAATTACTAACTACTACTAAACTGTGTGTAAGGGTTCTCAGCACGCTTAATTTTAGTACCCTCGGCCTTCAATACTTGAAACACGAAACTGTTATTTCTTTCTGCCGTGGCGTACTTTTTGAGCAACATTTTGTATGGTGATTGTGTCGCTCCTAAAGGTTCTTTATCATGTTTGGTAGTTTATAAATTTCATTTACAAATACTAATCATAATATTAAGAATGGGAATGCGAGTTTGTTTGTTTGTTCGTTACGCTTTTACGACTAAATTACTCAACGGATTATCATTACATTTTGCATACATATCGTAAGAGGTACAGAAAGAGACATAGGCTGCCATTTTAATGTAGTAAAACCACTGATCCCAAGTGTTATAAATATCTAAATATGTATATCGCTTATTATTTTCATATTAGGTAAATGACTACTAAACATTTTAACAATGTTTTATATTTAGAGTACTTCTTATGATTGATCGAGATACTGTCAATCTTAAATGATCAATCATAAGCAAGTGTTATAAATGTCTAAATATATCAATTATAATTTTCATGTTGGTTAAATAATTGCTAATGATTATTATAAAGTTCTACATTTAAAGTACTTCTTATGATTGGTCGAGATACTGTCAATCTACAACGACCAATCATAAGTAAGTAAATTGGTGGGGATGAAATCACAATAGCGCGCATTCAGAGGTATGTCGGGCATTCGTTATTCAAGATCAAGAGCAAACACATGGGATATATCGCCTTTAGGCTGTTGTAAGTAAAACGGTACTGTAATAAGACTGATAGTTAATACTGCGTAAAGTGTTTTTGTATTTAAAGTCCCTGCTACTGGTTGATGAACTAACACGGTTTACATCTCAGAAGCGGGATTAGCAACTTAGTGCCCACAACAAGATCTAAAATACGCATTAGTATTTGGTGAACATACGTAGAAAACGTAAGGGTTATTTATTATTTTATTTCGTTATGTTTATCTACCCTCGTGGATCCTTCTAAAGAATATTTTATTTGAATTTCAAATGAGGTGAGGTCGTGATTATCGAAGTAAAAATGAGACAACAAGTTTATTTTTGTTGTGTATAGACCTACGGTTTTAAAGTTTAAAGTAGTAACTACGAGCATACATTTTTTTTGATACATCAAGACTTGCTAAGGCCAAAATAACAAGTGTAAGCGTTTATTAGATGTGCTGACCCAGCTTGTTGACGAATTTAGCTCTTTTGATTATAGTAAGCTGTTTTGTTAAAGCAATAATAATATATCCGTAGGTAATGAAAAAAAATCCTGTATTAATTGTAGTGTTTTTTCTTGTAATATACGTTGTGTCTGTGACTACGTGGATAAATGAAGGTATTCTCGTAAAATGGTGGCGCCTCCACAAACTCGTAAAATGCTGGCGCCTCCACAAAGATTTCGTGACACAACATGAAACCGTATCCACGGTCGCGGGCGTATGCGCTCGAGACTGAAAAAAATTGTGGCAGTCTCCGCAGTCGGTTGCAGTCCGGGCGGTCCAGGGTAAGGTTATCGCCACGGGCGATTGGTCAGTCCCGCTCCAGTTTGCATTATATGAGAAGGGCGAGCTAACGTTATCGTCGTCATCGGCGCTCCAGGACACGATCACGTGTTCTGGAATGGCAGGTGACGCGCCGTGCATAATCGAGGTATTCACCTAGGCACAGAACTTTGCGCCTTCGCACACCGTCCTGTGAAGTAACACGTCGCCGTAATCCCGAGTGAAATAACAATTTGTTCATTGAAATATTCGATTGTGCTCCTAGGGCTTTGTATAATACAAGCGATCGCAATAGGTATCAGGTCTTAAATAGTGTAATGCCTGGATTTTGATCCTTTTATGTAAAGAACAAACGGTTAATACATGCCTTCACGAAGTTGACTAATCTGCACGGATCTAGGGTGGAGCGATAAGTAAATAGTCCATTACGCCTTACCAAAATTAACAGGGGTAGCTAAAACTTGGTATCACGGTTCCCTCGCTTCTATTTTTTTAGGCCAGAATGGGAACTACAGTTAAAAGATTTTTCCCCAACTAGGGATAATTATGCTCATTTACTAACTAAAATGCTCCACAAAAAGGTACGCCATAGGGAGTTGCTCTTATATCAATGTGAAATGTGAGGGAAACGTGCAGTCGACTGTATCATAGTAATATAGAAGATCGTGGTGTTAGATTAGAAGCACAATTTGAAGACTGCAAAAAGTGCTGCTTTGTTGTGAGGGACAGCAGCTGAGGTAGACACTAAATTTTGGTTGCAAAAACGGGTAGTTCGAGTAATGTACAATGAGGGACCTCGCGAATCATTAAAGGCTGTTTCAAGAATTCGGTGTCTTAATTCTGGCTTCCCAATACGTTCTTGATAATTTAATGTATGTTCGCAAAAACTAGAAATTGACAAACTGGTCGCTCCATGTTTTAGACTCGGTAAAACCAGTAACAGTGTTAGATTTTTTGTATAACAAAGTCCCAAAACATATTACCGATTTGCTAGACTATGAGTAGTGCCATTTTAAGCGGGTTGTGGTGTCGAAAGGGCTTTTATAGAGTGGATCGATAAGTGAACGATGGTGATGTCTGGAATTGACTCCTTTCTGTACACCCACTAAAATTGATTGTAACATATACATATATAATATATGTGTATGTTAAAAAGATAAGCGCCTTCTTAGGGCCTAAATTGTATAAAGCATATTTGATTTGAGTATCTGGTTGATTTAGGAAATGAGGGTACTTTGGTCCGTCTCGGTGAAGCTCGACGTTTAGCATTAGACTGGAAGGTAGGAGAGGTGCCTTTATTAAGGGGATAGGTAACGTACCATATAGCCCACTTGGTAATGCGAATGTCATGATCGAGGTGCAGGAGTGTAGTAGAAAATTACGTGGAGATTGGTAGTAGAAGACTTTTTAAACAATTGCCCGGTACTATTAAGACTACACTTTCACGGAAGGACCCTCTGTCAAAACGATAAAGTCGGAATCCGGTGTTTTAAGCGTTGAGTCTTATTTTATTTGCGCACTCTTATTCGTGGAAGAGACGCGCATTAAATACGGCGAATTAAGGGTGATCCGGGTTAACTAGCGCAAATCTGTTTCTGGTCTTGTGCTTCGTCTTACGCATTAATGTATATGAACGGTATTTTGATTACTGCCCTATCATTCGACGAGAGAATGGCCCGTTAAGTATTCAGAGAGCATTTTTGGTTACTTTGTCGCACCAACCAGTTTAATTATGGCCCAAACGACAAGCTTCATTAGTATACAATTTAAAACTTTTACTAAATCATGCGGTATAAAGCACGTGTCGCCACACCCCCGAAAGAATGTAGCAATAAATCTAGACGGGCCAAATGGCTTATGGGATGAACATTTACCAGACATACAGTTGGGTATTTTGCTAAATGACTTTACGCCTGAAGTGAGGGAGAGTTTAGACAATATTAGGACTAGCGCTGGTGGCCTTATTAGGACACAACAGGTGAAGGAAAAATAAAACGGTAGGATAGGTATAGCAAGATGGGAATGAATTAGAAGGAAGGCGATTTGGTTAGAGTATAAAGAGGTGCGATAGGTATAGAACAGTCAAAGAAGCTCGAACCTAGATGTAATAGAAGTCCTTACAGAATTAAAAATGTGCTTCCCAACGATAGATTCGTGGTCGAGGATATGCCTTTCACAAAGTCTAGTTAGAGATTTGCGGCTATAGTAGCTATTGATAAAACATATCGTTGGATTCGTTTCAACGAACCCGTACCAACCGATTCCGATTCTGGTTGTGGCGATTTGTAAATTGACGTATAAATTAATGTATTCATACAAATGAACATGGATATTGTACACTCACAGAAATAACGGGCTTATTAGAGGCTGGCTAATAATCGATTATCAAATTGGTTGTCGTTGATTACACAGTATGCTTAAAGTAAAAAAAATAAGAATATGATGTTATGATAACAGCAATGTTAATGTGATTCTAGGTACCGATGATTAGTGTCATGTATCATCGCAAGTAGCTAAAGTATTTAGTGGCTGAAATATTTGCTGGTCAATGTCGTCGACCAGTAAATACCGATTCATTAGGGTCACGTACTGATGAATTGGTGTGAGGTGCCAGGTAACGGGTACCTCGCATTTTAGCAATTAGTGCAACAGTGTCTACTTGTCAAGGTCATGGACCAATAAATACACTACCAATATAAAAATATGTGGCTAGGCTATGGAGGGATGTCAGGTAACCGACACCCTTAAAAGCAATGTTAACGTGATTGTAGGCTTTGATGAAAGTATTTAATGGCTGAATTATTTGCTGGTCAATGTCTTCGACTAGTAAATACCGATTCATTGGTTGGAGTCGCATACTGATGAATCGGTGTGAGGTGCCAAGTAACGGGTGCCTCACATTTTGGCAAAATAGCTCAAGTATTTAATGGCTGAAATATTTACTGGTCAGTGTCTTCGACCAGTAAATACAGATTCATTGGTTAGGGTCACGTACTGATGAATCTGTGTAAGGTGCCAGGTAACGGGTGCCTCACATTTTGGCAATTAATGTGTGGCACCGGTAACAAACATCGTGTCAGACGGTTAGAAGTGCGGCTAATGGTACCAGCTGCACCGCGCGCGATCTGCGCACCTCGACACTGCGAGCAAACCCCGCACGTCGTGCACGCAGTCTTCCGAGATAGTCATCCCACGCTACTGGTCAAGATACCCGTGATTAGTGTCATGTATCATCGTAAATGGTTCAAGTATTAAATGGCTGAAGTATTTGCTGGTCAACGTAATAGATCAGTAAATACCGATTCATTGGTTAGAGTCACGTACTGATGAATCGGTATGAGGTGCCAGGTAACGGGTGCCTCGCGTTTTAGCAATTAGTGTAACAGTGTATATACTGGCCAAGGGCATGGATCAATATATATACTGCCAATATAAAAAAAAAATGTAACGATGCCAGGGATGTCGGGTAACAGACACCCTTAAATTATAAAGATTTGCTGATTAAGGTTATGGATTATGACATAATGTAAAGTAATTGTATTTGTGCTTTAATTAGATACTAAATGTAATGTATCACTAAGCCAGTGAGTTATATTGATTTTTTTAATCGTATGGCTAAATAGAGTATCCATTTTTGTAATTACAATTGAACATTTAATTCTCTCAGCCATTTTAAGGCGTCGTCGGTAAGATTGATCAGTTTGTCGGTGAACCGTTGTATTGTCGAAGTGGACATTCCTCGATGATGTGTTGGATTGTTTGCCTTTCCGCCCCGCAATCGCAATGTGCAGCTCACGGTCTACTTTCTGCACATGGGCGCTACCTAACCACACCGGGGAACAATATTCAGCTACGGGATACACCAACGAAATGGGTGTAGTTCTCAATACATCGGTGTTGCGTCCCAACTAGTTCCAGTCAGTTTTAGAAGCACGTTATTTCTAGATTGCAGTTTCCGCGAAGTCTTTTCAAGATGCTCTTTGTATGTAAGTGAACGGTCAAGTACAACACCCAGGTACTTGGGGTAATGGTTGTGACGCAACTGTATGACATTAAATGAAACCTTTAGCTCAGCTTGGCTAATTGGTTATTCAAATGGAAACAACATGTTTCTGTTTTACTTAGGCTAGGTATCAAACGCCAAGTTTTGAAGTATTCTGCCAGAATTTTCATGTCTTCTGGTAATGTAACTTCCATATCTGAGAATACCTTTGCTTGGGTTATCAGGCATATGTCATCAGCGCAAATAAATTTTCTGGAGATAGTACCTGGTAAATCATGTATATATAGGTTAAATAAAGTTGGGGCTAAAACAGAACCCTGAAGAAGGCCATTATTTAACAATCTGAAATCGCTAGCCGAAGAACCCAGGTGTACTCTGAATAATCGCTGTGAAATCATATTGGATATAAGCTGAACAATTTTTGTACTCGGAACCACAGTCAACAGCTTATATAATAAACCCTCTCGCCATACGGTAGCATATGTGGCAGTAAGGTCTACTAAAACTGCTCCCGATTTACATTGATTTGTTTGATTAGTTTGATTTCCTCAGGACTTAAACACCTAAAGATTATTATTTTAAACAGAACGTATGTGACGCCATTATATTTTTTACATATTTCTAAATGAAATAGTTGGAGTACTTAACGATTTTTTTTTTCTTACCAACGAGGGACTCGTTGAAAAAAGGATGGCCGAGCTGTTATAAATATCTAAATATGTATATCGCTTATTATTTTCATATTAGGTAAATGACTACTAAACATTTTAAAATGTTTTATATTTAGAGTACTTCTTATGATTGATCGAGATACTGTCAATCTTAAATGATCAATCATAAGCAAGTGTTATAAATGTCTAAATATATCAATTATAATTTTCATGTTGGTTAAATAATTGCTAATGATTATTATAAAGTTCTACATTTAAAGTACTTCTTATGATTGGTCGAGATACTGTCAATCTACAACGACCAATCATAAGTAAGTAAATTGGTGGGGATGAAATCACAATAGCGCGCATTCAGAGGTATGTCGGGCATTCGTTATTCAAGATCAAGAGCAAACACATGGGATATATCGCCTTTAGGCTGTTGTAAGTAAAACGGTACTGTAATAAGACTGATAGTTAATACTGCGTAAAGTGTTTTTGTATTTAAAGTCCCTGCTACTGGTTGATGAACTAACACGGTTTACACAAGGAATAAGTTAAATGTAATTTGCGCGAGCGATCTATAAGATGTAAAAATATTTTTTCAAATCACTCTAACAATAAAAGAAAGAAAAAGTTTATATTGCTGGAACACGTCATGGTAACAAGATAAGCAAAGAAAAACTTACAATGCAAAAATAACTAGATCGAGTCTCTTGCTGGTTCTTCTCGATAACTGGGTTGTTTCCGAACCGATGGTAGCTTTGGCTGAACACTAAATCGCCTTTTCAAGGTCTAAACTGAATGAACTATTCTTTCTTGATTTTGATTAATTAAATATACGAAAATTCAAACTTTTGAGTTTTATAATATTGGTGATAATATTAAAAAAAAAAACATTTTTAAACGTTTCAAACATCAAAAGAATCAAAAACATTTTTTAATCTAAAAGGCAACGTTTCAGTTCCCTTTTATTCTTTCGCCCTAAAAAATATTTCACATTCGTGGCTTTAATGAATTTCACAGACCACTTAACATGCTGGGCACGCACGTACAGATTATGCCGCGATGCCAATATATTTTATTGTCGGGAAAAATTTAGTGTCCATATATCAAAGGCACAATGGTTCCTGATACAATACCGCAAAGTTGTTCACTTCTATAAGAACTTTCGCTTGCAGGCCTCCCTTACTTGTGTGTATTTCTTTTCTGTATTAATTAGTTGAAAGTATAATCTGCATTGCGGACTAAAAATATTATTTTTGATTCTTTTTTTATACTTTATAGGTTAGCGTTTGACCACAATCTTATCTGATGGTAAATGATGATGGGGTCTAAGATGGTAGTCACGCTAAACCTTGAGGGAGACTGGCTCTCAAGTGCAGCTACCGGAACACACCAACAGGTTCTTGACGATAGATTTTCAACTTGAGGGCGGTAGCTAGCCAGACGGACTTAGAGAAAGCCCTACCACCATGCGATGATTTCATAAATGGTGATTAAATAATTTAGTTTATAACTACATATATTATACATTCAAACATTCCTCATTTGCTATATATGACCAATAAGTTCCTTTATATCTAAGTATAAATAAGCGTTGACAGTAATGAACCTTTCCCTAATATTAATAGTGAAAAATGACTATAATCTTAGGCAGAGACGAAGCAGTTAAGTACATATTCCTCGTATAGATCTCAACCGATTTTCTCTTTTTAGTAGATGAAGACAAGCTTTAGTATTATCAATAAAAAAGATGAATAAAGTTGTTTTTTCCATATCGTTGTATATATATTATTTGTATTCCAATAAAAGAAAAATTAATTCACAATAGTAAGAACAAATACATCATAACCGACGTAAGTGAAAAAAGTTCAAACACACTATATGTAATGAATAAATAGTCTCTGGCAAAAAATCACAATAATATTGGTTTAAAAAAAAAGGATGAATTATGGTCTAATTTAAATCACTAAATGACCACACCACTACGCTAAGTTATAACATTTTATAGACGACACATTTTAAACTGAGTCGTCGGACAATAAATGTCAGTGACAGTAGGAATGTGTACGCAATGCAACCCGTTATCGATACTTAGCTACCTGCGCCCACAGGGTTGATGCGTCATCGTGACCTTCATTAGCACTCTCACTCCTGATTGGTGGTTACGAGTAGGGGTTGTTGTTTTTCTATAAATATAAGATTTTTTTTATGACACTCGTTATATACATTACTTACGTATATACGTATATAGTAACGTAATCGCTTCTGTTTCTCAATCATTTTGCCCCTTTTTAGCAGCCATTAACGAGTTTTAGCATTGCAAATTTAAAAAAATGAAAGAGGTTTCTCCTAACCACCGCCTTTATTGAAATGAAATTTCTTATGGGTGGACTTTTGAAGTTCTGATCGGCAATATTTTTGTGTAACGAAAAGTGGTAGGTGTAAACACCGTGTCGGCTAAACTGTTGAAAACACCGGTTCTCGTTCGACCACCGAAGTTAAGCAATGTCGAGCGTGGTCAGTACTTGGATGGGAGACCGCCAGGGAATATCGCGTGACGTTGGCTTTTTTAATTAAAATGTTTCCCTGTAATACAAAAATGTCACTTCTGTCGTGTGTCTATAAAGACACGACTAATGACATACTCTGTTTTTTCTAAAATACTTCTACATTTATTAATATTGAAAATAAAAGAAGTAGTACATAATGGTCGAATTTAGCACTGGGCTTGTATTTATTATAACCATATTTAACTTTCACTGGTATTTCTTCCACCATGATATGTTTAGGAGACGTATATAATAAAGTTTTTGTCGTAAAATGATATAAAGCGAACATTCATTTCAGTGTTTATTACGTAGACAGTAACTTCATTTGAGAAAGGTTTATGTTAAGTACTAACAAATGGCTTATTGTGTAACACATTTATAACTTGTTTTGAAGTACCGTATTCTGTGTAATTACGTCAAATCTGACATACTCAAGCCTTTTAGATGGAATTAAATTTATTAGGTACTTTATCAACCCTTGTTGGCTCTAGTCAAAGAATCTGTATTTAAATCACTACGAGTGTATTAATTTTGTATGTTTTATTTAAGTTTGAACGTTTCTATCTATCTGACGAAGCTATCAACCAGTGTGAGTATTTGTGTATGAAAGTTTTTTGTTTCTTAAAATAACATTTATTAAAATACAAATTAACTTTGTTTCATTCAGATGGCGTTTACATCTATGCACAAGTAACGGCCTCGTATTTTAGTAGAGCACTCGCTGCGATACTGCAGTACCAGCCTGAATCGCGCGGCATGTGTCATTTCCAGAGGCTGAATGCATTGGTGTTGTCGAGTATATGGTCCGTACCTACGTATTTTACTCCGAAAAATCAAACGTGTAAAAGATTATACATGTGTATGTTTGTAGGAATTCATCTTTAACTAGTATTGGGGTTCGTGAAAATCCTATACTAATACAAAGCTAGGTTACCCTTAAATCCTGGACTGTCCAAAATTATAAAGGTTTAGGTTCCATACAAACGAATGTAGTTGAAGCTATTACTGGTTTCAGCATGAATGGGTCGGCTCGCCCGGGGAAGTACCACCCTCTCACAGAAAACCGACATGAAGTAACAGTGCTTGATTTAAAAGGCCGGCAACGCACTAGCGACTCCCTTGGTGTTGCTAGTGTCTATGGACGGCGGTGATCACTTATCATCAGGTGACCCACCTGTTCGTTTGCCCCCTATAAAAAAAAAAAAAAAAACAAAAATGTAGACCTTATGAAGCACAAGTCAACAGACTGTTGCTAGTATAAGCTTAAAAAACTACCTAATTTATAACCAAACTTTGAAATATAACAAGTCATGTGTATTGTAAAATTATATTGTTTAGTAGCTATTGCCCGCAGCTCCACATGCGTTTTTTGTTATAATTGTGAATTACTTCTTATAAGATCAACTATCTGTTAGTGAAAGTTTCGTGAAAAATGGTTGTACGAACTTTTTTACAATTTACAATGTAATATAAAATTAAAAAAAAAAAACAACATAATCCGTCATTTTGAGATCTGCGTCTTAAAAAATCAGCTCAGGGGTTAATCAAGTGACATAGGCTATATTTTATCCTTGTAAAATTTTACATTATAATATAAAATATAGTTTTTTTTTATAGTCCGGTGAAACTGTAGAAGCCTTGCCAAGTCGACAATGTAGACAGTTCGAAAAATTTTTTTTTTTTATTTATACATATACATTAATAATTAAGATAAAAGTTTAATTATGAAATGTATAACATTATTGTTATCGAAATAAACACTGGATATTATTTAATAAAACAATATGGAAGTCTTTCCTTCAGACATAAATCAAAACAACACAACTAACATTTTGTGTTAATGCTAGAGATGTAACGATGTCAATAATATTACGTTATACTAGCGATATAATCGGCAGGTGAATACGTCGAGATCGGCAATTACTTAATAACCGGCTTGTAACAGTTTGAAAAGTGCGCGAATCTGATTATATTGACTTTTTGTTACAGACGGGAGGGTAACGCGTTTTAACGATAGTCTTTACTGCTCTCATTTGATATTTGGTTAGACTACTGCGCCAGCTAGTTCTGTTAGTTAGTTTAAGCATTACCCTCCACCACTTGAGTGAAAGTGTGTAGATGCATATTATATACTTTTAGAACGGTAGAACAGCACTGTGTCCAGAAAAAGTGGGCAGAGGAATATTTTGCTTCCAGTGTAGGAAGCTCTACGTCAGGGCATTTGTATGTTATAGTTCAAAAGCTGCACTACATCCTGTGTGATGATGCATAGGTCTGCGGTGGTCGCCGACTACTATATGGGGATCCCTAGCTGCAGGCCATCTCCCCTAGGAAAGTGAGACCTCCTTAAAAGTCTAATGTAGACTCGGGCTAGTAAGAGAAAACGGTTCAGTCGCATCCTTCGTTCACCCTTGCTGGATCAAGCGAGGGATGGATCGAGGGCCCGTCTTCTATTGCACTGGTCAGCCATTTGGGAGACAATTGGGGTTGTACTATAATGTCCCTCTTTAGTTCATGAAGCCTGGTATATGCTGGGCCCGTCGACTAGGCGTTTGCGCTGGGCATTGTCGCCGAGGTGGTACGATGCTTGGTTTGTTCGTTCCCATATTACTCCATAGCGCAGCAGATGATAACTCGTGGGTTTTTAGTCAGTAGGAGTCTGACACCCCACAGCTACCCAGGGCTGTGGGTGTCCAATGTAGGATTTCTTGCCACATAAATAAAAAGTCGATTAGGTGAAGTCATGAATGTTACGCGACCCCATGTCGTGCTTTTGTGATGGTTATTGGTACACCGTGATGTTTTAGTAACTAGGAGTATTATATAACTCTCTTGCTCCCAAGTGAGAGGGTACCTATGATGGGTTCCCTATATAGAAAAAACTGGATTCTAGGATGGATCCTGGCGTAGGCGATTAGGTGAGTAAGTAGACTGGCGATTAGGTGTTTTGACATTCTGGATCAGCCAATGTATGTTCTGTATACAAGTGCAGTTGTAGAGTATTTATACTGTACCATATCGCAACCACTACATATGGTGATAAGCCCGTCATAACTTTTCACATTGTCACTACTCTCTTTATTTTTTTGGTGTTCCAGAATTAGGCAGTACGTTTCTAATTGTCAAAAGACTTGTAGACCGGCATAATAGCACCAATTAGTTATATTTGGTTTTAGGGTTGTTCAGTATTTACCATCCCTTAGAATGTCACCAATCTGTTTTTCTATAATAAAAAACAGTATAATATATAATCTTCATAAATAATAATCAGTTGCAGAATGTATATAAGCGTATCACTTCAAAAAAAGTAAAAAATTGGGTTAAAATCTCCATATAGAAAAGTTTTGATTTGATGGAATCTAGAAGATTAAATTGATAGATTGACGTTTAGTTGTTTAGTTGCCATTTCATTTGTTTTTTTTTTTCAAACTGAAAGGATCAATTGTCCTGATGGGCCTTTACAACTTCACCGGACTAAATGAGTTACGAAGATTTGGATACATATTTTTTTTAATCCTTGATAACTTTTACCATTTGACTACAATCTCATTTGATCTTAAATGACGATGCGGTCTAAGATGATAAACACGTTAGACCTAGAGGGACTGGCTCTCAAGTGCAGATGTTGAAACACACCAATAGGTGCTTGGAGACAGATTTCTAATTTGAAGATGGTAACTGTCTAGGTGGGCTTAGCTCACGGTTTCATCACGATGTTTTCCTTCACTGAAAGCTGTGACTTGGTCGCAAGGATTGTAACCTACGCCGATCGATGCGGTGTTCGAATATGCTATGAGCCATCATCGCTTCTTTTATTTCGTCACATGGTCGTTTTATGTGTTACTAAGCTTTCAGTATTTATATCGGTATTACCGATGCATCACTGGAATAATCGAATCATCGTTACATCCCTAGTTATTTTTCGTCCACGTTTTTGCCCTTAGCTAATATGTCACATATAAATATTACTCGTGTAACACAATCTCGTGTCTGTCGGAGTGTTTTTCAATTACGACAGACGTTACGAACATAAATCAGTCGTGTCAAATGTTATACAGCTCATAACTGTAACGTATGGAATGAAATTATATTGCACAAGCTTTTGTTCGCGGTTTCGTTGTTCGTCGTTCGTTAAAACAGATTTGACTAATTCTTCGAGAAAAGTAATTTTTTTTGGATAAATGGTACCTTACTTTTGTATATTCCTTTTGTATATTAATGGTACCTAACTTTTGTATATTCCTGATAACCTCTCTCTGCCAAGTGTGGTAAGCGTTATGCTTGGCAGCGAGAGGGTATGGTTAGTAATAGTCTCATTCTGTGCGTGATGGCGCATAAGGAAACCGCGGGGAGGGCACGTGAGGAGGATCCTATAATTCCTCGTTTTAATCTCCTTCTATCTCCACCCTAACTGAATGAAGGGAGAATTGATTGGGGGCCCGTCTTCCTATTGCACTTGCTCAGCCGTCTGGGAGGCAGCTAAGGTTACCACCAGGCTATACCAGGCTGTTTCCCTTTAGCGCCAGGACCCGACATTATTAGCTGGGCCGGCTACCAAGCCGATGCGGTGCATGCTCACGCGATCCCGTGTTTGCACCATTAAGGTGGCTGATGGTACACCGTGGGGTTTTATTGTGTTTGGAGTGTGATATATTTCTCTTGCTCCTCTGAGTAAGTGAGAAATGAAGGATCTCTCAACGTTAAAAAAAAGATAGGATATACAAACTTATTCAAGAAAGTTGTTATTGTCGTACTAAACTCTATTTTCGACAATAAAACTAATGCTTGTATTTATTGTACAATAAATACTTCATCAACGGGTAGGTACATATTCTGTGCGACTTAAAAAATTGCTGAACTTTTAGCGCACTTGTATAATCCGTACTAATGACCCGAAAGGTCACGCATTGGATCCTAAATTTCGTTACCATAATATACCAGTTATGCTTAGTTTGGAATCAAATGGTCTTAAGTGACGTTGTGTTGTAATATCTCTTACTATTATTTATTTAATTAATTCCTAACGAGCATAATTTAAAATTAAGGTACAGTTCGCGTCAAATTTTTGACCTCTCCGAAGTAGATGCGCAGAACACAGATTTAGGTATCAGAGGGAAGAAGTGAAGTCGGAGCGGTGAGGTGCGTGCGTTTTTTAACTCTATAGCGCCTACGCCGAAACGTGATCCAGTTTGAGTGTTAGTTATTAGTACATACAGTCGTATTCAGAACAATTTCGATGTCACTAACATGTTAATGCTATTTTCAGTGTTTTCTTTTTCTTGTAGATATTTTCGTTATTTTCTCTCTTTATTGTTATTATTAGTAGTTATTATTAAAAGACCCATCCACTTCGAAAAATAATATTTCTATAGAAGGCGTTGCCCCACTGTAAATAAATATTTACTACGAATTATTAGTAGACTAAGAATGTATTTTATTTAGAATAACACTATTACTTACACTACCCAGTATATGCTACAAGGTATACCCTATAGATAGAAATACTGTATAAGGAGTAACATTCAATTAAAATACGCGATCACCAAAAACTGACCAACTAGGTGGTGGTCAAATGTTATCTGGAGCTAATCATAGCTGATAAATATATAATTGTGACAAACTCTTTTTATTCTAACTTCGTCTATTACCTACTTTATTGTTCAGCTACTATTGCTCAATTCTAGTTTATACTTTTATTTTATTACTATAATAATAATTTATTTTTTATTGTATGTTCATATTTATTACTAATCGTTTGAAAATATTAATATATGTCCGCTCAGTGCTTGATTGCGATTGCTCGATTGAAGCTTTCGTAAATTACTAGTCAATGCATTTACAAGGCTACACAATCGCAGTCAAATCTTATATAAAATCTTCTGAAAACAGCAACTTTAATGTTAATGTATTTTTAATTTAACAGGCAAATAACTACTTGAATCATAATTTATTAAAAACGTACTATATTGTACTTCAGACAACTTAACGATTAATAACTTCCAATTTTTAATTCATATAATAAAATTTTGACTATATTTTGTATTAACCTCTTGACTGTACTATGCGTAAGGTTAAACTTAGGGTTAAACAAAGCGGCCAATAACTTTGACGCGGACTGTAATATTTTATTCTCTCTTTGTTATTCTGATATCCTAAAAAAACAAATGTAGATGTCGTTTCTATAAATATATATTACTTTATTATTTTTCTAAACTAAATAGAATTTCGTTGATATTATGAATGAAAGAGAATTTTTAAATAAACTTAAATACTTCGACCATTGAGTTGTGTAGGAATATATTACTATATTTGGTTTCTTTATTTTATTACTAGCTTTTACTCGTGGTTTTGCTAACGTTAATGAAAATTTGACCAATCCTAGGGTTATGATGTCCTTTTCTGTATTCCTGGCAAAGTGTACACAAAATTTCATGATCGGTAAAGTGGTTAAGCCATGAAAGCGTAACAAACAAACAATTCCACTTTCGTGTTTATAATATGAGTACTTTTTTGAAGTGAAAACTTCTTTAGCCACATTGAGCGATTTAAAAAAAAAGTTATTTGGTAGGGAAAGTCTTATGGGTTCGCGTCAACGATGACCTCGACATACTAGTGAAGCGTTACCAATGAGCTCGACATGCTCGTGACATATTACACTTGCGTCAGACAATGTATATTATCGACTTCATCATGTGTGTGATTGATTTTTTGCTGGGTAATTTTTTGTGTTCTGTAATGATTACGCCTTTTTTTTTTTTTTTTTCGAACGGACCTACACTGTTGACCCGGAGGCCGCTACAGATTTACCGGACTACTAAGGGGAGCGCTTAAGGCACTCACCCGATTTTATTTAGGCAACTAGCACAAGGGCACTCGGTGCGCCTCGGCTTGAGCTGTCGCCGATAACCCGATCTAACTAAGCTAGCTAAGCTATGCTATCTCATACGATATGAATTCGTGAAAAATGCATTGGTAACCATGCATGTTTCACGAACGCATATGTATATTTTGTGTCTGACTACTCTAAGTGTGTGACCTAATTCAGTCCGAAAGGGCAAAAAAAACAGCCCACCACCATGTGTGCCTATGTGTGCACGTGTGTGGGGTGATATGTGTAAGTGTAAAAACTAATGTGTGTAACTGTATCACGCAGATAACATCTCAAGGGCTCCACTCCGGGGGACGACCTAGGCTCGAGATGCTACGAGAGAGACGCGACAATGTGCGGGATCGTATCTTCAACCCCCGCTCACGACGGTGTGAGCAGAGAGAGTCGCGGGCGTGGGCGCAAACACGCAAAAGTAAGGGCGATCGATACTAAGAATCAAGACGGCGACGGCGCCGTGATTTAACTATGCAATCATCCGGATTGCTCCTAATGGTTCGGTATATTAGGGAGAGATAGACATAAATGCGCGGATTTATTCCATCTATATCTAGAATAAAATTATTTAAGTGAATCGCGCGCGAGGCGCTGAAGAGTGGCCGCGATGCCAGGAAAGTTCGAGATAGCCCTAAGGTACTCGATACTGTCGTTGCTATTATTCAACATTTCGTTGAAGGCGGTGATCTCATCAATCTCATGGAAGATGAGAAGCTGAGTTATCCACTGTATGCCGGGTAAGGAAAAGGTGAACGGTTTCGCCTGGTCGGGCTTAACCTTTGGAGGTTGGGCTTGAGGTTGGGACATGGGTTTGGCTACCCACGGGGCCTGAGGGGCCCGCGAGGGCTGGGGCGGCGCACAGGGCGCAGGAGCGGGCGGTGATGTGGTTCGGGGTACGGGTTTGGATGCCATCGGGGCCTGAGGGGCCCGCGAGAGCTGGGGCGGCGCACGGGGCGCAGGAGCGAGCGGTGTTGTGGCTCGGGACAAGGGTTTGGAGACCCAGGGAGTCTGAGGGGGCCGAGCAGGCCGGGGGGGCACATAAGGTGCGGGTGCGGGCGCTGCCGGTGCACGGGAAGTGCCCGGCAGGCTTGGGAAAGCCTCTGTTGACAACAGAGGCGGAGGTTGAGGGCGGGAGGAGGCGGCGGGCGCCCTGGTCGGGGAGTCCTGCCTACGGCGTCGGGGGCGCTTTGTGCGCGGCGCTCGGGGACAGCCGCGATAATTCGCGGGATGACCCGATGCGCCACACAAGACACAGCTAGGAGGCTCGGGTGAGGACGGAGTGCGAGAACACTCCCTAGTGGAGTGATCGCCGAGGCACTTTACACACCTGGGACGCAGGTGGCAATTTCGTGCGGAGTGACCGTACACCTGACAGTTGTGACACTGTGAGGGAACGAACTGCTTGCGCGGAGGCTCGACTGTGATGCCGGTGAGGCCGCACAGGGAGGACAGGGTCGAGATGGCTTTACCTTCCCTGGAGCGGTCCAAAATGACCAACACCAGGTTGTATGGGGCCTTCGTGCGGGGGTGGTACATACGATGTACCTCTCGGACGGGATAATTGGATGACTTAAGGTCATTTCCTATATCCTCGATTGATAACTCAATCGGGACCCTACGGAGGACAACTCGGAGGAGACGCTCGTCCTCGAGAGCGTGGGTGAAGTAGCCATACTTCGCTTCCCTAAGGAAGGAGGTTAGGCGACGGTGATCGTCGACGGTCGGCACCTTAACCTGGATGCCAGTGGGAGTGTTAAGGGCGGAGGTATACATGATCTTCCTCGAGTTGAGGCTCGAGGAGATAACAACCCAAGACGACTTGTCTTGGATCGTGACGGGTGGCGGTGGGCGGGGCTTCTTTGCGGAAGCTGCGGAATCCGCGGCTTGTGTGAGAGAGAGGTCAGAGGGGGCGTGGCTTAAGGCCGGCGCCTTGTTGGCGCGTTTGACGGGTTCCGTGTGTACGGAACCGATGGGTGAGGCAGGACGTGACAAGTCGGCTTTCCGACGGTGCGAGACGGTTATGAAACCGTCTTTGACTGACTCGACAAAGGGCACGGACGGATCTACGTCCATCCGTGGGACTGGAGGAGAGCTTTGGACTAACGGATCGACACTACAGTCCGGAGAAAGTGACGAAAATGAATTCGCCACTGAAATGTCGGTTTTGGGAGGTGGGGCGGTCGGAGCTTTCTCCTTCCGCTGCTTGGAAGAGCGTTTGTCCTTCTTAGCAGAGACCGGGGACCGCGAACGGCCGGCCTTGCTATCGGACAAAGCTTCATCACTACCATCGTAGTGATCAATGAGACCGGGGTACATCCTCTGAATCTCCTTAACCTTGGAGGGATTTTGATGGATCATCTGCTCGATCCTGACAAGAGTCTCTTGACTCAGGGAATAGGAATTAGGAGTGCGGGTGGAAGTGGAGCATGTGGGGCGGGACATGACTAACCTCCCTGCCGGAGGGGCAGGGGGGTGCGCCTGTTTGAAGTTAACGGACAACCGTGTCCGGACCAAGGGAGCTGTGGGCGATGTGCAATGCCTCACAGGGGACCTACGAAGCCTAGGGGGAGTTCCCTAACACTTCTTTCTTCGAATTTGCTTCTTTTTTCTTCACGTACGACGCTCTGCACACGGCGCAACACGACGAACGACGAACTGCACGACGACACGACGCGCTGCTCGACGACTCGATGTATTGCACTCTGTGTGCTCGGCTCGCACCGAAAAGTGCGGTTTAATTGGTACACTAACGGAGGTGCACCGGCACTCTGAAAAGAGCGTAACGATTGACAATAGCCGATCGAACACACAATACTACCGAGAGTATCACGAACTAATTCAATAACTACGTAAAAGTTATCGAACGATCTGACCGTTAAGAGCTGCGAGAGAGCGCACGTGCGTCCCCGACCGCGGCTCGAATCGGACTAATGATTACGCCGTGATGTTCCTGTCACTAAACTAAGCCCCAATAAACTAATTTGAGAGTCTTTTAAAAATTAACCAATGAAACGCAATCTTTTCAAGTCTACCAAGCTGAGCGGATTGAGTCTTTAAGTAAGGATTTTTCCGTTTACCGCTTTTGATGAAATATGTAGCTTGTATGTTGCTCCAAGGTAAACTTAAGTTACCTGGGAAAACACGTATTAACATTTATCTAATAATTTTAAAGATGCACAAACTGAATAACCCGCTATCGTTTTCGAGGACATATTTTCAATGTACACACACGATGGTTTTACAGGTTTATTTGGATATAAGAGATATATTTATCTTATATATAAATAAAATCATGGAGGTATGTCGATGTGCGCGTATCATTCAAAAATTACTGGATAGATTTAAACAATTTCTTTTTGGTTTTATTTCTTAGACATTTGCTTATTATCTAAAAGCAAAATAAACATGATATTTTCATTTAATATACAATTATTAAAGTTTTTTTTTGTTTTTTTTTTTTTTGTTTTTATATTATAGGGGGCAAACGAACAGGTGGGTCACCTGATGGTAAGTGATCACCACCGTCCATAGGCGCTAGCAACACCAAGAGAGTCGCAAGTGCGTTGCCGGCCTTTTAATATATGTGGGCCTCCAGTGCTCTCACTGACCGAACGAAACGCAACAGTGCAAACACAATTACTTCACGTCGGTTTTCTGTGAGAGGGTGGTACTACCCCGGGCGAGCCGACCCATTCATGCCGAAACCAGTAATAGCTTCAGCGTAGCTCTACCACCTACACCAAGTTTTGAGAAACTATGACTTTTAGTGAAGATATTGCGACAGCGGTGATGAAACTCTAATACACCTCTTCGGGTGAATGGTGATCCACTGAAGCCTACACGCAAATGGATTCTGGGAAAGCATATATTGCTCCTGGATGAGGTACAAGCGCTCTCGCCCAAAAAAGTCCTACAGTACATAAATGCTATAGAACTAGGTAGGGAACTGGTCGCAGTAATACAGGTCTAAAGCCTGCATAGCCCCCTTTAGAATAATAATAATAATAACTATGATTTTTATAAGCACTACAGAAGTTTAAATGAATTTTGTGAGTATACTATACTTATACTTTCAATTTTTTCTTTTTAATTATTTCTTATGAACATACCGTATATAGTTAAGATAATAAATAACGCAGACGAAGACGCAGGTATTAACTAGTAAAGAATAAAGAAGTTTGTAGTGGATAAATAACTTAGTGATTCGATACGTAGGACACTTTATATTACATGCTTATAAAACAATATTGGTTTCTATACTTCGAAATGAACTCGTTTCATTTTTTTAGTATAGTTTTATACCTTAACTTGGGTGATTTACTTCGATAACAAATAATCATATTCTTTTATAGGTTAGATAACAGAAAAGTGAAGGTAATAAAAACAATACATCGATTACCGCAATGCTTATTTAAAATATGTGCCGTTCAGTTATTAGTAATTTTTGAGACGTAGATTCAACGATGCGCTCACTACATCACAACAAATTTGGTTTAGATTTATGAATCTTGTACCATCGCGATAAAATTTATAATCGTATGGGATACGTCTACGTTTGGGCACCAAGAGTCGTGCGCTCACAAACGCAAAAGAACAGTATGTTTAGGATCCAGAGGGCTCTAACCTTCCGTCTTGTAAGGAAAACAAAGCTATAGCCATTTTTTTTTACTCGCCTGACACGTTTTCTCTTGTCTTTAATTAAAGCAAAGGTCTTACTTATCTTCTCTATTTTATGAGCGTTAGTTTTTTCCCTCCAATTGGCAGCGCAAAAATGTTAGCCAGTATCGTTTTTTAAAGTCATATATTAATAAAATATAGTGTTGAATAAAAGTTTTGTGTTGTGTATTTATTAAAGGTCTAGCTTATTAAAAAAAGAAAGTTGTTTATGGTTCTATCTACATGACATTGGCAAAATTGTGTGCGGAAACATATTGGCATTTTAAAATGTAGTTATTTTAATGTTGTTAAAAAATATAATCTTGACTATGTACGCGGTTTCAGTTGTTGAACTATAAAATTATTGTTAGTGTTTTTTGGTAATTATGATTTAAAAAATTACATGGATTATTTTAAATATAAATATTGATTGCAAAGCCATTTTGCACAAAATATTTATTACATAAAAAATGGGTTCAATTGTATGCCGTAAAAGCAAATATATCTAGTCGGGTCATAAATTCTGTTACACACTTATTATTTTTAATTTTCGAATGTTAACCACATATAATTTGACTAATTTTGAAAATAGAACGTTCTCGTAAGTCTGTCTGTTTGTTACCTTTTAACAATTAAACCTGTATCCTAATTGTATTTGACATAGAGGCTTTATACGTAAAAAACAATTCACTTCTCTTTCTGAATATATCGAAAAATACGCAAGTGACGTCTCAAGGAAAAACTAGTTTTTACATATTACAATTTTACAGCATTGTATCACTGCATCACTGTTATAAAATTTGCTGTCCGAATGTTATATTGTTTAGAAATTAATATCTGCTAACATAAGGGCAGAGTGACACCATGTACACGTACATCTTACTGGGAGCTCTGAGAAGCTCTGAGCTCTGAGCTCTTAAACATGTAAGATAATAACACAATTTACAATATATAAAAGTAAAAAACTAAAGGTAGATATGAACTTTCTCAGTCTTTAAAAATATATACTATAAATTCATCCCATTATTTTAATACAGGGGATTAAATTCGTTACAATTAGAGATCTCAAAAATAAGACACCTTTTCAGTAATAAAAATAAATCACAAAATTAATTAATCCCTGCAAAACGAGCCAAAAGGTATATTTACGACTGAATTATATTTTTAGTCTGTGTTTCTGACAGTTTCGCTGTCCCGTCCATCCTCTTGTACCCTATAAAAAATAATCATTTATGTAGAATTTTAAATTGCAGTATATTAATTGATTCACTAGCTTTTTATCGCGGCCATAAATTTGACCGATCCCTCGGGAACAATATTTTGTTTCTAGATTATGTCCTTTTTTGCATCCTTAAGAACGTGTATGCAGATTTTAAAAAAAGTCCATGATGATCCATTGATTAATTAAAGTAAAGCATGAAAACGTAACAAACAAATAAAAACTTACAATCTTATTTATAATATCACTTATTTTAATATATTATATATATTTCCCTATCAAATAGTTTTTTTAAAATCCTTTCACACTATCTATATAAAAAATAACAATCGCGAAATAAAAATTTGTCTGTTTTATATTGAAAACACTTTTACGATATATCTTAAATTTATATTCTCAGTACCAAATCGCGCTAAATTTTTACTATTGTATGATATGTAGTTACACATTTATATATTACCACTAGTCAGGTAATTCGTAGCTAAACGATACCTTGTAACAGTTAGTTAATCACTGCATATTATAAAACAAAGTCGTCCGCCGCGTCTGTCTATTCACGTTAAACTCAAATACTACTGAAAGAAAGGTTTAGGTATATCATTTGCCAATTTTTTGTGTAAATTGGTTGAAATATAACGATAATTGTTGGAAGTGTTAGAAAAAGTCAAGCCGCTTGGAAACTTTCATTGAAAATGCTAATTAATTCTTTTGTGATATAACAAAACATGCGTAGTGAGATATTCCTCTTTTATAGATCTAAAAAAAAGTCTACGATGGCATATACCTATATTTTAAGGATAACTTAGTATACACATTATTGATCTTATAAAAACATGGTTACATACAATGAGGTAATTGTATTATAAGTATTTCTTTTTTTATTATCAGGGCAGGATAACGTTCGCCCTGCCTGCTAGTGTAAAAATATATAAACTTGGCTTTTAACTTTTGTCGTCGGGCGTACTGTTCCATTATCGCACTAGACATATTTTTTGATCAAAGAGGATTTTGTTTGCTGGTTTAGGACATTGTGTGTGTTTTATACATGGATGAATGTAGTTGTGATATAAGAATATTATTGTGCTTAAAAGAAATAACACTTTTAAATAGAAGGTTATACATAAGCTTATATAAAAGTTATTATCCTGATATTTTACATACACGTTATGATGAATATAGAAAAGGACAACAAAATACATTATAAAAAGAAATGGTGCTTGTAAAGTTAGTTTACGGACGATAATTTTACGTGTTAACGTCATAAGAAAAAAATGATGATAAATTGCATACTTTTATGAATTTTATTGAATTATTATCACTAAATTACCGATGGAGTGCAAGAGAAATAGATGCGTCAAAAGCCGAAGGCTTAGGCCAATTGCGCCCCTCTATCGCTTGTTCCGCGCTCTCGCTTGCACTTTACACCCCACATTAAACAAACTGGTGAGTGATAGTAATTATGTAACACATACATTAACTCGAGCGAAGGCACGAACAGAACCTAGTTATATTATATCTAAGATCACTTTGAAGTCATTCTTCCTCCGGTGTTAATAATAAGTGTCGTATAGTTAGGAAACACAAGCCATGGTATAACTTAATGAAAACTGTAAAAAAAATTATAATCATAGTTTTAAATCTATACAACTGCTTGTAGATGTAGCCTTAACTACATAAATTGGTATTTAAACTATTATTTGATATCCCCTTTGGTTTTATTTGAGTTAGAAAATAATTCGAAATTCTAAAATCTTTTCAAAATTTACGTAGAAAAACTAATTTGTAATACATTTACCGTGTATTATACTATATAATCTAATCTAGCTGTAAGCCATGGATAAATAAATAAATGCCAATTTATTTTAGATTCTAATAGTACAATTTTAAGTTCGTTTTGTATTAAACTCTTGATTATATTATGTGCCAGTCCGAAGCTACGGCTATATTCAGTGTTGCCAATAAGGTTAACGAAGACTGTAGAGTGGGTTTTCACTAATATCGTAATTTTTGCTATAAAACAAAAACATTTCTAATATTTAGTTCTGTTTATTTCGTCTCACTCACCACTTAAATATCTTAAATCATATCATCACAATTGTAATAAGACGTTTTCCTAATTAATTTATTTATTTCTCGATAGCTTACAGCTAGATTATATAGTATAATACATGATTAATGTTTTACAAAATAGTTTTTGAAGGGGCTGATGGGACCGTGTAAATAGGTCCCACCAGGAAGTATGCGGTGAAAATAAAAAGGTATAAAAATGCGTGAAATGAAGAGAGAGAGCGTAGAGCGGTTGGTGGTCTTGCCTATAAATAAATATAATAACAAAGACCCCAAATAAAAGCGTGCACTAACCTGCAAACTCAGCACCTAATACGGAGCAGCGGCGTCTTAGGATCTCACTCTTGAGATATCTGTAGAAGCGCTGCAATGATAATAGCGGATTTTCTTGTGAAAGCGTTTCGACGTCCACTGCGTATTATAGTCTCATTTCTTTGGAATATAATTTTCTCCAATAAATCTTGCGTTGCCCAAAGCGAAATATATATATGAGCGGTATGATATATGTAAGCGGTGTCAATAATTTGTTATAATTTTTAATATTAATGCGGTTATGTGGTTGCGGTGACATATTTTGAATTTCCTTCTTTTTTTGCGTCGAAATGACAGCGGTACTAAAGCGTCTGCATACTCCGTATTCGATCAATAAGATGCAGGCCAGTAACACATCTCATTATCTGGAGCGCAGCTATTAAATTTATTTATAAGGCCGAACCATGCTCCCCGCGTTGAAAGTTCAAAGAACTTTCAAAAGAATTATGAAGGTATGAGAGGAAGATTGATAAGAGAGAAAAAAGAAGAAGAAAATATATATTTAAATGAAGGAACATATTAAAGCGGTTATTACATTATGTTAATAATAATTTATTGATTCGGTAGCGGAAATAATTTGACGATTGAGCGTTTGAAACAACCAAATTTCGTCTTTACCGTCGCTACTCTGACTGTACGATCATCACCGGGATGATCAGCGATTATTACATCAATAGGTCAACTTAAAGGTGGAGAATTTTTCTGTCCAACGAGTACGACAATTTCAACTCTACCTAGTCTTAACAGCCTTTGCGTTGAATACGATTAAAGCGTTGATCGAAATAATCAGCAGTTAAATATAATAGTGGCGTTGGCCTAAAAAAATGTGCGGATATGATAACTTTTGAGTGTAGATCGGATGATGATGTTATGTTAAAGAGGTGATAGTTTATAACTGGCAATTCATAGCGTTAAAATATTTCAAAGCGTTATATAAAGCGTTGACAAAGAGGATGAATCTTTGCATTAGCGAAAAAATATCTCATAAAAGGTCGGGAGTAATTTACCCAATATATATATATATATGTATTATTCAACATATTGTTGTTGGTGAATAATAATTTAGCGGACAAAAATATACAGGGATTAAAAGAAATAAAATAAAATAAGCGAGTTAATACAAATGAAGTATACTAAAGCGGATTTTAAATAGAAATACTACTAGAATGTTCCACTGACATGCTTTGAAGGTTTGCCTTCTGTGTCAAATTTAATAATTCTATGATGCGGGTATGTATTACTCCTTGGTAGTATTGGCGTATTGTGAAATTTAGGCTGGTATTTATAATATTTCAGAAAAGCGTATCGTTTTTCTTCATCACAAGTAATTGATGAAGAAGAGATATTTTTGCACACCGTTTTTCCAGACGATAGTGGCTGCGTATTGGGTAATTTCTCTGGATGCGGAATTTTATGAATTAAGCCATTCGAGGCTAATGCGGTAAATGAAAAAGACGCAAGTTGCGTTAGCGGAACAACGGATGGCGGTAAATGAGTGTATTGCACAGAAGATATATCGCGGTTATGTTTTTTACATTTTAATGAATGCGTATTTCTAGAAACGTCTTTATCAAAATGCAAAAGACTATGGTGTCGTTTGTTACATATTTTGCAAACAGACGACGATTTACATTTCGATGAAGTATGGAAAGTACTTAGACAATTGATACATCCGCGTTTACATTTAATAAAATCAAATCGTTCTTTAGTCGTTGATAAATTCTTAAACTTCATGCAACGATAAAGATGGACGTGATTATTGTTATTGCAAAAAACACAAAATGACCGTGAAATAAGCGTGGTAGCGGAAACGTCAGTGGAAGCGGGAGCGGGAGCGCGAGTAGAAGCAGGAGCGAGAACAAAACTGGGAGCGGGAGCAAAAGCTGGAGCGGGAGCGGGAGCGGGAGTAGAAGCAGGAGCGAGAACAAAACCAGGAGCGGGAGCAAAAGCGGGAGCGGGAGCGGAAGTGGGAGCGGGAGTAGGAGCGGGTGCGGGAGCAAGAGCAGAAGTAGACACAGCGGAACCCGAGATGAACGCGTTGTCACTCGCAAAGAAGCTCTTAAAAGTATTATGTGCGTGTGATTCGTTTAATTTTGCGGGTGGTGTATTATTTGGTTCACTATATACACTCTTCATACTAGAGTGCGAGTGAACCGTGCTTGATCGTTCTAAGATCTTAACTTGATCACGAACAAAATTTATTAAGTGTTCAGTAGTCGGAATTTCGATACTACGAACTGACATTTCAAAAGCTTGTGCGGTTTGAATATCTATTTTTCTTAATGCGGAATGAAATAATATGAAGTCTGTCAAATCCGTTATGTCTAATAATTTAATAAGAGCAGACACGGATGACGTAAAATGTTCTATGAAATAGTCTAAACTTTTGGATGTATATGAACAATTTTCTATGTCTAAAATATTATTCAAATAATGTGTACCTAATGCACGTTTGTCTTGATATTTTTTAACTAAATTGTCCCAAATAATATTATATGTGTCACCGTTAGGCAATATTCCCGCGGTTATCTTTAATGCGTCATGCGTTAATTTACCTATGAGGTATTGAACCCTCTGTGAGTCTGACAATTGCTCATTGCAATGAATATTAATTTTAAAAGACTCGTAAAAGACAGGCCAATTTTCCATCTTACCATCAAAACTAGGTAATTCAATAGGCGGTAACTTTATTGTTAATTTAGCGGACTCATTACAGTCGGAGCGCGATGGTAAAACAGTAGAGTAATTATTTAAAATTTTATTGCGCACGCGTTTTTCACGTATATATAAATCGTCAAAAGACTCCAAACTCGAATAGTCGGCATTCCGATCTGGATTCAAAGTTAATTTTATATCATTCATTTTATCTATAATAGCTTCGAATCTAAGTTGCAAATCGTCAATAGTTTCAGATTCGGTCAGGAAATCTTCGTTGGAGCGGGAATCGAAAGATGTAATATTTTTCGATAAATTGTAGATGCGGTTAATTCGGGAAAAGAGCATTTCCTTTTTCTGTTCTAGCTTAGCTAGAGAGAATTGCGCATTTGCTCGGGACATTTAGAAATATAGCGATAATAAATATAACTAAAGAAAAAAGCGTAAATATAAAAATTCACCAATTATAATTATGTGAATCTTATATTAATCAATAATTGCGAATATGGAGAACCAAAATAATTGTGAAAGCGGAAAATTTAGAGCGTGAAATATATATGCGGAGAAATAAGGAACAAAACTTATGTATGCGGTGATATGAACGTGGAAAATATCCGGCTTACGAAGGACCAATGAAGGGGCTGATGGGACCGTGTAAATAGGTCCCACCAGGAAGTATGCGGTGAAAATAAAAAGGTATAAAAATGCGTGAAATGAAGAGAGAGAGCGTAGAGCGGTTGGTGGTCTTGCCTATAAATAAATATAATAACAAAGACCCCAAATAAAAAGCGTGCACTAACCTGCAAACTCAGCACCTCGTACGGAAGCAGCGGCGTCTCTGGACTCTCACTCTCAAGAAGAGTGGGAGCGTATTTAATGAAAGCGTTTCGACGTCCACTGCGTATTATAGTCTCAGTTCTTTGGAATATAATTTCTCCAATAAATCTTGCGTTGCCCCAAGCCAAAATATATATATGAGCGGTATATAGCTGCGGTGTCAAGAATTTGTTAGTAATTCCAATAGTAAAGCGGAAACATTTTATCTGCGGTGTATATCTGCGGTATTCTAATAGTGACATATTCTGCATTTTCTTCTTTTACTCGTCGAAATGACAGCATTACAAAAGCGTCTGCATGCTCCATACTCGATCAATGAGATGCAGGCCAGAAACACATCTCATTATCTGGAGCGCAGTCATTATATTTATTTAAGGGCGATCCAGTTTTTCTGCCTAAATTTTGAAAAGATTTTGCACAATTTATTTTTAATTATCTTTCTGACATTTCATTGGTATTTACTCAACTATATTCAGAGAGGTCTATTTCGTGAGGAATGTACATCGAAACTAAGACAAAACCGTCATGAATTTTAAAAGTAAACGTAGGAATATGAAAAGTTACGTAGCGGAGAAGTCTTCTTTATAACTTTGAAAGAATAATTTATGAATATGTTATATTCAAAAAGTTGAATATAAAAGACTTTAATTATATGCTCGAGTAATATCAGGCTTACCTCCTCGGGAAGCGCGCGCGATCAGTCGGCTTTTGGTGCCGTAGCTAGAAACACGTAGCAGCTTGGGCGCGTAGCGTCGTAGCGCTATTACTTGTGCTACGTATTTAGTGCGGCTTTGACTGTAGTGTTAAGGTGTCTGTGACTGTAATAAAGTGATTTAAATTATTACAGGTAAGTTTTTTTAGTATTTCTAGTTAATTGATTTTTTTGTTACCATAATTCATTTAGTTTAAACCATTTCTCTCCGTGCAAATATATACATATTGACTTTATCGAACGAGTTTTTTAATATCACTAAATTTGTAGTACTACAGCTTCCTTAATTTGTTGACATATTATTTAGAAATAATGTAATATTTTTATAATAACTTGAGTCTTTAAGGAATTATTGAAATTATAAATCAGTAAATATATTTATACCAAGAATATCAATATATATATAGAATATCAATTTTTATACATTACGACCATTTCATTCTTTTTATATTTCTGTAATAAAGACTAGCTGGCTATACCGGCTCCACAAGGATACACTCGATTTATATATTAATATAAATAGAAAAAAAGATGTCATCTATAGAAGCTATACATTAAATTATTGCTAAAATTGAAAGTTAACTATTAAACTTAATCGTAAAAACCATGGTAGAATTTAGTATCTATGGTTCTATAATCTATAAGTTTAATATAAAAACTGTATTATAATACTACTGAACAAATATTATAAACATATAATAAATGTATAGTAACGATAATATTGGATTGGCTTTAATCAATCATCTTGTCATTCGTTAATCTTCTGATGTATTGCGAATAGGTACGACGTAAATCCCACTTATATACGCTTTACCTCAAGTAAATGTATGTATCGCTTTTTAACTAGAACGTAGAGTAATTTAAAATCGTATATTTTATATTGCCTTATATTATAATATTCTAGTTTAAAAATATTCATAATAAATGTTGAAGGTTACATACGGTTTCTGCCCTAAACGTTACAATACAATAGTTTAGAAATCTTATTATTTAATAATGATTATGAATATAAATCCTATTCTGCCATTATTAATTTTATATAAAAAATAAAAGCGTCTATTATCAGTCTATTATTTTGTGCAAATCATGGAATGTCACAATATGGTTTTCCATGTTTTCTCGAGAATTATGTGGTGTTTTGGGTTTCCAATATCAGATCAATGGTCCCGTTAGATATTCACTTCTTTAGAGGTATGATACACGTCAAAATCAGTGAAACTTTACTATTAATATGAATATTTTTATAGACAGAGTAAGGAAAAAGACGTGATACGTCAGCAAATTTTTCAGCCATAGCAACAACGTATATTATAGTTATATATTCTTTACCAATTGTCTAATTTTATTGTTTCTCACTTTTGGGTTTGTTCGTTGTTTCTCCATATTTGTTATATGTACCTCCACCGATTGTAGGACGTCCGTCTGTCGTTTGGATTCCTATTCAGAATCAGCGTTGTAGTATTATAGTGTTGCACTGCAGCATGTTAATGTAGGAGGTTGCCAGTTAATGGTCATGTTCATCCGAACTAATATTATAAATGCAAATTTGAGTTTGTTACACTTTTACGTCTTAGCTATAATATATTGAATATTATAATAAAATGTTGCATAAACATTGACAGAAGTATAGAAAAGGACATTGGGTACTTTTCATTTAGTAAAAATACTGCTCCCAAGTGATAGGTCATCTACATAAAGCCACGGGTAAAAGCTAATTTCTCTCTATATATATATTTTTTTTATGTTATAGGGGGCAAACGAACAGGTGTGTCACCTGATGGTAAGTGATCACCGCCGTCCATAGACACTAGCAACACCAGGGGAGTCGCAAGTGCGTTACCGGCCTTTTAAATATGTGGGCCTCCGGCGCTCTCACTGGCTGAACGAAACGCAACAGTGCAAGCACTGTTACTTCACGTTGGTTTTCTGTGAGAGGGTGGTACTACCCCGGGCGAGCCGACCCATTCATGCTGAAGCCAGCAATATCTTCAGCATAGCTCTACCACCTACAAATATCTCTATATATTAGTTATTTAATTATATCACATTTGATTCCAACAATGAAAGCAATCACAATAATAGTGATCGTCGATGGATTCTCGGCACTCGGCCAATACTATAATTTGTCTATTTTGCCCAACCGGTGCAAAAAAGCCAATAACGTGGTTGGTATCTTTTAGTAAAAAGGTGATTTTATTGCAGAGCAACTAAATCATAGTTGTCTTACCGAAATCTCATTTATCACGTGGATATTGCAAAGTCACCGAATAACAATCCGATAAAGAATACAGCTAGCCAGCTACCTATTTCCCCGAATATAATGGTTGTGTAAAGAAAGATAAAGTATAAAGAAATAAAAAAAGTCCATTAAATTAATTCACGCCGATAGAATTACCCGCCTATCCAATTTGGGCGCGTTTTAATAAGTGAGGCTTTGATGAATTCGTTTAAAAGAAGAAACATTATATTCGTGCGCATTAAGTCTACTTTAATGGTGTAGGTACTGGTAAAATATTAATAGGTATCGATGTTATCACTCATAATTATATACTTTATTACGAATATTATCATTTTACTAAGTTTTCTTTTTTTTATGAAACTCGTTTCATTCATGACAATTGTTATTTATCTTAATCTGCTTCTATCCATATATAAATATTACAAAACAAAGTCATTTATAGCGTCGGTCCGTGTGTTAGTTGCCATAGCTCATCTAAAATACGCTACATGTATTGATGCGATTTTCATAATCCTTTAGAGAAGTTCCTCCGGAGGATTTATATCTACAACACATGCGCATTATACTAGCTATAGCCTGCAGCTTCACGCGTATTAATCGAGAATTGATCGATCCCTTGGGAAAAGTAAGCTTTTCTGGATAAAATGTTCACATGTCCTATTCTGAACGATTGTCAACGTGCATGAAAAATGTCATGATGGGCGATCGAGTAGTTAAGGCGTCAAAATGTAACAAACAAACAAACGGAAATTTGCATTCATAATATTAATTTGGATTTATATAAAGTAGATGGACAAGCTTAATCCTTTGCATTCTTTCGCAAAATGCTTACGTAAAACAAAACGCACGCCCGAACGATTCACGCGGTACTAGTGACACCTGTAAAGCTTTGACGCGCATAAAAATAACAGACGCAACACCGCGCGAGTGTTTCCTTAAAATCATTGAAAAGTGCAACTATATTATGGGGTTAAAGACGAGAAAGTGAGTCAAGATAGGCAACGATTCAGTAAGTTGAAATATCCTATTATCCCTTATCCAAGATAAGCTTAAACAGCAGAGAAAAGTCATAGTGAGAATTATAAAAAGAGTAGGTATAGGATATAAGTACGGTATAGTGTGACAGTAAATATTGTTGATTATTAGGCTGCGTTTCCAGATAAAAAAAAAAAATGCACACGATGATAAAGCAAAATGGGAAATCAACAAAATATTATATACAACTTTTGTTTTAATATGTACGAATTAACTCAACGAAAACTACTTTAATAATTTGATTTAAAATGCGACACGCTGTCTCCAACATAACAGAGATTTTCAAAAACATTTCATAGCAAATTGAAAACTATTGTCCAGTAATGCACTGCAGCCCTCAACACGATCAGTCGTGTACAGACCGGTCCGGTGCACACATTTTTAATTTAATACTATAATAACTAATATTATAAATGTAAAAGTAAGTTTGTTGTTACACTCTCAAGCCTTAACTGCTCAAGCAATCATTTTTAAATTTTTCATACACTGTCAGACGTAAGTGTCTGACGTAAGTCAGACTACAGCAAAGGACATAAGTACCGTTCATTCAGATAGAATGTATTATTCCTGAGGGATCGAGCATATCTATACTAGTTAAAAGCTAGTACATCATAATATATTTTGTAATTACGTATTATTAACCACTCGGCTGATTTAAGACAAAAACTCAAAATGGCAGATTATGTTTTTGTGTTTTTTTTATTTCACAACATCGTAACATTATAAATTTCATGGTATAATAAAAAAAATCGTACGATTGGAAAAACAATTTAAAAATATATTTTATACAAAAAATATCTATTTACAATACATAATTAGTTATTTTTTAAAGTCTTAGAATAAATCAGGTATATTTTAAGCTTATGCTGCCAACAGTCTGTTGACCTGTGTCTCATGAGGTTTGCATTTGTCTGTATGGCACTTAAACCTTTGTAGTTTTGAACAGTCCAGAGGATTAATAAAATCAGAATTGTAATAGTTATATGTATAAACTATTACCACAGGTAAAAAAATGTTAATAAAATTAGTTGAAGTCTACATTAATTCCAGTGTAAACTCCATGTAGCGACACTTAGATGACTGCGCATTTTTTGACATTATATAGAGTTGTCGTTAATTGAAGTGAAAAAAAAAATGATATTGTTTTATTATATTAGTAATTATTTACTAATATATTGCAAAAGAACTTTGCTGGATCAAGTGCTTGTTTGATGCTTGGTGGGGGCTCCGGATCGTCTATTAAATCTTCTTAATCCACTTGTTGTTTCTCAGTTTTACCCATAGAAAAACCGAAATCAAGTAATTTCAACGCTTTAATTAGTTAGTCGTTAAATCGAGTGTCGTTATAGAGTTTACCTTGTGTTTAGTCCATAAATAAATGAGCAATGAGTGTCTTACACAGATTTCGTCTAATAACGCACTATTCAGTACTCCATGATTCTGTAATACACTAAATGTCTGTATAAATAAAAATTATTACCGATTGTATGTACTCGCATCACTTCAGAACTTATTTGACTAATTGTTGCTTGTTGTATGAAAGAAAATGTTTGGAAAATCATACAGAAAAGTGTAAAATTTTGAGTAAAAAAATCTCCATATAAAAATTGATTGAGTGAATTAGACGAAAGATAATAGACATATCTTCAAAAATATTGACAGAAATGACCAGGTTGAGGTACAGTTGTTCAATTGCTATTTTATTTAATTACACAATCGTGCTATAAAGGTTAGATGTGGTTACTGTTTCCGAGGGAAAAGTCAAATGTACATAGACGTAAACAAAGCCGCGAATGGAAGCTAGTATATAAATCAAACTCTAGAATACATTGTTAAACTTTATTAACGCATCATGACGCATCCACACAAAGTTATGTCTATGATAGCTTAATATACGTACAATTTAAATGTAATATCGAAACGATAATGTTTCCGTCATTTTCTATCATATGTAACTCGTAATAATATTCTACAAACTCGAAGTGACATAACCTTTGCACAAGCAAGATTTCAACACTGCGGGTGTTTGGTGTCTGAACAATAAATAACTGTGTCACGTAAAATTATTTGAAGTAGGTGAGTGAGAATATACTCTATGTAAAATATGACCTGAACTACATTACCAATTTGTTCAGTTACATGATTTTTATGTACCTTATACTTTTACTATCTAAACATATAACATCGCCTGTGATGACTAGGTAACATTAAGAATACAGTATTATATGTACCATACAATTATAGACAATACCATAGAAATAGCTAATAAATATAGCTATATTAGAATAACTAGTATGTGGAGAAGTTATTTTTATCATCGTTATATAACCCCGTGAAAAGTAACGACTAGTTAAATTTTACGTGTTTGATTAGTGAAATAAATATAATGAAATAGTTCCGAAAAATATTTCAAGGATATAAAAAACTAAGTCAAGGAACTAAAAACTAAGTAAAAGAAGTTCTATTAATGTCGAGAATAAGATTTCATTTCATTTTTATAATAAGCTTGTCACTTCTGTCTAGAACTGCTGTGTCACTGTAATTGTATAGTTTTATCTTTTTCTACGTATAGTTCTGGTGTGGTAAGTTTGAATAATAAGTATTTAAACTACGCTCATGATATGCACAATAGTCATTTTCGTTGCATCTAACTCTCATAGCACATGATTTATGTTGTAACGAATGATATGTGAAATGCTTCCTTATTCACAGTTTTTGTTATATATTATTAGCAAGACAAATATTTTTCCGAGTGAGATGCGTGAGAGAATAAGTTAAAGTGAGACGTTTTTTAAATTCCCATTCGTTGTACTATAGGTATATTTTTAAATACTTTCCTATGCTAACGATCGTAGAATAAATAAATAAGTCAAAGAAGATGTGGCCTACACCTCAGAAACAATTTTTTTTTCTGGATAAAAAGTATGTCATATTCCTTGCCCTGATAACATGTTTACAAAATTTCATGATGTTTGATTGAGCAATGATGATGTGAAAGTGTAAAAGGAGATCGCATATCGACACCGTGCGTTTTTGATTTTATCCGAGGAGAATAACATAAACTCCATCTTGTCAGTGTATTTATTCGTGCAACAGCCGTTCACTTTGATCCCTGAGTACAAATATTTCGAAAACGTATTATTAAATTCAGAAGTGTAGCTGTTAACCTTTGACAAATGTTGATCGATCTCTTGACTGAAGAGTGAGGACGCTTAATTCAAAGCCAACTCTTAGTCAATTTGAATATTTATCGTTTCCAGTTCAAGTGTCTACTCGTTAATTTGGGCGGCGTTCACATCGTTTCAGCGTCAAAATTATATTCGTATTAATTATACGACCATTAACGAGATTATGGTAATTTATTTGATAACTTTGCACGTTGCCTGTGTCTTATTCTATCTTTGTTTTTTTTTTCTTGTACTTTGTAAAATGGATTGTTGTTCTATATTTTTTCTTTTTATTTATTAAAACTCATTAACTTGAGGATGGAGAGGCTTATTGACTAACATGCAAAGATTGTCTAATGCCTTGTTAATCAATTAAGTTTTACACCGTCGCCACCATATGTGTACAGTATAACAATTTATATGACTTTTCAATGTAAAAAAATAATAAAAGTAAAATACTATATAATTAAAACATGTGTAATTTCAAATAATAAATATAATTATTTAAAAATTGAATTACACTAATTTTATTAATTATCAAACTAATAATTAATAACACTAACTACATTAATACACATCTGTAGTCCGGTGAACCTGTAGAGGCCAAAGTGCCAGCAAGGTATGTCAGTTTGAAAAAAAATAAAAAAAGGTGTGTGTACTATTCACACACGGTAGAGGTGAAACTTCAGTAAATCGACAAAAGAATGAGATAAATATATTAACAAGAGTAGAATAATTACAAAGTTTATTTGCTTAAAAATGAAAGTGTTTTGATTAATTTTAAAATATATTTTAGATTTTATTTAACCTGTGTTACATAATTTATTGCTCAAGTTCCATATTTTCAGTTTCAACAAACAAGATATAAAAATACTCAGAAACACTGTTAAATAATAACGCACCACGCTGACTTCTTACTAAAAAGCTGTAATACGCAGTTGCATACAGTGTATAGTAGTACACGTACTTTTCACATATACTAACACACGTTAAATGCTCAAATATAAGCAAGTATTAAACAGTGGGCAATATACATACACACCGACATTTGCTCTCTCGCTCTGGCTCACTAATTACAGGCGACTATGCTTAGAAGACGGGAGTGGGGATGCTACGAAGCACGGCACAAAGAGGAGGGACCGATAATATAAAATAGTATGTATATTTCTGTCTTATTCTTTGCCGTATTTATGTCTCTTACCTGTCGTTTTTCCGTTGCATCCGGTTTGAAATCACAACGATTCTAAAGAAGTTTCACTTCAATAATACACATCTCTTTGATTCGAATTTTAGATTATGTGTACACTGTACAGTGTGCTTAACTACATGTTACACGCACTATATGTAGTATGTAGTGTATAGTATAGTTTAGATTATAGTGGCAACCGCCCGAAACTTCGTGTGTATTTGTGTCTTTACAAAAGATTGTATTTGCGCGGAACCATTTTTATTATGCTAAAACTTCTTTAGCCGCATTGAGCGATTTTTTTTTCGTTAGGGGAAAAAGTTACGAGTTTGCGTCACCGATGACTTCAATGTGCTCGTGACGTATTGTGCTTGCGCCAGACTAGCGACGCGTAATATAGCCGCCTGTGTACTGCATGTATTGATATTTTGTACTGAGCTTTTGAAGGGCTATGAGGTTTATGTAAAACATCATCATTTATTCCATTGTTTTACATTTTCATTTCTGTTGGCAGTCCTTATGACAGCCTCGATTTTTTATTCTAAAATGAAAGTGGCCTCAGTTACTCCGTAGAACAGCTATTTTCCATTGAAAGTCTCATCAAAATCGATCCAACTGTTTTGGAGATTAGCCGATCACACAGACAAAAATTTCATAAATTAGTTATAAGAACCGCATATACTTAGATATCCATTGGGTCAAAAGCTTTTATTATAATATTACAAACAGACCCTTATATATAGATAATTTTAGTAATACACAAGGTATCTTATACTTGACAACCAAAAAATTGAAATTGACTAATAGCCATAACAGTATAGTTAGATTAAAAGTCACTTCATATAATCAACAATAAGTAATTATCAGTAAAATTTAATTCGCATATGTAGTTAACGCAATAAACACGTATTCAGGCAATAAATAGAGCGCAAGCGTTTATTTATGTTATGCCAATTTCAGATAACGGCAACAGAGATAACGTATATGATTGTGTTATAATTAGTTAATTAACCCCGTGGGTACATAAATACAAGCACACAATAACCACAACACGTAATACGACATACGGCAAATGTTTTATGGTATAATGTTGAATAAATTTACATTGATATAGAAGAACACTTACTGATTATTTATTTATTTAATAAAGACGTTACTTGTATAGCAAAATTAATTTAATATATGCCGGTGAATATAAAATATTTGTAACAAAGTCTCATAATATTAAAAGGAATTCTTACTAATATTATCAATGTCAAAATTAGTTGGTTTGTTTGTTTCATATTTACGTCTTAATTACACAAGCGATCGATCGAGATACGATTTCGCGTACACGTTATCAGCGGAATAGAAAGGATATACCACACCTTTCACACAAAAAAGAATTACTGTTGGGTAAAACCTACATTAACCCCTGAACTGTCAAAAACTATTAATCTTTAAGTTCTATACTAACGAATGTAAATCTCTTGAGGCACAAGTCAACAAGCTGTTGGCGGTATAAGCATAAAAATACCTGATTTATTACAAAACTTTGAAAAATAACAAATTATGTATTGTAAAATTGTTATTTTTATGTAAAATTGTTTTTACTAACTTTTTTTACTAAATAATGAAATTTACAATGTACAATGTCGTTAAATAAAAAAATAATTGAAACCAGGATCTTAAAAAATCAGCCGAGGGGTTAATGCGAGTGAAGCTAAGGGCAAAAGCAAGTATAAAAAATAAATCGAAATAGAAATAATCGGACTGTTCAAGACCAACCTTATTTGAGTACAATTCTTTTTATTCTTAATTTTAAATTTTACATTGTCATGTGTCTTGTATAAAAATTAAATGACTTCTCAATAAAGTAGCTGGTCCTTTTTCCCTTTCTTTGCATCCGAAGATCCCATAATAAATATTTACACAGACAAAAATACTTCATTCAATTTAAGTCATAAAAAGGCGTTTCTGAACGTCAAAACAGTACCACCGGTTCGGATAACAACTCAGTCATCTAAAACAGCCGGTAAGAAACTGATTTATCGTTTTTTATGTTTTTTTTTTATTACAAACGTATATTTTTTATTACACCTATACAAAATCGTATTTTAGTAAATGTACAGAGAGATATGACTATGGTTCTCGTAATAGACCCTTTGAGAAAATATAAAACCTGCTTCACATGAGCTTGAACTTATTGCCTCACAAATGGCCAACGTTTTTTGGAACCTTATTGTACAACCTAACACTATTACTAAATTTTTTTTTATTAATTCTTTTAAGCCTAAGTCATGCCTGTGCTCAATAGCTTACCAAGTTTTTGCTGTAATGAAAATAATAAATACCTTTAAATGACAAATCTTTTTTATATTTTTATATTAAGTCCTTGTCCTATTTTAAAGTATAATTTAAATAAACTCCTATGACGATGTTTGAATAATTTGGTTAATAAAAATACGATTTTTATTAATCTCATGTAACGAAACATTGAAATTGTTTTTTTCATGACGAAGTTTTCTGTACTATCCGTTTTGCTCTAATTCAGCACTAGGTGGCGCTACAATACATCTACTTCCTAAGTTCCGAAATTTATTATAGTGTCTAACTAGGCGAAACCGCATGCACAGCTATTATATATAACACGTTATAGTCGGTAAATGCGGGGTACATTCATGTCACATGCTTTATGATGTGGTATGCGTTTAATGTGCCTTATGTAATGGTGTTAAACAGTGTAACAAGCAGACTCCAGAGACCCGTAGAGTGTTTACGTCCCTCGTCCGTACTCGCTGTTTGCGTTAAGTGTAGACATAATTCTGAGTCACAAGTTGTTGCTAAAACACAGGCTGTTGCTACAAGCCGACTCTTTATGTAAATTAGACCGTGTATTCGATGTGTTTGAATGTTTTCTTAACCTTTGGATTCAAATAAGGTTTTTTACAATAAACTTCAGATATGAAATTAAATTAGTTGGATGTTTCATAGACAAGTGCTGGAAAAACGTCTGTTCATTGTTTTAGTCACATCTTTACTAATATTATAAATGCAAAAGTGAATCTGTTTATTATGTCTTCATGTCTTAAGTACTCAATCGGTAATCTTGAAATTTTCCATACACTTTTGTCATCAATACAAAAAACAACATAGAGTACTTACACTTTATGTAGAAAAAATCTATTGTTCCCGAGGGATAGATCAAGTCTACATTTACACAAGCAAAGCTGCGAGCAAAAGCTAACTAGCTTGATTATTGATTGTAACCATATTTGTTGTAATACGCATGTACATTTATCCTGTACTTAACCCCTACAACTCTACCGACTTTAAGTTGGATCTTTTAAATTTTATCTTACTGTTTAACTCAAAGCATAAATATGTAGTCAAGAGGAGACATTGAGAAGCTCTCTATTTACCCGTAAAAGTCTCGTGGAAATCGGTTCACCTGGCTCGGAGATTAACCGGAACAAAAAACAAACATTTCAAATATATTTATTTGTATTCATGGCTATAAACAAAAGCTTGTATTTCGTTACTTTTATTATTTCGGCTCTTTAGAAGTCGTGGTACTCTGTCCATTTCACCAGTGGAATATTGACGGCGATATCTGCAAGTGCGAACCCCGGCATGTTCCAACGAATTTTTCGGAATTTACTAATTTCAATCGGTAACATTATCACCTGGTGGTGAAGGAGAACATCGTGAGGAACCCTGAACCTGAGAAATGTTCTTGTGGTACCACCATATACGGGAAAATATAGAACTGTAGATTTCTCAGAGTTTGAAATCGCCAATACGTCGTGGGCTAACGTGGTGGTTACGCCCATACCTTATAGTGGGTCTGTAACAGGCTCATGATGCCTATCCTATTCTAATAAACGGGAAAGATGGTAAGGATGGATGGGCGTATCGTACTCTTTCCTGTGCTAACTACTGAATGGATTTAAACGTAACTTTACAATATTAGGATAATATATAGACTAATAAATTTGGATTTTTTATTTGAACTACCCAAAAATATCGATTAAGTGTCGAGTAAGTTGAATAAAGTACTGTCATCTGAGAATTCTCTAGACGTGTGTAGTCCGGTGAATCTGTAGATGCCCCAGGGTCAACAGAGTAGGTCAGTTCGAAAAAAAAGCTCTCGACGTGCGCTACATAAACAGTTTGAGTTACTCGAATACAATATTGATAAAGTAACGTTCTAATGTTTATATGTCATCATCTATACAAACACAAATGACAGTGCGGGTGGCTTTTGTATTGTATATGTATACATTATCCAGGCAATAAAAAATATCTATTTTAATTTCTATTTCTGGAACCCGGTTCATGATCTACACATAAATAGTTTAAGACAAAATAATTGAATACCATTTTCGCTTCTGTTCGTTCACCGATTTTCTTTATTTTATTTAGAATCTATTGGCTAACTGCAGTTCACGTACACATTTTAATATCGCTATCTGAAAATAACTACCAATTTTACGTATAAATTGATTTAAATTGCATAATTTCAATCATGTATTTTGGTACGATTGCCTAAAACGATTATGGTCAAATGTCGACAAGTGGGCGAACACTAATATCTGTAAAATGATATAACTAGACATTTCTGTATTTTCAGCACCATATTCAATTTGATTAAACGTTTATTCTTGATAAGTCTATTCCGTGGACACGGACATCTCTTTTGCTGAAATGTTTGAATAGGTAGCGTACGTGTTTTACGGTTTCGTACATTTTATTATAAATGTCAATCATTGGTATCGTTAGCATTACACCTTTCAGTCGAGTTTCTTCCGGTCTCGTTCCTCAGCCCGATTAAAGAGGTCCGTCCTTCGGACCAACAGTCTCACCGATTGACTAATCATAAATCAAGTGTTTTTTTCTTTTAACTCATAATCCGCTGTTGGTTTGACGGACTTTGATAAAGAGGTACGTCCTTAGGAACAATAGTTTCACTGATTGACCAATCATCGATCAAGTGGTTTTCCTTCGAATTGACTATCCGCTTTTAGCCTGAAGGACCTTCACAATTTCATCAGAATTTTTGGGCGAATGTTTAAGGCACTCAGCAGCCAGATGGTAACTTGCGCAAAAGTGCAAAATTAGCCAGACCTAGGCTTGGGTTTATATTATATGTAATAACGTGTATTGAGCTAAAATATCAATGGGAGCAAAGCTAACCATATATGTTATGACATACATATGCTTATTTTCAGATATATCGAAAGAATACATACATTTATTTTAAATCTACCAATTTTGACTAAAGCTATCTAACCCATAAAATAAATCCCTTACAGAACTTATGTTTACACTGTGTGTGTGTGAGTGTGCGTGTGTGTGTGTCTGTGTATGTCTGTGTATGTGTGTGTACGTGTGTGGGCTGCAATGTGGTATCTATGTGTCTATTGTTAGTAAGTAAATGCGGTTTTACGATTTCCTGCTAGGAGCAAACTCGAGAGCTCCAATGTAGAGGATCAAAACTATGCTTCAGGTGCCACTGAGGGAGGGACGTTGCGGGTGTGCGGAAGCCAAGTTGATTGGCCCTTCACGGCGGTGTTATTGCGAGTGTCGCCGCGAGCACGCTTTGTTTGAAGAGTCGGAGGGGTAGGAATCATTCGCTGCCGTTATATCATATATTTTTGGGATAAATATAAATTGAAAAGAAAATAAACATATACATTTTTTTTAACTTGGAAGTTTATCTCCTCATAAACAGTCTACCTTATCTCACACTCTATATACGTGCCAAGTTAAATATGTACTTAGCAAAGGTGGCTAAATTATGTATGCGTGGGGTTATAATTAGAAGAGCTTGTTTAAATAGGACAATATGAATATCTATTGCGGCTTCGTACGCCATTATTGCGCAGTATTAATTTTTGTTTTTGTTTTCTTATCAACTGAGAAATTGTAGTCATACTTCTCGTGTACAGAATCTTTTAAAAGTCGCTAAAGCTGTTTTTTTGACTAAAATCGAGACATGTAAAAAAGAGAAATAAAAGGTGTCCTTATTCCTAATCAGCATCCTTTACAATATATATGTATAACAAAATATAAAAAAATTGTACACTTAGAACCACAATTTTTTTTTTCGAACTAACTACACTGTTGACCTGGTAAGGTCTCTACAGTTTCACCGGACTACAGAACAACAAATACATTAAAGCAATTAATAAATTATACTTGCTATAGCTGAATACTCAATTCAAGTGAGTAATATCATGACATTAACATTTCAGGTTTAACAAGTAACGTCTCTAATGATAACTTGCTACCGTTACATGAAACTTTTCGAAAACTTTGTTAAATTATCGGTTGTTCTGTTGTAATTAATAGTCAGACTTGTTGTTACACGAATTTTGTAGTACTTGAATACAGTTATTTTAAAATCTTGAAGTGTAAACACAATTTAGTGTTTTATTGATGTTTTTTAATCTATATTAAGGCATGGTTTATTTCTATCAGTCTCATAAAGTTCAAGAAATTGATTTTTTGAACAAAAAACTTCTTTAGCAGCATTGAGCGATTTTTCCTAAAAGAAAAACTCATATGTTCGCGTCACCAGCGACCTCGACATGTTCGCGACATATTGCGCTTGTGTCAGACTAACAACGCGTAGTATAGCGGCCTGTATCCATGCAATATTTATATTTTATAATGAGCATGTGCAGCCAACTATATGGTTGATTAATTAATATAGTGTATACAATAGATGTGAAAACCAAACTAATGTATGACTAATGTCTGACCAGACTAATTTTAATTTACCCATTATAAAATTTAATTCATACTCTAATTGATGTAAAAAAATAACACAATTATTCTATTGTTTTGAGTTTTCATTTTTTTTGTTTATTTGCACTTACGAATCCCTGACACTATCAGTCAGATTTACATACATCTCTTTGTATTTTATTGCTTATTTATAGAAGGAACTTATAGATTCCTCCCAGTCTTAGGTACGGAACAATTATCAAACAAAATCTAAGTCAGAAAGTGCGCTTAGCTAACATGAAGTTATGATGTGAACAGCTCGTGTGATGCAGTACGGAATGACGCGGCCAGAAGTCAAATTGTTCGCTCCACGAAAACCGAACTTTGTCGTTACTAGAACCAACTGTAAACACCTATTGAGATAACAACCGCACGGCACAATCACTTATCCCATTCCTTATGCAACAGTCGTGCTTTATCCGGAATTTATTCCTTATCTAAATGTATGAACAGTAATCCTAAGTTTTAGTAACATTAAATGCAAATTAAACCGCGGACACAGCTACACGATACATCATTTATATTCAGAAATGTGATAAACAAAGTATTAACTTTATTTTGTATTATATATTTGTGCCCGCGACTACCTCCGTGTTGAATTATATGTCCAATAAATAGTAGTTAAAGAAAATCATACATAAGTTCATACATATATTCAATCAAGCATGCGTTCATACAAAAAATATCATAAGTTTAGGAAATTCAACATCGGCATATTAATTATAGCTCATGTTTTATGAATGAAAGATTCTGTTTCCAACGATACAGTGTAGTACTCATAATTGGCAGCCAGTCACACATTTTGATGGAATCTTTCATAGTTACGGTGGCATGACAGAAAAGAAAAAAATTTGGCGTACCTCATACGCGCAGTCTTTTTCATTAAAATACAATTCTTCTGGTCTTGAATGAAAGGCACGTAAAGTAGTTTGACGATCACTTTCATTACTTAATGGTCTTCCTCAGTTTAAGAATTGAAATAAAACTAATAACTATAAAAATAAATGGTATATAAGTAGTTATAATACTATCTACATTCTATAATACAATGCACCAGAATAAGAAAAATAAAAAATAAAACCGACTTCAAAAAAGTGTACTCTACCACCACCAGAATGTTCTTGACTATACTTACATAATTACCTATCTAGACTTAGGTCGCCTAAAACCTATCATTATCTGAATCACCATACAGTTCCCATTCAATTTTTTGTAATCAAAGCTCCAAAGCGAATAAAATTAAATTAGTACATCCTTAAAATGTCCATCTTGTAATAAAAAAAAATCTAAATCGGTTTATAAATGGCGAAATTCTGAAGTCACATACATTTAAAATAATATTACTTTTACAAAACCTCCTCCTCCTTTTTTGAAGTCGGTTAAAAACTACTAGAACGACATAGCGCTGTCTAGTAATTGAACATACATTTTTTTTTTATATCAGACATATACGTCGTAATTTAACAATATATTATAAATCAGTATTAAAACTCATATAATAAATAATCTTAATGGTAAAATTGAATTTATACGTGGCACTAACAGAAAACGCGCTCGAGATAATGAAATCAACCCAAATTCGTGAAAATTTAATTGCAAATAACAAACATCAAAAAATTCGCCTACGTAATGATATTATTGTCTAGATCCTTTTTTTGTAACATTTTAAGTCATTGAAAATTATGTGGACATACAATAATTGGGAATGGCTTTACTTTTACACATATGTGTAACTTAAATATTATTATAGTGTATATGCTATTATCGTACCCAAGTCTATCAAAATCGGTCGAGTAGCTTCTGTATGTCAACGCGTACAAACGACTTGACAAAGAGAAAAAAATCCAAAAATCATCGATATATGTTTTCTCACCAACCTTTGATGTTCGTATTTTTCGTATCTTTGATGTAATGTTAAAATACGAAAATATTAAAATTAATACGCTTTCTTTATTGATCATAAAATTATTTGACATTTCAATAAATTCCTAAACAATATTGCTTGACACACTTTCAACAAAGTAAAAATAAACGAGAGCTGATCAAATCAACATCTCAAAAGAAATTTTCTTATATAGAATTCTCGGGAAAGAACACCTTTTTGAATTCGAGAATTCAGTTTTTATTCTATAAATAAATTGCTAACAAAATCCGTACTAATATTATAAATGTGAATGTGAGTTTGTTTGTAATGCTTTCACGCGATAACCACTCAATCAATTCATTAAATTTTACAACACATTGTCAGAGTTATAGCAAAGGACTTAGAGTAACTTTTAAATGGTAAGAAAAGAGTATAGTTCCCGAGGGACGACAGAAATCTACAATAACGCGAGCAAAGCCGCCATCAAAACCTAGTGCTTAAATAAAATAAAATAGGAGGTAAAAAATGACTGCAAAAATGCATACGGAGCCGCGGGCATTTGCTCGTATATTTATAAATAATCGTGAGATATTTTTCCTTATTAACTAATTAAAAAGATAAGGTGTAATGAAACTGTTTCTAGTCAATATGTTAATGAATTAATTTATTATTATAGGTCCCTTTTCACTCAGGGTTCATATTCAGGTTATAACTGTGTTTCAAAAACAAGCAAACACTATAAACCTAGCAGAATACATTCGTGAATACTCAAATACCAATATTTATAACGAAACACAAACAGAACTGACTATTGTATTCCGATTTGTGATCAGTTACCAAAGCTACAATAATATTACCTCTTTGTATACTGTCTGTACGTGGTCGTGGAACACGACACTCTCATCTATTCCGTCGTAAATCTGACTGGGAACAAAGAGACAATTTGCCAAGTGCTAGCGAATGTGTTGACGTGAAGTGTTACATGTGTTGGAACTGACTACTTTGATATATTAATATATGAAATATACCAGTTATGATGGCTATAAGCTATATAATAGTTATTTCTGAAACATAACAGATATTTAGTACCTTAACTAAGGTTGAAACATTTTATGTATTACTGTTGTTTTTTAAGCGGTGTGAAATATAATTTGTCGTATGATAACTGTGAAATCTTATAGCTGCTAATTTTAATATGATATTATTATCTAATCTAACAAAAAACATGTAAACTATAATTCGCAGATTTTATTTGTCCGGCCGGATAGTTACAAAGAATCGTTCATAAAAACTTAATTAGTGAAGGCACAGTATGGCACTAATCATAAAATATTACTCATTATCGTATATAAAATAGCAGTAATAAAAAAATAATTCACTGTTACACAACTCAACAAAGTAGTTACCACTTCCAAGTCTAATCTTGACATTATTTTTCCAAATGTTGTTTATGTTTCTAGGTAATATTCATCATCACGTCAGCCTGTACATATTTAATGAAGGCACGGTGTAAGAATAATATTAAAATATTACTCATTTTCGTATGTAAAATAGCAGTAATAAAAATAATTCACTCTTATACAACTCAGCAAAGCAGTTATAATTTCCAAGCTTAATTTTGCCTTAATTTTTTATTTGTTGCAGTTTATTTTTCTAGGTAATTCATCAACACGTCAGCCCGAGGGAGACCCACTACAGGGTCTCTTAACCCCAATGAAGGTATGGGCATAGTAACCATGCCAGCCCACGATGCATTGGCGATTTCAAACTTCGAGAAATACACAGTTCTGTATATTATTACCACATACAGTGAACCACTGGTTCCACAATAACATTTCTTAGGTTCAGGTTTCCTCACGATGTTTTCTTTCACCAACAACCGATAGTGTTACTAACTTAAATTAGTAAATGTACGTGAATTCGAGAAGATTCGTTGGTACATGACGAGGTTTGAAGCTGCGGACTTCGAATTGACATTCCACCTGGCACCTATCGCCACAACGTTACAAACTTTCATTTACCGAGGTATTTATCAAGATATTGTGTATTACGGTTCTATAATGTATTTCCTCATTGAGTGAGTAAAGTAATTTCCATTCGAGTTTTATTGATTATTAGTTTATGTTATGAATTCTGAATACCGACTTCCGCAAAAGCAAATATATAATAAAATCTATTGAACTGTATATTATTTCTATCGAGTTACAAGTCAGCGTTACTACCCATTGTGAAACCGTTCAAATTTTTTAAATTCTTGCCTATAGCGCGATTTGGGTTTTTTATGTCTATTCTGTTGTAAAAATGTATATTTTAAAACCATATTTCATCACATTTCCTCAAATCGCATATATATGTAATCGTATACATAAAGGTTGCCCTAAAAACTAATATTTTTATTCGAGTCTCTTACGAAAATATGTTAGTTTATCATGTTTTTAGAGACCCCTACAAAGTACAGCTCAAAATAAATATTTTAGGTCTCTAAACATTTTTTGGAATTTTCAAGTCGATTTTATAATATTTAAATGTCGCCCAATTGTTTTTAAGTTTCCAAGTAGAGTACCTTAGACCGTTCTGAACATGACTTAGACCTTCTTTTATTTTTTGAAGTTGATATTTGGAATACATTTTTATCTTTAGCCTTACATCTCCGCTTTGAAGGGGGCTCTTAAAAACATTATAAACTAATATATTTTCGTACGAAACTCGAAAAAAATTTACAAATTATAAATTTAATAACAAAATTAAAATTGATGACAACAATAATATATATTGCGACTTGTGATACACAATCAGTATATTAAAATGTCATCATCATCTTCTTACCCTTATCCCACCTAAGTAGGGTCGGCACAACATGTTTTCCTATTCCACTCGCCTCTGTTAGATGTCATCTCAGTATTTACACCTTTTATACGCATATCATTTTTCACGCAATCTATCCATATCTTCCTCTAGTCTTATATCCATCGACATTCATGACATACCCACACCATGCTAACCTATTACTTCACAATTTCTCTGTCACTGGTGAAGTATATTAAAATGTACGGTTGGTCAAAGTGTCGAGGAATCAGTATTATGGATGAGATTAAGCGTTTTATATCCTATTATTTTAAACGTATAAAATGTTTTTAGAACATTTTTTCAGAAGTTGAATGATTTTAGACTGTCTAAAATTTTTAATAAATGCTTAAGCGTATCTACGCGACGAAATCTACTTTGTATTATGACAATGTTAAATGCCACAATCATATATATATATATATAAATGTCGTAATTCGCTGTACATAATGCCGTCCGAGTTACCCGCTCTCTATATTTCCGAGCTCTTCGAGATTACCATAACATTTGATTGTTTTAAATTACTTATTTAGAGAAAATGTAGTAGTATTAGTGGTGCATAGAGTTACTTATGTAATTCGTTGATATTTTAGAACGGATTAATATTTCTCTAAATTTATTATTATGAGAAAGTTTTTATAACATTTTATACGGAAATTTGATTTAAAACAAACATATTTATTTTATATATTAGTTACTTACTAATATTATAAATGAAAATGTGAGTTTGTCTGTTTGTTACGCTTTCACGCATAAACTACTTAGTTGATCTTCATGTAATTTTGCATACATGTTGTCAAGAGTACAAAGAAGGACGTAGGATACTTTTTATTAAGAAAAACATGCTGTTCCCGAGGAATAGGTCAAGTGAAGCCGCAAGCAAAAGTTAGTTTATTTCGTAATTTTATATTGTTTTTATATTAATATTTGACTTCATTGTTAAATGCTTTGAAATACTTGCGTAATCCGACGTCAAGTTGTTTAGATACTTTCACAGAATTAATTGTAAAATGTTTTGCTGCGAAATTACGAAATAGTGTTTGAAGCATTTGCACAGACGACAAATCTACTTTTGAGTGTTTGTATTATAACACTGTAATTTTAGATTCAATTAACAAAATTTTTGGGTAATACAGTCTATGTCTGTTAAACATACAAGACTATATTTTCTCTAAAATTTTGCTACGCCTATTTTATTACTTGACATTTTGATTACAGCTTATGTAATTCAATTTACTAATAGTGAAAATAATTTTGAAATATTATTTAAATAATTATTAGAATAATATTGTCGCATTTAACATAAGAACTATGTTACCCATTTTATTTATTTATTATTATAAAGCTGTAAATAGGTACATCTTGTAATAACTAATCTGTAAAATTCTTTAAAACAATTTTGAGTATTTTTTTATAATTAGGACATGGAATAGAATAGGATTATATAACAACCGACATAATTTCACAATATATGTACATCATCATCTTTTTATCCTTATTCCATCTAAGTAGGGTCGATGTTGCTAACAGCGAGCCATGTGCCGAGATCAATACTAAATACTAAAGTGTCATTTGATAGCTGAAAGAATTTTCGGAAACAATAATATATTAAGGATAACGTTTTATGTCAAATTTACCGTCATGCGAGTGCGTACAAATTTAAATGGATGTATTAAATATACGGTGCGCACCACAGGACGAACGAAGCAATGCGGAAACATATGAGCATTTAGGCTATTTGTTTCAACGTATTCTGACAAGCGCATCTCGATCCGGCCAATGTAGATGTAGAAGTGCGAACCCACACACGGAGCGAGCTCCTTAGCGTATCGCAGCGTCGAGGCGCGTTGAGAAATAGCATGAACGGACTCCTAAAAATAGATACGCAATAGAATCCGATCATGACAGTTACATTAGAGAAATTGACAGATAGTTCAAGAAGGCGGTTCGAGATAGGAGATACGCAGCGATTAATATACAAGAAGCTACAATTAAAATCTACGAGCGACTAGTAATCCAACCACAACGATAAATTGTATTTTACAAAACTGTAATGTACAATAAGAACGAATTATAAATATTGGAGATAGATCTGACTTACAACCACCTAATATATATTCACAATAGTCGGCACAATATGTTTATCTCTTTCACTTTCGTCTATCTGAGGCCACCTCAGTATTCATACATTTTATATACACATCACTTTTCACAAAATTCATCGATACGTTTTTCAAACTTTTCTGGTGGCATGACTTTCATCTCTCTTCATTACATGCCCATAGAACACTATCCTATTACTCCTTAACTTCTCTGTCACTGGTGCTATGATCAAATTTATTATTTGTATACATATATGCCCTAATAATGAAGTAATATAATACGAACAGATATATCTAAGCAATTTCATTACAACTTGAACGAATTCATATAATATAAGGTTCACATTTATTGTCTGAGATTACAGACCGCAATTTTAATCTAATTCTGGTATTAGCCTTATAAGGCGGTTAATGTGCTGCTGGCATCAGATTTGGGAACATAATTGCGAACCTCATATGTCCTAACAGTCTCTTAACACCAGGAATCTTTTTGCCTATTCCAGATTTTTTTAAAATTAAATATGCACTTAGACTTCTTTGTCTATACTAATAATAAAACTCAAGAGTAAGTATTTTTATAGTTTTAATTGATGTCTTGAATCAGCAGTTAGATAAAAAAAAATCTTATATATCTACTAGCTTTTGACTCCGACTTTGCTCCCGTTAATGAAGATTTGACCTAGTCTTTGGGAATAGTACTTTTACTTGATAACAATTATCTTATATCCTTTTCTGTATCCCTGGCAACTTACTTGCAAAATTTCATGAAGATTGGTTGGATAATTAAGTCGTGAAAACGTTACAAGCAAACAAACTCACTTTTACCTGAAATTTCCTGAAGAAGATTATAGGTTAAAGTTATACTACGACCCATAGAAGCGGAGAAATTACCATACAAAATGTAGGACAGAAAGTGTGCTAAACGGGAATCAGAATAGCAGAAGAGGTTATATGACGCAGAGTGAGGTAGGGCAAAGAGTGGGGAAATTTAAACGCGAGAGAAACCATAAGTTACGCCTAGTGCTATACCAAATATACTTGATGTTAAATGAGAGGGCAAAGAATATTATAAGAATAGAATGAGGTAACTATATGATCTGTTGTTGAAGTAACGTTCATAAAAATGCTTACCGCAATATTAGAAGTCTCTGTATAGTATTTTAATAATATCATAGTAATGAAATATAAAGTGAATTTGTATGAAGCCAATTACAATAAGTTTTAACAACACCCGGACGTACAGCATTGTTACTCATTCATACGGTCGCTTATCTCTTCGTCGCAGAGCCCGAGCGTCGGAAAGTCGGTTTGCATCGTGAAGTCAAGTACTTCGTACTTGTTAAGCAGATACGTATTCAGAACACCGGGGAGTTTAGACTCCAATAACAATATACTCGTATATTTTTACGAATAACTTTATACTAAAAAACTTTACAGTTATAATAGAACCAATAACAAATGAAATTACAAATTTTATAAACAAACACTTTTCAAATCGTTAGACTAAGCTTCCTTCTTTGTAGACTTCGAATCGTGTGATTGGTGTAATATAGATTCTATGTTCGCCGATTCAAACGTGTATGAAACAATATTTTAGAATTTGTATACGTTTACTAATGAGAATTAATAATACTATAGATAGACGGTGAAGGAGAATAATACTAGAAAACATAAACCTGAGAAATGTTGTTATACTACCAACTTATGTAGGAGGAGGATAAAACTGTGAACTTTTCGCCATTTAAAATAGCCATTAGGTTGTGAACTTGCGTGCTTCGCCTTCTCCCGAGAAAAGGCCTTTGTTTCAGAAGTAATATTCATACATAATAGTATCTTTATAATTAGTGTAATCTATCGTTGCAATGGCACTTATCATAACCCTGTAACCTAAAAGTAAACATGCATCATAATGCATACAGTACTTAGCCTTTTATTTGGTACGTCGCGGAGAAGACTGAGATAATCGGCTAAATTCGGATTATTATAGAGTTATGTTTGTCTATCGCAGTAATTGCGCTGAGTAATAGACAAAACGTTTTACAATATCGAAGCAGACCTATCTTAGCCGGGTATCTCACGCTTTTCTTCGATGTGTCAGATAATTTGCAGGGTACCTGCCCTGATTGGCACGTCCGTCGCCCTGAGCAGTGCTTTCTGCACAGGCCCGCGTGGTGGAGGCGCTTGTGCCGAGCGGCTCCCAGAGTTCGTCGGGGGGGGGTTTAACACCCGCCCCCTCCTGAGGGGTCTACCATCTCGACCCCTCAGACCGCAGACGGGGCCCCTGATGAGGGGTCGACACCTGCTGGGGAGCAGAAGTAATGCCTTTGGCAGTTCCTGCTCCCCGGCCAAATAGGTGTGTGAGGCACCATGGGGTTTTTAGTCCGTGGAAGTCGGACATAACCCACCCCCCGCTGCCCGACGGGGTGGGTATTCGTTACGGATTTTCCCCATGTAAAAAAAAAAGAAAAAAAAAAGGGTACTATGAGTATATTTTAAGCGAAATATTTAACACCCCTCTAAAATTAGAATACAGCACTGGAATTAAAGCAGTAACCTACTTACATACGTGCGAAGTCCGAGATAGCGCGCAGTAATGTCGTTAGTGGCCAACATCGTAGTTTCACAAAGTCATTGGCTAAAGTCTTAAGACCAACCTAATATTCTATGTTTAGAACAACTCACTGTTTGGTAATTGTTTAATATCTCCGGGTAAATGATTTTACTCCCTTTACTAAAGTGGTAGTTTTTACCCGTAACTTCGTTTGTAAGTTCTTTTTTAATTAGTGTTTTTCCATAGTATTTAAAAAATAGTATATTATTGCGATTGATTCATTTAATCATGAACATTGGAATGCACAGTTGTTTTTGTATTTGTAATATATAACAAACGTCTTTAATTTCGATGGAGATTTTACTATCCAGAGATCTTTTTCAAACTTGTGGACAAGTTATGCACTTGATCTTTGAGTTTGAATATTCAAAATAGTCGAACAAAAATTAATGAAAAAGCATTTTTCAATTGATAAGTTATAAGAATTGTCAATGATATTTTTAGGTTTTTTTTTGGATTGGAGAAAAACGAACTGACCGGTTATCTGATGGTAAATTATCACCGTCACCCATGGACACCTGCAATACGAGGGGCGTCACAGTTGCGTTGCCGAGTTTTGAGGAAAGAGAAAGCTCGTTTCTTGAAGGTTTAAGATAATGTGAAGATAAACAAAATACATTTATTCTTAATTGATTTTAATGATTTTTTATAAGAGTATTTTATCTTTTCAAAATTTATAGACTATAAAACTTACCAATTCTAATTTTAGAAACCCTAAAATATTCAATAAACATCAGAAACGAAAAAAATTACTATAAAATGAAGACATACAGAGCCACGGGTAAAACAAGTCATCATTATCATCAGCCTGTAAGAAATCCACTGTAGGCCCATAGGTCTCTTCTCGAAAGAAGGTATGAGCATAATTACCACGCTAGTCTATGACATATTATCCAATATGTCTCAATATATGATTTGAAAATCTGAGAAATTCACAGTTCTATATTTTTCCCCCATACGGTGGTACATACTACAAGAATGTTTCTCAGGTTCAGGTTTCCTCACGATGTTTTCATTCATCTTCAGCCGATAGTTTTACCAATTTACATAAGTATATGAACGCTAATTCCACAAAATTTGTTAACACATGCCGGGTTTAGCCTACCACGACTTTTACAACAAAAGGAATGAATCAATTTATTTCAAACCAGTTCTATTGAATTTTCAAGAATACTAATTCACATTGACAGATATAAAAAAATTCTGATGATAAAACTGAACATAATTCATCATTAATAAGAACTCCCATTTGGAAGCACTATCGACTAGTATTTACGAACTCCAAGCGAACGTAACACGAATATCAATGGGCAATACGTAGGTAATTATTACTTCTCAAACACGTGCCCACGTCGATATCGGCCTGAACGAATATATACGTGATAGGAAGTTATGACACGTTGTCAGCATATTGGAGTGTTGCCAGACATTTTCCTTGATAAGCGATTGTGTTTTTTGCTTTATTGTCGAAAACCATGTTATATGAGTTTAAAACAATCCTTATTATTTGGTATTCGTCCATTAATTACTTTGTAGTATTATTATTCATTTCTAGTGTTTTCAAGGGTTTTTTAGTTGGAACCTTGCGATAAGAATATACCAATATTTTAAGAATATAAAATAGTTAAAAAAATATTATTGGAAACTTCAAGCAGTTCAACACGTAACACGCTGTTTTCAATTCTCTTTTCTTGTAAAATGTTATTATAGATCAAATAACATTTGTTAAACAACAGAATAAATCAATTTCAACTCCAATGGTGTGTAAAAATTATATTCAAATTTAACGAACTATTATTATGTCTAAAAACGAAAATAAAAAATCTAAGCCGGTTCAATCGCCGTCGGCTAGAAAATAACAAACGCTCCAGCTACGACGTTTAAAGGTGAAATAAAAAATCTTTGCAATATACACTATCACAAAGAGATTTCGCTCCGCCTCCGTAAGATATTAAGTTCGCAGAAAAATCGTTTCTTTTACAAAAATCACGAAAAGATTTTAGGCACGTATTGATGAACGCCAAGGCCTTTGATACCGTTTTGAATTTTCACACTTATCAATTCGAAAGCTTTGCTCTTTTTGTTTTTATAAGAATCTAGCCGTTGTATTATTTCCAGCAAGCAAGATGACTCTATTTTTGACCTAACAATATACTGGAGCTTAGATATTAATTTAGTAACCAAAACTCACTTAACAATATTCGATTTTTATGGTTAAACTTAATTATTTTGGTATCCCATTTGGGCTGTAAGAGTGTCGCTTGTATTCCGCCCCATACCAACTTTAATACATCGGGCTTCTATCAGTGTCAATGTATATCAATGAAGAGATGATGGTGTAGTTGATAGTATGTTCGGACACAGTATCAAGGGACGTAGGTTCGAATCCTAGCAACTGAATCCGAGCTTTCCGTGAAGGGAAAACATCGTGATGAAACCATAGCATGGTTGTAGGGCTTTTTCTAAGTTCGCCAGGCTAGCTACCATCCTCAAGTAGAAAATCTGTTGCCAAGCACCTGTTGGAGTGTTCCGGCGGCTGCACTATGCACTAGTTTTAGAGTGACTACCATCTTAAACCACATCATCATTTAACATCAAATGAGATGGTGGTCAAAAGCTAACCTGCAAAATATAAAAAAAAACTAAAAATAATTTATTGTTAAACGAATATAAGAGGATCGACATGGTAATGCTTATGGGCTTTTTTTTTGGCTAGAACAACGGTTCTCAACCACCATGTCGTGACAGATTGGTGTGTTGGGTCACAAGCACCTGTCAAGTGTGTCGCGAGATTTATAAACTGTCACTTTCATTCATTTTGTATTATCAAAAATTTTACATGTGAATATGTAAGAGTGTCGCGAATTTATAAAGAGTATGTTAGTGCGTTATTGTGTAAAAATTGATTGTGAACCACTGTGCTAGAGGATAGGTCTGCCTCGATATTTTAACACTGTTCTATCTTACAGTTACGTTATTGAAGATTGACGCGGTGACTGTTTCAGTCATAGAATTACGAAAAGTGTTACACAGACCGCTCGCAACTTTGTTACTCTATGGCTTCAGTTGATTATCTTAAGCGATGTAAGTATGCTTCCCTTGGTAAGAGCTACATGTTTGCGTTGGTTGGAGTCGCAACTTTAGGATTCTGACATACAAGTGCATAGAGTCTTTTCAAAACACTCAAGACGTGTATGGACAACACCTGGGATAGCGTTAAAGTATTACATAATATTTTGGTAACAATCTGCGCGCTGGCAACGTTTTCTTCTAACAATAAGTTGGACGGTATCCGCTATGTTTGGGTCTTCCTTCCTTCCTTAAACGATAGCAAAATCTCTCGTTTTGCCTTGAAGCACAGTATTAGTGCCTTAGATATACCACTACACTGCGCTCGAATGCAGTACGTGTGCTGTTGTCACGATTAATTGATCTCCGCTAGTAAATAAATTGTTTTAAAAACTGAAAGGTGGAACTAAAAGACATCTTATGTAGTGACTGTGTTGTGTCTTGCGCGGGAACTTCAGATACAGGAAGGAATTCTAGTGAATAGTCGTTAACTTACGTATGAGAGTTCACTGTAACTTTTATGTGCAGCCCCTCCGCCATATGTTTACATAAAAATACGAAACAGAAATGTTATTGCCATAGGAGTCAACAAAATATTACTTAACATTACAATATTAAATTATTTCAAACTTATTAATTTAATTCGATGTTTTTTAACAATAGTAACACACAACAACGATAATGTTTACTATCGACCAGTGAATTTTCACGAAATACGAATAAAATAATGCTTGATTACTCGCTAAATAGAGAATTTATTTAGCTGAGTCCGTCTAGCAAAAAAGTCAGGGCATAAAATTGTATCGGTACGTTTCCTTCGAAACGGAATAAGCCTTCCATTTTCGGACCGTTCGTAAATAACCCTGCGACCGTTTTATTTGGGAACGCTGGGCATATATTTTCGATATAAAACCGAATTGAGAGTGCAGCTGTTAGTTATTACGTAAGTATCAGTTTGTATAATAACAGTTACGGAGAGATTACGTCAGAATTTGTAAGTGCGTCAACTTTAAATTGGCTTAAGAAATTAAGATAAGGAACACACAAAAATAATGTGTGTAGAGTTTCTGAACTGAAACACACGTATTAACAACGTTAAATACGATTTATGATTGAGTAAGGAACAGGAAGAACATACAAACCTTCAAGAAACAAGTCTACTTTTCCTTCAAAGGCCGGCACCGCATTTGTGATGCTCCTCGTGTAACAGTAGTCCATCGGCAGCGGTTTTTACCTAGGTGACCCGCATGATCGTTTGCCTCCAATCGCATAAACTTAAAATTAAGAACATATTTGGCCGAATTTTTAAAATTTTAAAATAAATTATATTACCTACACACTGATATGGATGTTTCAGTATATTTAATCATGATGTAATCACGACTATACAAAGGGAATTTAGTCAAAAATAAAAATATAGCTGGCCTTATTACAAAAATAAAAATCGACACGCATTTAACGCGAGTTTTACTAAACAGTGTCTAAAATTTTAAACCCTGTTGAACACATGTCTAAAATACTTTTTATATATTAAATACGTATCTGAGCGGTTTGTAGTTGAATATGTTGTTCAAGTTTTTATACAAGAACGAAAATAGCATTCGTTCAATTCATTGTTATCATTGAAAAACGTTCCATTACCTACAGTAATTTCGCAAACAATTTGAATTTATGAATAGTATTTTGATGTGAAAATTATTTATATTATATTTATTATTTTTTTGTCTTATAAATAGATGAATGGCGGCTGCACACACGAAAAAGCATGACTCATTGTCACGTTCCGCCTGAACCTAGTTTGTAAACGAGAGCGCGGAATAAGGGATAGAGAGGTGCGATTGGCCTAAGCTATCGGCTTGTGATGCATCTATCTCTCTTCCACTCCATCAGTAATTCAATTCATAAAGATTGTAATTCTTCATCAATGTTTTCTTATGAAATTATCACGAAAAATTATCTTCCATAAGCCGACTTTACAGACAACCAATTTTTTGTTCAGATATTCGTACAAAAAATACATTTCGCGTATAATTGGCTATTATAATTTTGACGTTTTGGTAAAAAGGATATGATGTAATTGTTTAAATAAGTAATAACATATAAGTTAAATATACTACGTCAAAGTACGTGAAGTGGAACAACAGTATAATCCTAGGTTAAACATTACATTGCCAAATATTATTTAATAAAAGTTATAATTTACTCGCAAATATTTACAACGATTTAATTCATTTACATCCTCTAAATAAATTATACCAACGAAACTATAAGTTACTACCAAACGTATTTTATCGGCAAATAGAAATACAATAATTATAAGACTAAAATACCAGCTGTCAAATTAGAAAGCGTTAGACAATGTTTAAATTTAAATAGTGTCCATCTCTAAACAAAGGTAAGACAGTCTTTTGTGATTAAACTTTTTTTTAAATAAGTGTTAAACGTTTATTTTACTTTTTTGTAATAAGACTGACTACATCTTATTGTGTGTGTTTTAAATATAGTTTTACACGTCAAAATTAAAGGAAAGTGACTTTGATTGATTATGATTTTTAAATAAAAAATAATCGTATTAAAAACAAGGCACAATCAGCAGCTATGTTTTAATTTTAATCTACTTAAAGCATCTTCTTCAGAGGCTAATGTTATTTCATTCAAACGTAGAAGTTACAATGCTCAATTGATGAATCAATTTTAAATTGTAAAATGATCTTTATTGCGTAAGCATACGGCACAATTTGCATGTAAGAGATCGGTATTAGATGTAGTTATATGTACTCGGAAGCGGAAGCAACGAGACGCTTTATGTATTTATCAGTGTCTTGTTCAAATATCCTAAGCAAATATGCTATACAATATATTTTCAACGTTATGTCGAAATCAATTATGTAAGAGCTTGATATAGGTACAAGTGCCTCGTCCCAGTTTCACACGAGTGTGATATAATGATGTTCATACGTATCCAATCCATTTTATAGTACTTTTAATATTGACTGTTGACAAAGTCAAAGTAGCTTATGTCGTAGTATTGAGTTATTTTTTGTTGCGCGTAATATAAAATGTTTGATACTTCTGAGATATTGATTGTAATGGAATTATGTGAAAAGAAATTTTGATTTACAATCAATTCCCAACGCAACTAGTATATTTAGTTGAATAAACATTAAAATAAATATTATATTAGTCAAAATAGCTTCAAAACCCTTGTAACGTTGTCCATAAATATTCGAGTTGCTTCTATCTTATCCATTTTATAGATCATAGCAAAGAAGTTTTGTAAGTGTTGTCACATTAATAACTTCATGTTTGTTAAGCGTAATTTGAAATATGTGACATCTTTATAGATATTGATTTAAAGTACACTAGCAGGCCTGGCGGACGTTGTCCTGCCCTGATAATAAGAAAATATATACTTATGTGCATGAAACGCTTAAGGCAGCTTGACTTTTTCCGATCCTTTCAACAATTATCATTATTTTTCAACCAATTTACATAAAATCTTAACAAATTATATACCTAAACCTTCCTCATGAATTACACTACCTATTGGTGAAAACCGCATTTACAATCCGTTTAGTTTAGTTTAGACAGACGCGACAGACGACTTTGTTTTATAATATGTAGTCATGATGTAAAAAGCAATTTTGATCTATACTCAATTCCCAACGTGACTAGTATATTTAAATGAATAAAGATTCATAATATATTAGTCAATAAATAGCTTTAACAGTTGGGATGGACATTACGTCGCACTTCCGTTTAGAATTCCGAACGGAAGTACGAAGTAACGTCCACACTAATTTTGAATGATGAATTTCCACAAAGTAACGCCTTCACCAATCAAATAAAATAGCTTTATAAATAACCCGTTATTTTCTAATACTATATGTTAACTAAAACGGTAACTATTGATTATTCTCAGGAGATTTTCTTTAGACTTTTCTATAGGCTTTTATAAGAATAAGTGTGAATTAACAGTCTCAAGTATATAATAGCCACGCTTGAAGTATGAAAATACTTGTTTAAAAATTACATACCTTCTTTTTAAAAGTACTTAGCGGTTGCTATAAGTTTCTGTTTAATATTATTCAAACAAATATTTTTAATGGCGAACCGCTGTGTTTATACCTCGAACACAAAACGTTGTAAAGTGGATGAGAAACTTTTCAACCTCCATATTGGTTTTCGGCTCACGATCTTAATCTGGACCGCGGATGTAACAAAACAAAATTCAAATTCAGTAATAACATTAAAACTTTGCGCGATTGGTAACTTGAAATCGGTTACTTTAAGTTTGTTCAGGCTCTGTGTTAATTTCTCGCGATCGGATTGTGGTATGTCTGCGGAGTGGTTGTCGAACAGCCTGTGCTTACTATGTAAACAGAGCGTTACATAAATCATTGCTATTGGCAAAAGAAAACATGTCTTTTGTTTTTCTATAACCACTATACCATCACATAATTTCTACTAAATATGAATAAATACAAAAATATGAAGAAATTTCATATCAAACCTTAGGTTAAATGACTGCCGACGGAATCTTGTCGGTTGCGGATAGTTTTTAGCCATTACCCAATTATCCTTTTTTTATAACACGGTTTCTTGGGTTTTAACATATTACAATATGTTCATCTTAACTGTGAAAGTGGTATAATATTCAATTATGACGACATATGCTGAATTACATAAGCCGTTAAATAAAATAACTAATAATTATTTTATTATACAACAAATAAAAGCGATTTATAAAAAAAAAATCTCCGAAAAAATTCACCAGAATGCCCTAGACCATAAAATAGGTATTTACATAGTCTTCGATTGTACCAATCTACCAATAAATCAAGTCACTGAGTCACTATTAAAATTAAAATAGGGCCGCATTTAAAATATCCCCTTTTCAATAAAGAAAAGACTTTTCCAAATCTATCAGCAAATGACGGAGTCTTGGGGAAACAAACATTTAAAAAAGTATACGACCGATTTGAGAACCACCTCCTCTCTTTTGAACTCCGTTAAATAGTTGCAGGTATTTTTTTTATTTGTATTTATACACCTATTGATATTATTTAGAATTCAAAGAAAACACGGTTGAACAATTAAAATAATACTTTCAAACCATTTGTCAGCGTAGTTACATACATCAAATAACACTCGCATCTAATCCTCTAAGATGTCTCCGAACAACAAAACTCCATTATTCTTGTCTCCATTTCAAATTCTATTTAGGCGTCGCCGAAAACCACAAAACGGAAAACCATCTAAACGAGGAAATACGACGAACATCAGACAGATATAGATGAAGAAATATTCAAGTTTCTTGCAGAGATTTTTTAAATGAATATTTACATTATTATTTCATTTATTTTAATTATATAAATTACTGTTGAAAAATGGTAATGGATGGCTTAGAATGTTAGTACACAGGAGGCATGATGGTAACGCTGTACTTCCAGATCAGAAATTCTGTGTAGACGTCACAAATGGTTTCCACTTTCCAGAATTTCAGCAGCAAAGCCATTCCTTCCAGCCAAAATCAGTAACTTATGCAGTCTCTTCTGTGATATCTTCAAAAGGAAATGACTCAGCTTTTTATTTTTTTTATAACAACATGGTATAATTGCGATAATGTCAGGTACATTAACATGACGAGTCCAGTACAATCCAAACAAAATAGTGATCAAGTAGAAATCGTTAATTTATCACCTACATTCGATGACGTGACCAGTTCAAAGCCTCTCCGCAGCTAGAGACACTGGTTGATCCCAAAAAGATATAAACTCAAACGGAGACACTATGACGGGTTTTTCATTAAATGAATGATAGTCGTGACCCAGCCGGGCATAGGTCCCAGTCACTGATTTATTGGTTGATATATAGTTGTTGATCCCAAATCAAAATAGTCCTTAGCCTACTATTGCTTAGGATTTTGTTCTTGTTGTGTGATGGTTGCGATTCGGGGTGACGACATTTCCTTATTACATAACTGCTACGACTACAACTGCTAGAAATTGCTAAAACAGGTGATTCATATTCGGAAAATACGTTGACCTATCTCCTTTAGATTGTATAGCGTCAAGACATTTCAACCGCAATGCGGATGCAACGATACAGCCGAAGTTTTTGTCCGCATACTTGACAGCTAATTTACAAAACACTTAATTGTTTTCCACCTGAGTTCGAATAAACTGAAGTTTGGAGGTTATAAAGCACCCGCGAACGAAGGCACTCGACTAACTTTGTCACGAACATAATTATGGATTCTTATTAAATTAGTTTGAATTCAATCGATAGATGATATGTTTGGATAGGGTATTGAAAATTATTGAATGCGTTTTAGAAATGAATGCAGTTTTAAATTATTTAGAGGATCTAAAAGGAGTGAAATGTTTTCAAAAAATGTTGAATCATGTAATATATACATGTACATATGCTAACTCTGTCAAGGAATTTGCATATATCTATATATTTTCTTATGTTTTTTCTTCTTTTAAACATCTCTTATCTACACATATAAAATAATATTGATATATCTGAGATCAAGAAGCTCGAATATCCGCTGATCGGTTACCTAAGTGTTTTTCCATGGGAAGCTTTTTTTTCCCATTTTGCATTCCACTAATTATGATGAATATGGAAATGTATGGACTTAAAGAATACAGACAATATTTTTGCTATATCTATTTTGTTTTACGTCTCCGTTCATGCCACTTAATCAATCATCATTAAAATTTGTATTTCAACATTGAGACTATTTACACTATATTACAATATTACAGGAAATAATAAAGCAATAAATAATAACAGACGCGTGCGGAATCACAGGAAGAGTTAGTAGTGTATATATTATTTGGAAAAACCTGTAAGAAATAGCGTTAATACAACTTTAAGTGGAAATTTCAAAGTATCATAATAACATTCTCTTTCGCCAAGAAATGTTAGGTACTGCTTAAAAATTTAAAACTGCCTTGTAAATAAGGCACGTGGCGAATAAGACCTCGTTATACCAGGCAAGGTAATGAGATTAGGGAAAGCATAATGCGACTTCTGAGTTTTGTAAAGCAGTAACCTCAAAATATACTGTTTTTAATCGTCCGGATTTATGTTTTCAATGAATTATTTATATAGTTTGTTCTTACTGTGTGTTCTGGTTTGAAATTTCAGGGCATATTTTTGAAGTTTTTGTTGTGAAGTTTATTTCAGCTTTCAATAATTAATATTGGTTAGTCTTGTAACTTTATTTTAAGATATTACCCTTATAATATATGGATGTTAATGAAACTTTATGGAGTTTGTATACATTTACATATTATATTTTTCTAGTAAATCTGGAATAAAACTGTTTAAAAAGAAGTAAGTCTAAAGTAAAACTTTTGTGCTCAAAATTTTCACCAATACTTGTGCCATTTTTATTACTCTTTACCAACCAAATTTGAAAAATACGGCATTAGAATATTGAAGTGATGATGGCATAGTTGATAGCGTGTTCGAACATAGCGCCGAAGGACATAGGTTCAAATTATATCAACTGAGTTGGAGCTTTCCGTGAAGGAAAACATCGTGACGAAACTATAGTATAGTTTATAAGGCTTTTCTAAGGGTGGTAAGGTCTTTTTCTAAGTCCGTCTGGAGAGCTACCACCCTAAAGTTGAAAATCTGTCGCCAAGCACCTGTTGGTGTATTCCGGCAGCTGCACTTGAGAGCCAGTCTCTCTCTAGGTTTAGCATGACCACCATCTTAGACCACATCATCATTAACACCTGATTAGATTGTGGTCCAATGCTAACCTTTAAATTAAAAGATATAGATATTTATGTATTACGACCTTTTTCAGTGTTGGCGAGGATGTAGAAATGTGTACGCCGGCCGTAACGGCACTTCTTCTCGGCGTGCTAGCTGCACTGCCTTAGAAGGTACTTTATTTATATATTATCGACTTAAAAATGTATTTGCATATTTTAAATATGACGCTTAATATATCTTTTATTAGTCCTTTGATTTTAACAGTTAACAATCCTACTAACTTACGTATAACGAGTGATATATTTTAACAATGTTTATCTTTAGATAAATTTTCTTGTAATAATAGGGCTTACACAACGAGATAATATTTTAATTTATATTTTAAATGATCACATGTTTTTGCAAAACCGATGAACATTATACATATTAGATACTTTTACTAAAACGATTATATGTTATAAAGGTTAAGGAGCGCATTAAATAAATGTCGCTCATTGGTAAAGATACCAATATCAATTCACGAAAACTTTGTAGAGAGCGTATATATATCGAAAAACATTTGATATAAACTTATCACGACCATTTTTGGCCGATGAATAATAGTATTAAACTTTAAATTAATCAAGCACAGTAACCAACGCGAACGTTTTCCTTTAGGATAGTAAAGAAAATTGTTTATATTGTGTTTGCAACCTTCTAAGAAACGTTTTGTAGTAAAGGATCCGGGTAAACGTTAGACCATGCAAAATATTTTAATAACATCTCTTCGTAAAATTAGATTGCAAATTCTGAGACGCGTTTACTTGCATTCCTTCTAATTTGTTTCTCGAAATATTTTGGCATCGAATTTCAACTAACAAAGATCGATTATTAGGTTGTACATTTACATTTTAATTCCATCACCGATGCCGACGCAACATCAAGTGTAATGAATGAACGATAACACTCCCAACACTAAGCTTTCCCAACGATAAACATATTGTACCAAATGTTACATACGAATCCTGAACAAATCAAACTAAGCTCGTCCGAAAAACACTTTAATTATTCTAATTTTAACCCAACATAATTTAAAACACTGTACACTTTTTGTAACCAAAATGTTGAAATTCAGATGAAGAATGGTTGCCCTAATATTCCGCATGTTAGCTCTTCAGGTCTATAACGTTAGGTATTATACGAAAACTAGTCTAATTGTTGAACATCTATAGATAACAAGATTGAGAA